>CM055116.1:1115350159-1117902294 GCA_029206835.1 Rana muscosa
CACTCACCTTCCTCCAAACCCCCATGACCCACCTTCCCCCAAACCCCAAGACTCACCTTCCCCCAAACCCCCGTGACTCACCTTCCCCCAAACCCCCATGACTCACCTTCCTCCAAACCCCAAGACTCACTTTCCCCCAGACCTCTGTCACTCACCTTCCTCCAAACGTCCATGACTCGCCTTCCTCCAAACGCCCATGACTCACCTTCCTCCAAACCCCAATGACGCACCTTCCTCCAAACCCCCATGACTCGCCTTCCTCCAAACCCCCGTGACTCGCCTTCCTCCAAACCCCCGTGACTCGCCTTCCTCCAAACCCCCGTGACTCGCCTTCCTCCAAACCCCCGTGACTCGCCTTCCTCCAAACCCCCGTGACTCGCCTTCCCCCAAACCCCCGTGACTCGCCTTCCCCCAAACCCCCGTGACTCACCTTCCTCCAAACCCCAAGACTCACTTTCCCCCAGACCTCTGTCACTCACCTTCCTCCAAACGTCCATGACTCGCCTTCCTCCAAACGCCCATGACTCGCCTTCCTCCAAACGCCCATGACTCGCCTTCCTCCAAACGCCCATGACTCGCCTTCCTCCAAACGCCCATGACTCGCCTTCCTCCAAACGCCCATGACTCGCCTTCCCCCAGACCTCTGTGACTCACCTTCCCCCAGACCTCTGTGACTCACTTTCCCCCAGACCTCTGTCACTCGCCTTCCTCCAAACGTCCATGACTCGCCTTCCTCCAAACGCCCATGACTCACCTTCCTCCAAACCCCCATGACGCACCTTCCTCCAAACCCCCATGACTCGCCTTCCTCCAAACCCCCATGACTCGCCTTCCTCCAAACCCCCATGACTCGCCTTCCTCCAAACCCCCATGACTCGCCTTCCTCCAAACCCCCGTGACTCGCCTTCCTCCAAACCCCCGTGACTCGCCTTCCTCCAAACCCCCGTGACTCGCCTTCCCCCAAACCCCCGTGACTCGCCTTCCTCCAAACCCCCATGACTCCCCTTCCCCCAGACCTCTGTCACTGACCTTCCGCCAAACCCCCATGACTCGCCTTCCTCCAAACCCCCATGACTCGCCTTCCCCCAGACCTCTGTCACTGACCTTCCGCCAAACCCCCATGACTCGACTTCCTCCAAACCCCCATGACTCGCCTTCCTCCAAACTCCCATGACTCGCCTTCCCCCAGACCTCTGTCACTGACCTTCCGCCAAACCCCCATGACTCGCCTTCCTCCAAACCCCCATGACTCGCCTTCCCCCAGACCTCTGTCACTGACCTTCCGCCAAACCCCCATGACTCGCCTTCCTCCAAACCCCCGTGACTCGCCTTCCTCCAAACCCCCGTGACTCGCCTTCCTCCAAACCCCCGTGACTCGCCTTCCTCCAAACCCCCGTGACTCGCCTTCCCCCAAACCCCCGTGACTCGCCTTCCCCCAAACCCCCGTGACTCGCCTTCCCCCAAACCCCCGTGACTCGCCTTCCCCCAAACCCCCGTGACTCGCCTTCCCCCAAACCCCCGTGACTCGCCTTCCCCCAGACCTCTGTCACTCGCCTTCCTCCAAACGCCCATGACTCGCCTTCCTCCAAACGTCCATGACTCGCCTTCCTCCAAACGCCCATGACTCGCCTTCCTCCAAACGCCCATGACTCGCCTTCCTCCAAACGCCCGTGACTCGCCTTCCCCCAGACCTCTGTGACTCACCTTCCCCCAGACCTCTGTGACTCACCTTCCCCCAGACCTCTGTGACTCACCTTCCCCCAGACCTCTGTGACTCACCTTCCCCCAGACCTCTGTGACTCACCTTCCCCCAGACCTCTGTGACTCACCTTCCCCCAGACCTCTGTGACTCACCTTCCCCCAGACCCCCACCACCCACCTTCCTCCAAACCCCCATGACTCCCCTTCCCCCAGACCTCTGTCACTGACCTTCCGCCAAACCCCCATGACTCGCCTTCCTCCAAACGCCCATGACTCGCCTTCCCCCAGACTTCCGCCTTCCTATAAATGCCCATTACTTCCCTCCCCGTCACTCACTTTTCTCCGAACCCTCATGACTCACCTTCCCCTGATCCTCGTCACTTACTTGTTGTGTGGGGCCTCCAGTCTGATGGAGACAACAGCTGTTCCCTTTATGGGGTTCTGATATGCAGCCAAAAATACCTCTCTTGATCACATGACTTTTGTCCTTAAGGGACTTAGAGAGTCTGACCACTGGAGGACAGGCAGGATGTGCTTCCAAAACGATGTAAAGAAGTAAACTGACTTTATTGGTTTGGATGTGCTCTCATGCCTAGATGGGTCAGGTTTTTGGATAAAAAAGCAGAGGGACTGGCAGGAATTTCACACAAAGGAAGTAATACAAAGTGAAGAAGGACCACGTTTCATACAAGTACATGGTACAACAGGCATGTATCGGAAATATGAAACCTTGGGATACTTTGAATGAAATCTATTGTATAAAGGATGTAAATATAATTTTTGTGTACACATTGAGATATGAGCCTCAAGAACTATCCCCTCTTGTAATGTTATCTAGATGCGTGAACAGTCTTCTGGGTGGTATTTTGTGATAACTGATAAGGCATGAGCCTACCGGGTGTTGGTATTATGTGGCTTTTTTATATCAACTGCAATATTTTTATGCTAATTTTCTTTTATACAATAAAAACAATTTGTAGAAAAAAACAAACTCTTGATGTTTAAGTGGTACCATTGAAAAATCCCTATAATCATGGTCAGTGAATATACCTTGCTAGGGGAGGCCATCAGAATACACGAGACCTCTCGGGGAAATGTGACAGTATTTGTTGACAGGCCTGTTTTGGAGGTTAAAGTGTTTCTAATGGCAGTTTTTTTATTTATTTTTTAATAAAAACACGCTATACTTACCTACTCTGCAATAGTTTTGCATAGAGAAGCCCCGATCGCCGCTTGCTCTGGGGGCACTAGTTATATCTCGCTCCTGAGCTGGCTGTTTTTCCATTCACACACAGAGCGTGTCTTGGCCCCACCCCCTTCTCAGTGACTGTGATTGACAGCAGCATGAGCCAATAGCTCCCTCTCTGGCCAATGAGGAGAGAGACGCTGCTCTCGTGCAGATCGTTGGATCGAGCCGAGGGGGGGTTCTGGCAGGTACTGTATCAAAACAAAACCAGAGAAAATTCCCAGCTCAACTTACCAACTAAAATAACCTAACAGTATGCGTTAAAAACAAGGGTTTAGTTAGCACACATTTGCAAGCTGCAGAGCCGCTTCACGGCACCCCAGTATTATCTGCATTACCAACTCTTGCAAATGTATGAGTCTTCACAGTGACAGCACGTGCATTCAAATGGATAGATAGAGCATTGCCCTTCCATGTGCTTCTTGCTATGAAGGCCAGTTATAGATAGGGGCAGGGGCCATTTTGTTTGTTATTGATGGAATATTGGTGAGGGGACACACTGGACACCTTTGCTGCCATTGTGCTGGGTGTCCAGTGTGCCCCTATGCCTTTGAGGAATGGGCTACCTCCAGACCCACCTGCCCCGAAATCTATCCATTAGAATGCATGTGCATCCACTGTGGAGGCTCTCATCAATTTACAAGTGTTAGGACTGCAGAAATAATGGGGTGCCATAAAGTTTCCTCGCAGCTCCTGCATGTATTTGCAAATGTGTGCCAACTATAACCCCTGTTTTTAACGCATACTGTTATAGACACAAAGTTGCAGCCCATTGATTTCAATAGAACCCGTTCAAGTCTATGCGACTTAGAAATGGTTCCTGCACTACTTTGGTACTTCGAGCCTTTATTAATTTTGTCCCTTCCTCCCTCCATAGCTAGGAGATGCCCTGAATAGCCAGTACCACCCTCTTTTCAGTGTGTCTTTAGTTTCTGTCCTAAGCATAAGTAATTGCTGGAGCTAGACATACGGTACCATTTTTAATACCTATCTGATGCGCATCTATTAAAATCTGCACAAGTTTTCAATTAAAGCTTTCTATGATCTGCAAGATGTTATTTGGATCGAGTCACTGTCTGCTAATTCTACTGTCACTGTAAGTTACAGCTATCTTGTCACAACTGAATCAGTTATAGGGTTCACACTTTCAGTGCTTAGATTAGAGAGGCAGAACAGGTACTTACTGGTTTACCTTGATTTCCAACGTCAAACTTAGTGCCAAAAACGAATTGGCTCCTAGCACGAACTATGGTTTAGCACTCATTATCTTATCTACGTGGGCGTTAGCACTGAATGTTCATTCCTTTCCATTTGCTTTTTAACAATTGTATACTACTTAGATGTTCATTGTAATTTACTGAAAGCAGAATAAAGCTTATTTTGCACCTTGCCAGTGATCTATCCAGATTCAAAGTATGATTTGGTGAATTGATGAAGTATGATTGCTGCTTATGAGGTCCTGTGCCAAAAAAAACCTGGAGTGCTGAACCTGCGATGTAAAACACAAGTTCAGCACTTCTAAAGTTATTATTTTAACTAAAAAAAAAAAAAGTGTTCCCTCCAAGAATTAACCAGCCTGGTATGGTATGCCCCAGAGCAAAAAGGTAGAGAGTATGCAATCTTTGCCATGTTGATATCAGCCCACATCATCAGGCATTAGGCTGCTTTGAGAGGGGGTCCTCAAAAAATCACCAATGCCTGATCCCGACTTTTTGGTACATGCAGCACTCAGAGTATGCCAGCAAAGGGGGTGCTTATGTGCCACTTATCTGCCCACAAAATGGGGTGAGTGGTCAGTCACATCCCTCTCTAGTAACCTGGGGGGAGTTTTGGTACCATAAACTCCCTCTCTGTAACCGATTCTCTACCCCAAGGCTGTCCCATATTAAAAATCGTGTTATGGGACTTTCCCCCTGCTATAGATAGATTGGGTCCAGAATGAAGTCATATCTGGCAACACACATCTTAAGACCCAACTAGGAACTAGTTAGGAACCAGATACTTTGACATCATTAGTGATGATGTACTCAAAGCCAAGAATCCATGTCCTGTGCAAACCAGCCTAATAGGTGTCTTTCACACTAGGAAGCATACTGCACAAGCACGCATCAAGCACGAGGGGGGGGGGGGGGGGGTTCGCAGAAATGTTCGGCCATAGGCCTTGTCTTCATTTCTGTCTTTCTGGCCACAGAAAAGGCCTGCTGAGAAGAGTAAATGTGAATTCTGTATCAATGGCAGGAGGGATAGTTCTCACATGATGGCTTAAGATGTGAATCAACGTAAAGTTACAACCACCCACTTTTCACTAGACAAACACAGAGTACCTACAGTACAGGAAGGATGCTACATCATAAAAAAAGGCTGTTTTAAAGAATAAAATGTGTTTTATTTTAAATTCTAACTCTTCACAGCCATACAGATAAGATTCACCAACATTTTTTTTACTGAATTTGCCAGGAAACATAATACAATAAATACATGTAGACCATTTACAATGATCAAAAAAACTGTACAAATGTGTTATATATATATATATATTCTAAAAGAGTTTTGGACTTTCAGACAGTTTCAATGCAGCAACTCTGCATCAAAGAACATCTCATGGGTTAGTTGCTGACATTTCAATTAAAGTTGAGTTCTGTAAAGGATGTGTCCTCGTCAGATAGAAAAAGCTTTGTTCATATTATGTAGGTACAGATTTTCCCCAATTATTTAGGAGAAATGGATTCCTTCTGCATTAAATCCGTGCAGTAGCCTAAGATTGTAAAAAATGTAAAAATACAAATTAGACAAAAACTGAGTTTGCTTTGTTTAGCAATGCAACTTTACAACCTACAAATATGGCAAAGTACATTTTGATAAACCTTGAATGATATAAAAATACCTGATGAAGTCATCTATGTCCATAGTGCGGGCGCGCTTCTCACTAAACCCAGTGTCTGCAAGTATCTTGTCAATTTTTTCAGAAATGACGAAGTCTTCTGAAATTGCCTGTTTGCAAAACAGAATTTTATAAGACCTTGAATAACACAAAAAAAGAGAATGTAAAAAAATACAACACAAAAAACAAAAACATAAAAGCTGTAATAAACCCAAAACAAAAAAATGTAACATATTGCAGCTTACCAATCATCATATGTGGTGGCTGCATTAGTTTACATTTTTATGCTGTTTTCACCTGGTGATCTGACCAGTAAGAAACTTCCTGTATTAAGGTACCTACACTCTGGATGAAGGAGCAACAGACACACCTTTAGACAGCATTATCATTCTGGGGAAGGGTAGTTCTAGATGTACTAGAAGATTTAGATGCACTAAGAAATGGAAGCCAAACTCCAGCTAACACTTTATAAGCAGTTACAGCAACAGGTTTTTTTTCCCTTTTAGGATAAAGGTTTTATATAAACAAAAGCTGATCATCCTAGGAACTCCTGTCTGTGGTAAATGGTTTGTCTCAATCCTCTAACTGCTACATCTACAGGACAGCGGCATATGTTAAAAACAACAGACTAACTGGCTGGATCAACAGGCGAAAATTAAAAAGGAAATAAAGCATATATAAACAAAAAATAATGCTAGTGCAGCCATCACATCTAAGAATTGGTAAGCTGAAATATAATAAAAGGTTTGCTTTTGGGTTTATTACTGCTTTCAGGTATAACCAAAACATATTTTTTTAGCAATGGATAACATAGGAAAGGGTAAAAACCTCTGACCATTGGGAAATTTCCCTTCACTTCCTATCTAGAGATGCAACAGAAAGTGCCCACTGGAACATTTCCTCTTACCTTTTGTTCTGGGGACAACTCTATAGTGTTTTATCACAAGGTCTTAAAGAACAGCTATGCTTTCACCTACTGTAAGTAACATATGATACTTACAACATTGTGAAGAGAACAATGGATTCGGTAATTCTTCTCTAACAGTTCCTGGACTGCGCTGGATCTGCAACCAAAACAATACATATAAATAAAGTAATAACATGCTAGATCTGTTTATACAGAGGCTCCAAATGCAAAAGGTGTTTTTTCTTAACCAATTGGCACAGTACATTTACTGGGTTAGTGGAAGGATCGCATAGGTGACACAATGTCAACAAAACTGTGTTTTGACCCACAGCTATCACATGGTACCTGGGTCAAGCATAGCACCCTGTACCATGCGATAGCAAGTTCATTTTTTAATTTAAAAAAAATTTAAGCATACGGTCACCAGTCAGTAATCCCTGATCACCGCCACACCATATTTTTTTCCACGATATTGTGACAAAAAAAAAACTCGCTATGTTTCTTACTAAATATCTCAGACTGCCAGTTTTCCAAAACGGGGTCATTATTTTAATCACTGATGTAGAGCGGTCACATGATGTTTCCCAAGTTATTTTTTTGTCTTCAGAGTGACATTTAGCCCCAAAACGTGGCACCATCTGGTGGTGGAGAGGTCTTACTACAGGTGACCACGTCAGAGATAAAAGGTGAGTATTGCAGCCAGAGCTGCTTCTATTAATTTTAACTTTATCTGGGCCATATTTTTTCCATTGTTTGTTTTTTTCTTAAATTAACCAGTTGCTGCTCATCCACCGTCAAATGACGGCGGGGCTCTCGTTCTGGAAAGACGTCATATGACGGCGTCCCAGAACAGGCACGCAGCGCGGCTGCACCGTGTTGCTAGGACACAGCGCGACCCTGATCACTGTAAACAGCCACGTCTGCAGCTCTTTAACCATGTGACCGGCTGTGTCCAATCACAGCCGGTCACATGTAAACACAGAGATGCCGGTAATCGGCGCTTCTCGCCTCACACAGAGTGTGTGATGGGGACAGCCAATCAGCGGCATCTCCTCACAGGGGACAACAAAACATGTCATCAGGGCACTGATCATCAGTGCCCCGATTACATTATAGCGCCAGTGTCACCAATCAGTGCCCATTAGTGATGCCAGTCAGTGCTGGCTATCAATGACGCCCATCAGTGCTGCCCATATCCGTGCCGCCTAATCAGTGCCACCTAATCACTGCCCAAAAATGCCGCTTCATCAGTGCCCACCAGTTCAGCCTAGCAGTGCCCATCATTTCCGCCTCATCAGCGCACATCAGTGAAGGAGAAAAATTACTTATTTAGAAAATTTACTGACAGAAACTAAGTCAAAAATATACATGTTTTCAAACTTTTTGGTCTTTTATTTTTGTAAAAAATAAAAAATCCAGCAGTGATTAAATACCACCAAAAGAAAGCTCTATTCGTGTGAAGAAAATTATTAAAATGTTATTTGGGTACAGTGTAGCATGACCGTGCAACTGTTATTTAAAGTGTGACAGAGCTGAAAGCTGAAAAATGGCCCTGACAGGAAGGGGATGTAAGTGCCCAGTAGGCAAGTGGTTAAACAGCATTTGGGCATGCGTGAAAAGAGAAAACACAGGTTTGGCTAAAAAGCTTCAGCAAGTGAAAGACTTAATATATCCTCTCCCATCTGTACACAAGTCAACAAGCCATGGACTCATTATCTAACAGACAGTTCTGTTCCAACAGCATGCTTGAAAGAAAACCACTAGGTGCTTTGGGAAGCCAGTGGTATGCAGTAAATATATTTCTACATTAACCACTTTCCACCCAGGCCAATTCTAACATTTCTCTCCTACATGTAAAAATCATCATTTTTTTGCTAGAAAATTACTCAGAAATCCTAAACATCATATGTATATTTTCTTTTTTAGCAAAGACCCTAAAGAACAAAATGGTGGTCGCTGCCTGTAAAAGAAATCCAGCAGTTAAACAGCTGCTAGGTTGGCTTTTATATTAGAGGGAATTTGCTGGCTGAAAACAAAGATATCTGGATGATGCCTGTAGCTGCAGGCATCATCCGGATATCACCATTTCAACCCAAGGATGTCATATGATGTCCTGCGGGCGGGAAGTGGTTAAAGACTAGAACGTATTCACATGTCTCATTCCATCACATATCGGAGGATTTTTCCTCATTTCTGGACAGTGGGCGGAGTCATGCAAACCATTCTTTTATGTTTGATCAGCCAAGTGCAAATTAAAAACCACCTGTGTATAGTGCAAATATAGCCCAATATTATAGAGCCATTACTGCAAATAGCTGTAAATTATATTTACACTATGCACCAGCATTTTCTGGATCTGCAAAGGAACGATTTGCAGGACTATCCCCCCCAATGGCCTAAAATGAGGAATAATCCTTTTTTGGAACATGTGTTGGAGAGAGACTTCTTTTCTAAGAAAGTTTTGCTGTGCTATGCACGGATTTGTTTGGAGGAATTTTTGATCCTTTTAGTACCTTCTCACCATAACCTGTATGGTTATAATGTCTACATAAAAGACTAATAAAAAACTTACCAAAGTACAATTTTACTTTAACAGCTGTTGCTACCAATATTAGAACTTACTTAAAAGATGCTGCAAGGGTTTTGTTTTTCCTTACAAAGGCGATTCTCACTAAACCATCCCATTCCTAAATAAAACAATTATTATATTAAATATTACAGTGCATCAATGTATTTTTTTTATTCCATGCAATTCGTTTGATATTGCATAATATACATAGTTACAGTATTTAAAGTATAACTAAAAGGCAAAACTTTTTTTGTGTTTTGGATAGAATGCAGAGAGATTAAAACGCTTGTCAGTTTTTATTGGGATCTGTGCCCCTGTAAAAAGGAGAGTCACTCTCTGTATTTCTCCTGTTTACCATTACCATTGAAAGTGAAAGTAAAAGTAAAAGATAATCCCAAATTTTGGGTTGTCCCCAGAAAATAGCGGGGAAATATTCCAATGGGGACACTAGTTTCTGGTGACCTGGGGGTCCCCAAGGAATTCCCTTAATTTGCAGGGATTTCCTCTCACTTGCTGTTTTGCTATGGGACAGGAAGTGAAGGGAAACCTCTGTAATGAGATACAAATACCAAAAAAAATAACCCTCTCTTACTCTATCCAAAATGAAAAGAGAAAAAAATAAAAGTTTTACTTTAAAGATCAAGAAAAACGACTCATCTCTTGATGAAATAACCAATGTCATTAATCAAATCATACCATCAAATATCAATGTACTTAACGTGAATGAATGAATTAAAAATATCTATAATTGGTTTTCTTGCAGGATAAGTGAAAGAAAATAAACTGTTGCTAATTAAGTCATCAAAATGTTCAGGACACAGTACTTGGCACAATTGTTGGAAATCATGGGAAAGGCACAAAAAATAGTGATTGGCAGGGTCTTCCTCTAAACTCCTTATACAAGATGGCATGGACATATGACATTGACACCGTTTGAATCAAGCACCGAAGTATCCTCACCTTTGTCCTGAGTGAGCCACAGTACCACTTGCACATTTGTTTAACCTACTATGCATAGTACCCTACTTTTCTTTGCCAGGAATTCAGCGTTAAAACCTATTATGTCTCATCAACTCAAATTTTTTCAGCTATTATGCTAAACTAAACTACTTTGTACATTCCAGGCATCCTTGCTCATATGGATTACTGACATTGTTCCACATGCACTAAGAACCAGGTGGGGCTTAGAGGAGACAAGTGTAACAGCAAAAATGGTGAATGGAAATAAAATTGGAGATAAAAACAGGGCCAGGTTGGAGGATCAGCATACTCTTAAGCCTAGTACACACTGTTTTTTTCCGTTCAACCCACTGGGTTGGAGCCGATGTACTAACAACCTGATGTTAGTACAGCAATCTCCACCGCTGAGCTATTGTGTTATGACAGGGGAACAGCCACCCTGCCAGAACACTCCGGTCAGCGTTCTCAGCCATTGGCTGAGAGCGCTGATCGGGTAGCCAAATCGGCAGACTTCTGTCGGACCGGCTGCCATACACATTTTTTTTTAACCGGCCGATGTTGCCCGGCATTCGGCCGTGTGTACTAGACTTTGCAGAGTACAAAAGATGTTAGCAACCAATCAATAATTGTATACCAACATAGTCCCAACTGATAGTGAAGGATAAAAACGAGTAAGTGACAATAATCCCTAGCATCATGTGACTTACCTGAAAGTTGATGGGTGGAGGAGGATTCTTTGGTTCTATTCTGACAACACTGGACTCGACTTTTGGAGGTGGCTTGAAATTGTTCTTACTCACCTACAAAATAGTAACAAAATCATTGTGCATTCCGGAATTCATGCCATTAATCCATGAACAAGGTACAGTAGAAATCACTTTTATATGGTAATTTGGGATAAGATGAGAGAAAGTAAATGAAATAAATAAAACCTGTGACACCAAAATCCAGCACAATCTTCTGTACCAGAGGCTTTTCTTTCTGCTTTTTAACCGCTTCCCGACCGCCGCACGCCAATATACGTCGTCAGAATGGCACGGGCAGGCAAATGGGCATACCTGTACGTCCCTTTGAATTTGACGCCTAGCGGGGGCGCGCCCGCTGCGTGCCTAGGGAGTGTGCTCGTGGGTCCCATGAACTCGATGTTCGCCGGTGGCCTGCGATTGCGGTGAGGAGAGGCAGAACGGGGAGATGCCTATGTAAACAAGGCATTTCCCTGTTCTGCCTAGTGACATGACAGGGATCTTCTGCTCCCTGTCATCGGGAGCAGTGATCGCTGTCATGTCACTGCTATCCCATCCCCCCCACAGTTAAAATCACTCCCTAGGACACACTTAAAAGCGGAGTTCCGCCGAAAAAAAATATATAAAAAAAGTCAGCAGCTACAAATACTGCAGCTGCTGGCTTTTAATATATGGACACTTACCTGTCCTGGGTGCCCGCAATGTCGGCACTCAAAGCCGATCTGTCCCTTAGCTCTCGGGTGAATTCACAAACAACATGTAGATTCAGTAGTAACCAGCTGTTTAAGTTCCCAGCAAGCTGGGAAATTCTAGGCTATGAGTGCTCAAAATACTTTCAATGCTGGGCTCAAGCTGCCTGCCCACCACTGACACAGGATGCAAAATAAAAGAGGGAAGATTATATAATCTATGCAAATAACATGAAAACCTAAATCCTGAAGGAAGTTGCACCTTTATATTTTAATCAGTAAACAATTTAAGGGATAGATCTATAAACAGAAGTGCATAACCCCCTTTAGAAAAAACATGGTCATTTTGGGTTCGTGTTAGCACCCCATTTATTTATTTTTTATATACATGCCTATATTTTGATGCAAAACTAATTAGGCATTCAGGCAGTAAACTCAGACATCCTGATCTGCATTTTTCTGGCCGACGACCTCTATAGTACTGAAAACTTTTGATTGGCATCACAGCCAGATATCTAGCAAGATCAGCAATGGCAGCGCACATTCAGCACAGATACAGATATGAATGCCAACCAATCAGAATGAAATTTCCTCGGGTTAGGCCAAAGGTTACTGCCCTACCTTACACGGCTAACAAAAGAAATGGGAATATATGCAGAAGAATAATCACGAGACAAAAAATTAATTATGGACAACACAAACAAGCAAGCGGATTTAAATACCAGTAAAAGAGGTTCCTTACTTTCATGAGATGGTCCACACGAGCCAGAAGTTGGGTGTTAATGGAAAGCCTGCAGTACAGTTTGTCTCCTGGTTTGGCAACAAGTCGCATGGCAAACTCTCTTTGAAACATCAGCACAGCACATCTGGCATACAGGAAAAGATCATACATTAATGAGAACAGCAAAAGGGCATACTTATGAAAGCTAGATAAGTAAACCTGTTAGGCAATAGATATTAATTCCCATAGGCTTGGACAACGAAGTGATGAGAAGTGAACCATGCAGCAACAGTGCATGAATGGTTCTGCCACATAGTATGATAGAGGACACATACCCTTCAAAGCCTGCAAGGGGGCGCTAAAATATACCTTATAGGAAGAGCTGTGCATGAGCAGCACGGAAAGGCATCTTACAAGAGAACTAAAATGCCTCAGACCTAGGCAAGCTAAAGCATTTTACAGTTGTATGCTAATCTGATGTCTGAGTTGGAGTGTATATCTTTGACTGTGGGAAGGGCTAATTGGGCTTAAAATGCCAAGTTCCCCTTTAGTAGCATGTTACACCCATATTTTGTGTGCAACATGTAACCAGTCCCTGCAACCCCCCACCCCCCCACCGTGATAGCACACAGGGGTTCTTCTTCTAGCACCTGATGTCATCATTTTAAAACAGACGCTTTATTCATTCACAGGAATCAATGAACTACAAGTCCTGTCCGCCGCCATGGCAGCTCTTAAGAAACCGCAAGGGCACTTGGTGAGTACTCTCGTAGTTTATTGACAATTCCTACAGCTTTCAGACAAAAAGCCCATGGAAAGGCACAGGCAGAAAGGTACTCCAGATGTTTTGGAACGACATTTCCCATGATGCTCCACTACACTTATGAGTTCATGAGCATCATGGGAAATGTAGTTCCAAAACATCTGGAGTGCCAAGGTTCGCCATCACTGGTGTAGGCAGTGTTTGCAGGAGCCTGACATTGCACCCATGATCTGCTGATTGCAGGTGCAATGCTCTACACACAGCATGGAGTGCTCAACCTGTGGCCCTCCAGCTGTTGCGGAACCACAATTTCCATCACGTCTCTGCCTTTGGGAGTCATGCTTGTAACTGTCAGCCTTGCAATGCATCATGGGACTTGTAGTTCCACAACAGCTGGAGGGCCACAGGTTGAGCACCCATGCTCTACAGGCTCATGAGAAAAAAAAAAATCCAATTTTTAACCTGCGTAAACATGTGCATATATTATTTTTAAAGGTCAACTTATTCTTTAACCACATTACCGAGCCTATTTCTGAGATTTGGTGTTTGCACATTAAAAACTGTTTATTTTTGCTAGAAAATTACTTCGAACCCCCCAAACAATTTTTTTTCATATTGTGAAAGATAATGTTACACCGAGTAAATTGATACCCAACATGTCACGCTTCAAAATTGCGCCCGCTCGTGGAATGGCAACAAACTTTTACCCTGTAAAATCTCCATAGGCAACATTTAAAAAATTTGACAGGTTGCGTGTTTTGAGTTACAGAGAGGGTCTAGGGCTAGAATTATTGCTCTCGCTCTACCGATCGCGGCGATACCTCACATGTGTGGTTCGAACACCAGTTTCGTATGCGTTCGCTTCTGCACACGAGCTCGGCGGGACGGGGCGCGTTTAAAAATCAGTTTTACCTTTTATTTTTCTTTAAAAATAAAAATTGTGTTACTTTTATTCCTTTTACAAGGGATGTAAACATGTATTATTTTACATCCCTTGTAATAGAAAAAAGCATGACAGGTCCTCTTAAATATGAGATCTGGGGTCCAAAAGACCTCAGATCTCATATTTACACTAAAATGCAAAAAAAATTAAAAATAAAATGAACCTTTAAGAGCTATGGGTGGAAGTGACGTTTTGACGTCGCTTCCGCCCTGCAATGACTTGGAGACAGGCGGGGGCCATCTTCCCCTCACTCGTCTCCATGTCAGGCTAGGGACAGGTTACCGAAGCGCGGTGGGAGGGACCTCTCCCGCCGCCGATAAAAGTAATCTCACGGCAAATCCGCCGCAGAGACCACTTTTACCTCAAAGAGAACCGCCGGCTCTTAAAGAGGATAGCGGGGTTATGGTAGCTAGCTGCTACCATAACAACGGTATTCCTCTTCAAAGACAGGACGTTTATAGTCGTCCTGCAGGAAGCAAGCGGTTAAGCTATACAAAAGTACAGTCATCCCCTTTAAAGTGGTTGTAAACCCTTTTAAATTTTTTTTTTTTTTAAACGACCTGTAAGAGAAAGGCATAATGAGCTAATATGACTAGCATAATAGCTCATTATGCATCACTTACCTTAGATCGGGGCCCCCGAAGCTGACCTCGTCTCCCTCTTCAGCCGCAGCCATCTCTGCGGTGATAGCCGGAAGGTTACTTCCGGGTATCGCCGCTCCAGCCAATCACAGCGCCGCTCCGGTGCTGTGATTGGTCGGAGCGGCGGAGACGTCACTCTGCGCATGCGCGCGGGAGCCTTCACATTCGGCTACGCCCAGCGATTGCTGGGAAGTAGCCAAGTTTGTGAATGGGATTAACCCCATGAATGCACCGTTGTCTACGGCGCGCATGCGCCGTAGACAGCGGCGCCTGTCATTTAACTAAATATCTCCTAAACCGTGTAGGTTTAGGAGATATTTCTTGCACCTACAGGTAAGCCTTAATCTAGGCTTACCTGTAGGTGCAAGTTGAAAAAGTGGGTTTACAACCACTTTAAGTGAAATTCTAGGAAACAACCTTTCATTAGGTGTTCTATAATTTTCCAGTGTATAGGATCTGATAAAGGGGCAAAAAAGATCAGCAATGGCAACACCCTATGTTGGTCTCATTTAGGGTTTGAGAAATTCTAATTCCGATAACTCACCTAAAGAAGGGTCTGTGAAGAAGTAACTTGAAAACAAAGGGAGAAGAGATCTAAATAAGAGAGAGAGAGATTGTCTATTAGAATCAGAAATATACATCTGGAAGTAACCATTTACAAAATCTGGGCTATTTAATTGGAGCATTGAAACATTCATGAGCAATATCATAGGTGAAAGCCTCACAATAAAATGATCGATAGATCCAGACACAGGTAGCTTACATGGACTGTTGCTAAAAAGGTATACAATGCAGACACCTTTACACACCCGCAGTAGATTTTAGTGCCTACACTCTGCTCAATTGCTTGGCAATTCTGATAAGACAATGCTTTGATGCTTCCTGGCAGTGTGAAAACTTGTTGGCCCGATCACATTCCCATACAGTTCTACTGACCCATCAATATGATGTGGTGCCTCACTGGCCAATAGGAATGCGTAGGAGGCACTTGAACTTTATGCCTTCCAGCAGCTTTTTCTGGCTGTTAAAATTACAAAATCTAGATGCTGATCTGGAATTTAATTACAAAGTTTGTGTTTGGCTCAAACTTACTGTCACATTAAAGAACCATTAGGGGAGCCAATGAGGTGGTAAGAAATGACCACTTTCCATAAAATTAATTTTTTATCTTTGGTTCTGGTAATTATTCTGATAGGAATTTTTTTTGCTTATCGATCTTGTGATGGATCCTGTGCTCGAGAGTATGTCCGCCGTATAAGCTTCCCATGTCCGGTACCAGTACGATCCAAGATCCCTTAGCCCACACAGTCACTTGTCGAGACATCAGTGTAGGGTGGTAAGAAACATAAGACTGTTTATTCAAACACAGGCACCAAGAGATATATACTCTGGGGGCAATCCCCCTTCTTTGCATATTGACACAGGGCAGGGTAAACTACATTCAGTAACAAGAGACACACAGACGGCCTTTAGGAAGGGCTGCAGGAGAAATTCCCCCCTCCCCACTAGCAGCTCATAGCTGACAGTGGTTTCATTAGCCCTTAAGCTAATCAGCATAAGCATATACATCCCCCTAATAAGTTGCTCCCAAGGCAGACAGACACAATAGAACAATGGGATACAGCCACTTAACAAAAACACATAACAACCTCGACCGCAAACTATCTAGCAAAGGCCTATGAGACACTCTTACAATATTCTAGCAGTCTAAAAGGTTGAATTATTTATCTAAATATATTTTTTTGTTCATAAATATTATTGTCCCAAGTGTAAGAGCCCCTTCAACTTTCAAAACAAACCACACATATAGAACCTAGGATAACAGGGGTAAAACTAAATTCTGAGTCCAGTGTGGTCATACTGGGAGTCTGGTTAGGACAGACCCAACTGGACTTCTCGGTCACCCTGTGCCCCTAATAGACACAGGGTGACTTACACATAAGAGGGGCCGTGGAAGCTGGAAAATGGGTTTTCAGAGCTCTCTAAAATAAGCTGGGTTCCACGAGGGCCCCCCTCCGCCTAAAGTGACTCCCGTCACAGATATTTCATCATATGTTCAGCCTGACTTACCCAGTTTTGTAACAGGTTTCCCTTGAAACTCCAAACCTTTGGCTGTTAGGGCAATACAATTATTTCAGATAAAACTTACTTGGTAGGGTAAGTTGGCAACACAGAGGTCAAAAAAAGGCAAATCTGTCTTCAGCACATCACCAACCAAAATCTGCAGTTTGTTTGCTACGGCTCTAAAAAGGGAAAACATGCATTTTTCACACATTTAAACTTACAATAAAGCAAAGACATCGGGGGACACATTGATTCTGTGGCACAGCAAGGCAATGCTAAATAGGAGAAGTGGGACAGACTGTGCTGTAACAGATGTATTACTTCTGCCATGTAGCACTGGGGTCCTCGGTTCCAATACGTGTGTATGTATGTATGCATGTATGCATGAATGCATAAGCTCAAGGGCAGGGACGTATATGAATGTACAGTATCTAAAGTACCATATAAACAAATAACAGAATAATAATACAAAATGTTACAGCTAAAGTCCTAAGCTTCTCCCTCAGTTTGCTGAATTCGGACTTATCAGTAATAAATTTGCCTCTGCAGCTGACTTCCCAAAAATAGAATGAATTTGGCTTTCCGTTCAGTCTATCTACACCATAGAATACTTTGAGTTACATTTTCTGCTGTATTGAAATAAAAATAACTACAATATAAAATGCAAAGAGTGACACCTAGTGGTCAGAATAAAACATGCACCCCAACATCATCATACAACACCAATTTTATGCATTTGTTGAAACTTATGTATTACCTTTATTGTTATGCTTAAATACATTTTTACATAAATTGTACATATAAGAACAAAAAAATCATTCAAAAAAATGCACAGAGTCTCTCATGTATCTACTAATATCTTAATTGGATTCTTCGAAGCAAACTTTTAATCATGCTGTTTTCGTACTTTATTCTAATTGTAAAAAAAAAAAAAAAAAAGTTTTAAAACAACTAAAAAGAAAAAAAAAATACAATAGCAAGAAAAGTGGTCATGTGATACAGCTGGCCAGTGAGGGTCTTTTCTTTTGGCCTGGAAGCAATCAGACTCTCATGGGTCAGCACTGTCAGATGACCGCGACTAATTGCACACATTATGCTGCTACATAGTTTCCTGGGCTGTGTGTAGAGTTTACAAGCATGCAGATCGCTACACCAGTAGACATAAGTGGCGGATGATTCTAAGCAAATACAGATAAGTGCAGTGGGGACAGCAGGAGCGGGGAGGGCTGCTTGGAAGTAATTCTTTTTTTTTTTTTTAGGTATAAAAGGGCAGAGATTATTTTAAAGAAATAGTACTTTGCTTACATGTTGTGTAAGGTGCATGACTGTGTGCAAAGTGCAGTAACAACAACCAGATCTCAGTATATACAGTAGCCAAAGTCAAAAGAGGAGAAATCCCGACTGCTGGCTACAGTTAATAATAATAATTTTATGGCTTTCACTACTTTCTTATATTATGTATAAATGTCTTTACTCACGAGCCTTGAACTCTCTTCTGAAGCTCAGCTACAAGCCGTGTATCCAGTTCACAGGCCACAACCTAAAAAAAACATGACAGTAAAAGCACTGGTAAATAAGTGTTTATTCTACTGCCTATGCAACAAGGACAATCTCATTATGAACATTGTGAAGATTTGATAAATGAATGCAGCACTTGGCATCTGGTCAGTCCAGTCTAGGAGGCGGCAGAGCCATTTATGGGACCAGAGGTACACGTACCAACTGAAAACAATATAAGGATGTCAGATGATTTCTTCACGGCTACTCGGCACCTGCAATTTGTTAAATCCTGCCCAAAGCACTTGGGAGGGATGGAAAGCTTTACTCACAGGAATAGGTAGATTGTACTATCTGACTGGGATTTCCATATTGCATAATAGATTATGGAAAGACTGTGGAAGGGGGAAAGAGATTAAAAGAGATTTTTTTTTTTTTGGGATATTCATACTTACCTCGGTGGATGCAGCATCAGACTGATGCTGCATCTGTCCCCCGGCGTCTCTGCACTGAGAACTGAGCCACCGAACACCGCCGATGGCTCGGTTCTCACTCCTCCCCGAGCAGAGTGATGCTGACTGTCAGTCAGCATGGCTTCGGCTCTACTTCTTAGCACTCGTTTCAGCGCTGAGCCGTGGAGAGGCAGGGAGCGCCCGTCTCAGCAGCTCACTGGCAGATCCAGACTTGTAAGTAGAGATGATGCGGTGCCTCGACTGATAGCAGTGACGTCAACGGAGAGTGGACTTCAGGCCACTCTCCGCTGAAAACGGGTCACAGGAGTGCAAAACAAATTGCACTCCTGTGACCCAGAGGAGAAAAAGCCCAGGCTGGACTTCTCCTTTAAGGCTTTGTTCACCCAGAAGCAAATTGGATGCGGTTTACACTGCATCCAATTCGCAGAACATATGTTAATTTCAATGAGTCAGGTTCACATATGTGCGTTGCATCCGCACTCCGCATTGTGCAGTGCGAATTGCAGGCACATAATCTTCAATGGGAAGGCATCCGATTAACAGATGTGTTCCGTTGTAAACAGGAATTCTCTTCCCTCCTCCTAAACCTCCCCCCTCTCCCTGGTCAGCTGATCCGCAGCTACAACGGAGAGGAACCACTGAATGAAGCATTTTCATCTTTGCAGGGAAAACTGGAGCTGCAATTCGCACCGGATTAGTGTGAACCCAGCCTAAAGGATAGGTTCACTTTCTTTATTCAGGGTGTAACATGTTACAAATGGACAGGCCCCCCGCACCCCCCATTGTGACAATTAGTGGAGATCTTCTCCCCGCTGCTGTCAATTGTTTTTTAAAAACGCTTCGCCCACCCAGCCGTGTCATTTATTCCCAGTTCTCTGTAAATGGAAAACTACAAGGTTCGGCAGCCTTTGTGGCTGTCAGCTTGTAATTTTCAATGAACTACCATGGTGCTGTGAGCTCTGTGGTAGTTCATTGAGTCTTCCTGTCAGATTGTTTTGGCTTCATTGTACGAGGTACGAGCAAGCCAATACACTGACAGATCTGCAGATTGCTGGTGCAATGCTTTACAAGCTCACAAAACAAAAAATAATTATTTTTTTGTCAAAAGGTGAATTTAGCCCCGGAAGGTTTTACCCCCTTCCTGACTAGGCCATTTTTTGCGATACAGCACTGCGTTACTTTAACTGACAATTGAGCGGTCGTGCGACGCTGTACCCAAATAAAATTTATGTCCTTTTTTCCCCACAAATAGAACTTTTTTGGTGGTAGTTGATCACCGCTGCGTTTTTTTTTGCGCTAAAAACAAAGAACGACCGACAATTAAAAAATAATCAAATTTCCTTATCAATTTAGGCCAATATGTATTCTGCTACATATTTTTGTATAACAAAAATCCCAATAAGCGTATATTGATTGGTTTGCGCTAGGGTTGCACCGATACTAGGATCGGTGCCGATACCAAGCATTTGCATGAGTACTTGTACTCGTGCAAATGCTCCAATACTTGACCCGATACCTGCGTCCTCAGCATAGCAGGGTGGGCCAGGCAGCCTCACAGATGATTGGTGTGGGCAGTTACAAGCACCAATCTCCCTGTATACCTTTTAATAAAAGCAGCTGACAGCCGCTTCTCCTCCTCCTCCTCCTCCTCCTCCCGTGGCTTTCAGCTACTTTATTAAAAGCTATCAAGGGAAATCGGTGCTTGTAACTGCGCGCACCGTTCCTCCCCGGTCCTCCGTTGGCTACCCAAGTCAGCGCTGGTCCCCCCTGTGCTCTATGTTTATGATGTCTCAGTTTATGAATGAACTGGAACCTCAGTCTCCTGTCTATTCATCTTCAGTGCAGCTGAGGCTGCAGAGAAAGGGACTGGGGAATCTGTATCCTCGGTCTCTTTCCCTGCCTCAAAGGGGAGATGTCAGGGGTCTGTTTAAACTCCTGAAATCCCACCAAAGCCCCCCAAAAGGGCTGATAAAAAAGAAAGAATTGTAATAAAAAAATATTTAAAAAAGGTTAAATTGTAAAAATGAAAAAAAACAAAAAAAAAAAAAACAAAACAAAAAACAAACACACACTGACACTGTCCACTACCCCCACCCCCCCAAAAAAAGACTGCATTGTAATAAAAATAAAATTGTAAAAATAAAGTAAATAAATATAAAAAACTACTGACACAGTCCATGCCTCATCAGTGCCACCTATCAGTGCTGCATATTAGAGCCACCGTCACAACATAAAAAAAGCATTAGTAATCAGTATCGGCGAGTGCTTAAGAAGAAAATAAAATAAAAAAAATAAAAAAATAAAAAAAAATAAACTTATCGGAGCAACCCTAGTTTGCATAAAAGTTAAAACATCTACAAACTATGGGATATTTTTATTTATATATTTTCTTCTAAATTTCTTTACTAGTAATGAAGGTGATCAGCGACTTATAGCAGGACTGTGATATTGTGGTGGACAAATCAGACACTGACACATTTTTGGGGGACCAGTGACATTATTACAGTGATCAGTGCTAAAAATATCCACAGTCACTGTACTAATGACACTGGCAAAAAAGGGGTTAACATCAGCGGCGATCAAAGGGTGTATATATATTAGAGCTGGGCGATTTTCCCCCCCAAAAAAATCTGCGATTTTTTTATAAAAAACTAGATTTACGATTCGATTTTTTTTAAATTATATTAATTGAAGTGCATCAACAAACAAAATTGCAAAGGCAAACCCTTTCTCTAACTGCAAAGTCAGTGTGCAACAAAGATTGTTAAACATCCAAATTATTAATACTGTATTTGGATTTAGCTAATAAAACAACAAAAAATCTTGAGGTTACTCTTAGTTGAATTGAACTGTGCCCGTGTCTCACTGTGCCCGTGCTTCAATCACTGTGCCCGTACCTGATGCAGATTTTCATGGGATACGGATTTTACTGCTACACCGGCGGCCATTCCAGTATTCAAAAGCCGCGCCTCCTCCTCGTCTGTGATAGGCGGAACACTCAATTTTCCAGCATTCAGTGTTCCGCCTACCATGGACATCCGCTCATCCTCATAACACAGATGAGGATGAGAGGATGTGCGTGATAGGCTGAACACTGCCTGCTGTGAAATTGAGTGTTCCGCCTATCACAGACGAGGACTCGGGAGGCGCGGCTTTTGAACACTGCAATGGCCGCCGTCTGTCTGCATGACACGCTGATCAGATAGGCAGACGGCGGCTTGCGGCGAGTAGATGTAATTGGGGTAATGCCGCCCAGTGCCATTCCGGATACGCCCCCTGCAGCCCTGCTACAGAAACTTTGAAGGAAAAAAAAAAATAAAAAATGTAAAAAAAAAAAATCGATTTTCTTCAAATCTGAATCGATTTGAGCTCAAAACTCGATTCAAGATTAAAATCGATTTTTTTTCCCAGCCCTAATTTTATATATATATATATATATATATATATATCTCTTGTATCATTTTATTTTATTTATTTTTTTATTAGAATGCTAAATACCTTCTTGCCCAGCTCTGCTGTGTGGTCATGTGTCCTGCCCCTGCTAGCTTGCATAAGTCAGAGGGAAATCTCAGCCCCTTCCACTGTACTACCTTAGATCGGGAAGGAGAGCACAGGGAGGACACCTGACCACACAGCAGAGCTGAACAAAGAAGGTATTTAGCATTATAATATTAAAATAACACACACACACACACACACACACACATTGTACTTAAAGAGGAAGTAAAGTCTTTGTCTTTAATTGTACCTACAGGTAATCCTATAATAAGGCTTACCTGTAGTTACTGTAAATATCTCCTAAACTTGCACCGTTTAGGAGATATTTACCATATACGCTGTCGCAAGCGCACCGAAGGAATGGCCCGCTCGTGTCATTTCTTCAGGGCCCGTGCCGTGACTTGCAGTGCGTATGCACAGGAGTGACGTTATCGCGGCTCTGGCCAATCACAGCGTCAGAGCCTGCAAAACCCAGAAGTACCTCTGGGAAAGATGTCAGGCGTGTCAGCAGTGTGCGGTCGCCGCTGCAGGGCATCATTCTGAGGTAAGTATTTCATAATAAGCTAGTATGCTTTGCATACTAGCCAATTATGCCTTTTTCTTGCAGGTTTTTGTTTGGGGGTATTTTTTTTCTGGAGGTTTACAACCTCTTTACCTGCTTGCCGACCGCCGCACGCAGATGTACGTCGACACAATGGCAAGGGCAAATGGGCGTACCTGTACGTCCCTTTAAATTTGCCCCCCATCGGGCGCGCTCGCCCGACCGCGGGTTCCGGGAACTCAATGTTCCTGGGCGGCCCGTGATTGCGGTTGGCAAAGGCAGAACAGGGGGATGCCTTTGAAAGCAAGGCATTCCCTTGTTCTGCCTAGTGACACGTCAGGGATCTACTGTTCCCTGTGATCGGGAACAGCGATCGCTGATGTGTCACTGGTAGCTCCTACCCCTAGCAGTTAGACTCACTCCCTAGGACACACTTAACCCCTTCACTGCCAGTGTATTTTTTACAGTAATCAGTGCATTTTTATAACACTGATCGCTGTAAAAATGATAATGGTCCCAAAAATGTGTCAAAAGTGTCGTTTGTGTCCACCATTAAGTCGCAGTCATGATAAAAATCGCAGATCGCCGCCACTGCTAGTAAAAAAAGAAAAAAAAAAAAAACATAATAAAAATGCCATAAAACTATCCCCTATTTTGTAGCCGCTATAACTTTTGCGCAAACCAATCAATATACGCTTATTGTGATTTTTTTTTCCCCAAAAATATGTAGAAGAATACATATCGGCCTAAACTGAGGAAAAAATAAGCTTTTTTTAAAAAAAAAAAAAAAAAAAAAAAAAAAAAAAAAAAAAAAAAAAATGGGGATATTGATTATAGCAAAAAGTTAAAAAAAATTGAGTTTTTTTATTAAAATTGTCGCTCTATTTTTGTTTATAGCGCAAAAAATAAAAACCACAGAGATGATCAAATACCACCAAAAAGAAAGCTCTATTTGTGGGGAAAATAAGGACATCAATGTTATTTGGGAGCCACGTCGCACGACAGTGCAATTGTCAGTTAAATCGACGCAGTGCTGAATCGCAAAAAGTGGCCCGGTCATTTGGCAGCCAAATGGTCCGGGGCTTAAGTGGTTAAGTCATGGCTGGCTCTGAATGCAGGTTTCAGAAGATTTGGATGTGAGTACTATGCTGCTGTTCTCCTTGCTGGAAGCTCTGACATGAGGAAGCAAAGCCCTGTCTCTACCAAGTGAGCTATCTCCAAACACAGAGACAGGGCATGGGAAGGATCAGCTGCAGGGACATCACAGGCAATACTGGTGAGTAGTCCTTTATCCTGTGCTTTTGGGAACATTTTCCAGTTCCACATTAAGAATAATGCATCCTAAATTAACAATTTAATATACTGGTTACCTTTTTTGCTTTTTCTAATAACTTTACAGTCATGTTTCCTGTACCTGGACCAACCTCAAGCACAACATCTGTGGGCCGTATGGCAGCCTGAAATTAAAATGTAAAAATGTTACACAAGTACTATTTATCTTAAACAGCTTCAAAACACAAACAGAAAGCAACCGAGTATGGAAGGCTGAACGTGACCAACCTTATCAATGATGCTGTTAACTATCAGGGGGTTCTTCAGAATATGTTGGCCAACACCAGTGTTGAACATAACCCCTAAATGTGAAGAAACAAAACACTGGTAAAACACAAATTCATCAGTTTTCATTTAAATCAAAAAAACATCTAACATAGAGAGTAAAACGATGGCCTGCCACAGCTTATTATTAAAGATTCTATTAAAATGCACTTCAACTGTAACAATAGATCTTATTAGAGGAGATATTCAGTGCATTTCTAAAAATGTCTAGCTCTTAAATACTGTAGATGTGCTATTGGAAGAGAGAGACGGCGACCAAAGACTGGCAGGACTTGGACCCTGGGGGCACGACGGGGCACACGATGGGGCGCACAAAGCGGCACAGGGGGCACAACACATGTCTATCTCTAGGATGAGGAAACAAGACCATCCCCATACAACCAAACTGAAGTTAAGTTAAGTCTAATGTTGTAGTGTATAGCTAAGTCTAATGTTGTAGTGTATAATAGAGGGTTTCTATTCCTGTCAGTGAGATTTCCTGTGACACCAATTGAAGAACGGAAGGAGTTGTTGTCACTAAGAAAGTCACAGAGACCAATGACATCCTGGTCATTGCAGAGATTTACAATGATTTCCCATCCAGTCAGGAAGTGAGGAGAAATCTCCACCATTCCTCACACATCACCAATAACCAGACAGAGGCCCCAGCCCTCTCCATACTAATGGGCTCCAGGTAATCAGATCTACATAGAGCTGAGTCCTCCGCCCATCACTCACCCTGACTCCGGACCTCCCGGTGTTTCCGGCTCTTCTTCTCCGCTCTCACTTTCGGCATGATGACTTCTCACCCCCCCCCAGCCCGATCACCGACAACGTGCAACCAGCTTGAGAGGCGCATTCATGTGACGTCACTACCAGCGCCAGAGCAGGAGCATGCCGGGATTGGTAGTCCTCTACTTCCAGAGAAGATTGTGTCGGAGAAGGTAGTGGGGTGAGTGCAGAGTGTTAGAGAGAGCAATGTCTGCATGGAGGAGGGCAGGCCTGGCCTGGCCTGGCCTGGGGGGTCATGACAGATAGGGACAAGGACTGACCAACATAGAGCCTAACCAGGCCATGTGTACACTGCCCCCCATCCCTGTGTACACTCCATGTGTCCCTCCCCCCCATCCCTGTGTACACTCCATGTGTCCCTCCCCCCCATCCCTGTGTACACTCCATGTGTCCCCCCCCCCATCCCTGTGTACACTCCATGTGGCCCCCCCATCCCTGTGTACACTCCATGTGCCCCCCCCCATCCCTGTGTACACTCCATGTGTGCCCCCCCCCCATCCCTGTGTACACTCCATGTGTCCCCTCCCCCCATCCCTGTGTACACTCCATGTGTCCCCTCCCCCCATCCCTGTGTACACTCCATGTGTCCCCTCCCCCCATCCCTGTGTACACTCCATGTGTCCCTCCCCCCCATCCCTGTGTACACTCCATGTGTCCCCCCCCCATCCCTGTGTACACTCCATGTGTGCCCCCCCCATCCCTGTGTACACTCCATGTGTGCCCCCCCCATCCCTGTGTACACTCCATGTGTGCCCCCCCCATCCCTGTGTACACTCCATGTGTCCCCTCCCCCCCATCCCTGTGTACACTCCATGTGTCCCCTCCCCCCATCCCTGTGTACACTCCATGTGTCCCCTCCCCCCATCCCTGTGTACACTCCATGTGTCCCCTCCCCCCATCCCTGTGTACACTCCATGTGTCCGTACACTGCCCCCCCTCATCCCTGTGTACACTCCATGTGTCCCTCCCCCCCTCCCTGTGTACACTCCGTGTCCCCCCTCCCCATCCCTGTGTACACTCCATGTGTCCCCCCCATCCCTGTGTACACTCCGTGTCCCCCCTCCCCATCCCTGTGTACACTCCATGTGTCCCCCCCTCCCTGTGTACACTCCGTGTCCCCCCTCCCCATCCCTGTGTACACTCCATGTGTCCCCCCCCATCCCTGTGTACACTCCATGTGTACGTACACTCCATGTGCCCCCCCATCCCTGTGTACACTCCATGTGTCCGTACACTGCCCCCCATCCCTGTGTACACTCCATGTGTCCGTACACTGCCCCCCCGCATCCCTGTGTACGTACACTGCCCCCCCATCCCTGTGTACACTCCATGTGTCTGTACACTGCCCCCCCCCATCCCTGTGTACGTACACTGCCCCCCCCATCCCTGTGTACACTCCATGTGTCCGTACACTCCATGTGTCCGTACACTCCCTGCAGACATGCGATGTGTACACAGGAATGTTTTTGGTGCCACCGGGTGATCAAAGAGTCGATCGGTTTTGATCGTCTTTATGGCCTTGGAGGACCAGAGCGACATCATGACATCACTTCTGGTCCAGGGTGAAAGTAAACCGTTTTTTTTTTTATACGCAAAAGATCTAAGATTATTTTTTATCTCTTGCTTTTAAAGGTAAAGAAGACATTTGGGGTCTTTTTGACCCCAGATTACTCCATAAAGAAAATCTATCATCCTTATTTATATTACAAGCGATGTTTACATTCCTTGAAATAGGAATAAAAGTGATCAAAAATAAATAAATTAAAGGGACAGTGTAAAAATAAAATAAGAAACATTTAAAGCGCCCCCATCCATCCATGCTCAGAAGTGCATGCATATATAAACGATGTTTGCATCACACATATGAGGTATCGCCTCGATTGCTAGAGTGAGAGCAATAATTCTAGCACTAGACCTCCTCTGTAACTCTAAACAGGTAACCTGTAAAGGCGTTTAAAACATCACCTATGGAGATTTTTAAATACCGTAGTTTGTTGACATTCCACAAATGTGCGCAATTGTAAAGAGTGACATGTTAGGTATCTATTTATTCAGTGTAACATCATCTTTTGTATTAAACCAAAAAATTGGGTTATATATTGTTTTTTTGTTTGTTTGTTTTTTCCCAAAAATTGCCTGTGCAAATGCCGTGTGACAGGATTCGCCATTTCATTCGCTAGGGTTTCTGCTAAATTTTATATTTATTTATATATATATATATATATATATATATATATATATATATATATATATATATATATATATATTTGGGGGTTATTAGTAATTTTCTAGCAAAAAAATACTGATTTAAACTTGTAAACAGTGCCAGAAAAGGCCTGGTCTTCAAGTGGTTAAAGGGATAGTTCACCTTTACCACAAAACTGCCAATGCAGATAAGGGGCATCTGTAGATAAAAACAAACTGTACAGCTCTGACTAAAGTTGAATAAAGCTCTTGCTATAGGTGTAGGCCATTTACATACCTTTTATGAAGCATGACTGGAATACTCCCAGGACGTTGCTAAGTGAGGCCTAGTCATCACTGCCCACCTCCACCATCACAGGAGTGAGCTCTCAAATGCTGAGCTCAGAGCTACTGCATCATAGGAGAGGAAGAGTATGTGAGGGAGCTTAAATCAGAGAAAGAGCTCACTCCTGTGATGGTGGGCAGTGATGACTAGGCTTCACTTAGCAACGTCCTTGGAGTATTCCAGTCAGGCTTCATAAAGGTATGTAAATGGCATACGCCTATACCAAGGGCATTATTCAACTTTAGTCAGAGCCAACGTCCTGGGAGCATTGGCGTCCGCCGAACTTTTTTCAGGGGGGGGGGGGGGCATCATTTTAACCACTTGCTTACTGGGCACATAAACCCCCTTCCTGCCCAGGCGAAATTTCAGCTTTCGGCACTGTCACGCTTTGAATGACAATTGCGCGGTCGTGCGACGTGGCTCCCAAAAAAAATTGACGTCCTTTTTTTCCCACAAATAGAGCTTTCTTTTGGTGGTGTTTGATCATCTCTGCGGTTTTTATTTTTTGCGCTACAAACAAAGAAATAGCGACAATTTTGAAAAAAACACAATATTTTTTGATTTTTGCTATAATAAATATCCCAATTTTTACAAAAAAAAATATTTTTTTTTTCCTCAGTTTAGGCCGATACGTATTCTTCTACATATTTTTCGCAAAAAAAAATCGCAATCGGCGTTTATTGATTGGTTGGCGCAAAAGTTATAGCGTTTACAAAATAGGGGATAGATTTATGGCATTTTTATAAAAAACATTTTTTTTATTAGTAATGGCGGCGATCAGTGATTTTTTTTTCGTGACTGCGACACTATGGCGGGCACAGCGGACACTTTTGACACATTTTTGGGACCAATCACATTTATACAGCGAACAGTGCAATAAATATGCACTGATTACTGTATAAATGTGACTGGCAGGGAAGGGGTTAACACTAGGGGGCGAGGAAGGGGTTAAATGTATTCCCTATTGGTGATTCTTACTGTGTGGGGAGGGGACCGACTGGGGGAGGAGACCGATCTGTGTCCCTATGTACAAGGGACACAGCATCGGTCTCCTCTCTCCCTGACAGGACATGGATCTGTGTGTTTACACACACAGATCCATGTCCTTGTCTGAGTAACCGCCGATCGCGGGTGCCTGGCGGACATCGCGGCCGCCAGGCACGCGCATCGGCATTACAGTGACGCGCCGGCGGCGCTCGCGCGCCCCCCAGTGGCCAAAGAAGCGGAGGCCGTAAAAAGACGGCCTCCCGGATTTGTAGAGCCACCTCGCGGCCGTATATAGTCGTACGGCCGGCGCGAGGTGGTTAATATCACCCATGCTCCGCCCCTTTTCGACAATGTCATTCTCACAGTCAGAGACTGCAGACATAGTACAGATACACCCAGATACATTACACACAGATACACCCAGATACATTACATCCCCATATACATAGTCAGTTTAATCTACAAACATTCCTTACCTGCATAGACAGGCTTTTATGTAAAGGTGAACTATCCTTTTAATGGTTCATTTTCATAGTGAAGTTGATCAGGCTGTTTGCTGATGTGATTTATTTTTTATTTTTTTGTGCAGGTTCCCTATGGATCTGAACAGTGCCAGCACCGTTGTGTTGCAGGTCTTGACACAAGCAGCTAGCCAAGATTCCAACGTACTGAAACCGGCTGAGGAGCAACTCAAGCAGTGGGAGACACAGCCTGGCTTCTACAGCGTCCTGCTGGTGAGGACTTCCTTACACACTATCCTTGGAATACATAAAGACTGGTGAAAACAGATTTTTCCAAGCGTGTCTTGCATGCATTCTAAAAGTAGTGCAGTGTGTGCTCCAGTGGTGTAACTAGAACCTTCAGGGCCTCGGTGCAAGAAACCATGAAGGACCCCCCCCAACCCCCGACTGGGGCCCTTCCCTTGGAGCCCGGTGGTGGAGCACCAGGTCCCGGTCACAAGTGCAACCTTTGTGACCTTGGTAGTTCTGCCACTGATGTCAGTATTTTTTTTTTTTTTTTTACATTAATATTTTAAAAAATATTATTTTTTGATCCCCATTGGGGGGCTTTGGTGAGATAGCAGAGGTCTAAACAAACCTCTGATGTTTCTCCTTTGAGAAAGAGATATGGAGATTGAGGGCTGTGTCCTCAATCTCCTATCTGCAACCTCAGCTGTACAGAATGAATGGACAGGAACAGCTCTTTACAGAGCTTCCTGTTAATTTGCGAACTGAAGCATAGTAATCACAGTTCACTATGTTACAGTTATGAATAGACTCAGTGATCGGTACAGATCAGTAACTCTCCATTCAGAAAAGGAAATAACTTACCAGCCCCTTCCCCACTTTCCATCCTGACAGATCCCCCACAGCGTGAGGTGGATAGCCAGGAGAGTACACGGGAGGCAGCAGAATGAAGCAAAATAGGAGGAATGGTGGGGGGGCTGCATATAGAGAAACTGATCTCTCCATTTTCCTCCTGAAGCCGCTAAATGCCCCTCTCCCTCCCACAATAAAAATAATGAGATCAGTTCCTCTATATGCAGCCACCCCTTCTGATCCTCCTATAAAGGTGTACAGGAGGGCCTGGTCACAATTGTGACCCCTGTAGATATGCCCCTGGTGTGCCCAAAATTCATGTACCCGACTAGAACTTGTACTTAAAGTTGGCACAGGCTGCAGCACTTTTAGAGTGCACATGAGACACTTTTGCAAAATCTGTCTGCCCCAGGATCTCTCTCTGTACACCAAAAGAGAATTGGTCTTCTTTATTAGCTCCACTTTTGTAAGAAATGAACTGTCTGTATTTTATTTGGCGTATTAAATGCGCCACAATTTAAAAGTGAAGCATTTAAGAACTACCTGAATTTGTAACACAAGTCGCTGTAAAACCAAAAGTGCCACATATGCTTCATGAATTTGGTGCAATGCATTAATAAGAGGGATTAATGCCAGAATAGTGATGCAGCAGCTTTATTAACCCCTTCCATACCGGGCCATAGCAAAATGACGCCGGCAGGAACCCTCTCTCCCATCCTGGGTGGACGTCATATAACGTCCTGGGTTTGAGGGGGGATATCTGAATGATGCCTGCAGCTAGAGGCATCATTCAGATATCCTTTTTTTCAGCCGGCGATCCTGCGCACCATAAGAACGATCATAGCGGCGGTCCCGCCGCTTGATCGTTCTTATAGGCGGTGGGAGGGGACATCCCCCCCCCCCTCCCGCCGCCATCCGGTGCTTCTCCGGGCTCTCCCGTGCCATCGGGGACCCGGAGAGAATCGTCCGGTGCCGTTGGTGGGTCACGTGACGTGCATAGAGATGACTGGTGACCAGATGGTCACCAGTCATCTCTATGACCGTCGGAGGCCCGGGCGCGATGTGATGACGTCTCGAACGGGGCCTCAAATGTAAACAAAGCCGCCATTGTGGCTGTAAGTATGAGATCAGTGAAATTTTTTTCACGATCTCATGCTTTCCAGCCTGGAGGAGAGATGTGGGGTCTTATTGACCCCGCATCTCTCCATAAAGAGGACCTGTCACACACATTCCTATTACAAGGGATGTTTACATTCCTTGTAATAGGAATAAAAGTGATCAAAAAAAAAAAAAAAAAGTGTAAAAAAAAGTAAAAATAAATAAAATATATATATTTTTTTAAAACGCCCTGTCCCCGGTAGCTCGCGCTTAGAAGCGAACACACACGCAAGTCCCGCCTGCATATGTAAACGCCGTTCAAACCACATATGTGAGGTATCGCCGCGTGCGTTAGAGCGCGTGCAAGAATTCTAGCACTAGACCTCCTCTGTAACTCTAACCTGGTAACCTGTAAAAATTTTCAATGTGTCGCCTATGGAGATTTTTAAGTACCGAAGTTTGGCACCATTCCATGAGTGTGCGCAATTTTAAAGCGTGACATGTTAGGTATCTTTTTACTCGGCGTAACATAAGCTTTCATATTTTACAAAAGAATTGGGCTAACTTTACTGTTTTGTTATTTTTTAATTCATGAAACCATTTCTTTCCCCAAAAAAAGGCGTTTGAAAAATTATTGCGCAAATACCGTGCAAGATAAAAAATTGCAACGACCGTCATTTTATTCCCTAGGGTGTCTGCTAAAAAAACATATATAATGTTTGGGAGTAATTTTCTAGCAAAAGAATGATGATTTGTACATGTAGGAGAGAAGTGCCAGAATAGGCCCGGTATGGAAGTGGTATAAAAAGCCCTGTATGGAAGTGGTTAAATTCCCCCCTATTTGTTTGGTTTCTGAACATGCCAGCTCTGACACAGGGGTTACACACCAGCCACCTCTAGCTCACCTAAAAAATAATTGTATGCCGTGTGTCCAGTTCACACTGAAACAGAACTGAGATGTGTGGTGGCCTATGGTATAATGCAGACGTGTAGCATTTTACCACAGTACACCCAAGTGTCATAGTAGTACAGAGCACCGTGCTGCTCTTCAAAAGACATAAATAAAGTGAGACTGAAATCACACTGCCCCCTCACCCCAGTGCACTTCAAATAAAAGTAACCTCTTCCTGCATGCTAAAATGGTGCATTTAGGCTAGGTTCACATTGTTGCGGGTGTTTGCTGGTGCAGAACAACGTATAAATCACACCCGCAACCACCCACAGCTCTTTTGCAGACACGCGGAACTGACGTTCTTTCTTAATGGCACCCCATGCATCTGAAAAAGGCAGCAAGCTTTTGGGTGTTGGAAATTGCATTGTGCAAAAGCACCATGCGATTTCCCTGTGGCTGCATTTTTTCCTGTGTTTTTCAGAGGTCATTCTTTTGAATGGGTTGCTGTGCCTGCGCAAACACCAGCTGCAGCAAATGCATTGGTGTCAACTTGGCATTAGTGTGCAGGCAGTGTGAATGAACCCTTAACACTGTAATTAGATTACAACCACTTTGCGTCTGGGACAATTTTCACTTTTTGTTTTCCACACAAATGGAATATGCCCTTGGTTGATGCAGCTATTTCCTATATTAACCTCTTCCAGGCCACCCTCCCACAATGTACTGCTGACAGGCAACCCATACAGGCACATCGAAGTACCTGTATGTCGCTGGCCTCTTCTGGGTGTAGGGCGCGTGCCCCTGTGCCAACGCCAGCTGTGATTAGACACCGTGGGATTTTGTCAGCAGGTCCCGGCCAATGGTTCATGGCTGGGACCTGCTGTTCGGCAGTGTCCAATCACCACAAACAAACACAGGGCTCTGTACAGAGGGAACAATTTTCTCTGTTTCTTATCCCTGCAAAGCAGGCATAAGAAAACAGATATTTAGTAAAAAGCAGCACACAGTTAACCCATTGATTGCTCTGGATGTTAAAGTGATTGTAAAAGATTACCTTGTAAAACAACTCATTCAATTTAAAATTAAAAGGTAAAAAATTTTTGTATAGATATAATTTTTTTTTAATTTTTTTTTATAAATACCTTTTTTTTTTTCCCCCCTTTTTTATAACTGATCACATCCCCTCTGTTCTCAGCTGCATACGAGCTGGGGGAGGAGAAACAGTAGCACACTGAGCTTCCCAGTAAATGGCTGTGCAGCGGAGGTGCGTCAGGACTCATCATTTGAGGAAAGCAGGCTAAGTTCCCAGCACAGCTAGGGAACTGACCATGCTGTGCTCTACTGCCTAGTGTCATCAGTTTTTAATAGGAAAGTAAGGGGGCTGGCAAGAACACCAGGGATTTCACATAAAGGAAGCAATACAAAGAGAACAGGAGACTCTCTCATACAAGTACATGGTACAGCAGGCACATATCAGGAATATGAAGTGTTAGGGTAACAAACATTTTAACCCCTTTCCAGCCAGCATCATTAAGTACAGTGACAGTGTATAGTATTATCACTGTATTGGTGTCACTGGTGATGTCCGTCTCAATCAGTTCCCACCCAGTATCAGTTAGGGTCAGATTGTTTGCCGCATCACAGTCCCACTAAAAGTCGCTGATCACCATCATTACGAGTATAAAATAAATAAAAATTCCAGTATATATACCATGGTTTGTAGACGTTATAACTTTTACGCAAACCAATCAATACACCTTTTTGGGATAATTTTTTATTTTTTTTGTACTAAAGACATGTAGGAGAATACATTGTGGCCCAATTTTTTACTTTTTATTTTTTAATTTTTTTCAGAAAGTAGAAAATAATGTATTTTTTTTTCTAAACTTTTGGTATTTTTTGGTTTATACTGTATAATAAAAAAAAAAACAGTGGTGATCAATTGCCACCAAAAGAAATCTCCTATTTGTGTGGAAAAAATGTACACAAATTTCATTTTTGTTCTGCGTTGCATGACCGTGCAATTACCAGTTAAATTAGCCCAGTGCTAAATGGCAAAAAATGGCCTTGTTGTGAATGGAGGTAAAACCTTTCCGATGCTGAGGTTGTTAACAAGAATTTGACATGGATGACGAGTGGATGGCGGATCTGACTGATAAAAGGTTGGAAACATTGCTGAAGGCATCGTTTTCTGTGGCTGAGTCACTTTATCAATGAAAAGCGTTCCCATTCCAGATGGAAGGACATTTGCGGGCATTTGCCGACGTGTGGCAGGGGGAAGTTGAGGATGAGTGGGTTCATTGTACAATTGCTCACGGTTACAAGCTGGAGTTCCAGGAGTTTCCTCCTCCTCCTTTTATGCTTTTAAATGTTTCTATGAATCTTCAAGAAAGATTGTTGCTATTGCAGGCACTTGATCACCAGCTTTTACAGGGAGTGATTATACCAGTTCCAGAACACAAATGATTCCTTGGATTTTATTCAGACTTTTTTTATGGTTCCAAAGCCATGTGCGCCAATTTTTGGCTTGAAGTATCCCAAAATTTTCTCTTGGTGCAGAAGTTTCCAATGGAGTTGGTTTGGCCTTGCTCAAACCAGGAGTCTTCCTGGCATCAGTGGACATAAAGGATGCATACCTGTATGTCCCGATTTTTTTTTTTTTTTTTTTTTACTCCTCATCAGAGTTCTTTTTTGCGATTTGCAATAGAAGACTGGCATTTTCTGTTTGTGGCTTTACCATTTGGTTTGTCCATGCCCCCCTATTATGCACAAAGGTCGTTTTAAGTGTTCAGGGAGTGCCAGTTTTGCTTGAATGAATTGTTCAAATCAACCTGTTCATTGGTTAGGGCATGGTGTATTTATCACTGTGTGCACCATGCAAAGGTTTGTGAGGGTTTTCAACCTCCAGAAATTGGTGGTACTTCCTCCAGAAGAGTGTATTGCTCTGAGAGATCAGGTGTATTCCTCAATTTGTCTCCGTTTGAGAATATTGAGGAAGATAGTTGCCTTGTTTGAGGCATTTCCCTTTTGCCCAGCTCTACACCAGACCTTTTGGGCCCCTTTCACACTGGGGCGTCAGCGGTAAAGTGCCGCTGTTTTTAGTGGCGCATTACCATGGTATTTGCGGGGGTATTTGGCCGCTAGCGGGGCACTTATAACCCCCGCTAGCACCTGAAAAAGGGTTAAAACCACAGGCAAAGCGCTGCTGCAGCAGCAGCGCTTTCCCGGTGGTATAGCCGCGGTGCCCATTGATTTCAATGTGTATATACACCGCTCCTTCACCGCTCCAAATATATTGCTAGCAGGACTTTTCCTACCGTCCTGTTAGTGCATCGCTCCAGTGTGAAAGCCCTCGGGGCTTTTAACACTGGAGAGACAGCAGCGGCTCTTTCAGGGTGCTTTGCAGGCGCTATTTTTAGCGTTTAACGCTAAAAATAGTACCTGAAAAGCGCCCCATTGTGAAAGGGGCCTTACAGCAGAATGTTCTGTCAGCATGAGACCGCACAACTTAGTGACTGGTTTCTCTAATGTCTCTGTTTCCCAGCATGCTACTGTCCCTGTACTGGTGGATGGTTTCCATTAGGTTGGAGACAGGAAAAACCTTTCTCGCCTATTCCTGGACGGTGCTGACAAGGGACGCTAGTCGGACGGGATGGGGAGGAGTCCTGGGTCACGTGCAGGGGACCTGGCCTCCACATAGAAAGTCTGAAAAGGTAAATAAAAAAATACCTTGGAAGTCCTGAGGTGTGATACAGGTATGTATCAGCAAAACGGGGGGTACTGTCTTACTCGTAGTGTCAACGAAATTAGGCTGTACGCAGAGCACACAGCCAGATATCGTGTCTCTAATCGTAACGCATTTCGTCTCAATGATATAATGCATCTTAAGCTAAAATTCACTCACCTCCCATTTATCTCATTCATTCAAGAGACATCATCACCAGACTGTTAGGTTCATCTCGGCAGCACGGCAAAACACCCCTTGCCGACGTCCTCAAAGGCTCTTTTTATTAAACTCCCAGCAGGAAGTGATGTCACAACATGTGACCTCCTCCATAGGAAGTGAGGACACAGCATCTGACCTCCATAGGAGTGGTCATCACAGGATCTCCTCTTCACACAGGAAATGTCCATACAAGGATATCCTTTCCAACAGGGTTATTTAAATACATACAGTACATGAATACACTGATGGCTAAAGTCTTATGGGCGTGTCCGGGCAGGGAAAGCGTGTATGCTCTTAACATGGACGCTTTCCCCGACTCTGAAAACACTCACAAGCTCTCATATTACCGCTGATGGGAATCCTTATTCTACGCTATTCCAAAGAATAACGCATATTCAGATTATACTATTATTGCTTGTGGGAGGCTATCTGCAGGCGCGCGCTACGAATCTCGACCATGCTGATCAACACACCGCCGAGACAAGAGCGCACATCTGCCTATAACCAATGATGTCGTTGCAGAGAGAGCATATCCCCCCCCTCAACCATCGTCCGTGCTAATGCACAGAGGGCCCCTCGTCGGCGGACATATTCCCAAGCTGCAAACATCACACTCCAACCTCGAGACGTTTTCCACTACCAGACGGGATTCAACCAGCCTCAGACTGCCCCAGTCAGCTCTTTAGAGCGGGTTGCAGAAGTACTAACACTGGGTGACACTATGACAATACATATTAAATACATCTTCATAAAATTTTCCACAACAGTAGGATTTGGTGGTGCTATTCCCCTCAACTCCTGCACACAATTGAATCTGATACAGAAATTGGGGAAGAACCCCATAGGAGTTCTAAGTGGAGGAAAGGAATAAAGCATTTGCAGTCTCACCCTCAATATAATAAACTTTAATAAATGGCAATTAATGCAAATGTCACAAATTCACAGACTGCACTCCACATAAAATGGCCATCTATTTTCTAGAACTGTGGGGAATATGCCTGGCTCTTTTGCACTGGTCAGGTCAGCTGCAGGGAGTTCCAGTGAGGATCCAGTCGGACAGTGCAATGGCCATGGCATGTATCAATAATCAGCTTGTAAACGTGGTAACTCGCGTTTAGCCACGTTTTTATTCTATAGGCGTTTTTAATGGAGATTCATTTTTGACTATTTGCAATTTAAAAAATGCTTCTAAACGCAAACACGGCTAAACTTGGCATGTAAACATGGCACAACTGACTTTTTTTAAACGTTGGTTACTATCTGTCAAGTTAAATTGCTCAGGAGAGGTTTTAAAACGTTGCGTGTACATTAAGCCTTGGGCCCCTTTCACAAGACAAGCCTGCACGGATCCGCCTGTCTGTTTTTTTGGCGGATCCGAGCGGGCCATCCATTGACTCCAATGGGGAGATGGATGTCAGCGGAGATGTGTCCGCTGACACCCGTCTGCCATCAGATACACTCAAGAGAGACGTATGGCGATACGCTCGCCATCGGTCTTGGCGGATCAGATGAAAACGGACATGTCCGTTTTCATCCGATCTCTCCATAGGAATCAGCGGCACTCTGAAAGGCCCCTCCCCACTCAGTGAGCAGAGAGAGACCTGTCATCTGCCAGCTCAGCGGAGATCAATGGAGCGATCCCCCGCTGAGCTGGTGAACTCCGCTGAGCAGATCCGCCTCATGTGGAAGGGGCCTAAGATGCCTCTGCTAAGTTTATAAGGTGATATCTGGGTTTAAAAATGCATTCTGTGGATTTCTATCATTTGTGACTATTGAGAAATATATTTAAATATACTTTTTTGTCCCTGAAGTTGAGCTTGAGATTACATTTCAGTGAGATCTCAACCTCAGGATCTTTCTGACTTGTTGTTCCTTACTCTGACTTACAGGGCAATAGTCCTAACAGCTCCCTCCCAGTGTTCTCTATGTTCTTGTAATATACTCTGTTCATAGCCCAAAGCTTATTTTCTTTGTTTAGTTCTGTTGCTGTCCATGTGTTCACCTGTTGCCTTTATGAAAGACCTAACCCGTTTACCAAGATCTTCTTCTGGTGATTTTCTCCCCCCCCCCCCCCTTATTTTATGTACCAATTTATGTTGTATGATTCAGAGAATACGAGGATTGTTTGTTGCCCTGTACAGTACTCATTTTACTTTTTGCCTTTTTTCAAAATACTAATAAACACGATTGAAACAGAAGTTCTGCTTGAACTTTTTACATGAATCTATACTTGCTTCTGCTCCCTTTTTATTTCCTCAATTTTTAGATATCAGTGACATAGATTATTAAAGTTTTACATTTGATGCTCTGCCATGCATTAATCCCGTACAGATGATCTCCTTTTCATTCAGAAATTAAGGGGTTAAAAAAGTTCCAGTTTACAATATTTTTGTTGTTTATCTCTTGCGCGTTCTCTTTTTGTCCTGCCCATCCGTTGAGATTTCTGCCTTTCACTTGACTTTCACTGAGCCGCATTTGGTTCATTTATCTTATTTTAAATTGACAGCCCTTTCTTCTCCTGTCGGCTCAATTGTTACATTCTATCTGTGTCCAAGTGACATATGATAACATTTTCTATCGTTGTTTTTTCCATTTGCGTTCTTGTAAGCTCCCCCGTTTGTTTGTTTTTTTGTTTTTTTTAGTTTTACATATTTTTGTCAGGCACATCCTCTTCTAATTTGTGTTTTTTTTACATTTATTTTGAATGCAGCATTGAAAAGTTTCAGGCCAAATGACAAGTTTACCAATGTTTATTTTTTCGTGTTACTACTCATTGAATAGTGTGGCTTTCGCAATGACAGCATGCTGTTGCTGAGATTATAATATGCAACGTGTCTTAAAGTTTTATAGTTCTAGTCACAGCATACTCTTATTTTATAACATCAACATTTATAATAACAATACAAACAATAGTTATTTTTGAAAACATCTCCTAATAAGCTTTAACCAGACACTGATAGAAGTCACAAGACTGCTATATACTGCTGATGCGAAAAGGTATTTAGCAGTTTATATTTGACTTAAATAATTGCATTTCCATGTTCTGTGTACTGTGGGAGACTAGATATAGTAAATGCAGAGTCCTGGGTTTAGTAACACCTTTTTTTAATTTTTTATTATAAGTGGCAGTTCACACCAGACGCAGTTCCGTGCGCTTTTTTTCTGCACAAAATGCATGCATAGTGTTTTCCATGTATTCCAATGGCTCTAGTTCACACCATGCAGTCAGTTTCCGGTCAGTTTCTGCACTGGAACCTGACTGCATGGTGTGAACTAGAGCCATTGGAATACATGGAAAATACTGTGCATGCATTTTTAGTGCAGAAAAAATGCGCACGGAACTGCATCTGGTGTGAACTGGCCTTATAGCTGTTCAATTAAGCGTTAAAAAATCTTGTTCTAACCCCCCTCACGATCTTAATTCAGCATTTCCACAATTCATGTAACAAGTGCAAAGCAGTTCTCTGCTCACAGCTGTCGGCTGTCAAAAAAAAAAAAGGCAACCAGCTAAGTTTATCACAACATTGCTCAGTGCTGAGATAAAAAAAAAACATTGTATCATTGGGTTCTTTTGGATCAAAGGGATAAATTTTGGTCTGCAAGTAAGAGCAGTTTAACCACTTAAAGACTAAACCTTTTTCTGACAGTTGTTGCTTACAAGTTAAAATCATTTTTTTTTGCTAGAAAATTACTAGAACCCCCAAACATTTTATATATATATATATATATATATATATATATATATATATATATTTTTTAGCAGAGACTCTAGAGAATAAAATGGCGGTCGTTGCAATAGCTGCCATAACCTCGATATTTTTTTAAACGGTGGGCGGTCTGCTTTAAGGTAAAAGTGGTCTCCGTGGCTGATTCGGCGCGAGAACACTTTTATCAGCGGCGGGAAGGGTGCCCCCCCCTCCCACCACGTCCCGGCCGTCTCCGCTGCTTACTGGATCTGTCGGTAGGGGGGAGACGATTTGATGCTGTCCCCTAAGAAACAAAGTTGAGTGAGGGAATGATGGCCCCCACTCTACTCAATGCCCTTGGATGATGAAAGCGACGTCAAATGTCACTTCTGCCCAATGGCCTTAAAGGGACATTTTATTTTTATTTTTTTTATTGCGTTTAAGAGATCGTTTTGACTACAGATCTCACATTAAAGCGGTCCTGTCATGCATTTTTTTTCTATTACAAGGGATGTTTACATTCCTTTATAAAAGCGATTTCAAAATATTTTTTTTTCTTTTTAAAGGGACAGTATGAAAATAAATTATAATTAATACATTTAAAGCGCCTCGTCCCCAGGTGCTCATGCGCAGAAGCGAACGCATATGCAGGCATGACTTACGTATGTAAACGGTGTTCAAACCACACATGTGAGGTATCGCTGCAATCGTTAAAACGAGAGCAATAATTCTAGTCCTAGGCCTCCTCTGTAACTCAAAACTGGTAACCTGTAGAAATTTTTAAGTGTCAAAGTTTGTCGCCATTCCACGAGCAGGCACAATTTTTTGAAGCGTGACATTTTGGATATCAATTTACTTGGCGTAACATTATCTTTCACAATATGAAAAAAATTGGGCTAACTTTGCTGCTTTGTTATTTTTTATTTATAAAAAGTGTATTTTTTCCAAAATTGTGTTTGTAAGACCGCTGTGCAAATACGGTGTGACATAAGTATTGCAACAAACACTATTTTATTCTCTAGGGTGTCTGAACAAAAATATAATGTTTTGGGGGTTCTTTGGGAGTAATTTTCAAGCAAAAAAAAAATGATTTTATGTTTCAATGATGTTTATTATAAAAAATAAAAAAAAATGATTTTAACTTGTAAACACCAAGTGTAAAAAAAATAGACCTGGTCCTTAAGTGGTTAAAATAAAAAAAACGAAACCGTAAAGTTAGCCCAATTTTTTTGTATAATGTGAAAGATGTTACACTGAGAATCGTGATCTTTATTCTAAGCCAAAAAATTTGTGATTCTCATTTTATCCAGAATTGTACAGCTCTAGATTTTTTTTTGTGACAGATTACATTTATTGGTTCATTTTTTTACCTGGTGATTTTGGTTATCTGGATCCTTCATTAGACTTTTACTTAGGCTGTGTTGTACAAAAGTTGAAACAAAAGCCTTCAAAGATGAATGGAATACAATGTAAAAAGAAAAAATGCATATAACAAAAGTATGCTGTGAACATTTTGCTCCTGTCAGAATTCTTGGCTGGGAGTGAAATGTCAACATTAGACAAATGATAGTGAGATGTTAAGCCTGGTTTGTTTTAATATGTTGTGTTGTAGATGTACATTGTGGTGGCACTTTTTCAATAATACTGACAAATGTACCTCTACCATATTGAAATATGTGGGCTTCTCTACATCTGCTGCTTTTAGGAAACAAGTGAAAACATAAGTTTCTTTCAGAAATAGACGAATGTTCTTGCATAGCTGATAAGCTCACTAGATAGCATGATAAAAGACCAGCAGTCTGTTTTGTAAATTTTTTTTTTTTTTGTTAATAGACTTTTTAGCTTTAAAAGGGACAAAAGCACAAAACAGAAAAAAACAGATTACCCCCAATCAACTACCACCCCGCCCTATACTATGAATATTAGGAATAACACCGACTTAATATACAGTATCCCACAAAAGTGAGTACACCCCTCACATATTTGTAAATATTTTATTATATCTTTTCATGTGACACTGAAGAAATTACACTTTGCTACAATGTAAAGTAGTGAGTGTACAGCTTGTATAACAGTGTAAATTTGCTGTCCCCTCAAAATAACTCAACGCACAGCCATTAATGTCTAAACTGCTGGCAACAAAAGTGAGTACACCCCTAAGTGAAAATTTCCAAATTTGGTCCAAAGTGTCAATATTTTGTGTGGGTACCATTATTTTCCAGCACTGCCTTAACTCTCTAAGTCCTCTTCCACTCCTCCGTGATGACATCAGGGAGCTGGTGGATGTTAGAGACCTTGCACTCTTCCACCCTCCGGTTTGAGGATGCCCCACAGATGCTTAATAGGGTTTAGGTCTGGAGAAATGCTTGGTCGGTCCATCACCTTTACCCTCAGCTTCTTTAGCAAGGCACTGGTCGTCTTGGAGGTGTGTTTGGGGTCGTTATCATGTTGGAATACTGCATCATGGCTCTGTCTCTGAAGGGAGGAGGATCATGCTCTGCTTCAGTATGTCACAGTTAGGGATGCACCGAATGGGTTTTTTGTTGCCAAAACTGATACCGAAAATGAAAAAATACACTAGACCAAAACAGCACTGATACCGAAAGTGACTGTTTTTAAAAAATATTTTTATACAGGAGATGGTCAGAGACTGGGGACATGGTACAGGAGATGGTCAGAGACTGGGGACATGGTACAGGAGATGGTCAGAGACTGGGGACACGGTACAGGAGATGTTCAGAGACTGCGGACATGATACAAGAGATCAATGCAGCCTGCCTGTGTCCCCAGTGCAGCCTACCTGTGCAGGGTAAGAGAGAGGAGAGCCGCTGCCGCGTTGATTAGATAGCTGGGAACATAACCGCTTTCATTTCAATAGCTGTGTGTTCCCCGTGGCGCACGTCACATACAGCCCCTCCTCTTTGTCCGGGCACTTAAATAGACAGATCACCTGTCCAATCCTGGGACAGATGATCTGTCTATCAAAGTTCTCCGGACAAGGGGGAGGGGCTGTATGTGACGGCGCGCCGCGGGAAACACACAGCTATTGAAATAAAAGCTGTTATGTTCCCAGCGCTCTAATCAACACGGCGGCTCTCCTCTCTCTTCTGCACTATAGGACACCCCAGTGTCTTTAGAAGAGGCTTCCTTCTGGGACAACAGCCATGCAGACCATTTTGATGCAGTGTGCGGCGTATGGTCTGAGCACTGACAGACTGACCCCCAACCCCCTTCAAACTTTGCAGCACTGCTGGCAGCACTTGTACGTCTATTTCTCAAAGGCAACCTCTGGATATGACGCTGAGCATGTGCATCAACTTCTTTGGTCGACCATAGCAAGGCCTGTTTTGAGTTAAACCACTGTATGATCTTGGCCACCGTGCTGCAGCTCAGTTTCAGAGTTTTGGCAATCTTTCTATAGCTTGGGCCATCTTTATGTTAAGCAACAATTATTTTTTCAGATCCTCAGAGTTCTTTGCCATGTAGGTGCCATGTTTAACTTCCAGTGACCAGTATGAGAGAGAGCGAGCGAGCGAGCGATGACACCAAATTTAACACACCTGCTCCCCATTCACACCCGAGACAAACATTTTTCATAGTTTTGTTATAAAACTGGAAATTTTTCTCCTTCACTGATGTGAGGCTGCACTGATAGGTGGTACTGGTAGGCAGCACTGTTGGCCACTGGTAGGCGGCATTGATGGGTGACACTGATGAGGCACTGGTGGGCACTGATTGGCAACACAGGTGGGCGCTGTTGGGACTGCACTGATAACCAGGACACTGATAATCAATGCCCTTATTATCTGTGTGGATGTCCCTTTTAACACAAGCCATTTATCGGCTCTCTTCTTTCCTCATGCTGTCAGTGTGAGGGGAAAAAAAGCTGATAACCAGCTTGTGTTAACATCCATGATCTGTCAATGGACACTGCTGATCACGTGGTATAGGGCTGCTGTGATTGGCCCTTTACCTTGATCTGTGATCATCCAAGTCCGAAGAACTCGGCAATCACAGAGCGCACCACAGAGGTCATGAAGGAAACTCAATCACGAGAGGACATCAATAGACGCCCTTCTAGCAAAGCAAGCCAGGAACGGGGTTATGGTCATCACCTCTATGGAGCGGTGGATGTAGACAAATATGTTTCCATTTACACTCGCCTATCTCCAATCCGATCCGCCAAAAATAAATGGAAGGGGGATCTGGTCCCCCCCCCCCCTCCGTCTGGGTGGATCAAATCGGAGGGAGTCCATAGAGGAGAACGTGCTATCTCCGTGTCCGCTCTGCATAAGTGGAGCGGACACAGACCTTTCCTCCCCTGAGGACACAGACAGATCCCCCGCTGAGCAAGCGGATTGCTGGCGGAGTCTGCCCCATGTGAAAGGACCTGAGAAAAAGATTAAAAGGCCCTCCTTCTTCTCCTAATTTCTCAATTGTTAGATATAAAGAACCTCCACCAATGTGCACAGGAACTTTTAGGAAATCCTCAACTCCTTATCTTGTAAAGTGGTCCCAAGAAGTGGTTTAGGGCATCTAAGGGTACTAGGTGTATCCAGAGATACTACTTTCCTAGCCTACAAACACTCAGGTTGCATGCAGCCAGCCTAGATTGGGGCTTACTGTACAACATCTCTATCCACTTCTTGGGCCGAAAGAGCAGGTGCTTCATGGGAAGACATTTCCAGGACGGCGGTATGATCTCATCCTATGTGCTTATCGAGCACTGCCGGGTAGAGATGTTATCCAGCCAAGATCTGTTCTTCGGAAGGAAAGTTTTACAAGCTATGGTCCTTCCTAAGGTAGGATTTCTTGTTTGTCCTCAAGTGAGCTGTCCTGGAGGATGATTGGGGAAAACCTCAGTGAGTCTTGCCCGTATCGGTATTTCCAAAAATATTCCAGGACAGCATCTATATTCCCACCCGGGTCTCTTGCATGTTTTGCAGTGGGTGTTGGTTTCTACTTTTTCCTTTCCCCTTGTGCACATTGGTGGAGGCTCTTTACATCTAACAGCTGAAGAATAAGGAGAGGGAGGGGCATTTTAATCTCTTTATTGTTTATGTTTCCTGTTGAAGGCAGAGCCAATCGTCTCTCTGTGAGCTGTCCTTGAAGATTCCTGCAAATACAGATTCTGGTAAGACTATTCAAGGTTTTTCTACACAGGCGTGCAGTAGGGCAACCTCGCTATAATAATATACCGAGGAGTGATGGGAGGACCACTGCATGTGACTTCACAGATGGGCAGATTTATTTTTATGAGGATATTTCTAAAACATTACAATAGCCGTCACAAGACTAATGTAATATGTCTTTCATTTTGCAGAATATTTTCACAAATCATTCCTTGGATGTCAATGTGAGATGGTTGGCCGTCTTATATTTTAAGAATGGGATTGATCGCTACTGGAGGAGAGTGGCACCAAAGTAAGTCATTAAGTATTTCCCGATTTCCTCTTTGCTAGTAGTATTGTTTATGCTGATGGCAATTCTTAACTCTTGTGTAATTTAATTTTATCTTAGTGACAAATTTATTGGAAATATGAAGTTAGAGCTAAAATGGCTAAATACACAGATGAAATGCATACACTCACCAGCACTTTATTAGGTACACCTGTTAAATTGCTTGGTAATACAAATTGATAATCAGCCAATCCCATGGCAGCAACTCAATTCATTTATGCCTTGTTGGGCCGACTGGTTCTAGATAATAAAAAGGCAACAGTAGCCCAAATAACGACTCGTTACAACCAAGGTATGCAGAGAATACTATCTCTGAATGAACAACACAACAAACTTTGAAGCAGATGTGCTACAGCAGCAGAAGACCACACTGGGTTCCACTCCTGTCAGCTAAGAACAGGAAACCAAGGCTACAATTCGTGCAGGCTCACCAAAATTGGACAATAGAAGATTGGAAAATTGTTGCCTGGTCTGAGTCTCGATTTCAGCTGTGAAAGGTACCGTATATACTCGAGTATAAGCCGAGTTTTTCAGCTCATTTTTTTTGTGCTGAAAATGCCCCCCTCGGCTTATACTCGAGTCACCTTTTTGCGCCTGATCTCCCGGACTTTGGGGACCCGGTACCGGCCGTCCGTAGGTCCCCTGGACCCCAAACTTGGCACATATGTAGCCCAATTTTTCATCTACAACTGTGCAAAGTTTGTTGTCTGGGGGACCTACAGCCGGGAAGCACCGATTTTTCAAAGTGGGCACCCCTTCCATAGACTCCCATGTTAAACGTCAGTCTAGTCATGGGAACAGTGAGGCATGGACACAGTGAGGCATGCACATGGACACAGTGAGGCAAAGTCAGGCACAGTGAGGCATGCAGATGGACACCCTAGGCTTATATTCCAGTCAATACGTTTTCCCATTTGTTTGTGGTAAAATTAGGTGCCTCGGCTTATATTCGAGTCGGCTTATACTCGAGTATACACAGTAAATAGGGTCAGAATTTGGCGTAAACATGAAAGCGTGAATTTATGCTGCCTTGTACGAACGGTTCAGGCTGGTGGTGTAATGGTGTGGGGGATTTTTTCTTGGCACACTTTGGGACCCTTAGTACCAAGTGAGCATTGTTTACACCCCACAGCCTACCTTGTTGCTGACCATGTCCATCCCTCTATGACTACAGTGTCCCCATCTTCTGATGGCTACTTCCAGCAGGGTAATGCACCATATCACAAAGCTCAAATCATCTCACCACTGGTTTCTTGAACATGACAATGAGTTCAGTGTACTCTAATGGCCTCCACAGTCACCAGATCTCAATCCAATAGAGCAGTGATGGTGAACCTTTTTAAGGCCGAATGCACAAACTGCAACACAAAGCCAACGGATTTATTTGAAAGTGCCAGCACTGCAATTAACCTGAATACTGAGGTTTTAGTTTAGAAAAACAACTCATACAGTTGTCCAAACTAATTACCTCTTTTGTCTTAAAAGAAAAACACATAAGAGAGCTTTCAATCATACAGTATTTTAATGGAAAAAAAACATCGGGCATGGTACAAGGGATGGTCAGAGACTGCAGACATGATACAGAAGATGGTCAGAGATGGCAGACACGATACAGGAGATGGTCAGAGACTGCAGATTCATCCATAGCAACCCATGCTGTGTCCCCCTTCCCCTTACCATTGGGTAAAGCTCCGAAGCTGCTCCGTGTACATATACGTCCTCCCACCCCGCATGTTTCGTGCTTCGCTCACTCTCTTGGTCAAGTGATGCGCTCAGTCCCGCTCAGATTGCCATGGTACCTGAGCAGTGGTCTATTTTGGTGCGGGTCTCGGTATACATGCGACCGAGGCTCGTGTCGTCCACACCCACCCTGAACACATCACCCCTGGCTCCAGAGCCCCGTGGAAAATGTAGTTCTATGAAGAGCGGGGAGGGGGCACATTGGCGATGGTCAGTCAGTGTGCGCTTTTTCTTCCAAGTATTGTTCACGTGCCCACTGAGAGGGCTCTGCGTGCCAGCTCTGGCCCGTGTGCCATAGGTTTGCCATCACTGCAATAGAGCACCTTTGGGATGTTGTGGAATGGGAGATTCACATAATGGATGTGCTGCAATTGTGTGATGCTATCATGTCCATATGAACCAAAATCTCTGAGGAATGTTTCCAACACCTTGTTACATCTATGCCACAGAGATTTAAGGCAGTTCTGAAGGCAAAAGGGGGTCCAACCTGGTACTAGCAAGGTGTACCTAATAAAGTGGCCGGTGAGTGTATATAAGAGCTTTACTTGTTTCTAAAGATTTGTTTCTGCCCATACCATTCTGAGATTTGCACAGCCCTTTCACACAGCACATCCCTGTATAGCAGGGGAGGGGACTTGATCTTACAGTGCTGCAGTTTCACTTACAGGTCCCATGTAAGAAACACAACAAAGAGCTTACCTCTCGGTCACCCCGCTCTCTCCATTTATCACATGCTCCTTGCACTGTAGCACTCCTGATTGACTCCTTAGGCTGCTTCTCCCTCCCCTTCTCTGAGTTCTGCTGTACAGATTGTAAAGTGGACTGCAAGAGGCTCATACCAAGTCAGACTAAGGTACATTTATTGCTTGCATTAACCGCTTCCGGACTGCCCCACGTACATTTATTACGACAGGAGGAGGACGTCAGAGGAGCCCACCGTGCATACCCAATTTGATGGAATGATCAACTTGGGTACATTCATCCTGCCATTACAGCTGAAGCCTGCTGAACCGGCCGAGATTCGAACAGCCTGTGGCCGGCCTGAGTGTGCACCCAAGGCTCCTGTTACAGTTTCAGAGGACAGTAGTGGTCCTGTGGTTATGTCCGAGAGCCCACCCATGGATGTTAGGACAGCTCTTCATATTGGTCTTATTCAGTATTTTCTTATAACTGAAAGGCTCAGTGGCCAATGTATAGGCAGCCCATAGAAATCTATATACTGTAGCTCACCTGTACAAGTCTAGCACTGCCCTTAGCTGGTTGGGTAAGAGATTTAAACACAACCAGTTCACTATGTCTGCATGTATCGTTTTTTTTTCTTTTTGTACACTTTTGCGACGGATCCTCCTCGGTTTCCCCGCCGGCGCTCCTGGCTCCTCCCCCCTTGACCAGTGCCCCCAAAAGCAAGCCACTTGCTATGGGAGCACTGGTGCATGCTCGCTCCCAAGCCCTGCTCTATGCGTCCAATAAGACACGTAGAGCCGCGGCTCGGCCCTGCCTTCCCGCTCCGCTCGCTCTTCATTGGCTCAATGGCTCTGATTGACAGCAGTGGGAGCCAGTGGCTGTGTTTTAAGCCAATGAGGTGAGAGAGATCCGGGACAGCGGAGGCTCCTGTGCACATCGCTGGATCGCGAGGGGGCTCAGGTGAGTATAAGGTTGGAGCTGTTGTGGGAGCAGCACACAGAAGTTTTTTTTTACCTTCGGCCTTTACAACCACTTTAAGGTAAAAAAAAATAAAAAATCTTCTGTATGCAGCTTCTACCCCCTTGCCCTCCCTCATACTTACCTGAGCCAGATCTCAATCTAGCGCTGTGCAAGAGAGCAGCGACTCTCTCTCTCTCCTCAATGGATAGAGAGGCAGGAGCCTCTGGTTTCTGTTGCTGTCAATCACAGCCAGTGTGCAAAGAACCGGGGGCAGGGACAAGCGGTGCTTTGTGTGTCAATGGCCACACAGCATGCAACTGGGAATCGGGCCTGCAGGCGTGCTTCCATAGAAAGTGGCCTGCTATAGGGGCACTCAGAAGTGGGGAGGAGCCAGAAACGCTGGCGGTGGGGACCCAAGAATAGGAGGATCAGGGCTGCCCTGTGCAAATCCATTGCACATAGCAAGTAAGTGTAACAGGTTTGCTATTTTAAATGAAAATTTTATACATTCCTGGCATGCCGGTAATACTAACTGTCACATTGTTTGTACTGTCAACCAAACTGTCAAACAATCCAATGGCTGGTGTCATACCTGATCACATGTGCAGCATTATGGTAGTTGAAGATTAAACAGATGCCAAGATGGCAGCTTCTTTGGCTCAAACTGATAGGAGGGTTTACTTCCACTTTAAAGTGGTTGTAAACCCACTTTTTTAACTTGCACCTACAGGTAAGCCTAGATTAAGGCTTACCTGTAGGTGCAAGAAATATCTCCTAAACCTACACGGTTTAGGAGATATTTACTAAAATGACAGGCGCCGCTGTCTACGGCGCATGCGCGCTGTAGACAACACCGCATTCATGGGGTTAATCCCATTCACATACTCGGCTACTTCCCAGCAATCGCTGGGCGTAGCCGAATGGGATGCCTGCCGCGCGCATGCGCAGAGTGACGTCTCCGCCGCTCCGGCCAATCACAGCGCCGGAGCGGCGCTGTGATTGGCTGGTGCGGCGATACCCGGAAGTAACATTCCGGCTATTGCCGCAGTGATGTCTGCGGCTGGACAGAGGGACGCGGACTGCCTCGGGGGCCCCGATCTAAGGTAAGTGGTACATAATGAGCTATTATGCTAGTCATTATAGCTCATTATGCCTTTCTTTTACAGGTTGGCAAAAAAAAAAAAAAGTGGGTTTACAACCACTTTAAGTGGGTGAGGCTAGAAGGACATAACACAATGAAAAGGGTAATAAAATGTAAGTGAGAAAACAAAAAACCTGTTGTTTAAGGTTCAGATACTGTATTGTTATGGACTGTGATGCTCATTTGCATTATTTTTAAATCTTTGATCTTTGTGTCTTTTATTTTCTATGTACATCTCGCTTATTCATGCCGACTTGTTTTATTACGTGTTACCGTTAGGACCACAGCCTGTCCTCATTTTCACTGTCTCATACATAATGCAGGCGATGACTTATTTATTAGTGGCAACTTTGTAGTGGGAAATCGAATTCTTGTAAATATTTAAATGATTGATTTGGAGATATGCCACAGAGTGATGTTGTATAAATTTGGTTTATCACCAAGTTCATCATTTCAGTTGCCATATTCGGAAGATTGCATTATCTGGGCAGGTCATATCGGCAGCAAAGTGGAAGTGATTTCTGCACTCTGTCATTGCCTGCGTCTGCATGGTTAGACTTCACTCTTATGTACTCTCCTCTGAAAGCTGTATATGAATAATATCTCTATATGCCTGCCTTGTGGGGGATACTTCTAGTGAAACACCAACCCTAACCAAGAACATAAACGGTCACAAAAAAAGAGGCATTCAGTGAGTTTTTATTCTTAAATTTTTGTACCAATTCATCTCTCCAGCTCTGTATACCTCCATAAACTAGAGCACTTTTTTTTTCTATGGGTCTATTAATTTCAGTGCTCACAAGCTTTAGGCTAGGTTCACACTTCAGCTTCTTCAAGTGTTTTTGGAGCAATTTGTTTTTATGCACATCCATACACAGGTTTTTCAGGTGTTTTTAGTCTTAATAGAAGACTATATACTAGGCGAAGGTGCTGCAAAAAATTCCATTAAAAAATGAGTTTTGCGTACTTCCACTGAAGACTAAAGGGATCAAAAATTCACAACTCTCCCCTATAGAGGCTCATGTATTTTTGAAGCTACGAGCAATAAGCTTAAAGTGGATTTAAACCAGATTTATGAAATCTGACCTGGGCACATATTTCTGTAGTATTTACTTGTTTCTCTCCAAAGCCCTAAGTCCCATGTCTATCTACCTGTGTCTCATTCCTGTTATCAGCAAGATAACTTCTGACAAGTTCTCTGACACATGAGATAAAAAGAGCTGGTCTATTCACAGCACAGCTCTGCAAGTATCTTCGTTCCTCTGCCTATGTGGAGGGGAGGTATGTGCCTTTCCTCCAATCAGCTGTCACAGATGCCAAGACTCCCCTCCCACTGCTGAAAGAGGAAGAACAATTCTAACACGATGTGCACTTTCTAAAGAATGTAGAAAGCTGAAGACAGCAGATATACACGTAAAACTTATGTAGGGAGATTTGTTTTATCTCTGTGTATCACCTGAGGCTGTTCACTTCACTGGGTATATGTGAGGGTTTACATCCACTTTAAGGCTCGATTAACACTTGTGCCATGCCAGACATCGCATGCGATTCGCACCGTATTGCTGTGCAGATCACATGCAGAGTCTATGCGATGCAAATTCAGCCATACAAACTATGGCTGAATTTGCATCAAAATGATGCAGGACCCTTTTTTTTTCTCAGCACTGGAATCGGATCGCATGGGTGTTCACACCTATGCGATCCGATTCCTGTACCATTTCACAATTCTCACTGCGATCTGCGAACCAATCTGGAGGTGTCTTTAACTTTGTATTAACACCCGCAGTGTGAACTGCCCGCGATTCAGGTGCGATGCGGTAACCTGCACTGGAATCGGGCTGGTACCCGCATCGCACAAGTGTGAACCAAGCCTAAAGCATCATGATGTTCAGGTGTGAATGGGATACAATGGGAATCCTCATTTTGAGCACTGAAGTGCTTCTAAAAAAAGCTTAAAATCGTGAACCAGAGCCAACTGAAAAATACCAAATACCATGTAACAAAATATTACATTTACATAGTATTTACAATGTTTCATTCAAGTGCAGAGCTTTGATCTAGATATGTCTTTAGTTACAGCAACCTTTACAGTTCCAATCAGCTTCAATTAAAAAGAAATAAAAGCAAACCTTTTTTTTTTTTTGTCCATTTTGGATAGAGTAAGGGAGAGTGAGGCCTCGTACACACGACCGATTTTCTCGTCGTAAACAGTCAAGAAAAGTGCCGCGAGAGTTTTTTTGTCTAGAAAAACGTTCGTGTGTATGGTTTTACGACGAGAAACTTGACGAGAATCTCGACGAGAAAATAGAGAACCTGCTCTCTATTTTCTCGTCAGGAGTCCAGATTTCCTCGTCGTGTTTCTCGTCGGCCTGTTTTGTGACGAGAAAATGGTTCGTGTGTATGCTTTTACGACTCTTCCAAAAGTGCGCATGCTCACAAGCAACTATGAGACGGGAGCGCATCTTCTGGTAAAACAAGCCTTCATAATGGAGAGAGCACATTCGTCACGCTCATAAATATTTCATCGTTTAAATGTTCTGCATTGAATTCTTCGTTAGAATGTTACATTAATCAAAACGAGAGACCTTCTTTTGCTGCTGATATTCACACAGAGTTATGCCTTATTTTTAACCTTTTTCATGCTGCTCTTTATAAGATTTATGTGTATTATATCGTGCAAGTTTTTAGGAATAATTTAAATGGTTAGATTTTTCAAAATGATGTTAATTATAATTTCTCAATGTTTTGATAGCGATCTCCCATTTAATTTTCTAATCTATATTTTTAAAATTTCACACCATGTTTTTGAGCTAATCAGATTTAGTTATTCTTTTGGGGGGGTGATATCTGTGCCTTTTATTGTCAGTCAAATGTATCTGCTTACTCCAAAGCTTGTTTTTTTTTATTTAAAAATACACATAGTCAAGTATGAACTTAAACAAAAAACACATTTATTCATGTTTATAAATTAAATAAAGAGAAGGCAGCGCTGGAGAAGCTGCTGCCATTTGTGCATCCCAGGGACCCCAGAGCACACAGCAACCCTGTGTGGACACTAAAATTGGGATCTTGAGAAGGCCCACATTTCAGAACACAATCTGATGCTGGCCTCCCAGAGGTCAGGAACAGCAGCAGGTGAGATATATGTCCCAAGTGTGTGGTACTACAACAGGCTGCCTTCTGTCCGACCAGTGCGACCACAATGAAGCAAGGCCATCACTTCCTCTTCTTCCTGGCAACCTTCCCTGCAGCCTTTACTGAAGCCTTCCTTCTTCGTTTAGCTGGAGGCTGGCCCACTGGAGGGGTACTCCTGTCAGGAGGAGGAGGTGGAGGTGTAGCAGAAGGGGGTGGGGCAGAAGAAGAAGGTGGAGGTGTAGCAGAAGGGGGTGGGGCAGAAGGTGGAGGTGTAGCAGAAGGGGGTGGGGCAGAAGGTGGAGGTGTAGCAGAAGGGGGTGGGGCAGAAGAAGAAGGTGGAGGTGTAGCAGAAGGGGGTGGGGCAGAAGGTGGAGGGGTAGCAGAAGGGGGTGGGGCAGAAGAGGAAGGTGGAGGTGGAGGTTGAGGTTGGGTCAGTTGGGCCACCTCACATATGGCGGTATTGGGGGTAATTTGCTCCATCACCCCCTTGTTGAGCAAGGTGATGAGCAGGGGTTCGCATAGGAGGCGTTGCTCCATGCTCATCACCTTGAACTTAGCCTCCACTAGGCCGGCAATGGCCTCTTCAGGGGATGTGGGCTCCTTGAGGGTGGCATGGGCCTCTTTAATAAGGGCCATTGCTGCCTCACTGGTGGTCCTGTCCCTCCTGCCTCTTTTGTGAAGCCTGATGGGAGGCACCTGGGATCTGGTGCTTCTCCTTTGCCCTGCCACCTCCTGTCTGCCACTGGGCCCTGCCACCTCCTGTCTGCCACTGGGCCCTGCCACCTCCTGGCTGCCACTGGGCCCTGCCACCTCCTGTCTGCCACTGGGCCCTGCCACCTCCTGGCTGCCACTGGGCCCTGCCACCTCCTGGCTGCCACTGGGCCCTGCCACCTCCTGGCTGCCACTGGGCCCTTCCTCCTCCTGCCTGACAGTTTCCAGACCCTCCTCCTGGCTGATTTCATCCTGTGTATGAAAAAGAAACATAGTTTAATATGTTGGTTTAATCTTTGCATCAAACTTTGTAATCCTGATGGAAGCAATTAGAATGTAAATGCATAAATCCTTGCTTTAAATTTACCACTACATCAGCTTGACTATTTACCACACAATTAAGTGCAGAATAATGTCTACAGATCATGATTTCACTTGTTGAATACAAAATAATGTATGTTTCTCATCCTGACATATTTGGGAAACATTAATTTTATCCCACTACATTTTCAGTTAATACTATACCTGGCTCCAGATGGCCAAATCAGGATCATCCAGGATGGCTGCCTCCTCTTGCTCCAGAGAAGGCTCAGGTTGGCTGCAGGGAAGTCTGGGGGGAAGAGTGGAGAGTGATGGCCTTGGCTCAATGTGGTCATCCAGGAAGGACATCCTGCTGTAGTACCACAAAACCGGGACATAAACATCATCTGCTGCTGCTCCTGACCTCTGAGAAGCCAGCACCTTAGAGCGTTCAGTCCTGTAGGTACCTCTCAAGCTCCCAATTTTAGTGTCCACTTGTTTTGCTGTGGCTGTGGGCACCTTGGTATGCACAAATGGGAGCAGCTTCTCCAGCGCTGCTTTTCTCACCCCTTTTTTTTTTATGGATGGGGTTTTTGGTCTCCCACAGAGCCGGCAGCTCCCTTACCCGGTCAATAAATTCCGCCAGGAACTCTTTGTCGCTAATAAATACATTCATATTGTATCTGCAAGTAAAATAAATTATATTTAAATAATGTGAGGCAAACAGTCTAACCTCCTTCACATCCTAGTCACCATATATATCCTCCAACAATCTCAAGACAGTATAGGCCAACAATTTTAACAAGTCTCACAAAATCACATACCTTTGTTCGCACGTCCGTCACTTGAACTCCTCTCTCCGCACACCGAACGTACTATAGTCACATGTGTGTTTGCTATATACACACCACGCATGCGTCCAAATTCGAACACGTCGCTCCGCACACGTCGCCCGCCCATGACGTTCTAACTAACATCTTTTCCCCGCCCCTTCTCTTTCGGCGCGCAGACAGATATGGCGGAGTTACAGCAGGTGTCTGATAATTCCGCAACTAGCGAGGAGACAAGCCCGGAGACCGAGGACACGTCACGATCAAGGAGGAGATTCAAGGCATCGAATATGTCGATGGCGGAGATGGTGGACATCTTGGTCAAGGCTGATTATGATGCCAAGCATGGGCCGTATAGCAAACCAAATAGAAGGAAGGCCAAAATCCTCACTAAAGTTGTGAAGAGTCTGAGGGCGAAGTTCGGGGTGAAACGCTCAAATGAGCAGCTCAGAAAGAGGTGGTCAGACCTCAAACTGAGGGAGCCAGACCAGTTGAGGAGCATAAAGAGGATGCTCGCTAAAAGTAAGTAAAATGACGACCTTTCTGCTATTAATCTTTTTAGAAACTGACTTTTTTTTTTTTTAAAGCATATTGGACTCCCTTCCAAAATGTATTATTTTGAACTAGGTTGGGCACAGTAATCGTTCGTTACGTTACCGACACTTCGTTCGGCCACTATCCGTGGTTTTGGCTTATTTAAGACCCCCAAAAGTAATTAGACATCTGCCATTTTTGATCAAGTATTGTGGATAATTTTTAAGTCTAGATGATGTGTTTGTAAGGAGAATGAAATGCAAACTTTAATCAGTGTAAAGGAGAGGACACTCAGCAGCTGCTTCCACATCTGTACTTTGGAGCACTATAGTGTGGGCCACCAGACCCGCCTTTTTTGGGTGTCCCACACAGGTGCATCAGAGTTTATTTGTGGTGCCTCCATGTCCAAAAAATTACATCCAAATGTGAATAATAAACATATTTGGGGTCATAAAGAATGCATTTTTCTTTAAATTCCGCACAAACACACACTTGTACCCCACTTCCAAACAATTTAGCCTGTTTTAAGTTTAAAAATGAGATTTTTACAGTGTGATAAATAGACCTTTGGTTTTATTCTCATAGGGGAGAGAAGACTGGGAGGAGGACACTCCAGGGAGCACATGCACCCCACAACTTCCAAGCAACCCCAAACTCCCAAAGATCCACAACCGAAAGATGTGCAGGAAGTTGAGGTGGAGGAAGGAGAAGTGCAGGAAGGAGAGGTGGATGACGTTGTGGATCTGGTCACCACAACAGGTCAGTATCTGACACCACAGCTTAAGGTAAGCGAGGTAGGCCTGCAGAGTTTTATTAATTTTTTTTTATGGTTTTTAGGGGATGGAAATGTTGTGAAGGATAGCACACCGTTCTCTGCTGACAGTGCCCTCCGCCTCATCCAGCAAGTGATGGAATGTAGCACGGAACTGGACCTAATTAAACAAAGAATCCATGTGATGGAACAAACATTTAAAGACATTCTCAATGTTTTGGGGAGAATTCAATAAGCCATCCAAACACATTTGTTTTTACATGTTTGTTTTTATATTTTTACTAATTTTTTGAGTAACAAAGCAGCCAAAAATTGAATATGCACACAGTGTGTGAACATGTGCTATCTGCCATCAGGGGATATCCATGTACGTCTTTTGTGGGTGCAACCCCTTCCTCGTATCAAAAGTCGGTGAACTGAGGAAGGGGATGCACCCCCAAAACACATCCATTGATCACCCCTGATGGCAGATAGCACATGTTGACAATAGGGATCAGGATTGTAAACTTCCTATTTGCAAAAAAGTAAAAATGTGTGCATATTGAATTTTTGGCTGGGCAAGGGGTGGCAGGACCCCATATTAGGACGGGCACATAGAGACATAGTTTGTGTAACTGAATGTCTCAGATTGCTCAGAGGTATCCAATGTTGTCATTTTAGAAATGCAAGTGGTATTTTTGTATTTTCATAAGCCAAAATTTGACGGGTTGTGGTCAGGCCAACCCCAAAGTAAAACAAAAAAAAATGTGCAGAGAGTAAAATATTTGACCACAAACAACGTGTAGCTTCTTTTTATAATACACTCTAAGCTTATTTGGTTCTTTTGTAAGGTAACATAGTGAAATTGGTTGTTATTTACTAAAGTAAAATACACTTGCCACTACAAATGCACAAAGACAAACTAGGAGACAGGAAAGAACAAATAATTAAAGGTTTAAACAAGATTTTTATTGGGATACTTAGACATAGGCTGGCATAGGAATTGCCCCCCTACCCGTGAAATACTCCATGTATTTGTCCCGAACCACACGGGCATTTTGGGGGGGCAAGCCAAGACGGGCAGATTCCAGGCCCGGAAGGGGATTTGCAGGGGAAAGTCCAGCCTCTGGCAAAACTGAGGCCATATATGAATTCGCTTTGCGGCAAAGAAAATTGTGTAGCACACAGCAGCATAACACTACATAGTTTATTTTGTAGTCCGCCAAGTGGATGGAAGTCATAAAAAGGCGGAACCGGCTGGCCATTATGCCGAAGGCATTTTCAACGACTCTTCGGGCCCTGGCCAGCCGGTAATTGAACACACTCTTCTCTGGGGTCAGGGTCCTCTGTGGAAATGGCCTCATAAGATGCCGTCCGAGTCCGAAGGCTTCATCAGCCAAGAAAACAAAGGGGAGTCCTTCAATATTCCCTGCATCCGGTGGCAATGCAAGGTCGTCACTCTGGAGACGGAGGGCAAACTCCGTCTGGATGAAGGATCCCCCATCGGACATCCGGCCATTCTTCCTTACATCAACATAGAGGAATTCATACCGTGCTGACACCACCGCCATCAGCACAATGCTATGAAACCCCTTGTAGTTGTAGTAGTAGGATCCAGAACGGGGTGGCGGCACGATGCGGACGTGCTTCCCGTCTATGGCACCACCGCAGTTGGGGAAGTCCCACCGCGTGGCAAACTCTGATGCCACAGTCTGCCATTCCTGTGGCGTTGAAGGAAGCTGTGGAGTGAAACAAGATGAAATAATATTAGAAAAACAAAGGCATACATTACAAGCAAATTCAAGACCAAAAAATTAGAGACCAACATCAATCTAATTATACGTTTATTAAGGTGTGTAAAAAAAGTATAATGGAAGGCTCATTTATCATATTCATCACCCCCTCTGATGGGCCATTACTAAATTATTTTGGGGGGGGGAGATGTGTTTGGCCACAGGATAGCATTGCAGTGGCGGTGCGTCCAGAGTGGGCGCTGGAGCACTGTCCCCTCTCTCCTGTGCCCATCACTCAGAACAATACATAGGTTCATGCGTTGCATGAACCTATGTATTGTCTATGCCGCACACTATTCAGGTGGATGGCCTCTTGTAAAGCGACCGACATATGATTAATTGCGTCATTTAGGGGGTTAAAATTGCAGAGCAGAAACAGGTATTAAAAAAGTCTTGCAAATTACAACCTGAGGGATGTAATTGGCTTCCTCAAAGAAAAATCGGGGACGCAAGGAGGGGGCATTCCTTGTGTAAACACTGACAGGCAGCTCTGGCAATCATGTTCACCAAGTCTGTTTAATGGTAACATGATTGGCTGATGCAACATGAAGGGAAGGAGAAGACATCAAGGACAGAAGAAGGATGGCGCTGACCACAAGAAGGTAAGTGCAGGGCTGGGGGGAAACTGGCTGCAATAGAGGGGACTAAATGGCTGCATTGGAGGGGACAACTGGGGGCGTTTATTAGGCAACAGAGCAAAAAAGGAGGAAGTTTATTTCCGAAATTGGGGTTGTAACCCCCCAACATTTGGAGCAACAGGCGCCCCTGCTGGAAAAGTTAGTGAGGGGAAATATTTAGGGAGGATAAAAAAGGGGCATTTAAAAACTTCCAGCATGCATGGGGACAAAGGGGACATTCTCAGCATATTACAATCATGGTAATTAGGAAAGGATGAAAGAAATACAATACATTAGCATACATGTAATACATAAAATGTGATGTGAAGGGAGAAAACTTACCCTAATATAGTCCTCCTGCAGGACTTGTATAATAGCAGAACAGGTGTCTGGGATTATGAGGCCCAGAGCCTGGGGGGAGATGCCTGTGGTGAACTTCAAGTCCTGAAGACTTCTCCCTGTCGCCAGGTAACGCAACGTGGCGATGAGCCTCTGCTCAGCACTGATGGCTTCCCGCATAACGGTGTCCTTCCTGGTAATATAGGGGGACACCAAAGCCAACAGTTCCTGAAAAACGGGGTCAGACATCCTCAGAAAATTCCTGTAGTCCTCAGGATTATTCTCGACGATCTCCCGCAGCAGAGGCATGTGGCAGAATTGGTCCCGCTGGAGCAACCAATTCTTGGTCCATGAACTCCTCCTCACACCATTCATGGACTGGTCTTGGTCCAAAACAAGCAGACCAACACCAAGCGCACGCACAGCACGAACTCGACGACGAGAACGTCCAGGCGACATGGCTAGGAAACGGTCGTCTAATCAGAACGTACAGAACAGAACGCACTTTAGAACAGCAAGGCCTATGAATAACGAACTGAAATTCAGAAACGAACAGGCAAGAACGCACTGTAAAACAGATACGACCTGCCTAGACGCCCTGAAAGTCAAGATACGAACCCACAAGCACAAACTGAACGGCAGAAAACGATCTGAAAAGTACGAAGACTGAAAAGCGCGAATCGTCTCTTCCCAAACTTTTACTTCACACGCGGTAACACGAGATCAGCAAAAGCAGCCCAAGGGGTGGCGCCAAGAAAAAAGATCTTCCCCTTTATAGTGCCGTCGTACGTGCTGGACGTGAGCGCAGAGAACCACGAGGAAATTGGGAAATGACAGTGTGTACGCATAGAAAGCTTGACGAGAAAATCGACAAGCTTAACAAGAATCTCGTCGAAAAAAACGACGTGTTTTTTACGACGAGAAAATCGGTCGTGTGTACGAGGCCTTATACTCAAAACTTTAAAAATGTGCTGCGCTCAAATTATATAACTAAAATGTTCAATGGTAAACTTATTTAAAGTGTTACTAAACCCAGGACACTGCATCCACTATGTCTGGTCTCCCACAGTACACAGAACATCATAAAAAAACTATCAATAAATATTGTATTACATGATGATCATACATTCGTTTTTTGTATTCTGCAAAAAACCTGGTTCATCCCTCTGTTCTCTAACTCCCCCTCCTGTCGAAGTCCCCAATTCAGTTTTCAGTGATTTTCTATGCTGAGCATTTCCTCCCCATCTCGCCTGAGAAGCCCATGTGGCTATAGAGTCGCGCGTGGGCAAATACACAGTGGTAAATGACAGTCCACTCCCTCCCTACTACTCCATGCCCACTAACCAGCTAAACCCAATGGGCATGGAATATAACATGTAGATTAATGGAGGCCTCACCTCCCTCTTATTCTAAGATGCAGGCTGGAGGAGTGTGACACAGCCTGTGTCTGACAGAAATATGCCCACGCCATGTTATTGCCCAAAAAATAATAAAGATTTGATTTCAAATATATATTTGTATGAGAATTTAGTCATAATATTTATTTATTTATTTTTACTCTGTATTCTAAAGGCTGGATTTCTTTTATATTTTGAACATGTGACCAGCAGCACAGGGCTAGAGGCTCCTCCTGCTTATGTTTCCCTGCAGACAGGCTGGGAAAGAACTGGGTCATGTGACGGCTGTATATTGGTTTGGAAAAAAAGGTACTTGGATGTTTTTTTTTTTTTATTAAAATAATTACAGTGCCATGGTCCATATACAAAAATAGAAGGGACAATGTAAATTAAACCGTTTCTGTTTAGTATCACTGTAGGGTAAAAATCCTTCTGCCTTTAGAATCACTTTAAGGTCCTCAAGTGGTTAAATATTTCTACTTTTATACAATTCCTACATGACATGCTTAATAGTGTAAGAAGCTGCCCTGTGTCGGCTACATGCTAGAGATCTGGGTCAAATCTCTCACACAGTGCTGCAATCCATAACGCTGCTCAGGGAGTGTGTATGTTCTGAAGTACTGCGCAGGGGGTGTGTCAGATCTCTGGAGACCCTGGCGCTCAAGACAGCTTCTATCAGTTTTAAAGAGGAACTCCACCTGAGGCATCATCAGACATGAAATTTAAAGGGTTAGCTCACCTTTAGCGGTTAATTTACAGCATTTTTTTTCCCACACCTGCCTAAGACTTGCACAGTACTTATGTCAGAGTTCTTATGTTATGGCTCTCCTTTCACCTATACTCATGCTGTGGGGAGGGATAGTGTTTGGGTACTCTTGAGAAGATGTCCTCTCTTTGGGTGTTGGTTGCTTTGGTTAGGGGTAAGGTAGTTTGGCATGCCCCTTAGACCCGTTTCACACTGGGGCGCTTTTCAAGCATTTTAGCGCTAAAAATAGCGCCTGTAAAGCGCCTCTCAAGCCACCTGAGTGTAAAAACTTGAGTGCTTTCACACTGGGGCGGTGCGCTTGCAGGACGGGAAAAAAAGTCCTGCAAGCAGCATCTTTGGGGCGGTGCGGGAGCGGTGTTTACAGCTCTCCCAAAAACGCCCTGCCCATGGGCATTGACTCTTTCTTACGCCGCTAGCGGGGGTTAAAGCGCCCCGCTAGCGGCCGAAAAGTGGCGCTATAACATTGGTAAAGCTGCGCTTTACTGCTAATGCCCGCACTGCCCCAGTGTGAAAGGGGTCTTATAGGCGTGGGAGTTGAATGCTGTACTGTGTGTTCTAGTCTACATTTGGTGGGTTGATTTGGAGGCAGCTCAGAGGGAAGTAGGCAAAATGGTTTATTTGCAATACAGCACCACTATTTATTACCCCTCTCTTCTAAACTATTGAATCTTTCTATTTTCTTTAGAATATGCAATGTCTATACCAGGCTGAAACCAAAACTCAATTTTACTTCCTGTATTTTTCTTTTAGGCTAATGCACACTGGACATTAAAATAACTTTATAAAAACGTCAGTAGCTTTGCAGTGAGTTTTTCAAAGTTTTTGCAATAGCGTTTTTAGCGGTTTTACGCGTTGGCTTTTTTTTCTTTTTTAAATCTTTTTTTTTTTTTTTTTTCAAAGTATCAAAAACGTCCAAAAAATGCTGGTGATATGCGTCTTTGAGCGTTTGTCAACGTTTAGCAGCGTTAGAGCGTTTTTACAGCTGAAAAACGTCTCTCAGAACCCAGTAGTTTTGTTTTTTTTACTGCTCAAAAACGCCACTGCCCAAAACTGCTGATAACAGCCTATGTGTGCATGGACACATAGGATAACATGATGGAGAGTTTAATGACTGTAGAAAAAAACGTCTACTGCCAAAAACAGCTGCTGTAAAAACGTCAAAAAACTTCAGTGTGCATGAGGCCTAACAATAATGATTTGGAAGTTTCTTGTCTCGTAGATGCTTTTATCCAGTAGATGTCACCATAGATACACGCTTTGAGTAGGCTGGACCATGGCATAATATTTATTTTATTCTTTCCTTGTGACATTGAAACTAGTCGCTTTACAAACTGGGGTGATTTAGCTCAATGATTAATGCCGCTGCGATTCCCATGGTGCACTGAACATGTCTTTAATCTCTGTTTTGTCTAATAAGACACAGTGCTGATATCGATAAGAAACCGCGATCGATGGTTAAGGCCAATTAAAATAGGTATAGGGGAATCTTTTTTTTTTTTCACTTGGTGTGGGGGGAGAGAGCATCGATTTGCTTACAGGTGAGAGTTTCTGTGAAAAGTAAATAAACTTGTGCCTTACATTGTGTTCACATGAAAATCTGCTGCTAGACCTGCACACTGTATATTACATTAAATATGAAACATCGTTATCCATAGGAAGATATTGATGTAGGGTAGTGACACCCAACTTTAGGAAACCCGTCAACATTTTAAACACTTTGACCTATTACAGTTATAAAAAATTCTCTAAAGGTTACATTCACACCTTGTGAAAATCAGTGGATTCTTGGCGGCGGTTCTAAACGCTGCCTGCACACACTGTGTATGAACAGTAAGTAGCAGCTGTCAGCAGTGGCTGTTGGATTTGTACGCTGTATAGATCAAGGAACCACTGTTTCCATATAACTGCTTATCTAAGCAGATACATGTGAATAAAGCCTCAGAGGGACCCTGGATGCTGACCGTTTAAATCCAAGGTCTGCATTTCTTTGGAGCTCTGGCTGCCATAAATTGGCCGCTACCAATTCGCCAGTTTATAGGCAGCCATAGGGCATAGTATTACCACGGCCAGAGGCGGCGTTTAGCTACCTATGAACGCAGCAAACTATGCATACCTGACCACATGTGTGAATGCAGCCTAAAGCCTCGTACACACGGTACGGTTGTTGTCCAACCGAGCGTCTGATTTTTGTCAAAAGTGCATGTGCCAGGATCTTGTCTTGCATACTAACGTTACACAATTGTCGTGCCACAAACACAAACGTAGTGACCTACTACAAGGAATTTCAGCTCTTGAGCGCCAACCTTTGGGCCCCTTCTGTGTTTGGTGAGCATTGATTCCGAGCATTAGTATTTGGTACCTTCGAGTTTTGTGTGACGGATTTGTGTACGAACCATACGAAAATCTGACGTCAAACCGTTGTCCGCCAAAAATTTACTAGCCTGTCATCCAACATTTGTTGGCTAAGTTGGACAACAATTGCCAAAAGGAGCGTACTAATGGTAAGATTTTAAGACAACAGTCTGTCGACAGACAATCCCCTGCCAACAATCGTATCGTGTGTACGAGGCTTTAGTGTTGGCGACAGTCTCTTATAGACAGTATGGGGTTGATTTACTAAAACTGGAGCATTCAGAATCTCTAGCAGCTGTGCATGGTAGCCAATCGGCTTCCAACTTGAGCTTGTTCAATTATTTTTTGAGAATAAAACCTGGAAGCTGGTTTCTATGCAGATCTGCACCAGAGTTTACTCCTTCCGTTTTTAGTAAATCGACCTCTGTGTGCATTTAGCGAATACACTAAATCACAGCTAACACTTTAGATACTTCCAACAATAATGGTTTGATTTCTATATCCAACTGCAATTTTATTTTTTTTAAATCCCATAATGCATCACATACTAGCAAATTTTGTGAAACTTAACTTAAAACGAAGCCCTCCAGTGACGTGCTGTCACCGCTGAAGGCTCTTCCATCTTCACCCGGTCTTCCTTCCGGTTTTGCGGACTCAGTCTGTGTGAGTGGCACAGGACTCTGAAGGAATGGCACTTTATGCCTATGCTGTTCCTTCAGAGCGCATGTGCCGGTGATGACACCGGCTGTATCAAAAGTAAATATCTCATAAATGGTGCATATTTAGAATATATTTACTGTACCTATAGGTAAGCCTTATTATAGGCTTACCTATAGGTAAAAGTCATGCATGGGAGTTTACTACCACTTTAATGATTTTTTTCCAAATTATGAATTGTGGCTTGTACTGTCACTACTTCATAATGGTAAATGGTATGTCTACTTACGGTATAAGGTAAGTATAAGTAAATAACTCATTTTTAAATCTATGACCGTGCAATCTAAGGCTGACCATACACTATGCAGCTTTCTTCTTCAATTTCCTTTAGATTTACCTTCAACTATGTAGTGCAATGACCTGCCTGATTGCATACACATTGAAAGAGTTTAGGTTTGACCTTTTATATTGTATGGTTTTTGTAAATGGAAAGGAAAGTTGAACAAGAAAATTGTATAGTGTATGGCCAGCCTAACTCTCAACAAATGTACCCAATCACATGTGTCCAAATAAATGTCCAAACACACCTTGTGATTCCTGGAAAGAAGAATAACATAGAACCCCAAAGTGCACCTTCCACCATGAAGTATAAAAGATGTGCCCTTACCGGATAGATAGACTCCACATTATAGGAGCCTAGCAAAGCATGAATTCACACACCCCATTAGGGATCCATCCATGGAAAGCAGACAAAGATGGTATTGAAATCAGCCTTGCTGGTTTTTCCTTTTAATTTTTCTCTCATGCAAGTGATATAAAATAGCCACAGTGTAAAACCATGGTATTTATTCAATGCGTCCACAAGTACAACAAGAGAAAAAATGTCCTGGGTTAAAAAAAAACTCTGCAGATCACAAACTGGCGTGGTAAGTAAAGCATAGACCTACTAGTTTTGTCATAACTGACATCATTGGGGGGTGTGATCACACCATTGCACTGAAGATTGCATGAAATCTAGCAACCAGGTCCATTGCCTGCCTTATTGCTCTTGTCATTGCTATTACATAGGCCACCATTGTTTGTTCCATGTTATCAACCCTATAAAGACCTTATTAATAAGAAATTTTGGGGCTCAGTTTATGCTCATTCAGGCTGGTAAGTGACAGACTAAGAAAGGTCAGACATCTCTCGGTCAGCCCCGCTGACTGAACAAGAGAACTTACTTGATTCCCCCAACCATAATAAACATCATGGGTACTAGATTTATTGATTTTGCATTTAGGTGTGAATAACTATTAGTGCCAGTTCACACTGGGATGGCTTCAAAGTCACCCGACTCTGAAGCCGCCATGTACAGTGCGACTTTAGCGCAGCTTGCAAACTACTTCTGTAATAGAAGTCAATGCAAGTCGCTCTGAAATCGCCCTCAATTTGTACAGGAACCATTACCTAAGTCTGAGCAACTTGAGTTGCTCTGATTAGAACGGTTCCATTCCACTCCATGGAGCGCAACTTGTCAGGCGGCTAAGTCGCCGGACAGGTCGGCTCAGTGTGAACCGAGCCTTAGGGTTAAGCTGCTCTTAGGTGTTAAGTTTTAACCTTGAAAAGTTTTTGCTGCGTGGGGATTAGGGGTTTGTTTATAGTTGTATTACATGGATGGAGGAATCTCCTTTGCCTACTAATGTACTTAATTAGCCACAACACTCTTAGAGCAGCTTCTCTTTTGTTGTCCTTTCTGAATGAATTTCAGAAAGCCCTCAATGATCATGAGATCGCTATCATCCAAATATATGTATTTCCGGCACCCCACTGTCCTGCCACATATACTTATTGTTTCCCCTAGCAATTTCCAGGGTACAGAAGAATTTGGACGCTCTTTCTAAGTATCAAGGCAGCACAGCTCTGCCATGACACTAAGTATGAGCGCCAAACCCTGCTGTGTCCCGGAATCTGTTAGGGACAAGTCAAGGTAAACAATATAGAAGTATATCGGGCAGGCGTCGGGGGATAGGAGTTATTGCCAGCAACGACCTACAGGTGTGCAAATCACATTACACTGTATTTTTCAAAAAGACAGTACATTGTAATATACAGGGCTTCCCCCGTCTGTCTGCATGGGCCATTTAGGCCCCTTTCACACTGAGGCGTTGAAAAAACGCAAAAAAAATGAGATTTTCCCACGATTTTACTGCGGTAAAAATAGCGCTAACGCCTATGCGTTTTTACCACGTTTTTTCCACGCGTTACTCATTAATTTCAATGGAGATAGGCGTTTTTACAGCGCTATTTTTAGCACCCTAAAGATGCTCCAAAAAAGCTGTTTGCAGGATTTTTTCCAACGCACAGCCAGCAAAATGCCTCAGTGTGAAAGCCCTCAGGGCTTTCACATTGAGAATGAAGGGGGAGGATTATTTCAGGCATTTTTACAGCGCTATTTTTACCGTGAAAACGCGGTAAAAACGCCTCATTGTGAAAGGGGCCTTACTGATAAGGTGAACTAGGGCACTCTGGGACAAATCAGAGGAACAAAAGACCAGGTGGTTTTACTGGGACCTGTTCTGCTTCTCTGATGAATTCCTTCAATATGTATAATTATGGCTATGATTTTAGTTATTGGGGTTCTGACAGTGTGAGACTCTGCCACTGTATGAGTTTAGCAAATTGGTATATAAAGGACACAGGATTCTCAAAGGGTCAGGTTGAGAAGCCATGGCATGTTTATTATGAACAGAAAAAGTTATGTTTTACCTGGGTTTGGTAGTTCCAGATTGGGGCCTGGGGCGTGAAGGTTCCAAAGAGTTTTGGGTGGGACAGAACCTTCAATTCTGTGTCTGGGCTTTGCTAGTTGCCTGCAGCCTGTGTGAGTGCACAGGTGTGCAGGGTCATTATGAGGCAGGCTTAAAAGCCAAGTTCATAATTTCGGGCAGAATGTCACTTTTCATAAAAAAATAGAAACCTTTTTTTATGTCTTTTTCTGATCAAGCCAACCCATTGTGCTTATCTCTCACTTAACTCATCCACAGCAGCTTTGAATTTTTATGCTTTTGTTTGAAATTTAAAAAAAAGCTTTCTGCTTCCATCACTTTCTGTAGATCATATACCATCATGCAATGCCTTAGCGCATCACAGAATAGGCATGTATTACCGCTCTGGATCACGCCCTCATTACTTCACCACCTCTTGTTTTATTTCTACCCACTGTCCTAATTCTAACTTTAAGGTGACCATACACATTACAATCCGATTGTACAATCTCCTTTTGATCTACCATCAGCTATATAGTACAAGGCACTGTCTGATCTGCTACAAATTCAATAGATTGTTCAGGGAGGTCCTTATATTCCATAGTTTTGGTAAATCTAAAGAAAAACGACAGAGATCGTACAATCAGATTGCATAGTGTATGACCATGTTTATACAAGGAGGGAGTGGATGGAGACCCTTAGCTTTCAGGCTCTCTTCACATCTCCGTGAATTTTTAATTTTTTTTTGGGTGCCTTTTGAGTGTTTACGCTCGTCGCGCATAGGGCCGCCTCAAAGAAGCTCAAACATTTTTTTTTAGAGCGGAGCGAGTTGCGTTTTCTTACAATGCTGTTTGGTGCACGTGTAGCAGATGCACGCCTGCTACCCCGCTTGGGTTGCCATTAACATTTAACCCCTGCTGGGGCAACCTTTTTTGTTGGACTGGAACTCTGTTTTTCTGATTAATAAAAGTGAGCGATCTCGCCCTTAAAAATTAGTTTGAATTGACGTGAGCTCACTTAAAAAAAAAAAAACACCCCCCAGAACACAGGGTTGTACACTTTGGTTGTTTTTTTTTTTTGTTTTGTTTTTAGCTCAGTGCAGCTCACTGCCTTTTTCTATATCTGAATGTGGCTCACAAGCTGATAAAGGTTGGGAACTTCTGCCGTACACCTCTGACAACCTGTTTAATTTTCCATGGTTAATGAATAACTTTGTAAAAGGAACCTTTAAATATGGATTTCATTTTTTTTCACGAGTGCATTTTTATTTTTTTTTGTCTATTATAATATAAAGTGACACTATGGTATTATTTAAAATTTGTGTTGTTGAACTTTATACCATCTGAAGTCAGAAAAGCAGCGCGGGACTGTCATCAAAGACTTTAAATAATCCTCTCTGATACAGGGCATTAATCATGAGCTGTGTATCCCGCTGACTCAGTCAGAAATGAACCAAACTTCCCTAAACTCCTCACATAGTAATTTCTGCATTAAGGATGTGTCAAGCTGAGCTTTAAAGAGACTTTTTTTTTTCTTTGCGTGGGACCTAAATAGATAATTTATTTTGCACGACAGTTGCTGTGCACAAAAAGCACAAAAGTTCTGATGTCTCACACTGACAGAATGTTTGGAGCATTTATTTGCTAATTTTGAAATGATCAAGCATTTTGTAAGTTCACTTGCTTTAATTAGAGCTAATTATCCAAGTTGGGTTTAAAGCGGTAATAAACCCAAAAACCAAAATATAATATATTGCAGCTTACGATTCCTTAAAGTATAATTCCGGTCAAAACCTAACTAAGCTTAAATCTTCTAAGCCTACTCTATCTACTCTTTAAAAGTAAAGTTGCCTATATTTACCAATTCTGAAGCAGCTCCGGTCTTGGTCACATGATCTCTCCAGCGGCAGCTTCAGTATAGAGCAGAGCAGGGACCACAGCTGCAGAGCCTGGGTGATTATGTCACTATGTGGCAGCCATTGTTGGCTGTCCTTTCTCTACACTACATGTTTCAAACACAAGACCCACAGAGTGAATCTGGCCCGCCAGGCCAGTTCATGTAACCACTGCATCCAGGGCTTTTTTTCAGCCAGAGGTGGCGAAACCCTGCACACCCCTAAACCCTGAAATCTGTATTTAGCACAATCCTCTACCCTGCACTCTGTACACAGCACACTCCTGAACTGTGTGCATAACATAGTCCTGTTATTTATTGCCCCTTTAATGCAATTTGGCTACACCAACCTGTCGACTAGAGCTGTACGATTCTGGATAAAATGAGAATCACAATTTTTTGCTTAAAATAAAGATCACGATTCTCAGCGTAACATCATCTTTCACTTTATACAAAAAAATTGGGCTAACTTTACTGTTTAGTTATTTGTTTTTATTAATTGTATTTTTTCCCAAAAAATTGCTTTTGAAAGACCGCTGCGCAAATACAGTGTGACACAAAATATTGCAACAACCGCTATTTTATTCTCTAGGGTCTCTGCTAAATATAGATGTATATTTTTGGAGGTTCAAAGTAATTTTCTAGCAAAAAATGCTGATTTTTAACTTGTAAGCGTTCGACAAAGGCCTGGTCTTTTCTTTCTCGTACATCACGGGACACAGAGCGACATAGTCATTACTAATGGGTTATATAGATACCGTCAGGTGCTGGCACTGGCAACTTCCAAAACCGGAAGTACCCTCCCCTATATAAGCCCCTCCCATCCGGGAGCACCTCAGTTTTTTGCCAGTGTCTAAGGTGTTGGCCAAGAAGAAACATGTGTTTTTCACTGAGCTTGCGTACAGGTTCTTTTGGGCCTCAGTAAGCTATTCCGGATCCGACCAAAAAAGCTTCATAGCTAAACGGTCGGTACCCGGGCCTTGCAGAGAAGAGCAAGGTTCTGCCTGTAATGCTTCTCTTAGGAGAGCTGGACCCTGGGATCCAGAGCTCTGGTCATACCCACGACCAAGATGTTTTCTGTGCAGGGTGCTATACAGGTCCAGGGGAGTGGAATCCTTGGGAACCCGGTCCCTGAAGGTTTGATTACAATGCCTGCCGTGATAGGTGAAGTTTGGGCTTTTGTGGACCAAACAAAGTCCTGCGGCGGGGAACAGGTAAGTGGGGGCCCCCAGGAACTTGGTTCTATTGGGGGACCCCCAAGCCTAATTTGTCTTTCTGTCTGTTACCTAATGGTATTCCCGCAAAATTCTGTGCATGCCTGTAACTACTAAAAAAATGTAATAATTTTTAATGGTGGTCAAGAAAAAAAAAAAAAAAAAAAAAAAAAATTTTTTTTTATATATATTTAATATATTAGACTGCGGTACCTGTGTTTGTCCACTAGAGGCCGCTGTGGAATGTTTTCTTGTCATGTGGACTAGCTTCTTCTCAGCAGAGCAAAGTCCAGGCAGATGGTGAGTTCTCTTATAGGAAACTGCTTCCTCTGCCATGTTGCAGTGCTCGTCCATCCCCCGGCCTGCGGCAAAGAGGGGCCCTGGCTCCTGTCCCTTGTTACCATATTTGAAATTAGCGCCGAAGGCGCACGTGCCCGCGCGCGTGCGCGTGCACGCGCCTCTATATATAGAGGTGAGCCGGGAAAGGGGGCGGAGCCTGGGGGATGACGCTCTGTGCGCGCCGCAGCGCTTCTGCGCATGTGCGGGCGTCCCAGCAGTTTAAAAAAACCACAATATTGTAGTGAGCTGGCTATGAAGTACAGAGACAGAGCTGGCAACATTTAAAGGCATACAGCAAGCGGTTGATACAGGCATCCCCTAGAAAGGCACATTAGTAGACACCAACTGTGATATAGCAGCAATTGTGCTAGACTATTCTCAGTAAAAGTGGTGTATTACGGCTGGAATACCTCAGCTTTAGGCTTAGGAATATGCCGTCCAGAAGCTCCGGAACTGAATCTTCCAGGAAGCGAAGGGGGTCTCATCGGGCTCGGAGGATCTTGGGCATACTCCTGCTGCACCAGTCTCCCCTGAAGTTCAGAGGTAAGTGACCGTAGAGACCCCGCAGGGTACTTGGTACTGTGGCTGTCCTCAGTTCACCTGCTCCTGTGTATGTAACAGAGGAGGTTTTTTCCTCAGCTCTGGGAGGATTAGAGAGAGATTGTCAACATTTATCGCTGCCTCCCTGTCAGGGAAAGCACGCCCGATCTCCGTCTCCTCCTTCAGAGTGCCTGTTAGCAGAGCAACAGTCCCATACAGGGATCGACCTGCCTGAAGGGGATCAGGATGAGGTTGATTCTGTTATAGAGGAATCAACAGTGGGGGAACCTTTTCTCAGCATCTTAAGCTGAAAGATTATGGGTTCAGTCTCTGACTAACATGGTCCGATCAGCATTTAAAAATGCACCTTGCGGAACCATCAACCACTACTGTATCCTCGTTGGGGTCGCTAGAAGCCCCCAGACTGTTTGTTCTTTTCCACTTCACCCTTTACTGAAAGGGCTCATTTACCAGGATTGGGAACGTCCTGAGAAAATATTTATTCCCCCAAGAGATTTCCGGTGGTCTATCCCATGGAGGATAAGTTCATCAAAAAAAAAAAAAAAAATGGAAGGTCCCTACAGTGGACGCAGCCATCTCTTGTATGTATAAATCACTGACATGTCCAGTGGATAATGTCCAAATGTTCAAGAACCCAATAGATAAAAGATTGGAGTCCTTATGAAAATCTGCTTGGTGATACAACCAGCAGTAGCAGCTATTGGGGTCTGCTAAGCAGTGAAGGATCAGTTGAAACAGGTCTTGAGGGACTTGACAGATCAGCAGGCTTTGCCCTAGCTGATCTACCTAGAGCCTTAGGCTTTGCGGTTGACGCCATAAAGGATTCAGTCCATCAGGCCTCCCGCCTTACGCTGTCTATAGTACATATGCGTAGGCTCCTATGGCTCAAAAACTGGTCTGCTGAAGCTCCCTGTAAAGAATGGCTGGTTAGCGTCCCATTTCATGGTGAACGCTTATTCAGGGAAAACCTGGACAAATATATCCAGAAAATTTCCAGCGGTAAAAATACGCTCTTGCCGGTTAAAAGCAGAGTTAGAGGTCCCTCTTTAAGAGGCCTGCTTCTCCAGTCCCTGGGGCATCGGCTGTGTAACAGTTCCGACGGCCTCCTCGGTCAAATCCCGGGGGTAAAAAACAGGGACAGTAGCAGGGTAATGAGAAACCCTGGGTCAGGGGAGGTACAAAACCTCCCCCAAAGTTAAATTCATTGAAGCCCCCACTCAGTCGGGTGGGGGGAGGACTCCAGTTGTTCGCAAGAGACCTGGCGGGACACGATCAAGACAGATAGGTGCTCTCCGCAGTAGGTTTGGGATACAGTTTGGAGTTAAAAGACTCTCCTCCTTCCCATTTTTGAGGTCAAACGTGCCAAGGGATCCCCGGAAGAGAGAGTCCCTCCTGTTGGCACTAGAACAACTATTGCTCCAAGGAGTAATTATGGAGGTTCCCCTGGAAGAATGAGGGTTCGGGTTTTACTCAAACCTCTTTACAGTCCCGAAGCAAACGCGGACGGGAGGCCCATATTAATTCTAAAAGGGCTATACAAATTCCTGTATATCAGGACTTTCCGATGGAGTCGATCCGATCGGTGGCCACTGCCCTACAAGGGGAGGATTGGTTAGCCACGATCGACATCAAAGATGCTTATTTGCACATTCCCATCTTTCCAGTCCACCAAAAATTTCTACGCTTTGCAGTAGAAGGGTGCCATTTTCAGTTCAGAGCCTTACCCTTCGGTTTGGCCACAGCACCACGAGTGTTTACAAAAATTCTGGCCCTTTATTGGCCAATCTAAGAACACAAGGTGTAATGATAATGGCATATCTGGATGACTTGTTGCTGATAGACCACTCAGTGAAAAAACTAGACGTGGTCGTTCACAAGACGATCAAGTATCTGGAATCTCACGGTTGGATTATCAACCGAGACAAGTCAGCCCTAAAAACCAGTCAAAAGTCTGGAATACTTGGGGCTAAGGTTGGATTCAGGCCAGAGAAAAATATTCTTGCCTCGAGGAAAGGTGTTGTCTTTGAAAGATTTGATCCACTTAGTGGGTACAAAAAAGACAGCCGTCCATACGCCTGTATATGAGGCTGCTGGGAAAAATGGTGGCATCATTCGAAGCAGTACCCTACGGTCAATTCCATTCAAGGAATTTGCAAGGGGCCATACTGTCAGCCTGGAACAAAAAAGTTCAGGCCCTAGACTTACAATGTCCTTGTCCCCTTCCGTTCGCAAGAGCCTCCGTTGGTGGTTGGTTCCCCAGAATCTGGAAAAAAGGAAATCCTTCAGTCCGATTTCTTGGAAGGTGGTCACTACAGATGCCAGCCTTATAGGCTGGGGAGCAGTACTGGAGCAATAGTCTCTCCAGGGCAGATGGTCGGATGCAGAAAAGGCCCTGCCCATCAATCTCTTAGAGATACGAGCAGCCCGGTATGCCCTAGTAGCATGGACATCCAAACTCCAAGGGTCCCCTGTCAGAATTCAATCAGACAATGCCACAGCAGTGGCATATATCAATCATCAGGGGGGCACCAGGAGTCGTGCAGCCCAGAGGGAAGTAAATTACATCCTGAAATGGGCAGAAAAATATGTCCCAGCCATATCTGCGGTATTCATTCCAGGAGTGGAGAATTGGAAGGCGGACTTTCTAAGTCGCCAGCAATTAGGCCCAGAGGAAGGGTCCCTTCACCCCGAGGTTTTCTGGACAATATGTCAGCGGTGGGGAACATCGGATGTAGATCTTCTAGCATCCAGATTCAACGCAAAGGGGGACAGGTTTGTCTCTCGGACAAGGGATCCCCTAGCTTGCGGCTCGGATGCCCTAGTGTTCCCTTGGGATCAGTTCAAGCTGATATATGCATTCACACCGCCAATGGTTACCTCGATTACTCCGCAGAATCAGGGTAGAAAAGAAACCAGTGATTCCGGTGGCTCCAGCGTGGCCCCGAAGAGCGTGGTACGCGGAGATTGTAAAATTTCAGTGGGGAGTCCTTGGACTCTCCCACGTCGTCCGGCTTTCGCAAGGACCGATATACCACCCTTCCTTACCAGCCCTAGGTTTGACGGCCTGGCTATTGAAGCCCACATTCTAAAAAAGAGAGGGCTCTCTAATGCTGTGGTATCTACCATGATCAATGCCAGGAAGCCGGTATCCAGGCAGATCTACTATAGAATCTGGAAGGCGTACATCGCGTGGTGTGAGGCCAAGAAATGGCATCCACATAAGTACGTAATAGGTAGGATTCTGGACTTCCTACAGTGGGCTGTAGATAGGAAGCTTGCCTTGAGTACTATCAAGGGTCAGATTTCGGCCTTGTCAATATTTTTTCAAAGGCCCTTGGCTTCGCATTCACTAGTCAAAGCCTTTATACAAGGAGTGATGCGTATTAGTCCTCCGGTTAATATTCCCATATGTCCATGGGATCTAAACTTGGTTCTGTCGGTTCTACAGAAACAACCATTTGAACCATTACAGCATATTTCCTTGGTGCTTCTCACCAGGAAATTGATTTTTCTAGTAGCCATTTGTTCGGCTAAAAGAGTATCGGAATTAGCAGCTATGTCCTGTAAGGAGCCATATCTGGTTATCCATAAGGACAGAGTAGTGTTACGTCCTCATCCAGCCTTCTTCCTAAGGTGGTATCGAGGTTTCATTTGAACCAAGATGTGGTTCTTCCTTCTTTTTTCCCCAAACCTACTTCGGTAGAGGAAAAGTTATTGCATTCTTTGGATGTAGTAAGAGCAGTTAAAGCTTATCTAAAAGCCACTGCTCAGATTCGCAGAACGGATACTTTGTTTATTCTGCCGGAAGGCCCCAGAAAGGGTCAGGCAGCGTCAAAGTCTACTTTAGCCAAGTGGATTCGACAGGTCATTATGCAAGCTTATGGCTTGAGAAGGAGACCACCTCCGTTCAAAGTTAGAGCGCACTCCACGAGAGCAGTTGGAACTTCATGGGCAGTGCATCACCAGGCCTCCCTGGCTCAAATCTGTAAGGCCGCAACATGGTCTTCGGTACACACGTTTACTAGGTCCTACCAGGTGGACGTTAGAAGTCAGGAGGATGTCGCCTTTGGGCGCAGTGTGTTGCAGGCCGCAAAAGATCCTCATGTCTGATAGCGCTCAGCTTATATATGGTGTATCCCCCCCCTCATTTGGCATTGCTTTAGGACATCCCATTAGTAATGACTATGTCGCTCTGTGTCCCGTGATGTACGAGAAAGAAAATAGGATTTTTATAACAGCTTACCTGTAAAATCCTTTTCTTGGAGTACATCACGGGACACAGAGCTCCCGCCCCTCTTTAGGGACACTTATTGCTTTGCTACAAAACTGAGGTGCTCCCGGATGGGAGGGGCTTATATAGGGGAGGGTACTTCCGGTTTTGGAAGTTGCCAGTGCCAGCACCTGACGGTATCTATATAACCCATTAGTAATGACTATGTCGCTCTGTGTCCCGTGATGTACTCCAAGAAAAGGATTTTACAGGTAAGCTGTTATAAAAATCCTATTTTTAAGTGGTTAAACTGCCCTCATTTGCAGAAAGGTTCATCCCTTTGATCTAAAAGAACTAAATGATACAATGCTTCTTTTTATCTCCACACTGAGCAATGTTGTGATTGACTTTGCCAGCTGCCTTTTTTTTTATTTTACAGCTCTGAGCAGAGAATGGCTCTGCACTTGTTGCATGCATTGTGTAAATCAGGGTTTGACAAATTTGCTTGGAATCTAGGAGCCAGCTAAAAAAGTTAAGAGCCAGATACGCGCCCTGTCCCGACGAGCTCGTGCGCAGAAGCGAACGCATGCGTGAGCAGCGCCCGCATATGAAAGCGGTGTTCAAACCACACGTGAGGTATTGCTGCGATCGTTGGAGCGAGAGAAATAATTCTAGCCCTCCTTTTGTAACTCAAAACATTTAACCTGTAAAAAATGTTAAACGTCGCCTATGGAGATTTTAAAGGGTAAAAGTTTGTCGCCATTTCACGAGCGGGCGCAATTTTGAAGCGTGACATGTTGGGTATCAATTTACTCGGCGTAACATTATCTTTCACAATATAAAAAAAAATTGGGCTAACTTTACTGTTGTCTTATTTTTTAATTAAAAAAAGTGTATTTTCCCCCAAAAAAGTGCGCTTGTAAGACCGCTGCTCAAATACGGTGTGACAGAAAGTATTGCAACGACTGCCATTTTATTCTCTAGGGTGTTAGAATAAAAAATATATATAATGTTTGGGGGTTCTCATTAGAGGGAAGGAGATGGCAGTGAAAACACAGGGGAAGCTCCGTTAGCATTGCTAGTTGTCTTGTCATACCAACGGCCACCACAAGATGGCGCCAGATCACAGAAGGAAGCATAGGCCTGCAGAAGGCCTCAAAGCCGCGGCCTCAATTACCGGCCGGCCGGCGTGGCCCGACGCGATTGCGCAGCCGGGGAGGTGGGGGCGCACGGAGACACAAGATGGGGGTATCTGCAGGCCTATGCTTCCTTCCCCAGGCGTCAGGTCGCTAATTCTAGTCGCAATTGCGACCTGGCGCCTGGATTTCGTCGAACCCTGCTGTAAATGCCTGATTAAAGTTTTACTAAACCTAAAAACGTTTTTTACCTTAATGCATTGCTTGCTAATTGTGTAATTCTATGGAGCGCGGCTCTGTAGACACACAGCTCGGGAGCACGGGGACTACCTCTCTCCATAGCCAGCGGCTGGCTGTAGTAGTCCCGCAGAAGAAGAGGTGGAGCCAAGATCGCTGCCAGGGACCCCAGAAGATGCTCAAGCAGATGGCGATGGATTTGACTATCAACTTAAAGTAGATGTAAACCCTCACATATACCCAGTGAAGTGAACAGAGATAAAACAAATCTCCCTACATAAGTTTTATATGTATATCTGCTCTCTTCAACTTATGTTCGTTAGAATTCTTACATCATGTTAGAATTTTCACTTCCTTATTCCTTATATTTATAGCAACCTATTTTAGCTAGATAACCTTCCCAAAAACGTATGAACCACCCCCAACAGGTTATGATATAGCAACAATGAATCTTTACTATTGTTTTCATACCCGGCAGAAATCATGAAATTTTGGCATTTGATATTGAAAATATGAGTGATCATGCCAAAAAACTGTATTTTTTATTAAAGGATAGTGATCATATGAAGCCATTTATTAGTGGGAATGCTCTCCAAGCATTCCCAGTGTTATTCGTTTTTTTAATTTATTCTTTTTCTAGATTATTCTTAATTTTATTCCTTACGTTTTTTGGCTCTGTGTAACTTCTGCATACTTTCAGCTATTAAAACTATTCAACTTTTAAAATGTTCAGCTAATGATGGGACTTCTTTATTTTTTTTTGTACTATTTATACTTTTTAAATAAGCTTTTTAACACTTTTTTTTTAACATTGATGTTAATGAGAGCATGCTTCAAATCCTTAAAATCTTCATCCGCTCCCAAAAGTTTCAGCTCCTTCATACTTTCACCTACAGATGCCAAACTAACTTTAACCACTTCCTTACTGGGCACTTAAACCCCCCTCCTGCCCAGACCAATTTTCAGCTTTCAGCGCTGACGCACTTTGAATGACAATTGCGCAGTCATACAACACTGTACCCAAATGACATTTTTATCATTTTTTTTACCGCAAATAGAGCTTTCTTTTGGTGGTATCTGATCACCTCTGCGGTTTTAATTTTTTGCGCTATAAACAAAAAAAGAGCAACAATTTTGAAAAAAAATAAGATTTTTTTACTTTTTGCTATAATATCCCAATTTCTTTTTTTCCTTTTTTTTTTCTTTTAGTTTAGTCCGATATGTATTCTTCTACATATTTTTGGTAAAAAAAAATCGCAATAACCGTTTATTGATTGGTTTGCACAAAAGTTATAGCGCCTACAAATGAGGGGATAGAGTTATGACATTTTTATTTTTTTCCACTAGTAATATATATCGGTGATCTGCAATTTTTGTCAGGACTGCGATATTGCGGCGGACACATCGGACACTTTTGACACTATTTTGGGACCATTCACATTTATACAGCGAACAGTGCTATAAAAATGCACTGATTACTGTATAAATGTGACTGGCAGTGAAGGGGTTAACCACTAGGGTGCGGGAAGGGGTTAAATATGTTCCCTCATGAGTGATTCTTACTGTGGGGGGAGGGGACTGACTGGGGGAGGAGACCGATCTGTGTCCCTATGTACAAGGGACACACCATCAGTCTCCTCTCCCTAGCAGGACGTGGATCTCTGTGTTTACACACAGAGATCCACGTCCCTGGCTCTGTGACCGCCGATCGCGGGTACCTGGCGGACATCGCGGCCGCCAGGCACGTGCATCGGCACCCGCGTGACAGCGAGCACAGCTCTTCTGCGATGCGCGCCACCGCGGGCGCTCATTGCGGAAGTAAACAAGAGGACGTCCTGAGGACGTCCCACCGGCAGTTCAGGTCCGCGCTTCAGCCGTCTTTCGGCTATAGCGCGGATCTGAACTGGTTAAAATGTTCACAAAATATTCAGCTATCCGGCTATATATTTTTAGTTTGATATCTTTAAAAAAAATTTGTGAAAAAGCTGTTTAAGTTTAGTCATCCTTTCAGGAAATTTTATCGATTTTAGCAGTGTCTATGGGATTGCTTAGAGTGGATGATGTCATTAAAAATTTTTATCTTAGTTCCTTCTCTATAAATTGCTCTCACGCCCACAAGATCTACTTGTCATACACAATTTATACATCAAAACTTAGGTATTTTTGTCTAGTTTCAGGCAAAAGTTTCAGTTTTTTGTGATACACCTTTTACTTTTGTCTGGTTGAGCTTCCAAATGAATTTTTCTTCCATTGACTGTCCTGTATAAAATAGTTTTTTGAAAAAAAAAAAAGAATTCTGAAAAAAATAAATTTTTTTGAAAAAAAAAAAAAAAAAAAACATTCTTGAAAAAACAATTCAGTTTAGAGTCAGCTTTTCAAAAACATTTAAATATTCCACATCTTTCATACATTAGTGGTGTTAAACTTTTTTAATGAAATTCATGTTTATTTTAAAACCACTCCTACTTTTCCAACTATTCTCACTTCTTAAACGTTTTCTTACGGATTTAAGCTATTCATCCAGTTGGCTTTAGCAATTCAGCTATTCAGCATTCCCACACATTTTCTGCAGGAAATGCATTTTCTAGTTATCACAGTTGTTTGGCTCCTTTTTTAAATCATACCAATAACAGAAATCACCCAAATGGCCCTGATGAAAAGTTTACATACCCTGGAATACTTGGCCTTGGTACAGACACACAAGGTGCCACGCAGTTAAAAATGGCAATTAAAGATTAATTTCCCACGTCTGTGGCTTTTTAACAGGCAATTAATGTCTGTGTATAAATAGTCAATGAGTTTGTTAGCTCTCTCATGGACGCTTTGAGTAGGTAGATACTGAGCCATGGGGAGCAGAAAAGAACCACCAAAACAACTGCACAACAAGGTAAGAGGGCAGAGGTTCACTAATTTCAGAATAATGTTTCTCCGTGTGTAATTGCAAAGACTTTAAAGGAGTTGTAAACCCTCAAGGTTTTTCACCTTAATGCATTCTTTGCGTTAAGGTGAAAAACCTTCTGTCCTGCAACTGCCTCCCAGAGCCGCCCTTTTTCTTACCTGAAACCGATAGTTCCAGCGACGAGCACAAGCCCAGTATCTCCAGTCGCTGTCTTGGGTCCTCATTGGATAGATTGATAGCAGCAGGAGCCATTGTCCCCTGCTGCTGTCAATCAAATCCAGGGACGCAGGAGCGGGGTAGAGTCCTGCTGTTTGTGCCAATGGATGCAGCAGTGGGACTCGGGAGCGTGCCCGTATGGGTGCTCCCAGGGAAAGCGGCTCTCCGTGGGGGCACTCGATGAAGAGGAGGAGCCAGGAGCGCCAGCGGGGGACCCCAGAAAAGGAGGATCGGGGCCACGCTGTCCAAAACTTGCACAGAGCAGGCAACTATGACGTTTGCTTTTTGTTTTTTGTATTTTTAAACAAACCTTTACAATCACTCTAAATATGTCATCATCTACAGTACATAATTTAATCAACAGTCAGAGAATCTGGAGAAATCTCTGTGCACAAGGAACAAAACAAAAATGTAATATTGGATAGACATAAATGATTCTGTGATGAATATCACAGCATGGACTTTCACCATCAATGCTGAAAGATGATATAACCAAATTTTAGAGCAGCATATGATTCCATGCAGATAACGTCTTTTTTAGGGAAGGCGTTGCATATTTCAGCAGGAAAATGCTAAACCGTGTACTGCATATATAACAGCATTGCTTCATAGTAGAAGAGTCCAGGTGTGTAAGGGCTAAGTTTACTCTTGGGAACATGTTACACCTACATTTAGGGTGTAGCTTGTTACTATACACTTTCCGCTGTCAGCGCTCCCTGCTCTGTTATATCGGGTGGGGCATCTTCTCCCCGCACCCACTGTCACAATTTGAAAACTGCGCGACTCCGCCCACACAACGCATTATTCATTCAGTTTTCTGTGAATAAATGAGCTACAAGTAATGTCTTCCGCCGTGGCAGACAGCTTGTAGTTCTCAGTGAACTGTGAGGGCATTGTTGAACACTCACTTTTGTAGTTAAAGGCCAACTCCAGGCGAAATCATTTTACCCCCATGCAATGGGGCTGTACCTACACTGCATGGGTCTACTGCTCGTTTTTTCTAGGTGTGAGCACAAAATTCATATTCACCCGATCTGCCAATCCTCTGAAAAACCGCGCCCCTCCCATGGTCCAGCGGTGGACTGTTCCTGTCTATGGAACATGCTCTGAGTGTGCCGACTTCAAGAACAGTCCAATCTAAAGACTGCTGGAGTGCGGGGGTGCTGAACTGGTCTTGTGCTGGGAGGTAAGTATATCTCTGCTGTCCCCTCCCTTGGAACAAAACGAGCAGTTAACTCACACTGCACGGGGGGAACAAATATCCTGGAGTCCTGCTTTAATTGATTCTTCCTGCAGTTCATTAACTGTCTGTGCATATGGGAGGTTTGGGCAAACGGCTGACTGAGAGTCTGCAGGAGCCTGGCATTGCACCTGCGATTGTCTGACACAAAAATAAAAGAAATGCACATTTTTTTTACCTTCATAAATACGTGCATTTTTTTTTTAACCACTTGTCCCCCGCCCATCGTCAATTGACGAGGACACTCTCGTTCTGACAGGACGTCATATGACGTCCTGCCTTTAAAATGAGCTAGGGGGTGTGCACGCGCCGCCGGCGTCGCGCACGCACGCCGGCCGCGTTCCCAAGGACCCGATGCGCGTGCCCGGCGGCCGCGATTGCCCGGGAAATGAGCAGGAAAGTGGATCTCTGTGTGTAAACACAGAGATCCACGTCCTGTGAGGGAGAGGGGACAGATGGTGTGACCCTTGTACATAGGGACAACCATCGGTCACCTCCCCCAGTCGGTCACCTCCCCCCACAGTTAGAACACATTGAGGGAACATATTTAACCCCTTCCCGCCCCCTAGTGGTTAACCCCTTCCCTGCCAGTCACATTTATACAGTAATCAATGCATTTTTATAGCAGGGATCGCTGTATAAATGTGTATGGTCCCAAAAATGTGTCAAAAGTGTCCGATGTGTCCGCCGCAATATCGCAGTCACAATAAAAATCGCAGCTCGCCGCCATTACTAATAAAAAAAATAAAAATGCTATAAATCTAGCCCCTATTTTGTAGACGCTATAAATTTTGCGCAAACCAATCAATACGCGCTTATTGCAATTTTTTTTTTTTACCAAAAATATGTAGAAGAATACGTATCGGCCTAAACTGAGGAGAATTTTATTTGAAAAAAAAAAATGGGTATTTATTATAGCAAAAAGTAAAAAATTGAGTTTTTTTTTCCAAACTGGACGCTCTTCTTTTGTTTATAGCGCAAAAAATAAAAACCGCAGAGGTGATCAAATGCCACCAAAAGAAAGCTCTATTTGTGGGAAAAAAAGGACGCAAATTTAGTTTGGGAGCCACGTCGCACGACCGCGCAATTGTCATTCAAAGTGTGACAGCGCTGAAAGCTGAAAAATGGCTTGGGCAGGAAGGGGGTTTTCGTGCACAGTAGGGAGGTGGTTAAACCACTATATAGACCCCACTCTATTTTGGCTATATAAACATTTTAATGTTGAAGGAATATGTCAAATCACAGACAGTGGGATTAGAAAAGACCATTTGCTAAGATGTTTGATATGTTTGCACCAAATCTTTAAAAGCAATGTGATGTAGTCAATCCTTGTTCCTTTGATCTTTCACAATCTAGAGAAAAGTGAGCTTACTGCATTCTTTGCTCTGGGTTGTTGCCATCCCTCTGCTCCTTGGTAAATATGTGCCTCAATGGTCTAAATTTCACTGTTCCAGGTTTCAGTGTTTCTGTGCAGGGGATTTTTACTTAGAAATGCATTTTAAAACCCTGTGTGGAATTATCGTCCACAGTAAGTTCATTCAAGCAAGAAACAAGTGACCTAGAAAAACGGAATTGACATTATTAAAGAACTTTACTAAGCACTCAATGTTTTTATTTTCTAAAGGGCACAACATGTGTTATTAAAGCTAACCTTTCTATGGAATGATTTAACTGCCAGGCACAGTTGTGGAAATTTTACCTTAAGACCCCTTTTACACTGATGCGGTTTTCAGGCATTTTAGTGCTAGAAATAGCCTCTAAATAACACCCAAAAAAACCGCCTCCCATTCATTTCACTGTGTCTTTTCCATGCGTTTTTTTTCCTTCATCAAGAACGCATGGAAAGTAGGTTTTATGGTTTCCAATGGCATTGTTCACACCCCTAATGACCCTCCCCTGCTTATATGTGTATTTGTTGCGTGACTTGTTACTGAAGGAGATATTTACTCCAGACTGTATTCTATATATAATAATTAAAAAATATACAGTGTAACCTCGGATTGCGAGTAACGCGGTTAACGAGCGTTACGCAATTCGAGCACTGTATTTTAAAAAAACGTGACTCGGTTTGCGAGTGTTGTCTCGCAAAAAGAGTACGATTCAGGCCAAAGCGGTGTGTAGTAGAGCTGCAACTAACGATTATTTTTTCTGTCGACTAATCTAGCGATTATTTTTTCGATTAGACGATTATTTTTATTGGATTTTTTTACTTAATCTAGTGTTCTTTTTTTGATTAGCTAATTAATCTTTCCAGGCTGCAACTTTCAGTCTTTTTTTCTTTTTTCCTTTTAGGCCTCAAATACACTAGCAGTTGTGAAGGGCAGCAAAACCATGTGGTTGAGCAGCAGTTTTACCTCCCCTAACTGCTTCCCCTTAGCTTCAAAGACAGTACATATGCTGCAGCAAAAATAATCCCCTCTGTTGCATTCAGCTGGCAGTACCATCCGAGTGTGACTTGTGCAACTGAATGGGGGGGGGGGGGGGCGCCCTGCAACCATGTGCAATGCACATGGGTGTGGCAAGCTTGTACAGGGTCCATGGGGTTAAAGCAGGTGGTTAGGAGGAGTTGTACAAGGGGTTAAAGCAGGTATTATAACTCCTCCTCACCGCCTGTCAAATGCTCTCTGAAGAGCAATCCAAACTCCGATTACTAGTGTAAGCTAGTCTTTGTTCTTTACCTGTCTTTACTTCAAGACTGTGCTTCAATTAAATACACTGCTGTCACACCATTCAGTTGCACAAGTTACACTCGGATGGTACTGCCAGCTGAATGCAACAGAGGGGATTATTTTTGCTGCAGCATATGAACTATCTTTGCAGCTAAGAGTAAGCAGTTAGGGGCGGTAAAACTGCTGCTCAACCATATGGTCGAAGACTGTGATATTGAAAATTTGTATAAAAAGAGATACCAAACTAACCATCAGCCAGGTAAAGGCATAACATGGAAAACAAATTATTAGGTATTAAAATGTGGAAATTTTAACGGCCTCTCAGATACCACGCCGTGAGGCTTAGACTGGCCACCTCCGCATGGAGTATCAAATCCTGCTATAATAGCTTGTTTATATTTGATAACACCCCACCCACTTTGCACCCCATGTTATTAAATCTTAAAAACAAACATACTATTTGTTAGTGCTACATTTGTGCTTTTTTGTGTCATAAAAATTAAACTTTGTGCTGCTTTTATTTTTAAGATAATAGCAATTTTTTTTTCAAGATGATGACATCACCCCGCCCTCCTGTCACCTGATTAGTGAGCTCCTGGTTAGACAGCAGCCATGGGAGCACAGCGAGGTATGAGTGCCTTTGATCAGTCCAGTAGACTGTGTGGTGGATGTGGCAGCAGAACCGGCTGGTGGCAGATGAGCTGGCACTAGCTGTGTAAAAAGGATTCAATTCAATTCAATTAAGACTTTTTTGGCTTAAGAACTGGTCAGCCGAGCTTCCTTGTGAAAAGTTATTGGCAGGTTTCCCCTTTTTCAGGGGGAATGTTTATTTAGTGATCACTTGGACAAATATATCCCAAAAAATGGTCAAGGACGGAACAGATCCTGCCCGTCAACATCCTGGATGGTGGAGCTTCAGGGCTGCCCCATTAGGGTTCAGTCCACCAATGCCACTGCTGTGACCTTTATAAACCACCAAGGCGGTACCAGGAGTTGTTCAGCTCTGAAGGAGGTGAACTACATACTAGCCTGGGCAGAGGGACATGTGCTGATTCTATCGGCAGTCCATATCCCAGGAGTAGAGAACTGGAAGGCAGATTATCTCCGCCACCAGCAGATCTGCCCAGGGAAATGGTCCCTACACCCAGAGGTATTCCAGGAAATTTGCCAGCGTTGGGGATGGCCAGAGGTTGACCTACTGGCATCCAGGTTCAACAACAAATTACAGCAGTTTGTGTCCCAAACAAGAGATCCTCTGGCAATTGGTTTATGCTTTCCCTCCGATCCCTCTCCTTCCACATTTGTTGCGCAAGATTCTGAGAGAAGGGTTTACAGTTATTCTAGTGGCACCAGCTTGACCCAGAAGGCCCTGGTTCCCAGAGATTGTTAGACTGACGATTGACGGGCTATGGATGCTTCCACGTCGCCCCGATCTACTGTCTCCCCGATCTACTGTCTCAAGGTCCTATATTCCACCCCAATTTACAGTCTCTAACTTTGACGGCATGGCTATTGAAGCCAGAGTGTTAATGGGCCGTGGCATCTCGGGACCAGTGGTGTCTACCCTAGTGAATGCTAGAAAAGCCGTCACTAGGAAGATTTGTAATAAGGTCTGGAAGATTTATATTGCTTGTTGTGAAGCCCGAAAATGGCATCCACGGAAATATGTGATTGGGAGAATTCTCTTTTCTACGGTCAGTAGACATCAAATTGGCTTTGAGTACAATCAGAGGTCAAGTTTCGGCCCTATCGGTATTCTTCCAAAGGCCTTTAGCCTCCCATTCACTGATCTGAACCTTTATGCAGGGGGCAACTTGCTTGCTTCCCCCCATTAGGTCACCTATGTGTCCTTGGGACTTGAACTTGGTGCTGTCTGTGTTACAGATGCAACCATTTGAACCGATTAAGAAAATTCCATTAGACTTGCTGTTATGCACGCTAGCTTTCCTCATGGCTATCATTTCGGCTAGAAGGGTGTCGGAGTTGGCGGCCCTTTCATGCAGGGAACTGTACTTGATCCTTCACCACGTCGGGGTCGTGTTGCGACCTGTTCCATCCTTTTTGCCAAAAGTGGTGTCGGCCTTTCATTTAAACCAGGACATTATTTTTCTGCCTTTTTTCTCTCAGCCTCGTTCGGTGGAGGAGAGACGACTGCATTCTTTGGATGTTGTCCGGGCAGTCAAGGTTATTTTGTCTAGATCTGCAACGATCTGAGGATCAGACTCTTTTTTTTTTTTTTTTTTTACCAAAAGGACCCAAGAAGTGTCAGGAAGCTTCCAAGGCTTCCTTTGCCAATTGGGTGCGTCAATTGCTCATTCGGGCCTACGACCTGAAACATAAAGCTCCTCCCTTTTTAGGGTGAGAGCTCATTCTATCGGGGGTGTAGGAACCTCCTGGGCTTTTCACCATCAGGTATCTGTATCTGTGGCTCAGATTTGTAAGGTCTTCAGTGCATACGTTCACAAAATTTTATCAAGTGGATGTTCGAGCAGCCGAGGATTCGGCTTTCGGCCGCAGTGTTCTGCGGGTTGCCGTATAAAAACTGATGGCTACTGTTTGGCAGGGTGTCTCCCTACCCTCAAGGCTATTGCTCTGGGACGTCCCAGCAGGTAATAAAGATTATGAATATTAGCCTGACTTTGTGTCCCATGATGTACTCAAAGAAAAGGATTTTACAGGTAAGTATGATGAAAAAAATCCTATTTTTTTTTGAGCCCCGCAGCCTGTTTGACTATAAATAGGCTCCACCTCTGTCTTTCCATTAAGCATTTGGGGGAAAAAAATCTTATTGTTGAAATATTTAAAACAGAAAAGTGTCAACAGAAGTCCTTTTAAAGAAAGTCTAGGTGCTTAAAGCAGAACTTTGGTCAGTCAACCAAAATGTTTACCTTTTCTTTGTAAGCAGTAAATTCAGTATAAAACAAGTGCTCACTGACCCCTGTTTCTGCATCTATTGTGGAGTAATTGCAGCAGAATTGCATTTGCAGTAAGTTTGCAGCAGAAGCAGTAGTGTTTGCTTTCACTTTCACTCTGTAGCTCAAACTCCCCTGCCAGCATTTAGTTGTTTGCAAGCAACAAAGAGCAAGTGCAAAGAAAAAGGTTAACGCGGACCTTCAGTAATTTTGTTTCAACTTTACAAATATTAAATCTTCTGCCCTTGTTGTTCTAACTTTGTATAGTAAAACATTTTTGTCTGCCAGTAAATACCTTATACAGCCAACTTCCTGTTTCTTGTCTGGTCATTAGCCTAGGCTTATGACATCATGCACAGCGCTCTCACTCTCATGACCGTTTGCCAGGAAGGATGGGGGGGGGGTGAGTCATAAGAGAGCCAATGAGAGCTGCAGAGCTGGAGGTGTGCCTCCTGTGTGTCTGTGTAAATCCAGGAAGTGAACAGGCAGCAGCTTCAGCTGCCCAGTTAAAATGGCTGTAGACAGACTCAGTGGAGGGAGATTTCTGCAGCATATTTGGCAAGTACAGAATCACAGTATATATAAAATAATATGCAAAGTGGTTGGAGGGAAGCTTCAGAATGGCAAAGATGTTTTTATTACAAACCATGTAAGCAGACTGCAGTTCCTCTTTAAGAAAAGACTGCCTGGCCCCAACTTCAGTGGCTTCACTGCTTCTTTTTACTGCTTGTTAAAAATATTTGAATATCGAAATCCTTTCTGCAGTTTTACTTTAAGCACTAGCAGCATGCCTAAAGGCTTCTCCAGCGCTGGGTGACTTTAAATGATGCAGAGAGCTTTTTACTGATGTCAGGTGAGACTTTAAGAACAGCGCTAGAGAGGGGATGGGTATTGCAACAAGGTCAGCATTATTTTAATTTTTTTCAGCTTTAAAAAAAAAAAAAAAAGTAACCTTGGGTATTTTAACAATAGCTCTACTTTCACAGATACTACAGGTCCTCTAACTGCCTAGCCCTCCTGAAGAAAACAAAGTCCACCAACCCTTACACCAGACTTTTTGCAGTCTTTACAAAAAAATTCCCTTCTGCTAGCCACTTCTGTTCTGTTCTGCATTTCCAATTACACTTCTAGGGGGCAGCTGTGCCAATTTCCCATTTTTTGCTGGGGTTTAATTTGATTATTTTATTTATTATTGTTTTTGGTTCATAGTGCAAAAGAGTATATTCAGCTTTTCTTTTTCCATGTGCTATCTCCAAGATGTAGAAACAAAAAGGAAATAAAGGTGACTTTATATGAGTTATGTGCGGCAACAGAAAACGCGGTCAATATAAAAACACAATGTTTATTGCTAAATTAAAATTGCATAAAAATTTAGAAAAATCCATTCATAGGTTTGTGTCCATAATGACAACATGTAACGTATGTATAAAAAAAAACTGTCAACAACAATAAATGATACACTGTATAATAAACATATGACCGCTGCATCAAGATAATACATTGTAGGGTAAATCTATAACAACCATCCTAGATGAAGCGGACCACCTCAGAAACAATATAAAGATAAAATCTGTATATTTGAAACTGGTTAGACCATCCAATGAAGATGAGATTCATCAAATTATCCCTACGCGTTTCGTGTATTTAATTTTCTTTAGGGGCAAATGCATAAATATCTGTGAAATAATACAAATATATAAAATAGAAGATATTATTGTATAAAACAATCTAGCCAGGGTACCTGACAAAATTGAACACTAATCAAAGGGGGGAGACTTCTTCTCCCCCTTGGGTACAATCTTTATATTGTTTCTGAGGTGGTCCGTGTCATCTAGGATGGTTGTTATATATATTTACCCTACAATGTATTATCTTGATGCAGCGGTCATATATTATACAATGTATCATTTATTGTTGTTTTTTTACATACAATGTTTGTTACATGTTGTCATTATGAACACAAACCTATGAATAGATTTTTATAATATGTTATGTAATCCATTATTCAGCAATAAACATGATGTTTTTAGATTGACTGCATTTCTGTTGCCGCACATACCTCATATAAAGTCACATTTATTTCCTTTTTGTTTCTACTGAATCAGGGATGGAGGTGTAACAGCACCCCAAGTATTAAAGGGGTTAACGCCGTCTAAGACCTTCCCTCTCCTGGAAACACATTCGCTACCGATCCTCCACAGTCAGGCGACCACTTCCCATAGGATTTATCCTCCTGGAAGAACGAGACAACACGCTCTGTATCTTCCCAAGATAGATTGACACTTTATTGCAAAAATAATACAGCTTTTATACACACAGAGAGAAGCTTCTGACCCTCCTCTCATAATACCCCTCTGACCAGACCCAATTTACATGAGCCAATTAGCTACAGCTGCTGACTCAGACACATGACCTTTCTGTCTTCCAATACACATCTCTTAGACAACAGGTTAGCTAAACCCTTTCTAGTTTAAATGATTATGCATGACCCTTTTGTGTTCCCCCAGCCAGACGGTCTGCTAGAGTCCAATACCTATACTTACAGACTTAATTATCACTATTCACAATAGACAATAGAATGCAATCCCTATAATTACAGGCTTAACTCAAACACACCACAATAGACAATAGAATGTAATCACACCCCATCACAGCAAGTATTACATAACAGCCCACACACAGTATATACACAATCTATACAATCTATATACAGCATTGAATCTGATTAGCACAGATCATACTGGGGTTCTCATTCACGCTGTGCCCCTAATAGAGACACAGGGTGGTTTACACATAAGAGGCATTGGGGAAGCTGAAGCAAGGGTATCTCATACTTTCTAGGAGATTCTGGGTTTCCCGGGCCCTCCCGTTACATCAGCGTATTCACATACGTTTCATATAAAGTCCTACTAAGTCCCCCTTCCTCCTTTTTTTTTTTTTTTTTTTTCATGTTTCCCAGATGTGTCCTGTAAGCCTTCGCCACTATATCCAAAAAAATAATAATGGCCAGAGATATACTATTCAGTATGTATGTATTTCTTTTTTTTTTCTGTTCCTAGAAGTGTCAATTGTATTTTCTGTAGCACATTTGTAAGTGTGGTTGATCAGATGCTAGTATTGTATTGTAGGGTTGGCGGTCATATTCAGCCGTTATATGAATATTTAGTAAATGGAAAATTTTATAATTTTTTTTTAAAATAACCTGTTTTATTATTGAGTTATTAAAAATGACATTTTCCAAACTTTATTTGATTTTGAGTGTTGTCTTTCTTTTTTCCCCTGATTCCACAGTGCTCTGTCAGAGGTGGAGAAATCAGCACTGCGAGCGGGACTCATCACCAACTTCAATGAGCCAGTAAATCAGGTTAGTGCAGAATTGAATACTGATGAGTCGCTTACATCTTCTATTGCTGTCCCTATGGGATGGGAATTGTGCTATTTTCCATCGAAATAAACGCTTTGAAAATGAAATACCGTAGATAAACAGTGCAGGTCGGGAGTCCTTACTTTTCATATGATCAGTAAAGTGGTGTCAGCTTCTATTTATTCTTTAACAAAACAATAGTTTAATTATTTTATATTCTTTTCAGTAAGTTCCTGACTAGCAGGGGGGCATACAAAATGCTATTTGTTCCTGTGCTATAGCTAATTGTGTAGTTTAAGAGTTGGGAATATGGAGTTCATAATTTTTTTTTTTTTGTGTGTTTCAGGTATATATGTAAACCCAATCACAAAAATCGCATATAAGCTATAACATAAAGTTATAACATTTTTTATTTTCAATATTATATAATAATCTGAGATTTTGCAATGAAAGTCCTACTTTCTGTGACAACAATGTCTCTAATTTGTGCTCCCAATGGAGAGTACAAGTGACCTTGCTGATGTACATAGCACAGGCAAGATTAACTGTTTTCATCATCAGGGTCAAATCTGCTCTTTGGTGGGCAGCCATTATTTATGCATGGTGTTGTTACTATGACGTGTATATTTCCTGTTTTAAGAAAAATATGTGAAGCGCTCCCTCTTTTCCAAAAGAATACTATGTGATGTAAATGCAAAAGAAATAAAATAAAATAGTGGGAGTATTGCATATGACACCAAAATATATATTGTATATATCACAATGAAAGTGGTATGTGCAACCAGTGACCTCTAGTGGTTACAAAACTTATAACACATATATATCAAGCAAAATCCATTAATCCAGTGATATCTTCTGTGAACCAATGCTGTCCACGCACAATCCAATGGTGAATGATAACAAATGAGTGACTTAACACCACGTGGACCCTCCACCAGTCACACTATGCACTCACCTCCTAGGGCGGCCACCAATTGGACCAAGTAGCACCTTCTCCTTTGCGGTCTTAATCCAGGATCTGTAAGCTCCCAATAGTGAACTCCTGCAAGCGTGATCTGTCATATAGAATGGCAACGTAAGGGTAAAAAAGGAGCTAGCGTAGTGTAATACTGCAAAACAAAATTTATTTAAAAACACAAGCAACTATTCCACTCACATTTAGGAATGCACTTTCCCTGGTGCATACAGGTAATGAACATGTAAATATACAGATCCGTCCCTGGGGTCACACAATCGTCTGCAAGACCTCGCCTTGCTGCCCTCATGGGTGATAGTGTACTTCGTACTTCGTACAAACGATGCGATGATATCACAAGCCCCGTCAGACGCGTTTCTTTGCTCACATGTGACTTTTTCAAAGGGTAGGTACTGGTGGAGGGTCCACATGGTGTTAAGTCACTCATTTGTTATTATTCACCGTTGGATTGTGTGTGGACAGCATTGGTTCACAGGAGATATCACTGGATTAATGGACTTTGCTTGATATATATGTGTTCTAAGTTTTGTAACCATTAGAGGTCACTGGTTGTACATATTAATGTTTTTATGATATGTGTGTTAAAATTGTTGTACCCACTAGAGGTCACTGGTTGCACATACCACTTTCATTGTGAGATATATATCACAAGCCGAAAGCTGTCACGGCGGGGTGCCCACAGTAGGAATGGAGGCACTCGCGGAGAGGGGGGCAGAGGAGCGACGCTCTGGGCAGCCACATCGCTGGACCGTGAAGCAGGTAAGGCTGTGTCTGTCTATTAAAAGTCAGCAGCTACACTTTTTGTAGCTGCTGACTTTTTTTTTTCTTTCAATCGTTTTTATTGATTTTGTAAACAATAAAGATCATAATACCAAGTACTAAGTAGAAATAATATTACTTTGTCCTTGTGCTTTTCTAAAACATCATGGGAAAACAATTAGAGCGTACTAACATATTGTGAGGATAGTTATCCCCTTTACCTTAACTTTTGTTTCAATGTTTTTATCAACATTTTCTCCATCGGAAATAACAAAAGTAAACCGTGCAGACATTATTGCAATTGCAGAGTACCACAACATTCTCCTATGATTCTTACATTTTCCCAATCAAATCCAGTTGGGGGAAAAAAGGGAGAAATCTTTGGTAATGTTGTGTGAAAACCTTTTATAAATAGACAAGTTTTGGTATCTCAAGCCAACATTTTTTTCTTACTTTGGATACAGCATGGGAGGGTTAGAACCACAGTCGTTTTTTTATAATGTCGTCTATGTCCTTGCTGAAATATTCATCCTCTCTTTTTGTCCCGGTGACCACTTTTAGAGAGAAAATGATTCAATTGGGATATTTGTCCAGTTGACAACCCTCTAAGTGGGGGTTCACTAAAAGAAGATTTTCTTACGTGATCTTCCGCTCTTCCCTGTAGTTAGACCAATCCCCTTCGCATCTGCACTCCCGCGCTCCACCAGTCTAGAGTTCTGATGTTATCAAGATCAGAGCAAAATTCATAGCCCTGTGCTCGACATGAGACCGCCGAGGGACAGTCCACCGCTGGATCATGGGGAAGCGCTGTCTGCCAGGGGAGAGGAGGATCAGGTAAGTAAAACTGTTTCTCCTCTCCCCTAGACAAAACTAGCCCTTAATCCTTGCATTAAAATTTGAAATGAACCAATACAGCTGGGAAATGCGATAATTTTTTCTGAGCATGTAATTAGGAATTCAAACATTATTCATGGTGTAATATGTATGTCCTAAAGAAAAAGCCTCAATATTTTCTACACAATGCCTTTTTTAATTAACAGTGGAGTGCTATCCTTCTAGTGCTGAACATTTCAGTCTGTCTTGTTAAGGTACATATGATGATTGCAGTCTGATCTGGTGCTTCTCATGTCTTTGGGAAGAAGCACAGTCCCTGTCTGACCCTGGAGGCTCTAGCTAACTTTTTTTAGTTGCCCGCTATTTTGTTTGTCAGTGATTTAGGTCTGTAACCAGAGTCCGGATACTGATTCAGCCAGTTTGGCCTGTATTGTGTAGCAATCTTAAGTCTATGGAACCCTCACAAACAAATGGTGAAGACTGGCTGGACTTATTATCAATCATACAGGCTTAAAAACCTTTTCTGATCACTTTTCTGTTCCCCCAGTAATCTGGTGCTGTAGGGCCGGTCATAGACAGAGCTATTTACTTTCCTGCAACCAATGTGTTGATGGGGGAATCCCTCCCGCAGAGCTTTTTTGTTCTCCCGGCGGGGAGAGAGCACAGTTATTATTGCTAGCAGCTATAACAGCTGCTAGCAATAATTGTATAGAAAATCTGACAGGCTGGTTGAACCCAAGTTGATCGATTGATCGATCCATCAATCAATCAACTTGGGTACATTTGGCCTGCCCATACCTGGTTCAAATCTCGGCTGGTTCCTGCTGAACTGGCTTAGATTTAAACTGTGTATGGCTAGCTTAAGTGTCTGTAGCACACTTCCTTCTAGCCTTAAAAAAGCATAGTCATCCAACAGTTTGTCTTTAGAAAAGTTCTGGTCTTTTTAGCTTCTCGAGGGCAGTCAGAACTTGCCTGATTCAACCTTTCTTTAATGTTATTAGCTGCCTTTTCTTTACATGATTGCACATTTTATTTTCTTGCAGATTGCTACTCAGATTGCGGTTTTAATAGCTAAAGTGGCAAGGCTTGATTGTCCCAAGCAGTGGCCTGAACTTATCCCAACTCTCGTTGAATCCCTAAAAGTTCAAGATGACCTTCGTCAGCACAGAGCATTGCTTACTTTTTATCATGTGACCAAGAATTTGTCTTCCAAAAGACTTGCAGCAGATAGGAAGCTCTTTCAAGGCGTAAGTAAATTCTTTGTTCTGTCCTCTGATCAGAGGGTTTTCACCTCGAGCTGGCAGTGTAGAGATTTATAGAGATCACATTCCAAAACAAAGAAATGCTGAGCTGATAACATTTATAACGTACGTTTTAAAGAAGATTTCAATTACATTTTTTTTTTCATTGGTTTTCTTTGGGACATATATATAGATATTTTTTTTGTTTCAATGTTTTTATTGAGGTTTTGCATAATACATGAGAGTAAACATGCAACAATATAGCAATTTCCATAAGAATGACAATGCTACGTACGAGGTACAAACAAGATGTAGAGAACCATAGTAGTAGTTAAAGCGTTACATATATATAGCCATATAGGTCCCCGGTTCCAATTGAGCATAACAGGGTAAAAGTATTGTGACAGTAGAGGGACTCCACTAGTAGTGTGTCGAAGAACCGGGTTCGCCACCAAGGCACCCACACACTCTTATCAGGAACAATCTGTGACTGAGTGGGGGCGCACCGTGTCAGACCTCTGTCTGTTGTCTTGCCGGTTTTCCGGTCGGAGCAAGTGAGTCCTCCCATGTCTCAAGCCTTGCAGATAAATAAAGGTTTTACCTCGGGATGTGGTACTTGAGATAGGCTCTACTTCTAAGCAAAGTTTGGAGTTGTGTGTGTTAGTCAAACCTGTCCATGAGTACAGCTAGGAACCTTCATTTTTATTACAGGATAGGAAGGGTAAAGGAAGAGAGGTGTGTGTGTGTGTGTCTGTCTGTAGACAGTTGTCTGGAGTGGTTATCTGGTACTGGGTGTTCGCCCTCATGTCAAGCTATGGTGTAGTGGTTGATAGGATGCTGTATTCAGCTGATTCTTTAAAATGAATCCAGCAGTCCCATGTTTTATGGAATTTTGTCGGGGAGTCTCTTGCTTGTTGTATTAGATTCCATTTCGGCAATTCACCCAACTCTTTGAAACCATTCAGAGATGCTGGGGCGGGGGGGGGGGTGTAACTATCCTTCCAATGTATGGTGTGACAGCAGGAAGGTAAAGTCACCTGGTTGCATCCAGGGGGGTAGATATATTTCTCCCAGATTCAGGCTTTATGCCGACTTATACAACTAGGGAGTTGATGAAGCCCAGCTGAGGCTAGTGGGCTCATGAATGACTCATACCTCTAGGGAGAGTGCTGGGCGTCGTGAGGCAGGGAGTTGATGAGACCAGCTGAAGCTTGTCAGCTCATTTAGGCCTCTATAAGAACTCCCAGATTCATTAGGTGTTAGCTCATGCCTGGAACCAGATCTGTGTGGACTGTCTAGGGAGAGTGAACCCCTGTGCGGTGAGGCAAAGCCTGTGTGGCTATTTGTTTGGACTTTTACTAAACCAGGGACTTAGGGACTAGGACAGCACCAGGCTGATCCCAGTTGTTAGTTTAGGAAACCTGCATGTTTAGTCAGAGGTCAAACTGACCAGGATTTATTTTGTTTATGTTTCTTTTTGGCTTTGCTGTGTTTTTGTCACTGTACATAGAGAAATAAACCGCACCTTTTGATTTTGAAAACCACAACCTCCGTCTGCTGGCCCTGTTTTTGTGTGGGGAGCCCAACCAGGGGGTCACACACACCCGCTACCGAGTTAACCCCCTCACAGTTGGTGGAGAACCAGTGGCAGTTTTTTTTAAGCCAGCATGGAGGAGATACTGAAACAGCTGGCTCTAGCAAATGCCAATCAACAGCAGACAAATGTAGGTTTGCAAAGGAGCCTTGCAGCCCAGCAGCAAGCTCATCAACAAGCCCAGCAGCAATCTGAGGCCCGCTTCATAGACCTGTTACAGAAGCAAGAGCAGAGACTACAACAAATGGAAGCAGTAATGCAGCAACGTCCGCAGACCAGTGAGGAAAGCCGTCCCACTAATACCGCGTCCTTTGGGGTGAGTCGTTTATTGACAAAAATGACTGGAGAGGATGATCCAGAGGTATTTTTGACCACATTTGAAAGGACTGCTGAAAGAGAAAAGTGGCCTGAGGAGCAGTGGGCTGGACTGGTGGCTCCTCTGTTAACTGGTGAATCGCAGAAGGCTTACTATGACCTAGAGCCTGACCAAGCAAAAGACTATGTGATGCTAAAAGCTGAAATATTGGCAAGGCTGGGTGTCACCCTGGCTGTCCGGGCTCAGCGTGTGCATAACTGGACTTTCCAGCTTGGAAAACCCCCCAGGTCTCAAATGTATGATCTCATTCACCTGAGCAGGAAGTGGCTACAGCCAGAGACTTTGTCCGCACCAGAGATTGTGGAACGTGTTGTAATGGATCGGTTTTTGAGAGCTCTTCCTACTGCCATCCAAAAGTGGGTAAGCCATGGAGACCCAGAGACGGCCGGTGGTCTTGTGGATCGTGTAGAGAAATACTTGGCTACAGAGAACCTGACGGCCTCTTCCAGAGACTCTTCCACCCTAAGACCAGACCATCCCCAGGGGCGGATAAGAGGATTCCAAGGGGTGAGGGTGGAGAGAGTGAGAGGGTGGGAGCTCTACCCAAAGTTTGGCGAGAACAGCCTGGGAAGTCAGGGGCTCAAGAGGCAGCCAAATGGATTGTTTGCTACCGCTGCCGGCAAGCGGGACATATTGCAGAAAATTGCCCGGTTGTGGAGGAACCCATGCAATGTGACTTTCTGATGGACAGACGTCAGTCGCTGTGTGCGACAGTCGCATGCACTGCCATTCGGGGAACTGAGAAACATTTATGCAAAATGTGTATTAATGGTAGAAATGTTGTGGTATTACTGGATTCAGGTAGCCTTGTGACCCTGATAAAGGCTGAATTAGTTAAAACAGAGGTCTCTGGGAATAGCAAGGTAGCTGTTATTTGTGTGCATGGGGACACCCGAGAGTATCCAGTGACTACAGTGTGTTTCGAGACCCCCAAAGGTACCCTCTCTCATCCAGTGGGGTTAGTATCTCAATTACCGCATGATGCCATTGTGGGAAGGGATTTTCCGAAGTTCTGGGAACTGTGGGATGATCCTGAGCCCCCCACTGGTGCCCCTATGTACCAGGAATGTGATAGCCAGAACTCCTCTGAGAGTGGTGAGGACTCTCCAGAATTTCCCTTGTCAGTATTGGCAGGGGAGACTCAAGAAACTGGAGAGGAGCCCACCTCCTCAGACGAAAACCTACCGTCTGTGGAGTTTTCTGATCTGGAGGTTCACAGGGAAAATTTTGCCACAGAACAGTTAAAAGACCCCGCCCTAATAAAGGCACGGGAAAACGTAGTGGAAATAGATGGCGAGTTAGTGAACCCAGATAATACCTGCACTTACCCATACTTCAGCGTAGAGAAGGACCTACTGTATCGGGTGGCAAAAAGGGCAGAAGAAACCGTTGAGCAGCTTGTGGTGCCCAAACCTTACAGGAAGTTGGTGTTGGAGTTGGCCCATGGGCACATTCTTGGAGGTCATCTGGGGACAGAGAAAACCCGAGAGAGGGTATTACAGAGATTCTATTGGCCTGGGGTGATGAAGGACATAGAAAATTATTGTTCCTCCTGCCCTGTGTGTCAGAGGTCGGCCCCGATGCCACATTTCCGTAGCCCGCTGGTCCCTCTACCCATCATTGAGGTCCCGTTTGAGAGAATCGCAATGGATTTGGTAGGTCCTATAATCAAGTCCGCTAGGGGGCACCAGTACATATTGGTTATAATGGACTATGCCACCCGTTATCCAGAAGCGATCCCTCTCAGAAATACCTCGGCCAAAACCATAGCCAAAGAGCTATCTCTTGTTTTTAGCCGGGTGGGTATTTGTAAAGAACTGCTTACGGACCAAGGTACACCCTTTATGTCCCGGGTTATGAAAGAGCTGTGTAAATTGCTCAAAGTGACGCAATTGCGTACATCTGTGTATCACCCCCAAACCGATGGGCTGGTTGAAAGATTCAACAAAACCCTAAAACAAATGTTGAAGAAAGTGGTGGATAGAGATGGAAAGGATTGGGACTGTCTACTTCCTTATTTGATGTTTGCTATTAGGGAGGTGCCCCAATCCTCTACGGGATTCTCCCCCTTTGAGTTACTGTATGGGAGACACCCAAGAGGGCTGTTGGATATTGCCAAGGAAACTTGGGAAAGTGAGAGTTCTCCCCACAGGAGTGTGATTGAGCATGTCGCCCTGATGCAAGATCGAATTGCACAGGTAATGCCCATCGTGAAGGAACATTTGGCCCAAGCGCAGTTGGCACAGCAGAGAGTGTACAACCGTGGAGCAAAGACCCGTACCTTTTCCCCGGGGGATAGGATATTGGTACTTGTCCCTACGGTTGAAAGTAAATTCCTTGCCAAATGGCAAGGCCCCTACGAGATAATGGAAAAAGTGAGCGAAGTGAATTACAAGGTCAGACAACCAGGAAGGCGAAAGCCCGAACAGATATATCACGTTAATCTGTTGAAAGCCTGGAGGGATAGAGAGTCCCTAGTCGCAGAAACTTGGTCACCAGCTCAAACTGGTTGCGTGATTCCGGAGGTTGGAATAGCAGCCACCTTGTCACAACCCCAACAACAGGAGGTTAAGGAGTTTGTGCTTCGCAACAAGGAGGTGTTCTCTGAGCTGCCGGGACAAACATCTGGGGTAGAGCATGATATTATTACCCCGCCCGGTGAAAGGGTGAAGTTAAAACCCTATCGGATCCCAGAGGCCCGACGGGAGGCAATACGGGAGGAAGTACAGAAAATGCTGAACTTAGGGGTGATAGAGGAGTCCCAAAGTGATTGGTCTAGTCCCATTGTGTTGGTGCCTAAACCGGATGGGAGCTGGCGATTTTGTAACGATTTTCGTCAGTTGAACAAAGTTACAAAATTTGACACCTACCCCATGCCACGTATAGATGAGTTGATCGACCGGCTGGGAACAGCCCGATACATGACGACTCTTGACCTCACAAAAGGGTATTGGCAAATTCCCCTGGCCAAGTCGGCCAAAGAGAAAACCGCATTTGTAACCCCAGACGGGGCGTTCCAATATAAGAGAATGCCGTTCGGGTTACAGAATGCGCCGGCCCCATTCCAGCGGAAAATGGACCAGATACTGAGGCCCCATCGGAAGTATGCTGCGGCTTACCTGGATGACGTAATTGTCCATAGCACAGATTGGGCCTCACATCTGCCAAAAGTGCAAGCAGTCCTAGACTCTATCCGGGAAGCGGGGTTTACGGCTAACCCCAAGAAGTGTACCATTGGGCAGGAGGAGGCCAAATATCTTGGGTACACCATTGGCAGGGGAGTAATAAAACCCCAACTCAACAAAGTCGAGGCCATCCAGAGTTGGCCACGTCCCAACAGCAAGAAGCAGGTACGAGCCTTTCTGGAAATCGCGGGTTATTATCGGCGCTTCATTCCCCACTTTGCTTCTAAGGCTGTGCCCCTAACCAACCTGACGAAAGGGAAAGGGTCGGTCATGATTAAATGGACCCCCGAGGCGGAGGCAGCATTCCAATTCTTGAAACAAGCCTTATGTAGCCAGCCAGTGTTGTACTCACCCGACTTCTCTAAAGACTTTGTCGTACAAAGTGATGCGTCAGATGTGGGGTTAGGAGCAGTATTGTCCCAGGTCTGGAACGGGGAAGAGCACCCAGTCATTTACCTCAGCAGGAAGTTGAAGTCCCATGAGGTAAATTACGCCACGGTTGAAAAGGAGTGTTTAGCGGTGAAGTGGGCTCTAGATTCCCTTCGGTACTATCTGCTAGGTAGGCACTTTGACATGGTTACGGATCACGCTCCGTTAAAGTGGATGGCTCAAAACAAGGAGACAAATAGAAGAGTGAATAGGTGGTTCCTGGCCCTACAGGAATTCAACTTCACAGTAAAGCATCGCCCTGGCGTTCAAATGGGGAATGTGGATGCTTTGTCTCGAGTACATGAATGCCTGATTGCTGGTGTTCCAACCCCAAGGTTAAAACAAGAGGGGGGGGGTATGTGACAGCAGGAAGGTAAAGTCACCTGGTTGCATCCAGGGGGGTAGATATATTTCTCCCAGATTCAGGCTTTATGCCGACTTATACAACTAGGGAGTTGATGAAGCCCAGCTGAGGCTAGTGGGCTCATGAATGACTCATACCTCTAGGGAGAGTGCTGGGCGTCGTGAGGCAGGGAGTTGATGAGACCAGCTGAAGCTTGTCAGCTCATTTAGGCCTCTATAAGAACTCCCAGATTCATTAGGTGTTAGCTCATGCCTGGAACCAGACCTGTGTGGACTGTCTAGGGAGAGTGAACCCCTGTGCGGTGAGGCAAAGCCTGTGTGGCTATTTGTTTGGACTTTTACTAAACCAGGGACTTAGGGACTAGGACAGCACCAGGCTGATCCCAGTTGTTAGTTTAGGAAACCTGCATGTTTAGTCAGAGGTCAAACTGACCAGGATTTATTTTGTTTATGTTTCTTTTTGGCTTTGCTGTGTTTTTGTCACTGTACATAGAGAAATAAACCGCACCTTTTGATTTTGAAAACCACAACCTCCGTCTGCTGGCCCTGTTTTTGTGTGGGGAGCCCAACCAGGGGGTCACACACACCCGCTACCGAGTTAACCCCCTCACAATGGGTATTCATAGTTTTGCTGCATTAATGAGGTGTAGTGTGAGAGATGTTTTGTAGGCCGATTTGGGTAAGGGTGTGTGGTGAAGTAGATATTGGGCTGGTGTGAAATCTGGTGTGTAGGTTTTTATGTGGGAGATAAGACAGTGTACTTCCTTCCAAAAAGGCTGTATCCGGGGTCATTCCCACCATATGTGGAGTAGAGTTCCTTGGGCCGCGTTGCAACGCCAACATAGTGGGGGGATACTGGGATGGAACGTATGGATTCTGTCAGGGGTCCTGTACCACCTGCAGTATATTTTAAATCCGTTCTCTTGTGTGGAGACATTTAAGGACCCCTTGTGATTATGGGTAAATATTCGTTCCCATTCCTTCTTTGAGAGATCTGTTTCGAGTTCCCTTTCCCATTTTTGGCTAGTTGCGTCGTCTTTGGGATTGTTATCTGCGAATAATAGGGAATACATGTCTGAAACCACGTGTCTTTGGAGTACAGATCTGGTGCATATTGCTTCAAAGGGTGTCTGGTCTCTGTACCAATTAGAGGGTGAGTTGGAGCTGTTTAAAAAGTGCTGAATCAGCAGGTACTTGAAAAAGGGGACATCCCTGTCAGGGTGTTGGGAAATAGGGGTTTGGAAGGGTATGAGCCTACCCTTGTCAAGGTTTCTGCCCTGAGTTACGGTTCTGCATGAGTGCAATATGTGTCGGGCCTCGTGATCTCTGGGGGGGGGGGGAGTCCGGGTTACGGTCAATTGGGGTTAGGGGCCCGGGAGACGAGGATATCTTCAACCTTTTACATATTGTTTGAAAAATCTGTAAAGTAGGGCCAGTAAGGGGGGTGAGCCTTACCTTCTCTTGGTATCCCGTGAGGGCTGATCCATGGTAAATGGTGTAATGGCAGTTGGGAGACTTCCTCCTCAAGTCTGATCCATGCTTTAGTCTTAACGTGAAGGTGCCAGTCAACTATTTGGGCCATCTGACACGACCAGTAGTATTTTGTGTATGTCACGGAGGCCTATACCTCCCTTCAGTGTAGGAGTAACTAATTTGTCCCATCCCACGCAAGGGTGTTTAGAAGCCCAGATGAATTTTAGACATATCTGTTTGTTTGTATGTGGCGAATGATAAAGGTGTTTTGATCAGTAAAGTCTGTAGGAGATAGAGGAGTCTGGGGAGGATATTCATTTTCACTATTTCCGCTGTCTCGAACCCTGAGAAGGTGCCTTTGTTCCAGTTTTGCTTCGGGACCTATATTAATGCTGTTAAATTGGTGTGCTTATGACCAGTTCAATTTGGAAGAATCCATCATCCCTGTAAATTCAGTTTTTGTGTGTTTCTTTTTCCTCATAATGATCCAGAACGTTGCCTTGAGTTCCAAATCTTTTAGATATAGCCATAAAATGTATTTTTGTTTTAGTTAGAGTAGGAGACAATGAAATCAATGAAATTCAGCCTATTTGTGGTAGTTACTATAGCCATTAAGAAAAAAAAAAAATGACCGGCGGTGAAGGTAAAATTGTTCCATAGGGACACCTGTTCCTCTGAAAATTATTTTAGAGGTGATTTTTACTTTCACATGCAGCAGACTTGGGTGCTCTTGTTATTGTCTTTAAAACACAAGCAAGGAAAAGCTCAACCCCCCCCACCCCCGGGAAAAGATTAAAGCCCCTAGCTGTTCTAATGGGTGGGGTAAATGTTCTAACATGCGTTGCGTTAAAATAAGCTATTCTTATATTATTAAAATGAACGTTCTGCCTCGTTTGTTGTACCTACTGCAGACTTTGCTGGTTCATTTTGCAAGCTCGTATCTGAGGGCAGTCAACCGCACATTTTCACAGTTCTTTTGGACCCCAAACCACCACATTTGTCCCAGTCAAGTCTACATCTTCCCAATCTACAGGGGAGCATGGTGCTCCTGGATATAGCATCCTACCAGGCCACCTGCCATTTAAGCAGGATTTGAGACTGCTGCTGCCATGTTTTCTTTCTCGTACATCACGGGACACAGAGCGACATAGTCATTACTAATGGGTTATATAGATACCGTCAGGTGCTGGCACTGGCAACTTCCAAAACCGGAAGTACCCTCCCCTATATAAGCCCCTCCCATCCGGGAGCACCTCAGTTTTTTGCCAGTGTCTAAGGTGTTGGCCAAGAAGAAACATGTGTTTTTCACTGAGCTTGCGTACAGGTTCTTTTGGGCCTCAGTAAGCTATTCCGGATCCGACCAAAAAAGCTTCATAGCTAAACGGTCGGTACCCGGGCCTTGCAGAGAAGAGCAAGGTTCTGCCTGTAATGCTTCTCTTAGGAGAGCTGGACCCTGGGATCCAGAGCTCTGGTCATACCCACGACCAAGATGTTTTCTGTGCAGGGTGCTATACAGGTCCAGGGGAGTGGAATCCTTGGGAACCCGGTCCCTGAAGGTTTGATTACAATGCCTGCCGTGATAGGTGAAGTTTGGGCTTTTGTGGACCAAACAAAGTCCTGCGGCGGGGAACAGGTAAGTGGGGGCCCCCAGGAACTTGGTTCTATTGGGGGACCCCAAGCCTAATTTGTCTTTCTGTCTGTTACCTAATGGTATTCCCGCAAAATTCTGTGCATGCCTGTAACTACTAAAAAAATGTAATAATTTTTAATGGTGGTCAAGAAAAAAAAAAAAAAAAAAAAAATTTTTTTTTATATATATTTAATATATTAGACTGCGGTACCTGTGTTTGTCCACTAGAGGCCGCTGTGGAATGTTTTCTTGTCATGTGGACTAGCTTCTTCTCAGCAGAGCAAAGTCCAGGCAGATGGTGAGTTCTCTTATAGGAAACTGCTTCCTCTGCCATGTTGCAGTGCTCGTCCATCCCCCGGCCTGCGGCAAAGAGGGGCCCTGGCTCCTGTCCCTTGTTACCATATTTGAAATTAGCGCCGAAGGCGCACGTGCCCGCGCGCGTGCGCGTGCACGCGCCGCTATATATAGAGGTGAGCCGGGAAAGGGGGCAGAGCCTGGGGGATGACGCTCTGTGCGCGCCGCAGCGCTTCTGCGCATGTGCGGGCGTCCCAGCAGTTTAAAAAAAACACAATATTGTAGTGAGCTGGCTATGAAGTACAGAGACAGAGCTGGCAACATTTAAAGGCATACAGCAAGCGGTTGATACAGGCATCCCCTAGAAAGGCACATTAGTAGACACCAACTGTGATATAGCAGCAATTGTGCTAGACTATTCTCAGTAAAAGTGGTGTATTACGGCTGGAATACCTCAGCTTTAGGCTTAGGAATATGCCGTCCAGAAGCTCCGGAACTGAATCTTCCAGGAAGCGAAGGGGGTCTCATCGGGCTCGGAGGATCTTGGGCATACTCCTGCTGCACCAGTCTCCCCTGAAGTTCAGAGGTAAGTGACCGTAGAGACCCCGCAGGGTACTTGGTACTGTGGCTGTCCTCAGTTCACCTGCTCCTGTGTATGTAACAGAGGAGGTTTTTTCCTCAGCTCTGGGAGGATTAGAGAGAGATTGTCAACATTTATCGCTGCCTCCCTGTCAGGGAAAGCACGCCCGATCTCCGTCTCCTCCTTCAGAGTGCCTGTTAGCAGAGCAACAGTCCCATACAGGGATCGACCTGCCTGAAGGGGATCAGGATGAGGTTGATTCTGTTATAGAGGAATCAACAGTGGGGGAACCTTTTCTCAGCATCTTAAGCTGAAAGATTATGGGTTCAGTCTCTGACTAACATGGTCCGATCAGCATTTAAAAATGCACCTTGCGGAACCATCAACCACTACTGTATCCTCGTTGGGGTCGCTAGAAGCCCCCAGACTGTTTGTTCTTTTCCACTTCACCCTTTACTGAAAGGGCTCATTTACCAGGATTGGGAACGTCCTGAGAAAATATTTATTCCCCCAAGAGATTTCCGGTGGTCTATCCCATGGAGGATAAGTTCATCAAAAAAAAAAAAAAAAAATGGAAGGTCCCTACAGTGGACGCAGCCATCTCTTGTATGTATAAATCACTGACATGTCCAGTGGATAATGTCCAAATGTTCAAGAACCCAATAGATAAAAGATTGGAGTCCTTATGAAAATCTGCTTGGTGATACAACCAGCAGTAGCAGCTATTGGGGTCTGCTAAGCAGTGAAGGATCAGTTGAAACAGGTCTTGAGGGACTTGACAGATCAGCAGGCTTTGCCCTAGCTGATCTACCTAGAGCCTTAGGCTTTGCGGTTGACGCCATAGAGGATTCAGTCCATCAGGCCTCCCGCCTTACGCTGTCTATAGTACATATGCGTAGGCTCCTATGGCTCAAAAACTGGTCTGCTGAAGCTCCCTGTAAAGAATGGCTGGTTAGCGTCCCATTTCATGGTGAACGCTTATTCAGGGAAAACCTGGACAAATATATCCAGAAAATTTCCAGCGGTAAAAATACGCTCTTGCCGGTTAAAAGCAGAGTTAGAGGTCCCTCTTTAAGAGGCCTGCTTCTCCAGGCCCTGGGGCATCGGCTGTGTAACAGTTCCGACGGCCTCCTCGGTCAAATCCCGGGGGTAAAAAACAGGGACAGTAGCAGGGTAATGAGAAACCCTGGGTCAGGGGAGGTACAAAACCTCCCCCAAAGTTAAATTCATTGAAGCCACCACTCAGTCGGGTGGGGGGAGGACTCCAGTTGTTCGCAAGAGACCTGGCGGGACACGATCAAGACAGATAGGTGCTCTCCGCAGTAGGTTTGGGATACAGTTTGGAGTTAAAAGACTCTCCTCCTTCCCATTTTTGAGGTCAAACGTGCCAAGGGATCCCCGGAAGAGAGAGTCCCTCCTGTTGGCACTAGAACAACTATTGCTCCAAGGAGTAATTATGGAGGTTCCCCTGGAAGAATGAGGGTTCGGGTTTTACTCAAACCTCTTTACAGTCCCGAAGCAAACGCGGACGGGAGGCCCATATTAATTCTAAAAGGGCTATACAAATTCCTGTATATCAGGACTTTCCGATGGAGTCGATCCGATCGGTGGCCACTGCCCTACAAGGGGAGGATTGGTTAGCCACGATCGACATCAAAGATGCTTATTTGCACATTCCCATCTTTCCAGTCCACCAAAAATTTCTACGCTTTGCAGTAGAAGGGCGCCATTTTCAGTTCAGAGCCTTACCCTTCGGTTTGGCCACAGCACCACGAGTGTTTACAAAAATTCTGGCCCTTTATTGGCCAATCTAAGAACACAAGGTGTAATGATAATGGCATATCTGGATGACTTGTTGCTGATAGACCACTCAGTGAAAAAACTAGACGTGGTCGTTCACAAGACGATCAAGTATCTGGAATCTCACGGTTGGATTATCAACCGAGACAAGTCAGCCCTAAAAACCAGTCAAAAGTCTGGAATACTTGGGGCTAAGGTTGGATTCAGGCCAGAGAAAAATATTCTTGCCTCGAGGAAAGGTGTTGTCTTTGAAAGATTTGATCCACTTAGTGGGTACAAAAAAGACAGCCGTCCATACGCCTGTATATGAGGCTGCTGGGAAAAATGGTGGCATCATTCGAAGCAGTACCCTACGGTCAATTCCATTCAAGGAATTTGCAAGGGGCCATACTGTCAGCCTGGAACAAAAAAGTTCAAGGCCTAGACTTACAATGTCCTTGTCCCCTTCCGTTCGCAAGAGCCTCCGTTGGTGGTTGGTTCCCCAGAATCTGGAAAAAAGGAAATCCTTCAGTCCGATTTCTTGGAAGGTGGTCACTACAGATGCCAGCCTTATAGGCTGGGGAGCAGTACTGGAGCAATAGTCTCTCCAGGGCAGATGGTCGGATGCAGAAAAGGCCCTGCCCATCAATCTCTTAGAGATACGAGCAGCCCGGTATGCCCTAGTAGCATGGACATCCAAACTCCAAGGGTCCCCTGTCAGAATTCAATCAGACAATGCCACAGCAGTGGCATATATCAATCATCAGGGGGGCACCAGGAGTCGTGCAGCCCAGAGGGAAGTAAATTACATCCTGAAATGGGCAGAAAAATATGTCCCAGCCATATCTGCGGTATTCATTCCAGGAGTGGAGAATTGGAAGGCGGACTTTCTAAGTCGCCAGCAATTAGGCCCAGAGGAAGGGTCCCTTCACCCCGAGGTTTTCTGGACAATATGTCAGCGGTGGGGAACATCGGATGTAGATCTTCTAGCATCCAGATTCAACGCAAAGGGGGACAGGTTTGTCTCTCGGACAAGGGATCCCCTAGCTTGCGGCTCGGATGCCCTAGTGTTCCCTTGGGATCAGTTCAAGCTGATATATGCATTCACACCGCCAATGGTTACCTCGATTACTCCGCAGAATCAGGGTAGAAAAGAAACCAGTGATTCCGGTGGCTCCAGCGTGGCCCCGAAGAGCGTGGTACGCGGAGATTGTAAAATTTCAGTGGGGAGTCCTTGGACTCTCCCACGTCGTCCGGCTTTCGCAAGGACCGATATACCACCCTTCCTTACCAGCCCTAGGTTTGACGGCCTGGCTATTGAAGCCCACATTCTAAAAAAGAGAGGGCTCTCTAATGCTGTGGTATCTACCATGATCAATGCCAGGAAGCCGGTATCCAGGCAGATCTACTATAGAATCTGGAAGGCGTACATCGCGTGGTGTGAGGCCAAGAAATGGCATCCACATAAGTACGTAATAGGTAGGATTCTGGACTTCCTACAGTGGGCTGTAGATAGGAAGCTTGCCTTGAGTACTATCAAGGGTCAGATTTCGGCCTTGTCAATATTTTTTCAAAGGCCCTTGGCTTCGCATTCACTAGTCAAAGCCTTTATACAAGGAGTGATGCGTATTAGTCCTCCGGTTAATATTCCCATATGTCCATGGGATCTAAACTTGGTTCTGTCGGTTCTACAGAAACAACCATTTGAACCATTACAGCATATTTCCTTGGTGCTTCTCACCAGGAAATTGATTTTTCTAGTAGCCATTTGTTCGGCTAAAAGAGTATCGGAATTAGCAGCTATGTCCTGTAAGGAGCCATATCTGGTTATCCATAAGGACAGAGTAGTGTTACGTCCTCATCCAGCCTTTCTTCCTAAGGTGGTATCGAGGTTTCATTTGAACCAAGATGTGGTTCTTCCTTCTTTTTTCCCCAAACCTACTTCGGTAGAGGAAAAGTTATTGCATTCTTTGGATGTAGTAAGAGCAGTTAAAGCAGTTAAAGCTTATCTAAAAGCCACTGCTCAGATTCGCAGAACGGATACTTTGTTTATTCTGCCGGAAGGCCCCAGAAAGGGTCAGGCAGCGTCAAAGTCTACTTTAGCCAAGTGGATTCGACAGGTCATTATGCAAGCTTATGGCTTGAGAAGGAGACCACCTCCGTTCAAAGTTAGAGCGCACTCCACGAGAGCAGTTGGAACTTCATGGGCAGTGCATCACCAGGCCTCCCTGGCTCAAATCTGTAAGGCCGCAACATGGTCTTCGGTACACACGTTTACTAGGTTCTACCAGGTGGACGTTAGAAGTCAGGAGGATGTCGCCTTTGGGCGCAGTGTGTTGCAGGCCGCAAAAGATCCTCATGTCTGATAGCGCTCAGCTTATATATGGTGTATCCCCCCCCTCATTTGGCATTGCTTTAGGACATCCCATTAGTAATGACTATGTCGCTCTGTGTCCCGTGATGTACGAGAAAGAAAATAGGATTTTTATAACAGCTTACCTGTAAAATCCTTTTCTTGGAGTACATCACGGGACACAGAGCTCCCGCCCCTCTTTAGGGACACTTATTGCTTTGCTACAAAACTGAGGTGCTCCCGGATGGGAGGGGCTTATATAGGGGAGGGTACTTCCGGTTTTGGAAGTTGCCAGTGCCAGCACCTGACGGTATCTATATAACCCATTAGTAATGACTATGTCGCTCTGTGTCCCGTGATGTACTCCAAGAAAAGGATTTTACAGGTAAGCTGTTATAAAAATCCTATTTTTTTTTTAAGAAGTGGGTAGCTATAAAACAAGCGGTTTCTGAAATTCCACTGTCGAGCCTCTCATGGTGTTTGAAAAGGATTCCCCAGATTGCACCCCAGTGTAGATGAGACCTGGAGTATATGCACGCAAGTGTTCCAGAATAAACAGATTTCTCCAGAACCATCATATGGAACCCATCATTTAGCCCGGGACTGCCAAACCAGAGTTTTAAGATATTACAGCAACGGAAGTTAGTCAGAAGACTGTTCCCATTCCCAGGCCTATGGCTTTCTAGGGCATAAATAGCCGCAAATCCAGCTTTCTCGTTTTGGAACAAAATACAACTCTTTCACTTTGTCTTCCCTTCCTACAGCTTCATCTTTCACTCATAAACTTACACATTTTCATCAGGCTTTGTGGCAGCCATACACCTTTGTGTCATACAATGTCTCAGACTTGCTGCTTACCAATGCAGTTTTTAGGCCGCCAAACGGGAAAGGGACCTTTGCATATCCTCTTCTGATAAACAACTAGATCTGAGCTTCCTCTTTACGCACAAAACGTTACTTTGCTCTAGATACCAAGAATCAGGATTTAAAATCCTGATCAGTTATGGCACCAGGCATTTGATGGCTTGACATCTCGATTGAAAGCACACACAAAATGCGGCTCAGCCCAACCTCACACTTCCTCATCACTGTATTTGATTCACAACAGCAGGAGCCAATGGCTCCCATTGAGTCCATTGAGGAGGGAGAGCAAGCAGCGATGGACCGAGATTGGACTCTGGTAAGTATTGTGTGTGTGTGTGTGTGTGTGACGCTGACAATGAAAGGTTTTTACGGAAGTGTATTATTCTAGCAGTTCTTAAAACGTATGCATAAAATTTATGTGAAATACATGACTATACTGAGGGGACATTTATTATATTTGCTCAGTGTTCTACTTCAGTATTTTTCACAGATGCAGAGGGAAAATAAAAACTGGTAACAGATTTTAATCAACTTTTCCACCCTTATGTGATAGATAGAAATTGGCATTTATGACAGCATTGATAGGAGGCAAAATAGCACATCGCTCATGTACTGCAATAGTCTTTTTGTTGATGAAAACCCAGCTGTAATTCACTGAATTTTATTCCAAATGTTTCCATGGACTGCTCAGACTGTAATTTACATGTGCAGCAGACAGTCATTTTATTTTGATAAACACATTTTTTAAGATGAATATGTTTTGATATGTCTGAACAGAATATATTATACTTTATTAAGGGACGCCTTTGTTCTTGAGGTGTTTTGGTGAATAATCCAGTCCATTTCTTCCTAGGCTATGAAATCACCCCCAGCATCACAAATAGCTTTTTCAAGATTTTATTTTTTTGCTTTAAAAACATAAAATGTTATGTGTATAGTTTTACTGGCCAGGTTATGGCTTAAAGTGAACCTGTAGCCAGACTGTGGACGTTCAAGTATTTACACGTTCTTTAAAAGTCGTATATGATCCTGAAATGTACTCCTATATATATATATATGTGTGTGTGTGTGTGTGTGTGTATAGATAAGTATATATCGATCTATAATATATATCTATAGATAGATATATCTATCTATAGATATAGATATATCTATATCTATATCTATATATATCTATCTCTCTATGTGTATGTATGTATGTACAGTGGGGCAAAAAAGTATTTAGTCAGCCACCAGTTGTGCAAGTTCTCCCACTTAAAAAGATGAGATAGGCCTGTAATTGTCATCATAGGTAAACCTCAACTATGAGAGACAAAATGTGGAAACAAATCCAGACAATCACATTGTCTTATTTGGAACGATTTTTTTTAGCAAATTATGGTATAAAATAAGTATTTGGTCAATATCAAAAGTTCATCTCAATACTTTGTTATATATCCTTTGTTGGCAATGACAGAGGTCAAACGTTTTCTGTAAGTCTTCACAAGGTTGTCACACACTTGCTGTGGTATGTTGGCCCATCCCTCCATGCAGATCTCCTCTAGAGCAATGATGTTTTGGGGCTGTTGTTGGGCAACACGGACTTTCAACTCCCTCCAAAGGTTTTCTATGGGGTTGAGATCTGGAGACTGCCTAGGCCACACCAATGCTTCTTACGAAGACACTCCTTCGTTGCCCGGGCGGTGTGTTTGGGATCATTGTCATGCTGAAAGACCCAGCCACGTTTCATCTTCCATGCCCTTGCTGATGGGAAGAGGTTTGCACTCAAAATCTCACGATACATGGCCCCATTCATTCTTTCATGTACACGGATTAGTCATCCTGTTCGCTTTGCAGAGAAGCCCCAAAGCATGATGTTGCCACCCCCATGCTTCACAGTAGGTATGGTGTTCTTTGGTTGCAACTCAGCATTCTCTCTCCTCCAAACACGACGAGTTGGGTTTCTACCAAACAGTTCTACTTTGGTTTCATCTGACCATATGACATTCTCCCAATCCTCTTCTGGATCATCCAAATGCTCTCTAGCAAACCTCAGACGGGCCCGGACATGTACTGGCTTAAGCAGGGGGACACGTCTGGCACTGCAGGATCTGAGTCCCTGGCGGCGTAGTGTGTTACTGATGGTAGCCTTTGTTAGGTTGGTCTCAGCTCTTTGCAGGTCATTCACTAGGTCCCCCCGTGTGGTTCTGGGATTTTTGCTCACCGTTCTTGTGATCATTTTGACCCCACGGGGTGAGATCTTGCGTGGAGCCCCAGATCGAGGGAGATTATCAGTGGTCTTTTATGTCTTCCATTTTCTAATTATTGCTCCCACAGTTGATTTCTTCACACCAAGCTGCTTGCATATTGCAGATTCAGTCTTCCCAGCCTGGTGCAGGTCTACAATTTTGTTTCTGGTGTCCATCGACAGCTCTTTGGTCTTCACTATAGTGGAGTTTGGAGTGTGACTGTTTGAGGTTGTGGACAGGTGTCTTTTTATACTGATAACAAGTTCAAACAGGTGCCATTAATACAGATAATGAGTGGAGGACAGGTGAGCCTCTTAAAGAAGAAGATACAGGTCTGTGAGAGCCAGAAATCCTGCTTATTTGTAGGTGAACAAATACTTATTTTCCATCATAATTTGCAAAAAAAATAATTTCTAAATCAGACAATGTGATTGTCTGGATTTGTTTTCACATTTTGTCTCTCATAGTTGAGGTTTACCTATGATGACAATTACAGGCCTCTCTCATCTTTTTAAGTGGGAGAACTTGCACAACTGGTGGCTGACTAAATACTTTTTTGCCCCACTGTGTATATACCGTATATACTCGAGTATAAGCCGAGATTTTCAGCCCTTTTTTTGGGCTGAAAGTCCCCCCCCCCTCGGCTTATACTCGAGTCAGCGAAGTTTTACATTGTAAATAGTACCTGAAAAAAAGTTGAGAGGCTGCGGCGTCCATCGTTTAAATCCCGCGGTCTCTTCCTGGTCCCTTCCGTGATAGGCGATTCTCAGCAGACACTCTCCGCCTATCACGAACGTTCTCTCATCCTCAGTTTCCCAGCAGACGTCTGTGATTGGCGGAACACCGAACACAGTGTCTGCTGGGAAACTGAGGATGAGAGAACGTTCGTGATAGGCGGAGAGTGTCTGCTGAGAATCGCCTATCACGGAAGGGACCAGGAAGAGGCCGCGGGATTTAAACGATTGACGCCGCAGCCTCTTAACTTTTTTTCAGGTACTATTTACAATGTTAAATTTAAACAGTGAGGATGGGAACAGTGAGGATGGGAACAGTGAGGCATTGTTGGCCCTCGGCTTATACTCGAGTCAGTACGTTTTCCCAGTTTTTCCCAGTTTTTTGTGGCAACATTAGGTACCTCTGCTTATACTCGGGTCGGCTTATACTCGAGTATATACGATGTGTATATATATATGTGTATATATGTGTATATATATATATATAATATATATATGTATATGTATAATGTGACAGCAGGAAGGTAAAGTCACCTGGTTGCATCCAGGGGGGTAGATATATTTCGCCCAGATTCAGGCTTTACGCCGACTTATACAACTAGGTGGAGAGTTGTATAAGGCTAGTGGGCTCATGGATGACTCATACCTCTAGGGAGAGTGTGGGGCGTCGCGCAGACAGAGATGAGGAGACCAGCTGAACCTTGTCAGCTCATTTAGGCCTCTATAAGAACTCCCAGCTTCATTAGATGTTAGCTCATGCCTGGAACCAGACCTGTGTGGACTGTCTAGGGAGAGTGAACCCCTGTGCGGTGAGACAAAGCCTGTGTGGCTATTTGCTTGGACATTTAAAACCAGGGACTTAGGGACTAGGACAGCACTAGGCTGATCCCAGTTGTTAGTTAGGAAACCTGTATGTTTAGTCAGAGGTCAAGTTGACCAGGATTTATTTTATTTATGTTTCTTTTGCTTTGCTGTGTTTTGTCACTGTAAATAGAAAATAAACCGCACCTTTTTGATTTTGAAAACCACAACCTCCGTTTGCTGGGCCTGTTTTTGTCTGGGGAGCCCATCCCGGGGGTCACACACACCCGCTGCCGAGCTAACCCCCTCACAGTTGGTGGAGAACCAGTGGCAGTTTTTTTTTAAGCCAGCATGGAGGAGATACTGAAACAGCTGGCTCTAGCAAATGCCAATCAACAGCAGACAAATGCAGGTTTGCAAAGGAGCCTTGCAGCCCAGCAGCAAGCTCATCAACAGAGCCTTGCAGCCCAGCAGCAAGCTCACCAACAGAGTCTGGAAGCTCAGCAACAAGCCCAGCAGCAATCTGAGGCCCGCTTCATAGACCTGTTACAGAAGCAAGAGCAGAGACTACAACAAATGGAAGCAGTAATGCAGCAACGTCCGCAGACCAGTGAGGAAAGCCGTCCCACTAATACCGCGTCCTTTGGGGTGAGTCGTTTATTGACAAAAATGACTGGAGAGGATGATCCAGAGGTATTTTTGACCACATTTGAAAGGACCGCTGAAAGAGAAAAGTGGCCTGAGGAGCAGTGGGCTGGACTGGTGGCTCCTCTGTTAACTGGTGAATCGCAGAAAGCTTACTATGACCTAGAGCCTAACCAAGCAAAAGACTATGTGATGCTAAAAGCTGAAATTTTGGCAAGGCTGGGTGTCACCCAGGCTGTCCGGGCTCAGCGTGTGCATAACTGGACTTTCCAGCTTGGAAAACCCCCCAGGTCTCAAATGTATGATCTCATTCACCTGAGCAGAAAGTGGCTACAGCCAGAGACTTTGTCCGCACCAAAGATTGTGGAACGTGTTGTAATGGATCGGTTTTTGAGAGCTCTTCCTACTGCCATCCAAAAGTGGGTAAGCCATGGAGACCCAGAAACGGCCGGTAAACTTGTGGATCGGGTAGAGAGATACTTGGCTGCAGAGAACCTGACGGCCTCTTCCAGAGACACTCAGACTTTCCACCCTAAGACCAGACCATCCCCAGGGGCGGATAATAGGATTTTTATAACAGCTTACCTGTAAAATCCTTTTCTTGGAGTACATCACGGGACACAGAGCGACATAGTCATTACTAATGGGTTATATAGTTACCGTCAGGTGCTGGCACTGGCAACTTCCAAAACCGGAAGTACCCTCCCCTATATAAGCCCCTCCCATCCGGGAGCACCTCCGTTTTGTAGCAAAGCAATAAGTGTCCCCAAAGAGGGGCGGGAGCTCTGTGTCCCGTGATGTACTCCAAGAAAAGGATTTTACAGGTAAGCTGTTATAAAAATCCTATTTTCTTTCTCGTACATCACGGGACACAGAGCGACATAGTCATTACTAATGGGATGTCCTAAAGCAATGCCAAATGAGGGGGGGGATACACCATATATAAGCTGAGCGCTATCAGACATGAGGATCTTTTGCGGCCTGCAACACACTGCGCCCAAAGGCGACATCCTCCTGACTTCTAACGTCCACCTGGTAGAACCTAGTAAACGTGTGTACTGAAGACCATGTTGCGGCCTTACAGACTTGAGCCAGGGAGGCCTGGTGATGCACTGCCCATGAAGTTCCAACTGCTCTCGTGGAGTGCGCTCTAACTTTGAACGGAGGCGGTCTACTTCTCAAGCTATAGGCTTGTATTATGACCTGTCGAATCCACTTGGCTAAAGTAGATTTTGACGCTGCCTGACCCTTTCTGGGGCCTTCCGGCAGAATAAACATAGTATCCGTTCTGCGAATCTGAGCAGTGGCTTTTAGATAAGCTTTAACTGCTCTTACTACATCCAAAGAATGCAATAACTTTTCCTCTACCGAAGTAGGCTTGGGGAAAAAAGAAGGAAGAACCACATCTTGGTTCAAATGAAAACTCGATACCACCTTAGGAAGAAAGGCTGGATGAGGACGTAACACTACTCTGTCCTTATGGATAACCAGATATGGCTCCTTACAGGACATAGCTGCTAATTCCGATACTCTTTTAGCCGAACAAATGGCTACTAGAAAAATCAATTTCCTGGTGAGAAGCACTAAGGAAATATGCTGTAGTGGTTCAAATGGTTGTTTCTGTAGAATCGACAGAACCAAGTTTAGATCCCATGGACATATGGGAATATTAACCGGAGGACTAATACGCATCACTCCTTGTATAAAGGCTTTGACTAGTGAATGCGAAGCCAAGGGCCTTTGAAAAAATATTGACAAGGCCGAAATCTGACCTTTGATAGTACTCAAGGCAAGCTTCCTATCTACAGCCCATTGTAGGAAGTCCAGAATTCTACCTATTACGTATTTACGTGGATGCCATTTCCTGGCCTCACACCAGGCGATGTACGCCTTCCAGATTCTATAGTAGATCTGCCTGGATACCGGTTTCCTGGCATTGATCATGGTAGACACCACAGCATTAGAGAGCCCTCTCCTTTTTAGAATGTGGGCTTCAATAGCCAGGCCGTCAAACCTAGGGCTGGTAAGGAAGGGTGGTATATCGGTCCCTGCGAAAGCAGGTCCGGACGATGTGGGAGGGTCCAAGGACTCCCCACAGACATTTTTACAATCTCCGCGTACCATGCTCTTCGGGGCCACGCTGGAGCCACCAGAATCACTGGTTTCTTTTCTACCCTGATTCTGCGGAGTAATCGAGGTAACAATTGTGGCGGTGGGAATGCATATATCAGCTTGAACTGATCCCAAGGGAACACTAGGGCATCCGAGCCGCACGCTAGGGGATCCCTTGTCCAAGAGACAAACCTGTCCACTTTCGTGTTGAACCTGGATGCTAGCAGATCTACATCCGGTGTTCCCCACCGCTGACATATTGTCCGGAAAACCTCGGGATGAAGGGACCATTCCCCTGGGCATAATTGTTGGCGACTTAGAAAGTCCGCCTTCCAATTCTCCACCCCTGGAATGAATACCGCAGATATGGCTGGGACATATCTTTCTGCCCATCTCAGGATGTAATTTACTTCCCTTTGGGCTGCACGACTCCTGGTGCCCCCCTGACGATTGATATATGCCACTGCTGTGGCATTGTCTGACTGAACTCTGACAGGGGACCCTTGGAGTTTGGATGTCCATGCTACTAGGGCATACCGGGCTGCTCGTATCTCTAAGAGATTGATGGGCAGGGCCTTTTCCGCATCCGACCATCTGCCCTGGAGAGACCATTGCTCCAGTACTGCTCCCCAGCCTAAAAGGCTGGCATCTGTAGTGACCACCTTCCAAGAAATCGGACTGAAGGATTTCCCTCTTTCCAGATTCCGGGGAACCAACCACCAACGGAGGCTTCTGCGAACGGAAGGGGACAAGGACATTGGTACGTCCAGAGCCTGAACTTTTTTGTTCCAGGCTGACAGTATGGCCCTTTGCAACTTCCTTGAATGGAATTGACCGTAGGGTACTGCTTCGAATGATGCCACCATTTTTCCCAGCAGCCTCATGCACAGGCGTATGGATGGCTGTCTTTTTGAACCCACTAAGTGGATCAAATCTCTCAAAGACGACCCCTTTTCTCGAGGCAAGAAAATTTTTCTCTGGTCTGAATCCAGCCTTAGCCCCAAGTATTCCAGACTTTTGACTGGTTTTAGGGCTGACTTGTCTCGGTTGATAATCCAACCGTGATATTCCAGATACTTGATTGTCTCGTGAACAACCACTTCTAGTTTTTCCACTGAGTGGTCTATCAGCAACAAGTCGTCTAGATATGCCATTATCGTTACACCTCGTGTTCTTAGATTGGCCAATAATGGGGCCAGAATTTTTGTGAACACTCTTGGTGCTGTGGCCAGACCGAAGGGTAAGGCTCTGAACTGAAAATGGCGCCCTTCTATCGCAAAGCGTAGAAATTTTTGGTGGGCTGGAAAGATGGGGATGTGCAAATACGCATCTTTGATGTCGATCGAGGCTAACCATTCCTCCCCTTGTAGGGCAGTGGCTACCGATCGGATCGACTCCATCCGGAAAGTCCTGATATGTAGGAATTTGTTTAGCCCTTTTAGATTTAATATGGGCCTCACGTCCCCGTTTGGCTTCGGAACTGTAAAGAGGTTTGAGTAAAACCCGAACCCCCATTCTTCCAGGGGGACCTCTATAATTACTGCTTGAAGCAATAATTGTTCCAGTGCCAACAGGAGGGATCCTCTCTTCTGGGGATCCCTTGGCACGTTCGACCTTATAAAGCGGGAAGGAGGGGAGTTTTTTAACTCCAATTTGTATCCCAGATTTACTGCGGAGAGCACCCATCTGTCTCGGATCGTGTCCCGCCAGGTTTCTGTGAACAACTGAAGTCTTCCCCCCACCCGATTGGGTGGGGGCAACCCTTCATGCATTTGACTTTGGGGGAGGTTTTGTACCTCTCCTGCTCCAGGGCTTCTTGTTACCCTGCAACTGTCCCTGATTTTTACCTCCGGGATTTGACCGGGGAGGCCGTCGGAACTGTTTCACAGCCGATGTCCTAGGGACTGGAGAAGCCGGCCTCTTAAAAGAGGGACCTCTAACTCTATTTTTGACCGGCAAGAGTGTACTTTTACCGCTGGAAATTCTCTGGATATACTTGTCCAGGTCTTCCCCGAATAAGCGCTCCCCATGAAATGGGAAGCTGACCAGCAATTTTTTACAGGGAGCTTCAGCAGACCAGTTTTTGAGCCATAGAAGCCTGCGCATATGTACTACAGACAGCGTAAGGCGGGAGGCCTGATGGATTGAATCCTTTATAGCGTCCACCGCAAAGCATAAGGCTCTAGGTAGATCAGCTAGAGCAAGAGCCTGCTGATCTGGCACGTCCCTTAAGACCTGTTTCAACTGATCCTTCACTGCTTGGCAGACCCCTATAGCTGCCACTGCTGGTTGTGTCACCAATCCTGCTGTAGAAAAAGCAGATTTCAATAAGGACTCCAATTTTTTATCTATTGGGTCCTTGAACATTTGGACATTTTCCACCGGACATGTCAGTGATTTATTCACACAAGAGATGGCTGCGTCCACTGTAGGGACCTTCCATTTTCTGACGAACTTATCCTCCATAGGATAGACCACCGGAAATCTCTTGGGGGGAGTAAATATTTTGTCAGGATGCTCCCAATCCTGGTAAATGAGCCCCTCCAGTAAAGGATGGATCGGAAAAGAACAAACAGTCTGGGGAGCTTTTAGCGACCCCAACGAGGAGACAGAAGAGGAGGATGGCTCCGCAAGTGGCATTTTAAATGCTGATCGGACCATATTAGTCAGGGACTGCACCCATAACCTCTCAGCATGTGATGCTGAGAACGGCTCCTCCACTGTTGATTCCTCTACAACTGAATCAACCTCATCCTGATCCCCCTCAGGTAGGTCGTTCTCTGTATGGGACTGTTGCTCTGTTAACAGGCACTCTGAGGGAGGAGACGGAGATCGAGCGCTTTTCTCCTGTGACAGGGAAGCAGCAATTAGTGCTGACAATCTCTCTTCCAGCCCTCCCAGAGCTGAGGAAAAAACCTCCTCTGTTACATACACAGGAGCAGGTGAACTGGGGACAGCCACAGTACCAGGTACTCCTGGGGGTGCCCTACGGTCACTAACCTCTGATTCTTCAGGGGAGACTGGTGCAGCCAAAGCATGCCCAAGATCCTCAGAGCCCGATGGAGACCCCCTATTCCTCCTGGAATTTCTAGTCCCGGAGTTTTTAGACGGCATATTCCTAAGCCACAAAGCTGAGGTATTCCAGCCGAAAATACACCAGTTACTGATAATAGTCTAGCATAAATGCTGCTATAATAAACAGTTGGTGTCTACTAATGTGCCTTTCTAGGGGATGCCTGTATCAACCGCTTGCTGTATGCCTTTAAATGTTGCCAGCTCTGTCTCTGTACTTCATAGCCAGCTTACTGCAATAATGTGGCTTTTTAAAAACCTGCTGGGACGCCCGCACATGCGCAGAAGCGCTGCGGCGCGCACAGAGCGTCATCCCCCAGGCCCCGCCCCTTTTTCCGGTCACCTCTATATATAGAGGCGCGTGCACGCGCGCGGCCACGTGCGCCTCGGCGCTAATTTTCAAACATGGAAACCAGGGACAGGAGCCAGGGCCCCCTTTGCCGCAGGCCGGGGGATAGACGAACACTGCAACATGGCAGAGGAAACAGTTTCCTGTAGGAGAACTCACCAGCTGCCTGGACTTTGCTCTCTGAGAAGAAACTAGTCCATATGACAAGAAAAACATTCCACAGCGGCCTCTAGTGGACAAACACAGGTACCGCAGTTTAATATACTAAACATATATAAAAAAACATTCTTTTTTTTTTTTTCTTGACCACCATTAAAAATTATTACATTTTTTTTTAGTAGTTACAGGCATGCACAGATATTAGCGGGAATACCGTTAGGTAACAGACAGAAAGACAAATTAGGCTTGGGGGTCCCCCAATAGAACCAAGTTCCTGGGGGCCCCCACTTACCTGTTCCCCGCCGCAGGACTTTGTTTGGTCCACAAAAGCCCAAACTTCACCTATCACGGCAGGCATTGTAATCAAACCTTCAGGGACCGGGTTCCCAAGGATTCCACTCCCCTGGACCTGTATAGCACCCTGCACAGAAAACATCTTGGTCGTGGGTATGACCAGAGCTCTGGATCCCAGGGTCCAGCTCTCCTAAGAGAAGCATTACAGGCAGAACCTTGCTCTTCTCTGCAAGGCCCGGGTACCGACCGTTTAGCTATGAAGCTTTTTTGGTCGGATCCGGAATAGCTTACTGAGGCCCAAAAGAACCTGTACGCAAGCTCAGTGAAAAACACATGTTTCTTCTTGGCCAACACCTTAGACACTGGCAAAAAACTGAGGTGCTCCCGGATGGGAGGGGCTTATATAGGGGAGGGTACTTCCGGTTTTGGAAGTTGCCAGTGCCAGCACCTGACGGTAACTATATAACCCATTAGTAATGACTATGTCGCTCTGTGTCCCGTGATGTACGAGAAAGAAAAGAGGATTCCAAGGGGTGAGGGTGGAGAGAGTGAGAGGGTGGGAGCTCTACCCCAAGTTTGGCGAGAACAGCCTGGGAAATCAGCGGCTCAAGAGGCGGCAAGAAGGATCGTTTGTTACCGCTGCCGGCAAGCGGGACATATTGCAGCCAATTGCCCGGTTGTGGAGGAACCCATGCAGTGTGACTTTCTGACGGGCAGACGTCAGTCGCTGTGTGCGACAGTCGCATGCACTGCCATTCGAGGAACTGAGAAACATTTATGCAAAATGTGTGTTAATGGTAGAAATGTTGTGGTATTGCTGGATTCAGGTAGCCTTGTGACCCTGATAAAGGCTGAGTTAGTTAAAACAGAGGTCTTTGGGAATAGCAAGGTAGCTGTTATTTGTGTGCATGGGGACACCCGAGAGTATCCAGTGACTACAGTGTGTTTCGAGACCCCCAAAGGTACCCTCTCTCATCCAGTGGGCTTAGTATCTCAGTTACCGCATGACGCCATTGTGGGAAGGGATTTTCCGAAGTTCTGGGAACTGTGGGATGATCCTGAGCCCCCCACTGGTGCCCCTATGTACCAGGAATGTGATAGCCAGAACTCCCCTGAGAGTGGTGAGGACTCTCCGGAATTTCCCTTATCAGTATTGGCAGGGAAGACTCAAGAAACTGGAGAGGAGCCCACCTCCTCAGACGAAAACCTACCGTCTGTGGAGTTTTCTGATCTTGAGGTTCACAGGGAAAACTTTGCCACAGAACAGTTGAAAGACCCCGCCCTAATAAAGGCACGGGAAAACGTAGTGAAAATAGATGGCGAGTTAGTGAACCCAGATAATACCTGCACTTACCCATACTTCAGCGTAGAGAAGGACCTACTGTATCGGGTGGCAAAAAGGGCAGAAGAAACCGTTGAGCAGCTTGTGGTGCCCAAACCTTACAGGAAGTTGGTGTTGGAGTTGGCCCATGGGCACATTCTTGGAGGTCATCTGGGGACAGAGAAAACCCGAGAGAGGGTATTACAGAGATTCTATTGGCCGGGGGTGATGAAGGACATAGAAAATTATTGTTCCTCCTGCCCTGTGTGTCAGAGGTCGGCCCCGATGCCACATTTCCGTAGCCCGCTGGTCCCTCTACCCATCATTGAGGTCCCGTTTGAGAGGATCGCCATGGATTTGGTAGGGCCTATAATCAAGTCCGCTAGGGGGCACCAGTACATATTAGTTATAATGGACTATGCCACCCGTTATCCAGAAGCGATCCCTCTCCGAAATACCTCGGCCAAAACCATAGCCAAAGAGCTATCTCTTGTGTTTAGCCGGGTGGGTATTTGTAAAGAACTGCTTACGGACCAAGGTACACCCTTTATGTCCCGGGTTATGAAGGAGCTGTGTAAATTGTTCAAAGTGACGCAATTACGTACATCTGTGTATCACCCCCAAACCGATGGGCTGGTTGAAAGATTCAACAAAACCCTAAAACAAATGTTGAAGAAAGTGGTGGATAGAGATGGAAAGGATTGGGACTGTCTACTTCCTTATCTGATGTTTGCTATTAGGGAGGTGCCCCAATCCTCTACGGGATTCTCCCCCTTTGAGTTACTGTATGGGAGACACCCAAGAGGGCTGTTGGATATTGCCAAGGAAACTTGGGAAAGTGAGAGTTCTCCCCACAGGAGTGTGATTGAGCATGTCGCCCTGATGCAAGACCGAATTGCACAGGTAATGCCCATCGTGAAGGAACATTTGGCCCAAGCGCAGTTAGCACAGCAGAGAGTGTACAACCGTGGAGCCAAGACCCGTACCTTTTCCCCGGGGGATAGGATACTGGTACTTGTCCCTACGGTTGAAAGTAAATTCCTTGCCAAATGGCAAGGCCCCTATGAGATAATGGAAAAAGTGAGCGAAGTGAATTACAAGGTCAGACAACCAGGAAGGCGAAAGCCCGAACAGATCTATCACGTTAATCTGTTGAAAGCCTGGAGGGATAGAGAGTCCCTAGTCGCAGACACTTGGTCACCAGCTCAAACTGGTTGCGTGATTCCTGAGGTTGGAATAGCAGCCACCTTGTCACAACCCCAACAACAGGAGGTTAAGGAGTTTGTGCTTCGCAACAAGGAGGTATTCTCTGAGCTGCCGGGACAAACATCTGGGGTAGAGCATGACATCATTACCCCGCCCGGTGAAAGGGTGAAGTTAAAACCCTATCGGATCCCAGAGGCCCGACGGGAGGCAATACGGGAGGAAGTACAGAAAATGCTGAACTTAGGGGTGATAGAGGAGTCCCAAAGTGATTGGTCTAGTCCCATTGTGTTGGTGCCTAAACCGGATGGGAGCTGGCGATTTTGTAACGATTTTCGTCAGTTGAACAAAGTTACAAAATTTGACACCTACCCCATGCCACGTATAGATGAGTTGATCGACCGGCTGGGAACAGCCCGATACATGACGACTCTTGACCTCACAAAAGGGTATTGGCAAATCCCCCTGGCCAAGTCGGCCAAAGAGAAAACCGCATTTGTAACCCCAGACGGGGCGTTCCAATATAAAAGAATGCCGTTCGGGTTACAGAATGCGCCGGCCACATTCCAGCGGAAAATGGACCAGATGCTGAGGCCCCATCGGGAGTATGCTGCGGCTTACCTGGATGACGTAATTGTCCATAGCACAGATTGGGCCTCACATCTGCCAAAAGTGCAAGCAGTCCTGGACTCTGTTCGGGAAGCGGGGTTTACGGCTAACCCCAAGAAGTGTACCATTGGGCAGGAGGAGGCCAAATATCTTGGGTACACCATTGGGAGGGGAGTAATAAAACCCCAACTCAACAAAGTCGAGGCCATCCAGAGTTGGCCACGTCCCAACAGCAAGAAGCAGGTACGAGCCTTTCTGGGAATCGCTGGGTATTATCGGCGATTCATTCACCACTTTGCTTCTAAGGCTGTGCCCCTAACCAACCTGACGAAGGGGAAAGGGTCGGTCATGATTAAATGGACCCCCGAGGCTGAGGCAGCATTCCAATTCTTGAAACAAGCCTTATGTAGCCAGCCAGTGTTGTACTCACCCGACTTCTCTAAAGACTTTGTCGTACAAAGTGATGCGTCAGATGTGGGGTTAGGAGCAGTATTGTCCCAGGTCTGGAACGGGGAAGAGCACCCAGTCATTTACCTCAGCAGGAAGTTGAAGTCCCATGAGGTAAATTACGCCACCGTTGAAAAGGAGTGTTTAGCGGTGAAGTGGGCTCTAGATTCCCTTCGGTACTACCTGCTAGGTAGGCACTTTGACATGGTTACGGATCACGCTCCGTTAAAGTGGATGGCTCAAAACAAGGAAACAAATAGAAGAGTGAATAGGTGGTTCCTGGCCCTCCAGGAATTCAACTTCACAGTAAAGCATCGCCCTGGCGTTCAAATGGGGAATGTGGATGCTTTGTCTCGAGTACATGAATGCCTGATTGCTGGTGTTCCAACCCCGAGGTTAAAACAAGAGGGGGGGGGTATGTGACAGCAGGAAGGTAAAGTCACCTGGTTGCATCCAGGGGGGTAGATATATTTCGCCCAGATTCAGGCTTTACGCCGACTTATACAACTAGGTGGAGAGTTGTATAAGGCTAGTGGGCTCATGGATGACTCATACCTCTAGGGAGAGTGTGGGGCGTCGTGCAGACAGAGATGAGGAGACCAGCTGAACCTTGTCAGCTCATTTAGGCCTCTATAAGAACTCCCAGCTTCATTAGATGTTAGCTCATGCCTGGAACCAGACCTGTGTGGACTGTCTAGGGAGAGTGAACCCCTGTGCGGTGAGACAAAGCCTGTGTGGCTATTTGCTTGGACATTTAAAACCAGGGACTTAGGGACTAGGACAGCACTAGGCTGATCCCAGTTGTTAGTTAGGAAACCTGTATGTTTAGTCAGAGGTCAAGTTGACCAGGATTTATTTTATTTATGTTTCTTTTGCTTTGCTGTGTTTTGTCACTGTAAATAGAAAATAAACCGCACCTTTTTGATTTTGAAAACCACAACCTCCGTTTGCTGGGCCTGTTTTTGTCTGGGGAGCCCATCCCGGGGGTCACACACACCCGCTGCCGAGCTAACCCCCTCACAATAAATAAAATCTATTTTCATTAGTTTGCCTTGACATAATACTTGAACTATTTCACATCCTTAGGGCATTTTAAACGTCCTGGACTCGGAGTGGTTCAAACAAGCTCTTGGCTCTAGCGGCCGATCAGTTGTTCAGTACAATTGATCTGGGCAGCTCTACAGCCGGCTGATCACTTTTACAGTAGGGAGAAGATCCACCCTCTCTGCTGCCTGCAGTGGTTTCGGGGCTCTCCAGTTACTCCAGGGAGCCCAGGACCATGGTAAATGGCTGGAAAAGTTTGATACAGAGAAGATTGAGGAACATCCAATACCTGATCTCCTCTCTGACAAATAAGCTTGCAAGCTGATGGTTTAATCCTTTCCAGTTTCACAGCTGTCATTCCTTGGCTTCTGTAGCCGAGGATGCAGCTAATCAAGCAAGATACACTATATTGTCAAAAGTATTGGTACACCTGCCTTTTACATGCATGTGAACTTTAATGGCATCTCCCTTAGTCCGTAGGGTTCAATATTGAGTTGGCCCACCCTTTGCAGCTATAACTGTTTCAAATCTTCTGGGAAGGCTGTGCACAAGGTTTAGGAGTGTGTCTATGGGAAGTTTTGACCATTCTTTCAGAAGGGCATTTGTGAGGTCAGGCACTGATGTTGGACGAGAAGGCCTGGCTCACAGTCTCCGTTCGAATTCATCCCAAAGTTGTTCCATCAGGTTGAGGTCAGGACTTTGTGCAGGTCAGTCAAGTTCCTCCACCCCAAACTCACTCATGTATGTACTTGATTTGTTGAACTGGAGGGCAGGGGGAAGCATTTGGGCTCTAATAGACCCCTGATGTCTCCTTAGAGAGAACCTGTCACCTGCCCATTGCTATCACAAACGTTTCTTGTTCGCTTTAATGTTAATACTGATACGTTAGTGTGAGCTTTCCACGGCATATTTTTCTTTTGCAGTGGCAGCTGCTTTTCTGGTGAGGTTATCTGCCTGTAGGCGTTTACCCTCTCTAGATATACTTTTTTTGTATTTGTGTTTGTTTTTTTTAGAAATCTCACATTTTTGAGTCTTAGTTGCTAAAGATAGCTTATGTGTCAAAATGAAGCCAGTCTATGCGTGATATAGAATGTCGCAGTGATAATTCCAAAGTTTGCGTATAGGTTGGAAGGTCAGGAGAAAAAGTGTTGAGTAGTAGAGAGTAAAGTTGGGAGACTACATGGGTTGGGGGATCAGCTTGAAGGAGCATGTCTTCGAATCCCTATGGTTCAGATAAAATATCCGAAAAGGAGGGGAAATTACGAATGTATGATGGGACTTGTCTATGAATCCACTGTGTGAGGATAAACACTTTAGTAGTACATAAAAATTAGTGTAACTTGAGATTTTACTTTATATTTAAAACAGTGTTTTGGAATATGTATGAGATGTGTTGGTGAAGAAAACGGTGTCTGTTAAACAGACAGACACTCAGACACTCTTTAGAGCAGTTGTCTCCAAACTGCGGCCCAGGGGCCAGATGTGGCCCTTTGCTTGCCTTCATACGGCCCTTGAGACACTATTCCTTCCTCTGATACGAGACACTATTCTGCCAATTGACATCAACAATGGAGCACTATTCCTTCCAATGATACCAACGACGGGGTACCATTCTTACCCCTAATGAGAAATATGGCAATGTTTACTCCCACTGATGCCAGGAAAATTTTTGCTCCTGCTGTCCACAGTCCGGCCCCCCTAAAGTCTGAAGGACAATAAACTGACCCTTTGTTTAAAAAGTTTGGAGACCCCTGCTTTAGAGGATGGGCTGCAAAGGCTCCACTTATTGCTGATTGTGCAATACAGTGCATCCGGAAAGTATTCACAGTGCTTCACTTTTTCCACATTTTGCTATGTTACAGCCTTATTCCAAAATGGATTAAATGGATTATTTTTCTCAAAATTCTACAAACATTACCCTATATTGACAATGTGATGTTTGTTTTAAATCTTTGCAATTTTAATTTTTTTTTTTATCTTTTTATTTAATTTCCCTAACAGATAAACAGACAAAACAAAGCACAACAAAACAAAACATCATACACACTGAAACCTAAAGTATATAAAGTACCCTGCATAGCAACTATCAATTCAAAGTAATAATTCAGAATAACAAAACGACAACTTAAAACAAATACAATAATTAACAAAAAAAATGTATAAAAAAAAAAATATGAAAAAAATATATATATATATATATATATATATATATATATATATATATATATATATTTATATATATATATATATATATATTTATCTAGGCCTTCCCATTTGTCCACTCAAATGTCAAACCTCACCTCATATACAGAGAGGGGGGAGGGGGGGGGGAGAAAGCAAATATTATTTCCTTCTATCACCAATGGCCCCAAGCATCCCCTTATACAGGAACAACCATATTATGATTAAGGACCCCCATCGGCATTAGATGCCGTGTACGGTTTGTCCAACCACTTTGCCCAGACATAATCATATTTGCTAGAGTAACCCCTATTAATATAAGTGTCTCTATACAATGGGAGATTATTATTTATCAATTGTTTCCAGTATAAAAGTGTGGGAGAGCAAGGTTTCTTCCTATGCATAGCAATGGCTTTTCTTGCATAGAATAATGTTTTATTAGTGAACACTCGCTCAGACACTGTAGGAACAATAGCCTCTACCAGACCCAGCAGGCATACAGTCATTGAGGCCGGTAAAGGAACAGAGGTAATCGTGTTCAATAAATCTACCACTTCCCACCAGAAAATAACTATATATGGACAAGTCCAAAAAATGTGTGTAAAATCCCCCTGAGATGCTCCACACCGCCAAAACTTAGAAGAGCACGCAGGATTTATCTTTTGAAGTCTATACGTAATATATGCTCTATATACCAATTTGAATTGAATCATGCAGTCTCTCAAAGGTACCAGAGATCGCAGAGGGAAATCCCACACACCCCTCCGGTCCTCCATATCCAAATCTGGTATATCTCCCATCCACCTAGCTCTGAGACCTTCTAATGGCAAAATAGAAATTAAAGTTAAATGAGAATACACTCTCGAGGTCGGCTTATCCAGCCACTCAAACCCTGAGTATCGATTCTAGAGATGATTGTACAATCCCTAAACTGTCCTGTGGAAACTGTGCATGAAAAATACGAAGAAGCTGCAAATATCTAAATAGATAAGAACTAGGCAAGTTAAAGATTGAGGTAAGTGTAAAAAAGGTAGATCATTTGCGATCAGTGACCACTTGAGAGAGTAATTTGATATTATACTTAGTCCATACAATGGGCTCTGGTACTTAAAAAAAATTAAAAAAATTGGGGGAGATTAGGATTAAACCATAAAGGGGCATTTGGAGAAATCGCACCCTTTGGATAATGCTCACATCTGAGACCAGCCTCCCAAGCTCGAATAGTATTGAGCATTAAAGCAGTCAGCTGGTAGGGTGCCCTACAGCCCCTAAATAAAAGTACATTTAGAGCTTCTATAAAGCCAACCAATGCTTCTTCCAGCCGAGTGGACGAGTTGTATATATCTCGGCTTAGCCACCTTAACCAGCTGAGTGGCCAAAAAATATTTATTTAAATCCGGAAAGGCTAAGCCTCCCTGTTCACAAGGGCGCATCAAGGTAATTAATTTATACCTGGGGTTCTTTGATCCCCATAAAAAAGATGAAAAAAGCTAATTTAGTCTTGTAAAAAAGGATACAGGGAGCCACCGAGGAAAGTGTTTAAGTACATCAATTTTGGTATAATTTTCATTTTTATGAGATTAATACGTCCCAATAAGGACAAAGGTAGAGAATTCCATGCTTTCAATTTTGACCCAATGTCTCCTAGAATCAGAGTCAAATTCAGGGAAATAAAGCTTGGCGGGAAATTGCAACTCCTAAATACTTGAAATTCTCTACCCACTGCAATGGAATATCATTCAAAGCTATACTACGGGCCTCCATATTAATTGGGAACAGCAAGGACTTAGTCCAATTTACCTTCAACCCTGTAACCGTTGAAAAACAATCCAGTATCTCTAAGGCCCCTTGGAGCGAGCGTCCAGCATCATTCAAAAATAATAAAAGGGCACCTGCATACAGAACTACCCTCTCCCCTAACCAACCAATCAGCAATCCCTTAATATTGGGGGAGGTGCGCAAAGCCTCCGCCACTGGCTCCATAGCAATAGCAGAGAGGGTCGGAGAGAGAGGGCAGCCCTGTCGAGTCCCCCTAAATAATGGAAAAGGAGATAACACCCCCCCCCCCCATTTTCACTGCAGCTGTAGGATTTCAATATAAGACCTGCAACCATTTTATAAATACCATTGGAAAGCCCATTCTTTGCAAATTTAAAAAGAGATTGATGTCGCACATGCACTGTACATGCAAATTAATGTATTTACTTTGACTAAAGGAGACCTGAAGATATACAGTAGAACAATGGTTTTACTGTTCTAGAGTTCTCAGTCATTTATTTTTTTAAGTTAAAGGGCAGGGATGCCTGAAACTGTTCTGTGCACCTTCAAGCTTCCTGTATATCTCTAAAAAAGAAAAAAAAAGAAAAAATGAATTGCACGAACTGCAGTTGTGTGGCATCCATCCCTTTTTGAAATTATTTTATCAACCGCACTCCAAAGTTTCTTGCTTGATCCTTATCGAAAGTTTTATTTTATGACACCATGTACAAACTGAACAGTTTCCAGCATCCCTTCATCAGGTATATTGAACAAGAACAATTTTAATGCCTGGATGGCTCTGGATAATGTCTATATCAAAGTTTGGTGTGTGCATATCTCTATATAGATATCTATATGTATATAGATAGATAGATAATCTCTCAAGTGTTTTATCATATTATATGCTTAATTTAATTTCAAGTCACTGGCTCTTTCTTTGTCACAGTAATCTGAAGCACAGTGTCTCTTGGCTGGAGGGTTGAATTCTCCTGAATTCTGAATATTCCGTTTTAATATAAAATGCTGCACACCTCTTGTTTTATTTAGCCTCATTTGCAATTAATGTAGAAAAGAAATGTAAACATTAGTGCAGTGAAGCATCCCACACTGTGTAAGAAGTTTCTCCTTGTATGCTCAGCTTTATTTAAAGTATGCTTTAGATGTGGGCATGGAGACCAGTTATGCAAGCTGCAAGCATATTCCTGTTCACTAGTTCAGGTCCTTTTTTTTTTTTTTTTGTTAAAAAACAAATGTCTCCCAAAATCCCCGTATGCAGCAACCTCATTTTGCTTGCATCACCACCCACTTATTAAGCATCTGGCCTTCTTTTCTGTTTTAAAACTGCGTGTGCTATTTTCTCATTTGGTTTAAAAAATACTTAAAATTGCATGATGCCAAGTAAAACTTGGTGAAGTATTGTAAATGCTAAACTCTATCGACTGTGTATGCAGTAGAAATACATAAATGAGAGCTGTTTTATCTACCACAGGGTCTGCAGGTTAAAGTGATTCTTTGCCCTGTTTGGGGAAAAAAATTTAAAAGCAGCTACAGGGGTAGCAGTGGTCTAGCGCTTTCTTCACCCCAACCTGTTCTTCAACCGTCTGTGCTGTGTTAGTGGTCCTGCGGCCTTCTAGAACCTGTGATATGTCCCAGAAGGTTGCTGGCAGCCAACGGCAATCCGACCGGAAGTGAAAATGGGTACCTGTCGCAAAAAATGTACCGGCTCTCCCCCCCACCCCACCCTCTGTCTGTGCTATGACAGTAAAAGGGCAGCAGAAAATTACTCCCCTGCACTCTCCACATGTCAGCATGTTCCACACATGTCAAGCACATGTAATTGCAGGTTTTTTAGAATGCCTGTTCTACAGAAGCTGGATGTTGGTCCATCTTCTGTTGGACAGGCTTGGCACACATGGGCCCAATATCGGGTGGTATGAGCATAAACATGAATGAATTTTTCCTAGGAAGGTTTTGTGTGTGAAAATGGGCGAACACGCATATATGTGCATATATATGCGCAAGTTCACGCAAAACAAACACCTGACTCTTCCATGTCCATTTATTGTCACACTGTAAGACCCATAGGGGTTAACCTGTCTCTTGCCTGAATTTAGGGCTGATAACTGACACCATGGCCAGGCTTAACCACCTCAATACCGCCGTACATATTTATGAGGTGGTTATACCAAGATCATGGTTAAGGCTACAACCATGATTCCAGTATAATTTTTTACAGCCAGTGATAATGCACAAAGGTACTTTACTGTGCTCTCCTGTCTCATCTGGGAGCCTAGTAAGGTTGCGACCCATGACACTGGCTTCCCTGGGCACAGTGATGGGAACTGATGTTGTTCCTCCCACTGTGTAACGTCAGAAACCGGACGCGACAAGCATTTTGCCACTTCCAGTTTTGGTTTATTGCAAACAAGCCATTAACCAGCTTGTGAAAGCATCTGATCAGCCAATCTTACTTTGATCAGATGCTTTGGAGACCAGAAGAGAGATCTGGGGTTTGTAGACCCAGATCTTTCCAAAAAGAGAACCATTACTAAATAGAAGATTGCCCATGGTATCACAAGGGATGTTGATCCCTTGTGATAGCAATAGAGTTAACAAAAATAAATGTAAAGTATAATATAAAAATAAATAAAATTAGTAATATTAAAAAGTTGGAGCAACTAACCGTCTCTAGTTAGTTCCGCAACAGCCCATTTAAGGCTAGCAACTTGCAGTCCCTTGGTAAAGTAGCACATGTGGAGTAAACAGCACCTCCCCTACCTTCTGCCTCCCTATAGACACTGATCCCAGTTCTACTGCTTGCAGAAATGCTAGTCAACCTGGCTGCTTCTTCCTTCCAGTCCTCCCGCCTGACACACACATGGAGACTCCCCAAGGCAAGGTTGGATGAATACTTGGTACACCGCTGTTTTCAGGAGAGCACTGCTACAGCTGACAATCTCTCCCCTGTCCCTACACCGTGCTGATCTTCTCACTGTCTCTCCTTGCTCTCTCTGCTGCCTGTCTTCTTTCCAAAAAGGGGTACAGTATATACTCAAGTATAAGCCGACCCGAATATAAGCCAAGGCACCTAATTTTACCACAAAAAAATGGGAAAACGTATTGACTCGAGTATAAGCCTAGGGTGTCCATCTGCATGCCTCACTTTGCCTCACTGTGTCCATGTGCCTGCCTCACTGTGCCCATGCCTCACTGTGCCCAATCTCCCTACCTGATCTCCAGCGCTGTGTGACTAGACTGACGTTTAACATGGGAGTCTATGGAAGGGGTGCCCGGCTTTGAAAAATCGGTGCTCCCCGGCCGTAGGTCCTCTGGACAACAAACTTTGCACACTTGTAGATGAAGAGTGGGGCTACATGTGTGCCAAGCTTGGGGGTGATGTACGGTGATTTGGGGGATATTTGTACTTCCCTGACATTTTTGGGCCTCAAGAAATTAGATAGTTCGTCAGTACATCAGGATTGATAATTTTTGAGATATAACATAGTTTGTGGAATCTATAACTTTCCTACAGACTAAATATTATACACTAATTTGGGTTACTTTTCACCAAGGAAATGTAGCAGAATACATTTTGGCCTAAACAAAATTGTAGAATGGAAACAAACAAAATTTTTGGTATTTTTTTTATTTAATTAGCAAATAAAAAAAATTGTGGTGATTAAATGCTACCAAAAGAAAGCTCTAGATGTGTGAACAAAATTATAAAAACTTCACTTGGATGCAGTGTTGCATGACTGCGCAATCATCATTCAAATTGCGATATCGCCGAAAGCTTTAAATCGGCCTGGGCAGGAAGGGGGTAAAAGTGACCTGCATTGAAATGGTTAAGCCACAATATTTTAAATTTTTCCTCTTGAGTTTGGATGAGTCTGGTCAGTTTTCCTATTTGTATTGGACTAATAGCTTGTTTGTCTTGTAAGAAAATAATTAATTATTAGAAGACAGTACAACCCTGCTCTGCTTTTAAATAATTTAAACTGTTTACCGAGTGGTGAAAAATTGTCATTCTTTATTTAAAAATAAAAAAATAAAAACTTAATTTGGTTGAAATGAGTTTGCAGATTGTTTCCGTGACCCAATGTTTATCTTCTGTATACATGAGTCCTCAAATCCATGGACAGAACGCAACAAGCCCCCCAATCCTGACCCGCTCTCCTCTTTTGCCCTAATTTCTTTGCTATTAAATAATTGCATTTTACATTTTGTGCCGGAAAATGTAGTTTCAAGTCCTGCAGTGCCAGTCCCCAGCTAGTTTAGAGGACAGAATCAATTTCTGATGTAATGAATATATTTCTCCCCATCGGAAGCTGTTGCTATGGCAAAGCCAATGCCGCCGTTATGCACTTAAAATGTTACCTGCTGCACAGTGTGTCCCAACAGTTTTTACTGTCTCCATCCGTAACATTGAGGTAATTGAAGTCCAGGCCGGAAGGTGGCATGAATCAAAATCTCCACTTATAACATTGTGCCTCTGACAGATATGACAGCTATGACTGGCTTGATTGCAGGCAGCAGGAGGCTTTTTTAACATTTGTTTTTCTTATGATGCAGCAGACCTAGAACTGAATTAGCCTGCTAATGAAGGCATATCGTATTGAGAACAGAACCACAATAAGATTTATGCCAGCTGTGAAATATAATTCTGCCAAAAGTTTGCAATTGTGAAGAGAGACAGCGAATAGGCAACAAGTCAGAGCTGGTTAGCGCTGTAGTTTGTATTTGTGTACAGTAGGTGGAGCTGTGTTACCAGTATAAATCTGTAAAGGTAGCTAGAGGAAGAACTGAAGTCTCTAAAATGTCTAGAAGTGAGTATATTAAGTTACCTGTCGGAATATATATATATATATATATATATATATATATATATATATATATATATATTTTACTTTCTAATGTGCAGGGGTAAAATAATTTGTAGCTGCTTCTTCTGGGCTTCACAAGTCTTGCATATTGTCCAGTACATATGAACAGATCCACTTGAATCAGGCTGGCCAAAAAACATCATTATACAAAAAATGTAGCGCTATGCATAAAAAATAACATAAACATATGACACCCAAGTGTGGTGCTCAAGATAAATAAGTCTTAAAAAGTCTATATAAATGAATAAAATAAGTGTTGAAAGAGTCTCTGATGACAATTCAAAAATGTTGGTGAAGCTCCCGAAATAGTGACTTTCAAAAAACCAAGTGACTGTGACGTGACCACCACCACAGGAAAGGGAGGCTTACCGAATGGAGTGGACCCAATAAACGTATGTCTACAGGGTCAAATGAGGCTTGATGTGTATATATATCCGTGGGTATAGGGTCCCAGCTGGCGTTGCACACATATATATATATATATATATATATATATCCAGGATCAAGTAGACACCAAATCTCCAAGCCCAATTGGATGGTTGAATGGCTCACAATGGGACCATAATAGAGGAAAGAAGGAGAGGGCACATAGCGTAATCCAGTAAACAAAATTTATTAAATGTAGGTAGATACACTTACATTAAATCTGTAGAAAAAGCGCTTTGCAAATACACTCAGTGGCAGCAGTGGAGTCTACCGACGCGTTTCGCAATACCTTGCATCGTCTGAGGTTTGTATATTGGCCAAAAAACATCCACTTTTCCACCAATCCTACAACTTTTTTAATAAAAAAAAGTCTGTGACATTCTTATAGCAAGAGAGCAGCAAATATTCTGTATAATCTCTTCTGTGCTAATACTAAGCCCATCCATTGTTTGCTGGTGTAATTAATAGAAATAGTACTGAAAAAAATTACAGACTCTCCCTTTTATAGCATCATGCTGGTGGGGACACCTAGACTTCTTTCCTGTACTGGTGAAATAGTAGAGGGGCCCTTTGGACCTCCAACCCTTTCAATAAAATTCATAGAGGTAATGTTACAGAAATTATTATTGTGAACATGGTATCCTCTGTTAAAGTGACACTAAACACTGGTTAAAAAAAAATCGGTTGAAGTATGTATTCTTAACCGCCTCCGGTCTGCCCCACGTACATTTACTGCAGCAGTGCGCCCTTCTGCGCAAAATCACGTACCTGTATATACCGCCGGCGATCCGCTCCCACTGTAATTGGACACAGTGGGAGCTAATCAGCAGGTCCAGCGGACCCGATGTCCGCCGGGACCCGCAGATCATTCCGAGACGACTATGTAAACAAGGCAGATCGCCATTCCGTCAGAGGGGGAGATGGAGATCTTGTGTTTCTGCTAAGCGTGAACATTGATCTGTCTTCTCCTAGTCAAAGCACATCCCCCACAGTTAGCAAGCACTCCCAGGGAACACATTTATCGGCTTTTACTAAATCCAGTAAAATGAAAATAGTTCACCCGCCAACCCCCCCCCCCCCCAACAGTGCCCACAGCTTATGAATCTTCTTTACTCTTTCATTCATGGACTGACACAGCTTCCTATTGACAAGTGGGTATTATCCTATCCTTAGGAGTGACTAGGCAGAAAAAACTTGTAAAAAGTGTTACATCACACCTTCTACAGCGGACCCTCTGGGCATAATCCCTCTCTCTGCACCTCGCAGATCCGTTTTTTTCTGTCTAGCAAGGAGAAGGACATAGCTCCCTTCGGGCCCACTCGTCCGGGGGAAAAAAATTTGTACGTTTATTTTTTGGTTTCCAGCGATCTTCGATCAACTGCCGACTGGGTGACAGGCTGGATCCTCGATCCTTGTAGTCCCCCCAGTTTCGGCCATCGAGCACGTGCCGACCCTAGCTACGCGCTGGGTTTTCCACGACATGCCCTTCGCTCTGCGGGTGGGCGGTGAGCCTACGCTCCAAGGCTGGCATCGGACCGATCAGCTTCGGCTGACCTTACGGCTGAGTCGCAGTAGCCTGGCCGGTGAGCTTGCACTCCAGGGCTTGCATCGGACCACTCAGCTTCGGCTGACCTTACGGCCGAGTCGCAGTAGCCTGTCCGGTGAGCTCGCACTCCAGGGCATGCATACGATCGTTCCCTAGGGTTCAATCACAGCATGCCTGGCCGACAGTCACCTCCGTGCGCGGATGATGATCTGTCTGGAATGTCTTCCAGCATGATCCACGCAGGAAAGGTAAGTAGCTCCCCTGCTTCGGCAGGGTGACTTGGCTGGACATTCCTGGAGAGATCAAGTAAGTGGTTGTGGCCCCTTTCTTTCCTCTGTCCCTGCCTTCCCTCCTCCCTGGGCTCTAAGCTAAGGTTGCTGGGTGCTGGGGGTCACATAGGGGGCTCTTTCTGGAGCGGGGCGGCGCTGTAGCTGTCGTTTAAAAAATGTAATTTCTCTTACCATCCATGGACTGACACAGTGTCTCTTTACACTTTACACGTGGGTTATGTCCCTGCTTGCAGGAGAAGACCTAGGCAGAATGTGAAATGTTATACATACATTCTAAAAGCCAGAGCTGAACAGCCCCACCCAGGGGGCGGTCCCTCCGGACATAACCCTCCCACTACAGTCAGCAGACTTCAGTTTTTTTCTGCCTAGCAGAAGGAGAAGACGTGGCTCTCTCAGGAGCCAGTCTCCTGACCTATTTTTATTCCTTTTCTGGAATTCTTTTTTATTTTATTTTTGAGAAATTTCTATCAACTGTCGGCTGGGCAACAGGTTGGGTACAAGATATCCTCGTAGTCTTCCTTGTCCGACCATCGAGCGTGCTGATCCTCGCCTTGTGTGCGTGAGACTCAGTTCACGACAGGCCCCATGACTCCAGGGGTGGCCGGGTTTGCTTTCATGCTCCCACGGTCCTCTCAAGACTGAACAGTTCCTGACTGACTGTATCTTTCATGGTGGACCGGGCCAACAGCTACTCAGTACTGCACTGTGATAGTCCTGTCAGAAACACACCAGTGGGTCCCTCAGGGGACGGGTAAGTAGTCTCTCCTGCCTGCAGGTGAGTACAAAAGGCTGTGTGTTTCTCTGTGGGGGATTTTCCCTGTCTCCCCCTGTATTTCATTGTCACTCTCTGGCACCATTGCTGGCGCTGTGCTGTGTGGGGTGCCTGGGGGTCACACTGTTCTTGGATGGGCTAATGCTGGTCTGCAGATATGCTTGGGGCCTTTTTTTGTGTGTTTTGGGGCCTGAGCGCCGAGTGGCGCTGTGTGTGTGCTGTTTTTTCACTTTTGCTGAGTCATGGCGGCCATCTTGCCGCGGATCGCCTCAGTGAAGTGCGGCGGACATTTTCTTGTAGCCCGCGCGCTCTTCAGCACTAGTTTTGGCCTCTAGCGCTGCTGTAACAGCGCAAATCTCCTCACAATCTCCTCACAGCTCACCAGCGCTGACACAGCGCGGTACAGACAGCGGAACTGAGCGGTCCCTGGTCCGGTTTGGTGAGTCCCCTGGGCGCCCCCTCCTCAGTCAGCACAGCCTGTGGGTGGACTTTTTATCTGAGGAGTCTCAGAGGGAGGCAATATGGAGTCTCTGTCACCAGCTTCCCCTAAATGTCAGTGGACAACAGGCAGTGCTTCAGCACCTGCGGTCCCTAGGGACCAGTTGTGGGCAGTCCTGGAATAATTTCTGACCAGGATGGGAGCTGTGTGCAAGGGAGCAAAAAAGCGCCCTCTCCCCACTTTACTTCATGAGGGCAGTGCGCTGATTCAGATATGGGCCTAGCCACTACCGCTCAGGACCCTAGTTCTGAATGTATTGGATGGTTTTGAACAGGACATTCCTTATGAGGAAAACTCCAGTTCTGAGTCAGTAAATGACAGGGCGCTTGTTAGTGTACTCATGACTGCGGCGAGGGACACTCTCAAGCTAAAATGCTGCGGATGCAGAACCTCAGGCGGATACAGTCTCCTTTGGTTCTTTTAAGGCCAGGCCTTCTAAAGAGGTTTTTCCATATGTACTTTCTTTGACCAGCTCATTGATAAGGTCTGGGAAAAGCCGCAGAAGACTTTTTTTATGGTCCCGCGGCGTTTGTCTATCAGATACCCCTTGAAGATGCCCTACTTAAAAAGTGGGCTTCTCCCCCAGTGTCGACCCTCCAGTCGCCCGGTTGAACAAGGCCATCACTCTCCCGATGGAGGGGACTCCTGCATTTGAGGACCCCACTGACAGGAGGTCAGAAGTGGTGAGCAGAGCCATGTTTGCCTTGTTGGGATCCGCCCTATGGCCTGTGGTAGCGGCGACCCTTGTGTCTTAAACACTTACAGGTTGGGCAAAAATTTTGCACCTAGCTGTACAGGAGCATAATCTTCCTCCAGACACAGTTGCTTTGGCCCACCAACTGGTTCAGGGCCTGGTTTATGTGTGCAACGCCACATTGAACGCGGCCCCTTTAATATCCAGGGCCTCTGTCTCGGCGGTGGTATTGCGTCGTCTTATCTGGTTGATGTGCTGGTCTGCTGACCTAGCCTTGGGAAGCTCCTGACGGATCTACCATTTAAAGGTGGTAGACCTTTCGGTGCTGCTCTGGATGACATCGTCATGGATGTCATGGGAGGTAAAAGCACTCTTCTTCCTTAGACTAGCAAGGGTGAGGAGGCCCGCCGCAAACAGGGGCCTTCCTTTCCAGCAAAACGGGGTTTTTTCGTCAGTCAGAGCCCACGGGTAGGCTCTCTCGGACTGACGGCAGTGCGGCTGGTGGGCACAAGTGCCCCTGGGTGCGTAAGCCGAACAAGCGGCTCCCAAGCCCACCTCCGCGTGAAGTCTTGCCTCCGCCCGACTCTGGGGTGGGGGGACGACTTTGCAGGTCATGAATCGGTGGTCCTCCCGAATCTCCGACTGGTGGGTGTGCGAGGTGGTCACCTCAGGATACAGGATAGTATTCCGATCCTGGCCCCCAGACAGATTCTTTCCCTCAAGTCTTCCTCTCCTTCCTACCTGTCGGGCAGCCCTCTTGGGGGCTGTACAGGATTTGATCAGGTCCGGAGTGATTGTGCCGGTTCCGTCACAGGAGAGTTTTCAGGGATTCTACTCGAATCTGTTTGTCGTCCCAAAAATAGGACGTGGTTCGACCTATCCTGGACCTCAAGGCCCTGAATGCCTTCGAGAAGGTGCAGAAATTCCGCATGGAATCCATTCGCACGGTGATCGCTACACTCCACCAAAGGGATTTTCTTCTGGCGTCCTTGGACTTCAAGGACGCCTACTTGCATGTTCCGATCTGCGCAAGTCACCAGAAGTTTCTGCGCTTTGCGATCAGCGAAGTCCGCTATCGATTGTGGCTCTTCCTTTCGGCCTAGCCTCGGCACCAAGGGTGTTCACCAAGGTGCTTGCTCCGGTTCTAGCCTTCTGTTACAGCGAGGTATTGCTGTCATGGGCTATCTGGACGATCTTCTGCTAAGAGCAGAAAGTGGATCAGACTTAGAGGAAAGGTGACTATCGTCAATTAGACCCTCAGGGACTCGGGTGGTTCCTGAACATTCAGGAGTCAATCCTGGTCCCGACTCAGTATCTGGAGTATCTAGTTCTGATTCTGGACTCCTTGGAGGCAAAGGTATCCTACCTCTGGAGAAGTTGCTGACACTTCAGTCTGCGGTGCGGGTGCTGACATCCCAAAAATGGTTGTCAATCCGTTTTTGCATGAGAGTCCGGAGACTCGTGGTGGCCTCCTTCGCGGCCGTTCCGTATGCCCAATCACACACCAGGGCATTGCAGAAGGAGATCTTGTCCACCTGGGACAAATCCCCGTTGTCCTTTTGGATCTTCAGATCCAGGTGATTCACCTGGTCAGGGCGCCTCTGACATGGTGGTTGGGATCCTCGGCTCTTTGGTCCGGAAAGTCGTTCCCCTCCCATCCAATGGACGGTACTCACGACGGACACCAGCCTGATGGGCTGGGGTGGAGTCTGGGGAGTCCTGTCGGCTCAGACCTTGGACTCCGGACGAGCCCGTTTACCAATCACTGTTCTGGAAATTCGGGCCATCGGACTGTGTCTCTCCTCAGGTCGGAGAGAGTACGGGGTCGCTCCATCAGGAGCCAGTCGGACACCGTCACGGCGGTAGCTTATGTAAACCATCAAGGGGGAACTTGGAGCTCAGCTGCGGCTTCCGAGGTAGTCCGTATCCTGAAGTGGGCCGGAAGAAACGTGCCGGCTCTGTAGGCCATTTTACATTCTGGGCATAGACAATGGGCAGGCGGACTATCTGAGTCGCCAATCGCCAGACACCGGACCAAGAAGAGTGGTCCTTGCATATTTCAACTCCTTTACCGACGGTGGGGCACGCCGGATGTGGACCTGATGGCCTCTCGACTCAATCGCAAGGGTCGAGGTTGTGGCCAGATCCAGGGATCCTTGGGCGATGCCTCGGATGTGTTGGTGGCCCCATAGGGTCCTTGTCGCCTGATATAAACTCCGGCGATCCTAATTGTTCCGGATTGGCCTCAGCATCACTGGTACGCTGATCTGGTACGTCTCGTCGCGGACGTTCCCTGGCGGTTGCCGATGAGGGAGGACCTTCAGTCTCAAGGTCCTATGTTTCATCCGGCTTACAGTCTCTGGCTTTAACGGCAGGGCTGTTAAAAGCCAGGTGTTGAGGGACCGAGGTCTCTCGGACTCGGTCATTTTGACCATGTTAAGGACACGGAAGTCTTCCTCCAGGCAGATCTATCACCGTGCCTGGAAAGCTTATATCGCCATGTGCGAAGCGCTGGACTGGCGTCCTCGGACGTATTCCGTCCCCAGAATCCTGCGTCCTCTGCAGTGTGGAGTGACCCAAAAAGCTTGCTTTGAGTACCATCAAGGATCAGATTTCGGCCTTGGCCGTCTTCTTTCAGCGACCTCTAGCGGGTCATTTTCTTGGTTAGCACCTTGTGTTGGGGGTTCGCCATGTGCTCCCTCCTGTCAAGCCTCCTCTCCCACCGTGGGATCTGAATTTGGTGCTCTCGGTCCTCCAGGAACCTCCTTTTGGGAATATCCGGGATATTGCCCTCTTGTCTTGTCTCAGAAGGTGGCCTTTTTAGTGGCAATCACTTCTGTTTGACGAGTGTCTGAGTTGGCGGCTTTGTCCTGCAAGTCGCCATATTTAGTCATCCATAAGGATAAGGCGGTGTTGCATCCGCAACCTTCCTCTTTTGCCAAAGGTGGTGTCGACCTTTCACCTACATGAGGACATTGCCATCCTGTCCTTGTGTCCTCACCCATCGCATCCCAGAGAGTTTGCGCTGCACATATTGGAGGTGGTACGAGCCTTACGGGTGTACCTGTCTGCTACTGCTTCTATTCGGAAGTCCGACTCACTGTTTGTGACTGTCTCTGGTCCATAACAGGGCCAAGCGGTTTCGTCTGCTATCATTTTTAGGGGAATCAAACAAACTGTCATTCAAGCCTATGCTCTCAAAGGGCGGGCGCCTCCCTTTCCATTTACGGCACATTCCACCAGGGCAATTGGTGCTTCCTGGGTTTCCCGACATCAAGCGTCGGTTGCACAAGTGTGCAAGGCGGAGACCTGGTCGTCTGTTCATGCCTTTTAAGTTTTATAAGGTTAATGTGGCTGCATCTTCGGATGCTTCCTTCGGCCGCAGGGTGCTGCAGGCCGCTGTTTAAAGTTGCGACTCCTCCATTGAGGAGCTCTGCCTTTTATTGGAGTGAAGTTTTGGTTTTTCCATTTATACTGCTCCCATCCCTCTTGACACTGCTTTGGGACATCCCACGTGTAAAGTGTAAAGAGACACCGTGTCAGTCCATGGATGGTAAGAGAAAATAGGATTTTTTGTACTCACCGTAAAATCCTTTTCTCTGACATCCATGGACTGACACGGCACCCACCCTTCCTTTTAAGTTTGTACTGCTTTGTTACGAACTGAAGTCTGCTGACTGTAGTGGGAGGGTTATGTCTGGAGGGACCGCCCCCTGGGTGGGGCTGTTCAGCTCTGGCTTTTAGAATGTATGTATAACATTTCACATTCTGCCTAGGTCTTCTCCTGCAAGCAGGGACATAACCCACGTGTAAAGTGTAAAGAGACACTGTGTCAGTCCATGGATGTCAGAGAAAAGGATTTTACGGTGAGTGCAAAAAATCCTATTTTTGCTTACCTGTGTGTGCCTTTCTCCCTCCATGCTGTCGGCGGCCATTTTGGGGTGGTCCATGCCTGTTGGCCTCTAGTGACTGTCCGGCGCCCATTTTCTTGTGGTTCGCACTAATATGTATATATCGCCGCTCGGCGGCCATTTTCTTGTGGTTCGCCCCCGCTTTGGCTTCTATCGACTGTTCGGTGGCCATGTTTCTTGTGGTTTAAGCCTGTATGTAATTACTGCCGCCCGACGGCCATCTTTTTGTGGCCCGCGGCCGTTTTTTGCCTCTACTGTCGGCTCAGCGGCCATTTTCTTATGGCCCACATTGTTTTCAATACGGCCGCTTAGCGGCCATTTTGCAGTAGTCTTCGGCCTCTAGGGTGCATTTCACTGGCGCAAATTCACACAGGGAACGCTGATGAGAATCAGACTGACAGGCAGCGGTGGGATAGCATCACAGGCAGAGCACACGGCAGTGATAGCGGTATCATTCCAAGGGTGGTGAGTCCTCTGGGAGATCTGCATCTCTGTAGCAGCTAGGAGAGTGGCCTATTGATACCTTGCCTGGAGTCCCTGGGTGACTGCGCGTGGGTCAGCAGGGCATCTGAAGCAGAAGTTTTTTCCCCTGAAACACCCGAGTTGCCAGATGGTGCCCCTGGAGGCTTTGTTGCCAAGGTAGAAGCAGCGCATGGGAACACGGGGGGTGGAAATCGCCCCCGTCCCCCGCCATCTTCTGGGGATAATTCTGATGCAGAACCAGGCCCGGCTGTGGCTCATGGCCGGATTCTGATGCATCAGAGACTGCAGACCGTGACCGGTCAGACAGTGAGAATGACTCCAAGTCCAGGTCAGCACGCAAAAAGGCTTTCGTATCTGACCTTATCACGGCAATGCGGGATACGCTAAAATGGGCGAATGCTGCTAAAGCAGCAGGGACACCGGTCCCCTTTGGGTTCCATAAACCGGCACGCACTGCTAAGGAGTTTCCTTGTGTGTCTTATCTTGATAAGCTCTTGTACAAGGAGTGGGAAGACCCACTGAGGGTTTTTTGCAGCCCCAAAATTTTTGGGGCAGTTCGGTACCCCTTGAGGAGAGTTCCTGAAAAAATAGACCTTTCCCCCAATAGTGGACCCCCCTGTGTCCAGACTTAACAAGTTACCACGATTCCAGTGGAAGGGGCTCCTGTCTTCAGGGACACTCGCTACCTATACACAGTGGGGGGCTCAGCGGAACGTCCAGCATTGGCTGGGGTTTTTCTGATGGCTCAGACACTGAGTATGCAAAAAGGCTACTCCAGGGGTTAAAGACACGGGAGACTCCTCCTAACAAGGTAGCTCTGGCCGGCCAGTTGGTACAGGGCCTTGAGTCTGTCTGCGAGTCAGACATGGATACTATTCCCTTGCTGTCTTGAGCCTCCGTTTTAGGCGGTGGCGTTACGCCGCCTGATCTGGCTAAGGTGCTGGTCTGCGGACCAATCTTCCTAGAAGGCCCTGTTGGATCTGCCCTTTTAAGGCGACCGACTTTTTGGGGTCTCTCTGGATGACATCTTTTAAGATGCCACAGGAGGTAAGAGCACATTGCTTCTGCAATCCAAAGAAGGTAAGGAGCCACGCCATAGGCTAGTGCCCTCCTTCACCACGCACAAGCGGTTCTTTCGTCCACCTAGTGCGGCAAGTAAATGACCCCAGGCCGATAAAGCGCCTGCTGAGGTACAGACGCATTCCTGGGTTTGCAAGCCCAACCTTGCTTGCCTACCGAACAGATTTTTTTTCCCTCAACCGCCAGCTTCAGCCGACTTGTCGGGAAGCCCTACATGGGGCGGTCCAAGACCTGCTGATACGCAGGGTGGGCCTTCCTGTCTTAGTACAGGAACAGGTTCAGGGGTCCTACTCAAATCTGTTCGTAGTGCTGAAGAAGGAGGGGGTTCGTCCTGTCTTGGATCTCAGGACCCTCAACTGCTTTGTGAAAGTACAAAGGGTCCGGAAAGGTGTTGGCTCGCTCTGTTGCGCTCCCCTCCATCTAGGGGATTTTCCAGCATCCTTGATCATCAAGGACGCATGCTTGCATGTCTCCATATGCATCAGGCATCAGAGATGTCTGCGTTGGCGGACGGGGAAGACCACTATCAATGGTGGCTCTACCCTTTGGCCTGGCATCGGCACCAAGGGTGTTCACCAAGGTGCTTGCTCCGATTCTGGCCGTACTAAAACAGCATGGATTCGCTATCATGGGCAACTTGGACGATCTTCTGAGGGTCACTTCAGACTTAAATTTAGAAGTAAGTGTGTCTGTAACCTGTCATACCCTCCGATACTGGTGGGGTGCTGAACACTCAGAAGTCAGTATTGGTACCGTCCCAACTCCTAGTGTGTCTAGGGTTGATTCTGGACTCCTCAGAGGCGTACGTTTTTTTTCTCCCTGGGGGAAAGTTGCAGACCCTTCGGACTTCGGTGCGACAGTTGACATCCCAAAGATGTGTTGTCACGCCAGTTTTTCAGGCAAGTCCTGGGCCTCATGGTAGCCTCCTTCGAAGCGGTACCATAGGCACTATTTCACACGGGAGTGTTACAGAGGTAACTCTGTCCTGAAGGGTCAAGTGCCCTTCATCCCTGGATTATCAAAATCCGGGTGAGCCATCTAATCAGGACTTCCCTAGTTGGTGGCCGACATCACTGGAATTTCTGTCTGGGAAGTTGTTCTTTCCCTTTTTACTGGATGGTGGTCACGGCGGACGCCTGTCTTCCCGGTTGCAGAGGAGTCTGAGGAGCTCAGTCAACCTGGGTCGCTGGACTCCGGAGGAATCCCATTGCAGATCATTGGCCTGAAATCCGGGCGATCTGGCTTTGCCTCTCCACATGGTTTCAGAGGCTACAAGGGCGTCCAGTCAGAATCCAGTCGAACAAACACCACAGTGGTGGCGTATGTTAATCATCAGGGAGGAACAAGTAGCTCTGCTGCAGCATCGGAGGTCGCTCCCCTCCTAAGGGGACTCCCTTACCAGAGGGGAAGCACGCCAGTCGTATATCTTCTGGCTTCTCGACTCAATCGGAAGGTATTGAGGTTTGTGGCCAGGTCAGATGCGTTGATGGCGCTGTGGAGTCGGTACCGGCTAATCTATGCCTTTCCTCCTCGGAAGCTCCTTCCTCATCTGCTTCGCAGACTGGAGGCAGAGAGGATTACCATGGTCCCAATTTCTCTAAATTGGCCTCGGCGTCGTTGGTACGCCGATCTAGTGCGTCTTTTTTTTTTTTTTTTTTACAGCCACTGGCTTAACGGCATGGCTTGAGAGCCAGGTGCTAAGAGACCGGGGGCCTGTCAGACTCAGTGATCTCTACCATGAGGAGTGCTCGAAAATCATCCCCTAGGAAGATTACCTTCGCACTTGGAAGACCTGCATATCCATTTGTGAGGAAATGAGGTGGCATCCGCGTACTTATTTGGTTCCAGAGTCCTGCTGTTCTCAGCAGGGAACGGGCCAAAAATTTTACTTTAAGTACAATTAGGGGGCAGGTATCTGCCCTGGCTGTCTTTTCAACGACCCCTGGTGGCTCACTCTCTAGTGAGAACGTTTGTACAGTGGGTTCGGCAGGCGGCCCCTCCGGGCCACCCCCCACTACCTCCGTGGGGCTTGTGTAGTAGATGTCCTTTTGGCGTCTACCACTACGAGAGGACCTGCTGGTGCAGGGTCCCATATGCCACCCTGCTTGCAGTCAATGGCTTTAACGGCATGGCCTCTAAGTGCCTCAGAAACCACCGTTTGAGAACATCAGGGAGATTCCCTTGTTGACACTTTCTCAGAAAGTGGTCCTTTTGGTGGCTGTTATGCCAGTAAAGAGGGGTTTCTGAGCGGACAGCCTTGTCATACAAGCCTCCCTATCTGATCTTCCACAAGAATAAGGTGGTGCTGTGTTTGCAGCCTTCTTTTCTTCCTAAGGTCGTGTTTCGACCTTCCATCTCAAGGAAGACGTACTGCCATCCTTGTGTCCTCATCCGTCGAATCCTAAGGAGACGACATTGCATTCCTTGGACGTTGTCCAAACTCTGAGAGAATGCTTGTCTGGTACTGCTACGTTCCGGAGTCCAGACTCAGTTTGTTTTGGTGGCTGGTCCCAAGTAGGGCCCAGCGGTCTTGTCTGCCACCATCTCTAGGTGGATCCGACAGATCGTGATCAGGCTTACGCCATGAAGGGTCAGACGCCTCCCTTTCCCGGCGCATTTGACCAGGGCAAGAGATGCCTCTTGGTTTACGTCAGTTAGACGGTTTTCTGAGCTGGAAGCCTTGTCATGCAAGGCTCCTTATCTGATCTTCCACAAGGATAGGTGGTGCTGCGTCCGCAGCCTTTCTTTTCTTCCTAGGGTCGTCGACCTTCCATCTCAAGGAAAGACATTGTACTACCATCTGTGTGTCTTTATCCGTCGAATCCTAGGAGACGACGTTGTATTTTTTGGATGCTGCCCGAGCTCTGAGAGCATGTAGCGTCTATTTCACGAGGTGTGTAAGGCGACAACCTGTTCGTCCGTTCACACTTTCACTAAACTTTACAAGTTGATGTGTGTGCATCTTCGGATGCTTCTTTCGGCCGCAAGGTATTGCGGCTATTTAGAGTTGCAACTCCTCTGTTGAGGAGCTCTGTTTTGTTTTGGGGCGAAGTTGTTTTAATGCTGTTCCCACCCCTCGTTTTTGACACTGCTTTGGGACGTCCCACTTGTCAATAGGAAGCTGTGTCAGTCCATGAACGAAAGAGTAAATAGGATTTTTTACTCACCGTAAAATCCTTTTCTCTGAGTTCATGGACTGGCACAGCACCCACCCCTCGTTTTAAGTTTGTACTGCTTTTTGACGAACTGATCTGCGAGGTGCAGAGAGAGGGATTATGCCCAGAGGGTCCGTCCCCAGGGCAGTGCTGTAGAAGGTGTGATGTAACACTTTTTACAAGTTTTTTTTCTGCCTAGTCACTCCTAAGGATAGGATAATACCCACTTGTCAATAGGAAGCTGTGTCCGTCCATGAACTCAAAGAAAAGGATTTTACAGTGAGTAAAAAATCCTATTTTTACATTAAAATACTGCCACCATATACCTTTTTGGAGGATCGGTATACCACAGTTACATGATAAACTGCACAGTTTCTCCAGTGCTGAGAGTTCAGGTAGGAGGAGATTTCCACTACAGCCTATATACACGCCCACATGTGTGATGTCAATATATTGTGACCTGGCTAGCTCTGAGAACAAGTAAATGTTCTCTCCTGCATAAAAGACATAACTGAGCATGTGTAGGTCAGCTACCCTGCCTGTGTTAGCTGGCCTTCCCCAGATAGACAGTGCAGGAGGGGGAGGATCTGTGCATAAAGGATAAAACTGCCTTTTTACACAATACAGAGGATTAACCCCTTATGTTTCACAGTAAGTATAACAAGCATGCTTTACTGCATATACAGACTGATTTTACTGTTGTGGGTTTAGTAACTCGGTAATTAAACAAGCTGAGGTTAGAAGCTGATTGGTTTCTATGCAGAAATGTGACAAATGTGACCAATTTTGCCCTCTTTAGCTTTAGTAAATAAACCCCTTAGTGTCAGATTTGTCAGCTGCAATGTCGCAGTCCCGCTAAAAATTTCTGATCGCCGCCATAACTAGTAAAAAGAATAAAAATTTCAGAAATACATTCCATAGTTTGAAGATGCTTTAACTTTTGCACAAACCAATCAAAATACGCTTATTGAGTTTTTTTTTTTTTTTTAAACCGAAATATGTAGCAGAATACATATTGGCCTAAATTGATAAAGAAATTTGGATTATTTTTTTCCCCCCTTTTTTTTTTATTGGATGCGTTTTATAGCAGAAAGTTAAAAAATATTGTGTTTTTTTTTTATTGTCAGTCTTTTTTTGTTCTTAGCGCAAAAAATAAAGCCTGCAGGGTGATCAAATACCACCAAAAGAAAGCTCTATTTGTGGGTGAAAAAAAAGGACATTAATCTTATTTGGGTACAGTGTCGCACGACCGCGCAATTGTCAGTTAAAATAACGCAGTGCCATATCGCAAAAAATGGCCTGGTCATGAAGGGCGGGTAAACCTTCCGGAGCTGAAGAGGTTAACTAAAAAAAAAAGTCCCTTTTTGCTCTCAGCCTTTCCAATTTTATTTTTTTAGATAGAAAAAGTGGCGCGCAACACAATGATGAATCAAATCGCAACAACGTGTGCATTTAGTCATGCGCTTAAGTGCATCAAAATATCTGACAAATCTAGAACTATAGAGAAAAAGAAACTGCTGCCATTCTTAATATATAATCAGCATATAAATGAACGGTCACTGTATAATATATATACATACATACATACATACATCAAAACCATAAGATGAGAGTAATAACATATAAGTTACTGTTAAACAAAAGCAAAAGAAAACATTTCAATGATGCAGTCCCTTAAATGTGTGAACAACTAGATGGTGGTCCCACCAGCAATTTTTATTTTATTTTTTTGCTGCTGTGATCTGACTTCCAGTTATAGGGGGGCTACATTCATTCTCCATGGTCCCGCTGTATATAGAAATGTAGCCACTCTCTCTTGCTTGTTCCTGAGATGGACTATGGGATTTGTAGAGTGTATAGAGCAGTGCATGTGACCGCAATTAACGAACACTGCTCCAAACAAACGGAAGTGAAGGAAGAAAAGGAGCGGTTTGGAAAGCTCACGGAGGACATTATAAAGAGGCAGAAATACAAAGAACGATTTCCTGAAAAATAGATTACTGGACCATGAAGTAGTGGATTTTGGAGAATAAGGATATTGTTTAGTGTCACTTTAACTGCAGTTGTCCCATTAAGAATGTGGAGAATTTCCAAAATCTGGTACTTTGAATGAGCAGGGTCTTTTACCAGGAAATACAAACAAAGATGTGGGGGGCACACCCTAAAAAATGCATTGAAGATGGTGCAGCCATAAGACCATACAGACAGAAAAAAAAGATTACTGCACACACATACAGAAATGACATTTAACTCCTGCAAGGCTATTTAAAAACATCTGAGCATATTCAGAAAATATGGGGATTTAGTTACACCATATGGCCATATAGTGCTAATCCCACTACTACGTCAAAGTACCCCAATAACAGTGGGTCCTACGCTATCCATAGAATGGAGGATCTTGCTTCTCTGAACCATGGGAGAAATACACTCCTCTACTCTTAAACAGGAAAGAACCCCACAGAACATTTATTGGCATTGGATTTAATACATTGTTGAAAAAGGGATGTTATTTTTCCCTGATGGCATGCATATTTTTATTTTTATTTTTTTACATTTTCTGTCCCTGTATAACACTAGCTTGGCTTTCAGGTGAATTCTCAGCCTTATGCAAACATTTGTTGTTCTCAGACAGTACTTAAGGCACAGTGAGGGTTAAAACCTGCTTCACTCCATGCAAAGCCTGGCCATCCACTTTAAAGAGTTAAGCCTTACTTATTATTTTATTTATTATTATTTGGCTAGATTCGGAATAGTGCAAAGTTTTTTTCCTTTACATTTATAGGCTGTAATTCCTTGGGAACAGCTTTCTAGAGTGAGAATGCAGAGAAAAACATATTTTAAGTGAAAGCATGTGCCCGAGATTCAGGGCTCTTTGCGATGCCGCTTTTGAACGTATGGCAGATAAATGAGAATAAAATACATTAAAGTCTACAGTGCTGTGATTTGAGTAATGCTGTGAGCATAGTTACACTCCCAAGCATTGTAAAAGAAATAATGGGATTTTTTTTTTTTTTTTTTTTTTAAGTTAGCCTTTTTTGATAGTAACTGTCATGTCTTTCATTATAGAGGTGCCTGTACTATTATTTAGCCATTAGGTGTCTTGATTACTGTCATAACACAATGTACAAAGGACCTGCAAAATTTCTTGGTTTTCCTGAGCGTAATATGTGCTAAAAGTGTTCTTCACATTCTTGATAATCGTATGACCTCTGTTTATATATTTTACAGTAGTAGAAGCAGCAAGATGACTAGGGGTATCTGCATTTACAAATAAATACTATACCTTAAATGACAAGAAATTTATTTTCAATGAGGTATTCACCTTTACCGTTTAAAGGATTTTTTCATTTTGCATAGAGCAAGTAAGGGTTATAACCCCGATGAGGTTTCTTTTTGACATTTGTGTCTCATTGGGGAGATTTCCCTTCAATACCTGTCCCAAAACCAGAGCAAGAAGTGAGAGAAAATCACTCCAAAGTGTGAAAATCCCTGGCTGTGACCAGAACTAGTGTCCCCTTTGGAAGATTTCCCCAAATAGGCTACTTTCACACTGGGGCAGTGGGCCGTCGGCGGTAAAGCGCAACTATTTTTAGCGACGCTTTACCGTCGTTTTTACGGCGCTATTCGGCCGCTAGCGGGGAGCTTTTAACCCCCGCTAGCGGCCAAAAAGGGGTTAAAACCGCCGGCAAAGCGCCGATTTGCCAGTGGTTCGGCGGCGCTGCCCATTGATTTCAATGGGCAGGGGCGCTGTAGGAGCAGTTTATACACCGCTCCTACAGCGCCTCAAAGATGCAACTGACAGGACTTTTTTGAGCGTCATGCCAGCGCACCGCTCCAGTGTGAAAGCCTTCTAGCTTTTACACTGGAGTGAAAGGAGTGTCTCTTTCAGGGCGCTTTGCAGGAGCTAATATTAGCGCTATAGCGCCTGCAAAGTGCCCCAGTATGAAAGTAGCCTTAGTGTTCTAGTGGTGGTAACCCAAAATTTTGGCTTTTCTTTTACTTTCTCTTATGATGGTAATAATAAACAGGACAAATGGAGAGGGTGAATCCCCCTAACGAGGACACAGACAGCAATATAAACAAATAGGTCTAATAGGTGTTCTAATCCCTCTCCACTCTATCCAAGACTATAAAAAAAATAAAAAAAATTGACTATAGTTACTCATAGTTATAGATACTTTCTCCTGTAAGTCACAGGAGTGCACTTGGTTCTGCATTCCTGTTACCCAGATTCAGCCAACGGTCTAAAGTCTGTTTGCTGATGGTCCAGGCTCTGCAGAAATCTTGACAATAATGTCAAGATCCACCCAGATGCCCAACCGGTAGTTGGCCCAGCCTCTCAGTGCACCGCTGAGAGCCTAAGCCAGCCACTGCCGCCCTCTCCCCCTCCCTAACCCATTCGTTCCAGTGAGGGCTGGAGCAGCAGAGAACAGACCGTGTGATGTAGAGCCTGCAAGCGACAGAATTAACATCAGACTGATGCTGCAGCCATCTAGGTGGCTATGTATGTTTGCTTTTTTGTCATCACATACTTCTCTTTTAAATACATATATTATATGTGCTGTACATACAATGTTCTGTTTGACCTGCCTAAAATGAATACAATTTTGCCAATTTTAATCCATAATTGAGTTTAGCCTTTCTTTTTCTGATTCTTGCACAGCTACTAGATTGCATAGCCAGGTCAGTAACATTCATTTTCCTATGGCTTGGCTGGCAGCATGTCTGCAGCTAGCCAGTAGGAGAACTAATAGTTCATCAAGACACTGGCACTGCCCCAGTTGTCAAGAAGTGTCTGGTATTAGACTGTCAACATTGTGTAGTGCAATAGAGCCTTAGGCCGGCCATACACAAATTTGAATGATTCCCCCATCAAAACAGACAGTTCTGACAGGGGAATCCCTCCTACCAAGCCATTTGTCTGTTCCTGGCAGGGGAAGCCGTCCCCCGGTGAGAAGACAGTGATTATTGCTAGCGGCTATAGCAGCCACTAGTGATAATCTTAACTAAAACTGGCAGGCTTGTCGTACCCAAGTTGATCGATCAGCTTGACACATTCCGCCTGCCCATTAATGGTTCGAATGCCTTACTGGCTTACAGTCCCAGTCTTCTTTTGACTTGATGCAAAAATCATAGAACACTACTGTAAAGACAGGCTGCAGAGTATTTTGTAACTATATTTAAAATGCATTTAAAGTGAAATGCCAGGAAAGCAGCTGAATGCATGGTTGAAATAAGTATATGTTAGCCATTTTGTCTTTCATAATATTTGTAATTCTCTTCATCCGCTGTTGAACATCACACACCTCTCGTACATATGGGGTCTTTGCTCCGCATTTAGAAGGAAAACCAAGACATGCATATTATTTCAGTTACCTATCTTTGGGAAGCTCTGCTTATGCATTGTATCTTCTTATGCATTGTTTAGATTGTACAGTCTCAACATTACTCTGGATATTCACCCTCCCACGCTTACCTTTAATGTGATAGACAGCCCTCAATGACCAGCAGGGAGGCTCAGAAGGATTTCCTTCCACTTCCTGTTTCAGAGACACAACAAGAGGGCAGAGGAAACTCCCCAAAATGGGAGATGGGGGAAATTCCCGATGTTATACTGGAACAGGTGTCTCCTCACCTTGTTGTTCTGGTGATGACTCTAAAATGTTGAATATCCCCTTATTTTTAATTTTGATGACAATGGTCACCAAGTTCTCATTTGGAAAACTTGACAGGGCGTCTAACCCCCCCCCCCCCCACACTCAATCTAAAACTTAAATTAGTAGTAAACCCCCAATGTTTTTACTGTAAAGTGTTCTTTTATGCTAATGCAGCCCCAAGCATAACCAATTTTTAGGTATATATCCCTATATTCTCTCTTCTATTGTCAATTGCTCTTCTTACATAACTTATCCTTTCAATGAACTTCTGCCTGGGGGGCACTGACTGTAAAGGCCACATTACCATCACACCACTATAGTTGGTGCTGCGCTCCCTTGAGAATACATCAAATGCGAACCATTGCCCAAGTTACCTTTAACAATTACTTCCCCCGTGATTGAATTGCGCATGTCGCAGGATGAAGCCAGCACACTCACACAAAATTAGAAAAGTTAATGACACTTTAAGAAAGTAAAAAAAATTGCCTTTACATACACCTAAAGATGTGTGTGGTGCTATTTTCTATTAAAAAAATAAATAACATTTATTGACATTTTTAAAGTGCATAAAACACAGCAACGGTGGCACAACTAACAGCTCCTAACAAGACTACGCAGGGCCAACACAATATTACATTAGCAACACTTGAAGATGATTACACCTCTATCTAAGTAACAGAGGCCAACTATCTATGCTAAACGAAAAAAAAAACAAACACACCCGAAACCTCCCACCCCCACCCATTCAGCTCTGTTCCTTCCTCCCAAGGGTTTCCTGAAGACAGGATAATTGAGTGCACCTACAATAAAGTGTTGTAATGTGTCATTAGAAGAGAGCGTAACACCTACATGAGTGGCACTTCCATCGCCATACCTCAGAAAAGCCCACTGTAGAGGCCTAGGAATGGAACTCAGTAGAGTCCAGCCTGTTGGGGTTTCACGTGTCTAAGGTAGCATCTAGGATAGTGTTATCATCACCCACAAACACAATAGGAAGATGAGCGTAAGAAGCTAATTTAGCAAGCAGGTCATAAAGTAATTTGGGTTGGAATGATTGAGGCAAATACACATTTTACTATAACCAGCTTATGATAACAAATGTCAAAGACCACTGCCACATATCGACCTTCTGGGTTAGAAATCACCTGGTGTATAGTACTTGTGATGGAGACTCTGTGGGAACCGGAAAATAAAGCAGTGTATCTACACCTTTAAACAGGGTAATGGGGGCCCAAGTCTGCCGGGCAGGATAGCATACCTGTTTTATGTGTTGTAGTCGCAGCAACTGATGAGCAACAATATCGCCAACAAAAAAAAAGAAGAAAATTCCCCCCAACTAGAGGTATCAAGGCACAATCTGTGCTATGAAGGGATGCATATGGCCGCAAGTGGTTCTCACCTGGGCGGTGGTCAGGAAAAGTGGTTACGGAACCGTAGCGAACCAATCATTAGCTTCCTGAGGGGTCCCTTTAATGTGTCGTTATGTTGGATTCGGAGCCTACTGGGATAAAGCATGCTGTATTGGAAACCCTTGATCCTCAGCCTCTTTCTGATGTCGTTAAAGGAGCGATGTTTCCTCTAGGTTTCCACGGAGGAGTCTGGCAACATCATAATCTTGGCATTCTCAAATTGGAGATCAGGTTGCTTTCTCACTTCAGCCAAGATCATGTCTCTGTCCCTGTAGTTCAAGAATCGCAAAAGGAACGGGTGGGGTGCCTGGTGGACGGTTGTGAACACACGACCAGCCACGATCACATCCGATCACGCCCCCCCCCCCCGTGTGCTATTTTGACTTTCTTTATTGTATTTTTTTTATTTATACTGTGTGTGTGTGTGTGTGTGTGTGTGTGTATATATATGTGTGTGTGTGTGTGTGTGTGTGTATGTATGTGTGTGTGTGTGTGTATATATATATATATATATATATAATATATTTTTTTTTTTTTCATTGGCGAATTCAGATTTTAACCTTGGAGCAAGAAAAAGGTGTTTTGCACCTCATTTTTGGGGCTAACACACCAGTCTGTCTCATTTGTATTCTCTGTGAACTATCCAAATTTTGTATTAGAATTAGATATTGATCTGTCCGTTCTCTGGTCCCTCTGTACAATTGATTTACAGAATGTTTCATACTACGTGTTAGATTCACCGGGAATATGGTAAGGCCCACTTTGCAGGAGTCTTATGAGAATATAACTAGTTTCTTTATTTTGTGCTGTGTCTGCATAATATACTTTGAGCAGATGCTGCGATACTTGCCAAGACTTAAGTGGCCCATTAGCCCAATCAGGTTGTCATGCGGTTTTGGAGCATGTGGTGATAATTGGCATCTTTTTAAACATTTTTACAGTTGGTGGTTAAAGAAGTTTTTATTTTTAAGCCATTCCTCTTTGAAGATTCTGCTGATAGCGATGTTGCACTCTTTATTGTTTTGTGTTTTTTCCATAGAGGAGAAGAGAAAAGATAGGAACCACATAATCATATCCACTTTTAGAATATATAATGATAATTATTTTGCTTCAGCAATTGAATTCCTCGTCAAGGCAACATCTCATACTGAGACTTACACCTGCTGTGTTGTTAGTCGTAATAGAAGTTTACTCAACACACGTATCTGCGGATATGATCTGTGGATTTTCTGAAAAGTCACTTGCGGGAATTTTAAAGGAGAAATAAAATTTTAAGACAATCTGCATCAGAAAGCTTGCCCAATCCTTTGGTGATTGCAGTCAGAACGTCAATACATTTTATTTTAAAGTGGTTGCAAACCCTTACATATACCACGTGAAGTGGTACACAGAGATTAAACAAATACTCCTACATATGTTGTACCTGTTTATCTGCAGTCTTCTCTTCTCTTCTCTAAATCCATTGAAAGTGCTGAATTTATAAAGCTGGTAGAGTTGTCAAAGAAAGGGGGTGGAGAGCTAAAGTTGCACTCTGCAGAGCTCAGTGAGGAGAACTCTGAGCTCATTGGAGAAAAGAGACACACCCCTCTTCAAACAGCACACAAGAACAGAGCTCATGCTGTCAATCAGCTGGAGGCCCTTCCCCATCACCATTTTTCTCTTGGTGTCAGGAAAACTTGTCAGAAGAGACTCGTGCAGATAGCAGAGGAAAGAGGCAGCAGACCGAAATGACATTTAGTGCTCTTAATTAAAGTGGTTGTAAACCCACTTAGGCAACTTGCACCTACAGATAAGCCTAGATTAAGGCTTACCTGTAGGTGCAAGAAATATCTCCTTAACCTACATGTTTAAGGAGATATTTACTATAAAGCGATGCGCCGATGACGTCATGCACACTAGCGGGCCGGCTTCATTGCCGGTTTTCTGAATGGACTCTTGCCGGCCCGAGCGCGCATGCGTGTGACGTCATCGCTGCTCCGGCCAATCACAGCGCCGGAGCTGCGATACATTGACATCCGTGATGGGACATTGAGGCAAGATGGCGGCGGAGGTGACCGAGGACCGCTGCTGGGGCTTCGAACTCAGGTAAGTCATTCATAATGAGCTAGTATGCTATGCATACTAGCTCATTATGGCTTTCTTTTGCAGGATTTTTTTTTAACCAGGGTTTACTTCCTCTAAGTACACACTATAGAATGATATGCTTTGTACATATTTCACGTCTGGGTTTTAACTACCACTTTAAAGTAGAAGTATAAAAATATTTAAGTGACGGTTTGCTAAAGCACTGTGTATTATAAGCAATTGGCTTATTTTTTGTTAAATACATATTTATTGTTTTTTGATTCAAACACATAAAAAAAAAACACACAGGCAGGGTACATTGACCGTTAAAAGGTAACTTATCCAATGTAATTACGGTGTTCAAGTAACGTAGCATAAACACAATCACAGAGAGATCCTGAACAACAGAGTGTTCCAATCTAGGACACGTACCGCCCACATAACGCATATGTGCGGCAGCAAAGAGGGTGGGCTTTAATGCCCACAAGCTGCATATATACATCCAGGGGTGGCAGAGCTTTCTGTGCTAGGAGCATACTCACTACACACTCCCAGCACAGTGACCGAGCTGTCAGAGACAGCTTTTAGGCAATACTAATCGAGCATCGGCTAGGCCAGCTTCCAGTCATGTGACCACTGTGACAGCCAATCACAGTGGTCACGTGATCAGTCAATCCTTTCTGCCCCCTGGCGAACAGACACTATTAAAGGGGTTAAAGTAGCTGTAAACCTGCTATGTTATAGAAACTTTCTATAGTTCTATCTATGCAGGCACCAAAACTGCTTTTGCTTAGTTTCAGAAATGATCTTTCTTACATTTTTTAATTTCAATCTTTTTTTTATTAGAAGGTTTTCCACATATAGAGTCATAGCAGTGAAATTACAGAGATAGCGAAATAAAATTAGACAAATTATTCAAGGCACTATAAACATAGAGATTATTGACAACGTTCATGTAATCAAATCTGAAAGTGCAATAGTTGTCTAATCTGGACAATTCTGCAAGAATAGTAACACATACCTCTCTGGTATACATAACCTATGTATCTGTTACTCTGTCATGGGAGCCTTGTTTCAGTTCGAAGAAGTCCCCTCCTCCCCCCCACGCACCTCGATAGGGAACACACTGTTAAGCTAAGGGGGAAGTTTCGGACCACTAGAGATATCTGTAGTCCCATTGGACAGGTAACAAAATTCCTAGGAAGGCCCAAAAGGCCATGTTTTTGTGCAACATTAAAGTCTAGGTATGTCAGCTTCTGTAATGTTTACCACAGAAATAACAGTAGAACATTAATTATGTAAATGTGACAAGAACATAGAGATTCAAATATAACACTGAAAGATATAAAATAAAATAAGATAAAATAAAATAAAATTAGATAAAAAAACAGAAACAGTGCAGTCATGCTGTTGAAACGAAATACTTATTGAAATGTTATTCTTCAAGTTAAGCCATTTTTGGCCCAGTTTTCATACCATTTGTTCCAAGGATCCCATATCCTATTAGTAATGAAGTTTCTACCAACCCCAGAGGCGAAAAGTGATTCATAAGTGCCATGTGTATTGATTATTTCTTTCTCGTACATCACGGGACACAGAGCGACATAGTCATTACTAATGGGTTATATAGATACCTTCAGGTGCTGGCACTGGCAACTTCCAAAACCGGAAGTACCCTCCCCTATATAAGCCCCTCCCATCCGGGAGCACCTCAGTTTTTTGCCAGTGTCTAAGGTGTTGGCCAAGAAGAAACATGTGTTTTTCACTGAGCTTGCGTACAGGTTCTTTTGGGCCTCAGTAAGCTATTCCGGATCCGACCAAAAAAGCTTCATAGCTAAACGGTCGGTACCCGGGCCTTGCAGAGAAGAGCAAGGTTTTGCCTGTAATGCTTCTCTTAGGAGAGCTGGACCCTGGGATCCAGAGCTCTGGTCATACCCACGACCAAGATGTTTTCTGTGCAGGGTGCTATACAGGTCCAGGGGAGTGGAATCCTTGGGAACCCGGTCCCTGAAGGTTTAATTACAATGCCTGCCGTGATAGGTGAAGTTTGGGCTTCTGTGGCCAAACAGAGTCCTGCGGCGGGGAAAAGGTAAGTGGGGGCCCCTCAGGAACTTGGTTCTATTGAGGGGACCCCCAAGCCTAATATGTCTTTCTGCCTGTTACCTAACGGTATTCCCGCTAAATATTATGCATGCCTGTAACTACTAAAAAATGTAATAATTTTAATAGTGGTCAAGAAAAAAAAAAATATATAATAGACTGCGGTACCTGTGTTAATCCACTAGAGGCCGCTGTGGAACGTTTCTTGTCATGTGGACTAAGTTTCTTTTCATCAGAGCAAGTCCAGGCAGACGGTGAGTTCTCTTGTGGGAAACTGCTTCCTCTGCCATGTTGCAATGCTCGTCCATCCCCCGGCCTGCGGCAAAAGGGGCCCTGGCTCTTGTCCCTAGTTTCCCTTTTCAAAATTAGTGCCGAAGGCGCACGTGGCCGCGCGCGCGCGTGCGCGTGCATGCACCTCTATATATAGAGGTGAGCTGGGAAAGGGGGCGGAGCTTGGGGGATGACGCTCTGTGCGCGCCGCAGCGCTTCTGCGCATGTGCGGGCGTCGCAGCATGTTAAAAACCACAATTATGTGTTGTGAGCTGGCTATGGAGTGCAGAGACAGAGCTGGCAACATTTAAAAAAGGCATACAGCAAGCGGTTGATGCAGGCATCCCCATAGAAAGGCACATTAGTAGACACCAACTGTTTTTATAGCAGCATTTGTGCTAGACTATTGTCAGTAAGTGGTGTATTTCGGCTGGAATACCTCAGCTTTGGGCTTAGGAATATGCCGTCTAAAAACTCCGGGACTAAAAATCCCAGGAAGCATAGGGGGTCTCCATCGGGCTCTGAGGATCTTGGGCATGCTTTGGCTGCACCTATCTCCCCTGAAGAATCAGAGGTTAGTGACCGTAGAGCACCCTCAGGAGTACCTGGTACTGTGGCTGTCCTCAGTTCACCTGCTCCTGTGTATGTAACAGAGGAGGTTTTTTCCTCAGCTCTGGGAGGGCTGGAAGAGAGATTGTCAGCATTGATCGCTGCTTCCCTGTCACAGGAAAAAAGCGCTCGATCTCCGTCTCCTCCCTCAGAGTGCCTGTTAGCGGAGCAACAATCCCATACAGGGATCGACCTACCTGAAGGGGATCAGGATGAGGTCGATTCTGTTGTAGAGGAATCAACAGTGGAAGAGCCATTCTCAGCATCACATGCTGAAAGATTATGGGTTCAGTCCCTGACTAACATGGTCCGATCAGCATTTAAAATGCCCCTTGCGGAGCCATCATCCACTTCTGTCTCCTCGTTGGGGTCGCTAAAAGCTCCCCAGACTGTTTGTTCCTTTCCGATCCATCCTTTACTGGAAGGGCTCATTTACCAGGATTGGGAGCATCCTGATAAAATATTTACTCCTCCCAAGAGATTTCAAGTGGTCTATCCCATGGAGGATAAGTTCATCAAAAAATGGAGGGTCCCTACAGTGGACGCAGCCATCTCTTGTGTGAATAAATCACTGACATGTCCAGTGGATAATGTCCAAATGTTCAAGGACCCAATAGATAAAAAATTAGAGTCCTTATTAAAATCTGCTTTTGCTACAGCAGGCTTGGTGACACAACCAGCAGTGGCAGCTATTGGGGTCTGCCAAGCAGTGAAGGATCAGTTGAAACAGGTCTTAAGGGACTTGCCAGATCAGCAGGCTCTTGCCCTAGCTGATCTACCTAGAGCCTTATGCTTTGCGGTTGACGCTATAAAGGATTCAATCCATCAGGCCTCCCGCCTTACGCTGTCTGTAGTACATATGCGCAGGCTTTTATGGCTCAAAAACTGGTCTGCTGAAGCTCCCTGTAAAAAATTGCTGGTCAGCTTCCCATTTCATGGTGAACGCTTATTCGGGGAAGACCTGGATAAATATATCCAGAGAATTTCCAGCGGTAAAAGTACACTTTTGCCGGTTAAAAACAGAGTTAGAGGTCCCTCTTTTAAGAGGCCTGCTTCTCCAGTCCCTAGGACATCGGCTGTGAAACAGTTCCGACGGCCTCCTCGGTCAAATCCCGGAGGTAAAAATCAGGGACAATTGCAGGGTAACAAGAAGCCCTGGAGCAGGAGAGGTACAAAACCTCCCCCAAAGTCAAATGCATGAAGGGTTGCCCCCACTCAATCGGGTGGGGGGGAGACTTCAGTTGTTCACAGAGACCTGGCGGGACACGATCAGAGACAGATGGGTGCTCTCCGCAGTAAGTCTGGGATACAAATTGGAGTTAAAAGACTCCCCTCCTTCCCACTTTATAAGGTCAAACGTGCCAAGGGATCCCCAGAAGAGAGGATCCCTCCTGTTGGCACTAGAACAATTATTGCTCCAAGCAGTAATTATAGAGGTTCCCCTGGAAGAATGGGGGTTCGGGTTTTACTCAAACCTCTTTACAGTCCCGAAGCCAAACGGGGACGTGAGGCCCATATTAAATCTAAAAGGGCTAAACAAATTCCTACATATCAGGACTTTCCGGATGGAGTCGATCCGATCGGTGGCCACTGCCCTACAAGGGGAGGAATGGTTAGCCTCGATCGACATCAAAGATGCTTATTTGCACATTCCCATCTTTCCAGCCCACCAAAAATTTCTACGCTTTGCGGTAGAAGGGCGCCATTTTCAGTTCAGAGCCTTACCCTTCGGTCTGGCCACAGCACCACGAGTGTTCACAAAAATTCTGGCCCCATTATTGGCCAATCTAAGAACACGAGGTGTAACGATAATGGCATATCTAGACGACTTGTTGCTGATAGACCACTCAGTGGAAAAACTAGAAGTGGTTGTTCACGAGACAATCAAGTATCTGGAATATCACGGTTGGATTATCAACCGAGACAAGTCAGCCCTAAAACCAGTCAAAAGTCTGGAATACTTGGGGCTAAGGCTGGATTCAGACCAGAGAAAATTTTTCTTGCCTCAAGAAAAGGTGTCGTCTTTGAGAGATTTGATCCACTTAGTGGGTACAAAAAGACAGCCATCCATACGCCTGTGCATGAGGCTGCTGGGAAAAATGGTGGCATCATTCGAAGCAGTACCCTACGGTCAATTCCATTCAAGGAATTTGCAAAGGGCCATACTGTCAGCCTGGAACAAAAAAGTTCAGGCCCTAGACTTACCAATGTCCTTGTCCCCTTCCGTTCGCAAGAGCCTCCGCTGGTGGTTGGTTCCCCAGAATCTGGAAAGAGGGAAATCCTTCAGTCCGATTTCTTGGAAGGTGGTCACTACAGATGCCAGCCTTATAGGCTGGGGAGCAGTACTGGAGCAATGGTCTCTCCAGGGCAGATGGTCGGATGCAGAAAAGGCCCTGCCCATCAATCTCTTAGAGATACGAGCAGCCCGGTATGCCCTAGTAGCATGGACATCCAAACTCCAAGGGTCCCCTGTCAGAATTCAATCAGACAATGCCACAGCAGTGGCATATATCAATCATCAGGGGGGCACCAGGAGTCGTGCAGCCCAGAGGGAAGTAAATTACATCCTGAAATGGGCAGAAAGATATGTCCCAGCCATATCTGCGGTATTCATTCCAGGAGTGAAGAATTGGAAGGCGGACTTTCTAAGTCGCCAACAATTATGCCCAGGGGAATGGTCCCTTCATCCCGAGGTTTTTCGGACAATATGTCAGCGGTGGGGAACACCGGATGTAGATCTGCTAGCATCCAGATTCAACGCAAAAGTGGACAGGTTTGTCTCTTGGACAAGGGATCCCCTAGCTTGCGGCTCGGATGCCCTAGTGTTCCCTTGGGATCAGTTCAAGCTGATATATGCATTCCCACCGCCACAATTGTTACCTCGATTACTCCGCAGAATCAGGGTAGAAAAGAAACCAGTGATTCTGGTGGCTCCAGCGTGGCCCCGAAGAGCATGGTACGCGGAAATTGTAAAGATGTCTGTGGGGAGTCCTTGGACCCTCCCACATCGTCCGGACCTGCTTTCGCAAGGACCGATATACCACCCTTCCTTACCAGCCCTAGGTTTGACGGCCTGGCTATTGAAGCCCACATTCTAAAAAAGAGAGGGCTCTCTAATTCTGTGGTATCTACCATGATCAATGCCAGGAAGCCGGTATCCAGGCAGATCTACTATAGAATCTGGAAGGCGTACATCACCTGGTGTGAGGCCAAGAAATGGCATCCACGTAAATACGTAATAGGTAGGATTCTGGACTTCCTACAATGGGCTGTAGATAGGAAGCTTGCCTTGAGTACTTTCAAGGGTCAGATTTCGGCCTTGTCAATATTTTTTCAAAGGCCCTTGGCTTCGCATTCACTAGTCAAAGCCTTTATACAAGGAGTGATGCGTATTAGTCCTCCGGTTAATATTCCCATATGTCCATGGGATCTAAACCTGGTTCTGTCGGTTCTACAGAAACAACCATTTGAACCATTACAGCATATTTCTTTGGTTCTTCTCACCAGGAAATTGATTTTTCTAGTAGCCGTTTGTTCGGCTAAAAGAGTGTCGGAATTAGCAGCTATGTCCTGTAGGGAGCCATATCTGGTTATCCATAAGGACAGAGTAGTGTTACGTCCTCATCCAGCCTTTCTTCCTAAGGTGGTATCGAGGTTTCATTTGAACCAAGATGTGGTTCTTCCTTCTTTTTTCCCCAAACCTACTTCGGTAGAGGAAAAGTTATTGCATTCTTTGGATGTAGTAAGAGCAGTTAAAGCTTATCTAAAAGCCACTGCTCAGATTCGCAGAGCGGATACTTTGTTTATTCTGCCGGAAGGCCCCAGAAAGGGTCAGGCAGCATCAAAATCTACTTTAGCCAAGTGGATTCGACAGGTCATAATGCAAGCCTATGGCTTGAGAAGGAGACCGCCTCCGTTCAAAGTTAGGGCGCACACCACGAGAGCAGTTGGAACTTCATGGGCAGCGCATCACCAGGCCTCCCTGGCTCAAATCTGTAAGGCCGCAACATGGTCTTCAGTACACACGTTTACTAGGTTCTACCAGGTGGACGTTAGAAGTCAGGAGGATGTCGCCTTTGGGCGCAGTGTGTTGCAGGCCGCAAAAGATCCTCATGTCTGATAGCGCTCAGCTTAGGTATGGTGTATCCCCCCCCCCTCGTTGGGCATTGCTTTAGGACATCCCATTAGTAATGACTATGTCGCTCTGTGTCCCGTGATGTACGAGAAAGAAAATAGGATTTTTATAACAGCTTACCTGTAAAATCCTTTTCTTGGAGTACATCACGGGACACAGAGCTCCCACCCCTCTTTAGGGACACTTATTGCTTTGCTACAAAACTGAGGTGCTCCCGGATGGGAGGGGCTTATATAGGGGAGGGTACTTCCGGTTTTGGAAGTTGCCAGTGCCAGCACCTGAAGGTATCTATATAACCCATTAGTAATGACTATGTCGCTCTGTGTCCCGTGATGTACTCCAAGAAAAGGATTTTACAGGTAAGCTGTTATAAAAATCCTATTTTTTATCACTTCAGAGAGGGCAGGATGTGAAGTGTCCTTCCAGTGCCTAACCAAAGCCAGCCTAGCCGCTAGGAAAATATGTGACAAAAGGGATCTCATGTGAGGAGGAAATACTTCCGTCCCCAAAGAGAGCAATGCCATACCAGGAGTGGGTTCCATCTTAACCTTAAGTGTCTGTAATACGAGGTTAAAAATCAATTGCCAATAATTTGTTACTTTAGGGCATGACCATAATATATGATATAATGTACCCACTCCCCCACACTGTCTCCAACAATGGGGTGATATTCCCTGTGCGAATTTGGACAATCTATATGGAGTGAGGTACCATTTTAGTAAATTTTTTTGAAAGAGTTCCCACAGGTTAGCACTTTTGGTAGAGTTATATGTCGTATTCAAAGCCATTTTCCATTGATCTTCAGAGTATACTCTTTCAAAATCTTTCTCCCAGGTCTGCATATCACTAGATTTAATAAACAGTAGTTTATTTTGGAGGTATGAGTAGAACAATGATATGCCTTTAATTTTGGTGGTATTGGACAGGAAGTATTGGGATAATTGCCATGGGAGGGAGGTAGATTGATTGCGTGAGTGTCTCAAGAAGTGTGCAATCTGAAGGTATTGGTAATAGTCCGTTGGAGGGATATCAAATTCCAGTTGTAGGGCTCGAAAGGTTTTGAGAGCAGGCCCTATCAAAAGGTCATCTACTTCGAGGTTTGTTCTGGAGCTCCAATGTGTCAGAGAGATATCAGGGATTAGATGGGATAAAGCAAATATAGGAAATTTTAGTGGAGTAAGTTTTGTGCCGGGGAACCTTTGTGTCGTCAGTGACCGCCATGCTTCAATACAGGCTTGTATGGTTGGTCCTACATCTTTAGGATATGAAGGCATGAAGGAGCTGGCTATGAGAAGGTTGTATAAGTTTTGTCTGGGAATCTGGTGTTGTTCAATGAGAGTCCATAGGTTGGGTGAAGAGGGACAGAACCAGTTTTTTAGTTGGGCTAATATAGCAGCCGTATAGTAATCTCAATAAGTTTGTTAAGTGCACAACGGGCCCTCTTATCCCCCCCATATGTATTTATTTATGATGGATTGTGCAGAGGAAAAGAAGGAGGTAGGGACTGGAATAGGGAGGGTTCTAAAGATATATATTAGTTGTGGGAGGATTTGCATTTTAAAGGCCGCCAATCTTCCCGACCAAGATAGTTCAAATCTCGTCAATTTGTTGAGTTTGAATTGGAGTGATTGAAGTATGGGGGTATAGTTTTCTTTAACTAGGTCTGAGGAGTTCGGAGTGAGTGTGATCCCAAGATAGGAGATGCCTGTGTCTTTCCAGATGTATGGATAGCGGTTGCTAAGGGTGTTTTTAAGTTTGACTGGAATTCCCAAGTCTAGGATATATGATTTGGTATCATTAACCTTATAGTAGGACACTTCCGTGAAATACTGTAATGTTCGATGTACTGAATCTAGAGACTTTCCAACATTGGGGAGCATAAGGATGATATCATCCGCAAAGAGGCTGATGGTGTGAATCGTGTCCCTAATTTTAAATCCTTCTATATGGGGGTGGGAGCGGATATAGGTTGCCAAGGGCACCACGAGGAGGTTGAAAATGAGTGAGGAGAGTGGACACCCCTGTCTGGTTCCATTCGATATCGTGAATGGTGTAGAAAGCATTCCGTACGTGTACACCTGAGCCGATGGGGTGGTATACAATGCCATTATAGCCGAGTGGATTTGGCCCACAAATCCAAATTTGGTGAGCACCTTAGCCAAGTAATCCCAATGGATTCTGTCAAACGCCTTCTCTGCATCTAAAGCCAGGAGCAGAGAAGGCTTTTTGGTCTTATTAGCAAAATGTATTATGTTGATGAGGCGTCTTGCTGCATCAGCCGTTTGTCGGCCTTTTGTAAACCCTGATTGGTCCAGGTGTATCAGTGCTGGTAAAAGATCCACTAATCTGTTAGCCAGTAACTTAGCATACAATTTAAGATCACAGTTCAGCAACGAGATAGGTCTAAAATTTTGTGGTGTGTTAGGTTCCTTCCCAGGCTTTGGCAGAGCCACTATCAATGCCCTAAGCATCTCCGAAGGAAGAGGAGACAGCGGTATTGAAAATTTTTGTGAGATGTGGGAGTAGCTCCGGTTTAAAAGTTTTATAATATTCCCCCGTAAAACCATCTGGACCAGGCGATTTGTTCAGAGGAAGGGAGTCAATGGCTTTAGCTATTTCCGCTTCTGAGAAGGGGGAGTTGAGGTTTTCTAGTTGGGTTGGTGATACTTGAGGGAGATTAATTTTATCTAAAAAACCCATAATAATGGATTCTGTAGGTTGGGCTGTAGAGGGATCATCTCTCAAATTGTAGAGAGAGCTGTAGTAACAGCTAAATGCATTTGCTATAGCTTGTGGGTGGTATACCTTTTCCTGAGTGACAGGATGGAGGATATAAGGAATTTTTGTCTTAAGCCTCTGGCCTCTGAGGCGATTGGCCAAGAGCTTCCCGGCTTTATTGCCACTCACATAATAAGTCATCTTAAGGCGTTTAGAGGATTTTTCAAAGTCATCCAACAGTGTTGGGCGAAGGTCATGTCGGAGTTGTGTTAGCTGTTCCGACATATGCAAGGTGGCTGTTTGTTTGTTTTGGGCTTCTAGAGATTGAATTTTGGTAATGAGTTCTTGGATATACTGTCTTCTCTTCCTCTTTTTTTTTTTTTTATTCTTTATTTTGTTTTATCAAGATTTCAATTATGTTACATCAATACATTTCCATTGATCCAGCCAAGATAATAAGCATACAAAAATAATACTGAGTACTAAGAGATTCCTGGCTCTCTCCTTATACTCACATTTCTAAAATCTCGATTTCATCCCCCCCCCTTTCCCCTTTTATATCCCCCTTCCCCCTTCTACCTCTTATTTTCTACCATTTCTCTACTACTTTCTCAGATTTTCTACATACAGGTCCTTCTCAAAAAATTAGCATATTGTGATAAAGTTCATTATTTTCTGTAATGTACTGATAAACATTAGACTTTCATATATTTTAGATTCATTACACACAACTGAAGTAGTTCAAGCCTTTTCTTGTTTTAATATTGATGATTTTGGCATACAGCTCATGAAAACCCAAAAATCCCATCTCAAAAAATTAGCATATCATGAAAAGGTTCTCTAAACGAGCTATTAACCTAATCATCTGAATCAACTAATTAACTCTAAACACCTGCAAAAGATTCCTGAGGCTTTTAAAAACTCCCAGCCTGGTTCATTACTCAAAACCGCAATCATGGGTAAGACTGCCGACCTGACTGCTGTCCAGAAGGCCATCATTGACACCCTCAAGCAAGAGGGTAAGACACAGAAAGAAATTTCTGAACGAATAGGCTGTTCCCAGAGTGCTGTATCAAGGCACCTCAGTGGGAAGTCTGTGGGAAGGGAAAAGTGTGGCAGAAAACGCTGCACAACGAGAAGAGGTGACCGGACCCTGAAGAAGATTGTGGAGAAGGACCGATTCCAGACCTTGGAGGACCTGCGGAAGCAGTGGACTGAGTCTGGAGTAGAAACATCCAGAGCCACCGTGAACAGGCGTGTGCAGGAAATGGGCTACAGGTGCCGCATTCCCCAGGTCAAACCACTTTTGAACCAGAAACAGCGGCAGAAGCGCCTGACCTGGGCTACAGAGAAGCAGCACTGGACTGTTGCTCAGTGGTCCAAAGTACATTCAGAAATCAAGGTGCCAGAGTCTGGAGGAAGACTGGGGAGAGGGAAATGCCAAAATGCCTGAAGTCCAGTGTCAAGTACCCACAGTCAGTGATGGTCTGGGGTGCCATGTCAGCTGCTGGTGTTGGTCCACTGTGTTTTATCAAGGGCAGGGTCAATGCAGCTAGCTATCAGGAGATTTTGGAGCACTTCATGCTTCCATCTGCTGAAAAGCTTTATGGAGATGAAGATTTCATTTTTCAGCACGACCTGGCACCTGCTCACAGTGCCAAAACCACTGGTAAATGGTTTACTGACCATGGTATTACTGTGCTCAATTGGCCTGCCAACTCTCCTGACCTGAACCCCATAGAGAATCTGTGGGATATTGGGAAGAGAAAGTTGAGAGACGCAAGACCCAACACTCTGGATGAGCTTAAGGCCGCTATCGAAGCATCCTGGGCCTCCATAACACCTCAGCAGTGCCACAGGCTGGTTGCCTCCATGCCACGCCGCATTGAAGCAGTCATTTCTGCAAAAGGATTCCCGACCAAGTATTGAGTGCATAACTGAACATAATTATTTGAAGGTTGACTTTTTTTGTATTAAAAACACTTTTCTTTTATTGGTCGGATGAAATATGCTAATTTTTTGAGATAGGATTTTTGGGTTTTCATGAGCTATATGCCAAAATTATCAATATTAAAACAAGAAAAGGCTTGAACTACTTCAGTTGTGTGTAATGAATCTAAAATATATGAAAGTCTAATGTTTATCAGTACATTACAGAAAATAATGAACTTTATCACAATATGCAAATTTTTTGAGAAGGACCTGTAGCTCCATGTTTTCTTAAAATCTTTCCAACATTCCCACTTGTTTTTAAATCCTTTTTTTTCCTCCTCTACGCCATACTTCTCTTCCTCTTAACCCCTGCCCCCAATTTTATCAAAGCTCCTCTTATAAAAGCCTTATGTGCATTCCATACAACCATTGGATCAGATACAGAATTAACATTATTGGAGAAAAATTCAGACAGCTCTTCCCGTAGCTTGGTTTTGGAAGGATCAGCCTGGAACAGTCCCGGGTTGGATCGCCAAACGAATGTAGTATTAACGCTTGGCGAATCTTCAACCGAAAGCGTCACCGAGGCATGATCCGACCACGTGATGTCATTTATCTTGGAGCTAGTTATTTTAGTTGTAAGCCATTTGTCCGTAAGGAAAAGGTCCAGTCTCGTGTAAATCCTATGACTAACGGAGAAGAAGGAATAGTCTTTTTCAGTGCCATGTAGGCATCTCCATGCGTCATAGAGTTCTTGCGCATGAAGTGTCGCCTGAAGCGAAGGTTGGTGTCTAGTGGAAGTGGTCATGGAATCCACGCGGGGGTCAGGTGGCAGATTGAAATCTCCACATACCAAAAGGAAACCTCTTTGCACCTTTCTAACTTTCTTGAGAACCTGATTTAAGAATCGTGGTTGGTGCTTGTTGGGTGCATATACATTGACCACTGTATATGCAGTAGAATTGATATCACATATCAAGATGTGATAGCGTCCCAGGGGGTCCGCACATTCGCTGTGAAGTTTAAATGTAACTGTGTCTTTAATTGCGGTCATGACTCCCCTCTTTTTAGCGGAAGTGCTTGCTGTAAATACATGTGGGTACTTAGGATGAGTGCATTTGGGCGGTTTATGAATATGAAAGTGAGTCTCTTGGACACATAGAATATCGCATTTGTGTTGGTTTGCTTCATTCCATAATGACTTCCTCTTAACCGGATGATTAAGGCCTTTGGCGTTAATAGTCAAAAAAGTGATAGTCATTATGGATGATGTACAGTCTCCAGCATATGAGCATTACGTGCATAGCACTTACATTTGGTGGTTTGAGTCTCCACAACGATATAAGTATGTAGACAATGGTTCCGCGCGTCCAGGATTCCATAGGGATATTCAAGTGACAATCAGTAGAAAGGGAGGTAGCTATACAGCCGACTGCAGGTGAGAAACACTGAAAAAAATAAAAGTCAGGGAAAACAACAAAGAACAAAGAGCACAGAAAAAACTTGTTGGTCATGTGGACCGAACTGTAGCTAGTAGCTACTTTAGTTTCAAGGGGTAGGTAGCCTTAGCCTAACAGGATGTCTCCAGAACAGGGACATAAACAATATTGGGTCTTGGACTAACCCATGTATCCCTTCAACTGTGCGAACGAGCATTTTTGGAGTTAACCAGGTTCCAGTCTTCTGTGTTGTGGACATGGTTTCTGTTGTTGGAGCCAGGAGGAGGCTCATCTGGGATGATGTGCCACGTTTTGAGTAATTCAAGGCCTTTGGCTAGGGTGTCAACTGCATGTTCTTTCCCGTCGTTAGTAATGAGAAGTTTAGTTGGGAACCCCCAGCGGTATGCGATTTTGTGATTGCGCAAAGTTTTGGAGATAGTGTTCAGACTCCTCCGTTTTTGTAAAGTGAATTGAGACAAATCTGAGAAGAACTGCAGATCTTTGTATTGTGCCGGCAGGAGATCCTTATTGCGCACTGTAGTCATCAAGCGTTCTTTTACATGGAAAAAGTGCAAACGTAAGATAATGTCTCTGGGTATTTTATCAGGGAGATAGGATACACAGGCTCCCAAAACCCTCCTATCGATAGTAGCATTGATTTTAGTAAGGTCTGGTAAGATGGAGGTGAACATCTTTGTGGCATAGCTGCGCAGATCCGACTGCTGCACAGACTCGGGGACCCCTCTCAGCTTGAGGTTGTTCCTTCTGGAACGGTCCTCGAGATCTGCGATCTTAGCTTTGACTGATTCCATCTCCTCATCTCTGGCATCATGCGCATCTACCAAATTATTGATAGTGGATGCAAATTCCCCCATCTTGGTGTCAACATGTTCAACCCTATCAAGTCACTGTTTGTATGTCTTTCCCAAACTTGTGAACACAAGCCATCATATCCTGATGAAGTGAGCTTCTTAGGGAGACTAACATGTCTTTTAAAGTTGTGTCTAACACAGGTTGATTGCTGGTAGGGAAGCGGTCTATAGAGTCAGGGAGTTCTCTGGTGTCATCCCCTGACTCTAGGTCTCTGCTCACCTCGTGAGAAGCATCCATGCCATCCCGCTTAAATCGCGATTTCTCAGGGCTCCCAGAAGCCGAGGAAGGTGTGGGAGAGTTCTCCTTACTCAATGGCGAGTTCCTTTTAGTGGTTTTATCCGTCTTGTGTGTAAGATGAGGAGTGCTCGCCGCGGCGGGCCTAGGAGAGCCGGCACCATCTTGCCTCTGCTCCCACGTGAAAAATTCAGTCAGTTTCTGGGGTTTCTGGCCCCCCCTTCGCTTGCCCGGCATGGTGGTCGTTTACAGCGGAGATCGCTAAGTTTGTGTGCCTCGATCGCCGTTCTGCGGGTGCTGAGTGCCGTTTTGTCCCTGTGTTGCCCGGAGCTCCGTTCTCATGCGGCCATCTCGGTCGCCGTCAAGCTCCGCCCCCTTTCTTACATTTTTTTACGTGATTAAAAAGTTCTGCCATTTGACCATGCATCTCTTCTTCCTCATTGTGGGCACAGGGTTACAGGACACTGTGCAGACAGGAAGTATGCCTGTAATCCATAGTCTTTTCGGCCTGAGGCAAGATGCAGGCTGTGCCTAAAGCAGAACTTCACCCAAAAGGAGAAGTTCCAATTTTCTTCCCCCCCCTTCTCTTCAACTTTTGGCTTATTTATATAATTTTTTTGGAGAGCAGGCACCTGGTTTTGACAGTTCATCCTCTCCCTCCCTGCCAGCAGCCTCTTGGGACACGCCACGGATCCCACAAGGCCGCAGGACCATTCACAAACTGCAGCTTTACTTGCGCATGCGCAGTGGGAAGCCGGCTTTGAAGCTGCAAGTATTCACAGCCGGCTTCTCACAATAAAGATGCCAGTGCCAGGGACCCGAAGACCTGTGAATAAATGGCCCAGGTGAGGATGGTGCTGGATCCCTGCCAAGTCTTCCATCTATCTTATTTGTGTGGATGGAGGAATCACCTGACTGCAAACTAAATGGTTATTTTTTTTTGTTCAAAGGGACTTAGATGAGCATGCATAATAACAAGCCAGATCACTCATTGCTACTCTGAATCTTGGATAAGAGTGGGGCCTTATAAGAGAGCATGTTTCATACCTTTCCTGGGAGAGGTGAGTGCAGTGTTTACTCTTTTGCAGCGCTTGGTTCACCAGTGCTAACTTCCTGGGTGTGTTCGATAATGTGGTTGATTTACTAAAAATGGAGAGTGCAAAATCTGGAGCAGCTCTGCATAGAAGCCAATCGGCTTTCCGTTTTTTTTTTTTTTTTTGTAAAGCTTAATTGAACAAGCTGAAGTTAGAAGCTGATTGGCTACCATGCACAGCTGCACCTGATTTTTGCAGTTTTAATAATTCAACCCCGATCTATTCTCTGCTAGGCAATGTGGTTCTTCTTTCTTTGTGCTACATCACTACAGGACACAGCAGTGGTGTAGCGGCAGGTGTGCTCAGGCATCATCCAGGGTCAGAATCTTCTTCCAGGACTAAAATCTCTCCCCTAATTAGATTTCCAGTATCAAATGCCCCATACCTTAAACATAAAGCTTTAAATAAAGCACTTGGCTCCATATTTAGGCTGAGTGCTTGTCAAGTGACAAGTGAAAGAAAAACGCCAAGAGCATTTATTATGGTATTTTATCTTTCCTTACCTTACGGTTATATTTTTACCTTTTACTGTATTGTCACTAGAGATGGGAAGGCCTAGAAAAGAACTGAAAAATGTGTTTTTTTTTCTATCTTTTTCAAAGCGTTAAATATTGCAAGTTCTCCTAGCTGAAGGCAAGCAAATTTTGGAATACAATTCAAGTAACACTGTACTTGTCAATACAGTTCTCAAACAAGAGAAACATGCATTTCTGCCACTACTAGCAGGCACTGCAGGGGAAAGGCTCCAGTTTAGTTTGCTTGTGTGCTCCATCTTTTACCTCCTACAATTGGGTGATTGTTTGGGATACAGTAGATGATAGTTTATATCCACTCAGGCCTTAATTCACAGGTGAGAGGGTAAATTTGTCTAACAAATTTGTTTATCTTTATAACTTATAAATGATCCTTACTAATGTTCTCCACTATCCCAGCATAATGCTTCCCTATAGTCTGGTCAGTAAATAGTTTTTTCTTTTCCTTCTCTCTGTGAAATGGTGAAACCATCAACGAGAGTTTGGAAACATTTCCAATGGAATTTCTGCTGAGAGAAAAGCTGCAAATTGCAAATATTCTCGGAAGTATTCTTTTCCAAATGCTACAACACATCCTGGCCTGCCAGAGGTAACCTAAAGACATTAAAAAATACTTTATGAATGAAATGATGAGGACCATAATGGAAGTACGAGTAGCTTTTCCTTCCAGAGTTCTCATTCCAGAAAAACTCTTTCTGCTGCTTCTGGATCATCACAAAGTGTTTCTTCACTAGCAGCATCTTCAAGGAATGAAGCGTTACAAGCCACTACCTCCCAAAAATACACAATCTCTTCATTTATAGAGAAAATGACACCTAAAAATCAGGGGAATTGATCAAGCTCTTGCAAGAGCATTATATGCTTCTGGATCATTGATGTCAATAACTGAAAATGCATATCGTCAGGAAGCTATTACACGATTATGGGGGGGGGTTACCTGTTCTCCTGTATAGTTGAGATTTTCTTAACGTATACAGTCCTTGTTATTCCGTTTGTAATAAAAAATACAACTTTAAAAAGCAAATGTAACAAAATATACTTTTGGTTTGTAAAACTTTTTCAGACTGATTTTTTTTTTTATGACTTTCTGGCAAAAAATAGGGGGGGAAATTTTCAGAAGTTTTACATCTCTAATTGTAGCATTACTTATCAGCAATAGTTCCAGAAAAAATTTCAGCACATTTAGTTTTCTGGTTTTCCGCTGTGGAAAAGGCTGTGGTAGTTACTAGTCCAAGGATACCAATTACATCTGGACAAGGTGAAGAAAATTCTAAAAATGTAACTGCCTAAACCCAAGATAATATTTGTGCGATTGCAAACTGAACCTTGGTGACAAAAAACGATATAAAACAAATACAATAAAAACTAAATTAAATCAAACGGACAGCAGCATCTAAATCACCAATCTGATTAGGATGTGTAACAAGCTCCAACCAAACGATTAAAAGTGCGCTATCCTCGTGCTAAGTATAAGTTAATAAACACACAACATATGATGTTTAATGTCTTTTTTTTTTCTGCAGGTTATTGTAGTTTGTGAGATAATACCAAATATCTATGGGAATCTTTAGGTTATGGTTGTGGTGGGAGGGCCCATGGAACCCAGAATCCCTTGGAAAGTATGGGGTACCCTTTTTTCAGCTCCGTATGCACCTCTTATGTCTAAGTTACCCTGTGCCAGAGAAAATATGTCTTGGATTACTTAAAATGGGACAGTAATATTTATCCACAATATCTCCCAGGATATGTAAAGTCTATTCTTGGTTTGTTTGATTCTGAACTCAACATGTTAATTGAAAAAGCTGATCACATTGGCCTCTGTACAATGTAGGAGACGAGCCGACACTTACTGGAAGCTTCTGCTCTTGTGTGAAGATGTCCTTGTACTTATGATAATGTGTATTGTATAGCCGGTGAGCTAGGAAACGTGAAGTCTACCCTAAAAGGTCATATCTCTGAGTCACCTAGTCTGGGTAAATGATTTAGTAATTAGCTCACGTTAATTTATGTTTCTGGTATTGTTAGAGCAATATGAGCAGGAGGGGTGAACTCCCTCCTCTTTTACTGTATATAAGACTGTATTTTGGTTCTATAAAACAGTCCATGTTCAGCAGACAAACAAGTATCATCTCGTTGTGTGTTTGTGAACAGCTGGAATATCTGATATCTATATCCAGACTGATAGGAAGCGGTATATGACGAAGGCACTCAAGCGGAGTGTGGGATGTTTCGTTAAAATTAAAATTTCTTAAGCGGGAACATTTGTCAAGCTTAAAGGCCCTTTCACACGGATGTGTCCATGTGCTGGCTCCGCTTTGCTCAGCGGGGATCGCTCCCTCGATCCCCGCTTAGCAGGGACCGACCAGTCAGAGCGCCACTCTCCCCTATGGGGGATCCGATGTCGACGGACCGTATAGGATCGGAGCTGGTCAGATGTCAGCGGGCATGTCACCGCTGACATCCGTGGTTCCATAGAGGTGCACGGAGCGTCCGTGCAGGTCCGCCTAAAAAACTGACAGGTGGACCTGAACGGTCCGCTCGTGTGAAAGGGGCCTAAATGACACTATGGGGTTGATTTACTAAACCTGGAGAGTGCAAAATCTGGTGCAGCTGTACATGGTAGCCAATCAGCTTTTAACTTCAACTTGTTCAATTAGGCTTTGCCAATAAAACCTAGAAGCTCATTTGTTTCTATGCAGAGCTGCACCAGATTTTGCACACTCCAGTTTTAGTAAATCAACCCATATGTTCTTATATTGCATGGGTAAGCATTCGTATATATGATAACCTTGTTTAAAGAGGTTGTAAAGCCTCATGTTTTTTCACCTTAATGCATCCTATGCATTAAGGTGAAAAAACACCTTGCACTGTCCGACCCCCCTGAGCCCCCGTTTTACTTACCCGAGCCCGAACTTCCGTGGGCGCGATTTTGCGTCGTTCTCCCCACGGCTTCTCGGGTCTTCATTGGATGGATTGATAGCAGCGCAGCCATTGGCTCCCGCTGTTGTCAATCAAATCCAATGACACGCCCGCCAGGGATCGGGGCTGAGTCATACTCGGCGGCTATGTACGCAGAGTGTATGACACGGGAGTGCGCCCGCAAGGTAACCCCCTTGGGAGAGCGCTTCCCAGAGGGGGTTATCTATTGCGGAGAGGAGCTGCCGTGGGACCCCAGCACAGGAGGATTGGAGCCACTCTGTGCAAAACGAACTGCACAGTGGAGGCAAGTATGACATGTTTGTTTTTTTTTGTTTTTTTTTTAAACGTGAACCTATAGTATCACTTTAATCCATTCTCCTACTGATAGGCAAAATTTGCCGTAGTCTAGTACTCTTACAGGGATTAGTACATTGTTCCTATTCTCACAATTTTTGACAGGATATGTTTCCAAACTATCAAGGTGGATTTGATACTGAGAAAATTTGGCATGTAAATTTGTTTGGGAAGTACATAATTGGCTAAAGATAAGGCGAACATTTCATGGCCTATAGTAACCTCTTTTTCCATAGTTTATCTTCAGGAGAAGAAAAACAGTACTGTCCTTCATTTGGTCTAATATTGAGAATGCCACCCTACGTTTTTTACCATCCCTTATGAAGTTTTTAACCACTTCAGTCCTGTAAGGATTTACCCCCTTTACTGTGCTATAAACAAAAAAAGATTGACCATTTTTGTATCCATACTTCTCACGCAGATTATTAGTTCAATAGGAAGATTCATAGGTAATACATAACACTTGTTCTTATTGACCTTGGAGTATGGCACATTCCCAAAGCATTCTATTAATCTTTGGACAACAGATAAAGAAGTTTCAAGGTTTATAAAAGGAGGGTTTGTGGGACTTTAAATGAAGCACATGGCCCATAAGGCTCAGTGCCTCCATCCCTAATTTGAATAAAGAGGATTTTGGGACTTTAAGACCCCTTTCACAGGGGGCGTTTTGCAGGCGCTATAGCGCTAAAAATAGTGCCTGCAATCCGCCCTAAAACAGCTGGAGCGGTGCGCTGGCAGGGTGTCAGAAAAAGTCCTGCCAGCAGCTTCTTTGGAGCGGTGAACTCACCGCTCCTAATGCGCTGCTGCCCATTGAAATCAATGGGCAGCACCACCGTACCGCTGGCAAAACGCTGCTGTAGCGGCGCATATAAAAATAGCGGCGTTTTACCGCCGACGCTATGGGCGGCCGGCACAGTGTGAAAGGGGTGTAAATGAGATGCAAACAAAGCAGTGAATGAATGGTATTGTGAAGAAACACTAGAAAATAAAAAAAAAGTGAGTACACCCCTCACATTTTTGTAAATATTTTATTATTTTATGCTCTCCAAGCATTCCCAGTATTGTTATTCGTTTTTTTAATTATTCTTATTCTGATTATTCTTATTTTTATTCCGTAAGTTTTTTGGCTCTGCGTAACTTCTGCATACTTTCAGCTATTAAAACCATTCAACTTTTAAAATGTTCAGCTCTTTCAGCTAATGGGACTTCAATTTTATTTAGCTTTTTAACACTTTTTTATAACTTTGAAGTCAATGAGAGCATGCTTCAAATCCTTAAAATCTTCATCCGCTCCCAAAAGTTTCAGCTCCTTCATACTTTTACCTACAGACGCCAAACAAACTCTAAAATGTTCACAAAATATTCAGCTATCCGGCTATATCTTTTCAGTTTTTGCTATCTTTTGAATTTTTTTGTGAAAAATCTGTTTAAAGGGGTTGTAAAGGTAAATGTTTTTTCACCTTAATGCATCCTATTCATTAAGGTGAAAAAACATCCGACAGTACTGCCCCCAGCCCCCGTTTTACTTACCTTGCCCCTCGAAAGTCCCATGCTCGTCCCCATCATCCTCCTCGGTTCTCGGCCTGGCCGTCGATTGGCTACACTGGATGGATTGAAAGCCGCGCTGCCATTGGCTGGCGCTTCTGTCAATCACATCCAATGGCGCCGGGGGGCGGGGCCGAGTGATACAGTCGGCGGCTAGGGCCGCCGCTGTATCAAGGGAGCACGCCCGCAATAACTCCACACCATGCTCGCTCGCTCGCATGAAGGTGTGAAGTCCTTGCGGGGAGGAGCCGAGACAGCCGCCGAGGGACCCCAGAAGACCAGGATCGGGGCCACTCTGTGCAAAACGAGCTGCACAGTGGAGGTAAGTATAACAAGTTTGTTATTTAAAAAAAAAAAAAAATTGCCTTTACTGATCCTTTAAGTTTAGTCATCATTTCAGGAAATTTTATCGATTTAACGAAGTGTCTATGGGGTTGTTTAGAGTGGATGATGTCATCGCTACAGCACAGAGCTTTAAAAAAAGTATCTTAGTTTCTTCTCTATAAATTGCTCTCACGCACACAAGATCTACTTATCATACACAATTTATACATCAAAACGTAGTTATTTTTGTCTAGTTTCAGGCAATGTGCTCAGTTTTGTGATACACCTTTTACTTTTGGCTGGTTGAGCTTCCAAATGACAAGAGTTCTACATTTTCTTCCATTGACTGTCCTGTATAAAATTCTTCACGTTTCCCACCGAAATGCACAGCAAACTTTTTTTTTAAATCGCTGACATGCCCACATTTTTTAGTTTATCAACATAAATTTTATACCAATACGTTCACAAAGGCCGTGTGTCTCTAACGGTGAAGTCGCTGTTTCGATAGCATGTACTGTTGTGTATTTATTAAGGCTTGTTTGAAGGGTGCTGAAACACTGTTTCTTATTCATTAGGTGTGGGGATTAAAGGAACACTAAAGGTTCCCGTTTTTTTTTTTTTAAATAACAAACATGTTATACTTACCTCCACTGTGCAGCTCGTTTTGCACACAGTGGCCCCGATCCTGGTCTTCTGGGGTCCCACGGCGGCTGTCTCTGCTCCTCCCCGCAAGGACTCCACACCATAATGCGGGCGCGCTCCCGTGATACAGCGGTGACCATAGCCGCCGACTGTATCACTCGGCCCCGCCCCCCGGCGCGCCGCGTCATTGGATGTTATTGACAGCAGCGCCAGCCAATGGCTGCGCTTCTTTCAATCCATCCACAGTAGCCAATCAACGGCCAGGCTCAGGAACTCGGAGGATGACGGGAGCGAGCGTGGGACTTTCAAGGGGCCTGGTAAGTAAAACGGGGGGGGGGGGGGGGTGGGCGGTATTGTCGAATGTTTTTTCACCTTAATGCATAGGATGCATTAAGGTGAAAAAACATGTACCTTTACAACCCCTTTAATGATCAAAGGGAGGCTTTATAAGTACTGAAGGAACATGGCTTGTATGTCCTAAAGATAGTGTAGTGGTTATGGTGAATGGCTTTTGTGTGGGCTTAGCAATTCAGCTATTCAGCATTCCCACGCATTTTCTGCAGGAAATGCATTTTCTAGTTAGTGGGAATGCTCTCCAAGCATTCCCAGTATTGTTATTCGGATTTTTATTATTCTTAATTTTAATTTTATCATTCCGTACGTTTTTTGGCTCTGCGCAACTTCTGCATACTTTCAGCTATTGAAACCATTCAACTTTTAAAATGTTCATTAGCTCTTTCAGCTAATGATGGGACTTCTGCATTTTTTTTTGTACTATTTATACTTTTTAAAATATTAAGCTTTTTATCACTTTTTTTTAACATTGAAGTCAATGAGAGCATGCTTCAAATCCTTAAAATCTTCTTCCGCTCCCAAAAGTTTCAGCTCCTTCATACTTTTACCTACAGATGCTAAACAAACTTTAAAATGTTCACAAAATATTCAGCTATCCGGATATATATTTTCAGTTTGATATCTTTTACAGTTTTTGTGAAAAATCTGTTTAAGTTTAGTGATCATTTCAGGAAATTTTATCAATTAAACAGTGTCTATTGGGCTGCTTAGAGTGGATGGTGTCACAGCTAGAGCACAGAGCCTTAAAAAATTATCTTAGTTCCTTCTCTATAAATTGTTCTCACGCCCACAAGATCTACTTGTCATACACAATGTATACATCAAAACTTAGGTATTTTTGTCTAGTTTCAGGTAATGTGCTCAGTTTTGTGATACGCCTTTTACTTTCGGCTGGTTGAGCTTCCAAATGACAAGAGTTCTACACTTTCTTCCATTGACTGTCCTGTATAAAATTATTTTTTGGATTTTTTTTTTTATAATTTTGGAAAAAAAAAAAAACGTTTTTGAAAAAAAAAACATTTTTGAAAAAAAAATCAGAATTTAAGCTATTCATCCAGTTAGCTTTAGCAATTCAGCTTTTCAGCATTCCCACGCATTTTCTGCAGGAAATGCATTTTCTAGTTATATCTTTTCATGTGACGACACTGAAGAAATGACACATTGCTACAATGTAAAGTAGTGAGTGTACAGCTTGTATAACAGTGTAAATCTGCTGTCCCCTCAAATTAACTCAACACACAGCCATCAATGTCTAAACCGCTGGCAATAAAAGTGAGTACACCCCTAAAAAGAAAATGTCCAAATTGGGCCCAAAGTGTCAGTATTTTGTGTGGCCACCATTTTTTTCTAGCACTGCCTTAACCCTCTTGGGTATGGAGTTCACCAGAGCTTCACAGGTTGCCACTGGAGTCCTCCATGACGACCTCATGGAGCTGGTGGATGTTCGAGACCTTGCGCTTTTCCACCTTCTGCTTTGAGGATGCCCCTCAGATGCTCAATAGGGTTTAGGTCTGGCAATATTCTTGGCCAGTCATTACATTTACCCTCAGCTTTAGCAAGGCAGTGGTCATCTTGGAGGTGTGCATGTTGGAATACTACCCTGCGCCCTAGTTTCCGAAGGGAGGGGATCATGCTCTGCTTCAGTATGTCACAGTACATGTTGGCATTCATGGTTCCCTCAATGAACTGTAGCTCCCCAGTTGTGCTTTCCCTTTGTTTGTTTTTTGGAAGCCCATCTCATTCTGAGGTCTCCTTGACGGATACAATATTTCAGTGTTTGGCTTGGATACAGCAATTTCTATTCAAGGCTTTAATTCAATATTACTCTGGTGAGTGTGAACCCCTACGGGGTGTGTGTGTCACGAGGTGGATCTGGAAGATTGGTGGAAGGTGCACTCTACTTATTTCTTTAGGATCACCCATGGACATTCTTTTGAAGCACTGAAAACTATCTTGAATCTGTCTTAAGAACTGTTAGGTGGTGTTGACCACTGTCATTCCTCAACATTTAGCGCTGTTTGTAGTATTGACTGATACAGATTACTGTGTTCATTTTTACTATTGTTATATATATTTTGCCATGTTTTAAACAGCAGCTTAGTTTTATATATTTGTAATTATTTATTTTTTAAAAATATTTTTGTCAACATTCATTACCCACTTGTGGATAACTATTGTGGTCATTCATCTTTGTGGTAAATTGCAATACGTGTTATCCATAGGCGCTGAGCGGTGTATTATAGGCCTTTTTATACACTCTTTTTAAATTCTAGTGATCATTTTTCTTGGCAGCCATGGATGTTTTGCAATTTTTAAGTAGTAGAACGATTGATATTGCTAATGTATTTTCAGTTAACGAGCAAACCACTGCACAGGTTAATTTTAATGGTGTAATGACTGCACTAGGTAATGTACTTGAGAAGCAAGTCCGCACATGGTGGGACATTTGCACATTAGAGTATTATATAAAAGAAAAAATTATAATTGGAAGTCTTCGTTGGGAAGTAGTTCCCCAAGATGGTCTTGATGATCCTGAATCCATGAATGAATGGTTTGATTTTTTTAATACTATGGGTTTTAAACTTCAAGATCTTATCCTGAAACGTAAAAGGAAAAAAATGTCTAAACTTGAGAGCAGGATTAATGATCTTAAATTGCAGTTAGATCCGATTAAAGATTCACAGCAGGTATCTGATTTTAATATTCGGATAAAGAAAAAACTTGAAAAGGTGGACAAGGATACCCAGAAAAAGAAAATAAAAAAGTTTCACCGTGATTTGGGAGACTTCCGTTCTAATTCTGTGTATCTTTGGCAGCAAAATAGGACTGCAGATAATAGGGAAATTAATGGTGAGAATATTCACTCTGATGACCCTGCAGTAAGACCCCCTCAGTTAATTACCAATGTCCCCATTATAAATGATATGAGGAGGAGTGATATCCCACCACGTCCACCGAGGGACCACTCTACGCCAATTAGATCTAATGGGGATTATGGTAGAGGGAGTTCAGTGAGAGAGGGACCTAGCAGTGCCCATTATCATACACCCCATAATCAGCAATATCATGTTCCAGTCCATAATAGGTTTGAACCTTTATGGGAAAATGGAACTAATTATCGATCTCCCCGTCCTTTTTTAGGGAGGGGGAGGGGGTGGCAGAGACGGGGCAGAGGACATCCCCAAAGAAGGGGAAGGCCTCCGGTTCATACTCAACAAAATCAGGAACACAGAGATCCTCAGTGGAGAGAACCACCTTATTGGGAGAGGGATCAGGTACAACACTCCACTCAGAGGAGAGACGAACGCGAGGATGCAGAGCGGGGTCAAAAATCCAGAAAAAGAAGCAGAGGCCCAGATTAGGTGGTATTTTTAATCTGAGTGACACAATTTTATCGCACAAGGAAATTAATATTTTACATTTGGGTTTGAAGTGTGGTCTGAAAAGGCCAATAAATAAGTTTGATGTCTTTATAGACATACATAAATATGTACGTAAAATTAATGTGAAGAAATACTTTAACAAAAATTCCCAACCAACGACTAATCTGTCGTCTGTAGCACTAGATAGTGGGCTCCGTAATAAGTCTCTCTTCAACCCTTTGAATGGCGCAAACCACCAATTGGAAACATTTAAGGGTCTTGTGATACGAGATTTACAGCACATAGTACCCAAAAAGGAGGTGAATCCACGCCACATATTAGATGGAATCTCAATGCTTGAAGAGAGAAAAGATATAATCATTAGACCCGCGGATAAAGGGGGAGGAGTGGTCATTTTGAATAAAACATTTTATGTTAACCAACTCATGGAGATGTTAGACGACACCAATACCTATACTAAGTTGGAGAAAGATCCATCTAACCAGTATGAAATTAATTTAAAATGTCTAATAGAAATGGGGTACTCTACAGGGGTTCTGACTAATCGTGAGAGGACATATCTTGTACCTAGTAGTAGTAGAATCCCCACTATTTACACCCTCCCCAAAATCCATAAAGATGTTAAATGTCCCCCTGGAAGACCTATTGTCAACGGGATTGGATCCATCACATCCCGTTTAGGACAATATTTAGATATTTATCTCCAAAAAAGTGTGGTAGAGACTCGTGCCTATTTGAGGGATACCAAAAGTTTACTTCAAATGTTACAGGCAGTAGACCTTACAGGGAAAGATGAGATTTTTTTGGTAACTGCAGATGTTTCTGCCTTATACACCATTATCCAGCATGATGATGCCTTGCTGGCTTTGAATTGGGCATTGTGTAAACGTGATGATATACCACACAACCAGAAGATTTTTTTAAGGAATGCCCTTGACTTTTGTTTGAACCATAATTTTTTTTGGTTCAATGGAGATTTCTATTCCCAATCAAGAGGTGTTGCTATGGGGGCTAAATATGCCCCCAGTATAGCAAATTTGTTTATGGGGGAATGGGAGGATAAGTTCATTTTCTCTATAACACGCCCACAACTCCTGATGTATAAAAGATACATTGATGATCTGTTCTTTATCTGGGAGGGGCCTTTAAGCACGTTGCAAGAATTTTTAAGTGAACTTAATAACAATAAGAATAACATCAAATTGACTAGTGAATATAGCCCTAGTGATATTCATTTCTTGGATGTTCACATTTATAGATGTGAGAATAGGTTGGGAACGAAGGTATTTTTTAAAGCCACAGATTCTAATAGCTATTTACCTGTTAGCAGTGGACATCATCCTTTATGGCTGAAAAATATACCTAAAGGACAAATTACCAGAGTTAAAAGGAATTGCTCTGAGGGAAGTGATTTTTTACTACAGGCCCAGATTGTAAAAAATAAATTTCTAGAAAAAGGTTATAAAGAAAGGGTATTAAACTCTTTAATTTGTGAATTGGCGGAATTACCTAGGGATAATTTCCTTAGAGATCCATTACTGGCACAGATAGATAGAGGAAGAGAATGGAGTTTTATCTCGAGCTTCCATTCCCAATACAAGGAGGTCGAAGAGATTTTTTATACTCATTGGCATGTTTTATGTATGGATAAAGTGCTCTCTACAGTATTGCCTCAAAAACCTGGTTTTATCTATAGAAGGGCTATGAGTTTTGCTGATTAAAATAGTAAGGAAGGTTTTGGACCCCCCATCTAGACCCTCTACCTTTTGGGATAGAGATGGTTTTTTTGCATGCAGGAGGTGTCGTGCATGCAGAGAGGTCAACAGGCCATTAAGGGCTGTTGAAACCTTCACATCTACCTCAAACGATAAGGAGTTTACTATCAGGGAATTCATCACATGTAACACTTCGTATGTTGTGTATGCCCTCCAATGCCCGTGCGGGCTTATTTATATAGGCCGCACTAAACGCCAACTTAAAGTTAGAGTGTCAGAACACATTGCAAATATTATTATTGGTTTTAAAGACCACAATGTGTCACTTCATTTTAAAATATTTCACAACCAGGATCCTTCGGGACTTAAATTTTGGGGGGTCGACCATTTGAAGCCAGCATGGAGGGGCTCTAATTTGGTCAGAGATCTTTCCAAGAGAGAAACTCAATGGATTTTTTCTGTAGATACTTTGTCGCCCAAAGGGTTGAATGTTGAATTAGATATTAATTGTTTTATTAGTGATTTTTAAATTAAATTTAAAAAAATTAAATTATTTTATCATTGTCTAAATAAGATTGGAGCTTCCTACATGGCATGTTTATATAATTTTTAGTATTTTTTATTATATAAATTTTTGTCTAAAAAGTTTTTCTATACCATGGTATTGACCTATGTAGTAGTTATTACATATAGTGCTTAATGGGTTAAAATGACTATGGTAATCATTGTCTATATGTATCGGCATAAATATGCATTATCATTATGATTGTTGATTTATAGGCTCTGTTGATTTAATTTTATTTAATTGAATCAGACTCAGCTTTTAAATATTATTATTATACCTAATCTCTTGTATAATCCCCTGTGAAGCTATCCAGGTGATTTATAACAGGATATGCAGTTAGACTTTGTTTGGTCCATTCCTCTCCCTGTAGTAAGCCTTCAGTGTAATCAGCCGTCATCGTTATGTGCACCCATTGCTTTGTCAGGCGCGGGCTGATTGGCTAAGGTTGAGGACTGGAACGCATTATAAGTCTGCGTGTGCGTCGTGTGGTCACGCCCTCTGTTGAAGTCAACCAATGACGAAACGCGTCAGGGCGTGACCTACACGACACGCTGGGAGTGCTGGTTTGCGTTCCACCGCTCAGAGAACCAGGAAGAGGAAGTAAGGCATTGCAGCCCTTGGTTCTTTTTGATACACGCCGGACGGCGGATACGGTGAAGTAAACCACTCTCCATGTTTGCTTATGTGATCTTTTAACTGATGTACGTTTAATGTATGAGGGGACCAAGTTTGTGAGGGTTTGTTTTATGAAATAAACTGGGTTACACTATGTGCTTTCCCTTTGTTTGTTTTTTGGAAGCCCATCTCATTCTGAGGTCTCCTTGACGGATACAATATTTCAGTGTTTGGCTTGGATACAGCAATTTCTATTCAAGGCTTTAATTCAATATTACTCTGGTGAGTGTGAACCCCTACGGGGTGTGTGTGTCACGAGGTGGATCTGGAAGATTGGTGGAAGGTGCACTCTACTTATTTCTTTAGGATCACCCATGGACATTCTTTTGAAGCACTGAAAACTATCTTGAATCTGTCTTAAGAACTGTTAGGTGGTGTTGACCACTGTCATTCCTCAACATTTAGCGCTGTTTGTAGTATTGACTGATACAGATTACTGTGTTCATTTTTACTATTGTTATATATGTCACAGTACATGTTGGCATTCATGGTTCCCTCAATGAACTGTAGCTCCCCAGTTCCGGCAGCACTCATGCAGCCCCAGACCATGACATTCCCACCACCATGCTTGAGTGTATGCAAGACAGACTTGTCTTTGTACTCAGCACCTGGTTGCCGCGACACACGCTTGACACCATCTGAACTAAATATGTTTATCTTGGTCTCATCAGACCACAGGACATGGTTCCAGTAATCCATGTCCTTAGTCTTCTTGTCTTTAGCAAACTGTTTGCGGGCTTTCTTGTGCATCATCTTTAGAAGTGGCTTCATTCTGGGATGACAGCCATGCAGACCAATTTGATGCATATGGTCTGAGCACTGGCAGGCTGACCCGCCACCCCTTAAACCTCTACAGTATATATGCGGAAGGCAAGTGGTTAAGTTTAGTATTTATCTGCGTAAAACATTTGGAAGGGATCGGGATAAAAAGAGAGCGCAAATAAATAATAAAGGATTTTGGGTAAAGTCTGCATTTTAAATGCCACAATTTTTTCTTCCCATGAGAGTTACGTTTTCTGAATGATTTGTAGAGGTTTGAAAATTTGTTCTAAAACCTCAAAACCTCTGTAGCAATGCTGGCAGAACTCATACGTCTATTTCCCAAAGACAACCTCTAGCTATGATGCTGAGCACATGCACTGAACTTCTTTGGTCGACCATGACGAGGCCTCTTCAGAGTGGAACCTGTCCTGTTAAACCACTGTATTGTCTTGGCCACCATGCTGTAGCTCAGTTTCAGGGTCTTGGAAATCTTCTTATAGCCTAGGCCATCTTTATGTAGAGCAACAATTCTTTTTTTCAGATCCTCAGAGAGTTCTTTGCCATGAGGTGCCATGTTGAACTTCCAATGACAAGTATGAGAGTGTGAGAGTGATGACACAAAATTTAACACACCTGCTGCCCATTCACACCTGAGACCTTGTACCACTAATGAGTCTATTAACTCTTTGTTAGGAAAGACAGGGTTCAAATCTAGTTACAACTGATAATGAAGTTCCATCCTGCATAGTACAGACAGGTTTAATTATAGAACATATAACTGGCCAGGCCCCTCATAAAGAGAACTATGTAGGATTTTTCATTGCTGGGGGGATCCAGAATAAAGCATTTTAAAAAGGTAACCTGCAATTTCTTTTAAGTTATGCTATGTAAATAGGAACATATGACAAATATAAAGTAGGTGTTATACCAATTTGGCTGCAAAAGTGGAAATACACTTTCTAAAGTATTTAAGGTGTAAATTCTTAACGAAGGTCTATCCCTATTGACAAAAATGACTTTACACATCCATGCTTAATGCTAGGTCTTGTAGCAGCCAATTCTCTTGTCTGAGCACTGTTACATGGTGGGGGGGAGAGTCTTTAGTGGTGCGTAAGCTCCACGAGATCCACATGGAGCCCCTTTTTGTTAATTGAAAGGAGTGGTGGGATAATGTAAGGAAAGGGAGTATAAACAGTAGGGGGAGACACAAGTAGAGCACAGATTCACTTTATGGGCTAGATTTTATGATAAGTAATTTAGAGGACATTGCTGAGCCCTTTATGAAGATGACCAGCTTGTGCCCAGTTCATTTCATGCAATCACTCAGTTTGGTGTTCATAAATAAGCCACTAACTTTGTTCATTGCCCTGTATGAGTCTCCATCTGACTTTCAGCATCTGAAATTCACCAAAATCCCTCTGCAGAAATCATCTAACTTATATAAAACAATACTTATAGTAAAACTTCTGAGTTGAATGAAATCACAAAAGTCAGATTTTAGGTACCCCATGGAATATCTGTAATTGTGGGGCAGCAAAACAGTATCTGGGATATCAACATGAAAGTTCCTACTACGTTAAAACTCATGGCAGCCGCTGGTCTAAGCGCTTCTCCTCTATTCCACTCATCATATTTCTTAGCACACTTCAGTGTCTCAATGTATTTAAAGAGCTAAGAGTTGATGATTGCAGCAACCCTGCCTGCCTTCTAAGTGCTTGAGGAGTGTTTATCCTTTATGCTGCTAAGATTAAAGTGGAGTCTAGAACTGGGAATAAAGAAGACACCCACGCAGTTTTGGTTTAGATGAGCAATATCCCCTCTGATGTTGTCTTGTTTTTCTTTTCAGGTTCATGAGAAATTTTCTGTGCTTCTAAGAAACTGCTGCTCTTCCAGTATTTTTATTCGGTTATTACGCAATTTGTTTTTTCATTCAAGATACTTTCATTCTAATATCGCTGCTAACAATGATGCATAATCAAACTTGTTACATCAAACGTAAAAAAGGGTAAATTGCTGCATGCTAAGAAAATTGGCTGTATTGAAACCTGGTCAAAAAGCCCTTCACAATTGCTGTACACCTGTTACCGAGAATCGTATTTTTGATTTAAAGGGATTTTTTCATCTACTGTGCAAGATAATGCTACACAAGAGCATTCTGAAATAAGATGGAAAGTTTATTTTATTTTCCACTATTTAGAAAATGTATTGTAATGTAAGAGAAGTATGGGTTTGGGGCTTATTGCAGATTAGTACTTAACTAGGTGGATGCAGCATCGGTCCCCTGCCGCCTCTGCACTGAAAACCGAGCCATCGAACACCGCAGATGGCTCGGTTCTCACAGCTCCCCAAGCAGAGAGCTTCTGCCTGTCAGTCAGCAGCTCTCCGCTCTGCCCCCCCTGCTCACTGGAGCGCTGAGCTGTGGAGGGGCAGTGACGTCAGCAGAGAGCAAACTTCAGGCCGCTCTATTTTGAAAACATAAGGAATTGCACTCCTGTGACCCATAGGAGAAGTACAACCAAACAAGCTCAGGCTGGACTTCTCCTTTTAAAGGTCAACTCTTATGCCCTGTACACATGATCAGTTTTTCCGACAGGAAAACAGTTTTTTTGTTTTCAGCAGGAAAATGGCTCAAAATTGTCTTGCATACACACGGTCACACAAATCTTGGCTGAAATTCCGAACGTCAAGAACGCGGTGACGTACAACACGTACGACGAGCCGAGATCAATGAAGTTCAATAGGCAGTTCGGCTCTTCTGCTTGATTCTGAGCATGCACCTTTTTTTTCGCGTCGTAATTGCATATAGACGACCGCAATTCCCCATAGGAATTTTTCCTGTCACGAAAATTGAGATCCTGCTCTCAATCTTTTCTTGGCCGGAATTCTCACAGAAAAAGTGCGATGGAGCATACACACGGTCATAATTCGCGACAAAAAGCTCACATCGCCCTTTTCTCTTCAGAAATCGCGATCGTGTGTAAGAGGCATTAATGTTTTTGAGTGTTTTTTTTTTATTTCCCTGAAATGTGTAAGCTATGCCCAAAAAAATTACTATTCATTAGCTTTGCCTGTGGCCACCCAGCCACTGATCTTTCTCAATTACTTACTGCGCTTTATTCTGCACTGCGTCTGTGTGGAGGCAGCCATCTTGGTGCAGGCATTGATTTGCTTCTTCATGTCAGAGTCTCCAGTGAGGAGAACAGCGAGCAGCACAGTGATGACTACACCAAATTTCACTCATAATCTCTCAAGACTAGCAACCATACACAGCAGTGCCTTTAGAGCTTGCAATTCATTTGGGGAGAATTCAAGACCAAAGGTACATTTTCAGGTTAACAACAATAATCTTCTCTCTCTCGAATTAGTTGCTGATGCTGCTTGGATAAAGTGCAAATTACACCCAAAACTTATAACCTCCCATATAAAGTGCAACGACAGCTATACTAAATACACATCTCACTCTTTTGAATTTTTTTGTGTATGTCTTCACAAAATATTTACTTTCTGTGACTATTAAGTAAGAAGACTATAGAGAAGTTTAATGCAAGAATTTAGATATAAGTGACTCATATTTCAATTTTTTTGTTATTTATTTTTTGTTTTATCTAGTTGCATTTACAAATTTGGTTTTCAATAGGGTTGAGCGAACCCAAACTTTTGGGTTTTTGGTACCCGGACCCGAACCCGAACAATTTACTGTATGTTCGGGTTCGGCAATGTAATAGTGCGCTGCAGAGCAGCCAATCAACATTCGTTTAACTCGTGTGCCCTTAGAAGCCATCACAGCCATGCCTACTAATGGCATGGCTGTAATTGGCCAGTGCAGCATGTGACCCAGCCTCTATATAAGCTAGAGGCACATAGCACAGCACGTCACTCTGCTTTAGATAGTTTAGGGAAAGGTTGTTGCTGCTGCTTTGAGGGAGAGAATTATCATAGGAGTCCTGATTCAGAAATCAAATTACTCAGCGATCTACATAGCACAGCACGTCACTCTGCTTTAGATAGTTTAGGGAAAGGTTGCTGCTGTTGCTTTGAGGGAGAGAATTAGATAGGAGTCCTGATTCATAAATCAAATTACTCAGCGATCTACCTTGATTTTGTTGTGTGGGTGCAGTGCACAATCTTTTTATCCTGCCCTGAGCCCAGTGCCAGAGAAAAGATAACTTTTATCCGTCTGTTAGTTAGGTTGGCGTCGGCGGGCATTTTATGCAAGCTTAGTGCGCCAGCACTGCATATGTTACTGTGAGATACACCCTTTAGATACTGTTGCTCTATTCTGCTATTCAAAAAATATCCATTTAGGGCAAAAATATATATTTTGCAGGGTTTCCTGCATATCTGTACATGTGAGATACACACTTTAGATACTGTTCTTCTATTCTGCTATTCAAAAAAAAAATATTTGGGGCAAATAAAAACATTTTGGTGCGTTTCCTGCATATCTGTATGTGTGAGATACACACTTTAGATACTGTTCTTCTATTCCAATTTTTTTTATTTAGGACAAATAAAAATTTTTTGGTGCGTTTCCTGCATATCTGTACATGTGAGATACACCCTTTAGATACTGTTGCTCTATTCTGCTATTCTAAAAACACCCATTTAGGGCAAAAAAATATATTTTGCAGTGTTTCCTGCATATCTGTACATGTGAGATACACACTTTAGATACTTAGCAGGAGGCAGCATTTCACCAACATGGTTGGAGCAGTATGTGTGCACACGCCTACGCGTACTGAATGACGGGTCTGCCCCCTTCAACTTCTGGGTCTCCAAATTGGGCACATGGCCTGAGCTTGCCCTTTACGCCTTGGAGGTGCTGGCCTGCCCTGCAGCCAGTGTATTATCTGAACGTGTATTTCGCACGGCAGGGGGTGTTATCACAGAAAAGCGCAGCCGCCTTTCCAGAGCCAATGTGGACAAGCTCACGTTCATTAAAATGAACCAGGCATGGATCCCACGGGACTTGTCCATACCTTGTGCAGAATAGACATGTATATCGGCCTTACCCAGCCATTGTTGTATTTTTGATCTTTCTCACTCTTTTGGGGTGTACCTTAATTTAAAAAATAAATAAAATCAAAAACCAGTGTTGGCTACCTCGTCCTCCTCCACCGCCGCTTCCACCCACACCACCACATCCACCGCCACCTCAACCTCCTACTCCATATGGACCTCGTCGTCCTAGGTCAAGATTATTATTTTTAATTTTTATGTATTTTATGTTATTTTAAGTTATTTCCCTTTCCACATTTGTTTGCAGAACACTTGCCATGCTCTTAACAACATTTTGCTGTCATTTGCAGCCCTCTAGCCCTTTCCTTTACTTTTTAAGAGCCATTTTAGTCCTCAAAAGTTCGGGTCCCCATTGACTTCAATAGGGTTCGGGTTCGGGTCCCGAACTCAAACTTTTTTATGAAGTTAGGCCGATCCCGTCGAACCCGAACATCCAGGTGTCCGCTCAACTCTAGTTTTTAATGTTGTATATATGGACAAACAGTAGTGTGAGATTTATGTAAAGGCACACACAAAAAATTTCATAAGAGGGAGTATAAAACTAGTTTACAGATACCTAAAAGATATTAATTTGGTAAAAAGTGTTGTTCTTAAAGTATAAGTTCACCTTTACAGAAAAATCTGTAGGGTGAACTTACACAGGACCCCCTCCCCCCCAGTCCCGCGGACCTGGAGCGCGCCAATCTCCCGTTCTGAGCCCTGCTATAGCTGCGTCACCGGACCGGGACTTAGAGATTCCCTTGGCTTTCTCCTTCCTCCCCGCTGACAGGACAGGCTACGCAGGTTCTGATTGGTCGGCGCTGACCAAATAGAATGCTCCTAAACGTACCTCCTGACAGGGTACTTTTGGACATTAAGCCAAAGGGATTTCTAAGCCCCAGTCCGGTGACACGGCTATAGCAGGGCTCAGAACGGGAGATCGCCGCGCTCCAGGTCATAGGTGGGGGGTGGGGGTGGGGGGTCCTGTGTAAGTTCACTTTACAGTTTTTTCTGTAAAAGGTGAACTTACCCTTTAACTGGTGAGGTTATACATGTTTAGGTCACTGCTTAGGCACAGTTAAAGTGGTTGTAAAGGCAGAAGGTTTTTTATGCATTTAAAATAAAATACCTTCAGTGTGCAGCAGCCCCCCTCGGCCCCCCTAATGCTTAACTTAACCCATCTCGATCCAGCCATGTCCTCGAGTGCTTCGGCCGTCCGGGACTCTCCCTCCTGATTGGCTGAAGCACAGCAGCGGCGTCATTGGCTCCCGCTGCTGTCAATGTGAGCTAGCCAGTGAGGAGAGAGAGGGGGCGGAGCCGAACCGTAGCTCCTTGTCTGAATGGACAAACAGAGCTACGGCTTGAGTGCCCCCCTAGCAAGCTGCTTTCTGTGGGGGCACTCAACAGGAGGGGGTATGGGGCAGGAGCTCCAGCCAGGGACCCGTGAAGAAGAGGATCCAGGCTGCTCTGTGCAAAACCACTACACAGAGCAGGTTAGTATAACATGTTTATTATTTTTAAAGTAAAAAAACAAAACGGAGACTTTAGTATCACTTTAAAATCTTTAAATGTTCCATATAACATAGCAAATCTTCACTTTTTGGGTTTAAGTCCAGTTTTATTTCATACTGAATTTTTTATTTGTGTTTTTACTTTATGAACAGACTTGACAATGGTTTCCTCGAGTTTGCGGGTAATCAAATAGGAAGCAGGAGCAGCTTGTCTTATAGCTGGTTTTATCTGATAGGAGCTTCAGGCTGAACTATCTGATGACGGATGAGTGTTTCAGTTTGGTGTGTAAATTTCAGCTTGAGCTACAGAGGTTTGTAAATAAAAGTCTTTTTACAGCACTGTCGGTCTGGATCTGAACCTGTGACCTGCAGTGACTAGCTGTAGCTCTTCTCATTCTGCCACTGGAGATGCTGGACAGCTCTCTGTCTGATGCCTTGGAGAATCTTGCCTTCTCTCGTTTCTGGTGAACCTTGACTTCTTTGCTTCTCACACAAATTTCCTGATTAGAGCCACGTCTCTACACTTGACGATATCTTGCTCCTTTGCGTACCTGCAGCTGTCCTGATCTTCATTATCACGCATTACCGACCTTTGGCCCGCTCCTCAACTACTATGATTTAAGTTCAAAGAGGTACATGCCACCTTGTAGACTTTTCTCTTTAACCACTTGTCCCCCGCCCACTGTCAATAAACGGCGGGCGGAGGACACTCTCGTTCTGGGAGGACGTCATATGACGTCCTCCCTTTAAAACGAGCTAGGAGGCGCGCGCGCGCCGCCGCGTTCACAAGGCCCCCGGTGCGCGTGCCCGGCGGCCGCGATTGCCGCCGGGCACCCGCGATTGCCCGGGAGACGAGCAGGAAAGTGGATCTCTGTGTGTAAACACAGAGATCCACGTCCTGTGAGGGAGAGGGGACCGATGGTGTGTCCCTTGTACATAGGGACAACCATCGGTCACCTCCCCCAGTCAGTCCCCTCCCCCCACAGTAAGAACACTTTGAGGGAACATATTTAACCCCTTCCCGCCCCCTAGTGGTTAACCCCTTCCCTGCCAATCACATTTATACAGTAATCAATGCATTTTTATAGCAGGGATCGCTGTATAAATGTGAATGGTCCCAAAAATGTGTCAAAAGTGTCCGATGTGTCCGCCGCAATATCGCAGTCACAATAAAAAATCGCAGATCGCCGCCATTACTAAAAAAAAAAAAAAAATGCTATAAATCTATCCCCTATTTTGTAGACGCTATAACTTTTGCGCAAACCAATCAATACGCGCTTATTGCGATTTTATTTTTTTTACCAAAAATATGTAGAAGAATACGTATCGGCCTAAACTGAGGAAAATTTTATTTAAAAAAAAAAAATGGGTATTTATTATAGCAAAAAGTAAAAAATTTAGTTTTTTTTCCAAACTGGACTCTCTTCTTTTGTTTATAGCGCAAAAAATAAAAACCGCAGAGGTGATCAAATACCACTAAAAGAAAGCTCTATTTGTGGGAAAAAAAGGACGCAAATTTCGTTTGGGAGCCACGTCGCACGACCGCGCAATTGTCATTCAAATTGTGACAGCGCTGAAAGCTGAAAAATGGCTTGGGCAGGAAGGGGGTTTTCGTGCACAGTAGAGAAGTGGTTAATTTACATCTGACAGTTTTTTTTTTTTAATGAAGCACGAGTTGTACAGCTATTTATATACTCTTGGTGCTCTGACAGGAGAGACATCGTCTCACACACAGCATCTCAGCCCAACCCGTGAGATGCCTACTGTGTGCAGCAGTCCCCCTCAGCCCCCCCTAATACTTACCAGAGCCCCATCTCTATCCAACAATGTTTTTAGGATTGTCTCGGCTGCCCAGGGCTCCACTCCTCATTGACTGAAACAGCAGTGTGGTGCCATTTGCTCCTGCTGCTCTCAATCAAAGTCAGTCAGCCAATGAGGAGAGAAAGCAAGCGGGGCCGGGCTTCAGCTTCACGTCTGAATGGATACACGGAGCTGCAGCTTTGCTCGGGTGCCCCCATGGCAAACTGCTTGCTGTGGGGGCACTCGTCAGGAGGGAGGGGCCAGGAGAACGGAACAGGGACCCGAAAAGAGGCTGCTCTATGCAAATCCACAGCACAGGGCAGGTAAGTATAACCTTTTTTTTTTTTTTTTTTTTTTTTAAATAATAAACCTAACAAGACTTTACAATCACTTTAAGTAACTTCCATAAGGTGACATGCACCTCACTGGACTTAACTCCTCTATAAAATCTAGCACATTTTACAAACATTTTTACAGCTTTAAGGCCCCATGCACACGAGACGCAGGTGCAAACTCTGCTGAACACACGTTTTTAAACGCTGAAACCGGCGTTTATAAACGCGCGTTTTGCCGCGTTTGCGGCCGCGTTTAGCGGCGTTTAACCGCGTTTGCGTTTATAAGCGTTTCATCATAGACCCTCCCTAAGCTCAAAAAACAGTAAATTTTAACCATTTCAGCCAGTTTGTGAGACCAGAGTGAGTAGCAGCAGCTGAGAGAGCAGCAGTGTACTTGTATTTAGCGTATCACTTGCCACATCATCTGCCACAAGTTGTGGATTGTCCACTTGCCACGTCACCTGCCACGTCACCTGGCCACATCACCTGGCCACGTCACCTGGCCACGTCACCTGCCACAAGTTGTGGATTGTCCACTTGCCACGTCACCTTGCCACATCACGTGCCACGTCACCTGCCACAAGTTGTGGATTGTCCACTTGCCACGTTACCTGGCCACGTCACCTGGCCATGTTACCTGCCACGTCACCTGGCCACGTTACCTTCCACGTCAGCTGGCCACGTGACCTGCCACAAGTTGTGGATTGTCCACTTGCCACGTCACCTGCCACGTCACCTGGCCACGTCACCTGCCACAAGTTGTGGATTGTCCACTTGCCACGTCACCTGCCACGTCACCTGGCCACGTCACCTGCCACAAGTTGTGGATTGTCCACTTGCCACGTCACCTGGCCACGTCACCTAGCCATGTTACCTGCCCACATTACCTGCCACGTCATCTAGCCACGTCACCTGCCACAAGTTGTGGATTGTCCACTTGCCACGTCACCTGGCCACGTCACCTGGCCACGTTACCTGCCACGTCACCTGCCACAAGCTGTGGATTGTCCACTTGCCACGTCACCTGGCCACGTCACCTGGCCACATCACCTGACACAAGTTGTTGATTGTCCACTTGCCACTTTACCTGCCACAAGTTGTGGATTGTCCACAATGCGATGCAAGCAATTACAGTTTTCTTTTATATTTTTTAATAGTTTTTCATCATTTGCCATCATTTTTGAGATTTCTAATGTTAAAAAATAGGTCACCTTTAAAAACGCTTATAAACGCAAACGCGGCAAAACGCTGGTACCGCGTTTAGCCGTGTTTAGCCGCGTTTAGCAGCGTTTAGCGTCTGAAACGTGAAAACTTTTGCGTCTGAACCCATTTTTTTGCTTCTGGAAAAACGAGGTTAAACGCAACTGCTTGTAAACGCCAAAAAAATAGGATTTTTATAACAGCTTACCTGTAAAATCCTTTTCTTGGAGTACACCACGGGACACAGAGCTAGTCATTACATAATGGGTTAAGGGTCACCAGCGGTGATTGGACACTGGCACAACCAATGGAAGACAGTTCCCCTCCATATAACCCCTCCCATCAGGGAAGTACCTCAGTTTTGTAGCAAAGCAGTAAGGTTCCCATAAGAAGGGGGGGACCTCTGTGTCCCGTGGTGTACTCCAAGAAAAGGATTTTACAGGTAAGCTGTTATAAAAATCCTATTTTCTTTATCGTACACCACGGGACACAGAGCTAGTCATTACATAATGGGACGTCCCAGAGCAATGCTCATATGAAGGGGGGGAGACACAGATCAAAACAGGCCGCTTGCGGACCAGAAGCCCTATACTGCTGCCTGCAGCACACTTCGCCCAAAGGCGGAATCCTCATGTCCTTTCATATCTATTTGATAGAATTTGGAAAATGTATGGACTGAAGACCAAGTTGCAGCTTTACAGATCTGAGCCATCGAAGCCTGGTGGTGCACTGCCCATGAAGCACCTATCGCCCTGGTAGAGTGCGCCTTAACAGGAAAAGGAGGAGTCCTGTTCTTTAAACCATAAGCTTGAATAATTACTTGTCTAATCCACCTGGAAATGGTGGATTTTGATACCGCTTGGCCCTTCTTGGGCCCATCTGGTAAAATAAACAAAACATCTGTTTTACGTATCTGAGCGGTTGCTTGCAGATACACCTTTACCGCTCTCAGTAGATCTAGAGAGTGTAATAATTTTTCCCCCGCCGTCCGCGGGTTTGGAAAAAAGGAAGGCAGAACAATGTCTTGATTCAAGTGAAAAGCCGACACCACCTTAGGTAGAAAAGCCGGATGGGGTCGTAGTACGATTTTGTCCTTGTGACAAATTAGATAAGGCTCTTTACAAGAAAGAGCTGCTAGCTCTGATACTCTCCTAGCAGAAGCTATAGCAATCAGAAAGGCCAACTTCCTACTCAATATAATTAAAGGAATATGGCGAATAGGTTCAAAAGGTTGCTTTTGCAACACTGACAATACCAAATTCAAATCCCATGGACACAAGGGAGTCCTAACTGGAGGATTTATCCTCAGTACCCCCTTAATGAATGTCCGAACTAGGGAGTGAGATGCCAATGGTCTCTGAAAGAAGACTGATAGAGCCGATATTTGCCCTTTGATGGTGCTAAGGGCTAAATTCATATCCACTCCTAACTGGCAAAAAGCAAGAATCCTACTTATTTCATACTTCTGAGGATTCCAACATCTGGATTCACACCAGGAAACGTATGCTCTCCAGACTCTCTGATAGATGAGTCTGGAGGCTGGCTTTCTAGCATTAATGAGCGTAGAAAGAGCCGGACCAGAGACCCCTCTCTTTTTAAAAATGTGGGTCTCAGCAGCCAGGCCGTCAACTTTAGCCTTTGTAAGGAAGGGTGGAATACTGGACCCTGTGACAGCAGGTCGTGTCGAAGTGGAAACTTCCAGGGCCTTCCTATCGCCATTTTTACAATCTCGGCGTACCAAGGCCTCCTGGGCCAGTTTGGGGCCACTAGGATTACTGGTATTCCCTCCTCCTTGATCCTGCGAAGCAGTCTTTGTAGAAGAGGGATCGGAGGGAATGCATAGATCAGTGAGAACTGATTCCATGGAGTTATTAGAGCGTCTGTATTATTAGAGCGTCTGTCCCGTAGGCTAGAGGATCTCTCGTTCTGGACACAAAGTTGTCCAATTTCTTGTTGAACCTGGCAGCTAGCAGGTCTACATCTGGGTTTCCCCATCTCAGACATATGGCCTGAAAGATCTCGGGGTGAAGAGACCACTCCCCTGGTAGCAGCTGCTGACGACTCAGGTAGTCTGCTTGCCAATTTTCTATCCCTGGAATGAAGATTGCAGAAAGGCAAGGTACATGCTCTTCTGCCCATGCCAGGATCCGGTTCACCTCTCTTTGGGCTGCCCGACTGCGGGTGCCTCCTTGGTGATTGATGTAAGCTACTGCAGTAGCATTGTCGGATTGAACCCGAACTGGGTAGCCCTGTAACCTGTATGTCCAGGTTTTGAGGGCTAGATATACCGCCCGGATCTCTAGCACATTGATGGGCAGGATCCCCTGAGTCTTGGCCCAGGTTCCCTGGGTAGAAGCCTCCTCGAATACTGCACCCCAGCCCGATAGGCTGGCATCCCTAGATACCACCTTCCAGGCCACTGGGAGGAAGGACTTTCCCTTCCGTAAATTCCTGGCTTCTAGCCACCAATCGAAGCTGTGGCGTACTTGTGAGGACAGGCGCATGGGTATATCCAGAGCTTGGCTCTTCCTGTTCCAGGAAGCTAAAATATTGCCTTGAAGTAGTCTCGAATGAAACTGGGCGTAAGGGACCGCCTCGAAGGAGGCTACCATCTTTCCCAATAGTCTCATGCAAAGACGAATAGACGGCCTCTTGTTTGCTTTGACCTTGTGGATCAGGTCTTTCAGAGACTGTATCTTCGGTTCTGGCAGGTATACCCCGTTTTGGGCTGTATCTATGATCATGCCCAGGTACACTATCCTTCTTTGGGCCTGGAGAGAGGATTTTTGTAAATTTATAATCCATCCTAAATGCTCCAGGTATCCTACTGTAGTGTGTACAGCGTGACCCAATCCCTCCTTTGACTGATCTATTACTAGTAGATCGTCCAGATAGGCTGTTACCGCAATGCCCCGTGTTCTTAGGTTTGCTAACAGAGGAGCTAGCACCTTTGTGAATACTATGGGCGCGGTGGCTACACCAAACGGCAGAGCCACAAATTGAAAGTGGCGATCTTCTACCGCAAACCTTAGGAATCTTTGGTGAGCGGGGAGGATGGGTATGTGTAAATGTGCGTCCTTGATATCTATGGGCGCCATGAATTTTCCGCCCTTTAAAGTGGCGGCCACGGATCGGATCGTTTCCATTCGAAAATGGCGATCGTTCAGGAACCGATTTAGGGATTTTAGATCCAGGATGGGTCTGACATCTCCATTTGGCTTTGGAATCACAAAGAGGTTTGAGTAAAAACCTGAACCTCGCTCTTTTTGGGGTACGTCTGTAACTACCCCTTGAGCCATTAAGTGATTCAAACCTTTGAAGAAGGATTCTCTTTTTTGTGGATCCTTGGAGAGTCTTGAACCTCGGAATTGAGAAGGTGGGATCTCTCGAAATTCCAGTTTGTACCCTGAGGATATTGTGGATACTACCCAATTGTCCTGGATTTCTGACCACCAAGTCGCTCAGAACTGACAAAGCCTTCCTCCCACTCGGCCGAGCGGGGGCGCCCCTTCACTGAGAGGCTTTGGGGGCTTGCTTATTAGCTCTTGCACCCCACGGCTTCTTGTTCTTCTGAGCTTGCCCCTTGGCTTTTGTGGGCGGCTAAAACAGGCCGCCGCCACTGGTTGGAGTCAGATTTCCCGGGAGCTGGGGAGAGAGAGCGTTTAAAACAAGATCTCTTGTTTTTCTTTCTCTCAGGTAAAAGTTGTTTTACCACTTGATATCTTCTGTATATATTTTTCTAAATCTTCCCCAAATAGGCGTTCGCCATGGAACGGGAACTTGCCAACAGCTTTTTGCATGGGGTTTCCGCTGACCAATGCTTAAGCCAAAGTACTCTGCGCATCTGTACCAGCTGGAGTGTAAGGCGTGATGCCTGTATGATAGAATCTCTCATGGCATCCACTGTGAAGCATAAGGCTTTAGGCAAATTTTCCCAATTTCTAGCCTGCTCTGAAGGCAGTTCCTTCAGCCCCTGCTTTACCTGTTGGCTGATGACCTGACACATACCGACTGCTGCTACTGCAGGTTGGGTAATTGAGCCGGCCAAAAGGAAGGAGGATTTCAACTTCCTCTCAGAAGGATCTTTTAAACCCTTGTACATTATCCACCGGACATGTCAGGTTTTTATTTACACAAGAAATAGCCGCAACTACCGCAGGCAGGCTCCATTTCTTTAAAAAAATTTCCCCCATAGGATAAAGAATGTTAAACCTTTTTGGAGGTGAGAAACGCTTATCTGGATGTTGCCAGTTTGCGTATATTAGATCCTCTAGTAACGGATGAACCGGGAAGGAGCATGTACCTTGCAGGGATCTTAATGACCCTAGGGAGGAGACAGGTAATTCCGTTACCTCCGCAGAGGTTAACTTAAATGCACTGCTATAGCATTGTACCTGTGACCTTAAAATCTGGCTCCTCATCCTCTGCTGATGTAGCCTCCTCCTCCTCATCCTCCTCCCTCAGGTACTTCTGAAGGGAGGTCCAATACTGGAAGAGACCTGCTTCGCTTATTGTCCCTTTTTAGAGGACTTAGCGATTAAGGTAGCAATTTTTTCCTCCAGATTATTTAGGGCAGCTGATAAAGTGTCCTCAGTGATATATACAGGCCCAGGCTTCACTCGGGAAGCCGCCATACCTGACAGAGGTAATGGCTCATCCTGAACAGGTGCATTTAGCAACACAGGAGAGAAAGGTACCGAGTCAGCACAGTTAGAGCCTCCTCTCAGGCGGTGGTGCTTTCTTATCTCTTTTTGTCCGTATTACTTCCCCTGGAAGGCTTACTGTTTAGACAAAATACAAGGTACCTAAATGCATATACTACCGTGTTCAGTTTAGCAAATACATTAAGTATGCAACTTTTAACACATAACTATGCATAACATGGATGTCTTCTAGGAAGTACCCAATCCAACCACATGGAGTCTTACGTCCCTGTATAGCTGCTGTGTTTCTCTGCCAGGAACAAGAGAACTAACGAGCTTGCTTGCTGCTGCAGTGCTTCTCACACTGACAGTCTTTTAAATTTGGCGCCGTTTCTGTGCCTGCGCGCGCCACGTGCCCGCGCACGCCTTCGCCCCCCCCCCTCCGATAAAGCGCGCTCCCGCGCACGCGCGGCCCTTAGCGCTATGGCGGTGGCCATAGTGAGAGAGGACTCTCATCAGCCCTTGTTCCCACTTACCTGCATCTGCAGGTGTCTGGTCGGCCACCGAAAGGAGGATCGGGGTGCCCCAGCAAGCTCAGCAGCGGAGGTGACGAGCAGTGTACTTCGCCGAAGCCGACACTGAACAGAGTGAGGTGAGTATATTCAGCTCTTTACTCCCCCCAGTGGTGGAAAAAAAGAAGACATCCATTTTTTGAAAAAGGTCCCAACCTAGTTATGGACCTTCTAATCTCACCTTATCCACGCCGCAGGTTTTTCTGCTGAAAGATTTCAGACAGATACCAAACTTCACCCTTCACGGTGGGCTATGTGTGCCAACCTTCAGGGATATGGGTTCCTATTTAAAGGATACCTCTCCCCTGGGCCTTGTACAAGACTCTTACCAGGACTTTATAGCGAAATAGCGAAAGTGCTGGATCTTAGAGCCCAGTCCTCCGAAGAGAGACATTACAGGCGACGCCTCATGGATGAGGCCCGGATCCCATCCAGATTCAGCTCATTTGTAGGCGTCTTGGATGGATCCGAAAGCATAGCTCTTTTACCCCCAGAGGGTCTCTTTGGTAGAGCTTTCCTTTAGCACCTTCTAACGCGTCCAACACCTTTCGACACTGGCGAAAAAACTGAGGTACTTCCCTGATGGGAGGGGTTATATGGAGGGGAACTGTCTTCCATTGGTTGTGCCAGTGTCCAATCACCGCTGGTGACCCTTAACCCATTATGTAATGTGACAGCAGGAAGGTAAAGTCACCTGGTTGCATCCAGGGGGGTAGATATATTTCGCCCAAATTCAGGCTTTACGCCGACTTATACAACTAGGTGGAGAGTTGTATAAGGCTAGTGGGCTCATGGATGACTCATACCTCTAGGGAGAGGGCTGGGCGTCGTGCAGACAGGGAGTTGATGAGACCAGCTGAAGCTTGTCAGCTCATTTAGGCCTCTATAAGAACTCCCAGCTTCATTAGATGTTAGCTCATGCCTGGAACCAGACCTGTGTGGACTGTCTAGGGAGAGTGAACCCCTGTGCGGTGAGACAAAGCCTGTGTGGCTATTTGCTTGGACATTTAAAACCAGGGACTTAGGGACTAGGACAGCACTAGGCTGATCCCAGTTGTTAGTTAGGAAACCTGTATGTTTAGTCAGAGGTCAACTTGACCAGGATTTATTTTGGTTATGTTTCTTTTGCTTTGCTGTGTTTTGTCACTGTAAATAGAAAATAAACCGCACCTTTTTGATTTTGAAAACCACAACCTCCGTTTGCTGGGCCTGTTTTGTGTGGGGAGCCCATCCCGGGGGTCACACACACCCGCTGCCGAGCTAACCCCCTCACAGTAATGACTAGCTCTGTGTCCCGTGGTGTACGATAAAGAAACGAGAGTGTGTGCATGGACACATAGGATAACATTGAATGGGTTCAGGAGCAGTTGAAAAAAGCGTCCAACTGCCTCTGAACGCGCGTTCAACAGCAAATAACAGCGTCTCGTGTGCATGGGGCCTAAGATGGATTTCAGGTATTTGTACTGCATGAATTTAGTCGGATCCTATTTTATTGAGAAAAAAGAAGACATGAGAACAAAAAATGCAGTATGACATGGCAGTACAGTATGACATGGCAGTACAGTTAAACATTCCCTTCCGTTCCATTATGATCCCCTACCATAACCCGTTGAGGCATGAACTCTGCCAGACCTCTGAAGGTATGCTGTTGTATCTGATACCAAGCTTTCAGTTGCAGATCATTTAAGTCCTATAGGTTGTGAGGTGCTGCCTCCATGGATTGCAGTTGTTTTTCCAGCACATTTTACAGATGTTCGATTTAATTGAGAGCTGGAAAATTTGGAGGCCAAGTCAACACCTTGAACTCATCGTTGTGTTCCTCCAAACCATTCTTGAATTGGTCAGACTAGGCCACCTTCCATTGCTCCATGGTCAAGTTCTTATACTCATGTGCCCATTGTAGGTGCTTTTGGCTGTGGACACGGGTCAGCATGGGTACTATGACCGGTCTGTGGCTGTGTAGTACCATATGCAACAAACTGCAATGCATTGTGTGTTTTGACAACTTTATTTTCTATATATTGTACTTGAGTTGTTGTTTAACACCAGGAAGGCTGTATGTTGAAAAATGTTCATAAGCGCACAAAATACCTGCATGTCTTTCTGTCAGGATAGATGATCAGCCTCTTTGTTTCTGTATCCAGAATAATTTACGTCATTTTATATGAGCTATAGATGAACTCTCCCGCTCAGAAATTCGTGTTTGGATTGGCTGCACATGATGCACTCCTCTGTTTTCCTACATGAACAATTTTTCGATTAGGCTGACAATTTAATTATCTGAAGTGCATCGATTAGATATCTGTCAGTGTCACCTTTTTTCTACTTTTAATGAAAACAGAAGTGTCTGAAACACATTGTCTGTCTGATATTTCCAGGGCGCTGCTCGTAAAATGTTTCCTCCCCACTGGGACTACTTCTTGTGAAATCACAGAGAATTTAAAGACTATGCTGGGGTTTAAGGACAGGGTAGTTTTTCAGGTTAATTCTTGGAACTCCATGGAATGTATCACGGTCAGTCATTTAAAGAATCCACTGGCTGGCGTTTTCCATTAGATTTATCTTCTAGCAAATGTAAGGTGACTGAAAGCTGAGTGCCAATTTATCTTTGATTTAGGGAATGCCTGAAGTACACTTTTGGCATTTTCTGTACTTTTTAACGTACTGTTGGCCCTGAGAAAATCTCTGCCGTATTCACAGCTTTTGTTTACAGTGAATGTTTAAATTTTAACCTGCCCATTGCTGCACTGGTATAATTTCTTTCTCGTACATCACGGGACACAGAGCGACATAGTCATTACTAATGGGTTATATAGATACCGTCAGGTGCTGGCACTGGCAACTTCCAAAACCGGAAGTACCCTCCCCTATATAAGCCCCTCCCATCCGGGAGCACCTCAGTTTTTTGCCAGTGTCTAAGGTGTTGGCCAAGAAGAAACATGTGTTTTTCACTGAGCTTGCGTACAGGTTCTTTTGGGCCTCAGTAAGCTATTCCGGATCCGACCAAAAAAGCTTCATAGCTAAACGGTCGGTACCCGGGCCTTGCAGAGAAGAGCAAGGTTTTGCCTGTAATGCTTCTCTTAGGAGAGCTGGACCCTGGGATCCAGAGCTCTGGTCATACCCACGACCAAGATGTTTTCTGTGCAGGGTGCTATACAGGTCCAGGGGAGTGGAATCCTTGGGAACCCGGTCCCTGAAGGTTTGATTACAATGCCTGCCGTGATAGGTGAAGTTTGGGCTTCTGTGGACCAAACAAAGTCCTGCGGCGAGGAAAAGGTAAGTGGGGGCCCTCAGGAACTTGGTTCTATTGAGGGACCCCCAAGCCTATTTTGTCTTTCTGCCTGTTACCTAAGGTATTCCCGCTAATATTCTGTGTATGCCTGTTACTACTGAGAAAATGTAAAAATTTTAATAGTAGGCAAGAAAAAAAAAATAAAAAAAATGTAAGACCGCGGTACCTGTGTTAGACACTAGAGGCCGCTATGGTTCTTTTTCTTGTAATGTGGATTTTTTTTCTTCCAGAATCAAATCCAGGCAGTTGGTATGTTCTCTGCTGGGAAGCTGTCTCCTCTGCCCTGTTGCTGCGCTCAAACATCCCCGGGCCCTGCGGCAAAGGGGGCCCTGGCTCCCGTCTAGCTCCTTATTGTTTTTAAAAAAGGGCGCCGAAGGCGCACGTGCCCGCGCGCGTGCGCGTGCACGCGCCTCTATTCATAGAGGCGATCTGAAAAAAGGGGCGGAGCGGGTGGATGACGCTCAGGTGTGCGCCGCGGCGCTGCTGCGCATGTGCGGGCGTCCAGCGTGTTTTAAAGCACATTATAGCTGGCTATTGAATGCACAGACAGAGCTAGCAACAGATAAAGGCACACAGAGGCGGTTGATGCAGGCATCCCCTAGAAAGGCACTTTAGTAGACACCAACTGTGATATAGCAGCAATTGTGCTAGACTATTCTCAGTAAAAGTGGTGTATTACGGCTGGAATACCTCAGCTTTAGGCTTAAGAATATGCCGTCCAGAAGCTCCGGAACTGAATCTTCCAGGAAGCGAAGGGGGTCTCATCGGGCTCTGAGGTGGGCATGCTTCTGCTGCACCAGTCTCCCCTGAAGTTCAGAGGTAAGTGACCATAGAGACCCCGCAGGGGTACTTGGTACTGTGGCTGTCCTCAGTCACCTGCTCCTGTGTATGTAACAGAGGAGGTTTTTTCCTCAGCTCTGGGAGGATTAGAGAGAGATTGTCAACATTGATCGCTGCCTCCCTGTCAGGGAAAGCACGCCGATCTCCGTCTCCTCCTTCAGAGTGCCTGTTAGCAGAGCAACAGTCCCATACAGGGATCGACCTGCCTGAAGGGGATCAGGATGAGGTTGATTCTGTTATAGAGGAATCAACAGTGGAGGAACCTTTCTCAGCAGCTCAAGCTGAAAGATTATGGGTTCAGTCTCTGACTAACATGGTCCGATCGGCATTAAAAATGCACCTTGCGGAACCATCAACCACTACTGTATCCTCGTTGGGGTCGCTAGAAGCCCCCAGACTGTCTGTTCTTTTCCACTTCACCCTTTTACTGAAACTGCTTATTTACCAGGATTGGGAACGTCCTGAGAAAATATTATTCCCCCAAGAGATTTCCGGTGGTCTATCCCATGGAGGATAAGTTCATCAAAAAAAAAAAAATGGAAGGTCCCTACAGTGGACGCAGCCATCTCTTGTATGTATAAATCACTGACATGTCCAGTGGATAATGTCCAAATGTTCAAGAACCCAATAGATAAAAGATTGGAGTCCTTATGAAAGTCTGCTTCTTTCTACAGCAAGCTTGGTGACACAACCAGCAGTAGCAGCTATTGGGGTCTGCTAAGCAGTGAAGGATCAGTTAAAACAGGTCTTGAGGGACTTGACAGATCAGCAGGCCTTGCCCTAGCTGATCTACCTAGAGCCTTAGGCTTTGCGGTTGACGCCATAAAGGATTCAGTCCATCAGGCCTCCCGCCTTACGCTGTCTAGAGTACATATGCGTAGGCTTCTATGGCTCAAAAACTGGTCTGCTGAAGCTCCCTGTAAGGAATGGCTGGTTAGCGTCCCATTTCATGGTGAACGCTTATTCAGGGAAAACCTGGACAAATATATCCAGAAAATTTCCAGCGGTAAAAATACGCTCTTGCCGGTTAAAAACAGAGTTAGAGGTCCCTCTTTAAGAGGCCTGCTTCTCCAGTCCCTGGGGCATCGGCTGTGTAACAGTTCCAACGGCCTCCTCGGTCAATTCCCGGGGGTAAAAAACAGGGACAATAGCAGGGTAATGAGAAACCCTGGGTCAGGGGAGGTACAAAACCTCCCCCAAAGTTAAATTCATTGAAGGGTTGCCCCCACTCAGTCGGGTGGGGGGAGGACTCCAGTTGTTCACAAGAGACCTGGCGGGACGCGATCAAGACAGATAGGTGCTCTCCGCAGTATGTTGGGGATACAGATTGGAGTTAAGAGACTCTCCTCCTTCCCATTTTTGAGGTCAAACGTGCCAAGGGATCCCCGGAAGAGAGGATCCCTCCTGTTGGCACTAGAACAACTATTGCTCCAAGGAGTAATTATGGAGGTTCCCCTGGAAGAATGAGGGTTCGGGTTTTACTCAAACCTCTCTACAGTCCCGAAGCAAACGCGGACGGGAGGCCCATATTAATTCTAAAAGGGCTATACAAATTCCTGTATATCAGGACTTTCCGATGAAGTCGATCCGATCGGTGGCCACTGCCCTACAAGGGGAGGATTGGTTAGCCGCGATCGACATCAAAGATGCTTATCTGCACATTCCCATCTTTCCAGTCTACCAAAAGTTTCTACGCTTTGCAGTAGAAGGGCGCCATTTTCAGTTCAGAGCCTTACCCTTCGGTTTGGCCACAGCACCACGAGTGTTTACAAAAATTCTGGCCCTTTATTGGCCAATCTAAGAACACAAGGTGTAATGATAATGGCATATCTAGATGACTTGTTGCTGATAGACCACTCAGTGAAAAAACTAGAAGTGGTCGTTCACAAGACAATCAAGTATCTGGAATCTCACGGTTGGATTATCAACCGAGAAAAGTCAGCCCTAAAAACCAGTCAAAAGTCTGAAATACTTGGGGCTAAGGTTGGATTCAGGCCAGAGAAAAATATTCTTGCCTCGAGGAAAGGTGTTGTCTTTGAAAGATTTGATACACTTAGTGGGTACAAAAAAGACAGCCGTCCATACGCCTGTGCATAAGGCTGCTGGGAAAAATGGTGGCATCATTCGAAGCAGTACCCTACGGTCAATTCCATTCAAGGAATTTGCAGGGGGCCATACTGTCAGCCTGGAACAAAAAAGTTCAGGCCCTAGACTTACAATGTCCTTGTCCCCTTCCGTTCGCAAGAGCCTCCGTTAGTGGTTGGTTCCCCAGAATCTGGAAAAAGGGAAATCCTTCAGTCTGATTTCTTGGAAGGTGGTCACTACAGATGCCAGCCTTATAGGCTGGGGAGCAGTACTGGAGCAATAGTCTCTCCAGGGCAGATGGTCGGATGCAGAAAAGGCCCTGCCCATCAATCTCTTAGAGATACGAGCAGCCCGGTATGCCCTAGTAGCATGGACATCCAAACTCCAAGGGTCCCCTGTCAGAATTCAATCAGACAATGCCACAGCAGTGGCATATATCAATCATCAGGGGGGCACCAGGAGTCGTGCAGCCCAGAGGGAAGTAAATTACATCCTGAAATGGGCAGAAAAATATGTCCCAGCCATATCTGCGGTATTCATTCCAGGAGTGGAGAATGGGAAGGCGGACTTTCTAAGTCGCCAGCAATTAGGCCCAGAGGAAGGGTCCCTTCACCCCGAGGTTTTCTGGACAATATGTCAGCGGTGGGGAACATTGGATGTAGATCTTCTAGCATCCAGATTCAACGCAAAGGGGGACAGGTTTGTCTCTCGGACAAGGGATCCCCTAGCTTGCGGCTCGGATGCCCTAGTGTTCCCTTGGGATCAGTTCAAGCTGATATATGCATTCACACCGCCACAATGGTTACCTCGATTACTCCGCAGAATCAGGGTAGAAAAGAAACCAGTGATTCCGGTGGCTCCAGCGTGGCCCCGAAGAGCGTGGTACGCGGAGATTGTAAAATTTCAGTGGGGAGTCCTTGGACTCTCCCACGTCGTCCGGACCTGCTTTCGCAAGGACCGATATACCACCCTTCCTTACCAGCCCTAGGTTTGACGACCTGGCTATGGAAGCCCACATTCTAAAAAAGAGAGGGCTCTCTAATCCTGTGGTATCTACCATGATCAATGCCAGGAAGCCGGTATCCAGGCAGATCTAATATAGAATCTGGAAGGCGTACATCGCGTGGTGTGAGGCCAAGAAATGGCATCCACATAAGTACGTAATAGGTAGGATTCTGGACTTCCTACAATGGGCTGTAGATAGGAAGCTTGCCTTGAGTACTATCAAGGGTCAGATTTCGGCCTTGTCAATATTTTTTCAAAGGCCCTTGGCTTCGCATTCACTAGTCAAAGCCTTTATACAAGGAGTGATGCGTATTAGTCCTCCGGTTAATATTCCCATATGTCCATGGGATCTAAACTTGGTTCTGTCGGTTCTACAGAAACAACCATTTGAACCATTACAGCATATTTCTTTGGTGCTTCTCACCAGGAAATTGATTTTTCTAGTAGCCATTTGTTCGGCTAAAAGAGTGTCGGAATTAGCAGCTATGTCCTGTAAGGAGCCATATCTGGTTATCCATAAGGATAGAGTAGTGTTACGTCCTCATCCAGCCTTTCTTCCTAGGGTGGTATCGAGGTTTCATTTGAACCAAGATGTGGTTCTTCCTTCTTTTTTCCCCAAACCTACTTCGGTAGAGGAAAAGTTATTGCATTCTTTGGATGTAGTAAGAGCAGTTAAAGCTTATCTAAAGGCCACTGCTCAGATTCGCAGAACGGATACTTTGGTTATTCTGCCGGAAGGCCCCAGAAAGGGTCAGGCAGCGTCAAAATCTACTTTAGCCAAGTGGATTCGACAGGTCATAATACAAGCCTATGGCTTGAGAAGGAGACCGCCTCCGTTCAAAGTTAGAGCGCACTCCACGAGAGCAGTTTGAACTTCATGGGCAGTGCATCACCAGGCCTCCCTGGCTCAAATCTGTAAGGCCGCAACATGGTCTTCAGTACACACGTTTACTAGGTTCTACCAGGTGGACGTTAGAAGTCAGGAGGATGTCGCCTTTGGGCGCAGTGTGTTGCAGGCCGCAAAAGATCCTCATGTCTGATAGCGCTCAGCTTATATATGGTGTATCCCCCCCCTCATTGGGCATTGCTTTAGGACATCCCATTAGTAATGACTATGTCGCTCTGTGTCCCGTGATGTACGAGAAAGAAAATAGGATTTTTATAACAGCTTACCTGTAAAATCCTTTTCTTGGAGTACATCACGGGACACAGAGCTCCCGCCCCTCTTTGGGGACACTTATTGCTTTGCTACAAAACTGAGGTGCTCCCGGATGGGAGGGGCTTATATAGGGGAGGGTACTTCCGGTTTTGGAAGTTGCCAGTGCCAGCACCTGACGGTATCTATATAACCCATTAGTAATGACTATGTCGCTCTGTGTCCCGTGATGTACTCCAAGAAAAGGATTTTACAGGTAAGCTGTTATAAAAATCCTATTTTTGCCCCTGGCTATATTTAAAGCATTTAATAAAATAATAGTTGGGTTAGCAGTGGTGTACTAAAGGGATTGGTGTTTGGCCTAGGTCTTTTACAATGTTTAATTTCATTAAAGTGGTTATAATAAAACCTAAAAATGTTTTACTTTAATGCATTCCATGCATTAAGGTAAAAAATGTTTAGGCATCAGTATAACCCCCCCCCCCCCTTTTATTTACTGGAGCCTTCATTCGATCCAGTGCTCTGCTGATCTGCAGCTCTTTTCTTCCTTCACTTCCTGGTCTCGCAGGCTTTGTGTCTTACAAAGCCAGTGACAAGGGAGGGGAAGGGTGGGCGAGGCCCGGTTCCATTGTCTTTGTCTATAGATGCTGCAGAGAGGCTCAGTAGGGAGCTCGAATGAGTGCCCCCATAGAAAGGGGGAAGAAGCCAGAAACTCGAGGAGAAGAGGAGGTATTTAAATACAGTATCTCACAAAAGTGAGTATACCACTCACATTTTTGTAAATATTTTATTATATCTTTTCATTTGGCAACACTGAAGAAATGACACTTTGCTACAATGTAAAGTAGTGAGTGTACAGCTTGTATAACAGTGTATATTTGCTGTCCCATCAAAATAACTCGACACGCAGCCATTAATGTGTAAACTGCTGGCAACAAAATAGAGTACACCCCTAAGTGAAAATGTCCAAATTGGGCCCAATTAGCCATTTTACCTGCCCGGTGTCATGTGACTCGTTAGTGTTACAAGGTCTAAGGTGTGAATGGGGAGCGAGCAGGTGTGTTAAATTTGGTGTTATCGCTCTCACTCCCTCATACTGGTCACTGAAAGTTCAACATGGCACCTCATGGCAATGAACTCTCTAAGGATCTGTAAAAAAGAATTGTTGCCCTACATGTAGATGGCCTAGGCTACAGGAAGATTGCCAAGACCCTGAAACTGAGCTGCAGCACGGTGCCCAAGACCATACAGAGGTTTAACAGGACAGGTTTCGCTCAGAACAGGCCAACTAAAGAAGTTGAGTTCATTGAGTTAACGTGCTCAGCGTCATATCCAGAGGTTGTCTTTGGGAAATAGATGTATGAGTGCTGCCAGCATTGCTGCAGAGGTTGAAGGGGTGGGGGGGTCAGCCTGTCAGTGCTCAGACCATACGCCGCACACTGCATCATATTGGTCTGAATGGCTGTCATCCCAGAAGGTGGCCTCCTTCTTTTTTTTTTTTTTTTTATTCATTCTTTATTGGAGATGAATAGAAAAATACAACACACACCCACATTGGTGTATATAATAACCAAAAAACTTAATACAAAAAATATACATACTTATTTCCTATCTTCCCCCTTTTACCCATTGCCCATATCCCACCCTCCTCCCTACTCCCTTACCCACCCTGATCTGTCATCTTTCTCACTCAATCTAATTTATTCCTTTTCTTTTTCTGTCATTCCTTGCACATATTTATCTGATAATTTAAAAACTCCATTTTTCCCATGTTGCTCCATAGCTTTCCCCCCTTCCCTGCTCTCCCTGGCTCAGGTATTCCATCTCAGAGATGTAATCCACCCGTTGTATCCATTCTTTTATGGTCGTTTTTTTTGTTGATAACCAGTTTTTTGGGATTAACCCCTTTGCCGCGTTAAGCAGGGGTGGGACTAGCATTTTTCTGTATTGTTTCTTTGTTTTATTTGTTCCATGGAACAAACATGTCCAGGCGTTTTGTGGAATTTTTTCTCCGGTTACTACCTCTATATAGTCCAGGATTCCTGTCCAGTACTCCACTATTATTGGGCATTCCTACCACATATGTATTGTCGTTCCTAGTTGCTTACAGCCCCTTCCACATAATGGGGAGTTGCTGGGGTGAATTTTGTTTATTCTTTCTGGGGTCAGATGCCAACGTACCATACTCTTATAGTTTGCTTCTATCGTGTTTATATCTGAAGCAAAACTGTACACTGCTTCAATCATTTGCTTTTCCTCGATTCCTTTGCCCAGTTCTTGGCCCCATTTTTCTATAAAGGGTAGTGGTCCTTCCGTTTCTAATTCTGTTAGTATTTTATATACCTGTGATATACTATGCTTCAGAGGCTTTCCTTTACTACATATCTTTTCCATTTGAGTTAGTGTTTTTTCGTTTCTAGTTGGTTGTGCTATAGTGCTAACTAAGTGTTTTAATTTAAGATACTCCCAGTCACTAAGGTGGTTCCACACATGTGTCATGATTAAGTCTTGTCTTGTCCTGATTTTACCCAATATGATAATGTCTTTTAATTGTGCTGTTCCCAGTTGTTTCCCCAGTCGTGTCCCATTTCCTGGCGTGAAAAACTCTGTGCCTGCTAACGGTATTAGTGGGGAGTTATATTTCCATTTTTCGTGTAGATGCAGTGTATCCCAAATTTTAAATACATTCTTAGTTATTTTATGTGTTTCTGTGCCCAATGTTCTAAATTTTGGTGGTATCCATATGTTTTTTTGTAGGTGCGCCATACTTAATGTGTCTTCCATTTGTACCCACTTTTTTTTTGTGTGTGGATTTGCCCATTCCGCTAGTCTTGCTAATATTATCGCCTTGTAGTATCTCTTTATATCTGGCAAAGCCATGCCCCCATTTCCCCCCCCCCGCGTTAACAATGTATAGTTTATTCTGGCCTTTTTACCCTGCCATATATATTTCAGAATCATAGTTTTAATCACTTTAAAAAAAAACTTGAGGTATTTCTATTGGGAACATCTGAAGCCTATAGATCACTTTCGGTAGGATCATCATTTTCAAGATATTAATTCTTCCTATCCAGGAAAAGGGTCTCTTAGAGATATTTTTTAGTTCTACTTTAATTTAATTTATTAAAGGGATGAAATTAGCGTGATACAGTTCTTCTAACGTAGGAGTTATTTTGATTCCTAAGTATGTTAATGTTTTTGTCTCCCAGGTGAATGGGAATTCTTTCTGTAATAGTCTTTCTTCGTTTTTTTCTATTCCCAAATTCAAAATTACAGTTTTATTTGGGTTAATCTTGAAATTTGAAAGATCCCCATATTTATTTATTTCTTCTACTACATTGGGCAATGACAACCTTGGCTTTGTCAAGTTTAGGAGTATGTCGTCTGCAAATGCAGCCACCTTATGTTCTTGATCTCCCACTCTCACCCCCCGACTGTTCCGTATATTTGACAACAGTGGTTCTAATGCCAACACATACAGGAGGGGCGAGAATGGGCACCCTTGTCTTGTTACATTATCCATCTCGAGTACGGACGACACACTCCCATTTACCTTGACCCTGGCCATAGGATGGGTATATAGATTTTTAATCCATCTCATATATTTTGGTCCCAGACCTATTTTCCTGAGTGGCTCCATCATAAACCCCCAGTCGACTCGGTCGAATGCTTTTTCAGCATCTATTGACATGAGTACGACTGGGGGTTTCTTCTCTATCCCCTTCCAGATTAATAATTGGGTTCTTATGCTGTTATCTCTCCCCTCCCTTCCTGCCACGAAGCCCGTCTGATCTGCATTTATTAGTTCCGGCATTAGGATTTGTAATCTCGTTGCCAATACCTTTGCATATAACTTTATGTCGGAGTTCAATAACGCTATAGGTCGATAGCTGGAGCATATAGTTCCATCTTTCCCCCCTTTTGGTATAACAGCGATATTGGCAAGGAGAGATTATTTTCTTATTTCTACATCTTCTCCCATTTTATTAAAGTAGTTACATAGTTCTGGTACTAGATGTTTTTTAAAATTTTTACAATACTTAATCTGGAATCCGTCGGGTCCTGGGCTTTTCCCGCCTGGTGTTTCTTGGAGAGCTTTATTTATTTCTTCTTGTGTAATTGGATCTTCGAGGCACTCAGTACTTTCAGGTGTTATCTTTGGTAGATTAGTTTGCTCCAGGTATTCCTGTATTCTACATTTCCTACTTTCCTCTTCCTCTCGTGTCTCTTTCGCTCTGATGTCATATAATGCACTATAATATGTTTTAAAGATTTCTGCGATTTCAGATGTTTTATATTTCATCTCTCCTCTCTCTGGTTTTTTATTTTATTTATATAATTTAGAGTTGTTTTCTCCTTTGCTACTCTTGCTAGGTATTTCCCGGGCTTGTTCCCCCATTTATACCTTTCCTTTGCTACGTTTTTAAATACTTTTCTGGTTTCTTGTTCCATCAGATCTCTAAGTTGACCTCGCTTAATTATTATCTTTTGGTGTGTTTCACTGTCTTGCTGTTTTTTATCTTTTTGTTCCAAATCATTTAATTCCTTTAGCAGGTTTTTCCTGTTTAAATCTCTTTCCTTCTTTTTCCGCGTTCCGATGGAGATCATTTTACCCTTTATACAAGCCTTATGGGCTTCCCATATCGTCGCCACACTTCTGGTGTATTATTTATTCTAAAATATTCTTCCATTTCCCTTGATATTGTCTCACCCACTTCTTTATTATCTAAGAGGTCCTCGTTTAAGCTCCATATACCCTTTCTTTGTTCAACATTGTTAAATCTTATTTTTACTGTTACAGGGGTGTTTTCTGAGATTGATATTACGCCTATTGAGGCATCCACTACATATTCCAAAAGCCCTTGGTCAACTAACATATGATCCAATCTCGAATACGTGCCGTGCACCGTTGAATAATACGTATAATCTTTATTACTTGGATGTGTCACTCTCCAGGAGTCTACTAATTGATGATTGTATATATTTTTTTTGACCAATTTTAATTGTTTGCTATCTCATATCGGTGCACCAGACGTACTATCGAGTCTGTGTTCCATTGAAAGGTTGAAATCCCCAGCAAGAATTACATAACCTTGTTTAAAGTCCATTAAAGCATTTAGGATCCCATCCAGATATTTTTTGGGATGGTTATTTGGACAGTATACGTTTGCTAACGTGTATTTTTTCCGCTGAAGATTCCCTTTTAAGAACAAGTAGCGTCCCTCTGGGTCCACTCTTCTTTCTTCAACTATAAAGCTTATGTTCCTCCCTACGCCTATAGCTACTCCCTTTGCTCTTTTGTTTGGGGAGTCTCCATAGTACCAGGTTGGGATCGCACTGGAGTATATTTTTGTGTTGGAATCTAGTGCTAAATGTGTCTCCTGTAGGAAGACTATTTCTGCGGAGTACCTTTCCAATTCCCTTAACACCATATGCCTTTTTTCTGGGGAGTTAAGACCTCCCACGTTATGTGTGATGAAATTTACGTCCATCATGTAAGATTTTTCTTTTCTCTTTTTTTTCCCTGAGATGTACAGATCCTAATTCCTCCCTTCCTTCCACCCCCCTCCCCCCGCCTATCCATCCCTCCACCCATCCACCTCCCCCTCCCCCCCTCCCCCCTTTGACCTCACGGTCTTAGTGCAGGCTATTTTTTTTTAAACCTTGTTTGGCTCTTCTGCACTCCTAGGCCTGAGGTGGAGTTCTGCTTGGCACAGTCAGTCCCCTCTCCACTATTAGTATTTGGCGGGGGGAGCGGCCTTTTTTTTCTTTTTTTTTTGGGTTGGCGCTGGATTGAGACTGGATCTACATTGGGGGATATTGTTTTTTAACCGGTTCCTGACCAGCTCACGCAGATATACTGTGGCAGAATGGCTCTCCTGGGCGAAATCCCGTACATATACGGCTTTGCCCAGGAGAGCCACCAGAGGGCGCGCGTGCCTCCAGTGGCGCTTTTGCATGCATGAGCGGCAGCACGGGGGTTTGTGTGTGTAAACAAACAAATTCCTGTGCGGTCAGAGGAGAGAAGACAGATTGTGTGTTTCTACAAAGTAGAAACCGCAATCTGTCATCTCTCCTAGTTAGTCCCATCCCCCACAGTTGAAACGCACACACATAGGGAACACCGTTAACCCCTTGATCGCCCACTATTGTTAACCCCTTCCCTGCCAGTGACATTTACATAGTAATCAGTGCATATTTATAGCACTGATCGCTCTGTAAATGTCAATGGTGTCAAAAGTGTCTGACCTGTCCATCGCAATACCACTAAAAATCGCAGATCACCGCCATTACTAGTAAAAATAAATAAATTATAAAAACACCATATAAAAGCCATAAATCTTTCCCATAGTTTGTAGACGCTATAACTTTTGCGCAAACCAATCACGCTTATTGCGTTTTTTTTTCTTTTTTTTTTACCAAAAATATGTAGAAGAATACATATCGGCCTAAACTGAGGATTTTTTTTTTTTTAAATTGGGATATTTACTATAGCAAAAAGTAAAAGCTATTGTGTTTTTTTCAAAATTGGCGCTCTTCTTTTGTTTAAAGCGCAAAAAATAAAAACTGCAGAGGTGATCAAATACCACCAAAAAAAGCTCTATTTGTGGGAAATAAAGCACATCAATTTGGTTTGGGTACAACATCGCACGACCGCGCAATTGTCAGTTAAAGCGACACAGTGCAGTATCGCAAAAAGGGGCTGAAGTGGTAAATAAAGGATTTGTCAAGTTTTACACTACACCTTCTTTTTTTTTTCTTTTGGTGAATGAGTAGTAATCCCATGAGGTGCGGGATCTGGGTCCCCCATATTAAGGGGGGCTTTCAGATTTCGATAAGCCCCCAGCCCCAAAGCACCTCCCCATGTTGAGGACACATTACCTGGTCTCCTCCCTTTTCTGACCTGCCGGGCTGCATGCTCGGATAAGGGTCTGGTATAGATTTTGTGGGGACCCCACACTATTGGTAAAAAAAATTTGAGTGGAGTTCCCCTCAAAATCCATATCAGACCCAAAGGGTCTGGTATGGACGCCACCCACCCCCTCCCTTTTTTTTATTGCCGGCAAAAATTTTGTTTTTTACATTCAGCTGTCAGCGAGGAATCCCGCTGACAGCTGATGACTCAATGGTTATTAAGGACGCAGCAGCGTGGCTTCTTGGCCCGCTCCTTAACCAGCTATTTACAGCTTGTTATGTAGATGTGAACCATAGCAAACCATGTTAAATGAACTGAGAGGCGGAAACAAAAATGAAAAACCTCTCTAAAAGTGTCCTTTTTAACAACCCGTGTGTGTGGGGCTTTAGTGTGATAGTGACATATAAGAAGGATCTTGACTAGATAGATTTCAGATTAGGCTGGTAATTGGAATTTTGGGTCACTACACTGATGAATGGTAGGAAGAAGAGTGCCATATTTTTCTAGCTCAGAAACAATTTATTGGTCACAAAATTAGCTCAATACAGACAATGCATTCTGGGGGCTTTGGAAATCCCACTTCACTAAAGATACCATTAAATATAAAGGTACAGCACTAACACTCTACTTAAACCTGTGACATATACCAAACCAATAGCATAAGATTGAACATATGATTGTCAATAAAATCCATTAGTGTGCAAAACTCAGCACCATTTTGAGATCACCACATCCAATTCTTCACTTTAAGCAATTAATCACAATTATTCACCACGTGTGCTTTAAAAGTCAGAATGCACACTCACCAGACCTTTATGAGCCCTTTTTACAGTAGGTCAAATTTTACTTTTTTGATGTCCAAGATGGTTCCTCTTTAAGGCTCTTCCCCTGACCCTTATGTGTTAGCACTCTCTCATAGAATAATAGCATGGAAAATACCAAATAGAAGTATCATAGTGAAGTGTTTATTAAAAGGATATACGATATAAAAAATATAGTAATACAGTGCCTTTTACCGACACCAGTGTATACAGCTAGCTTGTGGGAAATAAATTTGGTTACAGTGTTTAGTTTTTCATTAATTTGCACAACAAAAGAGATAATTCATAGGCTCAGATTTCTTTCTCGTACATCACGGGACACAGAGCGGCATAGTCATTACTATGTGGTTATATAGTTTACCTTCAGGTGCTGGCACTGGCAACTTCCAAACCGGAAGTACCCTCCCCTATATAAGCCCCTCCCATCCGGGAGCACCTCAGTTTTTTGCCAGTGTCTAAGGTGTTGGCCAAGAAGTAACATGTGTTTTTCACTGAGCTTGCGTACAGGTTCTTTTGGGCCTCAGTAAGCTATTCCGGATCCGACCAAAAAAGCTTCATAGCTAAACGGTCGGTACCCGGGCCTTGCAAGAGAAGAGCAAGGTTTTGCCTGTAATGCTTCTCTTAGGAGGGCTGGACCCTGGGATCCAGAGCTCTGGTCATACCCACGATCAAGATGTTTTCTGTGCAGGGTGCTATACAGGTCCAGGGGAGTGGAATCCTTGGGAACCCGGTCCCTGAAGGTTTAATTACAATGCCTGCTGTGAGAGGTGAAGTTTGGGCTTCTGTGGACCAAACAGAGTCCTGCGGCGGGGAAAAGGTAAGTGGGGGCCCCTCAGGAACTTGGTTCTATTGGGGGACCCCCAAGCCTAATATGTCTTTCTGCCTGTTACCTAACGGTATTCCCGCTAAATATCTGTGCATGCATGTAACTACTAAAAAATGTAATAATTTTAAGAGTGGTCAAGAAAAAAAAAAAAAGGTAAACCGCGGTACCTGTGTTAAACCACTAGAGGCCGCTGTGGAACGTTGTTTTCTTGTCATGTGGATTTTTTTCTTTCCAAGTCAAAATCCAGGCAGATGGTGAGTTCTCTGGATGGGAAACTGTTTCCTCTGCCATGTTGCAATGCTCGTCCATCCCCCGGCCCTGTGGCAAACAGGGCCCTGTCTTCTGTCCCTAGTTACTTTTCAAAAAGAGCGCCGAAAACGCACGTGCCCGCCCGCGCGCGTGCACGCGCCTCTATTTATAGAGGTGAGCTGGAAAAAGGGGCGGAGCTTGGTGATGACGCTCTGTGCGCGCCGCAGCGCTTCTGCGCATGTGCGGGCGTCCCAGCATGATAAAAAGCACAATTAGGTGTTGTCAGCTGGTTATGGAAGGCAGAAACAGAGCTGGCAACATTTAGAAAGGCATACAGCAGGCGGTTGATGCAGGCATCCCCATAGAAAGGCACATTAGTAGACACCAACTGTTTATATAGCAGCAATTGTGCTAGACTATTGTCAGTAAGTGGTGTATTTCGGCTGGAATACCTCAGCTTTGGGCTTGGGAATATGCCGTCTAAAGTCTCCGGGACTAAGAATCCCAGGAAGCATAGGGGGTCGCCATCGGGCTCTGAGGATCTTGGGCTTGCTTTGGCTGCACCAATCTCCCCTGAAAATTCAGAGGTTAGTGACCGTAGAGAACCCTCAGGAGTACCTGGTACTGTGGCTGTCCTCAGTTCACCTGCTCCTGTGTATATAACAGAGGAGGTTTTTTCCTCAGCTCTGGGAGGACTGGAAGAGAGATTGACAACATTGATCGCTGCTTCGCTGTCAGAGGGAAAGCGCGCCCGATCTCCGTCTCCTCCCTCAGAGTGCCTGTTAGCAGAGCAACAGTCCCATACAGGGATCGACCTACCTGAAGGGGATCAGGATGAGGTTGATTCTGTTGTAGAGGAATCAACAGTGGAAGAGCCATTCTCAGCATCACATGCTGAAAGATTATGGGTTCAGTCCCTGACTAACATGGTCCGATCAGCATTTAAAATGCCCCTTGTGGAGCCATCATCCACTTCTGTCTCCTCGTTGGGGTCGCTAAAAGCTCCCCAGACTGTCTGTTCCTTTCCAATCCATCCTTTACTCGAAGGGCTCATTTACCAGGATTGGGAACATCCTGATAAAATATTTACTCCTCCCAAGAGATTTCCGGTGGTCTATCCCATGGAGGATAAGTTCATCAAAAAATGGAGGGTCCCTACAGTGGACGCAGCCATCTCTTGTGTGAATAAATCACTGACATGTCCAGTAGATAATGTCCAAATGTTCAAGGACCCAATAGATAAAAAATTGGAGTCCTTATTAAAAACTGCTTTCTCTACAGCAGGCTTGGTGACACAACCAGCAGTGGCAGCTATTGGGGTCTGCCAAGCAGTGAAGGATCAGTTGAAACAGGTCTTAAGGGACTTGCCAGATCAGCAGGCCCTTGCCCCTAGCTGATCTACCTAGAGCCTTATGCTTTGCGGTTGACGCCATAAAGGATTTAATCCATCAGGCCTCCCGCCTTACACTGTCTGTAGTACATATGCGCAGGCTTCTATGGCTCAAAAACTGGTCTGCTGAAGCTCCCTGTAAAAAATTGCTGGTTAGCTTCCCATTTCATGGTGAACGCTTATTCAGGGAAGACCTGGACAAATATATACAGAAAATTTCCAGCGGTAAAAGTACACTCTTGCCGGTTAAAAACCGTTAGAGGTCCCTCTTTTAAGAGGCCTGCTTCTCCAGTCCCTGGGACATCGGCTGTGAAACAGTTCCGACGGCCTCCTCGGTCAAATCCCAGGGGGTAAAAATCAGGGACAATCGCAGGGTAACAAGAAACCCTGGGTCAGGAGAGGTACAAAACCTCCCCCAAAGTCAAATGCATGAAGGGTTGCCCCCACTCAATCGGTTGAGGTGAAGACTTCAGTTGTTCGCAGAGACCTGGCGGGACACGATCAGAGACAGATGGGTGCTCTCCGCAGTAAGTCTGGGATACAAATTGGAGTTAAAAGACTCCCCTCCTTCCCATTTTATAAGGTCGAATGTGCCAAGGGATCCCCGGAAGAGAGGATCCCTCCTGTTGGCACTAGAACAACTATTGCTCCAAGGAGTAATTATGGAGGTTCCCCTGGAAGAATGGGGGTTCGGGTTTTACTCAAACCTCTTTACAGTCCCGAAACCAAACGGGGACGTGAGGCCCATATTAAATCTAAAAGGGCTAAACAAATTCCTACATATCAGAACTTTCAGGATGGAGTCGATCCGATCGGTGACCACTGCCCTACAAGGGGAGGAATGGCTAGCCTCGATCGACATCAAAGATGCTTATTTGCACATTCCCATCTTTCCAGTTCACCAAAAATTTCTACGCTTTGCAGTAGAAGGGCGCCATTTTCAGTTCAGAGCCTTACCCTTCGGTCTGGCCACAGCACAACGAGTGTTCACAAAAATTCTGGCCCCATTATTGGCCAATCTAAGAACACAAGGTGTAACGATAATGGCATATCTAGACGACTTGTTGCTGATAGACCACTCAGTGGAAAAACTAGAAGTGGTTGTTCACAAGACAATCAAGTATCTGGAATCTCACGGTTGGATTATCAACCGAGACAAGTCAGCCCTAAAACCAGTCAAAAGTCTGGAATACTTGGGGCTAAGGCTGGATTCAGACCAGAGAAAAATTTTCTTGCCTCAAGAAAAGGGGTCGTCTTTGAGAGATTTGATCCACCTAGTGGGTACAAAAAGACAGCCGTCCATACGCCTGTGCATGAGGCTGCTGGGAAAAATGGTGGCATCATTCGAAGCAGTACCCTACGGTCAATTCCATTCAAGGAATTTGCAAAGGGCCATACTGTCAGCCTGGAACAAAAAAGTTCAGGCCCTAGACTTACCAATGTCCTTGTCCCCTTCCGTTCGCAAGAGCCTCCGTTGGTGGTTGGTTCCCCAGAATCTGGAAAAAGGGAAATCCTTCAGTCCGATTTCTTGGAAGGTGGTCACTACAGATGCCAGCCTTATAGGCTGGGGAGCAGTACTGGAGCAATGGTCTCTCCAGGGCAGATGGTCGGATGCAGAAAAGGCCCTGCCCATCAATCTCTTAGAGATACGAGCAGCCCGGTATGCCCTAGTAGCATGGACATCCAAACTCCAAGGGTCCCCTGTCAGAATTCAATCAGACAATGCCACGGCAGTGGCATATATCAATCATCAGGGTGGCACCAGGAGGCGTGCAGCCCAGAGGGAAGTAAATTGCATCCTGAAATGGGCAGAAAGATATGTCCCAGCCATATCCGCGGTATTCATTCCAGGAGTGGAGAATTGGAAGGCGGACTTTCTAAGTCGCCAACAATTATGCCCAGGGGAATGGTCCCTTCACCCCGAGGTTTTCCGGACAATATGTCAGCGGTGGGGAACACCGGATGTAGATCTGCTAGCATCCAGATTCAACGCAAAGGTGGACAGGTTTGTCTCTCGGACAAGGGATCCCCTAGCTTGCGGCTCGGATGCCCTAGTGTTCCCTTGGGATCAGTTCAAGCTGATATATGCATTCCCACCGCCACAATTGTTACCTCGGTTACTCCGCAGAATCAGGGTAGAAAAGAAACCAGTGATTCTGGTGGCTCCAGCGTGGACCCGAAGAGCATGGTACACGGAGATTGTAAAAATGTCTGTGGGGAGTCCTTGGACCCTCCCACATCGTCCGGACCTGCTTTCGCAAGGACCGATATACCACCCTTCCTTACCAGCCCTAGGTTTGACGGCCTGGCTATTGAAGCCCACATTCTAAAAAAGAGAGGTCTCTCTAATCCTGTGGTATCTACCATGATTAATGCCAGGAAGCCGGTATCCAGGCAGATTTACTATAGAATCTGGAAGGCGTACATCGCGTGGTGTGAGGCCAAGAAATGGCATCCACGTAAATACGTAATAGGTAGGATTCTGGACTTCCTACAGTGGGCTGTAGATAGGAAGCTTGCCTTGAGTACTATCAAGGGTCAGATTTCGGCCTTGTCAATATTTTTTCAAAGGCCCTTGGCTTCGCATTCACTAGTCAAAGCTTTTATACAAGGAGTGATGCGTATTAGCCCTCCGGTTAATAGTCCCATATGTCCATGGGACTTAAACCTGGTTCTGTCGGTTCTACAGAAACAACCATTTGAACCATTACAGCATATTTCCTTGGTTCTTCTCACCAGGAAATTGATTTTTCTAGTAGCCATTTGTTCGGCTAGAAGAGTATCGGAATTAGCCGCTATGTCCTGTAAAGAACCATATCTGGTTATCCATAAGGACAGAGTAGTGTTACGTCCTCATCCAGCCTTTCTTCCTAAGGTGGTATCGAGGTTTCATTTGAACCAAGATGTGGTTCTTCCTTCCTTTTTCCCCAAACCTAGTTCGGTAGAGGAAAAGTTATTACATTCTTTGGATGTAGTAAGAGCAGTTAAAGCTTATCTAAAAGCCACTGCTCAGATTCGCAGAACGGATACTTTGTTTATTCTGCCGGAAGGCCCCAGAAAGGGTCAGGCAGCGTCAAAATCTACTTTAGCCAAGTGGATTCGACAGGTCATTATGCAAGCCTATGGCTTGAGAAGGAGACCGCCTCCGTTCAAAGTTAGGGCGCACTCCACGAGAGCAGTTGGAACTTCATGGGCAGTGCATCACCAGGCCTCCCTGGCTCAAATCTGTAAGGCCGCAACATGGTCTTCAGTACACACGTTTACTAGGTTCTACCAGGTGGACGTTAGAAGTCAGAAGGATGTCGCCTTTGGGCGCAGTGTGTTGCAGGCCGCAAAAGATCCTCATATCTGATGGCGCCCAGCTTATGTATGGTGTATCCCCCCCCCCTCATTGGGCATTGCTTTGGGACGTCCCACATAGTAATGACTATGCCGCTCTGTGTCCCGTGATGTACGAGAAAGAAAATAGGATTTGTATAACAGCTTACCTGTAAAATCCTTTTCTTGGAGTACATCACGGGACACAGAGCTCCCACCCCTCTTTTGGGGACACTTATTGCTTTGCTACAAAACTGAGGTGCTCCCGGATGGGAGGGGCTTATATAGGGGAGGGTACTTCCAGTTTGGAAGTTGCCAGTGCCAGCACCTGAAGGTAAACTGTATAACCACATAATAATGACTATGCCGCTCTGTGTCCCGTGATGTACTCCAAGAAAAGGATTTTACAGGTAAGCTGTTATAAAAATCCTATTTTTTCACTTGCTGATTTCTTTCTTTCTACATTTCAGCTAGCTTCAGAGATCTACACTTTTGCATGCTGCTTGTGGAATCATCATGCCGACACGTTCCTGCAACAGATCTGCTCTGGTGGGGACCCAGCTGCTATTAGCTCAATGGAAAGAGCTGCGCTGTCGCTAAAAGGTTTGCTGGTTGTTTTTTGCTTTTAACCAATTTTAAGATGGCCACATACATAGTTATTTATTTATAATTATCCAACCATAAAAATATTTTTTTTTATAATGCACTACCACCATTACTCCATAGGAATAGCACATAATGAGGTATCTAATGGCTTGGGTATCATTATATCAACAGGGAACTATCCCTATTAACTCTGTAGCTTTTTATGCAGTTGGTTCAAACCTATTCTTCAATACAAAATCTCTTGTTTTACCTTTGATATTTTATATCTCCACAATTTAATGCTCATTGTCCTCCACTCTGGACCCATTTTTGTTGCTTTTGCAGTCTGTGTATCACAATGCTCAGTTTTTGATCCCCAGTTCTTCTCCATGTAAATACATGACATTGGTTGGGGTCCCAGTGAAGAACGAACTTCCAATTCACCAGCTTCTAAGCAGAGTATGCCGCAGGCCTATAAAATGTAAAGCCTGCTCCCCAAGAGGGTCTCTTGTAAAGATATTCTCCTAAATAAAAAATACTAAAGAAGGGTAATGCCTATTAAGGAAGGAGCACACTACTTCCTTTTTTGGCACTTAAAGGGGTTGCTCCACCGGAAAAAAAAAATTAAAAGCCAGCAGCTACAGCTACAGCAGCTGCTGGCTTTTAATATTTGGACACTTACCTGTCCTGGAGTCCAGCGACGTCCGCAGCAGAGGACGAGCGACCGCTCGTCGCTCTGCTGCTCCCTCCGCCATCCTCGCTGAGGGAACCAGGAAGTGAAGCCCTGCGGCTTCATGCCCGGTTCCCTACGGCGCATGCGCGAGTCGCGCTGCGCCGTTCTGATTGGTGCTCCTGTGTTCTGGGAGCCGAGTGTCTCCCAGAACACCAAGGGAAGTCTGCGGGAAGTGACGTAACTCCCGCAGATTCCCGGAGACAGGACTCCCGGATGTGGGTGAAAATACCTGTCTTAGACAGGTATCTTCACCCCCCTCCCCCCTGAAAGGTGTCAATTGTGACACCGGAGGGGGGGAGGGTTCCAAATAGCAAAAGTTGCTATTTAGGGTGGAGCTCCACTTTAAGCTGGTGTTCCTCTTTCCTGCAACCACAGGTCAATGCATGTGCAGAAAAGTTTATCTGTATGACCAATGAGGAACTCAGGGTTTCCTAAAATAGGAGTCATAGGGAAATCCCTGGATGGTGAGAAGGGAGAAGTATCTGTCTAATTCATGCAGTGTTGTACCTATTAATGGGCGTTTATGCAAAGATTTATGTGCTTGTTGTCATGCCTTTGGTGTTCCAGCTAGTTGCACAAAAGTGCAATCTTTTTTTCTTTCTCGTACATCACGGGACACAGAGCGGCATAGTCATTACTATGTGGGTTATATAGATACCTTCAGGTGCTGGCACTGGCAACTTCCAAAACCGGAAGTACCCTCCCCTATATAAGCCCCTCCCATCCGGGAGTACCTCAGCTTTTTGCCAGTGTCTAAGGTGTTGGCCAAGAAGTAACATGTGTTTTCACTGAGCTTGCGTACAGGTTCTTTTGGGCCTCAGTAAGCTATTCCGGATCCGACCAAAAAAGCTTCATAGCTAAACGGTCGGTACCCGGGCCTTGCAAAGAGAAGAGCAAGGTTTTGCCTGTAATGCCTCTCTTAGGAGGGCTGGACCCTGGGATCCAGAGCTCTGGTCATACCCACGACCAAGATGTTTTCTGTGCAGGGTGCTATACAGGTCCAGGGGAGTGGAATCCTTGGGAACCCGGTCCCTGAAGGTTTAATTACAATGCCTGCCGTGATAGGTGAAGTTTGGGCTTCTGTGGACCAAACAGAGTCCTGCGGCGAGGAAAAGGTAAGTGGGGGCCCTCAGGAACTTGGTTCTATTGGGGGACCCCAAGCCTATTTTGTCTTTCTGCCTGTTACCTAAGGTATTCCCGCTAATATTCTGTGCATGCCTGTTACTACTGAGAAAATGTAAAAATTTTAATAGTAGGCAAGAAAAAAAAAGAAAAATGTAAGACCGCGGTACCTGTGTTAACCACTAGAGGCCGCTATGGTGCTTTTTCTTGTAATGTGGATTTTTTTCTTCCAAAATCAAATCCAGGCAGTTGGTAAGTTCTCTGCTGGGAAGCTGTCTCCTCTGCCCTGTTGCTGCGCTCATCCATCCCCGGGCCCTGCGGCAGGGACCCTGGCTCCCATCTAGCGCCTTATTTTTTTCAAAAAAGAGCGCCGAAGGCGCACGTGCCCGCGCGCGTGCGCCTCTATATATATATAGAGGCGATCTGGAAAAAGGGGCGGAGCGGGTGGATGACGCTCGGTGTGCGCCGCGGCGCTACTGCGCATGTGCGGGCGTCCAGCGTGTTTAAAAGCACAATCACAGCTGGCTATTGAAGTGCACAGACAGAGCTAGCAACAGTAAAAAGGCACACAGAGGCGGTTGATGCAGGCATCCCCTAGAAAGGCACTTTAGTAGACACCAACTGTTATATAGCAGCAATTGTGCTAGACTATTATCAGTAAAAGTGGTGTATTACGGCTGGAATACCTCAGCTTTGGGCTTAGGAATATGCCGTCCAGAAGCTCCGGAACTAAATCTTCCAGGAAGCGAAGGGGGTCTCCATCGGGCTCTGAGGATCTTGGGCATGCTTCTGCTGCACCAGTCTCCCCTGAAAATTCAGAGGTTAGTGACCGTAGAGACCCCACAGGAGTACCTGGTACTGTGGCTGTCCTCAGTTCACCTGCTCCTGTGTATGTAACAGAGGAGGTTTTTTCCTCAGCTCTGGGAGGATTAGAGAGAGATTGTCAACATTGATCGCTGCCTCCCTGTCAGGGAAAGCACGCCCGATCTCCGTCTCCTCCTTCAGAGTACCTGTTAGCGGAGCAACAGTCCCATACAGGGATCGACCTGCCTGAAGGGGATCAGGATGAGGTTGATTCTGTTATAGAGGAATCAACAGTGGAGGAACCTTTCTCAGCATCTCAAGCTGAAAGATTATGGGTTCAGTCTCTGACTAACATGGTCCGATCAGCATTTAAAATGCACCTTGCGGAACCATCAACCACTACTGTCTCCTCGCTGGGGTCGCTAAAAGCTCCCCAGACTGTCTGTTCCTTTCCACTTCACCCTTTGCTGGAAGGGCTCATTTACCAGGATTGGGAACATCCTGATAAAATATTTACTCCCCCCAAGAGATTTCCGGTGGTCTATCCCATGGAGGATAAGTTCCTCAAAAAATGGAGGGTCCCTACAGTGGACGCAGCCATCTCTTATGTGAATAAATCACTGACATGTCCAGTGGATAATGTCCAAATGTTCAAGGACCCAATAGATAAAAAATTGGAGTCCTTATTAACCACTTAAGCTCCGGACCATTTCGGGCCATTAGGACCAGGCCTGTTTTTGGGATTCGGCACTGCGCTGCTTTAACTGTAAATTGTGCGGACATGCAATGTTGTACCCAAATTAAATTTGCGTCCTTTTCTTCCCACAAATAGAGCTTTCTTTTAATGGTATTTGATTGCCTCTGCGATTTTTATTTCTTTATCGTACACCACGGGACACAGAGCTAGTCATTACATAATGGGTTAAGGGTCACCAGCGGTGATTGGACACTGGCACCACCAATGGAAGACAGTTCCCCTCCATATAACCCCTCCCATCAGGGAAGTACCTCAGTTTTTTCGCCAGTGTCGAAAGGTGTTGGACGCGTTAGGAGGTGCTAAAGGAAAGCTCTACCAAAGAGACCCTCTGGGGGTAAAAGAGCTATGCTTTCGGATCCATCCAAGACGCCTACAAATGAGCTGAATCTGGATGGGATCCGGGCCTCATCCATGAGGCGTCGCCTGTAATGTCTCTCTTCGGAGGACTGGGCTCTAAGATCCAGCACTTTCGCTATTTCGCTATAAAGTCCTGGTAAGAGTCTTGTACAAGGCCCAGGGGAGAGGTATCCTTTAAATAGGAACCCATATCCCTGAAGGTTGGCACACATAGCCCACCGTGAAGGGTGAAGTTTGGTATCTGTCTGAAATCTTTCAGCAGAAAAACCTGCGGCGTGGATAAGGTGAGATTAGAAGGTCCATAACTAGGTTGGGACCTTTTTCAAGAAGTGGATGTCTTCTTTTTTTCCACCACTGGGGGGAGTAAAGAGCTGAATATACTCACCTCACTCTGTTCAGTGTCGGCTTCGGCGAAGTACACTGCTCGTCACCTCCGCTGCTGAGCTTGCTGGGGCACCCCGATCCTCCTTTCGGTGGCCGACCAGACACCTGCAGATGCAGGTAAGTGGGAACAAGGGCTGATGAGAGTCCTCTCTCACTATGGCCACCGCCATAGCGCTAAGGGCCGCGCGCGCGGGAGCGCGCTTTATCGGAGGGGGCGAAGGCGTGCGCGGGCACGTGGCGCGCGCAGGCACAGAAACGGCGCCAAATTTAAAAGACTGTCAGTGTGAGAAGCACTGCAGCAGCAAGCAAGCTCGTTAGTTCTCTTGTTCCTGGCAGAGAAACACAGCAGCTATACAGGGACGTAAGACTCCATGTGGTTGGATTGGGTACTTCCTAGAAGACATCCATGTTATGCATAGTTATGTGTTAAAAGTTGCATACTTAATGTATTTGCTAAACTGAACACGGTAGTATATGCATTTAGGTACCTTGTATTTTGTCTAAACAGTAAGCCTTCCAGGGGAAGTAATACGGACAAAAAGAGATAAGAAAGCACCACCGCCTGAGAGGAGGCTCTAACTGTGCTGACTCGGTACCTTTCTCTCCTGTGTTGCTAAATGCACCTGTTCAGGATGAGCCATTACCTCTGTCAGGTATGGCGGCTTCCCGAGTGAAGCCTGGGCCTGTATATGTCACTGAGGACACTTTATCAGCTGCCCTAAATAATCTGGAGGAAAAAATTGCTACCTTAATCGCTAAGTCCTCTAAAAAGGGACAATAAGCGAAGCAGGTCTCTTCCAGTATTGGACCTCCCTTCAGAAGTACCTGAGGGAGGAGGATGAGGAGGAGGAGGCTACATCAGCAGAGGATGAGGAGCCAGATTTTAAGGTCACAGGTACAATGCTATAGCAGTGCATTTAAGTTAACCTCTGCGGAGGTAACGGAATTACCTGTCTCCTCCCTAGGGTCATTAAGATCCCTGCAAGGTGCATGCTCCTTCCCGGTTCATCCGTTACTGGAGGATCTAATATACGCAAACTGGCAACATCCAGATAAGCGTTTCTCACCTCCAAAAAGGTTTAACATTCTTTATCCTATGGGGGAAATTTTTTTAAAGAAATGGAGCCTGCCTGCGGTAGTTGCGGCTATTTCTTGTGTAAATAAAAACCTGACATGTCCGGTGGATAATGTACAAGGGTTTAAAAGATCCTTCTGAGAGGAAGTTGAAATCCTCCTTCCTTTTGGCCGGCTCAATTACCCAACCTGCAGTAGCAGCAGTCGGTATGTGTCAGGTCATCAGCCAACAGGTAAAGCAGGGGCTGAAGGAACTGCCTTCAGAGCAGGCTAGAAATTGGGAAAATTTGCCTAAAGCCTTATGCTTCACAGTGGATGCCATGAGAGATTCTATCATACAGGCATCACGCCTTACACTCCAGCTGGTACAGATGCGCAGAGTACTTTGGCTTAAGCATTGGTCAGCGGAAACCCCATGCAAAAAGCTGTTGGCAAGTTCCCGTTCCATGGCGAACGCCTATTTGGGGAAGATTTAGAAAAATATATACAGAAGATATCAAGTGGTAAAACGACTTTTACCTGAGAGAAAGAAAAACAAGAGATCTTGTTTTAAACGCTCTCTCTCCCCAGCTCCCGGGAAATCTGACTCCAACCAGTGGCGGCGGCCTGTTTTAGCCGCCCACAAAAGCCAAGGGGCAAGCTCAGAAGAACAAGAAGCCGTGGGGTGCAAGAGCTAATAAGCAAGCCCCCAAAGCCTCTCAGTGAAGGGGCGCCCCCGCTCGGCCGAGAAATGGGAGGAAGGCTTTGTCAGTTCTGAGCGACTTGGTGGTCAGAAATCCAGGACAATTGGGTAGTATCCACAATATCCTCAGGGTACAAACTGGAATTTCGAGAGATCCCACCTTCTCAATTCCGAGGTTCAAGACTCTCCAAGGATCCACAAAAAAGAGAATCCTTCTTCAAAGGTTTGAATCACTTAATGGCTCAAGGGGTAGTTACAGACGTACCCCAAAAAGAGCGAGGTTCAGGTTTTTACTCAAACCTCTTTGTGATTCCAAAGCCAAATGGAGATGTCAGACCCATCCTGGATCTAAAATCCCTAAATCGGTTCCTGAACGATCGCCATTTTTGAATGGAAACGATCCGATCCGTGGCCGCCACTTTAAAGGGCGGAAAATTCATGGCGCCCATAGATATCAAGGACGCACATTTACACATACCCATCCTCCCCGCTCACCAAAGATTCCTAAGGTTTGCGGTAGAAGATCGCCACTTTCAATTTGTGGCTCTGCCGTTTGGTGTAGCCACCGCGCCCATAGTATTCACAAAGGTGCTAGCTCCTCTGTTAGCAAACCTAAGAACACGGGGCATTGCGGTAACAGCCTATCTGGACGATCTACTAGTAATAGATCAGTCAAAGGAGGGATTGGGTCACGCTGTACACACTACAGTAGGATACCTGGAGCATTTAGGATGGATTATAAATTTACAAAAATCCTCTCTCCAGGCCCAAAGAAGGATAGTGTACCTGGGCATGATCATAGATACAGCCCAAAACGGGGTATACCTGCCAGAACCGAAGATACAGTCTCTGAAAGACCTGATCCACAAGGTCAAAGCAAACAAGAGGCCGTCTATTCGCCTTTGCATGAGACTATTGGGAAAGATGGTAGCCTCCTTCGAGGCGATCCCTTACGCCCAGTATTCATTCGAGACTACTTCAAGGCAATATTTTAGCTTCCTGGAACAGGAAGAGCCAAGCTCTGGATATACCCATGCGCCTGTCCTCACAAGTACGCCACAGCTTCGATTGGTGGCTAGAAGCCAGGAATTTACGGAAGGGAAAGTCCTTCCTCCCAGTGGCCTGGAAGGTGGTATCTAGGGATGCCAGCCTATCGGGCTGGGGTGCAGTATTCGAGGAGGCTTCTACCCAGGGAACCTGGGCCAAGACTCGGGGGATCCTGCCCATCAATGTGCTAGAGATCCGGGCGGTATATCTAGCCCTCAAAACCTGGACATACAGGTTACAGGGCTACCCAGTTCGGGTTCAATCCGACAATGCTACTGCAGTAGCTTACATCAATCACCAAGGAGGCACCCGCAGTCGGGCAGCCCAAAGAGAGGTGAACCGGATCCTGGCATGGGCAGAAGAGCATGTACCTTGCCTTTCTGCAATCTTCATTCCAGGGATAGAAAATTGGCAAGCAGACTACCTGAGTCGTCAGCAGCTGCTACCGGGAGAGTGGTCTCTTCACCCCGAGATCTTTCAGGCCATATGTCTGAGATGGGGAAACCCAGATGTAGACCTGCTAGCTGCCAGGTTCAACAAGAAATTGGACAACTTTGTGTCCAGAACGAGAGATCCTCTAGCCTACGGGACAGACGCTCTAATAATACAGACGCTCTAATAACTCCATGGAATCAGTTCTCACTGATCTATGCATTCCCTCCGATCCCTCTTCTACAAAGACTGCTTCGCAGGATCAAGGAGGAGGGAATACCAGTAATCCTAGTGGCCCCAAACTGGCCCAGGAGGCCTTGGTACGCCGAGATTGTAAAAATGGCGATAGGAAGGCCCTGGAAGTTTCCACTTCGACACGACCTGCTGTCACAGGGTCCAGTATTCCACCCTTCCTTACAAAGGCTAAAGTTGACGGCCTGGCTGCTGAGACCCACATTTTTAAAAAGAGAGGGGTCTCTGGTCCGGCTCTTTCTACGCTCATTAATGCTAGAAAGCCAGCCTCCAGACTCATCTATCAGAGAGTCTGGAGAGCATACGTTTCCTGGTGTGAATCCAGATGTTGGAATCCTCAGAAGTATGAAATAAGTAGGATTCTTGCTTTTTGCCACTTAGGAGTGGATATGAATTTAGCCCTTAGCACCATCAAAGGGCAAATATCGGCTCTATCAGTCTTGTTTCAGAGACCATTGGCATCTCACTCCCTAGTTCGGACATTCATTAAGGGGGTACTGAGGATAAATCCTCCAGTTAGGACTCCCTTGTGTCCATGGGATTTGAATTTGGTATTGTCAGTGTTGCAAAAGCAACCTTTTGAACCTATTCGTCATATTCCTTTAATTATATTGAGTAGGAAGTTGGCCTTTCTGATTGCTATAGCTTCTGCTAGGAGAGTATCAGAGCTAGCAGCTCTTTCTTGTAAAGAGCCTTATCTAATTTGTCACAAGGACAAAATCGTACTACGACCCCATCCGGCTTTTCTACCTAAGGTGGTGTCGGCTTTTCACTTGAATCAAGACATTGTTCTGCCTTCCTTTTTTCCAAACCCGCGGACGGCGGGGGAAAAATTATTACACTCTCTAGATCTACTGAGAGCGGTAAAGGTGTATCTGCAAGCAACCGCTCAGATACGTAAAACAGATGTTTTGTTTATTTTACCAGATGGGCCCAAGAAGGGCCAAGCGGTATCAAAATCCACCATTTCCAGGTGGATTAGACAAGTAATTATTCAAGCGTATGGTTTAAAGAACAGGACTCCTCCTTTTCCTGTTAAGGCGCACTCTACCAGGGCGATAGGTGCTTCATGGGCAGTGCACCACCAGGCTTCGATGGCTCAGATCTGTAAAGCTGCAACTTGGTCTTCAGTCCATACATTTTCCAAATTCTATCAAATAGATGTGAAAGGACATGAGGATTCCGCCTTTGGGCGAAGTGTGCTGCAGGCAGCAGTATAGGGCTTCTGGTCCGCAAGCGGCCTGTTTTGATCTGTGTCTCCCCCCCTTCATATGAGCATTGCTCTGGGACGTCCCATTATGTAATGACTAGCTCTGTGTCCCGTGGTGTACGATAAAGAAAATAGGATTTTTATAACAGCTTACCTGTAAAATCCTTTTCTTGGAGTACACCACGGGACACAGAGGTCCCCCCCTTCTTATGGGAACCTTACTGCTTTGCTACAAAACTGAGGTACTTCCCTGATGGGAGGGGTTATATGGAGGGGAACTGTCTTCCATTGGTGGTGCCAGTGTCCAATCACCGCTGGTGACCCTTAACCCATTATGTAATGACTAGCTCTGTGTCCCGTGGTGTACTCCAAGAAAAGGATTTTACAGGTAAGCTGTTATAAAAATCCTATTTTTTTGCGATATAAACAGAAAAAGACCGAAAATTTTGAAAAAAAATGATATTTTCTACTTTTTGTTATAAGAAAAATCGAATAAACTCAATTTTAGTCATACATTTAGGCCAAAATGTATTCAGCCACATGTCTTTAGTAAAAAAAATGTCAATAAGCGTATATTTATTGGTTTGCGCAAAAGTTATAGCGTTTACAAACTAGGGTACATTTTCTGAAATTTACACAGCTTTAAATTTATGACTGCCTATCTCATTTCTTGAGGTGCTAAAATGGCAGGGCAGTACAAAACCCCCCCAAATGACCCCATTTTGGAAAGTAGACACCCCAAGGAAATTGCTGAGAGGCATGTTGAGCCCATTGAATATTTTTTTTTTGTCCCAAGTGATTGAATAATGACAAAAAAAAAAAAAAAAAATTACAAAAAGTTGTCACTAAATGATATATTGCTCACACATGCCATGGTTATATGTGGAATTGCACCCCAAAATACATTCTGCTGCTTCTCCTGAGTACGGGGATACCACATGTGTGGGACTTTTTAGGAGCCTAGCCACGTACGGGACCCCGGAAACCAAGCACCGCCTTCAGGATTTCTAAGGGCGCAAATTTTTGATTTCACTCCTCACTACCTATCACAGTTTCGAAGGCCATAAAATGCCAAAATAGCACAAAACCCCCCCAAATGACCCCATTTTGGAAAGTAGACACCCCAAGCTATTTACTGAGAGGCATGTTCAGTCCATGGAATATTTTATATTTTGCCACAAGTTGCGGGAATATGACAAACTTTTTTTTTTTTTGCACAAAGTTGTCACTAAATGATATATTGCTCACACATGCCATGGGCATATGTGAAATTACACCCCAAAATACATTTTGCTGCTTCTCCTGAGTACGGGGATACCACATGTGTGGGACTTTTTGGGAGCCTAGCCGCGTACGGGACCCCAAAAACCAAGCACCGCCTTCAAGGTTTCTAAGGGCATAAATTTTTGATTTCACTCCTCACTACCTATCACAGTTTTGAAGGCCATAAAATGTCAAAATAGCCCAAAACCCCCACAAATGACCCCATTTTGGAAAGTAGACACCCCAAGATATTTGCTGAGAGGCATGGTGAGTATTTTACAGCTCTCATTTGTTTTTGAAAATTAAGAAAGACATTTTTTTTTCTTTTTTTTTTTCTTTTTTTACATTTTCAAAACTTTGTGACAAAAAGCGAGATCTGCAAAATACTCAACATACCTCTCAGCAAATAGCTTGGGGTGTCTACTTTCCAAAATGGGGTCATTTGGGGGGGTTTTGTGCCATCTGGGCATTCCATGGCCTCCGAAACTGTGATAGGCAGTGAGGAGTGAAATCAAAAATTTACACCCATAGAAATCCTGAAGGCGGTGCTTGGTTTTTGGGGTACCGTACGCGACTAGGCTCCCAAAAAGTCCCACACATGTGGTATCCCCGTACTCAGGAGAAGCAACAGAATGTATTTTGGGGTGTAATTCCACATATGCCCATGGCATGTTTGAGCAATATATAATTTAGTGACAACTTTTTGTACATTTTTTTTTTTTTTTGGTCATTATTCAATCACTTGGGACAAAAAAAAAAAATATTCAATGGGCTCAACATGCCTCTCAGCAAATAGCTTGAGGTTAGCCAAGTGGATTCGACAGGTCATAATACAAGCCTATGGCTTAAGAAAGAGACCGCCTCCGTTCAAAGTTAGGGCGCACTCCACAAGAGCGGTTGGAACTTCATGGGCAGTGCATCACCAGGCCTCCCTGGCTCAAGTATGTAAGGCCGCAACATGGTCTTCGGTACACACGTTTACTAGATTCTATCAGGTAGACGTTAGAAGTCAGGAGGATGTCGCCTTTGGGCGCAGTGTGTTGCAGGCCGCAAAAGATCCTCATGCCTGATGGCGCCCAGCTTATGTACCCCCCCCTCATTTGGCATTGCTTTGGGACGTCCCATTAGTAATGACTAAGTCGCTCTGTGTCCCGTGATGTACGAAAAAGAAAAAGGGATTTTTATAACAGCTTACCTGTAAAATCCTTTTCTTGGAGTACATCACGGGACACAGAGCTCCCACCCCTCTTTTTGGGACACTTATTGCTTGGCTACAAAACTGAGGTGCTCCCGGGTGGGAGGGGCTTATATAGGGGAGGGTACTTCCGGTTTGGAATTGGCCAGTGCCAACACCTGAAGGTAAACTATATAACCCATTAGTAATGACTAAGTCGCTCTGTGTCCCGTGATGTACTCCAAGAAAAGGATTTTACAGGTAAGCTGTTATAAAAATCCCTTTTTTTTTTTTTTTTTTTTTTTTTTTTTAATTATTATTTATTTGGCTTTTTTATTTTATTTTTAAACTGTGCCTTCCATATTTTATTTTCTTTCTCGTACATCACGGGACACAGAGCGACATAGTCATTACTAATGGGTTATATAGTTACCGTCAGGTGCTGGCACTGGCAACTTCCAAAACCGGAAGTACCCTCCCCTATATAAGCCCCTCCCATCCGGGAGCACCTCAGTTTTTTGCCAGTGTCTAAGGTGTTGGCCAAGAAGAAACATGTGTTTTTCACTGAGCTTGCGTACAGGTTCTTTTGGGCCTCAGTAAGCTATTCCGGATCCGACCAAAAAAGCTTCATAGCTAAACGGTCGGTACCCGGGCCTTGCAGAAAAGAGCAAGGTTCTGCCTGTAATGCTTCTCTTAGGAGAGCTGGACCCTGGGATCCAGAGCTCTGGTCATACCCACGACCAAGATGTTTTCTGTGCAGGGTGCTATACAGGTCCAGGGGAGTGGAATCCTTGGGAACCCGATCCCTGAAGGTTTGATTACAATGCCTGCCGTGATAGGTGAAGTTTGGGCTTTTGTGGACCAAACAAAGTCCTGCGGCGGGGAACAGGTAAGTGGGGGCCCCCAGGAACTTGGTTCTATTGGGGGACCCCCAAGCCTAATTTGTCTTTCTGTCTGTTACCTAACGGTATTCCCGCTAATATCTGTGCATGCCTGTAACTACTAAAAAAAAATGTAATAATTTTTAATGGTGGTCAAGAAAAAAAAAAAAAAAAAAGAATGTTTTTTTATATATGTTTAGTATATTAAACTGCGGTACCTGTGTTTGTCCACTAGAGGCCGCTGTGGAATGTTTTTCTTGTCATATGGACTAGTTTCTTCTCAGAGAGCAAAGTCCAGGCAGCTGGTGAGTTCTCCTACAGGAAACTGTTTCCTCTGCCATGTTGCAGTGTTCGTCTATCCCCCGGCCTGCGGCAAAGGGGGCCCTGGCTCCTGTCCCTGGTTTCCATGTTTGAAAATTAGCGCCGAGGCGCACGTGGCCGCGCGCGTGCACGCGCCTCTATATATAGAGGTGGCCGGAAAAAGGGGCGGGGCCTGGGGGATGACGCTCTGTGCGCGCCGCAGCGCTTCTGCGCATGTGCGAGCGTCCCAGCAGGTTTTTAAAAAGCCACATTATTGCAGTAAGCTGGCTATGAAGTACAGAGACAGAGCTGGCAACATTTAAAGGCATACAGCAAGCGGTTGATACAGGCATCCCCTAGAAAGGCACATTAGTAGACACCAACTGTTTATTATAGCAGCATTTATGCTAGACTATTATCAGTAACTGGTGTATTTTCGGCTGGAATACCTCAGCTTTGTGGCTTAGGAATATGCCGTCTAAAAACTCCGGGACTAGAAATTCCAGGAGGAATAGGGGGTCTCCATCGGGCTCTGAGGATCTTGGGCATGCTTTGGCTGCACCAGTCTCCCCTGAAGAATCAGAGGTTAGTGACCGTAGGGCACCCCCAGGAGTACCTGGTACTGTGGCTGTCCCCAGTTCACCTGCTCCTGTGTATGTAACAGAGGAGGTTTTTTCCTCAGCTCTGGGAGGGCTGGAAGAGAGATTGTCAGCACTAATTGCTGCTTCCCTGTCACAGGAGAAAAGCGCTCGATCTCCGTCTCCTCCCTCAGAGTGCCTGTTAACAGAGCAACAGTCCCATACAGAGAACGACCTACCTGAGGGGGATCAGGATGAGGTTGATTCAGTTGTAGAGGAATCAACAGTGGAGGAGCCGTTCTCAGCATCACATGCTGAGAGGTTATGGGTGCAGTCCCTGACTAATATGGTCCGATCAGCATTTAAAATGCCACTTGCGGAGCCATCCTCCTCTTCTGTCTCCTCGTTGGGGTCGCTAAAAGCTCCCCAGACTGTTTGTTCTTTTCCGATCCATCCTTTACTGGAGGGGCTCATTTACCAGGATTGGGAGCATCCTGACAAAATATTTACTCCCCCCAAGAGATTTTCGGTGGTCTATCCTATGGAGGATAAGTTCGTCAGAAAATGGAAGGTCCCTACAGTGGACGCAGCCATCTCTTGTGTGAATAAATCACTGACATGTCCGGTGGAAAATGTCCAAATGTTCAAGGACCCAATAGATAAAAAATTGGAGTCCTTATTGAAATCTGCTTTTTCTACAGCAGGATTGGTGACACAACCAGCAGTGGCAGCTATAGGGGTCTGCCAAGCAGTGAAGGATCAGTTGAAACAGGTCTTAAGGGACGTGCCAGATCAGCAGGCTCTTGCTCTAGCTGATCTACCTAGAGCCTTATGCTTTGCGGTGGACGCTATAAAGGATTCAATCCATCAGGCCTCCCGCCTTACGCTGTCTGTAGTACATATGCGCAGGCTTCTATGGCTCAAAAACTGGTCTGCTGAAGCTCCCTGTAAAAAATTGCTGGTCAGCTTCCCATTTCATGGGGAGCGCTTATTCGGGGAAGACCTGGACAAGTATATCCAGAGAATTTCCAGCGGTAAAAGTACACTCTTGCCGGTCAAAAATAGAGTTAGAGGTCCCTCTTTTAAGAGGCCGGCTTCTCCAGTCCCTAGGACATCGGCTGTGAAACAGTTCCGACGGCCTCCCCGGTCAAATCCCGGAGGTAAAAATCAGGGACAGTTGCAGGGTAACAAGAAGCCCTGGAGCAGGAGAGGTACAAAACCTCCCCCAAAGTCAAATGCATGAAGGGTTGCCCCCACCCAATCGGGTGGGGGGAAGACTTCAGTTGTTCACAGAAACCTGGCGGGACACGATCCGAGACAGATGGGTGCTCTCCGCAGTAAATCTGGGATACAAATTGGAGTTAAAAAACTCCCCTCCTTCCCGCTTTATAAGGTCGAACGTGCCAAGGGATCCCCAGAAGAGAGGATCCCTCCTGTTGGCACTGGAACAATTATTGCTTCAAGCAGTAATTATAGAGGTCCCCCTGGAAGAATGGGGGTTCGGGTTTTACTCAAACCTCTTTACAGTTCCGAAGCCAAACGGGGACGTGAGGCCCATATTAAATCTAAAAGGGCTAAACAAATTCCTACATATCAGGACTTTCCGGATGGAGTCGATCCGATCGGTAGCCACTGCCCTACAAGGGGAGGAATGGTTAGCCTCGATCGACATCAAAGATGCGTATTTGCACATCCCCATCTTTCCAGCCCACCAAAAATTTCTACGCTTTGCGATAGAAGGGCGCCATTTTCAGTTCAGAGCCTTACCCTTCGGTCTGGCCACAGCACCAAGAGTGTTCACAAAAATTCTGGCCCCATTATTGGCCAATCTAAGAACACGAGGTGTAACGATAATGGCATATCTAGACGACTTGTTGCTGATAGACCACTCAGTGGAAAAACTAGAAGTGGTTGTTCACGAGACAATCAAGTATCTGGAATATCACGGTTGGATTATCAACCGAGACAAGTCAGCCCTAAAACCAGTCAAAAGTCTGGAATACTTGGGGCTAAGGCTGGATTCAGACCAGAGAAAAATTTTCTTGCCTCGAGAAAAGGGGTCGTCTTTGAGAGATTTGATCCACTTAGTGGGTTCAAAAAGACAGCCATCCATACGCCTGTGCATGAGGCTGCTGGGAAAAATGGTGGCATCATTCGAAGCAGTACCCTACGGTCAATTCCATTCAAGGAAGTTGCAAAGGGCCATACTGTCAGCCTGGAACAAAAAAGTTCAGGCTCTGGACGTACCAATGTCCTTGTCCCCTTCCGTTCGCAGAAGCCTCCGTTGGTGGTTGGTTCCCCGGAATCTGGAAAGAGGGAAATCCTTCAGTCCGATTTCTTGGAAGGTGGTCACTACAGATGCCAGCCTTTTAGGCTGGGGAGCAGTACTGGAGCAATGGTCTCTCCAGGGCAGATGGTCGGATGCGGAAAAGGCCCTGCCCATCAATCTCTTAGAGATACGAGCAGCCCGGTATGCCCTAGTAGCATGGACATCCAAACTCCAAGGGTCCCCTGTCAGAGTTCAGTCAGACAATGCCACAGCAGTGGCATATATCAATCGTCAGGGGGGCACCAGGAGTCGTGCAGCCCAAAGGGAAGTAAATTACATCCTGAGATGGGCAGAAAGATATGTCCCAGCCATATCTGCGGTATTCATTCCAGGGGTGGAGAATTGGAAGGCGGACTTTCTAAGTCGCCAACAATTATGCCCAGGGGAATGGTCCCTTCATCCCGAGGTTTTCCGGACAATATGTCAGCGGTGGGGAACACCGGATGTAGATCTGCTAGCATCCAGGTTCAACACGAAAGTGGACAGGTTTGTCTCTTGGACAAGGGATCCCCTAGCGTGCGGCTCGGATGCCCTAGTGTTCCCTTGGGATCAGTTCAAGCTGATATATGCATTCCCACCGCCACAATTGTTACCTCGATTACTCCGCAGAATCAGGGTAGAAAAGAAACCAGTGATTCTGGTGGCTCCAGCGTGGCCCCGAAGAGCATGGTACGCGGAGATCGTAAAAATGTCTGTGGGGAGTCCTTGGACCCTCCCACATCGTCCGGACCTGCTTTCGCAGGGACCGATATACCACCCTTCCTTACCAGCCCTAGGTTTGACGGCCTGGCTATTGAAGCCCACATTCTAAAAAGGAGAGGGCTCTCTAATGCTGTGGTGTCTACCATGATCAATGCTAGGAAACCGGTATCCAGGCAGATCTACTATAGAATCTGGAAGGCGTACATCGCCTGGTATGAGGCCAGGAAATGGCATCCACGTAAATACGTAATAGGTAGAATTCTGGACTTCCTACAATGGGCTGTAGATAGGAAGCTTGCCTTGAGTACTATCAAAGGTCAGATTTCGGCCTTGTCAATATTTTTTCAAAGGCCCTTGGCTTCGCATTCACTAGTCAAAGCCTTTATACAAGGAGTGATGCGTATTAGTCCTCCGGTTAATATTCCCATATGTCCATGGGATCTAAACTTGGTTCTGTCGGTTCTACAGAAACAACCATTTGAACCATTACAGCATATTTCCTTAGTGCTTCTCACCAGGAAATTGATTTTTCTAGTAGCCATTTGTTCGGCTAAAAGAGTATCGGAATTAGCAGCTATGTCCTGTAAGGAGCCATATCTGGTTATCCATAAGGACAGAGTTGTGTTACGTCCTCATCCAGCCTTTCTTCCTAAGGTGGTATCGAGTTTTCATTTGAACCAAGATGTGGTTCTTCCTTCTTTTTTCCCCAAGCCTACTTCGGTAGAGGAAAAGTTATTGCATTCTTTGGATGTAGTAAGAGCAGTTAAAGCTTATCTAAAAGCCACTGCTCAGATTCGCAGAACGGATACTTTGTTTATTCTGCCGGAAGGCCCCAGAAAGGGTCAGGCAGCGTCAAAATCTACTTTAGCCAAGTGGATTCGACAGGTCATAATACAAGCCTATAGCTTGAGAAGTAGACCGCCTCCGTTCAAAGTTAGGGCGCACTCCACGAGAGCAGTTGGAACTTCATGGGCAGTGCATCACCAGGCCTCCCTGGCTCAAGTCTGTAAGGCCGCAACATGGTCTTCAGTACACACGTTTACTAGGTTCTACCAGGTGGACGTTAGAAGTCAGGAGGATGTCGCCTTTGGGCGCAGTGTGTTGCAGGCCGCAAAAGATCCTCATGTCTGATAGCGCTCAGCTTATATATGGTGTATCCCCCCCCTCATTTGGCATTGCTTTAGGACATCCCATTAGTAATGACTATGTCGCTCTGTGTCCCGTGATGTACGAGAAAGAAAATAGGATTTTTATAACAGCTTACCTGTAAAATCCTTTTCTTGGAGTACATCACGGGACACAGAGCTCCCGCCCCTCTTTGGGGACACTTATTGCTTTGCTACAAAACTGAGGTGCTCCCGGATGGGAGGGGCTTATATAGGGGAGGGTACTTCCGGTTTTGGAAGTTGCCAGTGCCAGCACCTGACGGTAACTATATAACCCATTAGTAATGACTATGTCGCTCTGTGTCCCGTGATGTACTCCAAGAAAAGGATTTTACAGGTAAGCTGTTATAAAAATCCTATTTTTTTACCATTTTTATCGTTATCTCAGGGAATGTAAATATCCCCTATGATAGCAATAAGTAGTGACAGGTACTCTTTTTTTGAAAAAAATTGGGGGGTTAGACCCTAGATCTTTCCTCTGCCCTCAAAGCATCTGACCACACCAAGATCGGTGTGATAAAATGCTTTCCCAATTTCCCAATGGCGCTTTTTATATCCGGGGGGGGGGGGACATTCCCTCCCACTGCTTGTAAAAGCAGTCTAGAGGCTAATTATCTGCTAGAATTGCTTTTACATGAAAGCCGGCTGCTGGCTGAAAAGAATGATACCAAGATGATACCTAAACCCGCAGGCATCATTCTGGTATAAACATTCAAAGTCCAGCAACATACCAGTACGTTGCTGGTCCTTGTTGGACATGTATTGTAATCTTTTTTTTCATACAGCCTATTGGCTGAACGAAAAAAAGAGATTGATTGGTGGGTATGCCCACCATTAGAATACCTCCCTTCATCCACCCACTTCTAATGATGGGCATATATGCCGAAGCATGGGGGTATCCTCCCGCAAAAAAGTTATGCCGCGTACACACGGTCAAGCCTTCGTCGGAATTTCGACCATATGTACGCGGCATAAAAGGTTATGCCGCGTACACACGGTCGGACTTTTCCACGGGCAAGCCTCCGTTGGAATTTCGACCGTATATACGCGGCATTAGGAGCAAAATCGCTCCTCTGCCCCTGCTGCCCCCATGCTTCGGCATATATGCTCTTTTTTTAAACTGTGGTGGTGAAATCACCTCCTACAGCGTTGGAGTCACGGCTTTATGTATCGTGGGAGCAAACGCTGTTGCTGTCAAGATAAATAGATCCGCGCTGCAACTGAATGGCGTACCTGCTAAGCAAATGGTGGTTAACATTAAAACAAAGTAACATTACAGTACAACAGTAAGACCTTACCATGCCATACCTGCAAAGCAAATACCAAAACAAAACCTAGTAAAAAATAAAAAAATGTTTTAACGCAACCTGTGCCTAAAATATATATATATGCCGAAGCATGGGGGCATCCTCCCGCAAAAAAGTTATGCCGCGTACACACGGTCGGAATTTTCCACGGGCAGGCCTCCGTCGGAATTTCGACCGTATGTACGCGGCATTAGGAGCAAAATCGCTCCTCCGCCCCTGCTGCCCCCATGCTTCGGCATATATGCTCTTTTTTTTAACTGTGGTGGTGAAATCACCTCCTACAGCGTTGGAGTCACGGCTTTATGTATCGTGGGAGCAAACGCTGTTGCTGTCAAGATAAATAGATCCGCGCTGCAACTGAATGGCGTACCTGCTAAGCAAATGGTGGTTAACATTAAAACAAAGTAACATTACAGTACAACAGTAAGACCTTACCATGCCATACCTGCAAAGCAAATACCAAAACAAAACCTAGTAAAAAATAAAAAAATGTTTTAACGCAACCTGTGCCTAAAATATATATATGCCGAAGCATGGGGGCATCCTCCCGCAAAAAAGTTATGCCGCGTACACACGGTCGGAATTTTCCACGGGCAGGACTCCGTCGGAATTTCGACCGTATGTACGCGGCATTAGGAGCAAAATCGCTCCTCCGCCCCTGCTGCCCCCATGCTTCGGCATATATGCTCTTTTTTTTAACTGTGGTGGTGAAATCACCTCCTACAGCACTGGAGTCACGGCTTTATGTATTGTGGGAGCAAACGCTGTTGCTGTCAAGATAAATAATTCCGCGCTGCAGTTGAATGGCGCAGCTGAAAACAAAAAATTACATACCTGAAAAGCAAGCATGATAAAACATTGCAGAATAGAATACAGTAAAAAAGAGCAGAACAATAGAGAGAAAATAGAGAGAGAGAGAGAACAATAAAACGACAACTATTTTTGGTTTTTTTATTTTATATTTTTTTGTGTTTTGTTTTTTACGTTTTTTTTTTTTCTTTTTTACACTTTTTTTTGTAACTTTACAACTGTAATGGTTCGGGTCTCTCAAAATGTAATGGCATATTGGGAGACCCTGTGTAAGTGTGTCCTTGTCTGTGAAATGCTGTACCCTACGCTAAAACTTCACTTTTGAGTGGTAGCGTTCAAAACATTCACCTTGGCAAAGACCAGGCTTGTCAGGACAGAGTGGACAAAAACTACGGGTGTCACGCCTAAATCCGCGCTTGCTACAGACACGACATCTTTTTTGGGGGTGGCTTTGGGTAGGGGTACTCGGGAGGACATACGAATAATGCCTCTCATGCAGCCGGCTTACTGCATTTGGTTGGGGATGGTGAGGTGCAGAACCGCCTGGATACAGGAGTTCTGTGACTATCTCATTCTGGAATTTTAGAAGAGATAACGTCCCACCTGAAGCTCTGTATAGCACATGAGCGTTCAGCAAAGCCAATTGGAATAATGATAGAGACACTTTTTTTGTACCAGCGTCTCGCCTTACGGTCAATTAGATACGGCGCCATCAACTGGTCGTTGAGGTCCACCCCTCCCATATTTTGGTTATATTCGTGGACACAGAGGGGTTTCTCCACAACACCAGTCGCCGTACGAATTTGGACTGTCGTGTCTGCATGAAGGGAGGTAAGAAGGAAAACATTCTTATTGTCCCTCCACTTCATAGCGAGCAAGTTATTACACTTCAAGCAGGCTCTCTCCCCCAGCCTAAGACGGGCATCTACAAGCCGCTGGGGAAAGCCCCGGCGATTAGGTCGCACGGTGCCACATGCTCCAATCTGATGATCAAACAAGTGACTAAACAGTGGCACGCTCGTGTAATAATTGTCCACATACAAGTGGTACCCCTTTCCGAATAAGGGTGACACCAAGTTCCACACTATCTTGCCAGCGCTCCCTATGTAATCCGGGCAGTTGACCGACTCAATCTGACTATCTTTTCCCTCATAAACCGTAAAGTTCACTACATAGCCTGTTGCCCTGTCACAGAACTTGTAGAGCTTGACCCCGTATCTGGCACGCTTGCTGGGAAGGTACTGCTTGAAAGACAAGCGGCCAGAAAATTTAATCAGGGACTCATCAACGCAGACAACTTGATCGGGAGTAAACAAGGCTGCAAAACGTTCGTTGAAGTGGTTTATGAGGGGCCAAATTTTATAGAGCCAGTCGTATTCAGGGTCCCCATGTGGACGACAAAGTTCATTGTCGTTGAAGTGCATGAACCGCAAAATCTGCTCGTATCGTGCCCTGGACATGGAGGCAGAGAACACGGGCATGTGGTCAATTGGGTGCGTGGACCAATAAGCACGCAATGACGGAAATTTATGTGTGCCCATGTTGAGGGAAAGGCCCAGAAAGGTCTTAAATTCGGAAACCGTAATTGGTTTCCAATTTCTGGCAATTTTAGGCAACTGGGGGTTAGCGGCGATAAATTGACCAGCATATAAATTACTCTGGTCCACAATAGATCTATAGAGATCTTCCGTGAAAAACAGCGAATAAAAATCAATTGGAATAAAATCAGCTGTTTCCACCTGAATACCGGGTTGGGCAGTGAATGGGGGAAGTACGGGTTCTGCAGAAGTGGTGGGGACCCAATCAGGATAGGCGAATTCTGCAGGAAGGGCAGTATGGGCACGACGGGCCTGCCTTTGTCTTCTTGGTGGCAGCGGGACACTACTTGTGCTTGCCACCTCGCCAGCTTGAACTGCACTTATGGGACTCGCCACGTCACCAAGTGTTACTGCAGTGCTGGATGTACGTCCAGGCTGTACTAGGCCGCTGGTGCTTGCCAGTTCACCAGAAGAAATAGCGGCGCTAATACTACTCTGCTCCATGATACTTGAGACCTGCGGTTCTTGCTCCTCAACAACCTCAGAAGATCGGGATCGGGTACACCTGACCTTAGCAGGGACCTCAACTTCGTCGTCAGAGCTATCTGACGTGGGGCCGCTGACGTCACTGTCTTCTACGGGAAGATATTCTGAGCCTGAATCTGACAGATACGTGACCTCCTCTTCACTATCTGTCATGCTCAGAATCTCGTAGGCCACATTACTAGTGTACCTTCGTCTTGCCATTTTGGGCTCTAAATTTAGGGGTACACTAGTAAGATTCACAGGAAAAAAAGCACCTGACTGTCGTCAGCAAATATATCAAACGCTACAAAAAAACTGTTAGCGATCGCAGGGATCAGGCCTGTCTCTGCGAACGCTGCAGTTATGTGTGTTGTGTTTGGTAAGTGACAGTGATCGATCGATACTGCACTTGGGTGGGCTGGGCTGGGCTGGGCGGAGGGGCTAAACGCAGGCGCTAGCAGGTATCTGGGCTGATCCCGCTAACACTGCGTTTTTGGGAACCCTAAACCGCTGGGGATGCTAGTATAGATCTGATCAGATACTATACCACTAAGGGGGGTGTATGCTTTGCGCGTGGGTGTTAGCGTTACTGGCACTAACCTAACACTGCCTGGGGCGACGCAGACCCTCTCTGGCGCTAAAACCTAATTGATCTCACCCGCCGGGCGATCAGGGGGGTTAAACCTTTATTGGGTTATATACGGCGGGTGCCCTGATGCTATAAAAAGCAAACTAATCAACCAGCGTCACCCGTAACCTTTATATGGTGATCACTGGTGAAAGGGTTAACTAGGGGCAATCAGGGGGTTAAAACCTTTATTAGGTTAAATATGGGGGTACCCCACGCTATATAAAAACCTGACGGGTAACCTAAATAACTAAATAACTTACTGGCTAACCAGTGACACCAGTGACGCTTATACGGCGATCACTGGTGAAAGGGTTAACTCTAGGGGCAATCAGGGGGTTAAAATAATATATGGGGGTACCTGACACTAATAAAAACCTGCGGCGAACCTAAAAAAAAATAACTGCCTATCTAAAACACCAGCGACACGAATACAGCGATCGGAAAAACAATCGCTTAGTGACGCTGAAGTTAGGGGGTGAAAGGGTTACCTGGGGGGTGATCAAGGGGTTAAACCTTTATTAGGGGGGGTTAGGGGGCTACCCTGGACCTAAAGGGGCCTAATCCTAACTGCCCTGCAACTTTTTACAATCACAGATGACACTAAATGCAGTGATCAGTAAAATAAATGATCACTGCAATCAGTGACACTGTGATTGGGGGCTTTGGGGTGACCTGGGGGGTGATCTGGGGGTGACTGGGGGGTGATTTGTGTGCCTATGTGTACCTACGTGTCAGTGAACTGTTGGAGCACTAACCTCTGTCTTCTCTCCTCGGCGCCGGGAACGAAAAGACCGCGGCGAGGGAGATGACATCACTTCCTCCAGCCTGTGTTTACATTTCAGGCAGGAGGAAGCATTTTCATTGGCCGGGAGCGATCGCGAGGGGGGGGGGGCGGAATCGAGCGGCCGCCCCCTCATGCCTGATCGCTCCCGAACACTTAACGGCCGCTCACTGCAGTGAAGGGGGGTCCAGATGGACCCCCCAACTGCACAAAGGCGATCACGTAGATCTACGTGATTCTGCCTGTCGGTGCCATTCTGCCGACGTAAATCGGCGGTGGGCGGTCGTTAAGTGGTTAAAATCTGCTTTTTCTACAGCAAGCTTGGTGACACAACCAGCAGTAGCAGCTATTGGGGTCTGCCAAGCAGTGAAGGATCAGTTGAAACAGGTCTTAAGGGACTTGCCAGATCAGCAGGCCCTTGCCCTAGCTGATCTACCTAGAGCCTTATGCTTTGCGGTTGACGCCATAAAGGATTCAATCCATCAGGCCTCCCGCCTTACGCTGTCTGTAGTACATATGCGCAGGCTTCTATGGCTCAAAAACTGGTCTGCTGAAGCTCCCTGTAAAAAATTGCTGGTTAGCTTCCCATTTCATGGTGAACGCTTATTCGGGGAAGACCTGGACAAATATATCCAGAAAATTTCCAGCGGTAAAAGTACACTCTTGCCGGTTAAAAACAGAGTTAGAGGTCCCTCTTTTAAGAGGCCTGCTTCTCCAGTCCCTGGGGCATCGGCTGTGAAACAGTTCCGACGGCCTCCTCGGTCAAATCCCGGGGGTAAAAATCAGGGACAATCGCAGGGTAACAAGAAGCCCTGGGTCAGGAGAGGTTCAAAACCTCCCCCAAAGTCAAATGCATGAAGGGTTGCCCCCACTCAATCGGGTGGGGGGAAGACTCCAGTTGTTCGCAGAGACCTGGCGGGACACGATCAGAGACAGATGGGTGCTCTCCGCAGTAAGTCTGGGATACAGATTGGAGTTAAAAGACTCTCCTCCTTCCCATTTTATGTGGTCAAACGTGCCAAGGGATCCCCGGAAGAGAGAGTCCCTCCTGTTGGCACTAGAACAACTATTGCTCCAAGGAGTAATTATGGAGGTTCCCCTGGAAGAATGGGGGTTCGGGTTTTACTCAAACCTCTTTACAGTCCCGAAGCAAACGGGGACGTGAGGCCCATATTAAATCTAAAAGGGCTAAACAAATTCCTGTATATCAGGACTTTCCGGATGGAGTCGATCCGATCGGTGGCCACTGCCCTACAAGGGGAGGAATGGTTAGCCTCGATCGACATCAAAGATGCTTATTTGCACGTTCCCATCTTTCCAGTCCACCAAAAATTTCTACGCTTTGCAGTAGAAGGGCGCCATTTTCAGTTCAGAGCCTTACCCTTCGGTCTGGCCACAGCACCACGAGTGTTCACAAAAATTCTGGCCCCATTATTGGCCAATCTAAGAACACAAGGTGTAACGATAATGGCATATCTAGACGACTTGTTGCTGATAGACCACTCAGTGAAAAAACTAGAAGTGGTCGTTCACAAGACAATCAAGTATCTGGAATCTCACGGTTGGATTATCAACCGAGACAAGTCAGCCCTAAAACCAGTCAAAAGTCTGGAATACTTGGGGCTAAGGCTAGATTCAGGCCAGAGGAAAATATTCTTGCCTCGAAAAAAGGTGTTGTCTTTGAGAGATTTGATCCACTTAGTGGGTACAAAAAGACAGCCGTCCATACGCCTGTGCATGAGGCTGCTGGGAAAAATGGTGGCATCATTCGAAGCAGTACCCTACGGTCAATTCCATTCAAGGAAATTGCGAAGGGCCATACTGTCAGCCTGGAACAAGAAAGTTCAGGCCCTGGACTTACCAATGTCCTTGTCCCCTTCCGTTCGCAAGAGTCTCCGTTGGTGGTTGGTTCCCCAGAATCTGGAAAAAGGGAAATCCTTCAGTCCGATTTCTTGGAAGGTGGTCACTACAGATGCCAGCCTTATAGGCTGGGGAGCAGTACTGGAGCAATGGTCTCTCCAGGGCAGATGGTCGGATGCAGAAAAGGCCCTGCCAATCAATCTCTTAGAGATACGAGCAGCCCGGTATGCCCTAGTAGCATGGACATCCAAACTCCAAGGGTCCCCTGTCAGAATTCAATCGGACAATGCCACGGCAGTGGCATATATCAATCATCAGGGTGGCACCAGGAGTCGTGCAGCCCAGAGGGAAGTAAATTGCATCCTGAAATGGGCAGAAAGATATGTTCCAGCCATATCCGCGGTATTCATTCCAGGAGTGGAGAATTGGAAGGCGGACTTTCTAAGTCGCCAACAATTATGCCCAGGGGAATGGTCCCTTCACCCCGAGGTTTTCCGGACAATATGTCAGCGGTGGGGAACACCGGATGTAGATCTGCTAGCATCCAGATTCAACGCAAAGGTGGACAGGTTTGTCTCTTGGACAAGGGATCCCCTAGCTTGCGGCTCGGATGCCCTAGTGTTCCCTTGGGATCAGTTCAAGCTGATATATGCATTTCCACCGCCACAATTGTTACCTCGATTACTCCGCAGAATCAGGGTAGAAAAGAAACCAGTGATTCTGGTGGCTCCAGCGTGGCCCCGAAGAGCATGGTACACGGAGATTGTAAAAATGTCTGTGGGGAGTCCTTGGACCCTCCCACATCGTCCGGACCTGCTTTCGCAAGGACCGATATACCACCCTTCCTTACCAGCCCTAGGTTTGACGGCCTGGCTATTGAAGCCCACATTCTAAAAAAGAGAGGTCTCTCTAATCCTGTGGTATCTACCATGATCAATGCCAGGAAGCCGGTATCCAGGCAGATCTACTATAGAATCTGGAAGGCGTACATCGCCTGGTGTGAGGCCAAGAAATGGCATCCACGTAAGTACGTAATAGGTAGGATTCTGGACTTCCTACAGTGGGCTGTAGATAGGAAGCTTGTCTTGAGTACTATCAAGGGTCAGATTTCGGCCTTGTCAATATTTTTTCAGAGGCCCTTGGCTTCGCATTCACTAGTCAAAGCCTTTATACAAGGAGTGATGCGTATTAGCCCTCCGGTTAATATTCCCATATGTCCATGGGACTTAAACCTGGTTCTGTCGGTTCTACAGAAACAACCATTTGAACCATTACAGCATATTTCCCTGGTTCTTCTCACCAGGAAATTGATTTTTCTAGTAGCCATTTGTTCAGCTAAAAGAGTGTCGGAATTAGCCGCTATGTCCTGTAGGGAGCCATATCTGGTTATCCATAAGGACAGAGTAGTGTTACGTCCTCATCCAGCCTTTCTTCCTAAGGTGGTATCGAGGTTTCATTTGAACCAAGATGTGGTTCTTCCTTCTTTTTTCCCCAAACCTAGTTCAGTAGAGGAAAAATTATTACATTCTTTGGATGTAGTAAGAGCAGTTAAAGCTTATCTAAAAGCCACTGCTCAGATTCGCAGAACGGATACTTTGTTTATTCTGCCGGAAGGCCCCAGAAAGGGTCAGGCAGCGTCAAAATCTACTTTAGCCAAGTGGATTCGACAGGTCATAATGCAAGCCTATGGCTTGAGAAGGAGACCTCCTCCGTTCAAAGTTAGGGCGCACTCCACGAGAGCAGTTGGAACTTCATGGGCAGTGCATCACCAGGCCTCCCTGGCTCAAATCTGTAAGGCCGCAACATGGTCTTCAGTACACACGTTTACTAGGTTCTACCAGGTGGACGTTAGAAGTCAGGAGGATGTCGCCTTTGGGCGCAGTGTGTTGCAGGCCGCAAAAGATCCTCATGTCTGATAGCGCTCAGCTTATGTATGGTGTATCCCCCCCCCTCATTGGGCATTGCTTTAGGACATCCCACATAGTAATGACTATGCCGCTCTGTGTCCCGTGATGTACGAGAAAGAAAATAGGATTTTTATAACAGCTTACCTGTAAAATCCTTTTCTTGGAGTACATCACGGGACACAGAGCTCCCACCCCTCTTTTGGGGACACTTATTGCTTTGCTACAAAACTGAGGTACTCCCGGATGGGAGGGGCTTATATAGGGGAGGGTACTTCCGGTTTTGGAAGTTGCCAGTGCCAGCACCTGAAGGTATCTATATAACCCACATAGTAATGACTATGCCGCTCTGTGTCCCGTGATGTACTCCAAGAAAAGGATTTTACAGGTAAGCTGTTATAAAAATCCTATTTTTTATAACAGAAAGGTTTTTATTGAACAAATCATTAGTACAATACTATCAGCTTCCGACAGTCAAATATTGCTTAGTTACAGTACTAAATTGAATTCTCCATATTGGGCATCCTACCATTGCATACAAAATACAATTTCTACCATTTCTCAACCGGTTATAAGTCCCAAGTATAATCTCAGCTAGGTTCGGTCTATAACAATTTTGAGGTACACGATCTCCCTCCCCTGGGGGGGGGGGGAGAGGCCATCAGCTGCCCAATCATCTATGTGTTAAAATAGTGTTTATTAGGTACGGTCGGGTGCCACCCGATGGGAAGGGGGGATTGGGTAACCGCAATCTGGAAAGAGGGGTGAATCCATCAGTTGGTCCCCCCACCTCCCCAGCTCCTTACCCACTCGCGTCCACCCATGCAGCCCACACCTTATCAAATTTAGCTGGGCATTGCCTGTTCCCATATGTGAGCTTGTACAGAGGAAGTACTAAATCAACCACCTTTTGCCAGGCTCACAGTGTAGGGGGTTCGGCTGACTTCCTGTGGACAGACATGCAATCTTGCTCTAAAGAGACCCAAAGTTTTTAATTTTACTGGGCCTGCACCAGTCTATACAGTTAGTACATTTTACATATGGATTGTCCCTCTACCTCCAACACTGATTTTATAAGTACTGCAAAGGTGAAATTATTGTAAGTTATTATTATTATTATTATTATTATACAGGATTTATATAGTGGCAACAGTTTATGCCTCGCTTTACAATAAAAAGGGGGACAGTACAATTACAATACAGTTAAACACAGAAGGAATAGGCAGGCCTTGCTTGTGGAGCTTACAATCTAACATTCAACCCTTTTCATTTCTTGTTATAACATGTAAAGCACTCTGCAGTCTGGCACTTTATATTCCCTAATATCACTTTAGTCCGATGTTCAGAATAAACCCATCTAGAACTTTTACTCCACACAATTCAGTTCTTTCTCCCTGGTCACCATTTCTCAATTAAGCCTTCAGCATTTATGTTCTTGCCTATGTTAAGCTTTCTTCTGCTTGTCTCGCTTCATTTCCCTTCAAGAAAACACATAAAAAAAACTATCATCTCATAAAGGCACTCTTTTGGACTTCTTTTCCACAACCTAATAATCCCTTATCTACTTGTTAAATCTGACCCCTAGACAGATTTGAAAAGACAGCGGCTAATTCAGTTATGTATTCCCAAAGGGGTACTTCAACCAAAAGAGGAAGTTCCGCTTCTCTGCATTCCCTTCCTTCTTTTAACTTTTGGATATTTGTTTTGGGGGCAGTGTGAGGGAGCCTGTACCTGGTTTGACATCCAGTACCTGCTCTTGGGACACGTCACAAGTCCGAAAAGGCTGCAGGACCATTCACACAACGCTGTGTGGACCGCTCATGTGCAGGGGGAAGCCGGGTGTAAAACCCCAAGGAGTTGCGGCTGGCTTCACACAGTTAGCATGGCGGCGAAGAACCAGCCCAGGCGAGGACAGCGCTGAAACCCTGGACACTGGACAGGTTAGTGTCGTCTTATTAAAAGTTTTTTTTTTGGGGGGGGTTAATGAACTGCTTTAAAATGGAATTCTGAGCTTATAGCGGAGTTCCAGCCTGGGTGAAAAATAAAATTAGGTCAGCAGCTACAAATACTGTAGCTGGTGACTTTTACTATAAGGACACTTACTGTTTAGGGAGCCCGTGATGTCGGCACCCGAAGCCAACCTGTCCATCAGCTCTGGGTACAGGCGCCGGCATCCTTACTAAGGGATGCGGCTTTACAGCCGGTTTCCTATTGCACATCTGTCTTATGGAACCTGTGTATCTCCCAGTAGTCAGGGGCGGGGGGGGGGGCGGATATTTTGTTGATCGCCGCACAATCGCCCCCCAGAAAGGTGCCAAATGTGGCAGCGGAGGGGAGGGTGCTAACAAGTGGAGCTTCCACTTTTGGGTGGAATTCCGCTCTAACCCAAACTACTCTTAAAACTGTCCCCTCGCCTAACATCTATGCTTACTAATGTATGTAAGAAAGAGCTGTATGCTTTTCTTCAGCCCGCTCTGGTCCAGTTACTTGATGCCTGTGTCGGCCAGTGTGACTGCAGGGGAGAGGAGGAAGCACCGACAACAGATGGGCCATTGAATCCTTTTGGTAACTTCACGGCTTCAGGCTTTACTAGCTGTTGTCGGAGTGCTCTCTTCTCCCCTGGAGTACTTTTCTTACTCAGATTATTAAGCATATGTGTTAGTAGGGGGTAGGGGAGAGTTTTTGGAGGGGTTAGGGTTAAACTCAGAGTTCTAGTTTAAAAAATGAATTAGCCAGTGGGAAAATTTTCTGCTTACGCTGGCCAGTCCGGCCCCCCTAAAGTTTGAAGGACAGTAAACTGGCGCTTTTTTTTAGAATGTTTGGAAACCCCTGCTGTAGATTATGTGGAATTCAGTAAATGGCTACTGCTCCCACAACTACCTCTGCTAAACTTTCTTTGCCTTTTATGTTTTTAGTTTGTAAGGTCATTTGGGCAGAGTTTTCACTATCCTGTTTTCTTTATCGTACACCACGGGACACAGAGCTAGTCATTACATAATGGGTTAAGGGTCACCAGCGGTGATTGGACACTGGCACAACCAATGGAAGACAGTTCCCCTCCATATAACCCCTCCCATCAGGGAAGTACCTCAGTTTTTTCGCCAGTGTCGAAAGGTGTTGGACGCGTTAGGAGGTGCTAAAGGAAAGCTCTACCAAAGAGACCCTCTGGGGGTAAAAGAGCTATGCTTTCGGATCCATCCAAGACGCCTACAAATGAGCTGAATCTGGATGGGATCCGGGCCTCATCCATGAGGCGTCGCCTGTAATGTCTCTCTTCGGAGGACTGGGCTCTAAGATCCAGCACTTTCGCTATTTCGCTATAAAGTCCTGGTAAGAGTCTTGTACAAGGCCCAGGGGAGAGGTATCCTTTAAATAGGAACCCATATCCCTGAAGGTTGGCACACATAGCCCACCGTGAAGGGTGAAGTTTGGTATCTGTCTGAAATTTTTCAGCAGAAAAACCTGCGGCGTGGATAAGGTGAGATTAGAAGGTCCATAACTAGGTTGGGACCTTTTTCAAAAAGTGGATGTCTTCTTTTCTTCCACCACTGGGGGGAGTAAAGAGCTGAATATACTCACCTCACTCTGTTCAGTGTCGGCTTCGGCGAAGTACACTGCTCGTCACCTCCGCTGCTGAGCTTGCTGGGGCACCCCGATCCTCCTTTCGGTGGCCGACCAGACACCTGCAGATGCAGGTAAGTGGGAACAAGGGCTGATGAGAGTCCTCTCTCACTATGGCCACCGCCATAGCGCTAAGGGCCGCGCGCGCTCGCGCGCGGGAGCGCGCTTTATCGGAGGGGGGGGGGCGAAGGCGTGCGCGGGCACGTGGCGCGCGCAGGCACAGAAACGGCGCCAATTTTAAAAGACTGTCAGTGTGAGAAGCACTGCAGCAGCAAGCAAGCTCGTTAGTTCTCTTATTCCTGGCAGAGAAACACAGCAGCTATACAGGGACGTAAGACTCCATGTGGTTGGATTGGGTACTTCCTAGAAGACATCCATGTTATGCATAGTTATGTGTTAAAAGTTGCATACTTAATGTATTTGCTAAACTGAACACGGTAGTATATGCATTTAGGTACCTTGTATTTTGTCTAAACGGTAAGCCTTCCAGGGGAAGTAATACGGACAAAAAGAGATAAGAAAGCACCACCGCCTGAGAGGAGGCTCTAACTGTGCTGACTCGGTACCTTTCTCTCCTGTGTTGCTAAATGCACCTGTTCAGGATGAGCCATTACCTCTGTCAGGTATGGCGGCTTCCCCAGTGGAGCTTGGGCCTGTATATGTCACTGAGGACACTTTATCAGCTGCCCTAAATAATCTGGAGGGAAAAAATTGCTACCTTAATCGCTAAGTCCTCTAAAAAGGAACAATAAGCGAAGCAGGTCTCTTCCAGTATTGGACCTCCCTTCAGAAGTACCTGAGGGAGGAGGATGAGGAGGAGGAGGCTACATCAGCAGAGGATGAGGAGCCAGATTTTAAGGTCACAGGTACAATGCTATAGCAGTGCATTTAAGTTAACCTCTGCGGAGGTAACGGAATTACCTGTCTCCTCCCTAGGGTCATTAAGATCCCTGCAAGGTGCATGCTCCTTCCCGGTTCATCCGTTACTACAGGATCTAATATACGCAAACTGGCAACATCCAGATAAGCGTTTCTCACCTCCAAAAAGGTTTAACATTCTTTATCCTATGGGGGAAAAAATTTTTTTTTAAGAAATGGAGCCTGCCTGCGGTAGTTGCGGCTATTTCTTGTGTAAATAAAAACCTGACATGTCCGGTGGATAATGTACAAGGGTTTAAAAGATCCTTCTGAGAGGAAGTTGAAATCCTCCTTCCTTTTGGCCGGCTCAATTACCCAACCTGCAGTAGCAGCAGTCGGTATGGGTCAGGTCATCAGCCAACAGGTAAAGCAGGGGCTGAAGGAACTGTCTTCAGAGCAGGCTAGAAATTAGGAAAAATTTGCCTAAAAGCCTTATGCTTCACAGTGGATGCCATGAGAGATTCTATCATACAGGCATCACGCCTTACACTCCAGCTGGTACAGATGCGCAGAGTACTTTGGCTTAAGCATTGGTCAGCGGAGACCCCATGCAAAAAGCTGTTGGCAAATTCCCGTTCCATGGCGAACGCCTATTTGGGGAAGTTTTAGAAAAATATATACAGAAGATCAAGTGGTAAAATGACTTTTACCTGAGAGAAAGAAAAACAAGAGATCTTGTTTTAAACGCTCTCTCCCCAGCTCCCGGGAAATCTGACTCCAACCAGTGGCGGCGGCCTGTTTTAGCCGCCCACAAAAGCCAAGGGGCAAGCTCAGAAGAACAAAAAGCCGTGGGGTGCAAGAGCTAATAAGCAAGCCCCCAAAGCCTCTCAGTGAAGGGGCGCCCCCGCTCGGCCGAGTGGGAGGAAGGCTTTGTCAGTTCTGAGCAACTTGGTGGTCAGAAATCCAGGACAATTGGGTAGTATCCACAATATCCTCAGGGTACAAACTGGAATTTCGAGAGATCCCATCTTCTCAATTCCGAGGTTCAAGACTCTCCAAGGATCCACAAAAAAGAGAATCCTTCTTCAAAGGTTTGAATCACTTAAGGGCTCAAGGGGTAGTTACAGACGTACCCCAAAAAGAGCGAGGTTCAGGTTTTTACTCAAACCTCTTTGTGATTCCAAAGCCAAATGGAGATGTCAGACCCATCCTGGATCTAAAATCCCTAAATCGGTTCCTGAACGATCGCCATTTTTCGAATGGAAACGATCCGATCCGTGGCCGCCACTTTAAAGGGCGGAAAATTCATGGCGTCCATAGATATCAAGGACGCACATTTACACATACCCATCCTCCCCGCTCACCAAAGATTCCTAAGGTTTGCGGTAGAAGATCGCCACTTTCAATTTGTGGCTCTGCCGTTTGGTGTAGCCACCGCGCCCATAGTATTCACAAAGGTGCTAGCTCCTCTGTTAGTAACCTAAGAACACGGGGCATTGCGGTAACAGCCTATCTGGACGATCTACTAGTAATAGATCAGTCAAAGGACGGATTGGGTCACGCTGTACACACTACAGTAGGATACCTGGAGCATTTAGGATGGATTATAAATTTACAAAAATCCTCTCTCCAGGCCCAAAGAAGGATAGGGTACCTGGGCATGATCATAGATACAGCCCAAAACGAGGTATACCTGCCAGAACCGAAGATACAGTCTCTGAAAGACCTGATCCACAAGGTCAAAGCAAACAAGAGGCCGTCTATTCGCCTTTGCATGAGACTATTGGGAAAGATGGTAGCCTCCTTCGAGGCGGTTCCTTACGCCCAGTTTCATTCGAGACTACTTCAAGGCAATATTTTAGCTTCCTGGAACAGGAAGAGCCAAGCTCTGGATATACCCATGCGCCTGTCCTCACAAGTACGCCACAGCTTCGATTGGTGGCTAGAAGCCAGGAATTTACGGAAGGGAAAGTCCTTCCTCCCAGTGGCCTGGAAGGTGGTATCTAGGAATACCAGCCTATCGGACTGGGGTGCAGTATTCGAGGAGGCTTCTACCCAGGGAACCTGGGCCAAGACTCAGGGGATCCTGCCCATCAATGTGCTAGAGATCCGGGCGGTATATCTAGCCCTCAAAACCTGGACATACAGGTTACAGGGCTACCCAGTTCGGGTTCAATCCGACAATGCTACTGCAGTAGCTTACATCAATCACCAAGGAGGCACCCGCAGTCGGGCAGCCCAAAGAGAGGTGAACCGGATCCTGGCATGGGCAGAAGAGCATGTACCTTGCCTTTCTGCAATCTTCATTCCAGGGATGGAAAATTGGCAAGCAGACTACCTGAGTCGTCAGCAGCTGCTACCAGGGAGTGGTCTCTTCACCCCGAGATCTTTCAGGCCATATGTCTGAGATGGGGAAACCCAGATGTAGACCTGCTAGCTGCCAGGTTCAACAAGAAATTGGACAACTTTGTGTCCAGAACGAGGGATCCTCTAGCCTACGGGACAGACGCTCTAATAATACAGACGCTCTAATAACTCCATGGAATCAGTTCTCACTGATCTAGGCATTCCCTCCGATCCCTCTTCTACAAAGACTGCTTCGCAGGATCAAGGAGGAGGGAATACCAGTAATCCTAGTGGCCCCAGACTGGCCCAGGAGGCCTTGGTATGCCGAGATTGTAAAAACGGCGATAGGAAGGCCCTGGAAGTTTCCACTCCGACACGACCTGCTGTCACAGGGTCCAGTATTCCACCCTTCCTTACAAAGGCTAAAGTTGACGGCCTGGCTGCTGAGACCCACATTTTTAAAAAGAGAGGGGTCTCTGGTCTGGCTCTTTCTACGCTCATTAATGCTAGAAAGCCAGCCTCCAGACTCATCTATCAGAGAGTCTGGAGAGCATACGTTTCCTGGTGTGAATCCAGAAGTTGGAATCCTCAGAAATATGAAATAAGCAGGATTCTTGCTTTTTGCCAGTTAGGAGTGGATATGAATTTAGCCCTTAGCACCATCAAAGGGCAAATATCGGCTCTATCAGTCTTCTTTCAGAGACCATTGGCATCTCACTCCCTAGTTCGGACATTCATTAAGGGGGTACTGAGGATAAATCCTCCAGTTAGGACTCCCTTGTGTCCATGGGATTTGAATTTGGTATTGTCAGTGTTGCAAAAGCAACCTTTTGAACCTATTCGCCATATTCCTTTAATTATATTAAGTAGGAAGTTGGCTTTTCTGATTGCTATAGCTTCTGCTAGGAGAGTATCAGAGCTAGCAGCTCTTTCTTGTAAAGAGCCTTGTCTAATTTGTCACAAGGACAAAATCGTACTACGACCCCATCCGGCTTTTCTACCTAAGGTGGTGTCGGCTTTTCACTTGAATCAAGACATTGTTCTGCCTTCCCTTTTTCCAAACCCGCGGACGGCGGGGGGAAAATTATTACACTCTCTAGATCTAGGGAGAGCGGTAAAGGTGTATCTGCAAGCAACCGCTCAGATACGTAAAACAGATGTTTTGTTTATTTTACCAGATGGGCCCAAGAAGGGCCAAGCGGTATCAAGATCCACCATTTCCAGGTGGATTAGACAAGTAATTGTTCAAGCTTATGGTTTAAAGAACAGGACTCCTCCTTTTCCTGTTAAGGCGCACTCTACCAGGGCGATAAGTGCTTCATGGGCAGTGCACCACCAGGCTTCGATGGCTCAGATCTGTAAAGCTGCAACTTGGTCTTCAGTCCATACATTTTCCAAATTCTATCAAATAGATGTGAAAGGACATGAGGATTCCGCCTTTGGGCGAAGTGTGCTGCAGGCAGCAGTATAGGGCTTCTGGTCCGCAAGCGGCCTGTTTTGATCTGTGTCTCCCCCCCTTCATATGAGCATTGCTCTGGGACGTCCCATTATGTAATGACTAGCTCTGTGTCCCGTGGTGTACGATAAAGAAAATAGGATTTTTATAACAGCTTACCTGTAAAATCCTTTTCTTGGAGTACACCACGGGACACAGAGGTCCCACCCTTCTTATGGGAACCTTACTGCTTTGCTACAAAACTGAGGTACTTCCCTGATGGGAGGGGTTATATGGAGGGGAACTGTCTTCCATTGGTTGTGCCAGTGTCCAATCACCGCTGGTGACCCTTAACCCATTATGTAATGACTAGCTCTGTGTCCCGTGGTGTACTCCAAGAAAAGGATTTTACAGGTAAGCTGTTATAAAAATCCTATTTTTTGTATAACCAGTATTGAGCATATTTCTTTCTCGTACATCACGGGACACAGAGCGACATAGTCATTACTAATGGGTTATATAGATACCGTCAGGTGCTGGCACTGGCAACTTCCAAAACCGGAAGTACCCTCCCCTATATAAGCCCCTCCCATCCGGGAGCACCTCAGTTTTTTGCCAGTGTCTAAGGTGTTGGCCAAGAAGAAACATGTGTTTTTCACTGAGCTTGCGTACAGGTTCTTTTGGGCCTCAGTAAGCTATTCCGGATCCGACCAAAAAAGCTTCATAGCTAAACGGTCGGTACCCGGGCCTTGCAGAGAAGAGCAAGGTTTTGCCTGTAATGCTTCTCTTAGGAGAGCTGGACCCTGGGATCCAGAGCTCTGGTCATACCCACGACCAAGATGTTTTCTGTGCAGGGTGCTATACAGGTCCAGGGGAGTGGAATCCTTGGGAACCCGGTCCCTGAAGGTTTGATTACAATGCCTGCCGTGATAGGTGAAGTTTGGGCTTTTTGTGGACCAAACAAAGTCCTGCGGCGGGGAACAGGTAAGTGGGGGCCCCCAGGAACTTGGTTCTATTGGGGGACCCCCAAGCCTAATTTGTCTTTCTGTCTGTTACCTAATGGTATTCCCGCAAAATTCTGTGCATGCCTGTAACTACTAAAAAAATGTAATAATTTTTAATGGTGGTCAAGAAAAAAATAAATAAAAATTATATATATATATTTAATATATTAGACTGCGGTACCTGTGTTTGTCCACTAGAGGCCGCTGTGGAATGTTTTCTTGTCATGTGGACTAGCTTCTTCTCAGCAGAGCAAAGTCCAGGCAGATGGGGAGTTCTCTTATAGGAAACTGCTTCCTCTGCCATGTTGCAGTGCTCGTCCATCCCCCGGCCTGCGGCAAAGAGGGGCCCTGGCTCCTGTCCCTTGTTACCATATTTGAAATTAGCGCCGAAGGCGCACGTGGCCGCGCGCGTGCGCGTGCACGCGCCTCTATATATAGAGGTGAGCCGGGAAAGGGGGCGGAGCCTGGGGGATGACGCTCTGTGCGCGCCGCAGCGCTTCTGCGCATGTGCGGGCGTCCCAGCAGTTTTAAAAAAAAAACCACAATATTGTAGTGAGCTGGCTATGAAGTACAGAGACAGAGCTGGCAACATTTAAAGGCATACAGCAAGCGGTTGATACAGGCATCCCCTAGAAAGGCACATTAGTAGACACCAACTGTGATATAGCAGCAATTGTGCTAGACTATTCTCAGTAAAAGTGGTGTATTACGGCTGGAATACCTCAGCTTTAGGCTTAGGAATATGCCGTCCAGAAGCTCCGGAACTGAATCTTCCAGGAAGCGAAGGGGGTCTCATCGGGCTCGGAGGATCTTGGGCATACTCCTGCTGCACCAGTCTCCCCTGAAGTTCAGAGGTAAGTGACCGTAGAGACCCCGCAGGGGTACTTGGTACTGTGGCTGTCCTCAGTTCACCTGCTCCTGTGTATGTAACAGAGGAGGTTTTTTCCTCAGCTCTGGGAGGATTAGAGAGAGATTGTCAACATTTATCGCTGCCTCCCTGTCAGGGAAAGCACGCTCGATCTCCGTCTCCTCCTTCAGAGTGCCTGTTAGCAGAGCAACAGTCCCATACAGGGATCGACCTACCTGAAGGGGATCAGGATGAGGTTGATTCTGTTATAGAGGAATCAACAGTGGGGGAACCTTTTTCTCAGCATCTCAAGCTGAAAGATTATGGGTTCAGTCTCTGACTAACATGGTCCGATCAGCATTTAAAAATGCACCTTGCGGAACCATCAACCACTACTGTATCCTCGTTGGGGTCGCTAGAAGCCCCCAGACTGTTTGTTCTTTTCCACTTCACCCTTTACTGAAAGGGCTCATTTACCAGGATTGGGAACGTCCTGAGAAAATATTTATTCACCCAAGAGATTTCCGGTGGTCTATCCCATGGAGGATAAGTTCATCAAAAAAAAAAAAAAAAAAAAAATGGAAGGTCCCTACAGTGGACGCAGCCATCTCTTGTATGTATAAATCACTGACATGTCCAGTGGATAATGTCCAAATGTTCAAGAACCCAATAAATAAAAGATTGGAGTCCTTATGAAAATCTGCTTGGTGATACAACCAGCAGTAGCAGCTATTGGGGTCTGCTAAGCAGTGAAGGATCAGTTGAAACAGGTCTTGAGGGACTTGACAGATCAGCAGGCTTTGCCCTAGCTGATCTACCTAGAGCCTTAGGCTTTGCGGTTGACGCCATAGAGGATTCAGTCCATCAGGCCTCCCGCCTTACGCTGTCTATAGTACATATGCGTAGGCTCCTATGGCTCAAAAACTGGTCTGCTGAAGCTCCCTGTAAAGAATGGCTGGTTAGCGTCCCATTTCATGGTGAACGCTTATTCAGGGAAAACCTGGACAAATATATCCAGAAAATTTCCAGCGGTAAAAATACGCTCTTGCCGGTTAAAAGCAGAGTTAGAGGTCCCTCTTTAAGAGGCCTGCTTCTCCAGTCCCTGGGGCATCGGCTGTGTAACAGTTCCGACGGCCTCCTCGGTCAAATCCCGGGGGTAAAAAACAGGGACAGTAGCAGGGTAATGAGAAACCCTGGGTCAGGGGAGGTACAAAACCTCCCCCAAAGTTAAATTCATTGAAGCCCCCACTCAGTCGGGTGGGGGGAGGACTCCAGTTGTTCGCAAGAGACCTGGCGGGACACGATCAAGACAGATAGGTGCTCTCCGCAGTAGGTTTGGGATACAGTTTGGAGTTAAAAGACTCTCCTCCTTCCCATTTTGAGGTCAAACGTGCCAAGGGATCCCCGGAAGAGAGAGTCCCTCCTGTTGGCACTAGAACAACTATTGCTCCAAGGAGTAATTATGGAGGTTCCCCTGGAAGAATGAGGGTTCGGGTTTTACTCAAACCTCTATACAGTCCCGAAGCAAACGCGGACGGGAGGCCCATATTAATTCTAAAAGGCCTATACAAATTCCTGTATATCAGGACTTTCCGATGGAGTCGATCCGATCGGTGGCCACTGCCCTACAAGGGGAGGATTGGTTAGCCACGATCGACATCAAAGATGCTTATTTGCACATTCCCATCTTTCCAGTCCACCAAAAATTTCTACGCTTTGCAGTAGAAGGGCGCCATTTTCAGTTCAGAGCCTTACCCTTCGGTTTGGCCACAGCACCACGAGTGTTTACAAAAATTCTGGCCCTTTATTGGCCAATCTAAGAACACAAGGTGTAATGATAATGGCATATCTAGATGACTTGTTGCTGATAGACCACTCAGTGAAAAAACTAGACGTGGTCGTTCACAAGACGATCAAGTATCTGGAATCTCACGGTTGGATTATCAACCGAGACAAGTCAGCCCTAAAAACCAGTCAAAAGTCTGGAATACTTGGGGCTAAGGTTGGATTCAGGCCAGAGAAAAATATTCTTGCCTCGAGGAAAGGTGTTGTCTTTGAAAGATTTGATCCACTTAGTGGGTACAAAAAAGACAGCCGTCCATACGCCTGTATATGAGGCTGCTGGGAAAAATGGTGGCATCATTCGAAGCAGTACCCTACGGTCAATTCCATTCAAGGAATTTGCAAGGGGCCATACTGTCAGCCTGGAACAAAAAAGTTCAGGCCCTAGACTTACAATGTCCTTGTCCCCTTCCGTTCGCAAGAGCCTCCGTTGGTGGTTGGTTCCCCAGAATCTGGAGAAAAGGAAATCCTTCAGTCCGATTTCTTGGAAGGTGGTCACTACAGATGCCAGCCTTATAGGCTGGGGAGCAGTACTGGAGCAATAGTCTCTCCAGGGCAGATGGTCGGATGCAGAAAAGGCCCTGCCCATCAATCTCTTAGAGATACGAGCAGCCCGGTATGCCCTAGTAGCATGGACATCCAAACTCCAAGGGTCCCCTGTCAGAATTCAATCAGACAATGCCACAGCAGTGGCATATATCAATCATCAGGGGGGCACCAGGAGTCGTGCAGCCCAGAGGGAAGTAAATTACATCCTGAAATGGGCAGAAAAATATGTCCCAGCCATATCTGCGGTATTCATTCCAGGAGTGGAGAATTGGAAGGCGGACTTTCTAAGTCGCCAGCAATTAGGCCCAGAGGAAGGGTCCCTTCACCCCGAGGTTTTCTGGACAATATGTCAGCGGTGGGGAACATCGGATGTAGATCTTCTAGCATCCAGATTCAACGCAAAGGGGGACAGGTTTGTCTCTCGGACAAGGGATCCCCTAGCTTGCGGCTCGGATGCCCTAGTGTTCCCTTGGGATCAGTTCAAGCTGATATATGCATTCACACCGCCACAATGGTTACCTCGATTACTCCGCAGAATCAGGGTAGAAAAGAAACCAGTGATTCCGGTGGCTCCAGCGTGGCCCCGAAGAGCGTGGTACGCGGAGATTGTAAAATTTCAGTGGGGAGTCCTTGGACTCTCCCACGTCGTCCGGCTTTCGCAAGGACCGATATACCACCCTTCTTTACCAGCCCTAGGTTTGACGGCCTGGCTATTGAAGCCCACATTCTAAAAAAGAGAGGGCTCTCTAATGCTGTGGTATCTACCATGATCAATGCCAGGAAGCCGGTATCCAGGCAGATCTACTGTAGAATCTGGAAGGCGTACATCGCGTGGTGTGAGGCCAAGAAATGGCATCCACATAAGTACGTAATAGGTAGGATTCTGGACTTCCTACAGTGGGCTGTAGATAGGAAGCTTGCCTTGAGTACTATCAAGGGTCAGATTTCGGCCTTGTCAATATTTTTTCAAAGGCCCTTGGCTTCGCATTCACTAGTCAAAGCCTTTATACAAGGAGTGATGCGTATTAGGCCTCCGGTTAATATTCCCATATGTCCATGGGATCTAAACTTGGTTCTGTCGGTTCTACAGAAACAACCATTTGAACCATTACAGCATATTTCCTTGGTGCTTCTCACCAGGAAATTGATTTTTCTAGTAGCCATTTGTTCGGCTAAAAGAGTATCGGAATTAGCAGCTATGTCCTGTAAGGAGCCATATCTGGTTATCCATAAGGACAGAGTAGTGTTACGTCCTCATCCAGCCTTTCTTCCTAAGGTGGTATCGAGGTTTCATTTGAACCAAGATGTGGTTCTTCCTTCTTTTTTTCCCCAAACCTACTTCGGTAGAGGAAAAGTTATTGCATTCTTTGGATGTAGTAAGAGCAGTTAAAGCTTATCTAAAAGCCACTGCTCAGATTCGCAGAACGGATACTTTGTTTATTCTGCCGGAAGGCCCCAGAAAGGGTCAGGCAGCGTCAAAATCTACTTTAGCCAAGTAGATTCGACAGGTCATAATACAAGCCTATGGCCTGAGAAGTAGACCGCCTCCGTTCAAAGTTAGGGCGCACTCCACGAGAGCAGTTGGAACTTCATGGGCAGTGCATCACCAGGCCTCCCTGGCTCAAATCTGTAAGGCCGCAACATGGTCTTCAGTTCACACGTTTACTAGGTTCTACCAGGTGGACGTTAGAAGTCAGGAGGATGTCGCCTTTGGGCGCAGTGTGTTGCAGGCCGCAAAAGATCCTCATGTCTGATAGCGCTCAGCTTATATATGGTGTATCCCCCCCCTCATTTGGCATTGCTTTAGGACATCCCATTAGTAATGACTATGTCGCTCTGTGTCCCGTGATGTACGAGAAAGAAAATAGGATTTTTATAACAGCTTACCTGTAAAATCCTTTTCTTGGAGTACATCACGGGACACAGAGCTCCCGCCCCTCTTTAGGGACACTTATTGCTTTGCTACAAAACTGAGGTGCTCCCGGATGGGAGGGGCTTATATAGGGGAGGGTACTTCCGGTTTTGGAAGTTGCCAATGCCAGCACCTGACGGTATCTATATAACCCATTAGTAATGACTATGTCGCTCTGTGTCCCGTGATGTACTCCAAGAAAAGGATTTTACAGGTAAGCTGTTATAAAAATCCTATTTTTCTACATATAGAACAATAATAACTTGCTATGTTTAAGACACATTTTAGTATGGGATGTTGCATGATATAGATGGGCAGGACAGAAAAATCAGTATTTAACATCTTCTTGAGATAGGGTCGTGCTTTCCTGGACATCAGAAGAGTGAAATGGAAAGTTATTAATCCATGAAACCTGTCACCTCAAGATGTCTACAGGCATTGAGTTATTAACTCCAACTTGAAGAATTTCGCCTATACATAATAACAATTTATCATCTCTCTTTCAAAAGGGTTTGAAGTAATGCCTGAAATTTGAAACAGGTCACTTCTGTATGTGAAGTGAAGGAGAAAAAGGATATCAATGAACAAGTGTGTATATACATGTAGAAAATGGAATTCAAATTAAGTGCATAGTTTTTATTTTATTTTTTATTTATTTTTATCAAAGAGAAACTATAATAGTTTGAGGTCACTTGTTGCTTGTTTTCTTTATGTTTATAATACTATCTGTCTTGTAATGTTACACACTCAGGACTGTAACCTTTTACATGTGTGGAGACCATACATACACAATATTTGTTGCAGAAGTAAACATTTAATTCTTTGGCCTGAGCCCGCTAATAAGGGACAAGTCACTCAGAAGTATCACTGCTGATGGGTCATTTAGTTGTGTAAACCAGTGTTTCTCAACCAGGGTGCTGTAAATCAGCATCATGAGTTGCCATGGTTAGAGCAGGCCCGGCACCAGCACCATAACAAACAACCAATGACACTCTAGGGCTAAGATGTACTTTGTCATTTGTTGCTTTGGTCGTGCCAGCCGGTTCGTCCACATCATGACAACTCATGACTGATCCAGGGCAGGGGAGAAGCAGGGCTGTTCCCTGCATTCAGGAGATGACAGAAGCCTGCCTCCTACAGACCTCCTTCACCTCCTCCTGGCTGCCATGCCGCTGGAGCCAAAAGGTACCTACGGCTCCTATGTGAATAGTGAGCTCTGTGATGGGGGGAATCTGATTTCATGGGTGCAACTTCTAAAGTGAAGCGGGGGGGTTCTAATCTAAATGCAATGGTTTGCTTTGTCCCAGGTGTATGTTTCCTGTTGATAAGCATTATTTACATTTTTACATTTTAGACTAGAGTGTATATCTTTAAAGGGTGCCACTGAGATGTTGAGAATTACAGGTGTAAACAACAGGTTTTTTCTATTAAAGGAGAAAACGGAGAGCCTTTAAAACACCTAAAGCTCCAACTTTTGGTTCAAAAGCAAACAGCAAAATATTAATTTGGTATGTCTTATATTTACTAGCAAAATTTGTTTCTGACCACCATAAGAGCAATATCTTAAACTTTCTTTAGGGTATGCAAATATGTTTGGAGAGCATTCTTCGCCAAATTTTTTGTTCAGATTGGTTATTCAGAATGTTGTTTTTTTTGTTTTCAGTTCTTCGTAAACTGACTGTCCATGGCTTTACAGAACCTTACCAGAATGCAGAGACTATGGTAAGAAAATTTAGTATGGTAATTCCTTGGATTCTTTGGGGCCATCAATATAAATAGTTGCTACTTAACCACTTCAATACAGGGCTTTTTATACCACTTCCATACCGGGCCTATTCTTGCACTTCTCTCCTACATGTACAAATCATCATTCTTTTGCTAGAAAATTACTCAGAACCCCGAAACATTACATATGTTTATTTAGCAGACACCCTAGGGAATAAAATGACGGTCATTGCAACTTTTTTTTCTTGCACGGTATTTGCGCAATAAATTTTCAAATGCCTTTTTAAAAAAAAAAATGGTTTCATGAATTAAAAAATAACAAAACTGTAAAGTTAGCCCAATTTTTTGGGAAAATATGAAAGATGATGTTACGCCGAGTAAATAGATACCTAACATGTCACGCTTTAAAATTGCGCACACTCATGGAATGGCCCCAAACTTCGGTACTTAAAAATCTCCATAGGCGACGCTTTAATTTTTTTTACAGGTTACCAGGTTAGAATTACAGAGAAGGTCTAGTACTAGAATTGTTGCACGCGCTCTAACGCACGTGGCGATACCTCACATATGTGGTTTGAACGGCGTTTACATATGTGGGCGACTTACGTGTGCATTCGCTTCTGATTGCGAGCTACCGGGGACAGGGGCGTTTACATTTTTTTTTTTTATCATTTTTTTTTACTATTTTTTTTTTTTTTTACCCTTATTTTACTTTCTTTTTTTTTTTTTATCACTTTTATTCCTATTACAAGGAATGTAAACATCCCTTGTAATAGGAATGTGTGTGACAGGTCCTCTTTATTGAGAGATGCGGTGTCAATAAGACCCCACATCTCTCCTACAGGCTGGAAAGCATGAGATCGTGATTTTTTTTTCACTGATCTCATACTTACTAGCCGCAATGTCGGCTTTGTTTACATTTGAGGACCCGGGCGTGACGTCATCACATTGCGCCCTGGCCTCCGACGATCATAGAGATGACTGGTGACCATCTGGTCTATGCTCGTCACGTGACCCACCACCGGCGCCGGACGATTCTCTCCGGGTCCCCGATCGCATGGGGAGAGCCCGGAGAAGCACCGGATGGCGGCGGGAGGGGGGGGGGGACCGCCGCTATGATCGTTCTTATGGTGCACAGAATCGCCGGCACAACAAAAGGATATCTGAATGATGCCTCTAGCTGCAGGCATCATTCAGATATCCCCCTTCAAACCCAGGACGTCATATGACGTCCACCCAGGATGGGAGATCCCATCTGTGGACGTCATATTACTATGGCTGGGTATTGAAGTGGTTAAACAGAGTGTAAAAAAAAATTAGGGCTGCAACCTAATTCCTGTAAAGAAGCAGTGGATGTAGATGGTTACGGTTAGTGCCTCCTTTTTTATTTTTTATTTTTTTATCAATTAGGTTGAAATAAACTTGTCTTCTTGGTAAAGGCATTAAAGAACCCCTGCCACCAAATAGGAAATTGCAGCTAAAGGTACTGAAAAAATACTATTTAAATGCTTACTTGCAGTGTTTTCCCTTTCCATAAATGGTATTTGGATGCACTTGCAATGCGCCTTAGAACTTGCTAAAAAATGTGACTGCTCAAGAAAGAGTCAATACCTTTACTGTAAAAGTCCAAAGTCCAAATCCCTTGTCTGACTAGCGGCTCCATACCTTGTTTGTTCAAGTGTTTATGATCTATTGAGGATGTGATTGCAATTCTTTTCCTGTTTTTTTTAATAATAAAACAGTGGTGAGCACTATATCTTTTTATTTGTCTTCCTTGAGCCTAGTCATGAGAGTGGTTGAGCCTGGCTTTTGTATCTGCTGATTTGATTCTTAGATTGCATACTGTGAACTCATTCTGGTGTGGAACTCATCCCTGCTGGAGGTGCTGCATGTGAAGCCCTAGTACTGGACTATTGATTTAAAAGACAAGCATGGTTTGACCTTTGTGGTGACGTTCAGACATTTAGGGTGAGAGAACACCCAAGAGGCGAGGTGAAGGTTCTGCATGGAGAGCACTTAATAATCTGCACCACGCTAAACAAATTATTCAAGATTGACGAATAATCATCAGTAGTAAAGTGGTAAATTCATACCAATAGTTGTACAGCCCCAAATTCTATGAACACAAATCTAATAATACACATATAGTAAATAATTGTGAATATATCAATGAAGATTCCCAAATGAAAATACATAACAAAAAATAAAGCTAAACATAAAACAGTTTATGGTGTCTTTAAATTCATTCATGAAATTCCATAAAATTCAACTTTTACTCTTCCCAAATAAGGATCTCCACAATTATGGAAAGTTAGGGCAGACTTTCACCTCCCAAGATGGACCTTTTTCAAATATAAAAGGTTAGCTCATACAGGCTCCCTTTCAGGAAAGCTGGATTTAGCTGTTTGTGGAGGATTCAGGCTTCTTGAATCCCTATGGGTCTGCTCAAGGAGAATATATTTTGTTGCAGTCCTAAAAAATATAAAGTATGAACAATAGTACTCTCTGTTTCCCACAATCAATAAAATCTTTATTCATTAAATCCGCACTCACATTATAAAAACAGCTTGAATCAATAATGTATAGAGAGCAGGGTAGCTCCCGCAGCTCACCACACAAGGCCGATCATGCTGACAGCTACACAGGCTCGGTAATTGCCGGATCGCTGCTAGATGAAAACGCCATCACTGCTGAAGACTCCGATTTCCTAGCATTCAGTTTGGCTGAATGCTACAACTGCTGATTATTCCACAATCTTGATTAATTCCTTTAGTCCCGTGCATGTTTTTTATTCTATGTATAGGTTGTGCAAGCAATGCAAGGAAATAATTAGCGGTGGGAACTGCAGTGGTGGGGTGTGGTTTTCCAGTGCCACTTCTGGAACAAGCTATGAGCCTGTTCATAAATGAGATTTATACTAAATTCTCAGCCACCATTTTCTATTGTGATTTGTGGCTGTTTAGCTGCCGATCACATGCACACATGAGGAAGTTCCCAGACTTATTGTACTGATAAGTTCATAGTCGTTGAAGCAGCAATGAGCTTACGGTTTGAGAATCTGAAGCTACCATAAGGGTTGTTGACCCAGTTTGCTGTAGGCAGTTCTGTTATGCTTTAATAGTTGTGGCAACGGCAGCAATACGGTTATTGCCTTTGGCAAGATGATAAGTTTTCTTTAAGAAAAGAAACGTCAAACAGCTCATCAATTTATACCTAGAAAGAGGTTCACATAGGAGAGGCAGTTTGTTACATATGCATGAAACAAACGCATGCCTCAGCATTTAGCGCATGTCAGCTAACAAAACAAAGGAATACAGGTTTGGATGTTGTATATACACCTTAAAAATTACCTCTGGAGGTATAGTCCTCTGCAATTAATAAGAGTGCAGTACTGATGGCAGTTAAATTGTAAGCAAATTTATCTAAAGGTGGCTTTAACTTTAAGGTTTAACACAGTATTAGTAGACCCCCACTGATTTATAGCTTAACACACTGAGCACAATAAAATCAACATTCCCCAGAGAACTACCGTATTTCGTAAAATTGTTACCCAGCACTTTCAGTTTATAACGTTCAATTCTGCAGGCTCCTGTTCTTTCAGTGCCGCTTCACAGAACTTTCAATTGTCACCGGAAAGTGTTAAAGCCTAAGTTTAGGTACATAAAAAAAAAAATCAGCACAAGGAATGTTGCTTACATTTAATGCGACGTGTTTCTTGTGCTGGTTCCAGCTGTCATAGTGAAAAGCCACAGTCCTCTGCCCCCCCCATTCCATACCCGACAATTAATACCAACGCTGCACCTGTGCCCACCCTTTCTTCCCCCACTCCTCCATTCATAGAAACTATACTATAGCTTCTATGATTGAATAGCGAAACATGAATGGAGGAGACAGACCTTTCATTCACCCTTCCTTCCTCCATTCATAGATCATTTTGGAAGCTGTAATACAGCTTTTATACATGGTGGAGGGATGTGGAAAGGGCAGGCATAATTGTCATTTTTGCTGAGTGCCTGTCACAGGTCAAGGGCTGTTATTAACCTTTGCAGCACCAGAAGATTACAGCTGCAGGGTATGAAAGGGAGCAGAGGACTAGCTGGCACAAGCACAATGAATGCTTTGCATTAAATGTTCCCATATGCTGACTTTTTAAAGCCTTGTATCTAAACCTAAGCTGTACCAGTAGACATTGCAGTCCCCAGTCAGTCTGTTAGCTTGGAGAGGGGAAGGAGGAGCAGGAGCGTGGCTGCCCATCCTAGGCTACAGGGGTGTGTATTTCTATTGATGCACACAGTGTAGTGAGACACATCTCTAGTCCCGGCATGCAAGGGTAGACCCATAGGATGCTGCACAAAAAAGGAGCCACCCTGAAACAGGAAACTTAGGCCAGCTGACATGGCACCAGCTTAACCTGCAGCATAGACAATGATTTAAAGATAAAGAAGCTGCACAATCAGTACATGATTAAAGAAGAAGTACAGCCAAAGCTTGTTTCGCTGTACTTCTCCTGTGGATCACAAGAGTGCAGATCGTTCCTGTGACCCGTTTTCAGCGGGCTGAAGGCTGCTGTCAGCTGACGTCACAGAGCCAGTGCAGGCTGGGGAAAGATTGCGACCATATGGTCGGGATCCACCCACATCCCTGGACCGGCACCAGGCTCTGCCTCTCAGCAAGCCACTGAGAGCCTAAGCCAGCTGCTCCTGCCCCTCCACAGCCTCCTCCTCGGACCAATGCTGCATCCACCTAGGTAAGTATGATTCTGATTTTTTTTCCCCCTTACTTCACTTTTAAATCAGCTGCTGAAGTGCTGGGGGTTTATTATCACTTTAGCACAGGGTTTCTCAGCCTTTTTATCTTGGAGGATCCCTTGGCAAAAAGTTTTTAAGATCTTTTGGAACTCTTGAAATAATGATCACATGTACAGCTCACAAAAAATTGGTGTGAGTAGCAAGCTGTTGATATAACAGCAAATTTGTTTTAGAACTAGCATTATATAATTGAATAAGTATTAATAAGTATTAATATCTATTTAATGTGAACCTTGTGCTGGCTTTTTCTGCACAGATGCTCAATACTGGGTCCAACTTGAGGTAAATAGTGTACAGGGGGGCAGCAGGGTAGGATAAAGGGGGTCAGGAGGGCACAGTACATGGAGGAAGCAGAGTACAGTACATTTGGGTGGGGGGGTAGGAGTAGGGAACATTACATGGGAACAGGTCACATCACATAGGAGCAGCGCATATTATGTGGAAGCTGAGCATGTTATGGGGCACACAGCAGAGCACATTACATGGGGCACACAGCAGGGCACATAGCACATTGCATAGGACACATTACAATACCGGTTTCCTTCATATGCAGAGCTAGGCAGGGAAGTGGCTGCGATCAGTCCTCTTGTGGCACGCTGTTCCCCGCTAACCCCGCCTCTCCATCCCAGGTGATGTTTCATACAAGCACATGAGTTGGACAGGAGGGGAGGAGGGCTGGTGGGGAACAGCGTGCCACAACTTGCACTATTACAGCTGCTTCCCTGCCTAGCTCTGCATGTATCAGCAGAAGGGGATATGATCTACCCGTCGGCTGCCTGCGACTGTTGGGCAGATCGTGACAGAACCCCGGTTGAGAAACCCTGGTTTAGCGAGTGGTTTCCTTGTGACTGAGCCAGGGAAGTTTATACAGTGCATTGAAAAAGTATTCATACCCGTTGAAATTTTCCACATTTCGTCATGTTACAACCAAAAACATAAATGGATTTTATGTGATAGACCTACACAAAATGGCACATAATTGTGAAGTGTAAGGAAAATGATAAATGGTATTCAATTTTTTTTACAAATAAATATGTGAAAAGTATGGCGTGCATTTGTATTCAGCCCCCTTTACTCCAATACCCGTAACTTAAATCTAGTGGAACCAATTGTCTTCAGAAGTCACCTAATTAGTAAATAGAGTTCACCTGTGTGTAATTTAATCTCAGTATAAATACCACTGTTCAGTGAAGCCCTCAGAGATTTGTTACAGAACCTTAGTGAACAAACTAAGGTTCTGAGGGCCAAGGAACACACCAGACAGGTTAGGGATAAAGTTGGGGAAAAGTTTTAAAAAAATCCCAAGCTTTGAACATCTCACGGAGCACTGTTCAATCCATCATCTGAAAATGGGAAAGAGTATGGCAAAACTGTAAACTTGCCAAGACATGTCCGTCCACCTAAACTGACAGGCCGGGCAAGGAGAGCCTTAATCAGAGAAGCAGCCAAGAGACCCATGGTAACTCTGGAGGAGCTGCAGAGATCCACAGCTCAGGTGGAAGAATCTGTCCACAGGACAACTATTAGTGCTGCACTCCACAAATCTGGCCTTTATGGAAGAGTGGCAAGAAGAAAGCCATTGTTGAAAGAAAGCCATAAGAAGTCCAGTTTGCAGTTTGCGAGAAGCCATGTCAGGACACGGCAAACATGTGGAAGAAGGTGCTCTGGTCAGATGAGACCAAAATTGAACTTTTTGGCCTAAAAGCAAAATGCTATGTGTGGCAGAAAACTAGGACTGCACACTACCTTGAACACACCATTCGTTGAGACAAACCATTTACCACTGACAGGGGTATTTACAGTGATCAGCTCTTATTTATTCATTTAAAACCTTTATCCCAAAAGGGAAAAAAGTAATGGGGCTAAATTCCTCCCAACGACACCAATAATGGAATGGGGCAAATTTCCCCCCAGTGACACAGATGGGGCACAATTTCTCCCAACGACACCAACAATAGGGCACAATTCCTCCCAGCCACACCAACGATAGGGCACAATTCCTCCCAGCCACACCAACGATAGGGCACAATTCCTCCCAGCCACACCAACAATAGGGCACAGTTCCTTACAATGACAGCAACAGTAGGGCACGATTCCTCTCAATGACACCAACAGTAGGGCACAATTCTTCCTAATGACACCAATGGTAGGGCACAATTCTTGCAAATGAAACCAACGGTAGGGCACAATTTTTCCAAATGAAACCATCGGTAGGGCACAATTCTTCCCACTGACACCAACGATAGGGTACTATTCCTCCCAATGACACCAATAATAGGGCACAATTCCTCCCACCAACACCAAAGATGGGGCATTGTTTTTTTTCCACTGACATCGGACCTTTTTTACTCCCAATGGCCATAGTCCGGCCCCCCAAAAGTCAGCAAACTGGCCCTTTGTTTAGAAAGTTTTGAGACCCCTGGTCTATCTTAATTTATACATTTAACTGTGTGCCAGTACATCTAACACTCCCCTCCATCCAGAATAACAATTCTGCTGTGCCCCTGTACTCCTTTATCCATAATGCGGGCACTTTAAAACAGGAGTTGTGTTATTGGCCAGATCACCAGGTGAAAATACAGGTGCAAAAAGCCTAAAAAAAAGAAAACGAATGCAGCCACCACAACTAAGGATTGGTAAGCTGTAATATATTAAATTTTTGGTTTTATTAACGGTTAAGTCATAGAACAAAATACCTGAACAAAGTGAAACTATTAAGCAGATTGAGGTCAGCTACACCTATTATATTGGTTTTAGCCTTTTAGCAAACATTGCATATTCTTCTCCATATTACTGGGATAATGCAAACACCCTTTTCTTATAAACTGACAAATGAGAGAGAATGGCTTCAGTGCAGAGTTTGTCCGCCCTTGTAGCAAATCACATGCCTGTCTATTTTCCTCATTCAAGGCTAGCATAATTAAGAGACAACTCTACTGATACACCTTGGCTTTTTGTGAGCCAGTGCATTCATAACATGTCCAGGTCACAGTAAATTTGACATTGTTCTTTAGAAATTTATCCAGAACTGTTTTTAGCTAGTTTTTTAAATATCTTTTTATAGAGCACATTTGTAACGTTGGCAAATGTGGGAGAATAGGGTAATTTCTTTTCTTTGATAATCTTTTCTAAAAAATATAATTTTGTAAAGCAAAATCGAAAAATGGAACACTGTTTTTATAAATATATATGTGTTAAATTGTTGCCTCTGATTTTTCCCCAAGCAATTCTGTAAGCAAGTTCTACATAAATCTAAATGCGTTTGTAGAGAATAATACAAAGATAGCTGCCTTTTTCCTGCTTGGCCCCTATTTGATAAATGCTGAAATTTCCAGGTTCCATCAGTAATATTAAAGTAACCCTGATCTCCTTTTCACATATAAAGTAATGATTTTCAGCAGAACATTTGACTTTGTGTTTCCTCTAGTGAGTACTTGCACTGGTGTGTTATATATTTGTGTGAATGAATCTGCCCATCACACTCCCAATAGATCCTGCCTGTAAAGTTCATACAACGTTAGATTAACTACATGACCCTGTAAAGCGGTTTTATTGATAAGCTGTACAGGCTGTGTCCTCCTCACAATTTCAGCTCTTGCCTGGGTTATTTTTACAGATCTGTCTGATTTTTCCTGCCGTGATTTTTTCCCTGCTGTTATGATCGTTACGGAAGATGGAATGTGATTATTTTTTGTCAGTTTACAGCTGAGTGACAGACTGTTAATTGACTATTAGAGCACTACCTACATGATGAAATGTTATCATGGATAATTAGTTTCTATTAACACACTGTGTTCATAGAATGCAAAGTATCTGATCTAAAGCCCGCTGTGTCATTGAGATATGATGTAATGTCCACTGCTTCAAACGTTTCAGGGAAAAACCTTGATGACTAACATCACACTTGTACTAAAGATAAACTAGCCAAAGCTGCTGTAAAGTTGTCACCATAAGCTGCCCACTCTACCATTTCCAAGCTGTCTGGAGGCTCCACAATAAATAAACTGTGTGAAGGAGGGGCGTGGCCGGATGCAGGAGAGAGAGAGAGTGCCAGCGTGAGCGTGTGAGGTCCTCCGCTCCTTAACCCCCCCGACTGAAAATATGCCCGACCCAAACGCCTAGCTTTTGAAACTACAATCAACCATTACTGGCTACTAAGCAGTGCCACTGGAGGATTGGCTTTCTGGCTCCTCCGTACCCTCTCCGTCCTTACCTTTTTCGGGGAGTAGGCTGTGCTGTGCTGTGCGGGGGACCTGGGCTTGAGCCCTGCCGTACCTTGCTGTGCAAGAGACCGAAAGTCGCCATACACGGAGCCGCTCGGGATACAGGCTATTGCGGGGACTTCTGTGGCGGGCTGAAGTTTCCTTGTGCCTCCCTGCCCTGGTCTCACCGGGTCTGTCGGACTGGAGCGGGGAACCGAGGGCTCCATAGTACACGGAGCCGCCCGCGATCTCGCGGCCCCACGAGACTTCGCCACCTTGCTGTGGGACCGGGTGCAGGAGCGGTGCGCGAGGCGAGCGCAGACTCCAGGGGGTACGCTGCAGGAGGATACAGTAGCTGTATGCTGTATACAGCTGCCTGAAATACATTCCTTAAAGAGTTAGTGTTATCCATCCTGCACCTACCACCTTCCTCCACCCCAATAAAAAGCTTTTGGCTTTTGGCTGCACATTGACTGCATAACAGCACTATAGTGAAGTGGGGGGTGAAAAACTCTGCACAGAACTGTATAAAGCTGTCTCTTTGACATGTCCAGAAGTCGAGTAGCAGAGGAGCAGCCAACCCAGTACCAGTTACTTCAGGAAGGAGCCCAGGTTACCCGCTCTGCGAAAGAGAAGAACCAGGCAACGGCGGCAGCAGCAAAGCTGGAACGCTTCGCCCGCACTACCCTGTCACCAGCAAAGGGGGTCCAACAACAGCCAGTACAGCTCAAAGCCCAAGCAGGACCTTCATCGGAGAGGAAAAGCCAGGGCAGAGGCCAGACGCCGTCAAGTTCAGCAGCAACCCCCAGCGCAAAAACAGTGAGTATTAAAGGGTCAGGGGGAGGAAAACCCAGCACTGAAACTGTTGCAAAAATCCCCGCTGAGTCAGCTGAGGCGAGTATGGAGGGTGGACCCACAGGAAGCGAGGAAGAGCCCACATTGAGGGATCTGTTGTATGCTATAAATGCCTGTAAGGACTCAATAACTGGTCTTGATATTCGGCTAAAAGGCATTAAGTAGGAACTATTTTCAATGGGGGACAAGCTGAGCAAGACTGTGGAAAGAACTACGGCTTTAGAGGAGAGACTAAGTACAGTTGATGATGTTTCTTTATCGTACACCACGGGACACAGAGCTAGTCATTACATAATGGGTTAAGGGTCACCAGCGGTGATTGGACACTGGCACAACCAATGGAAGACAGTTCCCCTCCATATAACCCCTCCCATCAGGGAAGTACCTCAGTTTTTTCGCCAGTGTCGAAAGGTGTTGGACGCGTTAGGAGGTGCTAAAGGAAAGCTCTACCAAAGAGACCCTCTGGGGGTAAAAGAGCTATGCTTTCAGATCCATCCAAGACGCCTACAAAGGAGCTGAATCTGGATGGGATCCGGGCCTCATCCATGAGGCGTCGCCTGTAATGTCTCTCTTCGGAGGACTGGGCTCTAAGATCCAGCACTTTCGCTATTTCGCTATAAAGTCCTGGTAAGAGTCTTGTACAAGGCCCAGGGGAGAGGTATCCTTTAAATAGGAACCCATATCCCTGAAGGTTGGCACACATAGCCCACCGTGAAGGGTGAAGTTTGGTATCTGTCTGAAATCTTTCAGCAGAAAAACCTGCGGCGTGGATAAGGTGAGATTAGAAGGTCCATAACTAGGTTGGGACCTTTTTTCAAAAAGTGGATGTCTTCTTTTTTTCCACCACTGGGGGGAGTAAAGAGCTGAATATACTCACCTCACTCTGTTCAGTGTCGGCTTCGGCGAAGTACACTGCTCGTCACCTCCGCTGCTGAGCTTGCTGGGGCACCCCGATCCTCCTTTCGGTGGCCGACCAGACACCTGCAGATGCAGGTAAGTGGGAAAAAGGGCTGATGAGAGTCCTCTCTCACTATGGCCACCGCCATAGCGCTAAGGGCCGCGCGCGCGCGGGAGCGCGCTTTATCGGAGGGGGGGGCGAAGGCGTGCGCGGGCACGTGGCGCGCGCAGGCACAGAAACGGCGCCAAATTTAAAAGACTGTCAGTGTGAGAAGCACTGCAGCAGCAAGCAAGCTCGTTAGTTCTCTTGTTCCTGGCAGAGAAACACAGCAGCTATACAGGGACATAATAGGATTTTTATAACAGCTTACCTGTAAAATCCTTTTCTTGTTCATACATCACGGGACACAGAGCGACATAGTCATTACTAATGGGTTATATAGATACCATCAGGTGCTGGCACTGGCAACTTCCAAAACCGGAAGTACCCTCCCCTATATAAGCCCCTCCCATCCGGGAGCACCTCAGTTTTGTAGCAAAGCAATAAGTGTCCCCAAAGAGGGGCGGGAGCTCTGTGTCCCGTGATGTACTCCAAGAAAAGGATTTTACAGGTAAGCTGTTATAAAAATCCTATTTTCTTTCTCGTACATCACGGGACACAGAGCGACATAGTCATTACTAATGGGATGTCCTAAAGCAATGCCAAATGAGGGGGGGGGATACACCATATATAAGCTGAGCGCTATCAGACATGAGGATCTTTTGCGGCCTGCAACACACTGCGCCCAAAGGCGACATCCTCCTGACTTCTAACGTCCACCTGGTAGAACCTAGTAAACGTGTGTACTGAAGACCATGTTGCGGCCTTACAGATTTGAGCCAGGGAGGCCTGGTGATGCACTGCCCATGAAGTTCCAACTGCTCTCGTGGAGTGCGCTCTAACTTTGAACGGAGGCGGTCTCCTTCTCAAGCCATAGGCTTGCATTATGACCTGTCGAATCCACCTGGCTAAAGCAGATTTTGACGCTGCCTGACCCTTTCTGGGGCCTTCCGGCAGAATAAACAAAGTATCCGTTCTGCGAATCTGAGCAGTGGCTTTTAGATAAGCTTTAACTGCTCTTACTACATCCAAAGAATGTAATAACTTTTCCTCTACCGAACTAGGTTTGGGGAAAAAAGGAGGAAGAACCACATCTTGGTTCAAATGAAACCTCGATACCACCTTAGGAAGAAAGGCTGGATGAGGACGTAACACTACTCTGTCCTTATGGATAACCAGATATGGCTCCTTACAGGACATAGCGGCTAATTCCGACACTCTTTTAGCCGAACAAATGGCTACTAGAAAAATCAATTTCCTGGTGAGAAGAACCAAAGAAATATGCTGTAATGGTTCAAATGGTTGTTTCTGTAAAACCGACAGAACCAGGTTTATGTCCCAAGGACATATGGGAATATTAACCGGAGGACTAATACGCATCACTCCTTGTATAAAGGCTTTGACTAGTGAATGCGAAGCCAAGGGCCTTTGAAAAAATATTGACAAGGCCGAAATCTGACCCTTGATAGTACTCAAGGCAAGCTTCCTATCTACAGCCCATTGTAGGAAGTCCAGAATCCTACCTATTACGTATTTACGTGGATGCCATTTCTTGGCCTCACACCAGGCGATGTACGCCTTCCAGATTCTATAGTAGATCTGCCTGGATACCGGCTTCCTGGCATTGATCATGGTAGATACCACAGCATTAGAGAGCCCTCTCTTTTTTAGAATGTGGGCTTCAATAGCCAGGCCGTCAAACCTAGGGCTGGTAAGGAAGGGTGGTATATCGGTCCTTGCGAAAGCAGGTCCGGACGATGTGGGAGGGTCCAAGGACTCCCCACAGACATTTTTACAATCTCCGCGTACCATGCTCTTCGGGGCCACGCTGGAGCCACCAGAATCACTGGTTTCTTTTCTACCCTGATTCTGCGGAGTAATCGAGGTAACAATTGTGGCGGTGGGAATGCATATATCAGCTTGAACTGATCCCAAGGGAACACTAGGGCATCCGAGCCGCAAGCTAGGGGATCCCTTGTCCAAGAGACAAACCTGTCCACTTTTGCATTGAATCTGGGTGCTAGCAGATCTACATCCGGTGTTCCCCACCGCTGACATATTGTCCGGAAAACCTCGGGATGAAGGGACCATTCCCCTGGGCATAATTGTTGGCGACTTAGAAAGTCCGCCTTCCAATTCTCCACTCCTGGAATGAATACCGCAGATATGGCTGGGACATATCTTTCTGCCCATCTCAGGATGTAATTTACTTCCCTTTGGGCTGCACGACTCCTGGTGCCCCCCTGATGATTGATATATGCCACTGCTGTGGCATTGTCTGATTGAATTCTGACAGGGGACCCTTGGAGTTTGGATGTCCATGCTACTAGGGCATACCGGGCTGCTCGTATCTCTAAGAGATTGATGGGCAGGGCCTTTTCCGCATCCGACCATCTGCCCTGGAGAGACCATTGCTCCAGTACTGCTCCCCAGCCTATAAGGCTGGCATCTGTAGTGACCACCTTCCAGGAAATCGGACTGAAGGATTTCCCTCTTTCCAGATTCTGGGGAACCAACCACCAGCGGAGGCTCTTGCGAACGGAAGGGGACAAGGACATTGGTAAGTCCAGAGCCTGAACTTTTTTGTTCCAGGCTGACAGTATGGCCTTTTGCAACTTCCTTGAATGGAATTGACCGTAGGGTACTGCTTCGAATGATGCCACCATTTTTCCCAGCAGCCTCATGCACAGGCGTATGGATGGCTGTCTTTTTGTACCCACTAAGTGGATCAAATCTCTCAAAGACGACCCCTTTTCTTGAGGCAAGAATATTTTTCTCTGGTCTGAATCCAGCCTTAGCCCCAAGTATTCCAGACTTTTGACTGGTTTTAGGGCTGACTTGTCTCGGTTGATAATCCAACCGTGATATTCCAGATACTCGATTGTCTCGTGAACAACCACTTCTAGTTTTTCCACTGAGTGGTCTATCAGCAACAAGTCGTCTAGATATGCCATTATCGTTACACCTCGTGTTCTTAGATTGGCCAATAATGGGGCCAGAATTTTTGTGAACACTCTTGGTGCTGTGGCCAGACCGAAGGGTAAGGCTCTGAACTGAAAATGGCGCCCTTCTACCGCAAAGCGTAGAAACCTTTGCCGCAGGCCGGGGGATGGACGAGCATTGCAACATGGCAGAGGAAGCAGTTTCCCATAAGAGAACTCACCATCTGCCTGGACTCGCTCTGATGAGAAGAAACTAGTCCACATGACAAGAAACGTTCCACAGCGGCCTCTAGTGGACAAACACAGGTACCGCAGTCTAATATATAAAATATATATATATAAAAAAAAATTATTTTTTTTTTTTTCTTGACCACCATTAAAAATTATTACATTTTTTTAGTAGTTACAGGCATGCACAGAATTTTGCGGGAATACCATTAGGTAACAGACAGAAAGACAAATTAGGCTTGGGGGTCCCCCAATAGAACCAAGTTCCTGGGGGCCCCCACTTACCTGTTCCCCGCCGCAGGACTTTGTTTGGTCCACAAAAGCCCAAACTTCACCTATCACGGCAGGCATTGTAATCAAACCTTCAGGGACCGGGTTCCCAAGGATTCCACTCCCCTGGACCTGTATAGCACCCTGCACAGAAAACATCTTGGTCGTGGGTATGACCAGAGCTCTGGATCCCAGGGTCCAGCTCTCCTAAGAGAAGCATTACAGGCAAAATCTTGCTCTTCTCTGCAAGGCCCGGGTACCGACCGTTTAGCTATGAAGCTTTTTTGGTCGGATCCGGAATAGCTTACTGAGGCCCAAAAGAACCTGTACGCAAGCTCAGTGAAAAACACATGTTTCTTCTTGGCCAACACCTTAGACACTGGCAAAAAACTGAGGTGCTCCCGGATGGGAGGGGCTTATATAGGGGAGGGTACTTCCGGTTTTGGAAGTTGCCAGTGCCAGCACCTGATGGTATCTATATAACCCATTAGTAATGACTATGTCGCTCTGTGTCCCGTGATGTACGAGAAAGAAAAGACTCCATGTGGTTGGATTGGGTACTTCCTAGAAGACATCCATGTTATGCATAGTTATGTGTTAAAAGTTGCATACTTAATGTATTTGCTAAACTGAACACGGTAGTATATGCATTTAGGTACCTTGTATTTTGTCTAAACAGTAAGCCTTCCAGGGGAAGTAATGCGGACAAAAAGAGATAAGAAAGCACCACCGCCTGAGAGGAGGCTCTATCTGTGCTGACTCGGTACCTTTCTCTCCTGGGTTGCTAAATGCACCTGTTCAGGATGAGCCATTACCTCTGTCAGGTATGGCGGCTTCCCCAGTGAAGCCTGGGCCTGTATATGTCACTGAGGACACTTTATCAGCTGCCCTAAATAATCTGGAGGAAAAAATTGCTACCTTAATCGCTAAGTCCTCTAAAAAGGGACAATAAGCGAAGCAGGTCTCTTCCAGTATTGGACCTCCCTTCAGAAGTACCTGAGGGAGGAGGATGAGGAGGAGGAGGCTACATCAGCAGAGGATGAGGAGCCAGATTTTAAGGTCACAGGTACAATGCTATAGCAGTGCATTTAAGTTAACCTCTGCGGAGGTAACGGAATTACCTGTCTCCTCCCGAGGGTCATTAAGATCCCTGCAAGGTGCATGCTCCTTCCCGGTTCATCCGTTACTAGAGGATCTAATATACGCAAACTGGCAACATCCAGATAAGCGTTTCTCACCTCCAAAAAGGTTTAACATTCTTTATCCTATGGGGGAAAATATTTTTTTTTAAAGAAATGGAGCCTGCCTGCGGTAGATGCGGCTATTTCTTGTGTAAATAAAAACCTGACATGTCCGGTGGATAATGTACAAGGGTTTAAAAGATCCTTCTGAGAGGAAGTTGAAATCCTCCTTCCTTTTGGCCGGCTCAATTACCCAACCTGCAGTAGCAGCAGTCGGTATGTGTCAGGTCATCAGCCAACAGGTAAAGCAGGGGCTGAAGGAACTGCCTTCAGAGCAGGCTAGAAATTGGGAAAATTTGCCTAAAGCATTATGCTTCACAGTGGATGCCATGAGAGATTCTATCATACAGGCATCACGCCTTACACTCCAGCTGGTACAGATGCGCAAAGTACTTTGGCTTAAGCATTGGTCAGCGGAAACCCCATGCAAAAAGCTGTTGGCAAGTTCCCGTTCCATCGCGAACGCCTATTTGGGGAAGATTTAGAAAAATATATACAGAAGATATCAAGTGGTAAAACGACTTTTACCTGAGAGAAAGAAAAACAAGAGACCTTGTTTTAAACGCTCTCTCTCCCCAGCTCCCGGGAAATCTGACTCCAACCAGTGGCGGCGGCCTGTTTTAGCCGCCCACAAAAGCCAAGGGGCAAGCTCAGAAGCACAAGAAGCCGTGGGGTGCAAGAGCTAATAAGCAAGCCCCCAAAACCTCTCAGTGAAGGGGCGCCCCCGCTCGGCCGAGTGGGAGGAAGGCTTTGTCAGTTCTCAGCGACTTGGCGGTCAGAAATCCAGGACAATTGGGTGGTATCCACAATATCCTCAGGGTACAAACTGGAATTTCGAGAGATCTCACCTTCTCAATTCCGAGGTTCAAGACTCTCCAAGGATCCACAAAAAAGAGAATCCTTCTTCAAAGGTTTGAATCACTTAATGGCTCAAGGGGTAGTTACAGACGTACCCCAAAAAGAGCGAGGTTCAGGTTTTTACTCAAACCTCTTTGTGATTCCAAAGCCAAATGGAGATGTCAGACCCATCCTGGATCTAAAATCCCTAAATCGGTTCCTGAACGTTCGCCATTTTCGAATGGAAACGATCCGATCCGTGGCCGCCACTTTAAAGGGCGGAGAATTCATGGCGCCCATAGATATCAAGGACGCACATTTACACATACCCATCCTCCCCGCTCACCAAAGATTCCAAAGGTTTGCGGTAGAAGATCGCCACTTTCAATTTGTGGCTCTGCCGTTTGGTGTAGCCACCGCGCCCATAGTATTCACAAAGGTGCTAGCTCCTCTGTTAGCAAACCTAAGAACACGGGGCATTGCGGTAACAGCCTATCTGGACGATCTACTAGTAATAGATCAGTCAAAGGAGGGATTGGGTCACGCTGTACACACTACAGTAGGATACCTGGAGCATTTAGGATGGATTATAAATTTACAAAAATCCTCTCTCCAGGCCCAAAGAAGGATAGTGTACCTGGGCATGATCATAGATACAGCCCAAAACAGGGTATACCTGCCAGAACCGAAGATACAGTCTCTGAAAGACCTGATCCACAAGGTCAAAGCAAACAAGAGGCCGTCTATTCGCCTTTGCATGAGACTATTGGGAAAGATGGTAGCCTCCTTCGAGGCGGTCCCTTACGCCCAGTTTCATTCGAGACTACTTCAAGGCAATATTTTAGCTTCCTGGAACAGGAAGAGCCAAGCTCTGGATATACCCATGCGCCTGTCCTCACAAGTACGCCACAGCTTCGATTAGTGACTAGAAGCCAGGAATTTACGGAAGGGAAAGTCCTTCCTCCCAGTGGCCTGGAAGGTGGTATCTACGGATGCCAGCCTATCGGGCTGGGGTGCAGTATTCGAGGAGGCTTCTACCCAGGGAATCTGGGCCAAGACTCAGGGGATCCTGCCCATCAATGTGCTAGAGATCCGGGCGGTATATCTAGCCCTCAAAACCTGGACATACAGGTTACAGGGCTACCCAGTTCGGGTTCAATCCGACAATGCTACTGCAGTAGCTTACATCAATCACCAAGGAGGCACCCGCAGTCGGGCAGCCCAAAGAGAGGTGAACCGGATCCTGGCATGGGCAGAAGAGCATGTACCTTGCCTTTCTGCAATCTTCATTCCAGGGATAGAAAATTGGCAAGCAGACTACCTGAGTCGTCAGCAGCTGCTACCAGGAGAGTGGTCTCTTCACCCCGAGATCTTTCAGGCCATATGTCTGAGATGGGGAAACCCAGATGTAGACCTGCTAGCTGCCAGGTTCAACAAGAAATTGGACAACTTTGTGTCCAGAACGAGAGATCCTCTAGCCTACGGGACAGACGCTCTAATAATACAGACGCTCTAATAACTCCATGGAATCAGTTCTCACTGATCTATGCATTCCCTCCGATCCCTCTTCTACAAAGACTGCTTCGCAGGATCAAGGAGGAGGGAATACCAGTAATCCTAGTGGCCCCAAACTGGCCCAGGAGGCTTTGGTACGCCGAGATTGTAAAAATGGCGATAGGAAGGCCCTGGAAGTTTCCACTTCAACACAACCTGCTGTCACAGGGTCCAGTATTCCACCCTTCCTTACAAAGGCTAAAGTTGACGGCCTGGCTGCTGAGACCCACATATTTAAAAAGAGAGGGGTCTCTGGTCCGGCTCTTTCTGCGCTCATTAATGCTAGAAAGCCAGCCTCCAGACTCATCTATCATAGAGTCTGGAAAGCATACGTTTCCTGGTGTGAATCCAGATGTTGGAATCCTCAGAAATATGAAATAAGTAGGATTCTTGCTTTTTGCCAGTTAGGAGTGGATATGAATTTAGCCCTTAGCACCATCAAAGGGCAAATATCGGCTCTATCAGTCTTCTTTCAGAGACCTTTGGCATCTCACTCCCTAGTTCGGACATTCATTAAGGGGGTACTGAGGATAAATCCTCCAGTTAGGACTCCCTTGTGTCCATGGGATTTGAATTTGGTATTGTCAGTGTTGCAAAAGCAACCTTTTGAACCTATTCGCCATATTCCTTTAATTATATTGAGTAGGAAGTTGGCCTTTCTGATTGCTATAGCTTCTGCTAGGAGAGTATCAGAGCTAGCAGCTCTTTCTTGTAAAGAGTCTTATCTAATTTGTCACAAGGACAAAATCGTACTACGACCCCATCCGGCTTTTCTACCTAAGGTGGTGTTGGCTTTTCACTTGAATCAAGACATTGTTCTGCCTTCCTTTTTTTCAAACCCGCGGACGGCGGGGGAAAAATTATTACACTCTCTAGATCTAGTGAGAGCGGTAAAGGTGTATCTGCAAGCAACCGCTCAGATACGTAAAACAGATGTTTTGTTTATTTTACCAGATGGTCCCAAGAAGGGCCAAGCGGTATCAAAATCCACCATTTCCAGGTGGATTAGACAAGTAATTATTCAAGCTTATGGTTTAAAGAACAGGACTCCTCCTTTTCCTGTTAAGGCGCACTCTACCAGGGCGATAGGTGCTTCATGGGCAGTGCACCACCAGGCTTCGATGGCTCAGATCTGTAAAGCTGCAACTTGGTCTTCAGTCCATACATTTTCCAAATTCTATCAAATAGATGTGAAAGGACATGAGGATTCCGCCTTTGGGCGAAGTGTGCTGCAGGCAGCAATATAGGGCTTCTGGTCCGCAAGCGGCCTGTTTTGATCTGTGTCTCCCCCCCTTCATATGAGCATTGCTCTGGGACGTCCCATTATGTAATGACTAGCTCTGTGTCCCGTGGTGTACGATAAAGAAAATAGGATTTTTATAACAGCTTACATGTAAAATCCTTTTCTTGGAGTACACCACGGGACACAGAGGTCCCCCCCTTCTTATGGGAACCTTACTGCTTTGCTACAAAACTGAGGTACTTCCCTGATGGGAGGGGTTATATGGAGGGGAACTGTCTTCCATTGGTTGTGCCAGTGTCCAATCACCGCTGGTGACCCTTAACCCATTATGTAATGACTAGCTCTGTGTCCCGTGGTGTACTCCAAGAAAAGGATTTTACAGGTAAGCTGTTATAAAAATCCTATTTTTATTCCCGCTTGGACAAGAAATCATGGGGTTGAAGAAACAAATGGATATGCAGGGGGTCAAGATCGATGAATTGGAAAATAGAAACCGCAGAAGCAATGTCAGGGTGATAGGCATGCCTGAACAGAGGGAGGGAGCTAACCCCATAGCATTTCTGGAGGGGTGGTTTAGGTAGATATTTCGGGCTACATCTTTCACACCCTTTTTTGGCATTGAACGTGCCCATCGAGTCCCCTTTAAACCCCGCCAGGCAAAGGATTATCCCAGACCTCTACTCATAAAAATAGGATTTTTATAACAGCTTACCTGTAAAATCCTTTTCTTGGAGTACACCACGGGACACAGAGCCAGTCATTACATAATGGGTTAAGGGTCACCAGCGGTGATTGGACACTGGCACAACCAATGGAAGACAGTTCCCCTCCATATAACCCCTCCCATCAGGGAAGTACCTCAGTTTTGTAGCAAAGCAGTAAGGTTCCCATAAGAAGGGGGGGACCTCTGTGTCCCGTGGTGTACTCCAAGAAAAGGATTTTACAGGTAAGCTGTTATAAAAATCCTATTTTCTTTATCGTAAACCACGGGACACAGAGCCAGTCATTACATAATGGGACGTCCCAGAGCAATGCTCATATGAAGGGGGGGAGACACAGATCAAACCGACCGCTTGCGGACCAGAAGCCCTATACTGCTGCCTGCAGCACACTTCGCCCGAAGGCGGAATCCTCATGTCCTTTCACATCTATTTGATAGAATTTGGAAAATGTATGGACTGAGGACCAAGTTGCAGCCTTACAGATCTGAGCCATCGAAGCCTGGTGGTGCACTGCCCATGAAGCACTTATCGCCCTGCTAGAGTGCGCCTTAACAGGAAAAGGAGGAGTCCTGTTCTTTAAACCATAAGCTTGAACAATTACTTGTCTAATCCACCTGGAAATGGTGGATTTTGATACCGCTTGGCCCTTCTTGGGACCATCTGGTAAAATAAACAAAACATCTGTTTTACGTATCTGAGCGGTTGCTTGCAGATACACCCTTACCGCTCTCACTAGATCTAGAGAGTGTAATAATTTTTCCCCCGCCGTCCGCGGGTTTGGAAAAAAGGAAGGCAGAACAATGTCTTGATTCAAGTGAAAAGCCGACACCACCTTAGGCAGAAAAGCCGGATGGGGTCGTAGTACGATCTTGTCCTTGTGACAAATTAGATAAGGCTCTTTACAAGAAAGAGCTGCTAGCTCTGATACTCTCCTAGCAGAAGCTATAGCAATCAGAAAGGCCAATTTCCTACTTAATATAATTAAAGGAATATGGCGAATAGGTTCAAAAGGTTGCTTTTGCAACACTGACAATACCAAATTCAAATCCCATGGACACAAGGGAGACCTGACTGGAGGATTTATCCTCAGTACCCCCTGAATGAATGTCCGAACTAGGGAGTGAGATGCCAATGGTCTCTGAAAGAAGACTGATAGAGCCGATATTTGCCCTTTGATGGTGCTAAGGGCTAATTTCATATCCACTCCTAACTGGCAAAAAGCAAGAATCCTACTTATTTCATATTTCAGAGGATTCCAACTTCTGGATTCACACCAGGAAACGTATGCTTTCCAGACTCTATGATAGATGAGTCTGGAGGCTGGCTTTCTAGCATTAATGAGCATAGAAAGAGCCAGGCCAGAGACCCCTCTCTTTTTCAAAATGTGGGTCTCAGCAGCCAGGCCGTCAAATTTAGCCTTTGTAAGGAAGGGTGGAATACTGGACCCTGTGACAACAGGTCGTGTCGAAGTGGAAGCTTCCAGGGCCTTCCTATCGCCATTTTTACGATCTCGGCATACCAAGGCCTCCTGGGCCAGTTTGGGGCCACTAGGATTACTGGTATTCCCTCCTCCTTGATCCTGCGAAGCAGTCTTTGTAGAAGAGGGATCGGAGGGAATGCATAGATCAGTGAGAACTGATTCCATGGAGTTATTAGAGCGTCTGTCCCGTAGGCTAGAGGATCTCTCGTTCTGGACACAAAGTTGTCCAATTTCTTGTTGAACCTGGAAGCTAGCAGGTCTACATCTGGGTTTCCCCATCTCAGACATATGGCCTGAAAGATCTCTGGGTGAAGAGACCACTCTCCTGGTAGCAGCTGCTGACGACTCAGGTAGTCTGCTTGCCAGTTTTCTATCCCTGGAATGAAGATTGCAGAGATGCAAGGTACATGCTCTTCTGCCCATGCCAAGATCCGGTTCACCTCTCTTTGGGCTGCCCGACTGTGGGTGCCTCCTTGGTGATTGATGTAAGCTACTGCCGTAGCATTGTCGGATTGAACCCGAACTGGGTAGCCCTGTAACCTGTATGTCCAGGTTTTGAGGGCTAGATATACCGCCCGGATCTCTAGCACATTGATGGGCAGGATCCCCTGAGTCTTGGCCCAGGTTCCCTGGGTAGAAGCCTCCTCGAATACTGCACCCCAGCCCGATAGGCTGGCATCCGTAGATACCACCTTCCAGGCCACTGGGAGGAAGGACTTTCCCTTCCGTAAATTCCTGGCTTCTAGCCACCAATTGAAGCTGTGGCGTACTTGTGAGGACAGGCGCATGGGTATATCCAGAGCTTGGCTCTTTCTGTTCCAGGAGGCTAAAATATTGCCTTGAAGTAGTCTCGAATGAAACTGGGCGTAAGGGACCGCCTCGAAGGAGGCTACCATCTTTCCCAATAGTCTCATGCAAAGGCGAATAGACGGCCTCTTGTTTGCTTTGACCTTGTGGATCAGGTCTTTCAGAGACTGTATCTTTGGCTCTGGCAGGTATACCCTGTTTTGGGCTGTATCCATGATCATGCCCAGGTACACTATCCTTCTTTGGGCCTGGAGAGAGGATTTTTTTAAGTTTATAATCCATCCTAAATGCTCCAGGTATTCTACTGTAGTGTCTACAGCGTGATCCAATCCCTCCTTTGACTGATCTATTAATAGTAGATCGTCTAGATAGGCTGTTACCGCAATGCCCCGTGTTCTTAGGTTTGCTAACAGAGGAGCTAGCACCTTTGTGAATACTCTGGGCGCGGTGGCTACACCAAATGGCAGGGCCACAAATTGAAAGTGGCGATCTTCTACCGCAAACCTTAGGAATCTTTGGTGAGCGGGGAGGATTGGTATGTGTAGATATGCGTCTTTGATATCTATGGACGCAATGAATTCTCCGCCTTTTAAAGTAGCGACCACGGATCGAATCGTTTCCATTCGAAAATGGCGAACGTTCAGAAACTGGTTTAGATTTTTTAGATCCAGGATGGGTCTGACTTCTCCGTTCGGTTTTGGAATCACAAAGAGGTTTGAGTAAAAACCTGAACCTTGCTCCTTTTGGGGTACCTCTGTAACCACACCTTGAGCTATTAAGTGATTCAAACCTTTGAAGAAGGATCCTCTTTTTTGTGGATCCTTGGAGAGTCTTGAACTTCGGAATTGAGAAGATGGGATCTCTCGAAATTCCAGTCTGTACCCTGAGGATATTGTGGATACCACCCATTTGTCCTGGGTTTCTGTCCGCCAAGTCGCTGAGAACTGACGAAGCCTTCCCCCCACTCGGCCGAGCGGGGACGCCCCTTCAATGAGAGGTTTTGGGGGCTTGCTTATTAGCTCTTGAACCCCACGGCTTCTTGTTCTTCTGAGCCTGTTCTTTGGCTTTTTTGGGCGGCTGAAAAGGCCGTCGCCACTGGCTGGAGTCAGATTTCCCGGGAGCTGGGGAGAGAGTGTGTTTAAAACAAGGTCTCTTGTTTTTCTTTCTCTCAGGTAAAAGTGTCGTTTTACCACTTGATATCTTTTGGATATATCTTTCTAAATCTTCCCCAAAAAGGCGTTCGCCATGGAACGGGAAACTTGCCAACAACTTTTTGCATGGGGCTTCCGCTGACCAATGCTTAAGCCAAAGTACTCTGCGCATCTGTACCAGCTGGAGTGTAAGGCGTGATGCCTGTATGATAGAATCTCTCATGGCATCCACTGTGAAGCATAAGGCTTTAGGCAAATTCTCCCAATTTTTAGCCTGCTCTGAAGGCAGCTCCTTCAGCCCCTGCTTTACCTGTTGGCTGACGACCTGACACATACCGACTGCTGCTACTGCAGGTTGGATAATTGAGCCGGCCAAAAGGAAGGAGGATTTCAGTAAGGATTCCAACTTCTTCTCAGAAGGATCTTTAAACACTTGTACATTATCCACTGGACATGTCAGGTTTTTATTTACACAAGAAATAGCCGCATCTACCGTAGGCAGGCTCCATTTCTTTAAAAAATTTTCCTCCATAGGATAAAGAATGTTAAACTTTTTTGGAGGTGAAAAACGCTTATCTGGATGTTGCCAGTCTGCGTACAATAGATCCTCTAGTAACGGATGAACCGGGAAGGAGCATGCACCTTGCAGGGATCTTAATGATCCTAGGGAGGAGACAGGTGATTCTGTTACCTCCAAAGAGGGTAACCTAAATGCAGCTCGCACGGCTCCTGCATAGCATTGCACCTGTGACTTTAAAATCTGGGATACCGAAAAAGGCTCATCCGATATCCCTGATCCGTCTGACTCCTCATCCTCTGCTGATGTAGCCTCCTCCTCATCCTCCTCCTCCTCAGGTACTTCTGAAGGGAGGTCCAATACTGGAGGAGATCTGCTTCGCTTATTGTCCTTTTTAGAGGATTTAGCGATTAAAGTAGCAATTTTCTCCTCCAGATTATTTAGGGCAGCTGATAAAGTGTCCTCAGTGACATATGCAGGCCCAGGCTTCACTGGGGAAGCCGCCATACCTGACAGAGGTAATGGCTCATCCTGTACAGGTGCTTTTGGCAACACAGGAGAGGAAGGTACCGAGTCAGCACAGCTAGAGCCCCCTGTCTCAGGCGGCGGTGCTCTTTTATCTCTTTTTGTCCGCATTACTTCCCCTGGAAGACTTACTGTTTAGACAAAATACAAGGTACCTAAATGCATATACTACCGTGTTCAGTTTAGCAAATACATTAAGTATGCAACTTTTAACACATAACTATGCATAACATGGATGTCTTCTAGGAAGTACCCAATCCAACCACATGGAGTCTTACGTCCCTGTATAGCTGCTGTGTTTCTCTGCCAGGAACAAGAGAACTAACGAGCTTGCTTGCTGCTGCAGTGCTTTTTACACTGACAGTCTTTTAAATTTGGCGCCGTTTCTGTGCCTGCGCGCGCCACGTGCCCGCGCACGCCTTCGCCCCCCCCTCCGATAAAGCGCGCTCCCGCGCGCGCGGCCTTTAGCGCTATGGTGGTGGCCATAGTGAGAGAGGACTCTCATCAGCCCCTGTCCCCACTTACCTGCATCTGCAGGTGTCTGTATCGGCCACCGGAAGGAGGAGCGGGGTGCTCAAGCAAGCTCAGCAGCGGAGGTGACGAGCAGTGTACTTCGCCGAAGCCGACACTGAACAGAGTGAGGTGAGTATATTCAGCTCTTTACTCCCCCCAGTGGTGGAAAAAAAGAAGACATCCACTTTTTGAAAAAGGTCCCAACCTAGTTATGGACCTTCTAATCTCACCTTATCCACGCCGCAGGTTTTTCTGCTGAAAGTTTTCAGACAGATACCAAACTTCACCCTTCACGGTGGGCTATGTGTGCCAACCTTCAGGGATATGGGTTCCTATTTAAAGGATACCTCTCCCCTGGGCCTTGTACAAGACTCTTACCAGGACTTTATAGCGAAATAGCGAAAGTGCTGGATCTTAGAGCCCAGTCCTCCGAAGAGAGACATTACAGGCGACGCCTCATGGATGAGGCCCGGATCCCATCCAGATTAAGCTCATTTGTAGGCGTCTTGGATGGATCCGAAAGCATAGCTCTTTTACCCCCAGAGGGTCTCTTTGGTAGAGCTTTCCTTTAGCACCTCCTAACGCGTCCAACACCTTTCGACACTGGCGAAAAAACTGAGGTACTTCCCTGATGGGAGGGGTTATATGGAGGGGAACTGTCTTCCATTGGTTGTGCCAGTGTCCAATCACCGCTGGTGACCCTTAACCCATTATGTAATGACTGGCTCTGTGTCCCGTGGTGTACGATAAAGAAAATGTTCCATTACTATGACAAAGCCACTTTGCTCCGGAAGGCCAGAGAAAAGGGGGACATTTTTTATAATGGAGTTAAAGTCTCACTTTACCAGGATTTTTCTCCAGACCTTCAGAGGCGGAGAGCTGCTTTCATTCCGATTAAACGTACTCTCCAGCAACATAAGATTGTCTATGCTTTGCTTTACCCTGCCCACCTGCGAGTATCCGCAATGGGTGGCACAAATTTTTTCGACTCTCCGAGTGTGGAGAAGTGGCTCGAGGACAATAAGAAAGCTCTATAGCGCTTTATGCATTGTGGGACAAGCGAGTAATTGGACTTTGCTTTGAGACTTGATTTTTCTTTTTCCCTTTTTTTTTTTTGTGTGGATAATTTTCACAATTTAGCACCAGTTTTATGCACTTTAATAGTCCAAAATAGCACTTTAATTACTGTATATACTCGAGTATAAGCCGAGTTTTTCAGCACATTATTTTGTGCTGAAAATGCCCCCCTCTGCTTATACTCGAGTCACCTTTTTGCGCCTGATCTCCCGGATTTTGGGGACCCGATACCGGCCGGCCGTAGGTCCTCTGGACTCCAAACTTGGCACACACGTAGCCCCACTCTTCTTCTACAAGTGTGCAAAGTTTGTTGTCCGGGGGACCTACGGCCAGGGAGCACCGATTTTTCAAAGCCGGGCACCCCTTCCATAGACTCCTATGTTAAACGGTCATTTCTCTGGTGAATTTGGGGACCCGGTACCGGCAGGATGTAGATCCCCTGGACCCGGAACTTGGCACACATGTAGCCCAATTTCTTCTCTACAAGTGTGCAAAGTTTGTTGTCTAAGGGACCTACGGCCGGGGAGCACCGATTTTTCAAAACCGGGCACCTCTTCCATAGACTCCCATGTTAAACGTCAGTCTAGTCATGGGCACAGTGAGGCAAAGTGAGGCACAGTGAGGCATGCAGATGGACACCCTAGGCTTATACTCGAATCAATATGTTTTCCCAGTTTTTTGTGGTAACATTAGGTGCCTCGGCTTATATTTGGGTCGGCTTATACTCGAGTATATACAGTAGTCTAAATATATTGGGGCAGGCCTGATAAACTTAACAATAGGTATAATTCTTAAAGCACCTTAATAGCATTGGGAGAAAAAGAAAAAGAAAAAAGGGGAAAAAAAAACACGGAATGATTATCAGAGGGGGGGGGGGGGAGGTGGGTGCCTGACCCCTAGAGTACGGGTATAGATGCATGTTAAACAGAAGGTGAGAATGGAAGTGTGTAGTGTGGAGGCCATAGGTATAGCCCCTACTGTAGGTAGTAAAAGGGGGGGTAGGTTTAGGGAGGGAGAATGGGGGGGAGCAGGGGGAGGTAGGACAAGGGAGGGGTGGTGGATATACTATAGGAAGATATGATTTACAATTGCAATTATGGCTATCCATGTTCCATATGTGCACTAGATGGTACAAGAACAATGACTGTTGGGTAATGTTTTTGACTTTAGGTTCACTTTCTATGCATACATATTTCAAGCTTGTTTTGCTTACTGGGGGGTATATGCTATTTAGATGGGTAAACGCTTCCTGGTCCATTTTTTTGTTTTAGGCTATTGTGTATTATCGCTGCTATTTATATTCCCCCGCCTTTTTCGGCGGTGCCTCTTAGAAGGCTGGCGCAATTTATGGCTCTGTTCCCAGATGCCCCGGTGTTGGCCCTGGGGGATTTTAATAATACCCTGGACTCGCGCCTTGACAGAATGCCTTTGGCACCTAGAGCGGTAGGGCTGACAGCTGGTAAGACGGCTTTCGCTTCTCTGCTCTCCGAACTGGGACTCCATGATGTCTGGTGGGAGAGGCATGCTGACGACAGATGTTGTTCGTGCTATTCTGCCACGCATGATGGACTTTCTCGTATTGACCTGGGTCTGGGAAACGAGGCGCTAATGCAGCGGGTAAGGGATTCGGCTTATGTGCCGCGACTATTATCTGATCACTCTCCATTTTGGGTACGGTTAGATGCTACTGTTGTATCGGGCCGTCTGCTGTGGAAAGTGAATCCCTTTTGGCTGACTCTGTTCCCGTCTTCGGACGGGATTGCGGAAGTTCCTGCACTTTAACAGGGGATCTGCTAGTGCAGCTGTGGTATGGGATTCACTTAAGGCATTCTTGAGGGGATGTCTTATCAGAGAGATTACGGGCATCAAAACCCGTTCTAGGGAATGGGAGAATAGTGTGCGGGATGAAATGAAAGCTAGAGAACAGGCTTTGGTAGCAGACCCTTCCCAATCCAATCCTGACTCTTGGACTGGGGCGCAATCTCTGTACAACTCTGCTCTGCTGTCCGCAGCGGAGAAGAGGAGATACTTCCACCAGCAGAGTTACTTTGAGGAAAGGGAAAATACTGGTCACCTTCTTGCTCTTCTAGCTAGGGAGCAGCGTGATTCTTCTAACATTTTAGCTATAAGGGCGGAGTCTGGGGAGACGCACACTCGTATTTCTGATATTTTAAATGATTTTCATCGGCTCTATAAAGATTTATACTCTTCTAAAACTAGCTATACTCGGTCAGATATGGCCTTGTTTTTACAAGCTTGCCCCTTTCCCCAGCTTTATGAGGCTGATAGGGAAATGCTAAATTCTCCTATCACATTGGCAGAATTGAAGGATGCCTTGGATGGGGCTCCGCATCATAAATCCCCAGGCTCGGACGGATTACCGGCGGAGGTGTACTCCTACTATGGTGAGGTCCTTCTACCACACCTTGTTGGAGGCCTTATCTGAGGCAGTTGAAACAGACAGTTTACCCGATAGCATGCAGGAGGCTATAATTATAGTACTTTCTAAGCCGGGTAAAGATAAGCTCCTGCCAGATTCTTACCGCCCGATCTCCTTATTAAATGCAGACGTTAGGCTTCTGGCCAGAGTCTTGGCTACGAGATTATCCCAGGTGATTGGCAGGCTGGTCCACCAAGACCAGGCTGGCTTTATACCCACTCGCTCTACGGCTGATAATATACAGCGATTGTATATGAACTTACAGGTGCCGATGGATAATACTGGAGGGAGGGCCATTCTGTCACTGGATGCCGCAAAAGCGTTTGACAGTGACTACCTCCTGGAAAGCCTGGCAAGGTTCGGACTAGGGAGTAAGTTTATAGCATGGGTAAAGGTGCTCTATACTAAACCCAGAGCTAGACTTCGTATCAACAATATTCTCTCCCCTTTATTCGAGCTACACAGAGGCGCCCGGCAGGGGTGTCCGCTATCCCCATTGCTGTTTGCTCTGGCGGTGGAGCCTCTGGCCATTTTGGAGGCTTCTCTGGCTTTACCATAATTTGGTCTAAATCAACTTTAATGCCCATAGACCCGCTGACAGAACCATTGCCAGCAGGTGCGGATCAGATTACCATAACCAATAGCTTCGGATACTTGGGAGTAGTGGTATCCCCGGACCCGGCTGAGTACCTTCAGAGGAACCTGGGCCCACTGCTGGATAGGCAGAGAGTGAAATGTAACAGCTGGTGTAAGCTTCCCCTGTCAGTGGTGGGACGGGCAATATTAATAAAAATGGTATGGGCTCCACAGCTTTTATATGTTTTTCACAACTCGCCTATGTGGATTTCAAATAAATGGTTTAAACAAATTGAAATACTGATGCAGGATTTGATATGGAAGAAAAAGGTAGCCAGGATTAGCTTAGTTACTCTGCAGTATGGAAAGGATAGGGGGGGGAATGGCAGTACCCCACACTAAAATTAATTTTTTGGCCTCACAGTTTCAGCAGCTGGCAGGATGGGGGCAGGAAGAAAGTGAGGACCCCATATGCAGTCTGGTGACCATGTCTGACCCTTCATTAATCACTTAAGGACCACCGCACGACGATATACGTAGACAGAATGGCACGGACAGGCACAAAGGGCATACAGGTGCGTCCCCTTTAAGAACCCATCCGAGGGTCACGCGTCGCCGGCGCCGCGCTCGCGACCCGGTCCAAAGCTCCATGACCGCGACCGATCGCCGGCGGTGTCCATCGATTGGGTTACACAGCTGAAGAACGGGGAGAGGTAAGTGTAAACAAATCTTTCCCCGTTCTTCCTAGTGGCATGTCAGTGATCGTCTGTTCTCTGTCATAGGGAACAACGATCAGTGACGTCACATGCCAAGGCACGCCCCCTACAGTAAGAATCACTCATTAGGTCACACTTAATTCTACAGCGCCACCTAGAGGTTAACCCCTTCACTGCCAGTGTCATTTTCACAGTGATCAGTGCATATTTATAGCACTGATCACTGTAAAAATTACAATGGTCCCAAAAATGTGTCAAAAGTGTCTGATGTATCCGCCATAATGTCGCTGTCACGATAAATATCGCTGATCGCCGCCATTACTAGTAAAATAAAACGTATTAATAAAAATGCCATAAAATTACCCCCTATTTTGTAGATGCAAACCAATGAATAAATGCTTATTGCGATTTTTATTTTTACCAAAAATTTGTAGGCCTAAACAGGAAAAAAAATGTTGTTTTTTTTTATATATTTTTGGGGATATTTATTATAGCAAAAAGTAAAAAATTTCATTTTTTTCAAAGTTGTCGCTTTGCTTTTGTTTATAGCGCAAAAAATAAAAACCGCAGAGGTGATCAAATACCACCAAAAGACTATATAAATACTTTCTCTTCATACTCTGGTTTCTCTTCAGATCGAATAAATCTTTCGCCTTTAAAAAAATAAATAAAAAATACCACCAAAAGAAAGCTCTATTTGTGGGGAAAAAAAGGGCGTCAATTTTGTTTGGGAGCCAAGTCGATTGACTGCGCAATTGTCATTTAAAGCGATGCAGTCCCGAATCGCAAAAAGGGGCCTGGTCCTTTAGCAACAAAATGGTCTGGGGCTGAAGTGGTTAAAGGTGGCCTCCCACGTGGAGATGGACTTGCCCAGCATACCACGTTCCGCACCTATATGTCTTTCTTAAAAAGGTTTGGCGGGAGTTTCGGAAGGTCTTGAGCATAATGGGCCCGCTGCCCTTTACCCCGGTATGGCATAATCCTAGATACACAGAGATACAGGAATTATAGGGTTTTACCCCCTGGAAAGAGAGAGGGATATGATTTTTCCAGCAGTTGTATGAGGGGGAGGTGCTAAAAACATATGAACAGTTGTGCCAGGAATTCCAGTTAGACCCTAGGGCTTTTACCAATACCTCCAGCTTTGGCATGCCCTGCAGGCACAGCAACTGACACATTCTCTGGCAGTATCAACATTCTCTGGCAGTATCATCGTCACCCCTGTTGACAGAAGTCCTCCGGGCGGATGTCCGGAGAGGACTAATATCAAAAATTTATGCAGAATTGCTGTCCTCAGTCCAGGACCATGCCTCTCTTAGATGCTGTAGTATATGGGCAGAAGATATTGGGGATATAGACGGGGACCAGTGGGATATGGCTTTTGAATCCATTCCTGCGGTATCTATCTCTGCGTCTCATAAATTGTCACAATTATTTATTCTGCATAGGGCCTATAGAACACCAGTGCAGCTACACAGGTGGGGAGGAAGGGACTCCCCCTTGTGCCCAAAGTGCAAGGTACATCAGGGGGACTTCATACATCTAATTTGGAGATGTCCAAAGCTCCATCGGTACTGGGAGGAAGTTTCTCAGTGCATCACTAGACTAGCCCAGGTACCCGTTCCCTTGGACCCCCTGGTGTACTTGCTTGGGGCCATTGATGTCGAAAAGTTTTCGAAAGGAATGTATTATATAATTAGATTGATGTATTTAGCTAGAAAGCTTATCTCACGATATTGGATGGCATCTGTGGCCCCCCACGGGGAAACAAAGGATTACCTATGTTAACTCCTTACTTTTTAGAGAACGGCTGGCCTATAGCCGCAGGAAGGCAGCGGGGAAATTCAATCTTATATGGCAACCTTGGTTGGGGGATCCTAGCCTTGCGCTACCACAATTGGTAATGGATAGACTTCTTATGTAGAGATCCCTTGGGGTGACTGGGGGAGGGGGGGAGAGGAGCAAGAAACTACAGTTTGAATATGTTAATGGTCGCGCACCAGACCCGGGAGAGACCAGTGGTTGAAGAAATGATCTATGCTGTTTAGATATAAAGGGTCTTGTGTGTGCTGGCAATAATCTTGGGGTTTGGGGGGGTAAAAATAAATTTTTTATAGTTGCATCGTATATTGTTATTGCTCATATTATATGGACTTATGTCCTATTATGTTTTTCACTTGCACTGTTCTGTATGATCAAATGCACTGATTATATGTACCATTTGAGCAATTGTATAATAAAAAGGTTTTGATTTAAAAAATAAATAAATAAACTGTATGTCAGGGTATGGTGCACACATGTACACTGTGACAGACCCGACAGGGGCTTTTGAAGGGGACTGCAGGAAGCATCCCACTGCTGCCACAAAAAGTGATGGGCCACCTGGCATCTTGCTTGGATGCCTCCGCCAACATACAGCTTCCTCCACCCTGGAACCAGGTATTTAATAGCTGAGAACTAGATTACACTACCTTTGGTGCAAACTGGAACTGACTCTTTATTGTAACTTCACAGAGATTATACTGTACACTACAAAAAAGAGCTTGATCACGTTATCCTAAACAATGCCAACTGTAAACGGTAACATCAGTACTTTTAATGAACTACTGCCTTAAACATAAACAAACTGTAATCTAATTAACATAAACATATAAGCACCCCACAATAGTCACAAGGTAAAGTGGACACAATGCTAGCCTCATCTCCTAGAGGAATAGCAGACTGAAACAAATAGGTGATTCAATTAACAATGGAAATTCACACCTAAGAGGCACACAATGGGGAAATTATCCCATGAGAGAAAGACACCTTAGTAAACAGATAATAGCAGGAGACCCCAAAATAAGGTGGTTGTGAGCTGATTATGTTACCATCTGCTCTGAGTCTGGGGGGGGGGGGAGGGCTGAAGCAGTCAATGCTGATTTGAGAATACAGTCCCCAAAATCTGTGTTTCGGGGAGACATGGACCCGAAAACCGAAGCAAAACCACTCCAAAGGTCCCCCAGGCACACACCTCCCAAAGAATAGAGCCCCCTCAAAATCCAGGGCCCATAGGTAGGCAAGAGGCTACCCTGCAGTCCCTTCCAAAAGCCCCTGTCACATACACATTCCCTCAGCTTCCCTCAGCGTGGTTGTTCGTGCCTGAGTAGCCCCATGCAAATGTAGACTTTCAGAAAGTCTGTATTTACATGAGATTGCTGTAAGCTTCAGTAGCCCACACAGTCCTTAGAGTGTAATTCAACATAGCATATTTAGGATGAGGTGAAACAAGAGTTTCTGGGCCTGGAATTGAACCTGGGATCTCTGCTGTGTCTGGCAGTGCCTTGTCCTTCTGAGCCTCCTAGAATGCTGGACAGTTCCTTGAATGGTCCTGCCTTGAACTTTGAACTCTTTGCTCCTCCCATGATCTTCATGATTTAAGCCATGTCTCTGCACTTCCTACAAAACAAAAGGGAGGTATATAGCAAGCTCATCCACTATACCTTGTTACAATGTAGAGATGCACATAAATTATGCTTTATTTCTCTATCCATGTAACAACTGCAACAGACACTGGGAAATCTCTGTGGTGACAAATTATCCCAGTGGTAGTTCCTCTGAATTAGATAAGCATATACAAAAAAGGGGTGGGGGGGGGGGGGAGAAGGGAGGACATTACCTCCCGAAAAAAATCTTCAACGAAGAGCTGCTGTTGTAACTATAAACTTTAATTAGTTAACCGCAATAAATAACTTTACAAAACCATTAGAGAAAAAACACACCTTCCTCCACCACATTGATTAAAATATAGGACTAGTCTAAACTATGAACACGGGTGACCACCAGATCAGCCATACACATCACAACCACTTTCATGACTCATCCATCCAATGTCAATCTCAGGTCATATGGCAATATACAATATAAAGGACTCCTTCATAATAGAAATAAGTAGAGCTGGCCAAGTGATTTGAGAAGAGGATTTGCACGCTCAGTCACTGTAAGTACTCCAAATGTGAGAACAGGGACATGAAGATGATATTTATACACATTTCGCCATTTCAGACACGCATTTGCATGGTCAAGCACTGAATAGGTCCCAATCAAGTTAGATTTGGAAACGGCAATTTAAAGAAAACAGGCATTGGCATTAAGAACAGATATCCCCCTATTGAGACGGGGATAGAGGCAAATGGAATATTGCAGCTCACCGCCTGGCATTTTCTTCAGCCGAACAGCCCTTCAGTTTTGGCATCCGCAGATGCGGAGACAATTGCTTTGTGGATTGTGGAGAGTGCAATTCCAAGTCCTGGGACAGCTGTAGTCAGATCCAGCAGGAAGATATTAGCGTGCGTTGGTATAGATCTGTTTGGAGCAGCCGATTTTCGGACAATCCGTTTATTTGGCTGATGACAGATATGTGATTTAGCATGGAGCGGCGTTGGTGCAGTGTCAGCTAGGCACTATCCAAGGATGGAGTTATTGGTCATGTTGAGCATGGTCAGATGCTCGGCCGTGGAGGTGGAACATCCATGTTCAAACTACAGCAAGTGTAGTGACAAATTGCTTACATGTTTCGCTTGATAACAAGCTTCTTTGGAGCATGCGCAGTAGTCAGGTATGAGTCCATATATACCCTCCGTAACAGGTGATGACATCTGATCACCTGTGGCTTAATTGGATCATTCATACCGACAGTCCTGCCATTTCACTTTAAATTGTTTACACAGACATAGCAAGTGGATGATCCGCGGTGCGAGGGAGCAGCACTGGCTCAAACAATCAATAAAAACTACAAATTCAATAGGACATACGGGGGGACTAAATAATGAAAAAATTAAAAAATATTGAAAAGAGTATATACGGTACATTAAAATAAAAAATAACAACAGATTATCAAAATCATTTATCTCATTAACGATTCAGAAACATGTACATATGGATACCCGTGACTATTCCAGTCACATATTTTGGATACAGGGATTGATGCTAAATTATATGCAACAACTCGATCTCAATCATAGGATCATTTTACTCAAATTAGAGATAGGAGGAGAGAGAAAGAGTTGAGGAAAGATTATATATAGATGGATAATAACCAGGGACTTATTCTGGATTTAGAAGGAAATCAAAGCATGAATATTGACATTGAATATAGGTTATTTGAACATGATCCAGGGAAAGCAGTGTCCCTTATGACCAAGATCTGGAACATCTGGTAGCACTGAATTTAGCAACTGGTTCCAGGGAATACCTATACCACTGCACAACTGTGAGTATGCTAGAGGTTATGACTGACTCCAGAAATACAGATAGGTTACACTCGTTAAGTCCCATCGGCTGCATACTGTTAAGGTTAAATATCCAAATGTTTTCCTTTTGGTGAAGGATCTCATCGAAGACACCTCTCCGGAGTGGCAAATTTAACCTATAGATCCCCTTACAGGTGAGGCCATCGGGTTTGCCTCCATGGTGTCTAAGGAAGTGCAAGGATAGCGGTCGTTCATCTTTTTTGATGATAGTTTGGACGTGCTCACCAACTCTGATCCTAAGTTGTCTTTTGGTCTTGCCCACGTAGATTTTCCCGCATGGGCAGGACAACATGTATATGACACGTGTAGTGGAACAGTTTATAAAGTTTGTGATTTTAAAATTCTTGGTGCCATCAGAGTTGGTGAACACGTCCGTCCTATCAACAAATTTACAAATTGAACACCTACCACAGGCAAACATGCCTTTAAGCGGTGCTAGTTCTGTCAACCAACTAGGTTTAGATGATCTTTGATACTCAGAGTGAACCAAATCTCTGCACTTCCTGTTTGCCAAATTATTGTGCCCTCTCCACCAATATCTCACATTTGTCTCACCTACTGCCGTCTGTATTTTGCTGCCAATCGTTATTGACCTTTGTCTTGTTTCACGACAACGCTTCTGCTTAATCCCAAACTGCAACCATTCGTTGCTGACCTTTAAATTGTTTCCTGACTACGATTCTGCTTGATCCCTACCTGCTATATCTGCTACTAGACCCCAGCTTGCTCACCTCCTGGTGAGGTGATCCTGAGGACCACGACCTTGTACTAACAAGCAGCAAAAGCCATCTCCACCATCAGAAGCTCTGGAGAATACCAGTTAGTATTTAGACTCACTCCACGCTTCAGGTGAACCCGTGTCATCAGCCAGGGTGACCTGCTTGTATACCTGTCCCGCTTGTCGGTGGGCGCTGCTTCACTTCTATAGCTACTGGCCTCCAAGCCCGACTACAGACCGTGACAAAGAGCTTTGCATCAATGTGTAGTTGACAGATCTTTGGGAATTCAGTGATATTTTTGAGTCCACATAGTCTCAGATCTCAAAAAAATGAAGCACTTCTAGTACCTTCATAGATCAACATGGTAGATGAAAAATGTTTAACTTATCCTCCCCGGTTAAGAGTCGCTTAAGAGGGGATGCGATCTCAATCTACAAATCTGTAAATGATGCCTCTAGCATTGGGAGGAAACTGTGACAGGAGGGTCACTTTGGACACAGGGTGAGCCAGGAAATAATGGACATTAAGAAATATATCTTGGGCTACCTAAAATGGGTCTGTAATATTTATCCACCATATCCCCAAGGATATCTGTAAAGGACTATTTACTGTTTCTGAACTCAACAGGTTAATTGAGAGATACTGAGGTGTTCAGCCTCAATCACTTGTCTGCCTAGTGTAATGCTAATCCCAGCTTCTAAAAGACCTGTTCATTGTTTGTGGTGATTTACATTCTATTGTCCATTGTGGTTTGGGGGAATTAAGCCTATAATTATAGGATGTGGAACTAGCAGCAGACGGGTTAATTGAAGAGATGTTGATGAATCACCTGCATACTTGTGTGTATTGGGTCTGTTATGTTGTGGGTGGAGCTGGACCATTGTTCATTTTAGGTTAATGCAGTATTAGATGGTTATAAAAGTTACAATGTTTTTCTCAATAAAATCATTCGATGCTAGGAAGATACAGAGTGCGTCTCGTTCTTCCAGAAGGATTAATTCCTATGGGAAGTGGTCATCTGGCTGTGGAGGGTCAATAGTGGTTGTGTGTTCAGAGAGGGAAGATATTTAAACGGCGTTACCCCCTTTTGTATTTGGGGTGCCATTACAGAAACTATTTAACCAAAGGTCTTTAAAGCAGGGTTCGACAAACCCCGGGCGCCAGGTCGCCATTGTGACTAAAATTAGCGACCTGGCTCCCCCCTCCCCCCCCCCCGCCGCCACGCGATCGCGTTGGGCTGCGCCGGCCAGTAAATGAGGCCGCGGCTTTGCGGCCTTCTTCAGGCCTAGGCTTCCTTCTGTGATTTGGCGCCATCTTGTGGTGGCCGTTGGTATGACAAGACAACCAGCAATGCTAATGTAGCTTCCCCTGTCTGTTTTCACTGCCATCTCCTTCCCTCTAATTAGAACCCCCAAACATTATATATATATTTTATTCTAACACCCTAGAGAATAAAATAGCGGTCCTTGCAATACTTTCTGTCACACAGTATTTGCGCAGTGGTCTTACAAGCGCACTTTTTTGGGAAAAAATACACTTTTTTTAATTAAAAAATAAGACAACAGTAAAGTTAGCCCAATTTTTTTTTATATTGTGAAAGATAATGTTACACCGAGTAAATTGATACCCAAGGTGTCACTCTTCAAAACTGCGTCCGCTCGTGGAGTAGCGACAAACTTTTACCCATTAAAATCTCCATAGGCGACGTTTAAAAAATTCTACAGGTTGCATGTTTTGAGTTATAGAGGAGGTCTAGGGCTAGAATTATTTTTCTCGCTCTACCAATCGCGGCGATACCTCACATGTGTAGTTTGAACACCGCTTTCATATGTGGGCGCTACTCACGTATGCGTTCGCTTCTGCGAGCTCGGCGGGACAGGGCGCGTTCCTGGCTCCTAACTTTTTTAGCTGGCTACTAGATTCCAAGCAAATTTGTCAAGCCCTGCTCTAAAGAATACACGCCACAGAATCAAGTTGGACGAGAAGGGATTCCATCTTAACCACTTAAGGACCGGACCAATACGGACCATAATGACCAGAGGTGATTGGCACTGCGCTGCTTTAACTGGAAATTGTGCGGACATGCAATGTTGTACCCAAACGAAATTTGCGTCCTTTTCTTCCCACAAATAGAGCTTTCTTTTAATGGTATTTGATTACCTCTGCGATTTTTTATTTTTTTTTGCGATATAAATGGAAAAAGACCGAAAATTTAGAAAAAAATGATATTTTCTACTTTTTGTTATAAGAAAAATCGAATAAACTAAATTTTAGTCATACATTTAGGCCAAAATGTATTCAGCCACGTGTCTTTAGTAAAAAGTCAATAAGCGTATATTTATTGGTTTGCGCAAAAGTTATAGGGTCTACAAACTAGGGTACATTTACACAGCTTTTAATTTATGACTGCCTATCTCATTTCTTGAGGTGCTAAAATGGCAGGGCAGTACAAAACCCCCCCAAATGACCCCATTTTGGAAAGTAGACACCCCAAGAAAATTGCTGAGAGGCATGTTGAGCCCAAAAAAAAAAAAATTACAAAAAGTTGTCACTAAATGATATATTGCTCACACATGCCAGGGCTATATGTGGAATTGCACCCCAAAATACATTTTGCTGCTTCTCCTGAGTTTCGGATACCACATGTGTGGGACTTTTTGGGAGCCTAGCCGCGTACGGGACCCCGAAAACCAAGCACCGCCTTCAGGATTTCTAAGGGCACAAATTTTTGATTTCACTCCTCACTACCTATCACAGTTTCGAAGGCCATAAAATGCCAAAATAGCACAAACCCCCCCCCAAATGACCCCATTTTGGAAAGTAGACACCCCAAGCTATTTTCTGAGAGGCATGGTGAGTATTTTACAGCTCTCATTTGTTTTTGAAAATGAAGAAAGAAAATTTTTTTTTCTTTTTTCAATTTCCAAAACTTTGTGACAAAAAGTGAGATCTGCAAAATACTCACCATAACTCTCAGCAAATAGCTTGGGGTGTGTACTTTCCAAAATGGGGTCATTTGGGGGGGGGGTTGGTTTGTGCCATCTGGGCATTCCATGGCCTCCGAAACTGTGATAGGCAGTCAGGAGTGAAGTCCAAAATTTACACCCTTAAGCCCCGTACACACGGTCAGACTTCGATCGGACTTTTCCATGTTTTTTTTGTCCGAACGGAGTTGGTCGGGAACACCCATAGCATACACACGCTCGGACTTTTCTGCAAACTTTCCCAAAACTTTTTGCAACATCACGTGGTTTTTCTGCTCTTTACCGCCACCCTTTGGTCAACTTCTGCTATTGTTGGTTGATTTTAACATTATATGTTTTGTCCATCGGACAAAAGTCCGATGGTTTTCTGTACACACGGTCGGACTTTGCTCCATCGGACTTTTGTTGGGCAAAAGTTTGTCCGTTTGCAGACCCAACTTTTGTCCGATGAAAACAAAACCAAACGAAAAAAAGTTTGTCCGATGGAGCGTACACACGGTCGGATTGTTGGTCCAACTTGCTTAAAACGAAGTTTGTTGGGCAAAAGTCCGACCGTGTGTACGGGGCTTTAGAAAGCCTGAAGGCGGTGCTTGGTTTTTGGGGTCCCGTACGCGGCTAGGCTACCAAAAAGTCTCACATGTGGTATCCCCGTACTCAGCAGAAGCAACAGAATGTATTTTGTGGTGTAATTCCACATATGCCCATGGCATGTTTGAGCAATATATCATTTAGTGACAACTTTGTGCAAAAAAATGAAACATAAAAAAAAAATTGTCTTTTTTCCGCAACTTGTGTCAACATATAAAATATTCCATGGACTCCACATGCCTCTCAGCAAATAGCTTGGGGTGTCTACTTTCCAAAATGGGGTTATTTGGGGGGGGGGGGTTTGAACTGTTCTGGCATTTTATACACAACATTAGGAAGCTTACATCCACTTTTCTAACCACTTGAAGACAAAGCCCTTTCTGACACTTTTTGTTTACATGAAAACATTTTTTTTTTTGCAAGAAAATTACGTTGAACCCCCAAACATTATATATTTTTTTAAAGCAAAGGCCCTACAGATTAAAATGGTGGGTGTTGCATTTTTTTTTCCACACAGTATTTGCGCAGCGATTTTTCAAACGCATTTTTTGGGGAAAAAATACACTTTTTTTTATTTTAATGCACTAAAACAAACTATATTGCCCAAATGTTTGATGAAAAAAGAAAAGATGATCTTAGGCCGAGTACATGGATACCAAACACGACATGCTTTAAAATTTCGCACAAACGCGCAGTGGCGACAAACTACATACATTTTTAAAAGCCTTTATAGGTTACCACATTAGATTTACAGAGGAGGTATACTGCTAAAATGACTGCCCTCGATCTGACCTTCGCGGTGATACCTCACATGCATGGTGCAATTGCTGTTTACATATGACAACAGACCGACGCTTGCGTTCGCCTTTGCGCAAGAGCAGGGCAGGACAGGACAGGGGTGCTTTTTTTTTTTAATTATTAATTTTATTTTTAAACTGTTCCTTCCATATTTTTTTATTTTATTATTATTTATTGTTATCTCAGGGAATGTAAATATCCCCTATGATAGCAATAGGTAGTGACAGGTACTCTTTTTTTTTAAAAAATGGGGTCTGACCACACCAAGATCAGTGTGATAAAATGCTTTCCCAATGGCGCTTTTTATATCCGGGGGGGTGGGGGACATTCCCTCCCACTGCTTGTAAAAGCAGTCCAGAGGCTAATTAGCCACTAGGATTGCTTTTACATGAAAGCCAGCCGCTGGCTGAAAAGAATGATACCAAGATGATACCTAAACCCGCAGGCATCATTCTGGTATAACCATTCAAAGTCCAGCAACATACCAGTACGTTGCTGGTCCTTGTTGGACATGTATTGTAATCTTTTTTTTCATGCAGCCTGTTGGCTGAACGAAAAAAGAGATTGATCGGTGGGTATGCCCACCATTACGATACCTCCCTTCATTCACCCACTTCTAATGATGGGCATACACGCACCATTTATATATGCCGAAGCATGAGGGCATCATCCCGCAAAAGTTTTGCCGCGTACACACGGTCAGACTTTTCCACGGGCAAGCCTCCATCGGAATTTCGACCGTATGTACGCGGCATTAGGAGCAAAATCGCTCCTCCGCCCCTGCTGCCCCCATGCTTTGGCATATATGCTCTTTTTTTTAACTGTGGTGGTGAAATCACCTCCTACAGCACTGGAGTCGCAGGGATCAGGCCTGTCTCTGCAAACGCTGCAGTTATGTGTGTTGTGTCTTGTAAGTGACAGTGATCGATCGATACTGCACTTGGGTGGCCTGGGCTGGACGGAGGGGCAAAACACAGGTGCTAGCAGGTATCTGGGCTGATCCCGCTAACACTGCGTTTTTGGGAACCCTAAACTGCTGGGGACGCTAGTATAGATCTGATCAGATCAGATATTGATCTGTTCAGATACTATACCACTAAGGGAGGTGTATGCTTTGCGCGTGGGTGTTAGCATTACTGGCACTAACCTGACGCTGCCTGGGGCGACGCAGACCCTCTCGGACGCTAAAACCTAATTGATATCACCCGCCGGGTGATTAGGGGGTTAAACCTTTATTGGGCTAACTAACCAGCGTCACCCGTAACACTTATACGGTGATCACTGGTGAAAGGGTTAACTAGGGGCAATCAGGAGGTTAAAACCTTTATTAGATAATATATGGGGGTACCTGACGCTATAAAAACCTGGCGGCAAACCTAAAAAAAATAACTGACTACCTAGCGGCACCAGCATAACTAATACAGCGATCAGAAAAACTATCGCTTAGTGACACTGGCAAAAGGGGGTGAAAGGGTTACCTGGGGGGGCGATCAAGGGGTTAAACCTTTATTAGGTAATATATATGGGGGTACCTGACGTTATAAAAACCTGGCGGCGAACATAAAAAAAATACTAACTACTGTATTTATTGGCGTATAACACTCACTTTTTTACCCTGAAAATAGAGGGTAAACTGTGTGCCTGCGTGTTATACGCAGGGGGCTGTGGAAAGTTTTTCTCCTGAAACTTCCTAGCGCATCACCGACACTAATACAGCGATCAGAAAAACGATTGATTAGCGACAGTGGTGCTAGGGGGTTAAAGGTTTACCTGGGGGGCGATCAAGGGGTTAAACCTTTATTAGGGGGGGTTAGGGGGCTACCCTGGACCTAAGGGGCCTAACACTAACTGCCCTGACACTTTTACAGTTACAAATGTCACTGATTGCAGTGATCAGTAAATAAATGATCACTGCAATCAGTGACACTGTGACTGGGGGGTGATCTGGGGGTGACTGGGGGGGGCGATTGTGTACCTATGTGTCCTGGTGTCAGTGTACTGCTTGTGCACTTACTTGATGTCTTCTCTCAATGGCGCTCTGGTATATGTGAGCGCCGCAGGAGGGATGACATCACTTCCTGCTGCTTCCTCTCTGCCTGTGTTTACATTACACAGGCAGAGGAAGCATTTTATTCGCTGGGAGCGATCGCGAGGGGGTGGCCTCCCAGAGCGATCCCGACCGTCCACTGTACCGGAGGGGGGTCCGATCGGACCCCCCACCTATACGAAGGCAGTCACGTACAGGTACGTGATTGTGCCTGTCCGTGCCATTTTGCCGACGTATATATACAGTGGGCGGTCGTTAAGTGGTTAAACTGCGTAAGGGGTTGTTTAATGTTAGAGCAGTAAGGATGTGGAACTCCCTTTCACAGTTGGTGATCTCAGCGAAAAGTGTAGATAAATAAAAAAAAAAACATTTAGATGTGTTTCTTAGTGAACACAATGTACAGGGATATGGAAAATGGTAGTGACATGCGCACACACACAGGTAAAACTGGATGGACCAGTGTCTTTATTCAACCTTATCAACTATGCTGTACAGAATTTAGGCATTTTAAAGGTAAAAGGGAGTCCTATATCCCACATCTTAATACATCTTGTGTATTAACCACTTAAGCCCGGACCATTTTGGCTGGTTAAGGACCAGGCCACTTTTTGCGATTCGGCACTGCGTCGGTTTAACTGACAATTGTGCGGTTGTGCGACGTGGCTCCCAAACAAAATTGACGTCCTTTTTTTTCCACAAATAGAGCTTTCTTTTGGTGGTATTTGATCACCTCTGCGTTTTTATTTTTTGTGCTATAAACAAAAATAGAGCGACAATTTAAAAAAAATGCAATATTTTTAACTTTTTGCTATAATAAATATCCCCAAAAAAAAAAATATATATATATATATATATATATATAAACATTTTTATTTTCCTCAGTTTAGGCCGATATGTGTTCTTCTACATATTTTTGGTTAAAAAAAAAATCGCAATCGGCGTTTATTGATTGGTTTGTGCAAAAGTTATAGCGTTTAGAAAATAGGGGATAGTTTTATGGCATTTTTATAAAAAAAATTATTTTACTAGTAATGGCGGTGATCAGCGATTTTTTTCGTGACTGCGACATTATGGCGGACACACCAGACAATTTTGACACATTTTGGGACCATTGTCATTTTTACAGCGATCAGTGCTATAAAAATGCACTGGTTACTGTAAAAATGACACGGGCAGCGAAGGGGTTAACCACTAGGGGCGCTGAAGGGGTTAAGTGTGCCTAAGGGAGTGATTACTACTGTGTGGGGGCGTGGCTACGAGTGACACGTCACTGATCTCTGCTCTGATTACACAGAGCGGAAATCAGTGACAGTGTCAGTAGGCGAGCGGGGAGATGTTGTGTCGTGAGACGATCGCGGGTATCCCGGCGGCGATCGAGTCTGCGGGACCCGCGGTCTGGATTACGGGGATGGCGGCAGGGTTGCGAGTGTGCCGGCGGCGGCGCGCGTGCGACCACACGGCAGACAGTTAAAGGGCAACGTACAGGTACGTGATTGTGCCTGTAGGTGCCATTCTGCCAACGTATATATATGCCGTGGCCGGTCCTTAAGTGGTTAAGCGGTTTGTCCTTGAGCTAAGTTTTTAACACCAAAGTATACTCATATGCAGTTGGTGTGGGTGGTAAATATAAAGCCTGTAGGCTACGTGCTTACTGATGGGGTCCATTCAGCTTCTTACCCAGTGTCTGTAATGTTTTCTTGTTTTTTGCAAGTGTCTAAAATGTATTATGTGGTCAGAATGCATTTGACAGCTATTACAAATGCCCGGAAGAGGATTTGGAAAACATGAAATAGTAAAGAAACTGTATTGTGCTTGGTAAGCTCTAAAAAGGCCTACTAACTGCTTTTTAATCAGTCACATTGTTTTAAATTGGGGGAAGCACAGGCAGTTGTTTGTGGATGAGAGCCACGGGACCTTGCAAGGAAAATCAAATTGACTGCCTCAAATTAGGCTGCTAATCAACCTCCTGCTTTTGTATTGACCCATTTGTCCACCTAAACAATCCATTGGATTTATAGAAAAAAAGAAAGTTAATATACTATGTCCACTATAAACAACTAGGAGAGATTTTTTATCTTGCACCCTATGCTAATTTGGATTAAGAGAATTATGTTTTTTTAAAGAACCCCTAAAGGATCTCTATGTTCACAGCAAACACTCATGTTTTATAACATCAGCGTTGCAGTAGCAATACAAACAAAAGTTATATCTGACAATCCAATTACAAGCTTTCTTGAAAAATCTCCTTTCATGTTGTGAGTGCTGCCAGTGTTTACTGGCCATCTCTTTGGCTGCATTCACCCCTGAGCGTAGTGCCTTTGAGCGTTTCCCTAGCATTTTTTTGCACGATTTTGGTGCGTTTTTGCACATTTGTATACAGTGTTTTTGAACTTTCGCATTTTTATTAGCCAATACAGAAAACTATCATCTGTTGAATCATTTGTTGCTAGGTTTTTCCACTTTTTTAGCTTTTTCATCAGCTTTTATCTCCTTTTTTATTATTATTATTATTATTCATTTTTTTATTATAATAGTCTTTTAGGGTTAGTTTAGGATTTGGGGTTGGGGTTTGGGTTTGGGTTAGGGTTTAATATTTTATTTGTCTTTTTTTTATTATTATTTATTTGTGTTTTGTTAGGGTGTTAATACTACTGCTACTATTACTAATAATAAATTAATAAATAAATGTAAAATAAACACACAAATAAAAATAATTATAAATACAATAAATTAATAATATGTAATAATACATAATTAACCTCTAGCCTTTAAAAAATACAATAAAATAATAATAAACACCCTAGCCCTAACACAAAATAAATAAATACATTATTATAAATATTAATATTATTATTATTAATGTATTTGTATTGTTGGGGTGTTATTATTTTATTATTAATAATAATTACATATTTTTATGGTTAGGAGTTAATTCTTTATTATTAGTGTGAATTTATTTTATTATTTGAATGTTAGTAATTTGTGTATTTATTTTACATTTATTTATATATTACAATTTTGTTTAACATTTTTTTTTATTTAAATAGAAAATTGCGTAAAAACGCTTGAAAGCGCACAAAAACATGCAAATCGCTTGTTTCCATTAATTTCTATGGGAATAAAGATGGGCAAAAAATGCACAAATCTGCCCAATGTGAGCTACAAAAAAAGCTTCAGAATGTTTTTGAGCTGCAGGCGTCTTGGCTTCAAGCAATTTGGAGTGAAGATGTGAACCATCTCCATAGAGAATAATTGAGTTTTTCTCCTCCAACGTTTTGGAGCTTTGAGCTTCAAGCTACAAAACACTGAGGTGTGAATGGGGCCTTTCTACAACTTACTGGATCCCCGGCATGCTTTTCAGCTCATCTTCTGCTGTTTACTTTCCATTGCTAAGGACTATATATCCCATGGTACCTTGCTGTCTGCAAGCAGTGATTCCTGTACTGACTCTGCCTCCTGAAACCACCTCTGTAGTGTGACATGTGTGACACAGCAGTGTCTACTCACAGGGCATAATGAATACACATCACAGAATTCCAGGAAGAAAATTAGTGGGGATCTTCGAAAAAGTTTACAAACTTAAAGATCAATCAGAGTAATGGAAGAAGGCTAGAAATAATTGAATGAACCCATTTCTCAATTTCTCCCTTTAGCTGTTATTTTCTGATGTTTTATTTATTTTTTTACCATGGAGATTTTCTTTCTTTTGTTTTTTGTTTTTTTGCCAGTGTTGCATAAAAAGATGCACAATTGAACTATATGGCCTCATGCCCACGGACGTTTTTACAACCGCGTTTTGGAGCGTTTTTTACAGCTTAAAAACGCCTGTCCGTGTCATTGTAAAATTTTTTCGATCATATTTTTTATTTTTATTTTAAAACGCCAGAGCTCAAAAACGCAATCGCGGCATTTTTGCGCGCTTCGCGTTCTTATGCCTAACGCCGCCGCCACCGCGAAATGCACTGGTCCTGTTTTTTTTTTTTTTACAGCTTAAAAACGCCTATGCTATTTGCAGCTCAAAAACGCCTAGGTGGGCATGAAGCTATAGACTAACAAGGACAGGCGTTTTTAAGCTGTAAAAAATTCTCAAAAACGCGGCTGTAAAAACGTCCGTGGGCATGAGGCCTATAACTTTGCCATGCATTGTACCAGAAACAGTATTTTAGTTAAGAGGACAAATTATAGTATAATATTTACAGTAAAACAATTAATTTTAAGAGAGGACTGGTGTCTTTGCTATCCTACGTTTTAGCCGAATAAACAGGTTAGTAGTGGAAATGTAAAAATTTCTCTTTTTCCATAAAGGGTATAAAGGTACAAGAGCTGATTGAAGGTGTTAAGAGCTTGTGGGAATCCCCACGCAAATTGCAGCATTTATGTGTAGAAGCTTCACTACATAAAACCTCAAATATGTAAAATGTTAGAAAACTTGGTACAATACTCATTGCCAAAGTGTGGCCAAGACCTAATTTTGTCCAAACACTTATCCTATAAAGAAAGATCATTAAATTTATGGAATACAGTCATTTGGAATTTCTATTAGCAAAATTGTGTGACGTCTGCCCCTGCCGTGTATGGTTAACAAGTCCGAGATAACTGAGAAACTTCAATTCTCTACACCACATGTGTCAAACACAAGGCCTGCCAGGCCATATAATGTGGCCCTCGCACCTCATCTGCAGCTGCGGCACCCACGCTGATCTCCGTCCCCCCCACCATGTCTCAGCATTCAGCAGCAGAGAGTAGGACAGAATTCCTCCACCAGATCCTGCACTTCTACATGCAGCCGCAGCACCCCCTTGTCTCAGCATTTTGCTGACTCCAGCCTACCTCTGGTCCTCCTTCAGACCTTCACTTTTTGCTACCCAGCTCTTCCCCCAGCTTCTTCCCGACAGCAGCACAAGGTAAGGGTGGTGCACTGTGATGTAGGGGTGGGTGTGGGTCTCTTGACATCTGATGGGGGGGGGCATCTTCACATCTGATGTAAAGGGGGGGGGTGTGGAGTGCTCTGGACATCTAGACTTACAGATACAACCAGTCCTTGGAGAGCAACCATAATGCTGACGCGCCCCGCAATGAAATCGTTTGACACCCCTGCTCTACACTATCCATTCAAATGTTTGCCTTAGATGTCTTTCATCTTAACAGCTGACAAGCTATCCCTAAGCCAAATTTCTCAGCTGCTCTATTAATATCATCAGCTGGCCACATACCCTCTATAGTGTACTGAGAATCAGGAAAGGTTGCACTTATGAGACAAAATAACAAATCACCAACAAACTCATGTCACCCGGTGTCACTCCTGCAACCCGAATGTGGTATAGTTTGATGAAAATGTATGGCGGTGTCATTTACATTATTATTTATTTTGCTGTTTTCTACCTAGGGTTTTCTTCATTCAGTATTTGATCGCCTGAGGCAGTTCTTGGAGTGCAGTAAGTATCTGATATATAAATGACAGAAGGTTGATTTTTTTTAATGTTGGTCCTCATTACCTGTCTTCTCCAGTCAAATGTGTATTTGTGTCTTTGTATATCTACCCGTTAAATGACCTAAACACCCCCATAGTCTTGCATTCACCTGTCCATGCTCCTGTCAGATTTACGCCATGGGGCCCAGTGGGAGCCCTACAGCTGCTGGTCTACAATCCGATCCACATTAGTTACTATGGATAGGCAATCCATCATTGGGACACATAATAGGAACCCATTCTATAGAAATCTAAGGGATTTTTTTGGGTGTATATAGTGCATCCGCAAAGTATTCACAGCGCTTCACTTTTTCCACATTTTGTTACGTTACAGCCTTATTCCAAAATGGATTAAATTCATTATTTTCTTCAAATTTCTATTCTACAAACAATACCCCATAATGACGACGTGAAAGAAGTTTGTTTGAAATCTTTGCAAATTTATTAAAAATAAAAAACGAAAAAAATCACATGCACATAAGTATTCACAGCCCTTGCCATGACACTCAAAATTTAGCTCAGGTACATCCTGTTTCCACTGATCATCCTTTAGATGTTTCTACAAATTGATTGGATTCCACCTGTGGTAAATTTCTGTTATTTGGACATGATTTGGAAAAGCATACATCTGTCTATATACAGGTCCTTCTCAAAAAATTAGCATATTGTGATAAAGTTCATTATTTTCTGTAATGTACTGATAAACATTAGACTTTCATATATTTTAGATTCATTGCACACAACTGAAGTAGTTCAAGCCTTTTCTTGTTTTAATATTGATGATTTTGGCATACAGCTCATGACAACCCAAAATTCCCATCTCAAAAAATTAGCATATTTTATCCGACCAATAAAAGAAAAGTGTTTTTAATACAAAAAAAGTCAACCTTCAAATAATTATGTTCAGTTATGCACTCAATACTTGGTCGGGAATCCTTTTGCAGAAATGACTGCTTCAATGCGGCGTGGCATGGAGGCAACCAGCCTGTGGCACTGCTGAGGTGTTATGGAGGCCCAGGATGCTTCGATAGCGGCCTTAAGCTCATCCAGAGTGTTGGGTCTTGCGTCTCTCAACTTTCTCTTCCCAATATCCCACAGATTCTCTATGGGGTTCAGGTCAGGAGAGTTGGCAGGCCAATTGAGCACAGTAATACCATGGTCAGTAAACCATTTACCAGTGAAATCTTCATCTCCATAAAGCTTTTCAGCAGATGGAAGCATGAAGTGCTCCAAAATCTCCTGATAGCTAGCTGCATTGACCCTGCCCTTGATAAAACACAGTGGACCAACACCAGCAGCTGACATGGCACCCCAGACCATCACTGACTGTGGGTACTTGACACTGGACTTCAGGCATTTTGGCATTTCCCTCTCCCCAGTCTTCCTCCAGACTCTGGCACCTTGATTTCCGAATGACATGCAAAATTTGCTGTCACCCGAAAAAAGTACTTTGGACCACTGAGCAACAGTCCAGTGCTGCTTCTCTGTAGCCCAGGTCAGGCGCTTCTGCCGCTGTTTCTGCTTCAAAAGTGGCTTGACCTGGGGAATGCGGCACCTGTAGCCCATTTCCTGCACACGCCTGTTCACGGTGGCTCTGGATGTTTCTACTCCAGACTCAGTCCACTGCTTCCGCAGGTCCTCCAAGGTCTGGAATCGGTCCTTCTCCACAATCTTCTTCAGGGTCCGGTCACCTCTTCTCGTTGTGCAGCGTTTTCTGCCAAACTTTTTCCTTCCCACAGACTTCCCACTGAGGTGCCTTGATACAGCACTCTGGGAACAGCCTATTCGTTCAGAAATTTCTTTCTGTGTCTTACCCTCTTGCTTGAGGGTGTCAATGATGGCCTTCTGGACAGCAGTCAGGTCGGCAGTCTTACCCATGATTGCGGTTTTGAGTAATGAACCAGGCTGGGAGTTTTTAAAAGCCTCAGGAATCTTTTGCAGGTGTTTAGAGTTAATTAGTTGATTCAGATGATTAGGTTAATAGCTCGTTTAGAGAACCTTTTCATGATATGCTAATTTTTTGAGATAGGAATTTTGGGTTGTCATGAGCTGTATGCCAAAATCATCAATATTAAAACAAGAAAAGGCTTGAACTACTTCAGTTGTGTGTAATGAATCTAAAATATATGAAAGTCTAATGTTTATCAGTACATTACAGAAAATAATGAACTTTATCACAATATGCTAATTTTTTGAGAAGGACCTGTAAGGTCCCACAGTTAACAGTGCATATCAGAGCACAAAGCCATATAGTCCAAGGAATTGTCTGTAGACCCCAGAGACAGGATTGTATCGAGGCACAGATCTGGAGAAGGGTACAGAAAATTTTCTGTAGCATTGAAGGTCCCAATGAGCACAGTGGCCGCCATCATCTGTAAATAGAAGAAGTTTGAAAACCACCAGGGCTCTTCCTAGAATGAGCCTCCTGGCCAAACTGAGCGATCGGGGGAGTAGGGCCTTAGTCATGAAGGTGACCAAGAACCCGATGGTCACTCTGACGGAGCGGAGAACCTTCCAGAAGAACAACCATCTCTGCAGCACTCCACCAATCAGGCCTTTATCATAGAGTGGCCAGATGGAAGCCACTCCTCAGTAAAAGGCACATAATAGCCCGCCTGGAGTTTGCCAAAAGGCACCTGAGGGATTCTCAGACCTCGATAAACAAAATTCTCAGGTCTGAGGAAACAAGGATTGAACTCTTTGGCTTTAATGGCAAGCATCATGTTTGGAGGAAACCAGGCACCACTCATCACCTGGCCAATACCATCCCTACAGTGAAACATAGTAGGGGCAGTATCTTGCTGTGGGGATGTTTTTCAGCGGCAGGAACTGGGAGACTAGTCAGGATTGAGGAAAAGATGAATGCAGCAATGTACAGAGACATCCTTGATAAAAACCTGCTCCAGAGAGCTCTGGACCTCAGACTGGGGCGAGGTTCGTTTTCCAACAGGACAACGACCCTAAGCACACAGCCAAGATAACAAAGGCGTGGCTACGGGACAACTCTTTGAAACTCCCTAAGTGGCCCGGCCAGAGCCCAGACTTGAATCCGAGTGAACATCTCTGGAGAGATCTGAAAATGTCTGTGCACCGACGCTCCCCATCCAACCTGATGGAGCCTGAGAGGTCCTATGAAGAAGAATGTGAGAAACAGCCCAAAAATAGGTGCGCCGTGCTTTTAGCCAGAGTCGGTATGGGGGGAGCGGAAGCGGCGGATTTCCTGGGCGGAACAAATTACTGTGGGAAAAGGGGTGTAGTGCTCTGTGTGCTGCTAAAAATGTTAGTAAAGTAAACTGACCACTGCCGGCTGCGCTACAATACTGCACAGCTGCCTGCAAGGATGTGCCGAGTGTGCTTTTGCACCCAGCACAAGCCCAGGACCCGGCCTTTACTTCCCTGGCAGGTGGAGCCACGGAGCAATCTCCGCCCGTCAGTTGCTTCCGAGTCCCGGCGTGACATCATTGGGAGGCCGGAAGAGAGGACCGTAGAGAGCTGCCGGGCACCGCAGTAAGTGCGACCCAGAGGAGGAACCAACCAGGCAGTGCATCAATAGTAAGCAGATGAACAGCTACAGATGAATCGGCTAACTCTGGGGGGAGGGGAATGGTGAGATTAATTACCAATGGTATCAGTAATATGCAGCATGTAGCGGGTTAATGTGTTGCCACTGGTCACTGATACATTAGTGATCAGTGTGAGTTAATTAACCCCTTTGTGCTACATTAGTGGCACAAGTATCAGTGTTCATTAACCCCTTTATGCTGCAGCATGAAGGGGTTTAAAAACACTGACATTACTGCCACTAATGCAGCACAAAGGGGTTAATTAACGGACACTGATCACTAATGTATCAGTGACCAGTGGCAACACATTAACCCGTTTCATGCCGCATATTTCTGATACCGTTGGTAATTAACCACTAGAGATGGGCTCGGGCGTGTTCAAAACCTCACGTGCCCCACAAATAGATTTTTTTTATTTTCCCTGCTTTGTAGGGAGAAGAAACAAAGCAACCATTCCCTCACTACAGAGCCCTCTGTGGGCTGTGATTGGACACAGCCGATCAGAAGGTCCTGTCTTTGAATCATTGGCTGGGATCTGCTGGCAGATTCTCGCAGTGTCAAATCACAGGGGAGTTGGGTGTGGGCATGCGCCTGAAACAGGCAGCGATGTATGGGTACACTGCGGTTCCTGTAGCTGCAGCCCCATCACAGTATGTGTATGCAACCTCACGTACCTGATCCCGCCAGGAAGCCGTCATTGCACAGCGCTAATCACAGGCTGCGAGACATTCCCTGGTTCACAGCTGCACAAATCGGGAAATGTCTCACTGCCTGTGATTAGAGCTGTGCAGTGTCGGCTTTCTGGCGAGATCAGGTACGTGAGGTTGCATACACATACTGTGATGGGGCTGCAGCTACAGGAACCACAGCGTACCCTTACATCGCTACTGTTTCAGGCGCACCCAACTCCCCGTGATTTGACACTGCGAGAATCTGTCAGCAGATCCCCGCCAATGATTCACAGCCAGGACCTACTGATTGGATGTGTCCAGTCACAGCCCACAGAGGGCTCTGTAGAGAGGGAATGATTGATTTGTTTCTTCTCCCTACAAAGCAGGGAAAATAAACAAAACAATCTGTGTTACAAATCTGCACACAGTACACACATTGCACACAGTTAGGCACACAGTTAGGCACACAGTTAACCCCTTTGATCGCCCCTGATGTTACCCCCTTCCCTGCCAGTGTCATAAATACAGTGACAGTGTATATTATTAGCACTGATCACTGTATTAGTGTCTCTGGTGATGTCAGTGGCAATTATTCAGTTCCCACAAAATGTCAGTTTGTGTCACTATCACAGACCCACTATTATTTGCTAGCTTATAAAAAATATTCCAGTATATATTCCATTGTTTAGTAGACTATAGCTTTCACACTAACCACTTTTTAACAGACATGTAGCAGAATACATTTTGGCCTAAATTTATGAAGAATTTTTTTTTTTATTTAATCTTTTTTATTGTATATGTTTTATAACAGAAGGTAAAAACAGTTTTTTTTTTTTTTTTCACATTTATGGTATTTTTTTCGTTTATATAGTGCAAATACCACTAAAAGAAATCACTATTTTGTGTGGAAAGAAAATTATTATAACTTTTGTTTGTGCACAGCGTTGCATGACCACACAATTACCAGTTAAGGCAGAGCAGTTCTAAAATGGGCACAGTGAGACTGCAAATGGGCACAGTGAGGCTGCAGATGGGCATTGTTTACCCAGTAGCTGCTGCATTTTCCCACCCTAGACTTATACTCGAGTCAATATGTTTTCCCAGTTTTGTGTGGTAAAATTAGGTGCCTCGGCTTATACTCGAGTATATACGGTATGTGTGTTTTTATGTGTATGAGACTGTACTTGGTAAATCAGAAAAAAACATCAGCACACGAATGTGTCTGTGACTGCCATTTCATACAGATCGATGCTATGGATCCATAGTTATTATTCACTAAAAATAGGGGTTATAGTTAGGGCTTCTAATTGAATCTTAACTATGGATACAGCTATCCATAACTCTATAATACAGGGTGTGACATTGCATTTATTATTCTTTGGGTTAAATTAAACTTTGACCAGAGCTGATCCTTCTGTATTATAGATCCACTCCAGTAAGAATTAAATTGTAAGCCTTGGAATTAACACTGGGAACACAACCTATCTGTCGAGGGTTCCTGTTTTTTCTTTTTCGTACATCACGGGACACAGAGCGACATAGTCATTACTAATGGGTTATATAGTTACCGTCAGGTGCTGGCACTGGCAACTTCCAAAACCGGAAGTACCCTCCCCTATATAAGCCCCTCCCATCCGGGAGCACCTCAGTTTTTTGCCAGTGTCTAAGGTGTTGGCCAAGAAGAAACATGTGTTTTTCACTGAGCTTGCGTACAGGTTCTTTTGGGCCTCAGTAAGCTATTCCGGATCCGACCAAAAAAGCTTCATAGCTAAACGGTCGGTACCCGGGCCTTGCAGAGAAGAGCAAGGTTCTGCCTGTAATGCTTCTCTTAGGAGAGCTGGACCCTGGGATCCAGAGCTCTGGTCATACCCACGACCAAGATGTTTTCTGTGCAGGGTGCTATACAGGTCCAGGGGAGTGGAATCCTTGGGAACCCGGTCCCTGAAGGTTTGATTACAATGCCTGCCGTGATAGGTGAAGTTTGGGCTTTTGTGGACCAAACAAAGTCCTGCGGCGGGGAACAGGTAAGTGGGGGCCCCCAGGAACTTGGTTCTATTGGGGGACCCCCAAGCCTAATTTGTCTTTCTGTCTGTTACCTAATGGTATTCCCGCTAATATCTGTGCATGCCTGTAACTACTAAAAAAATGTAATAATTTTTAATAGTGGTCAAGAAAAAAAAAAAAAAAAAAAAGAATGTTTTTTTATATATGTTTAGTATATTAAACTGCGGTACCTGTGTTTGTCCACTAGAGGCCGCTGTGGAATGTTTTTCTTGTCATATGGACTAGTTTCTTCTCAGAGAGCAAAGTCCAGGCAGCTGGTGAGTTCTCCTACAGGAAACTGTTTCCTCTGCCATGTTGCAGTGTTCGTCTATCCCCCGGCCTGCGGCAAAGGGGGCCCTGGCTCCTGTCCCTGGTTTCCATGTTTGAAAATTAGCGCCGAGGCGCACGTGGCCGCGCGCGTGCACGCGCCTCTATATATAGAGGTGGCCGGAAAAAGGGGCGGGGCCTGGGGGATGACGCTCTGTGCGCGCCGCAGCGCTTCTGCGCATGTGCGGGCGTCCCAGCAGGTTTTAAAAAGCCACATTATTGCAGTAAGCTGGCTATGAAGTACAGAGACAGAGCTGACAACATTTAAAGGCATACAGCAAGCGGTTGATACAGGCATCCCCTAGAAAGGCACATTAGTAGACACCAACTGTTTATTATAGCAGCATTTATGCTAGACTATTATCAGTAACTGGTGTATTTTCGGCTGGAATACCTCAGCTTTGTGGCTTAGGAATATGCCGTCTAAAAACTCCGGGACTAGAAATTCCAGGAGGAATAGGGGGTCTCCATCGGGCTCTGAGGATCTTGGGCATGCTTTGGCTGCACCAGTCTCCCCTGAAGAATCAGAGGTTAGTGACCGTAGGGCACCCCCAGGAGTACCTGGTACTGTGGCTGTACCCAGTTCACCTGCTCCTGTGTATGTAACAGAGGAGGTTTTTTCCTCAGCTCTGGGAGGGCTGGAAGAGAGATTGTCAGCACTAATTGCTGCTTCCCTGTCACAGGAGAAAAGTGCTCGATCTCCGTCTCCTCCCTCAGAGTGCCTGTTAACAGAGCAACAGTCCCATACAGAGGTCGACCTACCTGAGGGGGATCAGGATGAGGTTGATTCAGTTGTAGAGGAATCAACAGTGGAGGAGCCGTTCTCAGCATCACATGCTGAGAGGTTATGGGTTCAGTCCCTGACTAATATGGTCCGATCAGCATTTAAAATGCCACTTGCGGAGCCATCCTCCTCTTCTGTCTCCTCGTTGGGGTCGCTAAAAGCTCCCCAGACTGTTTGTTCTTTCCCGATCCATCCTTTATTGGAGGGGCTCATTTACCAGGATTGGGTGCATCCTGACAAAATATTTACTCCCCCCAAGAGATTTCCGGTGGTCTATCCTATGGAGGATAAGTTCGTCAGAAAATGGAAGGTCCCTACAGTGGACGCAGCCATCTCTTGTGTGAATAAATCACTGACATGTCCGGTGGAAAATGTCTAAATGTTCAAGGACCCAATAGATAAAAAATTGGAGTCCTTATTGAAATCTGCTTTTTCTACAGCAGGATTGGTGACACAACCAGCAGTGGCAGCTATAGGGGTCTGCCAAGCAGTGAAGGATCAGTTGAAACAGGTCTTAAGGGACGTGCCAGATCAGCAGGCGCTTGCTCTAGCTGATCTACCTAGAGCCTTATGCTTTGCGGTGGACGCTATAAAGGATTCAATCCATCAGGCCTCCCGCCTTACGCTGTCTGTAGTACATATGCGCAGGCTTCTATGGCTAAAAAACTGGTCTGCTGAAGCTCCCTGTAAAAAATTGCTGGTCAGCTTCCCATTTCATGGGGAGCGTTTATTCGGGGAAGACCTGGACAAGTATATCCAGAGAATTTCCAGCGGTAAAAGTACACTCTTGCCGGTCAAAAATAGAGTTAGAGGTCCCTCTTTTAAGAGGCCGGCTTCTCCAGTCCCTAGGACATCGGCTGTGAAACAGTTCCGACGGCCTCCCCGGTCAAATCCCGGAGGTAAAAATCAGGGACAGTTGCAGGGTAACAAGAAGCCCTGGAGCAGGAGAGGTACAAAACCTCCCCCAAAGTCAAATGCATGAAGGGTTGCCCCCACCCAATCGGGTGGGGGGAAGACTTCAGTTGTTCACAGAAACCTGGCGGGACACGATCCGAGACAGATGGGTGCTCTCCGCAGTAAATCTGGGATACAAATTGGAGTTAAAAAACTCCCCTCCTTCCCGCTTTATAAGGTCGAACGTGCCAAGGGATCCCCAGAAGAGAGGATCCCTCCTGTTGGCACTGGAACAATTATTGCTTCAGGCAGTAATTATAGAGGTCCCCCTGGAAGAATGGGGGTTCGGGTTTTACTCAAACCTCTTTACAGTTCCGAAGCCAAACGGGGACGTGAGGCCCATATTAAATCTAAAAGGGCTAAACAAATTCCTGCATATCAGGACTTTCCGGATGGAGTCGATCCGATCGGTAGCCACTGCCCTACAAGGGGAGGAATGGTTAGCCTCGATCGACATCAAAGATGCGTATTTGCACATCCCCATCTTTCCAGCCCACCAAAAATTTCTACGCTTTGCGATAGAAGGGCGCCATTTTCAGTTCAGAGCCTTACCCTTCGGTCTGGCCACAGCACCAAGAGTGTTCACAAAAATTCTGGCCCCATTATTGGCCAATCTAAGAACACGAGGTGTAACGATAATGGCATATCTAGACGACTTGTTGCTGATAGACCACTCAGTGGAAAAACTAGAAGTGGTTGTTCACGAGACAATCAAGTATCTGGAATATCACGGTTGGATTATCAACCGAGACAAGTCAGCCCTAGAACCAGTCAAAAGTCTGGAATACTTGGGGCTAAGGCTGGATTCAGACCAGAGAAAAATTTTCTTGCCTCGAGAAAAGGGGTCGTCTTTGAGAGATTTGATCCACTTAGTGGGTTCAAAAAGACAGCCATCCATACGCCTGTGCATGAGGCTGCTGGGAAAAATGGTGGCATCATTCGAAGCAGTACCCTACGGTCAATTCCATTCAAGGAAGTTGCAAAGGGCCATACTGTCAGCCTGGAACAAAAAAGTTCAGGCTCTGGACGTACCAATGTCCTTGTCCCCTTCCGTTCGCAGAAGCCTCCGTTGGTGGTTGGTTCCCCGGAATCTGGAAAGAGGGAAATCCTTCAGTCCGATTTCCTGGAAGGTGGTCACTACAGATGCCAGCCTTTCAGGCTGGGGAGCAGTACTGGAGCAATGGTCTCTCCAGGGCAGATGGTCGGATGCGGAAAAGGCCCTGCCCATCAATCTCTTAGAGATACGAGCAGCCCGGTATGCCCTAGTAGCATGGACATCCAAACTCCAAGGGTCCCCTGTCAGAGTTCAGTCAGACAATGCCACAGCAGTGGCATATATCAATCGTCAGGGGGGCACCAGGAGTCGTGCAGCCCAAAGGGAAGTAAATTACATCCTGAGATGGGCAGAAAGATATGTCCCAGCCATATCTGCGGTATTCATTCCAGGGGTGGAGAATTGGAAGGCGGACTTTCTAAGTCGCCAACAATTATGCCCAGGGGAATGGTCCCTTCATCCCGAGGTTTTCCGGACAATATGTCAGCGGTGGGGAACACCGGATGTAGATCTGCTAGCATCCAGGTTCAACACGAAAGTGGACAGGTTTGTCTCTTGGACAAGGGATCCCCTAGCGTGCGGCTCGGATGCCCTAGTGTTCCCTTGGGATCAGTTCAAGCTGATATATGCATTCCCACCGCCACAATTGTTACCTCGATTACTCCGCAGAATCAGGGTAGAAAAGAAACCAGTGATTCTGGTGGCTCCAGCGTGGCCCCGAAGAGCATGGTACGCGGAGATCGTAAAAATGTCTGTGGGGAGTCCTTGGACCCTCCCACATCGTCCGGACCTGCTTTCGCAGGGACCGATATACCACCCTTCCTTACCAGCCCTAGGTTTGACGGCCTGGCTATTGAAGCCCACATTCTAAAAAAGAGAGGGCTCTCTAATGCTGTGGTGTCTACCATGATCAATGCCAGGAAACCGGTATCCAGGCAGATCTACTATAGAATCTGGAAGGCGTACATCGCCTGGTGTGAAGCCAAGAAATGGCGTCCACGTAAATACGTAATAGGTAGAATTCTGGACTTCCTACAATGGGCTGTAGATAGGAAGCTTGCCTTGAGTACTATCAAAGGTCAGATTTCGGCCTTGTCAATATTTTTTCAAAGGCCCTTGGCTTCGCATTCACTAGTCAAAGCCTTTATACAAGGAGTGATGCGTATTAGTCCTCCGGTTAGTATTCCCATATGTCCATGGGATCTAAACTTGGTTCTGTCGGTTCTACAGAAACAACCATTTGAACCATTACAGCATATTTCCTTGGTGCTTCTCACCAGGAAATTGATTTTTCTAGTAGCCATTTGTTCGGCTAAAAGAGTATCGGAATTAGCAGCTATGTCCTGTAAGGAGCCATATCTGGTTATCCATAAGGACAGAGTAGTGTTACGTCCTCATCCAGCCTTTCTTCCTAAGGTGGTATCGAGGTTTCATTTGAACCAAGATGTGGTTCTTCCTTCTTTTTTCCCCAAACCTACTTCGGTAGAGGAAAAGTTATTGCATTCTTTGGATGTAGTAAGAGCAGTTAAAGCTTATCTAAAAGCCACTGCTCAGATTCGCAGAACGGATACTTTGTTTATACTGCCGGAAGGCCCCAGAAAGGGTCAGGCAGCGTCAAAATCTACTTTAGCCAAGTGGATTCGACAGGTCATTATGCAAGCTTATGGCTTGAGAAGGAGACCGCCTCCGTTCAAAGTTAGAGCGCACTCCACGAGAGCAGTTGGAACTTCATGGGCAGTGCATCACCAGGCCTCCCTGGCTCAAATCTGTAAGGCCGCAACATGGTCTTCAGTACACACGTTTACTAGGTTCTACCAGGTGGACGTTAGAAGTCAGGAGGATGTCGCCTTTGGGCGCAGTGTGTTGCAGGCCGCAAAAGATCCTCATGTCTGATAGCGCTCAGCTTATATATGGTGTATCCCCCCCCTCATTTGGCATTGCTTTAGGACATCCCATTAGTAATGACTATGTCGCTCTGTGTCCCGTGATGTACGAAAAAGAAAATAGGATTTTTATAACAGCTTACCTGTAAAATCCTTTTCTTGGAGTACATCACGGGACACAGAGCTCCCGCCCCTCTTTGGGGACACTTATTGCTTTGCTACAAAACTGAGGTGCTCCCGGATGGGAGGGGCTTATATAGGGGAGGGTACTTCCGGTTTTGGAAGTTGCCAGTGCCAGCACCTGACGGTAACTATATAACCCATTAGTAATGACTATGTCGCTCTGTGTCCCGTGATGTACTCCAAGAAAAGGATTTTACAGGTAAGCTGTTATAAAAATCCTATTTTTTTCTCCTGGAATTGCTCTAGTGCTTTGTGCCTCCCTATTACTTAAAGGTTATTACAGTGCCTTGAAAAAGTATTCACACCCCTTGAAATTTCCCACATTTTGTCATGTTACAACCAAAAACTTAAATGTATTTTATTGGGATTTTATGTGATAGACCAACAGAAAATGGCACATAATTGTGAAGTGGAAGGAAAATGATAAATGGTTTTAATTTTTTTTTTTATAAATAAATATGTGAAAAGTGTGGTGTGCATTTGTATTCAGCCCCCCTGAGTAAATACTTTGTAGAACCACCCTTTGCTGCGTTTACAGCTGCAAGTCTTTTTGGGGATGTCTCTACCAGCTTTGCACATTTAGAGAGTAACATTTTTGCCCATTCTTCTTTGAAAAATAGCTCAAGCTTTTTCAGATTGGATGTAGAGTGTCTGTGAACAGCAATTTTCAAATCCTGCCACACATTCTCAATTGGATTTAGGTCTGGACTTTGATTGGGCCATTCTAACACATGAATATGCTTTGCTCTAAACCATTCCATTGTAGCTCTGGCTGTATGTTTAGGGTCGTTGTCCTGCTGGAAGGTAAACCTCTGCCCCAGTCATGTCTTTTGCAGACTCTAAAAGGTTTTCTTCTAAGATTGCCCTGTATTTGGCTCTATCCATCTTCCTATCATCTCTGACCAGCATCCCTGTCCCTGCTGAAGAAAAGCATCCCCGCAACATGATGCTGCCACCACCATGTTTCACGGTGAAAATGGTGTGTTCAGGGTGATGTGCAGTGTTGGTTTTCTGCCACACATAGCGTTTAAATTTTGGTCTCATCTGACTAGAGCACCTTCTCCCACATGTTTGCTGTGTCCCCCACATGGCTTCTCGCAAACTGCAAATGGGACTTCTTATGGCTTTCTTTCAACAATGGCTTTCTTCTTGCCACTCTTCCATAAAGGCCAGATTTGTGGAGTGCGTGACTAATAGTTGTTCTTTGGACAGATTCTCCCACCTGAGCTGTGGATCTCTGGCTCTGCAACTCCTCCAGACTTACTGTGGCCCTCTTGGCTGCTTCTCTGGTTAATGCTCTCTTTGCCCGGCCTGTCAGTTTAACCACTTGTCCCCCGCCCACTGTCAATAGACGGCGAGCGGAGGACACTCTCGTTCTGGGAGGACGTCATATGACGTCCTCCCTTTAAAACGAGCTACGAGGCGCGTGCCCGGCGGCCGCGATTGCCGCCGGGCACCCGCGATTGCCCGGGAAACGAGTAGGAAAGTGGATCTCTGTGTGTAAACACAGAGATCCACGTCCTGTGAGGGAGAGGGGACTGATGGTGTGTCCCTTGTACATAGGGACAACCATCGGTCACCTCCCCCAGTCAGTCCCCTCCCCCCACAGTAAGAACACTTTGAGGGAACATATTTAACCCCTTCCCACCCCCTAGTGGTTAACCCCTTCCCTGCCAATCACATTTATACAGTAATCAATGCATTTTTATAGCAGGGATCGCTGTATAAATGTGAATGGTCCCAGAAATGTGTCAAAAGTGTTCGATCTGTCCGCCGCAATATCGCAGTCACAATAAAAAATCGCAGATCGCCGCCATTACTAATAAAAAAAAATGCTATAAATCTATCCCCTATTTTGTAGACGCTATAACTTTTGCGCAAACCAATCAATACGCGCTTATTGCGATTTTTTTTTTTACCAAAAATATGTAGAAGAATACGTATCGGCCTAAACTGAGGAAAATTTTATTTAAAAAAAAAAAATGGGTATTTATTATAGCAAAAAGTAAAAAATTGTGTTTTTTTTCCAAACTGGACGCTCTTCTTTTGTTTATAGCGCAAAAAATAAAAACCGCAGAGGTGATCAAATACCACCAAAAGAAAGCTCTATTTGTGGGGAAAAAAAGGATGCAAATTTCGTTTGGGAGCCACGTCGCACGACCGCACAATTGTCATTCAAAGTGTGACAGCGCTGAAAGCTGAAAAATGGCTTGGGCAGGAAGGGGGTTTTCGTGCACAGTAGAGAAGTGGTTAAGTGAATGGCCATGTCTTGGTAGGTTTGCAGTTGTGCCATACTCTCCATTTTTGGATGATGGATTAAACAATGCTCCGTGAGATGTTTAAAGCTTGGGATATGTTTTTATAACCTAACCCTGCTTTAAACTTCTCCACAATTTTATCCTTGTCCTGTCTGGTGTGTTTCTTGGCCTTTATGATGCTATTTGTGCACTAAGGTTCTCAAATAAACCTCTGAGGGCTTCACAGAATCGCTGTTTTCATACTGAGATTAAATTACACACAGGTGGACTCCATTTACTAATTAGGTGACTTCTAAAGGCAATTGGTTTCACTATATTTTAGTTGGTGGTATCAGTGTAAAGGGGGCTGAGTAGAAATGCACGCCACAATTATCACATATTTATTTGTAAAAATAAAATAAAAACCATTTATCATTTTCTTTCCACTTCACAATTATGGGCCACTTTGTGTTGGTCTATCAAATAAAATCCCAATAAAATACATTTAAATTTTTGGTTGTAACATGACAAAAATGTGGAAACTTTCAAGGGGCATGAATACTTTTTCAAGGCATCGTACTTATTGCCAGGAGTTGAGTGTCCTGGAAATGCAAGTGTCATGGATATGCACTAATGTCTGTCTGCCATCTTACCTTTCCTCCTCATGTGTTCATCTTGGAGGCCAGACCCTTTCACCTGGCTTCCTTTATAATCTCCTCCCAGCCTGACTCCACCCCAGGGCCTATCACAGAACACTATATTAACCTGTGCACTGAAAGCCTGCTTTGCTGATCAACGTGTTTTTTTAAGCATTGTGTGTGTGGTTTCCTGCCTGCCGTGTGCTACGTCTGTCTCTTTGTTACGATATTGGCTTGTTCCTGACTATCCCTGTCTGCTTGTGACCCTTGACCTTTGGCTTGTCCTTCGTTTATCCTTGCCTGCTTGTGACCCCGACCTTGGCCTTTCCCCTCACTATTCTTGTATCCTGTGCTGCTGCTCCCCCTCTTTCCTCCTTACCCTACGAGGTGTGAGCTAGGAGACTCTAGGGGTCGCGACCTGGACCTAGCTGCAGCGTAACATCCTCACCACTAGAGGCTCTGGTGAAGACCTGCTGGGTCTTAGACTCCGCGTCCTGGGGAATCTCGGCTCTAGCTTCCTGTGGATCCCGGTTGTGCTCCTCTGGTCCCGCTTTCCACAACCACCCAGTATCCTATCCGCAGCAGTCAGCCATAGGGTTCACTACCTTGTGGTGCACTCCTGACCCCCTACGGTGTGCACCTGTCATCTGGCCACAGGTGACCTGACAGCAAGTCCCCTAGCCAAGTGAATGCGCAGGCAGGTATTTTTGGTTACTCCTCCTTGATGCCGGTAATCTGGTGTTCTGGGATTACTTGTTGCTGAGCCACGGGAATATGCACAACCAACTCATTTTGTCATTCTTGCCCACAGGTGCCTTGCTTTTCTCACACAGAAATAAAGGACCCCCTTTCAGATAAGCTCACCTTTACTCTTCTTTTGTGAGTGCATTACCTGCACTTGGTTTTATATTTTAATAAATTTCACTGACTGCTACGCTTAGAAGGCGCTGCTTTTTTGTCTTTTTTAGAAATAAAGGTTGTGCATCACAAAATTGTGTTGTCTTACACAAAATACACAAGATTCTGGCAGCATCGAATCACACTCAATTTTTAAAAATCCTCATTTAACTAAATTGTCTGAAATTGTCTGAACTTCCTAACTAGTACTTTAGCAGGCTTTCTAAGATCGTATCAGCACCATGTCTATTAAGAGGACGTAATAGACCACCAGTAAAATGTGCAAGCCATATTCCAGTGGCAGGGAGCTATTTTTTAGTAGTAATGCTCATTTTTGCTAGAGCGGCAAGGGGGGGGATTTCTTTTTTTTTCAAATTTTATTTTTCTGTTATTCATTATACATTGAATGGTTATTCCATTTGATATGTCACATCAATTAATTATCTGTTAGTTGTCACAGGTTTATACAGATTACAGTATCTAACATCATTCCCACTTGATACACCCTGCATATGCTACTATACAGGGCTCCCTTTATCTGAACTTGTCAAAACCTGTTTTTTGATTAAGGGAGATTCGTATTCTGAATTCCTTCTGTCTTACCCACCCTAATCCTATAAATAACACTTTTTCCTTAAATCACCCAAAAAACCCAGAAAAAAAAAAAAAAAACAGAACGAAAGAAAAAAACAGAAAGGGGGAAAAGAGGAAAAAAAAAAAGGGAGAAAATTTCCTTCCTCTGAAATCCATACACACATATATATACTTAACCGCAGTCAAGGTTAGGTTAATAGGAGGTCTGTCGTTCCTCTTATGCTGCCTCGTATCAATCATGATACAAATAGAGCCTTTCCTTTTTCTGATGATTTAAATATATTCCAATCAACCCACGTTTGAGAGTACATCTCATATCTGATTTGTCCTAGTAATACCAGCTCTTCCATTTTATTAACCTCTTCAACTCTTATAAGCCATACAGATATTGTTGGAGGCGTTGTTTCACTCCAACATCGTGGTATACACGATCTGGCGGCATTAAAGAGATGACGTAAGATTAATTTATTATATATTTTCCCTGGTATGTTGGATGCATGTAATAAAAAAAAACGCTGGGTCTACCGGGAGAATGTAATCTGTAAATTTCTGAGATATCCCCGTATCCGATTGGCATCTCTGACATCTATCCGATATCGAGGGTGAATACTTATGAAGCAGTGAGGGTGTGCGGTACCATCTCGTCAGTATTTTAAAATTTGTTTCTTGTGCGCATATACATATTGATGAATTTAAGGTGTTATATATAATCTGCCTTTGTGGTAAAGGGGGAAAAAGATCTTTCCAATTCCATTTCCTTAGAAACGGGGGAACATATTCATCTGGGGGGGCAACCAGTAAGGCATACATTTGTGAGAGTGTATGAGAGGAAGCTCCCACCTCTTCTCATATTTTTTCTAGTGTAGTCCTTGGTCGTTGAAACCTGCCCAGGGGAGGTAGGGTATTAAAAAAGTGTTTTAACTGTACACCACTCCAAAAATCTAGGCAATACTGATCATTTGGTGATGTCAGGACCGCTATTGAAGGCCATGTCGCAGATTGTGCAAAATGTGAGGCCTGATAACATTGTGAGTCTAGCAGTCTCCTAAAAGGGCCCTGTTGCACTCCCAGAGGAAAACAAGGATTCCCCAATATAGGATATAGAGGAGAATATGAAGGTGATAATGAAGTCGTCTTACATATCCGAGAACATATCCACAGGGTAGGCCCTATAGTTGGATGTTTCTTAATGGTAGTATCAATATCTGTAAAACACCACACCGCTCGTCGCAATGGGACCCTGCTTTGTGATTGCTCAATTTTTGGCCATAATTTAAACTCTGTGTGCCTACACCAGTCTATTAGTCTCCCCATATGGGCAGCCTGGTAGTATTTCTTTATGTCCGGTACTGCTAGCCCCCCATGTTGTTTAGGCATAGACATAAGTCGTTGTATTCTATGTCTCTTATTTGCCCAAATGAATTTTGTTATCAGTACATTTACTTGTTTGAAGAATTCTGGGGGTATATGGATCAGTAAGGTTTGAAAAAGGTAAGATAATTTAGGTAGAATTGACCTTTTAATTTATATTACATCTCCCTATCCAGGAGAAAGGGCCTTGGTGCCATTTAGACAATAATAGCTTAACTCTACTAAGTAAAGGTGGAAAATTCCTCTCATACACTTGTTTTAATTTAGGAGGGATATACATACCCAGATACTTAAGTGCTATATTAGTCCATCTAATTTAAAATTTGTTTTTAAGTTATTTACATGTGATACCAACATAGATACTCCCATTGCCTCTGATTTATTCATATTTATTTAAAGATAGGATAATTCCCTATACTGATGTAGTTCTTTTCAAAGGTTCGGTAAGGATATGGATGGTTTGGTCAATGAAAAGAAAAGGTCGTCTGCATATGCAGATATCTTATAGTTTCCTTCCCCCGTTCGTATCCCCGTTATATCTGGGTTCTGCCTAATCCTACATAAAAATGGTTCCAATGAAAGAGTGAACAGGAGGGGTGATAGGGGGCACCCTTGACGAGTTCCATTGCAAATCGAGAATGGTTCTGATAAAGTCCCATTTATTTTAATTTGTGCCATAGGTCTCGAGTAAACACTCGATATCCACCCCATCATATTTCCTCCCATTCCCACATATCTTAGGACCGACATCATGAAGGACCAATTGACCCGGTCGAGCACTTTTTCCGCATCTGTACCCAGAAACACAGAGGGCGTGTTGGTGGAATCCGCCAGGTGAATAAGATTCAACACTTTGATAGTATTGTCTCGTGCTTCACGAGTTGGTATAAAGCCCACTGGGCCACATAAAGATTAGACTGCACATAGGTCTGACTGTATACCTGCATAGGGGGGGCCGGCTCCTCCCCCCCTTCCTCCTTCTTTTTTTTTTTTGGATCGCAAAATACTTGTTGATATCCCTTCCACCTCCCCCCCTCTCTTTTCTTTTTGTTTCTATATCGCTTCTCTATGAGGAGCTCAGCGGTCCGGAACAAAACCTGTTATACACGGGCATCTCTCAGCTGGGTTGCAACATTAGGAGAGAATATAACAGACCTATCCCAGAAAGAAGAAGGGTACAGCATATAAACAAAGAGTAAAACTGGGGAAACGAATAAGACCTACTAACAAAAATAAGATGAGCAAAACCACGAGGGGGACGGCCCCCAAAACTCCTAGGAATAGTACAGCAAATAGTACAATTAAACAGTACATGACCCAGGAGGTAAGCTCAAAGAGCCCAGGAACAGGAGTACAAAAGCAGGACAAAAGTGGTAAGACAACAGAAAAGGGGTCAAGGAGTGTGGAAAAGGGAGGAGGGACATCAGATCGATCTAAAAGGGACCAAACAACAGAAAGTGAACTAGAAACAAGCAGAGCAGAAGAGCAATGGGCAGATGCACAAATTCCTACCAAGGGAGATATGAACGAGATGCTAATGAGATTGGAAAATGCTATAAAGGCAGAAATTAATACTTTAAGAATAGATTTCGGTCATCTCTTGTCAAGAGTAGAAGCGATGGAAGAAAGAGCGGATGAACAGGATCGGGAACTAAGCAATTTAAAAGAGCAGGACAAAATAATACAACAAAACCAGAGAAATATACAATACCGATTAGAAGACCAAGAGAACAGAAACAGAGGACAGAACTTGAGAATCCGCTCTCTACCAGAGGAAAAAGGAGAATACCTGAGGAAGATTATGAATACAATATTCAAGCCCATATTTGATATGGAAGCAGAAGACTCCCTTAAAATCGAGCGAGTGCATCGTGTCGGTAAACTAAGGAACGGAGAAGCCGACTGGCCGAGAGATATTATCGTAAGGTTCCGGCATTATGAATAAAAAGCGGATATTTCAATGAAAATTAGAGGAAAACCTCCTATCCAATTTCAGGGAAAGGAGCTACAGATCTTCACAGACTTAGCACCTGAGACATTGGCAAGGAGGCGACTATTGAAGCCACTTTTGGAGCAAATGAAGACACAGAATATCAAATATAACTGGGGGTTCCCGGCCTGTCTTATAGGCCAGAAAGAAGGAAAATCAGCAAGATTAAGGTTCCCTGAGGAACTTGTAGGATTCTGTAACAAATTAGATTTGCAGGTCCCAGACTTACCGGGGTGGATAGAGAAAGATAACTGAGACTTGGGTCAAAGGATACTAGGAGTTTGAAAGGGAGGAGGAGGTGGGGGTTTTCTGGCATCTCCAGGCTACCTCACCCTCCCCAAATTTAAGGAGAGGGGGAGGAAGGCTGAGCGGCAGGGTCTGAGCTGCACCTCCAAAATGAGAGAACCAGGAGGAAAGACCATTAATGGTTCTAAGGCCAATAATGGGCCAAAAGTGAGGGGGCAGGAGGGGAGGGAGGGGGTTGGAAAGGGGAGTGTTGGAGGGAGGAAAGGGGGGTTCTGTAAAGGAGAAGTGGGAGGAAGGGGGAAAGGAAAGAGGGAGGGACTGGAGGGGGAGGGAAAGGGGTTTGTAAAGGGGAGAAAGGAGGGGCTTCTACCTCTTTGACTCTTCAAAAAAGAAAGGAAAAAGGTGATGAAAAACAGATAAAACGTAAATAGTTCAGAGGGAAAAAAATATATATATACATGTCAGCAATACATTTCCTGTCCTACAATGTTAGAGGTCTTAATATACCTACCAAAAGACATAAGGTCTTAAGAGAGCTTAAGCATTTTAGAGCAGATGTGGTCTTCTTACAGGAGACCCATCTGACCCTAGAATCAAATATTAAATTATATTCACCCAATTTCCCGAACTGGTTCTATGGAGATACTATCTCTAAAAGGGCAAGAGGGGTTGCAATAGGGTTCTCTAGGGAAATGAGGTTCACGTTGGAGGATAGAATGACGGACAAAGATGGTAGATATATTTTTCTAAAAGGAAAGCTGGGGGAAATTAAATGTACCTTGGCAAACATCTATGCTCCTAATGTGAACCCCATTAAATATCTTATTGAAATTCTGGGGAAATTGAAGGATTTTGGTGTGGGATATATAATTTTGATGGGAGATATGAACTTTTGTTTGGATCCGGCAGTGGATAGTACATCCCGGATACAGGGGACAAATAACATACAACTGACAAAGATAAAACAAAAAATGCATAGCAGTCAGATGGTTGACATATGGAGGACTATGCATCCAAAATCAAAGGATTATACGTTTTTCTCCCCTGTACACGGGACGTACTCGAGGATAGACCACATAATGATCGAACACAGAATGCTGGATATGGTCATGGAATCAAATATAGAAATTGCCTCACTCTCTGACCATGCCCCTGTATGCATGAAACTAAAAGTACCCGAATATCATAGACAACCCTATAACTGGCGACTAAATGAAGAACTGCTCCGGGACGAAGAAGGATTAAAAAATGGTGAAAAAGGAATTAGAACATTACTTCCAGACAAATGACACGGAAGGGATATCAGGGGCAACCCTATGGGAGGCACACAAAGCCTACATTAGGGGGATCTTGATCTCGGAAGGGGCAAGGAAAAAAAAGAGAGAAGTAGAAAACGTAACTTGTTGATAGAAGAAATATTCTAAATCGAGCAAAAACTTAAAAAACAACAGGGGCAACAAGAGCTATATCATGAATTAGTGATGAAAAGAGGGACGAACTTAAAGAATTAATGGAACAAGAGACTAAAATGAAATTACACTGCATAGCAAAAGAAAGATACAATTGGGGGAATAAGTCTAGTAAACATCTAGCAAGAATGGTACAAAATAAAAAGACCAGAAATTTTATAGAAAAGATTTTAAAAAAAAGAACGGAGAGGTAGTGCACACAACTAAGGATATAGCAGACACATTTAAAAACTACTATGAGGGGTTGTATTCAGTGGAGCAGTGGAGAGATGGCGGGTAGGAGAGAAACAACTAAAAATAAAAGAATTCCTAAGAAAGGCGGGATTGCACAGGATCAATGAGAATGAGAGAACGGCATTAGCTAAATCTATAACGGAGGAAGAAATAAGTAATGCACTGAGAGACCCAGCCCCAGGGAAGAGTCCCGGCCGCGATGGGTTTACAGCGTTATATTTTAAAAAATGTAAGGAGATTTTGATACCCAGGATATGCAAATATATAAACGGATTAGGGACGGACTATGAAATGGGAAGGGAGGCCTCAGTAGCTATAATAACGGTTATACCAAAGGAGGGGAAAGATGAAAGGTTATGCTCTGGATATAGGCCGATCTCGCTATTAAACGCGGATGTAAAACTTTACGCAAAAAATTTCCTGGCAGAAAGAATGAAGGGATTGGTGCCCACACTGGTCCATCCGGATCAGGTAGGATTTATCCCAGGCAGGGAGGGGAGGGACAATGGAGTGAGAACATTGCTCCTCCTCCAGAAAATAAAAGAGAATGGGTCCCCAGGTCTACTCCTGTCAGGAGATGCAGAAAAGGCATTTGACAGGGTAGACTGGGGACTCATGATACAAACCCTAGAAATCATGGGCCTGGGAGCCAGGATGATACAATGAATTAAAACATTATATCAGCACCCTATGGGTAGGGTTAAAATAAATGGCACACTGTCTCCAGCTTTTGAGATGAAAAATGGGACAAGACAGGGTTGCCCCCTGTCCCCCCTTTTGTTTGTGCTGTCCCTAGAATCTCTCCTCGCAATGGTACGAAACAACCCTGACATTAAAGGTATTAGAATAGAGGAAGACAAACATAAACTCGCAGCCTTTGCGGACGATGTCTTGTTCTTTATTAGTAATCCCAGGACCACGTTACCAAATTTACTTAAAATTTTCAAACAATACGGCAAAATATCAAACTTCAAAGTTAATGTAGCTAAAACTGAGATTCTAAATGTCAATATTGGAAAGGTAGAAGAACAGAGCCTAAGAAAAGAGTTTGATTTTCCTTGGCAGAAGGAACTCAAGTACTTAGGGGTAAAACTCGCCAACTCAATAAAAAAAATATATAAGATAAACTATATCCCTCTATTAGATGAAATAAAAAGTGAAATTAGAAAGATGATAAACCGCCCGATATCATGGATAGGAAGAATTAACATCCTGAAGAGGGTTTTGCTGCCAAAGATTTTATATAAATTTCAGATGTTACCAGTTGCAATACCTCAACCGTACTTCAGAGTGTTAAAGCGGAGGTTCACACAAAATATTAACATTAGCTTATCCTGATTAGTGCACCATATACGTATACATAAGCCTAATGTTTTTTTTTTTTTGTGATGATTTAAATACCTTTAATAAGCTTTGTAAAGGTGGACTTCCGGGTTTTCCTCCCGCGGGAGTAGGCGTATCTCTTTTCCCCGTCGCTGGGATGTCTCTGCAATGTCTCCTGGGAGCACAGCGTCATGCTTCCCAGGAGACAATGATGAACGTTATCCATCGAAATCTCTCGAGATTTCACTCGTCGCGTGACTCATCAAGCTGGTCACGTGACGAGGGCGAATCCAATTCCGCCATCTTAAATCAGGGCACACGGGTGAATAGATAGCAACCAGGAAGTGTTGACGGCGCTGCTCGCCGTCAACACTGCTCATGCGCGAGATGCCGGGGGACTAGCATTCACCGATTCCCGGAAGTCCGTGCTTGTGGGCTTCACAATGCCCACAAGCAAAATGGAACATGCAAGAATTGTTTTTTAAAAGTTTATCTTTTAAACTAAAACGGACGGGGGATGGTTTTAATTGCGAAAAAAGTGAGTACCAAGTTGTTATCTGAAACATTATTGATTGCACAGAAAAAAAAAAAGGTTGTACCGCGGAACTTCCGCTTTAAGAAAGATGCTAATGAACTTCGTGTGGAAGAATAAAAAACATAGCATCTCCTTCTCGGTATTAAAACAGGAAAAAAAACATGGAGGGCTGGCAGTGCCAGACATTAAAAAAGACTACAATGCGGTGGTGTTGTCCCGGATAGTTGAATGGGTCAAAGACAGGCACGAAAAAAGGTGGGTAAAAATTGAGGAAATGGCAAATACACAATTGGGAGGTGTAATATGGAACCCCCTCCCCCCCCCCCCCTCAGTATAGAGCACTAGGTGAAAACACTCACGTTTTGACACGAATAGCACTTAAAATCTGGGACAGGTTACATAAACAAATAGATAGGGACTATAATTCTCCCCTTATAGAATTAAAAGAAAATGAATATTTTGCACCGGGAAAAAAAACAGTGGGAGGAAGTTGGATTAAAAAAGATAAAGCACAGTTAAGAGATATAATTTTAAAAAAGGGAAAATTACACCATTTCAGGAATTAAGACACAATAGGGAATTAATGATATTAGATGAATGGAGGTACCATCAGTTAACCCACTTTGTACAAAGCCTCCCCCAGCCAATTAGGTCAGGGGAGGAGCTTACGACGTTGGAACGGCTTTGTACGGCCGATAATCCAAAAGGAACTATATCAAAACTCTATAAATTGCTGTTGACAGTGGACGAACTGGAGATACCCCCATTTATAAAGAAATGGGAAAGGCAACTGGGAATACACAGGGATAAAAGGACTATAGAGAGAATAATAAAATTGACCCACTCATCTGCTATGGACAACAGGACCGCAGAGATGAATTATAAGTGTATTACAGGTTGGAACGCCACACCAGATAAATTGAGTAAATTTCAAGTGGGGCAGAATGCAGAATGTTGGAGAGGATGTGGAGAAAGGGGAACAATGGCCCACTTGTGGTGGCAGTGCCCTAAAATCCAAAAATACTGGGAAAAAATCCTGGAAATTATAAAAGCAATTACAGAGAAGGAGATTAAAATAGATCCTTGGATAGTCCTAATCCATGGAGGAGAGGGAGGACTAAAACAGTATAAAGAGTCACTGATCCCACATCTACTAAACTCGGCCAAAAGGTCGATCCCAAAAAAATGGCGAGAAGTGGAAAGTCCTTCTGTATGGGAGTGGATTGACTCTGTGGAAGAAACATACAGTATGGAGGGACTGAAGTATGGCGTAGAGGAGGAAAAAAAAGTATTTAAAAACAAGTGGGAATGTTGGAAAGAATTTAAGAAAACATGGAGTTATGCAGAAAATCTGAGAAGATAGAGGAAAATCGGTAGAAAATAAGAGGTAGAAGGGGGGAGGGGGGTATATAGTGAAAAGGGGGGGATGGGAGGGTGAAATAGAGATTTTACAAATGTGAATATAAGGAGAGTTTCCTAGAACTCATGTTTATTTTTGTGTATGCATTGTCTTGGCTGGGTAAATGGAAATGTATTGATGTAACATAACTGGAATTTTGATAAAATAAAATAAAGAATTTAAAAAAGAAATAAAGCCCACTTGGTCGGGATGTACTAAGGTTGTCAAATGTGGTTGGATACGTGTAGCTAGGATTTTTGTAAATATTTTAAGATCTACATTTAATAGGGATATAGGGCGATAACTACCACATGCTGATGGATCCTTATCCTCCTTAGGTATAAGAGTAATATATGCTTTTAGCGCTTCGGGGGAAAAACCTGTATTATGTCCTAATGCATTAAACGTTTGTATCATGTGTTTGCCTAATTGTGGAAGAAACGTCTGGTAATATTTGTGTGTGAAACCATCCGTGCCTGGTGCTTTCCCGGATTTAAGTGACCTAATAGCCTCTTGTAGTTCCTCAATAGAGATAGCGATTTCCAGTTCCTCTTGAATCTGATCTGATAGCTGAGGGATACCTGAGGAAGATATATATTCCTCAATCTTATTTTGTGGCTGTGATCTATTTGATAGGTTATAGAGGGACTTGTAGAATTCGCAAAAAGTCTACGCAATCTGGTTAGATTTATGCACTTTTCTACCCCCTGTATCCACTATGTGTGGTATATAGGATTGGGCTTGTTGTTCCTGTAGGGCTCTAGCTAGTTGACGACCGCACTTATCTCCACTTTCATAATAGTATTTTCGACATGACTGCAATGCTGCCTTGGCTCTGTACTGAAGAATCGATGTCACCTGTCTACGTAAGTTAAATAGTTCCGCCTCCCCCCCAGACCCGGTATTCTGTTTATGTTGAGTCTCTAGGGTATGTATATCTGTCAGTAATTTATTTATTTCAGCTTCCCTCTCCTTTTTAATTCTAGACCCGTGCTTAATAAATACCCCCCTTTATTACCGATTTGTGTGCCTCCCATATACTCCCTAAATCCATCTCAGGTGTATTATTCTCTTGGAAGTATTACTGTATTTCTTTGGTGATATCCTCTACTACCGCCTTGTCTTCCAACAGGCTCTCGTTGAGTCTCCACTGTGTAGTATTTGGCAATGCATACTCATTCATATTCAATGTCAATGTCACCGGTGCATGGTCTGACCACGTAATATTCCCTATATCTACTGCTTTAACCATTGTTAGCATGTAATGAGGGATGATAAACCAGCCAATACCTGAGTACACCTGATGTGGGCCTGAATAAAAGGTATAATCCCTTTCGTCGGGGTGGTACAGTCTCCAAACATCGGTGAGTTGATGATCATAAAGAGTATGCAAAACTCTCTTCCGGGTGCCTGTGGTAATTGATGAACTTCCTACCGATGTATCCATCTTTGGGATCCAGGGTAAAATTAAAATCTCCACCCAACACAAGTTTCCCCTCCGCAAATTTCATTAGTCTTTTTACTACCGAACAGATAAATTGATCTTGGTTGTAGTTCGGGGCGTATGCCGTAGCCAACGTCACTTTGATGACACCCATCATACCCTTCAGAAATAGAAATATGCCCTCCGGGTCCATTTTAGTATCTATCAACTTCCAGGGTATCTGCCTAGATACCAAGATGGATACACCTCTAGATTTGGATATCCCATTGCATGCATGGTATGCAAAGGGATAAGAATTGTTCTTTAAAATTGGTACCTTACCCTCTTTAAAGTGGGTTTCCTGAATATAAGCCACATCAGAGTGTAAACGTTTTAAGTCTTGGAGAAGCATCCTCCGCTTCTCTGGTATATTAAGGCCCTTTACATTAAAATAAGTAACTTTCAGTACCTCCATCCCTGACTGCGGAAAAAGAGCAAGAAAAAAAAAAAAAAAAAAGGGAAAAAAACACACAAAAGACGGAAAAAAAAAAAAAAAAAAAGGGTCCCCCTTATCTATCTCTTCTTTAGAGAAGGCGCACTTCTGCAACCTCTCCAAGAGGGTTCAAAGCTACTCCGCTTTATACACTCAACTTTCTTACTACTCCTATTCCTCCTATACTTTTGAGTGCTGACCTAATAGGGGAATATGGCTGAGCATGGCCCAGGGTGAGCCCTCCCGGGTATTTCCCCACCCGCTCCTCTAGTCTACCTTTCAGTGTGTATTAAAGGTTGAGATCCTATAATATCTGTTATCTATATCTCTTAACCATCTCACCTATATCTAATGCCCTTCAGTCTCCCCGTTTCATATTTTATAAAAGGTAACAACTGCGCTAGCAAACAGTTAAAAAACTTCTAAACATTAGGCAGCAGAAATAGTGTGACAACACCTCAAACAATAAACAAAGAAAAAACTGCGCCACTTTTAACCAAAGTCTATTAGGAATTCGGAACTTATTTAGATGTGTATGGAAATCTATCAGGCATCACACCAAAATAGTCCAGTGGCAATTAACCAATCATCTAAATTAGTCCATAGGTCATTAGGGTGACCCCAAACTTCACACCACCGTGATTACTCAAAGCAAGCCGTGAAGAATCCACCACCAAAGAGAGGGGGAGCAGCTTAGCAGAAGCCAAGCGGTTAATGGCATTGGACCTTTGACCCAGCTGCAGCCTTTGGTGATGCAAAACGTCCCTTCCACAGCCAGTATTCTCATTCGGATGGTCCGTACACACAGTATCCAAATCATACACCCAGCATGGAATAGAAAAGGGCAGGCCAATAGCGTAATTCCGTATGGTATTAGATTTATTAAAAAATATAGGTCATACTTACAAAGTAAAATCAGCATGTAAACAGTAAAATGCCGGCCGGCATATCGGAAGCCTCACTCCTCGAACGTGGTGACGTCACTGAGCGTCCTCCTAGACGCGTTTCGTCATTCAATGGACGTTTTCAATAGGAATTTATACTTCATGCATATTTCGTACATATTCATATTTCATCCGTATTCCTATACCTTCATACACATGCCTATATTCTCATATGTCTTCTTATATACCTTGTATATCTTGAATATTTTTTTTTTACGCATTTTTTTTACACATTTTATTACAATTAACCAATTAATCCAAAAAGGACCTTATAATGGGAAAAAAAACAACTGAAAAAATAAATCAAAAATAATATATATACACGGGGGGGGAGGGAGACCCACCCCTCATAGAGTCATGGGGGGGGCTACTTATTCTAATATTCTCCAGGATATATAAACAAATATGATAAAGGGTATACATAAAAAAAAACACAAAATACTCTCTGCCCCCCTGTGTCTCACTCCTCCCCTTATCCCTCTCTCCCTAATCTTATACCATTAAGTGTTAACATCGGTGTTTGTATCTGAGCTTTAGTGTATGAGTGCTTGTGTACTGTGTCCTCTCTGTTATTTACTCCACCCTCTCTCTAACATATATTAGTTGTGGGAGAGGGGGAAAAAAAATTCCCCCCCCCCAGGGTCCTATTCTCCTGACCCCTATTTATTATCTATGTGTCTCTGTGCTTATCTATATCTATATGTGCCTATATGTATACCTTAAGTTCCCTACACCCCCTCTTTTTCTATTCTTCTACCCCATCCCCCCCACTTCATATTCCTTGTGTGAGGGGAGGTATAGAGGCAAACAGGGGGCCTCCAACCAGATGCCTTACTTCTTCCTACCCCTACCCCTACCTATCCAAACCCTCCATAACCTCTGACCCCCTGACATAAGAGAGGAAAAAAAAGAAAAGAACAACACACAAAAAAATAGAGACTGCCACCTTAAGCATTACACTTGAAGTTATGCCTTTCGTTTGTTAAAGGATCCCTGTCCCTATTCCTGTCAAATAGTGGCATATAGTTCATGAACCCTTCATAAACCCCATAATCTCAACTCCAACGCCCCCTTCACTCCCCTCAAAAAAAAAAAAAAGACAAAACAAGCAAGGGGGGGGGGGGGATTTCACTTTGGATTGAACCTGTGTTTGGACTAAGCAATGTGTTCACTTTGCAAGGCATCCATAGATGCATGTTCTCACCTTTCTTTGGCTGTCTCACTGTTTATTTAGCAGACAGGAATAAAAGGGAAGCTGTTAAGTAGAATTGCTTACATAGGGCTATCGCATGGGCAAATCACCTGCCTTTTCTTACCCAGAGTTGTTGCGTATTATCTTTAGAGGTCGACCGATATATCGACCGATATTTAGCCTTTTTAAAGAAATTGGCATTGGCTGATTATTATGTAAAAAGAGGCCGATTGTTTGGGATTTGAGGCAGGGGTGTGCTGGGTGGAAATCCCCCCCGCCCACCGTCTATTCTATATGGCCACTATTACGGCCGCTGTCTGCTGACTTTTTTTTCCCCATTGGAGGAAGTCAGCAGCGGCGGCCGCCGATTGTCTGTTCCCGGCCGCGCTGCATTCTGGGGTTTGTAGTCTGGAGGCAGGGCGTACAGCACATCAGGGGACGAATGAAGCAGTCTTTGGCCATGCGAGGGGACAGAACGGAGCCGGGAGCGCTCCGCTGGTGGGCACTGATGAGGTGGCAGTGAAAGACAGCTTGGCACTGGTGAGCTTGGCACTGGTGGGCACTGGTGAGCTTGGCACTGGTGGGCACTGGTGGGCACTGATAAGCTTGGCACTGGTGGGCACTGATGAGCTTGGCACTGGTGAGCTTGGCACTGGTGGGCACCGGTGAGATTGGCACTGGTGGGCACCGATGAGGTTGCACTGGTGGGAACCAATGAGGTTGCACTGGTGGGCACCAATGAGGTTGCACTGGTGGGCACCAATGAGGTTGCACTGGTGGGCACCAATGAGGTTGCACTGGTGGGCACCAATGAGGTTGCACTGGTGGGCACCAATGAGGTTGCACTGGTGGGCACCAATGAGGTTGCACTGGTGGGCACCAATGAGATGGCACTGATGGACACTGATAGGCTGCAACACCACCTCTCCACCCTAAACAATAGCCTCCTCCCCACCTCTCCACCCTAGATTCTTATGAGATGAAGGAAAAAGAAAAAAAATCGGCTTAAAATATCGGCCGCAAAAATCGGCGACATATATCAGCCATCGGCCGCCCCGATTTCTAAATATCGGCATCAGCCAGAGAAAAACCCATATCGGTCGACCTCTAATTATCTTTGTCTCGCTGAATGGAGAGGCAGAGGGAGCGCAGAAATATAAGCATAGGCTTCCGTAAATGGACAGGTTGCTTTTTGAAGCATAATTTAAGGAGTATAAATGATACCTGCTACATATAGCTCATATTTAAAAATAATGAATTCTAAAGAAGTATTTTGTTTTATGTTGGATAAACAAAATTTTTTAAATGTTATTTGGGAGTTAATTTGCATGTGTGACAGGGTGACAACACAATAGAAAACAGTTGCCACCCTATAACAGGAAGTGTCTGAACAAGGACCTTCATAGCAGGATTGCTATAAATTATTTTATAAAAACCTGTAGATTTAAAACATCTATGCTAATCGCACAGTACAGGACACGGGTAACTTATCAATACACAATGAGGTAGATTTACTAAAGCTGGAGTACTTAGAATCTGGTGCATCTCTGCATTGTAACCAATCCGCTTCTAACTTTAGCTTGTTCAAATTAAGCTTTGGTAATACAACCTGGATGCTGATTGATTTCTTTGCAGAGTTGCACCAGAGTTTGCAGTCTCCAATTTTGGTATATATCTTTAGTCTATGCTTTCCAGTGGCCCACAACCAGTTTGTTGCATTGCCAACGATCTTGGCACCCTTGCTTGCCCTTCTCAAGACTCAGGGCGTCCAGGTGACAGGCTATCTAGATGACCTCCTGAGGGAGTCACCTCTCAGCTATGACAATCAAGCTACTTCACTCCTTTGGCTGGGAAAATCTGCTCTTTAGCCTTCCATGTGCCTTGAATACTGGAATCTGATCCTGGCTACATTCAAGATAAAGGTCTTTTTTTTTTTAGAAAATAAAGTTGTTTCTCTAAGAGCTTATGGTCGACAACTGAGATTCAAAAGAAATCCCACAATGGGATTTGCTATCAGAGTTCTGAGTCTAATGGAGGCCTCCTTTGAGGCAGCGCCTTTTACCCAGATCCATTCAAAAACTCTCCAAATAAACATTCTCTCAGCGTGGAAAAAGGCAGACTGGCTGCCTTAAGGGAAACAAACCAGCTTCTATCATGGATAGAAGATCATCGTCCAGCAATTCCTATGGTCCACATCTCAGGTATGGACAACTGGCAGATGGATTATCTCACCCGCCACTGCTTGGACTAATGCCACGTACACACGGCCGGACTTTCCATTGGGAAAACCTCCGTCGGAATTTCCGGCGGAAAAATAGAGAACCTGCTCTCTATCCAAGTCCGTCGGAAATTCCGACAGGAAAAGTCTGATGGAGCATACACACGGTCGGAATTTCCGATGAAAATCTCCCATCAGACTTTTGCTGTCGGAATTTCCGATCATGTGTACGGGGCATAAGAGGAATAGTCTCTTCATCAAGATGTGTTCAATCTGATATGCCAAAAATTGGGGACTCCAGATGTGGACATTTTGGCCTCCAAATACAACAGACTAACTAGAACATCTGCTTTGGATGCTCTAGTTTTCTACTCGTCTCCGTTCAGGCTAATCTATGCCTTCCCTCTTCTGAGCATTCTGCTTCAACTGCTCAATAATATAGAGCAAGAGAGGAAGATGGCAGTTCTTCTGGTGCCAAAATGGCCCAGAAGAACCTGTTTAACAGACATACTTGGACTTTTTGCAGAAAACCCCTGCCCTTTTTCCAACAGGCTAGATATGCTGTCTCTTATCCGCCCTACTTCACAGTCTCTGGCTTTAATGGCATGGCTAACAAGGAGACAAGCCGCTCAGGTGTGGTCGTCTTCAGACGTGATGGTACTCACAGAAACCCCGGGTGCAGGCAATGCATATGCAAGACAAAAGAAAAGGAATTCCTTCTGGACAGCCGCACTCTGAATAAAATTGCCTTTATTGTAAATCCACCACAGCACTACAAGTCACAGCACACTTGGTTAAGCTGACGCGTTTCACACTATACTCGTGTTTAATCATAGCTATCTAACACACAAAATCATTTCTAATATATAACCCTCATAAAAAACCATGTGATCAAAACCAAGGGGAAATGGGTAATTAGTGTTTAATTGATAAATTTGTAGTAAACTTTTTTTGGGGGGTCTAATACCTTTTTAACTATTCTGTCTCCATAATTTGGAGCTTTTCTGTAGATAAAACCTGGTTTCAGTGGAATAACATTCCTGAGTATTTTATCAAGTAAAAGGATGTGCCAGTGAGAGGAAAAGATCTTTTCAACTTCTTTATATTGTGAGTGATATCCAGAAATGAAGCTCCACTCATGTATATTTTTGTTATGCAGAGGTGCGGTATCCGTTAGACAAACTCTTCTAGGTATTTTTAGGAGGTCACTTATAATTGTATCAATGCATATTTCTTTGTAGCCCTTTTCTATGAATTTTCCTTTTAGGGTCAGTACTTGGGACTTGTAATCTTCATCGTTAGTGCAATTTCGACGAACTCGCATTAGTTGACCTTTCGGCATGTTCTTAAGCCACATCGGGTGGTGTCCACTTTGTGTTGGGAGGTAGCTGTTAGAGTCAGTTGGCTTAAAGTAGACTTTTGTTCCCAATTTATTACCAGTCCGAAAAATATTCAAATCCAAAAAGTGGATACTTTGTTGGTTGTATTCACTAGTGAGTCTAATATTGCACTTATTGTCCGTTAGTTCTTCTAAAAACATTTCCAATGAAGATAAAGTACCCGCCCAGATAAAAAATAAATCATCGATATATCTTCGATATAAAATCAGCTGATCTCTCCTGTGATTAAAAATGGTCTTATCCTCCCATTCCGCCATAAATAAATGATGGAAGTTTGAATTAGGAGGAATTTATCTTGCAAGGCTCATTTGATTTACTGTTCTGGTGAGTTTGAACCCCAGCGGGGGACCTTATATCACATCTGTGGTGAAGATTGGGAGCTGGTGTAGGGTGCACGATTCATCCATCTCTTAGAAACACCTACCACACTAAGAACTGTGACTTTACTGCATCCTTTGTGATTTTACTTCTTTTCCACCATACCGCATACATTTTTTGAAGTTGGACATTATCCAATACTAAGCGCTGTTTTATCAAATAGACTCTGTTCTTAATTTTTTGATACTTTTTATGTATATATATATATATAAACCCCAATGGAAAGTGAAATGAGTAAAATTACAAAAAAGTGTAAGTGGTATTCCAGTGAAAAACTGAAATAAAATGAAACAAAATTGATTCTAAAATATACGTGTAAATAGATAAATGAATACATGTTTTTTTATGAGGGGTATATATTAGAAATGATTTTGTGTGTTTAGATAGCTATGATTAAACACTAGTATAGTGTGAAACGCGTCAGTTTGACCAAGTGTGCTGTGACTTGTAGTGCTGTGGTGGATTTACAATAAAGGCAATTTTATTCGGAGTGCGGCTGTCCAGAAGGAATTCCTTTTCTTTTGTCTTTAATGGCATGGCTGTTGCAACCCAAGTCTTAAAGTGAAATTCCAGACTAAATCTAATGAAGCTTAAAAGATGGCTCCCGCCCCCTCCTAATTCCTGTACTAAATAGCCTGTAAAAGGAGGAGGTTTAGACTTCCCTATTCTCAGGCTGCTCTGGTCCTGTCACATGATCTTCCCAGTAGCCAGGTTCTGGGGAGAGTTATAAGCAACAACAACAGATGTAATGCCTGGGTGGGGCATCTGTTGAATGTCCCTCCACTTCTCTGAAGCTGCCTGATGGGAGTTGATCACGTGACCGGAGCACCCTGCGAATAGGTAAGTATAAGCATCTTCCTTCTACAGGGTAAATGTGGAAAAAAGGGGAAAAAATTGCGCTTATCTAAAAAACGAGAAAACACAAAATGTAAGCTGCTACACAAGAATGTGACAAGAATTCAAAAAGTGATGGAAAAGTGAATGTAGCGCTGGTGGTTCAAGGAGAAAAATAAATGTCTCACTAAGTGAATATGACCACTCGGTGTGAACAATGAAAATATAAACAATGAAACCAAGTGAATATAAATGTACATGTGCTAATAAGTCCACATAAGGAAAAATAAGATGTGAAAATGTCCATCAACATAAGATGTGAAGTAACGGTGAAGATGAACGTGTAGCCACATGGATCGTCATAAGGAACTTTCTTTCAGGTGAGTAAAAGAGGATGGAATACGCTTACCAAAACCAGTGGATCTACCTGCCAGCGCCACAGATCATTCAGGCATAGGAAATCCCAACTACGAATAGGCTCAACTTGTCTGGCGACTCTGGGTAGTAGGAACCACGAACATAGCCATTAGACCCGACAGTCCACGACTGGGGACCCTGGATGGATGGTATCCTGGATATGTGGAACGACACAGAGCTCTCAGGGTGTCCACCCTGTTTCCAACAGATGTTGAGACAACTTCGAATGGAAAGAACCCCTGAAGGGGTCAGTGAAGGGCACGATGGAACAGCTCAAAAAAACGTAATCCGCCAAAACATGCAAGGAGAAAGAAAAACTGTGCTCCAATGGTGCAGGTCAAAAGATTTTTGGGTTTTAATGTAATAAAACCAACAAAAACATTAAAAGTGATCACAAGTAACAATAAAAAAAGCAATATGGGGAGTGGCGTACCAAGCCCTACGCGTTTCGTCCGACTAGGACTTCTACTGGGGCATCTACTACTACAGGGTAGTTAGGAGGGGAGTGGGAGCCATTTTAAGCTTTGATAGATATAGCCTGGAATTCCACTTTAAAGGATAGAGCGGTTTCTGAGTCTGATTCCTACCTTGCGGGAAGCAAGAAAAGGTACTTCAAGGAGAATTGATTATCTTACCTAAAATCTTACTTCTCCTTGCTGTCAATTCAGTACCAGAGATTACTTGCATTCTGTGCCTCGCATTCTTATCTACATGCAAACAGGTCTTGACTAGACGTGCACACTGAAATATTTCGTTTCGGAATTTCGTTAGAAAAATAAATTTATTTAGTTACTCCCGAAATTCGTTTTTATTTATTTCGTTTTTCGTTAGAAATTGCATTCGTCCGAAAATCTGAATTAATTAAGGTCGAATCTGTCATTGAAGGCTTATGGTGTCTGTCGAATGTTCAAAGAAGATTCGACGGAGCAGCGAAACTGTACGACGCTGCAATCGTACATTTCCGGTCGAATGTTCCGCCTACAAGCTATAGATGAATTCTATTGTATGACTAGTAATAATTATATTTTTTAATTACTATTACTAGTCAACAGGGATGAGCCGAACACCCCCCTGTTCGGTTCGCACCAGAACCTGCGAACAGACAAAATGTTAGTGTGAACTTTAGAACCCTATTAAATACAATGGACTCGAACGTTCGAAATCTAAAGTGTTAATTATAAAGGCTAATATGCAAGTTATTGTCCTAAAAAGTGTTTGGGGACCGGGGTCCTGCCCCAGGGGACATGTATCAATGCAAAAAAAAGTTTTAAAAACGGGCGTTTTTTCGGGAGCAGTGATTTTAATAATGCTTAAAATGAAAAAATAAAAGTGAAATATTCCTTTAAATTTCGTACCTAGGGGGTGTGTATGATATGCATGTAAAGTGGCGCATGTTTCCCGTGCTTAGAACTGTCCCTGCAAAAAATGTCATTTTTGAAAGAAAAAAAGTCATTTAAAACTGACTCGCGGCTATTAATGAATTGTCGGCTCCCGGCAATACATACAAAAGTCATTGATAAAAAAAAAAAAAAAAAAAAGCGTGGGGGTTCCCCAGAATTCAATTACCAGGCCCTTCAGGTCTGGAATGGATATTAAGGGGAACCCCGCCGCAAATTTTAAAAAAAATTGACGTGGGGTTCCCCCAAATATCCATTCCAGGCCCTTCAGATCTGGCATGGATTTTAAGGGGAACTCCACCCCAAATTAAAAAAAAAATGGCGTGGAGTCCCCCTAAAAATCCATACTAGACCCCTTATCCGAGCACGCAACCTGGCCGGCCGCAGGGGAAGAGGGGGGGACGAGAGAGTGGCCCCCTCCCTCCTGAACCGTACCAGGCCACATGCCCTCAACATGGGGAGGATGTCCCCATGTTGATGGGGACAAGGGCCTCATCCCCACAACCCTTGCCCGGTGGTTGTGGGGGTCTGCAGGCGGGGGGCTTATCAGAATCTGGAAGACCCCTTTAACAAAGGGGACCCCCAGATCCCGGCCCCCCCCCTATGTGAATTGGTAAGGGGTACATTGTACCCCTACCATTTCATGAAGAAAGCGTAAAAAAAATGTTTAAAAAAACACAGAAACACCTTGAAAAAGTCCTTTATTTAAAAAAAAACATTCCAGCGGTGAAATCCAGTGTCCCGCAGCGATCCCGATGTCCAGCGCTGTCCTTCATTGGTTGTGCCTGAGCGGACCTGATGGGGAACTCCCTCTCAGTGTTTTAAATGTATAGACCCGCCCCTTCTAAAGTTCCCCATCAGGTCCGCTCAGCGGACCAGATGCGGAACATGAGAAGGGGCGGGTCTATACATGTATTACCAAAGTGAGAGCAGTTCCCCATCAGGTCCGCCTCCTCGGTATGTCGGACCCGCCTACGTCATTGGCTTGAGCGGGGAACTTCCTTCACTATGTAAATTTAAATTACACAGTGAAGGAAGTTCCCCGCTCAAGCCAATGATGTAGGCGGGTCCGACATACCGAGGGGGCGGACCTGATGGGGAACTGCTCTCACTTTGGTAATACATGTATAGACCCGCCCCTTCTCATGTTCCGCATCTGGTCCGCTGAGCGGACCTGATGGGGAACTTTAGAAGGGGCGGGTCTATACATTTAAAATACTGAGAGGGAGTTCTCCATCAGGTCCGCTCAGGCACAACCAATGAAGGACAGCGCTGGACATCGGGATCGCCGCGGGACACTGGATTTCACCGCTGGAATGTTTTGGTTTTTTTTTTAAATAAAGGACTTTTTCAAAGGTGTTTGTGTGTTTTTTTTAAACATTTTTTTACGCTTTCTTCGTGAAATGGTAGGGGTACAATGTACCCCTTACCAATTCACATGGGGGGGCCGGGATCTGGGGGTCCCCTTTGTTAAAGGGGTCTTCCAGATTCCGATAAGCCCCCCACCCGCAGACCCCCGCAACCACCGGGCAAGGGTTGTGGGGATGAGGCCCTTGTCCCCATCAACATGGGGACATCCTCCCCATGTTGAGGGCATGTGGCCTGGTACGGTTCAGGAGGGAGGGGGGGCCGCTCTCTCGTCCCCCCCTTTTCCCCTGCGGCCGGCCAGGTTGCGTGCTCGGATAAGGGGTCTGGTATGGATTTTTAGGGGGACTCCACGCCATTTTTTTTAAATTTGGGGTGGAGTTCCCCTTAAAATCCATGCCAGATCTGAAAGGCCTGGAATGGATATTTGGGGGAACCCCACGTCAATTTTTTTTTAAATTTGCGGCGGGGTTCCCCTTAATATCCATTCCAGACCTGAAGGGCCTGGTAATTGAATTCTGGGGAACCCCCACGCTTTTTTTTTTTTTATCAATGACTTTTGTATGTATTGCCGGGAGCCGACAATTCATTAATAGCCGCGAATGAGTTTTAAATGACTTTTTTTCTTTCAAAAATGACATTTTTTGCAGGGACAGTTCTAAGCACGGGAAACACTTCACATGCATATCATACACACCCCCCAGGTACGAAATTTAAAGGAATATTTCACTTTTATTTTTTCATTTTAAGCATTATTAAAATCACTGCTCCCGAAAAAACGCCCGTTTTTAAAACTTCTTTTTGCATTGATACATGTCCCCTGGGGCAGGACCCGGGTCCCCAAACACTTTTTAGGACAATAACTTGCATATAAGCCTTTATAATTAGCACTTTAGATTTCTCCCATAGATTTTTCGAATTTGCCGCGAACACCCCAATTTGGTTGAATCTTCGTCGTTCATGTCGAATTGTCAAGTTAGTTTTAGCTATTTTACTGCTCCTCCTCTTTGGTTACAATCAGCCAATAACATTCATCATCATCATTTTTTTATTTTACTTCCCCCACCCAATTCCAGCAGTGATCTTTTCTCTCTATGTCAAATCTTTTCTCTCTATAATGTCGAATCTTTTCTCTCTATAATGTCGAATCTTTTCTCTCTATAATGTCAAATCTTTTCTCTCTATGTAGAATAATCTTGGACTAATAGAGTTAAGGTTAGGCACATTCGACCACAGGTTCGATGGACACAGATTGTTATTGTCAGCCTCATGTCGAATCTCCTATCTATATCGAACTGTTGTTGCAACGAAAACGAAAATTAAGCATTTGTTTATGTCGGATCTTTCGGTTTTCGGATTCTGCATTTTCGTTTTCGTTTGTTAAAACGATAACGAAAATACCTGAAATTCGGACGAAAAATGCATTCGGACGAAAACGAATGCACATGTCTAGTCTTGACTAGAGTCTAGCTCTTAGCACCCAGAAAGGTCAGGTTTCAGTCTTATCCATCAGTTTCCAAAGGCCATTGGCCTTATACAAGTCTTTATTCTAGGTGTTTTTAGTAGCAGGCCCCCTTTGCAGCACCCTGTGATTCCCTGAGACCTTCCTTTGTATCCATGAGGGATATCCCCTTGCAGAGTCTTTGCAGCAAAGTAGCCTTTCTAGGGGCCATCACATCTGTCAGATGTTCATTCTGGAGTGCTGGTGAGGCTGATTTTGACCTCCTATAAAGAAGAAAGAAAAGGTATAGCAGCTCTGGTGAGCTTTATGTAACACTGATGCCGCGTACACACGATCGGATTTCCCGTCGGAAAAACCTTGGATGGTTTTCTTTATCGTACACCACGGGACACAGAGCTAGTCATTACATAATGGGTTAAGGGTCACCAGCGGTGATTGGACACTGGCACAACCAATGGAAGACAGTTCCCCTCCATATAACCCCTCCCATCAGGGAAGTACCTCAGTTTTTTCGCCAGTGTCGAAAGGTGTTGGACGCGTTAGGAGGTGCTAAAGGAAAGCTCTACCAAAGAGACCCTCTGGGGGTAAAAGAGCTATGCTTTCGGATCCATCCAAGACGCCTACAAATGAGCTGAATCTGGATGGGATCCGGGCCTCATCCATGAGGCGTCGCCTGTAATGTCTCTCTTCGGAGGACTGGGCTCTAAGATCCAGCACTTTCGCTATTTCGCTATAAAGTCCTGGTAAGAGTCTTGTACAAGGCCCAGGGGAGAGGTATCCTTTAAATAGGAACCCATATCCCTGAAGGTTGGCACACATAGCCCACCGTGAAGGGTGAAGTTTGGTATCTGTCTGAAATCTTTCAGCAGAAAAACCTGCGGCGTGGATAAGGTGAGATTAGAAGGTCCATAACTAGGTTGGGACCTTTTTCAAAAAGTGGATGTCATCTTTTTTTCCACCACTGGGGGGAGTAAAGAGCTGAATATACTCACCTCACTCTGTTCAGTGTCGGCTTCGGCGAAGTACACTGCTCGTCACCTCCGCTGCTGAGCTTGCTGGGGCACCCCGATCCTCCTTTCAGTGGCCGACCAGACACCTGCTGATGAGAGTCCTCTCTCACTATGGCCACCGCCATAGCGCTAAGGGCCGCGCGCGCGCGCGGGAGCGCGCTTTATCGGAGGGGGGGGCGAAGGCATGCGCGGGCACGTGGCGCGCGCAGGCACAGAAACGGCGCTAAATTTAAAAGACTGTCAGTGTGAGAAGCACTGCAGCAGCAAGCAAGCTCGTTAGTTCTCTTGTTCCTGGCAGAGAAACACAGCAGCTATACAGGGACGTAAGACTCCATGTGGTTGGATTGGGTACTTCCTAGAAGACATCCATGTTATGCATAGTTATGTGTTAAAAGTTGCATACTTAATGTATTTGCTAAACTGAACACGGTAGTATATGCATTTAGGTACCTTGTATTTTGTCTAAGCAGTAAGCCTTCCAGGGGAAGTAATGCGGACAAAAAGAGATAAGAAAGCACCACCGCCTGAAAGGAGGCTCTAACTGTGCTGACTCGGTACCTTTCTCTCCTGTGTTGCTAAATGCACCTGTTCAGGATGAGCCATTACCTCTGTCAGGTATGGCGGCTTCCCCAGTGAAGCCTGGGCCTGTATATGTCACTGAGGACACTTTATCAGCTGCCCTAAATAATCTGGAGGAAAAAATTGCTACCTTAATCGCTAAGTCCTCTAAAAAGGGACAATAAGCGAAGCAGGTCTCTTCCAGTATTGGACCTCCCTTCATTAGTACCTGAGGGAGGAGGATGAGGAGGAGGAGGCTACATCAGCAGAGGATGAGGAGCCAGATTTTAAGGTCACAGGTACAATGCTATAGCAGTGCATTTAAGTTAACCTCTGCGGAGGTAACGGAATTACCTGTCTCCTCCCTAGGGTCATTAAGATCCCTGCAAGGTGCATGCTCCTTCCCGGTTCATCCGTTACTAGAGGATCTAATATACGCAAACTGGCAACATCCAGATAAGCGTTTCTCACCTCCAAAAAGGTTTAACATTCTTTATCCTATGGGGGAAATTTTTTTTTTAAAGAAATGGAGCCTGCCTGCGGTAGTTGCGGCTATTTCTTGTGTAAATAAAAACCTGACATGTCCGGTGGATAATGTACAAGGGTTTAAAAGATCCTTCTGAGAGGAAGTTGAAATCCTCCTTCCTTTTGGCCGGCTCAATTACCCAACCTGCAGTAGCAGCAGTCGGTATGTGTCAGGTCATCAGCCAACAGGTAAAGCAGGGGCTGAAGGAACTGCCTTCAGAGCAGGCTAGAAATTGGGTGAATTTGCCTAAAGCCTTATGCTTCACAGTGGATGCCATGAGAGATTCTATCATACAGGCATCACGCCTTACACTCCAGCTGGTACAGATGCGCAGAGTACTTTGGCTTAAGCATTGGTCAGCGGAAACCCCATGCAAAAAGCTGTTGGCAAGTTCCCGTTCCATGGCGAACGCCTATTTGGGGAAGATTTAGAAAAATATATACAGAAGATATCAAGTGGTAAAACGACTTTTACCTGAGAGAAAGAAAAACAAGAGATCTTGTTTTAAACGCTCTCTCTCCCCAGCTCCCGGGAAATCTGACTCCAACCAGTGGCGGCGGCCTGTTTTAGCCGCCCACAAAAGCCAAGGGGCAAGCTCAGAAGAACAAGAAGCCGTGGGGTGCAAGAGCTAATAAGCAAGCCCCCAAAGCCTCTCAGTGAAGGGGCGCCCCCGCTCGGCCGAGTGGGAGGAAGGCTTTGTCAGTTCTGAGCGACTTGGTGGTCAGAAATCCAGGACAATTGGGTAGTATCCACAATATCCTCAGGGTACAAACTGGAATTTCGAGAGATCCCACCTTCTCAATTCCGAGGTTCAAGACTCTCCAAGGATCCACAAAAAAGAGAATCCTTCTTCAAAGGTTTGAATCACTTAATGGCTCAAGGGGTAGTTACAGACGTACCCCAAAAAGAGCGAGGTTCAGGTTTTTACTCAAACCTCTTTGTGATTCCAAAGCCAAATGGAGATGTCAGACCCATCCTGGATCTAAAATCCCTAAATCGGTTCCTGAACGATCGCCATTTTCGAATGGAAACGATCCGATCCGTGGCCGCCACTTTAAAGGGCGGAAAATTCATGGCGCCCATAGATATCAAGGACGCACATTTACACATACCCATCCTCCCCGCTCACCAAAGATTCCTAAGGTTTGCGGTAGAAGATCGCCACTTTCAATTTGTGGCTCTGCCGTTTGGTGTAGCCACCGCGCCCATAGTATTCACAAAGGTGCTAGCTCCTCTGTTAGCAAACCTAAGAACACGGGGCATTGCGGTAACAGCCTATCTGGACGATCTACTAGTAATAGATCAGTCAAAGGAGGGATTGGGTCACGCTGTACACACTACAGTAGGATACCTGGAGCATTTAGGATGGATTATAAATTTACAAAAATCCTCTCTCCAGGCCCAAAGAAGGATAGTGTACCTGGGCATGATCATAGATACAGCCCAAAACGGGGTATACCTGCCAGAACCGAAGATACAGTCTCTGAAAGACCTGATCCACAAGGTCAAAGCAAACAAGAGGCCGTCTATTCGTCTTTGCATGAGACTATTGGGAAAGATGGTAGCCTCCTTCGAGGCGGTCCCTTACGCCCAGTTTCATTCGAGACTACTTCAAGGCAATATTTTAGCTTCCTGGAACAGGAAGAGCCAAGCTCTGGATATACCCATGCGCCTGTCCTCACAAGTACGCCACAGCTTCGATTGGTGGCTAGAAGCCAGGTATTTACGGAAGGGAAAGTCCTTCCTCCCAGTGGCCTGGAAGGTGGTATCTAGGGATGCCAGCCTATCGGGCTGGGGTGCAGTATTCGAGGAGGCTTCTACCCAGGGAACCTGGGCCAAGACTCAGGGGATCCTGCCCATCAATGTGCTAGAGATCCGGGCGGTATATCTAGCCCTCAAAACCTGGACATACAGGTTACAGGGCTACCCAGTTCGGGTTCAATCCGACAATGCTACTGCAGTAGCTTACATCAATCACCAAGGAGGCACCCGCAGTCGGGCAGCCCAAAGAGAGGTGAACCGGATCCTGGCATGGGCAGAAGAGCATGTACCTTGCCTTTCTGCAATCTTCATTCCAGGGATAGAAAATTGGCAAGCAGACTACCTGAGTCGTCAGCAGCTGCTACCAGGAGAGTGGTCTCTTCACCCCGAGATCTTTCAGGCCATATGTCTGAGATGGGGAAACCCAGATGTAGACCTGCTAGCTGCCAGGTTCAACAAGAAAGTGGACAACTTTGTGTCCAGAACGAGAGATCCTCTAGCCTACGGGACAGACGCTCTAATAATACAGACGCTCTAATAACTCCATGGAATCAGTTCTCACTGATCTATGCATTCCCTCCGATCCCTCTTCTACAAAGACTGCTTCGCAGGATCAAGGAGGAGGGAATACCAGTAATCCTAGTGGCCCCAAACTGGCCCAGGAGGCCTTGGTACGCAGAGATTGTAAAAATGGCGATAGGAAGGCCCTGGAAGTTTCCACTTCGACACGACCTGCTGTCACAGGGTCCAGTATTCCACCCTCCCTTACAAAGGCTAAAGTTGACGGCCTGGCTGCTGAGACCCACATTTGTAAAAAGAGAGGGGTCTCTGGTCCGGCTCTTTCTACGCTCATTAATGCTAGAAAGCCAGCCTCCAGACTCATCTATCAGAGAGTCTGGAGAGCATACGTTTCCTGGTGTGAATCCAGATGTTGGAATCCTCAGAAGTATGAAATAAGTAGGATTCTTGCTTTTTGCCAGTTAGGAGTGGATATGAATTTAGCCCTTAGCACCATCAAAGGGCAAATATCGGCTCTATCAGTCTTCTTTCAGAGACCATTGGCATCTCACTCCCTAGTTCGGACATTCATTAAGGGGGTACTGAGGATAAATCCTCCAGTTAGGACTCCCTTGTGTCCATGGGATTTGAATTTGGTATTGTCAGTGTTGCAAAAGCAACCTTTTGAACCTATTCGCCATATTCCTTTAATTATATTGAGTAGGAAGTTGGCCTTTCTGATTGCTATAGCTTCTGCTAGGAGAGTATCAGAGCTAGCAGCTCTTTCTTGTAAAGAGCCTTATCTAATTTGTCACAAGGACAAAATCGTACTACGACCCCATCCGGCTTTTCTACCTAAGGTGGTGTCGGCTTTTCACTTGAATCAAGACATTGTTCTGCCTTCCTTTTTTCCAAACCCGCGGACGGCGGGGGAAAAATTATTACACTCTCTAGATCTAGTGAGAGCGGTAAAGGTGTATCTGCAAGCAACCGCTCAGATACGTAAAACAGATGTTTTGTTTATTTTACCAGATGGGCCCAAGAAGGGCCAAGCGGTATCAAAATCCACCATTTCCAGGTGGATTAGACAAGTAATTATTCAAGCTTATGGTTTAAAGAACAGGACTCCTCCTTTTCCTGTTAAGGCGCACTCTACCAGGGCGATAGGTGCTTCATGGGCAGTGCACCACCAGGCTTCGATGGCTCAGATCTGTAAAGCTGCAACTTGGTCTTCAGTCCATACATTTTCCAAATTCTATCAAATAGATGTGAAAGGACATGAGGATTCCGCCTTTGGGCGAAGTGTGCTGCAGGCAGCAGTATAGGGCTTCTGGTCCGCAAGCGGCCTGTTTTGATCTGTGTCTCCCCCCCTTCATATGAGCATTGCTCTGGGACGTCCCATTATGTAATGACTAGCTCTGTGTCCCGTGGTGTACGATAAAGAAAATAGGATTTTTATAACAGCTTACCTGTAAAATCCTTTTCTTGGAGTACACCACGGGACACAGAGGTCCCCCCCTTCTTATGGGAACCTTACTGCTTTGCTACAAAACTGAGGTACTTCCCTGATGGGAGGGGTTATATGGAGGGGAACTGTCTTCCATTGGTTGTGCCAGTGTCCAATCACCGCTGGTGACCCTTAACCCATTATGTAATGACTAGCTCTGTGTCCCGTGGTGTACTCCAAGAAAAGGATTTTACAGGTAAGCTGTTATAAAAATCCTATTTTTCCAACGGAATTCCGCTCAAGCTTGTGTGAGGGGGTTAACTCAGCAGCGGGTGTGTGAGACCCCCTGGATGGGTTCACCACACAAAAACAGGCACAGCAGACAGTGGTAGGAGAAAACAAAAGGGTGTGGTTTTATTTGAACTATATACAGACAAAAAAATACAGCAAAAACAACAGAAACAGGAAAAGAAATCCTGGTCAACTTGACCGCTCACTACACACGTTGGTGTCCCTAACTAACAACTGGGTACAGCCTTGTGGCGGGGGGGGGGGGGTCTTAAAAGTTTTTGGGTATCCTCAAAAGTTTGTTAGCATCCAATCACCTGTATGGTATGAGCCTATAATCCATGGTGTATGAATAATTTGCCTGTGTCCTGTACTGTACTCTAAGATATGAAATTTATAAGTCAAAATTCTTCTGTTTGACTATTATTACCTTGTTAAAGCCAATACCCGATTTTACTGTTTGGGTTAAGATGTAATTCAAAGCATTAAAAGTATTACCAGTCAAACTGACACAAAGAATTGCTATAAAGTGAGAACCTTTGCTGTAAAGTACTTTAGGAAAAATAAAAAAATAAACATATTACCATATTGTTTACTAGACATGTATTTTCTTTTTCGTACATCACGGGACACAGAGCGACTTAGTCATTACTAATGGGTTATATAGATTACCTTCAGGTGTTGGCACTGGCCAATTCCAAACCGGAAGTACCCTCCCCTATATAAGCCCCTCCCACCCGGGAGCACCTCAGTTTTTTGCCAGTGTCTAAGGTGTTGGCCAAAGAGTAACATGTGTTTTCACTGGGCTTGCGTACAGGTTCTTTTGGGCCTTAGTAAGCTGTTCCGGATCCCACCAAAAAAGCTTCATAGCTAAACGGTCGGTACCCGGGCCTTGCAGCAGAAGAGCAAGGTTTTGCCTGTAATGCTTCTCTTAGGAGGGCTGGACCCTGGGATCCAGAGCTCTGGTCATACCCACGACCAAGACGCTGTCTGTGCAGGGTGCTATACAGGTCCAGGGGAGTGGAATCCTTGGGAACCCGGTCCCTGAAGGTTTAATTACAATGCCTGCCGTGATAGGTGAAGTTTGGACTTTTGTGGACCAAACAAAGTCCTGCGGCGGGGATCAGGTAAGTGGGGGCCCCCAGGAACTTGGTTCTATTGGGGGACCCCCAAGCCTAATTTGTCTTTCTGTCTGTTACCTAACGGTATTCCCGCTAAATATCTGTGTTTGCCTATAACTACTGAAAATGTAAAATTTTAATAGTAGTCAAGAAAAAAAAAAAAAAAAACAGGGACCGCGGTACCTGTGTTAAACCACTAGAGGCCGCTGTAGTCCATTTTTCTTGTAATGTGGATCTTTGGTTTTCTCAACTCAAAAGGTCCAGGCAGCTGGTAAGTTTCTCTGAGGGAATCCACTTCCTCTGCCCTGTTGCTGCGTTCATCCACCGCACAGGCCCTCCGGCAAAAAGGGCCCTGGCTCCTAGTCCTCTGTTGGTTTTCGAAAAGGGCGCCATTGGCGCACGGGCGCGCGCGCGGGCGCGTGCACGCGCCTCCTATGAAAAAAAAGGGGCGGGGCGGGTGGATGACGCTCGATGCGCGCCGCGGCGCTTCTGCGCATGTGCGGGCGTCCCAGCATGGTTAAAAGACACAGTACAAGTGTCAGCTGCATGCAAACAGAGCTAGCAACAAACAGTGGCACACAGAGGCGGTTGATGCAGGCATCCCCATAGAAAGGCACTTTAGTGGACACCAGCTGGTATATAGCAGCACCTGTGTTAGACTATTACCAGCAAAAATTGGTGTATGACGACGGGAATACCTCAGCTTTGTGCTTAAAGGATATGTCGTCCAGACGCTCCGGAAATAGATCTTCCAGGAAGCCAAAGGGGTCTCCATCGGGCTCTGAGGATATTGGGCATGCTTGCACTGCACCAATCTCCCCTGAGAATGCAGAGGTCAGTAGCCGTAGAAACCCCGCAGGAATGCCTGGTGCTGCGGCTGTCCCCAGTCCACCTGCTCCTGTATATATAACAGAGGAGGTTTTATCCTCAACTCTGGGAGGATTAGAAGAGAGATTAACAGCATTGATCGCTGCTTCCCTATCTCAGGGAAAGCGCGTCCGATCTCCGTCTCCTCCTTCAGAGTGCCTGTTAGTGGAGGAACAGCCCCACACAGAGATCGACCTACCTGAAGGGGATCAGGATGAGGTTGATTCAGTTATGGAGAAATCAACAGTGGAAGAACCTTTCTCAGCTTCTCAGGCTGAAAGATTATGGGTTCAGTCTCTGACTAACATGGTCCGATCAGCATTTAAAATGCCTCTGGCGGAACCACCATCCACTACGGTTTCCTCGCTGGGGTCGCTAAAAGCTCCCCAGGCGGTCTGTTCCTTCCCAATCCACCCTTTATTAGAAGGGCTTATTTACCAGGATTGGGAGCATCCTGATAAAATATTTGCTCCCCCCAAGAGATTTCCGGTGATCTATCCCATGGAGGATAAGTTCATAAGAAAATGGAGGGTCCCTATAGTGGACGCAGCCATCTCTTCTGTTAACAAATCACTGACATGTCCAGTAGATAATGTTCCAATGTTCAAAGACCCAATAGATAAAAAATTGGAGTCTTTACTAAAATCTGCTTTCTCTACAGCAAGTATGGTGACACAACCTGCGGTAGCAGCGATTGGAGTCTGCCAAGCAGTGAAAGATCAGTTGAAACAAGTCTTAAGGGACTTACCAGATCAGCAGGCTCATGCCCTAGCTGACCTGCCTAGAGCCTTGTGTTTTGCGGTGGACGCCATAAAGGATACAATCCAACAGGCCTCCCGCTTTACGCTGTCTATAGTACATATGCGTAGGCTTCTGTGGCTCAAAAACTGGTCTGCTGAAGCTCCCTGTAAAAAACTGCTGGTTAGCTTCCCATTTCATGGAGAACGCTTATTTGGAGAAGATCTGGACAAATATATCCAGAAAATTTCTGCCGGTAAAAGTTCACTCTTACCGGTTAAGAACAAGGGTAGAAGTCCTTCTTTTAAGAGGCCTACCTCTCCAGTCCCGGGCACATCGGCTGTGAAGCAGTTCCGACGGCCTCCGCGGTCAAATTCAGGGGGCAGAAATCAGGGACAATCACAGGGTAACAAGAAGCCCTGGATCAAGAGAGGTACAAAACCTCCCCCTAAGGCATGAAGTATTGCCCCGCTCAATCGGGTGGGGGGAAGACTTCAGTTGTTCACAGAGACCTGGCGGGACACCATCAGAGACAGATGGGTGCTCTCCGCAGTAAGTCTGGGATACAAGCTGGAGTTAAAAGGCACTCCTCCTGCCCAATTTATGAGGTCAAACGTGCCAAGAGATCCCCAAAAGAGAGGATCCCTCCTTCTGGCACTAGAACAACTATTGCTCCAAGGGGTAATCATGAAGGTTCCCCTGGAAGAAAGCGGATTCGGGTTTTACTCGAACCTTTTCACAGTCCCCAAACCAAATGGGGACGTGAGGCCCATATTAAATCTAAAAGGGCTAAACAAGTTCCTAAATATCAGGACTTTTCGGATGGAGTCGATCCGATCAGTGGCCACCGCCCTACAAGGGCAGGAATGGCTAGCCTCGATCGACATAAGGGATGCTTATCTGCATATTCCCATCTTTCCGGCCCATCAGAAATTTCTACGCTTTGCAGTAGAAGGGCGCCATTTTCAGTTCAGAGCCTTACCTTTCGGTCTGGCCACAGCACCACGAGTGTTCACAAAAATTCTGGCCCCATTATTGGCCAATCTAAGAACACAGGGTGTAACGATAATGGCATATCTAGACGACCTGCTACTAATAGACCACTCAGTGGAAAAGCTGGAAGTAGCTATTCACAAGACAATCGAGTATCTGGAATATCACGGTTGGATTATCAACCGGGACAAGTCAGCTCTAAGACCAGTCAAAAGTCTGGAATACTTAGGGCTAAGGCTGGATTCAAATCAGAGAAAGATTTTCTTACCTCCAGAGAAGGTGTCGTCTTTAAGAAATTTGACCCACTTAGTGGGTACAAAAAGAAAACCATCCATACGTCTCTGCATGAGGCTGCTGGGAAAGATGGTGGCTTCATTCGAAGCGGTACCCTACGGTCAATTCCATTCAAGGAATTTGCAAAGGGCCATACTGTCAGCCCGGAACAAAAAAAGTTCAGGCTTTAGACTTACCAATGTCCCTGTCCCCTTCCGTTCGCAAGAGCCTCCATTGGTGGTTGGTGCCCCAGAATCTGGAAAGAGGGAAACCCTTCAGTCCGGTTTCTTGGAAGGTGGTCACTACAGATGCCAGCCTCATCGGCTGGGGGGCAGTGCTGGAGCAATGGTCTCTCCAGGGCAGGTGGTCAGAAGCAGAAAAGGCCCTGCCCATCAATCTCTTAGAGATACGAGCAGCCCGGTATGCCCTAGTAGCATGGACATCCAAACTCCAGGGGTCCCCTGTCAGAATTCAATCAGACAATGCCACGGCAGTGGCATATATCAATCATCAGGGTGGCATCGTGCAGCCCAGAAGGAAGCAAATTGCATCCTGGAGTGGGCAGAAAGATATGTCCCAGCCATATCCGCGGTTTTCATCCCAGGAGTGGAAAATTGGAGAGCGGACTTTCTAAGTCGCCAACAATTATGCCCGGGGGAATGGTCTCTTCACCCCGAGGTTTTCCAGGCAATATGCCAGCGGTGGGGAACACCGGATGTAGATCTGCTAGCATCCAGATTCAACGCAAAGGTGGACAGGTTTGTGTCTCGCACAAGGGATCCCCTAGCTTGCGGCTCGGATGCCCTAGTGTTCCCTTGGGATCGGTTCAAGCTGATATATGCATTCCCACCGCCACAATTGTTACCGCGATTACTCCGCAGAATCAGGGTAGAAAAGAAACCAGTGATTCTGGTGGCTCCAGCGTGGCCCCGAAGGGCATGGTACGCGGAGATTGTAAAAATGTCAGTGAGGAGTCCGTGGACCCTCCCACTTCGTCCGGACCTGCTGTCGCAAGGACCGATATACCACCCTTCCTTACCAGCCCTAGGTTTGACGGCCTGGCTATTGAAGCCCACATTCTGAAAAAGAGAGGGCTCTCTAATTCTGTGGTATCTACCATGATCAATGCCAGGAAACCGGTATCCAGGCAGATCTATTATAGGATCTGGAAAGCGTACATTACGTGGTGTGAGACCAAGAAATGGCATCCACGTAAGTACATGATAGGGAGGATTCTGGACTTCCTACAGTGGGCTGTAGATAGGAAGCTGGCCTTGAGTACTATCAAGGGTCAGATTTCGGCCTTGTCAATATTTTTTCAAAGGCCCTTGGCTTCGCATTCACTAGTCAAAGCCTTTATACAAGGAGTGATGCGTATTAGCCCTCCGGTTAGTATTCCCATATGTCCTTGGGACTTAAACCTGGTTCTGTCGGTTCTACAGAAACAACCGTTTGAACCATTACAACACATTTCCTTGGTTCTTCTCACCAGGAAATTGGTTTTCTTAGTAGCCATTTGTTCGGCTAAAAGAGTGTCGGAATTAGCAGCTATGTCCTGTAAGGAGCCATATCTGGTTATCCATAAGGACAGAGTAGTATTACGTCCTCATCCAGCCTTTCTTCCTAAGGTGGTATCGAGGTTTCATTTGAACCAAGATGTGGTTCTTCCTTCTTTTTTCCCCAAACCTAGCTCAGTAGAGGAAAAGTTATTACATTCTTTGGATGTGGTAAGAGCAGTTAAAGCTTATCTAAAAGCCACTGCTCAGATTCGCAGAACGGATTCTTTGTTTGTTCTGCCGGAAGGCCCCAGAAGGGGTCAGGCAGCATCAAAATCTACTTTAGCCAAGTGGATTCGACAGGTCATAATACAAGCCTATGGCTTGAGAAAGAGACCGCCTCCGTTCAAAGTTAGGGCGCACTCCACAAGAGCGGTTGGAACTTCATGGGCAGTGCATCACCAGGCCTCCCTGGCTCAAGTATGTAAGGCCGCAACATGGTCTTCGGTACACACGTTTACTAGATTCTATCAGGTAGACGTTAGAAGTCAGGAGGATGTCGCCTTTGGGCGCAGTGTGTTGCAGGCCGCAAAAGATCCTCATGCCTGATGGCGCCCAGCTTATGTACCCCCCCCCTCATTTGGCATTGCTTTGGGACGTCCCATTAGTAATGACTAAGTCGCTCTGTGTCCCGTGATGTACGAAAAAGAAAAAGGGATTTTTATAACAGCTTACCTGTAAAATCCTTTTCTTGGAGTACATCACGGGACACAGAGCTCCCACCCCTCTTTTTGGGACACTTATTGCTTGGCTACAAAACTGAGGTGCTCCCGGGTGGGAGGGGCTTATATAGGGGAGGGTACTTCCGGTTTGGAATTGGCCAGTGCCAACACCTGAAGGTAATCTATATAACCCATTAGTAATGACTAAGTCGCTCTGTGTCCCGTGATGTACTCCAAGAAAAGGATTTTACAGGTAAGCTGTTATAAAAATCCCTTTTTTCCTGCACATATGGTTTAAAATTCATAATAAATACATAATAGTTGTCCTCCAACTTGAATCTTCTTTAACAACTACCTTAATTAACTGATGATTTGATTTGTTTTCCAGGCAGAGGTATTGGAGCTGAACATGTTTGCAGGGAAAGGATTGAGAAGATTATCATTCTATTTACCAAAGTGGTAAGATAACGTCAGCATTTTATGGTTGAAGAAGTTGTTGATTTCATGTCAATGATCTCATGTGATCTCCAGCTGCGTTCTGATTGATCAGCGTCTGTTTAGCTTATTGTTCCATATCATTATGCCGATTCCTTTCTCCCATCTCTGTCTATTTCAGCTGAAGTGCCAGTGATAATCTTTACAGCGGGCACCTGTGCTTTCTATTAGATTTTTTATTTTCTATAGTTCAATCGGCAATAAAAATGGCCTGTGGCTTGGAGAGGATGGGGGAGGTGCAGCTGATGCTAGAAATACCTTCTACTTTGATGTTGCAGTGTTAATGGTCTGTGCTTTATCTCCATTACATTGCAAATATAATAGGCTGAGATATGGAGTGGGAGAGGAACAATTACCATGAGCTCTTTCCTTTTTTCTTCTGTGGGCACATCATTCATACTTCAGCTTTCCATCTATTCTTCACTGTTCAAGATAAACTTCACTCTTCGGTGTTTGGCTGTATAGCAGACTAGTCACCTACAGTATTTCAGACACACTTAAAGTGAAACTGTAAAGTTAGAAACATGGGAGCTGACATTACTGACCTACTGACAAAAAATACTACCTGGCTGCCGCTGTTTTTAATACTTTGGCCTCATGCACACTGGTTATTGTTACAGATGCTGTTTTTGGCTTCAGGTGTTTTTTTCTTGAAAAAGTCTTAAAGCACTTTTCGGCATTTGTTTATTTACCTGCTAGTTCCAGATAAGTAGCTCAAGGTATTGAGGGTATTGGATCTGGATGGCAGCCAGGCCTTTTTTTAGGACAGATCATCAACTATCCACTAATATAGGTTTCCATTTAAAGGAGAAGTGCTCCAGACAAAACACAAAAATTTGTCAAAGTGAAGAGTAAGCCATTAACATTTCATGCACACTGGTTTCTTGTACACTGGTTTCTTGTAAACACTGTTTCTCCTTACAGAATACAATCAGCGTTAAAAACTCACCTAAGCTGCATTTTTTCAAACCAGTTGAGACGACTTTAGCAGAATTTTTTTTTTAACATAAAAACAGAGGATTCGGCTAACATAGCCGACTGACATGACAATACAATCAAGTGACATACAATTTGAGCAACACAGCAGGTTACGGTCACAAAGGATACAATACAAGCAAACTAAAGGGGCACTACGGGAGGGGCCGTAAGCAAGATCCAATATAATTACTGCGTAAGCTGCTCCACTGGGTCAGTGGACCACTAAGTACATTGGAAGCGGGGTCCACAGCCAAAGGCTCCAGGGTCCGCCCCCCCAATATGCGACGGGAAGGGGAGGGAGGGACTCACTCATGGTGACGTCCACAGCTGCCATACCTTCTCAAATTTCCAGGGGCATCCCCTGCTAATATACGTCAACTTGTACAGTGGCAGCGCAGCATGCATCATAGCTAGCCAGGAGGACACAGACGGAGGGTTAGGAGAGGACCACTTACAAATGATGGCTTTCTTCGCATAGTTTCTTTGATCGATCAAAATCATTTTAATCGGTACGATCCGCGGATTGACCTCCGCTGTCTCACCCATAGGAAAGGCCGCGGCTTCGGCCTAGCTCCGGAGCGGCGGCCATATTGGTACACCCGGCGGCGGCCTAGTAGCGGCGCGCTGACGTCATCATCACCCGCCTGCTTGTGTCGTCTGCGGACGGGTCTGCCTGCTGTCGTTTCTGGTAAGAGCAGACAATCTTATACAGTGGGGGAGATGTGGATATTACAGTATGGGGGGAGATGTGGATATTACAGTATGGGGGGAGATGTGGACATTACAGTATGGGGGGAAAAAAATTGTAAAAACGGTATGTGCGTTATAATTAATTGAAATTGGTAGAATACCGTGTATACTCGAGTATAAGCCAAGTTTTTCAACACATTTTTTTGTGCTGAAAATGCCCCCTCGGCTTATACTCGAGTCACCTTTTTGTGCCTAATCTCCGAGACTTTGGGGACCCGGTGCCGGCCGTAGGTCCCCTGGACCCCAGACTTGGCACACATGCAACCCCACTCTTCCTCTATAAGTGTGCAAAGTTTGTTGTCCGGGGGACCTACGGCCGGGAAGCACCGGTTTTTCAAAGCCGTGCACCCCTTCCATAGACTCCCATGTTAAACGTCAGTCTAGTCATGGGCACAGTGAGGCATGGACACAGTGAGGCACAGTGAGGCATGCAGATGGACACCCTAGGCTTATACTCGAGTCAATGTGTTTTCCCAGTTTTTTGTGGTAAAATTAGGTGCCTCGGCTTATACTCGAGTATATACGGTAATCGATTAAAAAAATTTGATTAATCGAACACGAAAATTTTAATCAGTAACAGCACTAATAATTATCAATCAGCTATGCACCTGGCAGGGCACTAATGAGGAAAGCTGTAAGGCCTGCATCCCTTTAGGCGGGATTTCCTATTGGGAGTATCTTACCAAAAATTGCATTTTTGTTCCAGCGGATGCCTGATATCTGACTTGTGTCTTTGTGCAGAATTCTGGGAAAATCACATAAGCAGGAAATTACATATTTGGAGGGTAATCTGTACACATTCTGTGTACAGAACACCTCCATGTAGCCATATTGCATTGCATTTCCAGAAAATTACAGCAGATGCAGATTGAAAAAGAAAGGTAATTTTTCATTTTCAATCTGGTATCCTCCACTTGATTTGTTTCAGAGACTAAATGTGGCTCCTTCATCAGGGGTATAAGAGGTAACCATGTCCACATTATACAGTGGAACCTCGGATTGCAAGTAACGCAATTTATTATCTTTTTTATTAATTTTCCAAAAACATATATAACACACATTACAATACATGAAACACATTTACCGTCTCAATATTTCCCATTACAAAAAAAAAAAAAAAAGGGGGGAGGAAGAAAAGAGGGAGAGATGGGGAATTGGAGAGAGAGAGAGAGAAGAAGAAAAAAAAAAGGGGGGGGGGAGGGAGTGGGGATGATTTTAGAAGGGGGGGGATGGGGGAATACAGTCCCCCATACTCTCCCCCAAATATATTATGTGCTATCACTCTAGTGTTAATGTCTTCTAAAGTGGAATTAAATAATAAAGGGAGACAAAAAGTGGTTCCGAAAACTACTACGAACTAAAAAACAGGTGTTAAATCTAAAAGTAGACCGTATAAAGAACTAAGGGATGAATTTATGAGTGACTGTACTAATAAAGTGGCAAAACATGTATATAAAAAGTAAAGTGAGGGGTAAAGTTATCATCACCTGTGCCAAAACAAAACAAAAAGGGGGGAAAGGGAAAAAAAAAGGGGGGGGCAAGTAACGCGGTTAACGAGCGTTTCGCAATACAAGCAATTATTTTTTTAAAATCCTGACTCGGTTTGCGAGTGTTGTCTCGCAAAACGAGCAGGATTCAAGCCACTGCGGTGTGCATTTGGCCAGAGGTGCGGGGGTGCCGGAGCTGTTCAGAAATATTTGGAAACACTCAGAAATACTCCGTTCCCGAGTGTTTCTGAGCCTTTCCGAGGGTTTCTGAATGCAGCTGAATGGTCTCCGAGTATTTCCAAGTCTCTCCGGCGCCCCCCCACCTCTGGCCACATGCGGTATTGCCTGCCATAGAAGTCAACGTGGAACAAATTATTTTTGTTTCCATTGATTTCTATGGGGAAACTCGCTTTGATATGCGAGTGCTTTGGATTACAAGCATTCTCCTGCAATGGATTATGCTAGTAATCAAGGTTCCACTGTAAGTACAAATGTCAGAAACCGTATCAATTCACAGTGGATACATATAACAGTTGGTAGATCGCACACTTACAGTCGTTCATTGTTTCAAAGAACATTCAATGTTTGGTTTAAAAACTGGATAGAAGAGCCAATCGTAAAGAGGAGCATCCAAAAGGTGCTACACTCAACCTGGAAACACCAGGGGGCACTGAGGCCTGGCAAACGGGGTCCAAAAATTAAAGATAGTATTGAATAGTATTTGTATACTGGGGGTTTTAGCATGTGTGTATGAAGAACATATATAGAAAGTAGAATATAGTCAGGCCTACCTGCACCTATGGACCCATTATGGAATGGTAGACCTCAAATTGAGTAGTAATATGAGTATAGGCTGGAAAGCAAAACAAGTATATATGTATACACGCTTGTGCAGGTTGTATGTTGTAAAGATTTAGGAAGTTATTGCAAGGAAGATGCATATATAGATGTGTATGCCTCAAAGCAGATATATATGTGTAGGGTGACAACCGTTCAATGTTTCTGTGGATGTATACAAAATACATAGGGTCTGACTAGTTCCATATAAATCTTTTTAGAAGGATTATAAGATAATGGTTTCCGGAACAGGCTGCCCATCACCATATAAGATATGTGTGTAGGCACAGTGTTGTAAAGTCTAGGTATGTAAAATGCTATAAGTAACAAGTGGAGTAAGAAAATATCTCTAGCTGCTGGCTAGAGCCTATGGTTGAATGATTTTTTTAGCATGCCTAGAAATTCAATGTGAGCCATTTACATATGAAGTTCACAAATGAACTATATAAGTAATAGGCTAAAAGTTCTATCTAATATTGAATAGCCTGTTGTGTCCTAGGGGTGATTACCTGACTTTAGACAGCACAGCTAAAATGATGTGTCCTCCATAAAGGTGTGCAGCAGGATAAATGAAAAAACACTGCTGCCACTGTTATATATGTTCTCTATCTCTCTCCCAATCACAGAACCCACCTGAATAGGTGGCAGCTGTGTGTGATATGGGAGAGTAATAGGGCTCAGTCTGCATGTGGCCTTCCAAGTATATGTGTATACATCTGCATATACAGTTGCAAAAAAAAGTATGTGAACCCTTTTGGAATGATATGGATTTCTGCACAAATTGGTCATAAAATGTGATCTGATCTTCATCTAAGTCACAGCAATAGACAATCACTGTCTGCTTAAACTAATAACACACACAGAATTAAATGTTGCCTTGTTTTTATTGAACACACCATGTAAACATTCACAGTTCAGGTGGAAAAAGTATATGAACCCCTAGACCAGGGGTCTCAAACTCAAATTACCTGAGGGCCACAAGACAAGTTTTCATATCCCATGGGGGGCCGCATGCAAACATTCAAACTTCAAAAACAGCAGCACTGGTGTCAGCAAACGCAATATTAAACCTGACCACTACACTGCACACTGACCACTACACACTGACCTCTACACTGCACACTGACCACTACACTGCACACTGACCACTACACACTGACCACTGCACTGCACACTGAACAATACACACTGACCACTGCACACTGACCACTACACTGCACACTGACCACTACACTGCACACTGACCACTACACACTGACCACTACACTGCACACTGACCACTACACACTGACCACTACACTGCACACTGACCACTACACACTGACCACTGCACACTGACCTCTACACTGCACACTGACCACTACACTGCACACTGACCACTACACACTGACCACTACACTGCACACTGACCACTACACTGCACACTGACCTCTACACTGCACACTGACCACTACACTGCACACTGACCACTACACTGACCACTGCACTGCACACTGGCCACTACACTGCACACTGGCCACTACACTGCACACTGGCCACTACACTGCACACTGGCCACTGCACACTGACCTCTACACTGACCTCTACACTGCACACAGAACAATACACACTGACCACTACACACTGACCACTACACTGCACACTGACCACTACACTGCACACTGACCACTGCACACTGACCACTACACTGCACACTGAACAATACACACTGACCACTACACTGCAGACTGACCACTACACTACACACTGACCACTACACTGCACACTGATCACTCCACACTGACCACTACACTGCACACTGACCACTACACTGCACACTGACCACTACACTGCACACTGACCTCTACACTGCACACTGACCTGCACACTGAACAATACACACTGACCACTGCACACTGACCACTACACTACACACTGACCACTACACTGCACACTATACTACACACTGACCACTGCACACTGACCACTACACTGCACACTGACCACTGCACACTGACCTCTACACTGCACACTGACCACTACACTGCACACTGACCACTACACTGCACACTGACCACTACACTGCACACTGACCACTACACACTGACCACTACACTGCACACTGACCACTGCACACTGACCTCTACACTGCACACTGACCACTACACTGCACACTGACCACTACACTACACTGCACACTGATCACTACACACTGACCACTACACTGCACACTGACCACTGCACACTGACCTCTACACTGCACACTGACCACTGCACACTGACCTCTACACTGCACACTGACCACTGCACACTGACCTCTACACTGCACACTGACCACTGCACTGCACACTGAACAATACACACTGACCACTGCACACTGACCACTACACTGCACACTGACCACTACACTGCACACTGACCACTACACTACACACTGACCACTACACTGCACACTATACTGCACACTGACCACTACACTGCACACTATACTGCACACTGACCACTACACTGCACACTGACCACTACACTGCACACTGACCACTACACTGCACACTGACCTCTACACTGCACACTGACCTTTACACTGCACACTGACCACTACACACTGACCACTGACCTCTACACTGCACACTGAACAATACACACTGATCACTGCACACTGACCACTACACTGCACACTGACCACTACACTGCACACTGAACAATACACACTGACCACTACACTGCACACTGACCACTACACACTGACCTCTACACTGCACACTGACCACTACACACTGACCTCTACACTGCACACTGACCACTACACTTCACACTGACCACTGCACACTGACCACTACACTGCACACTGAACAATACACACTGACCACTACACTGCACACTGACCACTACACTACACACTGACCACTACACTGCACACTATACTGCACACTGACCACTACACTGCACACTGACCACTACACTGCACACTGACCACTACACTACACACTGACCACTACACTGCACACTATACTGCACACTGACCACTACACTGCACACTGACCACTACACTGCACACTGACCACTGCATACTGACCACTACACTGCACACTGACCACTATACTGCACACTGACCACTATACTGCACACTGACCACTATACTGCACACTGACCACTACACTACACTGCACACTGACCACTACACTGCACACTGACCACTACACTGCACACGGACCACTACACTGCACACTGACCACTACACTGCACACGGACCACTACACTGCACACGGACCACTACACTGCACACGGACCACTACACTGCACACGGACCACTACACTGCACACGGACCACTGCACACGGACCACTGCACACGGACCACTGCACACGGACCACTGCACACTGACCACTGCACACTGACCACTTCACTTCACATTACACTGCACACTGACCACTACACTGCACACTGACCACTCACCATTAGGGCACAGCACATCAGGGCACAGAGCCCAGCACATCAGGGCACAATCAGGGTACATGGGGCACATCAGGGCACATTTAGAGGGTACATGGGGCACATCAGGGCACATTTAGGGTACATGGGGCACATCAGGGCACATTTAGGGTACATGGGGCACATCAAGGCACATTTAGGGTACATGGGGCACATCAGGGCACATTTAGGGTGCATGGGGCACATCAGGGCACAATCAGGGTAAATGGGGCACATCAGGGCACAATCAGGGTAAATGGGGCACATCAGGGCACAATCAGGGTACATGGGGCACATCAGGACACATTTAGGGTACATGGGGCACATCAGGGCACATTTAGGGTACATGGGGCACATCAGGGCACATTTAGGGTACATGGGGCACATCAGGGCACAATCAGGGTAAATGGGGCACATCAGGGCACAATCAGGGTACATGGGGCACATCAGGGCACATTTAGGGTACATGGGGCACATCAGGGCACAATCAGGGTACATGGGGCACATCAGGGCACAATCAGGGTACATGGGGCACATCAGGGCACATTTAGGGTACATGGGGCACATCAGGGCACATTTAGGGTACATGGGGCACATCAGGGCACAATCAGGGTACATGGGGCACATCAGGGCACAATCAGGGTACATGGGGCACATCAGGGCAGATTTAGGGTACATGGGGCACATCAGGGCACAATCAGGGTACATGGGGCACAGGTCAGCATTTACTTGTTGTCGTTTTCTTCAAATTCAGAGTAGCGTAGGAAGCGTCTGTCATAAGTTCACTTCTCTCTCATGTCACGCTGTTGCTCCCCGGCGGCCCCTCCTCTTTTCGTCCATCCCAGATGTCACAAGCAAATGGGGATGGACGAAGAGAGGAGGGGCCACTGGGGAGCAACAGCGTGACATGAGAGAGAAGTGAACTTATGACAGACGCTTCCTGCGCTACTCTGCATGCATCTCGATCTACCCGTCAGGCGCCAGCAGTAGGCGATTGCCTGGCAGTAGAACACTGCCAATTTGCACCCCCCCTTCCGCGGCACCCCCGCGCTGCCTGCGGGCCATTTATAACTGGTCCGCGGGCCGGTACTTTGAGACCCCTGCCCTAGACTAATGAGATCTCCAAGAGCTAATTGGAGTGAGGTGTCAGCCAACTGGAGTCCAATCAATGAGATGAGATTGGAGGTGTTGGTTAGAGCTGCCCTGCCCTATAAAAAATACACACCAGTTCTGGGTTTGCTTTTCACAAGAAGCATTGCCTAATGTGAATGATGCCTCGCCCAAAAGAGCTCTCAGAACACCTACGATTAAGAATTGTTGACTTTCAAAAAGCTGGAAAGGGTTATAAAAGTATGTCCAAAAGCCTTGCTGTTCATCAGTCCAAGGTAAGACAAATTGTCTATAAATGGAGAAAGTTCAGCACTGCTGCTACTCTCCCTAGGAGTGGGCGTCCTGTAAAGATGACTGCAAGAGCACAGCGCAGACTGCTCAATGAGGTGAAGAAGAATCCTAGAGTGTCAGCTAAAGACTTACAAAAGTCTCTGGCATATGCTAACATCCCTGTTAGCAAATCTACGATACGTAAAACACTAAACAAGAATGGATTTCATGGGAGAATACCACAGACGAAGCCACCGCTGTCCAAAAAAAAAACCTTGCTGCACGTTTACAGTTTGCACAAGAGCACCTGGATGTTCCACAGCAGTACTGGCAAAATATTCTGTGGACAGATGAAACCAAATTTGAGTTGTTTGGAAGAAACACACAACTCTATGTGTAGAGAAAAAGAGGCACAGCACACCAACATCAAAACCTCATCCCAACTGTGAAGTATGGTGGTGGGGACATCATGGTTTGGGGCTGCTTTGCTGCGTCGGGGCCTGGACGTATTGCTATCATCAAAGGAAAAATGAATTCCCAAGTTTATCAAGACATTTTGCAGGAGAACTTAAGGCCATCTGTCCACCAGCTGAAGCTCAACAGAAGATGGGTGTTGCAACAGGACAACGACCCAAAGCATAGAAGTAAATCAACAGAATGGCTTAAACAGAAGAAAATACGCCTTCTGCAGTGGCCCAGTCAGAGTCCTGTCCTCAACTTGATTGAGAAGCTGTGGCATGACCTCAAGAAAGCGATTCACACCAGACATCCTAAGAATATTGCTGAACTGAAACAGTTCTGTACAGAGGAATGGTCAAGAATTACTCCTGACCGTTGTGCGCGTCTGATCTGCAACTACAGGAAACGTTTGGTTGAAGTTATTGCTGCCAAAGGAGGTTCAACCAGTTATTAAGGGTTCACATACCTTTTCCACCTGCACTGTAAATGTTTACATGGTGTGTTCAATAAAAACATGGTAACATTTAATTATTTGTGTGTTATTGGTTTAAGCAGACTTTGATTGTCTATTGTTGTGACTTAGATGAAGATCAGATCACATTTTATGACCAATTTGTGCAGAAATCCATATCATTCCAAAAGGGTTCACATGCTTTTTTTTTGCAACTGTATACAGTATCTCACAAAAGTGAGTACCCCTAACATTTTTGTAAATATTTTATTAAATCTTGTGACAACACTGAAGAAATTACACTTTGCTACAATGTAAAGTAGTGAGTGTACAGCTTGTATAACAGTGTAAGTTTACTGTCCGCTCAGAATAACTCAACACACAGCCATTAATGTCTAAACCGCTGGCAACAAAAGTAAGTAAACCCCTAAGTGAAAGTGTCCAAATTGGACCCAAAGTGTCAATATTTTATGTGGCCACCATTATTTTCCAGCACTGCCTTAACCCTCATGGAGTTCACCAGAGCTTCACAGGTTTCCACTGAAGTCCTCTTCCACTCCTCCATAACAACATCACGGAGCTTGTATGAATGTTAGAGACCTTGCACTTCTCCACCTTCCGTTTGAGAATGCCCAACAGATTCTCAATAGGGTTTAGGTCTGGAAACATGCTTGGCCAGTCCATTACCTTTACCCTCAGCTTCTTTAGCAAGGCAGTGGTCATCTTGGAGGTGTGTTTGGGGTCGTTATCATGTTGGAATACTGCACTACGGCCCAGTCTCTGAAGGGAGGGGATCATGCTCTGCTTCAGTATGTCACAGTACATGTTGGCATTCATGGTTCCCTCAATGAACTGTAGCTCCCCAGTTCCGGCAGCACTCATGCAGCCCCAAACCATGACACTCCCTCCACCATGCTTGACTGTAGGGAAGACACACTTGTCTTTGTACTCTTCACCTGGTTGCCACCACACACGCTTGACACCATCTGAACCAAATAGGTTTATCTTGGTCTCATCAGACCACGGGACATGGTTCCAGTAATCCATGTCCTTAGTCTGCTTGATTTCAGCAAACTGTTTGCAGGCTTTCTTGTGCATCATCTTTAGCAGAGGCTTCCTTCTGGGATGACAGCCATGCAGACCAATTTGATGCAGTGTGTGGCGTATGGTATGAGCACTGACAACCTGCCCCCCCCCACCCCTTCAACCTCTGCTGCAATGCTGGCAGCACTCATATGTCCATTTCCCAAAGACAACCTCTGGATATGATGCCGAGCACGTGCACTCAACTTCTTTGGTCGACCATGTCGAGGCCTGTTCTGAGTGGAACCTGTCCTGTTTAAATGCTGTATGGTCTTGGCCACTGTGCTACAGCTTCAGTTTCAGGGTCTTGTTTCAGTGTACTCACTTTTGTTGTCAGTGGTTTAGACATTAATGGCTGTGTGTTGAGTTATTTTAAGGGGGCAGCAAATATACAAGCTGCACACTCACTACTTTACATTGTAGTAAAGTGTAATTTTTTCTCAGTGTTGTCACATGAAAAGATTTAATAAAATATTTACAAAAATGTTAGGGGTGTACTCACTTTTGTGAGATACTGTATATATGCAGATGTATACATATATACTTGGGAGGCCACATGCAGACTGAGCCCTATTACTCTCCCATATCACACTTTTGTGAGATACTGTATATATGCACACTTGTGCAGGTTATACATGTGTTGTAAAGATATAGGAAGTAATTCCAAGGATTCTTCTATGTTCAGGAGTGAAACTTTGCCTCTAAACTATGGTGCTCTTAATCTCTGGTAAACGCCTATGTGTGCATGGACACATAGGCTTTTATTGAGTTCAGTTCAGGGGCTTTGTCAAAATAACCCCCTTTATCTGTGTTTGGTTTTTCCTTTTTTTTTTTTTTTACTAACCTGTGTTGCACTAATGCACAATAAAACCTGAGTTTTACTGCATTGTGCCATAAACCACAGTGTAATTCATTTTGAATGGTTGAATTGGGCCCCTAACACACAAAATCAATAAACAGATGGGTACCATCTGGGCATTGGCAGCGTAGTATGATGAAAAAAATTTGAATGGCTTATTTGAGTTTTTCTACCTTGATACGCTTTGTGATTTATGAAAAAAACTGTTTTGTAAATTCTCCAAATTCCTTGGGTTATAAGAAATAAGTAAGCTATTGAAGAATATGTATTTTTCAATGCAGGTAGTTTCTTTTAATTTGCTGTTTGTTCAGTGGAAGTTAAAAGGTGACTCTACTCCAAAATAATTATTTGTAGAAGGAAGTTTGCCACTTTGTTCGATCAGTTGCTGGCTTTTCTCAAAAAAAAATAAAAAACAAGGCTCAGGATTTATTTAACAATATCCAGATGTGATGCAGTTCACTGTAAAGATGTAAAATGAGGACTCCCAACTGTTCGTAGGAGCTGTAAGAATTTCTTCTATTGCAAAATAAATTCTCTTCCAATGCATGCATAGTGACAGGATGGAGTTGTAGTTACCAATATTTGTTGCTTTTCCAAGGTTAACACACAATAATAAAATACAACATGTCACAATTTAACTTCTTAAGACACATGATCTTTTTCCAGACTTTAGCAGCAAGGCTAGTGTGTTTGTCTGGTGAGTTTCCTTCAACTGACCTAACTTTTTTCATGATTTCTATAGTTTTTAATAGTGGTGATTCAAAAGTTTGGATTTTCCCTCACTTTCAGTCCTGGGGACAAAGGTAACCAGGGCATATTGATGGAGTTTTATCTCCCCTACAGGGACAGACCGTGATAAAAAAAACTTTGCATGTTCATTTGTGGCTCTGAATATCTTGGAGTGTGCCTGTATAAATTCCTGTGCCTGTGTGCCTGTATAAATTCATATTATTAGTGCATATATTGATGTGTATAACATGCTGCTGATTTATCTTGATTGGATTTGTTATATGAGATCCAAAGAAGCACAATTTTGTCATCCATGAACTCTACCACATAAAAGCCTGGTTGATTTTCTCATTATTGAGGTCCAGTTTTCCAACCCCTGGACTTCCATACATGTGGTATCTAGTTTTACTGGCATTGACACATAAATCTCTTTATACATTGTTTCTTTCAATGTTATAGTCAACAGTCAGTGTTGTTTCCCTGATCTTTTAGAATTTTTCCTGCCTTGGGGATTTTTTGTAATTGGGAATTGGTTTGCCTGTGGAGCTATTTACTTCCAAGATCCAGAGATAAAAATCTGTTGGAGGTTCTAACTGCCCTTTCCAAAAATTAAAATGCCTTTTTAGATACACTTTAAAGATGGTAAGACTTATTTTCTTTGTATGACCATAAAATAAAGTGCATTTTTAATAGTATGAAAACTTTATAAACTTTTTTTTTTTTTTAATTTTCTGCAGCTCTTAGATTTCCTGGACCAGCATCCATTCTCTTTCATTCCGTTAATTCAGAAAGCGTTGGAGTTTGCTGTAAGCTATGTCTTCACAGAGGCTGGAGATGGAGTTGTGTTTGAACGTTTCATAGTTCATTGCATGAGACTCATTAAGATGATTGTGAAGAATAATTCCTTTAAACCATCAAAAAACTACGAAGGTACCATTTAAATTGTAAAATCGTAAAATGTAGAGATATATAAAACAAAGCAGTGAATGTGACATTTACCAAACAGTTGCTGAAGGTGAATCAGTCACTGTAATTTCAACAACATGCATTAGGAAGATACACCTGCAATTAATGTCACATTCACTGGTGTATAAATATGTCTCTTTTTCTTGTTTGGAATTAGATTAAAAAACAAGAGAAGGTTCAAACAATAAGGTTCAAACAAAGATTTTGTTGGCCCGGGATATTATTCCTCAGTTTTTTTTGTGATCTGTGATCCGATGCAGTTTGTCCTTTTACACTTGTAAATGTGTTTTGTGGAGGAACTTCTTGATATAACAATTGCCAAAATATATACTCACCGGCCACTTTATTAGGTACCCCTTGCTAGTACCGGGTTGGACCCCCTTTTGCCTTCAGAACTGCCTTAATTGTTTGTGGCATAGATTCAACAAGGTGTTGGAAACATTCCTCAGAGATTTTGATCCATACTGCTGCACATTTGTCGGCTGCACATCCATTATGCGAATCTCCCATTCCACCACATTCCGAAGGTGCTCTATTGCTGGGAATCTGTTCCAGACATCACCTCTGTTTTCATTACTTTTACTTTTTAACATTAATTTGAACTTTTGTCCGGCTAGTTTGGTGTTGTCTTTGTGTGCTTGATCTTTGCTTCAAATTGAAAATACTGCCCTCCTGAACCTTATTCACACCTATAATGTGTTTAAAGTTTTCAAACATGCCCCTTTTCCCCTAAGACTGTACATATATGGTCCTGCAGTCTATTTTGACGTTTCACCTTGTTCTATGATCAGGAAACACAGCCTTCTGCCTCTGAGGAGATGCAAAATGTTTCAAATCCACTGGCAACGACAAACTATGAGCTCTTGGTAACCGTTCAAACTCCTTTATGCTCATTGAAGATGGTGGGGTGGAGTAGTTCTATTGGAGAATAAATAACGTGTGCTAGCAGTAACCTAATCTAAACCTTTGATGTGGCCTGTTCATGATTCTTCCAACTTACTGCACTGGCTGGTTGCTGGTACAGGTGGCTATAGAGGTGGTTCGCACTTCTGCCCAGCAGCACTAGTGTCGTCGGTTCGAATCCCAATAGCGATACTACCTGCATAGAGTTTCTATGTTCTCCCTGTGCCTTTGTGGGCTTACTCTGGGTACTCTGGTTTCCTCCCACACTCTAAAGACATGGTGGTAGGGGCGTGACTGGATGTGGATGCTGGAGTGAGAGTGTGAGAGCTCTCCCCCTCTCCTCGCTCCCTGTTCTTCTCCTTGACTGATCCCCACTCCCCTCCCGGGGGAGCCCTGGATGCTGTGAGCCGCCCGTGATCTTGCACAGAGGTGCATGTGAGCGGCTGATACCTGCGGATTGTTTGGCTGTCTGACTATTGTGCTCCTCCGCTCGGAGGCCCCCGCTTGGCGGTTCTACCTCTTTGCTCGCATTCGTTTGGCTGGCCCGGAGGGCTCTGAATGCGGTGGATGGACCAGGGAGTCGGCATGGAAGCACGGATGAGGGAGTGACCAAGCCACTCGTGTGTCTTCCGGGTCCTGTCTTAGTGCGGATCTCCGGCTCTGTGGCTGTGGCTTGTCATTGTGATAAACAGAGTGCCCGGTCCCCCTCTCCTGTGAAAGACCGTTCCAGTAGGAAGTGGCGGTGGTGGTGTGAGAGGCCCCCGCCGCCCCCTCCGTCTTGAGAGGAAAGGAGATAACCTCTGGTGATGGACAGTAGCAATAGTGGGGGTGTGAGAGACCCCCACCTCTGATTTACGACTAAAAGAAGGAAAATGCTCTGGAGAAAAAGTGAACTGTCTCTCCCCCTGCAATCCCTGATATTCGAACCTGGATGGGTGAGAGATTTCAAGTTATATATATATATATAGTTATATATATATATATATATATATATATATATATTTATATTTGAACTTTTAGATCTGAATTTTCATTTTTTGTATGTCTGTTCAGTATAGAGGAGGAGTGACGGTCCCCCCCCCCCCCAGCAATTTGAGTTGGCATAGGAAACATGTCTAACTTGAGCCTGGGTGAGACATTTTTATTGCTATTTACATAAACTGGAAAGACAGGGAAAGCTATGCCACAGAGACTGTGTTTTTACTTACTGGTTTAAAATCTCCGGTTTTCCGCGGTGGAATTGAGGTTTTTGGACTGAGTGACATAACCTCTTATTGAACTGGTTTTTACCTCCATTTTTTGTCTCTTGAAGTGCGACGGTCTACAAGCCCTGGGATTGTAGGTATTTACTCGGTGGACAGTGTGGAAGTATGAGAGATCCCCGCCTGTAAATCCTTGCATCTTTACTTAATAGATCAAAACAGAAGAGAGAGCCTATTTCACTCCAGGACAGGTGGTCTTCCTTATTTTAAAAACATCTAAATATTGTGAACCCACCGTTCCTTTTTTTTTTGGCTCCTCCCTTCCTTTTTTTTCTTGAATTATGACATTGCAGCGTACTACAGAGGTGAGCCAGGCAGCGGCCGCTAGATTAAAGGAATTCTCTCATCCGCAAGGGCAGACCCCCCCAAAAACAGTCAACAGACTCAAAACGTCAGTATGCTGTCTAAACCACAGGTTGGAGCTAACACTACCAGAAAGAGTCTGGGACAAGGACAGGTAACTCCTGTGAAGGGAGCAATCCCCCCCATTGGCAAACTACCGAGTGAGGGGACGGAAGAAGGTCAGGGTCGTGGAAAGATACCCTATAATACAGATACTTTAGGACTCGCAGAACCATCTCTGAAAGAAATCTTGATAGCAATTAATACTTGTAAGGTCGAAATGTCTGACCAACTTAAAACCGTGCGGGAAGAACTGTCTCTTATCAGACATGACATGCAAAGTGCTGGAAAGGACCACAGCTCTAGAGGGGAGGGTTGGCCTGATGGAGGTCGATCTAAACTCCCTGAAACGTGAGATGAAAATCATAAAGGAGCAGATACTAAATTATCAGACAAAGATTGACGAAATGGAGAATAGGATGCGAAGGAAGAACGTAAGGATAGTTGGACTCCCGGAACGCACTGAGGGACCAGACCCCACTACTTTTCTGCAAAAGTGGCTCAGGGAGCTATTTGGAGAGCAGTCCTTTTCACCTCTTTTCGCACTAGAAGGAGCTCACAGGGTCCCTTCTGGACCCCTTCAACCGGGTTCCCCTTATAGATCTCTCTTGGGGAAAACACTTTATTATAAAGACAAAATTACTATCTTAAATAAAGCCAGGGAAATGGGCAACATAACGTATAACGGCAATAGGGTTTCAATGTACCCTGATTTTTCACCCGACTTGCAAAAATGGAGGGCTAAATTTGGAGAAGTAAAGCGCAAATTGCAGCAATTAAAAGTGAACTGCGCTCTATTATACCCCGCTAGATTGAGAATAAATGCTTTGGGGGACACTGTTTTTTTTGACACCCCGGAGGGGGTGGAGGACTGGATTGAATCCAACAAAAGGAGACTGTAACACATTCTGATTTAAATTTTTCTAGAAGTTATCGATACGTTGAATTAGGCAGATCACATTATAAGCACAATGTTGAATAAACACGGAGTGGAGGGGGGGGTCTATGGGTGAGGGAGTAATGAGCGTATTACCTCCTGTGATTAAGGAGCATCGCAAAGAACTCTCTCTGTGTGCGTTTTTTGTCTTATGTTTTTGTTTTGTCACGTACGTTTGCCTGTTTAGATGTTGGTTGCATAGAGGTATGGGGAGGGGTGGGTTAGGGAGGGGAGAGTGTAAGAAGATAAGATCAAAGATATTTATAACATTTGAAAAAACAGGAATAGGTAATGGTCACATTAGAATGCCCCCAACTAGGCCCAATGGGCAGGTGAAAAGGAAGTATGAGTTTGCAGAAGTGGCATGATTCGTATGTTTGGCACATAAGGTTATTTGAAACTAATTACAGTTTTGGAGTTTGGCAATATTGGGTTAAAAAATTTATAAAATTAGCACAAGGAATATATTCAAATGTAAAAAGGTACTGGTCACTTGATCACACGTCACATAGAAAATTCAAATATTATGGTTGGAAGCACTCGGATTAAAAATTTGAATTTATGTTCTTGGAATGTGCGGGAAATGGGAGATCCAGAGAAAAAAGCAGCAGTTCTCTTGATTGCAAAAACATACGCGGTAGCAGTACTTTGCTTACAGGAGACACATCTCACAAAAATTACTAGCCCTCAATTGAGGTGGTGGGACTACCCCACACAGTTTCACTCATTCCATACCTCCTATTCCAGAGGGGTGAGCACCTTTATTAGATCTGGGGTGGTTTTCACCTGTATTCAGGCTAAGATAGACGAAAAGGGGCGATACATTTTTCTATTCTGTACGATTGAAAATAGAACCTGTATACTGTCAAATGTGTATCTTCCCCCTCCCTTTGATCTTTCGGTTCTTTGCAAGCTCATTGAGTTTGCTCTGGATAAACCTGGGGTACCGGTGTTAGTAACAGGGGATTTCAATATGGTAATGGGCCGGAAAGTGGACAGATTCCCTCCTGTGATATATACAAGTAGAACAGTGGATAGCCGGCTATCTGACATTCTGATAGAAACAGGACTGAGAGACATCTGGAAAATGCGGAATCCAGAGGCTCGACAATATTCTTGCTTCTCCAAGACTCACTCTACACTTTCCACAATCGATTTAGGAAATGAGGAGATGATGCCTTTAATAAAAAATGTGAGCTACAAGCCAAGGGGCTTGTCCGATCACTCCCCGGTAACAGTGTCATTGGAACTGGGTAAGCATAACCGCCCTGGAGAGGGGAGATTGAGCCCCTTCTGGATTGAACTGATGGGAGACCCGAGGGACATATTGATATCCCTGGGGGAATTTATTGACTTGAACTGGAGCACCGCCTCGGTAGGAGTAGTATGGGATGCAATGAAAGCCTTTTTGCGAGGTATGATGATACAGCAGATTTCAAAAATTAAGAAGCAGACTAAGGACTGGGAGAGAGTAATTGGAGAGAGGGTAACAACTGCGGAAGAACAATACATTAACAACCCGACACCAGATACACTTAGGACCTGGACAGAGGAGCAACAAAATTATCGATTAATGACTCTCCGAAAGGTAGAGAATAAATATCTCTTCCAGAGACAAACTGCCTTTGGAGAAGGGGAAAGTGTGGGACGGATGTTGGCACAATTAGTCAGGGCGAACTCCCCCACTTCCGTGGTACCTACGATTACCACGGGGGATGAGAGAGTGACTTTATACACTCCAGAAATAGTGGATACGTTTAAAGAATATTATGAAGATCTTTATAGACCCTGGCAGAAGGAGATGAGTGAAGCAATGGACATTTTCTTTGGGGACTTGAATTTTACCTTTCCTCAGTGAGATGGACAGAGCTGAGCAGGATCGCCCTATAACCTTAGAGATGATGCATATCACCAATGAGATGGCAAGGCAGAAATCGCCAGGACCAGATGGCCTTCCAGCCGAGACGTATCGGCATTATGGGAAGGTGTTATTAACTGAGTTGCTGACGGTACTGAATAACTCACTAGTACAGGGTGAGCTTCCCTCCTCAATGATGGACTCCAACATAATTATTATACACAAGGAGGGCAAAGACCCACTTGATGTAGCCTCCTATAGGCCTATTGCCCTGTTGAATACTGATATGAAGATCTTGGCAAAGGTTTTGGCGGCTAGATTAAACAGGGTTATATCAAAACGTATCCACCCCGACCAGTCGGGTTTTATACCTGGAAGAACAACTAGTGTTATAATAAGGCGGCTATATCTGAATCTCCAGGTCCCGACAAACGAGGATGGGGAGAGGGCTATTCTGTCCCTGGACGCCGCCAAGGCCTTTGACAGTTTAGAGTGGCAGTACCTGTAGAATGCCGTGGAAATGGCCCAACTGGGCCCGGGCTTCATCAACTGGGTTAAAATGCTCTATAGAGCACCAGAGGCTAGAGTAACGGTGAATGGCGAGCAGTCCGATAAGTTTGGACTGGGGTGGGGGATGAGGCAGGGATGCTCCCTGTCACCCCTCCTCTTTGCCATTGCAATTGAACCTCTGGCCATTGCTCTCAGATCATCCGACCAGGTGAGGGGCTTTAGAAGAGGTGATCTGGAAGAAAAAGTGGCATTATACGCAGATGACCGTCTGCTCTTCCTCGGAGATACACAGGACTCCCTTCAGAAAGCCATGAACATCATTAACAGTTTTGGTCAAATTTCCAGATTAAAGATAAACTGGGCAAAGTCCAGTTTGTTACCAGTGGACCCTTTGGTGGGCTCCCTGCCTGAAGAGGTAGCTCAGATCCCAGTTGTGAATAAATTTTAATATCTAGGTATAAACATCTCTAAAGACCCTCAACAATACACCTCAGATAACATTGATCCCCTGTTGACTAAATTCAGGGGTAAAATAAAAGTCTGGAAACGCTTGCCAATATCTGTGGCAGGCCGGTGTAATTTGATTAAAATGATTTGGATGCCCCAGCTCCTTTATGTATTACATAATTCGCCAATTTGGCTCTATAAACAATGGTTTCAAAGGATAGAGACCCTGTTCAGGGAAATGATATGGAAAGGGGGTCCAGCAAGAATCCGGCTAAGTACCCTGCAACTCCAGAAACAGGAAGGAAGAGTAGCGCTCCCACACCCCTATAGTTATTTTCTGACGTCACAACTTCAGTATTTTGGGGGAAGCAACATAGCTGGCCAAGAAGTAGGAAGAAAGCTACTCCTTCAAAATACTTCACATGAATCCATACCTGAAGTTTTGGAGGCAGGATCCTTTTCCCCAAGATTCCCAACTTTGAATCTAATGATGAGGGTCTGGGACACAGCAAAAGCAATACTGGATTATAGAGGTTTTACGGAATTCACTCCACTGTGGGATAATAGTAAATTAGGAGAGCTCCAGAAGATGGAGACAATAAGGGAATGGGAGAGATGCGGAATAAAGTTTGTTTCACAGCTATACCAAGAAGGTACCTTGAAAACTTTCCAGGTATTGAGCGCCCAACATGCCTTAACTAATAAATCCTTTTTCAAATACTTACAGGTCAGGCATGCACTAGAGGAACAGTTTAAAGCAGTGGTCCCCAACCTTTTTGGCACCAAGGACCGGTTTTGTGGAAGAATATTTTTCCAAGGCCCGGTAGTAGGGGGGGACGAATCACGATGTGTGGGTCGGTTCACACTGCTGCGGTGCGGGAACCCTGCGAATCCACTGCGGGTTCCCGCATCGCAGGTTTTCCGGTGGCAGTTCACATTGCCCTATGTGAACTGCTGGGAGTGTCAGTTAAAAGTTAACGACACCCCCAAATCAGTTCGTATATCGCAGTGCGATCTGCAAACTCTGACAGGAATCGGATCGCATGGGTGTGAACACCCATGCGATCCGATTCTGCTGCGGACAAAAAAAATGGTCCTGTGCGAGTTTGATGCAAATTCAGCCATACGATTTGTATGGCTGAAATCGCACAGAGATCGCATGTGATGTGCACTGCAGTGCGGTGCGGTGCGAATCACATCCGAACTCTGACATTGCTGCAGTGTGAACCGGCCCTAAATGTCCCAGTGTAAAAATATTATTAAATGTCCCAGTATAAAAAAAATCATCATTAAATGTCCCAGTATAAAAAAAAATCATCATTAAATGTCCCAGTATAAAAAAATCATTAAATGTCCCAGTAAAAAAAATATACAAGTCCCTCTGCAGTGCCCACTGTACTTACAGTCTCAGCACAGGAAAGTGAGGGGGAGCCGTTAGAGATTGCGGGAATGCATTGAGCCGGTACATAGCGAGGGTGGGCGGAGAGATGAGGTAATTCTCTCTCTCTCACTCATTGGCCGGCCGTGCCTCTGTGTAGCGTAGCGTAGCCTTGCAGCGCCGTATGTTAGGGCGGGACAGCGGCGCGCCTCTGCGTAGCGCAGAGAGATGGTGTCATCTCTCTGCTCGGGCAGCTGCATCGCTGACGGTCTCCTCCATGGCCCGGCTATAGCGGCGGTATGGCACGGACAGTGTCATTTGCGTTGCGGCCCGGCTAGAGAGGCGGTACGGCCCGGCTTTGGGCCGCGGACCGGGGGTTGACGACCTCTGGTTTAAAGGACAGACCCTAGAATGGAGCACAGTTCCTGTACTCCAAAAACTAATTAATGCAGATTCAGTGAAAGGCTTAATCTCAAAAGTATACCCACATATTAATAAAGGGAGGTTGAGCAGGCTAGAACTCCCCTTGTACAAGACAAAATGGGAAAAAGACGTAGGAGCTATCTCTGATACCCAGTGGAATAGGATCCTTGAATTGGCCCCATTGGTTTAGTTTTCCCCCTCACAGAGGATGTTGCATCTTTTTTTACTCTACAGAACCTATTATACACCTTATAGACTTTTTCAGTTTAGCCGTCGGCCAGATTCTAGCTGCCCCAGATGTGGGGACTCAGAAGGGGATTTGCTTCACATGTTTTGGAGGTGTCCGAAGCTTTTCCGGTATTGGACGGAGGTGGTAAAAACCATTGACATGGTGTTTGGAGTTTCCATTGAGTTGATACCGAAGCAGTGTCTATTGGGACTAGTGGGGGAAGTGGGTAAACCAAGAAACTACCAAATAGCAGCTATGAGATGCCTATTCCAAGCAAGGATCCTGATTGCCTGTAGATGGCAGTCAACACTGCCTCCGTCCAGTGAGGAATGGCATAGAATAGTATGAATGGGGTAATCCTTAAAGAGAAATCGGTATATATAAAGCAAGGTGTTCCAACGAAATACGATAAGATCTGGAAACCCTGGTGGGAAGCAAGAGGGATTAGTATGTAATTCCTAATAAACGTAGAAAAAACAACTTAAGGATGAGCAGTGACCCAAGAGAAACCAATTGATGAGGGAGTGGAAGTTGAGGAGTGAGTGGGGAAAATGAAGCTGTGAAGGTGAGGTGAATGGGAATGAATCTTCGTCTTATGCCGCGTACACACGACGATTTTTCATGACGAGAAAAATGCCTTTTTTTTTTATTTGGTCATTAAAAACGATTGTTTGTGGGCTCCAGAGCATTTTTCACGACGTGAAAAATGGGCATTAAAAATTTGGAACATATTCAAATTTTTCTCGTCGTTTTTCACGTTGTCGTTTTTCTCGTCATGAAAAACGGCCGCGTGTAGGCTTTAACGACGTGAAAAAAAATGCGCATGCTCAGAAGCAAGTGATGAGACGGGAGCGCTCGTTCTGGTAAAACTAGCGTTCGTAATGGAGATAGCACATTCGTCACGCTGTAACGGACTGAAGAGCACAATTCTGAAAAGCGCGAATCGTCTCTCACCAAACTTTACTAACACGAGGATCAGGTAAAGCAGCCCAAAGGGTGGCGCTATCCGAATGGAACTTCCCCTTTATAGTGCCGTCCTACATTTCGTACGTCACCACGCTTTTCTCTAGCATTTTTTTTCATGATAGTGTGTAGGCAAGGCAGGCTTGAGAAGAATCACGTCGAGAAAAACGTTGTTTTTTTCAATGACATTAAAAACGGTCGTGTGCACGCGGCATTAGAATAGCAGATCTTATAGAAAACCCCATGGGACCTCCCCCCCAGAGAGACATACGACACGTAAAGTTTATAGACTCAGGGGAGAGAAACTGGGTTGGAAGGCCGGGACATCATGGGGAAGACTGTTGATAATTTGTTTGCAAACTGTGAAAAATGTAATAAAGAAATAAAGTAAAAAAAGAAAAAAAGAAACGGTGGTAGGTTGATTGGCTTGTGTTTAAATTGTCCCCTAGTATGTGCCTGTAGGAATGTGAGTTAGGGCCTTAGATTGTAAGCTCCTTGGGGCAGGGACTAATGTGAATGCACAATTATATATGTAAAGCGTTGTGTAAAATGTCAGCGCTATATACTGTAAATACCTGTTATAAATATAGTAATGTTGCAATGTTCTACAGTGTGGAGCTGCCAACAGTAGTTTTATAATGTATTTGTATTGGTTGAAATGTGTTCCAGACAGCAAGCCAGAAACAATCAATGCTCACCAGATAAAGATGTCATTCTTCACTTACCCCATTCTAACGGAGATATGCCGCAGGCTTGTCACCCACTATTTTGTCCTCCATGAGGAAGAGCGAGCAATGTGGGAGGAGGACCCAGAGGGTTTTGGTAAGTGCATACCTCAAGTATTTTGCTATGTTGGCTCTACCTTCACAGTTTTGTAGAGAAGTGCAAATGCATACTTAGATTTAGAGCTACTCTGCTCCTCCTGGCATGGGGGGTGCTATTGTATTTCAGTGATGCCTATCTTTTCACATGTGGGATGTCCTCATGGGAGATGTGACCTATGTCTATATTATCACCATGGAAGTTGTCCTAGTGTTCTACACTGAACAGAGGTAAAGTCAGCTTAGTGAGTCTCTACTTCATTAATCACACACGTGCTACCTATTTACACGGTATGATTGCTGAGCATGCACAAGCTGCGCACCACAGAGAACGTCATACTATGTATATCTGCATTCCACACAGGTCTCCAGAGAAATAAGCTCCAACATTACACTATCATGTTTCCTGACCAAGAGTTAATTGCTTTCAGCATGTGATAAATTGTGTACGACTGTTTCTGTGGGGCCTGTCTTCTTTTGTGCTGTGTTGCTTGTGGATTCTTGATGATTAATGCTGATTCCATCTATACGTAGGCAATATTCTGCTATGTTTAAGTTACAGTGTTCTTATTTTCTTTACTGTTTAACCCTCTCTTATTTATTGGTTTGTGCTCTGGATTCTCTGTGTTTTCATATTCTGAAAAGAAATAAATAAGCAAGCTCATTTAGCCTGGTTTGTAATACAATGTGCTTTTGCGGTCAGACTCACAGAGAAGGCGGCAGGGTCGCGAGCGCGCCGCCGGCAGCGCGTGTGACCACACGGCGGCATCTTAAAGGGGACGTACTTGTACGCCCTTATGCCTGTCCGTGCCATTCTGTCGACGTAAATATACAGGCGGTGGTCCTTAAGCGGTTAATCATGTAACGGCATACCAGGTTTGCTTTACTTTTTGATACAACGGGACAGGGACACTGATTGACATAGGGCTTTCTTCACCTACATACAGGCAACACAGTAAAAAAGGAAGTAGCATCAATGTGAGGCTTCTGTTGGAGGGGGGGGGGGACAGGTGGTCACATATATATATATGTGTATGTATGTATGTATGTATGTATATGTGTGTATATATATATATATATATATATATATATATATATATATATATATATATATATTGTGACAGCAGGAAGGTAAAGTCACCTGGTTGCATCCAGGGGGGTAGATATATTTCGCCCAGATTCAGGCTTTACGCCGACTTATACAACTAGGTGGAGAGTTGTATAAGCCCAGCTGAGGCTAGTGGGCTCATGGATGACTCATACCTCTAGGGAGAGTGTGGGGCGTCGTGCAGACAGGGAGTTGATGAGACCAGCTGAAGCTTGTCAGCTCATTTAGGCCTCTATAAGAACTCCCAGATTCATTAGGTGTTAGCTCATGCCTGGACCCAGACCTGTGTGGACTGTCTAGGGAGAGTGAACCCCTGTGCTGTGAGACAAAGCCTGTGTGGCTATTTGCTTGGACATTTAAAATCAGGGACTTAGGGACTAGGACAGCACTAGGCTGATCCCAGTTGTTAGTTAGGAAACCTGTATGTTTAGTCAGAGGTCAAGTTGACCAGGATTTATTTTATTTATGTTTCTTTTGCTTTGCTGTGTTTTGTCACTGTAAATAGAAAATAAACCGCACCTTTTTGATTTTGAAAACCACAACCTCCGTTTGCTGGGCCTGTTTTTGTGTGGGGAGCCCATCCCGGGGGTCACACACACCCGCTGCCGAGCTAACCCCCTCACAGTTGGTGGAGAACCAGTGGCAGTTTTTTTTTAAGCCAGCATGGAGGAGATACTGAAGCAGCTGGCTCTAGCAAATGCCAATCAACAGCAGACAAATGCAGGTTTGCAAAAGAGCCTTGCAGCTCATCAACAGAGCCTTGCAGCTCAACAACAGAACTTCGCAGCCCAGCAGCAAGCTCATCAACAGAGCCTTGCAGCCCAGCAGCAGACAAACGCAACTTTGCAACAGAGTCTGGAGGCTCAGCAACAAGCCCAGCAGCAATCTGAGGCCCGCTTCATAGACCTGTTGCAGAAGCAAGAGCAGAGACTACAACAACAGATGGAAGCAGTAATGCAGCAACGTCCGCAGACCAGTGAGGAAAGCCGTCCCACTAATACCGCGTCCTTTGGGGTGAGTCGTTTATTGACAAAAATGACTGGAGAGGATGATCCAGAGGTATTTTTGACCACATTTGAAAGGACCGCTGAAAGAGAAAAGTGGCCTGAGGAGCAGTGGGCTGGACTGGTGGCTCCTCTGTTAACTGGTGAATCGCAGAAAGCTTACTATGACCTAGAGCCTAACCAAGCAAAAGACTATGTGATGCTAAAAGCTGAAATTTTGGCAAGGCTGGGTGTCACCCAGGCTGTCCGGGCTCAGCGTGTGCATAACTGGACTTTCCAGCTTGGAAAACCCCCCAGGTCTCAAATGTATGATCTCATTCACCTGAGCAGAAAGTGGCTACAGCCAGAGACTTTGTCCGCACCAAAGATTGTGGAACGTGTTGTAATGGATCGGTTTTTGAGAGCTCTTCCTACTGCCATCCAAAAGTGGGTAAGCCATGGAGACCCAGAGACGGCCGATGGTCTTGTGGATCGTGTGGAGAAATACTTGGCTACAGAGAACCTGACGGCCTCTTCCAGAGACACTCGGACTTTCCACCCTAAGACCAGACCATCCCCAGGGGCGGATAAGAGGATTCCAAGGGGTGAGGGTGGAGAGAGTGAGAGGGTGGGAGCTCTACCCCAAGTTTGGCGAGAACAGCCTGGGAAATCAGCGGCTCAAGAGGCGGCAAGAAGGATCGTTTGCTACCGCTGCCGGCAAGCGGGACATATTGCAGCCAATTGCCCGGTTGTGGAGGAACCCATGCAGTGTGACTTTCTGACGGGCAGACGTCAGTCGCTGTGTGCGACAGTCGCATGCACTGCCATTCGAGGAACTGAGAAACATTTATGCAAAATGTGTGTTAATGGTAGAAATGTTGTGGTATTGCTGGATTCAGGTAGCCTTGTGACCCTGATAAAGGCTGAGTTAGTTAAAACAGAGGTCTTTGGGAATAGCAAGGTAGCTGTTATTTGTGTGCATGGGGACACCCGAGAGTATCCAGTGACTACAGTGTGTTTCGAGACCCCCAAAGGTACCCTCTCTCATCCAGTGGGCTTAGTATCTCAGTTACCGCATGACGCCATTGTGGGAAGGGATTTTCCGAAGTTCTGGGAACTGTGGGATGATCCTGAGCCCCCCACTGGTGCCCCTATGTACCAGGAATGTGATAGCCAGAACTCCCCTGAGAGTGGTGAGGACTCTCCGGAATTTCCCTTATCAGTATTGGCAGGGGAGACTCAAGAAACTGGAGAGGAGCCCACCTCCTCAAACGAAAACCTACCGTCTGTGGAGTTTTCTGATCTTGAGGTTCACAGGGAAAACTTTGCCACAGAACAGTTGAAAGACCCCGCCCTAATAAAGACACGGGAAAACGTAGTGAAAATAGATGGCGAGTTAGTGAACCCAGATAATACCTGCACTTACCCATACTTCAGCGTAGAGAAGGACCTACTGTATCGGGTGGCAAAAAGGGCAGAAGAAACCGTTGAGCAGCTTGTGGTGCCCAAACCTTACAGGAAGTTGGTGTTGGAGTTGGCCCATGGGCACATTCTTGGAGGTCATCTGGGGACAGAGAAAACCCGAGAGAGGGTATTACAGAGATTCTATTGGCCGGGGGTGATGAGGGACATAGAAAATTATTGTTCCTCCTGCCCTGTGTGTCAGAGGTCGGCCCGCGATGCCACATTTCCGTAGCCCGCTGGTCCCTCTACCCATCATTGAGGTCCCGTTTGAGAGGATCGCCATGGATTTGGTAGGGCCTATAATCAAGTCCGCTAGGGGGCACCAGTACATATTAGTTATAATGGACTATGCCACCCGTTATCCAGAAGCGATCCCTCTCCGAAATACCTCGGCCAAAACCATAGCCAAAGAGCTATCTCTTGTGTTTAGCCGGGTGGGTATTTGTAAAGAACTGCTTACGGACCAAGGTACACCCTTTATGTCCCGGGTTATGAAGGAGCTGTGTAAATTGTTCAAAGTGACGCAATTACGTACATCTGTGTATCACCCCCAAACCGATGGGCTGGTTGAAAGATTCAACAAAACCCTAAAACAAATGTTGAAGAAAGTGGTGGATAGAGATGGAAAGGATTGGGACTGTCTACTTCCTTATCTGATGTTTGCTATTAGGGAGGTGCCCCAATCCTCTACGGGATTCTCCCCCTTTGAGTTACTGTATGGGAGACACCCAAGAGGGCTGTTGGATATTGCCAAGGAAACTTGGGAAAGTGAGAGTTCTCCCCACAGGAGTGTGATTGAGCATGTCGCCCTGATGCAAGATCGAATTGCACAGGTAATGCCCATCGTGAAGGAACATTTGGCCCAAGCGCAGTTGGCACAGCAGAGAGTGTACAACCGTGGAGCCAAGACCCGTACCTTTTCCCCGGGGGATAGGATATTGGTACTTGTCCCTACGGTTGAAAGTAAATTCCTTGCCAAATGGCAAGGCCCCTATGAGATAATGGAAAAAGTGAGCGAAGTGAATTACAAGGTCAGACAACCAGGAAGGCGAAAGCCCGAACAGATCTATCACGTTAATCTGTTGAAAGCCTGGAGGGATAGAGAGTCCCTAGTCGCAGACACTTGGTCACCAGCTCAAACTGGTTGCGTGATTCCTGAGGTTGGAATAGCAGCCACCTTGTCACAACCCCAACAACAGGAGGTTAAGGAGTTTGTGCTTCGCAACGAGGAGGTATTCTCTGAGCTGCCGGGACAAACATCTGGGGTAGAGCATGACATCATTACCCCACCCGGTGAAAGGGTGAAGTTAAAACCCTATCGGATCCCAGAGGCCCGACGGGAGGCAATACGGGAGGAAGTACAGAAAATGCTGAACTTAGGGGTGATAGAGGAGTCCCAAAGTGATTGGTCTAGTCCCATTGTGTTGGTGCCTAAACCGGATGGGAGCTGGCGATTTTGTAACGATTTTCGTCAGTTGAACAAAGTTACAAAATTTGACACCTACCCCATGCCACGTATAGATGAGTTGATCGACCGGCTGGGAACAGCCCGATACATGACGACTCTTGACCTCACAAAAGGGTATTGGCAAATCCCCCTGGCCAAGTCGGCCAAAGAGAAAACCGCATTTGTAACCCCAGACGGGGCGTTCCAATATAAAAGAATGCCGTTCGGGTTACAGAATGCGCCGGCCACATTCCAGCGGAAAATGGACCAGATGCTGAGGCCCCATCGGAAGTATGCTGCGGCTTACCTGGATGACGTAATTGTCCATAGCACAGATTGGGCCTCACATCTGCCAAAAGTGCAAGCAGTCCTGGACTCTGTTCGGGAAGCGGGGTTTACGGCTAACCCCAAGAAGTGTACCATTGGGCAGGAGGAGGCCAAATATCTTGGGTACACCATTGGGAGGGGAGTAATAAAACCCCAACTCAACAAAATCGAGGCCATCCAGAGTTGGCCACGTCCCAACAGCAAGAAGCAGGTACGAGCCTTTCTGGGAATCGCTGGGTATTATCGGCGATTCATTCCCCACTTTGCTTCTAAGGCTGTGCCCCTAACCAACCTGACGAAGGGGAAAGGGTCGGTCATGATTAAATGGACCCCCGAGGCTGAGGCAGCATTCCAATTCTTGAAACAAGCCTTATGTAGCCAGCCAGTGTTGTACTCACCCGACTTCTCTAAAGACTTTGTCGTACAAAGTGATGCGTCAGATGTGGGGTTAGGAGCAGTATTGTCCCAGGTCTGGAACGGGGAAGAGCACCCAGTCATTTACCTCAGCAGGAAGTTGAAGTCCCATGAGGTAAATTACGCCACCGTTGAAAAGGAGTGTTTAGCGGTGAAGTGGGCTCTAGATTCCCTTCGGTACTACCTGCTAGGTAGGCACTTTGACATGGTTACGGATCACGCTCCGTTAAAGTGGATGGCTCAAAACAAGGAAACAAATAGAAGAGTGAATAGGTGGTTCCTGGCCCTCCAGGAATTCAACTTCACAGTAAAGCATCGCCCTGGCGTTCAAATGGGGAATGTGGATGCTTTGTCTCGAGTACATGAATGCCTGATTGCTGGTGTTCCAACCCCGAGGTTAAAACAAGAGGGGGGGTATGTGACAGCAGGAAGGTAAAGTCACCTGGTTGCATCCAGGGGGGTAGATATATTTCGCCCAGATTCAGGCTTTACGCCGACTTATACAACTAGGTGGAGAGTTGTATAAGCCCAGCTGAGGCTAGTGGGCTCATGGATGACTCATACCTCTAGGGAGAGTGTGGGGCGTCGTGCAGACAGGGAGTTGATGAGACCAGCTGAAGCTTGTCAGCTCATTTAGGCCTCTATAAGAACTCCCAGATTCATTAGGTGTTAGCTCATGCCTGGACCCAGACCTGTGTGGACTGTCTAGGGAGAGTGAACCCCTGTGCGGTGAGACAAAGCCTGTGTGGCTATTTGCTTGGACATTTAAAATCAGGGACTTAGGGACTAGGACAGCACTAGGCTGATCCCAGTTGTTAGTTAGGAAACCTGTATGTTTAGTCAGAGGTCAAGTTGACCAGGATTTATTTTATTTATGTTTCTTTTGCTTTGCTGTGTTTTGTCACTGTAAATAGAAAATAAACCGCACCTTTTTGATTTTGAAAACCACAACCTCCGTTTGCTGGGCCTGTTTTTGTGTGGGGAGCCCATCCCGGGGGTCACACACACCCGCTGCCGAGCTAACCCCCTCACAATATATATACACACACACACACACCAGTCGGCCATAACATTATGATCACAGGTAATGTAAATAACATTGATTATCTCATGACAATGGCATCTGATAGTGTGTGGGATATATATTAGGCAGCAAGTGAACATGTTGCCCCTGACGATGACGTGTTCAAAGCAGAACAAATGGCCAAGTAAAAGGATTTGATTGACTTTGACAAGGGCCAAATTGTAATTGCTAGATCAGTGTTTCTCAACTATTTTCCGGTCAAAATTGTTTAAAATCTCAAGGCTCCCCCTTTTAAAATGTAATAACGAAACTAATAGTTTTACATATTGCAGCAGCATCCACACATATAAGACACTCAGCATTGAAGGTTATATATTCCTTTAAAGCAAATACACTTTTGCACGCTGGTACTATTCTAACATTGCTTCTTCCTCAATTTCTCTCCCCCACCCAGCTAATGTGACCCCAGTACTGATAGAGATGGGGGGGAGGTTTAAACAAGGATGCCATGTAGGTGCCCGATGACCTGCTTAGCAATCAGTGTTAGGACACGGTTGACTGGCCTGCATGGTGCCCAAGGTTGTAATATTACACAATTAAAACCAGTGGCTTTTCTGTATCAAAAAAGTGGGTTTGATCCACCCACTGGCTTTTACATAATTTGTGGGAAAATTAGGACAATTTTTATGCTTTTTGCCAACACTTCTGAAGTACCCAGTAGGTACTAGAGGTCGACCGATGTGTGTTTTTCTTTCTCGTACATCACGGGACACAGAGCGACATAGTCATTACTAATGGGTTATATAGATACCTTCAAGTGCTGGCACTGGCAACTTCCAAAACCGGAAGTACCCTCCCCTATATAAGCCCCTCCCATCCGGGAGTACCTCAGTTTTTTGCCAGTGTCTAAGGTGTTGGCCAAGAAGTAACATGTGTTTCACTGAGCTTGCGTACAGGTTCTTTTGGGGCCTCAGTAAGCTATTCCGGATCCGGCCAAAAAAGCTTCATAGCTAAACGGTCGGTACCCGGGCCTTGCAAGAGAAGAGCAAGGTTTTGCCTGTAATGCCTCTCTTAGGAGGGCTGGACCCTGGGATCCAGAGCTCTGGTCATACCCACGACCAAGATGTTTTCTGTGCAGGGTGCTATACAGGTCCAGGGGAGTGGAATCCTTGGGAACCCGGTCCCTGAAGGTTTGATTACAATGCCTGCCGTGATAGGTGAAGTTTGGGCTTCTGTGGACCAAACAGAGTCCTGCGGCGAGGAAAAGGTAAGTGGGGGCCCCCAGGAACTTGGTTCTATTGGGGGACCCCCAAGCCTATTTTGTCTTTCTGCCTGTTACCTAAGGTATTCCCGCTAAATATTCTGTGTATGCCTGTTACTACTGAGAAAATGTAAAAAAAAAATTATAGTAGGCAAGAAAAAAAAAAAAAAAAAAGAAAATGTGTAAGACCGCGGTACCTGTGTTAAACACTAGAGGCCGCTATGGTTCTTTTTTTCTTGTAATGTGGATTTTTTTCTTCCGAAGTCAAATCCAGGCAGTTGGTAGGTTCTCTGCGGGGAAGCTGTCTCCTCTGCCCTGTTGCTGCGCTGATCCATCCCCGGGCCCTGCGGCAAGGGACCCTGGCTCCCATCTAGCTCCTGTTTTTTTCAAAAAAGGCGCCGAAGGCGCACGTGCCCGCACGCGTGCGCGTGCGCACGCCTCTCTATATAGAGGCAATCTGGAAAAGGGGCGGAGCGGGTGGATGACGCTCGGTGTGCGCCGCGGCGCTACTGCGCATGTGCGGGTGTCCAGCATGTTTTAAAAGCAATCAAGCTGGCTATTGAAGTGCACAAACAGAGCTAGCAACAGTAAAAAGGCACACAGAGGCGGTTGATGCAGGCATCCCCTAGAAAGGCACTTTAGTAGACACCAACTGATATATAGCAGCAATTGTGCTAGACTATTCTCAGTAAAAAGGGTGTATTACGGCTGGAATACCTCAGCTTTGGGCTTGGGAATATGCCATCCAGAAGCTCCGGAACTAAATCTTCCAGGAAGCAAAAGGGGTCTCCATCGGGCTCTGAGGATCTTGGGCATGCTTCTGCTGCACCAGTCTCCCCTGAAAATTCAGAGGTTAGTGACCGTAGAGACCCTGCAGGAGTGCCTGGTACTGTGGCTGTCCTCAGTTCACCTGCTCCTGTGTATGTAACAGAGGAGGTTTTTTCCTCAGCTCTGGGAGGATTAGAGGAGAGATTGTCAACATTAATCGCTGCCTCCCTGTCACAAGGAAAGGCCCGATCTCCGTCTCCTCCTTCAGAGTACCTGTTAGCGGAGCAACAGTCCCATACAGGGATCGACCTGCCTGAAGGGGATCAGGAGGAGGTTGATTCTGTTATAGAGGAATCAACTGTGGAGGAACCGTTCTCAGCATCTCAAGCTGAAAGATTATGGGTTCGAGAAAAAAGAAAAAGGAAAAAAGAAGGGTCTGGTGTCACCAGTGACACACCTCCATCCCTGAATTTTCATGAAAGAGAGAGAGATTCGCCCTTGGGACTTTGAGTGAGGTGAGCACTGTTAGGCCAATAAAAAAATCGCAGGAATAATTGCAGTGTATATTTATTCAGGTAAAAAGCAGTATATACATTGATGTCATGAACATGGGCCAATTCATACAAAATACAAGACCAATATAAATTAGGTAAAATGATATTACGAGTATCTGACAGTAATTATGTAAACACATAGGCATCAAAAGTAACCCGACGCGTTTCGCGAGGCTTGGCTCGCTCTTCAGGGGTAGATGCACGTAGTGTACCTAAAATGAGAGTGATATAGTATAAAGCATGATATGAAGGCACAGGGGGGGGGGCCTTGAATATGGAAAACCCCATACTCACCACTGGACATTGCCAAAAGACAGCGGGGGTGAAGCTCAAACGGCGGCAGCGACTGTCTCACCAGGGAGCTGAGGAGGCGGAGCCAAACAAAGCTCCAAATCGGAGTCAAACGGAAGGAAGGCCCAGCATGGATGGAATAGGTGTAACCCCAAGAGTGTCAGTGAATCCAAGAGGAATGTTGGCTCTAAATATAAATATGTATATTGAATAATTAAAAAATAGGAGTATACGAGTATATGGTAACATATATGTCTTTGCATGTATAAAAGACATGAGCCAAGAATGGTTAGAGTATGGAGACTGAGGGGGAGAGTGAAAAAAATGCCAGATTGACTAGTATGATTAAGGAAAGATCAGAGAGGAAAGTAATAAGTGAAAGAGAGTGTGAATGAAATGAAGTACAGGTGTGTGGTGAGGACTGTGATGAGAAAACAAGTTGCATGTAAATGCTTGCAGCGAGTAATATATAAACATATAAAAGGCCCGATCTCCGTCTCCTCCTTCAGAGTACCTGTTAGCGTAGCAACAGTCCCATACAGGGATCGACCTGCCTGAAGGGGATCAGGAGGAGGTTGATTCTGTTATAGAGGAATCAACTGTGGAGGAACCGTTCTCAGCATCTCAAGCTGAAAGATTATGGGTTCAGTCTTTGACTAGCATGGTCCGATCAGCATTTAAAATGCACCTTGCGGAACCATCAACCACTACTGTCTCCTCGCTGGGGTCGCTAAAAGCTCCCCAGACTGTCTGTTCCTTTCCAGTTCACCCTTTATTGGAAGGGCTCATGTACCAGGATTGGGAACATCCTGATAAAATATTTACTCCCCCCCCAAGAGATTTCCGGTGGTCTATCCCATGGAGGATAAGTTCATCAAAAAATGGAGGGTCCCTACAGTGGACGCAGCCATCTCTTGTGTGAATAAATCACTGACATGTCCAGTGGATAATGTCCAAATGTTCAAGGACCCAATAGATAAAAAATTGGAGTCCTTATTAAAATCTGCTTTTTCTACAGCAGGCTTGGTGACACAGCCAGCAGTGGCAGCTATTGGGGTCTGCCAAGCAGTGAAGGATCAGTTGAAACATGTCTTAAGGGACTTGCCAGATCAGCAGGCCCTTGCCCTAGCTGATCTACCTAGAGCCTTGTGCTTTGCGGTTGATGCCATAAAGGATTCAATCCATCAGGCCTCCCGCCTTACGTTGTCTGTAGTACATATGCGCAGGCTTCTATGGCTAAAAAACTGGTCTGCTGAAGCTCCCTGTAAAAAATTGCTGGTTAGCTTCCCATTTCATGGTGAACGCTTATTCGGGGAAGACCTGGACAAATATATCCAGAAAATTTCCAACGGTAAAAGTACACTCTTGCCGGTTAAAAACAGAGTTAGAGGCCCCTCTTTTAAGAGGCCTGCTTCTCCAGTCCCTGGGGCATCGGCTGTGAAACAGTTCCGACGGCCTCCTGGGTCAAATCCCGGGGGTAAAAATCAGGGACAATCGCAGGGTAATAAAAAACCCTGGGTCAGGAGAGGTACAAAACCTCCCCCAAAGTCAAATTCATGAAGGGTTGCCCCCACTCAATCGGGTGGGGGGAAGACTCCAGTTGTTCGCAGAGACCTGGCGGGACACGATCAGAGACAGATGGGTGCTCTCCGCAGTTAGTCTGGGATACAGATTGGAGTTAAAAGACTCTCCTTCCCATTTTATGAGGTCAAACGTGCCAAGGGATCCCCGGAAGAGAGAGTCCCTCCTGTTGGCACTAGAACAACTATTGCTCCAAGGAGTAATTATGGAGGTTCCCCTGGAAGAATGGGGGTTCGGGTTTTACTGAAACCTCTTTACAGTCCCGAAGCCAAACGGGGACGTGAGGCCCATATTAAATCTAAAAGGGCTAAACAAATTCCACCAAAAATTTCTACGCTTTGCAGTAGAAGGGCGCCATTTTCAGTTCAGAGCCTTACCCTTCGGTCTGGCCACAGCACCGCGAGTGTTCACAAAAATTCTGGGCCCATTGTTGGCCAATCTAAGAACGCAAGGTGTAACGATAATGGCATACCTAGACGACTTGTTGCTGATAGACCACTCAGTGAAAAAACTAGAAGTGGTCGTTCACGAGACAATCAAGTATCTGGAATCTCACGGTTGGATTATCAACCGAGACAAGTCGGCCTTAAAACCAGTCAAAAGTCTGGAATACTTGGGGCTAAGGCTAGATTCAGGCCAGAAGAAAATATTCTTGCCTCGAAAAAAGGTGTTGTCTTTGAGAGATTTGATCCACTGAGTGGGTACAAAAAGATAGCCGTCCATACGCCTGTGCATGAGGCTGCTGGGAAAAATGGTGGCATCATTCAAAGCAGTACCCTACGGTCAATTCCATTCAAGGAATTTGCAAAGGGCCATACTGTCAGCCTGGAACAAGAAAGTTCAGGCCCTAGGCTTACCAATGTCCTTGTCCCCTTCCGTTCGCAAGAGCCTCCATTGGTGGTTGGTTCTCCAGAATCGGGAAAAAGGGAAATCCTTCAGTCCGATTTCTTGGAAGGTGGTCACTACAGATGCCAGCCTTATAGGCTGGGGAGCAGTACTGGAGCAATGGTCTCTCCAGGGCAGATGGTCGGATGCGGAAAAGGCCCTGCCCATCAATCTCTTAGAGATACGAGCAGCCCGGTATGCCCTAGTAGCATGGACATCCAAACTCCAAGGGTCCCCTGTCAGAATACAATCATCAGGGTGGCACCAGGAGTCGTGCAGCCCAGAGGGAAGTAAATTGCATCCTGAAATGGGCAGAAAGATATGTCCCAGCCATATCCGCGGTATTCATTCCAGGAGTGGAGAATTGGAAGGCGGACTTTCTAAGTCGCCAACAATTATGCCCAGGGGAATGGTCCCTTCACCCCGAGGTTTTTCGGACAATATGTCAGCGGTGGGGAACACCGGATGTAGATCTGCTAGCATCCAGATTCAACGCAAAGGTGGACAGGTTTGTCTCTGGGACAAGGGATCCCCTAGCTTGCGGCTCGGATGCCCTAGTGTTCCCTTGGGATCAGTTCAAGCTGATATATGCATTCCCACCGCCACAATTGTTACCTCGATTACTCCGCAGAATCAGGGTAGAAAAGAAACCAGTGATTCTGGTGGCTCCAGCGTGGCCCCGAAGAGCATGGTACGCGGAGATTGTAAAAATGTCAGTGGGGAGTCCTTGGACTCTCCCACATCGTCCGGACCTGCTTTCGCAAGGACCGATATACCACCCTTCCTTACCAGCCCTAGGTTTGACGGCCTGGCTATTGAAGCCCACATTCTAAAAAAGAGAGAGCTCTCTAATCCTGTGGTATCTACCATGATCAATGCCAGGAAGCCGGTATCCAGGCAGATCTACTATAGAATCTGGAAGGCGTACATCGCGTGGTGTGAGGCCAAGAAATGGCATCCACGTAAGTACGTAATAGGTAAGATTCTGGACTTCCTACAGTGGGCTGTAGATAGGAAGCTTGCCTTGAGTACTATCAAGGGTCAGATTTCGGCCTTGTCAATATTTTTTCAAAGGCCCTTGGCTTCGCATTCACTAGTCAAAGCCTTTATACAAGGTGTGATGCGTATTAGTCCTCCGGTTAATATTCCCATATGTCCATGGGATCTAAACCTGGTTCTGTCGGTTCTACAGAAACAACCATTTGAACCATTACAGCATATTTCCTTGGTTCTTCTCACCAGGAAATTGATTTTTCTAGTAGCCATTTGTTCGGCTAAAAGAGTGTCGGAATTAGCAGCTATGTCCTGTAAAGAGCCATATCTGGTTATCCATAAGGACAGAGTAGTGTTACGTCCTCATCCAGCCTTTCTTCCTAAGGTGGTATCGAGGTTTCATTTGAACCAAGATGTGGTTCTTCCTTCTTTTTTCCCCAAACCTACTTCGGTAGAGGAAAAGTTATTGCATTCTTTGGATGTAGTAAGAGCAGTTAAAGCTTATCTAAAAGCCACTGCTCAGATTCGCAGAACGGATACTTTGTTTATTCTGCCGGAAGGCCCCAGAAAGGGTCAGGCAGCGTCAAAATCTACTTTAGCCAAGTGGATTCGACAGGTCATAATGCAAGCCTATGGCTTGAGAAGGAGACCGCCTCCGTTCAAAGTTAGAGCGCACTCCACGAGAGCAGTTGGAACTTCATGGGCAGCGCATCACCAGGCCTCCCTGGCTCAAATCTGTAAGGCCGCAACATGGTCTTCAGTACACACGTTTACTAGGTTCTACCAGGTGGACGTTAGAAGTCAGGAGGATGTCGCCTTTGGGCGCAGTGTGTTGCAGGCCGCAAAAGATCCTCATGTCTGATGGCGCTCAGCTTATGTATGGTGTATCCCCCCCCTCATTGGGCATTGCTTTAGGACATCCCATTAGTAATGACTATGTCGCTCTGTGTCCCGTGATGTACGAGAAAGAAAATAGGATTTTTATAACAGCTTACCTGTAAAATCCTTTTCTTGGAGTACATCACGGGACACAGAGCTCCCACCCCTCTTTGGGGACACTTATTGCTTTGCTACAAAACTGAGGTACTCCCGGATGGGAGGGGCTTATATAGGGGAGGGTACTTCCGGTTTTGGAAGTTGCCAGTGCCAGCACCTGAAGGTATCTATATAACCCATTAGTAATGACTATGTCGCTCTGTGTCCCGTGATGTACTCCAAGAAAAGGATTTTACAGGTAAGCTGTTATAAAAATCCTATTTTCTCTGGCTGATGCCGATATTTAGAAATCACCGCGGCCGATGGCCGATATATGATGCTGATTTTTTGGGGCCGATATGTTAGGCCGATTTTTTTAGATTTTATGAGATGAAGGGGGAAAAAAAACTAACAGTTGGACCCCTTTCACACTGGGGCGTTTTTCAGGCACTTTTGGGCTAAAAATAGCACCTGTAACAATGGCTGCAAAACGGCTCCCCTGCAGTCTCAGTGTGAAAGCCTGAGTGCTTTCACACTGAGGCGGTGCACTGGCAGGACGTTAAAAAAAGTCCTGCAAGCAGCATCTTCGGAGCGGTGTATACCGCTCCTCCACCACTCCTGCCCATTGAAATGAATGGGCACTGCTGCCGAAGCGCCTGCAAAGTGCTTCTGCAGCGGTGCTACACGGGCGCATTTAACCTCTTCATCGGCCGCTAGCTGGGTTATAAGCGCCCCGCTAGCAGCCGAATATCGCCGCTAAAATTATGGTAAAGCGCCGCTAAAACTAGCTGCGTTTTACTGTCAACGCCTGCCCGCTCCAGTGTGAAAGCAGCGGAGTTCCGCCAAAAAAAAAAAAGATTAAAAGTCCACAGCTGCGGACTTTTAATATATGGACACTTACCTGTCCTGGGCGCCCGCTATGTCGGCACCCGAAGCCGATTTCTCTCTCGGCTCTCGGGTGCTGCCGCCGCCATCTTCAGTAAGGGAATCAGGAAGCAGGCACAAAAACAGGTAATCAAAACTTTGACGAAAAAAAAAAAAAAAAACGGGCTAACTTTACAGTTTGGTTTTATTTAACATTCATTAAAGTGTATTTTTCCCAAAAAATTGCGTTTGAAAGACCGCTGCGCAAATACCGTGTGACATAAAATATTGCAACAACCGCTATTTTATTCCCTAGGGTCTCTGCTAAAAAAAAATATATAATGTTTGGGGGTTCTAAGTGATTTTCTAGCAGAAAATACTGAAATTTTACTTGTAAGCAACAAGTGTCAGAAAAGATTAAAAAGTGCCAAAAATCGGCCGATATATCGGTCGACCTCTAGTACCCTGGATGAATAAGGCTGGACTAGATTATCATATATTTAACTCAGGTGCTGTCCATTTCTTCTGATCATCCTTGAGATGGTTCTACACCTTCATTTGAGTCCAGCTGTGTTTGATTATACTGATTGGACTTGATCAGGAAAGCCACACAACTGTCTATATAAGATCTTACAGCTCACAGTGCATGTCAGAGCAAATGAGAATCATGAGGTCAAAGGAACTGCCTGAAGAGCTCAGAGAGAGAATTGTGGCAAGGCACAGATCTGGCCATGGTTACAATACATTTCTGCTGCACTTATGGTTCCTAAGAGCACAGTGGCTTCCATAATCCTTAAATGGAAGACGTTTGGGACGACGAGAACCCTTCATAGAGCTGGTCGTCCGGCCAAACTGAGCTATCGGGGGAGAAGAGCCTTGGTGAGAGAGGTAAAGAAGAACTCAAAGATCACTGTGGCTGAGCTCCAGAGATGCAGTCTGGAGATGGGAGAAAGTTGTAGAAAGTCAACCATCACTGCAGCCATCCACCAGTCGGGGCTTTATGGCAGAGTGGCCCGACGGAAGCCTCTCCTCAGTGCAAGACACATGAAAGCCCGCATGGAGTTTGCTAAAAAAAACACCTGAAGGACTCCAAGATGGCAACCAAACTGATAAGAGGCATGGAGGAGCTCAGCTATGAAGAAAGATTAGAGGAACTGAATTTATTCACTATTGAGAAGAGGAGATTAAGGGGGGATATGATCAACATGTACAAATATATAAGGGGTCCATATAGTGAACTTGGTGTTGAATTATTCACTTTACGGTCAACACAAAGGACAAGGGGGCAGGCACTCTTTGCGTCTAGAGGAAAATAGATTTCACCTCCAAATACGGAAAGGTTTCTTCACAGTAAGAGCTGTGAAAATGTGGAATAGACTCCCTGCAGAGGTGGTTCTGGCCAGCTCAGTAGATTGCTTTAAGAAGGGTCTGGATTCTTTCTTAAATGTACATAATATAACTGGGTACTGACATTTATAGGTAAAGTTGATCCTGGGAATATCCGATTGCCTCTCGGGGGATCAGGGAGGAATTTTTTCCCCTGCTGTAGCAAATTGGATCATGCTCTGCTGGTTTTTTTTGCCTTCCTCTGGATCAACTGTGGGTATAGAATTGGGTATATGGGATTGTACGATATATATATATATATATATATATATATATATATATATATATATATATATATATATATATATATATATAATTATAATATATTTTTTTTATGGTTGAACTGGATGGACTTGTGTCTTTTTTCAACCTGACTAACTATGTAACTATGGTGAGAAATAAGATTCTCTGTTCTGATAAGACCAAGCTAGAACTTTTTGGCCTTAATTCTAAGCGGTATGTGTGGAGAAAACCAGTCACTGCTCATCACCTGTCCAATACAGTCCCAACAGTGACGCATGGTGGTGGCAGCATCATGCTGTGGGGGGTGGGGGTTTCAGCTGCAGGGACAGGACGACTGGTTGCAATCGAATGAAAAATGAATGCGGCCAAGTACATGGATATCCTGGACGAAAACCTTCTCCAGAGTGTTCAGGACCTCAGACTGGGCCGAAGGTTTACCTTCCAACAAGACAATGACCCTAAGCACACAGCTAAAATAACGAAGTAGTGGCTTCACAACAACTCCGTGACTGTTCTTGAATGGCCCAGCCAGAGCCCTGACTTAAACCCAATTGAGCATCTCTGGAGAGACCTAAAAATGTCTGTCCACCAACGTTTACCATCCAACCTGACAGAACTGGAGAGGATCTGCAAGGAGGAATTGCAGAGGATCTCCAAATCCAGGTGTGAAAAACTTGTTGCATCTTTCCCAAAAAGACTCATGGCTGTATTAGATCAAAAGAGTGCTTCTACTAAATACTGAGCAAAGGGTCTGAATACTTAGGACCATGTGATATTTCAGTTTTTCTTTTTTAATAAATCTGAAAAAATTTCAACAATTCTGTGTTTTTCTGTCAATATGGGGTGCTGTGTGTACATTAATGAGGAAAAAAATTAACTTAAATGATTTTAGCAAATGGCTGCAATTTAACAAATAGTGAAAAATTTAAGGGGGTCTGAATACTTTCCGTACCCACTGTATGTATATGTATGTATGTATATATATATATATATATATATATATATACACACACAAAATATATTACCAACAGTATTACAACATGTAAGCGTCCCAATACATTTCGTAATATAGTGTATATACAGCCGGTAAAAAGAGTGTTGAACACGTCCCCATTTTTTAGGTAAATATATATGTAAAGCTGCTATTGACATTAAATGTTCCCAACATGTCGGTTACAACCCATGCAATCCATACATACAAAGAAACCAAAACAAATAAGTTCAGAAATGAAGTTACGTGTAATAAAATGGAATGACCCATGGAAAAAGTATTGAACACATGAAAAAAGGGAGGTGCAAAAATGTATGTCAAGCAAAGACATCAGCTGAATACTATCTGGAATTAGAAAGCAACCCTTCCCCTTGTCAGTACAAATTGATATCAGCTGGTTCAGTCTCAACTGATGGCCTATAAAAAGATGTCTCATTACCAAGGTGTCACACAAGAAACATTTCACGATGGGTAAAAGCAAAGCGCTCTCTCAAGACCTTTGCAACCTTATTGTTGCAAAACATACTGAAGGGATTAGTTACAGAAGGATTTCTAAGCTTTAGAATGTTACAGTGAGCTCTGTCGTGGCCATAATCTGGAAGTGAATAGAACATAATTTCACCATAAACTGGCCACAATCAGGTGCTCCTCGCAAGATTGCTGATAGGGGAGTGAAGAGAATTATCAGAGTTGTCCAAGAGCCAAGGACCACTTTTGGAGAGCTTCAGAAAGACCTGGAATTAGCAGGTACAATTGTTTCAAAGAAAATAAGTAATACACTCAACCACCATGGCCTGTATACACACTCACCATGCAAGACTCCATTGCTAAGTAAAAAGCATGTTGAAGCTCATTTAAAGTTTGCTGCACAACATTTAGACAAGCCTGTGAAATACTGTGAGAATATGTTTGGCGGTCAAATGGCACTGCAAATCACCTCAAAAACACCCCCATACCAACAGTGAGGTTTGGAGGTGGGAACATCATGATGTGGGGCTATTTCTTTATCGTACATCACGGGACACAGAGCGGCATAGTAATTACTATGTGGGTTATAGAGCTTACCTTCAGGTGATGGACACTGGCACACCTAAGACAGGAAGTCCCCTCCCTATATAACCCCTCCCATATCGGGAGTACCTCAGTTTTGTTGCCAGCGACTAAAGGTGTTGGTCATGGTTAAGCATGTATTCAAGTTAGCTCTGCGTATGGTCTTGTGGCCTAAAGGCGAGCTATTCCGGATCCGTCCAAAGTGCTTCAATGCCAAAATGAACTGTACCCGGGCCTCGGGAAGATGATGTGGACCATCTACGAGGTTTGGCCTGTAATGCCTCTCTTAGGAGGGCTGGACCCTGGGATACAGTACTCTGGTCAGACCCAATACCAAGAGGTTTTCTGGCAGGGTGCTATACAGGTCCAGGGGATTGGTGTTCCTTTCAGTAGGACCCCGGTCCCTGAAGGTCAAATGACGTTGCCCGCCAAAGGGGCGAAGTTTGGGCTGTCTGTTCCGAACAGGGTCCTGCAGCGAGGACAGGTAAGTGAGGGTCCCTGATGAACTTGGTCCAGCAGGGACCCTTCAAAACGAATGTGTTTGCCTGTATTTTACCTACATGGTATATTTCCCACTGTACCTGATGCCTAAAATATCTTTGATAAACCTGAAATGTATTTTTCTTATGGTTCTATTGGACATTATGTAGTACCCCTGTTTGGCCACAGGAGGGTGATACTTGAGAATGTCTATATAGCTGGGCATACCTTCTATAAGTGTAATGCCTAGACAGATGGAGGAGCATTCTTCTATGTACAAGCTCTGCTGTACCCATCTGTAAAAATGTTACCATACCTGCTAGCGGGACCTGGAAACAGCGTTCTTAGTACATGGCGCTGTGGTCTCCCTCTATAGTGTCAGCTAGGCACCAAAACTGCAGCTCCCTCCTGCTCCTCTCCCCATTCCTTCCAGGGAGCATTTCTGGCACGCGTGCGCATTGGCGCATGCGCGCGCCCCGGCGCGCTTCTGCGCATGTGCGGGCGTCCTCTGCTTTAAAAAGACAGCCTCTGCGAGACATGCTGTAAGAGGACGGACACATCAGCAGAGCTCCTTGGTGACATTTATTTTTGATATTATATTGGGCACACTACAGGTGGTGATACAGGCATCCCCAAGGCACATTAGTTTAGTCACCTGACTAGCTCTCATAGCATGCTTGTACGCTAGACTATAGCTAGTGGTAGGTGCATTTTTGGCTGTAAGTCCTTAGCTTGAGCTAGGACTATGCCTTCCAAGGGCTCTGGGAGTAAAAATCCTAAGAGGCTAAAGGGTTCGCCATCGGGCTCTGAGGATTTGGGGCTTGCTCCTACTAATATATCCTCCCCTGATAAATCAGAGGTAGTTACCCGAGGGGAGCCATCAGGAATGCTAGGTGCTGCGGCTACCCTCAGTTCACCTGCTCCGGTATATGTGACAGAGGAGGCTTTTACCTCTGCTCTGGGAGGATTAGAACAAAGATTGGCGGCATTAATCGCTTCCTCCCTGCCGGGAAAATAGCGCGCCAGATCTCCATCTCCACCGTTAGAGTATCTAACAGCAGAGCAATTGTCTCAGGATGAAATTGATTTTCCTGCAGGGGATCAGGAGGATGATGCAGCCTCAGAGGAATCTACTTTAGAGGAACCATTTTCAGCCTCTCAGGCTGAAAAATTGTTAGTTCAGTCTTTAACAGAAATGGTTCGGTCAGCTTTCAAACTGCCCCTTTCAGAACCAGCAACTACATCGGTTTCTTCATTGGGCTCTTTGAAAGCCCCACAGGCTAATGATTCATTTCCAGTGCATCCATTGTTGGAAGGTCTCATCTATAAGGATTGGGAACATCCTGATAAATTGTTCCTTCCTCCCAAAAAGTTTTCTGTGGTATATCCTATGGAGGAAAAGTTCACCAAAAAATGGAGCCTTCCTACTGTGGACGCTGCCATCTCTTCTGTGAACAAATCCCTGACATGTCCAGTAGACAATGTACAGATGTTTAAAGATCCAACAGATAAAAAGTTGGAAACCCTATTAAAGACTGCTTTTTCTACAGCTGGTACTGTAACTCAGCCTGCAGTGGCAGACATTGGTATCTGTCAGGCCTTGAAAGACCAGATGAAGCTGGCTATAAAAGACATGCCAGTTCAGCAGGCGCAGGATTTAGAAGATCTACCTAGGGCTTTATGTTTTGCGGTTGACGCCATTAAAGATTCAATTCATCAGGCCTCCCGCCTTACGCTGGTGTTGGTACACATGCGTAGACTCCTATGGCTGAAAAACTGGTCAGCCGAGACGCCCTGTAAAAAGCTCCTGGCTGGATTTCCATTCCATGGGGAGCAGTTATTTGGCGAGGACTTGGATAAATACATCCAGAAAATCTCCAGTGGGAAGAGTACCCTTTTTACCCGTTAAAAGGAAATTCAGGGGTCCCTCCTTCAAGCGGCCCACCTCGCCAGTCCCAGGAACTTCAGCCTCTAAGTAGTTCCGACGGCCTCCCCGATCCAATCCTGGAGGGAGAGCTTAGGGACAGCCACAGGGTAATAAAAAGCCCTGGAACCGAAGGAATACTAAACCAGCCCCCAAGTCGGCCTTATGAAGGGTCGCCCCCACTCAGACGAGTGGGGGGAAGACTTCTGTTGTTTTCAGGGGCTTGGCGAGAGAAGATCCGGGACAGATGGGCTCTCTCCACGGTATCCTTGGGATACAAGTTGGAGTTACAGGAATTTCCTCCTCCTCGGTTTATAACATCAAACGTCTCAAAAGATCCAATAAGGAGAAGATCTCTCCTTTCGGCGCTAGACCGACTATTATCCCAAGGGGTAATTGTGGAGGTTCTGGTAAAGGAACAGAGGTTGGGATTTTACTCAAACCTCTTTACCGTTCCAAAGCCCAACGGAGATGTAAGACCCATACTAGCTCTCAAAGGTCTAAACAAATTCCTAATCGTCATATCGTTCCGTATAGAATCAATTCGCTCAATAGCCGCCTCCCTACAAGGGGGAGAATGGTTGGCGTCCATCGATATCAGGGACGCTTATTTACATCTTCCTATATTCCCCAGTCATCAAAAGCTTCTACGCTTTGCGGTGGAACAGCGCCATTATCAGTTTGTGGCGCTACCCTTCGGGTTGGCCACTGTTCCGCGAGTGTTCACAAAGATCTTGGCCCCTCTGTTGGCCGACTTAAGAACTCGGGGAATATCTATAAGGGCCTACCTGGATGATCTATTGATAATAGATCAGTCGGCTTCCAACCTAAGGGTTGCTGTACACAACACGGTACAATACCTGGAATCCCGGGGCTGGGTCCTAAATCTGGACAAATCGGCCTTGCAGCCAGCAAGAAGACTCGAATATTTAGGCTTACTCATAGACACAGACCAAAGAAAGGTTTTTCTGCCTCAGGCAAAAATCTCTTCCTTAAGAGAACGAATTCAAGCGATCTGTGCAAAGAGACAGCCATCCATTCGTCTTTGCATGCGGTTGCTGGGAAAGATGGTAGCCTCATTCAAAGCAGTTTCGTATGCTCAATTCCATTCAAGGAAATTGCAGAACGCCATCCTATCTGCCTGGAACAAAAAGGTTCAAGCCCTAGACTTCCCAATGTCCCTGGCGTCGTCAGTACGCAGGAGTCTATGTTGGTGGTTGGTACCCCAAAATTTACAAAAGGGAAAGTCGTTCATTCCAATCTCTTGGAGGGTAGTAACTACGGATGCCAGCCTTCTAGGCTGGGGGGCAGTACTGGAGCAATGTTCACTCCAGGGAAAGTGGTCGAATATCAAGAAGACCTTGCCCATCAACCTGCTGGAAATTCGGGCGGCACGGTTGGCCCTGGAAGCATGGACTTCCAAGCTACATGGGTCTCCTGTAATCAGACAATGCCACAGCTGTGGCATGCATCAATCACCAAGGGGGCACCAAGAGCGGTGCGGCCCAGAAGGAGGTGAATCATATCCTGATATGGGCAGAAAGACATGTCCCATGCATATCCGCTATCTTTATTCCAGGAATAGAGAATTGGAAAGCAGACTTCCTGAGTCGGCAGCAGTTATCCCCAGGGGAATGGTCTCTTCACTCCGACATCTTTCAGACAATATGTCAGAGATGGGGGACACCAGATGTAGATCTATTCCATCCAGGTTCAACAGGAAATTGAGCAGCTTTGTGTCCAGAACAAGGGACCCGCTCGCTTGCGGATCGGATGCACTGGTGTTCCCGTGGGATCAGTTCGCACTAATATATGCGTTCCCTCCGCTGCAGCTACTACCTCGACTCCTCCGGAGAGTCAGGATGTAAAGGAGGCCGGTGATTCTGGTAGTCCCAGCATAGCCTCGGAGATCCTGGTACGCGGAAATTGTAAGAATGTCTGTAGACAAGCCTTGGACCCTTCCGCTTCGGCCAGACCTGCTCACGCAGGGTCCGATATACCACCCTTCTTTACAAACTCTAAATTTAAAGGTCTGGCTATTGAATCCCACATTCTAAGAGAGAGAGGTCTCTCTAATACGGAGGTGTCTACAATAATCAATGCTAGAAATCCAGTATCTAGACATATATATTATAGAGTTTGAAAGGCGTATGTGGCATGGTGTGAAGCCAAGAAATGGCATCCTCGGAAGTACATCATAGGCAGAATACTTGACTTCCTACAGTGGGCTGTTGTCAAAAACCTAGCCTTAAGTACTATTAAGGGACAGGTTTCGGCCTTATCAATATTTTTTTTATTTTTTCGAAGGCCACTAGCTACACATTCGCTAGTAAAGACCTTCTTGCAGGGTGTGACTCGTATCAACCCACCAGTGAGATCTATTAAAAGTGCTTACTCATAGCTCATGAGTAAGCACTTTTAATAGTGTGAAACGCGTCAGCCAGACGTGACCAGTTTGTTGTGTTGTGCAGAGTGTTTTTGGTTTCCTGAACCTTTTTTTGGAATAAAGGCTTTTTAACCGGAGTGCTGCGTCCAGAAGACCTTTCTTTCTTTCTTCAATTGCATTTGCATTTGCCTGCACCCTCGGTTGCTGGGAGGAGGTAATTCCAGGGACTTCCACACCTGAGCGGCTTCCTTTCTCCAGTACATCACGGAACACAGCTCCCACCCCTCTTTTGGGGACACTTAATACTTTGCTACAAAACTGAGGTTCTCCCGATATGGGTGGGGTTATATAGGGAGGGGACTTCCTGTCTTGGGTGTGCCAGTGTCCATCACCTGAAGGTAAGCTCTATAACCTACTTAGTAATTACTATGCTGCTCTGTGTCCCATGATGTACTCCAAGAAAAGGATTTTACAGGTAAGCTGTTATAAAAATCCTAGTTTTTCAGCATACGGTACTGGAAAACTTCATATCAACTTCATGAAAGAAGGATGAATGGAAAAATGTACCAATACATTTGTGATAAAAATCTGCTGCCATCTACCAGAATGATGAAGATGAAACTAATGTGGACATTTCCGCAAGACAATGATCCAAAACACAAAGCCAAGGAAACTTAATTGGTTTCACAGAGAGAAAATAAAGCCGCTAGAATGGCCCAGCCAATCACCTGACTTGAATCCAATAGAAAATCTATAGAAAGAACTAAAGATCAGAGTTCATAGAAGAGGCCCACGGAACCTTCAAGATTTGAAGACTTTTTGTGTGTGGAAGAATGGGCCAAAATGACACCTGAGCAATGCATGCGACTAGTTTCTTCATACAGGAGGCGTCTTGAAGCCGTCATTAGCAACAAAGGATTTTTTACAATGTATTAAATACATTTCAGTTGGCATGTTCAATACTTTTTCCCTGTGTCATTCGATTTCATTTCTGAACTTATTGGTTTCTTTGTATGGATTGCATGGATTGTTACCGACATATGGTGAAAATTTTATGTCAATAGCACCTGTAGAAATATATTCACTTAGAAAAATGGTGACGCATTCAATACTTATTTTACCCGCTGTGTGTAGGTATGTATGTATGTATGGGTATATATATATATATTGTGATAGTGAAAGTCCCTGTCCCTATGGAAAGGGAGCAAAAACGGACACAGAGTCTGCATGTCAGCAGACTGCAGAACTACAGAGCATAGCTTGGAAATTGAGAAAACTGTTTTGGCAGCTTTCTCTGGGTTTTGCTAAGTTCGGATGGGGCTGTGTAGTTTGGAGATCCCGCAGAGACTTGGGTGGGATGGGATCTCCAACCCTGTGTCCGGGTCTTGTGGACAGCCAGCATGGTGTGTGCTCAGGTGCACACAACCAATATAATGAGGGGCTGGTGAGAGCAGAAGGGGAAGGATGGTGGAGAGTGAGCAACTTGCTACTGCTAAGTGAAGACAGACCTATGTCTGGAGAGCGGTCTGCCCTGTGGGAGACTGCAGCCCATGTAAAGGGGATTCTTTGCCCAGGGACTGGGAAAGGCTGGCCAGCCTTGAGAGTCGGGGAGACTGAGGAAGCCAGTAAGTCCAGGGAGCTGGAAAGAATCGTTTCTATTTGAAAGCAAGCAGAGGAACTGCTGACAAGAGCCAGGTGGCTTGGTATGTTTTCATTTATGTGCTGAATGAAGTTTAAACCCCTGCCTGGGAATCCTGAATAGACATTTTGCTTTTGTTTTTCTGTTTAAATAAACGTGGGCTACCGGGCCCTTAACTAGAATGCCTGTCTGATATGGACTCACTGCATAAAAATGCATCTATCCACTTGAGCTAAAACACCCCAATATCACAATATATATATATATATATATATACTGTATATACAGTATATATATAAGCCCAGCACACACTATGCAATCCAAACAATTTGTATCCTGTCAGGCAGTCCCAAAATTCAATGGTTTCTTCACTCTGCCTGGATATACTCCTAGCAGGAATACCCTTTTTGGGTGGACTGACCCTATACCATGCTGCATGAGTTGATAAACAAAAAGACACTTTTACTGTGAATATGATTAATAGTGTGTGTTTTTTGTTTCGTAGCAGTGGAGGAGAGCGGCGGGGACTCGTGGAAATACAGTCTGAGGGTATGTTTTCTAAATTATTCAGCTTTGGCCTTTCTTTGAATTCTCAAAATAGGTATCATTGTCACTCATGCGTTTAAACAGGAAAATGTTAGAGTTACATGGTTTAGGTCCTTAGGGTCTTTCTTTAGAATGTCATCTCTCTTAATTCTCATCTGTTCTCCAATAAAGTGACCTTTTCACAATACTTTCTTTAAAATTTTACATGGATTTTTCATTTTTGTGGTGTGTGTGTGTGTGTGTGTGTGTGTGTGTGTGTGTGTGTGTATATGTATATATATATATATATATATATATATATATAATTTTTTATTTTTTCCTTTCTGTACATGTTTTTATTTCCTTCTTTCTCTCTCCCTCTCTCTCTCTCTAAAGCTCATACCTTACTGCAATTTACTGCTATATGCAGCTCAATCAGTATTATGTTTCATAGAATTCTGACAGTAAATTCAGGGTTATGTAACTTGCAAATAATCAGTGTTTTAGGTGGAAGGATTTGAACACCATAAAGAACCAGTTCAAACGTGTTTACACAAAGCTTGACCATTACTAAGAAAACCAAGGCATGGTTTAAAAGAATGCATATTTACACTATCATAGGATGTAGTAATATATCTTGTTACTAAATTTGCCCTTTGATTTAACCAGTTCCTGCCTGGCCCATAGTCAAATGATGGCTGGGTGGGGACATTTGTTATTCTGGGCGGACGTCATATGACATCCTCCCGGTACATGCCTCTTGAGCACTCCATGGGCTGCACCGCAGGGGAAATTGTCACCGGCTAACAGAGATGGCTGTACTTTTAAGTTCCTTCTAGGACTGATCGGCTGCAGTAGTTATTCATCAGATTTGATTGGGCTGTGTATGGGTAGACTCCTGTTTTCAATCAACTATTGTGGATTTTGCTGAAATGCAGAATTGAACATTATTGAATGAAACTAATCTTTCCATCTTTATTAACATAATGGAGGACTTTAGTGCCATTTAGCGCTGCTCTTGCGTGGGTTGTATTTTTTAATTGCATGTAGCAAATCTTTGGCAAGTTACTTCTATTTAAAACATTAAAACAATAATAAAACATTACATTTTTTATGTTTGCAAACACAATTTATTTTAGTGGTTCTGGTGTTCCTGCTTGTAGGAAGCTCTAGTCCCGTATACTCCTAGGATATTATCGCCACAAATCCCAGAAGTTTTTTTTTTTTTTAAATCGTGAAATTACTTGTGAGGGGAGGAGGGCTGGGGGAGAGCAGAGATGGGTGGAGGGAGACACTGGGGGTTATTTACGAAAGGCAAATCCACTTTGCACTACAAGTGCAAAGTGCACTTGAAATTGCACTGAAAGTGCAGTCGCTGTAAATCTGAGGGGTAGATCTGAAATGAGGGGAAGCTCTGCTGATTTTATCATCCAATCATGTGCAAGCTAAAATGCTGTTTTTTATTTTCCTTGCATGTCCCCCTGGGATTTACAGCGACTGAACTTCCATGTGCAATTTCAAGCGCACTTTGCACTTGTAGTTTGCACTTGTAGTGCCAAGTGGATTTGCCTTTCGTAAATAACCCCCATTGTGTCCTTAGTGTGCATGCTTTTCCAGCCCTTTGTGTAAAATATACTAAGGGCTGGAAGTGCTGTGCTTGGTTCGCAGGCACAGCCGTGATGTGTCCTTGGCTTGCATTTGAAATATTTAACATTGAATGCAGGGCAGAGAAACATACAGAATACCCGGAATAGAGCAGTGCTGGCCTTGCTTGCCCACAGTTAAAATGGCCACATTCAGAGCAAGGGGGAATGCTAGAACAGCCTAATTTTTAAATGCAGATTCTTAGCTATGAAGTTGCTTAATAGGATAACTGCTCTTTTGACATGCTGAAGGTGTATTCTCAGAAATGTATATGTTTTACCTGAAGTTCCTCTGTAAAGTTCCAACTTGAGTACCTAATTTCTCAGCTGCTTTAGTGGTTACTATCGTTTTATTTGGATGTGCCCATGCTTTGAATCAGATCATCAATACCTGCTTAGGTCTTTAGTGGTTCCTGTCCTTGGTCCTGAACACAGAGAACCTTGTGTCACAAGCAGGGATTCAAAGTTTTAATGAGCTGAAAGCTGATGTGGATTGCTGTCTTTTATCTTTTTTTATCCTGCTTGCAAAAAATGAATTGCAAATCATCAGTGCTAACCATTTAGCAACAGGCAAGCCTAATCAATTTTATATTTCAATATTTTTATTGGAAAAGAAAACAAGTCTGGTAGGAACAGACGTATCATTGGAACAAAGCCAATTCTCAGGTTGTCGACATAGTAATACAAAGGCACGAAAGGTATGACCACAAAAGGTAACTGTCATCCAACATTACATGAAAGAAGCATGTTTTAGGCAAAAAAATAATAATCATCATAAAAAAACAAGACCAAACAATCATTGGCAAAAAAAAGAAAAGAAACAAAACATAATCTTGATTAGTAATGGAACCAAACAATTGCTTCTCATCGGAAATCAGGAATACAACTGTGTATGATGGATGATTGAGAGCAGGAACAAGGGCATGGTATAAGGGGAAGGGGGAGGAAAGTAATGGGTAAGGAGCCACGAAGAAATCCCGGCATTGATCCCTGAGATTATCAGAGCGCTCACTACTGTGTGAGACCCCATAAGCAACCAAATGTACTGTACATGTAGATACCAGAAAAGGAGGGAAATAATGAGGAAAAAGGAGAAGAAGAAGAAAAAGAAGGTCATCCCAGAGTTCATAAGGGAGTCGAGATATAACCGATCCACGGGTCCCACATCTTATAATTTTTTTTTAATTATTACAAAGTATATGAGTGAGCTTATCATTAATCATGATCCAATTGAGTTTACGTCTAACATAATCAAGAGAAATAACTGACTGTTTCCAATGCCTAGCAATGGTAATTCTCGCTGCCAGCAATTAATAAGTACCGTATATACTTGAGTATAAGCCGAACCGAATATAAGCCGAGGCACCTAATTTTACCACAAAAAACTAGGAAAACGTATTGACTCGAGTATAAGCCTAGGGTGTCCATCTGCATGCCTCACTCTGCCTCTCTTTGCCTCACTGTGTCCATGTGCATGCCTCACTGTGCCCATGCCTCAACTGACGTTGAAAAATTGGTGCTCCTCGGCCGTAGGTCCCCCAGACAACAAACTTTGCATACTTGTAGAGGAGAAATTGGGCTACATGTGTGCCAAGTTTCGGGTCCAGGGGACCTACGACCGGCCGCTACCTGGTCCCCAAATTCACCAGAGAAATTACTATTTAACATGGGAGTCTATGGAAGAGGTGCCCGGCTTTGAAAAATTGGTGCTCCCCGGCCATAGGTCTCCCGGACAACAAACGTTGCACTTGTAGAGGAAGAGTGGGGCTACATGTGTGCCAATTTTGGGGTCCCGGGGACCTAGGGCCGGCCGGTACTGGGTCCCCAAAGTCCGAGAGATCAGGCGCAGAAAGGTGACTCAAGTATAAGCTGAGGGGGGCATTTTCAGCACAAAAAAATGTGCTGAAAAACTCTGCTTATACTCGAGTATATACGGTAATCAATTTAACAGATTTTCTGGGCACTTTATCAGGCAGTTTGTGAAAATGAGCTGCTTCTGGAGATTTGCGAATGTTCACCCCCGTCACCGAGTTTATTAGCTTAAATATCCTAATCCAGAACCTAGTCAAGAGGGGGCATTGCCACAAGCCTAATCAATTTTAAAGGGGAAAACCACCTCCCCCATACTGGTGAGAAAAACTGTAAATTCAGAACAGGCATACAGATAAGAACTTTCCTTATCTGTATAACTGTTTAAGGTCAGTAACACAGGAATTAATTGGGTCGGTAAGCAAGGCAGTCAGACTTCTAGCATTTTCAGTTAGCTGTCTGCCATGGCAGCCCTTGCTCTCAGGACAGGCATACTTTAAAGTGGTTGTAAACCCTTACAGACCACTTATACCTACAGGTAAGCCTAGATTACGGCTTACATGTAGGTGCAACAAATATCTCCTACACGGTTTAGGAGATATTTGCAAAAAAGACAGCACCGATGTCTATAGCGCATGCGCGCCAAAGACAACGGCGCAGGCGCACTGAGCGAACCGTCAGTGAATGGGGTCATGCCATTAGTGGCTGCTCCCACTCGCATGCGCGGGAGTGACATCATCGCGGCTCCGGCCAGTCACAGCGTTGGAGCCACGATGCCCGGAAGTCACTCTGGGAGACATGGCAGCGACGGAGAAGGCGAACGAGGGCGGCTGCGGGGGGCTTCGATCTCAGGTAAGTACTTCATAATGAGCTATTACGCTATGCATTACTAGCTCATTATGCCTTTGTCTTTCAGGGTGTATTTTTTTTTTTTTTTAAGGAGGCTTTACTTCCTCTTTAAGTAGCAATATGAGAAAGTCTGTACTCCATGTACAAGCCTTTCCTAGTTATTATATACCTTTAGAAGACATTTTAATTTTAAAGACTCCATTTCTGTATTTCTGTGGTATGTTCATTTAATGTTTACCTGCAAAAGCTGCAGTTTATTCTCCCTGCATACATTTTGGTGGCAGCCATTACAATCTTGAGCATCTGAAGCTGGCACCAATTAAATTCTGGGATTTTGTGCAGCTAGCATGCACCTCCTGGTCTTGTGCCTGTGCAGTAATGACACTGCTCGGCGTACATTGTTGATAACAGGCCGCCTAAAGACTCCCGGGATCCATGATGTATATATTCCAGGAGTCAACGGGATAGCTTAATTAGGTCACTCGCATAGGCAGCCACAAACCGGATGTGCAGGTAAACACACACAAAAAGGTACTTTCTGAGAATATTCAAACATTTTAATATCCTAAAAACCGGTGTTTGGCCCTTAGCATGAGCATACATTTAAAAGTGAGTGAAGAACTACTTTAAATAATACTGGCTGAGAACAGTGGTACCTGCCAGAAAGTACATTTGAAGAGTGGTTATTTTTATAGGCTGCGAACACCCCCTCAGATTCAAGTAGATATTCCTATGCTATGCAAGATTTACCCTTTTCAGATTTAATAACGATAACACTGTGTTGTATAACTTCAGGGGACATTGTAATCTGTAGCATCTTAATATCTTAAAATAGAGTTATGGAATTATTGGAACAAGTGGAGCACAATCTGTATTACCATTCCGGTATTGTTATTATTGTTTCAACAATTTCTTATAAAACTCATGTACCTGCCCTGATGCAAAGGTGTTTGCAAACGAATTCACTCCCATACCATCAGAGATGCAGGCTTTTGAACTGAGCACCAGAAGGTCCCTTTCCGCTTTCAATTTCAATTTGTCTAACCACAGAACAATTTTGCACTTTGCAATAGACCATTTTATATGAGCTTTGGCCCAGAGAAGATGGCAATGGTCCTGGATCATGTTCATATACTGCTTTTTTTTTGCATGATAGAACTATATCTTGCATTTTTGGTTGGCACGGCGAACTGTGTTCAGAGAGTGATTTTTGGAAGTATCCCTGAGCCCATGCAGTAATGTTCATCACAGAATTATGCCAGTTTGTATTGCAGTGCCGTCTGAGGGCCTGAAGATCACGGGCAATTCTAGTATTTCGTTTTTGGCCTTGTCCCTTGCACACAGATTTCTCCAGATTCTTTGAATCTTTTGATGATTTTATGTACTGTAGATTATGACATATTTAAAGTCATTGCAATTATACATTGAGGAACATTATTCTGAAATTGTTTAACAATTTTTAGACACAGCTTTTCACAGATTGGTGAACCTCTGCCCATCTTGTGAGACACTCTGAATCACTACGATGCTCTTCTTATACCCAATCATGTTAATGATGTGTTGCTAATTAATTAATGTTCTTCCAGCTCTTCCTTGTTAGTACCACTTACTGTGCCAGCATTTTGTTGCCCTGTCCCAACTTTTTGAGACATGTTACTGCCATCAATTTCAGAATTACCTTTTTTTTTCTAAAAATAGTACATTTTCTCAGTTTAAACATGTGATACTCTGTACTGCAGATATATTTGCAGCGTTCTAAGGGACATACACACGGGCAGCGCAGGAGGGACACAAAGAGCAAGAGCCACACCTCTCCTCTTCCACAGAAGTGATTGAGAGCAGCTCTATGTCCCTCTCGTGGTCCCTGTATGTTCACTGCTTTGAGTGAACGGGCGGGGAAATATATAAAATGGGGATTGTGTCAGCGCAACCGGGGGGGGGGCACTTTCAAAAGTAAACACAGCGGAGGATTTTTTTTATTTAGGACAAAACCGCAAATACATTTAAATTATTTTATTGTCTGTTTTATGAAAAAATTTACTTTAATGCCACTATGACGTGAGTCACTTTGGGCGATGGGGTTGTGGAACCCAGCTTACTTTAGAGAGGTCGGGAAACTCCTTGTTCAGCTCCACAGTACTCTCTTGTGTGTAAGGCACCCTGTGTCTTTTAGGGGCACAGGGTGACTGAGAAAATAATGGGACCACTACTTAATGGTTTGTATTAATTCTCCAAATAAGGACAATAAAGCTTCCCTTTTGGATTGGATGGAAAGAGGTAATATTAATCTTGTACAGTTTAATGGGCAGAGGGAATATGGTGGCCCTCCTACAGACTCTGTGGGGGCTGAAGGTTCCATATTAATATTTGGGGCCTCTATGACTCAAACCAACAATGACTGTAGATGTTAATGTATTCAGCTCAAACCACTGGGGTCATCTGCCATAATATGTGTTTTTTTAAGTATGCCTACTCCCCGGGAACTTGTAAACATCCCGGTTATCAGACGTAAGGATGGGGGATTGGCTAGTGACCCCACCGACATACTCAGAGTTTCAGGACTTTTTCTCGACCTTGTATGCGCCCATTCCTTCATATGACCGGTCGGCTTTGGAGGAGTTGTTGGGGGGTGTCTCTCTTCCGAGACTTTCTGACGAGGATCGGGAGGTCTTGGGGGCTGAGATCACTAGCAAAGAGGTTGTGGCGGCGATTTTTGCCTTTCCCCCCACATAAGGCCCCGGGTCCCGGCGGATTTCTACAAGTTATACGCGGAACTAATGGCACCCAGACTTACAACCATATTAGCTTACTGTATACAAAATCAGCAATTGCCTCAATCAATGATTGACGCTTATATGATTTTGCTTCCTTAGCCGGGTAAGGACCCTCTAGAGTGTGCATCGTATAGGCCGATCGCCCTATTAAACATGGATTTGAAAATTCTCATGAAGGTTCTGGCCAAGAGACTAGCGGGCGTTATTTCCTCCCTGGTAGATATCGACCAGACGGGGTTTATGCCTGGTAAGTCTACGGACACCAACCTGAGACGATTGTTTACGCACCTGCAAATTCCCAACTCTGCTTCTCCCACTAGGATTGTAGTATCTATTGACATCGAGAAGGCTTTTGACTGTCACTACGTGTTGGCAGTCTTGGAGAAAATGGGTCTTGGCCTGACCTTTCGAAAGTGGATCTTGTTACTGTACAGCAACCCCAGGACGGCAGTCCGTATAGGTAACCACACTTCTCCATTTTTCCAAATTTTGTAGGGGCACTAGGCAGGGCTGTCCCCTGTCGCCCTTTTTGTTTGCCCTCATGATGGAACCGATTGCAGTTGCATTGAGAGCGGCCGGGGAGGTTAAGGCGATTAGGGTAGGGTCTATTGATGAGGGCCTGGCGCTTTATGCAGATGACATGCTGCTGTTTCTGCAATACCCAAAAGAGTCACTGGAGGCAGGCCTACACATTCTGAATGAGTTTTCGTGGTACTCTGGGTTGAAAGTTAACTGGACTAAATCGTCTATTTTACCGCTGGACGCTGGGGCCAGGGATATTGGAGACCTGGCCCTGCCATTGTAGTGGGTCACGCAGATCGCGTATCTAGGGGTCAAGATTACGGCAGATGTGGGTGACTACATGCCCCTTAATCTGGCACCGCTCCTGCTCTTTTTCAAGCAGAAGGTACAGACCTGGCAAAAACTCCCTTTATCACTTATAGGAAGGATCATCTTATTGAAAATTAAAATACTCCCAGTTATACTATACTTTTTGCAAAATGCTCCCATCTGGATCCCCAAGTCCTTTTTTAAAAAAACTGGATGGTCTCACTAGCACATTTTTGTGGGTTCCCAAACAACCCAGGATAGCATTGAAGGCCTTGCAGGCACCCTGGGGGGAGGGGGGATGGCCTTGCCAGATTGCCGCATGTACTATTTGGCTGGACAACTGGTGTTTGTGCGTAGATGGCTGATTTCAGATGATGGGGATTCAGACACGGTTTTGGAGGGGGCACACTTGGGCTCCTATGAATCCCTGCAGCTGGCCATTCATAGAGGGATCAAGATGGACCTTCCTCTTACTGCTTCTATGAGGGCCTCAATTAAGGCGTGGGGGGAAGCGGTTGGTATGGCGTGTCCCAGTTACTGGGTTTTCTCTCCATCCACTCCATTGTGGATGAACCCTAAATTGTCACATTTCTACTCATTTGAGGATCCCCTGGGCTGGGTGACCAGGGGAATTAAAACGCCAAAGGATATTACTATGGATAGGGAGTTGCTGACGTTTGACCAGCTTAAAGCCAGACATGACCAAACTCTCAATTCTTTTGTTATATTCAATTGCGTCATGCATTTCGATCACAATTTGAAACTATGACTATAGAATGCTTTCCTTCAAATTTAGAGAATTTGCTCACAACAGAGGACCTTCCCAAGACACATTCTGTTTCTTACAAGAAATTGTTCACAACTAGTCCGAAGGCGGTACTTAAGTGCAGAGAACGGTGGGAGGCTGAAGTCCCGGACATTCAGGGGGAGGACTGGGATGACATGTGGGCACATCCGTTCCAGCATCTAGTGGCAGCCAGGGATAGACTAATTCATTTTAAGTTCCTACACAGGATTTACTATACGCCGGCTAGGTTGGCGTCTATTTACCCATCGGTGCAGGCGGAGTGCTGGAGATGCACATTTGCTCCAGCGCCTGCCAAACATATATTTTGGTCGTAGGTCGCATCCTGTATATCAGCGGTTCTGATGATCCCTGTCCCGGCGACGGTTAGGGAGTGTCTCCTGGGTTTGGTTGAGGATGTGGTCCCGTCTAGGGCTCATAGGACTCTGCTCAACATCCTCCTGTTTTATGGAAAGAAGGCCATTCTGTTGCAGTGGTGCAAACAGGGGGCAGGCATAGTATAGCTCGGATCTGACTGTAGGTTAACGCCTGCTATTGTGGGAAGGCTAATTGTATGCTTGTACAGTGTTTAATCTAGTGGACCTGTTGGGAGATATTGGGCTCCACCCTTAAATCCTTGGTCGAAGTGGGCAGTGGGGCAAACTTGATTGATCCGGAAGTCTCATGGGGGATGGGGGAGAGAGAGCTGAGCAACGGGGTTGTTGGAGGGGGGGGGGGAGTTTTTTTTTTTCCTTGTTCCTACCTGTTAGGTAGCGCTATTGTTAGTTAGACAGGGCATGTTCAATACCTGTACTTTTAATGTGGCCCATGTTTGCCTGTCACCGACTCGGTGTTGTGCTGGGTCAGCTGCTGTTTGTTCTACTGTATGTGTTGTTAAAAATCAATAAAGAGAAATTTACAAAAAATTTTTAAGTATGCCTTCTCCCATTGATAATTGTTCTGCCTGTCTGCTCATCTATGTGTTTATACGTATAATAATTTGTATTATACTCCAATGTAGCAGCCGAACAGTCTGTTACTGGTACTCTTCTATTGTCTGTTTTTTTAAGGTGTTATGTGTTTTCTGCTAAGCATGTCTGTCCCATGGTTATTTGTTTATAGGGTCACCTATTGTCTGATTAATCACAACATTGTTTGGGTGGGCACTGATTCACCTAGGCTGGTTTAAGTGACTAGTTAATTAGCTCAAGTTAATTAAATCACTGTCAGCTTTTAGTTGCTTGTGGTGAAGTAGTATACTGTCTGTGTTGGTTTTTCCTTAGTTATGATGTTTTATATTTCTGTATACAATTTCATCTGCATACGATAGTCTAATCAGGCTCACCTGACCTGGCGGGGGTATATATTTTGTGTGAGTTTGTTCAATAAACTGTTTCAGTCTTTTTACAAGCTATTTGTTGGCTAGTCTTGTATGGTCAGCTGAAAAATCTGGTATCTATATCCAGACTGGAGGAAGCGGTATACTGGCGGAAGCACTCAAGCGTGATGCTGGGACGGTTCTTTAACTTTATAGAAACTATTGTTTTTTTTTACTTATCCAGTGTTGACATGAGTAACATGCAAATAAATGCATTCAAATTATTTTTTTTCTCTATCGGCAGCCGTGTTCAGAGGTGCTGTTTATCGACATCTTTCATGAATATAGCCAGATTCTGATGCCTGTACTCTTAGACATGGTTCATACTCTTCAAGGTAAGGGCCTTTCCCTGTCATGCAATGTACAATTTTTTTTTTTTTTTTACCAAATAAAGCTGGCTATACCTTTTTTGGAAAAGGTGTAACAGATTGCTCCATCCACACTATACAGCACACATGGAAGAAACGATTGCTGCTGCTATTGTGTTATTACAGCCAGCATCAGTAGCCACTGTTGGGCTGACGATTTTTTTGTCTGGCTATTTCCATTTTTCAATCTAAGGATATAGGGTGGGAGGGTAGTGACAAATTGAATTTCAGCCAGTTCATCAGGACTGGCTGAAATTTACATAGTTTACAGGTCAGCTTTAGACTCCTAAGGCCTCGTACACACGAACGAGTTTCTCGGCAAAAACCAGCAAGAAACTTGCTGGCAGAGATTTTTTGCCGAGAAACTCGTTCGTGTGTATGGTTTCTCGTCAAGAAAAGCGACAAGTATCTCGACGAGAAAATAGAGAACCTGCTCTCTATTTTCTCGTCGAGATTCTCGTCGGCATGTTTCTCGACGAGAAAAGTGAGTGTGTGTACACTTACCTGTCCTCCCGGAAGCCCGCGCATGTTCGAAATGAATTCGACGCATGCGTGGTAGCTTCCTAGGCATACGTAGGGTATACCAAGATGGCGGCGACGGCATCGAATGTGACGAGCGCATGCTCGTCGTAGTCGATGACGTCACCGCGTACGCTCCATTCAAAGAACCGCGGGTTCTTTGAATTGAGCGTGTGTACACTCGGCCGGGACAATTTTCTTGTCCAAGAATCTCGTAAAAAAAACGAATTTTTTTTTCGACGAGAATCTCGGCCGTGTGTACGAGGCCTAAAGCTGGGTACACATGGGCCAAATGTCGGGAGACATCGGGCAGTTAAAAAAGAAAAAAAGAAAAACGGCCGACATTCGGCCGTGGTGTATGTTTGTCTGTCCGTCAGAAGCTGGCCCTTTGGAAAACCAGCAGCCAACCGACTCTCGATCAACGCTGCCAGCCAATGGCAGAGAGCGCTGATTGGAGTGTTCTGGCGGAGGGGCCGCCCCCCCGTCAGAACACAATAGCACAGCGGGGGAGATTGTACTAATGATCCGACATTAGTGTAGCAGTGTTTCTGACCAAAGCTGACAGTAGTTTTTCGTTCAACCCGCTTGTAGTGTGTACCAGGCTTTACTAACAATATGCTTTTTACATGCACATTGCACTAGTTATTTTGATACTGGCTGTGTTACATTATAAGCAGTAAGACTAGCTTTTTCTAAACCTTTTATTAATCACATAAAGATTGTGTAGGACTTTTTACACTGGACAATATTCACAGATAAGCAAATATTAATTGTTTTCATAAGCACCTGTTTGCCACCAAAATTACCGCAATGGCTTTCTTTTCATCAATCTATCACAGGGGTTTTAAAAAAATTTAATCTGAGGACTCAAATAGAAAAATTCTTACTGTACCATAACACAAGAAAAATATCTATGACCAAAATGTCAGTAAAGTCATACTATGTCAAATAACAATGACAAACTAGGCTACACAGTCAAGGGAGAACTCATCAGAACGGTTCCATGACCCAGTCTGGGTCCTGACCTATAGTTTGAGGAGATCGGTTTTCTATAAACTCCAGCTTTGTGGACAGGGCCGTCGGAACAGGATAGGCAAACCAGGGCCCCAACTTGTCCTGGGGCCCCAGCAGAGGGCAGCACAGCCAGAGGACTCAAGGAGGCAGCACGGGTGGAGGAGGTAAGACTATGCGATCGGTCCCCCCTCCCGCGAAGGGGCCACCCCGCCAATGGCGTCAATGTCGACCCCTCCTCCTTACCCAATTACTAGATTTTATTGGACAACCTTCTGTAAGCAGTATTCATTGTGTTAAATTATTTACATTTTTTAATATAAGATTTAATGTGCTTTGGGGGACTTTGGGAGTTTAATTTGGTACTAAACCCAAAAGAAAACATTTATTATATTGCAACTTACCAGTTCTTAGGTGTGATAGTTATATTAGTTTTCTTTTTTTAGACTTTTTTCTCTTCTGTTATTTACCTTTTGGCCCAGCCAGTAAGGCCGGCCATACACGGTTCGAATCTCAGCATCTTCTCCCTGCGGGGACACCAGGGGAATAAGCCTAAAAGAAAGAAAACAAATGCAGCCACCACATCTGATTGGTAAGCTGCAATATATAAAATTTTGGTTTTGGGGTTAATACCGCTTTAAGGGGTTTTAAACCAAATCCTGCTTGATGCTTCTTGAAAACTGCATCCTAGACTTGTTTTGATAGTCTCTTGATTATCATGATACTGCCTGTTTAGATATATTCTTTATCAAATTCTGGCCCTTCTAGAGAAAAAAAAGAGTATTTATTTATTTCAAGATCATTAGAACTTTAAATGCACACAGGTGGACTCTTATTCAACTTCTTCTATGATTTGCAGCAAACAGGATGAATACTTATGCAATCAACATCCTTCATTATTTTACTTGTAAATAATTTGGAAAGCTATGATGAAAGTTACAATTTGGATTAGCTTTTTCATGTCATGCTATTTGTATGTGGCAGCACTACTAGATACATCTGTTGAAGAGAATCTGTTATAAATGGACAAGCATCTAAATGTCTTAATTGATCATAAATATGTAACCTAACCTATGGCAGATTTATATTTGCTTCATTATTTATTTTTACTTACTAATGATGTCTTTCGACCTGGGGAGAAAGAGTTGAAAGGTCACCTGAAGTCTGAAAATGGTGGTTCTGGCAAATGCTTGATCTCATGCTGACAGCGCTTGTTGTCTCCTGATTATGCACAGCAGTATCACGTAGCAAAGCCCTGTAAATAAAAGGAATGTGAACAGTGGGTAGCATGTGTTATCAGCATGAGTCAGGCGACCACTTACTGTAAGGCTGGCCATAGACAGATCAACTTCAATACGACCAGCCTGCCCATAAGTTTTGATCTATCGATTGACTTCAGTACAACCAGCCTGTTGGGTTTTTCTTGTGAGTTCACTGCCAGTAACAATATCCGCCAGCAGTGATCATTATATTCTCATGACAGGGAAACCTCCCACTGTCAAAATACGATAGCGCAGCTGGAGGGATTCCCCTATCAATACTAACTGTGTTGACAAGGGAATCATGCAATTTTCTTTCCTTTAAACTGTGGTTGAAGGAAAGAAAATAGAGTAATCTATGGCTTGCTTTAGTTTTAAGGGTCATCCTCAGTCAAGAAGGCAAAAGCTGGCCATACTCAAAATTCAGCAGGGACCAGGCAAATTTTGATAAATGTGGTCATCCCTGCCTAAAAGAACTGATAGGGACATGTTGGAGAGTTTTCTCCATCTGCAGCCGCTGATCAGTGTATTCTGACTGCATCGGGTGCCGCCATCGGTATGCAGTGTCCTGGCAGAGATGAGGCGAATGGAAGGAAGATTTTTTCACTCAGCATGCTGACTGAATGAAAAAATAAATTAAATAAAGGTTTATAGGTGAGAGTGTATACCACTCTCCACTGGACACAGCAATGCCCCATCTTCATATTACATCCTATTCATGAAATGCACAGCACAGTGTCTAGCCTTCAGTGTCTAACAAAGTTCTCTCTGCTTACCATTGCAAAGAAATTTTTCGCAACAGTAAATGCCAGTCAAAAGTCCTTATAGCTCAGACTTTATAAGGGGCAAAACAAATGTTAGAGGTACTTCTGAATTTCATCGCAAATTACACTTAACTCTTCCACAACATAAACCCTTAAAACTTTCCTATGGAATGCTAGTCCCCTCTACTTTGCAACATATTGTTTTGTTCAAAACTAGTAATTTTGCCAATGGAGAATTGTGTTCTGTGTTTCAGGTCCGACTCCAATAGAAGATTTGAATGCTCTATTAATTAAAGAAACTGGTATGTAACTGTAAACATAACCACGCCTGTTAGTCCACTAATGCTAAAGTCCAATCAACCAGACATTTTTTTTATATTTGTTTTCCATATAATAAAAAGGTGAAGCCTGATTGGCTTTTGGGGGCAAATGTGTCTATTTTGTGTATTTTGTCTTTTCTATTGCAGTTATAAATAAGCATCTTGTTGATGTCTGATTATGATGTGATACAGAGATTCATATGGATTGTTACAGCCATGAGTCTCTGGCCCCATTCAGATCTGTGCTTTTTTTTTTGTGATGTGTTTTTCATGCGTTATACTTGTGGCACTAAGATAATATAAATAATCCGCGCCACAATAATTAAAAAATATATGTAATATAACTACAAACAGCTGCTCCTCTGCAAAGTGATAACTAGTGCTATCAAAATGATCAAGTGAAAAAAATTACATAGTTAGTAATAGAGTGCGCTTCCTAAACCATACACTTCTGTTAGTGTGATTGCTAATTAAATGCCAAGGTTGTGATGATTAAGGCCTGGTTCACACTGGGGCGACAAACGCTCCGACATTGGGAGCTCATGTCGCTTGAAGTGTGAAAATCAATGTTTCCCTATGGGAGCCGTCCTAACTGGTCCGACACATGTCGGTCCGACTTTGAAAATGCTCCCTGTACTACTTTGGTCCGACTTTGATCCGACTTCAGCCCATTGACTATCATTGAAGTCGGATCAAAGTCGGACCGCAGTCTTGCATGGTCCGACTTTGGCATGCGACTTGTGCTCTGCTGATCTTGAGGGGGAACTCCAGGCCAAATTTTAAATCAAAAACCGGCATAGGTTCCCCCTCCGGGAGAATACAGCCCTTGGGTCTGGTCTGGATTTGAACGGGCGCCCCTACGCCTAAAAAACGGCGTGGGGGTCCCCCCAAAGTCCAAACCAGACCCTTATCCGAGCACACAACCTGGCAGGCCGCAGGGGAAGAGGGGGGGACGAGAGAGCGGCCCCCCCTCCCTCCTGAACCGTACCAGGCCGCATGCCCTCAACATGGGGGGTTTGGTGCTCTGGGGCAGGGGGGCGACCTGTGGCCCCCCCACCCCAGAGCACCCTGCCCCCATGTTGATGAGGACAGGGCCTCTTCCCGACAACCCTGGCCGTTGGTTGTCGGGGTCTGCGGGCGGGGGGCTTATCGGAATCCGGGAGCCCCCTTCAATAAGGGGGCCCCCGGATCCCGGCCCCCCCACCCTATGTGAATGAGTATGGGGTACATCGTACCCCTACCCATTCACCTGGTGGACAAAAAATTGCAATAAAAAAACACTACACGGGTTTTCAAAGTAATTTATTGCACAGCTCCGGGGGTCTTCTTCGGACTTCCGGGGGTCTTCTTCCGACTTCGGGGGTCTCCGGTTCTTCTCCCGCTCTCCGGTTCTTTCTTCCGCCGGGCCTCCGCTAACTTCTTTTTAGCTCTCTTGCTAACAGAGGCCCGGTCTTCCCGTTGTCTCGTCCGGCTCTCCGTTGTCCTTCTGCCGGCCCCTCCACTAACTTCTTTTTAGCTCTTTCGCTAGTGGAGGGGTCGGTCTTCCCGTCGCTGTCGCCGTCGGCTTCTTCTTCCCTCTTCTCCTCCTCGATGTTGACGCGTCGCTTCTTCCCGCTGTAATACTGGCTCTCCGCTCCGCTCCGCATTAATATAGGCTTCTCATGACGTCACAGTCACATGTTCCAGGGCACATGGCCCCGGAGCATGTGACTGTGACGTCATGGGAACATGTGACTGTGACGTCATGAGAAGCCTATATTAATGCGGAGCGGAGAGCCAGTATTACAGCGGGAAGAAGCGACGCGTCAACATCGAGGAGGAGAAGAGGGAAGAAGAAGCCGACGGCGACGACGGGAAGACCGGCTCCTCCACTAGCGAAAGAGCTACCAAGAAGTTAGTGGAGGGGCCGGCAGAAGGACAACGGAGAGCCGGACGAGACGACGGGAAGACCGGGCCTCTGTTAGCAAGAGAGCTAAAAAGAAGTTAGCGGAGGCCCGGCGGAAGAAAGAACCGGAGAGCGCGGAGACGACACCGGAGACCCTCGAAGTCGGAAAAGACCCCCGGAAGTCGGAAGAAGACCCCCAGAGCTGTGCAATAAAGTACTTTGAAAACCTGTGTAGTGTTTTTTTATTGCAATTTTTGTCCACCAGGTGAATGGGTAGGGGTACGATGTACCCCATACTCATTCACATAGGGTGGGGGGGCCGGGATCCGGGGGCCCCCTTATTGAAGGGGGCTCCCGGATTCCGATAAGCCCCCCGCCCGCAGACCCCGACAACCAACGGCCAGGGTTGTCGGGAAGAGGCCCTGTCCTCATCAACATGGGGGCAGGGTGCTCTGGGGTGGGGGGGCCGCAGGTCGCCCCCCTGCCCCAGAGCACCAAACCCCCCATGTTGAGGGTATGCGGCCTGGTACGGTTCAGGAGGGAGGGGGGGCCGCTCTCTCGTCCCCCCCTCTTCCCCTGCGGCCGGCCAGGTTGTGTGCTCGGATAAGGGTCTGGTTTGGATTTTGGGGGGACCCCCACGCCGTTTTTTCGGCGTAGGGGTGCCTGTTCAAATCCAGACCAGACCCAAGGGCCTGGTATGCTCCTGGAGGGGGAACCCATGCCGTTTTTTTAATTTAAAATTTGGCCTGGAGTTCCCCTTCAAGATTCATACCAAACACAGTGCCTGATATTGGCGGGGATCCAAGTCGGATCCCCGTTCATTGAAAGTCGGACATATGTCGGCTTCATGTCGCAGGGCAAAGTCGGGTCCAAAGTAGGACGGATGTCGTGTCGCACTAGTGTGAACGGTTCACACTAGTGCGACACGACATCCGTCCTACTTTGGATCCGACTTTGCCCTGCGACATGAAGCCGACATATGTCCGACTTTCAATGAACGGGGATCCGACTTGGATCCCCGCCAATATCAGGCACTGTGTTTGGTATGAATCTTGAAGGGGAACTCCAGGCCAAATTTTAAATTAAAAAAACGGCATGGGTTCCCCCTCCAGGAGCATACCAGGCCCTTGGGTCTGGTCTGGATTTGAACGGGCGCCCCTACGCCGAAAAAACGGCGTGGGGGTCCCCCCAAAATCCAAACCAGACCCTTATCCGAGCACACAACCTGGCCGGCCGCAGGGGAAGAGGGGGGACGAGAGAGCGGCCCCCCCTCCCTCCTGAACCGTACCAGGCCGCATACCCTCAACATGGGGGGTTTGGTGCTCTGGGGCAGGGGGGCGACCTGCGGCCCCCCCACCCCAGAGCACCCTGCCCCCATGTTGATGAGGACAGGGCCTCTTCCCGACAACCCTGGCCGTTGGTTGTCGGGGTCTGCGGGCGGGGGGCTTATCGGAATCCGGGAGCCCCCTTCAATAAGGGGGCCCCCGGATCCCGGCCCCCCCACCCTATGTGAATGAGTATGGGGTACATCGTACCCCTACCCATTCACCTGGTGGACAAAAATTGCAATAAAAAAACACTACACAGGTTTTCAAAGTACTTTATTGCACAGCTCTGGGGGTCTTCTTCCGACTTCCGGGGGTCTTTTCCGACTTCGAGGGTCTCCGGTGTCGTCTCCGCGCTCTCCGGTTCTTTCTTCCGCCGGGCCTCCGCTAACTTCTTTTTAGCTCTCTTGCTAACAGAGGCCCGGTCTTCCCGTCGTCTCGTCCGGCTCTCCGTTGTCCTTCTGCCGGCCCCTCCACTAACTTCTTGGTAGCTCTTTCGCTAGTGGAGGAGCCGGTCTTCCCGTCGTCGCCGTCGGCTTCTTCTTCCCTCTTCTCCTCCTCGATGTTGACGCGTCGCTTCTTCCCGCTGTAATACTGGCTCTCCGCTCCGCTCCGCATTAATATAGGCTTCTCATGACGTCACAGTCACATGTTCCCATGACGTCACAGTCACATGCTCCGGGGCTATGTGCCCTGGAACATGTGACTGTGACGTCATGAGAAGCCTATATTAATGCGGAGCGGAGCGGAGAGCCAGTATTACAGCGGGAAGAAGCGACGCGTCAACATCGAGGAGGAGAAGAGGGAAGAAGAAGCCGACGGCGACAGCGACGGGAAGACCGACCCCTCCACTAGCGAAAGAGCTAAAAAGAAGTTAGTGGAGGGGCCGGCAGAAGGACAACGGAGAGCCGGACGAGACAACGGGAAGACCGGGCCTCTGTTAGCAAGAGAGCTAATAAGAAGTTAGCGGAGGCCCGGCGGAAGAAAGAACCGGAGAGCGGGAGAAGAACCGGAGACCCCCGAAGTCGGAAGAAGACCCCCGGAAGTCGGAAGAAGACCCCCGGAGCTGTGCAATAAATTACTTTGAAAACCCGTGTAGTGTTTTTTATTGCAATTTTTTGTCCACCATGTGAATGGGTAGGGGTACGATGTACCCCATACTCATTCACATAGGGTGGGGGGCCGGGATCCGGGGGCCCCCTTATTGAAGGGGGCTCCCGGATTCCGATAAGCCCCCCGCCCGCAGACCCCGACAACCAACGGCCAGGGTTGTCGAGAAGAGGCTCTGTCCTCATCAACATGGGGGCAGGGTGCTCTGAGGTGGGGGGGCCACAGGTCGCCCCCCCTGCCCCAGAGCACCAAACCCCCCATGTTGAGGGCATGCGGCCTGGTACGGTTCAGGAGGGAGGGGGGGCCGCTCTCTCGTCCCCCCCTCTTCCCCTGCGGCCTGCCAGGTTGTGTGCTCGGATAAGGGTCTGGTTTGGATTTTGGGGGGACCCCCACGCCGTTTTTTTCGGCGTAGGGGCGCCCGTTCAAATCCAGACCAGACCCAAGGGCCTGGTATTCTCCCGGAGGGGGAACCTATGCCGTTTTTTTATTTAAAATTTGGCCTGGAGTTCCCCCTCAAGATCAGCAGAGCACAAGTCGCATGCCAAAGTCGGACCATGCAAGACTGCGGTCCGACTTTGATCCGACTTCAATGATAGTCAATGGGCTGAAGTCGGATCAAAGTCGGACCAAAGTAGTACAGGGAGCATTTTCAAAGTCGGACCGACATGTGTCGGACCAGTTAGGACGGCTCCCATAGGGAAACATTGATTTTCACACGTCATGCGACATGAGCTCCCAATGTCGGAGCGTTTGTCGCCCCAGTGTGAACCAGGCCTAAACGTCACTGGAAGTGAATCACCACACTAACGGAAATAAAATTAATACTAAATGCAAAAATAAAAAAATAAATAAAATAGTGATGTCTAATTGAAATACAAAATTGAGTCCAACTAGATTTCAATAAGTGAGTCCCAATAGACGTGTTTCAGAGATAACAAATTCTCCAATGTTTCCAAATGATTGCATGCAATAAGTCACATATTGCTAGTGAACATCTTCATAAGCTTCTTGTTGTGAAAAAAATCCTCCACCAGAACAACATAGGTCACCCAAAGTGCTCAGAATGAGGATGCGCTTACCAGATATAAATGACCACTTTAATTAAAAAGATGGTCACTAGGGCTTATGCAGGATTGTGCCTGCATACACATCAGCGATCAAACACGGAATATTCAGATACCTCCTCCCGGGTTGGCAAAGATGGGATATGTGAACAAAAACAGAGAGTCCCATAGCATAATACTGTTTAATGATAAAAAAATATAAAACAAAAAGGTGCCAAATGGCCTCTTAAAAAGTGCCTGCCCGGCACTGGGACTATGAGCTTGTCTGCTGTATAACGCTCCGCTGGTGCCTCCGTAGCAGCGTGCATGTGTATCCACAGATAGTTCAAACCAGCGCGCCGGGATGGCGTCAGCTTACACGTGACCAGGTACCGCCAGGTACCGCCGCCGACGTACGTTTCGTTATTCACGTCTTCAGTACTTGTGGCACTGCTGTTATAAAATAAATAAAGCAGCAAGCAGAAGTTTTTGAACACGCCACACTTAAGCCTTGTACACACGATCGGATTTTCAGACGGGAATTCTGTGATGACAGCCTGTTGGCCGAAAATCCGACCGTTTGTACGCTCCATCAGACAATTGTCAGATTTTCCGCGGACAAATGTTGGATGGCAGGCTTATAAATTTTCCGCAGACAGCACTCTGTTGTCAGATTTTCTGATCGTGTGTACACAAGGTCCGTCAGACTAAAGTCCAAAGTACAAACGCGCATGCTCAGAATCAATGCTCACCAAACACGACATTAGCAGAAGGTGCCCAAAGGGTGGTGCTCAAGAGCTGAAATTTCACGAAGTACGTCACTACGTTCGTGTTTGTTGGCCGACAATTGTGTGCCGTTTGTATGCAAGACAAGTTCATGGTCAACTCCCTCGGACAAAAGTCTGACGCTTTGTCTGCGGAAAATCCGATCGTGTGTAAGAGGCTTAAGATGCATGGATGTAAGCTGTGCCTTAAAGTCTAAGTCCATCTTTTACAAAAAATAATAAATATACATATTTTCAGCAAAACAATGTGCAATTTTTTTATTTTTTTTTGCACATCGTTGCAGCCTAATCAGGGGGTGCAATGCCAGGCTCTTGCAGACTCCAGCTCTATGTATGTAGCGAGGTATAGACTTTTTGTGACAAAGCTTGAGGAAGTGTCAATGGTCTACAAGTACAGCACTACGTATAAGCTTGCTGTACACATTGCTGTTTCTTATACTAAAGCTTGTATGTACAAGGCCTGTAGGAACATCTGCTAAGTGTAGAAAGGATAAACAAAACACCATTTATGCAGCATAGGCAGGGGAAAGATGCATTTCTTGGTTTAGCATAAACACTTCATATAACTGTATCTCCTGTATACTTTAGCCAAGTTTTTAAGATTTGAGCACCAACTGCTGGTATATCCTACTGACATGTTCCTGCACTGAGCAGAACCTGTAGGCAGGTGTAGCACAGAAGTCATCACTTGCTTGCAGGTTCATATATTAAAATGCTGGTGGAAGAGGCTGGTAGCTTGCATGGTGAGGGAGAAAAGGCTCAAAAATTGTTTCTTTTTTTATTATTAACCAAAAGTCAACATGTTTTGGGGAAACATAACCTCCCTTTATCAAGATGCACTCCAAACAAACATAGAAACTCTCTTAGGACCCTCCAGCTTTTCTGCTGAATGGATACAATTGTATCCTGTGTTCACTTCTGGATGTCCTTAAGTCTTTGTGGTTTCTCTAAATGGTCCTTTCTGAGAAAATTCAAATAAGGTGCTCCTAGGTAAAAAAGCTCCACCCTCATTATTTGGAGGGTTGCATCACAATTGGAGGAGAATCTGCAAATTACATGAAGCTCAGAATGAATGGTTGAGTGGACTTTACAACTTTAGCAAAGTTGCAGTGGTGCAGTTGACTGACCGATTTGTTACACTTACACGCTCAACTAGCTTTTCAGATTGTCCCACTCCCACAGAGCAGCAAAACTAATAAATATTGTTTTGAACGTTGGCTTTATCTCTATGAGCTGGCTTTCTCAAAAAGTCACAGTGCTAATTCACTTAGACACCTTAATATGTAATGGCATGCATGCGTCTGAGAAACTGTCATTTAAAGCAGGATCACTGCCCAGGAACATTTCTACATTAGTGACAGCATATTCCCAATTCTTAGTAATGTTTATTTGACTGGAAAACACCTCTATATTGGATCTCTCGATTGTGACTCATAAAGAAGAAATTACTATCCTAATGTTTTCTGTTATAAATCAAAGTGTGTATTTTATAATAGGAAGGGACATTAGACTAGAGGGTTAAGTCAGGTCAATAATAGGCTTTTCCTACATTAATATGTGTTACTTTTTGCATTCATCTTTATTTCATGTATCTTACTACCAGAAAGAAATCACCCATGTACCCTAAACCCATCTATCTTTTCATTGGTTATCTTCCAATTAAATTTTTTCAGTAGGAAGTAGTTAGAAACCCCTGTTTTACTGTGTCCCATCGGGGTAGTTTCCAGCTCTAGGGACAAAGCAGCGGGTGAGCTGAAATCCTCTTTTCGCCAGTTGTCTCTAGAACAAGTTTCCCCGCTATTCATGTTCTGGTGAAAACTGTAGGGCTTTTAACACTGAACCACTTTATACAAAACTATAAAGAACATTTTGGGTTTACATACTTTAAGGATTTTTAAGGTCCTTCCCCTGTCTTAAGAGCTTGTCTTTGGAGATTTTGACTGTTACAGATTCCAGTGCACTAGCAGTCATACATAACATAAGTGTTCTGCATCTTCACATCTGTGAGGCAAATGCAGGGATTCTCTAGTTTCATACTTAAAGACTAAGTTCACATTTTTTTTTGCTAAATTCCAACTTCCCTATGCACCAATATATTTTTAATGTACTCCTGTTGCAGAAAAATAAAAGCTATCTTTGACTTTTTAAGAACAAGGCCTTACCTTAGCCCCTGGTGTGTTCCACAGAAAGTTCATGACTTCCTGGTATGAAAATTTGGGTTGTGAAAACCAGTAAAAAACAGGAAGCAGTTCACCAACTCTACCATTTCTACATTGACAAGCAAGACAAATGCACGCGTGGGAGGGATGCTGAGCATGCCGTGCAGGGAGAGGGTGTGTGTGTGCTAATTAGGTTAGCTGGTGAACTGCTTCCTATGTTTTACTGGTTTTCACAACCCAAATCTACATACCAGGAAGTCATGAACTTTCTATGGAACACACCAGTGGCTAAGGTAAGGTAATATATTGGTACAGGAAGCAGTTTACCAGCTGACCTCAAGTAAGGCCTTGTTCTAAAAATCAAAGAAAGCTTTTATTTTTCTGCAACAGAGGTTCATTAATGGTATATTGGTACTAGGAATGAGCTCGGGCATGTTTGGGATCCCACCGGCCCGATCCCACCAGAAACCCGACACTGCACACGGCTGATCACAGGCAGTGAGACATTTCTCGGTCCGCAGCTGCAAAGATCAGGAAATGTCTCTCACTGCTTGTGATTAATGGTGTGCAGTGTCTGCTTCCTGACGGGATCGGGCAGGTGGGTTGGGACTAGGATCCCAAACACGCCCAAGCCCATCTCTACTTGGTACATAGAGGAGCTGGAATTTAGAGAAGAAAAAAAAGTTAACTTAGCCTTTAAAGTCGATCTAAAATGAAGACATACTGTATAAATATTTTGGATATAGTAAAGCAAGCTTTTTTGTCATTCATGTTCCATTGGGGGGTTTTCCAACATTTCTGTCCCCTAGACACAGAAATGAGGAGAAATCACAAATGTGAGGGAAATCACCTCTTAGATGTTTGTCACTGGAACATGTACACCCATTGGAAGATTCCCTCATCTATTCTTTTTCTTGTGATAAGGCACATTTTAACTCTCAGTGACAGTGGTCACTAGGACAAATAGAGAGAATAAATCTCCCAGCAGGGGCATAGACAGCATTAAGAACCTGATTGGGATTCTATACTATTTCCTACTAAACTAAAATTGGAATCAGATTCACTCTACATACGTTTTCTTATTGGTTCCTAAGCATGTCAGCACCTCTTGGTTCTTTGAACTGGGTTGTTAGGGTAAGCCCCATCCTAGCTCATTTAATAAGGAACACAAAGCACATTCATTGTCCTTCTGCTGATTTGCTGAAGTCCATGTGTTTATTTCAATAGGTTATTTGATTTTACTGTTGTAGACCCTTTTTTCTGCTGTTACCAGTGACTAATTCCTATCATTTATCTTCCTTCAGTTTACAATGCCGTGGGACTGGCTGCATATGAATTATTTGACAGTGTGGACTTCAATGAGTGGTTTAAAAATCAGCTGCTAGGAGAACTGCAAATTACCCATGATAGGTGAGAACATTGTATCCTCCTGTGATGTGAAATCACTTTCATTATGTTATGTTCCAGATACATTTCTCTTGTGATCTGTGATTTATATTACATTGGAAGCCTTGTGCAGTGTATTGTAAAGTAGAATATTGCTCCCCTCTCATAAATTAGATGGGTTTAGAATAGCGTACCGTACCATTTGTTATCAAAGTTACCAGGGTGCAGCTATAACTCTTTCATATAGTGGCTATTTTTTTGGTTCTTGGTAACTAGACTACCAACCTAATATTTAAAAATATTTAATAACAAAACCCCAATGTGCAAAAATTACTAAACAAGTACAAATAAAGTTAAAATAAAAACTGTATTGCTGCCGGGAGTGTGTACCATCCACTCTGATGTACTAAAATACCACAACATGAATTGATCAAGCGCCACAATTGTATATGTTCTGTATGTGTAAAAAAAAAGCTATAATGCTATAGTAAGCGTGGAAATCATTAACAACTTAAATCAGTCCTCATGTAAGTCATTATCCGATCAGTACATGTAAAGAAGTTGAGAAGAAAAAGAATCCATGTTTTATGTTTCACCAAAGGTTCACTTCTCTATGATTAATCACCAGATTCCTTCTTCAATTGCACACACCATGTGTGTCTCTCCGCCATTAGCAGCTCACCTCCTAATTTGACCTATGAGCAATAGGTCTTATGCACCTGTTCCTTTAGGGTCACTGTGGCCTTCTTCCTTAAGAAACTCTCCTCCAGATCCGTTCCCTCTGTGTATGATCTTTACTAATTCCATTGTTATAAACTCTGCGATAAAGCATACAGACTATCATAATGCTTTCCATACAAACTATGACATTTATTAAAATTGTATCAATTAATCCACTTTAAAAGTGCACTATGAGCTGATGCACAAAAGAACAGCATATGTAATTGTACAATCCACAATGTGGGACATCACCAATGGAGGCTGCAGCTTGTGCGTGAATGACTAACCGCTATCTCCTTAAGGCTGCTAGCTCCCAGGTAGCATATGACAGGTACCCCCTAAGATTAGACTTCCACTAGATGCAAACGGACATCACTGGCTCCGACCCTTACACGTTTCCCACCTAAGCATTTTAATTCATATGTTGTTCTGGACAGATAATATATGTATCCCAAGCCTCCCACAACTGAACAATTGGTGCCTGAGCAGTCAACTGCTACTGGTAGTGGAAACATTTCCGCAACTTAATACAAGCTATAGTAGCTGTTACCCAGATTCAGGCCTGAGATTTACCTGATACAACAAGAACCCTGGTTGCAGAGCAATGATGTTGTAATATGGACACTCCTATTCTTTACAGCCAATGAAGCTGCTATCTTGGTCTCTATTTGATCTGCAGTTGCCATGGTGCTGTAAATCTGATTAGTTATGACCCCAGCCATTTGATGACTTGCCAGTTTGGTTGAGAGCACAAGCAACTGTGACAGTATTATTCATGACATGCCTTGACTTTTGGGAAACCATTCAGGCTAAGCTTTAAAGCAAAACTAAATCCTCAATTTCACTGTTTCCCACAACTTCACGTTAAACCCAAGGGGTTTAGTTTGCACTTATTTGCAAATACATGCGTAAGCTGCAGTGGCCACGTCACGGCACCCCAGTGTACTACAGTCCTAACTCTATAATTTGAGAGTCTCGAAAGTTGGAGCACATATATATATATATATATATATATATATATAATAAAGGATAGATTAAGGGCAGGTATGCCTGGAGCGACCCCACCCCTCCTTAAAGGTATACCTATGCACTGGACACCCAATAATGGCACAATGGCAGTGAAGGTATCCAGTGCGTCACCTCATCAATTACCAACAGTACAAACAAATGGCAACCACCCCAACCTATAACTGGCCTTTGCAGCAAGGAGTACTCCAACCTGATAGGACTCCAGGAAGATGCTCCGTGGACTCCAGATTGCTTTAAGCTTCTGTCTCTTTCTGGCTTAGATGGCATAGTTGCTGAACCCAGGTTCTGAGAGAGAGGCATCACTGAATTGGTTATTTCCACAATGCTAAAAGCTGGGAAGTCTAATTTACCGCAAGGTCTGTTTTAGCACATGCAAGATATACTTTGCTTGGAAGACGAGAATTCTTTGTTGCAGGAATCCTGTTGTGGAAGATTATATATTACAGCCATTGCTTCTTTCAGTTTGCAGGTTGGACAATACAAGTGTGTGTCACTTAGCAGCTGGGAGGGGGATAGAGAGGTGAACCTCCACTACTGCAGATGACGAGCAGAAACAGCATTTGAAAATAAGAAGTGCTAGTAATGTATTATTCAGGGGATCTGGAATTGCATAGGGGGCTTTTTGTAAAATGTTGCTAAAGAACTTGCACCTTAGGGATCGGGTGCCATAATTTCCATGATTCCAGCTTGAGGCATAAAGTCCTTCATGTGGCTCTTTGAGCTGCAGGCACTCTCAACTTCTTTTTTTATTTGTGGGCCTCTTGTGTTTTTCTTTGCTGTTGGAGTTGGACTTCTTTTGGTTGTCCCAACACTACAAGACTTCCTGTGTTCCTCATGGTCGAGAAAGAAAATAGGATTTTTTTACTCACTGTAAATTCCTTTTCTTAAAGTCTAACTACAGCTTTTACACTGCAACAAGACAGAAATATAAATAATGCACATGATATAAAAAAGGAATTTATTACACTGCATGCAATCATTACATTGTTTAGTGATTATGGACCTTTACCTTTAAGAGGAATTTGCCAGATTGCTGATTCAGAATGTCAGAGGTCACCTAAAGTCTATTGCCGCGTACATACGGTCGGAATGTCCAACAACAAATGTTCGATGGGAGCTTGTTGTTGGAAATTCCGACCATGTGTAGGCTCCATCGGACATTTGCTGTCGGAATTTCTGACAACAAAAATTTGAGAGCTGGTTCTCAAATTTTCCGACAACAAAATTTGTTGTCGGAATATCCGACCGTGTGTACACAATTCCGACACACAAAATTCCACGCATGCTTGGAATCAAGCAGAAGAGCCGCACTGGCTATTAAACTTTATTTTTCTCGGCTCGTCATACGTGTTGTACGTCACCGCGTTCTTGACGTTCTGAATTTTAGACAACATTTGTGTGACCGTGTGTATGCAAGACAAGTTTGAGCCAACATCCGTCGGAAATAAATCCACGGTTTTGTTGTCGGAATGTCCGATCGTCTGTACGCGGCAAAACAGTTGCTGGCTTGTCAACTGCTTGACCTCCTATCTTCATATTCTGACTGTGCAGTATGTGAGGTGAGGCAGATGGTAGGCATCAATTTCCAGTTAAAATGTCAGTAAAGCTAATAAATGGGAAATGTAAATATTTCATTCCTAAGACCGTACAAGCTTTAATATTAATTCATAAGCCCATTCATGATTTTTTATAATTATTGTATACTTTATATACCAGGGCTCGAAATTTCAAGTCCTAATCTACTAGCCAGGCCTTAAGTTGCCCAACCCAACCCCTACCCTGCCCCTGATTCTGCCCCTAAGCACACTCTTCTATATTATCTCATTAAATGACACTGTTAAATGTTTTTAGCAGAATTGGGTTTCAAAAATAAACATTAACAACAACTTTATCAGTGCCCATCGATGCAGCCTCATCAGTGCTCATCAATGCTCATCAACGCAGCCTCCCCAGTGGCCATCAGCGCAGCCTCCCCAGTGGCCATCAGCGCAGCCTCCCCAGTGGCCATCAGCGCAGCCTCCCCAGTGGCCATCAGCGCAGCCTCCCCAGTGGCCATCAGCGCAGCCTCACCAGTGCTCATCAGCACAGGCATCAGGGAGAGGAAAAGGAGAGCCGGCCGGATCCTCACACAGAGAAGAGATCGGCCGCTGTGACAGCTTTGATTTGAATCGCCCGATGGCTGCAGTCACACGAAGTCCCATGTCCAGGCATTGGATCAGTGTGCTGTCTTTCAAAGGAGCAGGTCCAGGAGGCGGGACTTTGTGTGACTGTGTGTGCTGAGCGATTCAAAGCTGTCACAGTGGGCGATCCCTGCTCTATGTGATGATATTGACGGCTCTCCTCTCATTCCGTGGCCGATCGCTGGGAGAACGGCTCCCATTCAACCTCGCCTGCCAGCGGTGCTCACCCCCCTCCAAGGCAGCCCCACACTTTCCCTCAAACTTTTTTCTTTATCGTACACCACGGGACACAGAGCTAGTCATTACATAATGGGTTAAGGGTCACCAGCGGTGATTGGACACTGGCACAACCAATGGAAGACAGTTCCCCTCCATATAACCCCTCCCATCAGGGAAGTACCTCAGTTTTTTCGCCAGTGTCGAAAGGTGTTGGACGCGTTAGGAGGTGCTAAAGGAAAGCTCTACCAAAGAGACCCTCTGGGGGTAAAAGAGCTATGCTTTCGGATCCATCCAAGACGCCTACAAATGAGCTGAATCTGGATGGGATCCGGGCCTCATCCATGAGGCGTCGCCTGTAATGTCTCTCTTCGGAGGACTGGGCTCTAAGATCCAGCACTTTCGCTATTTCGCTATAAAGTCCTGGTAAGAGTCTTGTACAAGGCCCAGGGGAGAGGTATCCTTTAAATAGGAACCCATATCCCTGAAGGTTGGCACACATAGCCCACCGTGAAGGGTGAAGTTTGGTATCTGTCTGAAATCTTTCAGCAGAAAAACCTGCGGCGTGGATAAGGTGAGATTAGAAGGTCCATAACTAGGTTGGGACCTTTTTCAAAAAGTGGATGTCTTCTTTTTTTCCACCACTGGGGGGAGTAAAGAGCTGAATATACTCACCTCACTCTGTTCAGTGTCGGCTTCGGCGAAGTACACTGCTCGTCACCTCCGCTGCTGAGCTTGCTGGGGCACCCCGATCCTCCTTTCGGTGGCCGACCAGACACCTGTAGATGCAGGTAAGTGGGAACAAGGGCTGATGAGAGTCCTCTCTCACTATGGCCACCGCCATAGCGCTAAGGGCCGCGCGCGCGCGGGAGCGCGCTTTATCGGAGGGGGGGGGGCGAAGGCGTGCGCGGGCACGTGGCGCGCGCAGGCACAGAAACGGCGTCAAATTTAAAAGACTGTCAGTGTGAGAAGCACTACAGCAGCAAGCAAGCTCGTTAGTTCTCTTATTCCTGGCAGAGAAACACAGCAGCTATACAGGGACGTAAGACTCCATGTGGTTGGATTGGGTACTTCCTAGAAGACATCCATGTTATGCATAGTTATGTGTTAAAAGTTGCATACTTAATGTATTTGCTAAACTGAACACGGTAGTATATGCATTTAGGTACCTTGTATTTTGTCTAAACAGTAAGCCTTCCAGGGGAAGTAATACGGACAAAAAGAGATAAGAAAGCACCACCGCCTGAGAGGAGGCTCTAACTGTGCTGACTCGGTACCTTTCTCTCCTGTGTTGCTAAATGCACCTGTTCAGGATGAGCCATTACCTCTGTCAGGTATGGCGGCTTCCCCAGTGAAGCCTGGGCCTGTATATGTCACTGAGGACACTTTATCAGCTGCCCTAAATAATCTGGAGGAAAAAATTGCTACCTTAATCGCTAAGTCCTCTAAAAAGGGACAATAAGCGAAGCAGGTCTCTTCCAGTATTGGACCTCCCTTCAGAAGTACCTGAGGGAGGAGGAGGAGGAGGCTACATCAGCAGAGGATGAGGAGCCAGATTTTAAGGTCACAGGTACAATGCTATAGCAGTGCATTTAAGTTAACCTCTGCGGAGGTAACGGAATTACCTGTCTCCTCCCTAGGGTCATTAAGATCCCTGCAAGGTGCATGCTCCTTCCCGGTTCATCCGTTACTAGAGGATCTAATATACGCAAACTGGCAACATCCAGATAAGCGTTTCTCACCTCCAAAAAGGTTTAACATTCTTTATCCTATGGGGGAAATTTTTTTTTTAAAGAAAAGCCTGCCTGCGGTAGTTGCGGCTATTTCTTGTGTAAATAAAAACCTGACATGTCCGGTGGATAATGTACAAGGGTTTAAAAGATCCTTCTGAGAGGAAGTTGAAATCCTCCTTCCTTTTGGCCGGCTCAATTACCCAACCTGCAGTAGCAGCAGTCGGTATGGGTCAGGTCATCAGCCAACAGGTAAAGCAGGGGCTGAAGGAACTGTCTTCAGAGCAGGCTAGAAATTGGGAAAATTTGCCTAAAGCCTTATGCTTCACAGTGGATGCCATGAGAGATTCTATCATACAGGCATCACGCCTTACACTCCAGCTGGTACAGATGCGCAGAGTACTTTGGCTTAAGCATTGGTCAGCGGAGACCCTATGCAAAAAGCTGTTGGCAAGTTCCCGTTCCATGGCGAACGCCTATTTGGGGAAGATTTAGAAAAATATATACAGAAGATCAAGTGGTAAAACGACTTTTACCTGAGAGAAAGAAAAACAAGAGATCTTGTTTTAAACGCTCTCTCCCCAGCTCCCGGGAAATCTGACTCCAACCAGTGGCGGCGGCCTGTTTTAGCCGCCCACAAAAGCCAAGGGGCAAGCTCAGAAGAACAAGAAGCCGTGGGGTGCAAGAGCTAATAAGCAAGCCCCAAAAGCCTCTCAGTGAAGGGGCGCCCCCGCTCGGCCGAGTGGGAGGAAGGCTTTGTCAGTTCTGAGCGACTTGGTGGTCAGAAATCCAGGACAATTGGGTAGTATCCACAATATCCTCAGGGTACAAACTGGAATTTCGAGAGATCCCATCTTCTCAATTCCGAGGTTCAAGACTCTCCAAGGATCCACAAAAAAGAGAATCCTTCTTCAAAGGTTTGAATCACTTAATGGCTCAAGGGGTAGTTGCAGACGTACCCCAAAAAGAGCGAGGTTCAGGTTTTTACTCAAACCTCTTTGTGATTCCAAAGCCAAATGGAGATGTCAGACCCATCCTGGATCTAAAATCCCTAAATCGGTTCCTGAACGATCGCCATTTTCGAATGGAAACGATCCGATCCGTGGCCGCCACTTTAAAGGGCGGAAAATTCATGGCGCCCATAGATATCAAGGACGCACATTTACACATACCCATCCTCCCCGCTCACCAAAGATTCCTAAGGTTTGCGGTAGAAGATCGCCACTTTCAATTTGTGGCTCTGCCGTTTGGTGTAGCCACCGCGCCCATAGTATTCACAAAGGTGCTAGCTCCTCTGTTAGCAAACCTAAGAACACGGGGCATTGCGGTAACAGCCTATCTGGACGATCTACTAGTAATGGATCAGTCAAAGGACGGATTGGGTCACGCTGTACACACTACAGTAGGATACCTGGAGCATTTAGGATGGATTATAAATTTACAAAAATCCTCTCTCCAGGCCCAAAGAAGGATAGGGTACCTGGGCATGATCATAGATACAGCCCAAAACGGGGTATACCTGCCAGAACCGAAGATACAGTCTCTGAAAGACCTGATCCACAAGGTCAAAGCAAACAAGAGGCCGTCTATTCGCCTTTGCATGAGACTATTGGGAAAGATGGTAGCCTCCTTCGAGGCGGTCCCTTACGCCCAGTTTCATTCGAGACTACTTCAAGGCAATATTTTAGCTTCCTGGAACAGGAAGAGCCAAGCTCTGGATATACCCATGCGCCTGTCCTCACAAGTACGCCACAGCTTCGATTGGTGGCTAGAAGCCAGGAATTTACGGAAGGGAAAGTCCTTCCTCCCAGTGGCCTGGAAGGTGGTATCTAGGGATGCCAGCCTATCGGGCTGGGGTGCAGTATTCGAGGAGGCTTCTACCCAGGGAACCTGGGCCAAGACTCAGGGGATCCTGCCCATCAATGTGCTAGAGATCCGGGCGGTATATCTAGCCCTCAAAACCGGGACATACAGGTTACAGGGCTACCCAGTTCGGGTTCAATCCGACAATGCTACTGCAGTAGCTTACATCAATCACCAAGGAGGCACCCGCAGTCGGGCAGCCCAAAGAGAGGTGAACCGGATCCTGGCATGGGCAGAAGAGCATGTACCTTGCCTTTCTGCAATCTTCATTCCAGGGATGGAAAATTGGCAAGCAGACTACCTGAGTCGTCAGCAGCTGCTACCAGGGAGTGGTCTCTTCACCCCGAGATCTTTCAGGCCATATGTCTGAGATGGGGAAACCCAGATGTAGACCTGCTAGCTGCCAGGTTCAACAAGAAATTGGACAACTTTGTGTCCAGAACGAGAGATCCTCTAGCCTACGGGACAGACGCTCTAATAATACAGACGCTCTAATAACTCCATGGAATCAGTTCTCACTGATCTAGGCATTCCCTCCGATCCCTCTTCTACAAAGACTGCTTCGCAGGATCAAGGAGGAGGGAATACCAGTAATCCTAGTGGCCCCAAACTGGCCCAGGAGGCCTTGGTACGCCGAGATTGTAAAAACGGCGATAGGAAGGCCCTGGAAGTTTCCACTCCGACACGACCTGCTGTCACAGGGTCCAGTATTCCACCCTTCCTTACAAAGGCTAAAGTTGACGGCCTGGCTGCTGAGACCCACATTTTTAAAAAGAGAGGGGTCTCTGATCCGGCTCTTTCTACGCTCATTAATGCTAGAAAGCCAGCCTCCAGACTCATCTATCTTAGAGTCTGGAGAGCATACGTTTCCTGGTGTGAATCCAGATGTTGGAATCCTCAGAAGTATGAAATAAGTAGGATTCTTGCTTTTTGCCAGTTAGGAGTGGATATGAATTTAGCCCTTAGCACCATCAAAGGGCAAATATCGGCTCTATCAGTCTTCTTTCAGAGACCATTGGCATCTCACTCCCTAGTTCGGACATTCATTAAGGGGGTACTGAGGATAAATCCTCCAGTTAGGACTCCCTTGTGTCCATGGGATTTGAATTTGGTATTGTCAGTGTTGCAAAAGCAACCTTTTGAACCTATTCGCCATATTCCTTTAATTATATTAAGTAGGAAGTTGGCCTTTCTGATTGCTATAGCTTCTGCTAGGAGAGTATCAGAGCTAGCAGCTCTTTCTTGTAAAGAGCCTTATCTAATTTGTCACAAGGACAAAATCGTACTACGACCCCATCCGGCTTTTCTACCTAAGGTGGTGTCGGCTTTTCACTTGAATCAAGACATTGTTCTGCCTTCCTTTTTTCCAAACCCGCGGACGGCGGGGGAAAAATTATTACACTCTCTAGATCTAGTGAGAGCGGTAAAGGTGTATCTGCAAGCAACCGCTCAGATACGTAAAACAGATGTTTTGTTTATTTTACCAGATGGGCCCAAGAAGGGCCAAGCGGTATCAAAATCCACCATTTCCAGGTGGATTAGACAAGTAATTATTCAAGCTTATGGTTTAAAGAACAGGACTCCTCCTTTTCCTGTTAAGGCGCACTCTACCAGGGCGATAGGTGCTTCATGGGCAGTGCACCACCAGGCTTCGATGGCTCAGATCTGTAAAGCTGCAACTTGGTCTTCAGTCCATACATTTTCCAAATTCTATCAAATAGATGTGAAAGGACATGAGGATTCCGCCTTTGGGCGAAGTGTGCTGCAGGCAGCAGTATAGGGCTTCTGGTCCGCAAGCGGCCTGTTTTGATCTGTGTCTCCCCCCCTTCATATGAGCATTGCTCTGGGACGTCCCATTATGTAATGACTAGCTCTGTGTCCCGTGGTGTACGATAAAGAAAATATGTTTTTTATAACAGCTTACCTGTAAAATCCTTTTCTTGGAGTACACCACGGGACACAGAGGTCCCCCCCTTCTTATGGGAACCTTACTGCTTTGCTACAAAACTGAGGTACTTCCCTGATGGGAGGGGTTATATGGAGGGGAACTGTCTTCCATTGGTTGTGCCAGTGTCCAATCACCGCTGGTGACCCTTAACCCATTATGTAATGACTAGCTCTGTGTCCCGTGGTGTACTCCAAGAAAAGGATTTTACAGGTAAGCTGTTATAAAAATCCTATTTTCACTCGCCAAATGCGAGCAGGCGAGTGGAAATTTTGAGGGCTGGTATATACTGTGTGTATATATAGTTGTTCTAAGATTATTAAAATGTATTTTCATGTATTCACTTTTCTATCATTTCTGTAGGTATAAGTTGTTACGTCGGAGAGTAATTTGGTTAATTGGACAATGGGTCTCTGTAAAATTCAGAGCTGATTTAAGACCATCGCTGTATGAAGCAGTTCTAAAGTTGCTGCAAGACCAAGACTTAGTAGTAAGTACAATGAACTGTGGTGCATCAAACCATTCTTGTACCAAGGATGCAAACAGATGTGTATGACTCTGTTTCTTGGACTGGAGTTGTTATCTATTTTGAAATTACAGGTTTAGTGCAGGGTTCAGTTTATATAACATTGCAGACTTCCTAGTGTTATCTCGAGCCACAACACTTACTTTTCCTTTTTGGATATAGTATAATAGAGCGATCATATTTTAATGTGCAGAAATCCTATTTCTTTGCTTTTATATGCCTCCTCTGCCGCTAAAGTATCAAGGGATTTAGAATGAGGCTGAAATCTGTGTCGCAACAACATCTCTATCATTGGCTGAAGAGATATAACATTAAAACAGGATGTCTCCTAGACTTGGGCGACCTTAATCTCTTAAATGCCAAAATGAATGGTTTTCGATTTCCAAACTTTTTATAGCTGATAGAACAAATCACATTTTTTTTGTTTAAATAACATTTTCATTTTAAGGTCCACTGATTATAGTTAAATTGTAATGAAATGTAAGCATCCCCTACTTGACAGAACCTGCCACTTGAAAGACGCTGCATTGTTTCCTTTTTTCCCTCTGCATTGTTGCTTTTTGTATATCCGCTAGCTAATTCTGACTTTAGAATTTAGTTTATAACCAAGGCATGCACATGTTTTTTTTACTCAGGCTTTCAGTTAAAAAACAACCCAAACAGTGAAATTTTTAACAAACTCCAGCATCAATTAAATGAATACAGGATATTCTTAGTGAGCCCTGTTTTGCTGTGATTTTGCTCTGGCCGCCCTATGCCAGAAAGCCTGCACCACCATTTTAAAATCGATGGCAGGCTTCTTCTTCCTAGTTCTCTGACTTCTGTTACACCTGTGCAAAAATAAATGAATGCACTATTTTCAGAGATTTTGCAAGATCTTGGGAAATTGTACTCCTTTTTTTCTCTCCTGAGATCTCGCAGATTGAGATTGACTACAAAAGGTTCCTGGAAGGCACTGGTGACATAACCTTTCCAGGAGGCAGCTGGGAAGCCCTAGCTAGGTTTGCCTAAAAGACAGCTCAGTATACAGAGCTGCATGTAGATGTACTTTCATTGTTTTGGAGGGAAAGGTCCACTTTAGTAATTTCTTTCTCGTACATCACGGGACACAGAGCGACATAGTCACTACTATGTGGGTTATATAGATACCTTCAGGTGCTGGCACTGGCAACTTCCAAAACCGGAAGTACCCTCCCCTATATAAGCCCCTCCCATCCGGGAGTACCTCAGTTTTTTGCCAGTGTCTAAGGTGTTGGCCAAGAAGTAACATGTGTTTTTCACTGAGCTTGCGTACAGGTTCTTTTGGGCCTCAGTAAGCTATTCCGGATCCGACCAAAAAAGCTTCATAGCTAAACGGTCGGTACCCGGGCCTTGCAAAGAGAAGAGCAAGGTTTTGCCTGTAATGCCTCTCTTAGGAGGGCTGGACCCTGGGATCCAGAGCTCTGGTCATACCCACGACCAAGATGTTTTCTGTGCAGGGTGCTATACAGGTCCAGGGGAGTGGAATCCTTGGGAACCCGGTCCCTGAAGGTTTAATTACAATGCCTGCCGTGATAGGTGAAGTTTGGGCTTCTGTGGACCAAACAGAGTCCTGCGGCGAGGAAAAGGTAAGTGGGGGCCCTCAGGAACTTGGTTCTATTGGGGGACCCCCAAGCCTATTTTGTCTTTCTGCCTGTTACCTAAGGTATTCCCGCTAATATTCTGTGCATGCCTGTTACTACTGAGAAAATGTAAAAATTTTAATAGTAGGCAAGAAAAAAAAAAAAAAATGTAAGACCGCGGTACCTGTGTTAAACACTAGAGGCCGCTATGGTTCTTTTTCTTGTAATGTGGATTTTTTTCTTCCAAAATCAAATCCAGGCAGTTGGTAAGTTCTCTGCTGGGAAGCTGTCTCCTCTGCCCTGTTGCTGCGCTCATCCATCCCCGGGCCCTGCGGCAGGGACCCTGGCTCCCATCTAGCTCCTTATTTTTTTCAAAAAAGAGCGCCGAAGGCGCACGTGCCGGCGCGCGTGCGCGTGCACGCGCCTCTATATATAGAGGCGATCTGGAAAAAGGGGCGGAGCGGGTGGATGACGCTCGGTGTGCGCCGCGGCGCTACTGCGCATGTGCGGGCGTCCAGCGTGTTTAAAGGCACAATCACAGCTGGCTATTGAAGTGCACAGACAGAGCTAGCAACAGTAAAAAGGCACACAGAGGCGGTTGATGCAGGCATTCCCTAGAAAGGCACTTTAGTAGACACCAACTGTTATATAGCAGCAATTGTGCTAGACTATTCTCAGTAAAAGTGGTGTATTACGGCTGGAATACCTCAGCTTTGGGCTTAGGAATATGCCGTCCAGAAGCTCCGGAACTGAATCTTCCAGGAAGCGAAGGGGGTCTCATCGGGCTCTGAGGATCTTGGGCATGCTTCTGCTGCACCAGTCTCCCCTGAAAATTCAGAGGTAAGTGACCGTAGAGACCCCGCAGGAGTACCTGGTACTGTGGCTGTCCTCAGTTCACCTGCTCCTGTGTATGTAACAGAGGAGGTTTTTTCCTCAGCTCTGGGAGGATTAGAGGGAGATTGTGAACATTGATCGCTGCCTCCCTGTCACAGGGAAAGCACGCCCGATCTCCGTCTCCTCCTTCAGAGTGCCTGTTAGCGGAGCAACAGTCCCATACAGGGATCGACCTGCCTGAAGGGGATCAGGATGAGGTTGATTCTGTTATAGAGGAATCAACAGTGGAGGAACCTTTCTCAGCATCTCAAGCTGAAAGATTATGGGTTCAGTCTCTGACTAACATGGTCCGATCAGCATTTAAAATGCACCTTGCGGAACCATCAACCACTACTGTCTCCTCGTTGGGGTCGCTAAAAGCCCCCAGACTGTCTGTTCTTTTCCACTTCACCCTTTACTGGAAGGGCTCATTTACCAGGATTGGGAACATCCTGAGAAAATATTTACTCCCCCCAAGAGATTTCCGGTGGTCTATCCCATGGAGGATAAGTTCATCAAAAAATGGAAGGTCCTTACAGTGGACGCAGCCATCTCTTGTGTGTATAAATCACTGACATGTCCAGTGGATAATGTCCAAATGTTCAAGAACCCAATAGATAAAAAAATTGGAGTCCTTATGAAAATCTGTTTTTTTCTACAGCAAGCTTGGTGACACAACCAGCAGTGGGGTCTGCCAAGCAGTGAAGGATCAGTTGAAACAGGTCTTAAGGGACTTGCCAGATCAGCAGGCCCTTGCCCTAGCTGATCTACCTAGAGCCTTATGCTTGCGGTTGACGCCATAAAGGATTCAATCCATCAGGCCTCCCGCCTTACGCTGTCTGTAGTACATATGCGTAGGCTTCTATGGCTCAAAAACTGGTCTGCTGAAGCTCCCTGTAAAAAATGGCTGGTTAGCGTCCCATTTCATGGTGAACGCTTATTCAGGGAAGACCTGGACAAATATATCCAGAAAATTTCCAGCGGTAAAAGTACACTCTTGCCGGTTAAAAACAGAGTTAGAGGTCCCTCTTTTAAGAGGCCTGCTTCTCCAGTCCCTGGGGCATCGGCTGTGAAACAGTTCCGACGGCCTCCTCGGTCAAATCCCGGGGGTAAAAATCAGGTACAATCGCAGGGTAATGAGAAACCCTGGGTCAGGAGAGGTACAAAACCTCCCCCAAAGTTAAATTCATTGAAGGGTTGCCCGCACTCAGTCGGGTGGGGGGAAGACTCCAGTTGTTCGCAGAGACCTGGCGGGACACGATCAGAACAGATAGGTGCTCTCCGCAGTATGTTTGGGATACAGATTGGAGTTAAGACTCTCCTCCTTCCCATTTTTTGAGGTCAAACGTGCCAAGGGATCCCCGGAAGAGAGAGTCCCTCCTGTTGGCACTAGAACAACTATTGCTCCAAGGAGTAATTATGGAGGTTCCCCTGGAAGAATGGGGGTTCGGGTTTTACTCAAACCTCTTTACAGTCCCGAAGCAAACGGGGACGTGAGGCCCATATTAATTCTAAAAGGGCTAAACAAATTCCTGTATATCAGGACTTTCCGGATGGAGTCGATCCGATCGGTGGCCACTGCCCTACAAGGGGAGGAATGGTTAGCCGCGATCGACATCAAAGATGCTTATTTGCACATTCCCATCTTTCCAGTCCACCAAAAATTTCTACGCTTTGCAGTAGAAGGGCGCCATTTTCAGTTCAGAGCCTTACCGTCGGTCTGGCCACAGCACCACGAGTGTTTACAAAAATTCTGGCCCATTATTGGCCAATCTAAGAACACAAGGTGTAATGATAATGGCATATCTAGATGACTTGTTGCTGATAGACCACTCAGTGAAATAACTAGAAGTGGTCGTTCACAAGACAATCAAGTATCTGGAATCTCACGGTTGGATTATCAGCCGAGACAAGTCAGCCCTAAAACCAGTCAGAAGTCTGGAATACTTGGGGCTAAGGCTGGATTCAGGCCAGAGAAAAATGTTCTTGCCTCGAGAAAGGGTGTTGTCTTTGAGAGATTTGATCCACCTAGTGGGTGCAAAAAGACAGCCGTCCATACGCCTGTGCATGAGGCTGCTGGGAAAAATGGTGGCATCATTCGAAGCAGTACCCTACAGTGAATTCCATTCAAGGAATTTGCAAAGGGCTATACTGTCAGCCTGGAACAAAAAAGTTCAGGCCCTAGACTTACCAATGTCCTTGTCCCCTTCCGTTCGCAAGAGCCTCCGTTAGTGGTTGGTTCTCCAGAATCTGGAAAAAGGGAAATCCTTCAGTCCGATTTCTTGGAAGGTGGTCACTACAGATGCCAGCCTTATAGGCTGGGGAGCAGTACTGGAGCAATGGTCTCTCCAGGGCAGATGGTCGGATGCAGAAAAGGCCCTGCCCATCAATCTCTTAGAGATACGAGCAGCCCGGTATGCCCTAGTAGCATGGACATCCAAACTCCAAGGGTCCCCTGTCAGAATTCTATCAGACAATGCCACAGCAGTGGCATATATCAATCATCAGGGTGGCACCAGGAGTCGTGCAGCCCAGAGGGAAGTAAATTACATCCTGAAATGGGCAGAAAGATATGTCCCAGCCATATCCGCGGTATTCATTCCAGGAGTGGAGAATTGGAAGGCGGACTTTTTAAGTCGCCAGCAATTATGCCCAGGGGAATGGTCCCTTCACCCCGAGGTTTTCCGAACAATATGTCAGCGGTGGGGAACACCGGATGTAGATCTGCTAGCATCCAGATTCAACGCAAAGGTGGACAAGTTTGTCTCTCGGACAAGGGATCCCCTAGCTTACGGCTCGGATGCTCTAGTGTTCCCTTGGGATCAGTTCAAGCTGATATATGCATTCCCACCGCCACAATTGTTACCTCGATTACTCCGCAGAATCAGGGTAGAAAAGAAACCAGTGATTCTGGTGGCTCCAGCGTGGCCCAGAAGAGCATGGTACGCGGAGATTGTAAACATGTCTGTGGGGAGTCCTTGGACTCTCCCACATCGTCCGGACCCGCTTTCGCAAGGACCGATATACCACCCTTCCTTACCAGCCCTAGGTTTGACGGCCTGGCTATTGAAGCCCACATTCTAAAAAAGAGAGGGCTCTCTAATCCTGTGGTATCTACCATGATCAATGCCAGGAAGCTGGTATCCAGGCAGATCTACTATAGTATCTGGAAGGCGTACATCGCGTGGTGTGAGGCCAAGAAATGGCATCCACGTAAGTACGTAATAGGTAGGATTCTGGACTTCCTACAGTGGGCTGTAGATAGGAAGCTTGCCTTGAGTACTATCAAGGGTCAGATTTCGGCCTTGTCAATATTTGTTCAAAGGCCCTTGGCTTCGCATTCACTAGTCAAAGCTTTTATATGCGTGATGCGTATTAGCCCCCCGGTTAATATTCCCATATGTCCATGGGACTTAAACCTGGTTCTGTCGGTTCTACAGAAACAACCATTGAACCATTACAGCATATTTCCTTGGTTCTTCTCACCAGGAAATTGATTTTTCTAGTAGCCATTTGTTCAGCTAAAAGAGTGTCGGAATTAGCAGCTATGTCCTGTAAAGAGCCATATCTGGTTGTCCATAAGGACAGAGTAGTGTTACGTCCTCATCCAGCCTTTCTTCCTAAGGTGGTATCGAGGTTTCATTTGAACCAAGATGTGGTTCTTCCTTCTTTTTTCCCCAAGCCAAGCTCGGTAGAGGAAAAGTTATTACATTCTTTGGATGTAGTAAGAGCAGTTAAAGCTTATCTAAAGCCACTGCTCAGATTCGTAGAACGGATACTTTGTTTATTCTGCCGGAAGGCCCCAAAAAGGGTCAGGCAGCGTCAAAATCTACTTTAGCCAAGTGGATTCGACAGGTCATTGTGCAAGCCTATGGCTTGAGAAGGAGACCGCCTCCGTTAAAAGTTAGGGCGCACTCCACGAGAGCAGTTGGAACTTCATGGGCAGTGCATCACCAGGCCTCCCTGGCTCAAATCTGTAAGGCCGCAACATGGTCTTCAGTACACACGTTTACTAGGTTCTACCAGGTGGACGTTAGAAGTCAGGAGGATGTCGCCTTTGGGCGCAGTGTGTTGCAGGCCGCAAAAGATCCTCATGTCTGATAGCGCTCAGCTTATGTATGGTGTATCCCCCCCCTCATTGGGCATTGCTTTGGGACGTCCCACATAGTAATGACTATGTCGCTCTGTGTCCCGTGATGTACGAGAAAGAAAATAGGATTTTCTTTATCGTACACCACGGGACACAGAGCCAGTCATTACATAATGGGTTAAGGGTCACCAGCGGTGATTGGACACTGGCACAACCAATGGAAGACAGTTCCCCTCCATATAACCCCTCCCATCAGGGAAGTACCTCAGTTTTTTCGCCAGTGTCGAAAGGTGTTGGACGCGTTAGGAGGTGCTAAAGGAAAGCTCTACCAAAGAGACCCTCTGGGGGTAAAAGAGCTATGCTTTCGGATCCATCCAAGACGCCTACAAATGAGCTGAATCTGGATGGGATCCGGGCCTCATCCATGAGGCGTCGCCTGTAATGTCTCTCTTCGGAGGACTGGGCTCTAGGATCCAGCACTTTCGCTATTTCGCTATAAAGTCCTGGTAAGAGTCTTGTACAAGGCCCAGGGGAGAGGTATCCTTTAAATAGGAACCCATATCCCTGAAGGTTGGCACACATAGCCCACCGTGAAGGGTGAAGTTTGGTATCTGTCTGAAAACTTTCAGCAGAAAAACCTGCGGCGTGGAAAGGTAAGATTAGAAGGTCCAAAAAGAAAAAAAAAAGAAAAATAAGTTGGGACCTTTTTTTCAAGAAGTGGATGTCTTCTTTTTTTCCACCACTGGGGGGAGTAAAGAGCTGAATATACTCACCTCACTCTGTTCAGTGTCGGCTTCGGCGAAGTACACTGCTCGTCACCTCCGCTGCTGAGCTTGCTTGAGCACCCCGCTCCTCCTTTCGGTGGCCGATACAGACACCTGCACACCTGCAGATGCAGGTAAGTGGGGACAGGGGCTGATGAGAGTCCTCTCTCACTATGGCCACCACCATAGCGCTAAAGGCCGCACGCGGCGCGGGAGCGCGCTTTATCGGAGGGGGGGGGCCGAAGGCGTGCGCGGGCACGTGGCGCGCGCAGGCACAGAAACGGCGCCAAATTTAAAAGACTGTCAGTGTAAAAAGCACTGCAGCAGCAAGCAAGCTCGTTAGTTCTCTTGTTCCTGGCAGAGAAACACAGCAGCTATACAGGGACGTAAGACTCCATGTGGTTGGATTGGGTACTTCCTAGAAGACATCCATGTTATGCATAGTTATGTGTTAAAAGTTGCATACTTAATGTATTTGCTAAACTGAACACGGTAGTATATGCATTTAGGTACCTTGTATTTTGTCTAAACAGTAAGTCTTCCAGGGGAAGTAATGCGGACAAAAAGAGATAAAAGAGCACCGCCGCCTGAGACAGGGGGCTCTAGCTGTGCTGACTCGGTACCTTCTTCTCCTGTGTTGCCAAAAGCACCTGTACAGGATGAGCCATTACCTCTGTCAGGTATGGCGGCTTCCCCAGTGAAGCCTGGGCCTGCATATGTCACTGAGGACACTTTATCAGCTGCCCTAAATAATCTGGAGGAGAAAATTGCTACTTTAATCGCTAAATCCTCTAAAAAGGACAATAAGCGAAGCAGATCTCCTCCAGTATTGGACCTCCCTTCAGAAGTACCTGAGGAGGAGGAGGATGAGGAGGAGGCTACATCAGCAGAGGATGAGGAGTCAGACGGATCAGGGATATCGGATGAGCCTTTTTCGGTATCCCAGATTTTAAAGTCACAGGTGCAATGCTATGCAGGAGCCGTGCGAGCTGCATTTAGGTTACCCTCTTTGGAGGTAACAGAATCACCTGTCTCCTCCCTAGGATCATTAAGATCCCTGCAAGGTGCATGCTCCTTCCCGGTTCATCCGTTACTAGAGGATCTATTGTACGCAGACTGGCAACATCCAGATAAGCGTTTTTCACCTCCAAAAAAGTTTATCATTCTTTATCCTATGGAGGAAATTTTTTTAAAGAAATGGAGCCTGCCTACGGTAGATGCGGCTATTTCTTGTGTAAATAAAAACCTGACATGTCCAGTGGATAATGTACAAGTGTTTAAAGATCCTTCTGAGAAGAAGTTGGAATCCTTACTGAAATCCTCCTTCCTTTTGGCCGGCTCAATTATCCAACCTGCAGTAGCAGCAGTCGGTATGTGTCAGGTCGTCAGCCAACAGGTAAAGCAGGGGCTGAAGGAGCTGCCTTCAGAGCAGGCTAAAAATTGGGAGAATTTGCCTAAAGCCTTATGCTTCACAGTGGATGCCATGAGAGATTCTATCATACAGGCATCACGCCTTACACTCCGGCTGGTACAGATGCGCAGAGTACTTTGGCTTAAGCATTGGTCAGCGGAAGCCCCATGCAAAAAGTTGTTGGCAAGTTTCCCGTTCCATGGCGAACGCCTTTTTGGGGAAGATTTAGAAAGATATATCCAAAAGATATCAAGTGGTAAAACGACACTTTTACCTGAGAGAAAGAAAAACAAGAGACCTTGTTTTAAACACACTCTCTCCCCAGCTCCCGGGAAATCTGACTCCAGCCAGTGGCGACGGCCTTTTCAGCCGCCCAAAAAAGCCAAAGAACAGGCTCAGAAGAACAAGAAGCCGTGGGGTTCAAGAGCTAATAAGCAAGCCCCCAAAACCTCTCATTGAAGGGGCGCCCCCGCTCGGCCGAGTGGGGGGAAGGCTTAGTCAGTTCTCAGCGACTTGGCGGACAGAAACCCAGGACAAATGGGTGGTATCCACAATATCCTCAGGGTACAGACTGGAATTTCGAGAGATCCCATCTTCTCAATTCCGAAGTTCAAGACTCTCCAAGGATCCACAAAAAAGAGGATCCTTCTTCAAAGGTTTGAATCACTTAATAGCTCAAGGTGTGGTTACAGAGGTACCCCAAAAGGAGCAAGGTTCAGGTTTTTACTCAAACCTCTTTGTGATTCCAAAACCGAACGGAGAAGTCAGACCCATCCTGGATCTAAAAAATCTAAACCAGTTTCTGAACGTTCGCCATTTTCGAATGGAAACGATTCGATCCGTGGTCGCTACTTTAAAAGGCGGAGAATTCATTGCGTCCATAGATATCAAAGACGCATATCTACACATACCAATCCTCCCCGCTCACCAAAGATTCCTAAGGTTTGCGGTAGAAGATCGCCACTTTCAATTTGTGGCCCTGCCATTTGGTGTAGCCACCGCGCCCAGAGTATTCACAAAGGTGCTAGCTCCTATGTTAGCAAACCTGAGAACACGGGGCATTGCGGTAACAGCCTATCTAGACGATCTACTATTAATAGATCAGTCAAAGGAGGGATTGGATCACGCTGTAGACACTACAGTAGGATACCTGGAGCATTTAGGATGGATTATAAACTTACAAAAATCCTCTCTCCAGGCCCAAAGAAGGATAGTGTACCTGGGCATGATCATAGATACAGCCCAAAACAGGGTATACCTGCCAGAGCCAAAGATACAGTCTCTGAAAGACCTGATCCACAAGGTCAAAGCAAACAAGAGGCCGTCTATTCGCCTTTGCATGAGACTATTGGGAAGATGGTAGCCTCCTTCGAGGCGGTCCCTTACGCCCAGTTTCATTCGAGACTACTTCAAGGCAATATTTTAGCCTCCTGGAACAGAAAGAGCCAAGCTCTGGATATACCCATGCGCCTGTCCTCACAAGTACGCCACAGCTTCAATTGGTGGCTAGAAGCCAAGAATTTACGGAAGGGAAAGTGCTTCCTCCCAGCAGCCTGGAAGGTGGTGTCTACGGATGCCAGCCTATCGGGCTGGGGTGCAGTATTCGAGGAGGCTTCTACCCAGGGAACCTGGGCCAAGACTCAGGGGATCCTGCCCATCAACGTGCTAGAGATCCGTGCAGTATATCTAGCCCTCAAAACCTGGACATACAGGTTACAGGGCTACCCAGTTCGGGTTCAATCCGACAATGCTACGGCAGTAGCTTACATCAATCACCAAGGAGGCACCCACAGTCGGGCAGCCCAAAGAGAGGTGAACCGGATCTTGGCATGGGCAGAAGAGCATGTACCTTGCATCTCTGCAATCTTCATTCCAGGGATAGAAAACTGGCAAGCAGACTACCTGAGTCGTCAGCAGCTGCTACCAGGAGAGTGGTCTCTTCACCCAGAGATCTTTCAGGCCATATGTCTGAGATGGGGAAACCCAGATGTAGACCTGCTAGCTTCCAGGTTCAACAAGAAATTGGACAACTTTGTGTCCAGAACGAGAGATCCTCTAGCCTACGGGACAGACGCTCTAATAACTCCATGGAATCAGTTCTCACTGATCTATGCATTCCCTCCGATCCCTCTTCTACAAAGACTGCTTCGCAGGATCAAGGAGGAGGGAATACCAGTAACCCTAGTGGCCCCAAACTGGCCCAGGAGGCCTTGGTACGCCGAGATCGTAAAAATGGCGATAGGAAGGCCCTGGAAGCTTCCACTTCGACACGACCTGTTGTCACAGGGTCCAGTATTCCACCCTTCCTTACAAAGGCTAAATTTGACGGCCTGGCTGCTGAGACCCACATTTTGAAAAAGAGAGGGGTCTCTGGCCTGGCTCTTTCTACGCTCATTAATGCTAGAAAGCCAGCCTCCAGACTCATCTATCATAGAGTCTGGAAAGCATACGTTTCCTGGTGTGAATCCAGAAGTTGGAATCCTCTGAAATATGAAATAAGTAGGATTCTTGCTTTTTGCCAGTTAGGAGTGGATATGAAATTAGCCCTTAGCACCATCAAAGGGCAAATATCGGCTCTATCAGTCTTCTTTCAGAGACCATTGGCATCTCACTCCCTAGTTCGGACATTCATTCAGGGGGTACTGAGGATAAATCCTCCAGTCAGGTCTCCCTTGTGTCCATGGGATTTGAATTTGGTATTGTCAGTGTTGCAAAAGCAACCTTTTGAACCTATTCGCCATATTCCTTTAATTATATTAAGTAGGAAATTGGCCTTTCTGATTGCTATAGCTTCTGCTAGGAGAGTATCAGAGCTAGCAGCTCTTTCTTGTAAAGAGCCTTATCTAATTTGTCACAAGGACAAGATCGTACTACGACCCCATCCGGCTTTTCTGCCTAAGGTGGTGTCGGCTTTTCACTTGAATCAAGACATTGTTCTGCCTTCCTTTTTTCCAAACCCGCGGACGGCGGGGGAAAAATTATTACACTCTCTAGACCTAGTGAGAGCGGTAAGGGTGTATCTGCAAGCAACCGCTCAGATACGTAAAACAGATGTTTTGTTTATTTTACCAGATGGTCCCAAGAAGGGCCAAGCGGTATCAAAATCCACCATTTCCAGGTGGATTAGACAAATAATTGTTCAAGCTTATGGTTTAAAGAACAGGACTCCTCCTTTTCCTGTTAAGGCGCACTCTACCAGGGCGATAAGTGCTTCATGGGCAGTGCACCACCAGGCTTCGATGGCTCAGATCTGTAAGGCTGCAACTTGGTCCTCAGTCCATACATTTTCCAAATTCTATCAAATAGATGTGAAAGGACATGAGGATTTCCGCCTTCGGGCGAAGTGTGCTGCAGGCAGCAGTATAGGGCTTCTGGTCCGCAAGCGGTCGGTTTGATCTGTGTCTCCCCCCCTTCATATGAGCATTGCTCTGGGACGTCCCATTATGTAATGACTGGCTCTGTGTCCCGTGGTGTACGATAAAGAAAATAGGATTTTTATAACAGCTTACCTGTAAAATCCTTTTCTTGGAGTACACCACGGGACACAGAGGTCCCACCCTTCTTATGGGAACCTTACTGCTTTGCTACAAAACTGAGGTACTTCCCTGATGGGAGGGGTTATATGGAGGGGAACTGTCTTCCATTGGTTGTGCCAGTGTCCAATCACCGCTGGTGACCCTTAACCCATTATGTAATGACTGGCTCTGTGTCCCGTGGTGTACTCCAAGAAAAGGATTTTACAGGTAAGCTGTTATAAAAATCCTATTTTTATAACAGCTTACCTGTAAAATCCTTTTCTTGGAGTACATCACGGGACACAGAGCTCCCACCCCTCTTTTGGGGACACTTATTGCTTTGCTACAAAACTGAGGTACTCCCGGATGGGAGGGGCTTATATAGGGGAGGGTACTTCCGGTTTTGGAAGTTGCCAGTGCCAGCACCTGAAGGTATCTATATTACCCACATAGTAATGACTATGTCGCTCTGTGTCCCGTGATGTACTCCAAGAAAAGGATTTTACAGGTAAGCTGTTATAAAAATCCTATTTTTGTGCATTTTCCAATCCAATCAACTTTCAGTCTTAAAGGATATGTTCACCTTTCGTAACATGTTAGATGTTACCACCATATTTTGGGTGTAGTATGTAACATGTTACGGATTGACCGGCCCCCTCACCTCCCCGATCTCTGTCATGACAGCTAGCGGTGATCTTTCTTTATCGTACACCACGGGACACAGAGCTAGTCATTACATAATGGGTTAAGGGTCACCAGCGGTGATTGGACACTGGCACAACCAATGGAAGACAGTTCCCCTCCATATAACCCCTCCCATCAGGGAAGTACCTCAGTTTTTTCGCCAGTGTCGAAAGGTGTTGGACGCGTTAGGAGGTGCTAAAGGAAAGCTCTACCAAAGAGACCCTCTGGGGGTAAAAGAGCTATGCTTTCGGATCCATCCAAGACGCCTACAAATGAGCTGAATCTGGATGGGATCCGGGCCTCATCCATGAGGCGTCGCCTGTAATGTCTCTCTTCGGAGGACTGGGCTCTAAGATCCAGCACTTTCGCTATTTCGCTATAAAGTCCTGGTAAGAGTCTTGTACAAGGCCCAGAGGAGAGGTATCCTTTAAATAGGAACCCATATCCCTGAAGGTTGGCACACATAGCCCACCGTGAAGGGTGAAGTTTGGTATCTGTCTGAAATCTTTCAGCAGAAAAACCTGCGGCGTGGATAAGGTGAGATTAGAAGGTCCATAACTAGGTTGGGACCTTTTTCAAAAAGTGGATGTCTTCTTTTTTTCCACCACTGGGGGGAGTAAAGAGCTGAATATACTCACCTCACTCTGTTCAGTGTCGGCTTCGGCGAAGTACACTGCTCGTCACCTCCGCTGCTGAGCTTGCTGGGGCACCCCGCTCCTCCTTTCGGTGGCCGACCAGACACCTGCAGATGCAGGTAAGTGGGAACAAGGGCTGATGAGAGTCCTCTCTCACTATGGCCACCGCCATAGCGCTAAGGGCCGCGCGCGCGGGAGCGCGCTTTATCGGAGGGGGGGGCGAAGGCGTGCGCGGGCGGCGCGCGCAGGCACAGAAACGGCGCCAAATTTAAAAGACTGTCAGTGTGAGAAGCACTGCAGCAGCAAGCAAGCTCGTTAGTTCTCTTGTTCCTGGCAGAGAAACACAGCAGCTATACAGGGACGTAAGACTCCATGTGGTTGGACTGGGTACTTCCTAGAAGACATCCATGTTATGCATAGTTATGTGTTAAAAGTTGCATACTTAATGTATTTGCTAAACTGAACACGGTAGTATATGCATTTAGGTACCTTGTATTTTGTCTAAACAGTAAGTCTTCCAGGGGAAGTAATGCGGACAAAAAGAGATAAGAAAGCACCGCCGCCTGAGAGGAGGCTCTAGCTGTGCTGACTCGGTACCTTTCTCTCCTGTGTTGCCAAATGCACCTGTACAGGATGAGCCATTACCTCTGTCAGGTATGGCGGCTTCCCCAGTGAAGCCTGGGCCTGTATATGTCACTGAGGACACTTTATCAGCTGCCCTAAATAATCTGGAGAAATTGCTACCTTAATCGCTAAGTCCTCTAAAAAGGACAATAAGCGAAGCAGGTCTCTTCCAGTATTGGACCTCCCTTCAGAAGTACCTGAGGGAGGAGGATGAGGAGGAGGAGGCTACATCAGCAGAGGATGAGGAGCCAGATTTTAAGGTCACAGGTACAATGCTATGCAGGAGCAGTGCATTTAAGTTAACCTCTGCGGAGGTAACGGAATTACCTGTCTCCTCCCTAGGGTCATTAAGATCCCTGCAAGGTGCATGCTCCTTCCCGGTTCATCCGTTACTAGAGGATCTAATATACGCAAACTGGCAACATCCAGATAAGCGTTTCTCACCTCCAAAAAGGTTTAACATTCTTTATCCTATGGGGGAAATTTTTTTAAAGAAATGGAGCCTGCCTGCGGTAGATGCGGCTATTTCTTGTGTAAATAAAAACCTGACATGTCCGGTGGATAATGTACAAGGGTTTAAAGATCCTTCTGAGAAGAAGTTGAAATCCTCCTTCCTTTTGGCCGGCTCAATTACCCAACCTGCAGTAGCAGCAGTCGGTATGTTTCAGGTCATCAGCCAACAGGTAAAGCAGGGGCTGAAGGAGCTGCCTTCAGAGCAGGCTAGAAATTGGGAGAATTTGCCTAAAGCCTTATGCTTCACAGTGGATGCCATGAGAGATTCTATCATACAGGCATCACGCCTTACACTCCAGCTGGTACAGATGCGCAGAGTACTTTGGCTTAAGCATTGGTCAGCGGAAACCCCATGCAAAAAGCTGTTGGCAAGTTTCCCGTTCCATGGCGAACGCCTATTTGGGTAAGATTTAGAAAAATATATACAGAAGATATCAAGTGGTAAAACGACACTTTTACCTGAGAGAAAGAAAAACAAGAGACCTTGTTTTAAACGCTCTCTCTCCCCAGCTCCCGGGAAATCTGACTCCAACCAGTGGCGACGGCCTTTTCAGCCGCCCACAAAAGCCAAGGGGCAAGCTCAGAAGAACAAGAAGCCGTGGGGTGCAAGAGCTAATAAGCAAGCCCCCAAAACCTCTCAGTGAAGGGGCGCCCCCGCTCGGCCGAGTGGGGGGAAGGCTTTGTCAGTTCTCAGCGACTTGGCGGTCAGAAATCCAGGACAATTGGGTGGTATCCACAATATCCTCAGGGTACAAACTGGAATTTCGAGAGATCCCATCTTCTCAATTCCGAGGTTCAAGACTCTCCAAGGATCCACAAAAAAGAGAATCCTTCTTCAAAGGTTTGAATCACTTAATGGCTCAAGGGGTAGTTACAGACGTACCCCAAAAAGAGCGAGGTTCAGGTTTTTACTCAAACCTCTTTGTGATTCCAAAGCCAAATGGAGATGTCAGACCCATCCTGGATCTAAAATCCCTAAATCGGTTCCTGAACGTTCGCCATTTTCGAATGGAAACGATCCGATCCGTGGTCGCCACTTTAAAGGGCGGAGAATTCATGGCGCCCATAGATATCAAGGACGCATATTTACACATACCCATCCTCCCCGCTCACCAAAGATTCCTAAGGTTTGCGGTAGGAGATCGCCACTTTCAATTTGTGGCTCTGCCGTTTGGTGTAGCCACCGCGCCCAGAGTATTCACAAAGGTGCTAGCTCCTCTGTTAGCAAACCTAAGAACACGGGGCATTGCGGTAACAGCCTATCTAGACGATCTACTAGTAATAGATCAGTCAAAGGAGGGATTGGGTCACGCTGTACACACTACAGTAGGATATCTGGAGCATTTAGGATGGATTATAAATTTACAAAAATCCTCTCTCCAGGCCCAAAGAAGGATAGTGTACCTGGGCATGATCATAGATACAGCCCAAAACAGGGTATACCTGCCAGAACCGAAGATACAGTCTCTGAAAGACCTGATCCACAAGGTCAAAGCAAACAAGAGGCCGTCTATTCGCCTTTGCATGAGACTTTTAGGAAAGATGGTAGCCTCCTTCGAGGCGGTCCCTTACGCCCAGTTTCATTCGAGACTACTTCAAGGCAATATTTTAGCTTCCTGGAACAGGAAGAGCCAAGCTCTGGATATACGCATGCGCCTGTCCTCACAAGTACGCCACAGCTTCGATTGGTGGCTAGAAGCCAAGAATTTACGGAAGGGAAAGTCCTTCCTCCCAGTGGCCTGGAAGGTGGTATCTACGGATGCCAGCCTATCGGGCTGGGGTGCAGTATTCGAGGAGGCTTCTACCCAGGGAACCTGGGCCAAGACTCAGGGGATCCTGCCCATCAATGTGCTAGAGATCCGGGCGGTATATCTAGCCCTCAAAACCTGGACATACAGGTTACAGGGCTACCCAGTTCGGGTTCAATCCGACAATGCTACTGCAGTAGCTTACATCAATCACCAAGGAGGCACCCGCAGTCGGGCAGCCCAAAGAGAGGTGAACCGGATCTGGGCATGGGCAGAAGAGCATGTACCTTGCCTTTCTGCAATCTTCATTCCAGGGTTAGAAAATTGGCAAGCAGACTACCTGAGTCGTCAGCAGCTGCTACCAGGAGAGTGGTCTCTTCACCCCGAGATCTTTCAGGCCATATGTCTGAGATGGGGAAACCCAGATGTAGACCTGCTAGCTGCCAGGTTCAACAAGAAATTGGACAACTTTGTGTCCAGAACGAGAGATCCTCTAGCCTACGGGACAGACGCTCTAATAACTCCATGGAATCAGTTCTCACTGATCTATGCATTCCCTCCGATCCCTCTTCTACAAAGACTGCTTCGCAGGATCAAGGAGGAGGGAATACCAGTAATCCTAGTGGCCCCAAACTGGCCCAGGAGGCCTTGGTACGCCGAGATTGTAAAAATGGCGATAGGAAGGCCCTGGAAGTTTCCACTTCGACACGACCTGCTGTCACAGGGTCCAGTATTCCACCCTTCCTTACAAAGGCTAAATTTGACGGCCTGGCTGCTGAGACCCACATTTTGAAAAAGAGAGGGGTCTCTGGTCCGGCTCTTTCTACGCTCATTAATGCTAGAAAGCCAGCCTCCAGACTCATCTATCATAGAGTCTGGAGAGCATACGTTTCCTGGTGTGAATCCAGATGTTGGAATCCTCAGAAATATGAAATAAGTAGGATTCTTGCTTTTTGCCAGTTAGGAGTGGATATGAAATTAGCCCTTAGCACCATCAAGGGCCAAATATCGGCTCTATCAGTCTTCTTTCAGAGACCATTGGCATCTCATTCCCTAGTTCGGACATTCATTCAGGGGGTACTGAGGATAAATCCTCCAGTTAGGTCTCCCTTGTGTCCATGGGATTTGAATTTGGTATTGTCAGTGTTGCAAAAGCAACCTTTTGAACCTATTCGCCATGTTCCGTTAATTATATTAAGTAGGAAATTGGCCTTTTTGATTGCTATAGCTTCTGCTAGGAGAGTATCAGAGCTAGCAGCTCTTTCTTGTAAAGAGCCTTATCTAATTTGTCACAAGGACAAAATCGTACTACGACCCCATCCGGCTTTTCTGCCTAAGGTGGTGTCCGCTTTTCACTTGAATCAAAACATTGTTCTGCCTTCTTTTTTTCCAAACCCGCGGACGGCGGGGGAAAAATTATTACACTCTCTAGATCTAGTGAGAGCGGTAAAGGTGTATCTGCAAGCAACAGCTCAGATACGTAAAACAGATGTTTTGTTTATTTTACCAGATGGGCCCAAGAAGGGCCAAGCGGTATCAAAATCCACCATTTCCAGGTGGATTAGACAAGTAATTATTCAAGCTTATGGTTTAAAGAACAGGACTCCTCCTTTTCCTGTTAAGGCGCACTCTACCAGGGCGATAGGTGCTTCATGGGCAGTGCACCACCAGGCTTCGATGGCTCAGATCTGTAAAGCTGCAACTTGGTCTTCAGTCCATACATTTTCCAAATTCTATCAAATAGATGTGAAAGGACATGAGGATTCCGCCTTTGGGCGAAGTGTGCTGCAGGCAGCAGTATAGGGCTTCTGGTCCGCAAGCGGCCTGTTTTGATCTGTGTCTCCCCCCCTTCATATGAGCATTGCTCTGGGACGTCCCATTATGTAATGACTAGCTCTGTGTCCCGTGGTGTACGATAAAGAAAGTAGGATTTTTATAACAGCTTACCTGTAAAATCCTTTTCTTGGAGTACACCACGGGACACAGAGGTCCCCCCCTTCTTATGGGAACCTTACTGCTTTGCTACAAAACTGAGGTACTTCCCTGATGGGAGGGGTTATATGGAGGGGAACTGTCTTCCATTGGTTGTGCCAGTGTCCAATCACCGCTGGTGACCCTTAACCCATTATGTAATGACTAGCTCTGTGTCCCGTGGTGTACTCCAAGAAAAGGATTTTACAGGTAAGCTGTTATAAAAATCCTACTTTTCACCCCTCGCCCAGCCTTGTCACTCATTGACAGTGTTCTGTGAATAGAAACTTTTCAGCTGTCGGCGTGTAGTTTTCAATAAACAACTACGGCACTGTGGAGGGTTGTGGTAGGTCATTCTCCCTCCCTGTCAAATTGTATCTGCTTGCCTGTATGGGATGTACGGGCACACAGATACACCAACAGATATGAAGGAGACCTGCATGTCACCAGCCATGCTAATGCAATACTTTATAGGCTCTACATAAATAGATAAATCAATAAATAATTATATGCACGTTTTGTACCTGCAAAAGTGAACTTATCCTTTAAACTGCCCAAAAACAAGTAGACTAGACTAATGGTCAGATTAGATACAGTTAATCAATAATTAAGTACCATCCGTAATCTTGTGTCTGTGAGTAACTTTACATCTGGGTGATTTGGGTGTGACAGCTGTTATATCTGTTAGTATCAGCAGACAGTCCCTGCTGACTACTTCCAGGGAATGAGGTTGGATTGTTTTGGATGATTGCTCTTATTTCCCCCGAAGTAGGACAAATCTGGAGTGTTTCTTCCCACGCTCTTCCTTTTTTTATTAACATGAATTTGCTGGTCTAAGTATATTTTAACAAAAAAAATTATGGAAAAGAAAAATCAGCTAGGCTGCCTCTGTATATGTTCTGGTGCAGCCAAAATATGCAACTAGCTTCTATCTTCTTTAAATTTTTCACTGCATAATAAACAGGATCAGCGTTTGGAAGGTTCAAACAATTCAGATGACTAGGTCCCATATCAATATATAAGTATTACTATGCATATTAACTGCAGTGCCACAGTGTGTAATGCTCACAGCCCCCTGCAGTGGCCATGTATAGCTGTAGTACTGTTTTCCTGCTTTTCCACTCAGGCCTTTAGTGTGTGCATTGCTTCCTGGGCTTCATTTGTCACTCTGTCATGTGACTGGTAGCAGGTACTTCAATATTCCACTGTATATTCATCAATTATTTTATATGTTTGTGCATATATATGCATTCACTGCTTTGCGACAAAATTTTTTGTGTGTGTGGTACTTGAATATACCACTATACCAGCCCTGAGTTTGATGTGTGTATTTCTGTTTTTACGTACAGGTAACAGTGTCATCAATGATTAGTGAAAGCTGGGGTTCCCACTTTAATTTCTACATGGGACCCTATTTTTTTTTTATTGTTTTCCAATTGTGCATATATGTAGTCATATAATTTACTTTAAATGTAAAATTTTTATAATTTGTGTACCTACTCTGATTGTGTGCACACTATTTCCCCAGATTGTGGTAATGTGGGTGGTCTTAGTATATACATACAAAAAGTGCTCACAAGGCGTTCCTCCATACATTGCCTCTCTTACGGCTGCTGCATGCTACAATATAGTGTACATGACTGGCAGTTATAGGTAGGTAAAGGTGAGCTCAGCTGCCAGAGCAACCAGCAAGACCACACAGTGGGCAAGGCTAGGTGCACCCAGGCCAGAAAATAATAATGGAAATATGGAACTAATATGAATAATATACAACACATACATTATAATAAAGGCAGAAGACGTTGAATGTGAATAAGGGCTTTTTGGGCAATTACAAGTATTATGCTGGTGGTTAAGCTAACCTCTTCAAGAGGAATTTACATTTCTTTACAAGCATATACATAAATGTTTATTAAAGGAATGATCCTACTGCAACAGCTGTATCCTCAAGTGTCTTTTTTTTTTTTTATCTTTCTTTGTTTTTCAAGGGTGTTGTTATAACATACGGAATTAATGTGGGATGATGTTTTGATGCAGCACGGCTCATTACAGTGAGTGGCAGTCATGCCTTTGCCTGTGCTGGAAATAGATATCAGGTGTCAAAGACTCAGTCGATGAAATAATTGGCGGTAAACTGGGAGGAACTGCAAGACAGAATGAAACAAGAAATGTACCTAATGAGCACCGGGTCTCTTCATTACCCACCAGTATATACATAAAACACGTGCAGTAATGCGGCTTCCACTGAGGAGGCTTTCATTGCTCAGCCCTTTTGTCAGAGCTTCTCTAATCAATGTTTTTCATGGTCTTCACATTGCCTTGGATTAGATGACTACTTGTCAGTGTAGCACCATGTACCTATGGTGATTGTAATGCTGTGCCTGTTTACTTCCACCTTCTGAAAAATAATTCAGTGAGGAGATTGGCATTGGCACAGACATTGTTGTTAAATTGGAACTCTTCACTTTTGTTTGAGGGAGTTTAATCCTCGTCAGGACTGTGCGTGACTCCAATTTCCAGATCTGTCCTCCCGTTAGGGATCTGCAGTGGCCTGAACTTCCTGCTTCATTTTCTTGTAGTCTTATCTTTATATACTTTAGACAAAAGGAAAATCCTTTGAAGCTCAGTTAAACATTTGTCTAATTCAGGCAAATAAATCCCACTTGCATTCAAGACAAAATATGTTCAGTCTTGCAGTTTATTTTACTCAGAAAGTAGTGGCTAAGATGTTGCTCAGAGAAGAAAAGCCTGCCAGCAGCTGCAGAGTTGGGACCCTTGTATGGTGAAGCAGCTGTCTGTCTGCAAAGATCTGATATATCCCCTGCTGGGACAGAGTCAGAGTTCACCAATCCGCGGGTAGCATGAGCTTTGCTGATTGCAAAGCTATATGTCTGACTTGGCAGGGGTGAAATAGACTTCTTCACAGAGAGCAAGGTACCCACTGTGTAGCTGCTGGCAGGGGACAGGCTTTTTCAATTAGTCTGTGGCTAAACAAAGTTCAGCTGGACTTTAAAGGCGGGGGGGGGGGGTCTTGGCCTCATTATGTATTGCTGCAACAGGGGTCTTTGAACATATACTGTTTCTGATCTTCTGAACTGCCTTTCCCTAATAAGTGCCTGTTGGGATCCCACCCTTTTTCTGCTGAGACTGTAACCAGTAGTTCTAGCTTATCTTTGTCTCTGCAGAAATAAAAAAAATATTGGACAAGAAATTTTGAACTCCCCATTGGCTAACGAAGCTACCGTATATACTCGAGTATAAGCCGAGATCTTCAGCCCTTTTTTTTTAGGCTGATAGTGCCCCCCTCGGCTTATACTCGAGTCACCGCCATCTGCCTACCTCATCAGCGTGTCATGCAGACAGACGGCGGCCATGCCAGTGTTCAAAAGCCGCACCTCCTCGTCTGTGATAGGCGGAACACTCAATTTCCCAGCAGTCAGTGTTCAGCCTATCACTGACATCCGCTCATCCTCGTCCGTGTTATGAGGATGAGCGGATGTCCGTGATAGGCAGATGTCCGCGATAGGCGGAACACTGAATGCTGGGAAATTGAGTGTTCCGCCTAGCACAGACGAGGAGGAGGCGCGGATTTTGAATACTGGAATGGCCGCCGTATGTTTTTATGACACGCTGATCGGTGGATGCAAAACGGCACACGGAGGCTGCAGATCGGCACATGGAGGCATGCACAGGACACAGGTAGGCTGCAATGGACACAGTGAGGTAGGCAGATCTGCACAGATAGGCATGCACAGGACACAGGGAGGTATGCAGCTGCAGATGGGCATTGTTGACCCTCTTTTCCACTTACAGTAGCTGCTGCATTTCTCACTCTTGGCTTATACTCGAGTCAATAAGTTTTCCCAGTTTTTTGTGGTAAATTAGGGGCCTCGGCTTATATTTGGGTCGGCTTATACTCGAGTATATACAGTAATTCTGGTCTCCTGAATTTCACAGATTTGATCATCTCCTCACCATACAAGATGGTTATTTCATGGTAGCAAATGTAGCATTCTTAGTTAAAGGAGAAGTATGGACAAAGCTATTTTGGCCCCAATTCTCCTATGGATCACAGGAGTGCACTTTGTTTTGAAATCCTGTGAATCATTTTCAGCTGACAGCGGGCTAAAACCCACTTTTGGCTTGCATCACTCAGCCGGTCTATGCTCTGGAAAAATCACATCTTTACAGTTAGGATCTACCCAGAAGCCTGGACTCAGCCAGTCGCTTTTGCACAGCCTGGCTGTCTCAGCCAGTCGCTTTTGCACAGCCCGTCTCTCCAGTAAGCACTGGAGGGGCAAGGCACAGAGCCTGTGACTGAGACACCAGGTCTCTGCATTCTGAATACCAAGAACTGAGCGATTTTTTTTTTTTTTTTTTGATTGCTCAATTTTCGGTGTAGAGCTTAGCAGGGGGCGGCTGCAGCTGGGATCAGTGCTGCAGCCATCTAGGGTAGTGTGCTCCTTCTTTTTTTTATTTTTTTTATTCTTGAGCTTCTCTTTTAAACTCTACTCCTGTATTAAAAACTTCAGCACCTTTTAAATAAAGTCAGAGCACAGTACAGTGGAACCTCGGATTATGAGCATAATCCGTTCCAGGAGAATTCTCGTAATCCAAAGTACTCGCATAATAAAAGCGAGTTTCCACATTGAAGTCAATGGAAACGAAAATAATTTGTTCCCCATTGACTTCAATGGCATGCAATACCGCATGCGGCCAGAGGCGGGGGGCGCCGGAGAGCCTCGGAAACAGCCAGAAAGGCCTGAGGACAGCTCGGCTGACCTCGGCAGTCCTCGGGAATGTAGTATTTCTGAGTCTTTTCGAGCATTTCCGAACGGCGCTGATCGGAGCCGTTCAGGCGCTGATCGGAGCCGTTCAGCTCCACTCGGCTCCGGCGCCCCCCCCCCACCTCAGGCCAAACGTGGTACTGCACACCGCTTTGTCCTGAATCCTGCTCGTTTTGCGAGACAACACTCGCAAACCGAGTTAGGATTTTTCAAAATACGGTGCTCGTATTGCAAAACGCTCGTTAACCGCGTTACTCGCAATCCGAGGTTCCACTGTATCGGATTCTGTGTAGTTGCAGCCAACACCAATTACGCAGAGCTTTTTTTCTGTTTTGCTTTTGATGGTTTGGAAGAGATGGCCTCTGAATTTCCCAGGCCTGGCTATTTTTTTCTAGAAATTTGTGCTAATGCAGCAAACCAAAAGTTTTTTTCTTAAAGCGGAGTTCCACCCAAAAGTGGAACTTCCGCTTTAAGCACTCCTCGCCCCCTTACATGCCACATTTGGCATGTAATTTTTTTGAGGGGGGGAGTGGGGGCTTCGGTAGGAGTGGGACTTCCTGTCCCTCCTCCTACTTCCACCCAGGGACCGCCTAGGCGACGCCTCCTCTCGCCTTAGGCGGCCCCTCCCTATAGGCGATCTCCTGGGACATGTGACAGGTCCCAGGAGATCGCCTGTCCACTCATAGAGCGCAGCGTGACTTGCGCATGCGCAGTGAGTGCCTGGCCGTGAAGCCGAAAGCTGTCACGGCCGGGTGCCCACACTATGAATGGAGGCGCCGGCCGGAGAGAGGGGAGAGGAGCGGAGCTCCGGGCAACCGCGTCGCTGGACCGTGGAGCAGGCAAGTGTCTCTTTATTAACTTGTTGGAGCCCCGGCCATTGTCGAATGACGGCCTCAAGGTGGCTCTTAAAATCCGGGAGGACGTCAATAGACGTCCTCGGCTCCTCCGGCCACTGGGGGGCGCGCGAGCGCCACCGGCGGCGCGTCACTGACATGCCGATGCGCGTGCCTGGCGGCTGCGATGTCCGCCAGGCACCCGCGATCGGCCGGTACAGAGACAAGGACATGGATCTGTGTGTGTAAACACACAGATCCATGTCCTGTCAGGGAGAGAGGAGACCGATGTGTGTCCCTTGTACATAGGGACACAGATCGGTCTCCTCCCCCAGTCACTCCCCTCCCCCCACAGTAGTAATCACTCCCAGGGCATACATTTAACCCCTTCCTCGCCCCCTAGTGTTAACCCCTTCCCTGCCAGTGTCATTTTTACAGTAACCAGTGCATTTTTTTAGCACTGATCGCTGTATCAATGACAATGGTCCCAAAATGGTGTCAAAAGTGTCCGATATGTCCACCATAGTGTCGCAGTCACAATAAAAATCGCTGATCGCCGCCATTACTAGTAAAAAAAAAATATTAATAAACATGCTATAAAACTATCCCCTATTTTGTAGACACTATAACTTTTGCGCAAACCAATCAATAAACGCTTATTGCGATTTTTTTTGACCAAAAATATGTATAAGAATACGTATCGGACTAAACTGAGAAAAAAAATAATTTTTTTTAAAAAATTGGGATATTTATTATAGCAAAAAGTAATAAATATTGTGTTTTTTTTCAAAATCGTCGCGCTTTTTTTGTTTATAGCGCAAAAAATAAAAACCGCAGAGGTGATCAAATACCACCAAAAGAAAGCTCTATTTGTGGGAAAAAAAGGACTTCAATTTTGTTTGGGAGCCACGTCGCACGACCGCGCAATTGTCATTCAAAGCGACGCAGTGCCGAAAGCTGAAATTTCGCCTGGGCAGGAAGGGGGTTTATGTGCCCAGTAAGCAAGTGGTTAAAAGTCAGCAGCTACACTTTTTATAGCTGCTGACTTTTAATAAACAGTAAAAAGGCTGGAACTCCACTTTAAGCATGTGGTAAAGTGCTCACTGCCATAAGAACCTAACATAAAATGATGTGCTAGGAACTGTGTTCCACACTTTATATTTACGTAAACTGTTTACAAAACCCCAAGCCCTTGCATCATAAAAAGTACCGGTAATTGAAATAACCCTACATACTTTTGAGTAACAAACTTAAAAATTATTTTAATATTCCAGTTCCCCTCTATGTTTGCTGTGTTAGTTAGCCCAATAGTTTTTTGAAGGTGTCTGTGTATGTTTTTATATACGAGGTGGTATCAAAAAGTTTTGAGACTAGCTCTGTTTACAAGAAAGTGCTTTATTCATCTGTTTACACACTATCACCTTCAAAATAGTCCCCTTGCACAGTAATACAGCACTCCTAGCATTCCTGCCACTTCTGGAATGTTTTCTGGAAGTCTTCTTTTCAAAGCTTGTCAAGCACCTTCTGCTATTCGCACTGGATCTCCGCAATGGTGTCAAAACGGCATTCTTTGAGCTGGATCTTCAACTCATTGCAGCATCGCCATAAAGTTGCTGAATCATGTCAAACATCTCTGCAGCAGATTTGCCCAGTCTTAAACAGATTTTCACGTTTCTTTGTTCTAACTTGCTGTCCATGATGAAATGGCACAAGTGGTAACGCACATGGTTAGGATAGCACCAGTTGCACAGCTCCCGATGTACACAGGGTGATGTCTTTTGGCACACTGACTTATGAAGGTCGATACTTCCTGTGACACTGCATGCAGCCTTGCAAAACTAGTCTCAACTTTTTGATACCACCTCATATATATATATTTACACAAAAAAGATTTAGAGGCACTCATAGGTCTTGCAACAGAAATCGGTTGAAGAAACAGCATTTCTTTCTCGTACATCACGGGACACAGAGCGACATAGTCATTACTAATGGGTTATATAGATACCTTCAGGTGCTGGCACTGGCAACTTCCAAAACCGGAAGTACCCTCCCCTATATAAGCCCCTCCCATCCGGGAGCACCTCAGTTTTTTGCCAGTGTCTAAGGTGTTGGCCAAGAAGAAACATGTGTTTTTCACTGAGCTTGCGTACAGGTTCTTTTGGGCCTCAGTAAGCTATTCCGGATCCGACCAAAAAAGCTTCATAGCTAAACGGTCGGTACCCGGGCCTTGCAGAGAAGAGCAAGGTTTTGCCTGTAATGCTTCTCTTAGGAGAGCTGGACCCTGGGATCCAGAGCTCTGGTCATACCCACGACCAAGATGTTTTCTGTGCAGGGTGCTATACAGGTCCAGGGGAGTGGAATCCTTGGGAACCCGGTCCCTGAAGGTTTGATTACAATGCCTGCCGTGATAGGTGAAGTTTGGGCTTCTGTGGACCAAACAGAGTCCTGCGGCGAGGAAAAGGTAAGTGGGGGCCCTCGGGAACTTGGTTCTATTGAGGGACCCCCAAGCCTATTTTGTCTTTCTGCCTGTTACCTAAGGTATTCCCGCTAATATTCTGTGTATGCCTGTTACTACTGAGAAAATGTAAAAATTTTAATAGTAGGCAAGAAAAAAAAAAAAAAAATGTAAGACCGCGGTACCTGTGTTAGACACTAGAGGCCGCTATGGTTCTTTTTCTTGTAATGTGGATTTTTTTCGTCTAGAATCAAATCCAGGCAGTTGGTATGTTCTCTCCTGGGAAGCTGTCTCCTCTGCCCTGTTGCTGCGCTCATCCATCCCCGGGCCCTGCGGCAAAGGGACCCTGGCTCCCATCTAGCTCCTTGTTGTTTTCAAAAAAGGCGCCGAAGGCGCGCGTGCGCGTGCACGCGCCTCTATTCATAGAGGCGATCTGGAAAAAGGGGCGGAGCGAGTGGATGACGCTCAGGTATGCGCCGCTGCGCTACTGCGCATGTGCGGGCGTCCAGCGTGTTTTAAAGCACATTATAGCTGGCTATTGAAGTGCACAGACAGAGCTAGCAACAGTATAAAGGCACACAGAGGCGGTTGATGCAGGCATCCCCTAGAAAGGCACTTTAGTAGACACCAACTGTGATATAGCAGCAATTGTGCTAGACTATTCTCAGTAAAAGTGGTGTATTACGGCTGGAATACCTCAGCTTTAGGCTTAGGAATATGCTGTCCAGAAGCTCCGGAACTGAATCTTCCAGGAAGCGAAGGGGGTCTCATCGGGCTCTGAGGATCTTGGGCATGCTTCTGCTGCACCAGTCTCCCCTGAAGTTCAGAGGTAAGTGACCGTAGAGACCCCGCAGGGGTACTTGGTACTGTGGCTGTCCTCAGTTCGCCTGCTCCTGTGTATGTAACAGAGGAGGTTTTTTCCTCAGCTCTGGGAGGATTAGAGAGAGATTGTCAACATTGATCGCTGCCTCCCTGTCAGGGAAAGCACGCCCCATCTCCGTCTCCTCCTTCAGAGTGCCTGTTAGCAGAGCAACAGTCCCATACAGGGATCGACCTGCCTGAAGGGGATCAGGATGAGGTTGATTCTGTTATAGAGGAATCAACAGTGGGGGAACCTTTTCTCAGCATCTCAAGCTGAAAGATTATGGGTTCAGTCTCTGACTAACATGGTCCGATCAGCATTAAAAATGCACCTTGCGGAACCATCAACCACTACTGTATCCTCGTTGGGGTCGCTAGAAGCCCCCAGACTGTCTGTTCTTTTCCACTTCACCCTTTACTGAAAGGGCTTATTTACCAGGATTGGGAACGTCCTGAGAAAATATTTATTCCCCCAAGAGATTTCCGGTGGTCTATCCCATGGAGGATAAGTTCATCAAAAAAAAAAAAAAAGATTGGAGTCCTTATGAAAGTCTGCTTCTTTCTACAGCAAGCTTGGTGACACAACCAGCAGTAGCAGCTATTGGGGTCTGCTAAGCAGTGAAGGATCAGTTGAAACAGGTCTTGAGGGACTTGACAGATCAGCAGGCTTTGCCCTAGCTGATCTACCTAGAGCCTTAGGCTTTGCGGTTGACGCCATAACGGATTCAGTCCATCAGGCCTCCCACCTTACGCTGTCTATAGTACATATGCGTAGGCTTCTATGGCTCAAAAACTGGTCTGCTGAAGCTCCCTGTAAAGAATGGCTGGTTAGCGTCCCATTTCATGGTGAACGCTTATTCAGGGAAAACCTGGACAAATATATCCAGAAAATTTCCAGCGGTAAAAATACGCTCTTGCCGGTTAAAAGCAGAGTTAGAGGTCCCTCTTTAAGAGGCCTGCTTCTCCAGTCCCTGGGGCATCGGCTGTGTAACAGTTCCGACGGCCTCCTCGGTCAATTCCCGGGGGTAAAAAACAGGGACAATAGCAGGGTAATGAGAAACCCTGGGTCAGGGGAGGTACAAAACCTCCCCCAAAGTTAAATTCATTGAAGGGTTGCCCCACTCAGTCGGGTGGGGGGAGGACTCCAGTTGTTCGCAAGAGACCTGGCGGGACACGATCAAGACAGATAGGTGCTCTCCGCAGTATGTTTGGGATACAGTTTGGAGTTAAAAGACTCTCCTTCCCATTTTTGAGGTCAAACGTGCCAAGGGATCCCCGGAAGAGAGGGTCCCTCCTGTTGGCACTAGAACAACTATTGCTCCAAGGAGTAATTATGGAGGTTCCCCTGGAAGAATGAGGGTTCGGGTTTTAGTCAAACCTCTTTACAGTCCCGAAGCAAACGCGGACGGGAGGCCCATATTAATTCTAAAAGGGCTATAAAAATTCCTGTATATCAGGACTTTCCGATGGAGTCGATCCGATCGGTGGCCACTGCCCTACAAGGGGAGGATTGGTTAGCCGCGATCGACGTCAAAGATGCTTATTTGCACATTCCCATCTTTCCAGTCCACCAAAAATTTCTACGCTTTGCAGTAGAAGGGTGCCATTTTCAGTTCAGAGCCTTACCCTTCGGTTTGGCCACAGCACCACGAGTGTTTACAAAAATTCTGGCCCTTTATTGGCCAATCTAAGAACACAAGGTGTAATGATAATGGCATATCTAGATGACTTGTTGCTGATAGACCACTCAGTAAAAAAACTAGACGTGGTCGTTCACAAGACAATCAATTATCTGGAATCTCACGGTTGGATTATCAACCGAGACAAGTCAGCCCTAAAAACCAGTCAAAAGTTTGGAATACTTGGGGCTAAGGTTGGATTCAGGCCAGAGAAAAATATTCTTGCCTCGAGGAAAGGTGTTGTCTTTGAAAGATTTGATCCACTTAGTGGGTACAAAAAAGACAGCCGTCCATACGCCTGTGCATGAGGCTGCTGGGAAAAATGGTGGCATCATTCGAAGCAGTACCCTACTGTCAATTCCATTCAAGGAATTTGCAAGGGGCCATACTGTCAGCCTGGAACAAAAAAGTTCAGGCCCTAGACTTACAATGTCCTTGTCCCCTTCCGTTCGCAAGAGCCTCCATTGGTGGTGGTTCCCCAGAATCTGGAAAAAGGGAAATCCTTCAGTCCGATTTCTTGGAAGGTGGTCACTACAGATGCCAGCCTTATAGGCTGGGGAGCAGTACTGGAGCAATAGTCTCTCCAGGGCAGATGGTCGGATGCAGAAAAGGCCCTGCCCATCAATCTCTTAGAGATACGAGCAGCCCGGTATGCCCTAGTAGCATGGACATCCAAACTCCAAGGGTCCCCTGTCAGAATTCAATCAGACAATGCCACAGCAGTGGCATATATCAATCATCAGGGGGGCACCAGGAGTCGTGCAGCCCAGAGGGAAGTAAATTACATCCTGAAATGGGCAGAAAGATATGTCCCAGCCATATCTGCGGTATTCATTCCAGGAGTGGAGAATTGGAAGGCGGACTTTCTAAGTCGCCAGCAATTATGCCCAGAGGAAGGGTCCCTTCACCCCGAGGTTTTCTGGACAATATGTCAGCGGTGGGGAACATCGGATGTAGATCTTCTAGCATCCAGATTCAACGCAAAGGTGGACAGGTTTGTCTCTCGGACAAGGGATCCCCTAGCTTGCGGCTCGGATGCCCAAGTGTTCCCTTGGGATCAGTTCAAGCTGATATATGCATTCACACCGCCACAATGGTTACCTCGATTACTCCGCAGAATCAGGGTAGAAAAGAAACCAGTGATTCTGGTGGCTCCAGCGTGGCCCCGAAGAGCGTGGTACGCGGAGATTGTAAAATGTCAGTGGGGAGTCCTTGGTCTCTCCCACGTCGTCCGGACCTGCTTTCGCAAGGACCGATATACCACCCTTCCTTACCAGCCCTAGGTTTGACGGCCTGGCTATTGAAGCCCATATTCTAAAAAAGAGAGGGCTCTCTAATTCTGTGGTATCTACCATGATCAATGCCAGGAAGCCGGTATCCAGGCAGATCTACTATAGAATCTGGAAGGCGTACATCGCCTGGTGTGAGGCCAAGAAATGGCATCCACGTAAATACGTAATAGGTAGGATTCTGGACTTCCTACAATGGGCTGTAGATAGGAAGCTTGCCTTGAGTACTATCAAGGGTCAGATTTCGGCCTTGTCAATATTTTTTCAAAGGCCCTTTGCTTCGCATTCACTAGTCAAAGCCTTTATACAAGGAGTGATGCGTATTAGTCCTCCGGTTAATATTCCCATATGTCCATGGGATCTAAACTTGGTTCTGTCGGTTCTACAGAAACAACCATTTGAACCATTACAGCATATTTCTTTGGTTCTTCTCACCAGGAAATTGATTTTTCTAGTAGCCATTTGTTCGGCTAAAAGAGTGTCGGAATTAGCAGCTATGTCCTGTAAGGAGCCATATCTGGTTATCCATAAGGATAGAGTAGTGTTACGCCCTCATCCAGCCTTTCTTCCTAAGGTGGTATCGAGGTTTCATTTGAACCAAGATGTGGTTCTTCCTTCTTTTTTCCCCAAACCTACTTCGGTAGAGGAAAAGTTATTGCATTCTTTGGATGTAGTAAGAGCAGTTAAAGCTTATCTAAAAGCCACTGCTCAGATTCGCAGAACGGATACTTTTTTTATTCTGCCGGAAGGCCCCAGAAGGGGTCAGGCAGCGTCAAAATCTACTTTAGCCAGGTGGATTCGACAGGTCATAATGCAAGCCTATGGCTTGAGAAGGAGACCGCCTCCGTTCAAAGTTAGAGCGCACTCCACGAGAGCAGTTGAAACTTCATGGGCAGTGCATCACCAGGCCTCCCTGGCTCAAATCTGTAAGGCCGCAACATGGTCTTCAGTACACACGTTTACTAGGTTCTACCAGGTGGACGTTAGAAGTCAGGAGGATGTCGCCTTTGGGCGCAGTGTGTTGCAGGCCGCAAAAGATCCTCATGTCTGATAGCGCTCAGCTTATGTATGGTGTATCCCCCCCCTCGTTGGGCATTGCTTTAGGACATCCCATTAGTAATGACTATGTCGCTCTGTGTCCCGTGATGTACAAGAAAGAAAATAGGATTTTTATAACAGCTTACCTGTAAAATCCTTTTCTTGGAGTACATCACGGGACACAGAGCTCCCACCCCTCTTTAGGGACACTTATTGCTTTGCTACAAAACTGAGGTGCTCCCGGATGGGAGGGGCTTATATAGGGGAGGGTACTTCCGGTTTTGGAAGTTGCCAGTGCCAGCACCTGACGGTATCTATATAACCCATTAGTAATGACTATGTCGCTCTGTGTCCCGTGATGTACTCCAAGAAAAGGATTTTACAGGTAAGCTGTTATAAAAATCCTATTTTTATTTTCAGTGTTTTAATGGTGCTCAGCAATCTTTCACAAGACACCAAAATATGGATGTGAACAGACAAAAACAAAGTCCCAGCCATTAACAACAGCCCCTTAGTGATTTCAACACTAAGGAGGTTTTGCTGGTGGGTGGGACTTTGGGTTCATTTGGCACGATAAAATGTATATATTGTTTTTTACCCTCATCACATCTTTACATTAAAAAACATAGATTTATTTTTTAATAAAACTTTTATTATTGCACTGCACAGTATGTATAATTAGCATGTTGTCAACTCCATTAGTGATACTGAAGCTCCAACTAAAGCTCTACTAATTTAATAGAACTTTTTTTTTTAACAAGCGACAAATAGCTCATTATTAATATGTATCAGGCAGTCTTTCCTCTCTCCTTCACTCACCGAGACGCTGAGAAGTGGCTGACAAAAATCACATTAGTAATTTGTGTAATTGGCTAAACGTTATATAATTTTGTTAGCATTGTTCATGACAGTTGGCATAATGAATACATCTCACGGCAGTGTGCCTTTCCTCATTAACTAACTGTCAAATGTTTCCTATAAGTTTGCTACTGGATTTCTTTAGATTTTTATGCAACAATAATTTTACTGTTTATAATGACAGTAATTGAAGTGATCAGTACCTAATGGTAATTGCTATTTATACAAGCGAATATTCATAGACAGTGTGACCTTGTTTTGGTATGATACAGACATTGATTGGTTCCATTTTATAGAGCACCATCCTTATTGCACTTTGAACAGCAACTTACAGCACTGCTTACCATTATTGCATTTGTCACTTTAATTGCTTCTTTTAAAAGTTAGGTGTAGCTTTGAGCCATAGCTCTCATAGCAACTCCCAATAGGCATAGAATGGCCAAAAAGCTTTGTTTTCAATACCCAACCTGTCTATGAATGGCTCTTCTGTATGCAGGGTATCCCTAGAGGAAGACAGGGGTAAAAAGTCCAGATTAGGCTGGTTCATAGACCTAATCCATTTTATGTACTTTGGGCATTAAGGGCAAAACAGAAATTCTGCACTGCAGAATTAGCCTTGATATGTTTACTTCAAATGATGTATAAAGATAAGGGTATACTTAGTGAATTGAGAAACCTCTGCACTATTCGGGCATGCAGGAATGAATTCTCAAAAGCTGCAACGTTAATTGGCAAGGTGCAGGTGTAAGGACCATTAATTCACATGGCTGCTTTATGTGTACTTGTAAGATAATGTGCTATGCTGTTTGTAGAACTCTACCTCAACAAATGGGTCTGTGGTTCAGGCTGAATGCTCTGTAGCACATTTAGACTAATGTCACACTATCAATTATGCTGCTGGAGAGAAATCTCCAGAGGTAGGATTGCTATAAAAGGACACAGCAGGTAGGTGAAACATTGATCTGTTTGCATGTGTTGCTCCCTTGATTGGCTGGATGAGCAAGTTCATACCCTCTCAATGACGACTTAGATTCTGCAACATTTCATAATTTAAGAAACAATGCCTCGCTGATCCAAGCTGGAGATAGAGCCACAAATACAGAAGGGCGAGTGTTCTCCCTGCACATTTTAGGGATATGTTTAGGATTGTTAGTGTGACATCATCCTTACCTCAGAGCACTCAGCATTCGGTACATTGTGACGACATGCACATAAACATAAGAGAGCTGAAGGGTCATTAGGAATACAAAGTTTGATATGTATTTGTGTTCAACCCTTTTAGTACCTTAATTCTTGGAATATTGAAAGACAAGATTATAGATTACACCTGTAACATAACCTTATTGCGATTTTTGAAATTGCAGTAGTATTTGGTTTCATTGACAATATATGCCATTATTCAATTTCTGCACTGTCTCTAGAGAAGTTTGGTTGAAGTTACAGACCTATAACAATAATGGATGGACATTAGTTTTTATCCTCAAAAGAATGTTAGATTTCCTAACACATTGTCACAGATTGACTACTTGGTGGGCCAGATTGTGGTATTTGTAAACAGGTCTTAAAGTTTCAGAAATGCAATGCTTGCTTTGTGTAAAAAGATATTGAAATATTAGTAAAGGATCCTGCCTAAGTATAGCCAAATGTTTTTTTAATAATTCAATCCTAGAAACTGAAAATAAGGTCCTGCTTTGGTGATATTGGGTACCAGACTATATTGCCTGAGCCATAGTGCATATATGGTGGTCCTGTCCAAAACTAACTGCATTCTGGTCCAGAACATTTGGGCTGCTTCAAATCTTATTTTATTTATTAGTCCTTTAAAGATGTACAGATGGCTCACCTTATCCGGGGCCTTTTTTTTTATACCAACAGAAATTGACTATATACCTGTTTTTGGCAGCAAATCATACAATAGCCAGAGCCTGGAAGAAGTCCTCAGCCTGTTTTCAAGAAGCTAAAGACCACATGAGCCTGATGTTGGTTAATATCTAGGATTTTTATTGAATTGCAAACCATCCCTGAACCTAAGTAGTCTGGGTGTCCTATAATTTACTCACCCAACCGCTTGACCCGAGTCTGTGGGGTATGAGCTCTATCTCCCCCCTCCTTTTCCTGACTTCCCATTTCTGTCTAATTTTCACCTCTTTCCTTTTTCTGAGCCACTTGGTTCGTGCAATACCTTCAGAATACAAATCTTGAGTACCGTAGGCATGACCCTATAGGCAATCGCCCTGGGACGTTGTTACACTGAATTTTTAAATCTTATTTGTGGCCTTCGCACTTATACCTAACCTATAGTCCCTGCATGGGCAAACCGTTATTTTTATTTCTTCAAATAATAATAAAAAATTATTGAACAGAAAATATTACAAACAACCACTGTCCCTGATAAAGCAATGACTTGTCAAAAAGATTAGGTTCCTAGCTTTGCCTTTGTTTCAGCCACCAAGCAGAATTTGGAATACTGAAAATTATGCCAGTTATGTGAGACTACCTGTTGCTTGCTTGCTGTAAATTTCCTTTTTCCACTTTAATCCAACTTTTCCAACAATTATGATAAATCTACATAAAGTTAAAGGTTTTTTTCTTTTTTACAATTTTGTTAATCGGAATTCTTAATGTGTTTTTGTTTGACAGTGCAGCCTGTTCTGCTGAAGCAGATAAATATTTGAAATAAGCAGTTTGCTTTGATTCTGTAACTTTGAGAAGCTCCCCTGTGGTTTCCAGATGTGCACTGACAATGTACACAGATACATAGCCTTAATATTGTTGCCCCACCATTCAGCTATGCAGTCTTCAGTCAGGCTTTATTCTTTTGTTCTAAATCTTTGTTCTCTCCAACAGTAGCATATTCCTTTTTTACTCCTAATGTCTGCTTATCATTGCACTGTACAGAAAGCTGTACGTAGCCCATCCCCATGGGTTCTGTAATGTTTTTGTTGACTTGGTAATTGGAAAAATTAATTGCCATATACACAGGGACCTCAAAATTAAATAGTTTTTGTTTCCACACAGAACTTTTTCCATCTGCTTGCGGCCATCTTTAAGTTCATACAACCCTCAAAAAACAGAGGAGAAGGGCTAAATTTACACATTTAAAATCGCGCTACTTCAGTGCGATTTGCACCTCTAATTTTATTCTATATATTCATAGTTCCCCTCCTCCAGGTCCAAATATCTAAATTGGGTGACTGCCTGCCCCACTCCTCTTCTCATCGGTTTTATTGTACTGACACAGAATGAGCAAACTGCTTCCTTTAGATTCTCTGCTCTCAGTCTTTGTGGCTTGTGTGGTGATGATGTCTGAGGTTAATGTGACTAAAGCCCGGTATGCACAGATGCAAATTTGGCCGGTACAGCAGGAACCAGTCGAATTTCAATCTGTGTATGTGGTCCTTCCTGTTTGACAGAAGCCGAGCATCGGCCATACTGGAAAACCTTATTTGATCAGCAGTCTGCAGCCAATGACTACAGCTGTGGATAAGTGTATTCTTCTTCCCCACCGTCGGAATACAACAGCACAACTGGGAGAATTCCTGCATCCGCTTCGCTTGCAGAAATCCCCCCCCCCCCATTCAACTTACTGGGGGACTCCGCTTTAGTCTAGCTAGTTAATGTAATGAATGGGGGGGGGGGTGCACAACAAAATTGGCCTAGGAGGAGTATAAATCCAGCCTCTGTCAAATTAAGGCAGTGGATTACATAAACAGATTGAATTGAGAAATTTTGAACTTTTAGCAGAATTTTTAAGCTGTTGCTGTAGTATTGCACTACCTGAAAAATAATGCTGTATGTACCTTTTTTGTGTATTAGGCAGCCACTTTTAATGAATTGACCTACAGTACTAATGCAATGCACATTAACATGGGGATTTATGCACATGCATTGGAGCACATTGATTTAACATATTATATGATATTTTTCTAGAAAGCATCTCCTTTTTGAAGTAGGGTTTTAGGCCCCTTTCACACTGGGGTGGGAGGTGCGTCGGCTTTAAAGCGCCGCTATTTTTAGCGGCGCTTTACCGTCGGATTTGCGTCGGTATTCGGCCGCTAGCGGTGCGGTTTTACCCCACGCTAACGGCCGAAAAAGGGTTAAAAACGACCGCCTCTTTCAGCTCTTTCGCTAGCGGAGGCCCGTTCTTCCCCATCGTCTCGTCCGGCTCTCCGTTGTCCTTCTGCCGGCCCCTCCACTATCTTCTTCCAGCTCTTTTGCTAGTGGAGGGGCCCGGTCTTCCCATCGCCGTCGGCGTCTTCTTCCCTCTCCTCCTCCTCGATGTTGACTCGTCGCTTCCTCCCACTGTAATGCTGGCTGTTCGGTCCGCAGCGATTTATATAGGCTTCTCATGACGTCACAGTCACATGTTCCCATGAGGTCACAGTCACATGCTCCAGGGCCACCCGGAGCATGTGACTGTGACGTCATGAGAAGCCTATATAAATCGCTGCGGACCGAACAGCCAGCATTACAGTGGGAGGAAGTGACGAGTCAACATCGAGGAGGAGGAGAGGGAAGAAGACGGCGACGGGAAGACCGGGCCCCTCCACTAGCAAAAGAGCTGGAAGAAGATAGTGGAGGGGCCAGCAGAAGGACAACGGAGAGCCGGACGAGACGACGGGGAAGACCGGGCCTCCGTTAGCAAAAGAGCTGAAAGAAGATAGCGGAGGCCCGGCAGAAGGAAGAAAGAACCGGAGAGAAGAAGAGGGAAGAAGGCGACGGAGAAGACCGGGCCCCGCTAGCAAAAGAGCTGGAAGAAGATAGCGGTGGCCCGGCAGAAGGAAGGAAGAAAGAAAGAACCGGAGAGCGCGGCGATGACACCAGAGATCCCCGAAGTCGGAAGAGACCCCCGGAGTCGGAAGAAGACCCCCGGAGCTGTGTAATAACTTTAAAAAGCTGTGTGTGTTTTTATTACCATTTTTTTTCCACCAGGTGAATGGGTAGGGGTACGATGTACCCCATACTCATTCCCATAGGGTGGTGGGCCGGCATCTGGGGGCCCCCTTATTAAAGGGGGCTCCCGGATTCCGATCAGCCCCTGCCCGCAGACCCCGACAACCAATGGCCAGGGTTGTCGGGAAGAGGCTCTTGTCCCCATCAACATGGGGACAGGGTGCTTTGGGGTGGGGGGCCGCAGGTCACCCCCCTGCCCCAGAGCACCAAACCCCCCCATGTTGAGGGCATGTGGCCTGGTACTGTTCAGGAGGGAGGGGGGCCGCTCTCGCCCCCCCTCTTCCCCTGCGGCCTGCCAGGTTGCATGCTCGGATAAGGGTCTGGTTTGGATTTTGAGGGGGACCCCCACGCCGATTTTTCGGCTTAGGGGATTCCCCTTCAAATCCATACAAGACCGAAGGGCCTGGTATGCTCCTGAAGGGGGAACCCATGCCGTTTTTTTATTTAAAAATTGGCGCGGAGTTCCCACTCAGGATTCATACCAAACACAGTGCCTGGTATTGGCGGGAATCCACGTCGGATCTCCGTCTACCGGCAATGCGTGTCGCTCATTGCGAAAGGAAAAACTACATTTTTCCTTTCCCGATGACGAGACAGCTCGGCGCTGGCTCTCGCGACGGGGATCGTAGGGTGTCAATCTCGCCGCTAGAAGAGGCGAGATTGACACAATATCGGCGGCACCTACTGTACTATCTGCTCAACAACTAACAAAAAAAAGTTTTGACTCGACTTACTGTGACAGCAGGAAGGTAAAGTCACCTGGTTGCATCCAGGGGGGTAGATATATTTCGCCCAGATTCAGGCTTTACGCCGACTTATACAACTAGGTGGAGAGTTGTATAAGCCCAGCTGAGTCTAGTGGGCTCATGGATGACTCATACCTCTAGGGAGAGTGTGGGGCGTCGTGCAGACAGGGAGTTGATGAGACCAGCTGAAGCTTGTCAGCTCATTTAGGCCTCTATAAGAACTCCCAGCTTCATTAGATGTTAGCTCATGCCTGGACCCAGACCTGTGTGGACTGTCTAGGGAGAGTGAACCCCTGTGCGGTGAGACAAAGCCTGTGTGGCTATTTGCTTGGACATTTAAAACCAGGGACTTAGGGACTAGGACAGCACTAGGCTGATCCCAGTTGTTAGTTAGGAAACCTGTATGTTTAGTCAGAGGTCAAGTTGACCAGGATTTATTTTGTTTATGTTTCTTTTGCTTTGCTGTGTTTTGTCACTGTAAATAGAAAATAAACCGCACCTTTTTGATTTTGAAAACCACAACCTCCGTTTGCTGGGCCTGTTTTTGTGTGGGGAGCCCATCTCGGGGGTCACACACACCCGCTGCCGAGCTAACCCCCCCACAGTTGGTGGAGAACCAGTGGCAGTTTTTTTTTAAGCCAGCATGGAGGAGATACTGAAGCAGCTGGCTCTAGCAAATGCCAATCAACAGCAGACAAATGCAGGTTTGCAAAAGAGCCTTGCAGCTCAACAACAGAACTTCGCAGCCCAGCAGCAAGCTCATCAACAGAGCCTTGCAGCCCAGCAGCAAGCTCATCAACAGAGCCTTGCAGCCCAGCAGCAGACAAACGTAACTTTGCAACAGAGTCTGGAGGCTCAGCAACAAGCCCAGCAGCAATCTGAGGCCCGCTTCATAGACCTGTTGCAGAAGCAAGAGCAGAGACTACAACAACAGATGGAAGCAGTAATGCAGCAACGTCCGCAGACCAGTGAGGAAAGCCGTCCCACTAATACCGCGTCCTTTGGGGTGAGTCGTTTATTGACAAAAATGACTGGAGAGGATGATCCAGAGGTATTTTTGACCACATTTGAAAGGACCGCTGAAAGAGAAAAGTGGCCTGAGGAGCAGTGGGCTGGACTGGTGGCTCCTCTGTTAACTGGTGAATCGCAGAAAGCTTACTATGACCTAGAGCCTAACCAAGCAAAAGACTATGTGATGCTAAAAGCTGAAATATTGGCAAGGCTGGGTGTCACCCAGGCTGTCCGGGCTCAGCGTGTGCATAACTGGACTTTCCAGCTTGGAAAACCCCCCAGGTCTCAAATGTATGATCTCATTCACCTGAGCAGAAAGTGGCTACAGCCAGAGACTTTGTCCGCACCAAAGATTGTGGAACGTGTTGTAATGGATCGGTTTTTGAGAGCTCTTCCTACTGCCATCCAAAAGTGGGTAAGCCATGGAGACCCAGAGACGGCCGATGGTCTTGTGGATCGTGTGGAGAAATACTTGGCTACAGAGAACCTGACGGCCTCTTCCAGAGACACTCGGACTTTCCACCCTAAGACCAGACCATCCCCAGGGGCGGATAAGAGGATTCCAAGGGGTGAGGGTGGAGAGAGTGAGAGGGTGGGAGCTCTACCCCAAGTTTGGCGAGAACAGCCTGGGAAATCAGCGGCTCAAGAGGCCGCAAGAAGGATCGTTTGCTACCGCTGCCGGCAAGCGGGACATATTGCAGCCAATTGCCCGGTTGTGGAGGAACCCATGCAGTGTGACTTTCTGATGGGCCGACGTCAGTCGCTGTGTGCGACAGTCGCATGCACTGCCATTCGAGGAACTGAGAAACATTTATGCAAAATGTGTGTTAATGGTAGAAATGTTGTGGTATTGCTGGATTCAGGTAGCCTTGTGACCCTGATAAAGGCTGAGTTAGTTAAAACAGAGGTCTCTGGGAATAGCAAGGTAGCTGTTATTTGTGTGCATGGGGACACCCGAGAGTATCCAGTGACTACAGTGTGTTTCGAGACCCCCAAAGGTACCCTCTCTCATCCAGTGGGCTTAGTATCTCAGTTACCGCATGACGCCATTGTGGGAAGGGATTTTCCGAAGTTCTGGGAACTGTGGGATGATCCTGAGCCCCCCACTGGTGCCCCTTTGTACCAGGAATGTGATAGCCAGAACTCCCCTGAGAGTGGTGAGGACTCTCCGGAATTTCCCTTATCAGTATTGGCAGGGGAGACTCAAGAAACTGGAGAGGAGCCCACCTCCTCAGACGAAAACCTACCGTCTGTGGAGTTTTCTGATCTTGAGGTTCACAGGGAAAACTTTGCCACAGAACAGTTGAAAGACCCCGCCCTAATAAAGGCACGGGAAAACGTAGTGAAAATAGATGGCGAGTTAGTGAACCCAGATAATACCTGCACTTACCCATACTTCAGCGTAGAGAAGGACCTACTGTATCGGGTGGCAAAAAGGGCAGAAGAAACCGTTGAGCAGCTTGTGGTGCCCAAACCTTACAGGAAGTTGGTGTTGGAGTTGGCCCATGGGCACATTCTTGGAGGTCATCTGGGGACAGAGAAAACCCGAGAGAGGGTATTACAGAGATTCTATTGGCCGGGGGTGATGAAGGACATAGAAAATTATTGTTCCTCCTGCCCTGTGTGTCAGAGGTCGGCCCCGATGCCACATTTCCGTAGCCCGCTGGTCCCTCTACCCATCATTGAGGTCCCGTTTGAGAGGATCGCCATGGATTTGGTAGGTCCTATAATCAAGTCCGCTAGGGGGCACCAGTACATATTAGTTATAATGGACTATGCCACCCGTTATCCAGAAGCGATCCCTCTCCGAAATACCTCGGCCAAAACCATAGCCAAAGAGCTATCTCTTGTGTTTAGCCGGGTGGGTATTTGTAAAGAACTGCTTACGGACCAAGGTACACCCTTTATGTCCCGGGTTATGAAGGAGCTGTGTAAATTGTTCAAAGTGACGCAATTACGTACATCTGTGTATCACCCCCAAACCGATGGGCTGGTTGAAAGATTCAACAAAACCCTAAAACAAATGTTGAAGAAAGTGGTGGATAGAGATGGAAAGGATTGGGACTGTCTACTTCCTTATCTGATGTTTGCTATTAGGGAGGTGCCCCAATCCTCTACGGGATTCTCCCCCTTTGAGTTACTGTATGGGAGACACCCAAGAGGGCTGTTGGATATTGCCAAGGAAACTTGGGAAAGTGAGAGTTCTCCCCACAGGAGTGTGATTGAGCATGTCGCCCTGATGCAAGACCGAATTGCACAGGTAATGCCCATCGTGAAGGAACATTTGGCCCAAGCGCAGTTAGCACAGCAGAGAGTGTACAACCGTGGAGCCAAGACCCGTACCTTTTCCCCGGGGGATAGGATACTGGTACTTGTCCCTACGGTTGAAAGTAAATTCCTTGCCAAATGGCAAGGCCCCTACGAGATAATGGAAAAAGTGAGCGAAGTGAATTACAAGGTCAGACAACCAGGAAGGCGAAAGCCCGAACAGATCTATCACGTTAATCTGTTGAAAGCCTGGAGGGATAGAGAGTCCCTAGTCGCAGACACTTGGTCACCAGCTCAAACTGGTTGCGTGATTCCTGAGGTTGGAATAGCAGCCACCTTGTCACAACCCCAACAACAGGAGGTTAAGGAGTTTGTGCTTCGCAACAAGGAGGTATTCTCTGAGCTGCCGGGACAAACATCTGGGGTAGAGCATGACATCATTACCCCGCCCGGTGAAAGGGTGAAGTTAAAACCCTATCGGATCCCAGAGGCCCGACGGGAGGCAATACGGGAGGAAGTACAGAAAATGCTGAACTTGGGGGTGATAGAGGAGTCCCAAAGTGATTGGTCTAGTCCCATTGTGTTGGTGCCTAAACCGGATGGGAGCTGGCGATTTTGTAACGATTTTCGTCAGTTGAACAAAGTTACAAATTTGACACCTACCCCATGCCACGTATAGATGAGTTGATCGACCGGCTGGGAACAGCCCGATACATGACGACTCTTGACCTCACAAAAGGGTATTGGCAAATCCCCCTGGCCAAGTCGGCCAAAGAGAAAACCGCATTTGTAACCCCAGACGGGGCGTTCCAATATAAAAGAATGCCGTTCGGGTTACAGAATGCGCCGGCCACATTCCAGCGGAAAATGGACCAGATGCTGAGGCCCCATCGGAAGTATGCTGCGGCTTACCTGGATGACGTAATTGTCCATAGCACAGATTGGGCCTCACATCTGCCAAAAGTGCAAGCAGTCCTGGACTCTGTTCGGGAAGCGGGGTTTACGGCTAACCCCAAGAAGTGTACCATTGGGCAGGAGGAGGCCAAATATCTTGGGTACACCATTGGGAGGGGAGTAATAAAACCCCAACTCAACAAAGTCGAGGCCATCCAGAGTTGGCCACGTCCCAACAGCAAGAAGCAGGTACGAGCCTTTCTGGGAATCGCTGGGTATTATCGGCGATTCATTCCCCACTTTGCTTCTAAGGCTGTGCCCCTAACCAACCTGACGAAGGGGAAAGGGTCGGTCATGATTAAATGGACCCCCGAGGCTGAGGCAGCATTCCAATTCTTGAAACAAGCCTTATGTAGCCAGCCAGTGTTGTACTCACCCGACTTCTCTAAAGACTTTGTCGTACAAAGTGATGCGTCAGATGTGGGGTTAGGAGCAGTATTGTCCCAGGTCTGGAACGGGGAAGAGCACCCAGTCATTTACCTCAGCAGGAAGTTGAAGTCCCATGAGGTAAATTACGCCACCGTTGAAAAGGAGTGTTTAGCGGTGAAGTGGGCTCTAGATTCCCTTCGGTACTACCTGCTAGGTAGGCACTTTGATATGGTTACGGATCACGCTCCGTTAAAGTGGATGGCTCAAAACAAGGAAACAAATAGAAGAGTGAATAGGTGGTTCCTGGCCCTCCAGGAATTCAACTTCACAGTAAAGCATCGCCCTGGCGTTCAAATGGGGAATGTGGATGCTTTGTCTCGAGTACATGAATGCCTGATTGCTGGTGTTCCAACCCCGAGGTTAAAACAAGAGGGGGGGGGGGTATGTGACAGCAGGAAGGTAAAGTCACCTGGTTGCATCCAGGGGGGTAGATATATTTCGCCCAGATTCAGGCTTTACGCCGACTTATACAACTAGGTGGAGAGTTGTATAAGCCCAGCTGAGTCTAGTGGGCTCATGGATGACTCATACCTCTAGGGAGAGTGTGGGGCGTCGTGCAGACAGGGAGTTGATGAGACCAGCTGAAGCTTGTCAGCTCATTTAGGCCTCTATAAGAACTCCCAGCTTCATTAGATGTTAGCTCATGCCTGGACCCAGACCTGTGTGGACTGTCTAGGGAGAGTGAACCCCTGTGCGGTGAGACAAAGCCTGTGTGGCTATTTGCTTGGACATTTAAAACCAGGGACTTAGGGACTAGGACAGCACTAGGCTGATCCCAGTTGTTAGTTAGGAAACCTGTATGTTTAGTCAGAGGTCAAGTTGACCAGGATTTATTTTGTTTATGTTTCTTTTGCTTTGCTGTGTTTTGTCACTGTAAATAGAAAACAAACCGCACCTTTTTGATTTTGAAAACCACAACCTCCGTTTGCTGGGCCTGTTTTTGTGTGGGGAGCCCATCTCGGGGGTCACACACACCCGCTGCCGAGCTAACCCCCCTACATTACACATTAATTAATGGTGCTCAGGTTTTTTGAATTTCTGTGACAGATAAGGATTTCAAATACCAGCTAATAATCAGGGAACTTGAATTTCAAATCTGAAGATAAATTATTTATAAATGAAAATGTGCACTATTTTCCATGACTGTGCGCTGTGGGTAAACATTTGACAACAGTGGAGGGCTGCCCCTTGTAGCATAGGAAGCAATCAGTTGTGTTGAGTGGCTCTTGTTATAGCATCGAGAAAGAATGATGTGGTCCAAGGCACCATGAGGCCTCCATCCCAAATTTAAAGAGAAAAGGAGAGAGTTTGGTCAGTGGGACTTTAAATGAGGCCAATCACTATGTAGAGTAAGCATGTGGGATGTAAAACACAGTATTGCTTGCCCTGAAGAGTTGGTATACCCCAAGGAAACGTGTCGGGCCTACATAGATGCATGATGTCCATACAGATGATTTTATGTCTTTTACATTGTTTTACTCCAAGATTTTCCAATACCATCCAGCCTCTTCAGTGGTTCATGTTGTGCAGGACTTTTCTTAACTCCATGATATGCCAAGCACCATGGCGTCAATATATATATACAGTCATGCTCGAGTCAGCAAAACAACCCCAAAACTTCAATGAACCTCCACCATATTTCTCAGTAGGTACTGTGTTCTTTTCTTTGTAGGCCTCATTCCGTTTTTGGTAAACAGTAGAATGATGTGCTTTACCAAAAAGCTCTATCTTGGTCTCATCTGTCCACAAGACATTTTCCCAGAAGGATTTTGGCTTACTCAAGAACATTTTGGCAAACTGTAGTCTTGCTTTTTTATGTCTCTGTGTCAGTAGTGGGGTCCTCCTGGGTATCCTGCCATAGCCTTTCATTTCATTTAAATGTCGACGGATAGTTCGTGCTGACACTGATGTTCCCTGAGCCTGCAGGACAGCTTGAACTTCTTTGGAACTTGTTTGGGGCTGCTTATCCACCATCCGGACTATCCTGCGTTGCAACCTTTCATCAATGTTTTCTCTTCCGTCCACGCCCAGAGAAATTAGCTACAGTGCCATTGGTTGCAAACTTCTTGATAATGTTGTGCACTGTGGACAAAGGTAAATCTAGATCTCTGGAAATGGACTTGTAACCTTGAGATTGTTGATATTTTTTCACAATTTTGGTTCTCAAGTCCTCAGACAGTTCTCTTTTTCTCTTTCTGTTGTCCATGCTTAGTGTGGCACACACAGACACACAATGCAAAGACTAAGTGAACTTCTCTCCTTTATATCTGCTTTCAGGTGTTTTTTTTTATATTGCCCACACGTGTACTTGCCCCAGGTGAGTTCAAAGGAGCATCACATGCTTGAAACAATCTTATTTATCCACAATTTTTAAAGGGTGCCAAGAATTTTGAGCAGCCCATTTTTGAAGTTTTGTGTGACATTATGTCCAATTTGCTTTTTTTCCTCCCTTTTTTTGATTTGTTCCAATACACACAAAGGGAATAAACATGTGTATAGCAAAACATGTGTTACTGCAATACTTTTCTGTTAGAAATACTTGATTTTCTGGAAAAATTTCTGGGGTGCCAACAATTTCGAGCATGACTGTGTGTATATATTGTGAGGGGGTTAACTCGGTAGCGGGTGTGTGTGACCCCCTGGATGGGCTCCCCACACAAAAACAGGCCCAGCAGACGGAGGTTGTGGTTTTCAAGATCAAAAGGTGCGGTTTATTTCTCTATTTACAGTGACAAAAACACAGCAAAGCAAAAAGAAACATAAACAAAATAAATCCTGGTCAGCTTGACCTCTGACTAAACATGCAGGTTTCCCTAACTAACAACTGGGATCAGCCTGGTGCTGTCCTAGTCCCTAAGTCCCTGGTTTAGTAAATGTCCAAACAAATAGCCACACAGGCTTTGTCTCACCGCACAGGGGTTCACTCTCCCTAGACAGTCCACACAGGTCTGGTTCCAGGCATGAGCATACACCTAATGAAGCTGGGAGTTTTTATAGAGGCCTTAAACGAGCTGACAAGCTTCAGCTGGTCTCATCAACTCCCTGCCTGCACGACGCCCAGCACTCTCCCTAGAGGTATGAATCATCCATGAGCCCACTAGCCTCAGCTGGGCTTCATCAACTCTCTCCCTAGTTGTATAAGTCGGCATAAAGCCTGAATCTGGGAGAAATATACCTACCCCCCTGGATGCAACCAGGTGACTTTACCTTCCTGCTGTCACAATATATATATATATATGCGGTTTTTAGCATGCTCTGCGTTTATGCGATTTGTGTATGCATTTTTATGTAATTCAACATGCTGTACATGATCTTACAAGTTTATATTAAAATGCTTTTTGCTAAGACTCCTTTTTGGTATACATCTCTCATTCAAAGTCCCCAACAAACTCCCCCCTTTTTTGTCGGAACCCATATAAGCAATACTGTGATTTACATCCCACATGCTTACTCTACATAGTGATTGGCCTCATTTAAAGTCCCACTGACCAAACTCTCTCCTTTTCTTGTTATAGCATCCCCCATCCCAAGTAATGCAGAGTAGTGCCTGTTATGGTTCAGTGGGTTTAATCTGCTGGACGATTATGGGTGTTGCATTAAATCATGCAGAATATAAGAGGTTTATAAGGTTTAGGCAACAGCAGAATGAAGACATAGTTATGTGACTTTCAGAAGTGTATGGTGATTTGTATATAGAGGTTCATAATACAAGAAAGCTCAGTGACCTGGATCTTTGTGTTCGACAACATCATGTTTTGTAAAGCAATTATTTTTAATTGTTTTGCTAGTGTCCAAGATTTGCTCAGTGTATTTATCAATGTAACTTTTAACCTTGGCATTAAGTAGTTTCAAAAAGCTTGTTTGTTTCTATTAATTATTACACAATTAAGATTTAAAATGAAATATACGGCATGTTTGTGCTTGCTTTGCGTTCTGAAAAATCTTGTCTTTGACAGTATTAGGGAAGGGGTACGTGGGTTCATAATTCTTTCTATATTGACCTTTTATTTTTATCCACTATCTATGTTTTACAAATAAACATTTATTATATGGCAAAGGATTAGCAAAGCGCTATGGTTTATCTAAAGAGAGGGCACAATGGATGCTGTCTGCCTTTTGGCTTGCTTTGTCTAATTGAAAACGCTGATAAAACATTGAATAGTCCCTTTTATGACTCATTCACAATGTAAATGTCAGCTTAGGCAATTGAGGTCCGTAAACATGGGACACTTTACAAAAGATAAGGAAATAGAAGGAAATGTTCATATATAGGCTAAGGTCTTCACTCTCTGGTTGGATGCAATGCTACACATTATTCATATTCAATATTTTGTGTTGTATTTCAACTTGGAGTCTATTTTCATTTTATATTTATATTTCAATCTCTTTATTAAAGTTTAAGGGGGAAGGGCTCATACAGTTCTAGCCAAAATACATAGTCACCATATCATCTGTGAGATATCCAGCAAAAATAACCAAAAATGTACATTCTGAACATATACAATAATCCTATATACAGTAACAAAGTATTGTCATACATCTCTCTATTTGCATTTGAATTCATTATATGTTGGCAAAGAAGGAAAAGGCACATGGCATATAAATTACAGGGATGTTATAACTTTTTTTTTCTCTGAATCCAAATACCTTTTTTAATCTTCATATAAAATATTAAATTATTTACAAACGTTTTTTCAGGTTTTTAAGGACAGCAGTTAGGTAGTAAATACCCTTATATTCTGTCTTTTATACATAAACAACTGAAGGATTTTGCATTATAAACAGAGTATTGCCACAGGCAAACTAGCCTGTGAGAATCAAATAAAAATTATTTTCTGCATTAAAGGTAAGCTTAGAATTTGATTGGATAAACATGATGTATAAGAGCATTTATCTAATTTGCTCTGATTCCAGCATGCACTGAGTTATAGCGTCTGCCATATATCTCTGTGGACCTTTTTGTAGCTAGGCTGAGTTAAGTGTTTTCCTATCATTGCAGGAAGCGAACAGTATAGAGCTTGCACATGTAAATTGAATTAATTAGATTTAAATTTTACATTAATCCTATGTAAATTATAATAAAAACGCTAATAGCTTTGATATTTCTATATTTAAAGTGGAAGTCCATGCAAAAACTAAAATCCCTGCATCTATAGACACCACGGATCTAACACTAAACTCTCTATCCCTGTAAAGATAAAATGAGTATACATACCTTTTTGGAAGCTGATCTCCAGCGGCGGAAACTCTGCAGAGGACACGGCCGACAACGGCTGTGAAATGAATGGGAAGTGACGTCACCTATAGACTTACAATGGGGCTTCCGTTGTCGTCCGTCTCCTCTGCACTTGCCTCTACAGCGAAGCCACAACTGACAGTTTAGCATGGGAACCGTTTGGAGTGAGTCAGATCAGCTCTTCCACAAAAGTATGTATACTCATTTTTTTCTTTACAGGGATAGAGAGGTTAGTGTTAGATCCATGATGTCTACAGGCATACCCCACTTTTAAGTACACAATGGGACCAGAGCATGTATGTAAAACGAAAATGTGCTTAAAATGAAACAATACCCTTTTTCACTTCTAGGGTGTATTGGGGGCTCAGGGACTGTAGTGGGGGTGTCAGGAGCTGTAGTTGAGGTCTCAGGGGCTGTAGTGGGGGTGTCAGGGGCACACTGGAACAGGGTGGGCTATGCTCTCAGAGCTTCAGCTCCTTCTACTGCGGCTGCAAAGTGTCTGTACAGTACTTGTGAGGCACTTTACATACACTTTGGGGTATGTACTTACTCGCGAGTGTATGTAAAGTGAGTGTACTTAAAGCGGGGTATGCCTGTATTTACATTTACCATGGAACAAAGTGTAATATATTGGGGTGGATTTACTAAAGGCAAACAGACTGTGCATTTTTAAAGTGTAGTTGTTGCAGAGCTTAGTAAAATGTGGGGAAGCTTTGTGACTGCCATCATCCAATCATGTGCAAGCAAAAATGTTTTTTTTTTTTTTCCTTGCATGTGATTGGGTATTCTTTGCAAAGTGAAGCTTCATCTCACTTGCTAAGCTCTGGAGCATCTGCGCTTGCAAAGTACACAGTCTTCGTGAATTATAAAATAACTGCGCTACCCTGTGCAAATGCATATACAATTCAATGTAAAATGCAGAACACAGAAGACCATCCATGCAATGAATACATCCACAAAATGAACCCTTAAAGTGGAAATCCTAGTACATATGTATGTAATATAATTATTTTTATATATATATATATATATATATATATATATATGTGTGTGTGTGTGTGTGTGTATATATACACGCAAACAACTGTGCAAACCGTTCATCTAAAAGGTTTTCCAAAGTCGCTATTAGTGCTGAAAATTCTTGACAAAAAAGTGACTTGCTCTGTATTGAGGAATGCAATCCCATTCATCTCACCACTTGTGTGCCCACCTGGGACCAAACTCACCGATAGTTGTTAACCCCCTGAGTCAAACAGTGCTTAAATGCCTCTGGTCAGCCTCTCACAGCAAGCCACCATCCAAGGTACTAATCTGCTCCAGATCATCCACACACATAGGAAAGGAACCAGAAATTTTCATAGCACAACACTATTTATTGAAAACATCCCCATAAAAAGTGCACAGTACACTCACAATGTGCAGTGCCCTATCCAGCACCTGGAAAAATCTGCCGTCAGTTAGTCTAGGAATGTCGCTGCTCTGATCCACGCTGGAGCCAGCATATATTCCACCAAGCAGAAGTGACGTAGTACCGGAAGTCTCCGTCCCTACGTGTTTTGTCACCAGGACATCAGCAGGAGGTGTTTATCATATTGGGGTGGATTTTCTAAATGCAAATAGACTGTGCATTTTACAAGTGTAGTTGCTCTAGAGCTTAGTAAATTATAGAAAGCTTTACTGATGCAAGTAAAAACATCGTTTTTTTTTACATTTTCCTTCCATGTGATTGGATATTCTTTGCAGTGAAGCTTCATCTCATTTACTAACCTATGGAGCAACTGCACTTGCAAACTGCACAGTCTGTTTTCCTTTAGTAAAGCCACCCCCATTGTCATATGCCATTGACTAAATGACCATGGTAAGGGAACGTTTGTTATTTTAGTTGCAAGGACTGTTATTTAAAAAATTGAGCGTTCTCGAAGAATGTTATTGTTGCATATCGTGACATGTTAGGAATGTATTCATTAACATTTTGAGGTCCACCCAAAAAAATTTGACTACTTCGTGATGCAAGCATCTCCAGTATATTATGTTTCTTTCTAATTATGCCGCAGTGTCACATTGCTGTTTGTTATCATTAATGTCTATGAAATTCCTGCACACTTGCATGAAAATTGTTTGGCTTACGCAGCAATCTCTTCTCTGTGTGGTGCCATCTTAATAGGTAATGTTATGGGTTTCAAATTTTTTATTTATTCTGCTACTTTTCACACTTTTCCTAGTTCAAAGTGTTATACATTTATACAGTTGATTTCTCTAGTAGATGATTTACAGTCTTTTGATGATTAGAACATTTGCCTGATTGGCAGGCTTTTGATCACAGATTAGTTGGTTTGATTTAGAGATAAAAATTCTAGTAAAGCCAGCATTAGTTGGTTTGATGTAGAAAGCATGTTATAAAATTGTGCTTGATGTATATATCCCCTTATCCAGAGTAGCTTGCAGCTTTTAACTGCCAGTTTGGAGGCCCTCGTAACTATAATAAATATAAGCAATTTAGTTAAAGTTTTTGTCTCACACATGGATTTCTGTAGCAGTGAAGCTATAGTTATGAAAGTAGAATTTGAAAAAGCATTGTACAGATTACAGGATATTGCAAGTGCATCTTGTACCAATGTTACTGTATTAATAATCGTACTGTACAGAGATGATCAGCTGCAGCTTAAGATCAATTTTTTATTTTTTTTATATATAACATGCCCAGAAAAGACAAAAACAGGTTTTGCAGCATAATACATCTTCAGTCGGGAGCAGTTTCAGTAAAGGACAAGCGTCATACAGCCCACTTCCAGTGAGCTGCAAGTTATAGGCTCCAGATCCTGGTTTCACTACCAGTGTCCACAACCCAAAATTCTAAATGTAGAGTGAAATCTGGAGGGGTTAATCTCACTACTTTTGTGTTGACATGCACTTCAGATGCAAATTTGTTTTCACAGAGGGTTTTCATGTATCCTTGCGTTTTGTTGCCTTGGATCGGGTCTAAATAAGCTATTGAAAAGTCTTAAGACCAGCAAAGTTGCTATGAGTGAGATGAATAGGATGAGGGCTGCCACCATGGACACTTGCCTTCAGTTTATGCATTGCTATTAATACAGTATCTCACAAAAGTGAGTAGACCCCTCACATTTTTGTAAATTTTTTATTATATCTTTTCATGTGACTAAAGTATGTAATGTAAAGTAGTGAGTGTACAGCTTGTATAACAGTGTAAATTTGCTGTCCCCTCAAAAAAAACTCATCACACAGCCATTATTGTCTAAACCGCTGGCAACAAAATTGAGTACACCTCTAAGTGAAAATGTCCAAATTGGGCCCAATTAGCCATTTTCCCTCCCCGTTGTCATGTGACTTGTTTGTAACACTAAGTCTCAGGTGTAAATGGGAAGCAGGTGTGTTAAATTTGGTGTTATCGCTCTCTCATACTGGTCACTGGAAGTTCAACATGGCACCTCATGGAAAAGAACTCTCTGAGGATCTGAAAAAAATAATTGTTGCTCTACACAAAGATGGCCTGGGCTATAAGAAGATTGCCAAGACCCTGAAACTGAGCTGCAGCACGGTGGCCAAGATCATACAGCGGTTTCACAGGACAGGTTCCACTTAGAACAGGCCTCACCGTGGGCGACCAAAGAAGTTGAGTGCACGTGCTCAGCATCATATCCAGAGGTTCTCTTTGGAAAATAGACATACGAGTGCTGCCAGCATTGCTGCAGAGGTTGAAGGAGTGGGGGGGTTCAGCCTGTCAGTGCTCAGACCATACGCCGCACACTGCATCAAATTGGTCTGCATGGCTGTCATCCCAGAAGGAAGCCTCTTCTAAAGATGATGGCACAAGAAATCCAGCAAACGGTTTGCTGAAGACAAGTACAAGTACATGGATTACTGGAATCATGTCCTGTGGTCTTTCAGCCACAACTGCCAGGAAAATTGTTCGGGATGCAAAGAAAAACCCACAAATAACTTCAGGTGAAATACAGGACTCTCCGAAAACCATGTGGTGTGGCGGTTTCAAGATGCACAATAAGGAGGCACTTGAAGAAAGATGCGCTGCATGGTCGAGTCACCAGAAGAAAGCCATTACTGCGCAAATGCCACAAAGTATCCCGCTTACAATACGCCAAACGGGAGAGAGAAAAGCCTCAAACCTTTTGGCACAAAGTCATTTGGAGTGATGAGACCAAAATTGAGCTTTTTGGCCATAAACACTTAATTTCGAGAGTCAACAAGGCCTATGACGAAAGGTACACCATTCCTACTGTGGAACACGGAGGTGGGTCGCTGATGTTTTGGGGATGTGTGAGCTTCAAAAGCACAGGAAATTTGGACCAAATTAATGTTAAGATGAATGCAGTAAGTTATCAAAAAATACTGGATTAACATTTGCATTTATCAGCCAGGAATCTGCGCATGGGACGTACTTGGACATTCCAACATGACAATGATCCTAAACACAAGGCCAAGTTGATCTGTCATTGGCTACAGCAGAATAGAAGGTTCTGGAGTGGCCATCGCAGTCTCCTGACATCAATATCATTGAGCCACTTTGGGGAGATCTCAAACGTGCAGTTAATGCAAGACAGCCCAAGAATAATACAGGAACTCGAGGCTTTTTGCCAAGAGGAATGGGCAGGTTTACCATCTGAGAAGATAAAGCGCATCATCTACAAATACAGCAAAAGACTAAAAGCTGTCATTGATGTTAAAGGGGGCAATACACAGTATTAAGAACTGTGGTGTGTAAACTTTTGATCAGGGTCATTTGGGTAGTTTCTGTTGTGATTTATGATTTAAAAAGTGTAAACACAGTTGTTTGATAATAAATGGCTTCAGCCAAGCACTAACCATGAGTGAAAGAAAAGTTTTTGTGTTATCGTTTATATTCTCGGAAAAATGGCCAAGAAATCCGAAATTCTGCCAGGGTATATAAACTTATGAGCACAATTGTATGTATAGATATATCTAGATAGAGATAGAGATCTAGATCTCTCTATATATAGATATATCTATCCATTTATAGATAGATCTTATATATATCTATAGATAGATATATATATATCTATCGATCTATCTATAAGATCTATCTTTATTTCTATATAGATATATATATATATGTATCTACATGTAGATACATATTCACTGGAGATCAAAATTAGAAACAAATTCATAAACACTTGATTTTTTCAGAAATAATGTAGTCTTGCTCAACATTTGATAGAATTTTGTTGTGGCGATACCATGCTAATAGAACAGTGTTTTTCAAAATAACCAAGGCACTTCAACAAAAAAAAAAAATTATTTGGTAGAAAACACCATGGTCAAAATTAGAGAACAACAATGACTGTAGCACGGAGAAATATTAAGACTAAAATTTCTGAAGGTTACAGCAATCAACAATTAGGAAGTGTACAGGTCCTTGATTTGAATGACTTTGGCACATCTGTGGCCACAGGACATCACTAGTGTCTCACACTGCTCTGGTGTTATTCTGTTCCACTCTTCTTCCAGTCTCTTTGACAGTTTGGTGACTAATTTCAATGTTTTCAGCTTCAAGGAACTGCTTTACCCATTTTACTGTGTGACGGGGCTTTGTCATGCGTGAAAATTGTTGCTGATTGGGTGATGAACACAGGGAAAGAATTGCATGTTGTCGAATGTTCTGATAAACATTTGCATTCACTCTGCCATGTTGTTGTATAAGAGGCCCAACTCCTGCTGCAGAAAACATCCCCCAAACAATGACTCTTCCCACCCCTCCACCTTTCACAGACTTCTTTACACACTTTGGGTTCAGTCTTTTCCCCATTTTGACAACGAACATAATGTTTTCCATCGGGCCCAAATAAATTAAACTTGCATTCATCACTAAAGTGAACTTTGAACCAGTTCTCCTCTGTCCAAACTGTAATGGAATATTTTATAAACTTTGCCTAGAAGCAAATAATTCCGTTGTGCTGAAAAGCACAGTTATAGCCCTCTTGTATAATGCTGGGAAAGCACACTTTTATATCTCCAAGTAACACAGACACAGATGCTGGTATCACGTTGAGCTTAGCCCAATCCTCCTGAATAGGAGGTGCTGTCTTTATAGTGTAAAACATGAATAACAAAGAGAGGTGGTGGCTTCACAATCAGCCATTCAGAGACTTGTATTCCTTTAAAAGAACCAATCAGACATATGTATATATTCATATATAATTCCAGTAGTGACGTGTGCAAACGGTCGTGTGCAGGGCCATGTGGGCAGTTTCCTGTTGAGACACAATGTGCCTCACATTGTGGACACTACAAACAGGGCTCTGATCATGACCGTGTGCACATTCCCACCGCTACCATTGATGCAAGCCATACTCTACTATGGCTCAGTGAACCATCATTTTGTATGGTTATGCTATCGTTCCCATGTACGCAGATCTGTTTGCTAGGAGCATGGATGCAGTCACTATGAGGTGGCCAGTCTCTTGGTGAGGCATAAACGAACATCCCTTACAGGGCGATCTGTCATGTCCACAGGAAATGTTTTCACAACCAACGCTCTTCCACAGTTGTCTGTGTGAATACACTCGCATGAGCGTATTGCAGCAAAACCGACACTGGGGGACATCTGACAACATACATTAATGAAAATGTCCACAACAGCACAACATTCTCCTCAACAAAGGTTAGTCTAGCCTTTTGCTTCTTTCTACTAATGAGAGGTTTGGTCACTGCAGAGTGGGCTTTCAGTCCAGATTCTCTTAAACACAGAGTCACTGTATGACAAGACAAATCCTTACTCTGTTTAGTGCTGAACTGACGAGCAGTCGCAGCTGCAGTGTTGAACTGATTGCCCATTGAGTTTCTCCGCATTATCATGTCCTCTCTTGCATTTGTCTTTCATGGATGACCAGCCTTTTTGGGGGACTCTAATAAGTTTGTGACGTTTGGAAACATGCATTATTCTAGAAATCACAGGTTTGGCTTTCACCTGGACAACCTGCTGCCCTAGGGTTTCAGTCACTTTAGAATGGCTCACCATCTTGCAAAGTCAGTTAAATCCGGTAAGTTAGGCTTCCAGTTAAATAGGGTTTGTCAGATAATTAACCACTTGCTTACTGGACACTTATACCCCCTTCCTGCCCAGGCAAATTTTCAGCTTTCAGTGCTCTCACGCTTTGAATCATAATTGCGTGGTCATGCAACACTGTACCCATATGGAATTTTTATAATTTTTCCATACAAATAGAGCTTTCTTTTGGTGGTATTTAATAACCACTGGGGTTTTAATTTTTTTCTAAACTAACAAAAAAAAAAGAAAATTTTGAAAAAAAAAAATGTTTTTCATATTTTGTTATAACATTTTGCAGACAGGTAATTTTTCTCCTTCACTGATGTGTGCTGATGAATCTGCACTGAGAGGCTGCACTGATGGGCACTGGTTAGGCGGTACTGATGGTCAAAGATAGGCGCCACTGATGGGCACCGATTAGGTGGCACAGATGGGCACTGGGTGGAACTGATAGGTAGCACGGAAAAGTATCACTGGTTGGCATCACTGATAATGAGGCACTGCTTCGCAGCACTGGGTGGCACTGGTGGGCGCTGATGGCACTGATTTGCAGCACATTCGGGCGCTAAGGGGTCCGATGTCCCTCTAAGCAAAGCTGTGGCTTTTTTTTCCTTCACACTTAAAGCATGAAGGGAAATAAAATCGATAACTGTTGTAGTGCCCTGGGGTTTAGTCAGGGAGCTCCTCACCAAATTCCTTGTCAGGAGTAGCTACTGTAGTTTATTACTAGGGATCCATTGACTTCTCCCCAAGTTTGGCCTCGTTGTACTTTCCTCTTCTACCACCAGGTGGCCGGGCACTTGGAGGTACCAAATTAAGAAGGACAACTCAAGGTCAGGTTATGGGTATATGGGGTGTATCAGCCAATAGGAGATTTTTTTTTAAATCCCTTGGCCTGCTGGGAGAGCCTATATATTCGGATGGGGTCAGATGATCTATATTCTTGTTTGCCAGACCGCCGTCTGGGTGGAAATGTGTCGTCTGCCCCGGGCTGCTAGGCTGGATATTGGGCCTATTCCGGGGGCATCAGGCTGCCTGGCTGTGTGAGGGCCTATCCAGAAGTAAGAGGGCAGCGTGGGCTTGGGACTGCCGCTTGCAGTCCAACCAAAAGTGACAGTTCTTGCTGGCCAGAGAACCTGTCTTGGTCGGAGGTAGAAGGGAAGCTGTCGCCACTAAGTGACTAATCGCCTTTACCGAGGACCACAGTGAGTAACTCAAGCAAGTAACGAAGCAGTATTCTGACCGAACAGGCATGGTGGAGAATCGGGAAACTTCAGGCGGTGATCAAGTCAGCGACCCAACCAGCGGAGGTGACGCTTGCACAACAGCCTTGTGTGCCAAGCTAGGATCCGAGGCAGTCAGCAGGGGTGAAGCTTGAAGGTATCCGAAGTGCCAAGCTAGAGACCCATCAGGGAAGCGTCGGTGATGCTTGAGTAAGATACCACCGCAAAAGCCTTGAGGAGCTCACGGGATTCAGAGTCAGTGAATCAGAGAGTCCAGTTGCTCAAGAACTACCAGGAGAAGTTGTAGTACAGCTGAGAGAATTGTTACTTTGAGTTTGGAACTGTTTCAGGGGTGTCAAACTCAATTTCAACGTGGGCCGCATCGCCATTATGATTGTCCTTGAAAGGGCCGATTGTATCTGTAAGATTAGATCTCCAGCGCATCCCCTCCCCTTACATTAGATGTCAAGAGCCACACCACCATCAGAAGTTCAGTCCCCTACTGTCCCTTACATCACAGTGCACCCCCTTTCCTTATGCTGCTGTTGGGAAGAAGCTGGATGCATTGCTTGAAAGCAGAAAGTAGGGGTCTGGAGGAGAACCAGAGGAGGGATGGAGCTCTCCTGCAGCTGCAGGAGAGGTGCGAGGGCCACATGAAATGGCCTGGAGGGCCAGATTCGGCCCGCGGGCCTTGTGTTTGACACCTGTGGTTTGAGTACTGTTGCTATAGGAGACAGCAATCCTGCACATGGAGAAGTGGCACCTTGCTGGGTCCTTTCCCTGTACGGCTGTCCTCCCGTTGAAGTCTGGGAGTCTGCTATTTGAAATTGCAGCTACTTGGGGGTGTCCTGGCTAGCCTAACCCTCTTTTCCTTGCAAAATATAAAAAGTACTGTCAAAGAAATAAAACCTCTTTTATATCCAAGAAGTGTCTGGCGCCCAATTACTTTTACCACCTTTGCACCCACTATGCCACACAACCCACCACATATTGAAGGATGTCAGCTATCTTTGGCCTTGAATGTTCACATTAGACTGGAAGAGGTCAGATTTTCTGTTACACTGGCATCTTTTTCCGTGATCAGCTGTCATTGGCTGACAGCTGATCATGTGGTAAACGGCCTGCTGTGATTGGCCCTTTAACCTATCTATAATCTATAATCAGCCGAGTCTCACGAACTCTGCAATCAAAGAGTGTGCTGCCCGCCCATCTATGAACACCCTCCCGACTATAGTGTGGGGCGGCAAGTGGTGTTAAAGAAATTAGCACAAAGTGCCAGATTAACATCAATAACTGGGAGGTATCTGAAAGTGTTCTCTAATTTTAATCTTCTTTTTCAAATCTCATTTAAAGCGGGATTCCACCCGCAATGTTTTTTTTTCCACCCGCAATTTTTTTTTTTTTAAAAGTCAGCAGCTACAAACACTGACTTTTAATAAGGACACTTACCTGTCCGTCTCGCCCGCGATGATGGCCCCCCCGATGCCGATCCCTCGGTCACTGCAGGTCCTGTGCCGCCATCCTCACGGCTTCACTGCCCGTTTCCTACTGCGCATGCGCGAGCCGCGCGGCTCTTTGTGAATGGGCCTGCTGCTCTCTGGGATACACACAGTTCCCAGAAAGCAGCGCACCCCATTCACCAGAAGACACCGCGAGGATGACGGAGGGAGAAGATCCACCGAGTAGGATGAAGAGGCAGATTATGGACTTCCGCATAGCAACCGCTATTTCTGGTAAGTATACATTTATTTTTTATTTAATTTATTTATTTTTATGATTTTTGGTGAAAATTTTTTTTTCAGTTTTTTTATTATGTGCTTCAAAATATATGTATTTAATAAAACTGCTCTTTTACTCCTGTTTAGATAATTTCAAATAGGACTGAGCAGGGATCTTGAAATTTAGGAAATTGTAGGTTCTCTAATTTTGATCTCCAGTGTGTGTGTGTGTGTGTGTGTGTGTGTGTGTGCACTCTGTGTGTGTGTGTGTATATATTATATTATATTATATATATATATATAGTATATAGTGCTGGTTCTTCTTTGTGTAATTATTATATGAACCATATAACCAGAATGTGGAGCGCTTCGTGATGAAAATAAATCTTAATATGCCATCTTATCAATTAGAGGGAAAATGAATCCAAATAAATTGTGTGATTTTGTACACTTTGAGTTTTATCCACACAGTGATTGACTTTTTAGTGGGTTTAAAGACAGTGCAGAAAATATACTTTTTAAAATATGTATTACCGTATATACTCGAGTATAAGCCGAGTTTTTCAGCACATTTTTTTGTGCTGAAAATGCCCCCCTCGGCTTATACTTGAGTCACCTTTTTGCGCCTGATCTCCTGAACTTTAGGGACCCGGTACCGGCCGGCCGTAGGTCACATGTAGCCCCACTCTTCCTCTACAAGTGTGCAAAGTTTGTTGGCCGGGGAGAAACGATTTTTCAAAGCCGGGCACCCCTTCCATAGACTCTGTTAAACTGTAATTTTTCCTGTGACTTTGGGGACCCGGTCGTAGGTCCCCTGGACCCGAAACTTGGCACACATGTAGCACCACTTTTCCTCTACAAGTGTGCAAAGTTTGTTGGCCGGGGAGCAACGATTTTTCAAAGCCGGGCACCCCTTCCATAGACTCTGTTAAACTGTAATTTCTCCTGTGACTTTGGGGACCCAGTCGTAGGTCCCCTGGACCCGAAACTTTGCACACATGTAGCCCTATTTCTCCTCTACAAGTGCGCAAAGTTTGTTGTCTGGGGGACCTACGACCGGGGATCACCGATTTTTCAAAGCCGGGCACCCCTTCTATAGACTCTCATGTTAAACATCAGTCTAGTCATGGACACAGCGAGGCATGGGCACAGTGAGGCATTAACACAGTGAGGCATGCACATGGACACAGTTAGGCACAGTGAGGCATGCAGATGGACACCCTAGGCTTATACTCGAGTCAATATGTTTTCCCAGTTTTTTGTGGTAAAATTACGTGCCACGGGTTATATTCAAGTCGGCTTATACTCGAGTATATACGGTATATGCCCTTTTGATAGCCTCTGCAAATTCAAACCATGGTCAAACTGTTAGTTACACCAATGCCTTTTGTAAATCAATGACATTCTCTACTTGGTAGCATTTTCTATAATATTTCTGATGAGGGAATTCTGTGTGTAACCTTAGGTTTATTAGAAATAAAATAACTGAAGAAATGGACACTTTTGAAGATGCTCACTGTGGAGCAAGGTGTAGATTGTATTGTGCATTGAGATTGTATAATGCCCCAGATTACATGTTTATATATTTTTTTACTTTTAATTGGTGTTGACAGGGGTTTCTTCTGTAGCAGACAAACTTTACTTTTGTGATCATAAGAAGTGGTAGACAAAAGGGCAGAAGTACATTCTAGTGAAACAATAACATTTTGCAGATCTAATGATTGGACACAACTTAGCCTTATGCCGCGTACACACGACCGTTTTTAATGACGAGAAAAATGCAATTTTTTAAAATGGTCATTAAAAATGATCGTGTGTGGGCTTCAGAGCATTTTTCACGACGTGAAAAATGGCCATTAAAAAATTGGAACATGCTCTAATTTTTCTCGTCGTTTTTCACATCGTCGTTTTTCTCGTCATGAAAAACGGCCATGTGTAGGCTTTAGCGACATGAAAAAAAATGCGCATGCTCAGAATCAAGTATGAGACGGGAGCGCTCGTCCTGGTAAAACTAGCGTTCGTAATGGAGATAGCACATTCGTCACGCTGTAACGGACTGAAAAGCACGAGGCTGAAAAGCGCGAATCGTCTCTCAAAAAAGTTTACTAACATGAAGGGTGGCGCCATCCGAATGGAACTTCCCCTTTATAGTGCCGTCGTACGTGTTGTACGTCACCGCGCTTTACTCAAGCATTTTTTTCCACGATAGTGTGTAGGCAAGGCAGGCTTGAGAAGAATCACGTCGAGAAAAATGCAGTTTTATTCAATGACGTTTAAAACGGTCGTGGGTACGCGGCATTAGAGTTGCCATAATTGTTATCAAATTTTTCATACAGCTTGCTGTCATGATAACTGAATTTCAGTGCTTCCGGTTTCTAGATTTCCTTGAAATAGGCCAAGGGTTCCCTGATTCCAAGCACGTCCCTCTGTATTCTTCACAGTGGTAGATTGCACAGCTCAGTTATGTGACTGGAACCTACATTCACATCTAGACACCCTATGAAAAGCATGCAAAATTTGTCTGCAACAGATATTTGATATCAGAAAGTCTATTTGTCAAACAGTATTGATCAGTAGATTACCTAATTATTTCTAAAAGTAGCCTTTGCTGGTATGGTATGATTTATCCCAATTTATTTTTAAGTTACAATTTAAAACATAACCTTGATGAAATGTCTAGGAAGAGCATGTCACTGTGGTTTAGAACTTGCTAAATCACACAAGCTACCATTGTAAACACCTCATCAGTGTTAAATGGTTTGTCAGAACACTCTAATTGCCACTTTTGCTAGACTGCTTGGTTTGTTATACAAAATAGAAAAACAGACTTACTGGCTGGATCACCAGATAGAAATAAAGGAAACAAAGCATAAAGGGAAAGCTAGTGCACCAATAACATATAATAGTTAGTAGGCTGCAATATATTAACATTTTTGTGTTTTAAATGTGCTGACCTACCAGCTCTTCTACCAAAGTCTCAAAATGTAACTCTAGTGCTTCAAGTAACAGATTCAAGGCAGCATGCCTCATGAAGAAAAATACATTTGAGGCTTGATTATTCAGCCAGCCATTGATAATTCAGTTGTCTCAGTACACATTTTATATGCTTGTACACTCACAGATGTGCTCCTGGCACTTTTTGTCATTTTCATCTGCAAAAATACATTTCGGTCTTATTTTCCTCAAAAGTCATAGAATGATCTTAGAAGTTATGGTCTGCTGAATTTACTTCTTGTCTGGGGATATCCAGTGTTTTTGCTCTGCCAGTTGACTAGAAAAAGGAATGAAGTTCCCCAACTGAAGAGCAGGCATCAAAATGGAGGTAGAAGTGTACTCACTAGATAAGTGTTTATCCTTGTTTTCCTCTTAAGAGCACAAGGGCCGTGTCAGAAGGCTAAAGTTGTAAATAGGTGGGCAGATACATCCACAAAAACAATGAGACGACCTCTCTGCCCGTCTTGCTTGAGTCTACAAAGTGCCAGAACCTGACAGGCTCTTTGTTTGCTGCTAGCAGGGATACATGCTCAGTACTTCTGATACTTTACACATCTCCATATAGAAATGGCAAAACCGTGCAATAATTGCAAGCTATAATCAAAGTTTGGAGAAACACTTGCTCTTTGAAGCCGTTTGTGGGCAGCCTTCGTTCTTCAAGACTTTCTCCAGAAATGCAGTAAACTTGATCCTTGTTGTCACAAAGAGGGGCTGCTCAACAACTTCGTTTTCAGCTCATTCATTTCCATGCGTGAACCAAGGATTGTATGAAGTCCGAGCTTGTATCTCAAACCAGTCATGAGAAGAAACTGTTATAAATGGAACAGATTAATTGGAGAACTCCATAATAATAGATATAAGAAAAATATTTTCTTATTCACTTGATTTCAGCTTTGTCTACTAATTTTAATTCCTTGTACTTTATTTCCAATACTTAAATTCCTGCATAGGAGCCGGCAGTAACAGCTACTTATTGTGCCCTTATTCTTGTCTTTCAGGTTCGCATAGAGACAGCAACTACCTTGAAGCTTGATATCCTTTGACTATCTGCAGGTCCAGAAATATATTGGTCCATTTAGAAATGTCATTCTAATTAAAATATAATCTGTACCTGCTGAGAAACCACAGTACTCTGGCCTTATGAATGAGTTAAGCATCTGAAAATAGAAATAATTGATCAGCAAGTAAACAGCAGTAACAATAGCCAAACAGCATGTGCTGATCGTTCGATGACCACATTTTCGGTAGTTTAATTTCCATTGTGATGATTAGCAAAGAAAGTAATTATTTATGCCTATTCAAGTTATTGATTTGAGATTCTGTATTATAATTACTGCTGTTTGCACCCAATGTTATGGAGGGCCAGAATAATAATTTCACCAGTTGTGAAATTTGAAGTGGCAGTCCAATAAGAAAAAAAAACTTTTCTTTTTCGTACATCACGGGACACAGAGCGACTTAGTCATTACTAATGGGTTATATAGATACCTTCAGGTGCTGGCACTGGCAACTTCCAAAACCGGAAGTACCCTCCCCTATATAAGCCCCTCCCATCCGGGAGCACCTCAGTTTTTTGCCAGTGTCTAAGGTGTTGGCCAAAGAGTAACATGTGTTTTCCTGGGCTTGCGTACAGGTTCCTTTACGGGCCTTAGTAAGCTGTTCCGGATCCCACCAAAAAAGCTTCATAGCTAAACGGTCGGTACCCGGGCCTTGCAACAGAAGAGCAAGGTTTTGCCTGTAATGCCTCTCTTAGGAGGGCTGGACCCTGGGATCCAGAGCTCTGGTCATATCCACGACCAAGATGTTTTCTGTGCAGGGTGCTATACAGGTCCAGGGGAGTGGAATCCTTGGGAACCCGGTCCCTGAAGGTTTAATTACAATGCCTGCCGTGATAGGTGAAGTTTGGGCTTCTGTGGACCAAACAGAGTCCTGCGGCGGGGAACAGGTAAGTGGGGGCCCCCAGGAACTTGGTTCTATTGGGGGACCCCCAAGCCTAATTTGTCTTTCTGTCTGTTACCTAACGGTATTCCCGCTAATATCTGTGTATGCCTGTAACTACTGAAAAATGTAAAATTTTAATAGTATTCAAGAAAAAAAAAAAAGAGGACCGCGGTACCTGTGTTAAACCACTAGAGGCCGCTGTGGTCCATTTTTTCTTGTCATGTGGAACTTTGGTTTTCTCAAGTCAAAAGATCCAGGCAGTTGGTAAGTTCTCTGTGGGAATCCACTTCCTCTGCCCTGTTGCTGCGCTCATCCACCGCACAGGCCCTCCGGCAAAAAGGGCCCGGGCTCCTAGTCCCTGCTTGGTTTCGAAAAGGGCGCCAATGGCGCACGGGCGCGTGCGGGCGCGTGCACGCGCCTCCTATGAAAAAAAAGGGGCGGGGCGGGTGGATGACGCTTGATGCGCGCCGCGGCGCTTCTGCGCATGTGCAGGCGTCCCAGCATGTATAAAAGACACAGTACAAGTGTCAGCTGGATGCAAACAGAGCTAGCAACAAACAGTGGCACACAGAGGCGGTTGATGCAGGCATCCCCATAGAAAGACACTTTAGTGGACACTAGCTGGTATATAGCAGCAACTGTGTTAGACTATTACCAGCAAAATTGGTGTATGATGACGGGAATACCTCAGCTTTGTGCTTAAAGGATATGTCGTCCAGACGCTCCGGAAATAAGTCTTCCAGGAAGCCAAAGGGGTCTCCATCGGGCTCTGAGGATATTGGGCATGCTTGTACTGCACCAATCTCCCCTGAGAATTCAGAGGTCAGTAGCCGTAGGAACCCTGCAGGAGTGCCTGGTGCTGCGGCTGTCCCCAGTCCACCTGCTCCTGTATATATATATAACAGAGGAGGTTTTATCCTCAACTCTGGGAGGATTGGAAGAGAGATTAACAGCATTGATCGCTGCTTCCCTGTCACAGGGAAAGCGCGTCCGATCTCCGTCTCCTCCTTCAGAGTGCATGTTAGTGGAGGAACAGCCCCACACAGAGATCGACCTACCTGAAGGGGATCAGGATGAGGTTGATTCAGTTATGGAGGAATCAACAATGGAAGAACCTTTCTCAGCATCTCAGGCTGAAAGATTATGGGTTCAGTCTCTGACTAACATGGTCCGATCAGCATTTAAAATGCCTCTGGCGGAACCATCAACCACTACGGTTTCCTCGCTGGGGTCGCTGAAAGCTCCCCAGGCTGTCTGTTCCTTCCCAATCCACCCTTTATTGGAAGGGCTTATTTACCAGGATTGGGAGCATCCTGATAAAATATTTACTCCCCCCAAGAGATTTCCGGTGATCTATCCCATGGAGGATAAGTTCATAAAAAAATGGAGGGTCCCTACAGTGGACGCAGCCATCTCTTCTGTGAACAAATCACTGACATGTCCAGTAGATAATGTTCCAATGTTCAAAGACCCAATAGATAAAAAATTGGAGTCTTTACTAAAATCTGCTTTCTCTACAGCAAGCATGGTGACACAACCTGCGGTAGCAGCGATTGGAGTCTGCCAAGCGGTGAAAGATCAGTTGAAACAAGTCTTAAGGGACTTACCAGATCAGCAGGCTCTTGCCCTAGCTGACCTACCTAGAGCCTTGTGTTTTGCGGTGGACGCCATAAAGGATACAATCCAAAAGGCCTCCCGCTTTACGCTGTCTGTAGTACATATGCGTAGGCTTCTATGGCTCAAAAACTGTTCTGCTGAAGCTCCCTGTAAGAAATTGCTGGTTAGCTTCCCATTTCATGGAGAACGCTTATTTGGAGAAGATCTGGACAAATATATCCAGAAAATTTCTGCCGGTAAAAGTTCACTCTTACCGGTTAAGAACAAGAGTAGAAGTCTTTCTTTTAAGAGGCCTACTTCTCCAGTCCCTGGCACATCGGCTGTGAAACAGTTCCGACGGCCTCCGCGGTCAAATTCAGGGGGCAGAAATCAGGGACAATCACAGGGTAACAAGAAACCCTGGGTCAAGAGAGGTACAAAACCTCCCCCCCAAGTCATGAAGGGTTGCCCCCACTCAATCGGGTGGGGGGAAGACTTCAGTTGTTCACAGAGACCTGGCGGGACACCATCAGAGACAGATGGGTGCTCTCCGCAGTAAGTCTGGGATACAAGCTGGAGTTAAAAGACACTCCTCCTGCCCAATTTATGAGGTCAAACGTGCCAAGCGATCCCCAGAAGAGAGGATCCCTCCTTCTGGCACTAGAACAACTATTGCTCCAAGGTGTAATCATGAAGGTTCCCCTGGAAGAAAGCGGGTTCGGGTTTTACTCAAACCTTTTTCACAGTCCCCAAACCAAATGGGGACGTGAGGCCCATATTAAATCTAAAAGGGCTAAACAAGTTCCTAAATATCAGGACTTTACGGATGGAGTCGATCCGATCGGTGACCACCGCCCTACAAGGGCAGGAATGGTTAGCCTCGATCGACATAAGGGATGCTTATCTGCATATTCCCATCTTTCCGGCCCACCAGAAATTTCTACGCTTTGCAGTAGAAGGGCGCCATTTTCAGTTCAGAGCCTTACCTTTCGGTCTGGCCACAGCACCACGAGTGTTCACAAAAATTTTGGCCCCACTATTGGCCAATCTAAGAACACAAGGTGTAACGATAATGGCATATCTAGACGACCTGCTACTAATAGACCACTCAGTGGAAAAGCTGGAAGTAGCTATTCACAAGACAATCAAGTATCTGGAATATCACGGTTGGATTATCAACCGGGACAAGTCAGCTCTAAGATTAGTCAGAAGTCTGGAATACTTAGGGCTAAGGCTGGATTCAAATCAGAGAAAGATTTTCTTACCTCCAGAAAAGGTGTCGTCTTTAAAAGATTTGACCCACTTAGTGGGTACAAAAAGAAAACCATCCATACGCCTGTGCATGAGGCTGCTGGGAAAAATGGTGGCTTCATTCGAAGCAGTACCCTACGGTCAATTCCATTCAAGGAACTTGCAGAGGGCCATACTGTCAGCCTGGAACAAAAAAGTTCAGGCTTTAGACTTACCAATGTCCCTGTCCCCTTCCGTTCGCAAGAGCCTCCATTGGTGGTTGGTGCCCCAGAATCTGGAAAAAGGGAAACCCTTCAGTCCGGTTTCTTGGAAGGTAGTCACTACAGATGCCAGCCTCATAGGCTGGGGGGCAGTACTGGAGCAATGTTCTCTCCAGGGCAAGTGGTCAGAAGCAGAAAAGGCCCTGCCCATCAATCTCTTAGAGATACGAGCAGCCCGGTATGCCCTAGTAGCATGGACATCCAAACTCCAAGGGTCCCCTGTCAGAATTCAATCAGACAATGCCACAGCAGTGGCATATATCAATCACCAGGGTGGCACCAGGAGTCGTGCAGCCCAGAGGGAAGCAAATTGCATCCTGGAGTGGGCAGAAAAATATGTCCCAGCCATATCCGCGGTTTTCATCCCAGGAGTGGAAAATTGGAGAGCGAACTTTTTAAGTCGCCAACAATTATGCCCGGGGGAATGGTCTCTTCACCCCGAGGTTTTCCAGGTAATATGCCAGCGGTGGGGAACACCGGATGTAGATCTGCTAGCATCCAGATTCAACGCAAAGGTGGACAGATTTGTGTCTCGCACAAGGGATCCTCTAGCTTGCGGCTCGGATGCCCTAGTGTTCCCTTGGGATCAGTTCAAGCTGATATATGCATTCCCACCGCCACAATTGTTACCGCGATTACTCCGCAGAATCAGGGTAGAAAAGAAACCAGTGATTCTGGTGGCTCCAGCGTGGCCCCGAAGGGCATGGTACGCGGAGATTGTAAAAATGTCAGTGAGGAGTCCTTGGACCCTCCCACATCGTCCGGACCTGCTTTCGCAAGGACCGATATACCACCCTTCCTTATCAGCCCTAGGTTTGACGGCCTGGCTATTGAAGCCCACATTCTGAAAAAGAGAGGGCTCTCTAATCCTGTGGTATCTACCATGATCAATGCCAGGAAGCCGGTATCCAGGCAGATCTATTATAGGATCTGGAAGGCGTACATTACATGGTGTGAGGCCAAGAAATGGCATCCACGTAAGTACGTAATAGGTAGGATTTTGGACTTCCTACAGTGGGCTGTAGATAGGAAGCTGGCCTTGAGTACTATCAAGGGTCAGATTTCGGCCTTGTCAATATTTTTTCAAAGGCCCTTGGCTTCGCATTCACTAGTCAAAGCTTTCATACAAGGAGTGATGCATATTAGCCCTCCTGAAGGTATCTATATAACCCATTAGTAATGACTAAGTCGCTCTGTGTCCCGTGATGTACTCCAAGAAAAGGATTTTACAGGTAAGCTGTTATAAAAATCCCTTTATCGGTAGACTCTGAGGCACTAAATCTCCCACTGGCCTGTTCTATTTTGTTGCAACTGCAACAGTGGGATCTTGCTGTAATTGCTGTTTCTGCCTAATTCACCCCCAAGTTTTGCTTTTGGGATGAATGAATTCTTGCATAATTGCATACTTTATTCTTCAGTATGAATGAAAAAAGAATGACACAGATCTTATTTTAGGTATGGGAGGTTGGGATGGGGTGCATGTCTAGAACTCATTAACGGGTCACAACCCCACTGAATAAATGCACAGTGCCATGGGTGTGTTTTGTGATGATCCAGTTTTAGTTGTTACATTCGGTCTTATGATACTGACAAAGGGCCATCTGTAGTGAACCCACTAAAGTAATAATTTTAGATCACTTGGTAACTAAGCTCCCCCTGGTGTTTATGCAGACTGTAGTATTTGGAAATGTGAAAAACTGATTAGCATTCTATATTCACACTGTATACACTATATTTTGCAAACCCTGTAACATATAATAACAAAATTTGGCTATTCAAAAATTTTTTACTGTATACCTTTTATTCTTTAAGATACCGCCTTGTGGTCGCGCCGGCGGTCGGCACGCTCGCGACCCTGCCGCTTTCTCCGTGAGCCCGACCGTGGGTCCCGCGGACTCGATCACCGCGGGGATACCCGCGATCGTCTCACAGAGTGATAGAGCGGGGAGATGCTAGTGTAAACAAGCACCTCCCCGCTCTGCCTAGTGACAATGACACTGATCTCCACTCTTTGTAGTCGGAGCGGAGATCAGTGTCATGTCACACACCGCCCACCCCCCCTACAGTAAGAATCACTCTCTAGGAAACACTTAACCCCTACAGCGCCTCCTACTGGTTAACCCCGTCACTGCCAGTGTCATTTTCACAGTAATCAGTGCATTTTCTTTTTCGTACATCATGGGACACAGAGCGACTTAGTCATTACTAATGGGTTATATAGATTACCTTCAGGTGTTGGCACTGGCCAATTCCAAACCGGAAGTACCCTCCCCTATATAAGCCCCTCCCATCCGGGAGCACCTCAGTTTTTTGCCAGTGTCTAAGGTGTTGGCCAAAGAGTAACATGTGTTTTCACTGGGCTTGCGTACAGGTTCTTTTGGGCCTTAGTAAGCTGTTCCGGATCCCACCAAAAAAGCTTCATAGCTAAACGGTCGGTACCCGGGCCTTGCAGCAGAAGAGCAAGGTTTTGCCTGTAATCCCTCTCTTAGGAGGGCTGGACCCTGGGATCCAGAGCTCTGGTTATACCCACGACCAAGATGTTGTCTGTGCAGGGTGCTATACAGGTCCAGGGGAGTGGAATCCTTGGGAACCCGGTCTCTGAAGGTTTAATTACAATGCCTGCCGTGATAGGTGAAGTTTGGACTTCTGTGGACCAAACAAAGTCCTGCGGCGGGGATCAGGTAAGTGGGGGCCCCCAGGAACTTGGTTCTATTGGGACCCCCAAGCCTAATTTGTCTTTCTGTCTGTTACCTAACGGTATTCCCGCTAAATATCTGTGTTTGCCTGTAACTACTGAAAATGTAAAATTTTAATAGTAGTCAAGAAAAAAAAAAAAAAAAGGGACCGCGGTACCTGTGTTAAACCACTAGAGGCCGCTGTAGTCCATTTTTCTTGTCATGTGGATCTTTGGTTTTCTCAAGTCAAAAGATCCAGGCAGTTGGTAAGTTTCTCTGTGGGAATCCACTTCCTCTGCCCTGTTGCTGCGCTCATCCACCGCACAGGCCCTCCGGCAAAAAGGGCCCTGGCTCCTAGTCCCTGTTTGATTTCGAAAAGGGCGCCAATGGCGCACGGGCGCGTGTGCGGGCGCGTGCACGCGCCTCCTATGAAAAAAAAGGGGCGGGGCGGGTGGATGACGCTCGATGCGCGCCGCGGCGCTTCTGCACATGTGCAGGCGTCCCAGCATGGTTAAAAGACACAGTACAAGTGTCAGCTGGATGCAAACAGAGCTAGCAACAAACAGTGGCACACAGAGGCGGTTGATGCAGGCATCCCCATAGAAAGGCACTTTAGTGGACACCAGCTGGTATATAGCAGCATCTGTGTTAGACTATTACCAGCAAAAATTGGTGTATGACGACGGGAATACCTCAGCTTTGTGCTTAAAGGATATGTCGTCCAGACGCTCCGGAAATAGGTCTTCCAGGAAGCCAAAGGGGTCTCCATCGGGCTCTGAGGATATTGGGCATGCTTGTACTGCACCAATCTCCCCTGAGAATTCAGAGGTCAGTAGCCGTAGAAACCCCGCAGGAATGCCTGGTGCTGCGGCTGTCCCCAGTCCACCTGCTCCTGTATATATAACAGAGGAGGTTTTATCCTCAACTCTGGGAGGTTTGGAAGAGAGATTAACAGCATTGATCGCTGCTTCCCTGTCACAGGAAAAGCACGTCCGATCTCCGTCTCCTCCTTCAGAGTGCCTGTTAGTGGAGGAACAGCCCCACACAGAGATCGACCTACCTGAAGGGGATCAGGATGAGGTTGATTCAGTTATGGAGAAATCAACAGTGGAAGAACCTTTCTCAGCATCTCAGGCTGAAAGATTATGGGTTCAGTCTCTGACTAACATGGTCCGATCAGCATTTAAAATGCCTCTGGCGGAACCACCATCCACTACGGTTTCCTCGCTGGGGTCGCTAAAAGCTCCCCAGGCTGTCTGTTCCTTCCCAATCCACCCTTTATTAGAAGGGCTTATTTACCAGGATTGGGAGCATCCTGATAAAATATTTGCTCCCCCAAAGAGATTTCCGGTGATCTATCCCATGGAGGATAAGTTCATAAAAAAATGGAGGGTCCCTACAGTGGACGCAGCCATCTCTTCTGTTAACAAATCACTGACATGTCCAGTAGATAATGTTCCAATGTTCAAAGACCCAATAGATAAAAAATTGGAGTCTTTACTAAAATCTGCTTTCTCTACAGCAAGCATGGTGACACAACCTGCGGTAGCAGCGATTGGAGTCTGCCAAGCAGTGAAAGATCAGTTGAAACAAGTCTTAAGGGACTTACCAGATCAGCAGGCTCTTGCCCTAGCTGACCTGCCTAGAGCCTTGTGTTTTGCGGTGGACGCCATAAAGGATACAATCCAACAGGCCTCCCGCTTTACGCTGTCTATAGTACATATGCGTAGGCTTCTGTGGCTCAAAAACTGGTCTGCTGAAGCTCCCTGTAAAAAACTGCTGGTTAGCTTCCCATTTCATGGAGAACGCTTATTTGGAGAAGATCTGGACAAATATATCCAGAAAATTTCTGCCGGTAAAAGTTCACTCTTACCGGTTAAGAACAAGGGTAGAAGTCCTTCTTTTAAGAGGCCTACTTCTCCAGTCCCGGGCACATCGGCTGTGAAGCAGTTCCGACGGCCTCCGCGGTCAAATTCAGGGGGCAGAAATCAGGGACAATCACAGGGTAACAAGAAGCCCTGGATCAAGAGAGGTACAAAACCTCCCCCCAAGGCATGAAGCGTTGCCCCCACTCAATCGGGTGGGGGGAAGACTTCAGTTGTTCACAGAGACCTGGCGGGACACCATCAGAGACAGATGGGTGCTCTCCGCAGTAAGTCTGGGATACAAGCTGGAGTTAAAAGGCACTCCTCCTGCCCAATTTATGAGGTCAAACGTGCCAAGAGATCCCCAGAAGAGAGGATCCCTCCTTCTGGCACTAGAACAACTATTGCTCCAAGGTGTAATCATGAAGGTTCCCCTGGAAGAAAGCGGATTCGGGTTTTACTCGAACCTTTTCACAGTCCCCAAACCAAATGGGGACGTGAGGCCCATATTAAATCTAAAAGGGCTAAACAAGTTCCTAAATATCAGGACTTTTCGGATGGAGTCGATCCGATCGGTGGCCACCGCCCTACAAGGGCAGGAATGGTTAGCCTCGATCGACATAAAGGATGCTTATCTGCATATTCCCATCTTTCCGGCCCACCAGAAATTTCTACGCTTTGCAGTAGAAGGGCGCCATTTTCAGTTCAGAGCCTTACCTTTCGGTCTGGCCACAGCACCACGAGTGTTCACAAAAATTCTGGCCCCATTATTGGCCAATCTAAGAACACAGGGTGTAACGATAATGGCATATCTAGACGACCTGCTACTAATAGACCACTCAGTGGAAAAGCTGGAAGTAGCTATTCACAAGACAATCAAGTATCTGGAATATCACGGTTGGATTATCAACCGGGACAAGTCAGCTCTAAGACCAGTCAAAAGTCTGGAATACTTAGGGCTAAGGCTGGATTCAAATCAGAGAAAGATTTTCTTACCTCCAGAGAAGGTGTCGTCTTTAAAAGATTTGACCCACTTAGTGGGTACAAAAAGAAAACCATCCATACGCCTCTGCATGAGGCTGCTGGGAAAAATGGTGGCTTCATTCGAAGCGGTACCCTACGGTCAATTCCATTCAAGGAATTTGCAAAGGGCCATACTGTCAGCCTGGAACAAAAAAGTTCAGGCTTTAGACTTACCAATGTCCCTGTCCCCTTCCGTTCGCAAGAGCCTCCATTGGTGGTTGGTGCCCCAGAATCTGGAAAAAGGGAAACCCTTCAGTCCGGTTTCTTGGAAGGTAGTCACTACAGATGCCAGCCTCATAGGCTGGGGGGCAGTACTGGAGCAATGTTCTCTCCAGGGCAAGTGGTCAGAAGCAGAAAAGGCCCTGCCCATCAATCTCTTAGAGATACGAGCAGCCCGGTATGCCCTAGTAGCATGGACATCCAAACTCCAAGGGTCCCCTGTCAGAATTCAATCAGACAATGCCACAGCAGTGGCATATATCAATCACCAGGGTGGCACCAGGAGTCGTGCAGCCCAGAGGGAAGCAAATTGCATCCTGGAGTGGGCAGAAAAATATGTCCCAGCCATATCCGCGGTTTTCATCCCAGGAGTGGAAAATTGGAGAGCGAACTTTTTAAGTCGCCAACAATTATGCCCGGGGGAATGGTCTCTTCACCCCGAGGTTTTCCAGGTAATATGCCAGCGGTGGGGAACACCGGATGTAGATCTGCTAGCATCCAGATTCAACGCAAAGGTGGACAGATTTGTGTCTCGCACAAGGGATCCTCTAGCTTGCGGCTCGGATGCCCTAGTGTTCCCTTGGGATCAGTTCAAGCTGATATATGCATTCCCACCGCCACAATTGTTACCGCGATTACTCCGCAGAATCAGGGTAGAAAAGAAACCAGTGATTCTGGTGGCTCCAGCGTGGCCCCGAAGGGCATGGTACGCGGAGATTGTAAAAATGTCAGTGAGGAGTCCTTGGACCCTCCCACATCGTCCGGACCTGCTTTCGCAAGGACCGATATACCACCCTTCCTTATCAGCCCTAGGTTTGACGGCCTGGCTATTGAAGCCCACATTCTGAAAAAGAGAGGGCTCTCTAATCCTGTGGTATCTACCATGATCAATGCCAGGAAGCCGGTATCCAGGCAGATCTATTATAGGATCTGGAAGGCGTACATTACATGGTGTGAGGCCAAGAAATGGCATCCACGTAAGTACGTAATAGGTAGGATTTTGGACTTCCTACAGTGGGCTGTAGATAGGAAGCTGGCCTTGAGTACTATCAAGGGTCAGATTTCGGCCTTGTCAATATTTTTTCAAAGGCCCTTGGCTTCGCATTCACTAGTCAAAGCTTTCATACAAGGAGTGATGCATATTAGCCCTCCTGAAGGTATCTATATAACCCATTAGTAATGACTAAGTCGCTCTGTGTCCCGTGATGTACTCCAAGAAAAGGATTTTACAGGTAAGCTGTTATAAAAATCCCTTTATCGGTAGACTCTGAGGCACTAAATCTCCCACTGGCCTGTTCTATTTTGTTGCAACTGCAACAGTGGGATCTTGCTGTAATTGCTGTTTCTGCCTAATTCACCCCCAAGTTTTGCTTTTGGGATGAATGAATTCTTGCATAATTGCATACTTTATTCTTCAGTATGAATGAAAAAAGAATGACACAGATCTTATTTTAGGTATGGGAGGTTGGGATGGGGTGCATGTCTAGAACTCATTAACGGGTCACAACCCCACTGAATAAATGCACAGTGCCATGGGTGTGTTTTGTGATGATCCAGTTTTAGTTGTTACATTCGGTCTTATGATACTGACAAAGGGCCATCTGTAGTGAACCCACTAAAGTAATAATTTTAGATCACTTGGTAACTAAGCTCCCCCTGGTGTTTATTCAGACTGTAGTATTTGGAAATGTGAAAAACTGATTAGCATTCTATATTCACACTGTATACACTATATTTTGCAAACCCTGTAACATATAATAACAAAATTTGGCTATTCAAAAATTTTTTACTGTATACCTTTTATTCTTTAAGATACCGCCTTGTGGTCGCGCCGGCGGTCGGCACGCTCGCGACCCTGCCGCTTTCTCCGTGAGCCCGACCGTGGGTCCCGCGGACTCGATCACCGTGGGGATACCCGCGATCGTCTCACAGAGTGATAGAGCGGGGAGATGCTAGTGTAAACAAGCACCTCCCCGCTCTGCCTAGTGACAATGACACTGATCTCCACTCTTTGTAGTCGGAGCGGAGATCAGTGTCATGTCACACACCGCCCACCCCCCCTACAGTAAGAATCACTCTCTAGGAAACACTTAACCCCTACAGCGCCTCCTACTGGTTAACCCCGTCACTGCCAGTGTCATTTTCACAGTAATCAGTGCATTTTCTTTTTCGTACATCATGGGACACAGAGCGACTTAGTCATTACTAATGGGTTATATAGATTACCTTCAGGTGTTGGCACTGGCCAATTCCAAACCGGAAGTACCCTCCCCTATATAAGCCCCTCCCATCCGGGAGCACCTCATTTTTTTGCCAGTGTCTAAGGTGTTGGCCAAAGAGTAACATGTGTTTTCACTGGGCTTGCGTACAGGTTCTTTTGGGCCTTAGTAAGCTGTTCCGGATCCCACCAAAAAAGCTTCATAGCTAAACGGTCGGTACCCGGGCCTTGCAGCAGAAGAGCAAGGTTTTGCCTGTAATGCCTCTCTTAGGAGGGCTGGACCCTGGGATCCAGAGCTCTGGTTATACCCACGACCAAGATGTTGTCTGTGCAGGGTGCTATACAGGTCCAGGGGAGTGGAATCCTTGGGAACCCGGTCTCTGAAGGTTTAATTACAATGCCTGCCGTGATAGGTGAAGTTTGGACTTCTGTGGACCAAACAAAGTCCTGCGGCGGGGATCAGGTAAGTGGGGGCCCCCAGGAACTTGGTTCTATTGGGGGACCCCCAAGCCTAATTTGTCTTTCTGTCTGTTACCTAACGGTATTCCCGCTAAATATCTGTGTTTGCCTGTAACTACTGAAAATGTAAAATTTTAATAGTAGTCAAGAAAAAAAAAAAAAAAAGGGACCGCGGTACCTGTGTTAAACCACTAGAGGCCGCTGTAGTCCATTTTTCTTGTCATGTGGATCTTTGGTTTTCTCAAGTCAAAAGATCCAGGCAGTTGGTAAGTTTCTCTGTGGGAATCCACTTCCTCTGCCCTGTTGCTGCGCTCATCCACCGCACAGGCCCTCCGGCAAAAAGGGCCCTGGCTCCTAGTCCCTGTTTGATTTCGAAAAGGGCGCCAATGGCGCACGGGCGCGTGTGCGGGCGCGTGCACGCGCCTCCTATGAAAAAAAAGGGGCGGGGCGGGTGGATGACGCTCGATGCGCGCCGCGGCGCTTCTGCACATGTGCAGGCGTCCCAGCATGGTTAAAAGACACAGTACAAGTGTCAGCTGGATGCAAACAGAGCTAGCAACAAACAGTGGCACACAGAGGCGGTTGATGCAGGCATCCCCATAGAAAGGCACTTTAGTGGACACCAGCTGGTATATAGCAGCATCTGTGTTAGACTATTACCAGCAAAAATTGGTGTATGACGACGGGAATACCTCAGCTTTGTGCTTAAAGGATATGTCGTCCAGACGCTCCGGAAATAGGTCTTCCAGGAAGCCAAAGGGGTCTCCATCGGGCTCTGAGGATATTGGGCATGCTTGTACTGCACCAATCTCCCCTGAGAATTCAGAGGTCAGTAGCCGTAGAAACCCCGCAGGAATGCCTGGTGCTGCGGCTGTCCCCAGTCCACCTGCTCCTGTATATATAACAGAGGAGGTTTTATCCTCAACTCTGGGAGGTTTGGAAGAGAGATTAACAGCATTGATCGCTGCTTCCCTGTCACAGGAAAAGCACGTCCGATCTCCGTCTCCTCCTTCAGAGTGCCTGTTAGTGGAGGAACAGCCCCACACAGAGATCGACCTACCTGAAGGGGATCAGGATGAGGTTGATTCAGTTATGGAGAAATCAACAGTGGAAGAACCTTTCTCAGCATCTCAGGCTGAAAGATTATGGGTTCAGTCTCTGACTAACATGGTCCGATCAGCATTTAAAATGCCTCTGGCGGAACCACCATCCACTACGGTTTCCTCGCTGGGGTCGCTAAAAGCTCCCCAGGCTGTCTGTTCCTTCCCAATCCACCCTTTATTAGAAGGGCTTATTTACCAGGATTGGGAGCATCCTGATAAAATATTTGCTCCCCCAAAGAGATTTCCGGTGATCTATCCCATGGAGGATAAGTTCATAAAAAAATGGAGGGTCCCTACAGTGGACGCAGCCATCTCTTCTGTTAACAAATCACTGACATGTCCAGTAGATAATGTTCCAATGTTCAAAGACCCAATAGATAAAAAATTGGAGTCTTTACTAAAATCTGCTTTCTCTACAGCAAGCATGGTGACACAACCTGCGGTAGCAGCGATTGGAGTCTGCCAAGCAGTGAAAGATCAGTTGAAACAAGTCTTAAGGGACTTACCAGATCAGCAGGCTCTTGCCCTAGCTGACCTGCCTAGAGCCTTGTGTTTTGCGGTGGACGCCATAAAGGATACAATCCAACAGGCCTCCCGCTTTACGCTGTCTATAGTACATATGCGTAGGCTTCTGTGGCTCAAAAACTGGTCTGCTGAAGCTCCCTGTAAAAAACTGCTGGTTAGCTTCCCATTTCATGGAGAACGCTTATTTGGAGAAGATCTGGACAAATATATCCAGAAAATTTCTGCCGGTAAAAGTTCACTCTTACCGGTTAAGAACAAGGGTAGAAGTCCTTCTTTTAAGAGGCCTACTTCTCCAGTCCCGGGCACATCGGCTGTGAAGCAGTTCCGACGGCCTCCGCGGTCAAATTCAGGGGGCAGAAATCAGGGACAATCACAGGGTAACAAGAAGCCCTGGATCAAGAGAGGTACAAAACCTCCCCCCAAGGCATGAAGCGTTGCCCCCACTCAATCGGGTGGGGGGAAGACTTCAGTTGTTCACAGAGACCTGGCGGGACACCATCAGAGACAGATGGGTGCTCTCCGCAGTAAGTCTGGGATACAAGCTGGAGTTAAAAGGCACTCCTCCTGCCCAATTTATGAGGTCAAACGTGCCAAGAGATCCCCAGAAGAGAGGATCCCTCCTTCTGGCACTAGAACAACTATTGCTCCAAGGTGTAATCATGAAGGTTCCCCTGGAAGAAAGCGGATTCGGGTTTTACTCGAACCTTTTCACAGTCCCCAAACCAAATGGGGACGTGAGGCCCATATTAAATCTAAAAGGGCTAAACAAGTTCCTAAATATCAGGACTTTTCGGATGGAGTCGATCCGATCGGTGGCCACCGCCCTACAAGGGCAGGAATGGTTAGCCTCGATCGACATAAAGGATGCTTATCTGCATATTCCCATCTTTCCGGCCCACCAGAAATTTCTACGCTTTGCAGTAGAAGGGCGCCATTTTCAGTTCAGAGCCTTACCTTTCGGTCTGGCCACAGCACCACGAGTGTTCACAAAAATTCTGGCCCCATTATTGGCCAATCTAAGAACACAGGGTGTAACGATAATGGCATATCTAGACGACCTGCTACTAATAGACCACTCAGTGGAAAAGCTGGAAGTAGCTATTCACAAGACAATCAAGTATCTGGAATATCACGGTTGGATTATCAACCGGGACAAGTCAGCTCTAAGACCAGTCAAAAGTCTGGAATACTTAGGGCTAAGGCTGGATTCAAATCAGAGAAAGATTTTCTTACCTCCAGAGAAGGTGTCGTCTTTAAAAGATTTGACCCACTTAGTGGGTACAAAAAGAAAACCATCCATACGCCTCTGCATGAGGCTGCTGGGAAAAATGGTGGCTTCATTCGAAGCGGTACCCTACGGTCAATTCCATTCAAGGAATTTGCAAAGGGCCATACTGTCAGCCTGGAACAAAAAAGTTCAGGCTTTAGACTTACCAATGTCCCTGTCCCCTTCCGTTCGCAAGAGCCTCCATTGGTGGTTGGTGCCCCAGAATCTGGAAAAAGGGAAACCCTTCAGTCCGGTTTCTTGGAAGGTAGTCACTACAGATGCCAGCCTCATAGGCTGGGGGGCAGTACTGGAGCAATGTTCTCTCCAGGGCAAGTGGTCAGAAGCAGAAAAGGCCCTGCCCATCAATCTCTTAGAGATACGAGCAGCCCGGTATGCCCTAGTAGCATGGACATCCAAACTCCAAGGGTCCCCTGTCAGAATTCAATCAGACAATGCCACAGCAGTGGCATATATCAATCACCAGGGTGGCACCAGGAGTCGTGCAGCCCAGAGGGAAGCAAATTGCATCCTGGAGTGGGCAGAAAAATATGTCCCAGCCATATCCGCGGTTTTCATCCCAGGAGTGGAAAATTGGAGAGCGAACTTTTTAAGTCGCCAACAATTATGCCCGGGGGAATGGTCTCTTCACCCCGAGGTTTTCCAGGTAATATGCCAGCGGTGGGGAACACCGGATGTAGATCTGCTAGCATCCAGATTCAACGCAAAGGTGGACAGATTTGTGTCTCGCACAAGGGATCCTCTAGCTTGCGGCTCGGATGCCCTAGTGTTCCCTTGGGATCAGTTCAAGCTGATATATGCATTCCCACCGCCACAATTGTTACCGCGATTACTCCGCAGAATCAGGGTAGAAAAGAAACCAGTGATTCTGGTGGCTCCAGCGTGGCCCCGAAGGGCATGGTACGCGGAGATTGTAAAAATGTCAGTGAGGAGTCCTTGGACCCTCCCACATCGTCCGGACCTGCTGTCGCAGGGACCGATATACCACCCTTCCTTACCAGCCCTAGGTTTGACGGCCTGGCTATTGAAGCCCACATTCTGAAAAAGAGAGGGCTCTCTAATTCTGTGGTATCTACCATGATCAATGCCAGGAAGCCGGTATCCAGGCAGATCTATTATAGGATCTGGAAAGCGTACATTATGTGGTGTGAGGCCAAGAAATGGCATCCACGTAAGTACGTGATAGGGAGGATTTTGGACTTCCTACAGTGGGCTGTAGATAGGAAGCTGGCCTTGAGTACTATCAAGGGTCAGATTTCGGCCTTGTCAATATTTTTTCAAAGGCCCTTGGCTTCGCATTCACTAGTCAAAGCTTTCATACAAGGAGTGATGTGTATTAGCCCTCCGGTTAGTATTCCCATATGTCCTTGGGACTTAAACCTGGTTCTGTCAGTTCTACAGAAACAACCGTTTGAACCATTGCAACACATTTCCTTGGTTCTTCTCACCAGGAAATTGATTTTCTTAGTAGCCGTTTGTTCAGCTAAAAGAGTATCGGAATTAGCCGCCTTGTCCTGTAAGGAGCCATATCTGGTTGTCCATAAGGACAGAGTAGTATTACGTCCTCATCCAGCCTTTCTTCCTAAGGTGGTATCGAGGTTTCATTTGAACCAAGATGTGGTTCTTCCTTCTTTTTTCCCCAAACCTAGCTCGGTAGAGGAAAAGTTATTACATTCCTTGGATGTAGTAAGAGCAGGTAACGCTTATCTAAAAGTCACTGCTCAGATTCGCAGAACGGATACTTTGTTTATTCTGCCGGAAGTCCCTAAAAAGGGTCAGGCAGCATCAAAATCCACTTTAGCCAAGTGGATTCGACAGGTCATTATACAAGCCTATGGCTTGAGAAAGAGACCGCCTCCGTTCAAAGTTAGGGCGCACTCCACAAGAGCAGTTGGAACTTCATGGGCAGTGCATCACCAGGCCTCCCTGGCTCAAGTATGTAAGGCCGCAACATGGTCTTCGGTACACACGTTTACTAGATTCTACCAGGTAGACGTTAGAAGTCAGGAGGATGTCGCCTTTGGGCGCAGTGTGTTGCAGGCCGCAAAAGATCCTCATGCCTGATGGCGCCCAGCTTATGTATCCCTCCCCTCATTTGGCATTGCTTTGGGGCGTCCCATTAGTAATGACTAAGTCGCTCTGTGTCCCATGATGTACGAAAAAGAAAAAGGGATTTTTATAACAGCTTACCTGTAAAATCCTTTTCTTGGAGTACATCATGGGACACAGAGCTCCCACCCCTCTTTTTGGGACACTTATTGCTTGGCTACAAAACTGAGGTGCTCCCGGATGGGAGGGGCTTATATAGGGGAGGGTACTTCCGGTTTGGAATTGGCCAGTGCCAACACCTGAAGGTAATCTATATAACCCATTAGTAATGACTAAGTCGCTCTGTGTCCCATGATGTACTCCAAGAAAAGGATTTTACAGGTAAGTTGTTATAAAAATCCCTTTTTTATAGCACTGATCGCTGTAAAAATGACAATGGTCCCAAAAATGTGTCCGATGTGTCCGCCATAATGTCGCAGTCACGATAAAAATCGCTGATCGCCACCATTACTAGTAAAAAAAAAATATAAAAAAAAATGCCATAAAACTACCCCCTATTTTGTAGACGCTATAACTTTTGCGCAAACCAATCAATAAACGCTTATTGCGATTTTTTTTTTTTTTTTACCAAAAATATGTAGAAGAATACGTATCGGCCTAAATTGAGCAAAAAGAACAATGTATACATTTTTTGGGGATATTTATTATAGCAAAAAGTAAAAAATATTGATTTTTTTTCAAAATTGTAGCTCTATTTTTGTTTATAGCGAAAAAAATAACCACAGAGGTTATCAAATACCACCAAAAGAAAGCTCTATTTGTCTGAAAAAAAGGACGTCAATTTTGTTTGGGAGCCACGTCGCACGACCGCGCAATTGTCAGTTAAATCGATGCAGTGCCGAATCGCAAAAAGTGGCCTGGTCTTTGACCAGCAAAATGGTCCGGGGCTGAAGTTGTTAAAAAAGATGTTTGGTCACAGCATACACTTTCATTTTTGTAACATCAGCATTATAGTGGCATCTTATTGGAAATCCAAAAAGCTTACTTGAAAAATCTCCTTTAATCTTGTGATTACTGTCTGTCTACTGATAACTTACCTTTCTTGATTCTTCGCATTCTTTGCTGCTTCTCCTTACTGTTTGCTTTCAATCTCCAAGGACTATATATCCCATGGTACTTTGCTCATACCTCACAACTGAGATGGGAACGAGTGATACCTATTAGCAAAAGTATGTAGGCATAGAACACACCCCCTGTCACGCCCCCTTAAAGGAGAATTATACAAAAAAATGATTAGTTAAACCCACAAGTGCTTTTTTTTTTACCACTACGATTTCTTTATACTGGCTTTTGAAATTTACAAATGCAAAAATTTTGAAATTGGATGAAAGGTTTAGCACTGGGAAACACTTTTTGAAAGATACAAAGTGCATTTCATATACAACTATATAGATCAGACCAAAATGAGGGGCAAATGAGGAGGAAAGAGGGACCTTGTTCCAAATCAGGGACAGTCCCTCGAAATCGGGGACAGTTGGGAGCTATGCCTTGCTGCATGCAAGCAGTTCCTGTATGGACTCCACTTCCTGGAACTCCTCCTCCTTAGCAGAGTAGTTCAGAAGGCAGGCTCTGTGAAACGTGTGACACAGCAATGTCTACATACAGAGCATAGTGAATGTGTCACAGAATTCAAGGAAGTAAAGCACAAATATTTTATTGTTTGCTTCCTATAGTTATGTAGTGCTGACAGATTACTCAGCAGTTTGCAGAATATACTATTCACCTGAAAACAAAAGGAAATACAAAATTTCAGACAGCTACGTTTCGCTAAACACAATCCTAGCCCCACAGAATAAAAAATTACCACTGCTAAGACACGACTGTGTCGTACACATCAGTTCTATGTTACAAATGAGGAAATCTTTCTGCTAACGATTTTATTCTAACATTGACTAAAGGAAGACAAATGTGTTTTAACCACTTGCTTACTGGGCACATATACCCCCTTCCTGCCCAGGCGAAATGTCAGCTTTCAGCACTGTCACGATTTGAATGACAATTGCGCGATCGTGCGACGTGGCTCCCAAACAAAATTGACGTCCTTTTTTTCCCACAAATAGAGCTTTCTTTTGGTGGTATTTGATCATCTCTGCGGTTTCTATTTTTTGCACTATAAACAAAAAAAGACCAACAATTTTGAAAAAAACACAATATTTTTTACTTCTTGCTATAATAAATATCCCAATTATTATATATATTTTTTAATATATCTTTTCTCAGTTTAGGCCGATACGTATTCTTCTACATATTTTTGGTAAAAAAATTGCAATAAGCGTATAGTGATTGGTTTGCGCAAAAGTTATAGCATCTACAAAATAGGGGCTAAAATTATGACATTTTTTTATTTTTTTACTAGTAATGGCGGCAATCAGCGATTTTTGTCAGGACTACGATATTACGGCGGACACATCAGACACTTTTGACACATTTTTTGGACCATTCACATTTATACAGCGAACCGTGCTATAAAATATGCACTGACTACTGTATTATAAATGTGACTGGCAGGGAAGGGGTTAACACTAGGGGACGATCAAGGGGTTAAATTTGTTCCCTGGGAGTGATTCTTACTGTGGGGGGAGGGGACTGACTGGGGGTGGTGACCGATGGTTGTCCCTATGTACAAGGGACACACCATCAGTCTCCTCTCCCTGACAGGACATGGATCTGTGTGTTTACACACATGCCTGCATTTGCATGCCTGCATTTGTGGTTGATATAGCTAGGCACGCGTCACATCAGTTTCCCAAAAGCTTAAAAAGTAAAGATTTGTTATAAGTACCAATTAGAATTGTAAATTGTGTCTAAGGACTCTAAGCAATACCGTGAAAGTGATGCCTTTTGTTTATAATTTTAAAAACACCAGAGCACCTCTTCAGTTGTGAGTATGCCTATGCACTCCTGTGCCAACAGGTTCAGGCCTCATGCACACCCTCTAAACACAATTCTATGTTAGCCTATGTGGCCATGCACATCAGGCATTTAGATTAATATTTTAAGAGCAGCATTTAAAGGCATAAGGAAAAAAAAAACACCAAAGGTGCATTTAGAGAGAAGCGTATGAATATAATTTACGCGCATATGAACGGAAATGTATTTTAATAGCCAGAAAGTTCTGGCAGAAAAAATCCAGCATATTTGGAGCATTAATTTATAGGCCCGTGTGCATGAGGCCTCAAAGCTGTATGTCTGCAATGTGAAATATAAGGCACTGCTGCCTCTGAATGCTAGTCTCATTAGATTTGGTGAGATTTTTTTGGGTGATGTCACTACTGTGCTGCTCACTGTTATCCTTGGAGGCTCTGACATGAGGAATCAAGTTCTGCCACTACCAAGATAGAACAAAACATGATAAGCCATTAATGGGGGGAAAATATCAGCTGCAGGGAGACCACAGTCAGTACTGGGGACTAGTTGTTTGCTTTCTGCTTGCCATTTTTTTAGGCACAAGTTTCAGAGTTGAGCTTAAAGAATTTGTAAAATAGTCCTTAATGCATTTGCTACCAGTTGATGATTTTGAATTCCGAACCGAACAATTTCTACCGGTAAGTTTTTCTTTTGTTACATAATCTGTTTGAAAAAAGACACAAGTACATCTAGTTCAATCAAGAAAAGGGGGGAAAAAAAATATAGAAATTTTACAATGCTGTATACACAACCCCTATACTCATAGTTGATCCAGAGGAGGAAAAAAAAAGAAACCCCGGCAAAGCATGATTTAATTTGCTCCAGCAGAGAAAAAAATTCCTTCCTGATCCCCAAGAGGCAATTGGATATTCCCTGGATCAACTTTAACTATAAATATCAGTTTCCAGTTATATTATTATGTACATTTACTAAAGAATCCAGGCCTTTTTTAAAGCAATCTACTGAGCTGGACAGAACCAGTTCTTAAGGGAGTCTATTCCACATTTTCACAGCTCTTACTGTGATGAAGCCTTTCCGTATTTTATATCTTTTCCTCTTTCTGTTAAAAATATAAGTCTTTTCCTCCAGACATAAAGAGTCCCCCCTTGTCCTCTGTGATGACATTTAAAGTGAATAACTCAACACCAAGTTCACTATATGGACCACTTATACAGTATCCCACAAAAGTGAGTACACCCCTCACATTTTTGTAAATATTTTATTATATATTTTCATGTGACAACACTGAAGAAATTACACTTTGCTACGATGTGAAGTAGTGAGTGTACAGCTTGTATAATTGTGTACATTTGCTGTCCCCTCAAAATAACTCAACACACAGCCATTAATGTCTAAACCGCTGGCAACAAAAGTGAGTACACCTCTAAGTTAAAATGTCCATATTGGGTCCAATTAGCCATTTTCCCTGCCCGGCCTTATTCGTTAGTGTTACAAGATCTCAGGTGTGAATGGGGAGCAGCTGTGTTAAATTTGGTGTTATCCCTCTCACTCTCATACTGGTCACTGGAAGTTCATCATGGCACCCCATGGCAAAGAACTCTCTGAGGATCTGAAAAAAAGAATTGTTGCTCTACATAAAGATGACATAGGCTATAAGAAGATTGTCAAGGCTCTGAAACTGAGCTGCAGCACGGTGGCCATACAGCGGTTTAGCAGGAAATTGAGTGCATGTGCTCAGCGTCGTATCTAGAGGTTGTCTTTGGGAAATAGACGAATGCATGCTGCCAGCATTGCTGCAGAGGTTGAAGGGCTGGGGGTTCAGCCTGTCAGTGCTCAGACCATACCCTGTAACACTGCATCAAATTGGTCTGCATGGCTGTCGTCCCAGAATGATGCACAAGAAAGCCTGCAAACAGTTTGCTGAAGACAAGCAGACTAAGGATGTTGATTACTGGAACCATGCACTGTGGTCTGATGAGATCAAGATAAACTAATTTGGTTCAGATGGTGTCAAGCGTGTGTGGTGGCAACCAGGTGAGGAGTACAAAGAGAGGTGTGTCTTGACTACATTCAAGCATGGTGGTGGGAGTGTCATGGTCTGGGGCTGCATGAGTGCTGCCGGCACTGGGAAGCTACAGTTCATTGAGGGAACCATGAATGCCAACATGTACTGTGACATACTGAAGCAGAGCATGATCCCCTCCCTTCGGAGACTGGGCTGCAGGGCAGTATTCCAACATAATGACACCAAACACACCTCCAAGACGACCACTGCCTTGCTAAAGAAGCTGGGGGTAAAGGTGATGGACTGGCCAAGCATGTCTCCAGACCTAAACCCTATTGCGCATCTGTGGGGCATCCTTAAACAGAAGGTGGAGGAGCACAAGGACTTAAACATTCACCAGCTCCGTGATGTCTTCATGGAGGAGTGGAAGAGGACTCCAGTGGCAACCTGTGAAGCTCTGGTGAACTCCATGCCCAAGACTGTTAAGGCAGTGTTGGAAAATAATGGTAGCATCACAAAATATTGACACTTTGGGCCCAATTTGGACATTTTCTCTTAGGGGTGTACTCACTTTTGTTGCCAGCGATTTAGACATTAATGGCTGTGTGTTGAGTTATTTTGAGGGGGCAGCAAATTTACACTGTTATACAAGCTGTACACTCACTACTTTACATCGTAGCAAAGTGTAATTTCTTCAGTGTTGTCATATGAAAAGATATAATAAAATATTTACAAAAATGTGAGGGGTGTACTCACTTTTGTTAGATACATGTTGATCATTTCCTCCCTCAATCTCCTCTTCTCAAGAGAGAATAAATTTATTTCCTCTAATCTTTCCTCATAGCTGAGCTCCTCCATGCCTCTTATCAGTTTGTTTGCCCTTCTCTGCACTTTCTCCAGTTCCCCGATATCCTTTTTGTGAACTGGTACCCAAAATTTAACTGCATATTCCAGATGAGGTCTTACTAATGTTTTGTACAGAGGCACAATGCTATCTCTCTCTCTCTCCATCTCTCTCTCTCTCCTTCTCTCTCTCTCTCTCCCTCCCTCTCTCTCTCCCTCTCTCCTATACCTCTCTCCTATACCTCTCTTAATGCAAGAACTCGTTTTCTGGAGAAGTTTATTATGTTGCACTAGATAAGTTGAAATGTTGAAAATACAGCATACTGGTATGTTTTTTAATATTTTGATAAATGATTGACATTCCATTTTTGTGCAGTTGCTTTTTCTGGAAGTAACAATACAGTGGGGACAGGAGAATGATTAGATGAGGGAGGTCATCACTCTGCATGTAATAGATCCACTATCCCCACTGCTGCAGGTCATACATGGATGTCAGCGAGTGGAGAAATTTAAGTAGGACATGTACTAGTTTAATTCAATCCTTCACAGACATCATCTTTGCCTAGTGGCCATAGAGACAAGTCATCTTTTATTGCAGAGATATCCTTGATTTCTTAGAGAACTGAAGATGGTTCCCCATCTCTCTCTAGTTTTAAAGGAAGAAAAGATTTCTGTTTGCTTAGTGTTTTTGCCCTTGATCTACTTATAATGTGTCTTGAAGGAGGTCAGATTATTCATTCTAAAAAATCAACCTTCCAAAGCGATGAAAATGTTCACATTGCTAGTGGGTGGAGTACCCTGTGTCAGACACATTACAGATCAAGTCTGCTGGATAGCAGTTACATCACCTTAGCCCCTTATGTTATGTGTTCTTTTACAGAGTTGTATTTGGTACAAAAGTGCCCCATTAGCTTAAAAAAATGAAATTGTTCGATATGAAAATATGATGCAGAACTGACTAAGCTTAAGCTGGGATAGCTCTAAGGCTACAAATATTAACAATGGGATCTTGGTGTTTAATTGATCTTATCTCAGCTATGCTCATTGCCCGATGTTTTAGATACAGTGTGTTATTAAGCATGCTTTACTTGCCTTTACATCGGTTACAGTTGAGCTGAATGTAACAAAAAGTTAGTTTTGCCACTTGAAATTGTTTTAAAACCGTATGATGCAATCTAGAATGCTTCTTTAAATTTAACTATCATGACTGGCTTTCCTGAATTATGTAATAGTGTTATTTATTTTATTCTTTCCTTATTTTCAGTATCTGGAATCATTGTTTCAACTACTTTTCCAACTACTTCAGCAAGTTACAGAATGTGACACAAAAATGCAGGTTCTCCATGTGCTGTCATGCGTCATAGAGAGGGTCAATGTGCAGGTGACTATCACTTTTGGAATAGTTCAGATAATTATTGGAATATTAACTGGGCATATGTTGCACATCCTGTTTTTGATTTTGATGTATTATACAAATGGAACAATACATTGCATCAGGGTTCAACTCCAAACCAGGTCTTGATTTCCCTGTGGGGTTTATGTCTGTTTTTTTTTTCTTGGATTTTGATGCATAAAGTATCATGCCAGTAGCACTGTCTGTGGAAATGAAGGTCAAAGGTCTCCTAATACAAAGCCTGCTAGTCAGAACAGTACTAAGTCATATACTGTTGGACCCTCATTTGTCAGATTTTGCCTGAGCAGTATGAATTAGTATGTAAGTGTGAAAAGCAGATGCATGTGTACGTTCTATCCATAATGTCTACAAAATGGAATCCGTTTTTTTCCTGTCTTCCACTTCATTCTGGACTTCATGCAATGTAAATCTAACACAAACAAGTTCACAAATTGTGCATTACAGAAGCAATTGTGGTTTAATATGGTATGGCTTATTCTTAGCCTGGCCTTGGACCTCACTGTTGTAGTATGTCATTTGAAATCATGAATTTAGCCACAGATGTAGGCAGACCTGTATATATCAATGTATTCAGTAAAGCAGTATTTAAAAAAATAAATCTGGCATTCTCTTCGGTCCATTTACGGGCACAGCTCTTCCTTAGTCTTAATCATCGGGTTATAGTGCCACCTTCAGGAGTAAGACACTAGGCAGAAAAGAGAACACAGCACTGCCTATGGGCAGTCCTAGCTGGTAGTAAACCCCTTCCCTTCTCTAGGCAGCCTAGTTTTCTCTGCCTAGTGTAAGTAATTAAGATTTAGCACCCTGCTGGAACCTGTGTTTCCATAGCTTCCTTTCCCGTTTTTGTGGAGCGCTTCAGTCAACCCCCAAATCCCCCCGCCCCCAACTGTCATAACAGTGCCTTGTAAAAGTATTCATACCCCTTGAAATTTTCCACATTTTGTCATGTTTCAACCAAAAACGTAGATGTGTTTTATGTGATAGACCAACAAAAAAGTGGCACATAGTTGTGAAGTGGAAGGAAAATGATAAATGGTTTTCAATTTTTTTACAAATAAATATGTGAAAAGTTTGGCGCGCTTTTGTATTCAGATTCCCTAAATCAATACTTTGTAGAACCACATTTCTCTGCAATTACAGCTGCAAGTCTTTTTTGGGGATGTCTCTACAAGCTTTGTACATCTAGAGAGTGAAATTGTTGCCCATTCTTCCTTGCAAAATAGCTCATGCTCTGTCAGATTGGATGGAGAGCATCTGTGAACAACAATTTTCAAGTCTTGCCACACATTGGGTTTAGGTCTGGACTTTGGGCCATTTTAACACCTGAATATCCTTTGATCTAAACCATTTCATCGTAGCTCTGGCTGTTTGTTTAGGGTTGTTGTCCTGCTGGATGGTGAACCTCTGCCCAAGTCTCAAGTCTTTTGCAGACTCTAATAGGTTTTCTTCTAAGATTGCCCTGTATTTGGCTCCATCCATCTTCACAAAACATGATGCTGCCACCACCATGTTTCACAGTGGGGATGGTGTGTTCAGGGTGATGTGCAGTGTTAGTTTTCTGCCACACATAGCATTTTGCTTTTAGGTCAAAAAGTACATTTTGGTCTCCTCTGACCAGAGCACCTTCTGCCACGTGTTTAGTGTCCCCCACATGGCGTCTCGCAAATTGCAAACGGGACTTCTAATGGCTTTCTTTCAACAATGGCCTTCTTACCACTCTTCCATAAAGGCCAGATTTGTTAAGATTTGTTAAGTGCGTGACTAATAGTTGTCCTGTGGACAGATTCTCCCACTTGAGCTGTGGATCTCTGCAGCTCCTCCAGAGTTACCATGGATGTCTTTGGCTGCTTCTCTGCTTAATGCTTTCCTTGCCTGGCCTGTCAGTTTAGGTGGACGAACGTGTCTTGGTCAGTTTGCAGTTGTGCCATACTCTTTCCATTTTCGGATGATGTATTGTACAGTGCTCCATGAGATGTTCAAAGCAAAGTTTTTTTAAACCCTAACCCTGCTTTAAACTTCTCCACAACTTTATCCCTGACCTTCATGATGCGGTTTGTTCACTAAGGTTCTCTAACAAACCTCTGAGGGCTTCACAGAACAGCTGTATTTTTACTGAGATTAAACTACACACAGCTGGACTCTATTTACTAATTAGGTGACTTCTGAAGGCAATTGGTTCCACTAGCATTTAGTTAGGGGTGTCAGAGTAAAAGGGGCTAAATACAAATGCATGCTACACACTTCAAATATTTATTTGTAAAAAAATGTAAATACCATTTATCATTTTCCTTACACTTCATACTTATTTGCCACTTTGTTTTTTTTCTATCGCATAAAATCCCAAAATGTATGTTTTTGGTTGTAACATGACAAACTGTGGAGAATTTTAAGGGGTATGAATACTTTTTTTCAAGTACTGTACTTCTATGTTTCTGAGTGTGTGCCTGGAAATAAATATACCGTATATACTCGAGTATAAGCCGAGTTTTTCAGCACATTTTTTTTGCACTGAAAATGCCCCCCTTGGCCTATACTCGAGTCACCTTTTTGCGCCTGATCTCCCGGACTTTGTGGACACGGTACCAGCCGGCCGTAGGTCCCCTGGACCCCAAACTTGGCACACATGTAGCCCCACTCTTCCTCTACAAGTGCGCAAAGCTTGTTGTCCAGGGGACCTACGGCCATGGGAGCATCGATTTTTCAAAGCCGGGCACCCCTTCTATAGACTCCCATGTTAAACGGTAATTTCTCCGGTGACTTTGGGGACCCGGTACTGGCCGGTAGTAGGTCCCCTGGACCCGAAACTTGGCACACATGTAGCCCTATTTCTCCTCTAAGTGTACAAAGTTTTTTGTCTGGGGGACCCACGGCCGGGGAGCACCGGTTTTTCAAATCCGGGCACCCCTTCCATAGACTCCCATGTTAAACGTCAGTCTAGTCATGGACACAGTGAGGCATGGACACAGTGAGGCATGCACATGGACACAGTGAGGCATGCAGATGGATACCCTAGGCTTATTCTCGATTCAATACGTTTTACCAGTTTTTTGTGGTAAAATTAGGTGCCTCGGCTAATATTCGGGTCGGCTTATACTCGAGTATATACAGTAAATTATTTGGTTAAGCCCATCTTTTGCAAAGATTAAAATAAACCTGTCAATTCAAATTAAGGTTATGATGGGAAATAAGTACATAGGCAGAGTGGTTACCTTCTGTGACAACCACATAGCAAAACTTACACTAAGTCAAGAGATACAGACAGCTGATGATGTATGAAAAAGATTCCCTAGAGAAGTCAGGCTTGTCACTATATATCCTTTAATATGATGGGTGACCTTATAAACCAATATGGAGGTCTTAACCACTTACGGACCGACAACCGTCATTATACGTTGGCTATTTGAAGAGGGATATCGTTATGGCAGCAGGTTCGGTATCCTCTTCTTCAGCGGTGGCCTGCTTTCAGATAAAAGTGGTCTCTGTGGTGGATTCACCGCAAGATCACGTTTATCGGCTGCGGGCAAGGGCACCGCGCTCCGCTGTCCTCCACCGCTTACCAGAACCGCCGGCAGCGGTGGTATGGAGCTGTGTGTGGTATGGAGCTGAGTAAGGGGAAGATGGGCCCCCACCCGTCTCCATACCATTGCAGGGCAGAAGCGACGTCAAAACTGGTGCGTTCACACTGGTGCGTTTTGACATGCGATTTGGCATGTCAAATCTCATGTCAAAATGGCGGTATTTGCCGCAAATTGCCGGCAATGGCACCGTCCTAATCGGTGCGACGCTGCATCTGCGGCGCTGCACCGATTTCAAAAAGTAGTTTCTGTACTACTTTTTGCGATTTCGGGCAGCGATTTACATTGACATCTGTGCAGAAACCTGCACAGATGTCTTTGTAATCGCAGCTGAAATCGGGACTGCCAGCGAGAGTGAAATCGGGCGAGTTCAGCTGAACTCGCACGGCTTCACTCCCGCAGCCCTGTGTGAACCTGGGCTTAAAGAGATTTTGTGAGGTATCGCTGCGATCGGTAGAGCTAGAACAATAATTCTAGCCCTAGACCTCCTCCTCTGTTACTCAAATAATTGAGCCTGTAGATTTTTTTAAACGTTGCATATGGAGATTTTTAGGAGTAAAAGTTTGTCGCCATTCCACGAGCGGGCGCAATTTTGAAGCGTGACATGTTGGGGATCAATTTACTCGGCGTAACATTATCTTTCACAATATAAAAAAAATTGGACTAACTTTACTGTTGTCTTATTTTTTAATACAAAAAAAGTGTATTATTTTAAAAAAAAAAGTGCACTTGTAAGACCGCTGCGCATATACGGTAAGACAAAAGCAGCGCAAATTTTTATTATGAACTAATAAAAACAAAATTGAAAAAAAAAATCAATGGTTAGAAAAAGGTGAAAAAAAAAAAGTGAGAACGGGAAGAATGAGTTATTGAGAACTGATTAGGGTAAATAATGGTTAATAGGGAGCTGAATAGGAAATTTATCTTTTTTATTTTTTATTCATTTTTCTTGTCATGTTGCTTTGCCTAGATTCAAATACAGATTGAAGCTTATCCCTAGGTTCTGCAGATGAATGAAAGTAAATAACAAATATAACAGTGTTGGGCTCCCTTCACGCCAGTGGTAGTGTTTACCACTGCCCTGAAAAGCCATTCATGATGAATTGTTTTTCTGAGGACGGTGAAAGTAGGTTTACAGACTTTCAGTAGGTGATACTGCCCCTCCTGATACCTGTTTTTTTTTTTTTTGGTGGGGACTTTTTTTCATTGGTTTACTGCTGAATAGCAGTTTTACATTGTGGGAATGTGCCAAAACTGTGAACCAAACATTTAGTTCATGGTTGCAGCGATGTCTCCTTCACTTTTGTTGTATAATTTGTCAGGTAGTTCTATCTCTTGACCTCTGTATGTAGCGCTAAAACTGCCTTGCCATGATCTAAACTAAAGCATCTATACCCCCGAGCAGTACCATATCAGATTGTAGGTGGGCAGTTGAGGTTGGTAAAATCACAGATTGACCTCTTCTTTTTTTTTTTCCTCCCCTTTGCCACCAGTGTGAAAGGAGCCTAATGCGGCCTGCACACATAGGTTGAACTCCAAACGAGTTTTCTTTAGAAAATCAGGAATTTAGTACGTTTTGTGATCCGAGCCTTCAATTTCACCTCATGTTGCTACAGAAAATAATTTTCATGGCTGGGAATTTTCTTTTCTTGTGCTCATGCGCATTTGTTTTTCAATTATATTTCTCGCACGATTTTTCCCATCATTTATTAGAAAATCATTGGTTTTTCAAAACATTTCTAACATGCCCAGTCACTTAAATTCGATGGCTGCACAAAAATCAGCCATTGCTGTGGCCTACTAATGGAGCGAAATTCTAACGAAAATTCTTAGATTTTCAAAAGAAAATTATTTCGGAATTTGACACGTGCATGGCCAGCCTTAATTTGTAAACACTTTGTCTTGGATATGAACATTGTTTGTAAACACTTTGTCAGGCAGTCGGTTTATTGACAGCAGCAGCAGCCTCTAATTAGGGGATGTGGCAGCGGGACAGAAAGACTAGAGCGTGCTACATGTACATTGTTTTTTGAACAGGTGTAGCATGTCTAGTGTCCTCAATTGGTTAAGCTGTTGAATTTTATATGCTAGGGCTGAGTTTTCTATCCAATACAGCTTTTCAGCTTTGCTTCTCTTTGGTGGTCATACTACATTTCGATCTTTCATGTCTGCCTTAAATAAAGAATTCACGGTGTAAATGTTTTTTCACTCCCAGTATGTTTCCAAGAGTATTTCCTTTTAAGATTCCAGCTTGTATCATTCATTGTCATAATGGTTTCATGTATAAAAAAAAAAGGCATGCTTTGGGAAGCAATTAATTTTAATTGTAACTTCTATACATTTTTTAAGCAATGATCTAACAAGACCATGAAAGGTATTGGTTCTGCCAGGGTTATAGAAGTACATTTCTGAAAGTTCTTAGGGTCTTGGGGTCTTGATGTTATAGCTGGTTAAGATCATTAAATTCTGCTAATATTTTAAATGCCTGCACCTACCTGGAGATGGCTAATGATCTCACACAAATTGTTTTCAAGTTTAGTAATTTGAAGGTAATACTGTGATGGGACAGATGGAACTGTACAACTTTATTCTTTCAAAAAAGCTTATTCACATATTCCTATCGTGAACCTTCCCACTATCCAAAAACTAATAACTAGCACACGCCAGTGTTAATTTTCGTCAAATTTCGATTTAGTTTTAGTCATATACTTTTGATTAAATGCCATTTTAGTTTTAGTCGTATTTTAGTTATCTGAATTGTTTTAGCTTTAGTCATATTTTAGTTGACTAAAATAGTGTTAATTTCATTGACCAAAATAACACTGGTACACACGATATGGATATTGGACGAATGTCAGTTTATTTTTTTTTTCATGCTAGTCTTCTATCGAAAACCAATAGGTTACTAAAGTTACGAAAATTCTCAGAAGACAGAATACAACTTGGGAAGTAAAGGAATGTATACTAAAATTGTCCATTCCGTTATCCTAAGAGAAAAATGTTTGTGCTCGTGCTTTCGAAAATTTTCACTTGAACTGTCCTGATGGGCTCTTGAAAGCTGTGTACTAATCGTCAGATTTATTGCTTCATCACTCCAAAAGCCGGATTTTTCGTCCGATTTTCTCATCTTGTGTACTAGGCACAAGAAAAGGCTTTTAAAATGTTAACACCCATATTAAATTTAAGCTGATATTTATAGAAACACAGGAGTTATTACTATTTTTTATTGACTTACCAGTTCACATGCTACCATGTTAATCCTGCACTTTCAAATACTATCTTGTCTATGATCATTGACTTAGTAAATCGTGAATTCAATTGATGAGTATGATGACTTAGAAAATAAAATGCTGCAGATAAAAAGTACAGGTAGAGGAGCACATACCTGCAACAGCCTCCATATTTCTGCGGTTAGGGCTGAATCAAGGGCGTATCTATCATGAGGCAAACAAGGCGTTTGCCTTGTGCAGCTTTTTTCAGGGCTCCGCCCCCAAACCCTCACCCCCTCACCATCCGTGCAAGTGGTCAGAAAGAAATCTGGAGTGGTGTCACAGAAGAGCAGGGAAGAAAGCTATGCGGAGCTCACACACTCCAATGACCATGGATGTAGTCAAGGCAGGCACTGCCTGAGGGCCCCATTAGAGGATCCTGGGAGGACGGGGTGGAATGGATGGAGTAAGTGGGCTGATCCTGTGAGGAGAGAGAGAGGCTATGAGAGCCTGGGGGGGAGGACACACCCTGAACCGGTAAGAGAATTCAGGGCAGGGGTGGGCATTGGTTCAGCAACACCACCGACAAGTAGGCTGCCTGTGTGACTTGCTTTACTCATGTCCCTTGTGTCAGTGAGAACAGCGACTCTGATACATTTCCTACACTGCTATTTACATATCTCCCAGCAGGATGTCTGGCTGCTGTTTCATCCAAATGCAGCCAATTGTTCTGCTGTCCTCTCAGCCATGTACTTACCTCCTCCTTAAGTCCAGGCTGTGCAGGAAGTACATTGTGCAGCCTGGAGAATGAAATGTCTGCTGGAGCAAGGGTGGTAAGAGCCATTGGCCCCTCTTGTCACCGTTGTACATTGAACCCTTTTTACCATCAATGGTGAATATATGTGCAGTGGGGGTACAGCAATGCAACATGTGTGCAGTGATGGAACATGTGTACAGAGAAGTACAGCCATGGAACGTGTGCAGTGATGGAATATGTGTACAGGGAAGTACAGTGATGGAACATGCGAGGTGGAGCACCGCGTGTGTGTGTGTGTGTGCGCGTGTGCGCGCACTGTACTTCATATAATAGGGGCCCCCTGTGTCCTGAGCAGGGACAGTGTACTCATAATGGGGGACCCCCTCTCATGTGGATCAGGGGAACTGCACTCCTTATATTGAGAGACTCCTGTGTGTCCTGAGGATGGGGGGCATTGTACGTATAATGGGGACCACCTATGTGACCTGAGGATGGGGAGCTCAGTTCATCTTATAATGAGGAACCTCCTGTATGAACTGGGGATGGAGGCTTTGTACACCTTGTAATGAGGCGCACACTTTGTGACCTGAGAATTAGGACTTATTGTGCTTTATAAGTGGGGATCCCCTTTTTTGCCTGAGTGGGGGCTCTGTGTGCCTTTTAATAAGGGGTCCACTTTGTGACCTGAGGATGAGCATATATTCTGCACTTTACAATGGGGAGAAAGGGAAGTTTGGGGGCCAGGGAGGATGTGTGAGCTGAATGTGGGTGCTGGGAGTGTATGGGGTGAGTGTGGAAACAAGGTGTCTCTCTTCCCCCACCTCTTTCCCTCCTCCCTTTCCCGCTCTCCCCCTGCCTCTTTCTCTCCCCCCACCACCCTTTCTCCCCCCTCTCTTTCTCTCCCTTCACTTTATCCCCCTCTACTTTCTCCCCCTCTCTCTTTCACCCCCTCCTCTCTCCCCTACTTCCATTTCTCTCCTTTTCCATGTCCCCAATTTCCCTCTCCTGCCTATTTTTTTCTTTTCTCCTAGCGGGGGAGGGGGGCAGCACTGTGGCAGACTAGCCAGGGGAGGTTGGGGGGGTGCACTGTGGCAGTCCTCCAGAGACCCTGCATAGCAACCAGACACTCGCATAGCAGATGGGGGTAGACCCAATATACACCACTGGGCGGGATGCCAAGCTGTTGTGAAAAGGAAAGTTCTGGCACTTCCCTGATGGTGCTGATTTTTTCGCACTTTTTCCTACATTATTCTGATTGAACAGTGAGGTATCCCATCATAGTGATGGGCCAGAAGCAGCAAGCGAGTGGGTATCAGAGCTTTTCTTGGGAATTCGCCCTGTGACTGCTGGAGGTATGTGCCCTTCCAGGTGCATTTCTATGTGCAGGCTTTTGGAGACTGCTGGAAGTATGTGCATTTCTAGGTGCTGGAGGTATGTGCATTTCTAGGTGCTGGAGGTATGTGCATTTCTAGGTGCTGGAGGTATGTGCATTTCTAGGTGCTGGAGGTATGTGCATTTCTAGGTGCTGGAGGTATGTGCATTCCTAGGTGCTGGAGGTATGTGCATTCCTAGGTGCTGGAGGTATGTGCATTCCTAGGTGCTAGAGGTATGTGCATTCCTAGGTGCTGGAGGTATGTGCATTCCTAGGTGCTGGAGGTATGTGCATTCCTAGGTGCTGGAGGTATGTGCATTTCTAGGTGCTGGAGGTATGTGCATTTCTAGGTGCTAGAGGTATGTGCATTTCTAGGTGCTGGAGGTATGTGCATTTCTAGGTGCTGGAGGTATGTGCATTCCTAGGTGCTGGAGGTATGTGCATTCCTAGGTGCTGGAGGTATGTGCATTCCTAGGTGCTGGAGGTATGTGCATTTCTAGGTGCTGGAGGTATGTGCATTTCTAGGTGCTGGAGGTATGTGCATTTCTAGGTGCTGGAGGTATGTGCATTTCTAGGTGCTGGAGGTATGCGCATTTCTAGGTGCTGGAGGTATGCGCATTTCTAGGTGCTGGAGGTATGCGCATTTCTAGGTGCTGGAGGTATGCGCATTTCTAGGTGCTGGAGGTATGTGCATTTCTAGGTGCTGGAGGTATGTGCATTTCTAGGTGCTGGAGGTATGCGCATTTCTAGGTGCTGGAGGTATGCGCATTTCTAGGTGCTGGAGGTATGCGCATTTCTAGGTGCTGGAGGTATGTGCACGTTCTAACAGCAGATTTTCTTTTTCGTACATCACGGGACACAGAGCGACATAGTCATTACTAATGGGATTATATAGATACCGTCAGGTGCTGGCACTGGCAACTTCCAAAACCGGAAGTACCCTCCCCTATATAAGCCCCTCCCATCCGGGAGCACCTCAGTTTTTTGCCAGTGTCTAAGGTGTTGGCCAAGAAGAAACATGTGTTTTTCACTGAGCTTGCGTACAGGTTCTTTTGGGCCTCAGTAAGCTATTCCGGATCCGACCAAAAAAGCTTCATAGCTAAACGGTCGGTACCCGGGCCTTGCAGAGAAGAGCAAGGTTTTGCCTGTAATGCTTCTCTTAGGAGAGCTGGACCCTGGGATCCAGAGCTCTGGTCATACCCACGACCAAGATGTTTTCTGTGCAGGGTGCTATACAGGTCCAGGGGAGTGGAATCCTTGGGAACCCGGTCCCTGAAGGTTTGATTACAATGCCTGCCGTGATAGGTGAAGTTTGGGCTTTTGTGGACCAAACAAAGTCCTGCGGCGGGGAACAGGTAAGTGGGGGCCCCCAGGAACTTGGTTCTATTGGGGGACCCCCAAGCCTAATTTGTCTTTCTGTCTGTTACCTAATGGTATTCCCGCAAAATTCTGTGCATGCCTGTAACTACTAAAAAAATGTAATAATTTTTAATGGTGGTCAAGAAAAAAAAAAAAAAAAATTTTTTTTATATATATTTAATATATTAGACTGCGGTACCTGTGTTTGTCCACTAGAGGCCGCTGTGGAATGTTTTCTTGTCATGTGGACTAGCTTCTTCTCAGCAGAGCAAAGTCCAGGCAGATGGTGAGTTCTCTTATAGGAAACTGCTTCCTCTGCCATGTTGCAGTGTTTGTCCATCCCCCGGCCTGCGGCAAAGAGGGGCCCTGGCTCCTGTCCCTTGTTACCATAGTTGAAATTAGCGCCGAAGGCGCACGCGCGCGTGCGCGTGCACGCGCCTCTATATATAGAGGTGAGCCGGGAAAGGGGGCGGAGCCTGGGGGGATGACGCTCTGTGCGCGCCGCAGCGCTTCTGCGCATGTGCGGGCGTCCCAGCAGTTTTAAAAAAACCACAATATTGTAGTGAGCTGGCTATGAAGTACAGAGACAGAGCTGGCAACATTTAAAGGCATACAGCAAGCGGTTGATACAGGCATCCCCTAGAAAGGCACATTAGTAGACACCAACTGTGATATAGCAGCAATTGTGCTAGACTATTCTCAGTAAAAGTGGTGTATTACGGCTGGAATACCTCAGCTTTAGGCTTAGGAATATGCCGTCCAGAAGCTCCGGAACTGAATCTTCCAGGAAGCGAAGGGGGTCTCATCGGGCTCTGAGGATCTTGGGCATACTTCTGCTGCACCAGTCTCCCCTGAAGTTCAGAGGTAAGTGACCGTAGAGACCCCGCAGGGGTACTTGGTACTGTGGCTGTCCTCAGTCACCTGCTCCTGTGTATGTAACAGAGGAGGTTTTTTCCTCAGCTCTGGGAGGATTAGAGAGAGATTGTCAACATTTATCGCTGCCTCCCTGTCAGGGAAAGCACGCCCGATCTCCGTCTCCTCCTTCAGAGTGCCTGTTAGCAGAGCAACAGTCCCATACAGGGATCGACCTGCCTGAAGGGGATCAGGATGAGGTTGATTCTGTTATAGAGGAATCAACAGTGGGGGAACCTTTTCTCAGCATCTCAAGCTGAAAGATTATGGGTTCAGTCTCTGACTAACATGGTCCGATCAGCATTTAAAAATGCACCTTGCGGAACCATCAACCACTACTGTATCCTCGTTGGGGTCGCTAGAAGCCCCCAGACTGTTTGTTCTTTTCCACTTCACCCTTTACTGAAAGGGCTCATTTACCAGGATTGGGAACGTCCTGAGAAAATATTTATTCCCCCAAGAGATTTCCGGTGGTCTATCCCATGGAGGATAAGTTCATCAAAAAAAAAAAAAAAAAATGGAAGGTCCCTACAGTGGACGCAGCCATCCAACCATTGTATGTATAAATCACTGACATGTCCAGTGGATAATGTCCAAAGGTTCAAGAACCCAATAAATAAAAGATTGGAGTCCTTATGAAAATCTGCTTGGTGATACAACCAGCAGTAGCAGCTATTGGGGTCTGCTAAGCAGTGAAGGATCAGTTGAAACAGGTCTTGAGGGACTTGACAGATCAGCAGGCTTTGCCCTAGCTGATCTACCTAGAGCCTTAGGCTTTGCGGTTGACGCCATAGAGGATTCAGTCCATCAGGCCTCCCGCCTTACGCTGTCTATAGTACATACGCGTAGGCTCCTATGGCTCAAAAACTGGTCTGCTGAAGCTCCCTGTAAAGAATGGCTGGTTAGCGTCCCATTCCATGGTGAACGCTTATTCAGGGAAAACCTGGACAAATATATCCAGAAAATTTCCAGCGGTAAAAATACGCTCTTGCCGGTTAAAAGCAGAGTTAGAGGTCCCTCTTTAAGAGGCCTGCTTCTCCAGTCCCTGGGGCATCGGCTGTGTAACAGTTCCGACGGCCTCCTCGGTCAAATCCCGGGGGTAAAAAACAGGGACAGTAGCAGGGTAATGAGAAACCCTGGGTCAGGGGAGGTACAAAACCTCCCCCAAAGTTAAATTCATTGAAGCCCCCACTCAGTCGGGTGGGGGGAGGACTCCAGTTGTTCGCAAGAGACCTGGCGGGACACGATCAAGACAGATAGGTGCTCTCCGCAGTAGGTTTGGGATACAGTTTGGAGTTAAAAGGCTCTCCTCCTTCCCATTTTTGAGGTCAAACGTGCCAAGGGATCCCCGGAAGCGAGAGTCCCTCCTGTTGGCACTAGAACAACTATTGCTCCAAGGAGTAATTATGGAGGTTCCCCTGGAAGAATGAGGGTTCGGGTTTTACTCAAACCTCTTTACAGTCCCGAAGCAAACGCGGACGGGAGGCCCATATTAATTCTAAAAGGGCTATACAAATTCCTGTATATCAGGTCTTTCCGATGGAGTCGATCCGATCGGTGGCCACTGCCCTACAAGGGGAGGATTGGTTAGCCACGATCGACATCAAAGATGCTTATTTGCACATTCCCATCTTTCCAGTCCACCAAAAATTTCTACGCTTTGCAGTAGAAGGGCGCCATTTTCAGTTCAGAGCCTTACCCTTCGGTTTGGCCACAGCACCACGAGTGTTTACAAAAATTCTGGCCCTTTATTGGCCAATCTAAGAACACAAGGTGTAATGATAATGGCATATCTGGATGACTTGTTGCTGATAGACCACTCAGTGAAAAAACTAGACAAGACGATCAAGTATCTGGAATCTCACGGTTGGATTATCAACCGAGACAAGTCAGCCCTAAAAACCAGTCAAAAGTCTGGAATACTTGGGGCTAAGGTTGGATTCAGGCCAGAGAAAAATATTCTTGCCTCGAGGAAAGGTGTTGTCTTTGAAAGATTTGATCCACTTAGTGGGTACAAAAAAGACAGCCGTCCATACGCCTGTATATGAGGCTGCTGGGAAAGATGGTGGCATCATTCGAAGCAGTACCCTACGGTCAATTCCATTCAAGGAATTTGCAAGGGGCCATACTGTCAGCCTGGAACAAAAAAGTTCAGGCCCTAGACTTACAATGTCCTTGTCCCCTTCCGTTCGCAAGAGCCTCCGTTGGTGGTTGGTTCCCCAGAATCTGGAAAAAAGGAAATCCTTCAGTCCGATTTCTTGGAAGGTGGTCACTACAGATGCCAGCCTTATAGGCTGGGGAGCAGTACTGGAGCAATAGTCTCTCCAGGGCAGATGGTCGGATGCAGAAAAGGCCCTGCCCATCAATCTCTTAGAGATACGAGCAGCCCGGTATGCCCTAGTAGCAGGGACATCCAAACTCCAAGGGTCCCCTGTCAGAATTCAATCGGACAATGCCACAGCAGTGGCATATGTCAATCATCAGGGGGGCACCAGGAGTCGTGCAGCCCAGAGGGAAGTGAATTACATCCTGAAATGGGCAGAAAAATATGTCCCAGCCATATCTGCGGTATTCATTCCAGGAGTGGAGAATTGGAAGGCGGACTTTCTAAGTCGCCAGCAATTAGGCCCAGAGGAAGGGTCCCTTCACCCCGAGGTTTTCTGGACAATATGTCAGCGGTGGGGAACATCGGATGTAGATCTTCTAGCATCCAGATTCAACGCAAAGGGGGACAGGTTTGTCTCTCGGACAAGGGATCCCCTAGCTTGCGGCTCGGATGCCCTAGTGTTCCCTTGGGAGCAGTTCAAGCTGATATATGCATTCACACCGCCACAATGGTTACCTCGATTACTCCGCAGAATCAGGGTAGAAAAGAAACCAGTGATTCCGGTGGCTCCAGCGTGGCCCCGAAGAGCGTGGTACGCGGAGATTGTAAAATTTCAGTGGGGAGTCCTTGGACTCTCCCACGTCGTCCGGCTTTCGCAAGGACCGATATACCACCCTTCCTTACCAGCCCTAGGTTTGACGGCCTGGCTATTGAAGCCCACATTCTAAAAAAGAGAGGGCTCTCTAATTCTGTGGTATCTACCATGATCAATGCCAGGAAGCCGGTATCCAGGCAGATCTACTATAGAATCTGGAAGGCGTACATCGCGTGGTGGGAGGCCAAGAAATGGCATCCACGTAAGTACGTAATAGGTAGGAGTCTGGACTCCCTACAATGGGCTGTAGATAGGAAGCTTGCCTTGAGTACTATCAAGGGTCAGATTTCGGCCTTGTCAATATTTTTTCAAAGGCCCTTGGCTTCGCATTCACTAGTCAAAGCCTTTATACAAGGAGTGATGCGTATTAGTCCTCCGGTTAATATTCCCATATGTCCATGGGATCTAAACTTGGTTCTGTCGGTTCTACAGAAACAACCATTTGAACCATTACAGCATATTTCTTTGGTTCTTCTCACCAGGAAATAGATTTTTCTAGTAGCCATTTGTTCGGCTAAAAGAGTGTCGGAATTAGCAGCTATGTCCTGTAGGGAGCCATATCTGGTTATCCATAAGGACAGGAGTAGTGTTACGTCCTCATCCAGCCTTTCTTCCTAAGGTGGTATCGAGGTTTCATTTGAACCAAGATGTGGTTCTTCCTTCTTTTTTCCCCAAACCTACTTCGGTAGAGGAAAAGTTATTGCATTCTTTGGATGTAGTAAGAGCAGTTAAAGCTTATCTAAAAGCCACTGCTCAGATTCGCAGAACGGATACTTTGTTTATTCTGCCGGAAGGCCCCAGAAAGGGTCAGGCAGCGTCAAAATCTACTTTAGCCAAGTGGATTCGACAGGTCATTATGCAAGCTTATGGCTTGAGAAGGAGACCGCCTCCGTTCAAAGTTAGAGCGCACTCCACGAGAGCAGTTGGAACTTCATGGGCAGTGCATCACCAGGCCTCCCTGGCTCAAATCTGTAAGGCCGCAACATGGTCTTCGGTACACACGTTTACTAGGTCCTACCAGGTGGACGTTAGAAGTCAGGAGGATGTCGCCTTTGGGCGCAGTGTGTTGCAGGCCACAAAAGATCCTCATGTCTGATAGCGCTCAGCTTATATATGGTGTATCCCCCCCCTCATTTGGCATTGCTTTAGGACATCCCATTAGTAATGACTATGTCGCTCTGTGTCCCGTGATGTACGAAAAAGAAAATAGGATTTTTATAACAGCTTACCTGTAAAATCCTTTTCTTGGAGTACATCACGGGACACAGAGCTCCCACCCCTCTTTGGGGACACTTATTGCTTTGCTACAAAACTGAGGTGCTCCGGATGGGAGGGGCTTATATAGGGGAGGGTACTTCCGGTTTTGGAAGTTGCCAGTGCCAGCACCTGACGGTATCTATATAATCCCATTAGTAATGACTATGTCGCTCTGTGTCCCGTGATGTACTCCAAGAAAAGGATTTTACAGGTAAGCTGTTATAAAAATCCTATTTTTTTTCCCTCACAGAATCTCTAAATCATTGAGCAGTATTTATCCCATTTTTCTTGATGATAGGTTCAAAAAGCAGAGCTGTCTTTAACGATTGCAAATGTTAATTTTAACCCATTTTAGTCTTTGGTTTGACTTGCAATGTTTGTATTTAGAATTGTGTATTGATGACCCATCTGTAACAGAATATTTTTTACAAATTTTATTCCAGATCCGGCCCTTCGTTGGTTGCCTAGTCCAGTACTTACCTCTGCTATGGAAACAAAGTGAAGAGCACAATATGCTACGATGTGCTATACTAACAACACTAGTTCATCTGGTAAAGGTAAATGACAGCAGAGGTTGATGTTCTCTTTAAATAAATACTTTATTTCCCTCAGGTGATTTATGATACCTCATATTGATACAAATTTTGATAGTACTAAACTAGTCATAGGCTTTGTTTCCTTTATTTTCACCTGGTATACTTCCTGACATGTATCTATAGAGCAGTGACATTATCACCCTAGGGCAGAAAGAGGGTTAGAACTAGAATACCCCACCCCTCCTTTTTTCTCCATTACATAGGTTGGACTTGATGGACTTGCGTCTTTTTTCAACCTCACCTACTATTTAACTATAATCTATATAGGGGACGGATTTTTCTTTTTTCTTATTGTCCATAGACTGTGAATGGTGCAGAGCCAATATTATGGTTTTAAGATTTCAGTACGGCATTGTCAGCTCACTACAGGAAGGAAAGGGAGCAAGTAAGATAAGTTTGTTGTTAGTGTTTACATGCATTTTAAAATCACATGATCCAGTAAAATATAAAGTATCTTAAAGTACATGGAAAATGTAAATATATTAAAATTCAGTGAGGGGTTCAGTGCTCATGTAAAATACACGGTTACTAAACTCTGAGTGTTACGATCCCTATAGTATCAAGTGGTACCTCTTCCCATATGTAAATGTATGCAAATGTAATATAGTCAGAGATATAGTAAGGTTAATGTTACATGATGTAGTACAGAAATAAAGCCCACACATACAGTATATACATAAAAAAGTGAATGGTACATTCCAGCAGCGGTTTAATGCTTTTATTTGATTTTGGGAACAGGGCTTAGGTGGAGACAGCCAGAATTTATATCCATTCCTGCTTCCTGTAATTCAGCTGAGCACAGACGTGTCCCAGCCACCACACATCTACCTCCTGGAAGATGGCCTGGAATTATGGTAAGCTGCTTGAAATATGAATGGTATCTTGCCGCATCAGTCAATAGAAGCGTCTGAAAATAGTGCAGCTTCTACATCTGATTATTGCAATGATTATTTTGCCTCTGCTGAGAAAAGATATGATTATTTCATAACTGCCCGTGTGTATCTTATAACACATTACTATTTTTGTACATTTGAATTATTTTGTATTTTTTTTTAACCCATCTGTAATAAAACTATGGGTTCCATTCTGACAGTCTGACATCTGTTCCCTCTTCATTGTGTTATCCAACAAACTAGATTATATGTTCAGTTTACTGTCAGCATGAAACTATTATTTAACCACTTCAGCTCTGGAAGATTTTACCCCCTTCATGGCCAGGCCATTTTTGGTCATGCAACGCTGTGCCCAAAAAAAATTTATATAATTTTTCTTCACACAAATAGAGCTTTCTTTTGGTGGTATTTTATCACCTCTGGGTTTTTATTTTTTTATTATATAAATGGAAAAAAGACTGGAAATTTTGGAAAAAATATTTATTTTTTTCTTCTATAAAACATATCTAATAAAAAATTCAAATCACATTTCTTCACAAAGACTGGACAAAATGCATTCTGCTACTGTACATGTCTTTGGTAAAAAAAAAAAATCCCAATATGTGTACTTTGATTGGTATGCATGACAGTTATAGCGTCTACAAACTATGGTGAATATCTAATGGAATTTAACAATTTTATACTACTAATGGCAGTCCTTAGCAACTTATAGCGATAGTGTGGTGGGCAGTCTGACACTAATGTCGCGTACACACGATCGGATTTTCCGTCGGAAAAACCTTGGATGGTTTTTCCGACGGAATTCCGCTCAAGCTTGGCTTGCATTGTTCTCTGAACTTTTGACCGTCAAGAACACAGTGACGTACAACACTACGACGAGCCGAGAAATAGAAGTTCAATGCTTCCGAGCATGCGTCAAATTGTTTCCGAGCATGCGTCGGAATTTTTTCCGACGGAAAATTTAAGAACCGGCTCTCAATCTTTTGCTGGCGGAAATTCCGTCAGCAAAAGTCTGATGGAGCATACATACGGTCGGAATTTCCGCCGAAAAGCTCACATCGGACTTTTGCTGGCAGAATTTCCAACCGTGTGTACGCGGCATAAGGCTCTATTCACACCATGGCGTTCCATTTTGCGGGCAGGATTGCTGCGATCAGGTCACCCTTGCGATCCCCGTTACTTTGAATGCCACCAAATAGTGATGTGATTCTGCCGCAATTGTCGCCCGATGAATGGTGGTAAAATTGCGCAAACAGAATCGTGGGACGTTCGACGTCCAAAATAAGTTCTTGTACTTGACACTGAGTGAAAACTATCTATCTGACACTGACATCACCAGTGACACTAATTCAGTGATAATACTATACACTGTCACTGTACTAATGACACAATGCCCATCAATGTGTAATGTGTGTTTTATGTGCTGCGAGTACTGATCAGATGCCATTCGGAAGATGTCTTTCTGGCATGCCGTTCTACAGAAGCTGTATAGGCTGCTGCACACGTGGGCCGAATGTTGGCCGGTTTATGTTGAACCTACCGATATTCAGCCCCTGTGTATCAGGCATTTGATATGCCTGGTGCTGCTTTCAGTTCCCAGAGACACACTGACAACCCACGGGATCACTAGATAGGAAGTGGAAAAAAAGTGATCTGTTATCCATAACAGTCCAATTGTTTGTGTCATTTTTCACAGAGAAATAAAGATGAAGCTTTGTTGGTTGCTTTGAACAAAATCACTTCTGCCCACTTCTTTCCACTTGTATCTATTTTTTTTGTCAGTTGTATTAGGTTATAGATTTTGTAAATGTGTCAGTTCTCTGTTTGCTGTTCCTAAACCTGACCTCCAAGCAAACAGCTAAAATAATATCCTGTCAGCATGGTTCCTGCCAGTACTTGTACTATGTTTGCAGTAGAGCCTTATTGACTACTAGGGTTGTCATAACCTTTGCTAGTATAAAGCTGGTCATGCACTGATCGGCTGAATGAAAAAATAAATAAATAATAATTAACCAATTCCTTATACCTGTACATTTCCTTCTGCGGCTATTGTATTTTGATCATTGGCCCTATCAGCTTTCAGAATACTCGAGGCAATTTTCCATCTGGCCCCTTCGATTTTTCATTCAAGGATAGTTGGATGGGAGGCGGCCACCCACTGAGAGTGCTGCTGTGCTAGGGATACCATAAGCTAATTTCCAGACAGATACAGGAAGCCGTGCTAGTTGTAATTTAGCATACCGGTAATCATTTTTACAGGAATACCACCACTACAATAAATTGTGATTTTATATCTGCTTGGTGTTCAGCTTTAAATTCTGGGTTAGTTTACTTCCCAAGACCAACAACTTCCAGCATTTGCATCTCTACACTGCTATGTTTTAGCTTCATATAAACCTGAGAGGTATTCTACACCCTTAAATCGAAGCACCAAGCAAAAGCAAGGTTTTAACATGACTGTAAGCAAACCATTTTATTTAGTGACAGGGGCTTTGACTGGCATTCAGAGAGCTTTAACAAAGTGTGTCCAAAGCCATGTTTTGAAGCAAGTGTAAACTAGCCCTAATAGACACCAAGCAAAACATGCTCGCTAGGCAATTGTCAAGCCATCAAATGGCTGGTGTCAAAGCTGATCACACGTGCAGCACACTGGCAACTGCAGATCAACCAGAGGCTAAGAAGGCAACTTCCTTGGCTGTAAAGGATAGAAGGGTGTAGTTCTGCTTTAGAAATTTATTGTAACATGCATCTCTTTCTAACATGCCTGCTTATTGTAGCCTACTTCAGTCAAATGTCTTGTACTGTGACAGCTCTTTCGTAATGTGGCCCCTCTGGCTTGTAACATAGCAGAACTGAAGTGTGCTTTGGGTAGGGTTTTGGGTACAAATGTTACTGACCTGTGTTATGCCGCGTACACACGGTCGGAATTTCTGACCACAAATGTTCGATGAGAGCTTGTTGTCGGAAATTCCGACCGTGTGTAAGCTCCATCGGACATTTGCTGTCGGAATTTCTGACAACAAAAATTTGAGAGCTGGTTCTCAAATTTTCCGACAACAAAATCCGTTCTCGTAAGTTCCTATCGTGTGTGGACAATTCCGACGCACAAAATTCCACGCATGCTCTGGATCAATTAGGAGACGGAAGCGATCGGTCTGGTAAAACTAGCATTCGTAATGGAGACAGCACATTCGTCACGCTGTAACGGACTGAAAAGCGCGAATCGTCTCTCACCAAAACTTCTACTAACGCGACTGGTATTGAACTTCCCTTTAATAGTGCCGTCGTACATCTTGTACGTCACCGCGTTCTTGGCGTTCGGAATTTCCGACAACATTTGTGTGACCGTGTGTATGCAAGACAAGTTTGAGCCAACATTCGTCGGAAAAAAATCCACGGTTTTGTTGTTGGAATTTCCGATCGTCTGTACGCGGCATAAGAGTACAAGTGAGTTCCAAAGAAACTTGATGAGGCTAAGATGGCAGCTTCCCACTAGCCTTACATTTTAGTCAGTGATGGTGAAGAAGTATTTTCTCTTTTCCAGTGCAGCCAGTCACATTATTCTTGTGTTGTAAATAATAATAACATTTTTATTTATTTTTTTAAATGGATCATTTGACATGGGCAGAAGACCTCTTCCCTTCACCCTTTAAATCTTATACTCTTCTCTGTGATCATTTGTAAGAAAAAATAATGTGTCTTTAATCGCAGAGGATAAAGTATGATTCCTTTATGCTTGGTATACTTCAGTTAACAAGACGCCAAATAGCACACTTCAGTGGTGCATGTGTCTGAATCTATACATCTAGTATCAGAAGCGCATTTTTCATTTAGGATTTCTTCAATCCATATTTCATATTTTCCGAGTGCAATAATGTCATAGCTATCGAGGAGTCATTGCCCATGTGAGTTATGTGCCTATTTTCTGGGCTGTTTTCCTCTGTCTGGTTGACGCAGTCATTCTATGGTGACAAATGCTTTCACAGGGAGGCATCTTGGGTCTTTCTTTTTTCCCTTCCAGCAACTAGCATTCAAAATGTAAATAAATTATCCAGAAGATTTATATTTACAATCCATGGTAATGAATTGTGATTTGTGTATTATGCACAGGAAGCATTTAGCAGAAACTGACCTCCAACAGCCATCTGAATCACTAAAGTGAGGGTCATTTTTCTTTGTGTGAGACCTGCGTAATGCTTTCTGCCTGCCTTCTAAATTATTTCATTTGTTTCTTTGAGGTTTCTAGAATTGATTTGGTTGTCTTAAAATTCTATCTTGTTTTTTATGTCACTAAGAGAGCTATTTCTTTCATTTTTATGGAAACATTTTACAGTTTGGAGATGCGGATTTGTAATAACATCCCCTTTACGTTTTGTTAAGCATTGATGAAACAAATATATTTTATAATTTAAAAAAACTTTTTTTTTTTGAGTGACTGATCTTTTAAATTATAATGCGCCCTCAAGTTATTGCCAGCTGAGTGAATATATTCTTGCAATAGGAGCCGATTTATAAAGAGTACTTTCTTTTTCGTACATCACGGGACACAGAGCGACATAGTCATTACTAATGGGTTATATAGTTACCGTCAGGTGCTGGCACTGGCAACTTCCAAAACCGGAAGTACCCTCCCCTATATAAGCCCCTCCCATCCGGGAGCACCTCAGTTTTTTGCCAGTGTCTAAGGTGTTGGCCAAGAAGAAACATGTGTTTTTCACTGAGCTTGCGTACAGGTTCTTTTGGGCCTCAGTAAGCTATTCCGGATCCGACCAAAAAAGCTTCATAGCTAAACGGTCGGTACCCGGGCCTTGCAGAGAAGAGCAAGGTTCTGCCTGTAATGCTTCTCTTAGGAGAGCTGGACCCTGGGATCCAGAGCTCTGGTCATACCCACGACCAAGATGTTTTCTGTGCAGGGTGCTATACAGGTCCAGGGGAGTGGAATCCTTGGGAACCCGGTCCCTGAAGGTTTGATTACAATGCCTGCCGTGATAGGTGAAGTTTGGGCTTTTGTGGACCAAACAAAGTCCTGCGGCGGGGAACAGGTAAGTGGGGGCCCCCAGGAACTTGGTTCTATTGGGGGACCCCCAAGCCTAATTTGTCTTTCTGTCTGTTACCTAACGGTATTCCCGCTAATATCTGTGCATGCCTGTAACTACTAAAAAAATGTAATAATTTTTAATGGTGGTCAAGAAAAAAAAAAAAAAAAAAAAGGAATGTTTTTTTATATATGTTTAGTATATTAAACTGCGGTACCTGTGTTTGTCCACTAGAGGCCGCTGTGGAATGTTTTTCTTGTCATATGGACTAGTTTCTTCTCAGAGAACAAAGTCCAGGCAGCTGGTGAGTTCTCCTACAGGAAACTGTTTCCTCTGCCATGTTGCAGTGTTCGTCTATCCCCCGGCCTGCGGCAAAGGGGGCCCTGGCTCCTGTCCCTGGTTTCCATGTTTGAAAATTAGCACCGAGGCGCACGTGGCCGCGCGCGTGCGCGTGCACGCGCCTCTATATATAGAGGTGGCCGGAAAAAGGGGCGGGGCCTGGGGGATGACGCTCTGTGCGCGCCGCAGCGCTTCTGCGCATGTGCGGGCGTCCCAGCAGGTTTTTAAAAAGCCACATTATTGCAGTAAGCTGGCTATGAAGTACAGAGACAGAGCTGGCAACATTTAAAGGCATACAGCAAGCGGTTGATACAGGCATCCCCTAGAAAGGCACATTAGTAGACACCAACTGTGATATAGCAGCAATTGTGCTAGACTATTCTCAGTAAAAGTGGTGTATTACGGCTGGAATACCTCAGCTTTAGGCTTAGGAATATGCCGTCCAGTAACTCCGGAACTGAATCTTCCAGGAAGCGAAGGGGGTCTCATCGGGCTCTGAGGATCTTGGGCATACTCCTGCTGCACCAGTCTCCCCTGAAGTTCAGAGGTAAGTGACCGTAGAGACCCCGCAGGGGTACTTGGTACTGTGGCTGTCCTCAGTCACCTGCTCCTGTGTATGTAACAGAGGAGGTTTTTTCCTCAGCTCGGGGAGGATTAGAGAGAGATTGTCAAAATTTATCGCTGCCTCCCTGTCAGGGAAAGCACGCCCGATCTCCGTCTCCTCCTTCAGAGTGCCTGTTAGCAGAGCAACAGTCCCATACAGGGATCGACCTGCCTGAAGGGGATCAGGATAAGGTTGATTCTGTTATAGAGGAATCAACAGTGGGGGAACCTTTTCTCAGCATCTCAAGCTGAAAGATTATGGGTTCAGTCTCTGACTAACATGGTCCGATCAGCATTTAAAAATGCACCTTGCGGAACCATCAACCACTACTGTATCCTCGTTGGGGTTGCTAGAAGCCCCCAGACTGTTTGTTCTTTTCCACTTCACCCTTTACTGAAAGGGCTCATTTACCAGGATTGGGAACGTCCTGAGAAAATATTTATTCCCCCAAGAGATTTCCGGTGGTCTATCCCATGGAGGATAAGTTCATCAAAAAAAAAAAAAAAAAATGGAAGGTCCCTACAGTGGACGCAGCCATCTCTTGTATGTATAAATCACTGACATGTCCAGTGGATAATGTCCAAATGTTCAAGAACCCAATAGATAAAAGATTGGAGTCCTTATGAAAATCTGCTTGGTGATACAACCAGCAGTAGCAGCTATTGGGGTCTGCTAAGCAGTGAAGGATCAGTTGAAACAGGTCTTGAGGGACTTGACAGATCAGCAGGCTTTGCCCTAGCTGATCTACCTAGAGCCTTAGGCTTTGCGGTTGACGCCATAGAGGATTCAGTCCATCAGGCCTCCCGCCTTACGCTGTCTATAGTACATACGCGTAGGCTCCTATGGCTCAGAAACTGGTCTGCTGAAGCTCCCTGTAAAGAATGGCTGGTTAGCGTCCCATTTCATGGTGAACGCTTATTCAGGGAAAACCTGGACAAATATATCCAGAAAATTTCCAGCGGTAAAAATACGCTCTTGCCGGTTAAAAGCAGAGTTAGAGGTCCCTCTTTAAGAGGCCTGCTTCTCCAGTCCCTGGGGCATCGGCTGTGTAACAGTTCCGACGGCCTCCTCGGTCAAATCCCGGGGGTAAAAAACAGGGACAGTAGCAGGGTAATGAGAAACCCTGGGTCAGGGGAGGTACAAAACCTCCCCCAAAGTTAAATTCATTGAAGCCCCCACTCAGTCGGGTGGGGGGAGGACTCCAGTTGTTCGCAAGAGACCTGGCGGGACACGATCAAGACAGATAGGTGCTCTCCGCAGTAGGTTTGGGATACAGTTTGGAGTTAAAAGACTCTCCTCCTTCCCATTTTTGAGGTCAAACGTGCCAAGGGATCCCCGGAAGAGAGAGTCCCTCCTGTTGGCACTAGAACAACTATTGCTCCAAGGAGTAATTATGGAGGTTCCCCTGGAAGAATGAGGGTTCGGGTTTTACTCAAACCTCTTTACAGTCCCGAAGCAAACGCGGACGGGAGGCCCATATTAATTCTAAAAGGGCTATACAAATTCCTGTATATCAGGACTTTCCGATGGAGTCGATCCGATCGGTGGCCACTGCCCTACAAGGGGAGGATTGGTTAGCCACGATCGACATCAAAGATGCTTATTTGCACATTCCCATCTTTCCAGTCCACCAAAAATTTCTACGCTTTGCAGTAGAAGGGCGCCTTTTTCAGTTCAGAGCCTTACCCTTCGGTTTGGCCACAGCACCACGAGTGTTTACAAAAATTCTGGCCCTTTATTGGCCAATCTAAGAACACAAGGTGTAATGATAATGGCATATCTGGATGACTTGTTGCTGATAGACCACTCAGTGAAAAAACTAGACGTGGTCGTTCACAAGACGATCAAGTATCTGGAATCTCACGGTTGGATTATCAACCGAGACAAGTCAGCCCTAAAAAACAGTCAAAAATCTGGAATACTTGGGGCTAAGGTTGGATTCAGGCCAGAGAAAAATATTCTTGCCTCGAGGAAAGGTGTTGTCTTTGAAAGATTTGATCCACTTAGTGGGTACAAAAAAGACAGCCGTCCATACGCCTGTATATGAGGCTGCTGGGAAAAATGGTGGCATCATTCGAAGCAGTACCCTACGGTCAATTCCATTCAAGGAATTTGCAAGGGGCCATACTGTCAGCCTGGAACAAAAAAGTTCAGGCCCTAGACTTACAATGTCCTTGTCCCCTTCCGTTCGCAAGAGCCTCCGTTGGTGGTTGGTTCCCCAGAATCTGGAAAAAAGGAAATCCTTCAGTCCGATTTCTTGGAAGGTGGTCACTACAGATGCCAGCCTTATAGGCTGGGGAGCAGTACTGGAGCAATAGTCTCTCCAGGGCAGATGGTCGGATGCAGAAAAGGCCCTGCCCATCAATCTCTTAGAGATACGAGCAGCCCGGTATGCCCTAGTAGCATGGACATCCAAACTCCAAGGGTCCCCTGTCAGAATGCAATCAGACAATGCCACAGCAGTGGCATATATCAATCATCAGGGGGGCACCAGGAGTCGTTCAGCCCAGAGGGAAGTAAATTACATCCTGAAATGGGCAGAAAAATATGTCCCAGCCATATCTGCGGTATTCATTCCAGGAGTGGAGAATTGGAAGGCGGACTTTCTAAGTCGCCAGCAATTAGGCCCAGAGGAAGGGTCCCTTCACCCCGAGGTTTTCTGGACAATATGTCAGCGGTGGGGAACATCGGATGTAGATCTTCTAGCATCCAGATTCAACGCAAAGGGGGACAGGTTTGTCTCTCGGACAAGGGATCCCCTAGCTTGCGGCTCGGATGCCCTAGTGTTCCCTTGGGATCAGTTCAAGCTGATATATGCATTCACACCGCCACAATGGTTACCTCGATTACTCCGCAGAATCAGGGTAGAAAAGAAACCGGTGATTCCGGTGGCTCCAGCGTGGCCCCGAAGAGCGTGGTACGCGGAGATTGTAAAATTTCAGTGGGGAGTCCTTGGACTCTCCCACGTCGTCCGGCTTTCGCAAGGACCGATATACCACCCTTCCTTACCAGCCCTAGGTTTGACGGCCTGGCTATTGAAGCCCACATTCTAAAAAAGAGAGGGCTCTCTAATGCTGTGGTATCTACCATGATCAATGCCAGGAAGCCGGTATCAAGGCAGATCTACTATAAAATCTGGAAGGCGTACATCGCGTGGTGTGAGGCCAAGAAATGGCATCCACATAAGTACGTAATAGGTAGGATTCTGGACTTCTTACAGTGGGCTGTAGATAGGAAGCTTGCCTTGAGTACTATCAAGGGTCAGATTTCGGCCTTGTCAATATTTTTTCAAAGGCCCTTGGCTTCGCATTCACTAGTCAAAGCCTTTATACAAGGAGTGATGCGTATTAGGCCTCCGGTTAATATTCCCATATGTTCATGGGATCTAAACTTGGTTCTGTCGGTTCTACAGAAACAACCATTTGAACCATTACAGCATATTTCCTTGGTGCTTCTCACCAGGAAATTGATTTTTCTAGTAGCCATTTGTTCGGCTAAAAGAGTATCGGAATTAGCAGCTATGTCCTGTAAGGAGCCATATCTGGTTATCCATAAGGACAGGAGTAGTGTTACGTCCTCATCCAGCCTTTCTTCCTAAGGTGGTATCGAGGTTTCATTTGAACCAAGATGTGGTTCTTCCTTCTTTTTTCCCCAAACCTACTTCGGTAGAGGAAAAGTTATTGCATTCTTTGGATGTAGTAAGAGCAGTTAAAGCTTATCTAAAAGCCACTGCTCAGATTCGCAGAACGGATACTTTGTTTATTCTGCCGGAAGGCCCCAGAAAGGGTCAGGCAGCGTCAAAATCTACTTTAGCCAAGTGGATTCGACAGGTCATTATGCAAGCTTATGGCTTGAGAAGGAGACCGCCTCCGTTCAAAGTTAGAGCGCACTCCACGAGAGCAGTTGGAACTTCATGGGCAGTGCATCACCAGGCCTCCCTGGCTCAAATCTGTAAGGCCGCAACATGGTCTTCGGTACACACGTTTACTAGGTCCTACCAGGTGGACGTTAGAAGTCAGGAGGATGTCGCCTTTGGGCGCAGTGTGTTGCAGGCCGCAAAAGATCCTCATGTCTGATAGCGCTCAGCTTATATATGGTGTATCCCCCCCCTCATTTGGCATTGCTTTAGGACATCCCATTAGTAATGACTATGTCGCTCTGTGTCCCGTGATGTACGAAAAAGAAAATAGGATTTTTATAACAGCTTACCTGTAAAATCCTTTTCTTGGAGTACATCACGGGACACAGAGCTCCCGCCCCTCTTTTGGGGACACTTATTGCTTTGCTACAAAACTGAGGTGCTCCCGGATGGGAGGGGCTTATATAGGGGAGGGTACTTCCGGTTTTGGAAGTTGCCAGTGCCAGCACCTGACGGTAACTATATAACCCATTAGTAATGACTATGTCGCTCTGTGTCCCGTGATGTACTCCAAGAAAAGGATTTTACAGGTAAGCTGTTATAAAATCCTATTTTTTTTTATGGACATATTTATACCACACCCTGCATTTTGAGGCCAGTTGGGCCCTGAATGTTGCATTGTAGGAAGATAGTCACATATTCCCACTATACTTAACCTTTACCTAAATGCATTTTTAAAAAAAAATTTTTAGATTTGGATAGGTAACCCTAGTTTTTATTGCTGTCTGAGATTCACACTCTCTATTTTGCTTACCATTATCTTTGAAAATGAAAATAAAAGACAATCCCAAATTTTGGGTTTACACCAAAACAGTAATATAGGCAAAATCTTCCAATGAGGACACTAATTCTGGTGGCATCTGGGTTTCTCACTCTGGAAGGATTTCCTCTCACTTCCTGGTTTGGCTGTGATACAGGACGTGAAGGGAAATCTCCCCATGGGACACAGATAGCAAAAAAAAATCACGACAAGGGTTATAAAACTCACTTACTCTACCCAAAATGAGTCAGACCCTGGCTTTAGTTACACTTTAAAGTGCTTCCAAATGCAGAAAGTTTTTGTTGCCCCAAAAGGTAAAAAATCTTCTGTAAGCACCTCCGCCCCACCCCTTTATACTTGTGTGGGCCTGATTTCAATCCAGCTGAGCACGAGAGCAGAGGCGCTCTTGGCTCCCTCCCTCCTCATTGGCTCAGAAACAGCAGCTGGAGCCAATGGCTTCCACTGCTGTCAATCACAGCAAGGGAGGTGGGGGGTGAGGTCAAGCTGATCTCTGTGTGTCTATGGACGATAGGGGGAGGTGCCTGGAGTTTCGGCCAGGGCTGCTGTGTGAAAAACCATTACACCGGGCAGGTAAGAATAACATGTTTGTTACTTTAAAAAAGATACAATTTTGTCTTTCCACTACTCACGCGATTTAGAGACAAGGTGAAACTGTGGACCAGACTATAGCTCTTAGTGGCTGGAAGGCCAACCTGGTGAAAATGATTCTGCTGCCCCAATTATTATATTTTCTCTGAAACTCCCCTGTGGTTATCCCACTAAAAATCTTCAGGGTAATTAACTCTATTTTTTGTTCCTTACTCTGGGAAAGGGGCAGTGCCAGAATTAGATTGGAGCAATTGTAGAAGCCTAAAGATGGAGGGGGATAACCTTCCTGAACCCATGGCTTTACCATTTAGTAGGGTTGCACCGATACCGGTATCAGTGCCAATATTAAGCATTTGCACAGGTATCGGTACATGTGCAAATGCTCCGATACCTTCTGGGTTGCTTTTTTCAGCTGTCAGCGAGATTTCCCCGCTAACAGCTGAAATGTAAAGAAAATAATGAAATGATTATACACCACGCTTAGCTAGTACAAATTCAAACATGATTAACATAAATAAGTGAATTAAACATTTCAATTGCTGTAAACGTCTCACTTTTGTGAAATAAAGTGCTTGTCCGTTAGTAAATAATCCGTGCTGCAATACTTGGTGTTCAAACATGCGCTTTGTGGGGAGTAGAGACCTCTAGATGGTTATTCCAAGGTCAGCTGTATTTAGGATGATCCTTCTTTGATGGGCAGAGAAAATGACAGAAGGGGGGCACCCATGGTGTAAATCCGTAATTTATTTACAAATTCTAAATAAACATATGGGATGCACTCACATAGTTTGGTGCCTGTGCTTGGCACCTGGTGTGATCAGCATGTGTTTTTAGAGGGTGATCTGGGTTGACGCTGCTTTATTGTCTTATAAAGAAAAGAATGATGGCAATTATTGTTTTTTTAAGGAGTGGGGCCACTGTGTCCTTAACAACCAATGACATTTCAGCTGTCCGAGTGTTCATGAGAGCTGGGGCATGCAGCAGCAATGTCCTCCAACACACCCCCGGTATTCTACTGGCAGGAACTGAATAAGACCTCATGGGAGGTGCCCCGAGAGATTCCAGAACCTTAGTCCCGTGGGCTTTGAGGCTTACGGCTCGGTGTGGTGAGGGGAAAGTATTTGCCGGGCGCTGCGAGTCATTGCTCCACGTGCTTGTCCTTCTTACCCAACTCCCTGCAGCCGCATGCAGCCTACATGCCCTGAGCCCGCACTGTATTACTGGGGATTAGGACAGGACCAAGCACTCCTCTCTGCCCTGCAGTCTTCAGGAGAAACTTCTATTGCTGCTTGTCATTGCAGCTGTGCAACCACAAACTTTACCATAGCCAAGTGCTGGGCTGAATGCACAGGGGAAAGAGGCATGGAACAATCACAGTTTGTGCAATCACAACACACTTCTTCTAGGGGCTTTTTGAAGCAGCATATCAAATCTGATGTCAGCCTTTGATTGTCCCTGACAGATGGGGGCTGTTAGCTGCAGACCTTCACTAAAGGTTTTTTTTTTTTTTCACTTTGGGCTATGCAGAGCCCTTTTTTACCCAACCGTACCAGAATGCCAAAATAGTATTTTTAGAAAGCTGTCTCAGCCCTGGCTCACACCAATGTGTTTTGTCATGCAATTCTTTTTTTTTTTAAAGGTAAATTTTTTTATTAAGTTTTTTTTTTTTAAAAACAAGACATACAATAGACAACAAACAGACACACGTGGAGCGAACATTGCCCAATCCAGTACAGTGCAAAAAATGTTTTTTAGAAAGCTGGTAAACAATTGGCATATATCAGGAAGACAATATTCAGTCACATTTTTAAGGAGCAGGAGAGACAGTGCTCTCAGAATCAACCCAGTAGCCCCAAACCTTCCTGAATTTTTTCGGACACCCTCTAGCCTCATATGTCAGTTTGTATAATGATACAGCATGGTTAATATTTGTGAGCCAGAAGGCAATAGTGTGCAAGGATGGAGACTTCCAATGGAAGGTTATTGCTTTCTTAGCATAAAACAATACTATTCTCAGAAATGTTTGTGTATTCTCGGATATACTGTCATCATCTATATAGCCCAGTAAACACCTTAGAGGATTACATACATTAGGTAATTGTGTCCATGAACTAATGAAGGCCATGACCTCCGACCAGAACTTCGCTGATCGGAGCGCACTCCCACATTAAATGAAAGAACGTGCCATCAGCCATGCCGCAACGAGAGCATAATGCAGAGGGCAATCTATTCAGTTTAAATAGTAAGCATGGAGTAAAGTAGGATCTGTATATCAATTTAGTTTGTATTACCTTGTCACGAGAAGAGATGACAGAGGGAACCTGGAGGGGCAAAAGCTCCTGCCAGATTTCCTCCGTCAGCTCAGGGATATCAGCTCTCCAGCTGGCAGCCGTCTTGCTCAGCCTTTGAGTCGTGGAATGCAGAAGGGACCTATAATATGTAGAAACTAGCTTGGTGTGAGAGGAGTCGGTCAACGTACGTTCCAGTGGGGAGAGTTGAATAGATATGTTGCGAAGACCAAACTGCGTTGCTGCAGTGTGGCGTATCTGTAGGTAGAGGAAGTAAGCTGTGCGTGGTAGATTGTAATCTCCACGGAATTCATCAAAAGAATGAAACACATTGTCTGAGAATAAATGCACAATAGTTTTTACCCCCCTTTTCGACCAGAATCCCCCGTCGGATCTGCGGAAGAACTCTGGTAGAGTCGGGTTCCCCCAGAGTGGAGTGTTCGGCGAGTAAGTATTACTGTCAGCGAACGACTGTAGTTTTGTTAGCTTAATAAGCCTTATAGTCATTGCCAGGACACTCGTACCCTCCCACCCTCTAAGGGACATACGATAAATTAGGTTCTGCAGGGATTCGTAGGAGGTAAGAATAGCAGCCTCCAAGGCAGTGGCTGCGTTGTTGGCTTCAGGAAAAAACAACCAATGTGCATGAGCTAATTGTGAGGCAATATAATAGTTGTGGAGGCAGGGTAAGGCCAATCCCCCCTCCAGTACCGGTAACTGAAGGGTGGTCTTGGCAATCCTGACTACTCCCCCCCTCCATAAAAAGGAAGTAAGGATGGAGTCTATTTCTTTAAATTTAAGCTTAGTGACATATATTGGTGAATTACCCAATACATACAGAAATCGTGGCAGGAATATCATTTTAAAAATATTAATCCTGCCCAATAAGGTAAGTGGGAGATTTGCCCAGGTTTTGAATGTGGTCTTCATTCTCCCTATAAGGGGGTCTATATTGAGTTTAGCGTAAGAGGTAATAGAGAGCTGTACCATAACTCATAAATATCGGAAGGAGGTGACTATTTGTAGTGGGCAAGAGGAAGGTAGCCTGGGTGGGTCTGCCTGGTCAATCTGAAATAAGATGGACTTGTCCCAGTTAACCCGGAACCCGGAGAAATGCCTAAACTTGCCAATAATCTCCAGCAGGACTGGGAGAGACGACTGGGGGTCCGACAAATAGATCAACATGTCGTCAGCATAAAGAGACACCTTCTCCTCCAGACCCCCAATCGCCAGTCCCGCAACCTCCCCTGCAAGATCTTATCAGTGCTGCCAAGGGCTCTATCGCCAGTGCAAAGAGCAACGGCGATAGAGGGCACCCTTGTCTGGTGCCTCTCTTTTTCGGAAAGGGATCCGACACGGCTGCGTTCACCCTCAGTCGAGCAGTGGGTTTCAAATATAACAGCTGGACCCATCTGATGAAGGTACCGCCAAAACCAAACTTTGCCAGGACCTCCAGCAGATAAGGCCATTCGACTGAATCAAATGCCTTGTGTGCGTCCAAGGCCAGAGCAGCCCTGGAACCCATCTCTGCATGAGTGGCCTGAAGATTGGTGAACAATCTCTGCAGGTTGATGGAGGTCGATCGCCCAGGGATGAACCCAGTTTGGTCCGCACCAATAATGGTAGTAATAACTGTGTTCAATCGCCGGGCGAGCACCTTGGCCAAAATCTTAACATCCGAGTTGATGAGTGATATTGGTCTGTAAGATTCACATAGGAGCTGAAAAACATCCCCACAACATGATGCTGCCACCACCCTCCTTCCTTATAGGGAGGGTATTGGCCAGGTGATGAGCGGTGCCTGGTTTCCTCCAGACATGACACTTTCCATTCAAGCCAAAGAGTTCAATCTTTATTTCATCAGACCAGAGAATTTTGTTAACCATGGTCTGAGAGTCCTTCAGGTGCCTTTTGGTAAACTCCAGGAAGGCTTTCACATGCCTTTTACGAAGGAGTGGCTTCCGTCTGGCCACTCTACCATAGAAACGCTGACGCTCTGTCAAGATGACCAATTGGGTTCTTGGTCACCTGCCTGACTAAGGCCCTTCTCCCCTGTTTGCTCAGTTTGGCTTAACGGCCCGCTCTAGGAAGAGTTCTGGTGGTTCCAAACTTCTTCCATTTATGGATGATGGAGGCCACTGTGCTCATTAGGACCTTCAATGCTGCAGAAATTTTTCTAAACCCTTCCCCAGATCTGTGCCTTGATACAATCCTGTCGTAGAGGTCCACAGACAATTCCTTGGACTTTCATGGCTTGGTTTGTGCTCTGACATGCACTGTTAACTATGGGACCTTATATAGACAGGTGTGTGCCTTTCCAAATCATGTCCAATCAACTGGATTTACCACAGGAGGACTCCAATCAAGTTGTAGAAACATCTCAAGGATGATCAATGAAAACAGGATGCCCCTGAGCTCAATTTTGAGTGTCATGGCAAAGGCTGTGAATACTTATGTACATGTGATTTTTTTCTTTTTAATAAATTTGCAAAGATTTCAAACAAACTTTTTTTTAACGTTGTCATTATGGGGTATTGTTTGTAGGATTTTGAGGAAAATAATGAATTTAATCCATTTTGGAATAAGGCGCTGTGAATACTTTCCGGATGCGCACCCTATGTGAACTCATTTACATGATATACAAAGGTAAATGAACATTTGAGGGAGGAGTGGGCAGAGATGTATGTAAGAGCATCGTCTCTCCTCTCAGCAACAGCTTTACTCCTGGGGCTCCATAAAACTGTCAGATGTATACTAAAGAGATAAGTCCATGCGGTGGTATGCACCTCATTGGATTTAACACATAACATGCCAGCACATTTTACAAAGAAATTCAGCTTTAAAATCCCTTTCTTATGAAAGAAATTCCAGAATAGGTGTCACATTTATATTTCATGCAAATATTTAGCCACATTATTAACAAACATATTGTCTGGTTTATTATTCTCCTTTGCAACCTCTTTAATGACACATGTCTCTTATGTAGAAATGGAGTACGAGTCGCATTTGTTGTACACCAATGTAGTAGTTGGTGATGTTAAATATCCGCTTCATACAAATGACTTCTGTGTAGAGATATGATAGTTTATTAGAATGTTTTTTTTTTATCATTTGTACAGTACTATTCACGTATTTATATGTACTGTATATGTGAATATTTATTATGTATAGTGTTACTTTGGGTGAGCTGATGAGGGCAGCACTAGCATGCTTATTGTGTCAGTATCTGTCATTGACTGTAAGTGCAATCGGTGTTTGCATAAATGTAACCCTTTTTGTGTTTAGATCTCTAATTGGCCCTACATTGATTTTTACAGTTTATAGTTGCCAACATTTTAAAATAGTTTACTGGAAAATCTGAATGTTAAGCCGCTTATCTAATCTCTTGAGCCACAGTTGTGTCTTAGAGGACTCTGAAACACTATACATCTAATAATGGTGTGTTTATAAAATTGCAATATAGATACTTTTTGCACAATTTTTTTTTTACAATGATCGCAGACTATTAATCAACTGAATGCAGTATAACAAATAGGGAATTATGGATTTGATCACAGATCATCTTTTATTACCAGAGCCCTTTCTAGGTAGAGATTCTTAAAACTCTAGTCATTTTCCTGTTTACACTGGAGGCTTTTTGTCATCTTCCCTTGTTACACTATTGACAGTTGTATAGCTGTAAATTAAGACTCCATGCACACTAGCATTTTTTTTTCTGCTCCTAGAAGCCAAATAGTGTTATCCTATGTGTCCATGCACACTACTTTAGCCTATTAGCATTTTTGAGCTTCAGCTTCAAGGAGCAGAAAAAAAAAGTTTTTGTAGAGTTTCTTGGATTGTTTTTCCAGCAGAAAAAAACGCTGAATGCTCCTAACTGCTTCTAAAAGCTACTAAAATACTAAAGGCCTCTTGCACGTTGCAGCTTGAAAATGCTCAGTACAGCTTATTGTTTTACTGAGCTAATATACAGCCCATTAACTGCTTAAGGACCGGCTCCTGTAGATTTACGTTGGCAAAATGGCAAGGCCGGGCAGAGTAACGTGTATTTACGTCACTTGAAAATTCCCGCCGGGCACGCGCGCGCCTTCGATGCCGCGCGCACGCCCGCCCCTGCCGAGAGCTCCGTACCCGCAGGACCCGCGGACTCGATGTCTGCCGGTGTACCACGATCGGGTCACAGAGCTGCAGAACGGGAAGAGGCAAGTGTAAACATGCCTTTCTGCCTAGTGACACTGTCACTGATTGTCTGCTCCCTCTCATCGGGAGCAGCGATCAGTGACATGTCACTCGTAGCCACGCCCCCTAACAGTTAGAATCACTCCCTATGACACACTTAACCCCTTCAGCGCCCCCTAGTGGTTAACCCAAATCACTGCCAGTGTCATTTTCACAGTAATCAGTGCATTTTTATAGCACTGATCGCTGTAAAAATGACAATGGTCCCAAAAATGTGTCAAATGTGTCCGCCATAAAGTCGCAGTCACAATAAAAATTGCAGATCGCCGCTATTACTAGTAAAAAAAAATGTATAATAAAATGCCATTTTGTGGATGCTATAACTTTTGCGCAAACCAATAAATATACACTTATTGCGATATTTTTTTTTTTTTTTACCAAAAATATGTAGAAGAAGACGTATCAGCCTAAACTGTGAAAAAATTTAGTTGTTTTTATAGATTTTTTGGGGATATTTATTATAGCAAAAAGTAAAAAATTATTTTTTTTTTTTTCAAAATTGTCACTCTATTTTTGTTTATAGCGCAAAAAATAAAAACCGCAGAGGTGATCAAATACCACCAAAAGAAAGCTCTATTTGTGGAAAAAAAGGACGTCAATTTTGTTTGGGAGCCACGTCGCACGACCGCGCAATTGTCAGTTAAAGCGGCGCAGTGCCGAATTGCAAAAAGTGCTCTGGTCTTTGCCCAGCGCAATGGTCCGAGGCTTAAGTGGTTAATTGTAATGTGCCTATGCACACAGGCGTGAAAAGAAGCGCAGTGTGTTCTTCAGAATTTTTTTTTTTTTAAATCAGCATTTTTTTGTCAGTAATTTACGCCTCATGCGCGCAAATGCAAACAATATTGTCCATTGACATTGTCAATCTAAGAACAAGCTTCCGTGAATGCGCAGAAATGTGCACAAATTTACATGAAAAACGCATATGCACGAAAATACATAAAAAAAAAAAAAAAAAAGTCTGAAAAAGTAGATGCTACAATTTTGTGTGCTTTTGTGTATCGTGTGCAAGAGTATCGCGTGCAAGAGGCCCAACAGCTTTTTTTTTGAGCGTTTCTTTTTTTTTTTTCTCTTCTTCATGTTCTGCAAAAACACTAACAAAATGCTAATGCTCCTAAGCTACTAAAATGCTACTAGAAGCTGGGACAAAAATGCTACTATCAGAATTTTTCATCCAGCTTTTTTGGAGCTTATGTTAGAGTGCAGGGAGCCTTATGCCGTGTACACACAACCGTTTTTCATGACGAGAAAACTGCAATTTTTTAGAAAACCGGTCGTGTGTATGCTCCATAGCAGTTTTCTCGACAAGAAAACTGCCCGCAAAAAAATTAGAACCTGCTCTATTTTTTCTCGTCGTTTTTCCCGTCGTTCTTTTTCTCGTCGCGAAAACCGCTTGTGTGTATGCTTTTCCGAGGGGAAAAAAAACACGCATGCTCAGAATCAAGTATGAGACGGGAGCGCTCGTTCTGGTAAAACTAGCGTTCGTAATGGAGATAGCACATTCGTCATGCTGTAACGGACTGAAAAGCACGAGGCTGAAAAGCGCAAATCGTTTCTCACCAAACTTTACTAACACGAGATCAGCAAAAGCAGCCCAAAAGGTGGCGCCATTCGAATGGAACTTCCCCTTTATAGTGCAATCGTACGCGTTGTCGTTTGTGTTGTACGTCACCGCGCTTTGCTCGAGCGTTTTTTTTTTCCTGAACGTGTGTATGCAAGGCAGGCTTGATAGGAATCACGACGAATCACGTAGAGAAAAATTTCAGTTTTTTGCATGACAGGAAAAACGGTCGTGTGTACGTGGCATTAGGGTCGGTTCACACTGCTGCGATGTCAGAGTTTGGATGTGATTTGCACCGCACTGCAGTGCAAATCACATGCGATCTCTGTGTGAAAATCGTATGGCTGAATTTGCATCAAACTCGCACAGGACCCTTTTTTTTTGTCCACAGCAGAATCGGATCGCATGGGTGTTGACACCCATGCGATCCTATTCCTGTCCGAATTTGCAAATCGCACTGCCATATGCAGACGGATTTGGGGGTGTCATTAACTTTTAACTGACACTCCCAGCAGTTCGCAAAGGGCAGTGTGAACTGCCGCCGGGAAACCTGCCATGCGGGAACCCGCAGTGGATTTGCAGGGTTCCCGCATCGCAGCAGTGTGAACCGGCCCTTAATGATTAGAAATAATAGCAGAAAGTCTGAAAAATAGTGCTACAAAGGTTTTCAGTACTAGTATTGTTTTGCTTTATTTTTTTTAAAGGGAAAAAAAATGTAATTTGGTTACTTGCGAAACCTTTAGGCATTTTGCATTCTCTGGCTGGAGAAATGGCATCACACAGAGGTCATCTTGTCATTCAGTTCTAGTGCTTAGAGTTTCCTGACATCTAAAAACGGATGCCATATATACCTGATGACTCCCTTATCATGGATGACTGGAACATAGCCTGTGTGGCTTGGGAAACTCTCTTTACAATTGTATCACATTCTCTTTGACAGCAGAAATATGGATACAGTTGTCAACACTCTGCTGGGGATTCCATTGCTACTTGTATTATTTGCTTTTAAAGAAATGCATTGTAGTATCTGGGTTTCGCCTATCTTCCTTGCAGACAAGAGACAAGATAAATTAGTATATTATAATTCTAAAGATTTTTATTACGTTTTGTACTTGCAAAAAGCCAAATTATCTTGCCTGTTAGGAAGAATTATAAAAGCTCCTTTGCTTTGCCTGTTTGCATGTAATAGTAAAGATTCCCCCTACATACAGAAACTATAAATTAAGCCAGCCAAAGAGGGTTCGAATCTTGGCCGGTTCAGCAGCTCTTGTGGGATGTTCTCGATCTGCAGTGGTCAGGAGCTACCAAAAGTGGTCCAAGGAAAACAAACAAGCAAAACTGGAGACAGGACATAGGCAGCTGAGGCTTATTGATGCACATAGAGAGCGAATCCAAAAGAAGAGCTACTGTAGCTCAAATTGCAGGCAAAGTTAATGCTGGTTCCAATAGAAAGGTATCAGAACACACAGTGCATCACAGTTTGTTGAGTATGGGGCAACAGACCAGTGAGGGTGCCCCCATGCTGACCTGTGTCCACATCCCAAGGCACCTAGAATGGGCACATGAGCATCAGAAATGCACCACAGAGCAATGGACGAAGGTGGCCTGGTCTGATAAATTCAGGAAAGGTTTGAAGAACACATCGAGTTTGAGGTATTGTCTTGGCCTCCAAATTTTCCAGATTTCAATCCAATTGAGCATCTGTGGAATGTTCTGGAAATTTACAATGGATATAAAAAGTCCACACACCCCTGTTAAAATGTCAGGTTTCTGTGATGTAAAAAAAAATAGACAAAGATATATAACTTCAGAACTTTTCCCACCTTTAAGGCCCCATGCACACGAGACGCTGTTATTTTCTGTTGAACGCGTGTTCAGAGGCAGTTGGACGCTTTTTTCAACTGCCCCTGAACCCATTCAATGTTATTCTATGTGTCCATGCACACACTCTCGTTTTTTGGCATTTACAAGCAGTTGCGTTTAACCTCGTTTTTCCAGAAGCAAAAAAATGGGTTCAGACGCAAAAGTTTTCCACGTTTCAGACGCTAAACGCCGCACCGGCGTTTTGCCACGTTTGCGTTTATAAGCGTTTTTAAAGGTGACCTATTTTTTAACATTAGAAATCTCAAAAATGATGGCAAATGATGAAAAACTATTAAAAAATATAAAAGAAAACTGTAATTGCTTGCATTGCATTGTGGGCAATACACAACTTGTGGCAGGTAACTTGGCAAGTGGACAATCCACAGCTTGTGGCAGGTAACGTGGCAAGCGGACAATCAACAACTTGTGTCAGGTGACGTGGCCAGGTGACGTGGCCAGTGGACAATCCACAACTTGTGGCAGGTGACGTGGCCAGTGGACAATCCACAACTTGTGGCAGGTGACATGGCCAGGTGACGTGGCCAGGTGACGTGGCCAGGTGACGTGGCCAGTGGACAATCCACAACTTGTGGCAGGTGACATGGCCGGTGACGTGGCAGGTAACGTGGCCAGGTGACGTGGCACGTGATGTGGCTAGGTGACGTGGCCAGTGGACAATCCACAACTTGTGGCAGGTGACATGGCCAGGTGACGTGGCAGGTAACGTGGCCAGGTGACGTGGCACGTGATGTGGCCAGTGGACAATCCACAACTTGTGGCAGGTGACCTGGCCAGGTGACGTGGCCAGGTGACGTGGCCAGTGGACAATCCACAACTTGTGGCAGGTGACATGGCCAGGTGACGTGGCAGGTAATGTGGCCAGGTGACGTGGCACGTGATGTGGCCAGGTGACATGGTAAGTGGACAATCCACAACTTGTGGCAGGTGACGTGGCCAGGTGACATGGCCAGGTGACATGGCAGGTGACGTGGCAAGTGGACAATCCACAACTTGTGGCAGGTGACGTGGCCAGGTGACGTGGCCAGGTGACGTGGCAGGTGACGTGGCAAGTGGACAATCCACAACTTGTGGCACGTGACGTGGCTAGGTGACATGGCAGGTAACGTGGCCAGGTGACGTGGCACGTGATGTGGCCAGTGGACAATCCACAACTTGTGGCAGGTGACCTGGCCAGGTGACGTGGACATTCCACAACTTGTGGCAGGTGACATGGCAGGTAATGTGGCCAGGTGACGTGGCATGTGATGTGGCCAGGTGACGTGGCAAGTGGACAATCCACAACTTGTGGCAGGTGACGTGGCTAGGTGACGTGGCAGGTAACGTGGCCAGGTGACGTGGCCAGGTGACATGGCAGGTGACGTGGCAAGTGGACAATCCACAACTTGTGCCAGGTGACATGGCACGTGATGTGGCCAGGTGACGTGGCAAGTAGACAATCCACAACTTGTGGCAGGTGACGTGGCTAGGTGATGTGGCAGGTAACGTGGCGAATGATGAAAAACTATTAAAAAATATAAAAGAAAACTGTAATTGCTTGCATTGCATTGTGGGCAATACACAACTTGTGGCAGGTAACGTGGCAAGTGGACAATCCACAGCTTGTGGCAGGTAATGTGGCAAGCGGACAATCAACAACTTGTGTCAGGTGACGTGGCCAGGTGACGTGGCCAGTGGACAATCCACAACTTGTGGCAGGTGAAGTGGCCAGTGGACAATCCACAACTTGTGGCAGGTGACATGGCCAGGTGACGTGGCCAGGTGACGTGCCCAGTGGACAATCCACAACTTGTGGCAGGTGACATGGCCGGTGACGTGGCAGGTAACGTGGCCAGGTGACGTGGCCAGGTGACGTGGCACGTGATGTGGCTAGGTGACGTGGCCAGTGGACAATCCACAACTTGTGGCAGGTGACATGGCCAGGTGACGTGGCAGGTAACGTGGCCAGGTGACGTGACACGTGATGTGGCCAGTGGACAATCCAAAACTTGTGGCAGGTGACCTGGCCAGGTGACGTGGCCAGTGGACAATCCACAACTTGTGGCAGGTGACATGGCCAGGTGACGTGGCAGGTAATGTGGCCAGGTGACGTGGCACGTGATGTGGCCAGGTGACGTGGCAAGTGGACAATCCACAACTTGTGGCAGGTGACGTGGCCAGGTGACGTGGCCAGGTGACGTGGCCAGGTGACATGGCAGGTGACGTGGCAAGTGGACAATCCACAACTTGTGGCAGGTGATGTGGCCAGGTGACGTGGCCAGGTGACGTGGCAGGTGACATGGCAGGTGACGTGGCAAGTGGACAATCCACAACTTGTGGCATGTGACGTGGCTAGGTGACATGGCAGGTAACGTGGCCAGGTGACGTGGCACGTGATGTGGCCAGTGGACAATCCACAACTTGTGGCAGGTGACCTGGCCAGGTGACGTGGCCAGTGGACAATCCACAACTTGTGGCAGGTGACATGGCCAGGTGACGTGGCAGGTAATGTGGCCAGGTGACGTGGCATGTGATGTGGCCAGGTGACGTGGCAAGTGGACAATCCACAACTTGTGGCAGGTGACGTGGCAGGTAACGTGGCCAGGTGACGTGGCCAGGTGTCATGGCAGGTGACGTGGCAAGTGGACAATCCACAACTTGTGGCAGGTGACGTGGCCAGGTGACATGGCACGTGATGTGGCCAGGTGACGGGGCAAGTAGACAATCCACAACTTGTGGCAGGTGACGTGGCTAGGTGACGTGGCTAGGTGATGTGGCAGGTGACGTGGCCAGGTGACGTGGCCAGGTGACGTGGCAGGTGACATGGCAAGTGGACAATCCACAACTTGTGGTAGGTGATGTGGCAAGTGATACGCTAAATACAAGTACACTGCTGCTCTCTCAGCTGCTGCTACTCACTCTGGTCTCGCAAACTGGCTGAAATGGTTAAAATGTACTGTTTTTTGAGCTTAGGGAGGGCCTTATGATGAAACGCTTATAAACGCAAACGCGGTAAAACGCGGCCGCAAACGCAGCAAAACGCGCGTTTTTAAACGCTGGTTTCAGCGTTTAAAAATGTGTGTTCAGCAGAGTTTGCACCTGCGTCTCGTGTGCATGGGGCCTAATGTGACCTATAAACTGTACAACCCAGTTGATAAACAAACTTAAATCTTTGGGGGGGGGGGGATAAAAATAAATAAATTAAAATAATGTGGTTGCAAAAGTGTGCACACCCTTTTATAGCTGTGTTCAGAATCAAGCAATCACATTCAAACTCATGGTAAATAGAGGAGTCAGTACACACCTGCCATCATTTAAAGTGCCTCTGATTAACCCCAAATAAAGTTTAGCTGTTCTAGTAGGTCTTTCCTGACATTTTCTTAGTCACATCCAGCAAAAGCCATGGTCTGCAGAGAGCTTCCAAAGCATCAGAGGGATCTCATTGTTAAAAGGTATCAGTCAGGAGAAGGGTACAAAAGAATTTCCAAGGCATTAGATATACCATGAAACACAGTGAAGACAGTCATCATCATGTGGAGAAAATGTAGCACAACAGTGACATTACCAAGAACTGGGCGTTCCTCCAAAATTGATAAAAAGACAAGAAGAAAACTGGTCAGGGAGGCTGCCAAGAGGGCTACAGCAACATTAAAGAAGCTGCGTAAATATCTTTACTGGCTGTGTGGTACATGTGACAACAATCTCTTGTATACTTCATCTGTCTGGGCTATGGGGTAGAGTGGCACGGAAGCCTTTTCTTGTTAAGAAAAACATCTGAGCCCGGCTACATTTTGGAAAAACACATAAAAAGCATGTGGGAAAGTGTGCTGTGGTCTGATGAAACCAAGGTTGAACTTTTTGGCCATAATTCCAAAAGATATGTTTGGCGCAAAAGCAACACTGCACAACACCAAGAGAACACCATACCCACAGTGAAGCATGGTGGTGGTAGCATCATGCTTTGGGGCTATTTTTCTTGAGCTGGAACAGGGGCCTTAGTCAAGGTAGATGGAATTATGAACAGTTCCAAATACCAGTCAATATTGGCACAAAACCTTCAGGCTTATGCTAGAAAGCTGAACATGAAGAGGAACTTCATTTTTCAGCATGACAATGACCCAAAGCATACATCCAAATCAAAAAATTAAGGGCTTCACCAGAATAACATTAACATTTTGGGATGGCCCAGACCTAAATTCGGTTGAAAATCTGTGGGCTGATATGAAGAGGGCTGTGTACAGGAGATGCCCTCGCAATCTGACAGATTTGGAGTGTTTTTGCAAAGAAGAGTGGGCAAATATTTGCAAGTCAAAATGTGCCATGCTGATAGACTTACTCAAAAAGACTGAGTGCTGTAATAAAATCAAAAGGTACTTCAACAAAGTACTAGTGTAAGGGTGTGCACACTTATGCAACCATATTATTTTAGATTTTATTTTTACTCCCCACCCCTAAAAGATTTCAGTTTGTTGTTCAATTGAGTTGTACAGTTTATAGGTCACATTAAAGGTGGAAAAAGTTCTGAAATGATTTATCTTTGTCTCATTTTTATATATCACAGAAACCTGACATTTTACCAGGAGTGTGTAGACTTTTTATATCCACTGTAAGTCAGATCCATGAAGGCCCTTCCTAGCAACCTAAAGGACATAAAGGATCTGCTACTGATGGCTTGTGGCAGATATCACAGCGCATACATTCAGAGGTCTAGAGAAGTGCATACCTCAAAGTGTTATAGTGGGTGGTCACATTGTTAGGGCTGATTGGTGTATACCCAGAGCAACTATTTTGTCTTATGCCAGCAAGTTGGATTACCCACCAATTGCTTGTTTCTTTCCAAAACTTTGTTGAAAATGTTGGGTATCTTAGTTTGCAAAAACTGCAAAACCATTTCTAATTGTAGAATATGAAGTCTCTAGAAATCATTAGATGGTGGTTTAATTTTGTGTGTACAATGTAATTTTAATGTTTCAAGAAGTGTTTGTGTACAGGTTTATGTGTTTAGAGGGCAAGAAGAGCTGAGACATTGCTTGTGTTTGCTTACTACTCCTAGGTAGGGGTATCGTTTTCTGGTCCTGCTGAAAATGGCAAAACCAGGCGATGCTTTTTTTTATGGTACTATGATTCCAATATAAATTTAAGTGTCCAATCGTAGTTCTAAATTCTAAGCATGTTACTGACCGTTAATGAATTCTGTGGTGGGAAGAAATCTGGAGGACAATGAACTGGCCAACTTACCATCCAAGTCCATACTCATGGCTTGCTGGACAGTTTTTACATTAGTGTACCTACAGTGCCTTGCAAAAATATCCCCCCCTTGGCTTTTTACCTATTTTGTTACATTACAGCCTTTAGTTCAATGTTTTTTTAATCTGAATTATATGTGATGGATAAGAACACAATAGTCTAAGTTGGTGAAGTAAAATTAGAAAAATACATACATAAACCTATTTTTCAGAAATAAAAAAAATGATAATTGGCATGTGCGTATGTATTCACCCCCTTTGTTATGAAGCCCATAAAAACCTCTGGTGCAACCAATTACCTTCAGAAGTCACATAATTAGTTAAATGATGTCCACCTGTGTAAAATCTAAGTGTCACATGATCTGTCATTACATATACACAGCTTTTTGAAAGACCCCAGAGTCTGCAACACCTAAGCAAGAGGCACCACTAACCAAACACTGCCATGAAGACCAAGGAACTCTCCAAAAAAGTAAGGGACAATGTTGTTGAGAAGTACAAGTCAGGGTTAGGTTATAAAAAAAAAAATATCCAAATCTTTGATGATCCCTAGGAGCACCATCAAATCTATCATAACCAAATAGAAAGAAAATGGCACAACAGCAAATATGCCAAGAGACGGCCGCACATCAAAACTCATGGACCGGGCAAGAAGGGCCTTAATCAGAGATTCAGCACAGAGACCTAAGGTAACACTGGAGGAGCTGCAGAGTTCCACAGCAGAGACTGGAGTATCTGTACATAGGACAACAATAAGCTGTACGCTCCATAGTGTTGGGCTTTATGGCAGATTGGCCAGAAAAAGCCATTGCTTTCAGCAAAAAACAAAATGGCACGTATTGAGTTCGCGAAAAGGCATGTGGGAGACTCCCAAAATGTACGGAGGAAGGTGCTCTGGTCTGATGAGAATGAAATTGAACTTTTTGGCCATCAAAGAAAATGCTACGTCTGGCGCAAACCCAACACATCACATCACCCAAAGAACACCACGTTTTTCAGCAGTCGGGCCTGGGAAACTGGTCAGAGTTGAGGGAAATATGTATGGTGCTAAATACAAATATTCTTGAGTAAAACCTGTACCACTCTGTGTGATTTGAGACTAGGACGAAGGTTCACCTTCCAGCAGTTCAATGACCCCAAACACACTGCTAAAGCAACACTTGAGTGGTTTAAGGGGAAACATGTAAATGTGTTGGAATGGCCTAGTCATAGCACAGACCTCAATCCAATAGAAAATCTGTGGTCAGACTTATAGATTGCTGTTCACAAGCGCAATCCATCCAACTTGAAGGAGCTGGAGCAGTTTTACCAGGAGGAATGGGCAAAAATCCCAGTGGTAAGATGTGGCAAGCTCATAGAGACTTATCCAAAGCAACTTGGAGCTGTGATAGCTGCAAAAGGTGGCCCTACAAAGTATTGACTAGTATTGAATAGTTATGCACATTGACGTTTTCTGTTATTTTGTCCAATTTGTTGTTTGTTTCACAATAAAAAAAACAAAAAAACATCTTCAAAGTTATGGGCATGTTCTGTAAATGAAATGATGCAAATCCTCAAACAATCCATGTTAATTCCAGGTTGTGAGGCGACAAAACACGAAAAATGGCAAGGGGGGTGAATACTTTTGCATGGCACTGTAAGTTTCAATGGAACACTTGCTGTAGTGCCAGATACCTGCTTCCAGTAACAGTGAGGGCTGCAAACACTTATGTGTATGTACATGTGCTCTGATCTGTCAGTCATTCAATCAATCTATGATGTTTTTTAATGATCTCCTGTGTTTATTTCTAGGTTAGCAACACTGGAAAATTGTCTTTCAGTTACCCCTGAGCTGCTTCGGATCTTCCAAAATATGTCTGCTTTACTAGGTATTTATATTTATACAGTGTTTCGTTATGTTTTTTCATGGAACCATGTACTGAAAGAAATACGAAGGTTGTCCCTGCTGACTATTTAGAATGAAAGTTAAGTGTCTTGTGTTTCATGTTGCTTCTATAGGTTCTGTAGTTCCTAATTAACTGACCTAGAATAAGTGTGCAGATCAGGGCTTCTGACCTCACTTGTTGCATGCTTCTTCCATGTTAATGATGCAGAAGCATCATGGCTATTGCACCAGTATGGCAAGCAAGCAGCGGTATATTTCTTTCAGTACAGATTTGAAGTTGATCAATCGTTAAAATTCATATTTCCCTAAGTGGAAGCGTATTTCACTGTGTCACTGTTCCCTCCTTTTTGTCACAAAAAACAAACCAAAACCCTGCTCTCCATTGCCCAGCAAGCCTAGGATTCGTTGTCTTTGGCTAAAAAACATTACTGCAAAGAGTTTGTGGTTTCTAACTAGTAGAGAGATTATAGGACCAAAATGGCTGAACCCCATGCACATGGATAATTTAAAAAATGGAAACAGTGGTCTTACTACAATAACATATCTGGGTTAAAGGGAGAGTATATGTAATGTACTTTAAAGCACATATTTCAAGTTATTTTTCAGTGTTTCATTTTAAGTATTTTTTTTCATGAGACTTTTACATTTTCCTTGTTGTTCTATATTTTGTATTGAATTAAATGCAAAGATATAGACCAGGTGTGCCACCTGTCAAAGATGTAGAGAGGCAGTGCCAAGTTGCAATATGTACTGATTGTAAAACCCTGAGTAAGAAAGATCATATTGAGCCAAAGTGGTAAGTGCACTCTTCCACGTTTGCTGCGATGACCTCAAATGTGCTCATTCATTGGATTTCCTCTGCAAAGAGTGGGAGCAGTGTGGGATGAAAACTGGCAGAAACAACAGGTGTAGGATGTTTTTTTGCATGCACTGCCAATGTAAACTGAGCATTTCTGGCAAAGCAAATTTACAGGAGGACGTAGCACTTTTTGTGTGGAGCGTCACTTTAATGCATTGAAGTTAGTTTATTAAAGGAATACAGACTCTGGAGCAACTGCTCTGGAGCAACTGCACTTGCAGGGTGCAACTGCACTTTGCAACGCGCACAGTCTATTTGCCTTTAGTAAATCAACCCCCGTGATCAGGTAAAAAAAAAAAAAAAAAAAAGTTCATCGGGTGCACGCCCTGTCACTCCAACAGAAGCATGTGTAAGTAAACTAAGGATGGCCGCATTCCCATACAGGATGCAATGGATTTATTTCCAAAGTCATAAAAACAGCAGCACTAAAATGGTACAAACAGGGGTAAGCAGGTAACGCATTTCACACGACTTGCGTGTTTTGTCACAACTGACAAAAAACGCTAGTCATGTGAAGCGCGTTACCTGCATCCCCCGTTTGTACCATTTTAGTGCTGCTGTTTTTATGACTTTGGAAATAAATCCATTGCATCCTGTATGGGAATGCGGCCATCCTTAGTTAACTTACACATGCTTCTGTTGGAGTGCACCCGATGAACTTTTTTTTTTTCTTACCTGATCACGGGGGTTGATTTACTAAAGGCAAATAGACTGTGCACGTTGCAAAGTGCAGTTGCACCCTGCAAGTGCAGTTGCTCCAGAGCTTGGTAAATGAGGTAAAGGTTCAGTTTGCAAAGAATACCCAATCACGTGCAAGGAAAATAAAAAAGAATGCATTTTTGCTTACACATGATTGGATGATGGAAGTCAGCAGGGCTCCCCCTCATTTACTAAGCTCTGGAGCAACTGCACTTGCAAAGCACTAATTAGGCGACTATGTGGCAGATGAGGTTTAATGTTGATAAATGTAAAGTTATGCACTTGGGAGCTAAGAATATGCATGCATCATACATACTCGAGGGAGTACAACTGGGGAATCCGTAGTGGAGAAGGATTTGGGGGTTTTGGTAGATCATAAGCTCAATAATAGCATGCAATGCCAAGCTGCGGTTTTCAAAGTGAGCAAAGTCCTTTCTTGTATTAAGAGAGGTATGGACTCCAGAGAGAGAAATATCATTTTGCCCCTGTTCAAATCATTAGTAAGACCTCATCTGGAATATGCAGTTCAGTTTTGGGCACCAGTTCTCAAAAAGGATATTGGGGAACTGGAGAAAGTGCAGAGAAGGGCAACCAAACTGATAAGAGGCATGGAGAAGCTCAGCTATGAGGAAAGATTAGAGGAACTGAATTTATTCACTCTTGAGAAGAGGAGAATAAGGGGGGATATGATCAAATGTACAAATACAGGTCCTTCTCAAAAAATTAGCATATTGTGATAAAGTTCATTATTTTCTGTATTGTACTGATAAACATTAGACTTTCATATATTTTAGATTCATTACACACAACTGAAGTAGTTCAAGGCTTTTCTTGTTTTAATATTGATGATTTTGGCATACAGCTCATGACAACCCGAAAATCCTATCTCAAAAAATTAGCATATCATGAAAAGGTTCTCTAAACGAGCTATTAACCTAATCATCTGAATCAACTAATTAACTCTAAACACCTGCAAAAGATTCCTGAGGCTTTTAAAAACTCCCAGCCTGGTTCATTACTCAAAACCGCAATCATGGGTAAGACTGCCGACCTGACTGCTGTCCAGAAGGCCATCATTGACACCCTCAAGCAAGAGGGTAAGACACAGAAAGAAATTTCTGAACGAATAGGCTGTTCCCAGAGTGCTGTATCAAGGCACCTCAGTGGGAAGTCTGTGGGAAGGAAAAAGTGTGGCAGAAAACGCAGCACAACGAGAAGAGGTGACCGGACCCTGAAGAAGATTGTGGAGAAGGACCGATTCCAGACCTTGGAGGACCTGCGGAAGCAGTGCACTGAGTCTGGAGTAGAAACATCCAGAGCCACCGTGAACAGGCGTGTGCAGGAAATGGGCTACAGGTGCCGCATTCCCCAGGTCAAGCCACTTTTGAACCATAAACAGCGGCAGAAGCGCCTGACCTGGGCTACAGAGAAGCAGCACTGGACTGTTGCTCAGTGGTCCAAAGTACTTTTTTCGGATGAAAGCAAATTTTGCATGTCATTCGGAAATCAAGGTGCCAGAGTCTGGAGGAAGACTGGGGAGAGGGAAATGCCAAAATGCCTAAAGTCCAGTGTCAAGTACCCACAGTCAGTGATGGTCTGGGGTGCCATGTCAGCTGCTGGTGTTGGTCCACTGTGTTTTATCAAGGGCGCAGGGTCAATGCAGCTAGCTATCAGGAGATTTTGGAGCACTTCATGCTTCCATCTGCTGAAAAGCTTTATGGAGATGAAGATTTCATTTTTCAGCACGACCTGGCACCTGCTCACAGTGCCAAAACCACTGGTAAATGGTTTACTGACCATGGTATTACTGTGCTCAATTGGCCTGCCAACTCTCCTGACCTGAACCCCATAGAGAATCTGTGGGATATTGGGAAGAGAAAGTTGAGAGACGCAAGACCCAACACTCTGGATGAGCTTAAGGCTGCTATCGAAGCATCCTGGGCCTCCATAACACCTCAGCAGTGCCACAGGCTGGTTGCCTCCATGCCACGCCGCATTGAAGCAGTCATTTCTGCAAAAGGATTCCCGACCAAGTATTGAGTGCATAACTGAACATAATTATTTGAAGGTTGACTTTTTTTGTATTAAAAACACTTACTCTTTCGTCCATGGACCGACACAGCTTCTCTATTGACAAAGTGGGTATTATCCGTTAATTAGGAGTGACTAGGCAGAAAAACTTGTAAAAAGTGTTACATCACACCTTCTACAGTACCGCCCAGGGGGCGGACCCTCTGGTATAACCTCTCAGTCTGCACATCGCAGATCAGTTTTTTTCTGTCTAGCAAGGAGTAGGACATGGCTCCCTTCGGGCTCATTGGTCCGGGGAAAAAAGATATATATATATATATATATATATATTTTTATTTTTTTGCTACATTTGTTGTTTCCTGCGATCTTCGATCAACTGCCGACTGGGTGACAGGCTGGATCCTCGATCCTTGTAGTCTCCCCAGTTTCGGCCATCGAGCGTGTGCCGACCCTAGCTACGCGCTGGGTTTTCCACGACATGCCCGTCGCTCCACGGGTGGCCGGTGAGCCTACGCTCCAGGGCCTGCATCGGACCGCTCAGCTTCGGCTGACCTTACGGCCGAGTCGCAGCAGCCTGGCCGGTGAGCTTACGCTCCAAGGCTTGCATCGGACCGCTCAGCTTCGGCTGACCTTACGGCCGAGTCGCAGCAGCCTGTCCGGTGAGCGTCATGCTCCAGGGCATACATATGATCGTCCCTTCTGGGTCCAATCACAGCATGCCTGGCCAACAGTCACCTTCCGTGCGCGGACGATGATCTGTTTGGAATGTCTTCCAGCATAATACATGCAGGATAGGTAAGTAAAACTCCCCTGCCTCGGCTGGGTGATTTAGCTGGACATTCCTGGAGAGATCAAGTAAGTGGTTGTGGCCCCTTTCTTCCCTCTCTCCCTGCCTTTCCCTCCTCCCTGGGCTTCTAGCTAAAGGTTGCTGGGTGCTGGGGGTCACCTAGGGGGTCCCACTGGAGCGGGGCTGGCTGTAACTAACATTTAAAAGAAATGTCATTTTTGCTTACCTGTGTTTCTGTGTCTCCATGCTGTCGGCGGCCATTTTGAGGTGGTCCATGCCAAGTTTGGCCTCTTGTAACTGCCTGGCGGCCATCTTCCTGTAGTTCGGCCACACCCACTGGCCCCTATCAGGTGATCGGCGGCCATGTTTGTCCACCCTGTATGCAGATATTGCCGTTCGGCGGCCATCTTTTTTGTGGGCTATGGCTGCCTGACCTCTATCTTCTGTCGGCGGCCATTTTCTTAGAGCCCACATTATCTTCCATACAGACGGTTTTGGCAACCATTTTGCGAGAGCCTCCGGCCTCTAGGGTGCATTACACTGGCGCGAAAATTCACACAGGAAGTGCTGATAAAAGAAGCAGACTGACACAGCAGCAAGGGGACAGCATCATAGGCGCAGCATAGCAGTACCTATCCAGGGTGGTGAGTCCTCTGGGTGACCCAGCATCTCTGCAGCGCAGGAGGGTGGCCTATTGATATCTTGCCTGGAGCCCTGTGAGTGTCAGCGTGTGGTCAGCATGGCATCTGAGCCAGATGTCTTCTCCCCTGAAACACCAGATTTAGCAGCTGGTGTCCCTGAGGTGTCTATGGACGCTATGTCGGCAATCCTAGAGGCGTTTGCTGCCAGGGTGGAAGCAGCACACGGGAATACAGGGGGTAGTAAACGCCCCATCCCCTGCAAGCTTCTGGGGATAATTCTGGTGCAGAACCAGGTCCAGCTATGGCTCGGGGCCCAGATTCTGACGCACCAGAGACTGCAGACCGTGACCGGACAGTGAGAATGACTCAAAGTCCAGGTCAGTACGCGAGACGGCTTTGGTATCTGACCTTATTACTGCAGTGCGGGATATGCTAAAATTGGAAAATACTGCAGAAGCAGCAGAGACTCCGGTCCACTTGGGTTTCATAGACCTGCCCGCACTGCTAAGGTGTTCCCTTGTGTGTCTTTTAATAAACTCTTATACAAGGAATGGGAGAACCCACTGAGGGTCTTTACAGCCCCAAAGAGGTTTGCGGTACGGTACCCCTTTTGAGGAGAGTTTTCTGAAGAAATGGACCTCTCCCCCCTATAGTGGACCCTCCGGTGTCCAGACTTAATAGAGCCACCACAATTCCTGTAGAAGGGGCTCCTGTTTTCTAGGACCCTGTGGATAAGAAGGCTGAAGCACTCGCTTGCTACCTATACTCAGTGGTAGGCTCGGCAGTACGCCCGGCATTGGCGGGGGCCCTAGTGTCTCACACACTTGCTGAATGGGCAAGATTGCTACTCCAGGGGTTAAGGAGCGAGATGCTCCTCCTGATGAGATAACATTGGCCGACCTGTTGGTCCAGGGCCTTAGGTTTGTCTGCGAGTCAGACATGAATACTATTCCCCTGCTGTCTAAAACTTCGGTTTATGCAGTAGCAATACGCCACCTGATCTGGCTAAAAGGCTGGTCTGCGGACCAGACTTCCAAGAAAGCCCTGTTGGATCTGCCTTTTAAGGGCGACAGACTTTTTGGGGCTTCTCTGGATGACATCATCAAGGATGCCACAGGAAGTAAAAGCACTTTGCTTCCCCAAATTAGCAAGGGTAAGGGGCCACGCCAAGGGCAAGGGCCCTCCTTTACTGCACACAAGTGGTTTTTTCGTCCCCCTAGGGCGACAGGGAAAAGACCCCAGGCCGATAAAGCGCCTGCCCAAGGACAAAAGCGTCCCTGGTCCCGCATACCCAATAAACCTGCGGACAAATTTGCGTCCGCATGAAGGTCCACCCCCACCCAGCTCTCGGGTGGGGAGACGTCTTCGCAAATTCGCGACTCAGTGGACAGCACTAATCTCCGACAGGTGTGTTTGCGAAGTAATCTCCTCAGGCTACAAGATAGTTTCTCTCTTGTCCACCGGACAGATTCAACACCTCCAATCTCCAGCTACTACCGACCCGTCGGGAGGCCCTGTATGGGGCGGTCCAGGGTCTACTGGAACGCGGGGTAGTTATTCCAGTTCCAGAACTGGAACGGGGTTTTTACTCAAATCTGTTAATTGTGCCGAAGAAGGAGGGGGTTCGTCCAAGCTTGGATCTCAGAGCCCTCAATTGCTTTGTGAAGGTACAAAGTTTTCGGATGGAGTCGGTTCGATCTGTAGTCACGGCTCTCCATCCGGGGGACTTTCTGGCCTCCTTGGACATCAAGGACGCATACCTGCATGTCCCCATATACTCCAGACACCAGAGGTTTCTGCGATTTGCTATCGGGAAGAACCACTACCAGTTTGTGGCCCTCCCGTTTGGCCTTGCCTCAGCACCCAGGACGTTCACCAAGGTGCTCGCTCCGATTCTGGCACTTCTAAGACAGCGGGGTATCGCTATCACAGGTTACTTGGACGACCTTCTGCTGAAGGGCCCTTCAAGCTCAGAATTAGAGGTAAGCGTGTCCATTACCTGTCAGACTCTTCGAGACTGTGGTTGGATACTAAACACGCAAAAGTCAGTATTGGTGCCCACTCAACGCCTAGTGTACCTGGGGTTGATTCTGGATTCCTCAGAGGCAAAGGTATTCCTCCCTGTGGAGAAGTTGCAGACCCTCCGGGCTGCAGTACGGCAGCTGACTTCCAGGAATTGGTCGTCACTCCGTTTTTGCATGCGAGTGTTGGGCCTCATGGTAGCCTCCTTCGAGGCGGTCCCATATGCTCAATACCACACTCGAGTGTTACAGAGGGAAGTTCTGTCCAGATGGAACAGATGCCCTTCATCTCTGGATTATCAAATCCGAGTGAGCCACCTAGTCAGGAGATCCCTGGTATGGTGGCTGACAGCACCGGCTCTAATGGCCGGGAAGTCATTTCTTCCGGTTTACTGGATAGTGATCACGACGGACGCCAGCCTTACAGGTTGGGGGGGAGTCTGGGGTGTCCAGTCGGCGCAAGGTCGCTGGACCCCAGAGGAAGCCCTCCTGCCGATCAATGTCCTGGAGATCCGGGCGATCAAGCTGTGCCTCTTCAAATGGTCTCAGAGACTGCAAGGGCGTCCAGTCAGGATCCAGTCAGACAACGCCACAGCAGTGGCATATGTCAATCATCAAGGAGGAACAAGAAGCTCAGCTGCAGCATCGGAGATCGCTCGCATCCTGAAGTGGGCAGAGAGGAGCGTACCGGCACTGTCGGCCGTGTACATTCCGGGTGTGGAAAACTGGCAGGCGGACTACCTGAGCCGCCAGATGCTGGACCAGGGAGAATGGTCCTTACACCCGGAGGTGTTCCAACTCCTCTGCCAAAGATGGGGCACACCAGACGTAGATCTTCTGGCTTCCCGACTCAATCGGAAGGTATTGAGGTTTGTGGCCCGGTCAAGAGACCCATGGGCAGACGCAACGGACGCGTTGGTAGCATCGTGGGGCCAGTATCGGCTAATCTATGCCTTCCCTCCCTTAAGGCTTCTTCCTCTTCTGCTCCGCAGAGTGGAGGCAGAGGGAATTCCAATGATCCTAATCGCTCCAGATTGGCCTCAGCGTCCTTGGTACGCCGATCTAGTACGTCTGGTAGCAGACGTCCCCTGGCGCCTACCACTACGGAAGGACCTGCTGTCGCAAGGTCCCATATTCCATCCTGCTTTACAGTCATTGGCTTTAACGGCATGGCTGTTGAGAACCAGGTACTGAGAGACCGGGGCCTGTCAGACTCAGTAATTTCTACTATGAGAAGTGCTCGGAAACCGTCCTCTAGGAAGGTCTATCACCGCACTTGGAGGGCCTACATCTCCAGGTGTGAGGAAATGAAATGGCATCCGCGTACCTATTTGGTTTCCAGAATCCTGCTGTTTTTACAGCATGGGGTAGACCAAAGGCTTGCCCTAAGTACGAGTAAGGGACAGATATCTGCCCTGGCTGTCTTTTTTCAGCGACCCCTGGCGACTCACTCTCTCGTGAGTACATTTGTGCAGGGGGTTCGACATGTGGCCCCTCCGGTCCGCCCCCCGTTACCTCCGTGGGACTTGAACCTGGTCCTCTCGGTGCTTCAGAAGGCACCGTTTGAGAATATTAGAGATATTCCCCTGTTGACACTTTCTCAGAAGGTGGTCTTTTTGGTGGCTGTTACGTCAGTTAGACGAGTCTCTGAGCTGGCAGCCTTGTCCTGCAAGGCTCCCTATTTGATTTTCCACAAGGATAAGGTGGTGCTGCGGCCGCAGCCTTCCTTTCTTCCGAAGGTCGTTTCGGCTTTTCATCTCAACGAAGACATTGTACTTCCATCCTTGTGTCCTCAGCCGTCGAATCCTAAGGAGTCGGCGTTGCATTCCTTGGACGTTGTCCGAGCTTTGAGAGTATACATATCTGCTACTTCCCTGTTCCGGAAGTCAGACTCACTGTTTGTTTCGGTGGCTGGTCCCAAGAAGGGCCAAGCAGTCTCATCGGCCACCATCTCTAGGTGGATCTGACAGATAGTAATCCAGGCTTACGCCTTAAAGGGTCAGGCGCCCCCCTTTCCTGTCACGGCGCATTCGACCAGGGCAATAGGTGCCTCTTGGGCTTTCCGACATCAAGCGTCTGTTTCCCAACTATGTAAAGCGGCGACTTGGTCGTCCGCTCACACTTTCACAAAATTCTACAAAGTTGATGTAGGTGCATCTTCGGATGCCTCTTTCGGCCGCAAGGTTTTGCAGGCGGCTGTTTAGAGTTGCAACTCCTCCGTTGGAGGAGTGCTGTTTTGTGTTTTGGGGTGAAGTTTGTTTTTATGCTGTTACCACCCCTCGTTTTTTCTCTGACACTGCTTTGGGACGTCCCACTTTGTCAATAGAGAAGCTGTGTCGGTCCATGGACGAAAGAGTAAATAGGATTTTTTACTCACCGTAAAATCCTTTTCTCTGAGTCCATGGACCGACACAGCACCCACCCCTCCTTTTAAGTTTGTACTGCTTTTTGACGAACTGATCTGCGATGTGCAGACTGAGAGGTTATACCAGAGGGTCCGCCCCCTGGGCGGTACTGTAGAAGGTGTGATGTAACACTTTTTACAAGTTTTTCTGCCTAGTCACTCCTAATTAACGGATAATACCCACTTTGTCAATAGAGAAGCTGTGTCGGTCCATGGACTCAGAGAAAAGGATTTTACGGTGAGTAAAAAATCCTATTTTTCTTTTATTGGTCGGATGAAATATGCTAATTTTTTGAGATAGGATTTTTGGGTTGTCATGAGCTGTATGCCAAAATCATCAATATTAAAACAAGAAAAGCCTTGAACTACTTCAGTTGTGTGTAATGAATCTAAAATATATGAAAGTCTAATGTTTATCAGTACATTACAGAAAATAATGAACTTTATCACAATATGCTAATTTTTTGAGAAGGACCTGTATATAAGGGGTTCATATCGTGAACTTGGTGTTGAGTTATTCACTTTACGGTCAACACGGAGGACACGGGGGCACTCTTTACGTCTAGAGGAAAAGAGATTTCTTCTCCAAATACAGCAAGGTTTCTTCACAGTAAGAGCAGTGAACATGTGGAATAGACTCCCGGAGGTGGTTCTGGTCAGCTCAGTAGATTGCTTTAAGAAAGGTCTGGATACTTTCCTAAATGTACATAATATAACTGGGTAATAAGATTTATAGGTAAAGTTGATCCGGGGAATATCCAATTTGCCTCTCGGGGGATCAGGATGGATTTTTTCCCCTGCTGTAGCAAATTGGATCATGCTCTGCTGTTTTTTTTTGCCTTCCTCTGGATCAACTGTGGGTATAGAATTGGGTATATGGGATTGAACCATATTTTTTTTTTTTTTTTTTTTTTTTTTTTTTATGGTTGAACTGGATGGACTTGTGTCTTTTTTCAACCTGACTAACTATGTAACTATGCAGTGAATCAATTTGTCATCAGTGGCTGGTCTGTGGTTTGCACGCAATTGGCATATGCTGCCTCCCACACCCCTGTTTGAAGAGGGATTTTACAGTGAAGCCACATCTGTGGGGCGCAGTGGCAGGTGGTATCACCTTCAGCGGCTACATGCCCTAATTTATTTTTGCCCACGGCTTCACAGTTCCGACAACGTGCGTGGGGCTGTCTGGTGGGCCGGTGATCATTGCCTGGGCCTGATTTTGACAGGCAGCTGAGACAACTTACAAACACTATAGTGCCCATGTGAAAAAGGAGCCAGAGAGCATCCAGTCATTTTGCAAATAATAAAAATCGCCTCTAAAAATACCCTAAGTGGTCAATGAAAACTGATTCACAGTATTTTTTAAGTTCAGTGAACAGTCTTCAGAACTTTGGTAAACCGTCCTATTTCCTTTAGTAAATCAACACCTTTGTGCCTCTTTATTGGAATGAGTCAAAGTATTTCATTTTCTGGGTACACCTTCAATCTGGTTTGCTAGGGAATGTGCCTCTATTTTTTATTCTTTCAAATGTTATAGCCAAGGACTACTGTATACACTAAGGTATGTGTTGGTTGTTGGTCCTAATTTTCCCACATAACTATTGCTGGAATATTAAAACTTAAACTAAATCAATTAATCTTGCTTGCAATCAAATAAGTCAGTGGCACATTTCAAATGAATTATTAGCTCATTATGTTTCTGTCATCTTCAATCATTCAAAGCCAATTTTCACTTTAACTGTCAGAAGAATTTATGCTTGTGGAAACACCATTATGAATCTTTCTTTTTCTCCAATAAATCTTAAATGTTCCATGGTTAAAATTCTCTTTTTACAGTGAAAGATGTACATTTGTCATAGTAGGATTGGGGCAGTGCCAACAATATATAATATACTTAGAAATATAAATCGCTGAATACAGCGAGGACAGAACAGACTTGTTTGGACACATGCTGCTGCTGAAGACCCATCTACCTTTTGCCTCCTTATTATGTTATTCTGCTGCAGTGCACCTGGGAAGATACCCCCTGGATAGTGTGCAGTGACTTCCAATGGATTTTAAAACACTAACAACATGTTTTAGTTGTTCTATATTCCTGTATGTAATTATTTGAATGAATTGTAATTGTAAATCCCTACAGATAGTAGTGACGTTGTGGTTTGACTGTAGTAGTCAATATGACCAGTTGGCTGCACTGCAGGTAGGAAAAGATGCCTGTAACTTGCCTTCCACTCACTCCACTACTTTCACCCAGCAACTGTTTTCTGAAATTCCTATGCAAGTGTACACTGAAGAGCAAATTGTGCACAGAGTTTACCAGACTTCTCCTTGTCCACATGTGATTTGGACAACTGCCTGCTTAGGTACCCGGAACTGAATTTTGCATAATATACAATCGTATGTTTCCTATTACAAAAATAGTAGTTGTTGGGGCTTCAGTGGGGACTTGTGAGGAAGGTGCTGTAGAAGCAACTTCTGGTGTGTTATTTTCCCTAGTATAAGCAAGAACAGTGTATGCAAACATGTGACTGCCAAAATGTACCAGATTCAACCTCTAATAATATATATATGTATATATACATATATATTCTTTTATTCTTGGAGTGGATTGGATATTTTCTTCCCCAACCATATAGCTGGTTATTACCACTGTTTATAGATATTCAAAAATAAATGGTCTTTCTTTTTCGTACATCACGGGACACAGAGCGACTTAGTCATTACTAATGGGTTATATAGATTACCTTCAGGTGTTGGCACTGGCCAATTCCAAACCGGAAGTACCCTCCCCTATATAAGCCCCTCCCATCCGGGAGCACCTCAGTTTTTTGCCAGTGTCTAAGGTGTTGGCCAAAGAGTAACATGTGTTTTCACTGGGCTTGCGTACAGGTTCTTTTGGGCCTTAGTAAGCTGTTCCGGATCCCACCAAAAAAGCTTCATAGCTAAACGGTCGGTACCCGGGCCTTGCAGCAGAAGAGCAAGGGTTTGCCTGTAATGCTTCTCTTAGGAGGGCTGGACCCTGGGATCCAGAGCTCTGGTCATACCCACGACCAAGATGTTGTCTGTGCAGGGTGCTATACAGGTCCAGGGGAGTGGAATCCTTGGGAACCCGGTCCCTGAAGGTTTAATTACAATGCCTGCCGTGATAGGTGAAGTTTGGACTTCTGTGGACCAAACAAAGTCCTGCGGCGGGGATCAGGTAAGTGGGGGCCCCCAGGAACTTGGTTCTATTGGGGGACCCCCAAGCCTAATTTGTCTTTCTGTCTGTTACCTAACGGTACTCCCGCTAAATATCTGTGTTTGCCTGTAACTACTGAAAATGTAAAATTTTAATAGTAGTCAAGAAAAAAAAAAAAAGGGACCGCGGTACCTGTGTTAAACCACTAGAGGCCGCTGTAGTCCATTTTTCTTGTCATGTGGATCTTTGGTTTTCTCAAGTCAAAAGATCCAGGCAGCTGGTAAGTTTCTCTGCCCTGTTGCTGCGCTCATCCACCGCACAGGCCCTCCGGCAAAAAGGGCCCTGGCTCCTAGTCCCCTGTTTGATTTCGAAAAGGGCGCCAATGGCGCACGGGCGCGTGCACGCGCCTCCTATGAAAAAAAGGGGCGGGGCGGGTGGATGACGCTCGATGCGCGCCGCGGCGCTTCTGCGCATGTGCGGGCGTCCCAGCATGGTTAAAAGACACAGTACAAGTGTCAGCTGGATGCAAACAGAGCTAGCAACAAACAGTGGCACACAGAGGCGGTTGATGCAGGCATCCCCATAGAAAGGCACTTTAGTGGACACCAGCTGGTATATAGCAGCAACTTTGTTAGACTATTACCAGCAAAATTGGTGTATGACGACGGGAATACCTCAGCTTTGTGCTTAAAGGATATGTCGTCCAGACGCTCCGGAAATAGATCTTCCAGGAAGCCAAAGGGGTCTCCATCGGGCTCTGAGGATATTGGGCATGCTTGTACTGCACCAATCTCCCCTAAGAATTCAGAGGTCAGTAGCCGTAGAAACCCCGCAGGAATGCCTGGTGCTGCGGCTGTCCCCAGTCCACCTGCTCCTGTATATATAACAGAGGAGGTTTTTTCCTCAACTCTGGGAGGATTGGAAGAGAGATTAACAGCATTGATCGCTGCTTCCGTCACAGGAAAAGCGCGTCCGATCTCCGTCTCCTCCTTCAGAGTGCCTGTTAGTGGAGGAACAGCCCCACACAGAGATCGACCTACCTGAAGGGGATCAGGATGAGGTTGATTCAGTTATGGAGGAATCAACAGTGGAAGAACCTTTCTCAGCATCTCAGGCTGAAAGATTATGGGTTCAGTCTCTGACTAATATGGTTTCCTCGCTGGGGTCGCTAAAAGCTCCCCAGGCTGTCTGTTCCTTCCCAATCCACCCTTTATTAGAAGGGCTTATTTACCAGGATTGGGAGCATCCTGATAAAATATTTGCTCCCCCCAAGAGATTTCCGGTGATCTATCCCATGGAGGATAAGTTCATAAAAAAATGGAGGGTCCCTACAGTGGACGCAGCCATCTCTTCTGTTAACAAATCACTGACATGTCCAGTAGATAATGTTCCAATGTTCAAAGACCCAATAGATAAAAAATTGGAGTCTTTACTAAAATCTGCTTTCTCTACAGCAAGCATGGTGACACAACCTGCGGTAGCAGTGATTGGAGTCTGCCAAGCAGTGAAAGATCAGTTGAAACAGGTCTTAAGGGACTTACCAGATCAGCAGGCTCTTGCCCTAGCTGACCTGCCTAGAGCCTTGTGTTTTGTGGTAGACGCCATAAAGGATACAATCCAACAGGCCTCCCGCTTTACGCTGTCTATAGTACATATGCGTAGGCTTCTGTGGCTCAAAAACTGGTCTGCTGAAGCTCCCTGTAAAAAACTGCTGGTTAGCTTCCCATTTCATGGAGAACGCTTATTTGGAGAAGATCTGGACAAATATATCCAGAAAATTTCTGCCGGTAAAAGTTCACTCTTACCGGTTAAGAACAAGGGTAGAAGTCCTTCTTTTAAGAGGCCTACTTCTCCAGTCCCGGGCACATCGGCTGTGAAGCAGTTCCGACGGCCTCCGCGGTCAAATTCAGGGGGCAGAAATCAGGGACAATCACAGGGTAACAAGAAGCCCTGGATCAAGAGAGGTACAAAACCTCCCCCCAAGGCATGAAGCGTTGCCCCCACTCAATCGGGTGGGGGGAAGACTTCAGTTGTTCACAGAGACCTGGCGGGACACCATCAGAGACAGATGGGTGCTCTCCGCAGTAAGTCTGGGATACAAGCTGGAGTTAAAAGGCACTCCTCCTGCCCAATTTATGAGGTCAAACGTGCCAAGAGATCCCCAAAAGAGAGGATCAATGCATTGTCAATGCATTTCGCCCCTCCTCCAGGGCATCATCAAGGACCTTGATGATGCCCTGGAGGAGGGGCGAAATGCATTGACAAATTTCCGGTCAACACTAAGAACCAGTGACGCTGCTTCCGGTTCTTGTGGAACGCACGCCGTTGTGAACCCGGAACACACTGACGCTCGGTTATCATTGAAGGCTTGTGAGTTTTCCCAATAACAGCGTATTGTTAATCTGTTCCTAAGCGGTACTTCACAAGTTGCTTTTTCTTTTTATTCCCCACATGGTCCTCTGATCTCTGCTGCTATTGAGCCAACTGTTGAATTTCACCGAACATTATTGGTCCTAGAAGTTGGATGTTGGGTGACTTTTATTTTATTTTAAAGCATTTTTTTTTTTTTTTTTTTCCCTTCCTTCTATATTACAACCACTGTTGCAAATGGGACATTATTTCTTTGATGTTGAAAACCATCTGTAGTACTGTGAATTACTCCTAGAGCTATTTGCCTGGTTGTTCAGTTCATTTAATGTTTTGCACAGTATATTTTCTGGTTTTACTTAGTTGATCACTTTTTAGTGGTAACATTTAGTATTACACCCACTGCATTTCTGGTGACACCAATCATTGGTGCATAATCTTTTCACTAATAGTGTGTACCATCATCCCGAAAGGTTTAGATGGTTGACATTCACACATACGTTTGTATTGAGCACATTTATATTCGCTAGCGCTGCATTTTATAATTTTTTATCTCTCAAGGTGTTAGTGCCTTATGCTGTAGCAGCTGCGCATATAATAATTTCTTTTCACTTGTCATTTATTTTTGTATGTCTCCATAAGCGTGAGTTTTAGTTTTTGTTTATGTGCCCCCAGGGATGCCCATCAGTGCCATCTATCAGTGCTGTATATCAGTGCCATGTATCAGTGCCGTCTACAAGTGCCCAGTAGTGCTGCCTATTAGTGCCACCCATAAGTACCCATCAGTGCAGCCTTTCAGTGCCCATCAGTTTCGCCTATCAGTGCCCACCAGTGCCACCCATGAGTGCCCATCAGTGCATATCAGTGCCACCCATCGTCAGTGCCGCCTATCAGTGCCCATCGTCAGTGCCGCCTTATTAGTGCCCATCAGTGAAGGAGAAAACTTATTTACAAAATTTTATAACCGAAACAAAAGAAAAATGTTTTTTTTCACAATTTTCTGTCTTTTTTTATTTGTTTAGCAAAGAATAAAAACCGCAGAGGTGATCAAATACCAACAAAAGAAAGCTCTATTTGTGGGAACAAAATGATAAAAATTCTGTTTGGGTGCAGTGTTGCATGACCATTTAAAGTGCGACAGCGCTGAAAGTTGTAAATTGGCTTGCGCAGGAAGGGGATGTAAGTGCCTGGTATTGAAGTGGTTAAACATTGCATAATAACCAAAAAATATGCCACGCTTTTTTTTGATTTTTATTCAATTATTCAAAACCATAATCGGCCAACAAATTGATTCTGAAAATACAAATTTGTTGCAGCCCTAAAATTATCATTAATTAGAACATTAGACACACATGCATAGACTACTCTCATAGAGGCATACCAGTCATTAAGAAACAAGCAATAAACTATACTGTGCAAAAGTTTTAGGCAGGTGTGAACATTTTTTGTAAATTAAGGAGGAGGTCAGCCCCCCCCATGAACAAATACCGTAGCTGCTGATTTTTAATATTAGGACACTTACCTGTCCTGGAATCCAGCGATGTTGGCACCCCAGCCGATGTTTCCATCTTTTCGGCTCTCGGGTGCTGCCACCGCCATTGCCTGTAAGGGAAACCGGCAGCGAAGCCTTGCGGCTTTACAGCCGTTTCCCTACTACGCATGCGCAAAGCACTCTGCTCTTTGTGAATGGCGCAGGGCAAGGAGGAGGGGGGTCGAACTTCCAGGGGATCTCTCAGCAAAGTCTCCCAGAAGTGGAAAGGGGTACCTGTCAAAACAAGGTACCTGTTCCCCCCGCCCCCCCCCCGAAAGGTGAGAAATGTGGCACTGGAAGGGGAGGGGGGTTAGGAGGCAGGCAAGCAAAGCTTAACATTTTGGGTGGAGCTCTGCTTTAGGAATTATTTTAGAAACCAAAGTGTTAATAGTTTATTTTTATAATTTAACATAATAGAAAGTAAATGAACAGTAGAAAGTCCAAATCAAATCAATATTTAGTCTGACCACCCTTTGCTTTCAAAACAGCATCAATTCTTCTAGGTACACTTGCACACGGTTTTTGAAGGATCTTGGCAGGAAGGTTGTTCCAGACATCTTGGAGAACTAACCACAAATTTTCTGTGGATGTAGGTCTTCTCAAATCCTTCTGTCTCTTCATGTAATCCCAGACAGACTCAAAAATGCTGAGATCAGGGCCTTATGAGGGCCAAACCATCACTAAGGGGAAAGTAATACTTGGGCGTATGCTATAGGCCCCCCTAACCAAAGGGGGGAGGGGGACCACCTAGCACAGCTTGAAATGGTGGCAAGGATAGGAAGTGTCAATATAATGGGGGATTTTAATTACCCAGATATAGACTGGGCGGAAAGAACCGCACATTCGTCTAAGGCTCGTAGTTTCCTATACATCTTGCAGGACAATTTCATTGGCTGGTGAATGCACCAACAAGAAACAATGCGTTACTAAACCTACTGATTACTAACAATACAGACCTGATCGCGGATGTGGAAATACGAGGCAACTTAGGAAACAGCGACCACAGGTTAATTAGTTTCAGTATAAATCACAATAGGAAGCACAAGGGTAATACAAAGACTCTGAATTTTAAAAGCGCAAAATGGTCTGGTGTGGAAAGTGGGGTGCCCCAGTGTTCTGTCCTAGGACCAATCCTGTTTAAATTATTCATAAACGATCTGGAGGATGGGATAAACAGCTCAATCAAGTTAAACAGGGCAAAAACTTCTCTGCAGCATGTGGAAACCTTACAAGAAGACCTAAACAAATGAATGGGGTGTGCAACTACATGGCAAATGAGGTTTAATGTTGAAAAATGTATAGTTATTAGGGTTGAGTGAACCCAAACTGTAAAGTTCGGGTTCGTACCGGACTTTTGGATTTATGGGTCCCGAACCCGAACAATTGACTGTATGTTCGGGTTCGGGTCCGGGTCCGGTGTTCGGCGATGTAATGGCGCATTTCTAAAAGCTACAGGGCAGCCAATAAACTTTTGTTTAACTGGTGTGCCCTTAGAAGCCATCACAGCCATGCCTACTAATGGCATGGCTGTGATTGGTGTCAGGTCACCTGTGGCCAGATGACAGATGCACACCCTAGGGCAGGGATATGCAATTAGCGGACCTCCAGCTGTTGCCAAACTACAAGTCCCATGAGGCATAGCGAGACTCTGACAGCAGCAAGCATGACACCCAGAGGCAGAGGCATGATGGGACTTGTAGTTTTGCAACAGCTGGAGGTCCGCTAATTGCATATCCCTGCCCTAGGGGGTCAGGAGTGCACCACAAGGTAGTGAACCCTATGGCTGACTGCTGCGGATATGATACTGGGTGGTTGTGGAAAGCGGGACCAGAGGAGCACAAGCAGGATCCTACAGGAAGCTAGAGCCGTGATTCCCCAGGGCGCGGAGTCTAAGACCCAGCAGGTCCTCTCCAGAGCCTCTAGTGGTGACGATGTTATGCTGCAGCTAGGTCCAGGTCGCGACCCCTAGAGTCTCCTAGCTCACGCCTCGTAGGGTAAGGAGGAAAGAGGGGAAGCAGCAGCACAGGATACAAGAATAGTGAGGGGAAAGGCCAAGGTTAGGGCAACAAGCAGACAAGGATAAACGAAGGACAAGCCGAAGGTCAAGGGTCACAAGCAGACAGGGATAGTCAGGAACAAGCCAATATCGTAACAGAGAGACAGACGTAGCACACGGCAGGCAGGAACCCAAACACACAATGCTTAACAAACACGTTGATCAGCAAAGCAGGCTTGCAGTACACAGGTTAATATAGTGTTCTGTTATAGGGCCTGGGGTGGAGTCAGGCTGGGAGGAGATTATAAAGGAAGCCAGGTGAAAGGGTCTGGCCTCTAAGTGAACACATGAGGAGGAAAGGTAAGCTGACAGACAAACATTCATGTCCATGACAATTGGCCAGTGCAGCATGTGACCCAGCCTCTATATAAGCTAGAGGCACACAGCACGTCACTCTGCTTTAGACAGTATAGGGAAAGGATCCTGGCTGCTGTTGCTGTGAGGGAGAGAATTAAATGATAGGAGTTGGTCCTGATTCTGCAATCTACTGAGAGAAAAGATAGAGACAGTGTAGGGCAAGGTTCCTGTTGCTGCTTTCAGGGAGAGAGATTTATCTAGGAGTCCAGATTCAGAGATCTAATAACTCAGCGATCTGCATAGATTTACCTGGTTGGGTTGCAGTGCACAGTCTTTTTACACTGCCATGAGCCCGGTGCCTGAGAAAATCTAACTTTTATCTGCAAGCTCAGTGCACCAGCACTGCATATGTTACGTTGAGATACACCCTGTACACACTGTGGGTGTATTCTGCTCTTCCAGAAACGCCCATTTAGGGCAAAAATAAATAAAAAAATAAAATTGCAGTGTTTTTGTGAGATAAACAATTTATATATTTTTCTTCTATTGTGCTATTCTAAAAAAATAATTTTAGGACAAAAACATTTTTTTTGAATAGCATTTTTTGCAGTTCTGTAGGTGTGAGATACACAGTTTACATACTGTAAACTCTTCCAAAAACACCCATTTGTGTGAGATACACCGTTTACATACTGTAAACTCTTCCAAAAACACTCATTTAGGGCAAGATCCTAAATTTGGAAAATATAAGGAGAACGTCAAAGGGACGTGGCCCCGGTCGTGGTGCTGCTCCTGTTGCAGGGAGAGGACGTGGTCGATTTGTGCCAGCTACACGCACAAGTGAAACACCTTCCACAGGTGCGAGTAGGCGACTGAGCCTGCAGCGGTATTTTGTCGCACCTAATGAGGCTGTACGAATGTTGAGGCCAGGACAAGTACAGGCGATAGTAGATTGGGTTGCTGACAGTGCCTCCGGTTCCTTCACATTGTCTCCCACCCAGTCTCCTGATGAAAGATCAGAGTTGGCACCTGCAGCCGATGTCCATCAGTCTTTCACCTTACCCCCTTGCAAATTAGCCAAGCAGTCTGAGCCCTAAATCATGCAGCAGTCTCTTCTGCGGGCTGTCTGTGCGCACTTTCGGCGTTCTCACCCTGCTGCTGCTCGCCTGTCAGCGCTTCGGCCTTCCCGCTCACCGCCTCATATGTGACGTGCCCACAAGGTGGAACTCCACCTTGCACATGCTGGCCAGACTGTACAAGCAGCAGCAGGCGATAGTGGAGTTTCAGCTGCAGCAATCACACGTGAATCGCTCTGCGGAACAGCACCACTTCACCACCAATAACTGGGCCTCCATGCGAGACCTGTGTGCCTTGTTGCGCTGTTTCGAGTACTCCACCAACATGGCCAGTGCCGATGACGCCGTTCTCAGCGTTACTATCCCAGTTCTATGCCTTCTTGAAAAAACGCTTTGGGCGATGATGGAAGAGGATGTGGCACAGGAGGAGGAGGAGGAGGAACCGGGATCATTTCAAAGGCTTTCAGGGCAGTCTTTCACAAGTGGCTACGAGGGTGGGTTCCTGCACCAACAAACGCCAGGTACACAATTGTCCGGCAGCAAGGGCACAGTTCTGGAGGATGACGAGGTGGAGGAGATGGAGGAGGAGGAACCATGTTCACAGCAGGGTGGCACCCAGACCAGCTCATGGCCATCACTTGTGCGTGGCTGGGGGGATACAGAGGACACAGACGATACACCTCCCACAGAGGACAGCTTTTTGTTGCCTCTGGGCAGCCTGGCACACATGAGCGATTACAAGCTGCAGTGTCTCCGCAGCGACCGCCGAGTTGCCCACATTCTAACTGGTGCTGATTACTGGGTGGCCACCCTGCTGGATCCCCGTTACAAGGACAACGTACCATCCTTAATTCCCTCACTGGAGCGGGATTGTAAGATGCGCGAGTACCAGCGCACGCTGGTAGATGCACTGCTGGTGGCATTCCCACCTGACAGCGGGGGTACGGTGGAAGCACAAGGCGAAGGCAGAGGAGGAGGAAGAGGTCGCCAACGCAGCCGGGGCACCGCCAGCACCTCAGAAGGCAGGGTTAGCATGGCTGAAATGTGGAAAAGCTTTTTCAGCACGCCACAACAACCAGCACCACCAGCTGAGATGGAACGTCTTAGCAGGAGGCAGCATTTCACCAACATGGTGGAGCAGTATGTGTGCACACGCCTACACGTACTGAATGACGGGTCTGCCCCCTTCAACTTCTGGGTCTCCAAATTGGGCACATGGCCTGAGCTTGCCCTTTACACCTTAGAAGTGCTGGCCTGCCCTGCAGCCAGTGTATTATCTGAACGTGTATTTAGCACGGCAGGGGGCGTTATCACAGACAAGCGCAGCCGCCTGTCCAGAGCCAATGTGGACAAGCTCACGTTCATTAAAATGAACCAGGCATGGATCCCACAGGACTTGTCCGTACCTTGTATAGACATGTATACCGGTGTTCTGACAAAACCGGCCGGCCATCGGATAGTGTCCGGCCCGTACTGCGCAGTACAGAGGACAAGGAGATTCACAAAATCTCCGAAGATGAACGCCGCCTGCGCAGTGAGTGCAGGTTCAAGCCCCACCATCCAAGTGGACATACGGTAGAACATAGTAACAAGGCCCCTCACGGGCTCGCTTCGCTCGCCACTCTTCGGGCACGGCCTCTCTTGGCTCGTCTTCAACCTCGGATGGTGTGGCTTGAACCTGGACTGACCACGCAGGCGCCGTTCGTCTTCGGAGATTTTGAAATCCCCTTGTCCTACGTACTGAGCAAGCGCAGTACAGGGCGGACACTATCCGACGGGGGACAGAATTCGACACATCACCGGCCTTACCCAGCCATTGTTGTATTTTTGAACCAGTGTTGGCTACCTCGTCCTCCTCCACCGCCGCTTTCACCTACACAGCCACATCCACCGCCACCTCAACCTCCTACTCCATATGGACCTCGTCCTCCTAGGTCAAGATTTTAATTTTTTTTTTTTTAATTTCAAAGTATTTTATTTTCCCACTAGCTTATCCATTAAATTGAAAAATATTTTTTCCAGAAAGGACGTATTCTGGGGCATTCCCACCATATGTGTGGCATCGTGCCGTTGAGTTTCTGAGGTCCTTAATGACTTCCTGTACCTCTTCTGCTGAGAAGGGGGCCTCCAGCATATATATATTTTTTTAATGTTATTTTGTTATTTTAAGTTATTTCCCTATCCACATTTGTTTGCAGAGCACTTGCCATGCTCTTAACAATATTTGGCTGCCATTTGCAGCCCTCTAGCCCTTTCCATGACTTTTTTAGAGCCATTTTAGTCCTCAGAAGTTCGGGTCCCCATTGAGGAATGGCCTTTTCTTCCATGGAGAACAAATATTTGTCCCTGATCAATTTAGAGTGTCCATTCTGGGACGTTGCCATGATCACCCCCTAGCAGGACGCTACGGAATCTACAAGACTGACGATTTGGTCTCCCGTACCTTCTGGTGGCCCGATTTAATGCAGAACTGTAAAAAATATGTTAAATCCTGTATTACATGGCTTCAAAATAAGACAGACAGAACCAAAACCTGGGGTCTTTTGGAGCCTCTCCCCAAACCTAAGAAACCTTGGAGCATGATCTTGATGGACTTCATTGTGGAACTCCCCCCCATCTGAGGACTTCAGTACCATTTTTGTCGTGGTTGATCGCCTGACCAAGATGGCCCACTTTGTACCCTTGCGAGGAACCCCTTCCGGCACTGAGACTGCCTCAGCCTTCATCAAAGAGGTTGTCAGATTGCACGGTATTCCTGACAGCATTATCTCCGACTGTGGGGTGCAATTCACCTCTAGATTTTGGAGGGCCTTATGTGAAGCACTAAATATTGAACTCTGCCTCTCCACAGCATACCATCCACAAACAAATGGACAGACTGAGAGGACGAACCAAACCCTTGAACAATACTTACGTTTTTTTTCCTGTTTTACTTAAGACGATTGGTTATCCCTTCTTCCGCTTGCAGAGTTCTCATATAACAATACCATCCACTCAGCAACCAAGCAGTCCCCTTTTTTTGCCAATTTTGGGTATCATCCCTCTTTTTTGCCAGAACTATCCGTTAAATCTTATTTACCTGCTGTACAAGACTGATTAATCTTTTTCAGTACTAATAATCAGGTGTTAAAGGATACAATCTCTAAGACCCAGGCAAGCAACAAGAAGTTCTTCGACAGAAAGAAAAGAGGCATCCTGAATCTCGAACCAGGGGACAAGGTCTGGCTGGCCACGTCAAATTTTAAATTAAGCTGTCCTTCAAAGAAACTTGGTCCAAAATTTTTCGTCCCTTTTCCTGTCAAACGGAAGGTCAATGCAGTAGCATTTGAACTGGTGTTACCCAAAAGCCTGAAGATACATCCAGTATTCCACGTTTCTTTATTGAAACCCACCATGCCAAATCCCTTTCCTGACCGGGTTTCTGGAACCCCTCCTCCGATTCTTGTCAAAGGTAATGAGGAATTTGAAGTAGAGGCCGTGTTTGACTGTAGATGTAGGAATAACCAGACACAGTTCCTCGTTAAATGGAAGGGCTACGGCCCTGAGGAAAATTCTTGGGAACCAGCTTCTAATGTACATGCCCCAAGACTGGTACAAGCCTTCTTCAACGCCACCCAGAAAAGAGAGCCCTGAGGGGCATCCGGAGGCTGCCCTTAAGGGGGGGGCAATGTAAGAGAACTACTAGGAACACCCGTGCGCATGCGCGCGTTCGGCAGGCTTCCCGGAACACTGGCGCGCGCAAACTCACGGGCCGCAGCAGCCCTTCCAGATTGCTAGTGCGCATGCGCAACGGATGGCGCACACACGCAGGAGCACGTCCCTAATTTCTCTTGGCGCCAGTCTGCCTAGTTAAAGGAAGCTCTGACTCTTATACAGTGCTGACTGGTCTTCAGCTGTGTCCTGATTTCCTGGTTCCTGTTTGTTTGCTTGATACCCGTTGCTGACTTTGGCTTTCCCTGACACTGCCTTTTGACTCTGAAAACCTCTGATTACTTGCTCCTGATCCCGGCTTCCATTAACTCTGCTCCTGATGATTCCTTGTACCTTGCTGCCCGACTGTTACAGAACCCGGCTATTCCTCTGACCTCTGTTCCAGCAAACTACTTATCCAGAACCTGCAAGTGGATTGGAGTTCCCCCCTAACATCAGCTGATCCTCCGAGTGTTCCTGTGCTCTGTGCCTGCTGACCTGCCTATGTCTCCAAGCCACATCTGCTTCTGCTAGTTCTGCAAGTAACACCTACAGGCACTCGTGTGCCTCCTGACCCGAGCCACCATCTGTTCCACTTCCAGTGGGGCTAGGCCTGGAGATACAAGAGAGGCCGACCTCATCATATCAGACTCCTACCAGGTACGTGACGGTATACCATGTACTATTAACATAAACGCACACATATAGGTTCAACTGGATGGACTTGTGTCTTTTTTCAACCTCACCAACTATAACTTCCAGGACTCCTTCGTCTTTACACTGAAAATAGTTAATGACATTGGTCAGTGCTTTTTTTCTCAGAGAATAGGTGCAGGTAATCCCCCCCCTCTTCTGGGTCACTCCCTGTCTTTGCCCCCTGTCCACCTCCTAGCAACGTCCCTTGGTTCCACTCTTTACCCACCCCAGCACACATAGACCAATCCCAGAAACATTAGACCCCCCAGCAGCAATAGATCTGCCCAGCAACAACAGACCCCCCAGCAACAATAGAAGCTCCCTGCAACAATAGAAGCCCCCAGTAACAATAGACCCCCCTCAAGAAAAAATCCCCCAACAACAATACTGTAGATCCACAACAATAGACCCCAACAGTAACAAGAGGATGTGGAACTCTCTATCACAATCGTTTGTGTTGGCAGGAAGTATTGATGGTTTTAAAAGAATCTTGGATGTGCATCTTAGCAAAAACACCCACACACACCAACACACCCACACGTTGAACTGGATGGACTATTGTCTTTATTCAACCTTATCAACTATGTAACCACTTATGGCCAGTTTTCTGTGGACAGTAGAGAGGTGTACTGGGTCTCACTGGTTTCTGACAATTCTGTGCTAATGTCACTGCTGGACATCTCCCAATGTCGAAGGAAAGTAAGCATGTGTGATGTGATGTGTTTTTCATCTGCTGCATTAAAGCGGAACATTACCCATTACAACTTTATAAAAAATAATGTTTTTTAGCAAAGAAACATGCATTCCACATTAATTGTTATGCTACCAAAATTAGTTTATGCTGTAAATTGCCTCCAGCATTTCTCCTGTTTCTTCTTGGTGGAGGCTGCCATTTGCTTAAGCCCAGACCCCTAAGTCATAAACAGAACTAAACCCATCAGTTTGAAAAAAACTTTACATTCCTGAAATTACGGTATTGCTAACTGTCAAATTTGCTTGTGTTCTCAACCAAACTGTCAAACATTAAAATGGACGGTGTCATAACTGATCACAGCACCATGGCAGTTGAAGATCAATCAGAAGAATTCCTTGGCTGTAAAGGGTAGGAGGGTTTAATTCTTCTTAAAGCTGTCAGCAGATTGGCCCCTACAAATTCAGCAGTGCCTCAAAATAGAGAGCAACCGAGCATGTGCAGAGCAGGGTGAGACATTGTATTACTGGATTTTAGACAGTATAGATACTTATTTTTAATGTTTTACATAACTATACCTTCAAAAAGGGCCAGTCTGAAATCATCTAGCAGGACTTAATTTTCGGACTGAAGTTTCACTTTAAAGAGGAGGTCCGCTTACCCTGCAAAAGTGAAAAACCAGCAGCTACACATACTGCAGCTGCTGACTTTTAATAATAGGACACTTACCTGTCCTGGAGTCCAGCGATGTTGACACCACAGCTGATGTTTCCATCAGCTGTTGGGTGCTGCTGCCCCCATTGTCGAGGCATCGGTGCACTCTACTACTGGCCCGGCGTCGGGGGACGGAGGAGGGAAGCGAGACGCCAATGTAATTCTCCGCGGCCCGGACAGGATACCTGTCAAAGACAGGTATCTGCTTCCCCCCCGAAAGTTGCCAAATGCGGCACAAGAGGGGGAGAGGAGACAAATGAGCGGAAGTTCCACTTTTGGGGGGAACGCTGCTTTAAGTTTCCTTGGCCATCTACTACATCTACGATCCTTAACATTGCCCGATCAATGGTGTCCTCAATGCTGAGAAATGCAGACCGATACTTATCCATCATGCCATACCATCAGGGAGGCATGTGATTGGCCCAAAATTTATTCTGCAGCAGGACAACAGCCCCAAACATACAGCCAATGTCATTAAGAACTATCTCCAGCGTAGAGAACTGTCCAATTTGTATTATTAAGAACTATCTTCAGCATAAAGAAGAGCAAGGGGTCCTGGAAGTGATTGTTTGGCCCCCACAAAGCCCCAATCTCAACATCATCGAGTCTAATGCAGTCACCACATATAAGGCCACGTAAACTGCATTAAAATAAAAAATAAAAATTTTTCTTGGATTTAGATAGTGTTTACACTAACCCGAAATTGAGCAGTAATCTCATATCTATGTGACCCCCAAATGACAATGCTCTATTTAAAAAAAAATGCTAGTGTTCTTTTAACTGATATGTCAATTGCTACTGTCCCTCCTGCCAATGAGCTTATGTTCTCTCTGAGCCAAGCTTGGGGGTATATGTCCGGCTTTGCAGTTCTTTTTCTTGAGCATAGTTAATTTAAAGTGTTTCTGCATAACTACCCAGGCTACTGTGAAATTTATTTTTTGAGACCTACCTTTTCAGGCACTGGTTGTCTTATTTTTGTTCTCATTTTATCTTTTTATACTGCAAGCACTGTTGTGATGCTCGACTCCAAAAAGCGTAACAGATTTCTCATAGTGACTTGAATCTTGTTTGGCCATCCATCAAGTCTGTGTATTTTTCTGGCTGCCTTTCCATTTAAATAAAAGATTTATGAAAAGTGTCACATAAGATGGCTTCTCACACAAAACTATTTCCTTATTCCTGTTTGTAATGTGTTTTACTATAGCTTTTTGTATACACTTTCTTAAATTGTATGGATCTCATCATAGATTAAAATGAGATTTCTACAGAATAGACTGAAATCGAATTCCAGGTTTGATAGCCAGAAGATGTAGAAGTTACTGCCATGAGGTTGAATGAAGATGGTACAATATTTCTCTGAAAGGGTAATATATGGATCATGTCAGGGATTGCGATGGAAATTCAAAGCTCTCCAAAGTGTAAGCCTTCATTCATTTTTATAAGGCGGCTCACTTCCAATCTTTCTTGTATAGCTAAGGAATGTCACTGTAATATGCATGAAATATGTGTTTAAGATGGAACTGGAAAAGGGGCGGTGGAATTTTAAATGAAGCACATAGGTATACAAAAATAGTTTATTAATGATAATAATAACAACAACGATATTCTGGTACATGGTAATAATCATGATGCATAATGGAATCAACACAGTAAATATATATGTATATACATACATACATATACACACAAGTTTACATGGATTGATCCAATCTTCAGGAGCATGCACGTGGCTTAAAATATTAAGTATCTGGTAGTGGAGATATCTGACCCTGCTAAGGAAAAAGGGGGTTGGCAAAGAGAAGTAGAATTTAAGATTAAACCCATAAAAGCCCCCATAGTCCAAAGTACTTACAAACGTAGCTATATGATGAGAGTGTGGCACTGCAGATCAGAGACCCCTTAGGTGCATCGCCTCCGGGAGCTGAGGTGGCACGGAGCAGCCCGAGGCCCAGCAAGGACAGCGTCCAAAGGGGGCAGATTCTCAAAAGTGAAAGTTGATCCTGATGACCATAAATGCAGTCCCAGCGGTGCCCACCAGTGCTGCCAATCTGAGCCCATCAGTGTCCCCTATCAGTTCCGCCCATCAGTGCCACCTATCAGTGCAGCCTCATTAGTGCCCATCAGTGCAGACTATCAGTGCCCATCAGTGCAGCTTATCAGTGCAGCCTCATTGGCGCACATTACTGAAGAATAAAATCTACCTGTTTGCTACATTTTATAACAAACTATGATTTTTTTTTAAGGATTAATTCATTTAGCAAAAAAAAAAAAAAAAACAGTGGTGATTAAATACCACCAAAAGAAAGCTATACTTGTGTGAAAAAAAATTATAAAAATTTTGTTTGGGTATAGTTTTGCATGACCGCGCAATTGTCATTCAAAAATAAATTGTCCTGGCAGGAAGGGGGTTAAAGTGCCCAGTAGGCAAGTGGTTAAATGCTACTAGCTGGATGTTTACCCTTGTACTTTGATTTCAAAGCCATCTTCAGTGACCTATCTCAAGGTACCATCCACCCTCTTGGGTTCACCATGGTGTAGTGGTAGCACTAGTAGGTAAGTGGAGATGTTGGACTGGTGTAGCTATTGTGACAGCAGGAAGGTAAAGTCACCTGGTTGCATCCAGGTGGGTAGATATATTTCGCCCAGATTCAGGCTTTACGCCGACTTATACAACTAGGTGGAGAGTTGTATAAGGCTAGTGGGCTCATGGGTGACTCATACCTCTAGGGAGAGTGTGGGGCGTCGTGCAGACAGGGAGTTGATGAGACCAGCTGAAGCTTGTCAGCTCATTTAGGCCTCTATAAGAACTCCCAGCTTCATTAGATGTTAGCTCATGCCTGGACCCAGACCTGTGTGGACTGTCTAGGGAGAGTGAACCCCTGTGCGGTGAGACAAAGCCTGTGTGGCTATTTGCTTGGACATTTAAAACCAGGGACTTAGGGACTAGGACAGCACTAGGCTGATCCCAGTTGTTAGTTAGGAAACCTGTATGTTTAGTCAGAGGTCAAGTTGACCAGGATTTATTTTGTTTATGTTTCTTTTTCTTTGCTGTGTTTTGTCACTGTAAATAGAAAATAAACCGCACCTTTTTGATTTTGAAAACCACAACCTCCGTTTGCTGGGCCTGTTTTTGTGTGGGGAGCCCATCTCGGGGGTCACACACACCCGCTGCCGAGCCAACCCCCTCACAGTTGGTGGAGAACCAGTGGCAGTTTTTTTTTAAGCCAGCATGGAGGAGATACTGAAGCAGCTGGCTCTAGCAAATGCCAATCAACAGCAGACAAATGCAGGTTTGCAAAAGAACTTCGCAGCCCAGCAGCAAGCTCATCAACAGAGCCTTGCAGCCCAGCAGCAGACAAACGCAACTTTGCAACAGAGTCTGGAGGCTCAGCAACAAGCCCAGCAGCAATCTGAGGCCCGCTTCATAGACCTGTTGCAGAAGCAAGAGCAGAGACTACAACAACAGATGGAAGCAGTAATGCAGCAACGTCCGCAGACCAGTGAGGAAAGCCGTCTCACTAATACCGCGTCCTTTGGGGTGAGTCGTTTATTGACAAAAATGACTGGAGAGGATGATCCAGAGGTATTTTTGACCACATTTGAAAGGACCGCTGAAAGAGAAAAGTGGCCTGAGGAGCAGTGGGCTGGACTGGTGGCTCCTCTGTTAACTGGTGAATCGCAGAAAGCTTACTATGACCTAGAGCCTAACCAAGCAAAAGACTATGTGATGCTAAAAGCTGAAATATTGGCAAGGCTGGGTGTCACCCAGGCTGTCCGGGCTCAGCGTGTGCATAACTGGACTTTCCAGCTTGGAAAACCCCCCAGGTCTCAAATGTATGATCTCATTCACCTGAGCAGAAAGTGGCTACAGCCAGAGACTTTGTCCGCACCAAAGATTGTGGAACGTGTTGTAATGGATCGGTTTTTGAGAGCTCTTCCTACTGCCATCCAAAAGTGGGTAAGCCATGGAGACCCAGAGACGGCCGATGGTCTTGTGGATCGTGTGGAGAAATACTTGGCTACAGAGAACCTGACGGCCTCTTCCAGAGACACTCGGACTTTCCACCCTAAGACCAGACCATCCCCAGGGGCGGATAAGAGGATTCCAAGGGGTGAGGGTGGAGAGAGTGAGAGGGTGGGAGCTCTACCCCAAGTTTGGCAAGAACAGCCTGGGAAATCAGCGGCTCAAGAGGCCGCAAGAAGGATCGTTTGCTACCGCTGCCGGCAAGCGGGACATATTGCAGCCAATTGCCCGGTTGTGGAGGAACCCATGCAGTGTGACTTTCTGACGGGCAGACGTCAGTCGCTGTGTGCGACAGTCGCATGCACTGCCATTCGAGGAACTGAGAAACATTTATGCAAAATGTGTGTTAATGGTAGAAATGTTGTGGTATTGCTGGATTCAGGTAGCCTTGTGACCCTGATAAAGGCTGAGTTAGTTAAAACAGAGGTCTCTGGGAATAGCAAGGTAGCTGTTATTTGTGTGCATGGGGACACCCGAGAGTATCCAGTGACTACAGTGTGTTTCGAGACCCCCAAAGGTACCCTCTCTCATCCAGTGGGCTTAGTATCTCAGTTACCGCATGACGCCATTGTGGGAAGGGATTTTCCGAAGTTCTGGGAACTGTGGGATGATCCTGAGCCCCTCACTGGTGCCCCTATGTACCAGGAATGTGATAGCCAGAACTCCCCTGAGAGTGGTGAGGACTCTCCGGAATTTCCCTTATCAGTATTGGCAGGGGAGACTCAAGAAACTGGAGAGGAGCCCACCTCCTCAGATGAAAACCTACCGTCTGTGGAGTTTTCTGATCTTGAGGTTCACAGGGAAAACTTTGCCACAGAACAGTTGAAAGACCCCGCCCTAATAAAGGCACGGGAAAACGTAGTGAAAATAGATGGCGAGTTAGTGAACCCAGATAATACCTGCACTTACCCATACTTCAGCGTAGAGAAGGACCTACTGTATCGGGTGGCAAAAAGGGCAGAAGAAACCGTTGAGCAGCTTGTGGTGCCCAAACCTTACAGGAAGTTGGTGTTGGAGTTGGCCCATGGGCACATTCTTGGAGGTCATCTGGGGACAGAGAAAACCCGAGAGAGGGTATTACAGAGATTCTATTGGCCGGGGGTGATGAAGGACATAGAAAATTATTGTTCCTCCTGCCCTGTGTGTCAGAGGTCGGCCCCGATGCCACATTTCCGTAGCCCGCTGGTCCCTCTACCCATCATTGAGGTCCCGTTTGAGAGGATCGCCATGGATTTGGTAGGTCCTATAATCAAGTCCGCTAGGGGGCACCAGTACATATTAGTTATAATGGACTATGCCACCCGTTATCCAGAAGCGATCCCTCTCCGAAATACCTCGGCCAAAACCATAGCCAAAGAGCTATCTCTTGTGTTTAGCCGGGTGGGTATTTGTAAAGAACTGCTTACGGACCAAGGTACACCCTTTATGTCCCGGGTTATGAAGGAGCTGTGTAAATTGTTCAAAGTGACGCAATTACGTACATCTGTGTATCACCCCCAAACCGATGGGCTGATTGAAAGATTCAACAAAACCCTAAAACAAATGTTGAAGAAAGTGGTGGATAGAGATGGAAAGGATTGGGACTGTCTACTTCCTTATCTGATGTTTGCTATTAGGGAGGTGCCCCAATCCTCTACGGGATTCTCCCCTTTGAGTTACTGTATGGGAGACACCCAAGAGGGCTGTTGGATATTGCCAAGGAAACTTGGGAAAGTGAGAGTTCTCCCCACAGGAGTGTGATTGAGCATGTCGCCCTGATGCAAGACCGAATTGCACAGGTAATGCCCATCGTGAAGGAACATTTGGCCCAAGCGCAGTTAGCACAGCAGAGAGTGTACAACCGTGGAGCCAAGACCCGTACCTTTTCCCCGGGGGATAGGATACTGGTACTTGTCCCTACGGTTGAAAGTAAATTCCTTGCCAAATGGCAAGGCCCCTACGAGATAATGGAAAAAGTGAGCGAAGTGAATTACAAGGTCAGACAACCAGGAAGGCGAAAGCCCGAACAGATCTATCACGTTAATCTGTTGAAAGCCTGGAGGGATAGAGAGTCCCTAGTCGCAGACACTTGGTCACCAGCTCAAACTGGTTGCGTGATTCCTGAGGTTGGAATAGCAGCCACCTTGTCACAACCCCAACAACAGGAGGTTAAGGAGTTTGTGCTTCGCAACAAGGAGGTATTCTCTGAGCTGCCGGGACAAACATCTGGGGTAGAGCATGACATCATTACCCCGCCCGGTGAAAGGGTGAAGTTAAAACCCTATCGGATCCCAGAGGCCCGACGGGAGGCAATACGGGAGGAAGTACAGAAAATGCTGAACTTAGGGGTGATAGAGGAGTCCCAAAGTGATTGGTCTAGTCCCATTGTGTTGGTGCCTAAACCGGATGGGAGCTGGCGATTTTGTAACGATTTTCGTCAGTTGAACAAAGTTACAAAATTTGACACCTACCCCATGCCACGTATAGATGAGTTGATCGACCGGCTGGGAACAGCCCGATACATGACGACTCTTGACCTCACAAAAGGGTATTGGCAAATCCCCCTGGCCAAATTGGCCAAAGAGAAAACCGCATTTGTAACCCCAGACGGGGCGTTCCAATATAAAAGAATGCCGTTCGGGTTACAGAATGCGCCGGCCACATTCCAGCGGAAAATGGACCAGATGCTGAGGCCCCATCGGAAGTATGCTGCGGCTTACCTGGATGACGTAATTGTCCATAGCACAGATTGGGCCTCACATCTGCCAAAAGTGCAAGCAGTCCTGGACTCTGTTCGGGAAGCGGGGTTTACGGCTAACCCCAAGAAGTGTACCATTGGGCAGGAGGAGGCCAAATATCTTGGGTACACCATTGGGAGGGGAGTAATAAAACCCCAACTCAACAAAGTCGAGGCCATCCAGAGTTGGCCACGTCCCAACAGCAAGAAGCAGGTACGAGCCTTTCTGGGAATCGCTGGGTATTATCGGCGATTCATTCCCCACTTTGCTTCTAAGGCTGTGCCCCTAACCAACCTGACGAAGGGGAAAGGGTCGGTCATGATTAAATGGATCCCCGAGGCTGAGGCAGCATTCCAATTCTTGAAACAAGCCTTATGTAGCCAGCCAGTGTTGTACTCACCCGACTTCTCTAAAGACTTTGTCGTACAAAGTGATGCGTCAGATGTGGGGTTAGGAGCAGTATTGTCCCAGGTCTGGAACGGGGAAGAGCACCCAGTCATTTACCTCAGCAGGAAGTTGAAGTCCCATGAGGTAAATTACGCCACCGTTGAAAAGGAGTGTTTAGCGGTGAAGTGGGCTCTAGATTCCCTTCGGTACTACCTGCTAGGTAGGCACTTTGACTTGGTTACGGATCACGCTCCGTTAAAGTGGATGGCTAAAAACAAGGAAACAAATAGAAGAGTGAATAGGTGGTTCCTGGCCCTCCAGGAATTCAACTTCACAGTAAAGCATCGCCCTGGCGTTCAAATGGGGAATGTGGATGCTTTGTCTCGAGTACATGAATGCCTGATTGCTGGTGTTCCAACCCCGAGGTTAAAACAAGAGGGGGGGGGGTATGTGACAGCAGGAAGGTAAAGTCACCTGGTTGCATCCAGGGGGGTAGATATATTTCGCCCAGATTCAGGCTTTACGCCGACTTATACAACTAGGTGGAGAGTTGTATAAGGCTAGTGGGCTCATGGGTGACTCATACCTCTAGGGAGAGTGTGGGGCGTCGTGCAGACAGGGAGTTGATGAGACCAGCTGAAGCTTGTCAGCTCATTTAGGCCTCTATAAGAACTCCCAGCTTCATTAGATGTTAGCTCATGCCTGGACCCAGACCTGTGTGGACTGTCTAGGGAGAGTGAACCCCTGTGCGGTGAGACAAAGCCTGTGTGGCTATTTGCTTGGACATTTAAAACCAGGGACTTAGGGACTAGGACAGCACTAGGCTGATCCCAGTTGTTAGTTAGGAAACCTGTATGTTTAGTCAGAGGTCAAGTTGACCAGGATTTATTTTGTTTATGTTTCTTTTTCTTTGCTGTGTTTTGTCACTGTAAATAGAAAATAAACCGCACCTTTTTGATTTTGAAAACCACAACCTCCGTTTGCTGGGCCTGTTTTTGTGTGGGGAGCCCATCTCGGGGGTCACACACACCCGCTGCCGAGCCAACCCCCTCACACTATGCATATATACCATACTTGGCCAGTGCTCCTGAAATCTGAAAATTACTGAAGTAGACAATGCTATGCTAGGCAGTGATGCCATGCTCTCCACCTCGTCCATTCAGGGAATTTTTTGTATTCAAATTGCAAGGTATTCTCTGGATGCCACCTATGATGATCGGCCAGCCTTCTGTGTTCAGCAGGTCAGCCATTCGTTGCAGGACCCAGAAGCAAGTGGAGGTTACTGGAGTAGTGGTCTCTACTTCAGTGATTTCCAGTTTCCAGGGGCATCGGTCAGGTATGGTACATGCATAGTTACAGGTCCATGCTGGATCAATGTGACTATGTATAAAATATCCGTACCTGGAAATCTTCTTGAAGCCAAAATGCACTTACATATTATTTACTTATGCTTTAAGTAGATGAGTGCTTAGTAAAAAGTAAACGGCTAGTATTCATTCACTTCTTTTTTGATGGACAAAACGATTTTCCTCTTTCATTGTTAAAACGGAGGTCCACCCAAAAAATAGGATTTTTATAACAGCTTACCTGTAAAATCCTTTTCTTGGGAGTACATCACAGGACACAGAGCGACATAGTCATTACTAATGGGTTATATAGATACCGTCAGGTGCTGGCACTGGCAACTTCCAAAACCGGAAGTACCCTCCCCTATATAAGCCCCTCCCATCCGGGAGCACCTCAGTTTTGTAGCAAAGCAATAAGTGTCCCCAAAGAGGGGCGAGAGCTCTGTGTCCCGTGATGTACTCCCAAGAAAAGGATTTTACAGGTAAGCTGTTATAAAAATCCTATTTTCTTTCTCGTACATCACGGGACACAGAGCGACATAGTCATTACTAATGGGATGTCCTAAAGCAATGCCCAATGAGGGGGGGGGATACACCATATATAAGCTGAGCGCTATCAGACATGAGGATCTTTTGCGGCCTGCAACACACTGCGCCCAAAGGCGACATCCTCCTGACTTCTAACGTCCACCTGGTAGAACCTAGTAAACGTGTGTACTGAAGACCATGTTGTGGCCTTACAGATTTGAGCCAGGGAGGCCTGGTGATGCACTGCCCATGAAGTTCCAACTGCTCTCGTGGAGTGCGCTCTAACTTTGAACGGAGGCGGTCTCCTTCTCAAGCCATAGGCTTGTATTATGACCTGTCGAATCCACTTGGCTAAAGTAGATTTTGACGCTGCCTGACCCTCTCTGGGGCCTTCCGGCAGAATAACCAAAGTATCCGTTCTGCGAATCTGAGCAGTGGCCTTTAGATAAGCTTTAACTGCTCTTACTACATCCAAAGAATGCAATAACTTTTCCTCTACCGAAGTAGGTTTGGGGAAAAAAGAAGGAAGAACCACATCTTGGTTCAAATGAAACCTCGATACCACCTTAGGAAGAAAGGCTGGATGAGGACGTAACACTACTCTATCCTTATGGATAACCAGATATGGCTCCTTACAGGACATAGCTGCTAATTCCGACACTCTTTTAGCCGAACAAATGGCTACTAGAAAAATCAATTTCCTGGTGAGAAGCACCAAAGAAATATGATGTAATGGTTCAAATGGTTGTTTCTGTAGAACCGACAGAACCAAGTTTAGATCCCATGGACATATGGGAATATTAACCGGAGGACTAATACGCATCACTCCTTGTATAAAGGCTTTGACTAGTGAATGCGAAGCCAAGGGCCTTTGAAAAAATATTGACAAGGCCGAAATCTGACCCTTGATAGTACTCAAGGCAAGCTTCCTATCTACAGCCCACTGTAGGAAGTCCAGAATCCTACCTATTACGTACTTATGTGGATGCCATTTCTTGGCCTCACACCACGCGATGTACGCCTTCCAGATTCTATAGTAGATCTGCCTGGATACCGGCTTCCTGGCATTGATCATGGTAGATACCACAGGATTAGAGAGCCCTCTCTTTTTTAGAATGTGGGCTTCAATAGCCAGGCCGTCAAACCTAGGGCTGGTAAGGAAGGGTGGTATATCGGTCCTTGCGAAAGCAGGTCCGGACGACGTGGGAGAGACCAAGGACTCCCCACTGACATTTTACAATCTCCGCGTACCACGCTCTTCGGGGCCACGCTGGAGCCACCAGAATCACTGGTTCCTTTTCTACCCTGATTCTGCGGAGTCATCGAGGTAACCATTGTGGCGGTGTGAATGCATATATCAGCTTGAACTGATCCCAAGGGAACACTAGGGCATCCGAGCCGCAAGCTAGGGGATCCCTTGTCGAGAGACAAACCTGTCCACCTTTGCGTTGAATCTGGATGCTAGAAGATCTACATCCGATGTTCCCCACCGCTGACATATTGTCCAGAAAACCTCGGGGTGAAGGGACCCTTCCTCTGGGCATAATTGCTGGCGACTTAGAAAGTCCGCCTTCCAATTCTCCACTCCTGGAATAAATACCGCAGATATGGCTGGGATATATCTTTCTGCCCATTTCAGGATGTAATTTACTTCCCTCTGGGCTGCACGACTCTTGGTGCCCCCCTGATGATTGATATATGCCACTGCTGTGGCATTGTCTGATTGAATTCTGACAGGGGACCCTTGGAGTTTGGATGTCCATGCTACTAGGGCATACCGGGCTGCTCGTATCTCTAAGAGATTGATGGGCAGGGCCTTTTCTGCATCCGACCATCTGCCCTGGAGAGACCATTGCTCCAGTACTGCTCCCCAGCCTATAAGGCTGGCATCTGTAGTGACCACCTTCCAAGAAATCGGACTGAAGGATTTCCTTTTTTCCAGATTCTGGGGAACCAACCACCAACGGAGGCTCTTGCGAACGGAAGGGGACAAGGACATTGTAAGTCTAGGGCCTGAACTTTTTTGTTCCAGGCTGACAGTATGGCCCCTTGCAAATTCCTTGAATGGAATTGACCGTAGGGTACTGCTTCGAATGATGCCACCATTTTTCCCAGCAGCCTCATATACAGGCGTATGGACGGCTGTCTTTTTTGTACCCACTAAGTGGATCAAATCTTTCAAAGACAACACCTTTCCTCGAGGCAAGAATATTTTTCTCTGGCCTGAATCCAACCTTAGCCCCAAGTATTCCAGACTTTTGACTGGTTTTTAGGGCTGACTTGTCTCGGTTGATAATCCAACCGTGAGATTCCAGATACTTGATTGTCTTGTGAACGACCACGTCTAGTTTTTTCACTGAGTGGTCTATCAGCAACAAGTCATCTAGATATGCCATTATCATTACACCTTGTGTTCTTAGATTGGCCAATAAAGGGCCAGAATTTTTGCAAACACTCGTGGTGCTGTGGCCAAACCGAAGGGTAAGGCTCTGAACTGAAAATGGTGCCCTTCTACTGCAAAGCGTAGAAATTTTTGGTGGACTGGAAAGATGGGAATGTGCAAATAAGCATCTTTGATGTCGATCGCGGCTAACCAATCCTCCCCTTGTAGGGCAGTGGCCACCGATCGGATCGACTCCATCGGAAAGTCCTGATATACAGGAATTTGTATAGCCCTTTTAGAATTAATATGGGCCTCCCGTCCGCGTTTGCCTCGGGACTGTAAAGAGGTTTGAGTAAAACCCGAACCCTCATTCTTCCAGGGGAACCTCCATAATTACTCCTTGGAGCAATAGTTGTTCTAGTGCCAACAGGAGGGACTCTCTCTTCCGGGGATCCCTTGGCACGTTTGACCTCAAAAATGGGAAGGAGGAGAGTCTTTTAACTCCAAACTGTATCCCAAACATACTGCGGAGAGCACCTATCTGTCTTGATCGTGTCCCGCCAGGTCTCTTGCGAACAACTGGAGTCCTCCCCCCACCCGACTGAGTGGGGGCTTCAATGAATTTAACTTTGGGGGAGGTTTTGTACCTCCCCTGACCCAGGGTTTCTCATTACCCTGCTATTGTCCCTGTTTTTTACCCCCGGGAATTGACCAAGGAGGCCGTCGGAACTGTTACACAGCCGATGCCCCAGGGACTGGAGAAGCAGGCCTCTTAAAGAGGGACCTCTAACTCTGTTTTTAACCGGCAAGAGCGTATTTTTACCGCTGGAAATTTTCTGGATATATTTGTCCAGGTTTTCCTTGAATAAGCGTTCACCATGAAATGGGACGCTAACCAGCCATTCTTTACAGGGAGCTTCAGCAGACCAGTTTTTGAGCCATAGGAGCCTACGCATATGTACTATAGACAGCGTAAGGCGGGAGGCCTGATGGACTGAATCCTTTATGGCGTCAACCGCAAAGCCTAAGGCTCTAGGTAGATCAGCTAGGGCAAAGCCTGCTGATCTGTCAAGTCCCTCAAGACCTGTTTCAACTGATCCTTCACTGCTTAGCAGACCCCAATAGCTGCTACTGCTGGTTGTGTCACCAAGCTTGCTGTAGAAAGAAGCAGATTTTCATAAGGACTCCAATCTTTTATCTATTGGGTTCTTGAACATCTGGACATTATCCACTGGACATGTGAGTGATTTATACATACAAGAGATGGCTGCGTCCACTGTAGGGACCTTCCATTTTTTTTTTTTTTTTGATGAACTTATCCTCCATGGGATAGACCACCGGAAATCTCTTGGGGGAATAAATATTTTCTCAGGATGTTCCCAATCCTGGTAAATGAGCCCTTTCAGCAAAGGGTGAAGTGGAAAAGAACAGACAGTCTGGGGGCTTCTAGCGACCCCAACGAGGATACAGTAGTGGTTGATGGTTCCGCAAGGTGCATTTTTAAATGCTGATCGGACCATGTTAGTCAGAGACTGAACCCATAATCTTTCAGCTTGAGATGCTGAGAAAAGGTTCCCCCACTGTTGATTCCTCTATAACAGAATCAACCTCATCCTGATCCCCTTCAGGCAGGTCGATCCCTGTATGGGACTGTTGCTCTGCTAACAGGCACTCTGAAGGAGGAGACGGAGATCGGGCGTGCTTTCCCTGACAGGGAGGCACCGATCAATGTTGACAATTTCTCTCTAATCCTCCCAGAGCTGAGGAAAACACCTCCTCTGTTACATACACAAGAGCAGGTGAACTGAGGACAGCCACAGTACCAAGTACCCCTGCGGGGTCTCTACGGTCACTTACCTCTGAACTTCAGGGGAGACTGGTGCAGCAGAAGTATGCCCAAGATCCTCAGAGCCCGATGAGACCCCCTTCGCTTCCTGGAAGATTCAGTTCCGGAGCTTCTGGACGGCATATTCCTAAGCCTAAAGCTGAGGTATTCCAGCCGTAATACACCACTTTTACTGAGAATAGTCTAGCACAATTGCTGCTATATCACAGTTGGTGTCTACTAAAGTGCCTTTCTAGGGGATGCCTGCATCAACCGCCTCTATGTGCCTTTATATTGTTGCTAGCTCTGTCTGTGCACTTCAACAGCCAGCTATAATGTGCTTCAAAACACGCTGGACGCCCGCACATGCGCAGTAGCGCCGCGGCGCACACCTGAGCGTCATCCACCCGCTCCGCCCCTTTTTCCAGATCGCCTCTATGAATAAAGGCGCGTGCACGCGCACGCGCGCGGGCACGTGCGCCTTCGGCGCCTTTTTTGAAAACAACAAGGAGCTAGATGGGAGCCAGGGTCCCTTTGCCGCAGGGCCCGGGGATGGATGAGCGCAGCAACAGGGCAGAGGAGACAGCTTCCCAGCAGAGAACATACCAACTGCCTGGATTTGATTCTGGAAGAAAAAAATCCACATTACAAGAAAAAGAACCATAGCGGCCTCTAGTGTCTAACACAGGTACCGCGGTCTTACATTTTTTTTTTTTTTTTCTTGCCTACTATTAAAATTTTTACATTTTCTCAGTAGTAACAGGCATACACAGAATATTAGCGGGAATACCGTTAGGTAACAGACAGAAAGACAAATTAGGCTTGGGGGTCCCCCAAAAGAACCAAGTTCCTGGGGGCCCCCACTTACCTGTTCCCCGCCGCAGGACTTTGTTTGGTCCACAAAAGCCCAAACTTCACCTATCACGGCAGGCATTGTAATCAAACCTTCAGGGACCGGGTTCCCAAGGATTCCACTCCCCTGGACCTGTATAGCACCCTGCACAGAAAACATCTTGGTCGTGGGTATGACCAGAGCTCTGGATCCCAGGGTCCAGCTCTCCTAAGAGAAGCATTACAGGCAAAACCTTGCTCTTCTCTGCAAGGCCCGGGTACCGACCGTTTAGCTATGAAGCTTTTTTGGTCGGATCCGGAATAGCTTACTGAGGCCCAAAAGAACCTGTACGCAAGCTCAGTGAAAAACACATGTTTCTTCTTGGCCAACACCTTAGACACTGGCAAAAAACTGAGGTGCTCCCGGATGGGAGGGGCTTATATAGGGGAGGGTACTTCCGGTTTTGGAAGTTGCCAGTGCCAGCACCTGACGGTATCTATATAACCCATTAGTAATGACTATGTCGCTCTGTGTCCCGTGATGTACGAGAAAGAAATTAATTTTTAAAAGCCAGCAGCTACAAATACTGCAGCTGCTGACTTTTAATAAATGGGCACTTACCTGTCCAGCGCGCCCGCGATGTCGGCAGCCGAGGCCGAGCAATCGCTCGTCTTTCAGCTGCCCCCACCGCCATCCTCGTTGAGGGAATCAGGAAGTGAAGCGTTGCGGCTTCACTGCCTGGTTCCCTACTGCGCGAGCCGCACGGCGCACCTTTACTGGTCCCTGCTGTCTCCTGGGATCAGTGTGTTTCCCAGAAGACAGCGGGGGGACGGGAAGTGTAGTGACCCGTGGGAGTCTATTCCCGGAAGTGGGTGCAAATACCTGTATTATACAGGTATCTGCACCCCCCTCCCCCTGAAAGGTGCCAAATGTGACACCGGAGGGGGGGGAGGGTTCCGAAAAGCGGAGGTTCACTTTTTTGTGTGGACCTCTGCTTTAAAGCTAGAATGTACTGTATATCATATTTAGTCCTTCTAGCCAGAAACACTCCTCTGTTTTAAAAGGCATTGGTGGTTTATATGCTTTCCTTTTTGCCCAATGCATTGTATGGAAAGTGTATCTGTCAACAGACCTGCTCACATGTTCTGCTGTCTTCCTGGGCAGTTTATTTTAGATCACTGTCTGCAATAATTGGTTTCATTTATTTGAAATGAGGTATAAAAAAAATTGTATTCAAAAGAACACTTTTGCCCATGCCTGGAATCCTGCCCCGCCACTTGCTCCCCCAACTCCTACTCTTCAAACCTAAAAAATGACGATCTCCAAATCTCAAGATCTTATTGCGAAATCACAGAGTTGGTCTTATGGAAGCCCAAAATCCACCTGCATGTGGACACCCTCTCCTATGTTTAGAGAGCAGTCCTGACCTCCTGACATGCCACATTTGGTATGTCATTTTGTGTGGGGGAGTGGGTACCTAGTTTTGACAGGTACCCAGCTCCCACTTTCAGTCTCGGTGCCTAGACCACTCCTCTCCCCCTCCCTGCAATCTTCTGGGACACGTCACAGGTCCCAGAAGATTGCTCAGCCATTCAGGACGTGGCAGGCGCAGTGCGTACCGGGCTGTGAAGCCACAAGCTGTCTCAGCCGTGTGCCCACACTAGTGATTCCGGTGCCAAGGAGAGGCGGGGAGAGAACGGAGGCTTCGGAGGGCTGCATCGCTGGACCATGGGACAGGTGAGTGAGTGTTTATTAAAAGTCAACAGCTACACGTTTTGTAGCTGCTGACTATTAATAAACTGAAAAACTAGTGGATCTCCGCTCTAATGTTGTCTCATGTGTCGGAGGCCTTGTCAGAAGTGACTCTGCTGATAACAGAGGAACGGAGCACCAGAGAGAAACGGCACTTAGAGGTTTGGAGAGAGATAACTAAACACTACAGATATATGTGCTTAGGTCAAATTTCATGATTGGAATTTACAATCACTTTAACCACTTAATGACCGCCTCCTGTATATTTACATGTGCAGAGTGGCACGGACAGGCATAAGCACGTACAGGTACGTCCCCTTTAAGATGCCGCCGTGTGGTCGCCCGTGAGCCCGACCGTGGGTCCTGCGGACTCGATCGACGCGGGGATACCCACGATCGTCTCACGGAGCGATAGAGCGGGGAGATGGTAGTGTCTCCCCGCTCTGCCTAGTGACAATGACACTGATCTTCGCTCCGTGTGATCGGAGCGGTGATCAGTGTCATGTCATGCCAAGCCACGCCCCCCTACAGTAAAAATCACTCAGTAGGGCACACTTAACCCCTACAGTGCCACCTACTGGTTAACCCCTTTACTGCCAGTGTCATTTTCACAGTAATCAGTGCATTTTTATAGCACTGATCGCTGTAAAAATTACAATGGTCCCAAAAATGTGTCAAAGGTGTCCGATGTGTCCGCCATAATGTCGCAGCCACGATAAAAATTGCTGATTGCCGCCATTACTAGTAAAAAAAAAAAATTATTAATAAAAATGCCATAAAACTATCCCCTATTTTGTAGACGCTATAAATTTTGCGCAAACCAATCAATAAACGCTTATTGCAATTTTTTTTACCAAAAATATGTAGAAGAATACATATGGGCCTAAACTGAGGAAAAAATAAATTATATATTTTTTGGGGATATTTATTATAGCAAAAAGTAAAAAATATTGCTTTTTTTTCAAAATTGTTGCTTTATTTTTGTTTATAGCGCAAAAAATAAAAACCGCAGAGGTGATCAAATACCACCAAAAGAAAAGCTCTATTTGTGGGAAAAAAAGGACGTAAATTTTGTTTGGGAGCCACGTCGCACGACCGCGCAATTTAATCAGTTAAAACGACGCAGTGCCGAATCGCAAAAAAGTGGCCTGGTCTTTGACCAGCAAAATGGTCCGGGGCTGAAGTGGTTAACCACTTCAGTCCCGGACCATTACGCAGCTTAATGACCAGAGGTGTTTTTACAATTTGGCACTGCGCTGCTTTAACTGGAAATTGCGCGGACATGCAATGTTGTACCCAAACAAAATTTGCGTCCTTTTCTTCCCACAAATAGAGCTTTATTTTAATGGTATTTGATTGCCTCTGTGATTTTTTATTTTTTTTTGCGATATAAATGGAAAAATACCAAAATTTTTTTAAAAAAATGATATTTTCTACTTTTTGTTATAAGAAAAATCGAATAAACTCAATTTTAGTCATACATTTAGGCCAAAATGTATTCAGCCACCTGTCTTTAGTAAAAAAAAAATTCAATAAGCGCATATTTATTGGTTTGCGCAAAAGTTATAGCGTCTACAAACTAGGGTACATTTTCTGGAATTTACACAGCTTTTAATTTATGTCTGCCTATCTCATTTCTTGAGGTGCTAAAATGGCAGGGCAGTACAAACCCCCCCCCCCAATGACCCCATTTTGGAAAGTAGACACCCCAAGGAAATTGCTGAGAGGCATGTTGAGCCCATTGAATATTTTTTTTGTCCCAAGTGATTGAATAATGACAAAAAAAATTACAAAAAGTTGTCACTAAATGATATATTGCTCACACATGCCATGGTTATATGTGGAATTACACCCCAAAATACATTTTTCTGCTTCTCCTGAGTACAGGGATACCACATGTGTGGGACTTTTTAGGAGCCTAGCCGCGTACGGGACCCCGAAAACCAAGCACCGCCTTCAGGATTTCTAAGGGCGCAAATTTTTGATTTCACTCCTCACTACCTATCACAGTTTCGAAGGCCATAAAATGCCAAAATAGCACAAAACCCCCCCAAATGACCCCATTTTGGAAAGTAGACACCCCAAGCTATTTGCTGAGAGGCATGGTGAGTATTTTACAGCTCTCATTTGTTTTTGAAAATGAAGAAAGAAAATAATTTTTTTTTTTTTTTCTTTTTTCAATTTTCAAAACTTTGTGACAAAAAGCGAGATCTGCAAAATACTCACCATACCTCTGAGCAAATAGCTTGGGGTGTCTACTTTCCAAAATGGGGTCATTTGGGGGGGTTTTGTGCCATCTGGGCATTCCATGGCCTCCGAAACTGTGATAGGCAGTGAGGAGTGAAATCAAAAATTTACACCCTTAGAAAGCCTGAAGGCGGTGATTGGTTTTTGGGGTCCTGTACGTGGCTAGGCTCCCAAAAAGTCTCACACATGTGGTATCCCTGTACTCAGGAGAAGCAACAGAATGTATTTTGGGGTGTAATTCCACATCTGCCCATGGCATGTTTGAGCAATATATCATTTAGTGACAACTTTGTGCAAAAAAAATAAAAATAAAAATTTATTTTTTCCGCAACTTCTGTCAACATATAAAATATTCCATGGACTCGACATGCCTCTCAGCAAATAGCTTGGGGTGTCTACTTTCCAAAATGGGGTCATTTGGGGGGGTTTTGAACTGTCCTGGCATTTTATACACAACATTAGGAAGCTTATGTCACACATCATCCAACCACTTGAAGACAAAGCCCAGACACTTTTTGTTTACATGAACATTTTTTTTTTTTGCAAGAAAATTACGTTGAATCCCCAAACATTATATATTTTTTTAACGCAAAGGCCCTACAGATTAAAATGGTGGGTGTTGCATTTTTTTTTACACGCATTTTTTGGGGAAAAAATACACTTTTTTTTATTTTAATGCACTAAAACACACTATATTGGCCAAATGTTTGATGAAATAAAAAAGATGATCTTAGGCCGAGTACATGGATACCAAACACGACATGCTTTAAAATTTCGCACAAACGCGCAGTGGCGACAAACTACATACATTTTTAAAAGCCTTTACAGGTTACCACGTTAGATTTACAGAGGTCTACTGCTAAAATTACTGCCCTCGATCTGACCTTTGCGGTGATACCTCACATGCATGATGCAATTGCTGTTTACATATGACGCCAGACCGACGCTTGCGTTCGCCTTTGCGCAAGAGCAGGGCGGGACAGGGGTACTTTTTTTTTTTTTTAATTATTAATTTTGCTTTTTTATTTTATTTTTAAACTGTTCCTTCCATATTTTAGCAATAGGTAGTGACAGGTACTCTTTTTTTGAAAAAACTGGGGTCTATTAGACCCTAGATCTTTCCTCTGCCCTCAAAGCATCTGACCACACCAAGATCAGTGTGATAAAATGCTTTCCCAATTTCCCAATGGCGCTTTTTATATCTGGGGGGGGATTCCCTCCCACTGCGTGTAAAAGCAGTCCAGAGGCTAATTAGCCGCTAGGATTGCTTTTACATGAAAGCCGGCCGCTGGCTGAAAAGAATGATACCAAGATGTAAGGGTATAACCATTCAAAGTCCAGCAACGTTGCTGGTCCTTGTTGGACATGTATTGTAATCTTTTTTTTAATGCAGCCTGTTGGCTGAACAAAAAAAAAGAGATTGATCGGTGGGTATGCCCACCATTAGAATACCTCCCTTCATTCACCCACTTCTAATGATGGGCATACATGCACCATTTATATATGCCGAAGCATGGGGGCATCCTCCCGCAAAAGTTATGCCGCGTACACACGGTCAGACTTTTCCACGGGCAAGCCTCCGTCGGAATTTCGACCATATGTACGAAGCATTAGGAGCAAAATCGCTCCTCCGCCCCTGCTGCCCCCATGCTTCGGCATATATGCTCTTTTTTTTTAACTGTGGTGGTAAAATCACCTCCTACAGCACTGGAGTCGCAGGGATCAGGCCTGTCTCTGCAAACGCTGCAGTTATGTGTGTTGTGTTTTGTAAGTGACAGTGATCGATCGATACTGCACTTGGGTGGCCTGGGCTGGACAGAGGGGCAAAACGCAGGTGCTAGCAGGTATCTGGGCTGATCCCGCTAACACTGCGTTTTTGGGAACCCTAAACTGCTGGGGACGCTAGTATAGATCTGATCAGATATTGATCTGTTCAGATACTATACCACTAAGGGAGGTGTGTGCTTCACGCGTGGGTGTTAGCACTACTGGCACTAACTTGACGCTGCCTGGGGTGTGACGCAGACCCTCTCTGACGCTAAAACCGAATTGATATCACCAAAAGCAAACTAACTAACCAGCGTCACCCGTAACACTTATACGGTGATCACTGGTGAAAGGGTTAACTCTAGGGGCAATCAGGGGGTTAAAACCTTTATTCGATAATATATGGGGGTACCTGACGCTATAAAAACCTGGCGGCGAACAAAAAAAAATTAGACTTTCTAGCGGTACCAGCATACCTAATACAGCGATCAGAAAAACGATCGCTTAGTGACACTGGCAAAAGAGGGTGAAAGGGTTACCTGGGGGGTAATCAAGGGGTTAGACCTTTATTAGGTAATATATGGGGGTACCCGACGCTATAAAAACCTGGCGGCGAACCTAAAAAAAAAACTGACTACCTAGCGGCATCACCAACGCTAATACAGCGATCAGAAAAACGATCGCTTAGGACCTAAAGGGACCTACACTAACTGCCCTGACACTTTTACAGTTACAAATGTCACTGTTTGCAGTGATCAGTAAATAAATGGTCACTGCAATCAGTGACACTGTAACTGGGGACTGGGGGGGGGGGCGATCGTGTTCCTATGTGTCAGTGTAGTGTTTGTGCACTAACGTGACATCTTCTCTCCACGGCGCTCGGTATATGTGAGCGCCGCAGGGAGAGATGACATCACTTCCTCTGCCTGTGTTTACATTACACAGGCAGAGGAAGCATTTCATTCGTTGGGAGCAATCGTGAGGGGGTGGCCGGAAACCAATGGCCGTCCCCTCGTCACCGATCGCTCCCGGAGCGATACCGACCGCTCACTGTACAGGAGGGGGGTCCACTCATAAGAAGGCAGTCACGTACAGGTACGTGATTGTGCCTGTCCGTGCCATTTTTCCGACGTATATATACAGTGAGCGGTCGTTAAGTGGTTAAAGTGGAAGTCCAGTCAAATTTTTTTTTTCCTATTAATAGTATGTTAAATATTGTTATCTTTGATATTAATTTTCCGGCTAGCTGATTCCAGCGTCATGCTTGGAAAGTCTAATCTAAGGTAGACAATCGGCTTTTTCATGTTCTTCACCGACAACGCTATCTCCATGTATCTGAATTTGCTAAGCTGTCTTAAACTTCCTGAAAAGGTTGTCAGTCGTTCTTAGACAGGCATGCCTAGACCTGCCCCCAGCCCTCCTATCCTTCACAGAACATGATCTTCTCCTGTCAACATTGCCTCGTTTTGAATAGCAGTTTCTCCTGAGAGGGTGAGGTGCAGGCTTTGGAAGTATGTTATGTTTGTTAGAAGCTGTAAGATAGATTACAATGCAACATGCTGCAGAGTGTTGTTTCTGTCGCATTGACTTCAATGGCAAACATCTATGCGCCTTTGAAAATCAGCGACTTTAAAGGTGCCTGCACTACTTTTGATGCGACTTTGATCCAGAGAGTGTAAAGTTGGATCAAAGCTGCACTCAGTCACACTCTAAATCGCACAGTTTTGGTGTCGCACTAGTGGAAACATAGCCTAAGGCTGGAGTGTGACTTTGGAGTGTGACTTTGATATAACTTTGAGTACAGCTTTGATCCAACTTTACGCTCAAAGTTGCAACAAAGCATTGCAGGTACCTTTTCAAAGTCACTGATTTTTAAAGTCGCAAAGATGGGAATCCGTTCCATTTAAATCAATGGGCTGTGACTTGTCATGCGACTTTGGACACATAGTCGCATGACAAGTCACGTTTCCACTATTGCGACCCCAAAGTTGCACGATTTAGAGTATCACAGCAGTGCAGGCACCTTTTCAAAGTCGAATAGATGGTGACAGGTGCCATTGAAATCAATGGGCCGTGACTTATCATGCAACTACGTGTCCAAAGTCACACTAGTGGAAACGGAGCCTTAGCGTGGTTGCCTGTACTATGATCATTGTAGACTGTGAGCCGAGACCCCAGAGCACTTGCAGCTACACTGACAGTTCCCCCTCCGGTGTCCAGCTCCCTTCTCCCCCCCCCCCCCCATCTCCTGTGTGGATGGGGCTTTGTATTTCCTCTTTTTTTCATGAATTAGGATTTACAATGCATCCTTACGGATGAAAGAACACTGACCAGCTCCTCCCATCCTGTATATGCCCACTGGCCACACAGGAACAATGTCCCTCCCTGGAAGTGATGTCACTAGCTTTCAGTAACCACACCCACTGGCTGGTTTTAGACTCAGGAGGAAGTCGAATTGAAGTCATGTGACGGCACTGAATACTGCAAAATGAAGGTAGAAAAACTGGGAATTTATCATTTTGGGGCATATGGCTGAACTAAGCTCACATTAATGATTGCAGGGGAGAATTTAAGTGTTATGCCGTGTACACACGATCGAGATTCACGAGGGTGAAAATACAGCCGTGAATCCTGACGGGAAAAACGAGGAACGGCTTGTTCCCCTACAAACGGCCGTTTTTCCCGTCATTTTTTCTCTTGGTCGAGAAAAACGACCGTGTGTAGGCTCCCCGGCAGTGTTTCCCTATGGGAAAAGTGCAGCGGAAAAAAATGCCGTAAATCACGACGAGAAAAATTAGAGCATGTTCTAATTTTTCTCGTCGTGATTAATGCAGTTTTTCTCGTCGGGAAAAATTACCAAAAGCCCACACACGGGCGTTTTTCTCGTCAAAGAGAAAAAAATGTAATTTTTCCCGACGAGAAAAATGGTCGTGTGTGCGCAGCATTAGGGTGGACTTCCACTTTAAGTATTTCAGATTTGTCTTCACCCTTATTGAAAGTCTGTATTTAGCCAAAACTTTTTTTTAATTGCTCATAGAAGGATTATCTTGTCAGTTTATTTTTTATAATTAAAACTGTATTAAACCTAAAACTAAAAATGAGATATATTGCAGCTTACCACCAATCTAAATGACCCTGCATGTCTCCTCTGGGCCCCACTAAATGTTTTTCAATGCAAATCGCAATGCAAAACATTGCTTTCCAGCTAAGCTAGTGGCGGAAGTGACGTCATAGACGCAAGCGGAGCCCGAAAAACATGGCGGGGCACGGCTAGGGGCGCTAGCAGGGAGTGTATGTGAGCAATCGTGCAGCAGCGCAGCTGCCAGAATGCTCTCACCTGACAGGCAGGAGTCTGCCTGTCAATTTCACACACAATCGCGGTGGCTGTACAGACCTGCAGCGAAAGGGTTAATTCATGCATTTTATATTCCCTATAAAACTAAACCTAGCACCACCCGCCTTCCCTTACAAAAATAAAAGGTTGACAGGGGTTCTAACGCTTCCCTACTCTATCAAAAACTTTAAAAAAAAAGAAAAAATTGGCTGTATATGCATTTTTTGATTTACTTTTCTAGTTTGTGTGACCGTCAATAATTAGCCCACTCTGTTTCATTCCTGGGTAACTTCACCTGGCTCCTTTTTCATGCCAAGCTTCAATTGGCATTATCCATCTGCAGGCAAGATGTGCCAAGTAAGACTTACCAACTAGCATAAAAAGCCAGCACTGTTAAAGAGAGCCAATGCTGTATCTTTCTTTTCCTCTTAATAATGATTTTTTTCTATTAAAATATCTGCAAGAGATCGACGCAGCTTGCCAAAAGCAGCTGCAAGAACATCGTGTAGAATTAGCCAAATCAGTCAACCCATTAATTATCAAATAAATTCGACATCGGTAATCAAAACATTTGTGCAACAAGATCCAAATCAGGAGTGTTTTGTGCGATTGCCTGCAGTGAATAAGGATGGATAGTATTTTGAACATATTATCCCACATTTTCTTAATTATAATGGGGTTTTGTATTACTTGTCAGTTCCAATCCCCATTGCATCTTCAAAAAGTACAGTACACTCTTATAATCTTTTACTGAAACAAATATAACTAGTACTCATGATTATTATGGGTACTTATCTGTTTAAGTATTCATTTGCAAGCACTTCCCTATTGGATAATGCACCGTAAATCGTTCCAGTTTTCAATAACCCCCTTACGATTATTATGCAGAACTTTACTGCATCTGAGCACCACAAACCAAAAACACTGTTTAAATAATTCTTAATATTTAAAGCAATTCCCCCATCCATGTCTCCATGCTTTATTTTGCTGAGAAATCATGTTCAAAAACACCCCCCTAGCATTTCTGGCCGTGGCCAATTTGTGTAAGTGCAGAAGATTCATGTAGCATTTATTTATTTCAATTCATCTGACCTTAGCTCATGTATATAGGCAGGAGGGTGTGCTTAGCAAAGAAAATCCCTCCTCTCCTCCTGAGGACTTCTGGGATGTGTGACATAATTTGCCTAGGCATGAAAACCAGGACGTAACTGAGAAAATGTAAAAAAATAAGTAAATATGATATACTTTCCTGTCTATTTACTAATGATAACAGCATAAGGATTAAGAAAAATCCAATGTTTACTGAGAGGATGAAGTTCTGCTTTAAGATCACTTCATTTTAGGGAAGTTGAAAAGAATTGGCGCATCCATGCAACCTTAAACGATTCTGCATCGATACAGAGAACGGCTGCATCATGATTACACAATGACGTCATCCCGACAGGACACATTGGGGCCCTCAGAGCGCTGTCAGGCTTGGGGCCCCTACTCTGATCCGGGGCCCCCAGGCTGTCAGGGCCCCTTACCTCTTGGGGCACTGGCTGGCTGTCCTTTCTAGGCACCATGCGGTGGGCAGGGTACATGCCAGCACAGACGCAATCTAGCAAGAGCACCGCCGACTGACTGGGCCTGGAGTGCTCTCCCATTACCCCGCGTCCAGCCTGGCCCTGCTCGGGAAGCAGGAGTAGGAGGACGGCAGAGAGGAAGAGGAGGAAGGTCAGGACGACACGCCGGCTGGGAATGAGGTCTCGGAGGGCCGCCAACACACCCACCTCACCGCGAGCTCATCGGGCCTGACATCCGGTACCTGCAGAGCAAACTGCCCCCCAAAAAGCCCATGGACTGCCGCCCCCAATTGGACTGCTCAAGGAGGCCCTGCCTCTGCCTGCACTGTGCATGGCACCCGATACGAGTCCTAGCTCCAGACGCCCGACATCATGAGGCTCAACACCTGTCGGGACCTGTCTGAGCCCTAGTTCATCTACACCTACCTACCACTACTAAATCCACACTACAACTGGGGGGACTACAAGGCCCAGCATCCCTCTCTGTCCTCACCAGAACCTGCCACACTACAACTGGGGGGACTACAAGGCACAGCATCCCTCTCTGTCCTCACCAGATCCTGCCACACTACAACTGGGGGGACTACAAGGCCCAGCACCCCTCTCTGTCCTCACCAAGTCCTGCCACACTACAACTGGGCGGACTACAGGTCCCAGCATTTCTCCTCTCCTGACAAGGGCTCACTTCACTGCAACTGGGGAACTACAGGTCCCAGCATTCCTCTTCTGTTTGTACTATAGGGCCTACTACATTACAACTGGGTGGACTACAGGTCCCAGTATTCCCTCTGTCCTAACCGAGGCCTTCTACACTGCAACTAGGGGGGGACTTCAGGTCCCAGCATTCCTCTTCTGTCCTTACGAGGGCCCACTACACTACAACTGGGGGGACTACAGGTCCCAGTAATCCTCTTCTCCTAATCAGGGTCTACTACACTGCACCTGTGGGGACTACAAGATCCTGCTTTCCCTCTGTTTTAACCAGGGCCTGCTACACCACAGCTGAGGGGTTGGGGGAGGGGGGGGTGCAGCCTTGAACTATTCTGACTGCTTAAATTTTTGGATGATAACCATGGGCAGTAATCGTGATGCATTGTGGAATCTAATCAAATCGTTGATAGGATAATCAAATTCAATCATGAGACCAGTGAAGATGCACACCTCCTCTTCATTTTAAGATTCTGGTCATTTGCAAAGCTTTTACCATGTCTCCCTCTACCTTTGTGTGGCACATGTCATGGGATCCATTCCGATTCTGGGGTTTAACAAGATAAAACCTCCTGATGCAATTGGGAAGGGTGTACAATGGAAAATAAACAGACCTGTGGCACAAACCCTATTGGTTTAAGAAGATCTTAGGACAAGACAAAGGCATAATGAGCTAGTATGACTGGCATACTAGCTCATTATGAATTACTTACCTTAGATCAAAGCCGTCCTCGTCTCCCCCTCCAGCCGCAGACATCTCTCCCGGAGGTTACTTTCGGGTATCGCGGCTCCGGCGCTGTGATAGGCCGGAGCTGCGATGACGTCACTCCACGCATGCGCACGGTAACGGCACACGCTAGGGAAGAAACGGCACGGAGTTTCCTTTTTTCCCAGCGCTGCGCCGTTTACAATATCGGCGGACTACAAGTGAAATGTCTCCTAAACGGCGCACTTTTAGGAGATATTTCCACTACCTATAGGTAAGCCTTATTCTAGGCTTACCTATAGGTAGAAGTCAACAAAAAGGGTTTACAACCACTTTAAGCAAAAGAAAGAGTAGAGATTGGCACAGACTTGAAAGGTTGATTCAGGGACAAGCAAACAGAACTCTGAGATGACAGCTCCAGCACTGGCTTTTCTGCCAGTAGAACGTTGGTGATCGGTTTTCTTAATTCCGTGATCATTATTTGTCCCGTAGAACCGTTGACCAGGGCTATCTTGACATATCACATGCATGAGATGATAAGCTAAAAAAAAATGCTGGATCAGGAGACAGTCAGCTTGTGTTTATGGGTATAAAGTATTTAAAGACTGGAAGATGGCGCCGACCAGGACCCCTGGCATTACCTAAGGAGAATTTGTAGTTTTGCCTATTCAAGGCAAAGTGACAGGTTCTTTTGTAAAGAGGATATTTTCTCCATCACACTCCAGAGAATAAGGAAGCATGTGAATTCCTCCCTGGATGCACTGCTTGTGCCTCAGAGACCAATTGGTACCCCCAACGCTGTAACCTTAGGAGGAAGAAGTTATCCCCATGTAAGCTCCAATGCAATTTGACACATGATTAAGATGTCTGTCTCTGACCGAGCAGCGATGGAGCATGTGCAAGGTATCTGTGGATTAGGTTTTTCTCTTACAAAAAAAACTTGTAACTTTGCCCGAAGTTGGCTTAGTGACTGAATCGCTTCATTAAACAGTTATTATTTGTTGTTTAAATGTAATCAGATATAGTTCAGTTTGTGACTGGTTCTAACATTAGTTCATGTATCCACTCATACATTTAGTAGATCTCAGCCGTAGTGTTCACATACTGTACATTGCCATACAGCTGTGCATACAGTATTGTATGGTGAAGATGGGTGATGATATTCAGTGGTCATTGAACATTAATGTCGCATGCTTAAAAAATATTCCCTTAGTTTGTAAAAGGTTGGTTGGTACAGTTTACAGCACAGAAAATAAAAACGTCAAATTTTTAGGTTTTTAATGCATTTTATTTTATTTTATTTTTTCCCTTGAATGTGATGAGGGGAATAATGAACTGACACTTGGCTTCAGATTGCAGAGTGTTGCTGTGTTGAACACATGATCAAGTAATGTAATATTTATACAGTACTGTGTTTTACACGGTTCAGTGTTTTACTCACCATATCTTTATGGTATCTGGTTTGCAACCTGCCTCTAGCACTCTAGTGCTTAGTCATTGAAGTAGCATTGATGAGCCCTTGAGGGAGTAGCAAACATCTACAGAACTTTCCTTCAGTATGCTATTTTCATTTTTAGGTTCAAGCTGTATATTGCATGCCGAAGTCCCCTGAAAAAAACCCTATACAGTATGTGTAATTAAAGGATACTTCCCTCACCAAATTCACAGATGCATTTAAGGTGCACGCAGACCTCAATTATAATAGCTTAACTTAACCTCCCTGGCGGTATGATTCTGTCTGGAATTATGTACCAAAAGCGGTACAATTATTTTGCATGGAAATTTGGTGTTATGTATTGTAGGCCTGTAATTCTTAGTAATTACTTACTTAAACCTGACCAAACAAGAGTCTAGTAGACATCCCGGGTATGATAAAGTTTGAAACACAAAATCATAAATTATAATATAATAAATAACTATAAATAATTATAACAAATCGTAATGTAATTATAATAAAAATTATTCAATAATGTAATCAAATCAAAAACACTGAAATTTGCTCAGTTGCAGAATTGTCGCTGTCATTAGATTTAGTGTTTGATGACGAATTTCCCCACAAATCGCTATCGCTCAATTCTGCGAGTGATTCTAATTTATTATTGCTGTTTTCTAGCTGGTCTAAAACCACTTTTGACTTAAAGGGACACTTTTTGGTTGCTATGGACAATCTCCAGTTTCCAGGCAGAAAGAACAGTATTTATAATATAAAACCGCATGCAGGACACTGGACAGACCACTAGGGACAAAAGGGGTGTGTAATTATTTGATACAGTATACTGTAATCTTACAGATTACAGTACTGTATCTATACTGTGTTTTTCAGTTTTTGAATTTGGCGCCGAACTCCGTCACCGTGCGCCGCAACGTCGCAGGGAACGGAGCTCGGCACTCGGCAGTGTGGATCGAGCGAGACACGGCTCGCACAAACTGCGGGGAGACATCGCAGGATCCAGGGAACAAGGTAAGTAACTTGGGTATTTGCAGCGCTTGCAGAAAAGTAAGTGAGCAAAGAAAATGTGTCACAAATGCTTGTAGCACAAACATCTATAAGTAAATAACTTATCTAACATATCAACAATTATGGTATAAAACAATAGTGAACAAACTTAAAGTTCATTAAATAGCAGTTATATCACTCCTGGAGAACTGAGTGTTTCCACACCAGAAATCAGTTGTTGGTTCCTAGATGAAAAAATCCCTTCTAATGGCCCCGCTCATCAGATAGGGAAATAATAAGAGATCTCACCAACTAAAGTCCAGGCAGACTTCATCTCATGTAGATGGGCTCCATAGTACCAGCAGCAAAGACATTTAAATGACCATATGGAAAGAAAAGGAAAACATACATGTGAAGTACCGCTAGTAAACAGACAGCATGGCGCTGCTCGCAAAGAGACTCACAGGACTGCAGTGATAAACGAGCGTCAGTGTTGTTTCCCGGGTACACAGCGTGCGTTCCACCGAAACCGGAAGTAGCGTCACTGGTTCTGAATTGGCCGGAAATTACGTCAACGCGTTTCGCCCCTCCTCCAGGGCATCATCAAGGACATCCAATTTCGTTTATCACTGCAGTCCTGTGAGTCTCTTTGCGAGCAGCGCCATGCTGTCTGTTTACTAGCGGTACTTCACATGTATGTTTTCCTTTTCTTTCCATATGGTCATTTAAATGCCTTTGCTGCTGGTACTATGGAGCCCATCTACATGAGATGAAGTCTGCCTGGACTTTAGTTGGTGAGATCTCTTATTATTTCCCTATCTGATGAGCGGGGCCATTAGAAGGGATTTTTTCATCTAGGAACCAACAACTGATTTCTGGTGTGGAAACACTCAGTTCTCCAGGAGTGATATAACTGCTATTTAATGAACTTTAAGTTTGTTCACTATTGTTTTATACCATAATTGTTGATATGTTAGATAAGTTATTTACTTATAGATGTTTGTGCTACAAGCATTTGTGACACATTTTCTTTCCTCACTTACTTTTCTGCAAGCGCTGCAAATACCCAATATTTTTTCCTTTTTGAGGTGTTAGACCTCTTGTTGCAGCAGCTGCGGAGCTATCAATTTATTTATCAATTATCACTGCACAGTCTGTAAGCGCGGGTTTTAATTTTTTTAATACAAGGTAAGTAACTTCCCCTGGATACTGCAATGCAATCCTGAGTCTGGCTCGGGGTTACCGCTCTTAGCATGAAAAACTCACCCCGAGCCTGACTCGGGAATACCGCTAAGGAGGTTAAAGAGGATCTAAACCTAAGCTCAAAAATCTTATCTAATATTTAACATGTTATGACCTGTACACACGATCGGTTTTACCGATGAAAACCGTCCGATGGACTTTTTTCATCGGTCAAACCGATCGTGTATGGGCCCCATCGGTCTTTTTTCTATAGGTGAGAAAAAATAGAACATGTTTTATATTTATCCGATGGGGAAAAAAAAGATTGCAATTTCCGATGGTCTGTGTGGAACTCCATCAGAGAAAACTGATGGTGTGTAGGCAAGACTGATGGAAGTCAGCTTCATCGGAATTCCGATAGAAAAATCCATCGGATTTGAATCCATAGGAAATCCGATCGTGTGTACAGGGCTTCACTGTTGTTTCAGAAGTAATTATTCTTTTAAATCTGCAGCTTTCCTTAAAATAATACCTTGTGATCCTGCTATAGAGGTCCATGATCAGGCACTTCCTGTTATGGGGTGAATCCCCTCTGTTCTTTTTTTTCCAATTGGTCTCCTGCATTGTCCCCTTGTCTTATGTGCTTCCAGTGAAGACACAACTGTATGCAGCCATGTCAGTGCTCATTGTGAAGGCATGTTCCACTGTTGTCAATATTAAAACCCAGCCTGAGGAATGATATAAAGCAACCACTGTAGCGCATGCATATATACATAAAGTGGCTGTAAAAAAGCTAGAGGATATATAAAATATGTAAAAATAGTATTTCCCAAGGACCCATTCACACTACAACGTACATAAAAATGTGCCTGAAGTCATTTGCGCTTCCAGGTGTTTTAATGCATTTTCCAAAGGTTTTTCAAAGGCATGTTATCTCTGACCTAATTATTGTGGGTGATAGGTGCTTTGTGGTGTGTTTGTGCACATTTACACACGTGTTTGCGCATTGTGGTGTGATATTTTGCAAACATGTTACAAAAAATCGCACAGCTCTGTAATGCAGAGAAACACAGCATTCTGGTGCGAACATGACACATAGAAAATGTTTTAAACATTGTAGTTACCTGCGTTTTTCCATGCACAGGCAACGGCACATACTGTAGTGTTAATGGGCCCTTTAATTAAAAAGAGGCAATTGTTTGGTACAAAAAGCTTTAGCAAACTAAGTGTCATCTAGATCTAATGTTTCAAGTGAATCATTTTTATATTCAGTTTTTTTTTTTTTTGTCTCAAAGTTTTTATTAGGATTTCATGGTATACATTAGACATAAGATTACATCTGTAATTTGCAAATACAGCAAAAATAGAAACAAAACATCAGAAATTCAAATATTGATGTATAATAACATATACATTCGTTGAAAGCAAAGAAAAGCTAAATGTTGGATCATCTAATAGTCAAGATGCAGTAATAAAGGCATATTATCTTAACACATTTGTATAACCTATAAGATGGGGGGAGGGGGAGAGTAAAAAATAAAAATAAACCAGAAAGAATCACAGGGAATCTCGGGGTCGAACGTCTGTAAGTTATTGATAAAGCAGTACATGTTTATTTTCCCAGGTCAAGTTAATGTGAGGAATTGGATAGATGAAGAAACTCGGCAGAGTTCACAAATTGAATCCAGCATGCCCATTTTTCATAAAATTATTTTGGGGAGTCCCTAGCTTGTAAATTCAGATCCTTCATTTCTGCTATCCTCCCTATCCTTTGGAGCCATTCGGAGATACAGGGAGGTGAGGTGTCTTTCCAATGGACTGGAATACAGAGTCTAGCGGCATTAATGAGATGTAAGACAATAGTTTTTTTGTATATGGAGCGTGGTAAGGAGGTATGATGTAGCAGGTATTGGGCTGCTGTGAAATCAGGGGTGTAGGTCGTAATACAGGAAATTAGTCTGTGAACTTCCTTCCAGTAAGGTTGTATACGGGGGCAATCCCACCAAATGTATAGTAGTGTCCCAATGGATGCTTCACATCGCCAGCACGTAGGAGGAACTCTGGGATTATATTTGTAAATTGTAGATGGCGTCCTGTACCATCTAGAGTACAATTTGAAGCCGTTTTCTTGAGCTAACACATTCATGGAACCTTTATGAATATATATAAAAACGTGTTCCCAGTCCTCTTGAGAAAGATTCACGTCAAGGTCTCTTTCCCACTTTTGGCAAGTAATATCGTCTTTAGGGTTGTTTTGTTCAAACAAAAGGGCATACATAGTGGAAATTAAATGCCGTTGGGGATCAGACTTAACGCAAATGTTCTCAAATGTAGTTTTGTTTCTGTACCACAAAGTCGAAGGTTTAGAAATGATTAAAAAATGTTTGACTTTTTTGAAGTCTAAGTGAGAGATACCACTGTCGGGGTGTTTGAGAAGAAACTCATTGAAAGGAAGAAATTTCTGTTTGTCAAAAAAGGATTCAGCCCGAAGTGAGGGGGTTGAGGAGGAGACCTGCGTGTGAGTTTTGGGGGTGTCTAAAAGTAATTCTGGATTATGAGTAATAGGGGTGATGGGTCCAGGAGAGGAAGAAATTTTATATTTGGTGCAAAGATGTCTAAAGATTTGTAAGGTTGGGCCCGTAAGGGGGTGTGAGGCAACTTCACGTGGTATTTTGCGGGGACCAATCCAGGGCAGATGTTGTAAAGGCAATTTTGAATTTAGACCTTCAAGTACAATCCACGCTTTAGTAGTCTCATGGAGGTGCCAATCTACAACGCGGGTTAAGTGGCAAGACCAGTAATATTTCCGAATATCAGGTAAACCAATACCACCCATCAATTTAGGAAGCAATAATTTTACCCAACTTATTCTGGGTTGTTTGGAGGTCCAAATGAATTTAGAGCATAACTTCCTATATGTGGAAAAAAAAGAAGTCGGCAATTTGATTGGAATGGTCTGAAAGAGGTAAAGGAGTCTAGGGAGGACATTCATTTTTATTATAGCTGCCCTCCCGAACCAAGAAAAGAAACCTTTGTCCCAATTTAGAAGATCTTTTTGAATACCGTATTTATCGGCGTATAACACACACTTTTTTCCCCTTAAAATCAGGGGAAAATCGTGGGTGCGTGTTATACGCCGATACTCCGTCGAATTCCCCTGCTGAAAACGAGCGAGAGGAGCGAGCGGAGCCGAAGCCGAAGTACAATCGGCTTTACTCGGCTCCTCTCGCAGTCCCGCCCATCTCTGACTGCGCCGCTGACATAGAGAAAGCCGAGTGTACTTCAGCTAGTCTCGGCTCCTCTCGCAGTCCTGCCTGTGACTGTGAGCAGAGCCGAGTCTAGCCGAAGTACACTCGGCTTTCTCCGTCAGCGGCGCAGTCAGTGGAGTTGGGCGGGACTGCGAGAGGAGCCGAGTCTAGCCGAAGTACACTCGGCCCCGCTCGCTCCTCTCCACAGAAATCGGCGCCAAATTTAAAAAAACGCCGGGACTGACACGATCGCAAAGGCACTGGGCAAGGCTGCAGATGGACAGATGGACACTGGGCAAGGCTGCAGATGGACAGATGGACACTGGGCAAGGCTGCAGATGGACAGTTGGACACTGGGCAAGGCTGCAGATGGACACTGGGCAAGGCTGCAGATGGACAGATGGACACTGGGCAAGGCTGCAGATGGACACTGGGCAAGGCTGCATGCTGCATTTAAATGTAAGGTTTTTTTCCTTGAATTTCCCTCCTAAACTTGGGGTGCGTGTTATACGCCGATAAATACGGTAGTTTTAATTAAGGGAGGGAAGTTCTTAGAGTACAGATCCTGTAGTTTCGCTGGCAGTTGGATACCTAGGTAAGTAATGGCTTCATTATCCCAACCAAAGGGGAAATTGCTTTGGCACAACGAAACCATATTTGTGGGTAGAGATATATTTATTGCTCTGGATTTAGTGAAATTTATTTTCAAATTAGAAAGTAAGGTAAAGAGTGAGAAATCTTTTAATAAATTGGGTATCGTAGTGATAGGGTCAGAAAGAAAGAGTAAAATGTCGTCTGCGTAAGCAGCCAATTTATATTGACTATTATGGATTTCGATTCCCTTGATGTCTGGATTGTCTCTAATTCTACGAAGAATAGGTTCTAAGGTAAGTACAAAGATGATAGGGGACAATAGGCATCCCTGGCGTGTTCCATTTGATACGGAGAAGGCGTCCAACAGGCAACCATCAATCTTGATTCTCGCAGTAGGAGTAGAATAGAGTGTAAGGATAAGGCGAAGCATATTTTCCCTAATTCCTATTGCTTTTAAAGCTTCCGTCATAAAGTCCCATGCCACCCTGTCGAACGCCTTCTCCGCATCGAGAGAGAGAAAGAAACCCGGTCTCGAGGATCTGGATAGCCAATGATGGATGTTAATGGCTTTCAGGGTATTATCCCTGGCTTCCCTCCCGGGGATAAATCCCACCTGATCCAGGGATACCAATCCAGGGAGTAAAGGGAGTATTCCGTTTGCCAAAATTTTTGCATAAAGTTTTACATCTACGTTAAGTAGAGAAATGGGTCTATAATTGGATACCAAAGAAGTATCCTTACCTGGTTTAGGGATCATTGTGATATGTGCTTCCAAAAGATCCTTAGTACAATTGGAAGAGATAGGAATCGAGTTAAATGTTTTCAAGAAATAGGGTAGGATGGTATTAGTGAAAGATTTATAGTAACTAACCGTTTGGCCATCAGGACCTGGACATTTGCCAGTTTTCAATTGGGTAAGAGCTTTAAGAGATTCCTCCCTCTCGATCGGTCTCTCCAAGTTTTCAGCTTCCCCTGGGGCAATAGAATCTGGACTATATTTTGATAAAAAGTCGGTGATCAAGTCCTTTCTGAGTGTAGCGTGATCAACAGGTGTTTGTGATGGTAGGTTGTACAATTTGGAATAATAATTTTTAAACTGTTTTGCTATATCAGAAGAAGTACATACTTTACTACCCGAGGGGTCTGAAATGGAATGGATAGTCGAGTCAGCCTTAGCTGCTTGGAGCGCCCTAGCAAGCAATTTCCCAGATTTGTTACCAAATTCGTAAAAAAGTTTACGTGTCAAGGCAAACTTACGTCTAGTCGTTTTACCCAATTCCTCAAGGAGGGACTCTCTAGCTGTCAGAAGCTCTGAGTAGGTTTCAGTTGCCAATGATTGCTTATGTTTACTTTCGAGAGAATGAATTCTATCTGAAAGAGCAGCAATGTGTGCTTGTCTGTTTTTTTTCCTTTTCGTTGCAATAGAGATGAATTCACCTCTGATTACACACTTATGTGCCAACCAAAGGGTCATGGGCTGAATATCGGGATCTTCATTCTCCTGAAAGTATTGTGATAAGCAAGAATCCAAAGATTTTATATTTTCGGGGTCATTAAGAAGGGAATTGTCAAGTCTCCAGATCAGGGATCTAGTGGGCATCATAGAGAAAGTTAGGGTAAACGATATGGGATGGTGATCTGATATGACCATAGGATCTATTGTTGCCGTAACCAAGGAACCAAGGTCTGCTTGGGTCAAAAAAAAATAATCAATCCTCGAGTACCTGTTATGGGGAGGTGAAAAAAAGTGAAGTCTTTGGTATTTGGGTGCAAAGTCCTCCATGTGTCGTGGAGAGTCAATCCCTTCAGTAGAGTTTTAACCGATCGAAGAGCACTATAAGGTAGAGTAGTAGAGCCTGAGGATGTATCAACTAAGGGGGTAAGGGCCAGATTGAAATCTCCTCCCAAAATAAGTAAGCCAGATTGGAAAGCGGTAAGAAGTTGGACAATATTTCTAAAGAAAGGAACTTGTTGAGTGTTGGGAACATAAATGTTAGCTAAAGTAATCGGCTTATTATAAAGCGTACCTTTTATAAAAATGTAGCGACCATCATTGTCAATCAAGGTATCTTGAACTTGTATAGGGCAATTTTTAGAAATTAAGGTAGAAACCCCTTTGGATTTGGCTTCTGGGTTAGTAGCATGGTATGAGTTGGGGAACAGTTTGCTGTGTAATTTCGGTACGTTATCTTTTTTAAAATGGGTTTCTTGAAGGAATACAATGTGCGCCTTGGCTTTACGTAACAGAAGAAGTAATTTGGATCTTTTTTCAGGGACATTTATTCCTTTAACATTCAAGGAATACAACTTGACCTGGGGGGGAGGGCACATGATGTTGAAGTGAGGTATGTTATAAGGGGTGATCCTCCCACTAAAAGAGTATATCAATTATACTGTAGTAGAGAAAGAGAGAAAAAGAAGAAGAGAGAAAAAAAAAAGGGGGGGAGAGGGGGAGAAGGGGGAAAAAAAGAATAGGGAAGTAAATAATCCCTACAATAGAACCGAGAAGGAATGGGACCTGCCCTCTCTTCAATATTAATGGAACACGGATAAGTATAGAGAGAAGCAAGTGAGCGACCACCCGAGGGAAGTCAAACACTCTACTTCACTACTATGTGGGGGTTGGAAAAAATCCCTGGCCGAAAAAATATATAAAAAGGGTGTCAAGAAAAACCCCGCCGCCACAGAATCTCAAAATTCTTATATGCGTGTCAACAAAGAGCGTGTTATGACTCAAGTGTAGAAGGGGTAAGAAAAAGAGGTAGTAAAAAGGCCCTGCAAGCAGTATAGCAGAACGGAAAGAAAGGGAAGAAAAGCAGAAAAGCAAAAGAAACCTAAATGAGCTTCTTCTTTTCTTATTTCTTACTGTTTTCTAATAACAGGACGGCTCAAGGACAAACAGTATCAACGGTCTGAAAACTAGAGAATCGAATCGACTTCAATAGCCTGTTAGTGGCTGAATGGTTAAATCGATGCAATTTATAACAAAAATATAACAGCGGTCAGCTATGATATTTGAAATAGAAACTAAGACATATGCAATATGGTGAACTATGCAACTAGAAACCTGAAAAGAGATATAGCCAGGGGAAAAATTGCCCACTACCTCATAGTGAAGAGGTGAAGCGACAAGTTCCTGAGAAAGAAGAAAAGAACCATAACCCCGTGCATACTATTGTTAAAACTAAAAAAATTTTTTAAAACAAGACAAATAATTTGGCCGGTAGAATAATATATAAATTAAAAAAAATAAAATTCTCCTTTTTTTTCCTTCCCTTTCAAATAATATAGGAAAAAACAGACTACCGTTCCTCTCTCTTAACTCTATTCCCTTCCTTCCTAGTTCCTCCCCTGTGGGGCGTAATCCAAATATTGCAGGGAATAGTACAACGTGCGAGTTATAGAGCATAAATATTAAGGGACAACACTCTGCAGGGAGAAATAACAACAATAAAAATATGAGGCGGCAAAATCTATATCCCTTTTACCTTACAGTTCTGCATACCAAACGTCCAAGAGTTCTTTATGCATAAAGGTAAATGTTTATACTGAAAAGAGGAAGGCCACACTAAATAAAAAAAAACAAAAAAAACAAAAAAACATCAGGAACCAAGCCAGTAAAAGAAACTTTCTATCATTGTATTGCCAGTCGCGTATAGTTCAAAAGACTATCCATCAAATCATTGGTAATCGCGTCTGAACCGCCTTGATCGTGGAGAATCAGTTGGGCTAGAACCGTAGTGGCGGCCACGGGTTGTAGCACGAGATCTGTCCCCAGAAGGGGAGCGCCTTCTACGGTAACGTCACCTGTGCTTCCATGGGTTCCTCGTTTCGTTGTTCTCTTCTAGTGATTGTGCCACGAAATTCAGCATACCAGTTTGGTACATCGATCACTGGTATATCCAAGGTGTCACAGAAAGTTTTAAGATCCTCAGGTACTCTCAGTAGAGCTGTACGGCCTTGGTTTGTAGCTAAAAGACCAAATGGGAACTTCCACCTGTAATTAATAGCTTTATCACGCAGTACATCTAGCAAAGGTTTCAGGTCTCTTCTATGTTGTAGAGTAATGCCTGAGAGGTCTTGATAAATATGAATATCTGAGCCGTTATGAGAAATTCGGATCCTATTTCTAGCTTTTCTGAGGATTTCCTCCTTCAATCTGTAATCTACAAGGCAGCAAATTACATCTCTGGGCGGATCCGTAGCTCTGCCCCTAGACCTAAGTGCACGATGGATGCGCTCCATCTCAATGGCTGTCTGTGCGGGTCTATCTAGTAGATCATTAAACAGGCCTGTAATGGTGTCAGTAAGCTGTTCCGTTTCCACCGCCTCAGATAAACCCAGTACGCGTAGGTTTTGGCGCTTTCCCCTGTTGAGATCTTCCACATGACGTTGGAGGTCTCTGAGTTGAAGCGAGTGGGTGTCTACCTTGCGGGTTACTTTGCGGAGGATTGTGCCATGTTGCGCAGATGTTTTTTCTACATCTTGTACCCTGTCAGTAATGGCGCAAATGTCTATGCGCAATTCAGCTATGGCTGCTGACAGGGTATCCTTAATGTCTGCCGCTACTGAGCGGAGGTCATATAAGCTGGGTTGTTGTTTTCCCTGGTCCGATTGGTCACTCACTTCAGGCGCAGACATGACATACTGTGTCCCTGTCAGCGGTGGTGTCGAATCCAGTGAGGGGCCTTGCTGAGCGGTCGCCACATTGCGCCTCTGAGGCCGTGACGAGCGGGGCGAATAACTATTCGTTCCGTTCTCCTGTCCGCGTGGAGATCGAGAGCGAGAGGCAGAAGGGCTCCGTGAAGCAGTCCCCATAGTCATGAGACTGAATGTGCGGTAGTGGGCTCTCTAACAGGTTGAGAGAGACCGTGGCGGCGGGAGCTCCGGATTCAAGTGGCCATCTTCCAGCAAGGTCAGACCACGCCCCCCCTTTTTTTATTTTTTTTTATATGATTTAAATACTCTATATACGATAACAGGGTGGGTGCAGATGTCCTGGTAAGTATTTCAAAGCAAAGATGTCATACGTTGGGGGTAGGTGCTTGGATCTCTCTGGCCTGGGTATTGTTCACCAGGAAAGCAGTTAAAGTTTGTGTGCCTACTCTTATGCATGGAACACTATTCCGAGATATTCAAGGAGGTTTACTGGATTCAGACCAAAATAGTCCCATTGTTTGATTGTGTGTGTCGAGGGAAATATTGTAAGTTCCTGCAGAGGATAGAACTGTTTTTCCATCTTTAGTAAAGCATTGCAGCAGGTGTTGACTCTATATGAATGGGAGAATTAAAACTATAAAGGGTTATTTTGTCCATATGCAGGATGGTTACCAGCCTAGAACTGACAAATTGTCCTGCCTCTCTGGCATGCTGTGTACAGTAAATTTTCTTATTTTTATGAGCTGAGATTACATTTCCTATTAAATGAGAATAGTTGCTGGAATATCTCAAATCTAAAAATGCAGAACTGAGAAAGGTCAGATTGCAGTGGTGTTACCCATGAAGATGCAATGTATTATCTATAGGAAGATAATCCTACATAGCAGCAGTGGCCAGCACAAATAAGGAGGACAGGAACTGATCAGATTTCTAGTTGTTACATGGGTCATAACGTGGGAAAGACCAACCAAAAACTATTTTGAAGACTATGACGAACAAGCTGAAGTACACATCATTAACCACTTCAGCCCCACCCCATTTCACTGATCAAAGACCAGGCCACTTTTTGCAATTCGGCACTGCGTCGCTTTAACTGACAATTGCGCAGTCGTGCAACGTGGCTCCCAAACAAAATTGACGTCCTTTTTTTCCCACAACTGGAGCTTTCTTTTGGTGGTATTTGATTATCTCTGCGTTTTTTATTGTTTGCGCTATAAACAAAAATAGAGCGACAATTTTTAAAAAAATTAAATATTTTTTACTTTTTGCTATAATATCCGCAAAAAAAAATATATAAAAAACTTTTTTTTCTTCAGTTTAGGCCGATGCGTATTCTTCTACATATTTTTGAAGCAAAAAAATCGCAATAAGCGTTTGATTGGTTTGCGCAAAAGTTATAGCGTCTACAAAATAGGGGATAGTTTTATGGCATTTTTATTAATAATTTTTTTTTTTTACTAGTAATGGCGGCGATCAGCAATTTTTATCATGACTGTGACATTATGGCGGACACTTTTGACACCATTTTGGGACCATTGTAATTTTTTCAGCTATCAGTGCTATAAAAATGCACTGATTACTGTAAAAATGACACTGGCAGTGAAGGGATTAACCTGTAGGGGGCGCTGAAGGGGTTAAGTGTGACCTAAGGAGTGCTTCTTACTGTTAGGGGGCGTGGCTTGGTGTGACACATCACTGATCACTGTTCCCGATGACAGGGAACAGACGATCACTGACAGTGTTACTAGGAAGAACGGGGAGATGTTTGTTTACACTTACCTCTCCCCGTTCTTCAGCTCTTTGACTCGATCGCGGCTCGCATCTTAAAGGGGACGTACCTGTATGCCCATATGCCTAGCCATGCCATTCTGTCGACGTATATCGTCGTGCGGCCGTCGTCAAGTGGTTAACAATATGCTATTTCAATATTAATTGAACATTTCAATAAAGTATGTTTTATTTTATTTTTTTGTTTACAAGTTTTTTTTTTGGAAGATCCATCATAGAAAAATGGTACAGAGCAAATGATAAGGATCAATAATACAATGTACAAAAATGTACACATTAAAAGTGTGTTATGAGTAATTGCTGAAATAGAGTTTACCGTGATATATAAAAATAAGTACTATATAGACCTGAGAAATGAATACTACAGTAGTAGATCAGAAGTTGGAGAAACCTGAATGATTAAGGCAAGTCCCAATATGAATTATTTTGTTAAAAATTTTCATATTATCTTGAAGGGTGTGATGAATTCTTTCAGTACAGTAAGTTTCATCATTTCCATCCTAGACAGAACCTGCGGCCCTAGGAGATTGTTTGATCTCCAGTTATCTGCAATCATCCATTGGATGGAACTAAACAGTGAGTGTATTAGTCTGTTGCACGATGTAGGAATATTTGGTATAGAGGCATATAAAAGGCATATTCGGGGTGTGAATTTGATTGTTTTACCTGAAGCATCTTTAATTCTGCTAGCTGCAGCTTGCCATATCGGTTTTAGGAATTTACAGCTCCAGAATATGTGTATAAAGGTTCCCTGCTCCGAGCATCCTCTAAAGCAGTTAGTGGAGGCTGTAGGGTAGAGGTCGTGGATCTTTGGAGTCAAATACCATCTAATCAGTAGTTTTATTGGAGTTTCCCTAAATAAGATGGCGCGGTTGCTTTTCCAGGGGTTATCTAACATTTTTTCCTATGTCTGTATCATGATAGAGCAATCTAATTCAGCCTCCCAATGTAGCATAGGTCCAGATTTCTCTGGTAAGGAAAGTCTGTTGAGATAATTATATATTTGAGAAATCAAACCTCTATCCCTCGGGGAGGCTATAAAAAATATGTTCAAATAGTGTGTTTGGAGATTGTATTGATAATGCATAATGGTTTGCAAAAAAATGTTTTTATTTTAATATAAAGGGAGTGCTCCAAGCATGGAAAGTTATATTTAGATTGGAGATATTCAAAGGTGGGAAACTTCTTATCACAAACTATAGATCTAAGAGTGGTCAGGTTGTTGCTTAGTCATAGTGTGAAAGGACTGTGATCTTTATATGCCTGTGTAAATCTAGGATCCCCCAGAAATGAGGCCAAGGGTGGGACTGCTGAGGAAAAGTATGTTTTATTTTCACCTGGTGCACACAAATTCAACACGTTGTAAACTTTGCCTATAGAAAACTTTGAATTTTGGCTTGTTATTTCATTGGGCCTGCATTGAACAAAGCAGCCCAATGCACATGTCAATGGGACCTCAGTCATGGCCACGTTTAACAAAAAACACTCAACTGTTAATATTTATCTTTCAAACTGCCCTAAAGTGTCCGCATTAAGGATAAAAAGTGCATTGTCATTTTTCTTTGATTACTTATAATCTCCACTGTTAAATAGAAAATGTGCCCTGCATTGTTTTAACAGACTGTTATCACCACAGTTAATTACATGGATTAAACTGCTGTCTTGTTATGATTATGTCAGTAATGATGAAGGACATTTATGAAAGACAGAACAGTTAAAAAAAAAGTAATAATTATAGACAAGCCTGATTTGAAATTACATTCCTATTACCTGAAGTTTGTGATTGGCACCTTCTGAGGTAAAACTAATTTTAGACATGGAAACACATTTACAGATAGCATCTATTTCCTGTCTCCAATATAAAGCAAGAGCAATAGCTGGGGAGCCGCACACTAATATGTAGATTATCTTGGCAGCTGACACCATTTAAATTAGTAATTATCTCTCAATTAAAAATTGTGTTGTGGAAGTCATTAATTTTTTCCCTCCTTTTTTTTTTTTTATTTGAAATGTCACTTTACCATATTACATTACTGATGAAAGCAAATGTTCAAACATGAATTACATTAAATAAAGTCAGTAAGCAAATTACAGTTGTCATAAGGTTGACCTTCAAGTACTATTATGCCCTTCCAGCTTTTGAAAAGGTGCTTGATCAGAAATAAAAGTGGTAAGCTGGTCATAAACCTAGCAATCTAATTAAACAAACTTCCTAATATCTATCAACAGTTATTTAGTACAGGTTCCTACCTGTAAAGATACAAACTGTCTGGCTTTTTAAGTAGTGTTTCTATTATATATAGTTTTTACTGGCTTTAGAGGTAAGCTAGGCCTGGTAAATGTTGTTTTGTTTTATATGGGATGTGTGGCAGTGTTTGCCAAAGTAGTGTTAGGCAGCCCATAGACCTGCAAATTTTTTTCCTACAACCATGGGTTGCGGTGCCGGGGAAAATACAGTGATTATTGCTAGTGGCTATAGCAGCCGCTTGCGACAATCTGAAGCAAATCCGGCAGGCTGGTTGTATCCAAGTTGATCTATAAATCAACTTGGTATATTCAGCCTGCCTGTTAATGGTTTCTGCTGAACCGGCCAAGATTTGAGTGGTGTATGGGCCAGCTTTAGAACTGAAACTTATAAAACCTATGCTAAAAGAGACATGAGGGCTCTCCTTATTGACCTTCTGAAAATGCAAATTGAATGGCTGTATTTGTCTTTGGTGTTTCGAGTCATTGATTTGAAACAAGCATGTGTCGATGAGAGCACAAGTAGAACCCCTGATCTGCATATTGAGTTATTGAGAAATTGTTGATGGAAGGCTCAGGATGTTTTCGGGTACATCTCAGAGGTAATAATGCGTTCATCCAACGTTGGTGGTGTCGTTCAAACAGAGATTTTTTACGAAGATTTCAGGCACTCATCTACCACTTCTGCATGTGGCAGGATTCAAGTTGATATATTTTTTTTAATATAATCTTTCTATATTTTATTTTACATTTTAAGCCATACAAAGCAGTGGAAAGAGAAATGGATAAGGGGAAAGGGAGGCATAATTCACCTCAAGGACAAAAACCCTGATATCAATAGCGCAATAAGTCCTTACACCATAACTAATACGATCCCGCCATTGTCCCCGTTTTTTGATCTAAGTGGACATTCCCCTCAAGCTTTGGAGGAAGGAAAAATAAATCAATGAAAAAACCTTACAGTATCTTATGCACACATAAAGTAAAGTAGGAACATATAAAACATGAAAAATATACAAGTACCGCTAAGGCCTCTACCTGGCAAGCACACCTGGTTCATTGGCTGATGGGGTATGATTAAACTAGGAACACCAATTCTAGTTCTGTATCTGGTTCTTAATCTGATTCAGTTTCCTGTTCGCCTGGACAAGTTTCCCAAATGCAGAATACGCCAAGGTTAGCAAAGCAATATCTAGACTAGAGGAAACTGGGGCCTGTCCAGAGGTATGGCTCCACCATGAGGCCCAGATTGAGTTGAAACGCTAACGAGTTCCCCTGCATGTGGCCACCCATCCCTCTGCTTTTATGATCTCCGTCACCTTCCTAAGCCAGTCCATCTCGCTCGGAACACGCAGGCTCTTTCAATGAATTGGTATAAGGTGCTTTGCGGCATTGAGGAGGTGAGGGAGAGCACTGCAGAACTTGACGAAAGCGCTGCTACAGTATTACTGAGAACACTCTGCAATTTTGAGTGTTTTTAATATTGTTTTATCCAAGTGAATTAATATGAATAGAATAATCAAGATAAGCAAAATAAATCAAATGAATAATTGCTTGTGAAAATCCATGAATGTTCATAAAAATTCATAAATTGGGTGTTCTGTCTGTGACAACACCAAATGATAATAGTCCACCCGTGCACAAATCCTTGGATCAATGGAGTCCACTCTCTTCACATGTGGAAAAAAGCAAAAGTGATGTCCACCACCATATGACAAAATGGTCTGCTTACCAGAGCCCCATGGTCCCCTATTACGGAGGACCCGGAGAAGCTTTGAGTGTAATCTCGGCTGGGTTGCAATGTCACCGAGGATCCACCGCACCGCTAATCCGCATACTCCATGATGGTGATGGCCAAGTGGTGATGATATGGCATGTGAAAAACAAAATGCCTCAATAGTGTAAAACCTTAGCGTTTATTAAAAATTTAAAACAAAATATTGCACTTACAATGTTGGATTGACAAATAAGCCTGAAGCCTGCTGCGCCGGCTGGACGCAAGCAGGCAGACCCGTCCGACTGGAAGTATGAGCAGTAGTGGATGGTGACGTCGCTCGTTCCGCCCTACGCGTTTCGTGATGGATCACGTTGTCCAGGGGCACGGGTGGGGCGCCGCGTCCCCTCCCTAAATACACAAATATCGAACCCAAGCCTCGTTCTGAGCCCCCATGCGCATGCGCACTCCCACCCAAAGTAACCAAGCCTCGTTCTGGGTCACTGTCCATGCCGTGTCCCACGTCATGGCAGTCGCGTGTCCTCGCAAGAGTTGGTGGACTTACAATAGAGGCAAACTGGGAACCGCTGAATACAAGCATCGTAATGCTTACAAAATAAAAAAACGTCCCTTACACAAAACATATATTAATAATAAAGTTAAAGTTGAAACGGTGCTGAAGCATCTCCCAAGGGGCCAAATCTAATCGGAGCCTAACCCAAAAAGGGAGACGGAGATGCTTAAAAAATATCGACCTTTAGGAAATGGATCCAATGTACACCATGCTGTCACCAGCGGCTAACAGACGCCGCGACCCCTGGTAGACAGTGGACGAATGGCATCCACAATAAGATTCTCAATAGGTAATACCAACATAAGGACCCAATGAAGGGAAACCTCCAAAGCCTGCATAAAACAGAAAGGCTGGTAATGGGTAGATCTGAAACAACCATATAAGGGTTTGTTCCAAAAAAACTCCAAAAAGCCACTCTGAATGCAATGGCCATAAAAAGTGCCCAGAAAAAATATTTTTGTTTTTAAAAGGATTATAGTGTAGTTTTTAGCAATATCAGATAATTGCAAAGGTACTTGCATATACACCACAAAGTCTAAGTGGAATGGACTTATAGTGTTTTACATAATTGAATAAGAAAAATATTTGAGATAGAAAAAATGTTATTAAAATAAATTAACCATATAAAATTGTAAACATTTTTAATTGTTGCGGGGGACATCAGACAGAGACCCAGACCAAAGGCCAATTACAAATGTCGCAACATCCAACTATTGGAAATCTTTATTCCCCCCTACATTATCATACATATAAAAGTGACTGATGTGCAATTATAACAATAAAATCGCAGATGAACCCCAATTGTGGTAATGGTTAAAAAGCCTCATGAATTGTTGATAAAGGCATTGATATCAGTATCAACGTTGGGGCCATATGGAACATATGTTTTCAAACGATATACCCAGGCCATTTCTTGTTTAGAAATCTCCCTCACCACTGAACTGCCTCTCCAGTGGGGTCTATACTTGTCTATTCCCAAAAACAGCGTGTTAGTGGGATCCCTATTATGCACCTGGTCATAATGTCTCGACACTGAGTGTTTGTCAAAACCCTTTCTAATATTAGCAATGTGCTCATTGAGTCTTACACGAAGCGCCATTTTAGTCCTCCCCACGTATTGCAAGCCACAGGGGCATTGGATAAGGTAGACCACCCCCTCTGACGAGCAGGTGATAAACGTTTGCACCTCATACGACCGGTTGGTACTAGTGGATGTAAAATTGCATATCTTCCTATCTTGGCACCTGTTGATGGAACAAACCTGACATCTCTTTCATCTAAAATAGCCCGTAAGGTTCTGTAAGAAGGTTCTATTTTCCTTTGGAGGGTCTTGAACACTTGGGGCAATTCAGTTGGACAAGGAAGATGCGCTTTTGAACACAATCTGGGGTCTCTCAGGTAATATGGGGGCTAGAACCTGGTCTGTTGCCAGAACGTGCCAATGCTTACGAATCGGCCTTTTGATACTTTGGTGTTGTACCGAAAAAGTGGTGACAAATGGTAGGGAAAACTTATTATCCCTGCTCACTTTAATTTGTTCACTTAAGAGTGACTCCTTCTCAGTTTCTCTAGTGGATTTGACTAATTGGGACAGCAGAGTCTGATTATAACCCTTCTCCACAAATCTGTTGGAGAGCACCAATGCTTGACTGTCAAAAGATTCAACTTCTGTACAGTTACGTCTCAACCACGTAAATTACCCCTGAGGAACTGCTATCAACCATGGTTCATAGTGACAACTATCAAGCGAAATATAAGAATTTCTATCAGTTGGTTTGAAAAACGTGGTCGTCAGAAATCTCTCCTCCTTGATAGAAATCTTTAAATCAAGGAAATTGACTTCCTCCAGGCTAGCTTCAAAATTTAGCCTACTGCCCCTGTTGTTGTCCTTGAGATACAACATAAACTCGTGTAAGTCAGATTCACTGCCATCCCAAAGGAGGAGGACATCGTCAATGTACCTGGCCCAGAGGACCACCTCTGGTCTCTGACAGGCATCGACAACGTCCTCCTCCTATTTGGCCATGAACAGGTTAGCCAGGCTAGGGGCATATTTGACCCCCATTGCCCCTCCCCTTTTCTGGTGGTAAAACTGGTTATCAAACCAGAAATAGTTATGACTGGCTGCATACTCTAGTAACTCCATAATAAAATCAATCTGAGGTGGAACCAGATCCAAACCTCTTACTAAGTATAGTCTGCTTCCAGGCCAAGCTGGTGGGGGATTATGATGTAAAGGGAGGTCACGTCTGCCGTGACCAACCATAGCCCTTTTGTGGGTGTAGAACTGGCTAACAGGTTGATGACCTGTTTGGTGTCCCTTATGTATGAGGGGATCTTGTGAACCAGTGGTTGCAGGAAAAAATCAATATACTTGCCCACCCGGGACGTGATGGAATCAATCCCACTCACTATGGGACGACCCGGAGGGCAAGTCTGGCTCTTATGAATTTTAGGGAGATAGTATATCACCGGGGTACGAGGAGCATTGGGTACCAAAAAAGTCTCTCCTTATTTAAAATACAATTATTCAAGCCTCGGTCTACAATGACTTCCAAATCCTTTTTGTATCTGACTACTGGGTCTCTAGTTAGTGGTGTAAAGGTCTCGGTGTCATCCACGATATGGTGCATCACTTTTAAATAGTCACACCGATCCAAGATAACAACCCCCCCCCTCCTTATCAGCAGGTCTGATTACCAGAGACTTGTTGGAACAGAGTGATTCTAGACCAGTTTTCAGGTCTTTTTGCATCTTCACTTTCCTGACCTTAATGTGTTCTAGGTCTTTCAATACCACATCGCGCAAAAACGTAATGCTAGGTGCGAGTGATCCAGGGGGGTTAAAAAGCGATGCATTGGCCAAGTTAGAATGTTGAAACTCTGCATTGGACAGCTGGATGTCCCTGATAGGATTGGATAACAAATAACGTTTTATATTACGTCTTATCATCTGCTTGTCAGACGGGGTGGTCTACCTTATCCAATGCCCCTGTGGCTTGCAATACGTGGGGAGGACTAAAAGGGCGCTTTGTGTAAGACTCAATGAGCACATCGCTAATATTAGAAAGGGTTTTGACAAACACTCAGTGTCAAGACATTATGACCAGGTGCATGATAGGGATCCCACTAACACGCTGTTTTTGGGAATAGACAAGTATAGACCACAGTGGAGAGGCAGTTCAGTGGTGAGGGAGATTTCTAAACAGGAAATGGCCTGGGTATATCATTTGAAAACATATGTTCCATTTGGTCTCAAAGTTGATACTGATATCAATGCCTTTATCAACAATTCATGAGGCTTTTTAACCATTACCACAATTAGGGTTCATCTGCGATTTTATTGTTATAATTGCACATCAGTCACTTTTAAATGTATGATAATGTAGGGGGGAATAAAGATTTCCTATAGTTGGATGTTGCTACATTTGTAATTGGCCTTTGGTCTGGGTCTCTGTCTGATGTCCCACGCAGCAATAATTTAAAATGTTTACAATTTTATATGGTTAATTTATTTTAATAACAATTTTTCAATCTCAATTATTTTTCTTAGTCAATTATGTAAAACACTATAAGTCCATTCCATTTAGACTTTGTGGTGTATATGTGAGTACCTTTGCAATTATCTGATATTGCTAACATCTACACTATAATCCTTTTAAAAAAAAAAAAAAAATTCTGGGTACTTTTTATGGCCATTGCTTACAGAGTGGCTGTTTGGAGGTTTTTTGGAACGAACCCTTACGGTTGTTTCAGATCTACCCGGTACCAGCCTTTCTGTTTTATGCAGGCTTTGGAGGTTTCCCTTTATTGAGTCCTTATGTTGGTATTACCTGTTGAGAATCTTATTGTGGATGCCATTCGTCCACTGTCCACCAGGGGTCACGGCGTCTGTTAGCCGCTGGTGACACCATGGTGGACATTGGATCTATTTCCTGAGGGCGATATTTTTTAAGCATCTCCGTCTCCTTTTTTGGGTTAGGCTCTGATTAGATTTGGCCCCTTGGGAGATGCTTCAGCCCTGTTTCAACTTTAACTTTATTATTAATATATGTTTTGTGTGAGGGACGTTTTTTATATTTTGTAAGCATTACGATGCTTGTATTCAGCGGTTCCCAGTTTGCCTCTATTGTAAGTCCACCAACTCTCGCGAGAATGGACAGCGACCCAGATCGAGGCTTGATTGCTTTGGGTGGGAGTGCGCATGCGCATGGGGGCTCAGAACGAGGCTTGGGTTCGATGTTTGTGTATTTAGGCAGGTGACGCAGCGCGCCGCACGTGCCCCGCCGCCCGTGCCCCTGGACGACGTGACCTATCACAAAATGCGTAGGGCGGAACGAGCGACGCGCCGACGTCACCATCCACTACTGCTCATACTTCCAGACAGACGGGTCTGCCTGCTTGCATCCGACCGGCGCAGCAGGCTTCAGGCTTATTTGTCAATCCAACATTGTAAGTGCAATATTTTGCATTTTTTAAAAATGAAAAACTAAGGTTTTACACTATCGAGGCATTTTGTTTTTCACATGCCATATCATCACCACTTGGCCACTACCATCATGGAGTATGCGGATTAGCGGTGCAGTGGATCCTCGGTGACATTGCAACCCAGCTAAGATTACACTCAAAGCTTCTCCGGGTCCTCCGTAATAGGGGACAATGGGGCTCTGGTAAGCAGACCATTTTGTCATATGGTGGTGGACATCGCTTTTGCTTTTTTCCACATCTGAAGAGAGTGGACTCCATTGATCCAAGGATTTGTGCACGGGTGGACTATTATCATTTGGTGTTGTCACAGACAGATCACCCAATTTATGAATTTTTATGAACATTCATGGATTTTCACAAGCAATTATTTATTTGATTTATTTTGCTTATCTTGATTATTCTATTCATATTAATTCACTAATAATCATTTAGAGGTTTTCATGTTACCTACACACATCACATATGTGTTTATATTCATTATTATTTAGGTACACTCTTTTAATTATTTAGGTTTAGCGCGACTCTACATTTTACTATTTTTGATCACTGTTTTGATGTTTCACCGAAGAGTTGCTGCTTCCATTTGGACTTTTGCCATTTTTGTGGGCACACAAGATTGCTTCTGATCTTAGCGCAGTTTCTTTTTCCCTTTTTTTCCATATGTGGTAGGGGGTCTTCGGCAACCCATAAACGTTCAAACTCTGTAAGGGCAGACCGAATCGTAGATATGTGGCTCTGTAATGAGACAAAATCAGTGAGTTGACGATGCCTTCAAAAGTCAAAGGGGAAACTACCGTAATGCTCCCTGAGGGTGGTATAGCAAGGTTAGATTGTGACCCTCCATAAAGCGAGACAGGCCAACATCCCCAACAGTTTACGAGGGTCCAAAGAAAGACAACTGCTCCCCAGGAGGAAACCACTGGAAGCCACCGACAACTGCTAGTGGCGATTGTTGGGGGGGCCAGAGCTAAGGACCTGTTTAGCCTGTCCCAGACTTTGAGGACATATGTTAGTCAATGGGGTTACCAAATCTGATAGACCCCTATCACTCGAAGGGACCCATGGTGCATAGGATAGATTACGGACTGCCATAGTCTTCTCAAGGGGGACCCATAATTTAGAGGAGGTGTGAAATCTCCATTTAAGAATGCGCTGCAGAGGAACAGCTCGATAATATTGTAAAATATTGGGGATGCCAAGGCCTCCTGGCCGTTTGGGGTGTTGCAACAAAGCCATGGCGAGATGTAGTCTCTTGCCTTTCCAAACAAACGAGGTGAAGAGGCTGCGGAGCTCGGTAAAAAAGCATGTGATTGGTTGCATGAGTGCTAAGCACAGGGGGTGTTTCTTTATCGTACACCACGGGACACAGAGCTAGTCATTACATAATGGGTTAAGGGTCACCAGCGGTGATTGGACACTGGCACAACCAATGGAAGACAGTTCCCCTCCATATAACCCCTCCCATCAGGGAAGTACCTCAGTTTTTTCGCCAGTGTCGAAAGGTGTTGGACGCGTTAGGAGGTGCTAAAGGAAAGCTCTACCAAAGAGACCCTCTGGGGGTAAAAGAGCTATGCTTTCGGATCCATCCAAGACGCCTACAAATGAGCTGAATCTGGATGGGATCCGGGCCTCATCCATGAGGCGTCGCCTGTAATGTCTCTCTTCGGAGGACTGGGCTCTAAGATCCAGCACTTTCGCTATTTCGCTATAAAGTCCTGGTAAGAGTCTTGTACAAGGCCCAGGGGAGAGGTATCCTTTAAATAGGAACCCATATCCCTGAAGGTTGGCACACATAGCCCACCGTGAAGGGTGAAGTTTGGTATCTGTCTGAAAAATTTCAGCAGAAAAACCTGCGGCGTGGATAAGGTGAGATTAGAAGGTCCATAACTAGGTTGGGACCTTTTTCAAAAAGTGGATGTCTTCTTTTTTTCCACCACTGGGGGGAGTAAAGAGCTGAATATACTCACCTCACTCTGTTCAGTGTCGGCTTCGGCGAAGTACACTGCTCGTCACCTCCGCTGCTGAGCTTGCTTGAGCACCCCGCTCCTCCTTCCGGTGGCCGATACAGACACCTGCAGATGCAGGTAAGTGGGGACAGGGGCTGATGAGAGTCCTCTCTCACTATGGCCACCACCATAGCGCTAAAGGCTGCGCGCGCGCGGGAGCGCGCTTTATCGGAGGGGGGGGGGGGCCGAGGCGTGCGCGGGCACGTGGTGCGCGCAGGCACAGAAACGGCGCCAAATTTAAAAGACTGTCAGTGTAAAAAGCACTGCAGCAGCAAGCAAGCTCGTTAGTTCTCTTGTTCCTGGCAGAGAAACACAGCAGCTATACAGGGACGTAAGACTCCATGTGGTTGGATTGGGTACTTCCTAGAAGACATCCATGTTATGCATAGTTATGTGTTAAAAGTTGCATACTTAATGTATTTGCTAAACTGAACACGGTAGTATATGCATTTAGGTACCTTGTATTTTGTCTAAACAGTAAGTCTTCCAGGGGAAGTAATGCGGACAAAAAGAGATAAAAGAGCACCGCCGCCTGAGACAGGGGGCTCTAGCTGTGCTGACTCGGTACCTTCCTCTCCTGTGTTGCCAAAAGCACCTGTACAGGATGAGCCATTACCTCTGTCAGGTATGGCGGCTTCCCCAGTGAAGCCTGGGCCTGCATATGTCACTGAGGACACTTTATCAGCTGCCCTAAATAATCTGGAGGAGAAAATTGCTACTTTAATCGCTAAATCCTCTAAAAAGGACAATAAGCGAAGCAGATCTCCTCCAGTATTGGACCTCCCTTCAGAAGTACCTGAGGAGGAGGAGGATGAGGAGGAGGCTACATCAGCAGAGGATGAGGAGTCAGACGGATCAGGGATATCGGATGAGCCTTTTTCGGTATCCCAGATTTTAAAGTCACAGGTGCAATGCTATGCAGGAGCCGTGCGAGCTGCATTTAGGTTACCCTCTTTGGAGGTAACAGAATCACCTGTCTCCTCCCTAGGATCATTAAGATCCCTGCAAGGTGCATGCTCCTTCCCGGTTCATCCGTTACTAGAGGATCTATTGTACGCAGACTGGCAACATCCAGATAAGCGTTTTTCACCTCCAAAAAAGTTTAACATTCTTTATCCTATGGAGGAAAATTTTTTAAAGAAATGGAGCCTGCCTACGGTAGATGCGGCTATTTCTTGTGTAAATAAAAACCTGACATGTCCAGTGGATAATGTACAAGTGTTTAAAGATCCTTCTGAGAAGAAGTTGGAATCCTTACTGAAATCCTCCTTCCTTTTGGCCGGCTCAATTATCCAACCTGCAGTAGCAGCAGTCGGTATGTGTCAGGTCGTCAGCCAACAGGTAAAGCAGGGGCTGAAGGAGCTGCCTTCAGAGCAGGCTAAAAATTGGGAGAATTTACCTAAAGCCTTATGCTTCACAGTGGATGCCATGAGAGATTCTATCATACAGGCATCACGCCTTACACTCCAGCTGGTACAGATGCGCAGAGTACTTTGGCTTAAGCATTGGTCAGCGGAAGCCCCATGCAAAAAGTTGTTGGCAAGTTTCCCGTTCCATGGCGAACGCCTTTTTGGGGAAGATTTAGAAAGATATATCCAAAAGATATCAAGTGGTAAAACGACACTTTTACCTGAGAGAAAGAAAAACAAGAGACCTTGTTTTAAACACACTCTCTCCCCAGCTCCCGGGAAATCGGACTCCAGCCAGTGGCGACGGCCTTTTCAGCCGCCCAAAAAAGCCAAAGAACAGGCTCAGAAGAACAAGAAGCCGTGGGGTTCAAGAGCTAATAAGCAAGCCCCCAAAACCTCTCATTGAAGGGGCGCCCCCGCTCGGCCGAGTGGGGGGAAGGCTTCGTCAGTTCTCAGCGACTTGGCGGACAGAAACCCAGGACAAATGGGTGGTATCCACAATATCCTCAGGGTACAGACTGGAATTTCGAGAGATCCCATCTTCTCAATTCCGAAGTTCAAGACTCTCCAAGGATCCACAAAAAAGAGGATCCTTCTTCAAAGGTTTGAATCACTTAATAGCTCAAGGTGTGGTTACAGAGGTACCCCAAAAGGAGCAAGGTTCAGGTTTTTACTCAAACCTCTTTGTGATTCCAAAACCGAACGGAGAAGTCAGACCCATCCTGGATCTAAAAAATCTAAACCAGTTTCTGAACGTTCGCCATTTTCGAATGGAAACGATTCGATCCGTGGTCGCTACTTTAAAAGGCGGAGAATTCATTGCGTCCATAGATATCAAAGACGCATATCTACACATACCAATCCTCCCCGCTCACCAAAGATTCCTAAGGTTTGCGGTAGAAGATCGCCACTTTCAATTTGTGGCCCTGCCATTTGGTGTAGCCACCGCGCCCAGAGTATTCACAAAGGTGCTAGCTCCTCTGTTAGCAAACCTAAGAACACGGGGCATTGCGGTAACAGCCTATCTAGACGATCTACTATTAATAGATCAGTCAAAGGAGGGATTGGATCACGCTGTAGACACTACAGTAGGATACCTGGAGCATTTAGGATGGATTATAAACTTACAAAAATCCTCTCTCCAGGCCCAAAGAAGGATAGTGTACCTGGGCATGATCATAGATACAGCCCAAAACAGGGTATACCTGCCAGAGCCAAAGATACAGTCTCTGAAAGACCTGATCCACAAGGTCAAAGCAAACAAGAGGCCGTCTATTCGCCTTTGCATGAGACTATTGGGAAAGATGGTAGCCTCCTTCGAGGCGGTCCCTTACGCCCAGTTTCATTCGAGACTACTTCAAGGCAATATTTTAGCCTCCTGGAACAGGAAGAGCCAAGCTCTGGATATACCCATGCGCCTGTCCTCACAAGTACGCCACAGCTTCAATTGGTGGCTAGAAGCCAGGAATTTACGGAAGGGAAAGTCCTTCCTCCCAGTGGCCTGGAAGGTGGTATCTACGGATGCCAGTCTATCGGGCTGGGGTGCAGTATTCGAGGAGGCTTCTACCCAGGGAACCTGGGCCAAGACTCAGGGGATCCTGCCCATCAATGTGCTAGAGATCCGGGCGGTATATCTAGCCCTCAAAACCTGGACATACAGGTTACAGGGCTACCCAGTTCGGGTTCAATCCGACAATGCTACGGCAGTAGCTTACATCAATCACCAAGGAGGCACCCACAGTCGGGCAGCCCAAAGAGAGGTGAACCGGATCTTGGCATGGGCAGAAGAGCATGTACCTTGCATCTCTGCAATCTTCATTCCAGGGATAGAAAACTGGCAAGCAGACTACCTGAGTCGTCAGCAGCTGCTACCAGGAGAGTGGTCTCTTCACCCAGAGATCTTTCAGGCCATATGTCTGAGATGGGGAAACCCAGATGTAGACCTGCTAGCTTCCAGGTTCAACAAGAAATTGGACAACTTTGTGTCCAGAACGAGAGATCCTCTAGCCTACGGGACAGACGCTCTAATAACTCCATGGAATCAGTTCTCACTGATCTATGCATTCCCTCCGATCCCTCTTCTACAAAGACTGCTTCGCAGGATCAAGGAGGAGGGAATACCAGTAATCCTAGTGGCCCCAAACTGGCCCAGGAGGCCTTGGTATGCCGAGATCGTAAAAATGGCGATAGGAAGGCCCTGGAAGCTTCCACTTCGACACGACCTGTTGTCACAGGGTCCAGTATTCCACCCTTCCTTACAAAGGCTAAATTTGACGGCCTGGCTGCTGAGACCCACATTTTGAAAAAGAGAGGGGTCTCTGGCCTGGTTCTTTCTACGCTCATTAATGCTAGAAAGCCAGCCTCCAGACTCATCTATCATAGAGTCTGGAAAGCATACGTTTCCTGGTGTGAATCCAGAAGTTGGAATCCTCTGAAATATGAAATAAGGAGGATTCTTGCTTTTTGCCAGTTAGGAGTGGATATGAAATTAGCCCTTAGCACCATCAAAGGGCAAATATCGGCTCTATCAGTCTTCTTTCAGAGACCATTGGCATCTCACTCCCTAGTTCGGACATTCATTCAGGGGGTACTGAGGATAAATCCTCCAGTCAGGTCTCCCTTGTGTCCATGGGATTTGAATTTGGTATTGTCAGTGTTGCAAAAGCAACCTTTTGAACCTATTCGCCATATTCCTTTAATTATATTAAGTAGGAAATTGGCCTTTCTGATTGCTATAGCTTCTGCTAGGAGAGTATCAGAGCTAGCAGCTCTTTCTTGTAAAGAGCCTTATCTAATTTGTCACAAGGACAAGATCGTACTACGACCCCATCCGGCTTTTCTGCCTAAGGTGGTGTCGGCTTTTCACTTGAATCAAGACATTGTTCTGCCTTCCTTTTTTCCAAACCCGCGGACGGCGGGGGGAAAAATTATTACACTCTCTAGATCTAGTGAGAGCGGTAAGGGTGTATCTGCAAGCAACCGCTCAGATACGTAAAACAGATGTTTTGTTTATTTTACCAGATGGTCCCAAGAAGGGCCAAGCGGTATCAAAATCCACCATTTCCAGGTGGATTAGACAAGTAATTGTTCAAGCTTATGGTTTAAAGAACAGGACTCCTCCTTTTCCTGTTAAGGCGCACTCTACCAGGGCGATAAGTGCTTCATGGGCAGTGCACCACCAGGCTTCGATGGCTCAGATCTGTAAGGCTGCAACTTGGTCCTCAGTCCATACATTTTCCAAATTCTATCAAATAGATGTGAAAGGACATGAGGATTCCGCCTTCGGGCGAAGTGTGCTGCAGGCAGCAGTATAGGGCTTCTGGTCCGCAAGCGGTCGGTTTGATCTGTGTCTCCCCCCCTTCATATGAGCATTGCTCTGGGACGTCCCATTATGTAATGACTAGCTCTGTGTCCCGTGGTGTACGATAAAGAAAATAGGATTTTTATAACAGCTTACCTGTAAAATCCTTTTCTTGGAGTACACCACGGGACACAGAGGTCCCACCCTTCTTATGGGAACCTTACTGCTTTGCTACAAAACTGAGGTACTTCCCTGATGGGAGGGGTTATATGGAGGGGAACTGTCTTCCATTGGTTGTGCCAGTGTCCAATCACCGCTGGTGACCCTTAACCCATTATGTAATGACTAGCTCTGTGTCCCGTGGTGTACTCCAAGAAAAGGATTTTACAGGTAAGCTGTTATAAAAATCCTATTTTTGTGAAATGTTGCAATGAACGTGTATATGCTCATTCAGAGAAGCCTACTTAAAACTGAACTCGGCCAGACAGCACAGAACTAAATTGTGTAAGCAGTTTTGCCTGGAAAAAATTTGATCAGGTAACCCCTGACCCAGACCTAAAGGTCAGTCTGGTGAACTCTTTTCTACTTTAAGAAGGTTGGACAACGCACCTTGATCCTCAACCTGCCCTAAGCTGTAATTAGACAGTGAAGGAAAAGCAGGTGAGGTTTTTACTCTTTCATCCTGTAAGTTCGTTAAAACTGTTGCCTGATAGCACTTTGCAAAGCAGTAGGGCTGCTATGAGCTCAGACTGCTGACCCTCCCTCTACTAGTCTGTGCAGAAGATTACAAGAAGCTGTTATCAGGACAGATTTAGATATTTATTTTAGTTGTATGTAAAAATACATTCAAAGATGTAGTGAAGACAACTTTATTGATTTTGTTTTATGACTTCTATAACTTTGACAACTATCGCTGAAGGGACACAATCTAATGTTCCTCTCGTAATCTGCCAATCTGCCAATGTGCCAATGTGCTTTTTGACTGTGCTGGAAACCAGAGCTGGACCAACTCAAATTTCCCAACCAGTTGGGTCACTACATCACCTTTATCTTTGTGGGTGACTAAAAATACCTTCTATCCTTCCAGACCTACCACAACGCAATCATAACAATCTAATATGTTACCCCCAACATAACGCAGGCTATCACACCACCTTTACTCTCTAACCTCTCCTCCTAACCCTTTCTCTCTCTTTATTCTGCCCCCCACCCCGAAGAGTTGTGGTGGGAGGGCCTGGTCTTCTTCCTCAATGTCTTCAGTCTCATGTCTACCTGTCTCCCTAATCATGTTCCCAGTATCCAACAAATCCAATAGCATGTGCTGTAGTCCTTGACAGCTTTCTTTAGAATTACATTTACTTAAGAATATCTCCAGCCCTTTTTTTATGCCAAGGTACGCACTTGATGCCCCTTATATCAAGAAAGATGATCACCACTAATATGCAGCAAAAAATGTTTAAAATCTCTATTAGGTTTTAATTGCTGTTTGCTTCCCTGATTGGAAGATGCATCCTAATTTTCCTGATGACCATTGTCAGTGGGACATAAAGCTGAAGGAAATCCCACAAGTTTACCATTGTCATCAGAACCAGTCTAATGTCGCGTACACACGATCGGTTTTCCCGTCGGAAAAAGTTAGATGTGAGCTTTTGAACAGAAATTCCGACCGTGTGTATGTTCCATCTGACTTTTTCTGTGGGAATTCCCTCCAACAAAAGTTAGAGAGCAGGTTCTCTATTTTTCTGACGGGGATAAATTCCTATCGGAAAATCTGATCGTCTGTAGCAATTCCGACGTGCAAAATTCCGACGCATGCTCGGAAACAATTCTACGCATGCTTGGAAGCATTGAACTTCATTTTCTCGGCTCGTCGTAGTGTTGTACGTCACTGCGTTATTGATGGTCGAAAGTTCAGAGAACTTTTGTGTGACTGTGTGTATGCAAACCAAGCTTGAGCGGAATTCCGTTGGAAAAACCATCCAAGGTTTTTCCGACAGGAAATCCGATCGTGTGTACACGGCAAAAGACAGCATTTTTCCTTACTTCGAAGAGACTCACACTTAATTCATGTTGTGTAACTGGTACAGGAAGTGAGTAGGAATCTCCACAGTAGGGACAAAGAAGGGGGTTTAACCATTCTCTGCTCTATCCAAAAAAAAAGGAAAAATGTTTTAGATATAAATATAAGAGAACTTAATTCAAATGTAAAAGCTCTTTAACTGCTAATTTTATGTTTTTGTTTCTTTTTTAGAACTAAGCTCTGAAAACCTCAGAATTTGCTTTAAGATCCTTAACGCTTATATTTTCTCCATGTCCTCAGAGTTCCTACAGGTATGTTGAATGCTGGTTTGCTTACTCTCTATATTTTATGGATTCATTTTTTATGTGTTACTGTAACAATATTAATAAAGGTTCGTTTTGTTATGGAAAGAGAAAAAAAAACAAAAGCACATAAATTTAAGATGACACCTGACCACAGTGGAATATAATAGAGGGCACAGGTGAACAATGAAAACAGGGCTCCTATATAGTTTTCAAATTATTTTCAAAACACGCATTACTCTTCGCTGTTTTACTGTGATTGATGACTGCTTGTTTTGTTTCAATTGATATTTGTAAAATGCCATGTGTTTGGCAGAAGGGGCAGTGCAGAATGGGGAAGAATTATTCAGGATATTGCTCATAAATTGAAAAGGCTTCTTAATTAAAGGGGTTGTAAAGGTTCGTTTTTTATTTTCTAAATAGGTTCCTTTAAGCTAGTGCATTGTTGGTTCACTTACCTTTTCCTTCGATTTCCCTTCTAAATATTTTTTTTCTTTGTTTTCTTTGTCTGAATTTCTCACTTCCTGTTCCTCCTCAGTAAGCTGTTCAGGCTGACTAAACACCACTCAGATTATGGTGTGAAATTTAGTGAGGAGAAACAGGATGTGAGAAATTCAGACAAAGCATAAAAACATTTAGAAGGTAAATCATAGGAAAATGTAAGTGAACCAACAATGCACTAGCTTAAAGGAACCTATTGAGAAAATAAAAAACGAACCTTTACAACCCCTTTAATGCCGCGTACATGCGATCATTTTTCCCGTCTGGAAAAATTAAATTTTTTCCTTAGGACGAGAAAAACGATCGTCTGTGGGCTTTTTGCCGTTTTTCCTGACGGGAAAAACGGCATTAATCACGACGAGAAAAATTAGAATATGCTCTAATTTTTCTCGTCGCGATTCCTGTCATTTTTTTCCGTGCCAGTTTTCCCATAGGGAAACACTGCCGCGGAGCCTACACATGGTCGTTTTTCTCGTCAAGAGAATAAATGACGGGAAAAACGGCCGTGTGTGGGGGAACAAGCCGTTCCCTCGTTTTTCCTGTCGTGATTCACAGCAGTGTTTTTACCGCCGTGAATCACGATCGTGTGTACGCGGCATAAGTGTCGGTTTCACCACAGCCAATACAAGCCTTGCCATGTGAAACTATGTTTTATGCTATCATTAGTTCTTATACCATTTTGCACTTTGCTGTGTGAGGCCATTACAGGAAAACATATTAAAGTACAAAATAGATGACATGTAATAAATGAGAATTCAAGGCCACTGAATGTTGTAAAGTGATAATGAAATGCTGACAGTTTGCCATTTTTTTCAGGTTGTATTGAATGTCACTTATAAACTATACACTATTTTTTTTGTTTAGTTTTTTTGTTTTCCAAAGCAACACTATCACATTTTTAGTGAGTACATATAGTAGGTTGAAATTACATATTTACATCTGCAAAGCTTTGTGAAACAATGGACCTTCGGGTCCAGTCAGAAATGATTATACTGCTGGCGGCACATCACTTGTGGTAGCTTCCCCCAATGGTCACTTTACTCTCACTCAATGAAGGATATGCCCCACTAGCAAGGAAGCAGTGAAGGGGTGACCTATTGCTGGTCCGGCTAGCGAGGGAGAGACTTCATAAGAAAAGGGAAGCGACCTTTCAGTACTATTGTCATTGACAAATTTAAAGGGTTTGCTCATCTTTACCAAAAAACTACCTATGCAGATAAGGGACATCTGTAGATGAAAACCAGCTGTGCAGCTTTGACCAAAGTTGAATAATACCCTTGCCTAGGTGTAGGCCTTTTATGTGCCTTATGAAGCCTGACTAGAATACTTATAGGATGTTGCTAAGAGAAGCCTAGTTCTACTGCTCACCTTCATCATCACAGCATCGAGCTCTCAAATGCTGAGCTTAGAGCAATTGGATCAGGGAAAAGAAAGCACATGTGAGGGGGTTTGAACCAGAAAAGGAGCTTGCTCCTGTGATGCTTGTACTGGCAACAAAGTAGAGAAAAAATCTATTGAATTGTGTCCTATTGTGTTTTTTTTTTATCCTGTAAATGTTGACGCTAAAGTGTCCAAAATCCTAGCTTGTCATCTTAAAGCAGTAATTGTCAACCTGATCCACGCAAATCAGGCTGGTTTTATCCCTGACCTAAAGTAACTTGTACTTTTTCTGATGGATGTATGCCTTACACTCCTCTGCAATACCTTGGTGCTGGTCTGGCACACTTACTGTATATCAGTGTATCAGAGAAACTCTTTATTTGAGCTGTATGAGTACCAAGAAACACACAAGAACTTGTATTCCTCTTCTTTGCAGAACTGCGCAAGTTCTGGTAAATTTGATGACCATTTGTGGACTGCAGTCTTCAAATCATTACACAGATTTTCAATGAGGTTTAAGTTTGGGCTCTGACTATGCTATGCAAGGACATTCACCAGATTTTGTAGTAATTTACATCTCAACAAATGGCACACTGGACAAAAACTGCTATCTCCCATATATATATACATATATATATATATATATATATATATATATATATATATATATATATATATTAGGGCTGTGGAAATTAACTCTTAATTCCTCGATTAATTGTTTTGATTGATCAAAATTCTTTTGATCGGTACTCACCTCTCCGCCGGCTTCCGGGTCTTCAGGGAGATCCGGTGACATCACGGAAACCGGCGGGGCTTGCCATGTCCATCTGAAGGGCTCCTTTGCTGTGCCTTAATATCTGCATGCCGGCAGGACCTTACTATCTGCCACACGCAAGGGCTGTTACATTTCCCTCTATCACTTCCCTCTATCAACCTGGGATTCTACAGCCATCCACTGGGAGTTGTGATAGTCCACTTCACGGGACATCTACATGCCGACGGACTGATGTTAGCCCCTTCTCATCTGGATTCAGCAGTGGTATCGTCGTACACATTTTTATACCAGTATCATACTTAGCTACATGTTTTTATGACTGCTTTTGCTACAGTTTGGTATTACTTGCACCATTTTTACAGTTTATGTAGCTACATCGATTTTATCTCCAGTGCAATATTTATTTTGTTACCTTCTTAAAGACTATAAAAGTTTTAATGCTATTCCCATCCAGCGCTGCCTTTGTGTGTTTTTTGTATCCTGCTATCGATTTTTCCAGTGGTTGGTAGCTGCACTGGGAATCGGCCTGCAAGGAGATCAGCTAAAAGTAGTTGGATCTGTATGTGTGCTATAATTAATCGAAATTAGTCGATTAATCGATTAAAAAAAAAAAACAATGAATCGAACACGAAAATTTTAATCAGTAACAGCCCTAATATATATATGTGTGTGTGTGTGTATATATATATATATTGTGAGGGGGTTAGCTCGGCAGCGGGTGTGTGTGACCCCCGGGATGGGCTCCCCACACAAAAACAGGCCCAGCAAACGGAGGTTGTGGTTTTCAAAATCAAAAAGGTACGGTTTATTTTCTATTTACAGTGACAAAACACAGCAAAGCAAAAGAAACATAAATAAAATAAATCCTGGTCAACTTGACCTCTGAGTAAACATACAGGTTTCCTAACTAACAACTGGGATCAGCCTAGTGCTGTCCTAGTCCCTAAGTCCCTGGTTTTAAATGTCCAAGCAAATAGTCACACAGGCTTTGTCTCACCGCACAGGGGTTCACTCTCCCTAGACAGTCCACACAGGTCTGGTTCCAGGCATGAGCAAACACCTAATGAATCTGGGAGTTCTTATAGAGGCCTAAATGAGCTGACAAGCTTCAGCTGGTCTCATCAACTCCCTGTCTGCACGACGCCCCACACTCTCCCTAGAGGTATGAGTCATCCATGAGCCCACTAGCCTCAGCTGGGCTTATACAACTCTCCACCTAGTTGTATAAGTCGGCGTAAAGCCTGAATCTGGGCGAAATATATCTACCCCCCTGGATGCAACCAGGTGACTTTACCTTCCTGCTGTCACATACCCCCCCCTCTTGTTTTAACCTCGGGGTTGGAACACCAGCAATCAGGCATTCATGTACTCGAGACAAAGCATCCACATTCCCCATTTGAACGCCAGGGCGATGCTTTACTGTGAAGTTGAATTCCTGGAGGGCCAGGAACCACCTATTCACTCTTCTATTTGTTTCCTTGTTTTGAGCCATCCACTTTAACGGAGCGTGATCCGTAACCATGTCAAAGTGCCTACCTAGCAGGTAGTACCGAAGGGAATCTAGAGCCCACTTCACCGCTAAACACTCCTTTTCAACGGTGGCGTAATTTACCTCATGGGACTTCAACTTCCTGCTGAGGTAAATGACTGGGTGCTCTTCCCCGTTCCAGACCTGGGACAATACTGCTCCTAACCCCACATCTGACGCATCACTTTGTACGACAAAGTCTTTAGAGAAGTCGGGTGAGTACAACACTGGCTGGCTACATAAGGCTTGTTTCAAGAATTGGAATGCTGCCTCAGCCTCGGGGGTCCATTTAATCATGACCGACCCTTTCCCCTTCGTCAGGTTGGTTAGGGGCACAGCCTTAGAAGCAAAGTGGGGAATGAATCGCCGATAATACCCAGCGATTCCCAGAAAGGCTCGTACCTGCTTCTTGCTGTTGGGACGTGGCCAACTCTGGATGGCCTCGACTTTGTTGAGTTGGGGTTTTATTACTCCCCTCCCAATGGTGTACCCAAGATATTTGGCCTCCTCCTGCCCAATGGTACACTTCTTGGGGTTAGCCGTAAACCCCGCTTCCCGAACAGAGTCCAGGACTGCTTGCACTTTTGGCAGATGTGAGGCCCAATCTGTGCTATGGACAATTACGTCATCCAGGTAAGCCGCAGCATACTTCCGATGGGGCCTCAGCATCTGGTCCATTTTCCGCTGGAATGTGGCCGGCGCATTCTGTAACCCGAACGGCATTCTTTTATATTGGAACGCCCCGTCTGGGGTTACAAATGCGGTTTTCTCTTTGGCCGACTTGGCCAGGGGGATTTGCCAATACCCTTTTGTGAGGTCAAGAGTCGTCATGTATCGGGCTGTTCCCAGCCGGTCGATCAACTCATCTATACGTGGCATGGGGTAGGTGTCAAATTTTGTAACTTTGTTCAACTGACGAAAATCGTTACAAAATCGCCAGCTCCCATCCGGTTTAGGCACCAACACAATGGGACTAGACCAATCACTTTGGGACTCCTCTATCACCCCTAAGTTCAGCATTTTCTGTACTTCCTCCCGTATTGCCTCCCGTCGGGCCTCTGGGATCCGATAGGGTTTTAACTTCACCCTTTCACCGGGCGGGGTAATGATGTCATGCTCTACCCCAGATGTTTGTCCCGGCAGCTCAGAGAATACCTCCTTGTTGCGAAGCACAAACTCCTTAACCTCCTGTTGTTGGGGTTGTGACAAGGTGGCTGCTATTCCAACCTCAGGAATCACGCAACCAGTTTGAGCTGGTGACCAAGTGTCTGCGACTAGGGACTCTCTATCCCTCCAGGCTTTCAACAGATTAACGTGATAGATCTGTTCGGGCTTTCGCCTTCCTGGTTGTCTGACCTTGTAATTCACTTCGCTCACTTTTTCCATTATCTCATAGGGGCCTTGCCATTTGGCAAGGAATTTACTTTCAACCGTAGGGACAAGTACCAGTATCCTATCCCCCGGGGAAAAGGTACGGGTCTTGGCTCCACGGTTGTACACTCTCTGCTGTGCTAACTGCGCTTGGGCCAAATGTTCCTTCACGATGGGCATTACCTGTGCAATTCGGTCTTGCATCAGGGCGACATGCTCAATCACACTCCTGTGGGGAGAACTCTCACTTTCCCAAGTTTCCTTGGCAATATCCAACAGCCCTCTTGGGTGTCTCCCATACAGTAACTCAAAGGGGGAGAATCCCGTAGAGGATTGGGGCACCTCCCTAATAGCAAACATCAGATAAGGAAGTAGACAGTCCCAATCCTTTCCATCTCTATCCACCACTTTCTTCAACATTTGTTTTAGGGTTTTGTTGAATCTTTCAACCAGCCCATCGGTTTGGGGGTGATACACAGATGTACGTAATTGCGTCACTTTGAACAATTTACACAGCTCCTTCATAACCCGGGACATAAAGGGTGTACCTTGGTCCGTAAGCAGTTCTTTACAAATACCCACCCGGCTAAACACAAGAGATAGCTCTTTGGCTATGGTTTTGGCCGAGGTATTTCGGAGAGGGATCGCTTCTGGATAACGGGTGGCATAGTCCATTATAACTAATATGTACTGGTGCCCCCTAGCGGACTTGATTATAGGCCCTACCAAATCCATGGCGATCCTCTCAAACGGGACCTCAATGATGGGTAGAGGGACCAGCGGGCTACGGAAATGTGGCATCGGGGCCGACCTCTGACACACAGGGCAGGAGGAACAATAATTTTCTATGTCCTTCATCACCCCCGGCCAATAGAATCTCTGTAATACCCTCTCTCGGGTTTTCTCTGTCCCCAGATGACCTCCAAGAATGTGCCCATGGGCCAACTCCAACACCAACTTCCTGTAAGGTTTGGGCACCACAAGCTGCTCAACGGTTTCTTCTGCCCTTTTTGCCACCCGATACAGTAGGTCCTTCTCTACGCTGAAGTATGGGTAAGTGCAGGTATTATCTGGGTTCACTAACTCGCCATCTATTTTCACTACGTTTTCCCGTGCCTTTATTAGGGCGGGGTCTTTCAACTGTTCTGTGGCAAAGTTTTCCCTGTGAACCTCAAGATCAGAAAACTCCACAGACGGTAGGTTTTCGTCTGAGGAGGTGGGCTCCTCTCCAGTTTCTTGAGTCTCCCCTGCCAATACTGATAAGGGAAATTCCGGAGAGTCCTCACCACTCTCAGGGGAGTTCTGGCTATCACATTCCTGGTACATAGGGGCACCAGTGGGGGGCTCAGGATCATCCCACAGTTCCCAGAACTTCGGAAAATCCCTTCCCACAATGGCGTCATGCGGTAACTGAGATACTAAGCCCACTGGATGAGAGAGGGTACCTTTGGGGGTCTCGAAACACACTGTAGTCACTGGATACTCTCGGGTGTCCCCATGCACACAAATAACAGCTACCTTGCTATTCCCAAAGACCTCTGTTTTAACTAACTCAGCCTTTATCAGGGTCACAAGGCTACCTGAATCCAGCAATACCACAACATTTCTACCATTAACACACATTTTGCATAAATGTTTCTCAGTTCCTCGAATGGCAGTGCATGCGACTGTCGCACACAGCGACTGACGTCTGCCCGTCAGAAAGTCACACTGCATGGGTTCCTCCACAACCGGGCAATTGGCTGCAATATGTCCCGCTTGCCGGCAGCGGTAGCAAACGATCCTTCTTGCCGCCTCTTGAGCCGCTGATTTCCCAGGCTGTTCTCGCCAAACTTGGGGTAGAGCTCCCACCCTCTCACTCTCTCCACCCTCACCCCTTGGAATCCTCTTATCCGCCCCTGGGGATGGTCTGGTCTTAGGGTGGAAAGTCCGAGTGTCTCTGGAAGAGGCCGTCAGGTTCTCTGTAGCCAAGTATTTCTCCACACGATCCACAAGACCATCGGCCGTCTCTGGGTCTCCATGGCTTACCCACTTTTGGATGGCAGTAGGAAGAGCTCTCAAAAACCGATCCATTACAACACGTTCCACAATCTTTGGTGCGGACAAAGTCTCTGGCTGTAGCCACTTTCTGCTCAGGTGAATGAGATCATACATTTGAGACCTGGGGGGTTTTCCAAGCTGGAAAGTCCAGTTATGCACACGCTGAGCCCGGACAGCCTGGGTGACACCCAGCCTTGCCAAAATTTCAGCTTTTAGCATCACATAGTCTTTTGCTTGGTTAGGCTCTAGGTCATAGTAAGCTTTCTGCGATTCACCAGTTAACAGAGGAGCCACCAGTCCAGCCCACTGCTCCTCAGGCCACTTTTCTCTTTCAGCGGTCCTTTCAAATGTGGTCAAAAATACCTCTGGATCATCCTCTCCAGTCATTTTTGTCAATAAACGACTCACCCCAAAGGACGCGGTATTAGTGGGACGGCTTTCCTCACTGGTCTGCGGACGTTGCTGCATTACTGCTTCCATTTGTTGTAGTCTCTGCTCTTGCTTCTGTAACAGGTCTATGAAGCGGGCCTCAGATTGCTGCTGGGCTTGTTGCTGAGCTTCCAGACTCTGTTGGTGAGCTTGCTGCTGGGCTGCAAGGCTCTGTTGATGAGCTTGCTGCTGGGCTGCAAGGCTCCTTTGCAAACCTGCATTTGTCTGCTGTTGATTGGCATTTGCTAGAGCCAGCTGTTTCAGTATCTCCTCCATGCTGGCTTAAAAAAAAACTGCCACTGGTTCTCCACCAACTGTGAGGGGGTTGGCTCGGCAGCGGGTGTGTGTGACCCCCGGGATGGGCTCCCCACACAAAAACAGGCCCAGCAAACGGAGGTTGTGGTTTTCAAAATCAAAAAGGTACGGTTTATTTTCTATTTACAGTGACAAAACACAGCAAAGCAAAAGAAACATAAATAAAATAAATCCTGGTCAACTTGACCTCTGAGTAAACATACAGGTTTCCTAACTAACAACTGGGATCAGCCTAGTGCTGTCCTAGTCCCTAAGTCCCTGGTTTTAAATGTCCAAGCAAATAGCCACACAGGCTTTGTCTCACCGCACAGGGGTTCACTCTCCCTAGACAGTCCACACAGGTCTGGTTCCAGGCATGAGCAAACACCTAATGAATCAGGGAGTTCTTATAGAGGCCTAAATGAGCTGACAAGCTTCAGCTGGTCTCATCAACTCCCTGTCTGCACGACGCCCCACACTCTCCCTAGAGGTATGAGTCATCCATGAGCCCACTAGCCTCAGCTGGGCTTATACAACTCTCCACCTAGTTGTATAAGTCGGCGTAAAGCCTGAATCTGGGCGAAATATATCTACCCCCCTGGATGCAACCAGGTGACTTTACCTTCCTGCTGTCACAATATATATATATATATATATATATATATATATATATATATATATATATATATATATATATACACACAGTGGGTATTCAGACCCCCTTAAATTTTTCACACTTTGTTATATTGCAGCCATTTGCTAAAATCATTTAAGTAAATTTATTTCCTCATTAATCTACACACAGCACCCCATATTGACAGAAAAACACAGAGTTGTTGACATTTTTGCAGATTTATTAAAAAATAAAAACTGAAATATCACATGGTCCTAAGTATTCAGACCCTTTGCTGTGACACTCATATATTTAACTGAGGTGCTGTCCATTTCTTCTGATCATCCTTGAGATGGTTCTACACATTCTTTTGAGTCCAGCTGTGTTTGATTATACTGATTGGACTTGATTAGGAAAGCCACACACCTGTCTATAGAAGACCTTAGAGCTCACAGTGCATGTCAGAGCAAATGAGAATCATGAGGTCAAAACAACTGCCTGAAGAGCTCAGAGACAGAATTGTGGCACGGCACAGATCTGGCCAAGATTACATAGGAAATTCTGCTGCACTTAAGGTGGCACAGTGGCCTCCATAATCCTTAAATGGAAGACGTTTGGGACGTTTAGCCCTTCCTAGAGCTGGCCGTCCGGCCAAACTAAGCTATTGGGGGAGAAGAGCCTTGGTGAGAGAGGTAAAGAAGAACCCAAAGATCACTGTGGCTGAGCTCCAGAGATGCAGTCGGGGGATGGGAGAAAGCTGTAGAAAGTCAACCATCACTGCAGCCCTCCATCAGTCAGAGCTTTATGGCAGAGTGCCCCGAAGGAAGCCTGCATGGAGTTTGCTAAAAAAACACCTGAAGGACTCCAAGATGGTGAGAAATAAGATTCTCTTGTCTGATGAGGCCAAGATAGAACTTTTTGGCCTTAATTATAAGCAGTATGTGTGGAGAAAACCAGGCACTGCTCATCACTAGACATGTGCAATTCGTTTAGTTCCGAATTCGTTTTTTAACGAATTTCGACAAATTCGTTAATTCGGAAATATCCGAATTAACGAAAACTCATTTAACGAATTTTAACGAATATTCGTAAATTCAAATTTACGAATGTACGAATTTACGAATATACGAATTTACCAATGCACGAATTTACGAATGTACAACTATCCGGAAATTCGTAAATTTGAATTTACGAATTTCCGAATATTCGTACATTCGTAAATTTGTACATTCGTACAATCGTAAATTAGTAAATTCGGAAATCTGAAATAATAATTAACTAATAACTTAACTATTACTAACTATTCAATTATAGGTATTGTAATTTCCTTTCAAATTTGGCTGTTAGTGAACTTAACGAAGTCACGAATTGTTTTCCGACATAATGAATGCCGTATCTAAACGAATGGAACGTAATGAATTAATAATAATAATAAATAACAATAATAATAATAAAAACGTTTTATTATTATTATTATTAATTTGTTCCGTTCCATTTGTTTAGATGCGGCATTTGTTATTTCAGGTTATGCGTAACTTCAGATAAATTTGTATTCGTTACGTTCGCTAACAGCCAAATTTGAAAGGAAATTACAATACCTATAATTTAATAGTTATTTTTTCAGATTTTCAAATTTTCGGGTTTTCGAAAATATCGAATTTCCGAAATTAAGAATGTATAAATTTACGAATGTATAAATTTACGAATGTACAAATTTACGAATGTACAAATTTACGAATGTACAAATTTACGAATTTACGAATTGCGATCATAACGAATGACCCGAAAAACGAAAAAAAACAAAAACGAATGAAACGAAAACTAACAAATTTTTTGGCAGTGCACATGTCTACTCATCACCTGTCCAATACAGTCCCAACAGTGAAGCATGGTGGTGGCAGCATCATGCTGTGGGGGTGTTTTTCAGCTGCACGGACAGGATGACTGGTTGCAATTGAGGGAAAGATGAATGCGGCCAAGTACAGGGATATCCTGGACGAAAACCTTCTCCAGAGTGCTCAGGACCTCAGACTGGGCCGAAGGTTTACCTTCCAACAAGACAATGACCCTAAGAACAGAGCTAAAATAACGAAGGAGTGGCTTCACAACAACTCCGTGACTGTTCTTGAATGGCCCAGCCAGAGCCCTGACTTAAACCCAATTGAGCATCTCTGAAGAGACCTAAAAATGGCTGTCCACCAACGTTTACCATCCAACCTGACAGAACTGAAGAGGATCTGCAAGGAGGAATGGCAGAGGATCCCCAAATCCAGGTGTGAAAAACCTGTTGCATCTTTCCCAAAAAGACTTATGGCTTTATTGGATCAAAAGGGTGCTTCTACTAAATACTGAGCAAAGGGTCTGAATACTTAGGACTAGAGGTCGACGGATATGGGTTTTTCTCTGGCCGATGCCGATGTTTAAAAATTGGGGCGGCCGATGGCCGATATATGATACCGATTTTTGTGGCTGATATTTTAGGCCGATTTAAAAAAAAAACTCACTCACTCCACTCCTTCCTGCTTACTCTTGTCACTGTAGCACACACTTGATATCCTCAGTACAGATGGAACTGATTGGCACTGGCAGGTGGCACTGGTTTGGAACTGGCAGGTGGCACTGGTTTGGGACAGATGGCACTGATTGGCAGTGGCACTGGCCATTGGAACTGGTTGGCACTGGCAGGTGGCTCTGATTGGTGGTGGTGGGTGGCACTGCCTGGCAGTGGCTGGTGGCACTGGCTGTTGGCACTGACAGATGGCACTGATTGGCACTGGCTGGTGGCACTGATTGGCACTGGCTGGTTGGCACTGACAGATGGCACTGGCTGGTTGGCACTGACAGATGGCACTGGCTGGTTGGCACTGACAGATGGCACTGGCCGGTGGCACTGACAGATGGCACTGATTGGCACTGACAGATGGCACTGATTGGCACTGGCTGGTGGCACTGATTGGCACTGACAGATGGCACTGGCTGGTGGCACTGACAGATGGCACTGGCTGGTTGGCACTGACAGATGGCACTGGCTGGTTGGCACTGACAGATGGCACTGGCTGGTTGGCACTGACAGATGGCACTGGCCGGTGGCACTGACAGATGGCACTGGCCGGTGGCACTGACAGATGGCACTGGCTGGTGGCACTGATTGGCACTGGCTGGTGGCACTGATTGGCACTGGCTGGTGGCACTGACAGATGGCACTGATTGGCATTGACATTGGCAGGTTTCACAGTAAGCCAAGTGAAACTGTAACTGTGAAACTGACAACAGGGAGGAGACACAGAGAGCTGTTAGAATTGAGCTCGATGTGGGGGTGGGCGGGACCCGGCAGCTAAATTACACCAGACAATGATTGGGCTGCTTTAGAAAGGGGGCGGGCCACATACACGTAGCGACCTGCCCAGATACCATCCCATTGGCTGGTGTAATATTGCTGCTTTTCGGTCCTGCCCGGTCCCGCCCACCCCCGACATCGAGCTGACAGCTCCTCTCTCTCCTCTCTGTTCACACACTCAGCGTGGCGCTTGATGCTGCCAGAGCCACTGAGTGTGGAGAAGGAAGGACTGGAGGAACGGTGATCAGTGTAAAATATCGGCCTAATTTTGATAATTTTATAATAATCAGCCGATTTATCAAAAATGGCCAAATATTGGCCAATATATCGGCCAGCCGATATATCGGTCGACACCTACTTAGGACCATGTGATATTTCAGTTTTTCTTTTATAAATAAATCTGCAAAAATGTCAACAATTCTGTGTTTTTCTGTCAATATGGGGTGCTGTGTGTACAATAATAAGGAAAAAAAATGAACTTAAATGATTTTAGCAAATTGCGGCAATATAACAAAGAGTGAAAAATTTAAGGGGGTCTGAATACTTTCTGTACCCACTGTATATACACAGATCCATATATATTTGGACACAGGCACAATTTTTGTTTTTTACATGATTTACTTCGACATATTTAAACTATAGTTATATAATTGATACAGGCCTGAAGTGCACACTCTCATGTCTAATTTGAGGGTATGTAGATCCAAATCAGAGGAAGGGTTTAGAAATTACAGCTCTTAAAAATAGCCACCCCCCACTTTTTCAAGGGACCAAAAGAAATTGGACAATTAAATCAAAAGCTGTGTCATGGCCAGGTGTGGACCAGTAAAGGGTTCTCAACAAAATATTAAAAACTAACATTTTATTTATTTTTATATTTGTCTAATTACATTTGAGCGCCTGAAAATGGGGGATATGTGTATAAAAACGGCTGCAATTCCTAAAATTTGTACTTGATATTTATGTTCAACCCCTGGAATTAAAGCTGAAAGTCTGCACTCCAAATTAATTTGGATTGTTTTGTTTTAATTTTATTCTGGTGGCATACAGAGCCAAAAGTATGAAAATTGTGCCTGTGTCCAAATATATATGGACCAAACTGTATGTGTAATATATATATATATATTTCTACAGTCCTTTCCCTCAGTGGGATGGTAAATTGACAGTAGATAACTCATCATTGACAGAACATGTTCTTATCATTTATTTGTCCACAGAGATCTTATCTAGATAAATGATGTTTGTATATCTGTGTGTATGAAACTGTATACCGTATATACTCGAGTATAAGCCGAGGCACCTAATTTTACCACAAAAAACTGGGAAAACGTATTGACTCGAGTATAAGCCTAGGGTGTTCATCTACATGCCTCACTGTGTCCATGCCTCACTGTGCCTTACTGTGCCCATGCCTCACTGTCACTGTGCCCATGCCTCACTGTCACTGTGCCCATGCCTCACTGTCACTGTGCCCATGCCTCACTGTCACTGTGCCCATGCCTCACTGTCACTGTGTCCATGCCTCACTGTGTCCATGCCTCACTGTGCCCAATCTCCCTACCTGATCTCTGGCGCTGTGTGACTAGACTGACGTTTAACATGGGAGTCTATGGAAGGGGTGCCCTGCTTTAAAAAATCGTTCCTACCTGGCCGTAGGTCCCCTGGACAACAAACTATGCACACTTGTAGAGGAAGAGTGGGGCTACATGTGTGCAAAGTTTGGAGTCCAGAGGACCTACGGCTGGCCAAAATCAGGCGCACAAAGTTGAAGATGGACACAGACTCGAGTATAAGCCGAGGGGGGCATTTTCAGCACAAAAAAATGTGCTGAAAAACTCGGCTTATACTCGAGTATATACGGTAAGTCTTCAGCTCTTCTGATGTATTTGCACTACATTTGTGTAATTTCATATAATTTGCTTTAGATGTTTTTCCAGATGTAATTTACCATACATTTTATGGGCTGCTGCTTTAATATGATCGTGGTGCAGTAAAAGTTCCACACTAAACCCATTACTTCCTTTTGTAAGCAGATGATTAATACAGAATTTTCATTCTATAAACTCTCGTATGAGGCTTAAAGATCCCCACCAACAATTCTGGACTTCTTATGCCGCGTACACACGATCATTATTCACAGCGGTTAAAAAAACGCCGTGAATAATGTCATTTAAAACGGGGGAACAGCTTGTTCCCCACACACGGTCGTTTTTCACGTCGTTTTTTCTCTTGTCGAGAAAAACGACCGTCTGTGAGCTCCGCGGCAGTGTTTCCCTATGGGAAACACTGCCGCGGAAAAAATGTAGGAAAAAACGACGAGAAAAATTAGAACATGTTCTGATTTTTCTCGTCGTTTTTAATGCCGTTTTTCTCGTTGAGAAAAACAACAGAAAGCCCACAGACTATCGTTTTTCTCATCGAATGGGAAAAATGTTGTTTTTCCCGACGAGAAAAACGGCCGTGTGTACGCGGCATCAGACTATAGTTTGTGTTGATGCTTCCACAAATATACTAGAGACAGGGCTCAAAATTTCAAGTCCTGAGCTACTAGCCAGGTCTCAGGGGTTACTCGCCACCAGTTGCCCCACCCAACCCCTACCCAGCCCCGCCCCTAATCACACTCTCATAAATTATCTCAAGAAATTACACTTAAATGTTTTATGCAGAATTGCATTACAAAAATAAATATTAACAACAACTTTATCAGTTCCCCTCATTGCAGCGTGACCTGTGCCCATCATTGCAGCGTGACCTGTGCCCATCATTGCAGCGTGACCTGTGCCCATCATTGCAGCGTGACCTGTGCCCCACATTGCAGCCTCACTGTGCCCCACATTGCAGCCTCACTGTGCCCCACATTGCAGCCTCACTGTGCCCCACATTGCAGCCTCACTATGCCTCACATTGCAGCCTCACTGTGCCCCACATTGCAGCCTCACTGTGCCCCACATTGCAGCCTCACTGTGCCCCAAATTGCAGCCTCACTGTGCCCCAAATTGCAGCCTCACTGTGCCCCAAATTGCAGCCTCACTGTGCCCCAAATTGCAGCCTCACTGTGCCCCAAATTGCAGCCTCACTTGTGCCCCAAATTGCAGCCTCACTTGTGCCCCAAATTGCAGCCTCATTGAGCCCCAAATTGCAGCCTCATTGAGCCCAAAATTGCAGCCTCATTGAGCCCCAAATTGCAGCCTCACTGTGCCCCAAAATCTAGCCTCACTATTCCCCAAAAACTAGCCTCACTGTGCCCCAAAATCCAGCCTCACTGTGCCCCAAAATCCAGCCTCACTGTGCCTCAAATTGCAGCCTCGCCAGGATGGAGGAAGTGAGAGGGCGGCCAGGATATGACTTAAGGAAGATTAGAGCCACGGGAGACGTTCTCCCAGGGCGATCGCCCCTGTGGAAGAGAGCATATAGGAAGAGGAAAGCCGCGGGATCGCAGAGCAGTAAAACACCCTGTAAAAGCTGACATTGTCTCCGTTCTGCTCCGTCTCACACAGCCCTGCCTCCTCCTGACCCTGCGCCTGTGAGACAGAATACATCCCACATTGGACCCACGTTCTGTCTATTACAAGCGTGGGGTCAGGAGGAGGCGGGGCTATGTGAGAGTAAGCAGAGCGGGGACAATGTCAGCTGTTACAGCGTGTTTTACTGCTCTGCGATCCTGCGGCTTGCCTCTTCCTATATGCTTCCCTTCCAAATCGCGCTGGGAGAACGTCTCCCGATCAACCCTGCCCGGCCGGCGGTGCTCGCACCCCCCTCTCCCAGGCAGCCCAGCTCCTCGCCAGACCTCATTTTCCACTCGCAAAATGCGATTAGGTGAGTGGAAAATTTGAGGGCTGCTAGAGGCATGCCTCCACATATACTGTGAGAGAGTCTAAGTGTGGGTGTTTGTCCATTAACTTCTTTATTTTTTTTTTGTATTTGCTATTGTTATTATTATTAAAACAGTTAAGCTCAATGATAGTTGAGGTGTTTTCTGCAGGTTTTTAAATACAGTGATTTGTAATGGTAGACACGGTAACATTATATCATGTGTTTTCTATTTTCAGATGTACGCTGCTGGTCTCTGCCAGTCTTTCCTTGAAATTTTGAAGGACATAACTGTTGAAGGTCAAGTTCAAGTGCTGAAGGTATGGTCCTATAAAAACAAAATAAATAAAATAGTTGTATGGTTTATTGTGGTTAAAGGCATGTATTAAGGTTAAATGATTTCCAGGCTTTGTTCTGGATGGCTTTAGATGCCAGTGGGCAAAGATCAGAAGTCAAACCTAGTTTTTACCAGGCTGACAAATAGCCAGAAATCTAAAAAACAAAACAAAATATATTGCCCATTTATTTTTATTATTTAATACCCTAATTGTGTCTGACCATTGCAGTACTGATCAGAGAGGCCCTTAGCTTGTTTTTTAATTTTTGATTCAACAATGTGTAAAAGCTATCTAAACATAAAATCAAAAGATTCAACTTTTTTCCTGCAGTCCAAGATTTAATTGTTGTATAATTGGTTTCTAATCAAATTGGCTTTAAATGAGCGTAGAACTCACATAACATTGGGAATTGCTTTGGAAAAGTTTCCAAAGGTTTTATTACGGTAACATGATAGTTTGTTTTGGGGTTTATTTTCGAGAGATCACACAAACACTTGAAGATATATAACAATTTATTGCGTAACGACAGATTTAGTGACAGAAGTCACAAATGTAATAACCTCAAAAGACTAGATATAAAGAAACGTATCTTCAGGTAGAATATAGATGCTCTTCCAAGGACTCCCTGCCCGTAACACAGCTTGGCAGGTGATCAGGACAGACACTTGCTTGCCACAGTTCTGTCGGGACTAGTTTATTCCAATTTTGGCTGTGGTACACACAGGACTAGTGGGTAGGTAACAACCAATCGTAACCCTTTGGAAAGTGATATTACCTTTTAACCTTTTTTCACACAAATAGAGCTTTCTTTTGGTGGTATTTAATCACCACTGAGTTTTTTTTTTTTTTTGCGAATTAAATCGAATAAATAACGAAAAATTCAACAACAAAACACAAACTTGTTCATAGTTTGCTACAAAATTTTACAAACATGTAATTATTTTTCTTCACTTATGTGCGCTGGGGAGGCTGCACTGATAGGCACCGATAGGCTGCACTGATGGGCACTGATAGACGCCACTGATGAGATGGCATTGATAGGTGTCACGGATGGGCACTGGTAGGTGCCACTGGTGGGTACTGATTGGCAGCACTGGTGGACACTGTTGGGACTGCACTGATAATCAGTGTAGATGTCCATTTTAGAGAAGCCGGTTATTGGCTCTTTTCTCCTCTCCTCATGCTATCAGCATGAGGAAAAGAGTGCTGATAACCGGCTTCTGTTGACATCCGTAAACAGCTGTAATTGGACACAGTTGATCACATGGTAAAGAGCCGCTGTTTGGCAAGGATCCTTGTGTAAAGCAGATACATTATACTTGCCTATCCCTACACCCACTCAGCCAATCTTCACTCTCTTCAGGTGCCATTGTTCCCAGGGAAATTTCTTCATCCACTTTTATGAGTGTCAAATTCCTGGACATCCACTGAGTTCTGTGATTTGTTCCACCAATGCCCATGTCACTTCAAAACACAGTAGTGATGTAGGATCCAGCAGGAGGAGCTATACTGTTTGGTGGGTGACCAGGCATTCAAAATTATTGGAAATGTGTAGATTGAAAACATTCTCTGGATACCATAGCTCTTGAAAGACCCCAGATGGGCGTGGGCTGTGCGATAGAGAAATATGTTTTTTCTTTCACAGGTGATTTGATACATAGTTGGTAAGGTTGAATAAAGACACCAGTCCATTCAGTTTAACCTGTGGTGTGTGTGTGTATGTGTTTATGTCAATAGTAAATCGCACATCCCTATATGTTGCAATCATTAAGATGCCCATCTAATAGTTTTTTTAAACTTTTGCCACGCCTTGCTTTCACTGCTTGTGGAAGAGAATTCCACATCCTTACCACTCTGACAGTAAAGAACCCTCTATGCAGTTAAACGTTAAACCTCTTCTCTTCCAATTTCAATGAATGGTTGTGTGTATTTTTAGACTCCCTTCCACTGAAAAGTTTTTTCTCTATGCTAGGGTCACCAGTAAGATATTTGTATGTCACTATAATATTTTCTCTCAAGCATCTCCTCTCCAGAGAGAATACGTTTAATGCTTGTAGTCTTTCCCCATAACTGAGGTCCTCCAGTCCCTTTATTTGCTTTGTTGCCCTTCTGTGAACTTTTTCCAGTTCAAGCACATCCTTCTTGAGGACTGGTGCCCAGATTTGGATGGCATACTTAAGATGCAGCCAGACCAGACTCTTGTAGAGTCGGAGAATTATCGTTTTATCTCTGGAGTAAATCCCCTTTTCGACGCATGGTAATATTCTGTTGACTTTGCTTTCAGCAGCTTGGCACTGCATGCTATTGCTGAGCCTTGTTATACAATCTGTTTCTTCATTTTCTAATATAGCTACCGTTGCTTTAAAGATCTTTTTTATTCAACGCTACAGACCTTTGTCTCATCTGCTCACTCAATACCAGCAAGTTTCTTAACCCCCTTTAAGGCCTGGTTCACACTTGTCCGACAAACGCTCCGACATTAGGAGCTCATGTCGCATGACGTGTGAAAATCAATGTTTCCCTATGAGAGCCGTCTTAACTGGTCCGGCACAAGTCGGTCCGACATTAAAAATGCTCCCTGTACTACTTCTGTCCGACTTTGATCCTACTTCAGCCCATTGAATATCATTGAAGTCGGATCAAAGTAGGATCCTTGTCCTAACCATTTGACATCCGACATGTGATTACAGCAGCAGTAAAAGGAATTTATCTCACCCTGGGATTGTTTTGATTGGTCAAAGGACAAGTCAGACTAGCACAAAGTCGGATCAAAGTAGTATCCTGTTCATGAATGTCGGATGGATGTCGGACCAATGTAGGATCAATGTAGGACTGATGTCGCAGAGCAAAGTAGGATGAAAGTCGGATGAATGTCGTGTCGTATCAGTGTGAACCCAGCCTAATACTTGATTATCGCAAAGAATACTCATGTATTGTTTATGGACATTCTACACGCCACATTTCCTCTTTATGCATGCTGCTGACAACTGTTCTGTCCTTTATTTACCAAATTAACCTTTTTCTTTTTTTTTAAAATATGAGCTGTATGAAATTTGATAAATGACAATGTGGAGACAGTGGGTATTGTACCAAGAAGGATGTGCCCATGATTTAGTAGGAGTGTATATTTGTAAAGAACAGTATGGATCTGTGCTCTTACTGTGTTACACAATTAGAAGACAGAGATTGAAAATTATGTTTTTCCCTTCTGTAAAGCTTTGATCCATTTTAGAAGCAAATGTTCCATGAGCACTGTCAACTTCATTGTACCGGCATCTGGCCTGGCTTTAGAAAGCTGGAACGCATTTCTGTCACACATGAAAAGAAATAGAGAAAAAGCATGATGAAGAAGATAATCTCACGCTTGTATGCTTTTTATACTTATAAGTCACATATTTCTTTCACCGGTTTTCAGTGGTGATTGTGAAATCAATATTGTGTTTGATAAATGGAGTGGCGTGTCTTGGTCTATTCAAAGGACACTCGAGTTCTGTAACTAGCCATCTTGAAGTTGTCTGAGACGCATCCTGGGCTACAAGAAGGTTTAACTACTTGTTGACATTCGCTACCTTTACAGTGCAGTGGTTTAAGTAGCTGTCAACAAGTTGTTACATTTATTAACGTTCAACAAGCAATTGAAATTGATAAGGACTAATCTGCATTCTTCTGTAATGAGAGCATTGTTGCAGAAGTTTAAAGCAATATTAAACCCAAAAACAAAAATGTAGTAAACTGCAGTTTACCAATCATTAATTTGTAATAAAAACATCTTTGCCATTCTGAAGCTTCCCTCCAACCACTTTCTATATTATTTTATATATACTGTGATTCTGTATTTGCTATCCAAAGTTAAAACAACAAGGTCAGAAGATTCAATAGATGGAAAGTTGAAAAAAATGACTGAAGGTCCGCTTTAAGTTTCTTTCTTTTTTTTCTTACCCTCTTTTTTTATCTGGTGATCTTAGCAGCAACACACCACCTATATTAGTGTGCCTTCACCTTTGGACAACAGCATTGTTAGTCTGGGGCGAGGGGAGTGTTGCATGCACTAGAATTTCTTTATCGTACACCACGGGACACAGAGCCAGTCATTACATAATGGGTTAAGGGTCACCAGCGGTGATTGGACACTGGCACAACCAATTGAAGACAGTTCCCCTCCATATAACCCCTCCCATCAGGGAAGTACCTCAGTTTTTTCGCCAGTGTCTAAAGGTGTTGGACGTAATAGGATGCTAAAGGAAAGCTCTGCCAAAGAGACCCTCTGGGGGTAAAAAGGGCTATGCTTTCGGACCCATCCAAGAGGCCTAAAAATTAAGCCAAAACTGGATGGGATCCGGGTCTCATGCACGAGGCGTTGCCTGTAATGTCTCTCTTCGGAGGACTGGGCTCTAGGAGCCAGCACTTTCGCTACTTCGCTTAAAGTCCTGGTAAGAGTCTTTTATAAGGCCCAGGGGAGAGGTATCCTTTAAATAGGAACCCATATGCCTGAAGGTTGGCATACAAAGCCCGCCGTGATGGGTGAAAATTGGTTCTGTCTGGTTTCAGCAGAAAAAGCCTGCGGCGTGGATAAGTTAAGTGGTTAAGAGTCCTAAACTGTGTTTTAAGGATCTTTTCCTATATATTGAGTGTCTTCTCTAAAGCCGCCACTGGGGGGAGTAAAGAGTTGAGTTTGTAACTCACCATGCTTTCTGTAGTGTCAGCTCCTTCGGACAAGTCACACTATCCCTCCTCTGCTGCAGAGCTCGGCTTCAGTCGCCTCCCTCCTTCTCCTCTGCTGGATGCGGCCATAAAGTGCTCAGATATTTTATATATAAGGGGCAAAAGACTTTGCGGCCATAAGGAGGGAACTTCCCTCACCCCTGAGCCGCCGCCATAGCCCCAGGTCACGAGCGCGCGTGGGGGCGCGCTTTATCGGCGGCGAGAGGGGGGTCGCGAGCGGGCACGTCTGTGAACGGCGCTGATACAGGAAGTCATAAAGGGCTTCAGATGTTGGCAGCTCACTCCTTGAATGGGACACAGCAGCATACTGGGACACGTAAGACTTCATGTGGTTGGGCTGGGTACTACCAAGAGAGACACTCACTTTTTGCATAGAAACTGTGTGTTTAAGGTTGCATACTTTATGTAAATTGCTAAACTGAGCACAGTAGTATATGCTTTGGGGTACCTTGGCTTTGCTTAAGCAGTATGACCAGGTCAAAAAACAAAAAAGCATCGCCGCCTGAGGCAGGAGGCTCTAGCAGTGCTGACCCAGTACCTTCCTCACCGGTATTATCTGACGTACCTGTGCAGGATGACCCATTGCTGCTATCAGGAATAGCGTCTTCCCCTGTGGAGCCTGGGCCTGCATATGTCACTGAGGACACTTTGGCAGTAGCCCTGGGCAACTTAGAAGGCAGATCGCTAAATTAATCGCAAAGTCCTCAAATAAAGACAAAAAGCAAAGCAGATCTCCTTCTGTTGTAGAGCTCCTTTCAGAAAAATCTGAGGATGAGGATGATGAGCATGATGCTACACCTGCAGAGGATAGGGATGAGGAGTCGGATGCATCAGGGATATCAGAGGAGCCTTTCTCTGCGTCCCAGATTCTGAAGCCACAGGTACAATGTTATGCTGGAACAGTGCGTTCTGTGTTTAAGTTACCCTCATCGGAGGTAACTGAATCACCTGTCTCTTCCTTGGGTTCATTAAAATCCCTGCAGGGGGTATGCTAGATTACCATTACTAGAAAATCTAATGTACGCAGACTGGCAACACCCAGATAAGCATTTTTCACCTCCTAAAAAGTTTGACATTCTTTTAGGGCTGCAACTAACGATTATTTTCATAATCGATTAGTTGGCCGATTATTGTTTCGATTAATCGGTTAATAACATAAAAAAAAAAAAAAGGTGGAAGGTAATTAAGCTGCGATTTGCTTTTTATATTTTTTGGGGACAATTTGTTGTTGGGCAGATTAAAAAACACAAACATGCTTTTCTGCAGCTTCTCCATTGAAGTATATTAAACCAAAAAAACAAAATAACACAGTTTTGCGTTAAAAAAAAGTCCTTGCCCTTTCCAAATACGCAGCAGCTGAAAAAATCATGGATGTGAACGTGTCCCATAGGAAACCATGTTAATGAACTGTAGTGTGTTTCTGCAAACAACACAGAGGTGTGACCCAGGCCTGAGATGTTTAGTAACATGGGGTTAAAAAAACTAAAATTAGTACAAAAAGAGCAAATAATCGCTACTGTAAGGGGTTCATTTTTTACTGTGGGGCAGTGAAATTAATATTTACAGTAGCGATTTGCACTTTTTGTACTATAAAGGGCTAACGTTCGTTTTTTTTTAACCCCATTATGTTACTGGCCGATTAATCGATTATGAAAATGGTAATCGATTAATTGTCGATTAATCGATTAGTTGTTTCGGCCCTACATTCTTTATCCTATGGAGGAGAAGTTTTCCAAGAAATGGAGCCTGCCTTCTGTAGACGCAGCTATTTCTTGTTGAAATAAAAACCTGACTTGTCCGGTGGACAATGTACAAGTGTTTAAAGATCCTTCTCAAAAGAATTGGAATCTTTACTAAAATCCCCATTTCTTTTGGCCGGTTCAGTTACCCAACCTGCTGTAGCAGCAGTCGGTATGTGTCAGGTCATCAAGCAACAGGTAAAACAGGGGCTGAAGGATTTGCCTCCGGAACAAACCAAATTTTGAGAGAATTTGCCTAAAGCCTTATGTTTTACAGTGGATGCCATGAGAGATTCTGTTCTGCAAGCATCTCGCCTTACACTCCAGCTGGTGCATATGCGCAGAATTCTTTGAAATCCAGGACAAGTCATCCACAGTATCCCTAGGATACAAAATGGAATTTCCAGAGATCCCATCTTCTCAGTTTCGAATTTCAAGACTCTCCAAAGATCCACTAAAAAGAAGATTCTTCTTCAAAGGATTGGATCACTTGCTGTCTCAAGGGTTGATCACAGAGGTACCCCTAAAAGAGCAAGGCTCAGGTTTTTATTCAAACCTCTTTGTAATTCCGAAGCCAAATGGAGACGTCAGACCCATCCTGGATTTAAGATCTCTAAATCGGTTTCTGAACATTCAACATTTTCGAATGGAAACTAATTCGATCAGTGGTCGCCACCCTACAAGGCGGAGAATTCATGGCGTCCATAGACATCAAGGACGCATATTTACATGTACCTATCCATCCCGCTCACCAAAGACTCCTAAGGTTTGCGGTAGAACATCGCCACTTCCAATTTGTGGCCCTGCCCTTTGGTGTGGCTACCGTGCCCAGAGTATTTACAAAGGTACTAGCTCCTCTGTTGGCAAATCTGAAGACACAGGGCATGGCGGTAACAGCCTATCTAGACGATCTACTTGTGATAGATCAGTCAGTGGCAGGATTAGATCACGCTGTGCTCACTACGGTAAAGTACCTGGAGCATTTAGGATGGATTGTAAACTTACAAAAATCCTCTCTACCAGCCCAAAGAAGGGTAGAGTATTCGGGCATGATCATAGACATAGCCCAAAGCAGGGTATTCCTGCCAGAGCCGAAGATACAGTCTCTAAAGCACCTGATCCTCAAGGTCAAGGCAAGAAATCTATTCGCCTTTGCATGAGGCTATTAGTGAAGATGGTAGCCTCCTCCGAGGCTGTCCCTTACGCCCAGTTTCATTCGGGACTACTTCAAGGCAGTATCTTAGCCGCCTGGAACAGGAAGATCCAAGCTCTGGATTTACCCATGCGCCTGTCTCCACAAGTCCGCCCAAGCTTCAGTTGGTGGTTAAGAACCAAAAACTTGCAGAAAAGAAGATCCTTTCTCCCAGTAACCTGGAAGGTGGTGTCTATGGATGCCAGCCTATTGGGCTGGGGAACAGTGTTAGAAGATGCTTCAGCCCAGGAAACCTGGGCCAAGACCGAAGAGAGTCTGCCCACCAACATACTGGAGATTCAGGCAGTATATCTATCCCTCAAGACCTGGACACACAGGTTACAGGGCCATCCTGTTCGGATTCAATCCGACAATGCTACTGCAGTAGCTTACATCAATCACCAAGGAGGCACCTACAGTCAGGGTGCTCAGAAGGAGGTGAATCGGATTTTGGCAAGGGCAGAATATCATGTTCCTTGTCTCTCTGCAGTCTTCATTCCAGGGGTAGAAAACTGGCAAGCGGACTATCTGAGTCACCAGCAGTTGTCACCAGGAGAGTGATCTTTCCACCCCGATGTCTTTCAGGCCATATGTCAGAAATGGGGGACCCCGGATGTAGACCTGCTAGCTTCCAGGTTCAACAGGAAGTTGGACAACTTTGTTTCCAGGACGAGAGATCTTCTGGCCTATGGAACGGATGCTCTAATAATTCCCTGGAATCAGTTCTCACTGATCTATGCATTCCCTCCGATCCCTCTCTTACAAAGACTACTACGCAGGATCAAGAAGGAGGGAATTCCAGTAATCCCAGTGGCCCCAAATTGGCCCAGAAGGCCCTGGTACGCCGAGATCATTAAGATGGCGGTAGGAAGACATTGGAAGCTTCCGCTTCGTCATGACCTATTGTCGCAGGGTCCAGTGTTCCATCCTTCCTTACAAAAGCTAAATTTGATGGTCTGACTACTGAGACCCACATTTTGAAAAAACAAGGGATCCTCAGGTCCAGTTTTTTCTACACTCATTAATGCTAGAAAGCCAGCATCCAGGCTTATCTACTATAGAGTCTAGAAGGCATATGTTTCCTGGTGTGAATCCAGAGGATGGAATCCTCAGAAGTATGACATAAGTAGGATTCTTGCCTTTTGCCAGTTAGGAGTGGATATGAAATTAGCCCTTAGTACCATCAAGGGTCAAATATCGGCTCTATCAGTCTTTTTTCAAAGACCACTGGCATCTCATTCCCTAGTTCGGGCATTCATTCAGGGGGTACTGCGGATAAATCCACCAGTCAGGTCTCCCTTGTGCCCATGGGATTAGAATTTGGTATTATCAGCATTGCAAAAGCAACCTTTTGAACCTATTCGCCATATTCCTTTGATCCTTTTGAGCAGGAAATTTGCCTTTTTGATTGCCATCTCTTCTGCTAGAAGAGTATCAGAATTAGCAGCTCTTTCTTGTAAATAGCCTTATTTAATTTGTCACAAAGACAAAAATTGTACAACGACCCCATCCTGCCTTTTTACCTAAGGTGGTGTCGGCTTTTCATTTGAATCAAGACATTGTTCTGCCTTCTTTTTTTCCTGACCCGCGGACGGCGGGGGAAAGGTTATTGCACTCTCTAGATCTAGTGAGAGCAGTAAAGGTGTATCTGCAGGCAACCGCTTAGATACGTAAAACAGATGTTTTGTTTATTTTGCCAGATGGCCCCAAGAAGGGCCAAACGGCATCAAAATCCACCATTTCTAGGTGGAATCGACAAGTAATTGTTCAAGCTTATGGTTTAAAGAACAGGACTCCTCCTTTTTCTGTTAAGGGCGATACGTGCTTCATGGGCAGTGCATCACCAGGCTTCGATGGCTGTAAAGCTGCAACTTGGTCTTCAGTCCAGACATTTTCCAAATTCTATCAAATAGATGTGAAAGGACATGAGGATTCCGCCTTTGGGTGAAGTGTGCTGCAGGCAGCAGTGTAGAGCTTCTTGTCCGTTAGCGTCCTGTTTGATCTGGGTCTCCCACCCTTCATTGAGCATTGCTCTGGGACGTCCCATTATGTAATGACTGGATCTGTGTCCCGTGGTGTACGATAAAGAAAACAGGATTTTTATAACAGCTTACCTGTAAAATCCTTTTCTTGGAGTACACCACGGGACACAGAGGTCCCCCCTTCTTATGGGAACCTTATTGCTTGCTACAAAACTTAGGTACTTCCCTGATGGGAGGGGTTATATGGAGGTGAACAGTCTTCAATTGGTTGTGCCAGTGTCCAATCACCGCTGGTGACCCTTAACCCATTATGTAATGACTGGCTCTGTGTCCCGTTGTGTACTCCAAGAAAAGGATTTTACAGGAAAGCTGTTATAAAAATCCTGTTATTTGGATACACTTGAAGCTGAACTCCAGCCAATACTTTGCAGTTTTTTTTTGGTAAAAGGTTTTACATAAATAAAAGCTGATCATTGTAAGCACTCCTGTCAGTAGAAATGGTCTCAACCCTGCAACTGCTACATCTGCAGAACAGCTTGTTCTGTTGAAAAACAACAGACTTAAGGCCCTTACACACTAAAAGAAAATTGGGCAAACTTTTTCGTCCAGAGAATTTTCGACAGCCGATTCCGAATTTTCGGATAAATTCCCGAAGGCACAAACTCCCCAAAAAAAATCATACGAGAACAGAATGACCAATTTTCGGCTAATGTGTACCGTTTTCGTACAAGAAAAATCCGAAAAGAAAGACTGGACATGGTCAGAAACAATAAACGGCAAAGAAAAGGCCTTTGTTGTGCAAGAATTTTCGTACAAATGTTTGTTCATCGGTTCCGATTTGCTGTGAAAGGAAAATCGGATCATGCCTGATTTTCTTTTAGTGTGTACCCCACTTTACTGGTGGGATCACTAGGTGAAAATGAGAGCCTAAAAAAGAAAACTAATGTAGCTATAAAATCTAAGAATTGGTAAGCTGCAATATAATGTTACAATAATATTGTACAATAAAAAGTTTGCTTTTGGGTTTAATACCCCTTTAAAAAAATGTATTGTTTTTTATTCATGATGTATTAATGATGCAATATTTTGCTACATTTAAAGTACAACTAAAGGAAAAACTTTTTTTTCTTTTAGTTTTGGATACAGTAGAGATGGATTTGAACACGTGTCTGTTTTTTGTGCACCCGTTAATGGGAGTTCATCTTCTCTTTTTGTCCTGTTTACCATTATCATTAAAAGTGAATGAAAAATAATATTTGGGGTTGTCCCCAGAAGAGTGATAGAGGGTAAATCTTCTAATGGGGAGACTAGTTCTGGTGACCTGGGTGTTCCCAAGGAATTACCTTAATTTTCAGGGATTTCCACTCACTTCCTGTTTTGGCTATGGGACAGGAAGTGAAGGGGAAATCTCCGCAATGGGGCACAAATGGCAAAAAATAAACCGTGACAGGGGTTATGACCCTCCCCTACTCTATCCAAAATGAAAAAAAAAGCCTATAGTTCTTCTTTACTGCTTGCTAACCTTATACAGTACATGTACGGTGGCAAGGCGGCTCTCCTGCGCAGAATCACGTACCTACTACGTGATCCAAGTGCCAGGGTAGGGAGCGCCCCATCTGTGCTGCGATTGGCTGCAGCACGATCCAATCAGCCAGTTCCGGCCGCTGATTGGTCGCCATCACCAGACGATCGTCTCTGGACATTACAAAGAGAGCCCTGTGTAGGTAAACAAACACACGGCTCTTTTCTGACAGCAGCAATGTGCTGTTTTTTTCTCCTACAAAGCAGAAAGTGAACTTTAAGGCCCCTTTCACACTTGTGCGACTGCAAAGTCGCACGACAAGTTGTACCCCATGATTTACAATGAATACCATTCATATCTGTGCGACTTCAAGTCGCACTGACTTCAAAGTGATCCCTGTACTACTTTGGTCCGACTTTGATGGAAGTTGAGGTCCATAGACCTCAATCTTACACAGGCATTCCCTGAAATTACAGAAAAATCGTGGCCGCGAAATCGCGGAAAAATCGCGTGAAAGGGGCCTAAGCTGCACTGCTATCCGTCACTTTCGGGCGTGTAAGCACTTTCCCACTGTGGATTCTGCTGAATTCTGCATTCTTTCAGAACACACTTGTAACATATAGGGTTAGTGGAAGAAACCTCTGCAGCCACCAGGTCACACACTATGCAACACCCCCAAACGTATCCGATAGCAGTGGTGATCAGAGCTCTATGAGCGAGCATAGGCTGAACACTCCACCATAAGAAAGGTGAGTATTCCGCTTTTTCCCTACCAGGGTACTTTAAAGCGGAGTTCCACCCAAAAGAGGAAGCTCTGCTTATCAGTCCCCCCCCCCTCCGGTGCCACATTTGGCACCTTTTGGAGGAGATGGGTACCTGTTTTTGACAGGTACCTGTCCCCACTTCCGAGAGATCTCACCGCGGCAAGAACACTCAGAAGTTCGGCCCCCTCCTCCTTTCCCCGCCGCCGGACCATTCAGAAAACACAGCGAGCTTCGTGCAATAGGAAACCGGGTTCCCTTACTACAAATGGTGGCAGCATCACCCGAGAGCCGATGGAAACATCGGCTGGGGTGCCGACATCGCTGGATTCCAGGACAGGAATATTAAAAGTATGTGTAGCTGCTGACTTTAAATTTTTTAGACACTGCCGTTTTTAGACACTGGTTTCTAGCTGTCAAGTTAAATCGTTCAGGAGAGGTTGAACAAGGTCCCGTGTACATGAAGCCTAAGAAAAAGAAGATTGTTTTCAGATAAAAATGTTTGACAAGAAGGTCTCATGTTCTGTATCAAAATGTATGCTCTGTATAAGAGTTGTTTTATTATTTTTCTCAATAAAGACAAAGTGAAAGAAAGTAGGATTTTTAAAACAGCTTACCTGTAAAATCCTTTTCTTGGAGTACATCACGGGACACAGAGCGGCATAGTCATTACTATGTGGGTTATATAGAATTACCTTCAGGTGCTGGCACTGGCAACTTCCAAAACAGGAAGTACCCTCCCCTATATAAGCCCCTCCCATCCGGGAGCACCTCAGTTTTGTAGCAAAGCAATACGTGTCCCCAAAAGAGGGGTGGGAGCTCTGTGTCCCGTGATGTACTCCAAGAAAAGGATTTTACAGGTAAGCTGTTTTAAAAATCCTACTTTCTTGTTCATACATCACGGGACACAGAGCGGCATAGTCATTACTATGTGGGACGTCCCAAAGCAATGCCAAATGAGGGGGGGGGTATACCATACATAAGCTGGGCGCCATCAGGCATGAGGATCTTTTGCGGCCTGCAACACACTGCGCCCAAAGGCGACATCCTCCTGACTTCTAACGTCCACCTGGTAGAACCTAGTAAACGTGTGTACTGAAGACCATGTTGCGGCCTTACAAATTTGAGCCAGGGAGGCCTGGTGATGCACTGCCCATGAAGTTCCAACTGCTCTCGTGGAGTGCGCCCTAACTTTGAAAGGAGGCGGTCTACTTCTCAAGCCATAGGCTTGTATTATGACCTGTCGAATCCACTTGGCTAAAGTAGATTTTGATGCTGCCTGACCCTTTCTGGGGCCTTCCGGCAGAACAAACAAAGAATCCGTTCTACGAATCTGAGCAGTGGCTTTTAGATAAGCTTTAACTGCTCTTACTACATTCAAAGAATGCAATAACTTTTCCTCTACCGAGCTCGGTTTGGGGAAAAGAAGGAAGAACCACATCCTGGTTCAAGTGAAACCTCGATACCACCTTAGGAAGAAAGGCTGGGTGAGGACGTAATACTACTCTGTCCTCATGAATAACCAGATATGGCTCTTTACAGGACATGGCGGCTACTTCCGACACTCTTCTAGCCAAGCATATGGCTACTAAAAATATCAATTTTCTGGTGAGTAGAACCAAGGAAATGTGCCGCAAAGGTTCAAATGGCTGCTTCTGCAGAACCGACAGAACCAAATTTAGATCCCATGGACATATGGGAGCTTTAATCGGTGGAATAATACGAGTCACCCCTTGCATAAAGGATTTGACAAGTGAATGCATAGCCAGGGGCCTTTGAAATAGTATTGATAAGGCCGAAACCTGGATACAGGCTTCCTGGCATTGATTATAGTTGATACCACAGAGTTAGAGAGACCTCTCTTCTTTAGGATGTGGGATTCAATAGCCAGGCCGTTAAACTTAGAGTTAGTAAGGAAGGGTGGTATATCGGCCCTTGCGAAAGCAGGTCCGGACGACGTGGAAGGGTCCAAGGACTCCCCACAGACATTTTGATGATCTCCGCGTACCAGGCCCTTCGGGGCCACGCTGGAGCCACCAAGATCACCTGCTTCTTTTCCAACCTGACTCTGCGAAGGAGTCGAGGCAACAATTGTAGCGGAGGGAATGCATATATCAGTCTGAACTGATTCCAAGGGAACACCAGAGCATCCGAGCCGCAAGCGAGGGGATCCCTCGGGAGACAAATCTGTCCACCTTTGCGTTGAATCTGGATGCTAGCAGATCTACATCCGGTGTTCCCCACCGCTGACATATTGCTCGGAAGACCTCGGGATGAAGGGACCATTCCCCTGGGCATAACTGTTGGCGACTTAGAAAGTCCGCCTTCCAATTCTCCACCCCTGGAATGAAGACAGCTGACATACATGGGACATGCTTTTCTGCCCATTCCAGGATGTGACTTACTTCCCTCTGGACTGCACGACTCCTGGTGCCTCCCTGATGATTGATATATGCCACTGCTGTGGCATTGTCTGATTGAATTCTGACAGGGGACCCTTGGAGTCTGGATGCCCAGGCTACTAGGGCATACCGGGCTGCTCGTATCTCTAAGAGATTGATGGGCAGGGTTTTTACTACATTTGACCATCTGCCCTGGAGAGACCATTGCTCCAGTACTGCCCCCCAGCCTATAAGGCTGGCATCTGTAGTGACCACCTTCCAGGATATCGGACTGAAGGGTTTTCCCTTCTGGAGATTCTGGGGGATCAACCACCAGCAGAGACTCTTCCGAACGGAAGGGGACAAAGCCATCGGGAAGTCTAGAGCCTGAATTTTTCCGTTCCAGGCTGACAATATGGCCCTCTGTAAATTCCTTGAGTGGAATTGGGCGTATGGCACAGCTTCGAATGATGCTACCATCTTTCCTAGCAGCCTCATGCACAGGCGTATGGACGGCTGTCTTTTTGCACAAAGCAGACGGACCAAGCCCCTCAAAGAGGATACCTTGTCTAGAGGTAAGAAAATCTTCCTCTGGTCTGAATCCAGCCGTAGCCCTAGATATACCAGGTTTTTCACTGGCTGTAGGGCTGACTTGTCCAGGTTGATGACCCAACCGTGAGATTCTAGATACTTGATTGTATCGACAATTACCACTTCTAGCTTGGCAACTGAGTGGTCCATCAACAACAGGTCGTGTAGGTATGCCATTATCGTTGCACCTCGTGTTCTTAGATCGGCCAACAGTGGGGCCAGAATTTTTGTGAACACTCGTGGTGCTGTGGCCAGACCGAATGGTAAGGCTCTGAACTGAAAATGGCGCCCTTCTACTGCAAAGCGTAGAAATTTTTGATGACCTGGAAAGATGGGAACATGCAAGTAAGCATCTTTGATGTCGATCGAGGCTAACCATTCCTCCCCCTGTAGGGCAGCGGTGACCGATCGGATCGACTCCATCCGGAAGGACCGGACGTTTAGAAATTTGTTTAGACTCTTTAGGTCCAATATGGGTCTTATGTCCCCGTTTGGTTTCGGGACTGTGAAAAGGTTTGAGTAGAAACTCAACCCCCACTCTTCCATAGGAACCTCCATAATTACTCCTTGGAGCAATAGTTGTTCTAACGCCACTAGGAGACACCTTCTTTTCAGAGGGTCTTTTGGCATGCCTGACCACATAAAATGGGAAGGAGGAGACTCTTTTAACTCCAACTTGTATCCCCGAGTTACTGCGGAGAGCACCCATCTGTCTTTGATCGTCTCCCGCCAGGTCTCTGTGAACAACTGAAGTCTTCCCCCCACCCGTTTGAGTGGGGGCAGCCCTTCATAGGCTTGACTTGGAGGCTGGTTTAGTACCTCTTCGGATCCAGGGCATTTTATTACCCTGTGACTGTCCCTGATTTTTACCTCCTGAGTTTGACCGAGGAGGCCGTCGGAACTGCTTAGTAGCAGACGTCCCAGGGATAGGAGAGGTAGTCCTCTTAAAAGACGGACCCCTAGACCTCTTTTTAATTGGTAAGAGAGTACTTTTACCACTGGAAATCTTCTGGATATATTTATCCAGGTCTTCGCCAAAAAGGCGTTCTCCATGAAATGGGAAGCTAACTAAGAGCTTCTTACAGGGAGCCTCAGCAGACCAGTTCTTGAGCCACAGAAGCCTACGCATATGTACCAAAGACAGCGTGAGGCGGGAGGCCTGATGGATAGAATCCTTGATGGCGTCAACCGCAAAGCATAATGCTCTAGGCAGATCAGCCAGAGCCTGGGCCTGCTGGTCTGGCAAATCCCTCAGGACCATTTTCATTTGATCCTTTAAAGCTTGGCAGACCCCAATAGCTGCCACTGCTGGCTGTGTAACAGCCCCTGCTGTGGAAAAAGCAGATTTTAATAAAGATTCCAATTTTTTATCTACTGGATCTTTGAACATTTGAACATTATCTACTGGACATGTCAGTGATTTGTTCACAGAAGAAATGGCTGCGTCCACCGTAGGAACATTCCATCTCTGGGTGAATTTTTCCTCCATGGGATAGATCACCTGAAATTTCTTAGGTGGAACAAATAGTTTATCAGGATGTTCCCAGTCCTGGTATATAAGTCCTTCCAATAATGGATGAATTGGAAAGGAGCAATTAATCTGGGGAGCTTTTAGCGACCCCAACGAGGAGACAGCAGTAGTTGATGGTTCAACAAGAGGCATTTTAAATGCAGATCGAACCATGTCAGTTAGGGTCTGGACCCACAATCTTTCAGTCTGTGATGCTGAAAATGGTTCATCTACTGTCGATTCCTCAAAAACAGAGTTAACCTCCTCCTGATCCCCTTCAGGAAGGTCAGTCCCTTCCTGGGACTGTTGCTCTGCCAACAGGCACTCTAATGGAGGGGATGGAGATCTGGCGCGCTTTCTTTCCTGTAGAGAAGAAGCGATCAATGCTGCCAATCTCTGCTCCAATCCCTCCAGAGTTGAGGCAAAAACCTCCTCTGTTATATATGCAGGAGCAGGTGGACTGAGGACAGCCGCAGTACCTGGCACTCCCGGGGGTTTCTTATGGGTATTAACCTCTGATTTCTCAGGGGAGGAAGGTGCAGATGACTGCTCCAGATCCTCAGAGCCCGATGGAGACCCCCTTCACTTCCTGAGAGGTATATCTCAGAGTTTTTTAGGCGGCATATTCCTTAGTTCAAAGCTGAGGTATTCCAGCCGCAATACACCCCTTTACTGAAATAGTCTAATGCAATTTGCTGCTATGTACATCAGTGGGTGTCTACTAATGCGTCTTTCTGGGGATGCCTGTATCAACCGCCCGCTGTAAGCCCCTATACCATGCTACCAGCTCCTTTTCATGCTCTGTGTCCATAGCAAGCAGCGTGGACTGAGTCCTTTTATCTTGCTGGGACGCCCGCACATGCGCAGAAGCGCTGGGCGCACAGAGCGCGTCATCCGCCAGGCTCCGCCCCCTTTTTTGAAGCTAAATCTTATAAAAAGAAAGTGTGTGTGCGCGCGCGTGCACGTGTGCGCTCTTGGCGCCATGTAGGGAGAGGAGCCAGGGTCCCTGTTTCACCAGGACTCGGGGATGGAAGGAAACTACTTGGCAGCATGACAGAGGAATGCAGCTTCCCTGATAGAGAGCTCACTCATCTGCCTGGACTTTCACCATGGAAGGAATAGTCCCAAGAAAAAAAGACGTTCCACAGCGGCCTCTAGTGGACAAACACAGGTACCGCACTTTTGTCTTTTTTTTTTTTTTTTTTTTTTAAAACCTCCTTTATGAAAAACATTTCTAGGTTTACAGTTTTTAAAACTTCCTTTATGAAAAAGACATTTCTAGGATTTCTTAGGCATATACAGCTATTAGCGGGAATACCTTTAGGTAACAGGCAGAAAGACATATTAGGCTTGGGGGTCCCCTCAATAGAACCAAGTTCCTGAGGGGCCCCCACTTACCTTTTCCCCGCCGCAGGACTTTGTTTGGTCCACAGAAGCCCAAACTTCACCTCTCACGGCAGGCATTGTACTAGACCTTCAGGGACCGGGTTCCCAAGGATTCCACTCCCCTGGACCTGTATAGCACCCTGCACAGATAGCCTCTTGGTTTTGGGTATGACCAGAGCTCTGGATCCCAGGGTCCAGCCCTCCTAAGAGAGGCATTACAGGCAAAACCCTGCTCTTCTCTGCAAGGCCCGGGTACCGACCGTTTAGCTATGAAGCTTTTTTGGTCGGATCCGGAATAGCTTGCTAAGGCCCAGAGAACCTGTACACAAGCCCAGATGAATACATGTTAACCTTGGCCAACACCTTAGACACTGGCAAAAAACTGAGGTGCTCCCGGATGGGAGGGGCTTATATAGGGGAGGGTACTTCCTGTTTTGGAAGTTGCCAGTGCCAGCACCTGAAGGTAATTCTATATAACCCACATAGTAATGACTATGCCGCTCTGTGTCCCGTGATGTATGAACAAGAAAAATGTTGGATGATAAAAAAAAGATTAGGATTGAACTATATGCTATATGGGACAGAAGAGACTTATTTGTGCTTCTGAATGGCCGCACGGAAAAATCCAGATTATATTTAGCTGAAGACAATTGAGCCAAAAGCCGCCAAGGAAAAAGAAAGCATGTCACCGTGTTTCTAAAGGGCCAGTTATGATGAAATGAAAGATTGCCTTTGGGAGATTTCTGTGTAAATCAGGGAAAAAAGGTGAATAAAGAAGAAATTTTAGGTCTGTTGTTGCTGGTCCTAAGGGTAGTCATCAGAAACCATCACTGGGGGGGTGTAATGCTCTGTACGTAGTGGTAGGTCAATGAGCATCTCAAGGTAATGCTTGGACACTTTTAGGTCTCCTATATTATCTAATGTGATTGCTCATGTGTCCAAAGTAAGCTCATAACAAGCTTTTTGCAAGTGTGAAGACCGATACTTTAGAAAAACATTGTCCCTTGTTCTAAATTGTGTTTATAAGAACATCAGATGCAGCCAGAAGGAGAAAATGGAAGGATATTTTGATGTAAAAGATCAGTTTGATAGTATTTATTAGAATAAAACAGTGGGAGTGTGGTAAATATGGCATATAATCAGGATTTTTATTTCAGAAATTTCTAGAGGGCAAACAAATAAAAACTGACTTGCAGTGGATTGCTATGGGTTACTGCATACATTTAATCAGGGAGCAGAGCATGCACATGTAAGGAGACAATATGCCTTTCCACTATTATACATATATCATTTCAAACTAGACACTGAAATAAGGCTTTTTTAGATTCATTGACATGTTTAATGTTAATTAAAAAAAATTCTAGTTTTAGATTTAGGAAGTGTTAGAACCTCTGTCAGGTTGTTACCGAAATCCTTTATTAAAAAAATCCAACGTTTCAGGGTAGCGAAGGTCATTGACAGACAAAATCTGTGGCGATGTTATCCATTTATTTACACAACACCAAACTGACATCAAGCGATGCCAAGCTAGGTTCACACCGTACCTCCGTTTTGCTGTGCACTCATTCTTTTGCTGTTTTTTGGATTCACATAGTACCACTGTTTTGCCGGTCACTTCTTCTTATGCTTACCAACAGGGAGTTTTGTTGAGGTTCTTATTGCTGTCTATGTCCCTATAGGGGAGATACACCATCTGTTTGTTCTAATGACTATTATCAAAAGTTGTCGCTGAAATAGAAGGTGAGGGGAAATGAGCGCATCTGTTCTGGTGACAGCTGTTTGACCCTAGGTTCACACCTATGCATTTTTTTGGTACGTTTTGCAGTTTGCAGAAATGCAATTCAGTCCATTTAACATGGTATTCTGTGGTACACGTTCACATCTATGTGTTTTGCAGCTGGTGCATTTTTGGAAAGGGTCAGGGACTTTTTTCCCGCGTTTTGCGGGTAATAGACTTCAATGGAATCGCTCCAGAAAAGCGAATGTTGAGTTTCTGATGCGATTTTTGATGTGGTTTGCGGTTTTTATTTTTCAGTTTAAACACTGTATATAGCTGGTTACTAAGAAGCGGGCCGTTGCGTCATTAACAACCGATGAGTCATCAGCTGTCAGTGGGGTTTCCTGCTGACAGCTGAATGTAAAAAAACATTGTCTGCAAAAAAGAATAGTGAAAACAACGGCAGATGGGCCCCCCCAGGTCCATACCAGGCTCCTTGGGTCCGGTATGGATTTGGAGGGGACCCCCCCACATCAAAATTTTAAAGAAAAACCGGGATTGGAGTCCCCCCAAAATCCTTACCAGACCCTTATCCGAGCATGGAGCACAAGCGAGTGAGCGCCCCCCCCCCCCGAATCATACCAGGCCGCATGCCCTCAACATGGGGGGATGGGTGCTTTGGTGCCTCTTCCCCACAACCCTGGCTGTTATTTTTTTGGACTCCAGGCAGGGGCCTTATTGGGGCAGTGAAGTGTTAAAAAAACAAGAGTCGGTTTTTGACAAGTTCTTTATTAAAAATGAAAAATGTCTCCCGTCGTAGCTCAACCGTTTTTTCTTTCTCCGGTACCGATGTCTTTGACACGTCACCAGATGGCCACACCCCAAGGCTATATAAGAAATGGCAGACAGTGGGAGACAACACAACGGAGGAACAGAGCGTTAGAAGAATATCAGCTTTTTTTTGTTTTTAACGGATAATTGGTGGTAACCAGTGGCACAAGGAGAAGACTGCCCCGGAGGGAGAAGAAACTCCCGGAGAAAGAAGACCCGTTGGAGCTAAGACGGGGTACATTTCTCATTTTTGATAAAGGCCTTGTCAAAAACTATCTCTTGTTGTTTTTATTTTCTTTTAACACTTCACAGCTTTTTGGAGTAAATGAGTGAGGGTACAATGTACCCCATACTCATTCACAGAGGGGAGCTGGATCGGGGGCCCCCCTTTTTTAGGATTGAAAATATATTTATTGGTATTTTAACAGAGAACACATGGAACCATATATAAAGTCACAATCCGTAAATAGTCACGTATAAGTTTGTGCGAAGAGTCAGCCAAATGGCTATCGCCCACAGCTTAACTCATAATACATTGTAAAACAATATCAGCTTCAGTGACCGGTACTTGGAGTAGAAAACGGGTATGGCTAGAAGAGCCCCGTCATTGTGCTCCCCTTTTTTAAAGGGGGCTTTCAGATTCCGATAAGCCCACAGACCCCCACAACCACCGGCCAGGGTTGTGGGGAAAATGCCCTTGTCCCCATTAACATGGGGGCAAGGTGCTTTGGGTGAAGGGTGCGGAGCCCCCTGCCCCAAAGCACCCATACCCTATGTTGAGGGCATGTGACCTGGTATGGTTCAGGAGGAGGGGGCGCTCACTCGTCCCCTCCCTTTCCTGACCTGCTGGGCTGCGTGCTTGGATAAGGGTCTGATATGGATTTTAGGGGGGATCCCACGCCGTTTTTGTCACAATTTTTTTTTTTTACAGTCCGCTGTCAATTGGTTGTTAAGGAGGCAGCGGCTGGCTTCCTGGGCCACTCCTTAGCAACCAGCAATGGACAGTGTTTATAGAGGAAAAAAAGTGAGTTTTTCAATACACATCTTTAAACCATTGAAGTCTATGGAACTAAAAAACTGAAAAAAATGAAAATGCACTAAAAAAATGCATAGGAGTGAACCAGGCCTTAGAGAAGATTTTGCTTCACTTTGGAGAAATCTCTGTTCACTTTCTATTGTATCTCCTAGACAGGATGTGAAGGGAATGTCCGTAATTAAGACACAGACAGAAAAATGAACAGGTGGGGCTTTTAGCCTTTCCCACGCCATTAAATATGGGTTGACATATACTTCACACACAAAGCTAAAAAGCTTCAGAATACTATAGTTTCCCTTGAAAATAATTCCGTAAGGGGTAGGATACCTATCTTTAAATTAGTGCATCCTTAGAACAAGGTCTGCATGTTTTTTCTAGAAAACCAAACCAGGCCCATTCATTAAGAGCTCATAACATTGCTGATTATCATTCTACAGGGAACAGTCCATCTAATATAATATGTTTCTTGTGCCTCAAATTTTTCCTCCTTTTTCACTTTCAAAATATTTGATTTTCATAGTATATAGGATACAATTTAACCACTTAAGCCCCGGACCATTTGGTAGCTAAAGGACCAGAGATGAATTCAGAATTTTGCACTGCGCTGCTTTAACTGTAAATTGTGCGGACATGCAATGTTGTACTGAAACGAAATTTGCGTCCTTTTCTTCCCACAAATAGAGCTTTCTTTTAATGGTATTTGATTGCCTCTGCGATTTTTATTTTTTGCGAGATAAACGGAAAAAGACCGAAAATTTTGAAAAAAAAATGATATTTTCTACTTTTTGTTATAAGAAAAATCGAATAAACTCAATTGTATTCATACATTTAGGCCAAAATGTATTCAGCCACATGTCTTTAGTAAAAAAAATGTCAATAAGCGTATATTTATTGGTTTGCGCAAAAGTTATAGTGTCTACAAACTAGGGTACATTTTCTGGAATTTACACAGCTTTTAATTTATGACTGCCTATCTCATTTCTTGAGGTGCTAAAATGGCAGGGCAGTACAAAACCCCCCCAAATGACCCCATTTTGGAAAGTAGACACCCCAGGGAAATTGCTGAGAGGCATGTTGAGCCCATTGAATATTTTTTTTTGTCCCAAGTGATTGAATAATGACAAAAAAAAAAAAAAATTACAAAAAGTTGTCACTAAATGATATATTGCTCACACATGCCATGGTTATATGTGGAATTGCACCCCAAAATACATTCTGCTGCTTCTCCTGAGTACGGGGATACCACATGTGTGGGACTTTTTAGGAGCCTAGCCGCATACGGGCCCCCGAAAACCAAGCACCGCCTTCAGGATTTTTAAGGGCGCAAATTTTTGATTTCACTCCTCACTACCTATCACAGTTTCGAAGGCCATAAAATGCCAAAATAGCACAAAACCCCCCTAAATGACCCCATTTTGGAAAGTAGACACCCCAAGCTATTTACTGAGAGGCATGTTCAGTCCATGGAATATTTTATATTTTGCCACAAGTTGCGGGATAATGACAAACTTTGTTTTTTTTGCACAAAGTTGTCACTAAATGATATATTGCTCACACATGCCATGGTTATATGTGGAATTGCACCCCAAAATACATTCTGCTGCTTCTCCTGAGTACAGGGATACCACATGTGTGGGACTTTTTGGGAGCCTAGCCGGGTACGGGGCCCCAAAAACCAAGCACCGCCTTCAGGCTTTCTAAGGGCGTACATTTTTGATTTCACTCCTCACTACCTATCACAGTTTCGAAGGCCATAAAATGCCAAAATAGCACAAAATCCCCGCAAATGACCCCATTTTGGAAAGTAGACACCCCAAGCTATTTACTGAGAGGCATGTTCAGTCCATGGAATATTTTATATTTTGCCACAAGTTGCGGGAATATGACAAACTTTGTTTTTTTTGCACAAAGTTGTCACTAAATTATATATTGCTCTGGGGGCGTGGCCAGCATGGCGGACTGAGTGGACGTGCTTGATGAGCTCTGCTGGGACATAATCCGATATTGACTCCGTTCCTGGGTGGTTTTCTTCATAAATCGGTCCCACCACACCTGTATGCCGTCTAGAACATCCGGAGGCCCGAAAAAGGGCAAAAGGCTGAGGTTTCCTGCAGATACTCCTGCCTTGGTGAGTCCGGCCTGTTCACCGCGTGTGGAGCCTGCGCGCCGACACAGTATGGCGTCGCAGACTGACCAGGAGGAGAGAGCGGCGGTCTCCCCGCCTGGAATCCCGGAGGTGATGGCGGCTATCACGACCTGCCAAGCAGCTATTACTACCTGCCAGACAACACTCACCAACAATCTTGAAGCTGTGCAGATGGACGTGGGCCTGCTGCGCCAGGATCTGGACAAGATTCGCTCCAGAATCACGGAGGCAGAACACCGGGTGGGAGACGTGGAGGACGCGGTGACAACACACGATGTCTCCATCCAGACTCTGCTGACCAAGGTAAAGGCACTTGAATACCGGGCAGAGGACGCCGAAAATCGTAGTAGGCGCAAGAACATACGCGTTGTTGGCATCCCGGAGGGGGTAGAGGGGTGTAATCCTACAGCCTTCATGGAAGACCTTCTCAAGACCCTCCTTCCTGCGGCCCAACTATCCCCCTACTTCACGGTGGAAAGGGCGCACCGCGTGCCGCCGAGGCCTGGTCCGGAGGGGGCCCCCCCCGCACCTTCATTCTCCGCCTGCTAAATTTCCGGGATAGGGATGAGCTGCTGCGTGCTGCCCGCCTGGCAGGCAATCTCCCCTATCGAAACACCAGGCTGATGTTCTTCCCGGATTACTCAATGGAGACACAGAGGCTGCGGCGCTCCTTTGATGGAGTGAAAATGGCTCTCCGGAAGAAGGGAATTAGCTACAGCATTATGTTTCCGGCGAAACTGCGGGTGATAGATGGTAAGACTGTGAGAATCTTTACTAATCCCAAAGATGCGGGTACATGGCTGGAGACCCTGCCTCCATAAGGAATTGACTTCTCTGGTTACCTAGGGAGGAGATGGGGTTTTTTTTTTCTCCTTCCTGCTCCTCTGGATGTCTGTTCTCACTAGCTTTTTGCTGGGTCGCTCTCTGGAGGTCGGTGACTTTGCTATATGCCATGTGTGCTGTTATATAGGTCGAGACTGATGCTACCCGCCTGTGCTCATATTATATGTTTTCCCAGGTGGGACATTGAGACTCCCACCCTGCCATTCCGGTGGAGTGCCCATTAACAGCTGCTTTATGCTCTACCCAGGTTTTCTCAAAAAAATAAATTTTTCTATTTTTTTTTTATTTTGTTATTTTAATTGTTTTTCTCCCAGCAACTCAGTCCAGAAGACACGAACTTAAGTATTCTTCTCTCTTTAATTTTTTGTTCTATGCAGATCATTGGTATTGACTAAATGAGCCGTTCTGCTGCGGCTCACGCCTCCCAATCTACTCAAGATTTAGTCATTTGACTTTTTTTTTGTTTGTTAGGGGAAATATGTGCGCCTCCATGTTAGGGGGACACGGGGTGGGGGGTAGGGGTTGGACGACCGTTGTTGTCTGGGCCTCTTTGGGTTTATGGGTCACTTTGTTCTTTGTTCATTTGCACAGTTGGTTGGTCTTTACTGTATTTAATCTGTTTTATGAGCCCTTGATATGTTGCATGGGTTCCTCTGGGGGGGGGGGGGCAGCGCTTTATAGCCCTGCTTTTCTTGGCAACTGCGCTGTTGGGTGCGGGAGCGCTGCACCCTCTCAGGGAATCATGGCTAGGAGATGTGAGATATACTCCTCTGATCATACTACTATTACCTGATGGCTAATTTTAAGGTACTATCGTGGAATGTCAGGGGCCTCAGATCCGCTATTAAGCGGTCGCTGGTGTTCAAATTTATACGACAACATAATCCCCAAATCTGTATACTGTAGGAGACACATTTGGTGGGCTCCAGGGTCCTGGGGCTGAGGCGGGCCTGGGTGGGTGCGCATTACCACGCCTCCTACTCTAACTATGCTAGGGGAGTAAGTATCCTTGTGCACCGATCTTTGCCCTTCAGGCTGCAGGAGGTCCGGACTGACCCTGGTGGTAGGTTTGTTCTCCTGCATGCCTCAATAGCGGATGTCCCTTATGTCATTGTCGGACTCTATCTGCCTCCACCTGCGGATCCAACCTTACTCCACTCGGTGATGCAGATGGCGGTTCAGTATGGGGTGGATAGGGTGCTGCTGGTAGGGGACTTCAACATGGTTATGTCAGAGGTCCGCGATAGGCTCCGGCCCTCATCTACCCCTAATTCAGGGTTGTCCCTCTGGGCATCCACCTTTAATATGACGGACCTCTGGCGCCATTTCCACCCCTCTGACTCTCAGTATACCTGTCTCTCCTCTACTTACCGCATGTTATCTCGTATAGACCTGGCGTTTGCCTCCGTCGGTCTCCTTGGAGGGGTGGCCTCGACTGAGATCCTCTCTCGCGGTGTGTCTGATCATGCTCCGTTGTTGGTCTCGGTCGGTGTCGCTCCTTCCCGGGGCCGAGGGGTCTGGAGACTTTCTAGATACTGGGTGTCAGATCCAGAGATTCAAGAGGAACTACCCGATGAGATCTGTAGCTTTTGGTTGCAAAATGTTGAGTCCACAGGTCCATTGATACTCTGGGACACATTTAAGGCCTGGTTGCGGGGAACATATATTAATAAGATTGCTGCTAGACGGAAGGGATCTGTGCAGGCTCTGCAGCAGTTAGAGACAGAGGCCCTCTCGCGTGAGAGGGTATATACACAGTCACCTAATGCGGACACTTACCAAGCCTGGCAACACACCCTGAGGGAGTTATCCTTGATGAGAGTAGACAACACAAAGAAGTCCATGCTAGAGGGTGCTCAAAGAATATTTGAGTTTGGGGATAAAAATGGCAGGCTCTTGGCCTGGCTGGCCAGGGGACAGCATGCTACTACTCACGTGGGCAGACTCAGAGATGCGGACGGCACGCTACTGATGACCCCTGACTCCATTTGCTCTAGGTTCTTCCGTTTCTATCAGGATCTATATTCAACTAGGGTGACGTACACTAACACTGACTTGTATGACTTTTTAGATAAGATTCCCCTCCCCACGCTTGACCCGATCAGGAGTAGGGATTTGGATAGAGACATTACTTTAGAGGAGGTGCAGGCAGCTCTGGGTAGTATGCAGTCGGGGAAGGCCCCTGGGCTGGATGGTATACCCATTGAATTTTATTCGGAGCATCAGGACTTGTTAGCACCTAGACTAACTACTCTCTTTAAAGAATTCTTTGCGATAGGTTCCCTTCCCGAGTCGATGGCCGATGCCGTGGTGGTGCTGGTGCCCAAGCCTGGTAAGGACACAGAGTAATGTGGTTCGTACAGACCCATCTCTCTTATCAACGCTGACGCCAAGTTGCTGGCCAAAATTCTTGCCTTACGTTTGATCACGGTGTTGGAGGATCTGATCCACCCGGATCAGACAGGATTCATACCGGGTAAAGGCACGGACATCAACATCCGCAGGCTATTTCTTAACTTGGACCACTCTCATGATAATGGAGGCACTCGAGTCATAGCCTCTCTGGATGCAGAGAAGGCTTTTGACTCAGTGGAATGGGGGTACCTGTGGGAAGTGTTGAGGCGCTATGGGTTTAGGCCACAGTTCCTTAAGTGGTTGGGAATGCTATATGGGTCCCCTAGAGCCAGAGTCCAGGCAAATGGGACACTGTCGGAGTTTTTCCTCCTCCAGAGGGGCACCCGGCAGGGTTGCCCCTTGTCGCCCAGCTTGTTTGCCTTGGCCCTTGAGCCACTGGCGACCATGATTAGGGAGTCGTCCGCGGTTCGTGGCCTCCGAGTGGGCCAGCTGGAGGAGAGAATTTCCCTTTATGCTGACGACACCTTGCTTTACTTACAGGACGCAGATGCTTCTCTGCCGGCAGCTCTGCAGATCTTTGAGGAATTTGGCAGCTTCTCGGGGGTTAGGATTAACTGGTCGAAATCAGTCCTGTTCTCGCTAGACCCTAGGTCCCAGAGTGAGGCCGCTCATACCCCGCTGCTATGGGTCGAGGAGTTCAAATACCTCGGAATTGTGGTGTCGAGGGACTTACGGGACTTTCGCCGCCTCAATTTGGCCCCCCTTGACGGAAGACTCAAGGAACATTGTAGCAGATGGAGGGATTTGCCCCTCAACTTGCTCGGTCGCATAAACATATTAAAAATGATGTTTCTACCCAGATTTACATATATGTTTCGGAACTGCCCGATTTGGCTCCCTGGCTCATTCTTTAAAGAAATAGATGTTTGTATAGGCTCCTTTATCTGGAGGGGTTCCTCGCCTAGGTTGGCGAGGTCCACCTTGCAGCTTCCAGTCCGCTGTGGGGGGCTCGCGCTCCGCAGCCTACTGGTATACTATTGGGCAGCAATTCTGGTCACAGTTCATTGGTGGTTTGTGCAGTCCAGGTCAAACACGGCCACCTGTTTGGAGGCCGCTATCTTGGGCTCGCTTCGGGAGCTGGGGAACCTAGTATATCGAGGTGTAGCTGCATATCCATTTCTTCCAGGGCCCACCAAGACTACTCTCAAAATTTGGACCATTGCTCGTAAGAGATTTATGCGACCTAACTATTATTCTCCGTTTTGTCCCTTGTGGGGTAACCCCTCCCTCCCCCAATTCCGGACGATTCCTGACCCGCGCCTATGGGCTGGTTATGGCATTAAGACCCTACAGGATGTCTTTCGCTCTGGAGAGCTGCTGTCCTTCCAGGAGCTGGCTGTTCGATATGGGCTACCGGAGCGGATGTTGTTCAGGTATTATCAACTAAGGCATGCAGCTAGGGCCCAGTTTCCCTTGCCTATTAGGTTGGAGCCAGATCCTATTGAGCGATTGTTAGCACGGGAGGATCTTCGGAAAGCGCTCTCTGCTCTCTATCTTGCCCTATTAGTAGTTGACTCACCTAGGATTGACGCTCTTTGGGGTAAATGGCTGACTGATATACCTAGCCTAGACAGAGCTACGTGGGAGGAGTGTTTTGAGGATGGATCAAAACTGATGATATCCTCCAGAGATAAACTACTACAGACCAAATTTATACACCGTATTTACTATACGCCTCAGAGACTGCACGGGATATACCCGGAGAGATCCCCTAATTGCCCGAAATGTCACACTTCTGTTGGTACGTTCATTCACATGTTCTGGACCTGCCCCTTGGTGGCGGAGTTCTGGGCTAAGGTCTTTGAATGTATCAATATCCGTCTGGCGTTGTCTGTGCCCATGACGCCTGAACTGGCCCTACTTGGGATACACGATGATGATCAGAGACCCAGATACACAAAGTTATTGATATCTATGTTGTTATTTTATGCTAAAAAAGAAATTCTTAAGCAATGGTCCTCCCCTGCCCCCCCAGGGTGGACTCCTGGGACTCCTCGGTTAATGCGATCCTGCCAATGTATAAGCTGACATATGTTAGCAGAGGATGTCCCAAGAAATTTGACCGGGTCTGGCTTCCCTGGGTTCAGTAGGTTTAGAATGTTTTCTTTACTGCTTGAAAGAAAAGTCCGTATTGGATTATGCTTTTCTTGACTTTATTTTTCTTTTTTTTTTTTTATGGACATTGATATTTGTATTGCTGAAGACTATTGCTTCTCGTCATGTATTGTGTGTGGAAGATGTCTGTATATCTCTTGTTACTTGATATCTTCTAAATAAAGACCAACCTTTCTTGTAAAAAAAAAAAAAAAATGATATATTGCTCACACATGCCATGGTTATATGTGGAATTGCACCCCAAAATACATTCTGCTGCTTCTCCTGAGTACGGGGATACCACATGTGTGGGACTTTTTGGGAGCCTAGCCGCGTACGGGACCCCAAAAACCAAGCACAGCCTTCAAGGTTTCTAAGGGCATAAATTTTTGATTTCACTCCTCACTACCTATCACAGTTTCGAAGGCCATAAAATGCCAAGATAGCACAAAACCCCCCAAAATGACCCCATTTTGGAAAGTAGACACCCCAAGGAAATTGCTGAGAGGCATGTTGAGCCCATTGAATATTTTTTTTTGTCCCAAGTGATTGAATAATGACAAAAAGAAAAAAAAATGTACAAAAAGTTGTCACTAAATGATATATTGCTCAAACATGCCATGGTTATATGCGGAATTGCACCCCAAAATACATTTGGTTGCTTCTCCTGAGTACGGGGATACCACATGTGTGGGACTTTTTGAGAGCCTAGCCGCGTACGGGCCCCCGAAAACCAAGCACCGCCTTCAGGATTTCTAAGGGCACAAATTTTTGATTTCACTCCTCACTACCTATCACAGTTTTGAAGGCCATAAAATGCCAAGATAGCCCACAACCCCCACAAATGACCCCATTTTGGAAAGTAGACACCCCAAGCTATTTGCCGAGAGGCATGGTGAGTATTTTACAGCTCTCATTTGTTTTTGAAAATGAAGAAAGACATATTTTTTTTTTCTTTTTTCAAATTTTAAAACTTTGTGACAAAAAGCGAGATCTGCAAAATACTCAACATACCTCTCAGCAAATAGCTTGGGGTGTCTACTTTCCAAAATGGGGTCATTTGGGGGGGTTTTGTGCCATCTGGGCATTCCATGGTCTCCGAAACTGTGATAGGCAGTGAGGAGTAAAATCAAAAATTTACACCCATAGAAATCCTGAAGGCGGTGCTTGGATTTCGGGGTCCTGTACGCGGCTAGGCTCCCAAAATGTCTCACACATGTGGTATCCCCGTACTCAGGAGAAGCAACAGAATGTATTTTGGGGTGCAATTCCACATATAACCATGGCATGTTTGAGCAATATATAAGTTAGTGACAACTTTTTGTAAATTTTTTTTTTTTTTTGTCATTATTCAATCACTTGGGACAAAAAAAAAAAAAATATTCAATGGGCTCAACATGCCTCTCAGCAAATAGCTTGAGGTGTCTACTTTCCAAAATGGGGTCATTTGGGGGGGTTTTGAACTGTCCTGGCATTATATGCACAACATTAGGAAGCTTATGTCACACATCATCCACTCTTCTAACCACTTGAAGACAAAGCCCTTTCTGACACTTTTTGTTTACATGAAAAAAAAATTTTTTTTGCAAGAAAATTATGTTGAACCCCCAAACATTATATATATTTTTAAAGCAAAGGCCCTACAGATTAAAATAGTGGGTGTTGCATTTTTTTTTCCCACACAGTATTTGCGCAGCGATTTTTCAAACGCATTTTTTGGGGGAAAAACACACTTTTTTTATTTTTAATGCACTAAAAAACACTATATTGCCCAAATGTTTGATGAAATAAAAAAGATGATCTTAGGCCGAGTACATGGATACCAAACACGACATGCTTTAAAATTGCGCACAAACGCGCAGCGGCGAGAAACTACATTCATTTTTAAAAGCATTTAAAAGCCTTTACAGGTTACCACGTTGGATTTACAGAGGAGGTCTACTGCTAAAATTACTGCCCTCGATCTGACCTTCGCGGTGATACCTCACATGCATGATGCAATTGCTATTTACATATGACGCTAGACCGACGCTTGCGTTCGCCTTTGCGCAAGAGCAGGGGGGGACAGCGGTGCTTTTTTTTTTTTTTTATTATTATTTATTTTGCTTTTTTATTTTATTTTTAAATTGTTCCTTCCATATTTTTTTTTTTTTATCATTTTTATTGTTATCTCAGGGAATGTAAATATCCCCTATGATAGCAATAAGTAGTGACAGGTACTCTTTTTTTGAAAAAAAATGGGGGGTTAGACCCTAGATCTTTCCTCTGCCCTCAAAGCATCTGACCACACCAAGATCGGTGTGATAAAATGCTTTCCCAATTTCCCAATGGCGCTGTTTATATCCGGGGGGGGCATTCCCTCCCACTGCTTGTAAAAGCAGTCCAGAGGCTAATTAGCCACTAGGATTGCTTTTACATGAAAGCCGGCCGCTGGCTGAAAAGAATGATACCCGCAGGCATCAATCTGGTATAACCATTCAAAGTCCAGCAACATACCAGTACGTTGCTGGTCCTTGTTGGACATGTATTGTAATCTTTTTTTTCATGCAGCCTGTTGGCTGAACGAAAAAAAGAGATTGATCGGTGGGTATGCCCACCATTAGAATACCTCCCTTCATCCACCCACTTCTAATGATGGGCATATATGCCGAAGCATGGGGGCATCCTCCCGCAAAAAAGTTATGCCGCGTACACACGGTCTGACTTTTCCACGGGCAAGCCTCCGTCGGAATTTCGACCGTATATACGCGGCATTAGGGGCAAAATCGCTCCTCCGCCCCTGCTGCCCCCATGCTTCGGCATATATGCTCTTTTTTTAACTGTGGTGGTGAAATCACCTCCTACAGCGTTGTAGTCACGGCTTTATGTATCGTGGGAGCAAACGCTGTTGCTGTCAAGATAAATAAATCCGCGATGCAACTGAATGGCGTACCTGCTAAGCAAATGATGGTTAACATTAAAACAAAGTAACATTACAGTACAACAGTAAGACCTTACCATACCTGCAAAGCAAATACCAAAACAAAACCTAGTAAAAAATAAAACATTTTTTTAACGCAACCTGTGCTTAAAATATATATATGCCGAAGCATGGGGGCATCCTCCCGCAAAAAAGTTATGCTGCGTACACACGGTCGGACTTTTCCACGGGCAAGCCTTTGTCGAAATTTCGACCGTATGTACGCGGCATAAAAGGTTATGCCGCGTACACACGGTCGAACTTTTCCACGGGCAAGCCTCCGTCGGAATTTCGACCGTATATACGCGGCATTAGGAGCAAAATCGCTCCTCCGCCCCTGCTGCCCCCATGCTTCGGCATATATGCTCTTTTTTTTTAACTGTGGTGGTGAAATCACCTCCTACAGCACTGGAGTCACGGCTTTATGTATCGTGGGAGCAAACGCTGTTGCTGTCAAGATAAATAATTCCGCACTGCAGTTGAATGGCGCACCTGAAAACAAAAAATTACATACCTGAAAAGCAAGCATGATAAAACATTGCAGAATGGAATACAGTAAAAAAGAGCAGAACAATAGAGAGAAAATAGAGAGAGAGAGAGAGAACAATAAAACTACAACTATTTTTTTTTTTTTTGTGTTTTTGTTTTTTACGTTTTTTTTTTCTTTTTTACACTTTTTTTTTAAACTTTAACAACTGTAATGGTTCGAGTCTCTCAAAATGTAATGGCATCTTGGGAGACCCTGTGTAAGTGTGTCCTAGTCTGTGAAATGCTGTACCCTGCGCTAAAACTTCACTTTTGAGTGGTAGCGTTCAAAACATTCACCAAGGCAAAGACCAGGTTTGTCAGGACAGAGTGGACAATAATAACGGGTGTCACGCCTAAATCCGCGCTTGCTACAGACACGACATCTTTTTTGGGGGGTTCGTTGGGTAGGGGTACTCGGGAGGAGATGCGTATAATGCCTCTCATGCAGCCGGCTTACTGCATTTGGTAGGGGATGGTGAGGTGCAGAACCGCCTGGATACAGGTGTTCTGTGACTATCTCATTCTGGAATTTTAGAAGAGATAAAGTCCCGCCTGAAGCTCTGTATAGCACATGAGCGTTCAGCAAAGCCAATTGAAATAAGGATAGAGACACTTTTTTGTACCAGCGTCTCGCCTTACGGTCAATTAGATACGGCGCCATCAACTGGCCGTTGAGGTCCACCCCTCCCATATTTTTGTTATATTCGTGGACACAGAGGGGTTTCTCCACAACACCAGTCGCCGTACGAATTTGGACTGTCGTGTCTGCATGAAGGGAGGTAAGAAGGAAAACATTCTTATTGTCCCTCCACTTCATAGCGAGCAAGTTATTACACTTTACGCAGGCTCTCTCCCCCAGCCTAAGACAGGCATCTACAAGCCGCTGGGGAAAGCCCCGGCGATTAGGTCGCACGGTGCCACATGCTCCAATCTGATGATCAAACAAGTGACTAAACAGTGGCACACTCGTGTAATAATTGTCCACATACAAGTGGTACCCCTTTCCGAATAAGGGTGACACCAAGTTCCACACTATCTTGCCAGCGTTCCCTATGTAATCCGGGCAGTTGACCGGCTCAACCTGACTATCTTTTCCCTCATAAACCATAAAGCTCCATACATAGCCTGTTGCCCTGTCACAGCACTTATAGAGCTTGACCCCGTATCTGGCACGCTTGCTGGGAAGGTACTGCTTGAAAGCCAAGCGGCCAGAAAATTTAATCAGGGACTCATCAACACAGACAGCTTGATCGGGAATAAACAAGGCTGCAAAACGTTCGTTGAAGTGGTTTATGAGGGGCCGAATTTTATAGAGCCGGTCGTATTCAGGGTCCCCACGTGGACGACAAAGTTCATTGTCGTTGAAGTGCATGAACCGCAAAATCTGCTCGTATCGTTTCCTGGGCATGGAGGCAGAGAACACGGGCATGTGGTCAATTGGGTGCGTGGACCAATAAGCACGCAATGACGGGAATTTATGTGTGCCCATGTTGAGGGAAAGGCCCAGAAAGGTCTTAAATTCGGAAACCGTAATTGGTTTCCAATCTTTGGCAATGGAAGGCAACTGGGGATTAGCGGCGATGAATTGACCAGCATATAAATTACTCTGGTCCACAATAGATCTATAGAGATCTTCCGTGAAAAACAGCGAATAATAATCGATTGGCATAAAATCAGCTGTTTCCACCTGAATACCGGGTTGGGCAGTGAATGGGGGAAGTACGGGTTCTGCAGAAGTGGTGGGGACCCAATCAGGATAGGCGAATTCTGCAGGAAGCTTACTATGGGCACGACGGGCCTGCCTTTGTCTTCTTATTGGTGGCAGCGGGACACTACTTGTGCTTGCCACCTCGCCAGCTTGAACTGCACTTATGGGACTCACCACGTCACCACGTGATACTGCAGTGCTGGATCTACGCCCAGGCTGTACTAGGCCGCTGGTGCTTGCCAATTCACCAGAAGGAATAGCGGCGCTAGTACTCCTCTGCTCCATGATACGAGAGCCCTGCGGTTCTTGCTCCTCAACAACCTCAGAAGATCGGGATCGGGTACGCCTGACCTTGGCAGGGACCTCAACTTCGTCATCAGAGCTATCTGACGTGGGGCCGCTGACGTCACTGTCTTCTACGGGAAGATATTCTGAGCCTGAATCTGACAGATACGTGACCTCCTCTTCACTATCTGTCATGCTCAGAATCTCGTAGGCCTCTTTACTAGTGTACCTTCGACTTGCCATTTTGGGCTCTAAATTTAGGGGTACACTAGTAAGATTCACAGGAAAAAAAAGCACCCGACTGTCGTCAGCAAATATATCAAATGCTACAAAAAAAACTGTTAGCGGTCGCAGGGATCAGGACTGTCTCTGCGAACGCTGCAGTTATGTGTTTTGTGTTTGGTAAGTGACAGTGATCAATCGATACTGCACTTGGGTGGGCTGGGCGGAGGGGCTAAACGCAGGTGCTAGCAGGTATCTGGGCTGATCCCGCTAACACTGCGTTTTTGGGAACCCTAAACCGCTGGGGACGCTAGTATAGATCTGATCAGATACTATACCACTAAGGGAGGTGTATGCTTTGCACGTGGGTGTTAGCGTTACTGGCACTAACCTAACTCTGCCTGGGGCGACGCAGACCCTCTCTGGTGCTAAAACCTAATTGATCTCACCCGCCGGGCGATCAAGTGGTTAAACCTTTATTGGGTTATATACGGCGGGTGCCCTGATGCTATAAAAAGCAAACTAACCAACCAGCGTCACCCGTAACCTTTATATGGTGATCACCGGTGAAAGGGTTAACTAGGGGCAATCAGGGGGTTAAAACCTTTATTAGGTTAAATATGGGGGTAACCGACGCTATATAAAAACCTGACGGGTTACCTAAATAACTAACTAACTGGGTAACCAGTGTCACCAGTGACGCTTATACGGTGATCACTGGTGAAAGGGTTAACTCTAGGGGCAATCAGGGGGTTAAAATAATATATGGGGGTATCTGACGCTAATAAAAACCTGCGGCGAACCTAAAAATAATTAACTGGCTATCTAGGGCACCACCGGCACTAAATACAGCGATCGAAAATACGACGCTGGCGTTAGGGGGTGAAAGGGTTACCTGGGGGGCGATCAAGGGGTTAAACCTTTATATGGGGGGGTTAGGGGGCTACCCTGGACCTAAAGGGGCCTAATCCTAACTGCCCTGCAACTTTTTACTATCACAGATGACACTAAAAGCAGTGATCAGTAAAATAAATGTTCACTGCAATCAGTGACACTGTGATTGGGGGGTGATCTGGGGGTGACTGGGGGGGTGAAATGTGTGCCTATGTGTACCTACCTGTCAGTGGACTGTTGGTGCACTAACCTGCTTCCTCTCTCCTCGGCGCCGGAATCGAAAAGACCGCCGCGAGGGAGATGACATCACTTCCTCCTGCCTGTGTTTACATCACATGGCAGAGGAAGCATTTTCATTGGCCGGGAGCGATCGCGAGGGGGTGGCCGAAATCGAATGGTCACCCCCTCATCTCCGAACGCTCCCCAACGATTAACGGCCGCTCACTGTATAGGAGGGGGGTCCAATCGGACCCCCCAACTATACAAAGGCGATCACGTATGCTCTACGTGATTGTGCCTGTCGGTGCCATTCTGCCGACGTATATATACAGTGAGCGGTCGTTAAGTGGTTAATACAATTAATTACTGTTTTAAAGTTTCATAAACAATAAATCCTGGATAATGACCAGATGAAACGAATAAATGCTAAATAGATACAATAAAAAATTAGAGCACTAATACAACCCTATTGGGCCCAACTAAGAAAGCAACCGGCCTTGGGAGGGACACCCAAAGAGTAGAAGAATTCCCTAACCCCCAGCACCCCTAAAGGGATCACACTGTTCCGGCGGAGAGAACTCCCCGCCCCCAAATGACCCTAATCCCCGGCCAAAAAGGTAATTTTGTCATAAATGTCAAACCCAATAGGTAAAAACATGATAAGTTTATCTATAACTTGTATGATAATAATAATAATAAAAAAAAAAATGTTGGAGATAAGTTCCTCTCGTGTCATTTCCAGGTATCCTCAGAACAGAGGATAGTAAAGGAGAGGTAAAAAAAAGGGGATAGAAATAGAGAAGGAAAAGAGAAGAGACATGAGAAGGCCGGGGGGGGGGGGGGTAGTACATGTCTATATTAATGCTTAGAGAGGGAGAGATCCAGTGAGACACTCTTAGAGATAGAGATCCCTACATATTTAGCCCATGGATCCCAGGTTCTTTCAAACTGTAGGGTTGTGTCATTTAAAATGCTGACTACCGTATATACTCGAGTATAAGCCAAGTTTTTCAGCCCTTTTTTTGGGCTGAAAGTGACCCCCTCGGCTTATACTCGAGTCAGTACCTGAGTCCATTGCAGAATCCGACCTCACCGTGCCTATTGCAGAATCCGATCTGGTCCATAACATATAAGGATGGCGGCCGTGCAGTGTTAAAAACTTGCGCTCCTCCTTGTGCTGTTCCGTGATAGACGGAACACTCGGCTTCCCAGCAAACACTGTGTTCAGTGTTCCGCCTATCAGGGATGCCCTCCCAGCAAACACTGTGTTCAGTGTTCCGCCTATCAGGGATGCCCTCTCGAGAGGACGAGAGGGCATCCCTGATAGGCGGAACACTGAACACAGTGTTTGCTGGGAATCCGAGTGTTCCGCCTATCACGGAACACTCGGACTGTTATGGACTCCGGTACACGGATCGGATTCTGCAATGGGCACGGTGAGGTCAGATTCTGCAATGGACTTCATTTTCTCTGCGGTGACACTTCCCAGGGGTCAGGCCCAGAACAAATGTGCACTTAAAGAAATTGGACATCATTCAGCAAAGACACAGACAAAGACTGGCAGTCGATCTTGGAGTGGTAAGTCTGTAAGGTACAGTGGCAGAGAATACATTTTTACATTGGCCAAGTACATTTTTATTTGTATGATTTTTAGGAAAACTTGCACTAGTTATTTTTCAAGTTAGGATGGTATTTTCGGCTTACAGTAGCTGCTGCATTTTTGTGGTAAAATTAGGTCCTCGGCTTATACTCGGGTCGGCTTATACTCAAGTATATACGGTAATTTTTCTTGGGCCATTTTCCAGGATATTTTTCTTCTAACGTCCGATAGGAAGGGCTTAGGTTTCTTCCAAGCTTTAGCCACTGTAAGCTTGACACCTGTGAGTATGAAGTGGATCAATTTTTGTGTGTATTTAGAAATAAGAGGTAAATGGGAATTAAGAAGAGCAACAGAAATGGACCTGGGAACCTGACAACCAGTCACCTTAAATATCATGTTAAAGACTTTGTTCCAGAAGGAACGTATCCTAGGACATTCCCACCAAGTATGAACCATTGACATTAATAGTTGACAGCCTCTGAAGCAAGTTGGATTTGCAGTTGGATATATGGCTGCAAGTTTAGTGGGGGTCAAATACCACCTGGTTAGAACCTTAATATTAGCTTCCATCAGGGAAACATTAAGAATTCCCCTGAAAGACTTTGAGCAGGCCTAATGCCAGGTCTCCAGATCCCAGCTGCAATGGAGATCGTTTTCCCACGCTTCCATATAAGAAGATTTTGCTGTAGGGTGAGTGAGGCACGAGTAGATCACAGAAATGCCTCCCTTTTGCTCCATGGCTTGTTCACACCATATCTCAAATTTTGTGAACTGGATGGGGAGCGGTTTATCCTTCCAAATTTAATGTCGGAATTTCAAAATTGTATCATAGTGGCTTCTTTCAGAGTCTGGGAGTTTCAGCTTTTTGACGCAGTAGTTAAGGCTTAAGGACTTTTCCGCTCTAAAGAAGTGTCCTATACGATATAGTCCCTTGTCCACCCACCATTGGAATGCTTTACTATCTATGCCTGGAGGGAAGTCTGGATTGTTAAATAGGTGTGTTAGGGGCCGTACTGTGGAAATGAGGGCCGGATGATTTCTGAGGCTGTCCCAAAGTGCACAGGGTTGGGACAGAGAGGGGGCCAGTATGGGCGGTCTTTTTTTTGGTGGACACCATAATAGATAATCTAGGGATAGATGGGGTACTTCCTGTTGTTCAATATTGATCCAGTCTGGTTTTTCGGGCTTTGAGTAAATTATGGAGAGTTGTGCTATTCTAGCGGCTATATATTTGTGCAAACCAAGAAGGCCCAGTCCTTCCTTGCTTTTATGAAGGAACAAGGTGTGTTTGGGTACTCGGTAGCCAGAGGTACCCCATGTATGTTTGAGTATTTTGCTCTGGAGTTTTTTCAAGTGGAGTTTATTAACTGGAATGGGGAGAGATCTAAAAAAATATAGAATTCTTGGGAGCAAAGTCATTTTGATTGAATTGATCCTCCCCAACCAGGAGGGTTCGTGTTTGGACCAGGTTTTAAGGTCATTTTCTCATTTCATGTATAGAGTTGGATAATTGTTTGTATATAAAGTTTCTATGTAGGCTGTAAGTGTTATACCTAGATATTTGATGGAGTTGTCGTTCCAATCAAACTTGAACGACTGTTTTAATAGGGCTACAGTTGGTGGGGGGAGCAAAACATTAACCACTTAAGGACCGCCGCACGACGAAGTACGTCGATAGAATGGCACGGACAGGCACAAGGGCGTACAGGTACGTCCCCTTCAAGAACCTGTCCGTCGGTCAAGCGCCGTCGGCGGCGCGCTCGTGACCCGGTCCGAAGCTCCAAGACCGCGCCCGCGGGACCCGCGGACCCGATCGCCGCCAGTGTCCCGCGATTGGGTCATAGAGCTGAAGAATGGGGAGAGGTAAGTGTAAACAAACCTTTCCCCGTTCTTCCTAGTGGCAGTGTCACTGATCGTCTGTTCCCTGTCATAGGGAAGCCACGCCCCCCTTCAGTTAGAATCACTCATTAGGTCACCCTTAACCCCTACAGCGCCACCTAGAGGTTAAACCCTTCACTGCCAGTGTAATTTTCACAGTAATCAGTGCATTTTTATAGCACTGATCGCTGTAAAAATGACAATGGTCCCAAAAATGTGTCAAAAGTGTCCGATGTGTCCGCCATAATGTCGCAGTTACGATAAAAATCGCTGATCGCCGCCATTACTAGTAAAAAAAAAATATTAATAAAAATGCCATAAAACTACCCCCTATTTTGTAGATACTATAACTTTTGCGCAAACCAATCAATAAACGCTTATTGGGATTTTTTTTTTTACCAAAAATATGTAGAAGAATACGTATCGGCCTAAACTGAGGAAAAAATTAAAAAAAATTATATATTTTTTGGGGATATTTATTATAACTCTATTTTTGTTTATAGCGCAAAAAATAAAAACCGCAGAGGTAATCAAATACCACCAAAAGAAAGCTCTATTTGTGGGAAAAAAGGACGTCAATTTTGTTTGAGAGCCACGTCGCACGACCGCGCAATTGTCAGTTAAAGCGACGCAGTGCCGAATCGCAAAAGTGGCCTGGTCTTTAACCAAAATGGTTCTGGGCTGAAGTGGTTAAGGGCCTGATATTTTAGAAAAGCTATTTAGGACCTGACAGATGTTGGGGAGGGAGGTTAACGGTGAAGTCACAAATAGGAGGAGATCATCTGCAAAGAGTCCGCATTTGTGGGTTTGATCTCCACAGGTTACCCCTTTAATATTTGGATTGTGACGAATGGCTATTGCCAAAGTCTCTATAGCAATGGCGAATATGAGAGGGGAAAGCGGACATCCCTGCCTCGTCCCCGGAGCTATGTTTATAGTTTTTTTTCCTCCTTTTTCATTGTTTTTTTCATTTACTTTTCTTGTTTGAGGTTTTGCGGTGGACTAGGAACTAGGAACTATGATTTCCATTGTACATGACCAAACAAGACTGCTCCAATTATCCTTTTATTTTACAGATACATTGTGGGCCTTATTTAAAAAAGTTTTTTTTAGAAAAAGGATTTACTCTGTGTTAAAGATTCTTCCTCTTTTTTCCCCAGTCTGGCATTTAGGAATAAACGTAAACTCTAAGGCCCCATGCACACGAGACGCCGGTGCAAACTCTGCTGAACACACGTTTTTAAAGGCTAAAACCGGCGTTTAAAAACGCCCGTTTTACCGTGTTTTATCGTGTTTGCGTCTATAGGCGTTTAGTTAAGAAACATCATAAGACCCTCCCTAAGCTCAAAAAACAGTATTATTTAACCATTTCAGCCATTTTGGGAGACCAGCAGCTGAGAGAGCAGCAGTGTACTTGTATTTAGCGTATCATTTGCCACATCATCTGCCACAAGCTGTGGATTGTCCACTTGCCACGTCACCTGATACGTCACCTGCCACAAGTTGTAAATTGTCCACCTGCCACATCACCTGGCCAAAAGTTGTGGATTGTCCACTTGCCACATCACCTGGCCATGTCACCTGCCACAAGTTGTGGAATGTTCACTTGCCACGTCACCTGGCCACGTCACCTGCTACAACTTGTGCATTGTCCACTGGCCACGTCACCTGCCACGTCACCTGCCACAAGTTGTGGATTGTCCACTTGCCACGTCACCTGGCCACGTCACCTGCCACAATTTGTGGATTTCCACCTGCCACGTCACCTGGCAAGATCACCTGCCACAAGTTGTGGATTGTGAAAGTAAATATACTGCGCTGTCTACAATAATACTGTGTGAAGTGAACAACCTCCCTTGCGGCAAGATATATTCACTAGAAGATTGCTGCAACTTAAAAGTGAGACACACACTAATATACAAATCAAAAAGAATAAAGCTGCGCAAAAAATGTAAAGTGCCACTCGTAATATATCGAGTGGAAATATACAAAAATTGATTACAAGTTTACAGGCAACTAGCTTGTTATTGGTCTAAATCAACACTAAACCAATTAAAAAATGTTATAAAGTCTTGTTAAATTATGAGGTGATGAATCCTAAACAGTCGTGCGTGTTGTCAAGATGCTCCTTATTAGCTATAAGTGACTTCACACTTGAGACACCCAATGAAAGGTGCTTGACTTTGATAGAATAGAGTTCCTCCACCAAGGATAATCTCTGCCGCTTACCAGAACCCCTGATCCCAACAGAGATCAGTACAAACGGACGGCTGTTACCCCTGCCAGGGTCTCTGGATAAAACAATCAGCTAGTCTCCTGGATTTTACGCCCGAACTTACCAAAATGTCACGATGATGTATTACCATATGGAAAGAAAGGCCACCATAGCGTGAATCCGATAAAATTCAAGATTTATTAAAATTAAAAATACACTTACAGTTAGTAGCATATAAATAATGGGCATGTGGTATAATGTAGCCGGCCGGCTAAAACAGCCCATTCCTTCCGGGACTCGTGTGTAATGGTGACGTCAGCACGCCGCTCCTCCCTACGCCGTTTCGTCACAGATGACGTCCTGGGGCACGGGCGGCGTGCTGACCCACCGCCAATTATACTGTTCCATACACAGGGACCGCCCTAATCTGACCTCTCTGTGTTTATACCGCAAAATTCGCCATTTTACCTATGGGCAAATTTGCCCAATCTCTAGACTTGCAGATTAAAAGGATCGTATCCCCATGTTGGCCATACTGAATAATGTATATAAATGAATAGCCATATCTCTCACTCATTGATTAGTATATGGAATTAAAATAAGATAAAAATTTAATTGATTATGCAGCTCCGGAATGTGTATGCAGACTGGTGGTGTCTCATACCACATCACAGAGGTGTCTAAAACAATTAGTGCTGACAGTCTCTCGTCAGCAACGAGACAATTATTATGAGCACCTCAACCCATCGAGTCTGATGCAAAGTAAATAACATGCCTCAAAACCTCATCTGGGAAAAGAGGGCCAACTTGTGGTCAGATTAGCAATTGCTAGCAGGCCCTGAAAATAGGCCTCTTCACAATGCTAGAAATCCAAACCTATTTTAAATTAAATATCTTTCAAAATTTAAAATAAATGTTTGAATATTTTAACCCACTGCGAGCCCGCATATGGGTCGAAGAATTGGAACATTTGGTAAAATTTAGTTTTTAGAAACTAAAATGAAATTAAAATTACAACATATCTATGAGGAAGTAATTTGCCTTAATGTAAGGGTCCCATCCAACATAAAGTTAGTAGAGATTGAATCTCCTAGGGTTCCCCACCACTGAACATGGAGGATCACCACAAGTAACAGTTGGTTGCCCCTACAATGGGAACTCGAGTGATCAGCTACAAAAAGCAATCCCACCCACCATCAACATCAGAAGACGGTTATTTGTTGTTCTCCCCAAATTTAGGCCCAACCCACTCATAGTAGTATATTTATGGCCACCCACCTTTCCTTTTAGTGGGGTTGTTGCACCGTAACAGCCAAGAGATCAGATCAAGTTCACATATCTCACATATAAATGGAAAATTATGGTATTAAACTATAATCAGAGTAATCTGCATCCATCGGCAAGGCTTTCTCAAGCATTGTCGATGAATGCATTCACATCTATGTCGATGTTCAAACCATAGGGGGTATAACACCGAACCCTATAAATCCACGACATTTCCATCCTGGATATCTCCTTCACCAGTGGGGGCTATATCTATACCTAGAAAAATAGTACTTGCTGGATTGCGTTTGTGATGCAGGTCATAGTGCCTGGAGACTGAGTGATCCTTAAATCCACTCTTAATATTTGCAATATGCTTTCCTAAACGCACATGCATAGATCTTTTAGTCCTGCCTATGTACTGCATACCACAGGGACATTCCAGGAGGTATACCATGCCTGTAGAGCTACAAGTCACAAAGGACTCTATTTTGTGTTCTCTGGAGGTACTTGTTGATCTGAATGAGATTGTTTTTTTTTTTACTTAATTTTATTCAATGTGCAGACCTGACATCTGCGACACTGATAATACCCCGAAATGTTCTGGAAAAAATATACTTTTTTTGGGGGAGGATCCACCACATTAGGTGCTAACCTATCTCTCAATGAGGGGACACCTCTGAAAATGACCTCCGGAGCCACCGGCAAAAATGTGTTTATAATATGATCAGACTTCAATAAGTGCCAGTGCTTCTGTAAGATCTTTTTCACTAGGTAGTGTTGGGTGGAATAAGTTGTAATAAGAGGTATAACTGGTTTGGTGTGATTTTTCTTAGTTTTCCTATCCAATAGGACTGACCTGTCGATTTGTTCGACCTCTTTTATTGTCGCCTCCAAAGAGCTGGCATCATATCCCTTGTCTATCAGTCTATTTTTTAGGATATTAGACTGAAAGAAATAGTCGGATATATCCGAACAGTTTCGCCTCATTCTTAAGAACTGGCTCTTCGGAACTGAATTGAGCCATGAATCTTTATGGCAACTACCTAAAGGGATATAGGCATTCCGATCAGTTTGCTTAAAAAATGAGATTGTCTTGAAATCGGCACCCTCTTTTGTTACTGTGAGGTCCAGGAAATTGATTCTTTCTTGGCTTGCCTCATGGACAAAGCGTATCCCCCTATCATTGAGCTTGATCTTAGCAAAAAAATCATCCAACTGGGTGGCCGTCCCCTCCCATAGGAGGAGGACGTCATCAATGTACCTAGCCCAAAATGTGAGATAGGGATTCCGGTCATCTATTGTGGAACTCTATTCTATCAAAGTCAAGCACTTTTCATTGGGTGTCTCAAGTGTGAAGTCACTTATAGCTAATAAGGAGCATCTTGACAACACGCACGGCTGTTTAGGATTCATCACCTCATAATTTAACAAGACTTTATAACATTTTTTAATTGGTTTAGTGTTGATTTAGACCAATAACAGGCTAGTTGCCTGTAAACTTGTAATCAATTTTTGTATATTTCCACTCGATATATTGCGAATGGCACGTTACATTTTTTGCGCAGCTTTATTCTTTTTGACAAGTTGTGGATTGTCCACTTGCCACAAGTTGTGGATTGTCTACAGTGTAATGTAAGGCCCCATGCACACGAGACGCCGGTGCAAACTCTGCTGAACACACGTTTTTAAAGGCTAAAACCGGCGTTTAAAAACGCCCGTTTTGCCGCGATTTTAGCGGCGTTTTACCGCGTTTGCGTCTATAGGCGTTTAGTTAAGAAACATCATAAGACCCTCCCTAAGCTCAAAAAACATTATTATTTAACCATTTCAGACATTTTGGGAGACCAGCAGCTGAGAGAGCAGCAGTGTACTTGTATTTAGCGTATCACTTGCCACATCATCTGCCACAAGCTGTGGATTGTCCACTTGCCACGTCACCTGATACGTCACCTGGCCACGTCACCTGCCACAAGTTGTGAATTGTCCACTTGCCACGTCACCTGCCACGTCACCTGGCCACAAGTTGTGGATTGTCCACTTGCCACATCACCTGGCCACGTCACCTGGCCATGTCACCTGCCACGTCACCTGCCACAAGTTGTGGAATGTTCACCTGCCACGTCACCTGGCCACGTCACCTGGCCACGTCACCTGGCCACGTCACCTGGCCACGTCACCTGCCACGTCACCTGCCACAAGTTGTGAATTGTCCACTTGCCACGTCACCTGCCATGTCACCTGCCACAAGTTGTGGAATGTTCACTTGCCACGTCACCTGGCCACGTCACCTGGCCACGTCACCTGGCCACGTCACCTGCCACAAGTTGTGCATTGTCCACTTGCCACGTCACCTGGCCACGTCACCTGCCACGTCACCTGCCACAAGTTGTGAATTGTCCACTTGCCACGTCACCTGCCATGTCACCTGGCCACGTCACATGCCATGTCACCTGGCCACGTCACATGCCATGTCACCTGACCACGTCACCAGCCACAAGTTGTGGATTGTCCACTTGCCACGTCACCTGCCACATCACCTGCCATGTCACCTGGCCACGTCACATTCCACTTCACCTGGCCACGTCACCTGCCACAATTTGTGGATTGTCCACCTGCCACGTCACCTGGCCACGTCACCTGCCACAAGTTGTGACTTGTCCACTTGCCACGTCACCTGCCACGTCACCTGCCACAATTTGTGGATTGTCCACCTGCCACGTCACCTGCCATGTCACCTGGCCACGTCACCTGGCCACGTTACCTGCCACAATTTGTGGATTTCCACCTGCCACGTCACCTGGCAACATCACCTGCCACAAGTTGTGGATTGTCCACTTGCCACGTCACCTGCCACAAGTTGTGGATTGTCTACAGTGCAATGCAAGCAATTTCAGTTTTTTTTCATATTTTTTTGATGGTTTTTCATCATTTGCCATCATTTTTGAGATTTCTAATGTAAAAAAATAGGTCACCTTTAAAAACGCTAATAAACGAAATCGCGGCAAAACGCCGGTACCCGCGTTTTGCCACGTTTAGCGGCGTTTTGCGTCTGAAACGTGGAAAACTTTTGCGTCTGAACCCATTTTTTTGCTTCTGGAAAAACGAGGTTAAACGCAACTGCCTAAAAACGGCAATAAACGAGACTGTGTGCATGGACACATAGGATAACATTGAATGGGTTCAGGAGCAGTTGAAAAAAGTGTCCAACTGCCTCTGAACGCGCGTTTAACAGCAAATAACAGCGTTTCGTGTGCATGGGACCTAAGCAATTACATTTTTTTTTATATTTTTTTAATGTTTTTTCTTCATTTGCCATAATTTTTGAGATTTTTAATGTAAAAAAATAGGTCACCTTTAAAAACGCTTATAAACAAAAACGCCGGTACCGCGTTTTGCCGCGTTTAGCCGCGTTTTGCATCTGAAACGTGGAAAACTTTTGCGTCTGAACCTATTTTTTTGCTTCTGTAAAAAACGAGGTTAAACGCAACTGCCTAAAAACGGAAATAAACGAGACTGTGTGCATGGACACATAGGATAACATTGAATGTGTTCAGGAACAGTTGAAAAAAGTGTCCAACTGCCTCTGAACACGTGTTTAACAGCGTCTCGTGTGCATGGGGCCTAAAGCCTTGTACACACGATCGGATATCCTATGAATTCTAATCCGATGGTTTTGTCCATCGGAAATCCGATAAAGCTGACTTCCATCAGTCTTGCCTACACACCATCAGTCAAAAAACCAACCGTTCCAAACGCGGTGACGTAAAACACTCCGATGAGCTGAGAAAAATTAAGTTCAATGCTTCTGAGCATGCGTTGACTTGATTCTGAGCATGCGTGGGTTTTTTATCCGATGGACTTGCCCATAGACGATCGGAATTTTCTATCGGTTTTTGATCCATCGGAAAAATTTAAAACATGTTCTATTTTTTAAAACCGATGGAAAAAAGACCAATGGGTCCCATACACGATCGGTTTGTCCGATGAAAAAAGTCCATCGGACTGTTTTCATCGGTAAAACCGATCGTGTATACAGGGCTTAAGGCTCCATGTACACTGAAGCTCATAAACGGCCGTTTTTGGGAGTTTGGACATTTTTTTTAAACATCCCATAAACCCCCCTCTATGTTATCCTATGTGTCCATGTTTTCTGAACGCCCTAAAATCGCGTTCAGGAGTCGTTTTTCTGACCACAAAAACGCTAAAAAAACTCCAAACGCTCATAAACGGTGATAAATGTCGAAAAACGTGGCTCACCAGCGTTTTTTTTAACGTTTTTGATCCATTGAAAAAAATAAATGCTGAAAAACGCTAAATAACGCTTTTGCAAAAACGTTAAAAAAACGTTGAAAGGCTCACTGCAAAGCTACTGGCATTTTTATAACGTTATTTTAACGTCATGGAGCCTACTTCTGCTGATTTGCAGCACAGACAGTCCTTTTTTCAGACACTTTAATAAGCACAATCCCATGTCAACTTTTGTCATGTTCACTTTGCTGCTTGAATGAGCTCTGAATAATTATCCCTGCACAATCTCGATGCTATAACCTCTCCACTTATGGGATAGAAAAAAGGGAGGAAGAAAAGGGCTTCTGTAAACAATTGGGTTTGTTTTTCCTTCAGAAATATTGGATGGCCACTGCAAACATAAAAGATTTCCTGTGTTACATGAATTTTGATTGATGTAAAAAATAAATAAAAAATATATATATATATATATAAAGATGTAAAACAAATACTACTTGCCTACCTGGCCAATTCTGATATTTCTCTCATATATGTAAAAATCAATGTTTTTTTGCTGGAAAATTGCTTAGAACCCCTAAACATTATGTATAATTTTTTTAGCAGAGACCCTAGGGCAGTGATGGCGAACCTTGGCACCCCAGATGTTTTGGAACTACATTTCCCATGATGCTCATGCACTCTGCAGTGTAGTTGAGCATCAAGGGAATTGTAGTTCCAAAATATCTGGGTTGCCAAGGTTCGCTATCACTGCCCTAGGAAATAAAATGACTGTTGTTGCAATTTTTTATGTCACACAGTATTTGCGCAGCAATTTTTTGGGCAAAAAAAACTTTCATGAATTAAAAGAAGAAACACAATATCTACCCCAATTTTTTTGTATAATGTGAAAGATGATGTTACGCCAAGTAAATAGATACCTAACATGTCACGCTATAATGGCTTTTATATGTGAGGAAATCGCCAGCTGAAAAAAAAAGAGATCTGAATGATGCCTTCATTCAGATATCTCCTCTCAAAGTCCAGGACGTCATATGACGCCTACAAGCGGCAAGTGGTTAATGACGCTTTGTGCAACTAAAGGCTCCTGTATGACATTCCCAAAAAAGTCCAAAATCCAGTTACTATGTGATTTACAAGCCTCATCAACTAAATAAATAACTTCCCTGACTGAAACAAATCCTCCTTTTTCGTGTCTCGCATGTTTCCCTTCCCAGACACTGCAGCTCACAGCAGGAGTGTTTCAGAAACAGATGCAGTGCTGTCAGTCCAGAAATCAGTGGGTAGGACTAGGTGTAAATAGGTGCTGAGTGACAAGCTACAGGCTTGTGAATTCATGGTGAAAATGCTGATAACCACATCCCCTGCAACATTTTTTTATTGCATTTTAAGAAGACACAACTCACATGAGTGGTCAGCTCTGCTCTGAATTCAGGACCAGTGGAGCATCATTACCACACTATCAAAGGAAACTGTGCTGTGGCCTTTCCTGGCAGGATCAATAGGTATATATGAGATTTCCCAGAAGGAAAACTGTAATGCCGGGTACACACGATCGGATTTTCTGTCGGAAAAACCTTGGATGGTTTTTCCGACGGAATTCTGCTCAAGCTTGGCTTGCATACACACGGTCACACAAAAGTTCTCTGAACTTTCGACTGTCAAGAATGCAGTGACGTATAACACTACGACAAGCCGAGAAAATGAAGTTCAATGCTTCCGAGCATGCGTCGGAATTTTGTGCGTCGGAATTGCTACAGACGATCGGAATTTCCGATGGGAATTTTTTCCTTCGAAAAATTTGAGAACCAGCTCTCAATCTTTTGTTGGCGGAAATTCTAACAGCAAAAGTCCGATGGAGCATACACACTGTCGGAATTTCCGTTCAAAAGCTCACATCGGACTTTTCTTGTCGGAATTTCCGATCGTGTGTACTGCAAAGTCCACTAAAAGGGTTAATTGCTTGTTTTATCTGGGAGAGAAATATCACTTACTTTATATATACCTTGATCTGGCCCCCTCCAGCACTCTCCTCCTTCACTCCAAGCTCCAGTCTGTGGGCGGAGCCTCAGAGTCATCATGTACCATATAAGGACATTAACCCTGTATGGTACATTGAGGAGGCAGGAGTGCGACCAGAGCTGGTTGCAACTTAAAAGATAGCTGTGTGAGACTGGTCGCAGTGTTGAAGGAAGCCTGCTGGAGTGAGGTATTTCGTTTTTACTGCCCCCGGACTAAACAAGCAATCAACCAATACAGTGCAGGAGGGGGGGCACTGCAAGGTTGATTTTATTTTTGCTTTTTATTACTTTGCTGGAGTTGGGCTTTAAATGCTGCTGCACATATTATTTTAATAGGCAGACGTAGCTCTACTTTAATTCATCATTAATTGTAATATTTTTAATGTAGGCAAAGTAAGTAGTGGAATCTTGAGATCAACCTCTTGCACTCCCCTGTACAGCAGAGCTCAGGCTGAGAGAAGAAGCAGCACAAAGAGCCCTGTTATATGTTCTATCTACAGTGCTTGCTCATGTGCTGATAAAGTACATGCTGGTAGGAGGAGAGAACAGAGAGATGGGCTCATCAGTATGTTGTTCCTCCTTTCATTGTACAGTCATAGGGGACAAGACCCGCAAGTGTTAACTGCAGGAAAATAAAAAATAGGTCTCCTGCTCTGCCAAACAGGGCTGAGCTGTGTTAATCTCAGAACTGAATGGACAGATATACAAATCCTTTGGCAGGAAAAACAGCTCCCTTATGTCTATTTCATCCGTGTAAAAATTGTGCTTGTGTAGCAATGATATCTGGATTTTCTGAAAATAAAAGTGGAGTTTGTCTTTAACAGAAATAGAAACAGATCAACCAACAGGCAGAAAGAAATGAGGAGGGATTATTGGGAAAGCAGATGAAAAAAAAAAAAAACCTCCCTGGCTGAAAAAGTTCATATTACAGCTATTTCAAATCCGGCAACTTGAATGGTTCTGTGTGCTTATATCTCTTGCCAAGTATATTATCATAAATGCTGTATTTTGTATTTTCTTTTAAATGGGTTCTATAAAATAAAGTATAAAAGTATTTTCTCTCCTTTTGATGTACTTAAGTAGCTCCAAAATCAAAGACATTGCTGATACTTCAAAGATTGTGACCGTTTTTGTACAACCAGCATGCCTTGCTGGGGCTTAGCTAAACACAATATTTAATAGTCATTAAGCACTTCTAGCACTCTGTAACCTAGTTTCTCATATGTGTCACCTGGGCAAGATCCCATCAGTTGTCCCCATGACAGCCCTATGTAGTTCATGTCAGTGCTGCAGATGGCCCATTACTTACATATTCAGCACAAGACTTTGTGACCTTGAACATTTCAAGATTTTAAACCTTCATGGACATAAAATGTCATCTACAATGAATTTGCAGATTTGAGTTTTTAAAATGCAAAATTGTGATTTATGGCTTCCGTAAAACCTTTTCCTATCCACGTTGCCAAGATTTATATTGGTGCACTATTTACCTCTAAGGCAGGGGTGTCCAATCAGTGGCCCGGGGGCCACATATGGCCCTCAGAGCCCTCTGATGTGGCCCCCGACCTCCTGCTCTGGAATAGCGTTTTGGCATAAGGCGATGCTTCATGTAAAGCCAACTCCTGTCACAGGTGGCGTGATACCAAATGCACTCTGTCTGGGACAGCAACAACTGGCGATACTTGAATGGAAGACTGTTATTAAAGGTACGTTTAATACTAAAATCACAGTGTATATAAGGGCATATCTGTTCTGCAGTGGTTACTGGGCTGCTTTCAAATTGATTCACAGGTGCAGCGCAGAACACTTGCGGGTTACCTGCACTGAGCCATAGACTTCTGTTACTACCTGTGGGTTGGTCCACTTCAGAAAGTGCACCACACCTGCAGGATATAATAGAAGTCTATGGCAAAGTGCAGTAACCCGCAGGAAAGCCACAGGTGCACTGCGTTGCACCCTTGGTGTGGGTATACTGCAGCACATCAGTGTGAAAGCAGCCTTGGGCCCCTTTGACATGATCAGTCTGACCCAATTGGACCCTTCATTCACCTCTATTGAGCCACAGATGTAAACAGACTTGTGGCCGTTTACACCTACCTCTAATTCGATCCACAAAAAAAAACAGAAGGGGGATCCGTGCCCTTCCATCTGGGAAGATCGGATTGGAGGGCCAGTAGAGTAGAGTGGACATTGGCCTGTTATCTGCCCGCTCCGCTCATTGTGGCGCGCAACCGATTACCAAGTCACTTAAGTGGCCCTCGCTCTTCAAAAGGTTGGGCACCCCTGCTCTAAGGCCTTTCACACTTATGCTTTTTCCTGAGCTATTAGTAAGTTCCCTTATTGAACCATGTTTCATGCATATTTAGGGTGCAACATTAAACATGGTTGCATATCTTGGTTCAATGGTAAGGTGCATCTTTCTGGGGAATTGTGTATATTTTTGAAATTCGCACATTATCAAGGTCCAGGTACGATGAATGGAAGTAAGAATAATTCCCATTTGCCACTGCAATAACGGGGCTATGCATAGCATGGTGGGAATCCCTCCTCTCTTCCCCCCCCACTGTAGATCAGCAAGCACTTCCACCAGCCAGGTCTATACCTTCATACAGACCTGAAGCTAGGGGAATACATTGCAAGAGCATGTGAATTGTACCCACGAAACACTAATTGTAGATGCAATGCTCTGCAGGCTGCTTTGAAAAAAGTAGTAAATTACATTGATCATGAGATCAATTTAGCCTTTGAGAATGTGCATTATTTTCTCCTTTTTCTGTTTCTACACACATAAATAGATTGGCAGTCATCAAAGTGAACCTGTACCCAGACTAAGGAAATGTAAATATTTACATACTCTTAACAAGCCGTATAAGAGCCTTAAAAAAAAACTCTACTGATGCCTGTAGCTGCAGGTACTGTGAAGTAGTTAATCCTCAGAGATCACAACAAAAAATATGGAGTTGGGTTTTAATTGCTTTCCAACCATTTACAGCACCTTCTCATCTATTAGAAAGCTGACTAGAAGTCCAAGCTGCCAGAGAAAATAAGGGGAGGGGAGAGGTTATACTAGTGTTTGTGAATCTTGATTGTGATTTTCTCCACAATGCTTAAAACTAAAGAGGTGAACTCGTTTTAATATGCTTATTTTGATTATTCAGAATATGTACGTACTTTAATGTGCATAGAGTGCGCATAGGTACACAGTAAGGACTTATGATCTGCTGTAAATTACAGGTGGTCAAGGAATATTTTCCTATTTGTAGGAATACTTTCTCCTAATAAGTGTACTTTACCTTTTATCTCTGTGCTTTGCCACCAGTATTCATTATTGGTCTCTAAATCTTGGCTCCATTCTGAGTAACGTTTCCAATGGGCTGTAGTTGTAGCAAAATGAAATAGGTTTGATTTTGACACTCCAAGCCATTATGTCTTGGAGTGTGCAATAGAGGTGACCTCAGCATCTTTCCTCTATTTGTTTAGCCTGTGTTGGATGATTGGCAGTAAGGTAACTCCCTGTGTCAAGGCTATTGAGTGATTAATGAGCAAATTATCCGGTTTTATATGACTACAGTGTGTCATTTGTTACCATTTTGAGGTTCTATAGAGTTTCTGTCACTTAAGCTACCTAATTGGCCAAACTCCAGGAATTAACAAGCATTTTACTTTTGCAGTGCAAGGGTAGATTTTGTTAATGTCTAGGGCAGGGATATGCAATTAGCGGACCTCCAGCTGTTGCAAAACTACAAGTCCCATCATGCCTCTGCCTCTGGGTGTCATGCTTGCTGCTGTCAGAGTCTTGCTATGTCTCATGGGACTTGTAGTTTGGCAACAGCTGGAGGTCCGCTAATTGCATATCCCTGGTCTAGGGTATAGGGAAAGGCTGTTACCCCCCACTCAGGCTGGCTCCAGTGCTCTCCTCCTCTCCCTCCGATGCTCCAGGTTGTGGGTGGTCTTTTACCATCAACACATACAATGCATGGCTTTGGAGGAGGAGGCAGGAGTGCAACTGCTGCTGGGAGTGCCCTAGAGAGGAGGCTTTGCAGGACCGGTCACACCACTGGAGGGACCCCTTTTCCTAGGCAAAACTATAATCCTTTCTGTGTTGGTGAAGGGGTGTTGGGTGGGGGTGTAGAGTAGAGCACTGCATGTTATGTTTTTTTTGTTTTTTCTGCTTGGATTTTGGGTTTAAAGTGACTTTTGCCTTTCTTTGCTGTGCTAGACAACTAACCTGTGCATAGAGACTACTGTAAGCTCTTTTTTCTCTCATGCCACAACACTCTGTGAATAGCTTACTAGGGATCGTTTTTTAGATGTATAGAGCTGGAGGTCTCACAAACATGCCCGCATGCAAGGGAATACAATGCCTGAATACAATAGCATCATATATCCTTTCTCGATTGGTTAGATATTGTTTTATTTTTCTCTGTTGGCTGGTGGGTCACTGTGCTATAAAATTTTAGCACTCCAGGATTGCGGTGGCTGTGTACAATATGTCTGCATAAAAGCTGTAACCTCATCTCTTTAATGTCATCATCAGCTGTGATAGGAGAAAGAATGCAATAAAGCTCTTACAACAGCCTCTATGCATTGATGCTTTTAGATGGGATAGCAAAATGAATGGTAAGGGTCACTTTAAATAAGGAGCAAGAGAGCAGTGAGCTGTCATCTAATTTTGGAAGATGATTTTATGGTGCTTTCACAAATTCTAATATACATTTGTGTGTGTGTGTATCACATACTGGCCAGTTTTCTGCTGAACTGTATCTTTATTCTGATGCCTTGACTACTTCTTTAAAGTACCTAGCTCATTATATCAGTTTGCTGATTTAAGTACCTTCTGCATTAAATGGTATTGTAACAACAGGGGTTGGAGCAGCAGGAGCTGCAGTCTTTACCTACAGTTAGTAATGTAAAGGAACATAATTGTGAAACTATTTAAAACTGTAACTAGGACAATGAATATGCCGCAAGGTTCCAGACTTTGCATTACGTGTTATATATTTTAGGGTGAGTACCTCTGTGGTTAATGTGAGTATATTGCCACCAAAAAGTTATTTTGTTCAAATAAATCTGAGGAAAGATTAGGGTTGGCAAAGCCTTAATTGGCAGCACTTTGTGTGACTGCTGAACTGGGAACTGGTAGTTTTCTGTGTATAATTTCCTAGTTATGATCGTTGCTAAAATAAAATGTAATTATATTTTTTTCTATTCAGTGTTTTGTATCTTTTAGGCTTTCACACTGCAGCTGCGGCCACATTAGCGGTAAAGTGCCGCTTGTTTTAGCGGTGTTTTAACGTCGTTTTAGTGGCGCTTTTAACCCCCGCTAGCAGCCGAAGAAAGGGTTAAAACCGTCCATGTTGCGGCGCTTCTAAAGCGCTTTTTAGGCACTTCGGAAGCGCTGCCCATGCATTCCAATAGGCAGGGGCAGTTTACTAGTGCTGTATATCAGAATGCTTCCCTGCCCTGTTACAATTGTACCTCTAAAAGTTAAGGTACCCTCTTAACCCCCCCCCCCCACACCCCCTCCCTGCTTTTGGGTGTTCTATTTATTTATTTTTATTTTTTAACCTTGCCCCAGGAGGAGGAGCAGCCTGCAGGGAACCTCTCATGACACTGGTGCATCCAGTGCAAAGATAAAATGGCTGGAGTGACGGTCTCCTCAAATGGAAGCTCTCACTCATGCACAGTTAGGAGATTTCTGATAAAAATAGTCAATCTTAACCCCTTCCCACTGCCTCCTCCTAGCCCTTTAAGGGGTTCTAAATGCCTGGAGGTGGGCATTTGAGTCGTGTGACTGCTGTCATTGGCTGTCACAGCAGTCATGTGATCTGAAAGCTCCCAATCGCAAGTACGCAGGAGCTTTCTGGTCTCTGGCAGTGACTGTGCAGGGAGCATGCAGGGCACGCGGTCTCGGCACAGAAAAGTGTTTACATATGTGTTTTTTTACATACATGTATGCAGCCTTTGGCGTTAAAGCCAACCTCTTTTAATAAAATATGTCCACAGAACAGCTTAGAGTGTGGAAAAAATTAGCATTTTTGGTTGGTGTGTTCATTGACAATTAAATGTATACCTTCTGAAGGATTACTGATTACTTTTGCCTGCAGTAGAATAAAAAATCACAATGGAACTGTAGCAATTAAGTATGTTTTTTTTCTTCTTATGTTTGCACCACTGCGTTTGTCATTTTTCCTTAAGTTCCTTAACCACTTCAATAATGGACACTTTTTCCGCCTTCCTGCCCAGGCCAATTTTCCGCTGTCGCTCTATGAATGCCAATTACTCAGTCATGCAATACTGTACTCAAATTAATTTTTTTATAATTTTTTTGAGACAATAGAGCTTTTTCTAGATGGTATTTGATCACCACTGGTGTTTTTGTTTTTATGCTATATAAACCAAAATTTGGAAAAAATAAAACTTTCTCTTATCGTCCATGGACTGACACAGCTCTAATACTGTAAACGTGTGGGTATATGTCCCTGCTTGCAGGAGAAGATCTAGGCAGAATGTTAGATGTTAGAAACATTCTAGAACAAAACCAGAGCTGAACAGCGCGCCCAGGGGGGCGGTCCCTCCGGACATAACCCTCCTACCTGCAGCCTCAGTTTTTTCTGCCTAGCAGAAGGAGAAGACGTGGCTCTCTCAGGAGCCAGTCTCCTGGAAGATTTTATTTTTAAATTTTATTCCTTGGAATTTTATTATTTTATTTTTGAGACCTTCAACCAACTGTCGGCTGGGCAACAGGTTGGGTACACTGGTATCCTCGTAGTCTTCCCTGTCCGACCATCGAGCGTGCTGATCCTCGCCTTGTGTGCGTGAGACTCAGTTCACGACATGCCCCATGACTCCAGGGGTGGCCGGGTTGCTTTTATGCTCCCGCGGTCCTCTTAAGATTGAACAGTACTTGTCTGTATCTTTCACGGTGGACCGGGCCGACAGCTACTCAGTACTACTCTGTGATAGGTCTGTCTGAAACAAGCCAGTGTGTCCCTCTGGGATGGGTAAGTAGTCTCTCCTGCTGCAGGTGAGTACATGCTGGCTGTGTTTCTTTATATGGGGGGTTTCTCCCTGTCTCCCCCCTGTTATGCTGCTCTCTGTACTGGCGCTGTGCTGTGTGGGGGTACTTGGGGGTCACTCTGGCCTGGCGGGGGGCGCTCATGTCTGTGTGCTGGGAGGGTGTTTGAAGACTTCATTGCCTGCGCCATTAGCGCTGTGTGGTGATTTTATACTGCGCTCGGCGGCCATCTTGCCGTGGATCTCTGGCGCAGTATTAATTGCGGCCAGCGGCCATTTTCTTCATTCATTTATTTCTATAGTCCCGGTGAGCCTTTTGTGTGATGTCTCTGAGGCAACAACAGGATCTCTGCACCTGTGGTTTCCCGCCATTTCCTGGGGAACGCTCTGAGCTCTGACAGGACCACGGTCTGCATTGTCAGAGTTTACCTTTTACCTGCATACTGCTTCGGCAGCACATTTAACCAGGTTGGAATGATAACAGAGAAGATTATGCGCCTCGGCGCCATAATGAAAACTTATCTTATATCTCTACACTGGATACATTCACAGTGTATGTATGGGTTATTGCAGGGCTTGACAAATTTGCTTGGAATCTAGGAGCCAGCTAAAAAAGTTAGGAGCCAGGAATGCGCCCTGTCCCGCCGAGCTTGCGTGCAGAAGCGAACGCATACGTGAGTAGCGCCCGCATATGAAAGCGGTGTTCAAACCACACGTGAGGTATCGCCGCGATCGGTAGAGCGAGAGCAATAATTCTAGCCCTAGACCTCCTCTGTAACTCAAAACATGCAACCTGTCGAATTTTTTAAACGTCGCCTATGGAGATTTTAAAGGGTAAAAGTTAGTCGCCATTCCACAAGCAGACGCAATTTTGAAGCGTGAGATGTTGGGTATCAATTTACTCAGCGTAACATTATCTTTCACAATATAAAAAAAAAAACTGGGCTAACTTTACTGTTGTCTTATTTTTTTATTAAAAAAAAGTGTATTTTTCCCCCAAAAAGTGCGTTTGTAAGACCGCTGCGCAAATACGGTGTGACAGAAAGTATTGCAACGACCGCCATTTTATTCTCTAGTTTGTTAGAATAAAAAATATATATAATGTTTGGGGGTTCTAATTAGAGGGAAGGAGATGGCAGGGAAAACAGACAGGGAAACTCCATTAGCATTGCTGGTTGTCATACCAACGGCCACCACAAGATGGCGGTAGACCACAGAAGGAAGCATAGGCCTGCAGAAGGCCGCAAAGCCGCGGCCTCAATTACCGGCCGGCGCGGCCCGACACGATCCCGCGGCACGGCGGGGGGGGGGGGGGGCACGTAGACACAGGATACCCCAGCTGTGCTGCCCCAGGCGCCAGGTCGCTAATTCTAGTCGCAATGGCGACCTGGCGCCCGGGGTTTGTCGAGCCCTGGGTTATTGATCTCTGTGTCTGCGTGGGTTTCCTCCCACGTTCCAATGCTGTGTCTTCAGTGCCATACACGATATAAACATACACAATATGTTTATACACGACTCTAAATACATTCACAGTATATGTATGTATTATACTCTCTGGGTCGGCGTGGGTGTCCTCCGGGTGCTCCGGTGTCCTCTCATGCTCTCACGGTATGTGCGCTTTGGCTCTCTGCACAGTATAAACATGTTCAATATGTTTATTGCACATGCTATAAATACTTACAGTATGTGTATGCTGTCTGCGTGGGTTTCCTCCGGGTACTCCGGTTTCCTCCCACACTCCAATGGAAATGCACAGCATAACCATGTGCAATATGTTTATTCACATGCTATCATTTCTACACGGTATCTGTGTGCTGTCTGCGTGGGTTTCTTCCGGGTGTTCCGGTTTCCTCCCTCGCTCTGACGGTATGTGCGCCTTTGGCTCTCTGCACAGTTTAAACATGTTCCATATGTTTATCACGCATACTATAATACCTATGCGGTATGTGTATGCAGTCTGAAACTTGTGCGATTTGATTATCCACATGCTAACACACCTACATGGTATGTGTGTGCAGTCTGCGTGGGTTTCACACCTTCAGCGCTATGCACATATAGACATGTTCAAAATGTTTATCACACATACTATAGTACCTACACGGTATGCGGTCTGCGTGGGTTTCATCCGGGTGCTCTGTTTTTTCCCCCGCACTCCAATGGTGTGCGCATTTTCAGCGCTATGCACAGCATAAACCTGTGCAATTTGTTTATTCGCATGCTAACATGCCTACACGGTTGTGTACGCAGTCTGCATGGCTGGTTTCCGCCTACGCCCCAATGATGTGCGCGCCTTCATCGCTGGCACAGTATAAACGTGTTTAATATGTTTATCCACACATACTAAACTACATACGCCGTATGTGGTTGTACTATGCTCTTTGGGGCTGAGGGTGTTTCCTCCCATGCTCTAATTGTGCGTTTTGACGCAATACACAGTATAAACTATGTGTTTGTACAATCAGCACTTATCAATGGAGCAGAGGCGCTAGCTTGGACTGTGCTCCCCATGCTGAGGTTAGCGTTACGCCCGGTAGTGGCTGCGTCTCTGGCGTTCCTGAAGCTCAATGATTGGGCAAAGGCCTCTGCTTCATCTATCAGTCGACCAGCAGGTGCACTGCAACTGCTTTAGCCTCTAGGGTCTCTGTGTCCGGGGTGGGTCTGCGCCACCTGTAGAGGCTGAGTTACTGGTCCTCTGACCGAGTTTCTAGGGAAGCTCTGTCAGGTTGCCTTTCTTGGCCAATAATTGAGGCACCCCGTAAGCCGGGGCCTCCCTTCTCCGATACATTGCGGGATCCCCTTGGGTTTATCATACCCATCCCGCTGCAGGACGGTCCTGTCGGCCGTGTGCATTCCAGGGGAATGGTCCTTACGTCCGGAGGTGTTTTCACCTCCTTTTCTGGAGGTGGGGCACCGGATGTGGACCTTTTGGCCTCTCGACTCACTCGCAAGATGTAGAGATTCGTGGCCAGGTCCAGGGATCCCTGGGCAGACGCGTGAGACGCGTTGGTGGCCCGTGGGGGCAGTATCGCCTGATGTATGCTTACCCTCCGCTACTGTTGTTGCCTCACCTGCTTCGCAGAGTAGTGGTCGAGGCCATTCCGGTGATCCTCATTGCTCCGGGACGGCGACATTGGTACGCCGATCTAGTTCGGCTAGTCGCAGACGTTCCTTGGTGACTGCCTATTTGGGTGGACCGTCTGTCTCATGGTGCCATACCTCATCCTGCTTTGCAGTCCTTGGCTTTGACACGGCTGTTAAAGCCAGGTGCTGAGGGACCGAGGTCTCTCGGATTCGGTCATCTCATCTATGTTGTGGCACCGACATCTTCCTCCAGAAATATCTATCACCGTACCTGGAAGGCTTACATCGCTACAGTAGGTGCCGCCGATATTGTGTCAATCTCGCCTCTTCTAGCAGCGAGATTGACACACTACAAGCTCCGTCGCGAGAGCCAGCGCCGAGCTGTCTCGTCATCGGGAAACGAAAAATTTTGTTTTTCCTTTCACAATGAGCGACACGCATTGCCGGTAGACGGAGATCCAACGTGGATTCCCGCCAATACCAGGCACTGTTTGGTATGAATCCTTAGCGGGAGCTCCACGCCAATTTTTAAATAAAAAACCGGCATGGATTCCCCCTCCAGGAGCATACCAGGCCCTTGGGTCTGGTATGGATTTGAAGGGGACTCCCCTAAGCCGAAAAATCGGCGTGGGGGGTCCCCCTCAAAGTCCAAACCAGACTCTTATCTGAGCAAACAACCTGGCAGACCGCAGGGGAAGAGGGGGGGATGAGAGAGCGCCCCCCCTCCCTCCTGAACCGTACCAGGCCGCTCTCCGATTCTTTCTTCCTTCTGCCGGGCCTCCGCTATCTTCTTCCAGCTCTTTTGCTAGCAGAGGCCCGGTCTTCCCCGTCGTCCCGTCCGGCTCTCCGTTGTCCTTCTGCCGGCCCCTCCACTATCTTCTTCCAGCTCTTTCGCTAGTGGAGGGGCCGGTCTTCCCGTCGTCTGCGTCTTCTTCCCTCTTCTCCTCCTCGATGTTGACTCGTCGCTTCCTCTCGCAGTAATGCTAAATCTTCGATCCGTAGCGATTTATATAGGCTTCTCATGACGTCACAGTCAAATGCTCCCATGACGTCACAGTCACATGCTCCGAGGCCGATCGATGAGCTGGATAATTGGTTCTCAAACTTGGCAGATGTTCCTGCTTGGATGGTAAAAGGAGAACTGCCCATTGTCTTGGCATCTCCTCTTTTCTGTCAGATCAAAGGGGTGTTGACAGCGACCAGTAACCAATCGTCTGGTCATCTTGTTTAGGGGTTGGTTGCTGGGAGGTGTCTACATTCATGACCATGTCCCAGGTACACTTTGTGATCCATATTCCCATCTCTGCATCTCTAATGTTTACAGACTGTAAAGATCCATTTTAGTGATCAGCGTGATATTTGCTTCAAAACAAGTACACACATGACAGGTCTCTGATTTTTAGTTTACCTAGGAGGAATAAGGGGTTTCAGTGGCTTCCCATATGACCTGTCATAGGGGTGTCTGGACTTGAAACGTTACAAATTATCTGAGAAAACTAAATATGTCCATATTATGGCGGTGCTATTGTTTATTTGGAAGTTATGAAACATGCTGAACTTTCATACTTTTTCCAATGCTTAAACTTTATGGGTACTAAGGAATTTACGGCCGTTATCTGCTGGTTCTCTAAATTGAGAGGGTGACAGTTTTACAACAGGCCTGGACACCCTGCCAGGCGATATTGACAGTTTTTGCAGACCTAGCTTGGTTCTGCTTTCTCTCTTGAGATAACAGCAAGCTTGAAGTATTAAGCCTATGAATTCCGGAACAGAAGGGAGGAGGGAGGGGGTTTGATTTTCTGCTGCAATGTTACACTGTTGGCTAAGCTGTCATGGCAGCCGAAAGTTTTGTCAAACAACATGGCCACTAGCTACAGTTTTTCGTGTGTCCAGTACATGATATTGTTACACCACGTACCGTCAAATCTTGGGTGAGAACCTCCTTCCCTTAGCCAGGGTATTGAAAATGGGTCGTAGAAGGGTAGTCCAGCATGACAATGACCCCAAAACACACAACCAAGGCAACAAAGGAGTGACTCAAGAAGAAGCACATTAAGATCCTGTAATGGCCTAGCCAGTCTCCAGACCTTAATCCCATAGGAAATATGTGGAGGGAGCTGAAGGTTTCAGTTACCAAACATCAGCCTCAAAACCATAATGACTTGGAGAGGATCTGCAAAGAGGAGTGGGACAAAATCCCCCCTGAGATGTGTGCAAACCTGATGAAGTTACGTGACCGTGATGCCACGCGTAGAGACGAATCTAGGAACTAGAAGTGACGCTCAGCAGACGAGCTCGCAGCTCGTGGAGTCTTTTACATTGTGTTACTGCCAAATGTGAGTACCACTGCTTTTAACGTGTTGAACAATAAATGATTTAAAAACGTACTACACTATATAGTATCTTCCCTCTTCATTTCTACTTACACAACGGCTGGCATATGAGTGCATAATCCAGAGGGAAACCCCAATTACGCCGGCATCCAGCTACTAGGAGACAACCATCCCAAACAACACACGGACCCCTATAGGAACCAGGCAAGAGGAACACAGAGCATCTTGTTTGCTACATGCTGTTACCTCTCTACCTACAGGTAAGAGGCCACCTTCACCAAAAAGTCACCACCACCGGAGTGCACCAGCACAGGAAGAGGAATACGATATTCCCATCACACAACCACCCCCCCCCCCCCCCGGCCCTCCTGCGTTCCATGCATCACTGCACTTCCTGCACAGGATAAATGAACTGCTTTCTTTTTTCACCATTCACGATTGACCAAATGAACTCTACCTGCACTTGATATAGTCGCATATACTGCAATTTTCTGTGCGATCGATTTTGCAATTTTCTGTGCGATCGCCCTGCAACATTTATAATTTAAAGATGCATGTTACAATTCACCTGGTTAACCTAGCTCGTGAGGATATTCAGAGACCTGTCGCACCGTGCACTTTTTTAACCACTTCCCACCCAAGGACGTCATATGACGTCCTGGACTTTCAGTGGGGATATCTGAATGATGCCTGCAGCTAGAGGCATCATTCAGATATCCATCTTTTCAGCCGGCGATTCTGTGCACCATAAAAACGATCATAGCGGCGGTTTCGCCGCTTGATCGTTCTTATAGGCGCCGGGAGGGGATGCCACCGCCACCCGGTGCTTCTCCGGGCTCTCCCGTGCGATCGGGGACCCGGAGAAACGATCTGCCGGCACCGGATGGAAGGCATAGAGATGACTGGTGACCAGATGGTCACCAGTCATCTCTATGACCGTCGGAGGCCCGGGCGCGATGTGATGACGTCACGCCCGGGTCCTCAAATGTAAACAAAGCCGCCATTGCGGCTGTAAGTATGAGATCAGTGAAAATTTTTTCACCGATCTCATGCTTTCTTGCCTGGAGGAGAGATGTGGGGTCTTATTGACCCCGCATCTCTCCATAAAGAGGACCTGTCACACACATTCCTATTACAAGGGATGTTTACATTCCCTGTAATAGGAATAAAAGTGATAAAAAAAATAATAAAAAAAAGTGTAAAAATAAAAAAAATTAAGTAAAATAAAAAATAAAATAATAAATATTTTTTTCTAAAACGCCCCTGTCCCCAGTAGCTCGCGCTCAGAAGCGAACACACACGCAAGTCCCGCCCACATATGTAAACGCCGTTCAAACCACACATGTGAGGTATCGCCGCGTGCGTTAAAGCGCCAGCAACAATTCTAGCACTAGACCTCCTCTGTAACTCTAAACTGGTAGCCTGTAAAAAAAATAAGCGACACCTATGGAGATTTTTAAGTACTGAAGTTTGGCGCCATTCCATGAGTGTGCGCAATTTTAAAGCGTGACATGTTAGGTATCTATTTACTCGGCATAACATAATCTTTCACATTATACAAAAAAATTTGGCTACCTTTACTGTTTTGTTATTTTTTAATTCATTAAACCGTTTTTTTCCCCAAAAAAAGGCGTTTTAAAAATTATTGCGCAAATACTGTGCGAGATAAAAAGTTGCAATGACCGCCATTTTATTCCCTAGGGTGTTTGCTAAAAAAACATATATAGTGTTTGGGGGTTCTGAGTAATTGTCTAGCAAAAAAATTATGATTTTTGCATGTAGGAGAGGAGTGCCAGAATAGGCCCGGTAAGGAAGTGGTTAAAGTGCAACATCCCCTCGGATTGATTTTATGCATCTTTTGCACTGGTTGCACGTATGCTTTGCATTTCACATTTTTGATTTCATTGTCTATGATTTACTGTCACAGTTCATTTATTTATTTTGCGACTTGCACAATCTTGATTTCTTGACACAGTGTTTAGACCTGTTGCACATTGTTTACTATTTTAGAAGATTATTTATTGTGCATGTTTCACATCTTGGAAGATCTTGCTATTTTATGTGCGTTTTGCAATAATTGTTTATTTGTATTTGTTTTATTATCTTACAGAAAGTTTTAGAAGAATTTCACTTAATTTATTTCACTAAACAGCGCAGCACCACCCCCCCCCCCCCTCTTTATACACTTAATTTCTGTGGGTATGATCTGACCCCCCCTGGTGCTTGCAGCAGTTTTATATCAATAGCTAGCCCTCTCCATAGTAGCGCAGGAATACACCCAATTTTGTAAACCTGGTGGCCAACTACAAGAAACACCTGATCTCTGTGATTGCCAACAAGGGTTTCTCCACCAAGTACTAAGTCAAATAATTATTTCACTCATTAAAATGCTAATTAATTTATAACTTTTTTTGAAATGTGTTTTTCTTGTATTTTTTTTTTTGTTGTTGTTCTGTCTCACTGTTTTTAAAATAAGCCTACCAGTAAAATTATAGCCTGATCATTTCTTTGTTAGTGGGCAAACGTAAAAAATCAGCAGGGGATCAAATACTTTTTCCCCTCACTGTAACATTAGAGTTTTGTTGAAAAAGGGGTAAATCATAAATTGTTTTTGATTGTAGTGATGAGCAAAATCAAATGAAAAGGATGAAAAATGTTTCTAGAATAAAATTCTTTGGTTTTCATTCGGGGAAACGTATTTATTGTGATGCATATGTGCATCCCATATTTAAACGTGAAATTCATAACTTTAGCATACAAACAAAAAAGATGTTGTGCTGTGTCTTTAAGAATAAATCGTGCAAATTTGACTCATTATACTTTAAAATCCAATACCAGATTGAAGCAATTTGTGTAACCCAGTGGGTAACACCACTATTTCAATAGTGCAGTAAATATATCAAGAAACATTATACATATAAACTCAGTGAGTTCAAATGCTGTTTTTGACAGAAATTAACCACTTCCATACAGGGCACTTATACACCTTCCTGCCCAGACCAATTTTCAGCTTTCAGCCCTGTCGCACTTTGAATGACAATTGCGCGGTCATGCTACACTGTACCCAAACAATATTTTTATTATTTTGTTCCCACAAATAGAGCTTTCTTTTGGTGGTATTTGATCACCTCCTGGGATTTTTATTTTCTGCTAAAAAAAATTAAAAAAGACCGAAAATTTTGAAAAAAAAAACGTTTTTTTTTGTTTCAGTTACAAAACTTTGTAAATAAGTTAGTTTTCTCCTTCACTGATGGGCAATGATGGGGCTGCACTGACGGGCACTGATAAGGTGGCACCAATGGGCACTGATGATGGGCACTAATGGGCACTGATAGGTGGTACTGATAGGCGGCACGGATGGGCACAGATAGGCGGCACGGAGGCACGGATGGGCACAGATAGGCGGCACGGATGGGCACAGTTGGCGGCATGGATAGGCGGCACAGATAGGCGACACGGATGGGCACTGATAGGCGGCATGGATGGGCACTGATAGGTGGCACGGATGGGCACTGATAGGTGGCACGGATGGGCATGGATGGGCACTGATAGGTGGCACTGATGTACTGTAATGTGTTGTACTAATGGATGCTAATCAGTGCCAAACAATAATGCCTGCCAATCTGGTGCCCATTGAGGGCACTGATTGGCATCCATCATACCTTATGGTGGGCATCCCTGGTGGTCTGGTGGTCCAGTGTGGGCATCCTCTGGGGGGGGTTGCGCTGATAATCGATCAGCACAAACCCCCCCTGTCAGAGGAGCAGCCGATCGGCTCTCCTCTACTCGCGTCTGACAGATGCGAGTGAGGAAAAGCCGATCACCGTGATTGGACACGGCTGATCACGTGGTAAAGAGTCTCCGTCAGAGACTCTTTACCTAGATCGGTGTTGCGGGGTGTCATATGACGTCCAGTCAGGATATTGAAACCACTTTGCCGCCGTCATTTTGCTATAGGGCGGGCGGCAAGTGGTTAAAGTCCAGTCAAATAAATAACCTCTGCCACTATTTAAATAAATCATTGAAGTCCAAATAAGTGAAATAAACCTTTGCGTGTAGGAGAATTCCAACACCATTCCATTCCACTTAAAGCTGTGTTTCCTCCACTTGTGATCAGTAGCAATAACTTCAGTGAATTTCATTTCCCCCACCACATGCAGCCTCTTAACAAATGGGTAGACCCCAACTTATAGGTGGTCTACAACAACATGTTTGAATCAGGGATCGTCCACCCACGGATCAGAAATTTTCAATGCTGGTCACAGCAGCAGGATGCTCCAAAAGCACTTGATAACCGCAGGGCTCATAAGTGGGGATTCACTGTCTGCACCCCAACTTTGTATGTTAGACCCTGGAGAAAAATAAACAAGCATCCCATACTGCAACCAGCGTATTTGCATAGAAGTACTGTACATCTACTCACATAGAAATGGAAAGAAATCACATGTATACAGTCTCGCAACACTGCCACCTCCGGCAGGTGTGATGACATCAGCACAGGCTCCGCCCGGCATGTTTCATCCAATGGGACATTTTCAAAGGGATGAAACATCCACACAAAAAGCCCATATGCCCATATACTCAGTCAACCCAATTTCTCTGAACCCAGGCTGTCATGGACCCAAACCCTGCAGTGACATCATCACACAACCTGAGCTCAGAGTATCGCCTCTCTGAACTATGTTTTCATGCCATTTTGTAAGCTCTGCTCAGTGCAGCAGTATAGACCACCCTGAGAAAGTCATGTGACCAGCAACACAGCGTGTCGGGCCTCAGCCAGTGACGTAATTTCCGGTTGAGGCAAAAACTGGAATTGTGGTGAGAAACTTGATGTTTATGAAGAGATACACTACTTAATGTGTGTGCATTTTTTACTACAATAAAAAGTTTTACTTGTACTATTTGGTACGCTATGAGAGTTCTCCTCTTCCTTTGAGTTACAAGCTGAGTAAAGGCAGCGAGGATCGGTCTCTTAAAGGGACCAAACATTAAGGTGAGTGGATAGTGCACCCAGTGGTGGATTGGTGGTCTGTGGACACTTAAGCACGATTATTTTAGCACCTTTTAATATTTATTTGTCACATAGTCGCTCAAAAAAGTATTTAGTCAGCCACCAGTTGTGCAAGTTCTCCCACTTAAAAAGATGAGAGAGGCCTGTAATTGTCATCATAGGTATGCCTCAGCTATGAGAGGCAAAATGTGGAAACTAATCCAGACAATCACATTGTCTGATTTGGAAAGAATTTATTTGCAAATTATGGTGGAAAATAAGTATTTGGTCAATATCAAAAGTTCATCTCAATACTTTGTTATATTTTCTTTGTTGGCAATGACAGAGGTCAAACGTTTTCTGTAAGTCTTCACAAGGTTGTCACACACTGTTGCTGGTATGTTGGCCCATTCCTCCATGCAGATCTCCTCTAGAGCAGTGATGTTTTGGGGGCTGTCGCTGGGCAACACGGACTTTCAACTCTCTCCAAGGGTTTTCTATGGGGTTGAGATCTGGAGACTGGCTAGGCCACTCCAGGACCTTGAAATGCTTCTTACGAAGCCACTCGTTGCCCGGGCGGTGTGTTTGGGAACATTGTCATGCTGAAAGACCCAGCCACGTTTCATCTTCAATGCCCTTGCTGATGGGAGGAGGTTTGCACTCAAAATCTCACAATACATGGCCCCATTCATTCTTTCATGTACACGGATCACTCGTCCTGTTCCCTTTGCAGAGAAACAACCCCGAAGCATGATGTTGACACCCCCATGCTTCACAGTAGGTACGGTGTTCTTTGGTTGCAACTCAGCATTCTCTCTCTTCCAAACACAACGAGTTGTGTTTCTACCAAACAGTTCTACTTTAGTTTCATCTGACCATATGACATTCTCGCAATCCTCTTCTGGATCATCCAAATGCTCTCTAGCAAAAATCAGACGGGCCCGGACATGTACTGACTTAAGCAGGGTGACATGTCTGGCACTGCAGGATCTGAGTCCCTGGCGGCATAGTGTGGTTCTGATTGTAGCCTTTGTTACGTTGGTCCCAGCTCTCTGCAGGTCATTCACTAGGTCCCCCCGTGTGGTTCTGGGATTTTTGCTCACCGTTCTTGTGATCATATTGACCCCACGGGGTGAGATCTTGCGTGGAGCCCCAGATCGAGGGAGATTATCAGTGGTCTTGTATGCCTTCCATTTTCTAATTATTGCTCCCACAGTTGATTTCTTCACACCAAGCTGCTTGCCTATTGCAGATTCAGTCTTCCCAGCCTGGTGCAGGTCTACAATTTTGTTTCTGGTGTCCTTCGACAGCTCTTTGGTCTTGACCATAGTGGAATTTGGAGTGTGACTGTTTGAGGTTGTGGACAGGTGTCTTTTATACTGATAACAAGTTCAAACAGGTGCCATTAATACAGGTAATGAGTTGAGGACAGAGGAGCCTCTTAAAACAGAAGAAGATACAGGTCTGTGAGAGACAGAAATCTTGCTTGTTTGTAGGTGACCAAATACTTATTTTCCACCATAATTTGCAAATAAATTATTTCCAAATCAGACAATGTGATTATCTGGATTTGTTTCCACATTTTGTCTCTCATAGTTGAGGTATACCTATGATGACAATTACAGGCCTCTCTCATCTTTTTAAGTGGGAGAACTTGCACAATTGGTGGCTGACTAAATACTTTTTTGCCCCACTGTATATGGACACTTATATCACTTGGACACTGGATGTGATGGTTTAAGGATAATTACATATTAGAAATTAGTGGTTTGTCAAATATCTTGGTGTCTCCATCACCCCATCACACAGCCTGCTATTCAAAACCAATTATATTCCTCTATTCAATAATATATCTTCACTCCTTAAGACCTGGTCAACCTTCCATATATCATTCCTTGGCAGAATCTGCGCCATTAAAATGACAATCTCCCCAAATTGCTATATTACTTCCGTTCCCTCCCCATTAACATCCCTAAATCTAAACTTGCTTCTCTCCAAAGGGAAATCAACAAATTTATATGGTTTAACAGGAAACCTAGATGCAGCTATGCACACATGCATGGACCTCAATCTATGGGTGGGATGGGACTCTCTAACCTGTGGTATTATTTTCTTGCTGCCAGACTTTCTCAATTAGCACAATGGTTCACGCCCATTCAAGATATCCCATGGAAAAAGTTTGAAGCGGCCTCAATTTCCCCTTGGTATTTACAGGGGATCCTTTGGTCCAAAACAACCTCATACAGCAAACTCTCTAAATACAACATAATTGTTGCACACTTCTACCAATTATGGCTCAAAGCCCAACATACTTTTGAACTATCTTCACTCACTCCTCCCCTTGCTTCCTTCCTAGGTGACCCGAGATTTACTCGGGCCCACGGAGATTACCACTCCTTTACCTATTGGATCAATAACAATCTTACTACACTTAAATCTCTACAAATTAAATGGGAGTTCTCCTCATTCACTGCTCTGCAAGATAAATATGGTATCCCCCCATCCGAATTTCAACACTATAACCAAATCAAAGCCTTCTATGCAGAATATTACTCTCTCTCCACCCATCCCCCTGGAACAGTCTTTGAATGGATTTGCATATCTTCTTCTAGAGATAAGGGCATCATATCCTGCCTATATAGCTATCTCAATACTTTTCATTCACCTGACAAGTCCGGTCAAATGCTCCATTGGGAATCGGACATAAATAACACCTTCACAGTGGATGAGTGGCATGGCATGTCGGATAATCTCCGTAAAAGTAACAAAGCTATCTCTTCTAGAGAGACTCCCATAAAAATATTCTCTAGATGGTATCTCACCCCATCCAAGCTCCACACCTTTTATCCCTCTATTTCCCCACACTGTTTTAGGGGTTGTTCAGAACCAGGCACTATCCTACACACATTCTGGAGCTGCAAACACCTACTTCATACATGGCGCAACGCAGTAGAAATTTTTCAAAACTTTTTAAAACAGAAGATCCCCATCTCCCCACAGATTTGCCTTTTATATGCTGATATACCTAATATTCCCATTCCTTGCATGAGACTTTTTCATACTTTATGTAGCTCCATCCAATGGATGATTGCCTCCAACTGGAGATCCAATGATCTCCCTTGGGCGCAGGTACTGGCTCGGATGGAGACGATAAAACTCTCGGAGAGAATCTATCACACTCTTCATGATACCTTCCACGTATACGAAAGGAAATGGTCTTATTGGCGTACAACATAACTTAATAATTTAGACCCTGAGGTTCCACTTACACCCTCTCACAAATTCCTGTAATCTTGACCTATATTGCCTGTTTTTTATATTAGTGACATACACCCGTGTACTATATTTATGTACCATATAACTTTGTATATAACCAATACCTTCATAAGAACTCTGTTTTCTTTTTTTATTGATTACCTTTATAAACACCCTTTGTAACTGTACATTTGAACTTCCTAATAAAATTTTGTAAACAAGAACTTAGTGGTTTGCATTAATTTAATACGTATTTTGTTCTTTGCTTTTGAAGATATACCCATATTCTATTGGTACATTTTAATGTTTGATGAATCTTCACTATTTTCACTGGATGAATATTTATATAAGCAAGTTGGTATATGTATAGTGTGTAGTAGATATACTTATAATTTGCAGGGTTGGTAATCTCTTAAAGGGGCAGCACACCATTTATTTATGTTATAGTTTAGACTGTCTACTACCGAATTACGAGAGGAAGGACCCATGATATCATCAGACCTGCCAAGTATGGGGTATGGTGAAGGAGGGGTTTAAAAAAATAGGATTTTTATAACAGCTTACCTGTAAAATCCTTTTCTTGGAGTACATCACGGGACACAGAGCGACATAGTCATTACTAATGGGTTATATAGTTACCGTCAGGTGCTGGCACTGGCAACTTCCAAAACCGGAAGTACCCTCCCCTATATAAGCCCCTCCCATCCGGGAGCACCTCAGTTTTGTAGCAAAGCAATAAGTGTCCCCAAAGAGGGGCGGGAGCTCTGTGTCCCGTGATGTACTCCAAGAAAAGGATTTTACAGGTAAGCTGTTATAAAAATCCTATTTTCTTTCTCGTACATCACGGGACACAGAGCGACATAGTCATTACTAATGGGATGTCCTAAAGCAATGCCAAATGAGGGGGGGGATACACCATATATAAGCTGAGCGCTATCAGACATGAGGATCTTTTGCGGCCTGCAACACACTGCGCCCAAAGGCGACATCCTCCTGACTTCTAACGTCCACCTGGTAGAACCTAGTAAACGTGTGTACTGAAGACCATGTTGCGGCCTTACAGACTTGAGCCAGGGAGGCCTGGTGATGCACTGCCCATGAAGTTCCAACTGCTCTCGTGGAGTGCGCCCTAACTTTGAACGGAGGCGGTCTACTTCTCAAGCTATAGGCTTGTATTATGACCTGTCGAATCCACTTGGCTAAAGTAGATTTTGACGCTGCCTGACCCTTTCTGGGGCCTTCCGGCAGAATAAACAAAGTATCCGTTCTGCGAATCTGAGCAGTGGCTTTTAGATAAGCTTTAACTGCTCTTACTACATCCAAAGAATGCAATAACTTTTCCTCTACCGAAGTAGGCTTGGGGAAAAAAGAAGGAAGAACCACATCTTGGTTCAAATGAAAACTCGATACCACCTTAGGAAGAAAGGCTGGATGAGGACGTAACACTACTCTGTCCTTATGGATAACCAGATATGGCTCCTTACAGGACATAGCTGCTAATTCCGATACTCTTTTAGCCGAACAAATGGCTACTAGAAAAATCAATTTCCTGGTGAGAAGCACTAAGGAAATATGCTGTAATGGTTCAAATGGTTGTTTCTGTAGAACCGACAGAACCAAGTTTAGATCCCATGGACATATGGGAATATTAACCGGAGGACTAATACGCATCACTCCTTGTATAAAGGCTTTGACTAGTGAATGCGAAGCCAAGGGCCTTTGAAAAAATATTGACAAGGCCGAAATCTGACCTTTGATAGTACTCAAGGCAAGCTTCCTATCTACAGCCCATTGTAGGAAGTCCAGAATTCTACCTATTACATATTTACGTGGATGCCATTTCCTGGCCTCACACCAGGCGATGTACGCCTTCCAGATTCTATAGTAGATCTGCCTGGATACCGGTTTCCTGGCATTGATCATGGTAGACACCACAGCATTAGAGAGCCCTCTCCTTTTTAGAATGTGGGCTTCAATAGCCAGGCCGTCAAACCTAGGGCTGGTAAGGAAGGGTGGTATATCGGTCCCTGCGAAAGCAGGTCCGGACGATGTGGGAGGGTCCAAGGACTCCCCACAGACATTTTTACAATCTCCGCGTACCATGCTCTTCGGGGCCACGCTGGAGCCACCAGAATCACTGGTTTCTTTTCTACCCTGATTCTGCGGAGTAATCGAGGTAACAATTGTGGCGGTGGGAATGCATATATCAGCTTGAACTGATCCCAAGGGAACACTAGGGCATCCGAGCCGCACGCTAGGGGATCCCTTGTCCAAGAGACAAACCTGTCCACTTTCGTGTTGAACCTGGATGCTAGCAGATCTACATCCGGTGTTCCCCACCGCTGACATATTGTCCGGAAAACCTCGGGATGAAGGGACCATTCCCCTGGGCATAATTGTTGGCGACTTAGAAAGTCCGCCTTCCAATTCTCCACCCCTGGAATGAATACCGCAGATATGGCTGGGACATATCTTTCTGCCCATCTCAGGATGTAATTTACTTCCCTTTGGGCTGCACGACTCCTGGTGCCCCCCTGACGATTGATATATGCCACTGCTGTGGCATTGTCTGACTGAACTCTGACAGGGGACCCTTGGAGTTTGGATGTCCATGCTACTAGGGCATACCGGGCTGCTCGTATCTCTAAGAGATTGATGGGCAGGGCCTTTTCCGCATCCGACCATCTGCCCTGGAGAGACCATTGCTCCAGTACTGCTCCCCAGCCTAAAAGGCTGGCATCTGTAGTGACCACCTTCCAAGAAATCGGACTGAAGGATTTCCCTCTTTCCAGATTCCGGGGAACCAACCACCAACGGAGGCTTCTGCGAACGGAAGGGGACAAGGACATTGGTACGTCCAGAGCCTGAACTTTTTTGTTCCAGGCTGACAGTATGGCCCTTTGCAACTTCCTTGAATGGAATTGACCGTAGGGTACTGCTTCGAATGATGCCACCATTTTTCCCAGCAGCCTCATGCACAGGCGTATGGATGGCTGTCTTTTTGAACCCACTAAGTGGATCAAATCTCTCAAAGACGACCCCTTTTCTCGAGGCAAGAAAATTTTTCTCTGGTCTGAATCCAGCCTTAGCCCCAAGTATTCCAGACTTTTGACTGGTTTTAGGGCTGACTTGTCTCGGTTGATAATCCAACCGTGATATTCCAGATACTTGATTGTCTCGTGAACAACCACTTCTAGTTTTTCCACTGAGTGGTCTATCAGCAACAAGTCGTCTAGATATGCCATTATCGTTACACCTCGTGTTCTTAGATTGGCCAATAATGGGGCCAGAATTTTTGTGAACACTCTTGGTGCTGTGGCCAGACCGAAGGGTAAGGCTCTGAACTGAAAATGGCGCCCTTCTATCGCAAAGCGTAGAAATTTTTGGTGGGCTGGAAAGATGGGGATGTGCAAATACGCATCTTTGATGTCGATCGAGGCTAACCATTCCTCCCCTTGTAGGGCAGTGGCTACCGATCGGATCGACTCCATCCGGAAAGTCCTGATATGTAGGAATTTGTTTAGCCCTTTTAGATTTAATATGGGCCTCACGTCCCCGTTTGGCTTCGGAACTGTAAAGAGGTTTGAGTAAAACCCGAACCCCCATTCTTCCAGGGGGACCTCTATAATTACTGCTTGAAGCAATAATTGTTCCAGTGCCAACAGGAGGGATCCTCTCTTCTGGGGATCCCTTGGCACGTTCGACCTTATAAAGCGGGAAGGAGGGGAGTTTTTTAACTCCAATTTGTATCCCAGATTTACTGCGGAGAGCACCCATCTGTCTCGGATCGTGTCCCGCCAGGTTTCTGTGAACAACTGAAGTCTTCCCCCCACCCGATTGGGTGGGGGCAACCCTTCATGCATTTGACTTTGGGGGAGGTTTTGTACCTCTCCTGCTCCAGGGCTTCTTGTTACCCTGCAACTGTCCCTGATTTTTACCTCCGGGATTTGACCGGGGAGGCCGTCGGAACTGTTTCACAGCCGATGTCCTAGGGACTGGAGAAGCCGGCCTCTTAAAAGAGGGACCTCTAACTCTATTTTTGACCGGCAAGAGTGTACTTTTACCGCTGGAAATTCTCTGGATATACTTGTCCAGGTCTTCCCCGAATAAGCGCTCCCCATGAAATGGGAAGCTGACCAGCAATTTTTTACAGGGAGCTTCAGCAGACCAGTTTTTGAGCCATAGAAGCCTGCGCATATGTACTACAGACAGCGTAAGGCGGGAGGCCTGATGGATTGAATCCTTTATAGCGTCCACCGCAAAGCATAAGGCTCTAGGTAGATCAGCTAGAGCAAGAGCCTGCTGATCTGGCACGTCCCTTAAGACCTGTTTCAACTGATCCTTCACTGCTTGGCAGACCCCTATAGCTGCCACTGCTGGTTGTGTCACCAATCCTGCTGTAGAAAAAGCAGATTTCAATAAGGACTCCAATTTTTTATCTATTGGGTCCTTGAACATTTGGACATTTTCCACCGGACATGTCAGTGATTTATTCATACAAGAGATGGCTGCGTCCACTGTAGGGACCTTCCATTTTCTGACGAACTTATCCTCCATAGGATAGACCACCGGAAATCTCTTGGGGGGAGTAAATATTTTGTCAGGATGCTCCCAATCCTGGTAAATGAGCCCCTCCAGTAAAGGATGGATCGGAAAAGAACAAACAGTCTGGGGAGCTTTTAGCGACCCCAACGAGGAGACAGAAGAGGAGGATGGCTCCGCAAGTGGCATTTTAAATGCTGATCGGACCATATTAGTCAGGGACTGCACCCATAACCTCTCAGCATGTGATGCTGAGAACGGCTCCTCCACTGTTGATTCCTCTACAACTGAATCAACCTCATCCTGATCCCCCTCAGGTAGGTCGTTCTCTGTATGGGACTGTTGCTCTGTTAACAGGCACTCTGAGGGAGGAGACGGAGATCGAGCGCTTTTCTCCTGTGACAGGGAAGCAGCAATTAGTGCTGACAATCTCTCTTCCAGCCCTCCCAGAGCTGAGGAAAAAACCTCCTCTGTTACATACACAGGAGCAGGTGAACTGGGGACAGCCACAGTACCAGGTACTCCTGGGGGTGCCCTACGGTCACTAACCTCTGATTCTTCAGGGGAGACTGGTGCAGCCAAAGCATGCCCAAGATCCTCAGAGCCCGATGGAGACCCCCTATTTCTCCTGGAATTTCTAGTCCCGGAGTTTTTAGACGGCATATTCCTAAGCCACAAAGCTGAGGTATTCCAGCCGAAAATACACCAGTTACTGATAATAGTCTAGCATAAATGCTGCTATAATAAACAGTTGGTGTCTACTAATGTGCCTTTCTAGGGGATGCCTGTATCAACCGCTTGCTGTATGCCTTTAAATGTTGCCAGCTCTGTCTCTGTACTTCATAGCCAGCTTACTGCAATAATGTGGCTTTTTAAAAACCTGCTGGGACGCCCGCACATGCGCAGAAGCGCTGCGGCGCGCACAGAGCGTCATCCCCCAGGCCCTGCCCCTTTTTCCGGCCACCTCTATATATAGAGGCGCGTGCACGCGCACGCGCGCGGCCACGTGCGCCTCGGCGCTAATTTTCAAACATGGAAACCAGGGACAGGAGCCAGGGCCCCCTTTGCCGCAGGCCGGGGGATAGACGAACACTGCAACATGGCAGAGGAAACAGTTTCCTGTAGGAGAACTCACCAGCTGCCTGGACTTTGCTCTCTGAGAAGAAACTAGTCCATATGACAAGAAAAACATTCCACAGCGGCCTCTAGTGGACAAACACAGGTACCGCAGTTTAATATACTAAACATATATAAAAAAAACATTCTTTTTATTTATTTATTTTTTTCTTGACCACCATTAAAAATTATTACATTTTTTTAGTAGTTACAGGCATGCACAGATATTAGCGGGAATACCGTTAGGTAACAGACAGAAAGACAAATTAGGCTTGGGGGTCCCCCAATAGAACCAAGTTCCTGGGGGCCCCCACTTACCTGTTCCCCGCCGCAGGACTTTGTTTGGTCCACAAAAGCCCAAACTTCACCTATCACGGCAGGCATTGTAATCAAACCTTCAGGGACCGGGTTCCCAAGGATTCCACTCCCCTGGACCTGTATAGCACCCTGCACAGAAAACATCTTGGTCGTGGGTATGACCAGAGCTCTGGATCCCAGGGTCCAGCTCTCCTAAGAGAAGCATTACAGGCAGAACCTTGCTCTTCTCTGCAAGGCCCGGGTACCGACCGTTTAGCTATGAAGCTTTTTTGGTCGGATCCGGAATAGCTTACTGAGGCCCAAAAGAACCTGTACGCAAGCTCAGTGAAAAACACATGTTTCTTCTTGGCCAACACCTTAGACACTGGCAAAAAACTGAGGTGCTCCCGGATGGGAGGGGCTTATATAGGGGAGGGTACTTCCGGTTTTGGAAGTTGCCAGTGCCAGCACCTGACGGTAACTATATAACCCATTAGTAATGACTATGTCGCTCTGTGTCCCGTGATGTACGAGAAAGAAAATTAGTTCTGCAAAAATAATTAGCATTGCAACATATTTTTCGTATTATTATTATTCAGGCGTTCCTGTTTAGGAGTCTGTTTTTCTTTTTTGTCCCGATACTGTATAAGGGAAGATTTATCCATTTATTCACCCAGAATTCTTATAAGGTAGTTATCAGCTGACAGTATCCCAGAAAGATATTAAATCTGCTATACTTCACTTATCATGGATGACAAGTGATTTGTTAAAGATGCATTTGCTCTTTTTCAAGGTTCCAATTGACCTGTTTAATAAAAACTCACAGCATAGTACCATCTGTCTTGCCATTTCCAGGAGACTGACTTTTTAAAAAGCTATATAGTTTGACCTTAAAGCTGCAGTGCTGACCACAAGCTGCTTTCCCTGCAAAGGCCACTGCACTCTTTAGTGTGATAACAAATTTATTTGTAGAAGAACTCCACTATTCTGTTTGTCTTCAAAGCAACTCCATCAGTGAAAGAAGTTAAAGGAAATCTATGGTCACAGCATACAGTTTTATTTTAAAATATAAGCATTGTAATAGTAATACAAACAATAGTTATTTTTGACAATCCAATATAACCTTACATGAAAAATATTCCATATTGTGAGTTCTGCCTGTCTGCTGGCCATCTCTTTCCACGACTTGCTTGGTTCCCTACATGCTTTGCAGCCTCTACTCTGCTGTTTTCTTTCAATTTATAAGGACTACATATCCCATGATACCTTGCTGCCTGCAAGCAGTGATTCCTGTAATGACTACACCTGCTAAAACCTCTTCTCTCAGCATCTCTGTTCAGAAGGCAGACTCTGTGACACAGCAGTGCCTACTCACAGGGCATAGTGGATCAATAAATGTGTGGAGATCTTCACAAAATGTTTTCTTCACACAAGTTTTGATTCAAGATGTGGAAATTAATGTATGATTTTATGTGTTGACCATAGATGCGCTTAACCAGCAACTCCTGAAGAGTTTGAACTTCCTCTGGTGGGTGATGTGCTAAATCTTCACTTTTCGGCAGCGCTATAGGCCCTTCTATTTTCAAACACTATCAGTTGTTGCTGATAGTGTGCTCCCCACTACATGCAGTGGTTTCACCCTCTGAAGCAGCGACCACTGCTCTGCAAGAGTGTGAATAATGAACAGGTCGCCCACCAAATACAGGGGTGGCTGGCTTTTCCAGCTAGTGACAGGGTCATTTTATACTGATCACATTGTATAACCATGGTACAGTTTCAGGAAAAAACACCTGTTGGTAACATAGAAACATAGAAAAGTGACGGCAGAAAAAAGACCGAGTGGTCCTTAGAGTCTACTGTTTTCTTTGTTTGTTTTTATACAGGTTCTGTAATTTTTTTTTCCATTTAACTTTTTTGTCTGAGTACAGATCTGTGTTGGTCCCAAGCATGTTTGAAGCCGTTGGCTGGCTTACTAGCTCTGCTAGAAGTTTATTCCAAACATCAACTACCCTTTCAGTAAAATATTACTTTCTAAGATTCGTTTTGAACTTTCCTCCAGTTAGTTTGAGGTCATATCCATGTGTTCTTGATTTTGGTTTCATATTGAAAAAAAAAGCCTTCCTGAACCTTATTCACCCCCTTGATGTATTTAAAGGTTTCAATCATTTCCCTTCTTTCCTCCAGACTGTACATATTAAGTTCCTGAAGTCGCTTTCGATACTGTATGTTTTATCCCCCAGGCCTTTCACCATTTTTGTTACCCCGTCTCTGGACTGGTTCTATATTATCAGTATATTTTTGTATGTGAGGTCTCGAGAACTGGACACAGTATTCTAAATGAGGTCTCACTAAAGATATATATAGGGGAATCAGGACCTCCTTATTCATGCTGGTGATCCCTCTAGTGATGTATCCTAGAATTCTATTTGCTTTCCCCACTGCCTGGTCACAATGTTTGCTCATTTTGCAATCATCCGAAATCTTTTTCCTCTGTACTGCTGGCCAACACTATACCCCCAATGTTGTACTCTCTCAAGGGATTCTTGTTCTTAGTGATCCTATGCCTCTGATAATAACACACCCTTTCTTAGGATAACCATAGCTGACATTGGTGAAGACAGACCGAACCATAGCATTCCTCCAGCTGGCTCCCAATGATACTAGAGCATGATGGGCACAAGTAAAACATTATTCTGGCAGTCTGATTTAGGTCGGCCAGTTTACATATTACCAGCTAGTGAAGCTTCAGGAAACATTGGTTGAAAACCTGCAGTTAGAGAACATGAAAATCAGGGGTATATTCTCTGTATAGGAAACCCGTCTTAGGTACTTAATCATGTGAAATAAGGAGTAAAATAAACATGTGCTTTATAAAGTGCTATGGTGAATATTATTTTTTAGTCTATATAAGCATCCTTGTGTTCCTATGCTTGAAAGATATTGAATAACACAGTGCTTTCAATTCTGTTGAAATTTGGATACAGAAGAAAGTCCTCAGTTATTTGTCTCTCTTCAAAAGCAAGCACTTCTTGAGCTTTCTCTAAACAGATATTGTACTCAAAATTGATACTTCACATTCAGGGGAATACAAGTTGGTTGAAACTGTTTTAGGTGATTCTTCAATTTCAGTTGGCACAAGACCAAGTTTGGGTGAACATTCACGTGAGCACGAGATGATCATTGCCTGATCAGACCAATAATCAATGTGTGTGTTAACAGACAACTCTACATAACCCAGGCCATCCAAAATATTTTTTGATGCCAAAGATAAAGCCAGAACAGGTGGTCCTTGTACCGCCCTTGATCTCCATTGACATATTCATCTTCTGCCTACTGATGTGTGGTTGTTTTTATTCCGTAATCTGTTTTAAAAAAAAGTATATCTTTTGATGGTCACACAATTTTGTATAACTGCTCTGAGTAACCTATGACTCGTTAAACATGTAACTGAAGCCATTTTATGTTTGGTTTTTTTGGATACTGTGGAAGGGTCAACACCTCTATTTGGGTGTTTATTGCTGTCTGTGTCCCCACTGGGGGAGATTTACCATTTCCATTTCTATTTGTGATGATTGTCACTAGGACATAAATTGAAGAATAAACTGACATTTTGAGTAGTTACTAGGCCAGTGGTTGTTGGGAGGTCTTCAAAGATGCCCTTTGTTCCAGTGACAATTTAGAGAATATTTTCCTTACTTTGGAGAGATCTCCTTTTCCTTCCTGCTGTAAAGGATGTGAAGGAATATCTCCCCAATAAAAAAGACAGCAAAAAACCTTTGGGTGCCTTCTTTTTTTATATATCTATTAGCAGCTCTCAGTATTCTTCAGAGAGTCACAAAATTTGTGTATGCTTAGCTATAAAAGTTTTCTATTTGCACACTTATTTATATTTATTCAGGATGACTCTTGGCTTTGATATAAGGTCATTTTAAGGGGGCATTGCCATAATACCTGACTTCCTGCTGTGATAATACATGCTCTATCCTTAGTGGGCTAACTGTAACATGTAATAGAGCTCTGTAGTTAAGAAATATAATTTAGGCTAAGCTCACATCCAGGATCATTCAAATGGAGACAATGTTTACAGAATTGGGTATTTCTTTATCGTACATCACGGGACACAGAGCCTAGTAATTACTAAGTGGGTTATATTCCACTTTCAGGTGCTGGACACTGGTGTAATCCATTAGACAGAAAGTTTCCTCCCTATATAACCCCTCCCATACTGGGAGCACCTCAGTTTTTTCGCCAGTGTCTAAGGTGTTGGTCACGGGTGAAGATGTGCTCTGAGGAGCTGCACTGGAGGGATCCATGTTGGATTTAAATAGCCTTCATAAAGACCTGATCCATCCAAAGTACCATTGAGGCCAAAGTGGATGGTACCTGGGGCCTCGTATCCAAAGCACAAGGTTTTTGCCTGTAATACCTCTCTTCGGAGGGCTGGATCCTGGGTTCCAGTACTTTGGTTATAACCACATACCAAAGATTTTCTGGCAGGATGCGGTACAGGTCCAGGGGAGTGGAAACCATGTCTAGGATCCCGGTCCCTGAAGGTCTGTTGACTTAACCCGCCGTGATGGGTGAAGATTGGGTCTGTCTGTGCTCAGCAGTATCCTGCAGCGGGGATAAGGTAAGTGAAGACAATCCTAGGTAAATACCTTAAAGGAGTAGTAAAGTTACATGTTTTTTCACCTTAATGCATCCTATGCATTAAGGTGAAAAAACATTCGACAATACCGCCCCCCCCCGAGCCCCCGTTTTTCTTACCTGGCCCCTCGAAAGTCCCATGCTCGTCCCCGTCATCCTCTTCGTTTTTCTGCCTGGCCGCCGATTGGCTACACTGGATAGATTGAAAGCAGCGCAGCCATTGGCTGGCGCTGCTGTCAATCACATCCAATGACGCGGCACGCCGGGGGGCGGGGCCGAGTGATACAGTCGGCGGCTATGGCCGCCGCTGTATCACGGGAGCGCGCCCGCAATCACTCCACACCATGCGAGCTCACTCGCATTAAGGTGTGGAGTCCTTGCGGGGAGGAGCCAAGACAGCCGCCGAGGGACCCCAGAAGACCAGGATCGGGGCCACTGTGTGCAAAACGAGCTGCACAGTGGAGGTAAGTATAACATGTTTGTTATTTTTAAGCAAAAAAAAAAAAAGGTATAGTGCTCCTTTAAGGATTATCTTCCATGAGTAGCTGCATGTCTTATCTGTTTTCCGCCACTAGAGGCAGTAAAGAGACATACCTGGTGTTTCACTTACCATGCTCTCCAGGAACGAAAGCTCAGTGTCAGACGGTCTGTTGAGCGGCTCACTTCCTCCACTTCAGGCTCTGCCACAGTTATGAGGGGGGTCCCTTGTAGTCCGAGGTCCATGGCTCTCCTTTTGGGTGATCTCTCTCCCCCCCTCCTCCACCATTTCCCTACGCACGCGCGAAGGGGGCACGCTTTTGAAGCCGGTAGGCTCTGTAAAGCTAGAGGGACACAGCTGCTTGGGGCACGTAAGCACCTCTTGTGTGTTGGATACAGACATACCTAAGACGCCTACTCAGTATCAAGCTGTGCAGATTAGCAGGCATTGCTTTTTTTGCTAGACTAAGTTCAGCTGTTGATGCACCTGTGTTAAGTTCCTCTGCTTTTACCTTAGCACTTTGTCTCCCTGTAGAAAAGGTTCAGGGGCAGGAATATAATCATGCTTGAATGATACCATCCTCCCCTGTATAGACTTGAGGCAGCCGCACATGTTGAGCCATTGGCCCTGTCAGGCATTGCAGCCTCCCCCAACATTGCAGACACTCTGCATATGTCAGTTTGGACGTTTTTTTTGCATTGCATTTGTTGGTCTATAAGAGGTTAACTGCTATAATTGCAGCATCCTCACAAGAAGCAGAAACCTGGGTGTGCCCCTGCTCTAAAACCTCAAACAAGAGGATTAAAGTCCTGAGGATGAAAGTTCACCGTCAGAGGGCAGGGAACAGGTGCAGTCTAACGAGGCAGAAGTTTTAGAAGCCTCACAAGTTCTGGAGTTGCAGTCTTTTTCAGAGATCCATACTACGTATAACTTAGCCTCAGCCTAGACGGCCAAAGCCTCTGTCTCCTCCTTGGGGTTTTTAAAACAATAAGTAAAAATTCCCATAGGTTGCTTGTACCTTCCCACTCCATCCATAACGGCAACAGTTTATTTCTGCTGGTTGGGCACTCGCATAAACAGTTTTTTTCTCCTCCTAAAAACTCTAGCCGAGGAGTATAGGTTGCTAGAAAACCTTCCACAGGATCCTCATCCTGGTGCTGGCTTCAGGCTAGCCAAACACACAACTGCTGGGAAACACAGTTGCTGGTGCACATTGCTAATGCACAACAGCTATATCGCATGATTGCGGAAACGCACGTCTGCAGAGGATAACTTCCTTTTTGCCAGTGCACATGTTTGCATAAACTACATGAGTTTGGAATGTACAAAATGCATGTGGGGTAAAAACAAGTAACAGAACATGTTTATTGTTGATCACATAAAGATACATGTTTCTGTTTGTATGGACTTACATATTTTTTACATAGTCGCATGAGGATGCTTGGTCACATTAAGTCGCACGGAGAGGCTTGTTTGCACACAAAAGCCTAAAATCGCATAAAAATGCTTGATTGCATAAAGATGCTGGATCGCACAGGGGTGCTTGATCACACAAGGGTACTTGTCCGCACAGTAGTGCTTAAAATGCATAAGATGTTTGATCGCATAAAAATTTTTGAATCCCATAAGGATGCATGATCGCCTAAAGTTGCATGTTCGCCTAGATTTTGCATGTTTGCATAATGAGGCATGATAATTTAAGTTTCCTTAATTATACAGGATTCCTTGTGTTCACATAGGAATACGTGTCTGCATGGGTACATGTTGCGCAATGTTGCATAACACGTTCATAAACGCATGCTTGCTTGCAAGATGCCCGTTCCATAGCACACGTGCTATATGTATGTGTGTATACAGCGCACACTTTTTTTTATGTTTTGCCTAAAACATATTTGTATGAATTCATGCTTCCATGAACACACGCTTCCATAGAGGCATATGGCTTCAACACTTGCCACATACACATATGGGGAGCCATTTGCATATGTGTTTACATGGGACTGCAGAGGTTGTCTGCGTTTCACAGGGGAACAGCACCTTCTCCAGTTGGTGGTCTTGCCCTTTGGGTTAGCAACCGTGCCTGGGTTTACAGGGTCTAAAGACCCAGGGTATAGCAGTAATGGCATACAGAGGCAATCTGCTGCTGATAGATCAGTCAGTAACTTGGCTGGACCTAAGTGTGTCCAGCATGGTCAAGTATGTGGAACTCCTGGGTTAGGATCCTAGTCTAAAGGTACATTCTTACGTTTTGTAAGAAGCTTGGAATGTTTGGGACACAGCCCAAAAAGGAACTTTTTTTGCCTCAAAGTCAGCGCTATAAGAAAGCTGGTCTATGTGGTCAAGGCAAGGAAGAGTTCCTTACATTTGCCTTTTGCTTAAGGTGCTAGGGAAGATGGTGGCTTCATTCAAAGCGGTTCCGTATGCTCAGTTTCATTTGAGGCTGCTATAAACATTATTCTGTCAGCTTGGAACAAGTAGATCCTAACCTAGCATTATCCAAAGAGTCTGGTCCCAGTGATACGCTGGAGTCTCAGTTGGTGGTTCTTAACCAAAAAGATTGGCAGAAAGGAAGATCCTTCATGAAAGTTACCTGGGAGGTGGTGGCTACAAAGGCTGGCCTCTAGAAATGGAGGTCAGGCCTGGAAGAGACCACTGCCCAGGGGAAGTGGTCAAGCTCCAAGTAAGCCTTATCTGTCAACATTCTAGAGCTACGGATGGCACATCTGGCTTAAGGGCCTGGGCGTTTAAGTTGCAGGATTGTTCTGTCAGAGTGCAATCCGACAAGGCCACACCAGTGATTTACTTTGTTTACCAAGGAGGCACTAGAAATCACGCAGCCGGAGGGAAGTGAGCCATTTTCTGGCTTGGGCAGAGGAGCTTGTGCCTTGCCTATCGACAATCTTCATTACATGAAATGGAGAATTGGCAGGCGGTTCTCTGGAGCCGTCAACAATTGTTCCCGGGAGAATGACCTCTACACCCCGACTTTTTTCTGACCAAATGCCAGAGAAAGGGTACCCCGGACATAAAATGTATTGCCGTCCAGGTTCAACAAGAAGTTAGACAGTTTTGTGTCAAGGACAAAGGATTCACTCGCATGCAGGACAGATGCATTAGTGACCCTGTGAGACCAGTTGTCACTAGTTTATGTGTTCTCTCCTCCCAGTGCCGTGACTACCGTGGCTTCTATGCAACATCAGAGGGGAACGGAAGCCGGCCTAATAGCTCCGGCATGATCCAGATGACCTTACTGTGCAGGGATCGTAAGGGTGGTAGTAGAGGACCCAGGGTCCCTTACATCTTGCCCAGACCAACTTCGCAAGGGGGTATTAAATCATGTCTTGCAAACATGGGAATTATTGGTCTGGCTGTTTTAGCCCGCATTCTTGAGGATCGGGGCTTTCAGAATCAGCGGCAAATTACCTTTATTCGTACAGGAGAGCTGGCCTCCAGGACCATGTATCATAGGATCTGGAAGGCCCATGTTCCTGGTGTGAAACCAAGGGGTAGCATCCTTGAAAGTATGTCATAAGTAAAATTCTTGCCTTCCTACATTAGGAAAGGAGATGGAGCTAGCCTTAATTTCCATCAAGGATCTGATCTCAGCCTTGTCAGTGTTTTCAAAGGCCGCTTGCTTCGCACTCTTTTATTCGGGCCTTTATACAAGGGGTAACGCAAATAAGTCCGCCAATTAGGTCGCCCTTGTGCTCGGGGGATTGAGTCAGCACCTTGGGCCTATGCGCCATATTTCCCTTCATCCTTCTAACAAGGAAATTGGTGTTCTTGGTTGCAGTAGCCTCCACAAGAGCGTTTTCAGTATTGGCAGCTTTCTTTGTATAGAGCCATACTTAATTATCCTTAAGGATAGGGTGATGTTAAATCCTCACCCAGCCTTATGTCCTAGTTTTTTTTTGTCTAGTTTCCATTTGAATCAAGATGTTTCTTGCCTTCCTTTTTTCCAGAACCTTGTTCTGCGGAAGGAAAAGTTATTACTTTTCTCTCAATATAGATGAGAGCAGTTAAAAATCTATCTGAAGGTTTCAGATATAGGAAACTGACGTTTTGTTGTGCTGCCAGAAGACCCTAGAAATGGGCAGGTAGCGTTCAAATCAGCTATTAAAATGGTTACACTCTCTCGTTGGAGTAAGAGCAGTCAAGGCCTATCTGAAGCGGCTGCTCAGATATGGAAAACTGATGTTGAAGGCCCCATGAAAGGGCAGGCAGCGTCTAAATCAACTGTTTCTATGTGGATTCATCAGGTTATGATTCAGGCTTGTGGTTTAAAGAGAGGGTTTTCCCCTGTTTCCTTTAGAGTGCACCCTACCAGGATAGAAAGTGCTTCATGCGCGCGGTGCATTACCAAGCCTTTATGACTCACCTATGGTGCTTGTATTGGTCCAGCAACGCACCAGCACCTTTGCAGCCATTTTGCTACATGCTGGGTGTTTGGTGTGCTCCTGTACCTTTAAGGAGGGGTGGCTCCCCTTCAGTCCACCTGCCCTCATCTAACCATCAGAATGCATGTGCCTCCATTGTGGGGACACTCATTGTTAGTGTAGGACCACAGACTCCAGGGGGCCTTGGCAAGGCTCACGCATGCATTTGCAAATGCGTGTGGACAAACCCCTGTTTTTAACGCATACTGTTAGACAGGTTAATTGGTTGTCAGCGAGCTGGTCGGTAAATAGGCTTGGTTTTTCCCTGGGCATTCCCCAGGCCATGTTGTTTCCTTTAGAGTGCACCCTACCAGGATAGAAAGTGCTTCATGCGCGCCGTGCATTACCAAGCCTTTATGACTCAGATTTGCAAGGCCGCAACTTGGTCGTCGGTGCATACGTTCACTAATTTCTATCAGGTGAATGTAAGGCGGCAAGAGGATGCTGCTTTTTGGCGCAGTATGCTGCAGGCAGCAGTATAGGTTCTCACGTCTGATAGCAGTCTGCGTTATTTGTGTCTCCCTCCCCTTAGTAGGCATTGCTTTGGGACGTCCGCTTTAGTAATTACTAGGCTCTGTGTCCCGTGATGTACGATAAAGAAAATAGGATTTTTATAACAGCTTACCTGTAAAATCCTTTTCTTCTGTGTCCCGTGATGTACTCCAAGAAAAGGATTTTACAGATAAGCTGTTATAAAAATCCTTTTTTTTATGTGGAACATCCAGGTTCTAAAGATATATGAAAGAAGGAAAATAAGAGCCATTTAACAAGTCAGCTCATAGCAGCATATACAGTACCTAGCTTGTGGTGAAATTCATTGCTTCTGTTCACATTGTAGTACACAGGAGCTGCTTATGCCAGAAAAAAACATCAGTGCTGTCTACTACCCTTCTATTAGTTGCTGCGTGTTCACCACTCATTAATTTAGTGCATATATAAGGGATTATGTATGAAAAGTAGTAAGCAGCCACCTGTCCTTTTTCATGTGCAGATTTAAAAGGAAATTAGGATTCTGATTGGCTGCAGTGTGTTGCAAGAAATTGTCTTGTTATAACGCTTTCCATGAATAAGCCCTTTAATGTCTAGGATGTATAATTTTGGTGTAATTTATTCATTTTTATTTATTGCTTGGCAGAAAATCAAATTGTGTTTTTTTTATTTTTTAAATACACTTAGGTTTACCCATATTGCACAATGTGCGTTCAGTCCAAGGCGGCATGGCAGCATTTCTGGGGGAAGAACATCTGTTCTTAGCAGTACAGTTTGCAAATCATCTACTTTACTTAAGAAACTGCTATCGTAGATACAGCCTGGAGTGGGAAAACACAGATGTTTTGTGGGCTTTGAAATAGAAGATTATAAGAATCCAAACAGTTGCTTGCTAAATATAAATTGGAAGGGATTGATAATATTCATTGTTTTTGTTTGCATCACTGGTTACTTGTCTTTTGCTCATACAGTAATTGTTCTTTTCAAAATGTGATGCTAGTCACATGCAGTGGCGGCTGGTGCTCAAAATTTTTGGGGGGGCGCAAACAAACTGAAAAAAAAAAAATCAATTGCCGCCACTGTGCCCATTAAACGTAGCCACTGTGCCCAAACGCCACCAGTTTGCCCCCTCAAATACAGCCAGTTTGTTTCCATATACAGCCAGTTTGTCCCCATATACAGCCAGTGTGCCCCCATATATATATATATATATATATATAACCAGTGTGCCCCCATATATACAGCCAGTGTGCCCCCATATACAGCCAGTGTGCCCCCCATATACAGCCAGTGTGCCCCCCATATACAGCCAGTGTGCTCCCATATACAGCCAGTGTGCTCCCATATATAGCCAGTTTGTCCCCATATATAGCCAGTGTGCCCCCATATATATAGCCAGTGTGCCCCCATATACAGCCAGTGTGCCCCCATATATATAGCCAGTGTGCCCCCATATACAGCCAGTGTGCCCCCATATATACAGCCAGTGTGCCCCCATATATACAGCCAGTTTGTCCCCATATATATAGCCAGTGTGCCCCCATATACAGCCAGTGTGCCCCCATATACAGCCAGTGTGCCCCCATATACAGCCAGTGTGCCCCCATATACAGCCAGTGTGCCCCCATATATATAGCCAGTGTGCCCCCATATACAGCCAGTCCCCCCCAAATGCAGCCAGTTTGTTCCCCACATACAGCCAGTTCCCCCCAAATGCAGCCAGTTTGTCCCCCACATACAGCCAGTTCCCCCCAAATGCAGCCAGTTTGTCCCCCAAATGTAGCCAGTTCCCCCCAAATGCAGCCAGTTTGTCCCCCATATACAGCCAGTTTGTCCCCCATATACAGCCAGTTTGTCCCCCATATTCAGCCAGTGTGTCCCCCATATACAGCCAGTTCCCCCCAAATGCAGCCTGTTCCCCCCCCCCCAGCCCTGCACTTACCTTCCTCGGTCCGCTCCATCCTCGATGTGTTCTCCCGCCCTCGATGTCGCTTCAGCCAATCAGGTTACCGGTAACCAGATCCGGTGAACCTGATTGGCTGAAACCTCCACAGTCTTCTCCAAGGAACGCACCCCCGTGCGTACTTGGGAGGAGTTTTTGGAAGCCGAATACAGCGTGAGAGCTGTATTCGGAAAGCCTATCAGAGCCGCTGGCTCTGATAGACACCTCCAGAACACACCCACCGCCGGCCGCCGCTCTAATTCATATGGCCGGCGCTCACCAGGAGGCCGGCCATATGAATAGTGGGCAGCGCGGCAGCGGTGCAATGCATGAATCTGTGTATTGTCTTTCAGTGGCGGTGCGGAAGCGAGAGGGGGCGGCGCTCCGGCGCCCTCTATGGACGCACCGCCACTGGTCACATGTCCCTTCTCTGTTCCTCTCTAGTATATATTCCAGAATAAGGAAGCACAGTAATCTTGGGTGAAAACAAAATTGTTTAATGGCGCTGGTCCAAATAAAATGGAACAAATTTCATCTTTACTATTAGACAATTTTATTGTTTTTCCTAAACAATTAGGAACAATTTACACTTGCCCATGTACCATGTGCTCCTGTGTATAATTTAAAAAAGGCTAACCCATAGGCAAACATTAAAAGCAGGTACTTGACCGGTGCGACTTGTAGCGACAGTTCCTGATGCAGCTCTCAGTGGCTAGGTGCGGCCTCCGGCCCTGTTCATTGTAATGACGGGTTTCCGGCAACCACAGCTATTCACGGCTCTCTGCACAGCCAGCTATTACCTGTGGTGATCACTGCTGGACGCATGGCGACCTGTCATTCTAGTAAATGGGGTTGGCAGCAGCACCTAGCTGCTGCGAACCACATCAGGAATCGGAAGATTCCTGCTGCTACAATTCACACTTCCTTTAATCGCTGTGTAAATATCAAAGAGTATTTTAGAGGAAGTTGTATAACTCGCCTGTTCCCTTTATTGTCTAGTGTAACTGAATAGATAGGGTTATATGTCTAGACTACTCCTAAAGTGCCATTAAACCCATATCATTAAAAACTATCAATAAATGGTGTATTACATGCTTTTTAATACTCAGTCACTATGGAATTTGTTTTCTGTATTCTTCAAAAAAACTGGTTATTCCCTTTTGTTCATGTCCCCACTGTAGTTGTGGGTTTTGCAGAGTGTTCTTGGCAGTTTTCACTGTATTTTATACCCTGGGCATTTCTTCCCTTCCACATGTGAGGAGCAGCCCATGTGACTATAGAGTCAAACATGTGGGCGTATACACAGTGGTAAGTGACAGCCCACTTCCTCCTAAACACAATGGGGGTTGGGATATTACATCTTGATTGATGGAGGTGTCTCCTCCCTCTTATTCTAAGACATAGGCTGGAGAGGTGTGACACCAGTCTGTGACTGGCAGAAATCCACCCACACCATGTTTCTTGTCAAAAATAATAAAGATTTGATTTCAAATATATATTTGACATTTTAAAACTGTTTACTGATATTCATAATTTATTTGTACCATGTATTCCAAAGGTATATTTTTTTTATTTTGAACATGTGACCAGTTGCAGAGGACTAGAAGCTCCTCCTGCTTATGTTTCCCTGCAGATAGGCTGGAAAAGAGCTGGGTCATGTGACAACTGTATATCGATTAAGAAAGAAGATACTTAGATTCTTTTTTTTATTAAGATAAATACAGTGCCATCATCCACATACAGAAATAGAAGGGACAATGTAAATAAAACTGTGTTTCCTATCACTTTAATTATCTGTTGCTTTGACTGTCTCCTACTCTTAACTTGCTTTAACCACTTGAGACCCGCGCTATAGACAAAAGACGTCTGCAGCGCGGCTCTCAAGTGCTGAGTGGACGTCTATGGACGTCCTCCTGTTTCTCTCCCCCCTGCGTGCCGCCGAGGGCGCACGGCGGGGAACAGCTGTGCCCGCCGTGGTCACGTGATGCCGATGCGTGTGCCTGGCGGCCGCCATTCCTTTTTCCTTGGCGGCCGCGATGTCCGCCAGGCACCCGCGATCGGCTGTGACAGGCAGGACGTGGATCTCTGTGCATAAACACAGATATCCATGTCCTGTCAGGGAGAGAGGAGACCGACGCTGTGTCCCTTGTACATAGGGACACAGATCGGTCACCTCCCCCTGTCAGTCCCCTCCCCCCACACAGTAAGAATCACAAATAGGGAACGTAGTTAACCCCTTCCTCGCCCCCTAGTGTTAACCCCTTCCCTGCCAGTCACATTTATACAGTAATCAGTGCATATTTATAGCACTGATCGCTGTATAAATGTGAATGGTCCCAAAATAGTGTCAAAAGTGTCCGATATGTCCGCCGCAATATTGCAGGCCTGACAAAAATCGCAGATCGCCGCCATTACTAGTAAAAAAAAAATATATAATAAAAATGTCATAATTCTATCCCCTATTTTGTAGGCGCTATAACTTTTTCACAAACCAATCGCTATACGCTTATTGCAATTTTTTTTACCCAAAAAATATAGAAGAATACGTATCGGCCTAAACTGAGAAAAAAAAATGGGATATTATTATAGCAAAAAGTAAAAAAAATGTGTTTTTTTTTCAAAATTTTCTGTCTTCTTTTGCTTATAGCGCAAAAAATTAAAACCGCAGAGGTGATCAAATACCACCAAAAGAAAGCTCTATTTGTGGGGAAAAAATGATAAAAATATCATTTGGGTACAGCGTTGTATGACCGCGCAACTGTCATTCAAAGTGTGTCAGCGCTGAAAGCTGAAAATTGTTCCGGGCACGAAGGGGGTTTAGTGCCCAGTTGTCAAGTGGTTAAAGAGAGAGAAAAAAGAAAACAATAGTCTTAAAGCGGTGTTCCACCCACTTTTAGAACTTTGTCTTAAAGGTAAGTATAGTAGCAAGTCCTAGTTGCAATCTGGGAACACCCAAGAGGATAGTATGTGACCGGTCAAATAATATTAATGCATTAAAGTGTCTGTTCACCAACGCCAGAAGTCTGCCAAGCAAAATAGGTGAGTTGGAAGCTCTGGTGCATGAGGAGAGCTATGATGTAATCGGTATTGCTGAAACTTGGCTTCATTCCTCACATGACTGGGCTATTAATATTCCTGGCTATGCACTCTTTCGGAAAGACAGGGTAAAAAGGAAGGGTGGAGGGGTCTGTCTCTATGTGAGAAGTGATCTCAAAGCGAGTGTGAAAGAGGACCTGGTGGATGGAGAGTGTGATGAGTCTGAAGCATTATGGGTGGAACTGCATACAGATGTGCGTAGTTCAAAGCTAATCATTGGAGTTTGTTATAGACCACCCAATGTTAATGAGGAGTTAGAGACTCAGCTCCTTGCACAGATGGAAAGGGCTGCAAGGGCTGGGACGGTGATAATAATGGGGGATTTTAACTACCCAGAAATTGACTGGAGTAATGGAACTGCTGGGACAGTTAAAGGGCAAAAATTTATAAACCTATTGCAGGACAATTTTATGGTCCAGTTTATTGAGGCCCCAACTAGGAATGATGCTCTGTTGGACCTGGTAATCTCAAACCATGCAGAGCGTATTACTAATGTTCAGATAAAGGAACACCTGGGTAGCAGTGACCATAACATGATTTCATTTGATGTTAGTTGTAAGCAAAAATCACATACAGGAAAGATAAAAACACTTAATTTCAAGAGAGCAAATTTTCCAAGGATGAGTGCTGCTCTCCAGGACTTAGACTGGGAAGGAATATTGGCATCAATGGGCACAGAACAGAAATGGGAATTCTTCAAAAAGACTGTTTGTGAACTCACTGCAAAGTATATTCCCATGGGCAATAAGTTTAAAAGGCTAAAAATAAAACCTATGTGGCTCACTGCCAAAGTTAAAAAAGCTATAAACTATAAGAAAAGAGCTTTTAAAAAATATAAAAATGAGGGAACACTAGTGTCATTTAAATGTTACAAAGAATATAACAGGATATGTAAAAAGGAAATCAAGGATGCAAAAATTCAAAATGAACGACAGATTGCAAAAGATAGTAGGACAAACCCCAAAAAATTCTTCAAATATATTAATAGTAAAAAGGTCAAGTCTGAGCATGTAGGCCCTTTACAAAATAATCTAGAGTGGGTGACTGGGGACAAAGAGAAGGCTAATTTATTAAATACTTTCTTCAGTTCTGTGTATACAAAGGAGCATGGGGGAGCTCATGTCCAAAATGGGGGTGGTAGTGACACAGCCCCAAATCCACAATGGCTCAAAAGTGATATGGTCCAGAAATATTTAGATGGAATAAAGGTGGATAAAGCACCTGGACCAGATGGCATACACCCACGGATCCTAAAAGAATTGAGCTCTGTAATTTCAAAGCCATTGTATTTAATTTTTAGGGACTCATTAATGACAGGAATAGTACCACTGGATTGGCGCAGGGCCAATGTGGTGCCTATATTTAAAAAGGGAATTAAGTGTTTACCAAGTAACTATAGACCTGTTAGTTTAACTTCTATAGTTGGGAAAATACTGGAGAGATTAATAAAAGACCACATAGATGAGTTCTTGCTGGAAAAAAACTATTTAAGCAACAGACAGCATGGATTCATGAAAGACAGAAGTTGTCAAACAAACCTGATTTCTTTTTATGAAGAGGTAAGTAAGACCTTGGACAGAGGGGTGGCAGTGGACGTGGTATACTTGGATTTTGCAAAAGCGTTCGATACAGTTCCCCACACACGGCTCATGTGCAAGGTAAAGTCTACAGGATTGGAAATATCAGTTTGTAAATGGATAGAAAACTGGCTAAAAGACAGAATTCAGAGAGTAGTGGTTAATGATTCTTACTCTGAATGGTCCAAGGTTATCAGTGGTGTACCCCAAGGTTCAGTGCTGGGACCCTTACTTTTTAATATGTTTATAAATGATATTGGGTCTGAGATCAAAAGTAACATTTCTGTCTTTGCAGATGACACCAAGCTATGCAGTGGAATAACGTCCTTACAGGATGTCGCCAATTTACAAGCCGACCTCAATGCTCTGTCTAATTGGGCGACTATGTGGCAGATGAGGTTTAATGTTGATAAATGTAAAGTTATGCACTTGGGGGCTAATAATATGAATGCATCATACATACTAGGGGGAGTACAACTGGGGGGATCCGTAGTGGAGAAGGATCTGGGGGTTTTGGTAGATCATAAGCTCAATAATGGCATGCAATGCCAAGCTGCGGTTTCCAAAGCGAGCAAGGTCCTTTCTTGTATTAAGAGAGGTATGGTCTCCAGAGAGAGAGATATCATTTTGCCCCTGTTCAAATCATTAGTAAGACCTCATCTGGAATATGCAGTTCAGTTTTGGGCCCCAGTTCTCAAAAAGGATATTGGGGAACTGGAGAAAGTGCAGAGAAGGGCAACCAAACTGATAAGAGGCATGGAGGAGCTCAGCTATGAGGAGAGATTAGAGGAACTGAATTTATTCTCTCTTGAGAAGAGGAGATTAAGGGGGGATATGATCAACATGTACAAATACATAAGGGGTCCATATAGTGAACTTGGTGTTCAGTTATTCACTTTACGGTCAACACAAAGGACAAGGGGGCACTCTTTGCGTCTAGAGGAAAAGAGATTTCACCTCCAAATACGGAAAGGTTTTTTCACAGTAAGAGCTGTGAAAATGTGGAATAGACTCCCTGCAGAGGTGGTTCTGGCCAGCTCAGTAGATTGCTTTAAGAAGGGCCTGGATTCTTTCTTAAATGTACATAATATAACTGGGTACTGACATTTATAGGTAAAGTTGATCCAGGGAATATCCGATTGCCTCTCGGGGGATCAGGAAGGAATTTTTTCCCCTGCTGTAGCAAATTGGATCATGCTCTTCTGGTTTTTTTTTGCCTTCCTCTGGATCAACTGTGGGTATAGAATTGGGTATATGGGATTGTACGATATATGTTTATTTATTTTTTTACGGTTGAACTGGATGGACTTGTGTCTTTTTTCAACCTGACTAACTATGTAACTATATGTAACTATGTAACTATGACTCCTCCACCACTCATTTTTGGATAACAATTTTTTTTCTCTAACTCACTTTTCTGAAGTACTAAGTGTACTTCTGTTCCAGCTGGGCCGCGGCGCAGGACGTCATGTCCTCTCGTGCGGCGACCCCCCCCCCGCTGCGACTCGCGCATGTGCAGTAGGAAACCGGGAGTGAAGCCGCAAGGCTCCACTGCCGATTTCCCTTAGTTAGAATGGCAGCGCCTACACCCGATCCGATGGACGGATCGACCTTGGGCTGGCCAACATCGTGGGCTCCCTGGACAGGTAAGTGTCCTTATTAAAAGTCAGAAGCTTATTAAAATATTAAAATTTTAATTAATAAAAATACCTTATTAAAAGTGTTTGTAGCTGCCGACTTTAAAAAAAATTAAAATAAAACAATGTGGCTGGAACTCCGTTTTAACTCATGTGCTGGGATCAATAAGTAAAGAATTAATAGAAGAGACAAAAACTCTATAATCCTGGAGAAAATGCTGCTGCAGACTTTCACCTGTGGTAGGGGAAATTCTGAAAGTCTAGGAGCTTGTCCGGGTTGTCCCTAGCTATCTTCCCATGTTTTGCTGTGGGATGCAATGGCATTGGTGGTAGTATCGGAATGTGAAGCATTTGCTGCTGCCACTTTCTCCTGATTTTTTCAGAAAGTATGGTGGAATATTGTGCTGTTGTGTATGAGGATGGTGTCATCGTAAGCCTTGTAGAAAAATTATAGTTCCATTCATTGTGTTTGTGTGTAGCCAGTACACCGTTACAACTTGGCAAGAAACTCCTGGCTAACAGTACAGCTGAATCCCACTTGAACACAGCTGATATATCATGTGGTAATAAGAAAATATCTTGCTGTCCTTAACAAATTAGAATCCTTTTTTCCTTTCCTGTTAGAGCTAGAACTGTAGACATTTTTGGAAGCTGTTCTGGGTTTAAATGGGGGGGGGGGGGGGGAGCAGTGTGTGCTAAAGCTAAACAAACAGGGTTGTGTTGTGTGACAATCCTGTATAAATCTCAGAATTGGAATGACTGAAATGCAAATCTTTTGACAGGTAAGACAGCTTATTAAAATATACAGTGTGTGTGTATGTGTATATATATATATATATATATAAGAAAATCCAAAGGGATTGCTGCACATAAAATGTTTATTTGAATTCTCAATATGACACAACCATGTCAAAAATATCAGAGGTATTCCAAATAACCGCTTCCGGGTCTCATGGGAGCGCCCTTTTTCAGACAGGAACACATCTAATGCCGCGTACACACGATCATTATTCACGGCGGTTAAAAAACCGCCGTGAATAATGACAGGAAAAATGAGGGAACCGCTTGGTTCCCTACACACGGTCGTTTTTCCCGTCATTTTTTCTCTTGACGAGAAAAACGACCGTCTGTGGGCTCCGCGGCAGTGTTTCCCTATGGGAAAACTGCCGCGGAAAAAAATGCTGGAAAAAACGAAGAGAAAATTTAGAACATGTTCTAATTTTTCTCGTCGTTTTTATGCCGTTTTTCTCGACGAGAAAAACGACATAAAGCCCACAGACGATCGTTTTTCTCGGCGAAAAGAAAAAATGCCGTTTTTCTCGTCGAGAAAAGCGGTCGTGTGTACGCGGCATTAGTGCCGGTTTTCACACTACAGCGACTTGGGATCCGACTTGTCAGACCTCAAGTCGCCCCAAGTTGCTGGACATAAGAAATTCCATTGAAGTGAATGAGAGCTGTCTTAATGTACACTACTGAAGTCGCTCTCTACTTCAGAAAAGGTTCCTGTACTACTTCAAGGCGACTTATAGGCAACTTGTACCCATAGATTTCAATGGAAGTTGCCTCCAAGTCAGATCTCCATCTATATTGAAGCAACTTTACAGGAAAAAGAAAATAGTTTACCCAGGCAAACCCCTCCCTCCCACAGAGCTGATTATTCTGTGATTGGCCACTGCCAAAGTCGCCTGTCCTGGAGGCAACTTTAAGTCGCGTTGTAAGTTGCTCAAAGTCCTCTTGAAGTCATGCTGAAGTCGCCTCCAAATCGCCTTGCGAAGTCGCCTCCAAATCGCCTTGCACAGTGACGCTGTAAGTCGGGTCGCCCCTGTGTGAACCGGCACTCAAGGTTACTGCAAGTATACACATTTAATTACTATTTATCAACATCTGGAATCAATTATTCAATCTATTAATGGTCAAACAAACATTCACATGTTGAAGTCATGATTCAAAACAAGGAAGTGGGTAAGTGCAGGTCTCATCTGGGTTCACTAACTCACCATCTATTTCCACTACGTTTTCCTGTGCCTTTATTAGGGTGGGGTCTTTTAACTGTTCTGTGGCAAAATTTTCCTTGTGAACCTCGAGATCAGAAAACTCCACAGACGGCATGTTTTCATCTGAGGATGTTGGCTCCTCCCCAGTCTCTCGAGTCTCCCCTGCCAATACCGACAAGCGAAATTCTGGAGAGTCCTCACCACTCTCAGAGGAATTCTGGCTATCACATTCCTGGTATATAGGGGCACCAGTGGGGGGCTCAGGACAATCCCATAGTTCCCAGAACTTTGGAAAATCCCTTCCCACAATGGCATCATGAGGCAAGTAAGACACGAATCCCACCCGATGAGAGAGGGTACCTTTGGGGGTCTCAAAACACACTGTAGTCACCGGATACTCTCGGGTGTCCCCATGCACACAAATAACCGCTACCTTGCTATTCCCAGAAACCTCTGTAGTAACTAATTCAGCCTTTATCAGTGTCACGAGGCTACCTGAATCCAGCAATACAACAACATTTCTACCATTAACACACATTTTGCATAAATGTTTCTCAGTTCCCCGAATGGCAGTGCATGCGACTGTCGCAAACAGCTACTGACGTCTGTCCGTTAGAAAGTCACATTGCATGGGTTCATCCACAACCGGGCAATTTGCTGCAATATGTCCCTCTTGTCGGCAGCGGTAACAAACAATCCTTCTTGCTGCCTCTTGAACCCCTGACTTCCCAGGCTGTTCTCGCCAGACCTTAGGTAGAACTCCCACCCTCTCGCTCTCTCCACCCTCACCCCTTGGAATCATCTTACCCGCCACTGGGGATGGTCTGGTCTTAGGGTGGAAAGTCCGTGAGTCTCTGGAAGAGGCAGTCAGGTTCTCTGTAGCCAAGTACTTCTCTACACGATCCACAAGATTAACGGCCGTTTCTGGGTCTCCATGGCTTACCCACTTTTGGATGGCAGTAGGAAGAGCTCTCAAGAAACGATCCATCACAACACGTTCCACAATCTTTGGTGCGGACAAAGTCTCTGGCTGTAGCCACTTCCTGCTCAGGTGAATGAGATCATACATTTGAGACCTGGGGGGTTTTCCCAGCCGAAAAGTCCAGTTATGCACACGCTGAGCCCGGACAGCCAGGGTGACACCCAGCCGTGCCAATATTTCAGTTTTTAGCATCACATAGTCTTTTGCTTGGTCAGGCTCTAGGTCATAGTAAGCTTTCTACGATTCACCAGTTAACAGAGGAGCCACACGTCCAGCCCACTGCTCCTTAGGCCACTTTTCTCTTCCAGCAGTCCTTTCAAATGTGGTCAAAAACACCTCTGGATCATCCTCTCCAGTCATTTTTGTCAATAAACGACTCACCCCAAAGGACGCAGTATTAGTGGAACTACTTGCCTCACTGGTCTGCGGACGTTGCTGCATTAATGTCTCCATTTGTTGTTGTAGTCTCTGCTCTTGCTTCTGTAACAGGTCTATGAAGCGGGCCTCAGATTGCTGCTGGGCTTGTTGCTGAGCTTCCAGACTCTGTTGCAAAGTTGCATTTGTCTGCTGCTGGGCTGCAAGGCTCTGTTGATGAGCTTGCTGCTGGGATGCGAAGCTCTGTTGTTGAGCTACAAGGCTCTTTTGCAAACCTGCATTTGTCTGCTGCTGATTGGCATTTGCTAGAGCCAGCTGTTTCAGTATCTCCTCCATGCTGGCCTTAAAAAAACTGCCACTGGTTCTCCACCAACTGTGAGGGGGTTAGCTCGGCAGCGGGTGTGTGTGACCCCCTGGATAAGTTCACCACACAAAAAACAGGCACAGCAGACAGAGTTTGTAGTTGAAAAAACAAAAGGTGCGGTTTATTTAAACTATTTACAGGGGAAAAACAGCAAAACAAAAAGAAACATAAAAAAGAAATCCTGGTCAGCTTGACCGCTTACTACACACATAGGTTCCCTGTCTGACAACTAGGTGCAGCCTTGTGCTGCCCCAGCCCCTATCTCCCTGTTTTCGAAGGTTTTAGCCACACAGGCTTTGTCTCACCGCACAGGACAGAAACACACTCCCCAGTCTTGCACAACACAGAACTGGTTCCAGGATGGAGCATCTCCCTTAGCATGCTGGGAGTTCTTGTAGAGGCCTTAATGAGCCACTTGATTCAGCTGGGCTCATTAACTCTTCCCCCGCAAGACTCCCAGCACTCCCCCTAGTGGTATGAATTTGCATAAAGCCTGAATCTAGGGCATATACATACCTACCATCCTGGATGCAACCTGGTGATTTTACCTGCCTGCTGTCACAATATATAATATATATATACAATCAATTTTTCATTGGTGTTCAAATGCCTGTTGGGTATATTCACCCCACTATTTGTATTGGTGACCACTGTTACTGAAACAGAAAATTTTAGGAAATCCAACATGTTTCAGTTGCCCTGAGAACAAGAGGCAAGGAGGACCTTCTAATAAAGTTAAAAAAGGAAAAAAAGTTGGGGGAAAATCGCGCTAACCCGTGACCAAAACACTATAACAGTGATGGGATAAAAATAACCAATGAATCACACAAAAATCGAATTAAAAACTAATGAGTGAAACGATCAAAAAAATTTATATAAAAAATAAACTAAAGATATATAGTGTACTGTGATCTACACCAATTATATAATAGTCCATCAAAAAGAATCCTTAAATGAAATCCAAATAGATAACACCAGTGCTCCATGTAGAAATCATATAAAATGCTGTGTCCACATTCATCTGTGAGGTTCCACCACCAAATAGCAGGATTTCTCCTTACCAGCTATGCACGACCCCCCGTGGCAGAGGGTCAATATATGCAGAAATCAGGCAGTTTCTCCCACGAATCACCGCAGCACACAAAATTCCCAGAGCTCCGACCTTAAATCTTCCCTCCAACTAGACGCTAGAGGGAGCCACCACATGAATCGGCTGCGACGAGGGTGGGTAGGGTGGGGAGCTTCTCCTAATTTTCTTCTGGTGACTGGCACCGATCCATTCAGAGAATGCGTTTTAAATAGGCCAGTACTGACTTCTAAAAGTGTAGCGCTTATTTTGTGAAAGAGTCAGTTACCAACACATAACAAATGTTGCAAACATGCATATATATTAATTTCAGTGACACCAAGTGACTGAGTGTGATCCGTGAAAAAAAATATTATATGTAAATAAATCAAAACGAAACAGTCCTCTATTGTGACCACACACAAATAACAGTCCAAAAGTGTAGAAAAAACTGCAAGGTTGAAATAAAGAGTCCCACATGGATATGACCCTCTCTGTGAAAGGATAGAGACACCACCACCGATATAATGAGGAGGCTTACCAGATGGTATTGACTTGGTAAGGTGTATACCACCCAAGTCAAAACAGGCTTAAATAATCAGTCAGCAAGGTGTATCCAGCTGGTCCTGAATCTGCATATCAGTCGGCACCGCAAATTCCCGTAAACACCAGGAAGAGATGATGACTTTTTAGTTGAAACGCGTTGGGTGGACCCATTCACACACATCGCTCTTGCATTTTGTGATATGCCTATGATGTTCTTCCAAATGTGAGTGTACATTTTTTTATCTTTTTTTAAATAAATACTTCCTTGTACGGTATCACACTATGTGAGTTTTTTTCCCCATTACGCATGTTATGTGGTTACCGTATCTCTGGCTCCAACAAGACTATATGTATTCACACTTCCTGGTGTTTACGGGAATTTGCGGTGCCGACTGATATGCAGATTCAGGACCAGCTGGATACACCTTGCTGACTGATTATTTAAGCCTGTTTTGACTTGGGTGGTATACACCTTACCAAGTCAATACCATCTGGTAAGCCTCCTCCTTATATCGGTGGTGGTGTCTCTATCCTTTCACAGAGAGGGTCATATCCATGTGGGACTCTTTATTTCAACCTTGCAGTTTTTTCTACACTTTTGGACTGTTATTTGTGTGTGGTCACAATAGAGGACTGTTTCGTTTTGATTTATTTACATATAATATTTTTTTTCACGGATCACACTCAGTCACTTGGTGTCACTGAAATTAATATATATGCATGTTTGCAACATTTGTTATGTGTTGGTAACTGACTCTTTCACAAAATAAGCGCTACACTTTTTCATATTCACCAGTTTTTGCTTTGTCTCAGCTGTGTTGGCAGCTAATTTTTGTGTTCACTCATTGCACAGCGCAGTATATCCCATATCTAATTTTTTGCACAGTACTGACTTCTAGAACAATCACGGTTCTAGAAGTCACTGTGGAGACCAGATTCAAATATATACGTTGCTTTGCCTGCCCGTGCCATTCTGCCCACGTATAAATACATGAGGCAGTCGGCAAGCGGTTAAGGTGGGGTAATTAGAGAAAGATCCGCTTTCCAACAGAATTTTACGAAAACAACTTTATTCCAACCGTGAATTGTGGTGATGGAAATTGTATAGGTGGTGGTTGCTATGCTACTTCAGGGCCTTGCAGGTATCGAGTCAGTAATCAATTCCGAATTTTTTTTTTTTTTTTTTTTACTTTTTCAAATATCTATAATTTTATATATATATTTTTATGTGCTTTCCTCTTTTCACTTACAACTTGAAGGTTAACACCTTCTGACTTTTTTTCTTGTCTGTTTGTGACAAAGTAAATGATTTTATTGTTATTGTTTTCAAACATGAATAAACTCAATTTGTTAACTGCATAAGCTGTTGGATGCACTCAAATTGAATTTTTATTTAAATCTATCATATGTGGATGATTTTCTCAGTTCCAGAAGTTAAACTTTCTTGTTTGTGAGCATATTATTCTGAGCAAAGCCAAAAGACTGTTGAAGGTTTATCGACAGGTGCTGAAGGTTGTTGTATTTATTTATTATTCCTCTGATGTTTTACGCTACTCACTGGTCAGAAAAATGAAAGTGCTATTTTCTGATGAATATTCTGTTAGTGGCCACTGTATGAAGCTTTAGCAACAGAATTTGAAAGTACATTTTTACAAGCTGGTGACTTATCGCGGTCCTGCATTTTTTTCCCCACGTTTGGTCTGCTATATGCTTTTGAAGAGACTGAGTGAAGAAAAAAAGATGAAAGTCTAAATAAGCAGCACTGTAGTTGCTTCATAAAAACAAACTGTAATCCTAAAGACACCCTTAAATTTTTTTCAGTATTTCAGTAAAAAATAAGAAAATATGTGTGCGTGTATGTATGCATGTGTGTGTGTGTGTGTATATATATATATATATATATATATACCGTATATAATTGTATTATATACACCAGGGGTCTTCAAACTGCGTCCCGAGGGCCAGATGTGGCCCTTTGCTAGCCTTTATCTGGCCCTTGGGGCACAATTCCTCCCACTGATATGAGGCACTATTCATCCCACTGACACCAACAATGGGGCACTATATCTTCCACTGATACCAATGATGGGATACTATTCCTCCTACTAGTAGGGGGAATACTCCTCCTCCTATTGACCACCAACCCTGAGGCCATATTTATTCTCAATGATGCTGGGTCCGGGACATTTCCTGCCGCTGCTGGCCACAATCCGGCCCTCCTAAAGTCTGAAGGACAATTAAAGTGGCCCTTTGTTTGAAAAGTTTGGAGACCCCTGATATACACCATAAATATATTCATGCCTGCTTTTTGAATCTTGGGCTGCTGTTGCGCCAACTTACTTACGTGTGTGTTGAACGTACATATTCCTTTTTTTTGGCATGTTTTAAGTATCTTAGTCTCTGCTATAGGAATGTGACCCATTACAAGTCTGTCCAGCAGAATTCCCACTCACATGCTGCACTTTTTAATTTCTGCACTCATGCTGTAAGTGTAAGGACCTGTTTAAATCACAGTAAAATAATTATACTAATTCACTTTGTATACAGCAGCAGCCGCTTTCCAAATGTTGGTTTTTGTTCACTTCAGAGCTATTTCACTTGAGAGCTTCTTTAAAACCATGAATACCGTATTTATCGGCGTATAACAAGCACCCTAACTTTAAGAGGGAAGTTCCAGGAAAAAAACTTTTCACAGCCCCCTGCGTATAACACGCGGGCACAGTTTACCCTCTATTTTCAGGGTAAAAAAGTGAGTGTTATACGCCAATAAATACAGTATATCATTGTCCTTCTGCTTGTATATTTAGATTGTTATACAGTTGTCATTAACCACTTGTTTACTGGGCACATATACCCCCTTCCTGCCCAGGCGAAATTTCAGCTTTTGCCACTGTCACGCTTGGAATGACAATTGCGCGGTCGTGCGACGTGGCTCCCAAACAAAATTGACGTCCTTTTTTTCCCACAAATAGAGCTTTCTTCTGGTGGTATTTGATCACCTCTCGTTTTTTTTTTTTCCGCTATAAACAAAAGGAGCGACAATTTTGAAAAAAACAATATTTTTTGATTTTTGCTATAATAAATATCCCAATTTAAAAAAATATATATATATTTTTTTTCTCAGTTTAGGCCGATACGTATTCTTCTACATATTTTTGGTAAAAAAAAATCGCAATATTTTTGGTAAAAAAAAATCGCAATCAGTGTTTTATTGATTGGTTAGCGTTTACAAAATAGGGGGTAGTTTTATGGCATTTTTATAAAAAAATAAAAAAATTTTTTTACTAGTAATGGCGGCGATCAGTGATTTTTTTTCGTGACTGCGACATTATGGCAGACACTTTTGACACTATTTTGGGACCATTCACATTTATACAGTGAACAGTGCTGTAAATATGCACTGATTACTGTATAAATGTGACAGGCAGGGAAGGGGTTAACACTAGGGGGCGAGGACGGGGTTAAATGTGTGCCCTGGGAGTGATTACTACTGTTGGGGAAGGGGACTGACTGGGGGGAGGTGACCGATCTGTGTCCCTATGTACAACGGAACACATCATCGGTCTCCTCTCCCTGACAGGACGTGGATCTCTGTGTTTACACGTCCTTGTCTGTGTAACGGCCGATCGCGGGTACCTGGCGGACATCGTGGCCGCCAGGCACGCGCATCGGCATCACAGTGACGCGTTGGGCACGCGCGCCCCCCCAGTGGCCGGAGGAGCGGAGGCCGTAAAAAGACGGCTTCTTGGCATTGTAGAGCCACCTTGCAGCCACCCGGCGGGCGCGAGGTGGTTAAAAGACAAGTATGGGGTTTGGGTTTTTTCTTGAATCATACTTACCTGGGTGGATGCAGCATCTGTCCCCCGCCGGCTCTAACACTGAGAACCGAGTAATCAAACCCTGCCGATCGCTCAATTCTCAGATCTCCCTGAGCAGAGAGATGGTGACTGTCAACACTGTACCCATATGAAAATGTTTTAATTTTTTTCACACAAATAGAGCTTACTTTTGGTGGTATTTAACCACTTCCTGCCCGTCAGTCTGACACGCCTCATCTCCAATCGTGATCAGAAGCCTCTGTAAGAGGATCGGCGGCTCTTCCTGTCAGAGGGGAGGGGGTCTGTGCTGATAATCAGCACATTGATTATCAGCACAGCCCCATCAGATGTACCTAAAAGCTGCCAATCGATGCCCAGTCAGTGCCCCATCATAACCCCCTGCCAGTGCCCAATAAAGGGCCAATCCGTACCCACCACAGTGCCAATCAGAGCCCACCGCAGTGCCAATCAGTGCCCAGCAGTAACACCTGTCAGTAACTAATCAATACCTGCATGCCCGTCAGTGCCCATAAGTTCCGGCTCTTAGTGCTCATCAGTCCCGCCTGTCAGTGCCCATCAGTGCCGCCTATTGGTGCCCATCAGAGCTGCATTTCAGTCCCCTTCAATTCTACATATCAGTGCCTGCCCATCGGTGCCACCTTATCGGTGCCAACTCATCAGTGCCGCCTCATCTGTGCCCGTCAGTGAAGGAGAAAACAAAATTTTATAACCGAAACGAAGAAAAACTTTACAAACAAAAAAAATCGGTCTTTTTTTGGTTTGTTTAGCAAAAAATAAAAACCCCGATGGTGATCAAATACCACCAAAAGAAAGCTCTATTTGTGGGAAGAAAATTATAAAAATGTACTTTGGGTACAGTGTTGCATGACCGCGCAATTGTCATTCAAAGTGCTACAGTGCTGAAAGCTGAAAATTGTCCTGAGCAGGAAGGGGCGAAAGTGCTTGGTATTGAAGTGGTTAATCACCACTAGGTTTTTTATTTTTTGCTAAACAAACGAAAGGAGATGAAAATTATGGAAACATTTTTTTTTTTCAAAGTTTGCTATAAAATTTTGCAAACGGATAATTTTTCTCCTTCGCTGATGTCCACTGATGAGGCTGCACCGATGAGGCGGCACTGGTGGGCTTTGATGGGCGGCACGGAGGGTCACTGATAGGCAGCACTGTTGGAACTGCACTGGTAATCGGGACACTGATATCCGATAGACTCATCGATCACAGAGCATGCTGCCCATGTGATCACGGGAGGACGTCCATGTGCGCCCTCCCAGCATCGTAAGCCGGCGCTGTAGCCGTCTTTGGGCTTTAGTGCGGGCAGAATCTGGTTATGGAGAAACATGGTGGCATTAAGCAGATGGAATTGGAGTCTACCTTTTGGTTGTCCCATTTTAACTCAAAATGTAGAGGTAGACTTTCATCTGTACCCCAGTGTGGTGTATGTGGAGCTTCTTAAATGTTTTTTCTCTTTTCGTCCATGGACGGACACAGCCTTCTCAATTCTTGACGTGTGGGTTGTGTTCCTGTTTATAGGAGAGGAGTAGGCAGAACATGTTGGATAATGAAAAACACATGGTACAATAATCAGAGATGGACAGCTCCAGACATAACCCTCCACCCTGCAGTCAGCAGCTCAGTTTTTTTCTGCCTAGCAGAGGAGAAGGACGTGGCTCCCTTTGGGCCCAGAGTCCAGTAGAATTTTTTATTTTATTTTTATTTTTGTGATCTTCTATCAACTGCCTGCTGGGCGACAGGCTGGATATATAGATCCTTGTAGTCTTCCCAGTTCCGGCCATGGAGCCTGCCAGTCCCTTGCTTTGCGCTTGGTTCTGACCACGACATACCCTATGGCTCCAAGGGTGGCCGGTGAGCTCATGCTCCGGGGTCCACATATGACTGGGCTGCTTGTTGTCTTACTCACAGTGGACCGGGCCGACAGCTACTCCCTCACGGTTGTAGGTTTGTCCAGGACGCATCAGCGGGTCCTCGCATGGACGGGTAAGTACTTTTCCTCCTGCCTTGGCAGGTGGAAACAGCTGGGCATCTGAGGGATTGTGGGGTTCTCCTGTCCTCCCTTTCCCTGCTCTCTATCACTATCCCCTTCTGCCCTAGGGCTTGCTGCGACCGGGGCGTACCTGTGGGGGGACTCTGGTTCTCAGTGGGGGACCGTGGGGTGTCGGGACCTGTTTTTTCTGTGGGGGTGCACTTTTCTGGGGAAGTCCCTGCCTAGGCCTTCTCGTCCACATCACAGTTCTTAGGCGCCATTTTTGCGGCGCTGACACAATTTTTTTTTTCCTGCTGGTTTCAATTGAAATTTCCATTGGCGGCCATTTTGCCGTTTCCACGCCATAGCGCAGGTTGTTGTTGCGGGCTGCCATTTTCTTGTGGTCGCGCCCTTTTTTCTCTGAGGCGTCTGGCGGACATTTTGGTGTGGGTTTGGCCTCTAGTGCTGGCTTCCTGGACGGCGCGCAGTGCCATTCTCCTCACAGACTTTTTCTTCCTCACACACGCTGTGGAGATGGAAGGCGGGCAGCTGCGCTAAGCGGTCTCCTGCTGGGTTGGTGAGTCCCCTGGGTAACCCCCCCCGGTCAGTACAGCAAGGAGGGTGGACCTTTTAAATGTATTTTTTTGACTGAGTCCCTGAGAGCTGTCAGCGGTGTCATTGTCTAGCCCTTCTTCCCCAAACTTGCCAGAGGCAGCAGCCGGTGCCCCTGCACCTGCAGTTACCATGGAGGCTTTGTCGGCTGTCCTGGAATCATTTGTTGCCAGGGTGGAAGCGGCGTGTGAGCGCAAGGTGGGGAAAAAAGCGCCCCCTTCCCCCGCCATCGCCAGGGGACAGTTCTGATTCAGACCCGGGCCTGGCTGTGGCACAGGACCTCAGTTCTGGGTTGTCAGAAAATGTGGACCAGGTCCTTCCTTGTGAGGAAGACCCTTCATCCGGGTCAGCGCAAGACAGGGCACTTGTGAGTGACCTTATCAATTCTGTAAGGGACTCCCTTAAGCTGGACCCAGATGAGGCTTCCACGGAGGGGTCAGTCTCTTTTGGATCGCACAAATCGACCCGTTATGTAAAAGTTTTTCCCTATGTGTCTTTCTTTGATAAATTCATAGATAAGGAATGGGAAAAGCCACAGGGGACCTTTGCGGTCCCTCAGCGTCTGGCGGTCAGGTATCCCTTTGAGGAGAGCCTTTTGAAAAAATGGGCCTCTCCTCCGGTTGTTGACCCCCCGGTCGCTTGGTTAAATCAGGTAAGCACTCTCCCTGTAGAGGGGACCCCTGCGTTTAAGGACCACACTGATAGGAGGTCCGAGGTGCTGAGCAGGTCCATGTTCACCTTGCTGGGGTCTGCATTGCGGCCTATTTTGGCTGCAACCTTGGTGTCTCAGACACTCACTGACTGGGCAAAGATTTTGCGCCAGACTGTGGAGGAACATTAGCTCCCTCAGGAGTGTGTAACACTGGCCGACCAGTTGGTGCAGGGCCTTGTGTATGTCTGTGATGCCACTCTGGATGCGGCCCCCTTAATATCCAGGGCCTCTGTATCTGCGGTGGTAATGCGTCGCCTAATTTGGCTAAAATGCTGGTCCGCTGACCAGGCTTCCAAGAAAGCCTTGGCAGATTTACCCTTCAAATGTGGGAGGCTTTTTGGTGCCTCGCTGGATGACATTATTAAGGATGTCACTGGACGTAAGAGCACGTTTCTACCTCAGGCCACTAAAGGGAAGGATCCACGCCATAACCCGGGGCCCACCTTTCCCACACAGAAGCAGTATTTTCGTCAGTCAGGACCTGCCGGAAGACCCTCCCAAGCGGACAAAGGTCCAGCTGGGGGACAGAGGCATCCCTGGGTGCGCAAGCCCAACAAGCCAGCGAACAAACCTGCTACCGCATGAAGTTTTGCCCCTGCCCGACTCCAGGGTGGGGGGGCGGCTTCTCGGGTTTGCAGCTCAGTGGAACTCCCTGCTCTCTGACCAGTGAATCTGGGAGGTAGTCACCTCGGGGTACAAGATAGAGTTCCTTTCTTGTCCACCAAACAGATTCTTTCCCTCAAATCTCCCTCTCCTTCCGGCTCGTCGGTCTGCCCTGACGGGGGCAGTGCAGGACTTGCTAAGGTGCGGAGTGATTCTACCTGTACCACTGGGAGAGAGGTTTCAGGGTTTTTATTCAAATCTGTTCGTGGTTCAGAAGAAGGACGGAGTCTGTCCAATCATGGACCTGAAAGCCTTGAATGTCTTTATAAAGGTTCGGAAGTTCCGCATGGAATCCATTCGCTCGGTGGTAGCTGCGCTCCATCCAGGGGACTTTCTGGCATCCTTGGACATCAAGGTCGCACACTTGCATGTCCCCATCTGCGCAGGACACCAGAGATTTCTGCGCCTTGCAATCGGCGAAGACCATTATCAATTTGTGGCTCTTCCCTTTGGCTTAGCGTGAGCACCGAGGGTTTTCACCAAGGTGCTCGCCCCGATTCTAGCTTTGCTGAGACAGCGAGGCATTGCCATCGTGGGCTACTTAGACGATCTTCTTCTGAGAGCAGCTTCTGGCTCAGACTTAGAGGAAGATGTGTCTATAGCCATTCAGACCCTCCGAGAATTTGGTTGGGTGTTAAACATTCAGAAGTCGGTCCTGACACCGTCTCTGCGTCTGGAGTACCTAGGTTTAATTCTGGACTCCAAGGAGGCGAGCGTCTTCCTTCCTTTGGAGAAGTTGCAGACTCTCCAGTCTGCGGTGAGGTTGTTGACATCCCGCAAATGGTCGTCTCTCCGTTTTTGCATGCCAGTTCTGGGTCTAATGGTAACCTCCTTCGAGGCAGTACCATATGCCCAATTCCACACTCGAGTCTTGCAGAAAGAGATCCTGTCCAAATGGAACAAATCTCCATTGTCTCTGGATCGTCAGATTCAGGTAAGGGCTTCTCTGAGTTGGTGGCTGAGATCCCCGGCTCTTCAGTCCAAGAAGTCATTCCTTCACTTCCATTGGACTGTGATTACGACGGACGCCAGCCTCACAGGTTGGGGGGGAGTCCAGTCGGTCCAGGGTCGCTGGACTCAAGATGAAGCCTGTCTGCCGATCAATGTCCTGGAACTCCGGGCGATCAGGCTGTGTCTCTCCAAATGGTCACAAGGGCGTCCAGTCAGGATCAAGTCAGACAACGCCACAGCAGTGGCTTATGTCAAACATCAGGGGGGAACAAGGAGCTTGGCTGCAGCGTCCGAGGTCGCTCACATCCTACGGTGGGCGGAAAGAAGCGTGCTGGCTCTGTCGGCCGTCTACATTCCGGGCGTAGAAAACTGGCAGGCGGACTATCTGAGTCGCCAGATGCTAGACCAGGGGAAATGGTCACTACATCCAGAGGTGTTTCAGCTCCTTTGCCGGAGATGGGGCATTACAGACGTGGATCATCTGGCTTCTCGACTCAATCGCAAGGTGTCGAGGTTCGTGGCCAGGTCCAGAGATCCCTGGGCAGACGCGTTGGGGTCAGTATCGGCTAATTTATGCCTATCCCCCACTAAGGTTGCTTCCTCGTCTGCTCCGCAGAGTGGAGACCGAGGGGATCCCGGTGATTCTAATCGCTCCAGATTGGCCCCGGCGTCCTTGGTACGCCGACCTCGTACGCCTGGTGGCAGATGCACCCTGGCAGATGCCGATGCAGGAGGACCTTCTGTCTCAAGGTCCCATACTTCATCCTGCGTTACAGTCGCTGGATTTAACGGCATGGCTATTGAAAGCCAGGTACTAAGGGACAGAGGTCTTTCGGATTCGGTCATTTTAACCATGCTAAGGGCAAGGAAATCTTCCAGTTAGATCTACCATCGTACTTGGAAGGCATACATCTCTATGTGTGAAGAGATGGAGTGGTGTCCACGGACGTACTTGGTTTCCAGGGTCCTGCTGTTTTTACAGCATGGTGTGGATCAGAAACTTGCTTTAAGCACCATTAAGGGTCAGATTTCAGCCTTGGCTGTTTTCTTTCAACGGCCTTTGGCGTCCCATTCCCTGGTGGGTACTTTTGTGCAAGGGGTTCGACATGTGGCTCCCCCTATTAGACCACCTCTTCCTCCATGGGATTTAAATCTGGTGCTCTCGGTTCTTCAGGAACCTCCTTTTTAGAACATCAGAGAGATTCCTCTCTTGACACTATCTCAGAAGGTGGCCTTTCTAGTGGCCATTACATCGGTCAGAAGGGTTTCTGAATTGGCGGCCTTGTCTTGCAAGTCACCATACTTGGTCCTCCATAAGGATAAAGTGGTGCTACGCTCGCAGCCTTCATTTCTTCCGAAGGTGGTTTCGGCTTTTCACCTGAATGAGGACATTGTGCTGCCGTCCTTGTGTTCTTGACTGTCACATCCCAGGGAGACTGCGCTCCATAACTGGTACGGGCCTTGCGGGTGTACCTGCCTGCTAAGGCTCAGTTTCGGAGGTCTGACTTATTGTTTGTGTTGGTGTCTGGTCCACAAAAGGGCCTGGCGGTCTCGTCGGCCACCATTTCTTGGTGGATCAGGCAGACCGTCATCCAGGCCTATGCCCTTAAGGGGCGGGCGCATTCCTTTCCGGTCACGGCACATTCAACCAGGGCAATTGGTGCTTCCTGGGCTTTCTGACATCGAGCATCTGTCTCACAGGTGTGCAAGGCGGCGACTTGGTTGTCCATGCACACATTTTCAAAATTTTACAAGGTTGATGTGAGTGCATCTTCTGATGCTTCCTTCGGCCGCAAGGTTTTGCAGGCGGCTGTTTCAGGTTGCAACTCCTCCGTTGAGGAGCTCTGCTGGTTTGGGGTCAAATTGTTTTTTTTTTTTATACTTTTCCCACCCCTTGTTTTTTTTTTACACTGCTTGGGGACGTCCCACACATCAAGAATTGAGAAGGCTGTGTCCGTCCATGGACGAAAAGAGAAAATAGGATTTTTTGTACTCACTGTAAAATCCTTTTCTCGTTCGTCCATGGACGGACACAGCACCCATCCCTCCTTTTTTGAGGTCTGTACTGCTTGCTACGAACTGAGCTGCTGACTGCCGGGCGGAGGGTTTTGTCTGGAGGGACCGCCCCCCTGGGTGGAGCTGTTCATCTCTGATTATGTGTTTGTTATGTGTTGTTAACATGTGTTTTTAATTATCTAACATGTTCTGCCTAGTCCTCTCCTATGAACAGGAACATAACCCACATGTCAAGAATTGAAAAGGCTGTGTCCGTCCATGGACGAACGAGAAAAGGATTTTACGGTTGGTACAAAAAATTCAATTTTTTTTTTTTTTATATAAAATTCAAACAAAATAATAGAATGATTGAAATATAACTAACATTCTCATCATACTGGCACTTAGGAAAGGAAGTAATTTATATTTAAAATAGGTATTCATGTTTGCATTTGTTATATCATTTAGTCATTTTATATTATTTATATTATCATTTTCATTGAGTTATTGTATTTGTTTCATTATTTTTTATTTTTAATCTCACTCCTCTTTTCAACACACTTACATACGTTCTACTATTTAGCTAAAGTTCTCTGGTGCTTTTGAACCAAGTTACATGCTGCAAAGAATGACCGGCAATGATTGAGATGGCAGGGGACAGGCAAGGATCAAGAGAGGTATAGGGCAGGCAAGGATCAAGAGAGGCATGGGATGAACAAGGATTGAGAGAGGCAGGGGACAGTCAGTCATTGAGAGAGGTAGGAAACAGACAAGATCATGGAGGGGCAGGCAGGGATCCAGAAAGGCATAGGACAGGCAAAGATCCGAAGAGGCAGGGATCATTCAAAGATGGAGATGGAGGCAAGGATCTAGAGGACAGGCAAGGATTGAGAGAGGCAAGGAATAGATGAGGAGCCAGAGGGACAGGGAACAGTCATAGAAAAGCAGGGAACCGACAAGGATACAGAAAAGCATAGGACAGGCAGTGGACAGATTTGGTGAAACGTGGTGCAAGCGTGGATTTGGAGACATAACAGAGAATTGAATTAATGGATTTCTTGATCATTCTTGAAAATAAGTGAAATGTGGAAGTTTCCTATGTCAACCACACAGAGATATGTATACAAATAATCTAATTTGCACACAGTGGCTTATTGGTTAGCACTTCCGTGGCACTTTGCAGCATTAGGGTCATTTGTATGAACCTCAACCAAGACCGTGCATGCATGGAGTTTGCTCTCCATGTGCTTGTGTGGGTTTCCTCCAACACTCCAGACATGCTGGTAGCTTAATTGACTCCTGTCTAAATTAGTATGTTTATATATACATATGGGGTAGGGACCTTAGATTGTAAGCTCCTTGAGATCATGGATTGGTAAGGATGTACAATATGTAAAGCATAAATTGTTGGCATTGTATGCATACATGTAATAAATCAATAAAATAAATACATTTGGTTAACTGCATGGGTCTTCTTTTTTTTTTTTAGGTGCTTGAGAATTTCCTAATGGTTTACCCCGACGTTGGCCCACAGATGTTTCATGCCCTTTTACCTCCAGTGTTTAGGGGTATTCTTGAGGGAGAGGTAATTTGTTAATTATTTTATGTCTGTGTTGATGGCTTATTTATTTTCTGATATCACTGGTTAACATGCTGTTAGTGAATATTTGTGACTAAAGCATGCCCACATGGGAGGAAGGTATACAGCAATATCTTTCCCGTATGGTTTCTGCCAGGGATAGATGGATACAACTCAAATTTCGGCATTGAGTGTATTATTATTCCCCTCTGTCTGTCTCCGATCTGTCCTCTGCTGGACCCCATTTGTCCCAAATGCAGAATGGAGGTTATTACATTTAAACACATGGTTTTGTCCTGCCCCACTCTGCAGTCATTCTGGAGTGAGGTGGTGTCTGAACTTGTTGCTGTAATTGGGGTGGTGGTACCTATGGACTCATTAGTTCTTCCACTGTGTATTTGTGACACATTGAACACTACCCACCATAAATGTTTTGTTTTTGTTCTATGCATTGTATTTTGCTAGGAAGTCTATTCTTCTTAATTGGAAATTCCCCTTCCCCCTCCTTCCTCCCCCTTCCCCCTCTTTCCCCCTCTTTCCTCCCCCTTCCTCCCCTTCCCTCCCCTTCCCCACCTTCCCTCCCCCGCCTTCCCTCCCCCGCCTTCCTTCCCCTTCCCTTCCCCCCCTTTCCTTCCCCTTCCCTCCCCTTTGCCCCCTTCCTTCCCCTTTCTCCCCCTCTCCTCCCCCCTTCTCCCCCCTTCCTCCCCCCTTCTCCCCCCTTCCTCCCCCTCCTTTTCTCTCTCCCCCTCCATTGTCAGCCATACCATCTACCTTTTGTTTGCCCTTCTCCCTCCTCTCCTCCCTCTCTTCTCCCTCCCTTCTCCTCCCTCCCTACCTTCTCCTCCCTCCCCCCTCTTCTCCCCCCCTCTTCTCCCCCCTCTTCTCCCCCCCTCTTCTCCCCCCCCCTCTTCTCCCCCCCTCTTCCCCCCCCCTCTTCTCCCCCCCTCTTCTCCCCCCCTCTTCCCCCCCCCTCTTCTCCCCCCCTCTTCCCCCCCCCTCTTCTCTCCCCCTCTTCTCTCCCCCTCTTCTCTCCCCCTCTTCTCCCCCCCTCTTCTCCCCCTCCTCTTCTCCCCCTCCTCTCCTCCCCCTCCTCTCCTCTCCTCCCTGCTCTCCCTCCTCTCCTCCTTGAGACTGAGGCGGAGGTTCACCTTCCAGCGGGACAACGACCCTAAACATACAGCCAGAGCTACAATGGAATGGTTTAGATCAAAACATATTCATGTATTAGAATGGCCCAGTCAAAGTCCAGACCTAAATCCAATTGAGAATCTGTGGCAAGACTTGGAAATTGCTGTTCACAGACGCTCTCCATCCAATCTGACAGAGCTTGAGCTATTTTACAAAGAAGAATGGGCAACAATTTTGTGCTCTAGATTTGCAAAGCTGGTAAAGACATACCCAAAAAGACTTGCAGCGAAAAGGGGTTCTACAAGGTATTGACTCATGGGGCTGAATACAAATGCACGCCACACTTTTCAGATACTTATTTGTAAAATAAATTGAAAACCATTTTATCAATTTCCTTACACTTCACAATTATGTGCCACTTTTTGTTGGTCTATCACATAAAATCCCAATAAAATACATTTAAGTTTTTTGGTTGTGAAATGACAAAATGTGGAAAATTTCAAGGGCTATGAATTTTTTCAAGGCACTGTATAGTACATATGCACAATGATATTTGGTATGACAGATTCTATTTTGCATTATTTGCACTTGACTCTTACATTCTTCCAATATGTTTGCCTTACAGAGGTATCCAGTTGTTATGTCAACATACCTTGGAGTTCTTGGTCGTGTCCTGCTACAAAACAAAAATTGCTTTTCCTCTCTGTTAAATCAAATGTCACAGGAATGCAATCAGGAGGTGAGTATAAGAAAATAGTTTAGCACTTTGTCACTTACAGGCAATTTAACAATGGCCTGCAAGTCACACACATACAGCATACTGCATATCCTATATTTTTGAATGTGCAGTGACTTCTACAACCCCAAATCCAAAAAAGCTGGGGCGCTGTGTAAAATCTACATAAAAATAGAATGCAATGATTTGCAAATCTCATAAACCCAAAAATTAAGAAAATTGTGAAATTGACAGTAGCAACACATCTCCAAAAAGTTGGGACAGGACAATAAAATTCTGACAATAAATGGTACTACCAAGCGCTGGTAGAACATTTTCCAACTAATTCGGTTAATTGGCAACAGGTCAGTAACATGATTGGGCTTAAAAAGGGCATCTTAGAGAGTAAGAGTGTCTTAGAAGTAAAGATGGGCAGAGGTTCACCAATCTGTGAAAAGCTGAGACTAAAAATTGTCAGTTTCAGATTAATGTTCCTCAAGGTAAAATTGCAAAGACTTAAAATATATCATCTTCTACAGTACATAATATCAAAAGATTCTGAGAATCTGGAGAAATCTCTGTGTGTAAGGGCCAAGATTGAAACGCAATATTAGATGTCCCTGATCTTCGGGCCCTCATACAGCACTGCACTAAAAACAGCATGATTCACTGATGGATATCATTGCATGGGATCATGAATACTTCTTAAAATCGCTGTCTGTAAACAGTTCACCGCCCCATACAAAAATGCAAGTTTAAAGCTCTATCATGCAAAGAAGAAGCCCTACCGGATCATGATCCAGAAACGCCACCGTTTTCTTTGGGCCAAAGCTCATGGTCTGTTGCAAAGTGGAAAACTGTTCCGTAGTCAGACAAATCAAAATTTGACATTCTTTTTGGCAACCATGGGTGACACGTCCTCCGGGCTAAAGAGGAGAGGGACTTTCCAGCTTGTTATCAGTGCTCAGTTCAAAAGCCTATATCTCTGAAGGTATGGGGGTGCAATAGTGAGTATGGAATGGGCAGCTTGCACATCTGGAAAGGAACCATCAATGCTGGAAGATACACTTAGGTCCATATATATTTGGAAACGGTCCCATGTTCATACTTTTGGCTCTGTATGCCACCAGAATACAATTAAAACAAAACAATCCAAATTAATTTGAAGTGCAGACTTTCAGCTTTAATTCAAGGGGTTGAACATAAATATCAAGTACAAATTTTAGGAACTCTAACCATTTTTATACACAGTCTCCCCCCCCCCCCCCTTTTTCAGGGCCTCAAATGTAGTTGGACAAATGAATATCATAAATAAAATGTTAATTTTTTATATTTTGTTTGGAATCCTTTTCTGGCAATGACTGCCTGAAGTCTGGAACCTATGGACATTACCAATAACTGTGTTTCCACCTTTCTGATGCTTTGCCAGGCTCTAACTGCAGCTGTCTTCAGTTCTTCTTTTGTGGGTCTTTCTGCCTTTAGTTTTGCCTTCAGCGTTCAGCAAGTGAAATGCTTATGAATGGTTTGCACCTTGTGGGGAACCCTCTGTATTTGCTCTTCTCTTGATTGTACACTTTGACAATGATACACCCACCTCCTGGAGAGTGTCCTTCACTTGTCTGGATGTTGCAAATGTGTTTTTCTTTACCTTAGGGAGGATCATGCGATCATTCACCACTGTTGTCTTCCGTGGACGTTCAGGCCTTTTTATGTTGCTGAGCTCACCAGTGCGTTCTTCTTTCCTCAGAATGCATCAAACTGTTGATTTGGCCACTCCTAATGTTGCTGCTATCTCACTGATAGATTTGTTTAGTTTTTAAAGCCTTACAATGGCCTTTTCCACTTGCATGGACAGCTCCTTTGTACGCATGATGTAGGTTCACAGCAATAGATTCCAAATGCAAATACCACACTTAGAATCAACGCCAGACCTTTTTTCTGCTTAATTGATGAAGAAATAATGAAGGAGTAGCTCACGCCTTTCATTTGGAAATCTAAGTCCCAGAGTCTCGAAGAAGAGTGGTGAGGCACAGAATCCAAGTTGCATGAGGTCCAGTGTGAAGTTTCCACAGTCAGTGATGATTTGGAGAGCCATATTATCTGCTGGTTTGGTCCACTGTGTTTTATCAAGTCCAAAGTCAGCGCAGCCCTCTACCAGGAAATTCTAGAGCACTTCATGCTTCCCTCTGCTGACCATCTTTATGGAGATGCTGATTTCGTTTTCCCAGCAGGACTCTGCACCTGCCCACACTGCCAAAAGTACCAATAGAGTGGAACCTTGGATTACGAGCATAATCCGTTCCAGGAGACTTCTCGTAATCCAAAGCACTCGCATATCAAAGCTAGTTTCCCCATAGAGGTTAATGAAAATGAAAATAATTAGTCCCGCATTGACTTCAATGGCATGCAATACCGCATGTGGCCAGAGGTGGGGGTGCCCCGGAGAGCCTCGGAAAGGCCAAGGGACAGCTTGGCTGACCTCGGAAACACCCGTGAACTGAGTATTTCCGAGTATTTCCGAACGGCTCAGATCGGCTCTGCTCGGTTTCGGCGCCCACGCACCTCAGGCCAAATGCGGTACTGCATACCCCATTCACTTGAATTCTGCTTGTTTTGCAAGACAACACTCGCAAACCGAGTCAGAATTAAAAAAAAAAAAGTTGCTCGTCTTTCAAAATGCTCGTTAACTGCGTTACTCCTAAACTGAGGTTCCACTGTACCTGGTTTAATGATCATGGTATCACTGTGCTTGATTGGCCAGCAAACTCGCCTGACCTTCCCCCCTTAAAGAATCTGTGGGGTATTGTCAAGAGGAAGATGAGAGACACCAGACCCAACAATGCAGGCGAGCTGAAGACTGCTATCAAAGCAACCTGGGATTCCATAATACCTCAGCAGTGCCACGGGCTGATCACCTCCATGCCACGCCGCATTGAAGCAGTAATTCATGCAAAAGGAGCCCCAAACAAGTATTGAGTGCATACTATACTGTACATGGACATACTTTTCAGTAAGCCAACATTTCTGTATTACAAATACTTTTTTCTCTTATCGTCCATGGACAGCTGGATACTGTAAACGTGTGGGTATATGTCCCTGCTCGCAGGAGAAGATCTAGGCAGAATGTTAGATTGTTAGAAACATACATTCTAGAACAAACCAGAGCTGAACAGCCCCGCCCAGGGGGGCGGTCCCTCCGGACATTACCCTCCCACCTGCAGCTAGCAGCCTCAGTTTTTTTCTGCCTAGCAGAAGGAGAAGACGTGGCTCTCTCGAGAGCCAGTCTCCTGGAAGATTTTACTTTTAAATTTTATTCCTTTGGGAATTTTATTATTTTATTTTTGAAACCTTCAATCAACTGTCAGCTGGGCAACAGTTTGGGTACACTGGTATCCTCGTAGTCTTCCCTGTCCAACCATCGAGCGTGCTGATCCTAGCCTTGTGTGCGTGAGACTCAGTTCACGACATGCCCCATGACTCCAGGGGTGGCCGGGTTGCTTTCATGCTCCCGCGGTCCTTTCAAGATTGAACAGTACCTGACTGACTGTATCTCTCGCGGTGGACCGGGCCGACAGCTACGCAGTACTGCTCTGTGATAGGTCTGTCTGAAACAAGCCAGTGGGTCCCTGAAAGGGACGGGTAAGTATCTCCTCACAATCTCCTCACAGATTCTTCACTCTCCTCAGTCTCACAGTGCGGTTTCTTCAGCAGGACTGAGCGGTCCTTAAGGGTTGGTGAGTCCTCCGGGTATCCCCTCCTCAGCCTCAGCGTAGCCAGTGGGTGGACTGTATATTCACTGTATAGTGTTTAAGGTCTCAGAAGGTGGCGTTATGGAGTCTGATACACCTGCTCTCCACACTTGCCTGGGGCAACTGGCAGTGCTGCACAGTTAAACATGTTCATATGTTTCCTGCACCTGCGGTCCTTATGGACCAGTTGTCGGCAGTCCTGGCATCATTCCTTGTCAGAATGGAAGCGGTGTGCAAGCAAAAGGAGCTATAAGCCCCCTCTCCCCACAAAAATATTTAGTGAAGGAGTGCTCTGATTCAGATATGGGCCTAGCTACTGTGCTCAGGACCCTAGCTCTGAATATTTATTGTTTATGAACAGGACATTCCCTTGTGAGGAAGACTCCAGTTCTGTGTCAGTGAATGACAGGGCGCTTGTAAGTGAACTCATTGATGATGTGAGGAACACTCTCAAGCTGGGTGCTGTGGCTGAGGTACCTCAGGTGGACGCTGTTTCCCTTGGTTCCTTCAAGCTTTTCTTTTACACAGCTTCCTCACTGTTTTCCTCACACGCTGCGTCAAGAGCAGCATGGATGATACAGTGGTACACAGTGTTTCCCTCCCCCTGGTCGGTGAAGCATGGTGGGGGGGGGGGACTTTATTCATTTATGTCTCTAGTCCCTGTGTGCCTTCTGTGTGATGTGTATTGTTCTGAGGCAACAACAGGGTCTCCGCACCTGTGGTATCCTGGGGAACGCTCTGAGCTCTGACAGACACACGGTCTGAGCATCAGAGGTTCCCTTTTACCTGCATGCTGCTTCGGCAGCACAGTCAAGCAGGTTGGAATGATACAGAGAAGATTATGCACCTCTGCGCCATAATTTAAACTCATCCTATACCTCTACACTGCATACATTCACAGTGTATGTATGTGTTATTGGTCTCTGTGTCTGCGTGGGTGTTCCCCCACGTTCCAATTCTGTGTTTCAGTGCCATACATGATATAAACGTACAAAATATGTTTATGCACGACTTCAGATACATTCACAGTCTATGTATGTATTATACTCTCTGGGTTGGCGGGGGCTCCGTTGTCCTCCCGCACTCTCATGGTATGTGCGCTTTGGCTCTCTGCACAGTATAAACATGTGCAATATGTTTATTCACATGCTATCATTCCTACACGGTATCTGTGTGCTGTCTGTGTGGGTTTCCTCTGGGTACTCCGGTTCCCTCCCACACTCCATTGGTATGGGCGCTTTGGCGCTATGCACAGCCTAAATTTGTGCGATGGGATATCCACATACTAACATACCTACCCGGTATGTTTGTGCAGTCTGCGTGGGTTTCCTCCGGGTCTCCGCCCACGCTACATGACATGCGTGCCTTTGGTGCAATACACGGTGTAAACATACACATTATGTTTATACACAACACTAAATACATTCACAGTAGTTGTAGGTATTGCATTCTCTGGGTATGCGTGGGGTACTTTGGTTCCTCCCACGCATCAACGGTGTGCGCGCGCCTTCGGTGCTATGCACACAAGGGCTTGTGCAAAATGTTTAGCACACATACTATAATACCTACACGGTGTGCGTATGCAGTCTGCATGGGTTTCATCCGGGTGCTCAGGTTTCTCCCCAGCGTTCCAATGGTGTGCGCATTTTCAGCGCTATGCACAGTATAAACATGTGCAATTTGTTTATTCGCAGGCTAACATACCTACACGGTTGTATACGCAATCTGCGTGGCTGGTTTACGTCCAAGCCCTGATGATGTGCGTGCCTTCGTCACTGGCACAGTATAAACGTGTTTAATAGGTTTATCCACACATACTAAACTACATACGCCGTATGTGGTTGTATTATGCTCTTTGTGGCTGGGTGGGTTTCCTCCCACATTCTATTTGTGCGTTTGACGCAATACATAGTATAAACTATGTGTTTGTACAATCGGCACTTATCCATGGGTAGCTGCTGGATGGAGCATTGTCACAAGGATCCCTGGTTTCAGGGGTACCACTTTCCACCCGCTTTCAGTGGTGATCAGAAGCGCTGGCTTGGACAGTGTTCGCCGGGCTGAGGTTAGCGTTACGCCCGTTAGTGGCTGCGTCTCTGGCGTTTTTGTAGCTCAATGACTGGGCAAAAGCCTCTGCTTCATCATTCAGTTGACTAGCAGCAGCACTGTACTGCTTTAGCCTTTAGGGTCTCTGTGCCCGGGGTGGGTTTGCGACACCTGTGGAGGCTGAGGTACTGGTCCGTGGAGCACCGGAAGTGGACCTTATGGCCTCTCAACTCACTCGCAAGGTGGAAAGATCGTGGCCAGGTCCAGGGACCCCTGGGCGGACGTGTCAGACGCGTTGGAAGCCCGTGGTGGCAGTATCGCCTGATATATGCTTACCCTCCGCTACTGTTGTTGCCTCGCCTGCTTCGCAGAGTAGGGGCTGAGGCCATTCCGGTGATCCTCATTGCTCCGGAACGGCGACATTGGTACGCCGATCTACTTCGGCTAGTCGCAGACGTTCCTTGGCAACTGCCTATTGGGGTGGACCTTCTGTCTCATGATCCCATACTTCATCCTGCTTTACAGTCCTTGGCTTTAATGGCATGGCTGTTTAAAGCCAGGTGCTAAAGGACCGAGTTCTCTCGTATTCGGTCATCTCTTCTATGTTGTTGACACAGGAATCTTCCTCCAGAAAGATATCTCACCGTACCTGGAAGGCTTATGTGCGAGGAACTTGAGTGGCGTCCTTGGATGTATTCCGTTCCCAGGATTTTGCTGTTCTTACAGCGTGGTGTGACCCAAAAGCTGGCCTTGCATACCTTTTTGAGGGTCGGATTTCGGCCCGGGCTGTCTTTTTCAACGACCGCTACCGAGCCATTCCTTTTGAATAGCACCTTTTGTGCAGGGGGTTCGCCATGTGATCCCACCTGTCAAGCCTCCTCTCCCTACTTGGGATCTGAATTTGATGCATCTCGGTTCTCCAAGAACATCCCTTTGAGAATATCCGAGAGATTCCTCTCTTGACCTTGTCCCGGAAAGTGGCCTTCTTAGTGGCCATTGCTTCGGTTAGACGGGTGTCTGAGTTGGCGGCTTTGTCCTGCAAGTCGCCTTACTTGGTCCTCCATAAGGATATGGCGGTGTTGCGCCCACAACCGTCCTTCTTTTCAAAAGATGGTCTCGGCCTTTCACCTTAAGAAGGACATTGTTCTTCCGTCCTTGTGTCCTCACCCATCGCATCCCTGAGAGTTTGCGCTTCATACGTTAAGATGGGTACAAGCCTTACGAGTGTACCTGTCTGCTACTGTTTCCATTCGGAAGTCTGTCTCTGGTCTAAAACAGGGCCGAGCGGTGTCGTCTGCCACCATCTTTAGGTGAATCAGGCAGACCGTCATACAGGCCTATGCCCTTAAGGGGCGGGCGCATTCCACCAAGGCAATTGGTGCTTCCTGGGCCTTCCGACATCAAGCGTCGGTTGCACAAGTGTGCAAGGCGGCGACCTGGTCGTCCGTTCATACCTTTTCAAAATTTTATAAGGTTGATGTGGTTGCATCTTCGGATGGTTCCTTCGGCCGCAAAGCATTGCAGGCCGCTGTTTAATGTTGCAACTCCTCCGTTAAGGAGCTCTGCTTGTTTGGAGTGAAGTTTTGGTTGTTCCTTTACCACTGCTCCCAACCTTCTGATACTGCTTTTGGACGTCCCACACGTTTACAGGATCCAGCTGTGTCAGTCCATGGACGATAAGAGAAAATAGGATTTTTGTACTCACCGTAAAATCCATTTCTCTGACGTCCATGGACTGACACAGCACCCTTCCTTTTAAGGTTTGTACTGCTTTGTTACGAACTGAGGCTGCTAGCTGCAGGTGGGAGGGTAATGTCCGGAGGGACCGCCCCCCTGGGCGGGGCTGTTCAGCTCTGGTTTGTTCTAGAATGTATGTTTCTAACAATCTAACATTCTGCCTAGATCGTCTCCTTGTCATATACCCACACGTTTACAGTATCCAGCTGTGTCAGTCCATGGACGTCAGAGAAATGGATTTTACGGTGAGTACAAAAATCCTATTTTTATTGGTCTTAATAAATATATATATATATATATATATATATATATATATATATATATATATATAAAATCAAATTTTCTGAGATGCTGAATTTTGTGTTTTCACTAGCTGTATGTCAGGTCACCTACGGCCAGGTGACAGATGCACACCGTAGGGGGACAGGAGTGCACCGCAAGGTAGTGAACCCTATGGCTGACTGCTGCGGATAGGAAACTGGGTGGTTGTGGAAAGCGGGACCAGAGGAGCACAACCGGGATCCTATAGGAAGCTAGAGTCAAGATTCCCCAGGGCGCAGAGTCTAAGACCCAGCAGGTCTTCTCCAGAGCCTCTAGTGGTGAGGATGTTATGCTGCAGGCTGGGCCCAGGTCGCAGCCCCTAGAGTCTCCTAGCTCACGCCCCGTAGGATAAGGGGACAAGAGGGGAAGCAGCAGCACAAGATATAAGAGTAACGAATAACAAGCTGAAGGTCAAGGGCCACAAGCAGACAAGGATAACAAAAGACAAGCCATAGGTCAAGGGTCACGAGCAGACAGGGATAGTCTGGGACAAGCCAATAACGTAACAGAGAGACAGACGTAGCACACGGCAGGCAGGAACCCAAACACACAATGCCTAACAAACACGTTGATCAGCGAAGCAGGCTTGCAGTGCACAGGTTAATATAGTGTTTTGTGATAGGGCCTGGGGTGGAGTCTGGCTGGGAGGAGATTATAAAGGAAGCCAGGTGAAGGGGGTCTGGTCTCTAAGATGAACACATGAGGAGGAAAGGTAAGATGGCAGACAGACATTAATGCATATCCATGACACTGTAAGCCAAAATTATTAAAAGAAAGAAATGCTTGAAATGTATCACTCTGTGTGTAACACGTCTATATAAAATATATCAGTTCCACGGTTTGAATTTAATTACTCAAAGTAACTTTTTGGTGATATTCTTCAATAATTTTATGAGATGCACCTGTATATGTAGAGCCCATTTGCTTAGCTAGTAGTCTTGAATCTATCTACCATGAACATTCTTAAAAAGGAACTGCAGTCTGCTCACATAATTTGTAATAAAAACACCTTTACTATTCTGAAGCTTCCCTCCAACCACTTTGCATATTATTTTATATATACTGTGATTCTGTACTTGCCAAATATGCTGCAGAAATCTCACTCCACCAATTCTTGCTGCAATCATTTTAACTGTGGGCAGCTGAAGCTGCTGCCTGTTCACTTCCTCAATTTACACAGACACACAGAGGCACACCTCCAGCTCTGCAGCTCTTATTGGCCCTCTTATGACTCATCTCCCCTCCCTTCCTAGGAAACTCTAATGAGAGTGAGAGAGCTGTGCATGATGTCATAAGCCTAGGCTTTTTTCCAGACAAGAAACAGGAAGTGGGCTGTATAAGGTATTTACTCACAGAAAAAAAAAATGTTTTACTATCCAAAGTTAAAACAACAAGGGCAGAAGATTTAATGGATGGAAAGTTGAAAAAATGCCAGAAGGTCCGCTTTCAAGTAAACTCTCAATATTGTCCTGCAAAGTGAATACAGCAGTGAAGATGGTTAGCAGAAGCTCTCTGATGTTATATAGAATGACATACTCAAAGAGGTGCTGGGAACTTTTAGACTTGGCTGTGCAGTCAGATAAAGGAAAACGTCAAACAACTTCAATAGCTCTGGTGAGTCAGCTACTACACAGCAAGGCTTTCTTAGTTGGGTACCCAACAGTAGCTCAAACCATACAAATACAGAAAGGCGTGCCAGACCGAAATCGGATAGTCCAAGGTCATTTTAATTGTTGATAAAAAAAAAATGTCTTATAAAAACAGCCAATGCATTTTTTTGAGGGGGGGGGGGGGGTGGTAGTGGATGGCTAGCACCAGCACCACTCCCCCTCTCACAGGGCTACAAGAATAAGCAAAATACATAGTCATCAGATGAAAATGTTTGTCTAGATATGCATATGAGTATATACAACAAAATCTAGAACACCACATGTGATTGAGTATTCTTTGCAAAGTGAAGCTTTAACGCATTTATCTCAGCAACTGCACTTGCAAAGAGCACAGTCTATTTGTTTTTAGACTCCTTTTACATGTGCTTTTGGGCTAAAAATAGCATCTGTAAAGTGCCTGAAAAATGGCTCCCCTGCAGTCTCAGTGTGAAAGCTCGAGTGCTTTCACACTGAAGCAATGCGCTGGCAGGACGTTAAAAAAAACTCCTGCAAGCAGAATCTTTGAAGCCGTGAAAGAGCGGTATGTACACCGCTCCTAAAGCGCCCCTGCCCATTGAAATTAATGGGCAGCACCGCAGGCGGTTTTAAACCTTAAAACCTCCACAAAAACGACGGTAAAGTGCTGCTAAAAATAGCGGTGCTTTACCGCCGACGCTTAGGTGTGAAACTCCTGTAAAAAGACTGATAAACTACTGGAAACGTTTCTAAAGAAAACTAAGAAACCAAATTACTTTAAAAAGACTAATTGGCTACTTGAATACATAATTCCAAAGCACTGAAGCTGGATACACACGGGTCAAAAATGATCAGTAGTCAGCGGATCTCACCATCTTCTCCGCTTGCTACAAAGACTCATCCCCTTTATCCCGGAAGAGGATACAGCAGTAGTAGTTGGAACAATCACCAATTCCCGACTTGATTATGCAAACTCCTTCTACCTTGGACTACCCAAATACCAGATTTCTCGGCTACAAGTCATCCAGAACACAGCAGCAAGACTGGTAACAGGGAAAAAAAACATGGGAATCAATCATCCCGTCCCTGAAGACCCTCCATTGGCTAGCCGTAAAGGATCGGGTGACTTTGAAGACCCTCTGCCTCACTCACAAATGCACACAAGGAAAGGCTCCTCAATACCTAGGCGAGAAAATAAAACACTACATCCCCAATCGCGTTCTATGATCAACTAACCAAAACCTCCTCCACATCCCTAAATCGTGCTACAAATCTAAAGGAGAACGAAGATTCGCAGTCCAAGGACCACGGCTATGGAACGCTCTACCAACGAACATCCACGTGGAAGAAAACCACTGAGCCTTCAGGAAAAAACTTAAGACCCATCTCTTCTGAAGGATCATGACGACAATGGATACAAGCGCCTTGAGGCGATTTGGTTCGCATTTGTTAGCGCTATACAAGTTTTCACTCACTCACTCAGACTGGCTTCTGTCAAACGGACATTCTGGAAAACATCAGCATACGATCAGCGCTAACAGCTAATGGCTGCAAGCACTGATTAGTGTGTTCTAGCGGGGGTTGATGGGGGTTAGTCCCTCTGTTAGAATACAATAGCACAGCAGGGTAGATCACTGCACAATCATCGCTTGTGTAATTACGGCAATCTCTGGGGTTTTTTTTTTTTCCTTCAGCACGCTACGTTGAACAGAAAAAAAAAATTGTGTATACCGAGCTTGGGAAATACAGCTGTTGAAATGAAACTTGACTACTCGGAAAAAGACTAAGAAACAAAGCTGCTGAAATAAAACTAATTGGGAACAAAAAAATTATTGGGATAAGTGCTAGCATATTAGTGCTTACCAAACAGAAAACCAAGCAGCTGAAATTAAACTATTTGGCAGCTCTTTTTAAGTTAGACTGTGTGCATATAGAGCAGCAGCTGCAGAAACTGTACCTAACAAAAGAGGGCCCAGTAGTTGAACACATGGGTCAGTGGTTACCTGAGGCTGATTAAGTAGCTTTGATCATGTTTGGATTTAGAGGAAAGCAGGAGGTGCCAAGAGTATATTCATGACAAAAGTAAAACGCATTAATTCCTATAGGGATCAGATTTGTATCAGAGATGCAGGAGCAGCTATATTGATATCTAAACATTGGACACCATACTCAGAATGGTGCACACAGAAACATACCTCAACACCTCAACAAACTTGGATGGACTCAGAGAAAACAGTGACTTCATAGATCTGTATCAAATAATGAATAACAACCAAAGTTTGTTCCATGATTATTATGAAAAAGACAGCCATAAAGTGAACAAGTATAAAGTAACCAAATTAAGAGGATTGCCTATATTAGAAACGTTATTCCTCATGGAGGAACAACTTGAGGGCTGTTGATGAGCAGCAATGGAGGATGCCTGTGGGTTTAAGAGGAAAGATATGTGCAGGGAGGATAGGAGGGGGACAACTTCTGGGGATCTGAGTCTGGCATGGCTGACCAGATTAAGTGACAGGGGAGGTGGGAGAGAAATTAGAAAGACCTGGGAGTTGGAGGAGGAGTCTGGCATGACTGGCAAGGAGGTAGGAGTCTTGCAGAAGTTGAGTGACAGGCAAAGTCAGCGTGAACAGGAGGTAGAACCCAGGAAAAGTGTGTGGCAGTGCCAATAAGAAAGAAAATTGTGCAATAGCATGCTAAAGCAAAAAGTGTTACTATTACTGATAATATAAAAAAAATAATAATCAAATAAACAAAATGATATTCATTAAAAAAAAAGTTTAGAATGAATGATTTATTAAATGTATGTGTGTGACAGACGAATAAATACCAACTAGGATAATAATCACGGAAAAGCGATGGACATTTTTTCATCAATTTTTATCATCATGACTATGTTTTTTGTTCTAAACCTGATAAAAGGACAGTGACATTGCTCCTGAAACACACATGGAGCACTACCTGTATAAGATTCGCTGATGTCTAGGTTCCCCACTGCTGCACAGCCTGTCACACAGCATTTCCTTCTTATATTCAAACTCAGAAATCAGTTCTTTGGCTTGTTTTTTATTTAGGGGATGGTAACTTTGATAGGGTAGGAGATTATGGGATGCCCAACTTCGAAATGTTCATCACACAACCAGGGACAACATCCTCCCTATTTAAAGATTCCTCTTTTTCCTTCTTCCTGCACAAAATTGGTTCCCTATGTACAGCTTCTTCTGGATCACTCCTGGAGTAACTAACAGTCTCTTGTTAGCTCAGCAACAGCCCGTTACAGGCTAGGTACTTGCCGTCCCTTGACAAAGTAGCACATGTGGAGTGAACAGCATCTCTCACTACCTTCTGCTTCCCTGTAGACACTGATCCCAGCTCTACTGCTTGCAGAAATGCTAGTCCACTTGGCTGCCACAAGCCCACCTGGCTGCTTTCTCTTCCCATTCCTCCCGACTGACCCACATGGAGATTCCCCAGGGCAAGGTTGGATGAAGATTTGGCACACTGCTGTCTTTAAGAGAGCACTGCTACAGCTGACAATCTCTCCCCCTGTCTGTCCCTGCACTGTGCTGATCTACTCACTTTCTCTCCTAGCTCCTGCTGCCTCTCCTGTTAGAGTGCCTCCAACTGCCTCCTGTGATGAGATACTTCCAGATCAGCCTCTGGAGCTCCAGCCCCAGGTAAAACCCCTCCCCAGCGGGTGTCCCTGAAGGGCCACCGACAGCCTCTCCTCAGCACTGCTTCTCTATCTTCCACCCGACTCCCTGACTGACATGGCTCATTACTATTTAAGGGCTCCCTAGTCCCCTGCCATGCCCACTCCTAGGGATTGGCTAAGGGCCCCTAAATATTCAAGGCAACCCCTCCTAGCTTCCGCCCACTATCTTTTAGAACGTTCTCCAACATTCTAGAAATAGGGAGAGAGTATAGTTTGCCCACTCTCACTACTAGTAGCACACACGAGAGGGTGCTTCAAACAATTAATATTATCTTGGACTCTTTTATCCAATTTTGGTCTGTATCCTCTGATATTATGTCATATCTTTATAAGGAAATGTTACTGCCCTATCTTGCCTTGCTTGAAACCCCTATAAACCTAAAACCTTGGTAAAGGGCAAACAGGCAGGCTGTATATCACCCCACTGCTCAGTGTCTCAGGCATTGCCACAAGAAGGGCAGGGTGGCAAACCTAGCTTTGTAAAAATAGAGAATTTCAGACGGATCTTCTGAATAAAAAAAAAGAAATGTGGGGCACTATATTGAGGAAGGGAGCAGCAAGCACTCTAAAAGTAGAGTGTTGCACCAGTTCACTGTAATTTGTAACTGCTTAAAATGCTCTCTACGAACATGCTGAAAAATGAATACACTAGAGCAGGGGTCTCATACTGCCTGTGGGAGTCATGCTTTTAACTGTCAGCCCTGCAATGCCTCTTGGGACTTGTAGTTTCGCAACAGCTGGAGGGCCACCAGTTTGAGACCCCTGCACTAGAGGGAGACTGATTTGCAAACAGTAAAAAAATGAAAGCCTGTACGATACACAGCATCAAAACCTACATATTTTACTTGTCAAGAGGTACACAAATGGACTGGATGAACCCATTGATGAACTTGGTTACCCTTTAAACATTCACTACTTTCATGTAAAAGCACAGATGGAACAGTCAGTTACATGAAAGTTACATGCTACCTGATTTGAAATGCCTTTGTGTTCAGTTAAATATCTGGATCACATCTTCTTTCACACAGCTTGTATATACCTTACAGCTATGCTATCATTAGAAAGAGCAGAACATATAATTGCAACACAATTCTCCAGAAACATTCAGGTAATGAGGTTAGAGTTTCTGGTTTACATGACAAATGATAAGGTCTAAGTTTTTCATTTGTTCTGTAGGAGAAGCGCTATAAATGCAGTGTAGCATTCAGCGAAATGGGTTCTCATCCACTAATTACAAAAGAAAAGGGCCTCTGGGCTGCGTTAGAACACACTTCTTCTTATTTTGTTAGGAATTACTGCTAGAATAATTATACAGTCATGACTTTCATCGCATCCTGGGCTGATCAGTTAAAACTGTTTGTTTAGCCTGTTTATTATACGAATGACCCAGGAGACAGGACAGATTATTGCTTCAATCCAGGGTGAGTTCTGTAGAACACTCAGTGTTTTTATTTTTTTTCTAATCTGTAGGCTAATTTAGTACTTGGGAATGCAATTGAAATGTGGGTGGATCGAATGGATAACATTACACAGCCTGAGAGAAGAAAACTTTCTGCCCTTGCTGTTATTTCTTTGTTGCCTTCAGTTGACAGGTAAGAATAAATATATATAATTTTTTTAAATACTGATTGCATATGAAGTGGGAATGATGATTGTTCTATACCTCCTTGCACCCAGTCTATCCTGACAGTATGGTCATTTGCTGACTTGATACCATCCACAGGCAGCTTAACTCCTCAGCAAGACACAGAAGTTAAATCCAATGCAAATTTACTTCAGATAATTGCAGTATATATATGTTTTCCCTGTGTTTTGAAGTGTAATGCCGCGTTCACACGACCGTTTTTAATGACGAGAAAAATTAAATTTTTTAAAATGGTCATTAAAAAATGATCGTGTGTGGGCTTTCCAGCATTTTTCCCGGCAAGAAAAACGCAGAGAATCACGAGAAAAATTGGAACATGCTCTAATTTTTCACGTTGTTTTTTACAACGTTGTTTTTCTCGTCATGAAAAACGGGCGTGTGTGGGCTTTAACGACGTGAAAAAAAATGCGCATGCTCAGAATCAAGTATGAGACGGGAGCGCTCGTTCTGGTACAACTAGCGTTCGTAATGGAGATAGCACATTTGTCACGCTGCAACGGACTGAAAAGCACAAGGCTGAAAAGCGCGAATCGTCTCTCAACAAACTTTACTAACATGAAGGGTGGCGCCATCCGAATGGAACTTCCCCTTTATAGTGCCGCCGTACGTGTTGTACATCACCGCGCTTTACGCGAACATTTTTTCCACGATAGTGTGTAGGCAAGGCAGGCTTGAGAGGAAACACGAAAAATCACGTCGAGAAAAATGCATTTTTTTCAATGACATTAAAAACGGTCGTGTGTACGCGGCATAAGAAGACAGCGACTTATGTTTTGTCTCTGCAATGTACTAACACTGACTGAGGAAAAACAGAATAAACTGAACTAAGTAGCACCAAACACGAGGAGAGAGGCAGATAACAAATCACAAAAGTAAACAAGTTGCAGTCACCCAAAACAACCACTAGATGTCAGCACACATCAAACAATAGCCTGATAAAATTCAATACAACAACAGAAAATATATGAATTTGTGGGACAGAACACTCCCCATCTGAAATGTTTAGATTTCATTTAAACCTAATATCAGTCAATAAAGGATGTGACTAAAAGGAAACAAGAGAGGGAGAACATGCAAAACATATATGCAAGTCCAAAAATCATCTAGGATGGCCTTGGCATTGAAGTCTTAATTACTGAAACAGTCCTTGAAGGCATCAAATCACTTCTCTCAAGGTGGCAAAGCATGTGTAACCACTTAGATGTAGAAGTGGAAAAATCCCTCTTGTTAATCTGAAATAATTCTGGATGGTTCTGCTCTTAGGAAGCTCTGCTTTTAACCTGTGAAGTGGAGATTCTTCTTGTTTGAAGATGGGGTAGACTGGATTCCTGGTGTGTTGCTTGAGCCATGTCAACTTGGATCTTAGTAGATAGATATGCAACTGAATTGCAGCCTAAGGCAAAGTCTCATTTGTAGTATTGAGGCATCATCTTTGGGGCTCTCACTGGGACGTTACACCATCGATGAACTGATAGATATCTGTATTGTCATACAGGATCTCATCATTAGTAGTTCAGTTTTGTTGCCATCAGTAGTAATTTGAGATATTGTTTTACTGACGCACTTTTAAGATGGTTCTCGAATATAGACTTCATCACTGTTTTGAGATCCCGTACCACTAACAATCAGTGCTTCACTATCATTTGAAAGTATGCACAGTAATTTAATTCTGTTTCTTTCTGGAGCGAAGAGCAAAAGTAATTATGCAGCCTAGTTTGGTCTTTTGGGCATAAGGATCGTTACAAAGATCAGTTGTGCACACTTCTTATACCTTCTTATACATATACCTATTTAATTGTACTTAATAAGTGTAAGAAGATTAATTCCTTCAGTCTCTTTATGTTTGATAAAATTAATTCTTCAGAAGAGGCAATTTTCCCTATGGTTTCTACTGTGCCAGCACATGTGTGCAGGGTGTAGGACAGTACGTTTAGATATACATGTCAAAGAAATGAAGTAGCAAACAAATGACTGACTTGTTGTCTAAAACAGCATACATCCTGACAGCTTTCCTTGGTTGTCCCCGAGGAAACAATTTCACCAGACATATTGATTTTCTCTAAAAGTCCTTCATGATGTAGCTTGCTATATTTGTGCACTTAACTGTAGCCTTTCAATTTCTGGTGAAGTGTTCTGTGGATGTGAAACATTCAAAGCAAATGTCATGGTTCCTTAGAAACTCCTTGCGTTCTTCAAAGGGCTTTCCCTCGTATGCCTGATACTTTCTCACGGGGTTGTGGTTTGTCGTGAATGAGACAGTAGGAGTTCAAGTCTTTTCTCACTGTCGCTGCTAGTAGCAGATGTAGCTCCCATCTTTCCAACAGACACAACCTTTCTAGAGTCAACAATCATCTCTAAATCTGAGGGACACTCAGAATTGGGCTCCATCCAGAGGACTAATAGCTTTTGGCATGGGTGATAAAACAAAACCAATTAGCTCTTTCTTTGGGCTTAAAGTGTGCCATACAGTGTCCTACTGGTTGATCGAGAAAAAAATTACCCATCTATGCCCAGCCTTAAACCATACCTCAAGAGCTGCCATAATTTGGCTCTGTAGTCTGGTCTTGTTCACGGCTTAAAGTGAAGAAGAGTGACTAAAAATGGGGCTTAAATTACAAGCGTTCTAATGTAATAACATAAGCAAAAGAATAAATTTAATTAGATTTTTCTATTAATCGTTTTGAAGCACTATCAAATTTGTTTTCTACACTTTGGACACCGTCTGGTCGGGAGAACAATCCAACAAAAATGTCTAATGTGCTAGCTACTTATCTGGAATGCAGATAGCATTCCATCAGCTTCTTCCCGAGCTTCACAGGCTGGGAAAAGTGAACGCGACAGAGACCCAGAAGTGATGTTTTAAACAACACTTTTGTGTCATCAAGAAGAAGGGGAGGGGAGTGGAAATGTTACACTGGCACATTTATCAGCATGCATGAAAATATTTCTGATGCCAAGTCTTTTTTAGGCTGCTATCAGGAATATTTTATCGAATGGGCCTTCATTTACAAGAACAACTGAGATGTCTCAAACAGGCTAGGTACAATGGCAATTGAATTTATCCTAGCTCTTTACCTTTTTTGTCTACCAAGGTATGTTTTTTAATGTCCTGGGTACTGTTTTTTTTTTTAGTGTGACGATTGACTGTCAAGTAAAATACAGTCCGCTATACAGGCACCCGATAACTTTTACAGTACCGAGAAGGTGTTGCCTCCATGGTTCCCAGGCCTTTCCCTTCCTCTGGAAAGCCTGGGATAGTAGTAAACCACTGTAGCACAGTATGCAGGCAGATCACCTCTGCAATAAATGAGCATGGAAGTAAAGAGCTTATTGTCATTTCTAGGTTCCCAGTCTGCGTACAGGGCCGATCATTTGCAGGTAATCGCTCCATTAGCGATTACATGGGGGGTAGCTACGAATAGCTGTGGGAGTTGTCAATGGGGCTTGCCTTTTTTAGCTCATTGCAGGGAAGCCCTGCTGGGTCTCCGCCATGTATTCGCAAGTGTGGAAATCTGTATGTCTTCTCTCTTCAGATTTCCACTTTCCTCCTATGAAATTGCAAAGCCTTTGAACTTGCAGGCTGTGTTGCATGGTTAAGCAAAATGCCGATCACTTTAATTTAGCACTGATTGCCCTCGTTATTTCAAACTGGAGTTCATTTTCCTTTTAGCTATTTACAATCATGTCTATTTGCTAATGTTGTCAGTCATTCTCTCAGAATAAATTAAACATAATTTTATGTTGGTTTCACTCTGGCTAGTAGGTGTGATGTGTCAGCAGAGGTAATAAGATTAGTTTAATAGGAAAAAAAATCTCCTTTATTAGTTCAATACATTTTTGGTTATCTCTTTTTTTTAATCAGGAAAATATAAAAGCCACATTCTTTCTACTTGCACTTTCTGCAGCTGTTTTGTAGAAAATATGCAGCTAACAGACTCAGAGGAAGGACACCCGCTCTTCCTTTCTTTTTTAGAAGAGAGTAATATCTCAACTTTACACACAGGCTGTCAGTGTGTATGTAGCTACTTGTTTGTTTTTTTTGCTTTTGCAAGCAGTTGCAAACAGAGTAAAGTTACAAATTTAAAGGACACATTCATATTTGTGTGTTATTGTGATCTGCACCACAAAAATAGCTTAAAGCGGAGCTCCGCCGGAAAAAAAAATATTAAAAGCCAGCAGCTACAGCTACAGCAGCTGCTGGCTTTTAATATTTGGACACTTACCTGTCCTGAAGTCCAGCGACGTCCGCAGCAGAGGACGAGCGACCGCTCGTCGCTCTGCTGCTCCCTCCGCCATCCTCGCTGAGGGAACCAGGAAGTGAAGCCCTGCGGCTTCATGCCCGGTTCCCTACGGCGCATGCGCGAGTCGCGCTGCGCCGTTCTGATTGGTGCTCCTGTGTTCTGGGAGCCGAGTGTCTCCCAGAACACCAAGGGAAGTCTGCGGGAAGTGACGTAACTCCCGCAGATTTCCCGGAGAGAGGACTCCCGGATGTGGGTGAAAATACCTGTCTTAGACAGGTATCTTCACCCCCTCCCCCCTGAAAGGTGTCAATTGTGACACCGGAGGGGGGGAGGGTTCCAAATAGCAAAAGTTGCTATTTAGGGTGGAGCTCCACTTTAAGTGTAAATGGGCTCTATAGTTTAAAATAGTAGAAGTAAAAATTCTATTTTTAGATGTGAAATTTTTATACAGCCTACTAGGACACTAGCCACTGCACTATTTAGGAAGTCCACTGCTGACAATTCCATATTGCACGCCACCAGCTCCCAGCCTTATGCCGCGTACACACGACCGTTTTTAATGTCATTGAAAAAACGACGTTTTTCACGACCTGATTCTTCTCAAGCCTGCCTTGCCTACACACGATCATGAAAAAAAATGCTAGAGCAAAGCGCGGTGAGGTACGAAATGTATGACAACACTATAAAGGGGAAGTTCCATTCGGATGGCGCCACCCTTTGGGCTGCTTTTGCTGATCCTTGTGTTAGTAAAGTTTGGTGAGAGACGATTCACGCTTTTCAGCCTCGTGCTCTTCAGTCCGTTACAGTGTGACAAATGTGCTATCTCCATTACGAACGCTAGTTTTACCAGAACGAGGGCTCCCGTCTCATACTTGATTCTGAGCATGCGCATTTTTTTCCACGTCGTTAAAGCCTACATACGGCCGTTTTTCATGACGAGAAAAATTAGAGCACGTTCCAATTTTTTCTTGGCCCTTTTTTCACGTCGTGAAAAATGCTCTGAAGCCCACACACGATCATTTTTAATGACCATTTTAAAAAATGGCATTTTTCTTGTCATTAAAAACGGTCGTGTGTACGCGGCATTACACCCAGTCAGCCTGGTGAAAAGCATACCATATGACCAGTACATTAGGCTACGATGCAACTGCACCCTTGAATCCAACTTTAGATTGCAGGCCAAACAACTTCAAGCAGACAAAGGGGAAATAGCAAGGCCATGCTTAAAGCTTTGTAAACCCAACATTCCATATTCCTGATCTGAGCCTGCTGTACCATGTACTTGTATGAAAAAGTATCCTGTTCTCTTTGTATTGCTTCCTTTGTGTTAAATCCCTGGTGTTCCTGCAAGTCCCTCTGCTTTTCTATTAAAAACTAGCCACACCAAGCAGGAGAGGACAGCGTGGGCAGTTCTCTAGCTGTGCTGGGAACTCAGCCTGCTCTGCTCCAATGATCAGACTTGTCCTGACATGCCCCCCCCCCCCCTGCACAGCCTTTCACTGTTATGCAGCTGAGAACAGAGGGAATGTGATCACTTATAAAAAAGGGGGAAAAGGTATTTATAATTTTTTTTATATGTATACACTAGAGTTGCACTGATACTAGTATCGGTGCTGATACCGAGCATTTGCATGAGTACTTGTGCAAATGCTCCGATGCTTGACCCGAAACCTGTGCAGTCAGGGGTGATCAGTGCGGCGAGTTACAAGCACTAATCCCCCTGTATAGATTTTAATAAAGCAGCTGACAGACACTTCGCCTCCTCCCTTCCCCCCCCCCCCAACGCGGCTGTCAGAACTTGTGTAAGAACACAATAGCTTAGCAGGGAGATCGCTGTACTAACATCATATATCTAGTAATGCAAGCTCCTCAGTTGTTGATTTTTTCGTTGAGCCTGCTGGGTTGAACGAAAAAAACTTGGTGTGTACCAGGCTTATGACTATGGGTGAAACGGGTTACTGTTCTGCAGGGTTTGTTCTGATGTTCCAGATTGCTTATCTTTTACAAAATAAAGTATTGTGAGGGCTCACACACAGTGTGGTGACATGCGTTGTACTGCATTGTAAAATGTCTGTCACCGCAAGGACACACAGAAAACAATTTTTATTGTGTAACCCATTCACACAGCAACACAGCCTGGAGCTGCATTTTATCATGGTGAACTGTACAGAATCTCGACATTCTGTACAGCAGAGAGGGGGTAAATTGCTCTGGCAGCTATTCATTCCTGTGTGAATACAGCCTGAAGGATTGTTATCGGACTCTAGCTCTCTCTTCATATTTATGCTTATGAGATGTACAGGAACCAGATGCTGTTGAGGTTGACGACCCTAATGTATATAATAGCTTGGAGGTGGAAATTCTCTTGTGATATCCAAAGAGTAGAAGAGGTGAATGGTTCTAGTCATTTATAAGGTTTATTTTTTATTTTTTGTTGTTTTTTTCAAATAGGCAACTGTTTAATATTTTTTTGGTCATAAAAAAAAAAAAGTACAGCTGTTGACCTTGCATCATGACCAATGGCAAAAAGGCTATGCAGAGTCCAAGTAGTCATAGCAAGAATTCATATGAATAGTGTACAGGATTGCAAGCCCTACCCTTGTAAACTAAAGTGTAGCACACACAGGCCAACCAACAGCCAACTGGCTCCCAATCAGCGGTCTCAACCAATGGCTAAAAACATTGACCGGAGTGTTCTGGGGGGGGGGATTGGCGGGGGGCTGGCCGACCCCTGTCAGAACACAAAAGAACAGCAGGGGAGATCTCTGAACTAACATTGGATCGTTTGTACCGTGGCTCCCACTAGTGGTGTGTACCAGGCTTAAGTTTATATTTAGGTAGAGCAGAGTTCACCAAACAATAAACCTGCTGAATCATAGGGGAATTAACATTTTTTTTCAACTTCGTGAGATAACCTTACGGGCAATAAAAAATATCAGACATTATATAATGCGACTGTGAGTCCATGGAATAAAATAGTTGAGAATACCCACAAAACACAACCCAGGAGTCTTGGGGACTTGTAGGTTCAGGTCGGTTTCTAGAAAAGTTAATAAAACACTCCACAAGGAAGAAAGATGAGAACAAGCCCAGAACATATGCAGAAATTTCCCCGGAATGGGGCCAGCAGACCTGTACATCTAGGCCCATGTGAGATATTATAGCAGGTGTAGTGAAGGTTATGGATAACCTTAAAAAGTAACTCTACTTTCATGGGGGGGAAAAAAATGGCAAATGAAGAAAAAATAATATAGCATGTACAGTTGCGACACAAGTCATATTGTAATTGAATGTTATTAAAAACTACTTTCTTTATCGTACATCACGGGACACAGAGCTTAGTAATTACTATGTGGGTTATATATCTCACCTTCAGGTGCTGGACACCGATGTAATCAATTAGACAGGAAGTTCCCTCCCTATATAACCCCTCCCATACTGGGAGTACCTCAGTTTTTTCATCAGTGTCTAAGGTGTTGGTTACGAGTGAAGATGTGCTCTGAGGAGCTCCACTGGAGGGATCCTATCCTGGTGCCTAATCTTGTAAAACCTGAAATGATTTCATATGGTTTCTAGTTTTGGACATTATGGTAGTACCCTTTTTTGGGCACTAGAGGGCGAGACCTCTATGAGATGTCTAATCTGGGCTATACCTTGTTTCAAGAGTAATGCCTGGACAGATGGAGGAGCTCCCTTTTTGTAAGTACAGCTCCAGGGGCCATCTGTCAAATGTTGCCATGTCATACCTGAGGGGAAGACCTGAGTTCGCATCCTGGTGCTGCGCTGCTCTCCCTGTATAGCCGCCGCTCAGCCATGACGGGCTGGAGCAGTTCGCGGCCTCCCTCCTCTCCCCATTTCCTCTCCATGAGGAAGCGCGCGTGCGCGTGAGAGGTTTCCAAGATATGAACAAGACACGGAGGGGGGCGGGGCTTGGCGTGCTGACGCTCCGTGTGTCCCGGGGCGCTTCTGCGCATGTGCGGGCGTCCTCTGCCTTAAAAGAACAGCCCCTGGGAGACACACTGGTAAGAGGACAGACACAGGAGCAGGGACTGATTTGGTGACAGTATAAATGTATTTGGCATACAACAGGCGGTGATACAGGCATCCCCAAGGTACATTAGTTTAGACACCTGACTGGCTCATATAGCAGCTTGTACGCTAGACTATAGCTCAGTAATAGGTGAAATTAAGCAGTACCTCGGATTTAAGCTTGGGGACTATGCCTTCTAAGGGCTCTGGGACTAAAAATCCTTTGTTGTTGGTCTATAAGAGGTTAATTGCTATATTACTGCATCCTCACAGAAAGCAGAAACTGGGGTGTGCCCCTTTCCCTGCTCTAAATTCTCAAACAAATGGATTAAAAGTCCTGAGGTTGAAAGTTCACCGTCAGAGGACAGGGAACAGGTGCAGGCCAACGAGGCGAGGCAGAGGTATCAGAAGCCTCACGAGCTCTGGAGTTGCAGCTGCAGTCTTTTTCAGAGATTCATACTGCCGCCTCCTCCGCATTGGGGTTTTAAAAAATAAATAAAAAATCCCATAGGTTGCTTGTACCTTCCCACTCCATCCATTACTGCAACAGTTTTTTCTGCTGGTTGGGCACCCGCATAAGCATTTTTTTTCTCCTCCTCGAGGAGTATAGGTTGCTAGAAAAACCTCCACAGGATCCTCATCCTGGTGCTGGCTTCAGGCTAGCCAAACGCACAACTGCTGGGATGCACTGTTGCTGGTGCACGTTGCGAACGCACAACAGCTATATCGCATGATTGCGGAAACGCACGTCTACAGAGGATAACTGCCTCTTTACCAGTCCACAGGTTGGCATAAAATACATGAGTTTGGAATACTCAAAATGCATGTGGGGTAAAAAGACAAGTAGCAAAACATGTTTATTGTTGATCACATAAAGATACATGTTTCTGTTTGTATGGATTACATGTTTTTTACATATCTCGCATGAGGATGCTTAATCATATTAAAGTGCTTAAATCGCACGGAGAGGCTTGTTTGCACAGAAATGCCTAAAATTGCATAAAAATGCTTGATTGCATAAAAATGCTGGCTCACACAAGGTTGCCTGATCACACGAGTCCTTGATTACCCAAGGATACTTGGTCACACAGAGAGGCTTGTTTTCACAGAAATGCCTAAAGTCGCATAAAAATGCTTGATTGCATAAAGATGCTGGATCACACAAGGTTGCCTAATCTCAGGAGTCCTTGATTTTCCAAGGATACTTGATCACACAGAGAGGCTTGTTTTCACGGAAAGGCCTAAAGTCGCATAAAAATGCTTGATTCCATAAACATGCTGGATCGCACAGGAGTGCTTGATCACACAAGAGTCCTTGGTCACACAAGGGTACATGTCCGCACAGTAGTGCTTAAGATGCATAAGATGTTTGATTGCATAAAAGATGCTGAATCGCATAAGGATACATGATCGCCTAAAGTTGCATGTTCGCCTAGATTTTGCATGGTTGCATAATGAGGCATGATTATTTAAATTTGCTTAATTATACAGGATTCCTTGTGTTCACATAGGAATACGTGTCTGCATGAGTATATGTGGCATAACACGTTCTCAAACGCATGCTTGCTTGCAAGATGCCCGTTCCATAAGCACACGTGCTATATGTATGCGTGTATACAGCGCACACTTTCTTATGTTGTGCCTAAAACATATTTGTATGAATTCATGCTTCAATGAACGCACGCTTCCATAGAGGCATATATATGGCTTAAATACACATATGGGGAGCCATTTGCATGTGTGTTTATTTACATGGGACTGCAGAGGTTGTCTGCGTTTCGCAGGAGAGAAGCACCTCTTCCAGTTGGTGGTCTTGCCCTTTGGGTTAGCCACCGTGCCCGGGTTTACAGGGTGCTAGGGCCCGCCTCTAGCAGGTCTAAAGGCCCAGGGTATAGCAGTAATGGCATACCGAGGCAATATGCTGCTGATGGATCAGTCAGTAGCATGGCTGGACCTAAGTGTGTCCAGCATGGTCAATTATCTGGAACTCCTGGGTTAGGATCCCAGTCTAAAAGTACCTTCTTGCGTTTGGTAAGAAGCCTGGAATTTTTGGGACACAGCCCAAAAAGGAGAGGTTTTTGCCTCAGACAAAGGCAGTGCTTAAAGAAAGCTGGTCTAATGTGGTCAAGGCAAGGAAGAGTTCCTTACGTTTTCCTTTTGCTTAAGGTGCTAGGGAAGATAGTGGCTTCTTTCAAAGTGGTTCCCTATGCTCAGTTTCTTTCAAAACTGCTATAAACATTATTCTGGCAGCCTGGAACAAGTAGATCCTAACCTAGCATTATCCAAAAGGTCTGGTCCCAGGGATACGCTGGAGTCTTAGTTGGTGGTTCTTAACGAAAAGATTGGCAGAAAGGAAGATCCTTCATGCCGGTTACCTGGGAGGTGGCGGCTACGAAGGCTGGCCTCTAGGGATGGAGGCCAGGCCTGGAAGAGACCAGTGCCCATGGGAAGTGGTCAAGATCCAAGTGAGCCTTATCCGTCAACATTCTAGAGCTACGGATGGCAGACTACAATCCGACAATGCCACACCAATGATTTACTTTATATACCAAGGAGGCACTAGAAGTCACGCAGCCAGAGGGAAGTGAACCATGTTCTGGCTTGGGCAGAGGAGCTTGTGCCTTGCCTATCGACAATCTTCATTACATGTAATGGAGAATTGGCAGGCGTTTCTCTGGAGCCGTCAACAATTGTTCTCGGGAGAATGACCTCTACACCCCGATTTTTTTCTGGCCAAATGCCAGAGAAGGTATCCCGGACATAAAATTTATTGGCGTCCAGGTTCAACAAGAAGTTGGACAGCTTTGTGTCAAGAACAAAGGATCCACTTGGATGTGGGACAGATGCGTTGGTGATCTCATGGGACCAGTTGTCACTGGTTTATGCACTCTCCCCCCCCCCAGTGCCGCGACTATCGTGGCTTCTATGCAACATCTGAGGGGAACGGAAGCCGGCATAATGGCTCCGGCATGACCCAGACAACCTTACTGTGCAGGAATCGTAAGGGTGGTAGTAGAGGACCCAGGGTCCCTTACATCTTGTCCAGACCTACTTGTAAACATGGGAATTGATGGTCTGGCTGTTATAGCCCGCATTCTTGAGGATCGGGGTTTTCAGAATCGGCGGCAAATTACCTTGATTCATACAGGAGAGCTGGCCTCCAGGACCATGTATCAAAGGATCTGGAAGGCCCCATGTTCCTGGTGTGAAACCAAGGGGTGGATCCTTGGAAGTATGTCATAGGTAAAGTTCTTACCTTCCTTCATTAGGAAAGAAGATGGAGCTAGCCTTAAGTTCCATCAAGGATCCGATTCGGCCTTGTCAGTATCTTCAAAGGCCGCTTGCTTTGATCCAGGCCTTTATACAAGGGGTAACATGTATAAGTCTGCCAGTTAGGGCGCCCCTGTGCTTGGAGGATTGAGTCTAATTTGGTCGGCTTACAAGGTCAGCACCTTGGGCCGATGCACCATATATCCCTTCATCCTTCTAATAGGGGAATTGGTGTTCTTGGTTGCGGTAGCCTCTGCAAGAGTTTCAGTATTGGCAACTTTCTTTGTATAGAGCCATACTTAATTTTCTAAGGATAGGGTGATGATAAATCTTCACCCGGCCTAATTTCCTAGAAGGATCTGGTTTTCATTCAATCAAGATATTCTTGCCTTCCTTTTTTCCAGAGCCTTGTTCTGCGGAAGGAAAGGTTATTGCTTTCTCTCAATATAGAGGAGAGCAATTAAAAATCTATCTGAAGGTTTCAGATATAGGAAACTGACGTTTTGATTGTGCTGCCAGAAGACCCTAGAAATAGGCAGGTAGCGTTCAAATCGGCTATTAAAATGGTTACACTCTCTCATTGGTATGAGAGCAGTCAAGGCCTATCTGAAGCAGCTGCTCAGATATGGAAAACTGATGTTGGGGCGCTACCAGGAAGCCCCAGGAAAGGGCAGGCAGCGTCTAAATCAACTGTTTCCAATGTTGATTCATCAGATTATTATTCAGGCTTGTGGTTAAAGAGAGGGTTCCCCTGTTTCTTTTAGAGTGCACCCTAACAGGATAGTAAGCGCTTCATGCATGGTGCATTACCAAGCCTTTATTACTCAGATTGCAAGGCCGCAACTTGGTCGCCGGTGTTCACTAATTCTATCAGGTGAATGTAAGGCGGCAAGAGGATGCCGCTCTTTGGCGCAGTATGCTGCAGGCAGTGGTATAGGTCCTCACGTCTGATGGCGGTCTGCGTTAGTTGTGTCTCCCTCCCCTCAGTAGGCATTGCTTTGGAACGTCCCACATAGTAATTACTAAGCTCTGTGTCCCGTGATGTACGATAAAGTAAATAGGATTTTTATAACAGCTTACCTGTAAAATCCTTTTCTTGGAGTACATCACGGGACACAGAGCTTCCGCCACTCTTGTTTGGGGATATTGGGACACTTATTGCTTTGCTACAAAACTGAGGTACTCCCAGTATGGGAGGGGTTATATAGGGAGGGAACTTCCTGTCTAATTGATTACATCATTGTCCAGCACCTGAAGGTGAGATATATAACCCACATAGTAATTACTAAGCTCTGTGTCCCGTGATGTACTCCAAGAAAAGGATTTTACAGGTAAGCCGTTATAAAAATCCTATTTTTCATTTTCAGTCTGCAGCTCCACAATTTTCTGTAAAATGCAATGCAATATGGCTAACTGGAGGTATACTGTACACAGAATGTGTACAGAATGGCCCCCAGAAACAAAATGTCCTGCTTGAGTGATTGGTTCACTGATTTTCCCAAAAGTCTGCACTAAGATACAAGTCAGATTTCAGGCATCCCCTGCAACAAAAATGTAATTTTTGGTGAGATACTCTCAGTAGGAAATCACATCTAAAGGGATGCAGGCAGTGCAATTTTCCTCATTAGTGCCCTGCAAGTAAAGTGAATGTAAACCCGATTCATCAAATTTGACCTAGGCATATATATCTGTAGCGTTTACTTATCTCTCTCCAAAACCATGAGTCCTGTGTCTTTCTGCCTTTTTCGTTCCTCTGTTATCAGCGTAATAACTTCTAACAAGTTCTCCGAGACAGGAGATAAAACCAGCCTGAAATTTGTGTCAGGGTGGGTGCTATAAATAGATTAGCAGAGAGCTTGTCTTGTCACAGCACAGCTCTGAAAAGTATCTCTGTTCCTCTGACTAAGTGGGGGGGGGGGGGTGCCTTTCCTCCAATCAGCTGTCACACAGTGTATGCTAAGAATCCACTCCTACTGCTGAATGATGAAGTAAAAATTCTAACGTGATGTAAGATTTCTAAAGAATATAGCAAGCTGAAGACAACATATGCATGTAGAACATATGTAGGGAGATTTGTTTCATCTTTGTGTATCATCTGAGTCTATTCCCTTCACTGGGTATAGGAGAGGATTTACATCTACTTGAAGAAACCATTCCCATTAGATTACTATACCACATGGACAGTTGGACACAGACAAACACACAGGGATTTCTTCAGAATAACAAAATGTAGGAATCTGCAATAAAGTTTGTTAAAATCCCTGCAATGTACATAGATCACCCAGAGGGGAATGTGTTTTTATTAACAAAAGTGGAGTTACACTTTAAACTAAGTGAGTTAGTCAGCTGTGCTGATGAAAACCTGAAAGCAACCTATTTGAATCCTGGTGACCCGGGAGTTCCTGAAATTTGTAGTTGTGACATCGAGGAGTCCTGGGTGGACCCCCCCCCACCCCTCCCCCAGTAAAAATCTACCCCGTAATGCATGCAACCTGAACAGTAACTGTAATGTTAACTTGGCCAAACTCTGTAGGCAGCAAAAATTGAATTAACATATTTTTTGCTTTTGTTAGGCTTAGTAAACCTTTTAGATGGTAGGGAATGCATTGTATTCTGTAGAAACATGCATCAAGTTTTCACTTTTGCCTCTTTAGCAGTGACAAAACATACTGAAAACAGTGAGGGTTCTGTTTTAGTTAAAAAACAAACAAAAAAACTCAATGCTAACTCAGATAACCAGTAATGAGTGTTTTCTCCATAGAAAAAGGCAAAGTATGGAAATCTTTTTAAAAGATAAGAAAGGGTTACAAAGCGTCTCCATAGAAATTATTGGGATCTTCTCTGTCCATGTAACAAAGAAAAAACAGAAAGTTTGCAGAATCTGCTGTACAGTGTGGACCTAGCAGGAGCGTTAGGGAGGAGGGTTAAACTTAAAGAATTGGGGTACATTAAAAAATAACTAATCAAAAGTGTATAGTTGTGATCCAAGTGGCAATTCGGGGTAATATACTTTGGGTTAAAAATAAAATACTGTGAGAACCTTAAATGTAAATTTTCCCATTAGACTTAAAGTGTCACTAAACCCACATCATAAAAAACTATCAATAAATTACATGCTGTTCATACAAACTCAGTCACTATGAAATTTAATTTTGTTTTTCTGCAAAATACCTGGTTGATCCTGCTGCTCTCTATCTCCACCTTCTGTTTATGTCCCCAATTCAGCTAGGGATAATTCAGCTAGGGATTTTGCAGCTATGGTGACAACTCTGCACATGCTCAGTTTTCAGTGAGTTTCTGTGCTGACCATTTCCCCCCTATCACATCTGAGCAGCCCATGTGACTATAGAGCAGTGTTTCTCAACTCCAGTCCTCAAGGTGCCCCAACAGGTCATGTTTTCAGGCTTTCCATTATTTTGAACAGGTGATTTGATCAGTTTACCTGCCTTAGTAATTACCACAGCCGTTTCATCTGAGGGAAATCCTGAAAACATGACCTGTTGGGCTGCCTTGAGGACTGGAGTTGAGAAACACTGTTATAGAGTCACACATGTGGGTGTATACACAGTGGTAAATGACAACCCACTTCTTCCTTCCTACATGCCTACTAACCAGCTTAACACAATGGGGGCAGGATATTACATTTTGACTAATGGTGCCTTCACCTCCCTCTTATTCTTAGACACGGGCTGGAGGGGTGTGACCCAGCTTGTGACTGGCAGAAATCTGCCCACAGCATGTTATTTCCACAAAGTAATAAAGGTTTGATTTAAAAAAATATATTTGTATGCCAATTTAAAACAGTTTATTGATATTATTGATTTATTTTTACTATATTAAAGATTAATATTTCTAAAGCTATAAATGTTCTATTCTTGGCTATATTGCTCTGACCCACTGATAAGTGGAAAGCAGGGACCACAATATTTTTTGCAACATGTATTTTATAAAGCAAATGCATCATAATCACCACCCTGGAGAGGAAAGAACTCACTCAAGGCATTAAAATGGATTTAACTTGGATGTAAAATATTCAGTCTTTTCAGAGGTCTTTGTTTTTTTTGTTTTTTTTATTCAAAGCAAAAAACACCTATTGATCAAAAAAGTTCAAAAGAAGATTGTGTCAATAGAAGTCATGTATTTTCTATTGTGTTCAATTTCAAGCAATTTTCAATAATTGCAGGCTTTGTGTGTTGCATTGCCACTTAAAAAACACTGTTGAATATATTTAATCTTTGTGTTTTCCTGAACAGTTCTGAGGCTCATCAATGTATTTATTTTTATGAACTTTGGGCACATTTTCTGCACTGCATTAATCTACCTAAATGGCTACTTTGTGTTCACGTAAATTATATTCGCTTTAGTCTAATAGTTTCTGGCGAGTACAGACAAGATACAGGTGGCCTGGCAAGATTATTTTGATGCAGCAATTGTAGACGTGCTATATGCACCTGTTCCATACCAATATGTTTTAAGTCATTATTATGATAAACAAGCCTAGTAAAGGGTTCGCTCTTAAAAGATGATTAGTTTTACATCTCTGGACATATTGCATAAAATTAATAAATATAATGCTAAAGTGTTCTCAAGGGAAACACTGCTGGGGGTTGAGTCAGTCCAGAATCTACCCACCCCCAGCTAAAGAAAAAAGACTGAATTGTGTTGAAGTGGTCCTGTATTTATTGTGGAACTCCCAGAAAATGTTCCCCCCCCCCCCCATTGTAAAAGCAAAACTATTACTACACCAACTCCATGCTCCTGTGCTGCCCCAACTTCCTCCTTGGTCCAGCATTGGAGGTCCTGTTCAAGTCAGAATGATATTTTGTTTATTATGCTATTAAAAGAGATGAATGGGTTTTGTTTTTTGTCAGTCAGCAGCTCTCTGCTCTGACTGGAGCGCTGGGCCGTGGTGGGGACGAGAGGGGCCGGCTCAGGCTCTTAGCGGTTCTCTGAGAGGCTGAGCCAGGTAGCGGTTCAGGCATGTGGGCGGATTCCGACTCCATTGTCGCAATCTTGGCCAAGCCTGGGCTAGCTCTGTTCAGCGAACGACACTCCTGTGATCTACAGGGGAAGTACAGCCAAACTAGCTTTGACTGTACCTCGCCTTAAAGAAGAAAGCTAAAGGAGTTACTTATTCTACTCTGATCAGATGTTTAGATTTGCTCTAATAATGCGTGACCCAAATAAACATGGACTGAACAATCTCTTTGCAATCTCCTTAGATTTACCAACAGCTAGTTGTCCCTCCCTGAACAATATATTCAGTTTATATCCAATCAGGGAGGTCTCCCAATGGAAACACCTATTTCAGTTGGGAAGGTGGGATTTCCCTCAATTTTGATTTCTTCTTACAGCATGGTATGATGCACTGGGAAATCTCTAAAGTTCCACACGGCCGGGATTTCTGACGGGAAAAAGGAGAGCCAGTTCTCTTTTTTTTGCCGGCCGTTTTTGGCGGTTTTCCCGTAATTTTTTTGGTCACAATTCTATTTGAAATTAGGATTTTTTTTTTTTACATACTGTCAGTGCCAGTGCAGTACAGCGTCATCATATAACTGGTGTGGCAGTGATCAGGGACACTGACTGGTGACAGTACACAGTATTATGAGCAGGTGGGGCACACATGAGGTGTAATCTTGCTCCCAGAACCATAGTGCTCCCACTCGGCCATCATTTTACAATAGGCCGGGCGGAAAAGTGTTAAAAAAACAAAAAACGATTCCAATCAATAAGGAACAAATAGTCCTGGTAGAATAACAAGCAGTCGCATTTGACAATTTTTTTTATTTTAGCAAATTATTTTTTTTAGATAAGAAAAAGCATTTGAAATTATGTTGTTACATACATGGCTAGCTTAAAGCTCAGCGGACGTTTAACTAAAAGTAAGCAGAAATATTTTTGAGAGAAAACGAATAAACTGAAATGTCTTGCTGTTTGCAAGCATTTGAAAGCTCCCTGATCCCAGGTGTAAATCCAGGAATAGGCAGCAGGCTGCAAAGAAGGACCGTTACTTAGTAGATGGGAGCAGTAGCCTCCATACAGCGATTTGACACATACCCCCTTCCTTGCCCCTTCTACAGACGTTTAAATCAGAAAAGCCTACAGAAGAGAGCAAGTGTTGCTGATTGTGCAGCTGTAGAGGTGACAAGGCAGGGGGTGCGTCAGACCATTGTACAGAGGCCTCTGTTCTCACATACATATAGAGAAAGCAGTGGTATGTCTCTACAGTCTGATGCATATTACTTAGATCTTTGGCTGGCACTGGGAAGCTTAAAAAATGGCTTCAAAGGTTAGTCCATTTTATTCTAAGATTTGGGCTCACTATTAGGGTCCATGCACACTAGGCGGCTGAAAAAAAATGGCAGAACCTCTAGCAGAGAAAGCAGCATAAAAACGCTCATAGTGGCTCATATTGCACAAGAGTTTGAGAGTTTATGGACATTTGCTTTAATAAGCGTTTTTTCTTTTTTCCAAAACATTCTCCTCTGCTCATTTTTCACTATAATTAATGTACACTTGAAAATGCTGAACGCTTCTATGCCACGTTTATGTATGTCTAGCATTTTTTCTTTCTGAACGCACCTATCTTTTTTTGTGCTTTAAAATGGTTCTCTGCAAATATGCCTGTAAAATCCCTCTTGTGCATTAACAAATAGACTAACATAAATCTGCTTATACAGGCTGAAGAAAAAAATGCCAAAAGCCTGTGTAAGCAGCATTTTTTATGCCCATTGTGCATGGACCCTCAAATATCTGCATACATTTTGGTTAATCATCAATTGGCCTTTAAAGTCTAACTTTGGCTACAATCATTTAAATTGCCTGCCCCCTCCCCACAGATGAAGAATCTATTGATCCTTTTTGCAGGGGAGATAGGCTAGCATACAGTAATACTCACATTACTTCAGGATCTTCCTGCATGCATGATCTAGTTGTGACATCTGGCCTGTCTTTGACTGGTCTTGTTGTTACACTGATGCCATCATGTCTAAGTTGTAATCAATGTAGAACCAGCGGTAACATCCTCAGAACAGATATGACAGTTAATACGAGTGCCCAGCAACATTGCATAGCAGAGGACCAGACTATCACTGATTTCAGGTACATAGATTAAGGTGAGTGTGAAGGAACGTCCAGTACCCAGCTTGGGTGCTTCTGTCAAAATACAGCTTCCTCCAATCTGGAAGCAGGTTTTATAACTGAATATTGCATTGCACCCAAGATCTAGATGACATTAGCTTAGGTGCAAATTGGAACTCTCTTTATTGTAAACTCACACAGAATTTATATACCACATATACTTGGATTAATCTTGATCACGTTATCCTAAGCAATTAACGCATCTAAGGAACGGTCAACATAAACAGTATGCTAATCCACATCTAGCAACTAATAGCTGACAGTGATTTAATTAACATGAAATAATAAACAACTAGTTCCTTATACAAGCCTAGGTGCCCAGACCGTCCGGCAACAAGCCCACAACCCTGGATACACAGAGTACATTACACATAATCATAAGCATAAACACATAACATCCCACAATGATTCGATAACAAGGTAAAATGGACACAATATTAATCACATCTCCAAGAGATGAGCTTACAGACAAAAACAATAGATGACCCAATTAACAATGTGAATTCACACCTAGGAGGCACACAATGGGGGAATGATACAATGGGAGAACGACACCTTAGTAAACAGATTGTAGCAGGAGACCCCAGTATTAGGTTGGTTTGAGCTGATTATATTAACATATAAGGAAAAAGAAAACCAGCGCTATCAACCCAAAAGAAAGTGAAACTACAAAAATTATCAAGTTGATAGCTCAAGCACTTAGTGCTCCACCCACCGCTATCTAACAATCAATTAAATAATATAGTGTAGCGCGACTATATATATCATAAAGTGCAATAACTAAGTTAGTAAACATATGCATATGACATAAAGTGCAAAACAGTGCAAAGTTGCGAAAATCCCACAGTTCATTCAAAATTGCATAATAGTCCAATATAATACGATCTACAAAGTCCAATAGTCCTTAGCAATATAGATCAAGTGAAAAAAACACCCAAAAGTGTTTTTTGATAATTTTCATCCTATGGTCCTCATCTTTCACCCTGTCGAGCTCCAGGAGGCCCCTACTATCCTGGTCTTCCGCGGGTTACTGAAGACTTGGCTTTTCACGCAAGCCTTCCCTGCGTAGCCTCTCCCTTCCACCCTTTCTGCCACTCTGTGCTGCTTCTGGTTCCTGGGTCCTCTTCTCCCAGAAACTCTGCTATGCGCGTTGGGACCCTTCGGGGTAAGACCGCGCTATATTAAGATACCTCTCAACTCAACTCAACTCAACTCATGAAAAACCTGATCACCTCAAATATAAAGAGAAATCGATTGTGTTCTACTATGCTCCAGGTACAAGTCCGCAGAGACCAGCTCTTAATAGCCAAGAGGCTACCCTGCAGTCCCCTCCAATAGCCCCTGTCCTGGTTGGGTCTGTCACAGTGAGTATTACTGTGTACTAGCCCACCTCCTTACAATAATGAGCAATAGATTCTTTTATCTGCTGGGAGTGGGAGGATGTTGAATATTTTTAATGTGGCCAGAACAATGCTTTAAGAAGTATCTGAATGCAAAGGACATAAGAAACAAATTCATGCATCCACATACCATTTTCCTGTAGCGACTAACTTGGCCTCTTGCCCTTAACAATCATTTGCATTCCAGATATCATTTTTCTTTTGACCCCATGATTGGTCACTGTATGTACAATTCTTTATTCCTGCTTGCTTTTTTGTGTAGCTGTTAATGCTTTCTAGAGCTTATGGACCTCCTGTAATATTTCCGTGTGAATCTATATTCTCCAAGCATAAAGTGAGCAGTAGCTTTTAAAACCTAATTTACATTTATTTTATGTTGTTCGTCTGTAATTTGCGCTGTAGCGGGGAAAATATTTGATGAGCTCTTGTTAACGAGTGCTCTCTGCTCTATTGCTGAGTGTAGCAACAATGTATTCCTAAATCTTAGGATAATGTTCACATCAAGAAATTCATTTGCTCAGCTTGATACTTACACTATAATTTACTGATTGATTCTCTGTGGGGTACAGTCAATAAATACTTACAGCATTGTTCAAAATAAGTTTCTTACCACAATATCTCAAAGGAATGAACTTGAAGCCGTGTTTGTCAAAATAAGTTTCTTACCCACTCAAAGGAATGAACCAAAAGCTGTTTGTCAAACAGCTGAAAGAAAAATATAGAACAGCAGAATAGCAACTAAAGGAAATCACTTAATACACTTAAGTAAGCGTTATTTGTAAGCATTCCAACATAGACATGAATTAAATTGATTTGTAAATAACAGACAGACAAATAAACTTTAAAGAGTGTGTTGTAGAGGCTATGCCAAAAAAAGGCAAGCAGAGGGCAAAGCATTAGTCATCTGTACACTTCCCGCAGCTTTCCCCCATTATTGACTTACCATGCGTTTTTCTGCAATGTCTCCCTATATGAAGGCAGCCATCTTGGTAGAGCCAAGGATGTGCTTTCTTATGTGTAAGAGGTGCCACTAAAGTGGATCGCCATCCAAAAGGGAAAGTTCCACTTGTTTGCACCCTCCACTGCCACATTTGGCACTTTTTTTTTGGAGGAGGGGTGCTGGTACCTGGTTTTGACTCACCGCAGTGATCTAAACCAGAAATCCCCCCCCCTTTCCCCGTAGTTTTGTGAGACACATCACGGGACCATTTACAAGGCACAGCGCGGCTCGCACATGCACAAGGCTTTACTTCCTATTCCCTTGCTTGCTATGACAGCGCCTGCATGCAAAGCCGTTTAACCACCTGCCTACCGGGCACGAAAACCGCCTTCCTGCCCAAGCCATTTTTCAGCTTTCAGCACTGTCACAATTTGAATGACAATTGCGCTATCGTACGACGTGGCTCCCAAACTAAATTTGCGTGCTTTTTTCCCACAAATATAGCTTTCTTTTGGTGGTATTTGATCACCTCTGCGTTTTTTTTTTTTGCGCTATAGTCAAAAGAAAAGCGTCAAGTTTGAAAAAAAAACACTATTTTTAACTTTTTGCTATAATAAATATCCATTTAAAAAAAAAATTGAATTTTCCTTTGTTTTTAGGCCGATACATATTCTTCTACATATTTTTGGTAAAAAAAAATCTCAATAAGCGTATATTGATTGGTTTGCGCAAAAGTTATAGCAGATACAAAATAGGGGATAGATTTTTAGCATTTTTTTTTTTTACTAGTAATGGCAGCGATCTGCGATTTTTATCATGACTGCGATATTGCGGCGGACACATCGGACACTTTTGACACATTTTTGGGACCATTCACATTTATACAGCGATCCCTGCTATAAAAATGCATTGATTACAGTATAAATGTCACTGTCAGGGAAGGGGTTAAATGTTAACACTAGGGGGCGAGGGGTTAACACTAGGGGGTGAGGAAGGGGTTAAATGTGTTTCCTAGATGTGTTCTAACTGTGGGGGGATGGGACTGACTGGGGGAGGTGACCGATGGTTGTCCCTATGTACAAGGGACACACTATCGGTCTCCTCTCCCTGACAGGACGTGAATCTGTGTGTTTACACACACAGATCCACGGTCCTGCTTGGTTACTGGGCAATCGCGGGTGCCCGGCGGCTGCCGGGCACGCGAATCGGGTCCCCAGCAACGCGGCGGGCGCGAGCCCCTGCTGGAGGCGCGCGCGCCCCTTGGCTGCTTTTCAAGCCGCAACGTCATATGACATACGGTCAGAACAAGAGAGTCTTCCGCCCGCAGTCATTTGACGGTGGGCGGTAGACAACTGGTTAAAGAATCATTTCAGGTGAGGACATTGTGGGATCCCTTGACAGGTCAGTGTCCTTATATTAAAAAGACAGCAGCTACATTATTTGTAGCTGCTGACTTTAAATTTTTTGTTGGGAGCCTGGAGCTCCTCTTTAATGATGAACTGGTGACTGGGGGGGGGGGGGTTTAAAAACACAACAATAGAGGTTGAAAAGCTCAGATTTAGATAATGGATAAAGCATAAGTAGGTATGTGCTTGTCTGCATCTGTTCAGGTACAGATTTCTTTCCAGCAAGGAGAACATTGAGCAGCAGAGTAGTGATATTACCAAATCTCATAAGACTTGTATATAAGTAACAGGTTCACTTTATTAAGGCACCACCCCACTGCAGTGCAAACAAAGAGAGACAAACTTAGACTGTGCTAACCCATGTCAAAGTGTGCCACAAGATGTGAGCATGTATGCACATTTCAGAAATGCTCAGAGAAAGAGTGCAGGGGCAAAGGAATTGAGAAGTTATGTGGTTGCTTGTCTGCCAATCAAAACTCATCCATACCTCCAATTTTTCTAGTTTTTTTTTTGTTTTGTTTTCACCATTTTACTTGATTCTACCAATTGAATAACAGTGCACTCACTGCAGTTAAACATAACCGCAGTTATACAAGTTAGGATTTTTTTTTTCCCTTTAACAAAGTTCTGTAATAAGGATGGGAAGACTTCCTGCATACTACTTCCTGTGTCCATGGTAACCTTTTACATCCTATCCGGCTTCATGAACCAATGGGGAGTATGGCATTTCCTGCATAACAATCCAGTGTTTGAAAAAAAAAAAAAAAAATCTCGAGCTAGACACTGAAACTAATTTGCTTCCAGGCGGTATCAACAAAAAAAAATTGCAAGTTTACTTCTAAAATGACAATCCTTGGGGTAAGACAACTTGTTGTTTTTTCTTATTTGGCACGGTGTGTTTGAAGGTCGGGTTTGTAAGATAGATATGGTGCAAGGGTAGGCAAAAAAACTTTCTAAAAGTACATCTAATAGCTTCTGCAGTTAGGAAGATCTTTACTACTCATTGTGCTTAGTGCAAATTGTATAACCTCTAACTCAGCGTGCAAAATGACTGCAACAATGCTCACTGCAAACCTCAAGTTCACTGACTTCTGAAACATTTATGGTATTAGTAGTTGCATGTATGTCTAAAATTAATGTATTTATATTAGTTTTATATAAAAATTATTCCCTAAATTACATACTATATGGATTAACACAGAAGATAAAAATAATGATGTGTACATAATATAGAAATTAGGACACAAATATCAAGAATGCACAGGATTCCTAAAATATTGTTTCTTTACAAAGTAAATAACTGCATCAATAGCAGCCCCTTTCTTGTAGCATTATTTGGTACAATCTGGTTGTTTATTTTATTCTATAATATTAGATCATTTGTTATTCATTAATACTAGATAGTTTAGTTATTTCTCTGTCTGACATTAAAATTGTATGATTTTTTTTTTGGCCTCAGATAAAATAAAGGGATTTAATGCAAACTAAGTTGGACGTACAGAAAGGAAGAAAGTAATAGGCTAATAAGTTTAAAAGTGATGCTACTTAATTATACGTTTTGCCAGAGCTGCAAGTAACATGGTAGAACGAATTGCATTAATTTTTTATGTTCCATTTATTTATTACCCCTCTCCAAGTTTTTTTTTTTATCTGCCCCTGGTGCTGCATGCCTAACAGTAACCCTCTTTTCCTACTGTGTTCAAAAACTGTTATTAGACTGGAACTCCAACAGGGACGCAGCCAGTAATAAAATTAAGTGTTTTTAGCAGAATGTGTAATGCCGCGTACACTCGGCCGTTTTTCTCGTCTAGAAAAACGAAATTTTTTCCTTTCGACGAGAAAAACGATCGTCTGTGGGCTTTTTGGCGTTTTTTTCGACGAGAAAAACGGCATTAAAAACGACGAGAAAAATTAGAACATGTTCTAATTTTTCTCGTTGTTTTTTTCGACATGTTTTCCGCTGCAGTTTTCCCATAGGGAAACACTGCCGCGGAGCCCACAGACGGTCGTTTTTCTCGTCAAGAGAAAAAATGACGTGAAAAACTACCGTGTGTGGGGAACATGCCGTTCCCTCGTTTTTAATGTCATTATTCACGGCGTTTTTTTAACCGCCGTGAATAATGATCGTGTGTACGCGGCATTAGGGTTTGAACCTCTGTCAAGTCTTTTATTTTCTAACTTTGTTTGCAGACATTGGGAAAGCAAGTAAGGGGACAATCTCAGTGGAGGCACAGTAATCAGAACCTGACAGAGGTTCTCACCCTTCCCTTCTCTTAGTAGTTCTTTACATTTTCAAGTTAATGTAGGGGCTGCATTTAACTTAAATATAAATTTTCAATGAACTCTGAGAGTGTAGTGTATGTCTAGTGAGCACATTTTAAGTTATTATTGTAATGCTTACCTTGAAGTAAATTTGATTTTAATTGTATGCTCCTCTGTATGTTTGTTACTGTGTTAGATACAGAATTTCTTAGACTTACTAGATACAGAGTTTTTTAGATTTAGAGTGAAATAGCTGTTAAAATATCACACAAGGAATTAATTATTTGTAACAAGTCGGCTTACTCAGAGACCGACAGTGTGAGTAGAAGTACTAAAGCAGAACCATTTTGTAGTACTGCTAATATTGCAGTGCAAAAAGCAAAGTCTGAGCATGTAATGAGCAATGATGGCTGCCCTTATATACATAGATGATTTTAAACTATTGTGGGGGATTAGACTCTAGAGGCGAGACATTCAGTTTCCTAATCAAAACAAGCTGTTTATTCAAGCCAAACGTTACTTAAATGGTTAAGGCATCCAGCCATAAAGTAAAGTTTTATTTTGGGGGGAGGCAGGAAGGATTGGTGATCATGTGACCACTGTTATAGTGGTCACACGATAGGAAACTGGTCGTGCAGACTACAGATATGTAGCCGGAATTGAGAGCTGTCTCATTCTATGTGCTGAGATTGCAATATAAATATAATGAAAAAATATAAATGGTCATTTTTTTTAAGGCAACCATCTGTATATTGGAACTCACTTTTTTCCCAGTTATTATCACACATTAAATCATGCATATTCTGCATATTACATTATTTTTTTAGTCTTATGCTTGTGGAAAAGTGTATGGAATTGATCAAAATATTTGAAAGGATTCATATATTGTGAATCAATAAGACCAGTAGTATGATAAAGCTCCTTTTTAGGAAGTATAATTGTTAAAACAGGGACAGAATTATATTTTCCACAGGTAACAGAGCATGAAAGGAATTTTGTTTTGTAAGTTGTATACGTCTTATAACTGTTTGTTTTGCTTTTTGCTAGCCAAAGCAATTATGAGCAGCAAACAAAGGTGCGTATATGGATCAGAAAACATCCTCACCCCACTGCAAGTCTCTTTGTGTAGCTATATCTTTCTGATACTTTTGCAGAAGCTGGTCTTTTGCTGTCCCACTGTTTGTCAGAGCTGCACGGAGAAGCAGGTTAGTTGCCGCAGCTTGGGCCTAGCTGCTATACCCAGAAACTTTCCGAAAACAGTGACTCTCCTTTATTTAAGTGGCAATAATCTTACCAATATACTTCCTAATGAGCTAACGGAACATACAGAGCTCGCTGTCCTTTATTTGAACAATTCAGGAATTGTATACATCCATCCTAAAGCCCTCACTTCCCTAAAAAAACTCTACTACTTGTATCTCAACAGTAACTACATTCAGCGCTTAGATGCTGGATTATTTGATGGTCTCTTCAGTCTCCACTATTTACATCTTCAACAAAATCAAATTGATGTCCTTCCTCAAGGGTTATTTCACCAGTTGAAAGCAGTCCGATATCTGTATCTTCAGAACAACAAACTTCGTGTCCTCGGCAGTGATATATTCTATGGGATGGTTAAGCTACACACTCTAAATTTATCCAACAACAATATCTCACGAATATCTGACACAGCATGGCGTCACTTAGACAACCTTGAACTTCTATACCTTGACAGCAACCATTTGATTCAAGTACCTTCCAATGCTCTGGGATTACTTAAAGGACTCAAAAAACTTTCACTGTCAAATAACCAGCTTGGATCAATACACAGTTTTGCCTTCCAAGGTCTTGACTCATTGCAATATTTGTGTTTAGATAGTGCCAATATTAAAACCATCAGTGGCAGGGCTTTTAGTGGACTTGGTAATCTTAAACAACTAAGCTTAAGTCGAAATGGGCTATGGACCCTTGATTCGAAAACACTCACTCACCTGAATCATTTGGTAAACCTGCAGCTGGACCTTAATGGCATAGCCTCTATTGCGGATGATACATTTGAAGAAATGGGGCCATCTCTAAAAGTTCTCAACCTTGGATTTAATAAATTGACATCTCTGCAGCCTAAAGTGCTTCAGCCTTTGATCTCTTTAAACTATTTATCGGCAAGTTATAATCCTTGGCACTGTGGGTGCAATTTGTTGGGTCTCAGAAATTTTTTGTTGTCTTCATCATATAAATTTAGCATTCATTGTGAGACTCCACCACAACTGCAGAAACGACCACTGGGTAATGTGAAAGTTTCTGAGTTTAAGAATTGTGTTTTTACTACTACAGATACTTCACCCAAAAAGGGTTCTCGGGCTACAACTGAAGTCATGTACAGCCATATGAAAAGTGCCACATATGAACCACATTTTAGTTCTCAAAGTATGGATTTGCTATTTTCTGCTGTATCTGCATCTCCTGGATTCAATAGCAATGATACTCAGAGTAACACAACACAGAGCACTGATGAGCAGTTACCTGAAGATATACTGCCTCTTCCACCAGTAAATTTATCCAAGGACAGAGAAGGTTTTCTGCCACCAGACATAGTTACAGTCTCCCTTAAACCCATTGTGATTTGCCAAAATAAATCCCAAAGCCTGAACCATTCTTTTTATATTTTACTCATATTTTTCTTACTTTCTTGTGTGGCTATTGTAGTTCTAACATTTAAAGTAATTCATCTGAAGAGAAAACTCAGAACTCCTGAAAGCCAGGTAGACAGTGTGCTAGAATATTATAGTTGTTATCAGTCTGGAAGGTACCAGATAACAGATCCTTTACGGATTTCACCTCTAAACCCTTTGCCGGGTCCTGAAATGGACTTGATAAGACCACTTAAACAGTCCCCTTCAGATGCTCCAACTCAAGTCATCTTGTTTGAACACTCCGCCCTTTAGAAATCTGTTGAGTTTGACAAAAGGAAATATTGCAGTATCATTACTTAGGTTTGTTATTTGTGATAGCTATTCATTCTGTTAACTGAGTTTTCTTCTTCTAATACTTTTGTTTCTATTTAAATAACATAAAATCATCTCAGGACAAATAACAAAATACATCATAACATTAATTGTCTAGCATATGTTCTGTAATCATGTTATTTGCTGTACAGTAAGTCCTCCACATACGAACGTTCAACTTGCGAACTTTCAAAGATGAGAACGTGTTTGCACAGTTTTATTTTCATTCAACCCAGCTGGCTGAACAAGAAAAACCTGACAGATTGCTGTACCAACACAAGTAATGTTGGTGCAGCGATCTCCCCTGCTGTACTATTGTGTTCTGACGGGGATTCGGCCTGACAGAACACACTGATCAGTGCTTGCAGCCTTTGTCTGCAAGCACTGATCTTTGTTGGACTTGCAAACAAGCTTCGGGAACGTAGGGGACTTACTGCATTATTTTACTGTATTATGTGTTATTATTTTACTAGTGCCAAAAATTAGGAATTTGTTCATCTCTTTTTTATGAAAATAATGTATGGTAAACAACCAAATTACCCTCTAATATTTTGCTATTTTTCTAATTTATATTATATGTTAAAGACATGAGCATTTCCTCAGCTAGCTTATGTCATTTTGTAAAATAAAATTCATGCAGTTATTTGATAAAGTATAGGGAGAAAGAATATTAGAATTTCTTGGTATTTTTCAACACATGGCTGACTTCCTGTCCAGTAATCTAGAAGAAAGAATCCAGAGTTACATACATTTTAAATATTTCAGGTTTAGTACTGGTAATAGTAATTTTACATACAGAGGAGTCAAGCCACAAAGATTATTGTACAGGTTGTCACTCTCAAATTCAGATATCTTCTGACTATAGATAGTTACGAAGTTCTGTGGGCTGTCTGCGAATGAGAACAGGAAACGGAGCTAGGGATATGTCAATAAAAAGTAACCTATACTTCTTATTTAATTGGCCCTATAGACCTGGACAGGGATGTTACTAGCATTCTAAAAGACTGTGGATAACCTAATAAACAATATGCAGCAAATGGTGGGATTTAGGGCTTTTTCACATCTTCATGTCCGTTTTCACAGACTCTGCTTGCTCAGCAGGGATCGCTCCGCTGATCCCTGCTGAGCCAGCAGATGACAGGTCCATGCCTGCTCACTGTGCAGGGACGGACCTGTCAGATCCCCGCTCTTCTTTATGGGGGATCGGATGAAAACGGAACGTTTTTTCATCCGATCCGCCAGCCGGATGGAAAATAGGGTTTGCATTTAGCAGATCGGATGTCAGCGGACATGTCACCGCTGACATCCGTCGCTCCATAGAGGTGAATGGAGCGTCCGTTCAGGTCCGCCTGAAAAACTGACAGGCGGACCTGACTGGTCCGTATGTGTGAAAGGGGCCTTAGAGTGCTTAGTGGAAAATTAGTGGTGTGGCCAGCATGCAGGTGGTTATAAAAAAAACTTTTTATGTTTTACAGTCAGTTTTCAATCAACAGACATTTTACACACAGCATGCCTCTTAACAGAATACGCAAACCCGATCCCCTACAGCCGCCAGCTTCCCTTCTCTGCCTCTCCTGCCTGCTTCAGGTGCTGCAGGGGCTTATAAGGCACCAAAATATGTCCCCCACCACCACTATGACCCCCCACCCTCACTGCTGGCCGGAAATTCCCTCCTTCCCCTCCCGCCACCTGCAGTTGCTGCTCCGGCACTTGAGGAAGCTTTCAGGATGGAGAGTGGGGGGGGGGGTTTGGGAGTGAGGTTTGTGGTGGGGGGGCTTGGTAAACCTGTTTACCAGCCCCTTAATTTTCCTACAATGGACATCAGCCATCACTACCGATTTGCTCATGTGTTTACTTAGAATTGAGCATAGTAACCCTGGTTGACTAAGTATACATTTATGAATGAATAGGAGTCTCTATACAGACTCCTTATTTGTTTATTTAATGTGCAGCTTAGGCTGCAGAGAAAAGGGCTGTCTTCAGAGAAAGGGGTCTGTCCTCTGATATCTCACCCAAGCCAACCCAAAAAATGAATAAAAATAAATAAAAAAAAGTGTAATTAAATGAATGAATTAAAAATAAAAAAACACAGTAAGGCCTTTTTTACGCATGGCATACACAGCATACACCCCTGCAAGGCCATGTCTACCTGTACATGGATGCACAGTTGTTCCATGCATCCCTGTGCATGCAGTCTTCATTGATGTGATTTGGGATGTTGCAACTGCACGAACACAGCCCTTGCTCTCGATTTGACATCCATATGGGTCTGGGTGCATGTCCCTGAGCTCACACTCTCTGCGTTCAGGGTCGTGACCCACACCCACACAGATGTCTGATTGGGAGAAGCGGCCATGCCCGTGCAGCTGTTGCATCCCAATTAACAATACAGTAAATGGGACTGCCTGCATGGGATGCACGGAATACCTGTGCATCCCCATGCAGGTATACACGGCCCTTTATGGGCAATACACTTTAGGATGCTCCATGTAACCGATGCCTTAGTAGCAATTTAGCAGGAATTTTGTAAGTTATGTTGTGTCTATGTGCACTACTGAGTGTAGTAAATTTGTTGTAAAAATTTTGATTTTGAGAACATTTGTGCAGTTGTTATGGGGCCCAAAAAAATCAGTAGAACATTTTTTTTTTATTCTACAAATCATGTGCTTTCAGAAAATATGTGGTTTAGGGTTTTTCTTAAAGCTGTACAGAAAAGATGAAAACCTCCAGATTTTAGAGTAAATTTTCCGTACTATTGGGTACCTTCTGTTTTCACCATATCACAAAAAGGCACAATTTAACATTTACAAATATTTGTTATTTATTAACTCAATCCAGGTTTAACTTTTATATTTAGTAGGAGTTTTGTAAATTTTGGCAAGTATGTTTCCACTAATATTAATTTTAGTGTATTTTTTATTAAAAATTTGGTTTTGATAAACAATTGCGCAAATATCACAGGGCCTAAAGAAATCATTAGCACTTTCCTTTTATTATACTGGTCCTATGCTTTCAGAAAATGTATGGTTTGGGGGGTCTTTCACAAACTCTGAAAGCTGTAAGGGGAAAAAAATGGAAAAATTGTAAAAATGGCCTGGCCACCTGAGGTTGTAAACCCTTGTTTTTTTTTTTTTTTTATAAAAATAACAAACATGTCTCTATTTATCTGCTCTGTGCAATCGTTTTGCACAGAGCAGCTTTCTTCTGGGGTTCCCCGCCGGCGCTCCAGGCCCCTCCTCTTCATCGGGTGCCCCCAAAGAAAGCCGCTTTTTCTGGGGACACCCGTGTGGGCTCACTCCCAAGTCCCGCTGCTGTGTCACTGAATTTCACTGACCACAGCGGAAGCTAATGGCCCTCAATCTATCCAATAAGGTGAGAGACAGCAGCTAGAGCTGCTGCGCTCGTGCACATCGCTGGATCGGATCGGGCTCAGGTAAGAAAAAGGGGAAGGGGGTCTAGGGGTAGCTGCACCACAGAAGGAAGGTTTTCATAGAAATGCATTAAGGTGAAAAGCCTTGAGGCTTTACAACCACTTTAAAAGTGGAGCACAGGGCCTCGCAGGGAAAGGGTTAAAGTGGTTGTAAAGGAAGAGGTTTTTTTTTTATCTTAATGCATTAAGACAAAAAACCTTCTATGTATAGCACCCCCTCAATACTTACCTGAGCCCATCTCTATCCAGCGATGTACAGGAGTGCCTCGGCCACCCGGGACTCCCCTCCTGATTGGTTGAGACATAGCAGGAGCGCCATTGGCTTCTGTTGCTGTCAATCAAAGTCAGTTAGCCAATCAGGAGAGCGAGGGGGTGGGGCCCTACCACAGCTCCATGGCTGCTTGCTGTGGGGGCACTTGACAGAATGGAGGGGCCAGGAGCACCAAAGAGGGACCCAAGAGAAGGTTCTGAGGTGCTCTGTGCAAAACCATTTCACAGAGGAGGCAAGTATAACATGTTTGTTATTTTTATTAGAAAAAAAAATGAACCTTTAGTATCACTTTAAGATTTAATTAATGTGAAAATGCAATGCATAATTTGATGAGACCTTAAAGTGATTGTAAACCCCATTCATGAAATTTGACCTAAGAACATATATCTGTAGTGTTTACTTATCTCTCTCCAAAGCTATAAGTGTTGTTTCTTTCTGGTGCTTTGTTCCTCCGTTATCAGCATGAGTCACTTCTGACAAGTTCTCCGACATATGAGATAATATGAGCTGAAAATTTGTGTCGGGGAGGGAGCTTAGAGGTAGATAAGCAGGAAGTTTGTCTATTCAGAACACAGCTCTGCATGTTCCTTCATTCCTCTGCCTTTGTGGAGGGGGGTGTGTCCCACCCCTATGTGCTGCTGAAAGATGAAGAAAGATTTTTCTTTAAAAATATTTTATTTTAATAAATAAATAGTACAAATTATTTCATTACATTGAATATGGTGAATAATAATACCTGAGAAATTATAGTTTCATATATTCACTGTTATCTTGTAAACAAGTAAAGACAAATTATTATATCAATGGGGAGTGCCTCTTATTAGGGTAGTTGAGAGGAGAGATTTTTAACACAATCTGCACTTTTGAAAGGGTGTAGAAATGGGAAGACAGCAGATATACAAGTAAAACGTATGTAGGATGTTTTGTTTTATCTCTGTGTATCATATGAGGCTATTCACTTCACTGGGTATATGTGAGGGTTTACCTCCACTTTAAGTATTTTCTTGGTGTTTTTTTTTTGTGTTTTTTTTTTTTAACATTTAATTAAATTATTTAAAATCTCTCCCTTTTACCCAAGATTTCCGTGAGGTGGAAATCAGGGTCTAATGTCATTCTGTTCTTACTGTTATTGTTGACATGCTTGCTTCAGCTGGTGGTGTCTATGTTTCAGTATCAAGAGCTAATAAACACTAATATAGCTGTTTGTTTCACTTTTATAGCATTCGAGGTTTACTTCACCTCAAATAAGGACCCAAATCAACTGCTTGTTTGTCGCTAATACATTTGAAGAAGCACTGTTTCCCTTAAGGATAAGCGGTATGCTTACCTGTTTTATATGTGGGCGCAAAAGGGTGTCAGGGGGCTGCAATGGAGGACTCAAAATCTACTCGGCTCAGTCACTTGTTTTAGATATAATGGTCAACCAGTGGTGGTTATAGTTTTAGATATATTAAGTGGCCTTTTAGTATATTAAACCAATGATCTTTGTATTCATACATAAAACAGGCATATGGTATTTTTTTATCTTTGTGCTTGGGGGTGTTGTAGTAAGAACATCAATGCTGTTGTGGTGGTCTACAAAAATGTCTCCCCTACTACCCTCCTTTCTGGGTTAATGTTACTTTACCAATGGTTTGGCATCCTAGAGCTGAGATTTCCCTGCAGTCCCATGCTGTAGGTGCCAGTGCACTGCTTTTGTGTGGGTTAACTGTAATACAGAAGTTGTTAACTTATTGTTGGGGGTTAGGTGATGGCTTAGTTTAAAGTGCATCTGTGGCCAGTCTATGTATGTGTGAATAAGAGGTAACAGCATTTTAAACAAACCATCCCTGCCCTCTCTAGCTGCTTTTAAAGTGGAACTAAATTCAAATATGAATAGCTTACCAGTAGGCAGGCTATTTACTGCAGAGGAGACATGCCATGTCTCTTCTGCATTAAAATAAATGTATACAATCGATAGAGTAAATCTAACACTCTCATAAAGTAAAGCACTATAAATGCTTGACTATACTCCCACTATGCACAAAAACTCTAATACAGAGAATAAAGTAAAATAAAAAACAAAATATCAATTCTTAAATAACAACATGTGTCAATTCTGTACACACCTCTGTGCCATCACTGTCCCAAGATAATAAAAGTTACAAAAGCTTCCACTTCAAAGAAAATTTAATAAAAGACTCTTACATGCAGCCAGCACCGCACACAAACCCCAAATAACGTGTGCTGGTTTATCCAAGCATTTATAGCGCTGTACTTTGAGAGTGGTAGATTTACTTCATTGATTGCATGTTTGCATCATTTTAAGTATAGTAGCCTTTTTACATTTATTTTATCACTAGTACTATTGTTGGTTCCTTATTATAAAAATAAAATGACCTGCCTGCTCGCAGTGTTCTGTAGAATGCACACTGCCAGTAGAGCTGACAACATAGCTGCGGCTCATCTGGTGTGAATGAGCTCAAAGGAAAACACCCAAGATTTCAATGACTGTGTTGTGAACTTTGACATTGTTCACAGATTCAGAGATGAACAAGGGCTTTTTTTCATGTGCTTTTACTGCTTGTTCAGAATATGTAAATTTTGCAATTTGCCGATCTCGGCACAAGTCCTGGCAGGAGGTTAAGCGTTGAGTTTGACTATGTATTAGGACTAGAGTGTGCGTTAAAGAGGAGTTCTGCCCCCCTCCCCCCATTTTTTTTTTTTTAAAGTCAACGGCTACAAATACTGTAGCTGCTAACCTTTACTATTAGGGCACTTACCTGTCCAGGCATCCAGTGGTGTCCTCTCCCGAGCTGATTCTTGATCGGCTCTCAGGTGCTGGCACCTCCATCTTGGCTAAGGGAAACCGGCAGTGAAGTCTTATGGCTTCCCATCCGGTTTTCATCTGAGATCTCCCTTAACCCTTTTTCCACATCCGGTTTCCACATCCGGTTTCCTACTGTGAATGCGCAAATTGCACTGCGCTTTGTGAATGGGCCAGCTGTGGGGGGGGGGGGGAGACTTCCAGCTCACTTCGCCGCAGGGAATTGTTCTGGAAGTGTCGGTGGAAACATTAGTGTTTAGATGTTAGGGACACTTCAAGAAACTTTGAGATGATGACTTATTTTGGCACCAAAGATCCCACACTGAGAACCACCAGTGATGTTGGTACCGACTGCTAATGGCAATATAGTACTTATAGTTTCTGCAGTAATTCAGCATGGACATCAGTTGCACGGTCTGAGAATACAGATGGAACATTTACATATTAGTATGATATATAGTGGAATAGGGCACAGCAATCAAGAAAAATGTGCATGCTGTATTAAAATTTGAAGAAAAGGGGAAATATTATTGAATTCCGATGTCATTCTACACATTGGTCTCTGGATTTGATCTGAAAATCCCCCCCTTGTTTTTCAATAGCTGTATTAAAATGACTTGGTAAGAACTTAAAATTACCTCTTATTGAATATATCCTTTTTTTATACCTGTGACTTGATGCTTGTGATTTTTACTATTCTTCATAGTAAGGGCATTAAAACAACTGTCTTTTATATTTTTAAAGTTCTTACAAAAGATGTTAATATGTCATTCTGGACTGAATATAAATGCATTTATGATTTTAAAGAAGTTACATCATCTTTGTCTATATGTCCTTTGCTTTTATTGAATGTTGTGTTCAGGGCACAGTAATTGTGTTGTATTTTGTGTGGTGTACAGCAGTGACGTATTTATGAGATGCTTGCTTCAAGAGTGTGGAAAAGCAATTTAAAAGTTGCCATTATTACAGAATCCAGACCTGACTGTGTCTCGTGTTATATAACTCGCTCATCACAAGAGGTTGTGGTCTGTAGCACAAATTTGTCAGTTGCTCTGATGCGTGTAATTATAATAAGAGGGTCATTTTAGCTTCATACCATTTAAAGGGCTATACTAGCCAGAACCCTAATATACAGTTAAGCCCTGTACACACGATCGGATTTCCTATGGATTCTAATCCGATGGATTTTTCCATCGGAAATCTGATGAAGCTGACTTCCATCAGTCTTGCCTACACACCATCAGTCAAAAATCCGACCGTCCCAATCGCTGTGAGGTAAAACACTCCGACAAGCCGAGAAAAATTAAGTTCAATGCTTCTGAGCATGCGTCGACTTGATTCTGAGCATGCGTAGGTTTTTTGTCCGAAGGAGTTCCACACAGACGATCGGAATTTGCTATCGTTTTTTTTTCCCATCGAATAAATTTAAAACATGTTCTATTTTTTCTCACCGATGGAAAAAAGACCGATGGGGCCCATACACGATCGTTTTGTCCGATGAGAAAAGTCCATCGGACTGTTTTCATCGGTAAAATCGATTGTGTGTACACGGCATTAAAGTAGACTTTTTCCAAAACACTAAAATGTTATATAAGCTTTATCATGTTGAAATAACTTCATAACTTGTTTTTAATATTTTTTTTTAATTTGTCACCCTGTCAACGTACTTTTAGTTGAGATAACAAGTGGCTGCGGAAACACACATCGCATAGGCATGGCCCACCCTTTCACTTTGAGAAGCCATCCCAAAGCAGTGATACGCAGGCAACAGTGACATAAGTGCATGTAGACAGGCGATGGCTAAAAAAGGTTTCAGGAGATCAGCAATAGTAAGATGAGAGAAAAAAAGGAAAATTATTATTTTATGAGTAAAACGTGGCACTTGTTTGATAATTACATAGTTTTTTAGTAACTTAATGGTCAGTTTAGATTTATGTTTAAACACATTTTGGAATTTGTTTTATGTTTTTACATTATGGCCATACCCTTTTGACCACTTCCTGTACACACCTGCTGTGCTGTATGGTTAAATGACATAAGAAGAGTGAAAAATATTTTCAATCCTGCACTTTGTGTCAATACCCTGCCTCCAGCTCCCTAATATTGCTATTGAACATCCCTACACTGGCAGTGCCAACCCTGATTATTTTTACTATCCTAAGGTCAGCTTTATGCCATCCTCCCCTCTTACATCTTTAAAGTGTTATTAAACCCAGACTGTGAAAACCTCTCATTACATGCTATATAACAAAGTGTTCATACCCACAAAGCCACTAAAGCCCAGGTCGGCAAACCATGGACCGCGATCTACCAGTCTATCGCGGCTAGATGACTGGTAGGTCGCCTGGGCTTGCCGACCAGCGGTCGCATGCCATGCATGAAGTGCACCGGGAAGCATGTGAACTACTTGCAGGCACGTATCACCAGCCGTGGAGGGAGCAAAGCCGTGGCTGCAGCAGTTCCGCAGAGGCATCGACCAGCTGCATAAGCTGATGCCTCTTCTAAAGTTCCAGCAGGAATGTCAGGCAAAGTGATATCAACAGCACTCTACCTCTTATTCCTTGTAGTCACGGGATTCACAGCATGAAGCAGCACTACTGAATGCAAGGTCACTGTGCTTAAGGATACTGGACACAATAGCATTTATGGGCACAATAACATCTTTATGCTATTGTGCATCTATATGGGCACAATAGCATAAAGATGTTATTGCGCCCATATAACTGCTATTGTGCTCATATAGATGCTGTTGTGCCCATATAGATGCACAACAGTAGCTATATGGGCACAATAGCAAAAAAATGCTATTGTGCCCATATAACTGCTAGTGTGCCCACATAGATGCTATTGTGTCCATATAGATGCACAATAGCAGCTTTATGGACACAACAGCATCTATATGGGCACAATAGCATAAAAATGCTATTGTGCCCATATAGATGCACAATATCAGCTATGTGGGCACAACAGCATAAAGATGCTATTGTGCAAATAAAGATTCTATTAAGCCCATATAGGTGCTATTGTGCTTATATAGATACACAATAGCAGCTAGATGGGCACAACAATAGCTCGAAGGGCACAGCAGCAGTTGTTTGGGCACAATAGCAGTTATGTGGGCTCGACAGCAGCTAGATGGGCACAGTAGCATAAAGATACTAGTGTGCCCATATAACTGCTAGTGTGCCCAAATAGATGCTCCTGTGCCCATATAGATGCACGATAGCGGCCTTATGGGCACAACAGCACCTATAACAGTGGGTTAGCTGCACTTTAGCAATAGACTATTCTATCCTGCAGGTTTTGTGCACTTTCTGAAAGGACACCAAAATTTCTGAACACCTTGCTAGGTTAATTTGTGAACAACAGGACCCTGTGCCCGGTGATCTTAGATTTTTCCAATGTTGCACAGGTAGATCTCCACCTCTTGAAGGTTGCCCACCCCTGCACTAAAGCATTAGTTTTGTGTAGAGTGAAATATACCTGGATGATCCTGCCTTCAGCTGTCCCTCCCGTCTTCTCTGTGTCCCCACTGCAGGCTGAGATTGTATACATTGTATAGAATGTCAGTTTTCTTACTAAGCTCTAAATGTCCTTTTTTTTTCATCTGTACAGCCCACATGAGGATAGAGTCACACATGTGGGCATATACACAGTGCCCTCCCTTTTCTTCATCCATGTCCTCTCATTGTTAAACACTATGGGGGGGGGGGGCGGGGGGAAGAGTATAGTATACTGATTGATTACATTCACAAAAAAAATCAAAAAAAGCTTAGTTTTAGTATAAATCAGTATTAAATATATTAAATGTAATTGCTAATACCTATAAAGTAAAAAAAGAACCTTGGATGCAGGTGCCATCTGAACATAATGAAAGCTAGTGTCAATCATCGTTGACTCGGCCTACACCATATTAATGCACAAAAAAATACACATTTCAGGTTCAATTATTGAGAGCTGTAAAACAGTTAATTGGAATTTTATAATTTCATTTGAATTGCTCTTTGGAAACGTTTTTTTTAGTCATATAACCGGCACAGCACCAATGAGGACTGTGCAGACACAGACTCACACTCTAGAGAGCATACATCAGCTGAGTAATAGAAGCCCCTTCCAAAGATCTTTCCTACAGATACTGAAGAACAGGGAAAGATCATGTGACCACACAACTGTGCTGCAGGAATAAGGTACTTAGAAAATTGAAAAAAAAAAATACAGTGGCATGATATATATATATGATTTGTGTTAATAAATGATGGTATTTAACACTTCTCTGTTTAGTACTGAAAAAATAACTGTAAACGAATATTTGCTAAAATTGGCCTTTTCCTCATAAAGCAGGGCCTTTGGAGTTAGTTATGGACACAAAACATATTTCAGTATGAGAAAACCAACTTATAGAGCACATTAGACAATAAAGCCGAAATGGGAAGCTATATGCCTCGTCTAGTAGTCAACATGTACATGGGCATTTGTTTGGGCCTGAGCTGCTTTCCATCCCCAAAGAGGTCAAACTCACAAACAGATCATAAGCCTCAGAAGTAAGTAAAAGCAACTCAAAAAAGAAAGTCAAAGCAACACAAGAGCTTCTCAAATTTGACTTCCATGAAGGTCTGGTTCCCAGGGACATGAACCATAAGACTGAGTAACTTGTGTGCAGCAGTTGTAAAGCAGTTGTACAGACAGGGTTACACATATCCAGACAAGTGTCAAAAGAAAACATAGCTGTGCCACTTGTTACCATCCTGTCTGTACTCACTGTGTGTTTAGTGCTCTAAATATTATGTATTTTAAGAGGCAATCCGCGCTATCCCTATTTAACTGACAAATTGGCATTACAGTGCAAATAATCATCCAAAAAAATGGAGTGGAAAAACGTGCAACTAAACAAGATTTACGTGAAGGTGCAACTGTGCAAAGATTAGGAAAATGAATATCCCAATAAAAATAATGGTGCTGCAATATGAAAAAGTTCAGAATAATAAACTAAAATATATGTAGTGCAAATAATATTGCGCAACCCAAGACAAAGCAATAAAGTGAATGAAACAATAATAATAAATGCTTCAAAGGGCTTGAAAAAAGCAATAGTAAATGCTCCTAAAAAGCAATGGTGAATGCTCATAAAAGATACAGACAAAAATTGTATGTGTATGTCTGATATGAGTAAACTTCAAATACATATAATGGAATTAAGTGAAAACCAAAACCAAAAATGAGCAACACATAAAATGTCCATAAAAGAATGGGCTAGGGTCAGAGAAGCGAAGGTGCCAATTGTCCTCAGTTTCTTCTTTCCAGCAGGTAATAATGACTCACAATCAGGTATAAGATGTCTGCTTACCAGATTTGATGGACCCCCATTACAGGGATCAAATGGGCTTGGTAGACACTCTTGCACACAAGTGCGTGCCTAGCCATGACTCTATTAGCAGAGCCGTGGGCAAAGATATGCATACGTGCCCCAAGCTAGCTGGCCAACAAGTATTCCCTGATTCCTATACAATATTCTCACAGAAAGTCCCACCAGGCAGTGGGCAGTTGGTGTGGTGGGTTGTACACAAAGCACACCACCATTTTTTCTGTTGAAAAAAAAATGTCCTCCCAATCCTTCTGGGATTTTTTGCAGCTTTGAGGTTACCAAGACTTTGAAAGGAATTAGTTGAGAAATACTGACCTAACTGCAGATGTCATAACTGCAAGCTTTACCTGAAAATTTGCAGTACTAAAGTCTGAGCACTTTTTTAGTTGGTTTGTATACTATGACAAAAATGTGCACTTTAAAGGCCTTTTTACTCTTTCGTCCATGGACCGACACAGCTTCTCTATTGACAAAGTGGGTATTATCCGTTAATTAGGAGTGACTAGGCAGAAAAACTTGTAAAAAGTGTTGCATCACACCTTCTACAGTACCGCCCAGGGGGCGGACCCTCTGGGTATACCCTCTCAGTCTGCACATCGCAGATCAGTTTTTTTCTGTCTAGCAAGGAGTAGGACATGGCTCCCTTCGGGCTCATTGGTCCGGGGAAAAAAGATATATGTATTTTTTATTTTTTTGCTACATTTGTTGTTTCCTGCGATCTTCGATCAACTGCCGACTGGGTGACAGGCTGGATCCTCGATCCTTGTAGTCTCCCCAGTTTCGGCCATCGAGCGTGTGCCGACCCTAGCTACGCGCTGGGTTTTCCACGACATGCCCGTCGCTCCACGGGTGGCCGGTGAGCCTACGCTCCAGGGCCTGCATCGGACCGCTCAGCTTCGGCTGACCTTACGGCCGAGTCGCAGCAGCCTGGCCGGTGAGCTTACGCTCCAAGGCTTGCATCGGACCGCTCAGCTTCGGCTGACCTTACGGCCGAGTCGCAGCAGCCTGTCCGGTGAGCGTCATGCTCCAGGGCATACATATGATCGTCCCTTCTGGGTCCAATCACAGCATGCCTGGCCAACAGTCACCTTCCGTGCGCGGACGATGATCTGTTTGGAATGTCTTCCAGCAGAATACATGCAGGATAGGTAAGTAAAACTCCCCTGCCTCGGCTGGGTGATTTAGCTGGACATTCCTGGAGAGATCAAGTAAGTGGTTGTGGCCCCTTTCTTCCCTCTCTCCCTGCCTTTCCCTCCTCCCTGGGCTTCTAGCTAAAGGTTGCTGGGTGCTGGGGGTCACCTAGGGGGTCCCACTGGAGCGGGGCTGGCTGTAACTAACATTTAAAAGAAATGTCATTTTTGCTTACCTGTGTTGCTGTGTCTCCATGCTGTCGGCGGCCATTTTGAGGTGGTCCATGCCAAGTTTGGCCTCTTGTAACTGCCTGGCGGCCATCTTCCTGTAGTTCGGCCACACCCACTGGCCCCTATCAGGTGATCGGCGGCCATGTTTGTCCACCCTGTATGCAGATATTGCCGTTCGGCGGCCATCTTTTTTGTGGGCTATGGCTGCCTGACCTCTATCTTCTGTCGGCGGCCATTTTCTTAGAGCCCACATTATCTTCCATACAGACGGTTTTGGCAACCATTTTGCGAGAGCCTCCAGCCTCTAGGGTGCATTACACTGGCGCGAAAATTCACACAGGAAGTGCTGATAAAAGAAGCAGACTGACACAGCAGCAAGGGGACAGCATCATAGGCGCAGCATAGCAGTACCTATCCAGGGTGGTGAGTCCTCTGGGTAACCCAGCATCTCTGCAGCGCAGGAGGGTGGCCTATTGATATCTTGCCTGGAGCCCTGTGAGTGTCAGCGTGTGGTCAGCATGGCATCTGAGCCAGATGTCTTCTCCCCTGAAACACCAGATTTAGCAGCTGGTGTCCCTGAGGTGTCTATGGACGCTATGTCGGCAATCCTAGAGGCGTTTGCTGCCAGGGTGGAAGCAGCACACGGGAATACAGGGGGTAATAAACGCCCCCGTCCCCTGCAATCTTCTGGGGATATTTCTGATGCAGAACCAGGTCCAGCTACGGCTCATGGCCCAGATTCTGATGCATCAGAGACTGCAGACCGTGACCGATCGGACAGTGAGGAGGACTCCAAGTCCAGGTCAGTACGCGAGACGGCTTTGGTATCTGACCTTATTACTGCAGTGCGGGATACGCTAAAGTTGGAAAGGACTGAAGAAGTAGCAGATACTCCAGTCCCCTTTGGGTTTCGTAAACCTGCCCGCACTGCTAAGGTGTTCCCTTGTGTGTCTTATTTTGACAAACTCTTATACAAGGAATGGGAGAACCCACTGAGGGTCTTTACAGCCCCAAAGAGGTTTGCAGTACGGTACCCCTTTGAGGAGAGTTTTCTGAAGATATGGACCTCTCCCCCTATAGTGGACCCTTCGGTGTCCAGACTTAATAGAGCCACCACTATTCCAGTAGAAGGGGCTCCTGTTTTCAAGGACCCTGTGGATAAGAAGGCTGAAGCACTCGCTCGCTACCTATACTCAGTGGTAGGCTCAGCAGTACGCCCGGCATTGGCGGGGGCCCTAGTGTTTCAGACACTTACTGAATGGGCAAAATTGCTACTCCAGGGGTTAAAGGAGCGAGATGCTCCTCCTAATGAGATAACTTTGGCCGACCAGTTGGTCCAGGGCCTTAAGTTTGTCTGCGAGTCAGACATGGATACTATTCCCCTGCTGTCAAGAGCTTCGGTTTATGCAGTAGCAATACGCCGCCTGATCTGGCTAAAGGGCTGGTCTGCGGACCAGACTTCCAAGAAAGCCCTATTGGATCTGCCTTTTAAGGGCGACAGACTTTTTGGGGCTTCTCTGGATGACATCATCAAGGATGCTACAGGAGGTAAAAGCACTTTGCTTCCCCAAACTAGCAAGGGTAGGGGACCACGCCAAGGGCAAGGGCCCTCCTTTACTGCACGTAAGCGGTTTTTTCGCCCTCTTAAGGCGACAGGGAAAAGACCCCAGGCCGATAAAGCGCCTGCCCAAGGACAAAAGCGTCCTTGGTCCCGCAGACCCAACAAGCCTGTGGACAAATCTGCGTCCACATGAAGGTCCGCCCCCACCCAGCTCTCGGGTGGGGGGACGTCTTCGCAAATTCGCGACTCAGTGGACTGCTCTAGTCTCCGACAGGTGGGTTTGCGAAGTAATCTCCTCAGGCTACAAGATAGAATTTCTCTCTTGTCCACCAGACAGATTCATCACCTCCAATCTCCAGCTACTACCGACCCGTCGGGAGGCCCTGTATGGGGCGGTCCAGGGTCTACTGGAACGCGGGGTAGTTATTCCAGTTCCAGAACAGGAACGGGGTCAGGGTTTTTACTCAAATCTGTTCATTGTGCCAAAGAAGGAGGGGGTTCGTCCAATCTTGGATCTCAGAGCCCTCAATTGCTTTGTGAAGGTGCAAAGATTTCGGATGGAGTCGGTTCGATCCGTAGTCACGGCTCTCCATCCGGGGGACTTTCTGGCCTCCTTGGACATCAAGGACGCATACCTGCATGTCCCCATATACTCCAGACACCAGAGGTTTCTGCGATTTGCTATCAGGAAGAACCACTACCAGTTTGTGGCCCTCCCGTTTGGCCTTGCCTCAGCACCCAGGACGTTCACCAAGGTGCTCGCTCCGATTCTGGCACTTCTAAGACAGTGGGGTATCGCTATCACAGGTTACTTGGACGACCTTCTGCTGAAGGGCCCTTCAAGCTCAGAATTAGAGGTAAGCGTGTCCATTACCTGTCAGAATCTTCGAGACTGTGGTTGGATACTAAACACGCAAAAGTCAGTATTGGTGCCCACTCAACGCCTAGTGTACCTGGGGTTGATTCTGGATTCCTCAGAGGCAAAGGTATTCCTCCCTGTGGAGAAGTTGCAGACCCTCCGGGCTGCAGTACGGCAGCTGACTTCCAGGAATTGGTCGTCACTCCGTTTTTGCATGCGAGTGTTGGGCCTCATGGTAGCCTCCTTCGAGGCGGTCCCATATGCTCAATACCACACTCGAGTGTTACAGAAGGAAGTTCTGTCCAGATGGAACAGATGCCCTTCATCTCTGGATTATCAAATCCGAGTGAGCCACCTAGTCAGGAGATCCCTGGTATGGTGGCTGACAGCACCGGCTCTAATGGCCGGGAAGTCATTTCTTCCGGTTTACTGGATAGTGATCACGACGGACGCCAGCCTTACAGGTTGGGGGGGAGTCTGGGGTGTCCAGTCGGCGCAAGGTCGCTGGACCCCAGAGGAAGCCCTCCTGCCGATCAATGTCCTGGAGATCCGGGCGATCAAGCTGTGCCTCTTCAAATGGTCTCAGAGACTGCAAGGGCGTCCAGTCAGGATCCAGTCAGACAACGCCACAGCAGTGGCATATGTCAATCATCAAGGAGGAACAAGAAGCTCAGCTGCAGCATCGGAGATCGCTCGCATCCTGAAGTGGGCAGAGAGGAGCGTACCGGCACTGTCGGCCGTGTACATTCCGGGTGTGGAAAACTGGCAGGCGGACTACCTGAGCCGCCAGATGCTGGACCAGGGAGAATGGTCCTTACACCCGGAGGTGTTCCAACTCCTCTGCCAAAGATGGGGCACACCAGACGTAGATCTTCTGGCTTCCCGACTCAATCGGAAGGTATTGAGGTTTGTGGCCCGGTCAAGAGACCCATGGGCAGACGCAACGGACGCGTTGGTAGCATCGTGGGGCCAGTATCGGCTAATCTATGCCTTCCCTCCCTTAAGGCTTCTTCCTCTTCTGCTCCGCAGAGTGGAGGCAGAGGGAATTCCAATGATCCTAATCGCTCCAGATTGGCCTCAGCGTCCTTGGTACGCCGATCTAGTACGTCTGGTAGCAGACGCCCCCTGGCGCCTACCACTACGGAAGGACCTGCTGTCGCAAGGTCCCATATTCCATCCTGCTTTACAGTCATTGGCTTTAACGGCATGGCTGTTGAGAACCAGGTACTGAGAGACCGGGGCCTGTCAGACTCAGTAATTTCTACTATGAGAAGTGCTCGGAAACCGTCCTCTAGGAAGGTCTATCACCGCACTTGGAGGGCCTACATCTCCATGTGTGAGGAAATGAAATGGCATCCGCGTACCTATTTGGTTTCCAGAATCCTGCTGTTTTTACAGCATGGGGTAGACCAAAGGCTTGCCCTAAGTACGATTAAGGGACAGATATCTGCCCTGGCTGTCTTTTTTCAGCGACCCCTGGCGACTCACTCTCTCGTGAGTACATTTGTGCAGGGGGTTCGACATGTGGCCCCTCCGGTCCGCCCCCCGTTACCTCCGTGGGACTTGAACCTGGTCCTCTCGGTGCTTCAGAAGGCACCGTTTGAGAATATTAGAGATATTCCCCTGTTGACACTTTCTCAGAAGGTGGTCTTTTTGGTGGCTGTTACGTCAGTTAGACGAGTCTCTGAGCTGGCAGCCTTGTCCTGCAAGGCTCCCTATTTGATTTTCCACAAGGATAAGGTGGTGCTGCGGCCGCAGCCTTCCTTTCTTCCGAAGGTCGTTTCGGCTTTTCATCTCAACGAAGACATTGTACTTCCATCCTTGTGTCCTCAGCCGTCGAATCCTAAGGAGTCGGCGTTGCATTCCTTGGACGTTGTCCGAGCTTTGAGAGTATACATATCTGCTACTTCCCTGTTCCGGAAGTCAGACTCACTGTTTGTTTCGGTGGCTGGTCCCAAGAAGGGCCAAGCAGTCTCATCGGCCACCATCTCTAGGTGGATCCGACAGATAGTAATCCAGGCTTACGCCCTAAGGGGTCAGGCGCCCCCCTTTCCTGTCACGGCGCATTCGACCAGGGCAATAGGTGCCTCTTGGGCTTTCCGACATCAAGCGTCTGTTTCCCAATTATGTAAAGCGGCGACTTGGTCGTCCGCTCACACTTTCACAAAATTCTACAAGGTTGATGTAAGTGCATCTTCGGATGCCTCTTTCGGCCGCAAGGTTTTGCAGGCGGCTGTTTAGAGTTGCAACTCCTCCGTTGGAGGAGTGCTGTTTTGTGTTTTGGGGTGAAGTTTGTTTTTATGCTGTTACCACCCCTCGTTTTTTCTCTGACACTGCTTTGGGACGTCCCACTTTGTCAATAGAGAAGCTGTGTCGGTCCATGGACGAAAGAGTAAATAGGATTTTTTACTCACCGTAAAATCCTTTTCTCTGAGTCCATGGACCGACACAGCACCCACCCCTCCTTTTAAGTTTGTACTGCTTTTTGACGAACTGATCTGCGATGTGCAGACTGAGAGGGTATACCCAGAGGGTCCGCCCCCTGGGCGGTACTGTAGAAGGTGTGATGCAACACTTTTTACAAGTTTTTCTGCCTAGTCACTCCTAATTAACGGATAATACCCACTTTGTCAATAGAGAAGCTGTGTCGGTCCATGGACTCAGAGAAAAGGATTTTACGGTGAGTAAAAAATCCTATTTTTTCTCCATGATAATCTGAGTGTGTACTGTACATGAAAATCTGTTGGTTTCTATAAGTGTGATTCCTATACAAAATATGTGCATTGCCTATAGAAGTCGATCATTTTCCTGTTGGGTGGAATCTGGTTGCCCGGGGCAGTGCACAGGACCTGTTTTCTAATGCAGTGATTGAAACCACATGATGCCCACCTATTTCTGCTGAATCTCTTACATTGATTTCTCCAGTCTTGACAAACGTAAGATAAATTCAGTGAAAAGATATAGCATGTGTTTTAGCTCCTCTGTATAAGCCTGACTCACATGGCTTTCTAGGAAAATCTCTTTCACATGAAATTTTAATAGAAACTGAGATGCGGAAAAGTGGCATCTGTCACTAGATTGACATTTATCTTAAAAAGGAAACTAGGAAAACCTTAGACCTGCTCAGCACTGCTTGAAAGGTTGACCAGGCTCTTCAAATGCAAGTACGTAAATGTCTCAGCTGTAGGTTGATGCCATGCTCATTCAGGGAAAGTTAAATGTCTAACCCCTATTACTGTAAAGCCGTATGAAGAAAAACACCTTTCAAGGAGCTCTGTATACTGTTAAGGTGGAGGAATGTTATAGCTACATCGATCATGACTGTTTGCTTCCCAAACACTACTTCATAGAATGTTTTACACTATCTTGCACTTATAAGAGCTAATAATCCTAAAACAGCTGTGTGCATGTTGGATAAATGTGTCTATATGTTAGGTTGTATTTTCTGCCAAGTGGCCCTGGGTGCCTAATATGCCACTGGATGCAACTAAATGGCAAAAAAATGTTTTGCCTAAAACGCTACTTTAAAGTGGTTGTTAACCCACTTCTACTAAATCCTCCCATCCTCTCTGTACCATTATAATAAGTGTGCCTGTGTTATGTAAAAAATCTGCCAGATTGTACCTATATGAATGCGGCTCCGGGCGCTCAGCTGACTGTCGGCTCTCTTTGCTCTCCGGCTCACAGCTCTAGTGGGTGGGGCCAAGCCCTCCCACTGACGTCAGCCTGGGAGGAGAGGAAGAGAGGAGAGAGAGCTGACAGTCAGCTAAGCGCCAGGGAGCCATGCTCATATAGGTACAATCCGGCAGATTTTTTACAAGGGGTTAAGTGTGACCTAGTGAGTGATTCTTACTGTGTGGGGGCGTGGCTTGGCGTGTGACGTCATTGATCGTCGTTCCCTATGACAGGGAACAGACGATCAGTGACACTCTTACTAGGAAGAACGGGGAAAGGTTTGTTTACACTTACCTGTCCCCGTTCTTCAGCTCTGTGACCCGATCGCAGGACACCGGCGGCGATGAGGTCCCGCAGGCGTGGTCACGGAGCTCACGACCGGGTTGTGAGTGTGCCGCTGGCGGCGTGCGCGCGACCCACGGCTGGGCATCTTAAAGGGGACGTACCTGTACATGCTTATGCCCAGCCGTGCCATTCTGCCGACGTATATCGCCGTTCGGTGGTCCTTAAGTGGTTAAAGCAATAGTAAAGCCTAGGTTTAAAAAATTATAAAAAAAATTAACAAACACGTTATACTTACCTGCTCTGTGTAGTGGTTTTGCACTGAGCAGGCTGGATCCTCCTCATCTCAGGTCCCACGCCGGCGCTCCTGGCTCCCCACCCCCCCACTGGGTGCTCCCCACAGCAAGCAATTGGCTGTGGGGGCACCCAAGAAGGCACACTCCTGGCAGGGGCTCTGTGTGTCCATTCGCACACAGAGGCGCAACTCGGCCTCTCCCCCTCAACCCCTAATTGGCTCACTGGCTGTGATTGACAACAGCGGGGCAGGGTCCCACTGCTGCCAAAAGCCAACCAGGGGTAAGAGTCCCCAGAGAGGCAAGACTCTTGTGGACATCACTGGATCGAAAGTGGGCTCAGGTAAGTCTTGGGGGGGGGGGGAGACAGGACTGTTGCACATAGAATACATGAAGGTAAAAAAACCTTGTGCCTTTACAAATATTTTAAGCTCCCGGTAAGTGACATTGCCTTCTCTGATGATGTCCGATGTCATCAGTCTATTGCAGGCAGAAGAAAACTTTTCTTGTCTCCACTTCCCCACTGATCAGGCCACAATATTGTACCCTTGTCGTAAGTCACATGGTGAGTGGCTGCAAAAGGGGGCTGATCTGTGTCAAGTACTTGTGAACTCAACCAAGAAATACACAGGCACCCGGATTTTCATGATTGTTTTAATCTCTTGAATGATGCTCGAACAAAGATGGCTCCTTTTAGACCAAAAAGAAGGGGGCATTTTCAAGGAAAATGTTGTCATCTCTGGATATTGTATTAAAATGTTACACTTACATATTACTTCACATGGAAGATTATACCTGATAGTCATTTTAATTGAACCGCTAGGTTTAAGAAATGTTAACCTCTCAAGTTCTAATTTAGTATTATGTTGGGGATAATATGTCTGCTACTTGTCTACAAAGGCAGATACATTTATTGATTCTTCCTCCCAGCTCTTCAGTGACAAGCATATTAGAACTTGCCCCAGCTCAAAACTCTATCTAGTAGGGAAAAACAGTCCTAAAAGTCGCACATTGCGCCAAAACCCTATGAGAAGTTGTATGACATCCTCAGCCTGGACTCCAACCAGGCCACACCCCAAATTAATTTCACTCTGCCCCCAGAACCTAATCACAGGGATCATGATTAAACTCTGAGGGGCAAAGTGAAACTGGGGTGCTTTATTTTGTTGCAGAGGTATTGCGGCGCTTTTCCTTGTGTACATTTGTGAGTGAGGCAGAGGGTCTTGAATGTAATCCGATCCTTCACGGCTAGCCAATGGAGGGTCCTCAGGGACGGGGTGATTGATTCCCAGGGTTTTATTCCAGTTACCAGTCTGGCTGCTGTGTTCTGGACGACTTGTAGATGTGAAATTTGGTATTTGGGAAGTCCTAGGTAGAGGGAGTTTGCGTAGTCGAGTCGGGAGTTGATGGTTGTTCCAACTACTGCTGCTGTGTCTCCTTCCGGGATGAAGGGGATGAGTCTATGCAACAGGCGAAGAAGGTGGTGGGATCTGCTGACTACTGATCCTATTTGTGCATCCATTGTCATGTCTGAGTCAAAGATGACTCTGAGACTTTTGACTTTAGCGCTGGGGGTGATGGTTTGTCCAAGGCTGGTGGGTGGTATAGACATCATGCTAGGGTTTTTATTTCGGTTGGCATGGAGGAAGAGGAGTTCGGTTTTGGATCAGTTGAGTTTGAGGGAGCTCTCCGTCATCCAATCGTCGATCAATGAGAGGCAGTTTTCCAGTGCGTGGTATTGGTCTTTTTTGTTGGTGATGCATAGGTAAAGTTGGGTGTCATCAGCGTAGGAGTGATAGAGCAGGTTCTGGTTGCTGATGATTTCAAGGAGTGGGCAAAGGTAAATGTTGAAGAGCACGGGCGACAGGGGTGATCCTTGAGGGACTCCGCATGTAATTTTATGTGCTTCTGAAGTGAAAGCTCCTAGTTTCACTTTCTGGGATCTGTTCTCTAGGAAGGATGTGAACCAGGGTAGGTCTGAGTCTGTGACTCCGGCTACTTCTGCGAGACGCATGAGCATGGTTTTGTGGTCTACTGTGTCGAAAGCTGCGCTGAGGTCCAGCAGCACCAGGAGACTCGATTCTCCTTCATCTGCTGCTTCGAGAGCTTCATCCCAGATTTTGAGGAGCGCAGTTTGTCCCGTGACCCGGGTTGCAGGAAAGAAATTTTCACCATTTATGGCTGGCATTGGACACACTATAACTCAGGCCTACAGGCCAATAATTGACTTGATAGGAGTTGCCCAATAGTTTGTTCTGCTGGTGTATAGAAACTTGTATTCATGTTTACCATCTTTTATACTCATCGATTAATAGCTCTATTCGGATTTCTAATTTTTTTCCCCCTTGCTTTCCTTTTAACTGGCCAATCATTAACATTATTTCATGTTTTGTTCTGTGGAATCTTTACAGAAAATTGTGGCTTTTTGACTGAATAAACATTGTTTGATGGAAACTGCAAATGATTACTCCCCTATTTATTCGTGTGCCATGCTGACAGCTTTGCATTTGTCTGGAGCTACAAGATTCTCTTTGTTAAAGGTTAACTACAGTGTTATTTCAGTTAGTATAGATTGTATCCAAAGCTTTAAAAAGAAAACAAAAAAATCTGTTCACATGATGACAGAGCTGCCTGTATGGATGGCTACCTTTAAACTTTTTTATTCTTCCCTGTAAAATATAAAAGGTTTAGAAAATCACAGAATAGCCATAATAATTTGACAACCTTTTTTTTTTAAATTGTCCGTTGAGGCGTATGTCCCATGGCACTTATAAAGATTTTGTTAGCTTCTGATTTTTCATCAGTTATTTACCAACTTCATAAATGTATTTGTGCATAAACCTTTGTGCTGATTCTCTGCAGACTTCAATACCATATATTCAGTAATATTCCAATGTAAATATAATACAGTTGTGCTCATAAGTTTACATACCCTAATATTTATGATATCTTGGCCAATTTTCAGAGAATATGAATGATAACACAAAAACATTCCTTTCACTAGTGGTTAGTGTTTGGCTGAAGCCATTTATTATCAATCAACTAATCATTAAATCATAATGGCAACAGAAACTACCCAAATGACCCTGATCAAAAGTTTACATACCCTGGTGATTTTGGCCTGATAACATGCACACAAGTTGACACAAAGAGATTTGAATGGCTAATAAATTTCAGCCACAACTGCCAGAAAAATTGTTCGAGATGCAAAGAAAAACCCACAAATAACTTCAGGTGAAATACAGAACTCTCTAAAAACATGTGGTGTGGCTGTTTCAAGATGCACAATAAGGAGGCACTTGAAGAAAGATGGGCTGCATGGTCGAGTCGCCAGAAGAAAGCCATTACTACGCAAATGCCACAAAGTATCCCGCTTACAATATGCCAAACACCACAGAGACAAGCCTCAAACTTTCTGGCACTAAATCATTTGGAGTGATGAGACCAAAGTTGAGCTTTTTGGCCACAACCATAAATGCTACATTTGGAGAGGAGCCAACAAGGCCTATGATGAAAGGTACGAAGGTGGTTCGCTGATGTTTTGGGGATGTGTGAGCTAAAAAGGCACAGGAAATTTGGTCAAAAATGTTGGCAAGATGAATGCAGTATGTTATTAAAAAATACTGGAGGAACATTTGCATTCATCAGCCAGGAAGCTGCGTATGGGACGTACTTGGACATTCCAACATGACAATGATCCAAAACACAAGGCCAAGTGGACCTGTCATTGGCTACAGCAGAATAAAGTGAAGGTTCTGGAGTGGCCATCTCAGTCTCCTGACCTCAATATCATTGAGCCACTCTGGGGAGATCTCAAATGTGCAGTTCATGCAAGACAGCCCAAGAATTTCCAGGAACTGGAGGCTTTTTGCCTAGAGGAATGGGCAGCTTTACCATCTAAGAAAATAAAGAGCCTCATCCACAAATACCACAAAAGACTTCAAGCTGGCATTGATGTTAAAGGGGGCAATACACGGTATTAAGAACTGGGGTATGCAAACTTTTGATCAGGGTCATTTTGGGTAGTTCCTGTTGTGATTATGATTTAAAAAGAGTAAACACAGTTGATTGATAATGGCTTCAGCCAAACACTAACCATGAGTGAAAGAAAAGTTTTTGTGTTATCATTAATTTTCTCTGAAAATTGGCCAAGAAATCATAAATTCTGCCAGGGTATGTAAACTTATGAGCACAACTCTATATACAGTAATTGGTCAGATACAATGATCCACAAATCCAATGAGCCTGCTTCTATAAACGTGTGTTTTATTTGTTTACGTATACTAGCATTATATTATTCTGAACGGAGAATGTATGTTTGTCCATTTGAGGCACATGGATTTCAGGGTGTTGCAAGTGAGATGTCCCGAAATGGTTATTTCTCAACTTTGGTCGTTAAGCCCCAACTATTTACTTGGTTAGTGTAAAAAAAAAAACAAAAAAGAACTATAAGCTAGAAAGCCAAAATACTCACCTAAATCCATGGTCATATGACGCACTGGCAGTGATGTGGCCACTTCCTATTGGCAGTCATATAGCGGGATCGTCTCAGGCTTCACAGCATGATTTCCAAAGAAGCAACTAGTCAGTATGGGCATAGTCGCAGTCCTATATTCATTGGTTGTCACTTCTAAAAGCGGCACCAGCTAGGGGCACAGGCAGCGGAGTTGGGTAAGGTTGGTAAAAAAGAGCTTGACAAGATATTTTATATGACAAATAAAAAACTGATAAATTGGAGGGTGGTTAATTTTATCAAGAAGATGGACTTTAAATCTGTCAGTAGCATGAGGTTTAAATGATCTTGAATGCCTAGTCTAATGCAGGCCATACACACTACAACTTTCTTATCCATAGCAATTTTCAGCTTTCACTTGCTAATATGAATAAACTAAAGTAACCTATCGATCATTAATGAATTTGATTGCACTGCAAACTTTTATTCACACTGTAACAAAATAATTGGTTTGAAGAAAATGTTATTGAATAGAAATGAATCAATACCAGGAACGCCATCAAGCAATCTGATAGAAAGTGATTGAATTTTATACCACGCTCAGTCAGGGGTTTTTCAAATCAATGGTATTATTTATTTTATTTTAGATTTTTTAAGTTTGTCAGAAAATCAAAGTTTAAATATGGAATTGCTACTTGTATGGACAGCAAATGAGCCAGAGGTTATGACCCACGCTATTTGTGCTCAATGACAGCTTGTATACTTTAGGGTTTGTTTTTATGTTCATTCGAAAATATTAAAATTCATGTGACTTCATCTGTTGACTTGCATGTAGATCTATTATGAATTTTATACAAAACAGTCTGAAGGAAATGCACAATGTTGCCCCCTTGTGTATTCTATGCAGGTAAAAATGTGCCGCATGAAAGTGTATGTTTAGTTAGCCTGAGATCACCAGCCATCAATTTGTAAAAGTAAGTAGTCTTTTTTGGTGTCTCAAAACAAGCAAACACTTTAAAGTCGTAGTAAACTCTTGTGTTTTCTAATTTTACCTACAGATAAGCTTATAATAAAGCTTACCTGTAGGTAAAATGAATATCTCCTAAAAGTGCACTGTTTAGAAGGTTATTATAGCGTGCAGCAGCGGGTGTATGTACTCTGAAGGAATGGCATACCTCCTTCAGAGTTGTGTGCAGCTGCTGAGATGTGACGTCATCGCGGCTTGGCCAGTCAGGCAGCCGGTGTCCGCGAACCCGGAAGGAAGACCTGATGAAGATGGAAGTTGACAGCGCACGGCTGGAGGGCTTCATTTTAAGGAAAGTCTCTCATAATGTGCTAGTATGTGGTACATACTAGCATATTATGATATTGCCTTGCAGGGGGAAACGTTTTTTTTTTTTAAGAGTTTATCACTGCTTTATGTCTCCTGCAAAAATAAAGGCAAAACCGTTCATAGTCCAGGTAAAATTAACACCACAAAATGGCTCACTGTCAGTATCTCGGTCCCACACTTGGGTTTAGGAATCCTGTCTGTTTCAGGGTATAAGACGAGCCTCAGGAGCAGAACAGAATCTGTCACCAGACACCCCACACTTTCTCACAGCTGTGGATTATTGTGCTGCTCCTCATAAATAGGCACGGACTCCTTCCTGCCGCTTGTCAAACCTCCCTTGCAGGTGGGTTATTCCATGCAATCAGGATTTAGAGGCTCTTTGCCACTCAGTTTCTCCAGACCTCTGAATTCTGTGTCCCAAATGAGGACTTACCAATCCAGAGAGTTCTGTAAATTGGTCCTCTAGGTCTGGACTACCCTGGAACCCCTGATGCTGCCTGGATGAGAAACCCTGAGTAATAAAAATGTCTCCCGAACTCTCCCAAATAGGGACTACAACCTAAATAGATAGAAAATATATCTTCCGTCCAGAGCCCATCGCTGGTGTCCTGTACAGTTTGGAGATAAATATAGTATAAAAACATTTCTGGTATACAGTAATCTGGAGTGCCCAGAGGGGATCCCCAAACTTCTACTAACAGTACGTATCAAAGCTTTGCCCAGTCAAAATGGCCATGCATTTAGATGGATTAGAGACTTGGATGCTGCTGCAGGTGTGTGTGAATACCTCTTAGTGCCTGTAATTTATACCTGTCAGCAACTTTTTATTTTTGGTAAAGTGACAGAGTCACTCTGAAATTCACAATAACCTTATGTAGAAATGGCTTTCTCTTTCACAGGGACAATCCCTGCAAACCCTTGTACAGTATATCTCTTATATACAGTGATGTAAGTAACTGAGTTAGAATAAACGGAGTTACGTAACGCAGTTACTTTAGAGGGTAACGAGTAATCTAACTGATTACTCTTACCCTCATGGTAACGCAGTTACCATTACTTGGGCGGCGTTACCCCAATTACATCTACCGCCACTAGATGGCAGTAGTGTAATTCCTCCTCTCCTCTATGACCGGGTCTCTCTCATGTCACGGCACTGAGACAGTCACACTGCTCCCCGCGGCCCCTCCTCTCTTCTTGTCCATCCCTATTTGCTTGTGACATCATCTGGGATGGACAAGAAGAGAGGAGGGGCCGCCGGGGAGTAGCGTGACTGCCGTCAGTGCCGTGACTACACACGCTTCCTGCGCTACTCTGCATGGCTGGTAAACAATTTTTCTGATGTGCTATGTGCCACATGTCCTGATGTGCCCTCATGTGCTATGTGCCCTGTGCCCCATGCCCTGATGTGCTATGTGCTGTGTGCCCTGATGTTCTGTGCGCTCTGATGTGCTGTGGGCCCTGATGTGCTATGTGCCCCATGCCCTGATGTGCTATGTCCCCTGATGTGCTATGTGCCCCATGCCCTGATGTGCTATGTGCCCTGATGTGCTATGTGCCCCATGCCCTGATGTGCTATGTGCCCTCAAAAAAAAAGTCAGTTACTTTGCTGAGTAACTAATTACTTTTTCAATGTAGTAACTGAGTTACTAACGCAATTACTTTTTGGGAGAAGTAATTTTTAACTGTAACTAATTACTTTTTTAAAGTAAGATGACCAACACTGCTTAAATATCTGCCTTACCCCTCACAACGTTGTATATATCCTAACAAGTACAATGTGTGTCCGGTCACCTGAGTCTAGGTGACAGATGCACCCTGTTGGGGTCTGGAGTGCACCGCAAGGTAGTGGACCCTACGGCTGACTGCTGCGGATGGAGCTCTAGGATATACAGGAGAGCAGGTACTCTGTAGTACGTACATGGATGACACTGGGAGCTAGAGCATGAGATTTCCCAGGGCGCGGAATCGAAGAACCAGCAGGTGTTCACCAGAGGCCTCTAGTGGTGGGGATGGATTTAGCTGCAGTCTGGCTCCAGGTCGCTACCCCTAGGGCCTCCCAGCTCATGCTCATGGTAGACTACAGGGAGTGGAAGCAGCAGACTGTGACAACAAAGGATAGTCGGGAGATAGCCAAAGGTCGTGGTAACAAGCAGGTAAGGATAGTCAGGAGATAGCCAAAGGTCAGGGTAACAAGCAGGTAAGGAAAGTCAAGAACAAACCAAGATCGGTAACTGGAATCAGACGTAGAAGACACAGCAAGTCGCACACGAAAGCCAAACACACAATATTGATCAGCAGAGCTGGCTTGCAGTGCACAGGTTAATATAGAGTTCCCTGATAGGGGCTGGGGTGAAGCAATGCTTTGAGGAGAGATTACTTAAGCAGCCAGGTGAGAGTGGCTGGCCTCTTAAGCTGAACACATGGAGAGGTAAGCTGACAGACAAACATTACTGCATACCGATGACAATGTGGTTTGAAAGCTCAAGAAGCTAGTAGACCCGTAAGATGGAGAATTTCCAAAGGTCATACTTCATAAATCCATTTTGAAATAACCATTAAAATGTTCTCAGCATTCATTTTAATTGAATACAGTAATTGGTATTTCATTGATTTTACATAAGTATTTCTGCTTCAAGTAAAATCGCTGTAATCTCCTTATTAATTTGTAATGATTTAATGGATATTCAAGAAGATTATTAGCTTTTTTATTCTGACATTTTTCCTCTTATTCCACCAGAATACATCATTACAGTTTATTTTTAGTGCACACCTCTTTGTTTAATCAGTACATTGTATTGTCAAAGTATGTTGTGTTTCAGTACTTACCTTCCTTTAGCCGAGGCAATCTCTCTTTGGGAATATGGAAGCCAGTACAGTTTTACGTCTTAAAGTGGAAGAAACACCTAAATAACTATTTCTCTTACCGTCCATGGACTGACACAGCATCTTCAATCTTGACAAAGTGGGTTATGTTCCTGCTCATAGGAGAAGACTAGGCAGAATGTTAGATGTTTTAACATACATTCCATTACCAGAGCTGAACAGCCCCGCCCAGTCGACTGGGCAACAGGTTAGGTAGTTCGCTATCCTCGTAGTCTTCCCAGTCCGACCATCGAGCGTGCTGATCCTCGTTTAGCTTGAGATCAGTCCACGACATACCCCACGGCTCCAGGGGTGGCCGGCGAGCTTTTGCTCCGAGGTCCACATATGACTGAACAGTTCTGCTGTATCTTTCACAGTGGACCGGGCCGACAGCTACTCAGTACTGCACTGTGATAGGTCTGTCAGGAACACACCAGTGGGTCTCTCATGGACAGGTAAGTAGTTCCTCCTGCCTCCGCAGGTGAGTACATGCTGTGTGTTCCTATGCTGTGGGGGGTTCCCCTGTCTCCCCCTTGCGATGCGCTGACTGGGGATGCCTGAGGGTCTCTCTGTCCCGGTGGGGGTCCATAGGGGTTTGCATTGCGGTGTGGGCTGTTTTCTGTGTCAGTCTGGGCCTTGTGCGCCATTCAGCGCCATGTTTTTCCTATGTTTTTACTTTACATTGAAAACCGCATTGGCGGCCATCTTGCCGTGGCCTCGCTGTGGTGCACTTGTAATTGCGGTGGCCATTTTCTTGAAGCCGTGCGCTCATTTGTGCTGGTTTGGCCTCTATTGCTGACTGGAACGGCGAGATTCTCCTCACAGTCTCCTCACTGTTCACTCGCGCTGGGAGCACAGCACAGGCAGCAGAACCGATCGGTCCTGACTGGGTTGGTGAGTCCCCTGGGTAACCCCCCACAGTCAGTGCAGCAGGAGGGTGGACTTTTTCTCTAACATGACAAAGTCTCAGAGGGTGGTGGTATTATGGAGTCAGTGTCACCTGCTTCCCCATTTATGTGAGAGCCAACAGGCAGTGCTACGGCACCTGTGGTCCCTATGGGCCAGTTGTCGGCAGTCCTGGAATCATTTTGTTACCAGGATGTAAGCGGTGTGCGAGCGCAGGGGAGCTAAAAAGCGCCCATTCCCCATGCCACCTCCAGGGGAGTGCTCAGATTCAGATATGGGCAATGCTGCGGCACAGGACCCTAGCTCTGGATTTTTGGATTTTTTTGACCAAGGACATTCCTTGTGAGGAAGACTCCTTATCTGGGTCAGTAAATGACAGGTTGCTTGTTTGTTAACTAATTGATGCTGTGAGGGACACTCTCAAGCTGGATTCTGCGGCTGAAGAACCTCTGGTGGAGGCAATCTCCTTTGGTTCATTTAAAGCTAATACTTCTAAAAAGGTTTTTCCCTATACACCTTTCTTTGACAAAATCATAGACCAGGTATGGGACAAACGCAGATGACCCTTGCGGTCTCGCAGCTTTTGGCGGTTAGGTACCCCCTTTGAGGAGAGCCTGATTAAACAATGGGCCTCTCCTCCGGTTGTCGACCCTTCGGTCGCCTGGCTGAATAAAGCCACGACTCTCCCGGTTGAGGGGACTTCTACCTTTTAAGGACCCTACTGATAGAAGGTCAGATGTGGTGGGCTGAGCTATGTTCACCATGCTGGGATCCGCGCTACGTCCTATTGTAGCGGCGACCCTGGTGTCTTAGACACTCACGGAATGGGCAAGGATTTTGCACCAGACTGTGCAGGAGCATCATCTTCCTCCGGATTGCTTTACACTGGCCGACCAAATGGTGCAGGACCTGGTGTATGTGTGCGATACCACTATGTACACTGTCCCCTTAATTTCTAGGACCTCAGTGTCTGCGGTGGTATGGCGTCCCCTTATCTGGTTGACATGCTGGTCTGCTGACCTGGCCTCTAGGAAGCTCCTGACGGATTACCTTTTAAGGGCGGAAGAATATTTGGTGCTTCCCTAAATGACATCATTGAAAATGTCACGGGTGGTTAAAGCACCTTTCTTCCTCAGCCTACTAAGGCGAAGGAGCCGCGCCGTAAACCGGGCCCTTCTTTTCTCACACAGAAGTGTTTTTTTCATCAGTCAAAGCCCACGGGAAATTTCTCCCAGACTGACAAGAGTGCGGGTGGAGGACAGAAGCATCCCTGGGTACGTATGCCGAACAAGACGACTGACAAGCCCGCCACCGCATGAGGTCTTGCCCCCGCCCGACTCTGGGGTAGGGGGACGACTTCACAGTTTCCCGGATCGGTGGACCTCCCGGATCTCCGACCGGTGGGTATGCGAGGTGGTTACCTCGGGGTACAGGACAGGGTTCTTTCCTGGCCACCAGACAGGTTCTTTCCCTCAAATCTCTCTCTCCTTCAAGCGCGTCAGGCTGCCCTATTGAGGGCAGTGCAGGACTTGCTGCGGTGCGGGGTGATTTTGCCGGTACCGTCAAAGGTGAGGTTTCAGGGATGTTATTCAAATCTTTTTGTGGTCACAAAGAAGGACGGAGTCCGTCCAATTCTGGACCTCAAGTCCTTAATGCCTTTGTTAAGGTTTGAAAATTTCGCATGGAATCCATTCGCTCTGTGATTGCTGCGCTCCACCCGGGGGATGTTCTGGCGTCCTTAGACTCAAAGACACCTACTTGCATGTCCCAATCTGCGCGGGTCACTGGAAGTTTCTGCGCTTTGTGATAGGCGTAGGCCACAATCGATTTGTGGCTCTTCCCTTCGGTTTAGCGTCAGCACCGCGGGTTTTCACCAAGGTGCTTGCCCCGATTCTAGCTTTGCTGGGACAGCGAGGCATTGCTATCGTGGGCTATCTGGCCGTTCTTCTTCTGAGAGCAGACTTTGGCTCAGGATTGGAGGATTTTGTGTTGATAGCCAGTCAGGCCCTCCGTGACTCTGTTGGCTGCTGAACATTCAGTAGTCGGTCCTGGCTCCGACTCAGCATCTGGAGTACCTAGGATTTATCCTGGACTCCTCGGAGGCGAGAGTCTTCCTACCCTTAGACGAATTATAGACTCTTCAGTCTGCGGTACGGGTGCTGACGTCCCGCAAAATGGTCGTCACTCAGTTTTTGCTACTCAGGGTGGCTTCCTTCGAGGCTGTACCGTATGCCCATTTCTACACTCGAGCCTTACTAAAGGAGATCCTGTCCTGCTGGGGCAAGTCTCCATTATCTCTGGATCGTCAGATCCAGGTGAGTCACCTGGTCAGGGCATTCCTGACATAGTGGCTGAGATCCCCGGCCCTTCGGTCAGGGAAGTCGTTCCTTCCTGTCCAGTGGACTGTGATCACGACGGATGCCAGTCTTTCGGACTGGGATGGAGTCTGGGGCGTTCTATCATCCCAAGGACTTTGGACTTCGGACGAAATCCCGTCTGCAGATCACTGTCCTGGAACAATCAGACTGTGTCTCTTCTCGTGGTCGAAGAAACTACAAGGGCGCTCTGTCAGAATTCAGTCGGACAACGCCACGGCGGTGGCTTATTTCACCCATCAGGGGGGACCGCAGAGCTCGGCCGTAGCGTCTGAGACCACTCACATTCTGAGGACTATCTGAAACCCCAGAAGTTGGACCAGGTGGAATGGTCCTTACGTCCGGGGGTGTTTCAACTTCTTCGCCGGAGGTGGGGCACGCCGGATGTGGACCTACTGGCCTCTCGACTCAATCGCAAGGTGTCAAGATTCGTGGCCAGGTCCAGAGATCCCTGGGCAGACGCGTCAGACGCGTTGCTGGCCCCGTGGGGTCAGTATCGGCTGATTTATGCCTTTTCTCCACTGAAGTTGCTTTCTCGACTACTTCGCAGGGTGGAGGCCGAGGGGATTCAGGTGATCCTCATCGCTCCAGATTGGCCTCTGCATCTTTGGTACACCGGTTTTGTGTGCCTAGTGGCGGACGTTCCATGGCGACTACCGCTGCGGGAGGACCTTCTGTGTCAAGGTCCCATTCTTCATCCAGCTTTACAGTCGCTGGCTTTGACGGCATGGCTATTGAAGGCCAGGTGCTGAGGGACCAAGGTTTTTTGGATTCGGTCATCTCGACCATGCTGAGGGCAAGGAAATCTTCCTCCAGGAAGATATACTACCGTACCTGGAAGGTATAGATCGCTGTGTGTGAGGAGCTGGATCCACGGACGTATTCCGTTTCCAGGATCCTGCTGTTTTTACAGCGAGGAGTGGACCATAAGTTTGCTTTAAGCACTATTAATGGTCAGATTTCAGCTTTAGCTGTTTTCTTTCAGTGGCCCATTCTTGATTAGTACTTTCATGCAGGGGGTTCGCCGTGTGCTTTCCCCTATTTAACCACCTCTTCCTCCTTGGGATTTGGATTTGGTGCTCTCGGTTCTTCAAGAACCTCCCTTTGAAAACATTAGAGAGATTCCTCTCTTATCTTTATCTCAGAAGGTGGCTTTTCTAGTAGCCTTAACTTCTGTCAGCTAGGTTTTCTGAATTGGCGGCCTTGTCTTGCAAACTGCCATACTTGGTCCTCCATATGGATGAGGCGGTGCTACACCCGCAGCCTTCTTTTCTCCAAAAGGTGGTCTCGGTCTTCCACCTTACTGAGGACATTGTGTTTCCGTCTTTATGTCCTCGTCCATTGCATCCCAGAGGGTTTGCGCTTCACACGTTAGACGTGGTACGTGCTTTACGGGTGTACCTGTCTGCTACGGCTTCGTTTTAGAAGTCTGACTCGCTGTTTGTGTCTGTGTTTGGTCCAAAACAGGGCCAGGCGGTTTTGTCTGCCACCATTTCTCGGTGGATCAGGCAGACCATCATACAGGCCTATGCCTCCCTTTCCGGTTACGGCGCATTCAACCAGGGCAATTGGTGCTTCCTGGCTTTCCGACATCAAGCGTCTTTTGCACAAGCGTGCAAGGCGGCGACCTGGTCGTCCGCACATACCTTTTAATGGTTCTATAAGGATGATCTGGCTGCATCTTTTGATGCTCCTTCGGCCGCAAGGTTTTGCAAGCGGCTGTTTAATGTTGCAACTCCTCCCTTGAGGAGCTCTGCTTGTTGGGGTTGAAGTTTGTTTTTTTCCTTGATACTGTTCCCACCCCTCGTTCTTTGACACTGCTTTGGGACGTCCCACTTTGTCAAGATTGAAGATGCTGTGTCAGTCAATGGACGGTAAGAGAAAATAGGATTTTTTTGTACTCACCGTAAAATCCTTTTCTCTGACATCCATGGACTGACACAGCACCCACCCCTCCTTTCTTTAAGTTTTTACTGCTTTACTACGAGCTGAGGCAGCTGGCTGCAGGTAGGAGGGTTATGTCCAGAGCAAAAGCTCACCGGCCACCCCTGGAGCCGTGGGTTATGTCGTGGACTGATCTCACGCTGAGCGAGGATCAGCACGCTCGATGGTCGGACTGGGAAGACTACGAGGATAGCGAACTACCCAACCTGTTGCCCAACCGACTGTTGATAGAAGAATCTCAAATCCCGATATGGCAAGCTCGGCAGATCCGACACTATCTAGAAAACTTGGGACCAGTAGGAACATATAGACGGACACGGACAAGATTTGAGGATTACTGTGAAGGAGGGGAACCTCTTTCACATGTGATATCTAAAATGTATGCATTGCTGATTGCACCCCCAGAGGATTTTAAAATGGAAAGCTTGGGTAAATGGGAGAGGGATATAGGTCATACCTTCTCTCCAGCACAATGTCAGAACATAATAGATCTGTCTTTAAAATCATCAAGGTGTATTAAAATACAAGAATCAAACTATAAAATTTTAACAAGTTGGTATTATACGCCTGTGGCTTTAAATAAATTCTTCCCAGAACTTTCAGACAGGTGCTGGAGGGGATGCGATGAAAAAGGGACAATGATGCACTTATTTTGGTCGTGCCCAGTAATTAGACAATTCTGGGAGACAGTACATAGAATAACACAGACCTTCACTGAATATTTAATCCCACAGGAACCAGATTTATTTTTGTTACATAATACACAAATTCAACCTAAAAGATATGTTAACTCAATTTTGTGCCACCTAATAAACGCAGCAAAAAGTTGTATTGCAACAAATTGGAAGGACACAAAAGTCCCGGCGGTTTCGGACTGGCTTAAGAAAGTTAGGAGGATAGGAATAATGGAGAAATTGTTACCTATAACATTAGATAGAAAGGAACAAATTAAAGAATCTGGGCTCCATGGGAGGTATATATACAATCAGAAGAAGGTAAAAGGTTATTAGGAGAGTGAAAAGATAGATAAATGTCACAATGGAAGTGTTAACTAGGAGAGAATTTTTTTTTCTTTGGGGGGGGGGGGGGGGGATACGGAGATTGAAGGGAATGGGAAATGGGTATAGGGATAGTGGGATGAGTTTGGGATAAGGGGAAGATAACAGGGGAAGATGAGAATATGTAGATAAGAGAGTAAGGAATCAATATAGAAAGTAAGACTGTATGAGGGAATAAATATGGTCTGGTTGAAGTTATATATATATATATATATATATATATATATATATATATATATATATATATTAAATTAATATACTACGGATATTGTACAGATTTAATTTTTGAAAGATGCGATGTGAAGAAATAGGCTTTGAATTGAATTTCTTTTTCTTGATTAACCTACAGTTTAAAATGGAGTTATGTGTATGTAAACCCTGTTGTTGAAAATAAATAAATAGAGAATAAAAAATAAAAAAAAGAATCATCTCAAAAATAAAATAATAAAATTCAAAAGGAATAAAAAAAAATTCCTCAGGAGACTGGCTCCAAAGAGAGCCACGTCCTCTCCTCTGCTAGGCAGAAAAAAACTGAGGCAGCTGGCTGCAGGTAGGAGGGTTATGTCCAGAGGGACCGCCCCCTTGGCGGGGCTGTTCAGCTCTGGTAATGGAATGTATGTTAAAACAGCTAACATTCTGCCTAGTCTTCTCCTATGAGCAGGAACATAACCCACTTTGTCAAGATTGAAGATGCTGTGTCAGTCCATGGATGTCAGAGAAAAGGATTTTATGGTGAGTACAAAAAAATCCTATTTTTTAAAGTGGTTCTAATATATGTGTTTAATTTGCCTTAATGTATTCTCTTTATTAGAATTAAAACCACCCCATTAAATACCCCCCCCTCCCCCAGGCTGCAGGTCTTCTCTCCCCTCTTTGTCTTCTCACAGGCTTCCCTGAGAACAGTGGAAGCTGAAGAAGAGAGGAGGAGCAGAGAGTGCTGGTGGGGTATCCCAGAAGAGCAGGCAAGTAGAAACCTCTTTTTTTTATTTTAGAGGAAAATATCTTGCCTTTAGTACCACTTTAAAACTGCTCCAACCCCCCACCTCCTACCTATTCTGCTTACCCTGTATAGAAAGATCTGTGCATTGTCAACCAGCTCCAGTCTGGTTGGTCACATGATCCTGCAGCTCTATGTAAGGGAGCGCTGGGATTCCCAAGAGCTGTGACATCACCCATAGGCTCCCATAGCCCAGCTGTTGTTGGCATTGCAATAGGTAAGTACTACATCTTTTTTTTTTGATACAGTGCACAGGTTAGGCAGGATAGGTGGGGGTAATTTTTAATAATACAGTCATGGCCAAAAATATTGTCACCCCTGCATTGCAAATGTTTAGGCATTCTCATGTTTATTTCTTTTGTTTGTATTGGTATGACACAAAAAAGTGGAGAAACAAAAAGCCAAATCTGACACATTCCATGCAAATGTCCAAAAATGGACTGCACAAAATTATTGGCACCCTTAAATTAATATTTGGTAGTACACCCCTTTGGAAAAAATATCTGAAATGAATCTCTTCCTGTAACCATCAATAAGTTTCTTACACCTCTCTATTGGAATTTTGGACCACACTTCTTTCACCAACTGCTCCAGGTCTCTCAGATTGAAAGGGTTCCTTTTCCCAACTGCTGTTTTGAGATCTCTCCACAGGTGATTTATGGGATTTAGATCTGGACTCATTGCTGACCAGTTCAGTACTCTCCAGCGATTTGTCTTAAACCATTTCTGGGTGCTTTTTGACATTTGCTTTGGGTCGTTATCCTGCTGTAAGGCCCATGACCTCTGACGGAGACCCAACTTGCTGACACTGGGCCCTACATTGCGCTCCAGAATTCTTTGGTATTCAGATTTCATAATGCTTTGCACTTGGTCAAGACATCCAGTGCCTGAAGCAACAAAGCAACCCCAAAACATCAGTGAACCTCCACCATGTTTCACTGTAGGGACTGTATTATTTTCTTTAACCACTTGTCCCCCGCCCACTGTCAATAGACGGCGGGCGGAGGATACTCTCGTTCTGGGAGGACGTCATATGACGTCCTCCCTTTAAAACGAGCTAGGAGGCGCGCGCGCGCCACCAGTGGCGTTCACAAGGCCCCGGTGCGCGTGCCCAGCGGCCGCCATTGCCGCCGGGCACCCGCGATTGCCCAGGAAACGAGCAGGAAAGTGGATCTCTGTGTGTAAACACAGAGATCCACGTCCTGTGAGGGAGAGGGGACCGATGCTGTGTCCCTTGTACATAGGGGCAACCATCGGTCACCTCCCCCAGTCAGTCCCCTCCCCCCACAGTAAGAACACTTTGAGGGAACATATTTAACCCCTTCCCGCCCCCTAGTGGTTAACCCCTTCCCTGCCAATCACATTTATACAGTAATCAATGCATTTTTATAGCAGGGATCGCTGTATAAATGTGAATGGTCCCAAAAATGTGTCAAAAGTGTCCGATGTGTCCGCCGCAATATTGCAGTCACAATAAAAAATCGCAGATCGCCGCCATTACTAATAAAAAAATAAATAAAAAATTATGCTATAAATCTATCCCCTATTTTGTAGACGCTATAACTTTTTCGCAAACCAATCAATACGCGCTTATTGCGATTTTTTTTTTTTTACCAAAAATATGTAGAAGAATACGTATCGGCCTAAACTGAGGAAAATTTTATTTAAAAAAAAAAAATGGGTATTTATTATAGCAAAAAGTAAAAAATAGTGTTTTTTTTTCCAAACTGAACGCTCTTCTTTTGTTTATAGCGCAAAAAATAAAAACCGCAGAGGTGATCAAATACCACCAAAAGAAAGCTCTATTTGTGGGAAAAAAAGGACGCAAATTTCATTTGGGAGCCACGTCGCACGACCGCGCAATTGTCATTCAAAATGTGACAGCGCTGAAAGCTGAAAAATGGCTTGGGCAGGAAGGGGGTTTTCGTGCACAGTAGAGAAGTGGTTAAAGACCTCATTTATTTTTATTTTTATGAAAACAGAATGATGGGCTTTACCAAAAAGCTGTAATTCTGTTTCCTCTGTCCACAGTACATTCACCCAAAAGGATTTTGGCTTCCTCAGGTAAGTTTTGGCAAACTCCAATCTGGCTTTTTTATGTTGCTGTGTCAGCAGTGGGGTCCTGGGTCTCCTAACATAGCGTCCCTTTTCATTCAGACAGCGACATATAGTGCAAGCTGATACAGTTGTACCCTGTGCCCAAAAGTCAGCTTGAATTTGTCTGGAAGTTGATCAAGGTTCTTTATCCACCATTCGAACAATCCTTTGTTGCAATCTTTGATTGATTTTTCCCTTTTGTCTACGTTAAGGGAGATTAGCTGCAGTGCCTTTGTCAGGAAAGGTTCCATCCGCTGGTGAAACTGCCTCATATTTGGCATGCAGTACTGTGGTCCACCAGCAGGTGTCTCCTGGAAGTCTGGAACTGCCAGGGGAGCTCTCCCCTGCTGGTGGTATGTGATCTTTGACCCGCAGTACTGACCTCCACCTGCTGGGGATTTCTGGCTGTGTGGGGCCGACATCTTCTCCTGCAGTCAGGCGTCACCTAAGGCTGATCGCAGGAGAGCTGTATAGATACCCGGCAGACACAATCATACTTCGCCTTGGTATCTCTCCTTCCGCCCTGACCCTGAACCTGAGAAGCTCTGCATCTGATCCTGTCTGTTATCTGTACCCTGAACCCTGAGCCTTGTACCTGTCCCCGTCCCTCCTGTGATCCATCCATCCTCTCCTTGTACTTTTTGTTTTCCCTTTCCCCAGCTGCTGACCTCCCATTGTTGACCCTGGCCTGGCCCTGTCCATGGTTCTGGTTTTCCCCATTACTTGTACATATTGATCTGTTACTGTATTATTTGTGGGTTTTGTTGGTATTGGTTGTTGTGCACTGTGTGGTATTGTAGGTGTTTATATTTATATTATTTCACTTATCTTTAATAAATTATCATATTTCACTTAAAGATGTCTGGGTTTCCTCTGTTGCAGTCCACAGTTCTGGTCTTATCTGATTCGTGACAGCCTTGGGCTGTAAACTTCTTGACAATGTTGCGTACAGTGGACACAGGAACATTAAGATCTCTAGAGATGGACTTTTAAACGTGAGATCGTCCATGCTTTTCTACAATTTTTGTTCTCAAATCCTCAGACAATTCTTTGCTGCACTGTGGCACACAGAGACACACAACAGAAAGGTTGAGTCAATTTTTCACCTATTTAACTGGTTGCCGGTGTGATTTCTATATTGTCAGCACCTGTTAATTGATACAGGTGAGTTTAATTACAAATTAAAGGTGAATCACAAACTTGGAATGCAATTATTTCTTACAATTTTGAGAAGGTGGCAATAATTTTGTCAATTTTTCGAGTTTTACGTGGAATGTGTCAGATTTGGCTTTTTGTTTCTCCACTTTTTTGTGTCATACCAATTCAAACAAAATAAATAAACATGAGAATGCCTAAACATTTGTAATTGCAACAATTTTCTGGGTGAAGTGGTGCATAATCTGACAGAAATGCGGGGGTGCCAATATTTTTGCCATGACTGTATTTAGAATTAGGCTTTTCTTCCACTTTAAAGCTGCACTCCAGGCAGATATTAAAGGCACAAATTGATGAAGCTAGGTATTCATTAATACATCATTTAAGTGTTCCTAAACCCAGGACCCTGCATTTACTATATCTGGTCTCCCACAGTACATAGAAATGTAATTATTTTAGTAAATATAAACTGCTAAATACCTTTTCTCAACAGCAGTACATAGCAGTCTTGTGACTGTTATCAGTGCCCAGCCAATCACTGGTTAAAGCTTGTAGGAGGAGTTTCATTCTCCCATGAATGTCCTATAAGGAGCAGGACCCCTGACCCTCTGTCTGGCAGTTCTGATTGGCTCTGTGCTGATCACATGCACTTTCCCAAGAAAAAAAAACTCTCTAGCAATACACACCAAACTGAGCATGTGCAGAGTGACTCCACTAACTCTGTCTTATCCAAAGAGATTTTGGGGACAATGCAAGAAGGGGAGGATCAGAGAAGACCAGATCAAACAGACAGTTTTCTTTTTTTTTTATCATTTCTTTATTTTTATTTTAACAAAAGGAAAATGAACAGCCTCTTCCATAATTGACATACATCACCTGTATATAAGCAACCAACAACATATCATCAAATTCAATATTGTTTAACCTTGACGTTGAATCTGGGGGAATATCATAGACAGGAAATATCTCCATCTATATTCCACTTTCCAAATTGCTAAACAAACCTGGTCAAGGGGGAACCTCAGATCCGGCACACCAACTACCACCCCTAATGTTCCAGACATAGCAGCCAATATCCGACTCTTCCCCTCCTTTCCCTTTTTCCCCCCTCCCCCCCCCCCCCCCACCTTAAAGGAAAAAAAAAAAACCACTGAAACCTAAACGGCTTTCTTATATGTATTTCTTATTACATGCATTTCAGCTGTATATTTAGCTCATTGCCTGGAGTTCATGTTTAACCTGTCACATGGCAGGGAAGCTGAAAAGCAGAGATATAAGCACTTAACCACAGAGGAAAGTGAGGAGGTTTTATAGAAAATGATCAACTCCATTACCTGTGGCAAATCTGTCACTGTCCATCTGTCAGTGGTTGAAGTAAGAGCAGCCTCCAGATTTGCTGGCAGACTTTTCCCAGCATATTCCGTGATCATTGAAAAGGTCTTTTAAGGACCTATTTACACTTCTCTGTTTAAAAAAAAAAGTGCATGTTTAGTGGGAACTATACAGGCTCAAGTTTAGTTTTGTTTATTTAAATTTTTTTATGTGTACTTTAAGTGTCGCCTTTAACAAAAATGATCCCTGCAGAAGAAGACTGTTTAAACCACTTCCCGACCAGTCATGTACCTGGTTACGACACTGGACTTCAAGTGGTTGTACCGTTTTTAGAGCCGATGGTCGGCCCTCTTCTTGCCCCCTTCCGCAGCTTTACCAGGAGCTCCCATCCCACCAGGAGTCCCAATCGACCAGCTGGTGCTTTCGCCCTGGTAATCAGAGAGCCAAACAAAGAGCGGATTGGCTTTGTTCAGCCATGGGCTATGGTAAACCAGAAGCGATGACCTGACATTACTTCCAGTTTACCCATATGTAAACGGCACCATTTTCAAAATTCAAAAGCGTTCAAACCCACTGATGTTGGTGTAATCAAATGCTTTTAAGGGCATAGGAGAGATTTGGGGTCTTATAGAACCCAGATCTCTCCATAAAAAGTAAGGCCCCTTTCACACGGGGCGGATCCGTGCAGATCCGCCCCGTGAAGCTCCGCTTGCTCAGCGGGGATCGCTCCGTTGATCCCCGCTGAGCCGACGGATGACTGGGCGGTCCCCGCACACTGTGCAGGGACCGCCCTGTCAGAGCGCCGCTCTCCCCTATGGGGAATCGGATGACGACGGACCGTAGAGTCCGTTGTCATCCGATCCGCTCCGCCAACGGAAGGAAAAATAGGGTTTTCCTCCGTCACACTTTGGCGGAGCGGATGTCAGCGGACATGTCTCCGCTGACATCCGTGCCTCCATAGGGGTGCATGGAGGATCCGTTTCAGGTCCGCCTAAAAAACTGACAGGCGGACCTGAACGGACCTCCGTGTGAAAGAGCCCTTACTGTCGCATGCCTATTGCTGTCACAAAGAATGTTTACATTCCTTGTGACAGCAATAAAATTGATCCTCAAAAATAAATTAAATCTACAGTGTAAAAAAAAAAATCAAAGTGCCCTCGCCCCCCCTCTGCTCACGCGCAAAGGTGACGGGGGCTCATTACCACGTGATCAGCCGTGTCCAATCACGGCTGATCACGATGTAAACAGGAACAGCTGTTGATCGGCTTTTCCTCACTCTCGTCTGACAGACGCGAGTAGAGGAGATGCGATCAGCTGCTCTCCTGACGGGGGGGGTCTGTGCTGGATGCCGCCAGGACCACCAGGGATGGGCACCCACACTGGACCACCAGGTATGCCACCCTAGCCCACCAGGGATATGCCAATCAGTGCCCAAGCAGCTGCCAATCAATGCCCAGGCAGCTGCCAATCTGTGCCCATCCACAATGCTTGCCAGTGCCGCCAGGGATGCCTAGCAGTGCCATCTATCAGTGCACAGCAGTGCCGCCAATCAGTGCCACCCATAAGTACCCATCAGTGCAGCCTTTCAGTGTCCATCAGTGTCACCTATCAGTTCCCACCAGTGCCACCCATGAGTGCCCATCAGTGACGCCTATCAATGCCCATCAGTGCTGCATGTCAGTGCCACCCATCAGTGCTGCATATCGGTGCCGCCTTATCAGTGCCCATCAGTGAAGGAGAAAACTTATTTACAAAATTTTATAACAGAAACAAAAGAAAAACTTTTTTTTTTTCAAAATTTTCGGTCTTTTTTTATTTGTTTAGCAAAAAATTCAAACCGCAGATGTGATCAAATACCACCAAAAGAAAGCTCTATTTGTGGGAACAAAATGATAAAAATTCTGTTTGGGTACATTGTAGCATGATCACGCAATTGTCATTTAAACAGCGACAGCGCTGAAATCTGTAAATTGGCTTGGGCAGGAAGGGGGTATAAGTGCCTGGTATTGAAGTGGTTAAAATTAGTGTTGGCTTTATACTATGTTTCACATAAATGGCACCTGTATAGTATGTAACCTGGGATAATTATTTTCCAGTAATTGAAGCCCCTAACCATGACTCTTTAATTGCAACAAATTCCAAGTTATCCCTAGACAAAAGATCTATCTATGCCTTCAAAGCATGTTACCTAAACTACAAATAGTGCATATGATGTGACAAACACCGCTATCCACTGTTGGATTTTTAGTACCCAATCAAAGCTATTCAGATAAAACCAAGGCTTCCCCCAGTCGAAAGGATAGAAAATGAATTATATACTTACTTGTTTCAGGTCAGTGACTAGAAGCATTGAACCAGTAGGGCCAACAGAGCAGCCGGGAAACATTTGCAGGAGAGGTCAGCATTGACAGGCTTCATATTTTTCTCATATTTGGTTCCCTTTAAACAATACAAAATATGCATTCTAGATAAGAACTGCGTCATTGAAAATGCTGCTACAAAACTGTCCATGTGCTTTATATGTAGTTTAAATCCATGTTAGTGTAAACTGAATGTCCTTTTGGTTCAGAAGCTTTTCTCACCTTTTAGTGACTTGCGTAGATCTCCAGACAATGGTAATTTAGTAAATTATAGTAGGGCCACTACAGACACCAAAGGCTTCCTTTCAGATTAAATAACAAAACTGTTGTCTTGGATAAGTTCACCTTTAAAAAGAATGAAATAAATAAATGCACATTTTTTTTGCAGGTAAAAATTTTTTTTTATTTACAATTTTTTTTGTAGAAGCCTGGAAAGCATTGCACATGCAATCAGCAGATTGCAGGTGCAGGGCTCCTGCAGACTGTCACTGAAGCTGTCTGCTCGTACCTCATATGGACAAGCAGGATACACAATGACAGGAAGTTCATTGAAAACTAAAAGCCATCAGTCGCAAAGGCTGTCAGTACTTGTAGTTCAATCTTTCACAGAACTCTGAATAAATGACGTGGCCATGTGGGCAAAGCGCTCTTTTCAAATAGTGAAAGCAGGTGCAGGCAGATGTTGGAAATTATCTTTTGGTACAGTAATAATCAAATTACATTTTTTTTTTTATATATACAGTATCTCACAAAAGTGAGTACACCCCTCACATTTTTGTAAATATTTTATTATATTGTTTCATGTGAAAACACTGAAGAAATGTCATTTTGCTACATGTAAAGTAGTGAGTGTACAGCTTCTATAACAGTGTAAATTTGCTGTCCTCTCAAAATAACTCAACACACAGCCATTAATGTCTAAACTGCTGGCAACAAAAGTGAGTACACCCCTAAGGTAAAATGTTCAAATTGGGCCCAAGTAGCCATTTTCCCTCCCTAGTGTCATGTGACTTGTTAGTGTTACAAGGTCACAGGTGTGAATGGGGAGCAGGTGTGCTAAATTTGGTGTTATCGCTCTCACTCTCTCATACTGGTCACTGGAAGTTCAACATGGCACCTCGTGGTGAATAACTCTCTGAGGATCTGAAAAAAATTATTGTTGCCCTACATAAAGATGGCCTAGGCTATAAGAAGATTGCCAAGACCCTGAAACTGAGCTACAGCATGGTGCCCAAGACCATACAGCGGTTTAACAGGACAGATTCCACTCAGAACAGGCCTCAACATGGTTGACCAAAGAAGTTGAGTGCACATGCTCAGCGTCATAACCAAAGGTTGTCTTTGGGAAATAGATGTAGAAGTGCTGCCAGCATTGCTGCAGAGGTTAAAGGGGTGGGGAGTCTGCTTGTCAGCTTGTCAGTGCTCAGACCATACGCTGCACACTGCATCAAATTGGTCTGCACTGTTGTCCCTGAAGGAAGCCTCTTCTAAAGTTGATGCACAATAAAGCCTGAAAACAGTTTGCTGAAGGCAAGTAGACTAAGGACATGGATTACTGGAACCATGTCCCGTGGTCTGAGACCAAGATAAACTTATTTGGTTCAGATGGTGTCAAGCATGTGTGGTGGCAACCAGGTGAGGAGTACAAAGACAAGTGTGTCTTGCCTACAGTCAAGCATGGTGGTGGGAGTGTCATGGTCTGGGGCTGCATGAGTGTTGCTGGCACTGGGGAGCTACAGTTCATTGAGGGAACCATGAATCCCAACATGTACTGTGACATACTGAAGCAGAGCATGATCCCCTCCCTTCAGAGACTGGGCCGCAGGGCAGTATTCCAACATAATGACTCCAAACACACCTCCAAGTTGACTACTGCCTTACTAAAGAAGCTGAGGGTAAAGGTGATAGACTGGCCAAGCATGTCTCCTAGACCTAAACCCTATTTAGCATCTGGGGAAAGGGAGTCACCGTTCAAGGATACTGATTGCAAAAACCTCTCCACCAGATCTGAAGCAACGGGTGCTGGCAATGCATAGGATAATGCAAAGTGAAGGAAGAATTTCTGGACAGTCGCACTCCAAACAACTTGTTGCTTTTATTGTAGATAAAAAACCACAGGATACATGCCACAGAAAAGAGGGTACAAACTGACGCGTTTCACACTAAAGCTTAGTGCTTAATCATAGCTAACCCCTATGCTATGATTAAGCACTAGGCTTTAGTGCGAAACGCGTCAGTTTGTACCCTGTTTGCTGTGGCATGTATCCTGTGTTTTTTTATCTACAATAAAAGCAACAAGTTGTTTGGAGTGCGGCTGTCCAGAAATTGTTCCTTCACTTTCCTATTGAGCTTCTGTGGGGCATCCTCAAACGGAAGGTGGAGGAACGCAAGGTCTCCAACATCCACCAGCTCCGTGATGTCATCATGAAGGAGTGGAAGAGGACTCTAGTGGCAACCTGTGAAGCTCTGGTGAACTCCATGCCCAAGACGGTTAAGGCAGTGCTGGAAAATAATGGTGGCCACACAAAATATTGACAATTTGGGCCCAATTTGGAATTTTTTTAGGGGTGTACCCACTTTTGTTGCCAGCAGTTTAGACATTAATGGCTGTGTGTTGAGTTATTTTGAGGGGACAGCAAATTTACACTGTTATACAAGCTGTACATTCACTACTTTACATTGTAGCAAAGTGTAATTTCTTCATTGTTGTCACATGAAAAGATATAATAAAATCTTTACAATTGTGAGTGGTGTACTCACTTTTGTGAGATACTGTGTGTGTGTGTGTGTACATATATATATTAACCTGTAAACTTTTTTTTAATTAGTTTAGTTACAATATAATGTACTTGCAGCATTTTTATTTTATTTTTTACATTACAGGTTCATGGAGTTTGACTATATTACATACCTTTTCTCTTTTTACAGTGTTGTCCAAGATAAATTTTGTGCGATCATTAACATATGTGTGGAAAGTCTACATGATGTAATGACAGAGGATCCAGAGACAAATACCTACAAAGAGTAAGTAACAAAATATGTTAAATGTTTTATTTCTAGTATTGCAGCTACTGATAATGAAAAAAAATGGAGACATTAGAAAAAACAATCTTAACGTTTAATTAAAGGCAAAACTTTTTTTTTTTGTTTTGAATGGAGTGCAGAAGGATTAGAACACCTGTCAGTTTTTTTTTGCTGTCTTTGCCCTTCGTAGAGAGATTCACCCTCTCTATTTGCTTCTTGGTTTCAAGTTGTATTCACTGCTTCTTAAAATGTATGTTACTGTTAACTTAATATTGAAATTAGGTGTTTGTACATTTATGTATCTGCTGGAAGATCCAGCCTTTTCTGTTTTTATTTTTACATTAATGGTGAAATAATTTGTGATTTTGCTAGCCCCCCTTCTATCCTAACTCAAATTGACCATGCAAAGCACGAAGGTAGTTCCAAGCTGGCGTTGTCAGTTTTACATGTTGTGCACCATGCCTGGAATTGCAGGATTCTGTGCCAATGCACACGCACCTGTATCATCCATAGTCAGTTTTCTTACCACGCTCTTCTCTTCCGTGTTGGTTGACAAAGGCTTCTGCTGCAATAGAGGCTGAAATTACAGAAACATTGAGGCAGAAATTTTGGAAATATTGAAAAAAAATCATTGTGGTGTAGTTTTAGAAATTGAAAGTAATTTTGTTACACTGGGAAGGTAAAATGCAGCATAAATAAAAGTATTGGGCTTGAAAAAAAAAGTACAGCTTATTTCTAGACTGTAAGCTCTAACGAGCAGGGCCCTCTGATCCCTTTGTATTGAATTGTATTGTGACTGTACTATCTTCCCTGATGTTGTAAAGCGCTGCGCAAACTGTTGGCGCGATATAATTCCTGTATATTAATAATAATTTATTAAATAAGGTACATTTGCTTTTTAAAATGTTATTGAAGATGTTGCTGGTGAAGAAACACTGTGATGATCCAGAAGCAGCAGAAAGAGTTTCTGGAATGAGAACTCTGCAGGGAGAAGTTACTCACACTTTCATTCTGGTCCTCATCATTTATTTCCATAATATACCGTATTTATCGGCGTATAACACGCACAGGCGTATAACGCGCACCCTAACTTTAAGAGGGAAGTTTCAGGAAAAAAAACTTTACTATATAACATGCAGGCACAGTTTACCCTCTATTTTCAGGGTAAAAAAGTGAGTGTTATACGCCAATAAATACAGTAATTTTTAGTGTCTTATGCCACCTCTGGCATGCAAGGATGTGTTGTAGCATTTGGGAAAGAATATTTCTTCTCATAATATTTGCAAATTGCAGCTTTGCAAAATGTTTCCAGGCTCTAGATGTTGGTCTCACCATTTTACTGAGAGGAGGAAAAGAAAAACCAATTTACAGACCAAAATATAGGAAAACCTTATGCTGTGATAGTGGAGAACATTAAAAGGAATCATTTAAAGGTTAAAAAAAGATAAACACATTTTTCAGATAAATGTACCCATTTACCTATCAATTTGGGCCTCAGAGGGCAGAAACTAACATCTACTCTATTCCAACAATCACCCAACTGTAGGAGGTACAAGATGGAACCCACAAGCAAACTAAACTGCAGCCTTTCCTCTGTAGTGCCCTCTAGTGGCAGAAATGCATTGAGAAGTAAAGTGTTACTGTATTCCAGGATTTGCTTGTCTTTAGCGAGAGAGAGAACTTGCAATAATTTACGAATCTACATAAAGTCTCAGAAATCTTTCATTAAGATCTTCATGTTAATTAGTTTAAATACCATGTCATAGATATATCACTTATCATTGTATTCTTATTTAGAATGTTACCCATCTCTACACCTACCTAAACATTGTTGCTGACCAAGTACACCCCTTCATGTAAACAGTATTTTGTGATGACAGTGGCCTCTTTTAGCAGGAGAATGCACACTGCAAAAATGATTCAAGATTGGTTTGAGGAACACAACATTGAGTTAGAGGTGTTGATTTGGCCTCCGTATTCTCCAGATGTTAATTCGATTGAGGATGTGTGGGGTAAACAAATCCAATTCATGGAAGCCCCACTTGCAACTTTTAATACTTGAACAATTTGCTACTGATGGCATGGTACCAGAGACCACAGCATACCTTCACCGGTCTAGTGGCTTCTATGCCTTGTGAGTCAGGGCTGTTTTTTGTGGCAAATATTAGGTAGGTCATCATAAAATTATCGGTGACCATATATAGTTTGTATATGCCGTGTATGTAGGTATATATATATATATATATATATATATATATAGTATATAGCTTTTTTTTTTGTCTGAGTATAGCTATGTGTTTGTCCCAAACATGTTTAAATCCTTTTACTGTTGAGTGACTCAGCACCTCTGCTGGAAGTCCAGCAATCAACTACTTTTTCAGTAATATATAGTAATAAAGTATAAATGGCACCAACCCTAAAGGGGTTGTAAACCCTCGTGAAAAAACTTCTGACACTGACCGGTTCCCCAGCCCCCCCCCCCCCCCGTTTTATTCACCTGAGCCCGTTGGGGAGGGGGGCGGGAGGGTTATTATTTTATTGCAGACACTATCTAATGACAGTAGAACAATAAAATACATAAATAGAACTCTATAAGAGTCTTGTTGTATTTACTACACTATAATACAGGACTGAGGATTTTTTCTTTTTTTATCATGAATGACCAGGTATCCAATACAAATTCCCTAGCTCAGTCATGCGTACACATCCAGTACGGGGGCTCCGTGAACCATGTAATCAGAGGCTCATGTGTGCAGCATTTTATCTGACAATGTTACCTAGCCAACCTACAAGTAATAAACATGTCTCCAAAAATAAAACCAGGCTCTTCAAATGTATGGAGAATATTCCGGTACTGCCTGCTTGAAGGGCAGTCTTTGAGTTTGTCATTTAAATGTTAGCTGATTCAGTACTGTAAATGTATATGTGCCTTACTGTCAGGGGTGTTGTATGATGTTGCTGTGCTGCTCATGGGCAAGGTAAAATAGAAATGCTGTAAGCATCTAGGCGTATGGGGGCCACAATCGCGGTAAAAACGCAAAAATAGAATCGCGGGACGCCCGTCGCCCAGAAGAAGCTCCTGTATTTATTTTGAGCGACAGGCATCCTGCGATTCTGTTTACACATTTTTTCCACGATTGTCGCCCAACTAATCGTGGGAAAATTGCACCGCGTTTGGGGTGCTATTGAAATCGACGGGCAATTCCAGGAATCCACAGGCATTCCGCCATTTGCTGCTATTGCAAATCGTGGACCGAATCGTTTCCGCCCGCGATTTAGAACGCAGAGATGTGAACGGAGCCTTAATGTTATGCATGCCTGAGTTTTTCATTTTATTTGTACCTGGTGATCTGGCCAGTAACACACTTCTTGTCTTAGGGTGTCTCCAGTCTGGATGAAGGAGCAATGGAGACACAATTGAAGAGCTGCATTGTCAATGTAGCACTAGCAAATTTAGGCCTCATGCACACAGGATGCTTTGGAAACTCTCCTAAAAGCCTTTCCTGCCAGCAGCAGCACTTTCGCAGAAAATACACCTGATGCTTGTAAAAGTGTGTAACGCATTTAGGCACCAAACGCTTGGATGTTAATTAATTTCATTTGCCAGAATAATAATTTATTCTGGCCAGTGAAATTAATTCATTCTGAAGTGCTAAACGTGCCTAACATTAACAAGCATCAAGCGTTTTTTCTACCAAAACTCTGCTGCTCTTGGATGCACTGGCAGTAATGCCGCGTGCACATGGTCGTTATTTCCATCAGAAAAAGTCAGATGAGAGCTTTTGGTCGGATATTCCGACCATGTGTATGCTCCCTCTGACTTTTTCTGTTGGAAATTCTGACAGCATTAGATAGAGAGCAGGTTCTCTATTTTTCCGACGGAAAACATTCCGATCGGAAAATCCGTTCGTCTGTATGCAATTCCGACGGGGGAAAAAACACGCATGCTCGGAAACATGAGCATTGAACTTATTTTTCTCACCTTGTCTTAGTGTCATATGTCACCGCGTTCTTAACGCTCAAAAGTTCAGAGAACTTTTGTGTGACCGTGTGTATGCAAGACGAGTTTGAGCGGAATTCCATCTGAAAAACCATCCAAGTTTTCTCCGACTAAAAATCTCTTCATGTGTACGCGGCATAAGTCTTTTTTTTTTCCTGCCACTAAACACTGATAAAAGCCTTGTGTGTGCATGGACACACAGGCTAACATGCAGGGGAGTTTAGAGGAAGAAAATAAAATGTCTGACACCCCTAGGATCAGCTGAAAAAACCTCCAGTATGCATGGGGCCTATAAAGGACGTCAATAAAAACTTAAAGGACCTTTGTAAAAAAAAAATAGAAATAAGGGCCAGTTCACACCACATTCAACGTGTTTTTTTTCTGCATCATAAATGTATGGATAGTAGGTTATATGGGTTTCAATGGCATTGTTCACACCAGTGTGTTCCAGTATCCAGGGAAAAAAAAGAACATGCTGCATTTTTTCTGCACTGAACTGTACTGGAAAGCTGTAATATGCATCAAAAACACACTGGAATGCATCGAAAGTGCGTCAAAAATGTGCATGCAGACTGTGTTTCCATGGTATGAACTGGCCCTAAAGGCACATCTTTTTGCAGGTAAAAAAAAAAATAGCATTTATTCTTTTTTTTACTAGGATCCTGCAAAGCATTGCACCTGCGATCAGCAGATTGCGTGTAAAAGGCAGGGCTATTGCAAACTGTCAGTGTAAGCTCTCTGTTTGTACCTGGTAAAGGCAGTTGCACAATGACAGAAAGCATTAAAAAACTACCTGGAGCACTGAACAGGCCTTGGTAGTTCATTGAGAGCTGCAAGCCAACAGCCGCAAAGGCTTTCGGTACTTGTAGTTCTCCCATTCACAGAACACCGAGAAACAGATTTTTTTTTTATTGTGACAATGGGCGCGGGGAGAAAATCCCCCCGCTAGCTGTCACAGTGGGAAATCGGAGGGGATGCTGCAACAGTAACATGTTACACCTTGAAGACGGGTGTAACATGTAATGTGCTATAAAAGATGAACTTTTAGGCCTCAGGCACATTCTAAAAACAGCAGTAGTGTAAGCTGTAGCTGTAGAATGAGATTTGCAGCGTTCTTACAGTAGCCTTTTTCAGCTTTTTTTTTTTTTTTTTTTTTTTTTTAGCAAAACTATACTCCCACAAAAGCTTATGGCTCAAATAATAAACACTGATAAACGCAGAATAGATGCTTTCAGTTTCATTGTATTTATTAGTTTTAAGCTACAATGTAAGAACTCAAAAGCAAGCATATAGGTCGCCCTCGCAGGGGCTAAGGAATGATCGGGTATTACAAAAGAATCCAAGAGGAGTATAAACATAACAATCATGGTGAAACCTTCTTTCAGTGTTTTTAAGCTTCAAAACTCCTCTTAAAACCCACTAGTTCTGGGGGGGTTTTCCAGCCAGAGAACGCCCCTGCCAAAAAATACTGATAACAGGCTATGTGTGCATGGACACATAGGATAACATGCTGGGGAGTTTCCTGGCTGTAGAAAACGTCTGAAGCTCTAAAAACGTCCAGTGTGCGATGAGGCCTAAAGGTGACACTAAACAATATCCCTATTCTCTAAAAATAAACCACACACATCCACTATCTAATTGCCCTGTAGTCTATTTCTCATTCAATTGTTCCTGTGTTTTCTTGCCTCCTTATAACATCCTTGAGCTCTAGAACCTCTTATTTTACCACTCATTTACGTTTGTTTGAAATGAGCAATGCACGTTAGTTGCGGTCATGTGGACTGCGCTATGCACACTATAAATCCCATGGTCCATAGTCTATGGTCCCTAGTTAATCTTGGGAGTGAGCAAGAGAGGGTGGCTATGGTCCTACATACAGTAGAACCATGGAGAACAAATAAAGCCACCCTCTAACAGGAAGTTGGATCACAGCATAAAAAAAAAAAAAAGGGATTTGGAGGAGCCTGGGGACAGCTTGGTCTGTTAGAAATTAAGGAAATTTGAAAAATAACAGACTTACTGGCTGCATCACCAGCTGAAGATAAAGAAAGAAATATACTCAAAAAAATAAAAAAAAATTCAGCCACCACATTCACGAATTGGTTAGCTGCAATATAATACATTTTTGTTTTGGGGTTTATTCTCCTTATTCTCCCAAAAAAAGGAAATTCTATTACCTATTAAGGGCAGCAATTCCTTTTTTCTTGCCATTTTAACATCTACAAGTTGTAAATAGTGAATATCTTTGATAAATTCCACAGGTGAAAGAACTCCACTAAGCACTGTTTCTGTCAATGTGCTTTTAACCACTTGTCTACCGCCCACCGTCAAATGACGACGGGCGGAAGACTCTCTCGTTCTGACCGGACGTCATATGACGTTGCGGCTTTAAAAGCAGCTAGGGGGCGCGCGTGTAAACACACAGATCCACGTCCTGTCAGGGAGAGGAGACCGCTGGTGTGTCCCTTGTACATAGGGACAACCATCGGTCACCTCCCCTAGTAACGCCCCTCCCCCCACAGTAAGAATTACTTCCAGGGAATACATTTAACCCCTTCCTCGCCCCCTAGTGTTAACCCCTTCCCGGCCAGTAACATTTATACAGTAATCAATGCATTTTTATAGCAGGGATCGCTGTATAAATGTGAATGTGGTCCCAAAAATGTGTCAAAAGTGTCCGATGTGTCCGCTGCAATATCGCAGTCACGATAAAAATTGAAGATCGCCGCCATTACTGTAAATGACTAAAAATATGTAGAAGAATACATATCGGCCTAAACTGAGGAAAATTTAAAAAAAAAAATGGATATTTATTATAGCAAAAAGTTGAAAATATTGTGTGTTTTTTTTCAAACTTGACGCTCTTCTTTTGTTTATAGCGCAAAAAATAAAAACCGCAGAGGTGATAAAATACAACCAAAAGAAAGCTCTATTTGTGGGAAAAAAAGGACGCAAATTTTGTTCGGATACAGCGCCACACGACCGTGCAATTGTCATTCAAAGTGTGACAGCGCAGAAAGCTGAAAAATGGCTTGGGCAGGAAAGGGGGTTTTAGTGCCCGGTAGGCAGGTGGTTAAATTAAAGGAGGTCACTTGAGATAACATTCTCCACTTTTTTTAAACATATTTGATGAAACAAGGAAGTAACATACTGCTTTATTAGACAACATAATTACAAAGTATAGTTCTTCCTTATAAAGTCATATGTGTTAGGCCCCTTTCAGTCAAAGTGGATCCGCCTGCTCATTGGAGGATCTCTCTGCTGATCCCCGCTGTGCAGGAGGATGACAGGTCCGTGTCCTTTCAACTATGCTGAGCGGACATGGACAAAGACCACTCTCCTCTATGGAGCGGTCGGATGGATGGCGAACATATCGCCATACGTCTGCTTTTACCAGATTTTATTGAATCGAATGCCCAGCGGGTGTCCGCTGACATCCGCCGCCCCATAGAGAACAATGTGTGGTCTGATCATGTCCATCTGAAAACCGGACAGACGGACCCCATCGGTCCGCTGGTGTGAAAGGGGCCTTAAAGGGAGAACAGAATATCTTCTTAAAAACCCTGAGCTCTGTGTCTCCCAATAAAAGCAAAATCCTTATTCAATCTTGTTCGTTCAGTGACCAAATAACACAGTTTTTGTCACCCTATTATTGTTAAAGACAAAACTTGGGAAGTAAAAGATTGACCCACAAATACCCTGAATTGCTTGGGTTGAATAGTAGGGTGCCCACTTTGTACACTTTGATATACATAACATATTCTGGACTGCCCCACTATGTATACGGTGCAGTACCTTTGTTTCTTCACACCATTCCACTCTGAATGCAGTGCTGTATGTTATATATGCCATACAACTAATCATCGCAGTATTGTTATTCATACCACTGAGACAGAATTCCAGTGCATTCAATATTTTTTGCCAGTTTTCTTTTTTTTTTGTGGAGTGTTTTTTTAATTGTTTTACCAATTTTAGCTCTCACATCTGTCTACCCTCCTATGGACCAGAGCAATTTCTCTGTTTCTGCTATGGACCAGTTTAATCAGAGATAAATCTGTATATTAATTTTTTTCAGGCCAGACAAGGTTTTCTTCTGGTAATATTTTTTTGGAAATAATATTTTTTATGCTATCCGTAGACAAAAAAGTAATACAACTAAAATTGGTACTTTTTTTTTTTTTTTTTTACTTGATGTTTATAATATTTTTTTTTACTGCAGATTAAAAAGTATGAATGTTATTCTGCTATTTGTCCAATTTAAAATGACACTAAAATTAATCTGGTACGCAGCATGTCATAATTAGGCCGGTTTCACACTGGGGCGGTGGGGGCGGTGGCGGTATAGCGCCGCTATTTTTAGCGGCGCTATACCGTCGGGATCGCAGAGGTATTCGGCCGCTAGCAGTGCGGTTTTAACCTCCGCTAGCGGCCGAAAAAGGGTTAATACCACCCGCAAACCGCGGCTACAGCCGCGGTTTGCGGGCGGTATTACCGCAGTTTCCCATTGCTTTCAATGGGAAGGAGGGGTGTAGAGCGGTAAACACACCGCTCCTCTCAACACTCCAAAGATGCAGCTAGCAGGACTTTTTTTTAAGTCCTGTTAGTGCACCGCTCCAGTGTGAAAGCCCTCGGGGCTTTCACATTGGAGAGACAGCAGCCGCTGTTTAGGCTCGGTTTGCAGGCGCTATTTTTAGCAAAATAGCGCCTGCAAACCTCCCCAGTATGAAAGGGCCCTTAGGCATTTTTTTCAATTTTGTGACACTAAAATAATTAATAAGCAAATCGAATAAAGAAACATTTTTTAATTATCAACAGTTGATAAAAAAAATAAGTAGGCGTTCATTAGGGCTGACTGGGGTAAACTAAGGCCAGGTACACACTATTCGTTTTTTTTTTCATGCAACCCCATGAATGGTTAAAGGGAATTACTGTGCTATACTAAAAACAAATAGCGACCAGCACTACAATTCCAACAAAATTGTGTAAATATATGAGGTACAAAACAGTGCAGCGCTGAAATATCTAAACAGCCAATATTCATATCAGCATACCACTGTGCGAATAAGAAAAATATTAGTAACAAAATAACATTTATGAACATTGGTGAAAGACCAAGGTTGACTTAAGGAGTCACCACAGCAAGTGCATCCACCGCCCAGAGGAGGAGATTAAATACGCTTACCAAAAGGCAGCTTTAAGCAAGGGGATTGTATCCAAAAATAGGCCAAAAGGTTCTCCACACTAGCCAGCCTGCTTGTCAGGTCATGAACTTCAACATCCACAAAAAACAAGAGACCTCCACATAGTGTAAAACCGTTTGGCCACAGATTTTTTTAAAAGACAGGGAACTTACATTAATCCCGAAACAATGGGCATCGATAAAAACATATCCTTATAGTGATCACATAAGATTAAAACATGGAGATAGAGCGCAATGATATGGAGCAGACTCATCCAAACCAGACACGTTTCGTCGACAAAGACTTCAACTGCCCCAGTTGGTCTTTGTGGACAAAATGCTTTGAGTTTGAATGAGTCTGCTCCATATCATTGCGGCCTCGTGGCCTATTTTTGGATACCATCCCCATAATCACTATCCAGACCATCACCACTGAAAGCTTTCTTAAGACATTAGAGTTTATGAAGTAGTCTGGTCGGTGTGGAGAATCCTGTGGTCTATTCCTGGATATCGTCCCTGAGGACTACCATTCGGGCTACCATCACTACAGGCTTGCTTAAAGCTGCCTTTTGGTAAGCGTATTTAATTTCCTCCTCTAGGTGGTGGATCCACTTGCTGTGGTGACTCCTTAAGTCAACCTTAGGATTTTGTTCACACAATCACTATTGAACATGAACTTTCACCAATTTGGACTATGTTCATCCTACTGCTGTTAACTAATTAAATGACATACTAAAAAAGTGCAAAAAAACAAAACCTAATGAATTTTTTACCCCTACAGGGTATTGTGCACAACAATGTAGTGCTGTATTGGGCACAATACCCAGGAGAGAAAATATTTTATTAGTTTTTTTGTGGTTTTTTTTGTTTTTCTTTTTGCACTGATGGACACTGATAGGTGGCACTGATGAGCTGCACTAATGGGCACTGATAGGCGGCACTGATAGGCGGCACTGATAGGCGGCACTGATAGGCGGCACTGATAGGCGGCACTGATAGGCGGGACTGATAGGCGGGACTGATGAGCTAAACTGATGGACACTGATAGGTGGCACTGGCACTGATGAGCTGCACTAATGGGCACTGATAGGCCTAGGAGTCACTGATGAGCTGCACTGATAGAACCCCCACCCCCTTCCCCTCCCAAAGAGTTAACCCACTTTAGTCTTCAGCCAGTACACTGAGCTGCACAAAAGGATAGCAATTGCCCAACTTCCCCTGCCCCATGCAAAGGCAGAGCTTACTTGTAGTTGTGTACTTGTTCCTCCTTACTTGCAGTTGCACCGCCCGCGCTCTTTCCCACAAGCCTCTCGGGCCAGCCTCTGGATCATGGATGACGCCACGTCGGCTGGAATGTCGAGCTCAACCCGACAGGGAAGTGTGCTGAACCAAGGGGAGGAGCACGCTCAGCCTCAGCGCACTGGTATAGAGGCTATGCAGGGCAGCGATGTATGTAGCGGCCAACTGACACTGTCTATGTATTGGGTGGGCAGCGGGCCTATAATTCAGCTGTCTGTCCGTGTCTGCAACTTCTGCAAGGCAATGTAGCGGCAGGGATTTTCATTTGTATTTGGCCGATATTATGGTAGGGGTCTAGAGCTGCAGCTCCAGTAGCCCCATGGTAATCCGGCCCTGGCTGGGGGGGGGGGGGATGTGACTTGGTACATAAGCCATGTGTACTTCAAATGCTTTTTTGGGAGCATGTAATATACCCAGTATGAGCAAACTAATAATGCCCAGCTCCAGGTTTTACTGTCATTCAACCCAGAATAGGACCACAGAATAATAATTTTTTTGTGGTTGCTGATTTGTGAACTAGTAGGATGGATTCCTGTAGACAGATGTAGTTAATGTGTGTGCATCAGACTGTAAATGTGATCTTTTCCGTTTTTGCATTTTAGCTAGAAATAGGTAGATTATGTTAACATAGATTGATGGTCAACAAGTACTTAGGGGGCAAACCATTTGAATGTGTTTGGCACAAATAACAGAACAGGATACATACACTAGAACACAAGTGTGAATTCACAGTGTGCAAGAATAAATAAAATAGATTTGCCTGGTGCTATCATCAGCTGGATTTAAAGATAAATCTGTCATCATTCTATTTGTTTTGACATCTAGTTCTGTATGGCTCAAAAACTTTGCAACCATAAAATAAACCTCGGGTCTACGAGCATAATCCGTTCCAGGAGTATGCTGGTAATCCAAAGTACTCGCATATCAAAGCGAGTTTTCCCATTGAAGTCACTGGAAGCGAAAATAATTTGTTCTGCATTGACTTCAATGGGATGCAATACCGAATGTGGCCTTAAGGGGATGCCAAATGAAAACGCAATACCGAAAACGGCCGAAAAGGCCCGAGGACACTTCGGCTCGTTTCCTACGCCCCCGTACCTCTGGCCAAATGAGGTACTGCAGGCCAATGTTCGGCTTTTCTCGGCTCCTGCGCCCCCGTACCTCAGGCCAAATGAGGTACTCCAGGCCTATTTTCGGCTCTGCTCGTCTTCTGCGCCCCCGTACCTCAGGCCAAATGAGGTAATGCAGACCTATTTAGCTTGAATTCTGCTCGTCTTGTGAGTCAACACTCGCAAACTGAGTCAGAATTTAAAAAAAAAAGTTGCTCGCAAATCAAAACGCTCTCAAACCAAGTTACTCTTAAACCAAGGTTCCACTGTACTTGTCTCTTTGCTGCTTACTTTGCCTCTCTATGTGTGTGATATTAGACACTTCCCTAAATCAGGGTTCTTTGCTCATCGGTTCAGGTTTTGTTCCGTGTGACATAACAAATTTACAGCTGTACCTGTCACAACGACAGTCCCTGTAAAGAGTTCTGATTTATTTAAAGCTCAGCTTTGGCTCCCCTTTATAATTTTCTACACACCCTGTAAAATCTGTAAACATACCTATTTTCCAGGTGTCTTTAGCCTGGTCATGTGACATCATTGGTCCTCTTCTAACTACAGCGGTTGGCAGATTCTATATTCTGCAGTGAGTCCAAGGGTGCACAGTGATGCACCCACAAGGAGTAGGTCCATGGCTCACAGGAAGTAAATTGAATAATGCTGGGAATCATTTATCCTGATAGAGGAGCAATGCTGGATCCCAGAGTTTTGGGTCTGAGGGGGACAGTACCAGAAAGAGGAAATATGGCAGCTTAAGGCCCCTTTCACACGTGGCTGTCCGTTTTGACGGACTCTTTGCTCAGCGGGGATTGCTCCGTTGATCCTACTGAGCTGGCGGATGACAGGTCTGTCTCTGCTCACTGTGAAGAGACAGACCGGTCAGAGCTCCGCTCTCCGCTATGGGGGATCGGATGAAAACGAATCTGCCTCTCCGTTTTCATCCGATCCGATCAACCAGACGGATGAAAAATATGGTTTCCATCCATCTGAAATTATCGGATCGGATGTCAGCAGACATGTCACCACTGACATCTGTCACTCCATAGAACTTTATGGAGCGTCCGTTCAGGTCCGCCTAAAAAACTGACTGGCGGACCTGAATTGTCCGCCCATGTAAAAGGGGCCTAATGTGGTTGTGATCATCTTGTAAAACAACCCACTCAGTTTGAAAAAGAAATGAAAGGCAAAACATCTGTGTATAGATTTAAAAAATAAATTATAAATACTTTTTTTTCCTGTTTTTATAAATGACCACCTTCCCTCAGTTCCCTCTGTTCTCAGCTGAATAAGACCTGGGGAGAGGAGGAGGAGAAGCAGAAGCACTCTGAGCTTTCCAGTGAATGGCTTTGCAGCAGGGGTGTGTCAGGACAAGTCTGATCATTGGAATAGAGCAGGCTGAGTTCCCAGCATACCTAGAGAACTGACTACGGTGTGTTCCCTTGCTTAGTGTGGTCAGGTTTTTAATAGGAAAGCAGAGGGACTGACAGGAACACCAGGGATTTCACACAAAGGAATCAATACAAAGAGAACAGGATAGGTTTTCATACAAGTACATGGTACAGTAGGCACATTTCAGGAATCTGAAATGTTGGGATAACAAACACTTTATGCTGCTTTTGTATTTTATTAAAGTATATGCTACCCTTTTGAAAAAAAAATGTACTGAAGTTGGAGTGTTCCTTTTTTTTTTTTTTTGTTGCTTCTTTGCTTTCACTGCTGGGATAAAACAGCAGGGGAAAGGGGGTGGTCACACGCTCCATACATCCAGCTCTATCCACAGCCAAGATGTTGGCTTATTCGAGCTTGAGTGTTCAGCAGAGGAACATAGGGGAACTGTGAAATGTTGCAGGTGGCAGAAGGAACCCCAAAACTGGACAATTAGGGCCAGGTTATACCATATGCAATCCAGTGCATTTTTTTTTTCTGCATCAAAAATGCATGGAAAGTAGGTTATATGGTTTTCAATGGCATAGTTCACACCCGTGCAATCAGATCCAGGGCTTTCATAAAAAAAGTAGAACATGCTGAATTTTTCCTGCATTGGACAGTACTGGAACACGATGAAACACACCGGAATGCCCTAAAAATGCAGTGGACCCCAGTACAGGTAAAAAAAAAAAGAGGAGAAAAGAAAGAAAAAAATGCAGATGCACCCAGAAACGCGTTAAGAACACGCATTCAGTAACGCATCCGGATCTGGAGTGCATTTTTGTGGTGTGAACCAGCCCTTAATGTAATATCATTTTGGGAGTTTTAATGTTTTATGAACAGCTTGGTGGGTTATCTTTACACTGGAACTCCAGGCAAACTGTTTAATATACAGTTTAATATACTGTATGTGATCTCTATTCCTGCAAAGAGGTGTTTGAAATTCTCTTGGTTCAAGTTTCTTCCATTCCGTACTGCCACACGGGTAATAATATCCTGGATTAAAGGGTATGTAGTGCGGTTTTGTAGATATTTTTTATTTATAATTATTAGGTTTTAAAAATTACATTTAGGCCCCTTTTCCACAGGCCATTCGATCAGGTCCGCCTAAAAAACTTTTTTTAGGCGGACCTGACCGGGATCATCCATTAACCCATATGGAGCGGCAGATGTCAGCTGTGACATGTCCGCTGACATCCGCTACTATCCCATCCAATCCTATCTGCAAAATTCAGGCGGATAGTGGTCCTATTTTCCATCCATCTGGCGGATCGGATTAGAAGAAAACTGACAGGCGGTCTGATTTCCCCATAAAGGAGAGCGGGGCTCTGCACAGTGAGCGGAGATGGACCTGTCATCTGCCTACTCAGCGGGGATCAGCACATCGATCCCCTGCTGAGCAGGCGGAGTGCATCCAATGGAAAGGGGCTTATTTTTTGTTTATAGTCAGATTTAAAAAATTGTAAATTGCAAATTTATATTTTAGCCCAGCTGGTGGAGCTTGAGTAATCGAGTCAGTGCAGCGACCAGTGGCGGAATTTTCAGGGTCGCACCAGTTGCGACTGGGCCCTGTAATTCCGCCAAGTCCCAGGGGCCCGCCACCCGTCCGTGAGAGGAGCCCGACCGCCGCCCACCTGATTGTCACTGGTGTCCCGGCCAGCGGCAGACGGACTGAGCACCTGAGCACTGCCCGAGATCCCAGGGTCGGTGGGTGGCGCCATGTACTCCCCTCCCCGGCTCCTCCTCTTCTGGCGGGCTCTGCGAATCTCCTGCCATGCATCGGCTGATCAGCTCTCTGCTCTACTCTCTGGGATGGACGGCTGGCTGTAATAGAGGACTTACCAGAGCTGGCGCATCATCGAGGAGACAGTCTTCCCCAGCCTCAAGGTACTGCATGACACTCACAAGCTGCCAGCATCCCGTGATCATGTCACCTCCGTCCTGACCGAGGGCACCCCAAAAATCACTGGTGTCAGCCGCACGTGACCTCACAGCCCTGAGTGATGTGCTGTATGCCATGATCCGGCAAATGATGCCACCTACTGACACCTTGTCACAGTCATCATTATCCTCTTCATCATCCCCCTGTTCCTGTCATCATATTTCCCACTGTCAGCTTCGTACCAACTTACCCCGTCATCATCTCTATCCTCATCATAATCCCCTGTGCCTGGCATCCTTATACCCCACCCCCTGTCATCTTCATCCCCCTCACACTGCTCTGCCAGCTCCTTCCGCCCACCCCCTGTCATCTTCACCCCCCCCCGCACTGCTCTGCCAGCTCCTTCCGCCCACCCCCTGTCATCTTCATCCCCCCCCCAAACCTCTCTGCCAGCTCCTTTCGCCCACCCCTGTCATCTTCATCCCCCCCAAACCGCTCTGCCAGCTCCTTCTGCCCACCCGCCCACCCCGTCATCTTCATCCCCCTCGCACCGCACTGCCAGCTCCTTCCACCCACCCCCTGTTATCTTCATCCCCCCGAACCGCTCTGCCAGCTCCTTCCGCCCACCCCCTGTCATCTTCATCCCCCCCAAACCTCTCTGCCAGCTCCTTTCGCCCACCCCCTGTCATCTTCATCCCCCCCAAACCTCTCTGCCAGCTCCTTTCGCCCACCCCCTGTCATCTTCATCCTCCCCAAACCTCTCTGCCAGCTCCTTCTGCCCACCCCGTCATCTTCATCCCCCTCGCACCGCACTGCCAGCTCCTTCCACCCACCCCCTGTTATCTCCACCCCCCCGCACCAATTTGTCTGCTCCTTCCGCCCACCCCCTGTCATCTTCATCGCCCTGCGCCGATCTGTCTGCTCCTTCCGCCCACCCCCTGTCATCTTCATCCCCCCGAACCGCTCTGCCAGCTCCTTCCGCCCACCCCCTGTCATCTTCATCCCCCCCCAAACCTCTCTGCCAGCTCCTTTCGCCCACCCCCTGTCATCTTCATCCCCAACAAACCTCTCTGCCAGCTCCTTCTGCCCACCCCCCGTCATCTTCATCCCCCTCGCACCGCACTGCCAGCTCCTTCCACCCAGCCCCTGTTATCTCCATCCCCCCGCACTGATTTGTCTGCTCCTTCCGCCCACCATCTGTCATCTTCATCCCCCCGAACCACTCTGCCAGCTCCTTCCGCCCACCCTTGTCATCTTCATTCCCCCACACCGCTCTGCCAGCTCCTTCCGCCCACCCCTGTCATCTTCACCCCCCTGGACCTCTCTGCCAGCTCCTTCCACCCACCCCCTGTCATCTTCATACCCCGCATACCCCACCTCTGACATCCTACCACTCTGCCTCCTGTCATCAACATCCCTTTCATCCCCCTGTACTAAACCTTTAGCATCCACCACTCCCTGTTATCATCATCTTTTACTTCATCCCCCTTTACCCCACTGACAGCTTCCTACTAACTTACATCCTGTCATCATTATCTCCATCCTTATCACCTCTGGTGTCCTACCACCCCACCCCCTGTCATCTTCACCCCCCCTGTACCCCACTGCCAGCTTCCTACCACCCCACCCACTATCATCATCATCCCCATACCCCACCTCTCACATCCTACCACCCTCCCCCTGTCATCAACATTCCTATCACCCCCCTGTACCCCACCTCTAGCATCCAACCATCCTACCCCCATCATCATCATCCCCCCTGTAACAGCTTCCTGACATTCTACTACCCCACCCATTGTCATCAACATCCCCATCATCCCTCTTTACCCCACCTTTGGCATCCTACCACCCCACTTCCTGTCATCATCATGCCCCTGAACCCCACCTCTGGCATCCTACCACCCCACCCCCTGTCATCATTTCCTTATAACCCACCTCTGGCATTCTACCACCCAACCCCCTGTCATCATCATCCCCCTGTACCCCACCTCTGGCATCCTACGACCCCATTACCTGTCATCATCCCTCTGTCCCCCACCTCTGGCATCCTACCACCCCATTACCTGTCATCATCCCCCTGTACCCTGCCTCCTGTCATTATCATCCTCATCCCTCCTGTACCCCACCTCTGGCATTCTATCACTCTACCTCCTATCATTATGGGAGAGATATGATCTCAGCCTCTCACCCCAATGCTGCCACCATCATCCCAAACTGCATCCTGTCATCCAACCAACTGTACCCCAACAGTTGCATCACAGACCACAATACTGCCCTGCTACCCAGTGAGAGGTAATAATGTGCAGTAACCTCTAGCAACCAATAAATGTGCAGCAACCTCTAGGAACCAATCAATGAGTGGTAATGATGTGCAGTAACCTCCAGCAACCAATGGGTAGGCAGTAATGATGTACAGTAACCTCTAGCAACCAATTGGTGAGAGGTAGAGATGTGCAGTAACCTCTAGGACCAATCATTGAGTGCTAATATTGTGCAGTAACCTCTAGCAACCAATCAGTGAGTGTGAACCAGATCTTTATGTATACATTATTAAAGTATTTTTTATTTTTTTAGATAAGTCTATGTCCTTGTTTGTTTTTTGGGATATTGGGGCGGAGAGCGATATTGCTAGGGGTGTGGGAGCCCAGGAAAATGTTTGCCCAGGGTCCAATGAATATTAAATATGGCCCTGGGTGTCCCCAGGATGGTGGGGTGAGCAGGCCGGCACACACTGGGGTAAAGCCATGGAAGTTCCAGCCATCTGTAACACTCTTATATCATGTCCGCAAGGCCAGTCTGAGGGGGGGGGGGCACTGATGTAAGGGGGGAGTGAATACAGTAAGTTCAGGAGGGCACTTATATAAAGGTTCCCCCTTATATCAGTAACCCCCCCCCCACCTTAGTGCATTCACTCTGTGGAAGGTGAGTCCCCTCACATTACAGTTCCCATTTTAAATACAAGCTGGAACTCTGTGGACCCTGATGTAAAGTGGAATGCTGTGCACTCTGATGTAGCGGGGTGCTAAATTTAGGGGAAGTGTTTGAGTGGTAATTTACTCAAACACCCTAATTTGTCAGGGGTCTTGCAACCATTTTATCCACAGGAGGAGTATCAGTGTACAGTTCCCTGTGGCCTACAGGTGTCACTGCCATGGTAGGCCAGGGTTGAACCACTGAAACAGTGCTGTGCCTTGTGTGTCCCCACTTGGCAAATGTGCAGTGGGGTGGGGTTTACCTGCTGTGCATGCTAGGAGAGGATATAAAAGGGGCAGCCGCTGCCTGTTCGGGGTTCTTGTTCTGGCCTGCCCCGGGCACCTTAAGCCCGAGGGCAGGCTTGCTCTTGTATCTCCGGGGGTCCTACTTCCGGGGGTGCGTGTGTGGTTCCTATTCCACCCTGGGCACCTTTAGCCCCAGGGTGAGGTACTACCTGCTGTTCATGTCTGTCATAGAATTTAAGGCTCCTAATATATGCAATTTATACAGTTAATTTCTATCACTTGAATTATTGTCCCCATTATGGGAGTGAATGGGGCCTCATGTCTAAGATTTGCCTAAGGCCTCAGAAAGCCTAGAGCCGCCTCTGTTGAGGGGGGTGGTAGAGGTGATACTTGAGGGGGGGTGGCAACAGTGGTACTTAACCACTTCAATACAGGGCTTTTTGTACCTATTCAATACCGGGCCTATTTTGGCACTTCTCTCCTACATGTACAAATCATCATTCTTTTGCTAGAAAATTACTCAGAACCCCCAAACATTATATATGTTTTTTTAGCAGACACCCTAGGGAATAAAATGACGGTCATTGCAACATTTTTTCTTGCACAATATTTGCGCAATAATTTTTCAAACGCCTTTTTTAAAAAAAAAAAATGGTTTCATGAATTAAAAAATAACAAAACAGTAAAGTTAGCCCAATTTTTTGGGAACATATGAAAGATAATGTTACACCGAGTAAATAGATACCTAACATGTCACGCTTTAAAATTGCGCACACTCATGGAATGGCGCCAAACTTCGGTACTTAAAAATCTCCATAGGCAACGCTTTAATTTTTTTTACAGGTTACCAGGTTAGAATTACAGAGGAGGTCTAGTGCTAGAATTGTTGCACGCGCTCTAACGCACGCGGCGATACCTCACATGCGTGGTTTGAACGGCGTTTACATATGTGGGCGACTTACGTGTGCATTCGCTTCTGATCGCGAGCTACCGGGGACAGGGGCGTTTTAATTTTTTTTTATTATTATTTATTTATTTATTTTACTTATTTATTTATTTTTTTACAATGATTTTACTTTTTTTTTTTGATCACTTTTATTCCTATTACAAGGAATGTAAACATCCCTTGTAATAGGAATGTGTGTGACAGGTTCTCTTTATTGAGAGATGCGGGGTCAATAAGACCCCACATCTCTCCTCCAGGCTGGAAAGCATGAGATCAGTGAAAAATGTTTCACTGATTTCATACTTACAGCCGCAACGGCGGCTTTGTTTACATTTGAGACCCGGGCGTGACGTCATCACATCGCGCCCGGGCCTCCGACGATCATAGAGATGACTGGTGACCATCTGGTCACCAGTCATCTCTATGCTCATCACGTGACTCCACCAACGATGCCGGAAGATTCGCTCCGGGTCCCCGATCGCACGGGGGAGCCCGGAGAAGCACCGGATGGCGGCGGGAGGGGGGGTGTCCCCTCCCGCCGCCTATAAGAACGATCAAGCGGCGGAACCGCCGCTATGATCGTTCTTATGGTGCACAGAATCGCCGGCACTTCAAAAGGATATCTGAATGATGCCTCTAGCTGCAGCCATCATTCAGATATCCCCCTACAAAGCCGAGGACGTCATATGACGTCCACCCAGGATGGGAGATCCCATCTGTGGACGTCATTTGTCTATGGCTGGGTAGGGAAGTGGTTAAAGGGGGTGGTAGCGGTGGTACTTGAGGGTGGTGGCAGTGGTGGTGCCATCCTCTCCCACCACCACCTGTGCCTCTTACTGATCCCATCCCCCCACCACTAATCTCATACCTATCCCCCCCCATTACTTCTACAACAGAGGTGATGGGGGGGTAGGGATGAGATCAGTGGTGGGGGGATGGGATCAGTAAGAGGTACAGGTGGTGGTGGGAGAGGATGGCACTGCCACCACAGCCACCCCCCCTCAAGTACAACTGCTGCCACCCCCCCTCAACACCAGCACTTCCACTGATCCCATCCCTCCTACCCACCAGCACTGTTACTGATCCCATTCCCCAGGTCAGATTTAATTGATCCTATGATTGCTTCATAGGATCAGCAACCAATGTATTGCTTCATTTATGTGAAATCCCTGGTGATATGGCCAGTCCCTCTGCTTTCCTATTAAAAACTTACCACACTAGGCAGGAGCGCACAGCATGGTCAGTACTCTAGTTAGGCTGATAACTCCGTGTGCTCTCCTCCAATGATCAATAAATGTTTTACTTTGTTGTACAGTGTAAAAATAAAATAAAGTATCAAAATCATGCTTTTCGGGGGGGGGGGGGGGGCCCTTCATGATTTCTTGCACCTGGGCCCTGAAGTTTCTAGTTACGCCTCTGGCAGCGACTCATTCCTTATCAGACAGATTTATCCAAAGGTTCAATGAGAGCCAGGTAGGGACCCGATCATTTCCCACATTTAAAATCTACTTTCGCAGTTGGAGAGCAAGAAAGGGTGACTATGGTACAGGTTAACAGTTAAGTAGACTTGTTTCCTTTGTATCATCATCCTTTGAATCATAGCCAGATCACAAGTTCACGTTAAACTATTTTTAAAACATTTTAAATAAAAGATGAACTATACTACAGCAGGAATAGGATGATTGGATGATCCGGCTGCTAAAACTATTTCCAGCGCCATCAACTGTTTCAAGCTCACTGATTTTAATGGGTCAATACATTGTCAGTATATGAGGCTACAGACCTGCCAGATGTACAGTGGATATAAAAAGTCTACACAACCCTGTTAAAATGTCAGGTTTCTGAGACAAAGATAAATCATTTCAGTACTTTTTCCTCCTTTTAATGTGACCTATAAACTATACAACTCAGTTGTACAATAAACTGAAATCTTTTAGGTGGAGGTAAGTAAAAATAAAATAATAGGATGTGCACACCCTTAAACAAATACTTTGTTGAAGCACCTTTTGATTGTATAACAGCATTCAGTCTTTTTGGGTATGAGTCTAACCGCATGGCACATCTTGACTTGGCAATATTTGGCCACTCTTCTTTGCAAAAACACTCCAAATCTGTCAGATTGCGAGGACGTCTCCCATGCACAGCCCTCTTCAGATCACCCCACAGATTTTCAATCGGCTTCAGGCCTGGGTTCTGGATGGGCCATTCCAAAACTTTAATCTACTTCTGGTGAAGCCATTCCTTTGTTTATTTGGATGTATGCTTTGTGTCATTGTCATGCTGAAAGTTGAAGTTCCTCTTCATGTTCAGCTTTCTATATTGACTGGTATTTGGAACTGTCCATAATTCCCTCTACCTTGACTAAGGCCCCTGTTCCAGCTGAAGAAAAACAACCCCAAAGCATAATGCTGCCACCACCATGCTTCACTATGGGTATGGTGTTCTTTCTGTGATGTGCAGTGTTGTTTTTCCACCAAACATATCTTTTGGAATTATGGGCAAAAAGTTGAACCTTGGCTTCATCAGACCAGAACACATTTTCCCACATGCTTTTGGGAGACTTCAGATGTGTTTTTGCAAAATGTATGTCTTTCTTCATAAGAAAAGGCCTCCGTCTTGCCACTCTACCCCATAGCCCAGACATATGAAGAATACGGGAGATTGTTGTCACATGTACCACACAGCCAGTACATGCCAGATATTCCTACAGCTACTTTAGTGTTCCTGTAGGCCCCTTGGCAGCCTCCCTGACCAGTTTTCTTCTCATCTTTTCATGAATTTTGGAGGTTCTTGGTAATGTCACTGTTGTGCCAAATTTTCTACACTTGATTACTGTCTTCACTGTGTTCCATGGTATATCTTATGCCTTGTAATTTTTTTTTTTTTACCCTTCTCCTGACTGATACCTTTTAACAATGAGATCCCTCTGATGCTTTGGAAGCTCTCTGCGGACCATGGATTTTGCTTTAGGATGTGACTAAGAAAATGTCAGGAAAGACCTACTAGAACAGCTGAACTTTTTTGGGGGTTAATCAGAGGCACATTAAATGATGGCAGGTGTGTACCGACTCCTATTTAACATGAGTTTGAATTTGATTGCTTAATTCTGAACACAGCTAAATCCCCAGTTATAAGAGGGTGTGCACATTTATGCAACCACTTTATTTTAGTTTTTATTTCCTCTTTTTCAATTAAGTTGTACAGTTTATAGGTCAAATTTAAAGGTGGAATTTTTTTTTTCATGATTTACCTTTGTCTCATTTTTTTTTACATCACAGAAACCTGACATTTTAACAGGGATGTGTAGACTTTTTATATCCATTGTATCAGAAAAAAAGGTAACGCAGTTTTGGAAACACTTCACTGATTATCACTATTGTTAATGTTCATGCAAAACCACAAATAGTTTGCAGACTTTCTCATTGTAATGATAATAACATTAAACACAGTATGTTCCTTTTCTTCTCTCAAATCTGGTATTTTGAAAATTATTTGCTGTTGCATTCCATTGAGATAGCGCCAGCAAGGCAAAATGGCTATCACATATGTCTTTTCTTTGGTGACATGACAAATTAGTATCACAGGATTTCAGTTATGCACATTAACAAACCATGGCTTTGTCAGTAACTGTGCATTATCTAAATTTAATTAAGTCGACATTATGTTCTCTTTTTAAAAGAAAATTAACTTGTTTAGCTGAAGTGATAAAATGGACAAGCTGCTGGCTTACAGGATAATAGGAATCGTTTATTACCACGTCGTCTTTGCAATGGCCCATTGTTCTTGTATATGCCAGAAAATTATGTATTCCTTAAAAATGTCCATAAATGTCAACTTTAAAAAATGAAGCATAGCCATTTGACGCTAGACTACATATCCATGTCAAGAGGGGTACTTTGATTTCTGTGATGCAATCCCTCTCATTCAGTATGGACAGATCTATCAATCTGATTTTCTTGGGTGTAAAAATAGCTATCACTTCACCATGAAGATTTTCCTGCAAGAAGCTATAATGGCTTCGAGGAATGTTTCATTCATAATGTTTCCCAGCATCCAGCTGCTGGAGCAAGCAGTATTGCCTAGCACTCTGTCATCCTTATAATAGCAAATGAGAAGAAAACACAGTTACAACCATACATATGCCTTTTACGTCACTCTCTGTAGGCTTTTTTAAATCATTAATTTCACAACATGCATAGCAATTGCACTGTTCTTTGATAAGTGCCTGAAGAATTGTAGAAATAATGTTTTATGTTAGTTTTATTAGTCCTAGTGCAGGCATGCCAAACTGCTGTATTGGGCCACATGGTTTAAGAATTTAAATTGATCAAGGCCGCTGCTGATAAAGTAATACTAAAGTCTATTTCTTTTTACGTTAAATATAACAAACATGTCATAGTTACCTGCTCTGTGCAGTGGTTTTGCACAGAGAAGCCCAAATCCTCCCTTTTCTCAGGTCCCTCTTTGGCGCTCCTTGCCCCTCCCTCCTGTTGAGTACCCCCCACAGCAAGCAGCTTGATATGGGAGCACCCAAGCCGAGCCGCAGCTCTGTGTGTCCATTCAGACACGGAGCTGTGGCCCGGCCCCACCCACGTTCTTTCCTCATTGGCTCACTGACTTTGACTGAAAGCAGCGGGAGCCAATGGTACTGTGCTGCTGTGTCAGCCAATGAGGAGGGAAGTCCCGGACAGCCGGTCTCTCGTGTAACATCGTTGGATCTTGATGGACCTCAGGTAAGTATTGGGGGGGTTGGGGGCTGCTGCACACAGAAGGCTTTTTTATGTTAATGCATAGAATGCATTAAGATAAAAAACACCTTTTGCCTTTACAACCACTTTAGGGAGATTTTTAAAGTGACACTAAACAATAACCATATATCCTTATTCTCTAAATATAATCTATACATATCCACTAGTTCCTGTCCCTGTAATCTATTTTTCATAAAATAATTTCTGTGTTTTTCTGTGTCCCTGTAACATCCTCAGTGAGCTCCCAAACCTCTCCTTTCCCCCCTCACTTTCGGTTGTAATGAGCAGTGTGCATTAGTTGTGGTCATGTGCACTGCTGTATGCATGCTAGAGATCTCATAATCCATAGTCCCTCGTCCATCTCAAGCAAGAGAAAGTGGCTATGTTCCTTTATACGGAGGGACAATGGAGAATGAACGTGGCCACCCTCTAACAGGAAATTGGATCACAGCAGCAAACAAAAGGAGTTTGGGAAATTGGAGGAGACTGAGAGTAATATAAGGTACTTATCTTAATCATACCGTACATGACACAGGCAAATTATTTATACAGCATGCGTTATAAGCTCATACCTTCAGGTGATTAGACACTGGAAAGCTTTGGAGGACACGCCCCTTTGGGACACCTCCCCTATAATCTTACTCCACTCTGTGAGTCCTCCGTTTTTTGCTAGTGTCTGTAGGTAATTGTCCTCTTCTCCTTCCCTAAGAAACCAGCTTCACAAGTTTATTATTTTTCTTTACTATTTTCCTCTACCAGCCCTTATTGTATTCAAATTCCTACACAGAAGTGTATCCGGATCAGTGAAACCTTTGTAAAATCTTGGGAGCCATACCAGGACCCTATGCTGTGGGGATGGACTGTAATATTGCATTGGGCACTGGATCATGGTGCAATGAGTTAGCTGCAGGGTGCCATACAGGTGCAGTTCTGTGGCCTATCGCTATGCAACCCAGTCCCCGAAGACCCCTTCAGGGGTATGCCCACTGTAAATGGCAAAGCCTGAACTTCATATACAGTCCAGTGTCGTGGACAGGTAAGACAGGGTCACCCTATATCTTTGACTGTTACTGTGTAAAACAGGGCTATGTTTGGAATGTATTCACTTTACAGTGCAAACTTTTGAAACTTGCCATTAAAATTCAACCTCTCAGAGCTCAGTCCCAGGTGGAGGACCATGTGTTACATCACACCACTGGGCGCTCACTTTAACAACACTTTTGCCTAGAGCCCTTATAAGGCGCTCAGTCACCTCCTCTCACCCTTTTGCAGTGAGGATTTATTGGAGGATGATCTACACCTGGGTTTTTTGCATACTGCTTCCGGACACGCTTACCCTAGCTCCCCACACTCTGCTCCATGAGTGCCTTACAGGGAAGTACTTTTACTTGTAGCTCTATTTCAGACATTCAGCAAAAACAGAATATTCTGCATCCATGTCACAATTCCTTAGACAAGCTACAGCCTTAATTTAGCCATCTTTTTCCAAGGCTCAGAAACAACCCGCCTCTTCTACTCTTGTTTCTCAACCGGAGTCAGATCCTGATTTGCTGGTCCTAGAGGATGCTGACTCAGAGGGGAATGAAGAAGATGTGGAGGAAGTGTTGGAGGAAGCTGCAGAAGATTTCTCTCCCCCACATTGTCACTATATTGAAGAGGGAGTCTCACACAACATGCTTGCTAGTGTTGAAAAGTTAATTGCTTCTGTCTGCAAAAGCCTCGTTAACCTGGCAGACCCAGCCCTGCAACCAGCTTTTGCTGCTATTTCTGTATGTCAGGGACGTGCAGTGAGGTCAGCGACTGGTTAAGGCACTGGCTAGTATCAGAGTCAGATATACACAGGTTACATAGGCCATGATCGTTAGAGGGAGAGCAATAATTCTAGCACTAGACCTCCTCTGTAACTCTAAACATGTAATCTGTCAAAAAAATTAAAGCGTCGCCTCTGGAGACTTTTAAGCACTGAAGTTTGAAGTTTGGTGCCGTTCCACGGGTGTGCGCAATTTTCAAAGCGTGACATGTTAGGTATCTATTTACTTGGCGTAACATCATCTTTCACATTATACTAAAAAAAATCGGGTTATCTTTAGTGGTTTTCTTTTTTATATTCATTTCCCCCCAAAAAAACGCGTTTGAAAAATTGCTGCGCAAATCCTGTGTAACATACAAAATGTTGCAACAACCACCATTTTATTCACTAGGGTGTCTGCTAAAACAATCTATATAATGTTTGGGGGTTCTGAGTTATTTTCTAGCAAAAAAATTATAATTATTACATGTAGGAGAGAAGTGTCAGAATTAGCCTGGGTGGCAAGGGGTGAATTACCATAAGTAATATATAAATAATTATTATATATTGTTTTTAAGGTAATTTTCGAACACTGTACTCAAGCAGAGGGCTTAATGGACAAATTACTGAAGTTTGAAGTTATAACTTCAAACCAGTAATTTCACAGTAAATAGATAAAAATGTATTAATTATTATCTTGTACATTTAAACATATAGCCTAATATTTGATTTAGCTTGATTATAACAGTACCTTTTCAACAGCAGCAGATTCTCATTCTCCCACTTAAATGTGTGAGAAAAACATGGGATTATGAGTAAATCTTATACACATAAACACGGTTTATTTCCTTCTAGTTAAGGAGGGCTGGGCTGGAAGGGAGCATTTGTCTATTAGACTTATTCCCCTTCTATGACAATGCAGTGAGAGGCGTGCCTCCACTGCAGCATTTTTTTGGGCAGCTGAGGCTAATGGTACTTTACTATTGGTCCAAGTCTCCAAGCTGTCCTTTGAGCTCCGTGTCTTTGACAAGAAGTGAGGAGAGGCACTGTGAGCTCATCCTCTGTCTGCTGCAGAGTATGCCAGCTTGTACTGCCAACTCGCCACTGAGTATGTAGCTTCTGACAGGCTGTGCAAAGAGCCCTGTATCTCTGAAACCATAGGTCGTAGGAGCCGTGGTGGGGTAGGACTTAGGCTACCTACCACCCAAATTTGGGGTCTCTGTGACCTCAGGTCGTTGAACTACGACCCTCGAAGCTCGATTATTTTTATTTATTTTTTAATATTCATGGCAGGTGAGACTCTGCCTCACCTGACTGCACGTCCCTGCTGTATGTCAAACTGCAGCTGATTTCACCAAGTCACTAAATAACCAACATGACTCCATCTTTCTGGAGCGTGCTGAGGTAGAGCAATTACAACAACTGCCTTCTTCTTTTCTGTGTAGATATCCTGTAACACTTCATGAGACAAATATCTCAAATTGTTCTAGTCTTCATTCATTTGTGCAGAATCCATTATTGAGCCAGAACCCTTTTTGGTAAAGGCTTGGACAGTAGAGACTTGCCTGTAAAAGGCATCTTGCATGCATGCCTTTCCAAGGAAGACGTCGGTTTGGTGAGGCACTTGAGCAATTCTTAAAAGAGCTCACGGGTGGGGAAATTTTGCTTCCTCAGAGGAAGGGTCAAACCCTCCCTTCCTCAGGAGCTCCTAGCAACTCTAAACGCAGAGCACCTACCCATTCTACCCAGACTTCCACTTCAAAACCTAAGTTCTAACCTTCATTCTGACACAAGGCTTGCCCACGAAGACCACCAGGCCCTTTCCAAAACCCTCTTTACAATGAATGGGCAGACCTGTGGGTTTGATCGTTGGTTTCAAAAAGGTACCAGACAAAGTTCAAAACTCTACCGCCTCAACGCTTTCTTCTTTCAAATCACCCAAAACTGTCCAACTGCAGTCACATTTGCTAAAGTCCTTGAACCACCTCTTGTCCCAAGGAGTCATTATACCAATACAGCCACAAGACAGGTTTAAGGGATTCTACTCAAACCTGCTCATTCCACCAAAGCTTAAACAGTGGGATCCTTTCTATCCTGGACTTAAAATCTCTCAACAAATTCCTTTACATTCCTAAATTTCATATGGAATTCACAAGGTCAGCAATTGCTCTCTGAGACAAGGTATCACATGGCGTTCATGGACATCCAAAATGCCTATCTGTATGTTCCCATTTACCCACCTCATCAGCAATTTCTACACTTTGTGGTAGACGACCACTTCCAGGTTGTCGCGTTGCATTTTGGCCTCTCCTCTGCTCCCAATGTATTCACAGGGATCTTAGCACCTTTGCCTTCCCTTCTCAGAACCCAGGGCTTCCAGGTGGCAGGTTATCTAGATGACCTTAGCCTGAAGGATTCATCTCCTTAAAGTGGTTGTAAACCCAGAAAAACCTGCAAGACAAAGGCATAATGAGCTAGTATGACTAGCATACTAGCTCATTATGAGTTACTTACCTTAGATCGAAGCCCCCAAAGTGACCCTTGTTCCTCTCTTCTGCCGCCGCCGCCATGATACCCGGAGTGACTTCCGTGTATCGCCGCTCCGGCACTGTGACTGGCCGGAGCGGCGATGACGTCACTCCAGTGCACGCGCGCGGAACCGGCACGACCCCCGTGCATGCGCGTGTTTCCGGCAATTTCCCATTCAAGACCCGGCGCGCTCAGTGTGCCTGCACCGTTGTTTACGGCGTGAATGCGCTGTAGACATCAGTGCCCAGTTTTCTGCAAATATCTCCTTAACCATGTAGGTTAAGGAGATATTGCAAGCACCTACAGGAAAGCCTTAATGTAGGCTTACCTGTAGGTGCAAATAGTATTAGAGGGTTTACAACCACTTTAACTCTCAGTAAATGTCCAAAAGACAGTTCCGCTACTTTTCGATCAACTCAACGAAAAAATATACTCAGAATACTTGGCTTTGATCCAGGATACATCCCAGACAAAGGTCTTTCTTCCAGAAAACAAAGTCCCTTCTTTAAGAGCACAGTGCCTTCTCAGAGGCAGTACGCTTCACCCAATTCCATTCACGAAATGCAATGATACTTAAATGATAAGTATCACTTACATACTTACATTTGCTAAGTACAGTATATAAAAATAAACAATGACTTGTCTACATGTAGACAAAATGTATAAGGCTAATGTTAGTTTTACCTTCTTTCCAGTTTTCTGAGTGTTTTAATTCCCTGCCTCAGAAGTGCTTACATTTTATAGAGGGCATTTAAAAAAATGTAAATGACAGCCGTTTAGGATTCATGTTCTTTAGGTTCTTCTTATATATGCATAGTGTTTCTTGTTGCTGAGTGCTGCATTTTCTGCTAACATTTTCATGTGGATTAAATCTAATGCACACGGAAATATGCAGCTTTCCTGCATCCGAACGCAAATGAGTACTTAAGACATAAAACTATTCTTAAGTTTAAGTATAGAAATCTAAATCCACTAAAGGCATAGAATTAGGATTTAAGGATATAAAATTATACCAAAAAGAAATCACAGGGAAAAAGCAAAGGCAATAGTGCTAAACATTAGAGTTCTTTTATTAGCAGGATTGTCTTGACTTTCTGTGTGAGATTGTGAGGTAGATGAATAAACTTTAAAGCCTAATTGAAGTCACAGAAATACACTGCTCAAAAGAATGTAAGAAACACTTTGAAAACACATCAGATCTCGATGGGGTAAAATATCTTACTGGATATCTATACTGATATGGACTGGGTAATGTGTTAGGAATGAAAGGATGCCGCATCGTTTGATAGAAATGAAAATTATCAACCTACAGAGGGCTGAATTCAAAGACACCCCGAAAATCAAAGTGAAAAAATTATGCAGCATGCTAGTCCATTTTGCTTAAGTTTCTTGCAGCAACTCAAAGGGGTACTGGGTAGTTTATATGGCCCCCACGTGCTTGTTTGCATGCCTGACAACCTCGGGCCTGCTCCTAATGAGACAACAGATGATGTCCTAGGGTATTTCCTGTCTCCTGGAAACTCCTCCATGCGCTTGAGACTGTGCTGAGAGACACAGCAAATCATCTTGAAATGGCATGCATTGATGTGCCATCCTGGAGGAGTTGGCCTGCCTGTGCGACCTCTATAGGGTCCAGGTATCGCCCCATGCTACCAGTAGTGACACTGACCCTAGCCAAATGCAAAACTAGTGAAAAACAGTCAGAAAAGATGAGTAGGGAAAAAAATGTCAGTGGCCTCCAGCTGTAAAACCATTCCTGTTTTGGAGGTTGTCTCATTGTTTCCCATGTAGTGCACCTGTTGTTAATTTAGTTTTTAGCGACACATAGCGTTTTGCTTTTAGGCCAAAAAAAAAAATTTTGGTCTCATCTGACCAGATAGACCTTCTTCCACAATTTTTAGTTGGAAATGAAAACATGGACTTTATAGGCACCAATAGTAAAAGCAATACGTTTTTATTAGTAACTATTCACATATAATTATATAAAAATACATAAAAACATTACTGCAGTATCCTACAGTTTGGCATTGCCATCTCCAACTCTAGCTACTGACAGAGGATTCTGACAACCCTGTTCAGCAGGGCTGGGATAAATTGTATATAGTTCAAATCGTAGCTTCTAAGAGGAAATAGATGTAGGTAAAAACCTAGTGGCAAACTTTCACCACCCAGTGCTGGGACAAGGTTATGTAGAGCCCAGGGCGAACATGCCAAATTGCTCCCCCCAAAATGTATGTTTCAGCAAAAATCCCCTCCCCCAAAAATTGCATGCTAATCTGCATGCTTAGCGCAAATCCTCTCATTACACACATGCTCCCGGCACAATCCCCCCCCACCAAAAAAAAATTCCCTCCCCCTTGATCCTCTACCCCTCTAATTTCCCCTCTGAGCACAAATCCCCCTCCACCCCCACTCCAAATCCTCCCTCCCAGCACAAATTTCCTTCCCCATCCTAGCTCAAATTCCCCATCCCTCAAGTTTCCCTCCCTAGCACAAATGCCCCCCCCCCCCAATCATCCCTACTAGCACAAATTGCCCTCCCCAAAAAACATTTTACCTCTTAGAACAAATCCCCTCCCCCACCCCACCATATTCCCTATTTAGCACAAATCTCCAAATCCCCCATCCTAGCACAAATCTTCTTCCCCCATCCCTCCTCTCAACACAAATCCCCCCCAACCCCCAGTTTCCCACTCCTAGCACACCTCCCAAAATTCCTCCTCCTAGAACAATTCTTACCTCCTGCTGCCCCCTCCCAACAGAAATCCCCTCCCCCCAATCTCCTTGTAGTGCCCCAGAACCTCACATGATACCACAGCGCCCAGGGCAGCTTCACCTCCTGCCTACCCCTTGTCCTGACTCTGTCCCCACCATGCTCCTGCAGCTGGGTTCAGCTTTGTTTTGACACATTTAAGTTACAGGGTGTTTAACTGGGAGTTTGTTTATTGGATCTGTCTTGGCATAGAGTTTGGTCAATCCTTGGTGATTAATAACTTTGGTAAAGATGTCTGGTTCTTGACTGACTAATCTTGTATCAATTAATACTATTGTACTTTATTTTACAATCCAATACCACCAATTAAGATGCATAGTCGAGTTGATGATCCTGTTGACAGTCACTAAACAAATCCCCCTTGTTTTTACCTAAACGCATTTGCTCTGAGAAGCTACGATTTGCACTATATTCAATGACATTGGTGATAGAATAATGTAATTAAGCTCCTGAAGAAGCATATATTGCGAAACATGTGGAGCTTACCTAATATTACAACAATTTATCCCAGCCGTGCTGAACATGATCAGGGTCGTCAGAATCCACGACCCTGTGTCAGTAGCTAGAGTTAGAGATGTCAATGCCAAACTGTAGGATGCTGCAGTAATGTTTTTATGTATTTTTAATTTTTATATCATTATATGTGAATTGTTACTAATAAAAGCTTTTTGCTTTTACTATTGGTGCCTATAAGGTCCATGTTTTTGTTCCAAATATATACTGTTGATATTAGGATGTGGCATCTGGTACTATACATATATACACCCGCAGTGCCATACTGCGTTGGTGTATTTGCTTAAATATTCACCTTCTTTTCACATGTTTAGTTTCCCCCTCCATAGGGCTTCTCGCAAATGGCAAACTGGACTTTTGGCCAGATTTGTGGAGTTGTTCTGTGGACAGACTCTCCCACCTGAGCTGTGGATCTCTGCAGCTCCTCCAGCGTTACCATGGGCCTCTTGGCTGCTTCTCTGATTAATGCTCTCCTTGCCCGGCCTGTTCCGTTTAGGTGGACGGCCATGTCTTCGTAGGTTTGCAGTTGTGCCATACTCCATTTTCGGATGATGGGTTGAACAGTGCTCCGTGAGATGTTCAAAGCTTGGGATATTTTTTCATAATCTAACCCTGCTTTGACCTTCTCCACAACTTTATCCCCAACCTGTCAGGTGTGTTCCTTGGCCTCCATGATGCTGTTTGTTCACTAAGGTTCACTAACAAACCTCTGAGGGCTTCACAGAACAGCTGTATGAATACTGAGATTAAATTACATGCAGATATACTCCATTTACTAATCGGGTGTCTTCTGAAGGCAATCGGTTCCACTAGGTTTTAGTTAGGGGTATTAGGGTAAAGGGAGCTGAATACAAATGCACGCCACACTTTTCACATATTTATTTGTAAAAACATTTTGAAAATCATTTATCATTTTCCTTCCACTTCACAATTATGTGCCACTTTGTGTTGGTCTATCACATAAAATCCCAATAAAATAAATTTACGTTTTTAGGTTGTTGCATGACAAAATGTGGAAAATTTCAAGGGGTATGAATACTTTTTTAAGGCACTGTAATTAAACAGTTTATAGACACCAGCGTTTGACTCAGAGCTGTCAATGTAATATTCATGGTCAGACACACCCCCTTCCTTGCATTTCAATACTGTATGAGGACACCTGTGCAGTCCAACGTATTTAGTAAGAGGCATGGTGGGTTTTTTGAAGTTGTAATTATTTGTCATAATTTTTAGTAAAATTATGAAATTAAAAAAATAAAAATTTTCAATTTTTTTTTTCTTATTCAAGTATTTTATTGAAAGCAGCAATAGTTTCAGTACAAAGGTACAAGTGAAAGTGCAATTTTTTTTTATGTACTGTCACCAGTGCAGTACAGCGTCATCATATAACTGGTGTGGCAATGATCAGGGACACCGCCTGGTGAAAGTACGGAAAAAAAAATTATAATTTTTTTTTTAATGTATTTTTAATTTTTTTTACCACTTGCCGACGATATATGTCGGCAGAATGGCACGGCTGGGCATATTAACGTATATATACATCTCCTTTAAGGCGCGGCATTGTGGGCGCGCTGCAAGCTCCGTGAGTGTGACTGCAGGTCCCGCGGCCTCGATGTCCGCCGGGAGTCCCGCGATCGTCTCACGGAGAGGAAGAACAGGGAAATGCTGATGTAAACAAGCATTTCCCCATTCTGCCTAGTGACAGGACACAGATCACTGCTTCCTGTAATCGGGAGCGGTGATTAGTGTCGTGTCACACGTAGCCCAGCCCCCACACAGTTAGAACACATCCCTAGGACACACTTAACCCCTTCAGCGCCCCCTACTGGTTAACCCCTTTACTACCAGTCACATTTACACAGTAATCGGTGCATTTTTATAGCACTGATCACTGTATAAATGTGAATGGTCCCAAAATAGTGCCAAAAGTGTCCGATGTGTCCGCCATAATGTCACAGTCATGATAAAAATCGCTGATTGCCGCCATTACTAGTAAAAAAAAATATTAATAAAAATGTCATTAAAACCATCCCCTATTTTGTTGACGCTATAACTTTTGCGCATACCAATCGATAAACGCTTATTGCGTTTTTTTTTTACCAAATATATGTAGAAGAATACGTATCAGTCTAAACTGAGGAAAAAACATTTTTTTTATATATTTTTGGGGGATATTTATTATAACAAAAAGTAAAAAATATAGCTTTTTTTTTCAAAATTGTCACTCTATTTTTGTTTATAGCGCAAAAAATAAAAACCGCAGAGGTGATCAAATACCACCAAAGGAAAGATTATAAAAAATTGTAGCGCTTGAATGTCCTAATCAGAAGGGTTCAAAACCAAGCTGAAATGTGCAAAAGGGTATAGACCCCAAAGTATGTGAACGGTCACTATGACAGTGAAAACAATAACAAAATAATTGTGCAAACATAAATTCTACACATGGCCAATATAATCAACTTTGAAGTCCATGTATATTGCAAAATGTGAAGTCCACTGTGTATCCACACAAAACATGTGAAGAAGAGAAACACCAACAACTCCAAAATATTGTAAAAACTTCTGAATGGTGAACGAAAACTGTTTTGTAAGTTGTGCTGACCCACCACCAATAGGAGTGCAGGCTTACCGGATGTTTTGAACTCAGGGGAACATACGCTTCCGTGAGTCAAATAAGGCTTATGTTGTCAACTGACAAAATGGAGACTAAGAAATCCTCGTGGGCAAACCATGTGGCGTCCAGACATCCGTGAGGACCCGATCCACGCAAATAAACGGAAGGGATGGTCCAATGGTGAATGATGACAAACTCACGCCAATATTGCAATGAATTTATAGGGGAATAAGAGAAGAAGAAGGCCACATTGCGTGATTCCATATAAAATTTATTAAAGCTGTTAAATTTACATTTAGCAGAGGTTTCAAGCGCTTAGATAAAAATGTGGCGGCAGTGGAGTCTAAGCGCACATTATTATCTAAGCGTTATTATCTAATCTCAATCTGACACCTCGCAACACCGATCTAGGTAAAGAGTCTCAGACGGAGTCCAATCACGGCTGATCACGATGTAAACAGGAAAAGCTGGTGATAGGCATTTCCTCACTCGCGTCTGTCAGACGCGAGTAGAGGAGAGCCGATCGGCTGCTCCTCTGACAGGGGGGGTTTGTGCTGATCGATTATCAGCGCAGCCCCCCTGAGGATGCCAACACTGGACCACCAGGGATGCCACCAGACCACCAGGGAATGCCCACCATAAGGTATGCCACCCTAGACCACCAGGGATGCCAATTAGAAATGCCTAATGGATGCCAATCAGTGCCCACAATGGATGCCAATCAGTGCCCACAATGGGCACCACTGATTGGCAGGCATTATTGTTTGGCACTGATTGGCATCCATTAGTACAACACATTACAGTGCCACCTATCAGTGCCCATCCATGCCACCTATCAGTGCCCATCCATGCCGCCTATCAGTGCCCATCCATGTCGCCTATCCTTACCGCCTATTCGTGCCCATCCATGCTGCCTATCTGTGCCCATCCATGCTGCCTATCTGTGCCCATCCATGCTGCCTATCTGTGCCCATCCGTGCTGCCTATCTGTGCCCATCCGTGCCGCCTACCGGTGCCCATCCGTGTCGCCTATCAGTGCCCATCCATGCCGCCTATCGGTGCCCATCCGTGCCGCCTATCGGTGCCCATCAGTGCCACCTCATCGGTGCCCATCAGTGCAGCCCCATCAGTGAAGGAGAAAACTTACTTATTTACAAAGTTTTGTAACTGAAACAAAAAAAACTTTTTTTTTCAAAATTTTCCCTCTTTTTTTTTTATTTTTTTAGCAGAAAATAAAAATCGCAGAGGTGATCAAATACCACCAAAAGAAAGCTCTATTTGTGGGAACAAAATGATAAAAATTTAGTTTGGGTACAGTGTAGCATGACCGCGCAATTGTCATTCAAAGTGCAACACCGCTGAAAGCTGAAAATTGGTCTGGGCAGGAAGGTGTATGGAAGTGGTTAGGTCTCGAGTTATATGAAGAGAGATAAGGTTTTGAGGCATCCTACATTCACTGAAGATCTGTGGTTAGTTCTCCCAAGATGTTTTCGAACAACCTTCAAACCTGTGTGCAAGTGTATCTAGAAGAATTGATTCCCTCTTGAAGGCAAAGGGGGGTTACACCAAATTTTGATTTGATCCGTATTTCTCTTCTGTTTTCGTCATTTATTGATCTCTTCTGTTTTTTTTTTTTTTTGTTTATTGATAAAAAAAAAAAAAAAAAACTACAGTGGGACCTTGGATTACAACCATAATCCAATCCAGGAGAATGCTTGTAATCCAAAGCACTCGCATATCAAAGCGAGTTTCCCCATAGAAGTAATTGGAAACGAAGATAATTCGTTACACATTGACTTCTATTGTATGCAATACCGCGGGGGGGCGCCGGAGAGACTCAGAAATATTTGGAGACCGCTCGGATGCACTCGGTAACCCTCGGAAAGGTTCGTAAACACTCGGGAACTGAGTATTTCCAAACAGCTCCGAGTGTCACCAGAGCCCCCGCATCTCTGGCCAAATGCGGTACTGCACACCGCAGAGGCTTGAATACTGCTTATTTTGCGAAAGACAAAACTCGCAAACCGAGTCAGGATTTTTAAAAGATAATAGCTCGTATTGCGAAAAAAAAAAGCTTGTTAAGCACGTTACTCGCAATCCGAGGTTCCACTGTATTAACATTTCTATTTCTGAAAGTATTCTTGGGCCCCTTTCACACGGGGCAGATCCGGATGCAAAATAGGTCCACCATCCATCTAGTTTTGGCAGGGGGGATCAGATCGGATAGAAGTGGGTGTCAGCGGACATCTGTCGCTCCATAGGGGTGAATGAATGGTCCGCCTGAAAAAACACTGACAGGTGGACCTGACAGGACAGCCCATGTGAAATGGGCCTAAATTCAAATTTTTTGCCTAAACTTTTGCACAGTAGTGTATGTATCACTACTGATATTTTTGCTTTGAACAATACATTTTTGTAAAATAATGCTTTTAATTTTTAATAGAACAGCAGCTTAGATTCCCTCATTATAGACACACTCATACAAAGGCATGTTTAATGATCTTCCCTTGTCTGTAGTTTTTTACTTCTCCTTCCAAGCTTGTCATTCAAACTTGAAAAGGGATCCACCTTCCCTGATTTATTCTGCGGGTAATTGGCAAATAGTGAATGACACAGAATGTACATGTATGCAAATTACCATATGAAACCACCTGGTTAGTCTAGAGACATTGGAATTGTTTGCATGTCTGGTGTAAACCATATCCAATCCTGTGTCACACGGCTGTTTAGCTGCAGGCACTTTTATTGCTTAATGCATTCAAATGCAGGTGCTTTGTGGGTAGAATTTTAAGCTTTCTTTGAGAATTAATAGGATTTTCTCAAACGTTTTCCTTAGTAAGCTCTGCAATGAAGTTATGCCAAGGACTACATTGTATGGGAAAGACAATTTGTTGAAGCGTGATAGCAGATTTTAAACTTAGGCTAATTAGGACAGGGGCAATGTGGGAAATCAAATACAGGCAAAAAAACAAACTATTTGAATGTGCTATGAGCAAAGTAGGAGGGACAGTTATGAGTTTGCCTGTTTTTCAGTGTATGAGTTTAGCTATTCATTCTCTTAAAGCGGAACACAAGCAATCGCATAACTACACAGTTAACACATATACAGTGGGGGAAAAAAGTATTTGATCCCCTGTTGATTTTGTACCTTTGCCAAATGTCTTTCATTTTTAATGGTAGGTTTATTTTTCCAGTGAGAGGTAGAACAACAACAATTTTCAGAAAAACTCATTTCAAAAAAGTTATAAAATTGATTTGCATTTTAACCACTTGCCACCCAGGCCAATTATGACACTTCATAATTTTTTTTGAACACTGTTTACATATGTGGGCGCGACCTACGCATGTGTTCGCTTCTGCGAGCGAGCACACAGCGACGAAGGCGCTTTAATTTATTTTTTTGTTAATTTTACTTTTATTTTTCTATTTTAACACTTTCTTTTTTTTTTTGATCACTTTTATTCCTATTACAAGGAATGTAAACATCCCTTGTAATAGAAATAGAGCATGACAGGTCCTCTTTACAGTGAGATATGGGGTTTATAAATCCCCACATCTCACCTCTAGGCTGGGAAGCCTGGGGAAAAAAAAAAACGATCTTGGCTTCCCAGCCGAGAGGGTCGGCATATTTTTGAATGCAGGGCGTGACACCATAGCATCATAGCATCGCGCCCAGCCCCTGAAAGGTCATAGAGACTTCCTGGGACGATCTGGCCTGCCAGATTCTCTATGGTCAACTTCCACCGCTGGACTATTCCTTTTCCAGTAGAAGCACCGGAGGGCGACGGAATGGGGGCGTCCCCTCCTGCTGCCTGTAAGAACGAACATCGGCTATGATTGTTCATAAGGTGCAGGGAATCGCTGGCTGTAAAAGAAGATATCTGAATGATGCCCGTAACTGCAGGCATCATTCAGATATCACCGCTCAAAGTCTGCAATGTCATATGATGGCGTGCGAGAGGTAAGTGATTAATGAGTGAAATAAGTATTTTATCCCCTATCAATCAGCACATTTCTGGCTCCTGCATAATCATTAGGTATCTTGATCTTGGCATCTATTTATTGGCATGTGGTGGATGGGGTTGTTGGACCAGTAGGAGTATAATTTTTTTTTTTTTGTGAGTCCTTTGTTGAAAGTTAGGCCTAAAATATTTTAAATTCCTAAACTCTCTCCACTCATAGGGACAGGCGTAACTTGAACAAGGGTTGCGTGTTATGAACTGTTGTGCATAGAGGTTGCACTGGACCACAATGGAAGATAATAGGTCTTGGGTAAAAATGTAATTAAAAAAACTCTCTGTGTCACCTGACTGTTTGCTGCTCCTGAATTAGGGGGAAGCCACAGAGGGTTTTCAAGGGAATAGGAAGGCTGGTATGGGTCCTAACCCTTTGGGGCTGAGATTACACCCCAATAGTGCTTGGCCTTTGTTGCAGTGGTACTTAATTTCTCATGGATGGCACTGCGCTACTGGTGGATGGCACTGAGCTCCTGGTTGATGCCACTGCGCTACTTGCCATAATGCCTTTGTCTCATGGGCAAACTTTCCTCTTACTCTGATTCTGTAGCAGGTCCACTGCTTAAAACGCGTTCCAAACCAGAAGCAGGTTCAGACTCAGAGAGCTCCCCGCTGCTCCTGTCGGTCAAGCTAAGAAGTTGGTATGCCTCTTCGGTGGAAATTTTGTTTTTCACCATACTGTGGGCTGTGATGACAAACTGCTGTGGTAGGGACTCTGGAACACATGTGGCTGCACTGATGGGTGCTGATGAGGCTGGTCTAATGAGGCTGCACTGCTGGGTGCTGAAGCGGCTGCACTGCTGGGTTCTGATGAGGGTGCACTGATGGGTGCTGATGTACACTAATGCACTGCACTGATGGGCGCTGATGAGGATCCACTGATAGGGTGGCACTGATGAGCACTTATGGTCACTGATGTGCACTATTGGGCACTGTAGTGGCACCGACAAGCACTGTAGTGGCACTGATGGGCACTGTAGTAGCGCAGATGAGCTCTGATGGCACTGTAGTGACACTGATGTGCACTGTAGGGCACAAATGAGCACTGTAGTGGCACTGATGAGGATCCACTGATAAGGTGGCACTGATGAGCACTCACTTATGGACACTGATGTGCACTTTTTGGCGCTGTAGCGGCACTGATGAGCGCTATAGTGGCACTGATGAGCGATGTAGTGGCACTGATGAGCAATGTAGTGGCACTGATGAGCGATGTAGTGGCACTGATGAGCGATGTAGTGGCACTGATGAGCAATGTAGTGGCACTGATGAGCAATGTAGTGGCACTGATGAGCAATGTAGTGGTACTGATGAGCAATGTAGTGGCACTGATGGACACTGTAGTGACGCAGATGGGCACTGATGGCACAGATGAGCACTGTATTAGTACTCATGTGGCACTGGGCACTGTAGTGGCACTGTAGGGCACAGATGAGTAATGTATTTTCACTGATGGGCACTGTAGTGGCATTGATGGCACAGATGAGCACTGTATTAGCACTCATGTGGCACTGGGCACTGTAGGGCACAGATGAGTAATGTATTTTCCCTGATGGGCACTGTAGTGGCATTGATGGCACAGATGAGCACTGTATTAGCACTCATGTGGCACTGGGCACTGTAGGGCACAGATGAGTAATGTATTTTCACTGATGGGCACTGTAGTGGCACTGATGGCACAGATGAGCACTGTAGTGGCACTGCTGGGTACTGTTGGACACTGCAAAAATCAATCACAGGAGAGAAGAGAGCTGGACCCCTGCATGACCCTGGCTTGTTTACATTGTGATTGTTCCCTCATTGAAGGGAGCGATCACATAGCAAAGGCCCTTTACCATGATGCGCCGGGTCCTGTGAACCCTGCAAGCACGGACACTTCTGTGGCGTGTGGGAAGCGTGAGTTTGTGAGGACGTCCCTGGATGCCCTCCCAGAACTAGCCGACCGCGCTGTAGCCGTCTTTTGGCTATGGCCCGGTCGGCAAGTGGTTAATAAATGTGGGCTACCAGGCCCTTAACTAGAACGCCTGTCTGACTTTGACTCACTGCACAAAAATGCATCTATCACTAGAGCTAAACACCCCCAATATCACTATTTATATATATATATATATATATATATATATATATATTGTGTGTGTGTGTGTGTGTGTGTGTGTGTGTGTATATATATATATATATATATACACACACACACACACACAAATGTTGTTGCTTTTCATTTCTATTTTAAACTGAATGGGTTGTTTTACAAGGTGAGGGTTCACATATACTTTAATTGTGGCAACGAGGATCATTAAAAGAAAACCGATTCTTCACTATTTATACACCGGATGACATCTCGAGGTTGATGAGTTTATTAAGCGCACTCATTTGTCCCTGAGGACTTCATTATGATCACATTGCATCTGCTTCTGGTAATTTGCAGTATTGTTATGGACAATGTTATAAAATGATTCTATTTTGTTATTCATTAATACATCTAGCTTAGTAATGAGAAGTTCTTGAACTTTACATACTGAAAATAATTGAGGTAGCACATGCAAGACCTTTGAAAGAAAGTAAAAATTGTGCTTATAACTTCTTTGCTCAAGAAGTTTTTTTTTTTGTCAATGTGGAGTTTGTGGGAATTTTTTATTATTTTATTACTCTGGAGCTGCCGAAATAATGCCCACATTTGGTTAATTATTGAGATGTTGACCTTTTGCAGTTCGTGTTTTTTGTGTTAGGTTGCTATACTAAAATGTTTGTGAAGCGGTATTGTAAAATAGCTCAGTACATCACATGTGGTTATTTTTTTTAATTGTTTGTATAACTAAGACCAATTGTAAGATTTAATAGGCAGAACCTTATAACTTTCTTCTTTTTTTTTTTTTGCTGTGGATTAAATTATGTTAACTCAAGTATGTTGCCATAAGTGATGTAGTGATGATATTAAATAGAGCTTCACAGAATGCATATAACCCATATGATTTTTGCAGTGAAAACTAATCGTATTCCTGTCTTATGTTTCTAGTTGCCTGATAATGTCACATATTGAACCTCAGGACACCCAGGTGAAAGATGATGATGAACCCCCTACTGAACAAGATAAGAGAAAGAGAATAGTAAGTGGTAGAACATGACATGGAGACTCCACGTCATAATATCCCTAATAACTGCAGATCTATTGCTGAACTTCAGTCAGTGCAAGGAAAGCCACTTATTTATTTTTTAGATTTAGAGATACCATAACAATTGTATTACTCAGAACCCCCACAGGAGCCCCCAGGTGCAAACTGTGCATGGGAGTCAACTCAAAAACTGGGACAATCACTAATCCTCATACAAAAATACTTAAGAGAATCACAGTTTTGATTATGACAAATTTCTTTCATTAACCAGATTTCTCTGATGTTTTAGGTGAACCTAAATTCATGCATTCCATTATCAATTACATCAGTATTGCCAAATTTCAACTTTACTCAGCAGACCAAGTTTTCAAGAAAAAGTGACAATAAGGGCTCATTCACACATGTGGTTGCAGGGCAGTAAAACGCTGCTGTTGTGCCGTGCTTTTACCCCAATCACTACCCCTTGAGCTGCAGGGGGGGGGGGGAGTGTACACAAGCTGCAGCCACAATGCTTATACTACATGTCACTTTTGAGGCGATTGTATCATGCTAGGGCAGGGATTTAAGGGCTAAAGCAGGTAGTATGAGGGGTTTCCAACAACACCTCTCTGTCTGTCAAATGCTCTCTGAAGAGTGATTTGAACATGAATCGCTCTTCAGAGAGCACTGCACATGTAAACAATCCCATGGAGGATTAGAAGAAACCATTTAACACTGTCAGGGTGCCTACAAAATTCAAATTTGTATTAATGTGGTTAGGGCTGTTATACCAAAAGGAAAATAAAACATTCTCTAACTCAGGGGTCTTCAAACTACGGCCCTCCAGGTGTTCAGGAACTACAATTCCCATCATGCCTAGTCATGTCTGTGAATGTCAGAGTTTTACAATGCCTCATGGGATTTGTAGTTCCGCAACAGCTGGAGGGCCGTAGTTTGAGGATCCCTGCTCTAACTGCTTAAAAAGTATTAGGTGGAGCTATACTTTAATTTGTCAGTCACTTATTTAACCACTTGTCCGCCAGAAGATTTACCCCCTTACATGACCAGACCGTTTTTTGCGATATGGCACTCTGTTAATTTAACTGACAATTGCGCTGTCGTGCGACGCTGTAGCCAAATAAAATTTATGTGCTTTTTTCCCCACAAATAGAGCTTTCTTTTCGTGGTATTTGATCACCTCTGCGGTTTTATTTTTTGTGCTGTAAACAAAAAAAGACCGACAATTTTGAAAAAAAGCGGGCCAGCTGAGTGCGCCCACACCCAGACCCAGAAGTGCAAGATCACATTCTAGGTTTGTGACCCTGCGCAGCAGAGCAGCCTTGCCGCCGTATATATACAGTATACAGTCAGCAAACGGTTAGAGTCAATCTGCCCTCTGCAGATAATGCCGCTGTTCAAAGGTGGCTACATTGCTCCTCTATAGGTAGTGGAGGAGTGAGCCTAACCACCCTAAGATAGGAGATGTATTATGTATGTGGCTGGATCAACGGGTCAAAATAAAGTAAAAATAAATGTAAAATATAAATTAATCGAAACCAGATACCACATCTAAGGTTTGGTAAGCTACGATATATAAAATATTTTTCCAGTTTCTTCACAAATTTTGCTTTTAGAATGTTGCACATGTTTTCTAAGATATTTTGGGTATGTGTTCTGTGAAACGCCAATCTTGCTATGTCCTGCTAGAAAGATTTCTCTTTTCTTCCTGTTCTGGTGACCTGAAATGTCAGAGTGGCTGGAAATGGAAGGAAATAGTTAATTACCTTTTCAGTCTTCCCCAACTCTTTTATTTTTACCTTTTAGGCCTCGTACACACGACCGATTTTCTCGGCAAGAACCAGCAAGAAACTTGCTGGCAGAGAGGTCTTGCCGAGTAAATCGGTCGTGTGTACGCGGCTATCGGGTTTCTCGTCGAGAAAACCGACAAGAAACCTCGACGAGAAAATAGAGAACCTGCTCTCTATTTTCTCGTCGAGATTCTCCTCGGCATGTTTCTCGACGAGAAAAGTGAGTGTGTGTACACTTACCTGTCCTCCCGGAAGCCCGCGCATGTTCAAAATGAATTCGACGCATGCGCGGTAGCTTCCTAGGCATACGTAGGGTATACCAAGATGGCGGCGACGGCATCGAATGTGATGAGCGCATGCTCGTCGTAGTCGATGACGTCACCGCGTACGCTCCATTCAAAGAACCGCGGGTTCTTTGAAACGAGCGTGTGTACACTCGGCCGGGACAAGTTTCTTGTCCAAGAATCTCGTCGAAAAAAACGACATGTTTTTTTCAACGAGAATCTCGGCCGTGTGTACGAGGCCTGAGAGTGAATTTCTCTTACTTCCTGTCCATGTAACAAAGTCATAGCTAGCCAGCATGTAAGGTAAAATCTTCTGAACAGGGCTACAGACAGCAGAAACAAAACACAAATGTATTGGCTGTTCTCTGCTCTATCCAAAATAAAAAGAAAATTTTGGGGCTATCGATACAATTAACTCATTAAATGATCCAAAAAAGTATGTTTTGTTGAGAAAGGAGATGAATGAACTTGATAAAATGGGAAGATCTTGTGACATTTGTGAAATAATAATGTATAATCGTTTTATCACGAGCAGCCTATCAGTGGAGTTTACAGCTCATATCTAACGGACTAGAAATCTTATTGGTTGCCCACCACATTTTTTTATATCAGTGATGCTTGCTGTCTGATGCATTACAATGATGAATAATGTTTGGTTTAATGTCTGCATCTATGCCTGCACAGTTATCCCAGGATCTGTAGCTGTCAGCCTTTGCTCATTCATCAGTCATCGTATCTTGTCATGTTAATTCAGAGGTTTAACTGCTTAAACATCTTTTGATTTGTTTGTTCCCTCTTCTGAAAGAGCCACAAGCCCCCTAGAGCAAGTCATTTTGAAAGCAAGCAACGATGAATATTGCGTCTCCGCTAGCATCTTTTCCCTGCATACTTATTTTCTGACGTCAGTCACCATCTTCAGCCAACTAGCAGCACGCAGGGCCTTACAGTTTCCGCAATCAAGAATCCAACTGTATAACGAAAGCTCTGCAATTACACATTTTGAAGTTTAATTGATACTTTTTGACTTCATCTTCTCCATGATAATTAGAACAGTTTACAGAAAGCTGATTTAAGATTTTTTAGATAGGACGCTGCTGAGAGGCACATACTGCACATGGCAATTGTGCATTCTTGCTGTTTGTGGGATGCACTTGTCATTCGTGTGTAGGCAGACGTTAAACCTGTTAGCTAACCATTTAATTAACACAAATGTGGAAATGGATGGCTTTTAATGACTTTGATGTTTTATATTTGCAAAGTGTTGAGAGAGAACAAAAAATGCCATTTAGGCCTCGTACACACGGCCGAGATTCTCGTCGAAAAAAACATGTCGTTTTTTTCGACGAGATTCTTGGACAAGAAAATTGTCCCGGCCGAGTGTACACACGCTCGATTCAAAGAACCCGCGGTTCTTTGAATGGAGCGTACGCGGTGACGTCATCGACTACGACGAGCATGAGCTCGTCACATTCTATGCTGTCGCCGCCATCTTGGTATACCCTACGTATGCCTAGGAAGCTACCGCGCATGCGTCAAATTCATTTCGAACATACGCGGGCTTCCGGGAGGACAGGTAAGTGTACACACACTCACTTTTTTCGTCGAGAAACATGCCGATGAGAATCTCGACGAGAAAATAGAGAGCAGGATCTCTATTTTCTCGTCGAGATACTTGTCGCTTTTCTTGACGAGAAACCATACACACGAACGAGTTTCTCGGCAAAAAATCTCTGCCAGCAAGTTTCTTGCTGGTTTTTGCCGAGAAACTCGTTCGTGTGTACGAGGCTTTACACTTTTCAGTCTTTGACTTATGTTTATACACTAGAAAAGCCATAGTAATATAAGACATCACAATAGCTTCAAATTGTATGTCGCTGCCTATTTAGGATGTGGTTAAATTGGATCTGACAATCAGTTGCTCATGGAAAGTGCACTGTCCTGTGACTTGTTCCTCATGTCCACAGAACACCATGAATTACAAAGAAAACTTGCCATTTGCGAAATTATTTTTCAATCTATAATAAGTAGTCATGCAGTAAATAGCTCTTATATATATATATATATATATATATCTAATGCGAGTTCCGCCATACAACTGGCCCCTGATGAGGCCTCACTGAGCGAGCTGCACTGATATGGGCACTGATAGACTGTGACAGTGGCCCCTGATGGGGCGGCACTGATGGGGCTGCACTGATATGGGCACTGATAGGCTGCACTGATGAGACTGTACTGATGGGCACTGATGTCCACTAATGAGGCAGTCTTTTAAACTGCACTGATAAGCACTGATCTGCTGCACTGATGGGCACTGATAGGCAGCAATGGTGGCCCCTGATGGGCACTGATGCCCACTAATGAGGCAGCACTCTTAAGCTGCACTGATAAGGCAGCACTGATATGCTGCGCTGATGGGCACTGATAGGCTGCAATGGTGGCCCCTGATAGGCTGCACTGATGGGCACTGATGCCCACTAATGAGGCAGCACTCTTAAGCTGCACTGATAAGGAAGCACTAATATTCTGCACTGATGGGCACTGATAGGCACGATTGCCCACTAATGAGGCAGTACTCTTAAGCTGCACTGATACAGCAGCACTAATATGCTGCACTGATAGGCTGTAATGGTGGCCCCTGATAGGCTGCACTGATGGGCACTGATGCCCACTAATGAGGCAGTACTCTTAAGCTGCACTGATAAGGCAGCACTGATCTGCTGCACTGATGGGCACTGATAGGCTGCAATGGTGGCCCCTGATGAGGCCACACTGATGGCCACTGATAGGTGGCCCATGAGGCTGCACTGGTGGTCCATGATGAGGCTGCACTGATGAGCACTGATAAATCTGCACTGATATGGGCACTGATGGGGCTGCACTAATGTATAGAGAGGTGGAGCCTAAAGCAGAAGGGGTATGGTTTACAGATGGCAGGGCGGCTCTTAAAGGGAAAGTGTGTGGCCTTCACAGGAAGGGGTGGGTCATATTTAAATTAGGGGTGAGTGAGTTTAGTCAGGCCTAGGGCAGCACAACACCTAAATACGCCACTGTGTGTGTGTATATATATATATATATATATATATATATATATATATACACAGGTCCTTCTAAAAAAATTTGCATATTGTGATAAAGTTCATTATTTTCTGTAATGTACTGATGAACATTAGACTTTCATATATTTTAGATTCATTACACACAACTGAAGTAGTTCAAGCCTTTTCTTGTTTTAATATTGATGATTTTGGCATACAGCTCATGACAACCCAAAATTCCTAGCTCAAAAAATTAGCATATCATGAAAAGGTTCTCTAAACGAGCTATTAACCTAATCATCTGAATCAACTAATTAACTCTAAACACCTGCAAAAGATTCCTGAGGCTTTTAAAAACTCCCAGCCTGGTTCATTACACAAAACCGCAATCATGGGTAAGACTGCCGACCTGACTGCTGTCCAGAAGGCCATCATTGACACCCTCAAGCAAGAGGGTAAGACACAGAAAGACATTTCTGAACGAATAGGCTGTTCCCAGAGTGCTGTATCAAGGCACCTCAGTGGGAAGTCTGTGGGAAGGAAAAAGTGTGGCAGAAAACGCTGCACAACGAGAAGAGGTGACCGGACCCTGAAGAAGATTGTGGAGAAGGACCGATTCCAGGACCTTGGAGGACCTGCGGAAGCAGTGGACTGAGTCTGGAGTAGAAACATCCAGAGCCACCGTGAACAGGCGTGTGCAGGAAATGGGCTACAGGTGCCGCATTCCCCAGGTCAAGCCACTTTTGAACCAGAAACAGCGGCAGAAGCGCCTGACCTGGGCTACAGAGAAGCAGCACTGGACTGTTGCTCAGTGGTCCAAAGTACTTTTTTCGGATGAAAGCAAATTTTGCATGTCATTCGGAAATCAAGGTGCCAGAGTCTGGAGGAAGACTGGGGAGAGGGAAATGCCAAAATGCTTGAAGTCCAGTGTCAAGTACCCACAGTCAGTGATGGTCTGGGGTGCCATGTCAGCTGCTGGTGTTGGTCCACTGTGTTTTATCAAGGGCAGGGTCAATGCAGCTAGCTATCAGGAGATTTTGGAGCACTTCATGCTTCCATCTGCTGAAAAGCTTTATGGAGATGAAGATTTCATTTTTCAGCACGACCTGGCACCTGCTCACAGTGCCAAAACCACTGGTAAATGGTTTACTGACCATGGTATTACTGTGCTCAATTGGCCTGCCAACTCTCCTGACCTGAACCCCATAGAGAATCTGTGGGATATTGGGAAGAGAAAGTTGAGAGACGCAAGACCCAACACTCTGGATGAGCTTAAGGCCGCTATCGAAGCATCCTGGGCCTCCATAACACCTCAGCAGTGCCACAGGCTGGTTGCCTCCATGCCACGCCGCATTGAAGCAGTCATTTCTGCAAAAGGATTCCCGACCAAGTATTGAGTGCATAACTGAACATAATTATTTGAAGGTTGACTTTTTTTGTATTAAAAACACTTTTCTTTTATTGGTCGGATGAAATATGCTAATTTTTTGAGATAGGAATTTTGGGTTGTCATGAGCTGTATGCCAAAATCATCAATATTAAAACAAGAAAAGGCTTGAACTACTTCAGTTGTGTGTAATGAATCTAAAATATATGAAAGTCTAATGTTTATCAGTACATTACAGAAAATAATGAACTTTATCACAATATGCTAATTTTTTGAGAAGGACCTGTATATATATATAGTTTATGCCAGATGTTCTAAGAAGCAAGTACAGTACACCAATGGCACAGGTGTGTGCTGGCTTCATAGGAGAGCTAGAGATAGAGCTCAGGGCCCCACCCTCCCAAGAGGGGCAGTGTGTGAAGGGAACTGTGAGAGGTCCCAGGTCAAGACAGAGCAAGGCCCGAGCCTGACAGAGAGTCCATGAGGGATGGAGCGGCTAGGAAGCTGCAAGGAAAGATGCAGAACTAAAGTGCAGCTTCTGTGCATAAACACTGGGACGTGTTTCATGGTCAGGTGGACCAAAAGGTACTGATCTCCAGGAGGGACCCTGAGGAGGTAGTTGGAGCAGTAAAGCTGCCACTAGAGAGCTGGGAAGATGAATGTTATGTTTAATTCATAGTGATGGTGAGAACCCCCTGTTTTGGCACTACCATTGCGCTAAGAAATGCTTGCATGTCACTATATATACATACGCTAAGGAACTTGCAGGAAACTTTTATGTAGCAGGCCACTGGCCCAGTCAGCTGTGTCCATGGAATTCCCCACCCAGTAACTGCATATAACAAGGGGGCCGGGATGTCACTGACCAAATATGGCCTTTAGGGCATCAGAAATACTGGATGGCCACACCTCCCCTCCCTTATTGGTGCTAGTGCTAGTGCTAAGGATTGTGTTAAGCCCCCTTATGGGCATTGCAAACATGGTGGATCTGGCACTAGGGAGATTGGGACCAAGTGGACTAGGCTCCTTCATTTTAAGAGTCTTTCTTCCTTACATAAATTTATTAATGGAGTAGTGACCTGGTTCTGGCTCTCAGGCAACAACCAGTTTGGCATTCACTCCTTTAGAAGCTTCAGCCTTAGGGACCTTCATGTCCAAGGAGGAATTCTAAGTTTCATTTTTCCATTGTGTTCGAACAGCTGGTGGATATTTGTAAAGATTTGAGGAGAGATGACAGTAGGAGATCTAGGTCTCTGTCCCCACAGGAGCTACCGTGTACCTACCTACAGAGTCTGAGGAATAGAGCTCTTTTGAAGGTCCTCCACAGTGAGTGGTCCATCAGAGGTTGTACACAAGAAGTTAAAACTGTCATTACTGGAACCTTCAGGCCCTAAGGTATCAGCACAGGGGTCTTCGAAAGTGCCATAACAAACCAATTTCTTACTGCTGCATCCTCATACTGAAGCATGTCTGTACAAGGACTGGGCCCCGGACAGGTTTTTTGCGCTCCTAAGCCGATCATGCAACTATATCCCATTGAAGACAGTTGCCACAAAAATTGGGGAAGTCCGTGCTGTGGACAATGTATCGGTGTTCAAGTACCCTGCTTACATCCCTATGTTTCTGCTTCATCATAAACACCTACTCTTTTGCAATTGGGGGGAGACAACATTTTTAGTTTATGGTTCTGACCTTTGACCTAGCAACAGCACTATTCACGAGGTGCTGGTCCCAGTTTAGTTTTCCTGAGAGTTCAGGGGGATGTCCATTTTTGGGTATGTGGACAACCTCCTTCTGCAGAAGCAATTGCAAGAAGGCCTCAGGACCAATGTGCAGCAAGTAGTATTGCAGAACTTTGGCTGGATTCTCAATCTCAGGAAGTTGACCCTAAAGCACTCACTGCAATATCTGGCATTTGTGCTGGACACAACCCAGGCATAAGTTTTTTCCTTCCTCAAAAAAAGTGTTGGATGCTTCAGTGTGTGCTGTCTCATTGTTCACCTCTGGAAGGCCAAGGGTGCCTCTAAATCTTATAATTTGAGAGAGCTCCCCTCCCTGTTACAGTTCATTTTGTGCTTGCTTCTAAATGCATCAACTTGGGTACAATAAATTTGCCCATACATGGATTGAAATTTGGCTGGTTCCTGCTGAACCGAACAAATTTTGATCCATGTATATAGCCAGCCGCCTTTAAATGGCTGATAGGGAAGAAGGTAGTGACCAGTTATGTACTACATCTTTCTTTTTAGTTTGTTACCATGTCTTCATTCGATCATTATAAGGCCTTAATTTTCTCAGAAGTCTGGTCATTTATGGTCAGCCTTTAGTTGCAGTAGAATAAAATGAGTGCGTGCTTTCAGCAGGACTTGTACATAATGTGATTGAAGCGCATTGTTAATGTTGCTTGCTAGGGGTGAATGTATGTTAGCACTTTGTTAGTAACCCCCAATGGCTTCAAATTACCAATCCTATTAACTCTTTTCTCTGCTTTGTAATCTGCATCATGCCACTTGGGGTCTCTTACATATAGGCCGTTAATTAAATGAATGTGTCATAAAGCATTTACCCAGTAATTAAATGCCATTATGGGAACTCACACTGAGAGAGAGAGAGAGGCATGTGTAAGAGTTCTGTGTCTTCCCTGCTGATATGGCGCCTTAATTAAAGTAAATTACAATTAAATCATAAGTTAGACCTGATCATTGTAAAATATGTCAACTTGTATTTCTTCCTAATAATGACTCTTGTCAATCTCTGAGTGACGTTTTGACTTGTGAAATGTAATGAGAACTTTGAAGTAGCTTTTCAGCAATGGTTTGGTATGGGATCTGCATTTATTTTTCCCTTCCCATTTCCAGTGTACTTTGATTTCTGTCACTGTTGAGCTTCAGTGGAGTGGTACAACGGAAAGATCAAAATGTATATTATTATCAAGCAAACTTTTGCTCCACAGAAGTTATGTTTTCTATCTTTAGCCATGCTTCATATAGTGAAAAAACATGCTGTTTTACATTTAAACTGCAATTTTCTGACCTTTAATTTATTGGCACTCTGTACTGCCCTTTGCCATTGTCTGTATATGTACAGAAACTACTGTTGGGGGAGATCATGTGATCGACTATATAAAGAGCAACTCCAGTCAAGAAAAAGCTTTTATATGCTTAAATTGCTTAACCCTACATTTATCTTACCATGCAGTCCCTGTATAGGGAGAGAGGAGGAATATAATAATTGTAATTAAGCAGAATGACAGAAGGATGAGTTGTGCAGCTTCCCCTTTCACTGACCATTTACAGGCTAGGGCATTTCCAGGATGATCTGGGTCCAGCAGGTCAGATGATGTTGACCATAAGACTGAGGACATCTATCAGCAGATGAAAGTACAGTGGAGGAGATCTCTGGATTGTACTTGAGGATTGCAGCAAAATCTGGTTTTATTTATTCTATCTTATTCTATTTGTTATTTTTGGCTTGAAGTTTGTTTTAAAGGGGTTGTAAAGGTTCTTTTTTTTTTGTTTAAAAAAATAGTAAATAACAAACATATTATACTTACCTCCTCTGTGCAAGGGTTTTGCACAGAGCGGCCCTGATCCTCCTCTTCTGGGGTATCCCAACGGCACTCCTGGCTCCCCCTCTTCTTGAGTTCCCCCACAGAGAGCGGCTTTCCATGGTAGAACTCTTGCAGGCGCGATCCCCAGTCCTGCTGCTGCGTCCATTGACACAGACAGCAGAACTCGGTCCGCCCCCTGGCTCCCATATCCCTGGATTTGATAGACAGTGGCGGGAGCAAATGGCTCCATCTGCTATCAAATATATCCCATTAGGACCTGAGACAGCGGCTGGAGCTGCTGTGCTCGTCCCCGTCGCTAGAATGATCGGGTTCGGGTAAGTAAAAGGGGGGCTGCTGCACTACAGTAGGTTTTTCACCTTAATGTATAGAATGCATTAAGGTAAAAAACCTTGAGGGTTTATAACCCCTTTAACTTCAGAGAAAAAGCCATAATGTCCACAGCACCTATTACTAGTGATGAGCCGAACACCCCCGGGTTCGGTTCGCACCAGAACCCGCGAACGGACCGAAAGTTCGTACGAACATTAGAACCCTATTAAATACAATGGATACGAACGTTCGAATTCTAAAGTGCTAATTATAACAACTATTATGCATGTTATTGTCCTAAAAAGGGTTTGGGAACCCGGGTTCTGCACCAGGGGACATGTATCAATGCAAAAAGAAGTTTTAAAAACGGTCGTTTTTCGGGAGCAGTCATTTTAATGATGCATAAAGTGAAAAAAAAAAGTCAAATATTCCTTTAAATATCGTACCTGGGGGGTGTCTAAAATATGCCTGTGAAGTGCCACGTGTTTCCCGTGTTTAGAACTGTCCCTGCACAAAATGACACTTCTAAAGGAAAAAAAAGCCATTTAAAACTTCTTGCGGCTTTAATGTAATGTCTGGTCCCGGTAATATGGATGAAAATCTTTAAGAAAAATGGCATAGCTACCCCATGACCCCCCCCCTTCCCCAGCCCATTACCAGCCCCTTTGGGTCTTGTATGGATATTAAGGGGAACCCCGCACATAAAATAAAAAAGGCCCTATATACTCTGAACAGCCGTATACAGGCGGTGCATACAAGACAGGGACTGTAGGTTTGTTCTTATGTAGAATGTGTTTGTAATTTTGAACAGGTACATTGTTGAACTGTAGCTCCAGCCCAAAAATCTATTTTTAAACTTTTTGGGAAACATAGGTAAGGGTTATCACCCCTGTAACATTTGTTTTGCTGTCTGTGCCCCTGTTCAGAACATTTCACCTCACTTTCCGTCCCAATGACAACTGTTTTTGAAATGTGGTGTTTTTCTTGAAACAAGGATTGCTGATAAAGCATCAGTACAGAGGAGACACCTTTCTCCCATATTTATTCTTACAGGAGAGAATTTTCCTTCCTAGGGGTAGATTTTCTCTCACTTCCTGTTGTCTTCTTTCGTTTGCAAGTAGGAGTCGTTTGTAAGTTGGATGTTTGAAAGTAGGGACCTGCCGTATATACTCTGCAGAAATAGGCCCCTTAGTTGTTGGTGTTGGCACAACACTGTAAGCACTCACAGTTACTCTTGGTTGGTGCTGGAACGCCCTGCTGTCAACTATTATATCAGGAATTTTAATTACATATAATTGTTGAACAGTGGTAGTAAAAATTGGGGCTTTGATGGTGGTGCTGGTGCCACAACACTGTAAGCCCTGACAGTTACTCTTGGTGGGTGCAGCAATGGGCCCTGCTGTGAATTATTAGATCAAGAATTGTAATTGCATGCCCCTGTTGAACAGGGGCTGAAAAATTGGGCTTTTCGTGGTGGTGGTGGTGTTGCCACAACACTGTAAGCCCTCAGAGTTACTCTTGGTGGGTGCAGGAATGGGCCCTGCTGTGAATTATTAGATCAAGAATTGTAATTACATGCCCCTTTTGAACAGTGGCTGAAAAATTGGGCCTTTCGTGGTGGTGGTGGTGGTGGCGTTGCCACAACACTGTAAGCCCTCAGACTTACTCTTGGTGGGTGCAGGAATGGGCCCTGCTGTGAATTATTACATCAAGAATTGTAATTGCATGCCCCTGTTGAACAGGGGCTGAAAAATTGGGCCTTAGGCACTGGTGGCACAACACTACAACCCCTCACAGATACTGTACTTGGAGCACAGCAATGAGCCCTGTTGCAAAGTATTGCTTCAAAAATTGTAAGTACACGCCCCTGTAAAACAGGGGCTGAAAAATTGGGCCTTAGCCACTGGTGGCGGCACCCATAAACAAAAATGATCTTCCAAGCTATCATCATCAATCGTATCATTGAGGACTCGGAGGAGGAGGATAGCCAGTCAACATAACAGCACAGGCACTCAGCATCAGCATCAGTCTTGAAGGGACGTGACATGTTAAAATCAATTAGTCTGTTATATCAGCATCAGGTGTGTGGTAGCTGGTGGTGATCCAAGACTGGTTCATCTTGATGAAAGTCAGTCGATCAACCGAGTCGGTGGACAGGCGCACCCTGTGATCCGTGACAAATCCTCCAGCAGCACTGAATGTGCGTTCCGAAAGAACGCTGGATGCAGGACAGGCCAGTAGCTCAATTGCATACTGTGCAAGCTCTGGCCAGTGATCCATCCTCAAGACCCAGTAAGCCAGAGGATTTTCGGTGGGGAAGGTGTCCAAGTCTGACCTTGCCCCTAGATATTCCTGCACCATGTTTATCAGACGCTGGCGATGGTTGCTGGAACCAATCATACTTTGGGGCTGCGGACTAAAGAATTGTCTGAACGCATCGGTCAGACGGCCACCTTCCCCACCGCTCCTTCTTTGACTGGCCGAAGCCTCAGCAACTCGTTGTCCTGGACCAGGAGTTTGTAACCTCCCAGTCTCTGGGAACGCGTTGCACAGACCTTTCTGCAAGGCCTCCCGGAGTTGTCTCATCCTCTGCTCCCTCTGCGACGGTAACATAAGGTCCGCAACCTTACCCTTGTACCGTGGATCAAGGAGAGTGGCCAGCCAGTAATGGTCCCTCTCCTTGATCCGAAGAATACGAGGATCCTTCCGCAGACTTTGCAGGATCAGGGAGGCCATGCAGCGTAGGTTTGCTGAGGCATTCGCTCCGGAGTCCTCTGGGTCACTAAGGACGACATGATCCGCAGTCACCTCCTCCCAGCCACGTACAAGTCCACTGGTTTCTTGGGACTGTAAATCATCCCTAAAAGACTGCTGCTGATGATGCTGAGTGCCAGCCTCCACCTCCATGCTGACACAATCCTCCTCCTCCTCCTCCTCCTCTTCCTCTTCCTCTTCCTGTGCGATGGGTGGGACAGAAGGAACACTGTCTGGGTAAAGGGGGCCTTGAGAGGCAAGGAAGTCCTCTTCCTGCCTCTGTTCTGCCTCAAGTGCCCTGTCCATTATTCCACGCAGCGTGTGCTCCAACAGGTGGACAAGAGGTACAGTGTCACTGATGCATGCACTGTCACTGCTCACCATCCTCGTGGCCTCCTCAAATGGTGCCAGGACAGTGCATGCATCCCTGATCATGCCCCACTGGCGTGGAGAAAAAAAACCAAGCTCCCCTGACCCTGTCCTGGTGCCGTAGTCGCACAGGTACTCATTGATGGCCCTCTGCTGCGTGTGCAGCCGCTGCAGCATGGCCAACGTTGAGTTCCACCTGGTGGGCATGTCACATATAAGGCGGTTCTTGGGCAGGTTCAACTCCTTTTGCAGCTCAGCCAGGCGAGCACTGGCATTATAAGATCTGCGGAAATGCACACAGACTTTCCTGGCCTGCCTCAGGACATCCTGTAAGCCCGGGTACCTGCCCAAGAACCGCTGCACCACCAGGTTAAGGACGTGAGCCACACAGGGCACATGGGTCAGTTGTCCCTGTCGGAGGGCGGAGAGGAGGTTGGTGCCATTGTCGCAAACCACCATTCCTGGCTTAAGCTGGCGTGGCGTCAACCACCTCTCGGCCTGGCCCTGCAGAGCAGACAGGACCTCTGCCCCAGTGTGGCTTCTGTCTCCCAAACACACCAGCGCAAGCACGGCATGGCATCTTTTTGCCTGCGTACTTGCGTAGCCCCGTGAACGGCTACGGAGCACCGCTGGTTCATAGGACAAACCACAGGAAGAGGCCATGGAGGAAGAAGAAGAGGAGGGGGTGGAGGAGAGAGGTGTGTCACAACCAGTAGTAGCATTTTGGAGGCGTGGCAGTGGGACAACCTCCAACACTACTGCACCTTGTCCTGCATCCTTCCCAGCTGCCAAAAGAGTGACCCAATGGGCCGTGAAAGAAAGGTAACGTCCCTGTCCATGCCTGCTGGACCATGAGTCAGCGGTAATATGCACCTTACCGCTGACCGCCCTGTCCAGCGAGGCCAAGACATTGCCTTCCACATGCCGGTAGAGAGCCGGAATAGCCTTCCGTGAGAAAAAGTGGCGTTTGGGAACCTGCCACTGAGGAACCGCACATTGCACAAACTCACGGAAGGGGGCCGAGTCTACCAACTGAAAAGGCAGCAGTTGAAGCGCTAGCAATTTAGCCAAGCTAGCATTCAACCGCTGGGCATGTGGATGGCTGGGAGTGAACTTCTTTCGACGGTCCAGCAGCTGGGGCAGGGAAATTTGCCTGCTAGAATCGGACGTCGGTGTACTGCTAGCAGAGTGGCCGCAAGTACTTGGCTGTGACACACCTAATTCTACACCTTCATTCCTCTCAGTGCATGTTTCAGAGAGGACTGAAGTTATAGTGGGGTTGGAAATCCCAGCTGATGCGGTGCAAGGAGAGGTCCGCTTTGTTCTTTGGTGTGGGTCTTTGAGGTAGGCTTGCCAACGAGCTGCATGGCAGGTCAACATATGTCTGGTCAGGCATGTGGTACCCAAGCGGCTGATGTTTTGGCCACGCGATATACGCTTGAGACATATGTTGCAAACAGCAGCTGTGCGATCTGATGCACTAGCCTCAAAAAAGGCCCACACCAAGGAACTTTTTGAATGACGGGCAGAGGCAGCGCCCTGCACAGGCGGAGCTCTGCGGTGTGATTCCGTTGGTGTACTGCCCTTACGCTGGCCACCAAAGGGCATCCTGTCTCGTTGGAGATGTGCCTCCTCCTCATCCTCCTCCTCCTCTCTCCTATTAGGCACCCACGTGGAGTCAGTGACCTCATCATCCCCTCCCTCCTCATCACTGGAGCCAATCTGGCAGTATGCTGCAGCTGCTGGAACATGACTGCCAGATTGGTGTCCTTCTTGAGCATCCCCTCTGTCTGCTCTCACCCTACTGCCTTCCTGTAGCTGGGTTTCATCATCAGACCCTTCGAAACGCTGGGCATCCTCCTGGAGCATGTACCCAACACTGTGCTCAAACAGTTCGGGGGACTCCTCAGGAGGAGGACATGGTGGGTCTAGGGAAGGAGTGACTGATGATGAGTCTGACATTGATACCAGGGAAGAGGACGCTTTGGCAGCTGCTTTGCCAGTACCCTGAGCCTGGGTGAGAGAGGATGAGGAGGAGGGCTTGGTCATCCACTCTACCAAGTCTTCGGCATGATGTGGCTCAACATGTCCAGCTGCGGAAAAGAAGGACAAGCGTGTCCCATGGCCATGTGCTGATGACAATGCACCGCGTCCACGACCAGCACTGTTGCCCCCAGACACAGAGCCTGCTTGCCCTCTTTTATTGCCTCCTGACTGTCTGCCTCTCCTTGTTTGCCTTCCAGACATTCTAATAGATGGCCTGCAGGGAGATGGGAAAAAAGCAATAAGGGCTACCTTCAGGTGTCCTTCTCTGTCCCTTGAAACAAGGACTTGCACAGTGAAAGAAACTGACACTCTCCCTACCTACAGTTTTCTGTCCCTAGAAAAAATGTTTTTTTTAAGCACAATATAGCACAAGGAGAATTCACTCACTGTCCTTCCAGGTCCCTAGAAACAAGGACTTGCACAGTGAAAGAAACTGACACTCTCCCTACCTACAGTTTTCTGTCCCTAGAAAAAATGTTTTTTTTAAGCACAATATAGCACAAGGAGAATTCACTCACTGTCCTTCCAGGTCCCTGGAAACAAGGACTTGCACAGTGAAATAAACTGACACTCTCCCTACCTACAGTTTTCTGTCCCTAGAAAAAATGTTTTTTTTAAGCACACTATAGCACAAGGAGAATTCACTCACTGTCCTTCCAGGTCCCTGGAAACAAGGACTTGCACAGTGAAAGAAACTGACACTCTCCCTACCTACAGTTTTCTGTCCCTAGAAAAAATGTTTTTTTTAAGCACAATATAGCACAAGGAGAATGCACTCACTGTCCTTCCAGGTCCCTAGAAACAAGGACTTGCACAGTGAAAGAAACTGACACTCTCCCTACCTACAGTTTTCTGTCCCTAGAAAAAATGTTTTTTTTAAGCACAATATAGCACAAGGAGAATTCACTCACTGTCCTTCCCAGTCCCTAGAAACAAGGACTTGCACAGTGAAAGAAACTGACACTCTCCCTACCTACAGTTTTCTGTCCCTAGAAAAAATGTTTTTTTTAAGCACAATATAGCACAAGGAGAATTCACTCACTGTCCTTCCAGGTCCCTAGAAACAAGGACTTGCACAGTGAAAGAAACTGACACTCTCCCTACCTACAGTTTTCTGTCCCTAGAAAAAATGTTTTTTTTAAGCACAATATAGCACAAGGAGAATTCACTCACTGTCCTTCCAGGTCCCTGGAAACAAGGACTTGCACAGTGAAAGAAACTGACACTCTCCCTACCTACAGTTTTCTGTCCCTAGAAAAAATGTTTTTTTTAAGCACAATATAGCACAAGGAGAATTCACTCACTGTCCTTCCAGGTCCCTAGAAACAAGGACTTGCACAGTGAAAGAAACTGACACTCTCCCTACCTACAGTTTTCTGTCCCTAGAAAAAATGTTTTTTTTAAGCACACTATAGCACAAGGAGAATTCACTCACTGTCCTTCCCAGTCCCTAGAAACAAGGACTTGCACAGTGAAAGAAACTGACACTCTCCCTACCTACAGTTTTCTGTCCCTAGAAAAAATGTTTTTTTTAAGCACACTATAGCACAAGGAGAATTCACTCACTGTCCTTCCCAGTCCCTAGAAACAAGGACTTGCACAGTGAAAGAAACTGACACTCTCCCTACCTACAGTTTTCTGTCCCTAGAAAAAATGTTTTTTTTAAGCACAATATAGCACAAGGAGAATTCACTCACTGTCCTTCCAGGTCCCTGGAAACAAGGACTTGCACAGTGAAAGAAACTGACACTCTCCCTACCTACAGTTTTCTGTCCCTAGAAAAAATGTTTTTCTTGTTCATACATCACGGGACACAGAGCAGCATAGTCATTACTATGTGGGTTATATAGAACTACCTTCAGGTGCTGGCACTGGCAACTTCCAAAACAGGAAGTACCCTCCCCTATATAAGCCCCTCCCATCCGGGAGTACCTCAGTTTTTTGCCAGTGTCTAAGGTGTTGGCCAAGGTTAACATGTATTCATCTGGGCTTGTGTACAGGTTCTCTGGGCCTTAGCAAGCTATTCCGGATCCGACCAAAAAAAGCTTCATAGCTAAACGGTCGGTACCCGGGCCTTGCAGAGAAGAGCAGGGTTTTGCCTGTAATGCCTCTCTTAGGAGGGCTGGACCCTGGGATCCAGAGCTCTGGTCATACCCAAAACCAAGAGGCTATCTGTGCAGGGTGCTATACAGGTCCAGGGGAGTGGAATCCTTGGGAACCCGGTCCCTGAAGGTCTAGTACAATGCCTGCCGTGAGAGGTGAAGTTTGGGCTTCTGTGGACCAAACAAAGTCCTGCGGCGGGGAAAAGGTAAGTGGGGGCCCCTCAGGAACTTGGTTCTATTGAGGGGACCCCCAAGCCTAATATGTCTTTCTGCCTGTTACCTAAAGGGTATTCCCGCTAATAGCTGTATATGCCTAAGAAATCCTAGAAATGTTTTTTCATAAGGGAAATTTAAAAAAAACTGTAAACCTGGAAATGTTTTTTCATAAAGGAGGTTTTAAAAAAAAAAAAAGACAAAGGTGCGGTACCTGTGTTTGTCCACTAGAGGCCGCTGTGGAACGTCTTTTTTCTTGGGACTATTCCTTCCATGGTGAAAGTCCAGGCAGATGAGTGAGCTCTCTATCAGGGAAGCTGCATTCCTCTGTCATGCTGCCAAGTAGTTTCCTTCCATCCCTGAGTCCTGGTGAAACAGGGACCCTGGCTCCTCTCCCTACATGGCGCCAAGAGCGCACACGTGCACGCGCGCGCGCACACATGCTTTCCTTTTATAAGGTTTAGCTTCAAAAAAGGGGGCGGAGCCTGGCGGATGACGCGCTCTGTGCGCCCAGCGCTTCTGCGCATGTGCGGGCGTCCCAGCAAGATAAAAGGACTCAGTCCACGCTGCTTGCTATGGACACAGAGCATGAAAAGGAGCTGGTAGCATGGTATAGGGGCTTACAGCGGGCGGTTGATACAGGCATCCCCAGAAAGACGCATTAGTAGACACCCACTGATGTACATAGCAGCAAATTGCATTAGACTATTTCAGTAAGGGGTGTATTGTGGCTGGAATACCTCAGCTTTGAACTAAGGAATATGCCGCCTAAAAAACTCCGAGATATACCTCTCAGGAAGTGTAGGGGGTCTCCATCGGGCTCTGAGGATCTGGAGCAGTCATCTGCACCCTCCTCCCCTGAGAAATCAGAGGTTAATACCCATAAGGAACCCCCGGGAGTGCCAGGTACTGCGGCTGTCCTCAGTCCACCTGCTCCTGCATATATAACAGAGGAGGTTTTTTCCTCAACTCTGGAGGGATTGGAGCAGAGATTGGCTGCATTGATCGCTTCTTCTCTACAGGAAAGAAAGCGCGCCAGATCTCCATCACCTCCATTAGAGTGCCTGTTGGCAGAGCAACAGTCCCAGGAAGGGACCGACCTACCTGAAGGGGATCAGGAGGAGGTTAGCTCTGTTTTTGAGGAATCGACAGTAGATGAACCATTTTCAGCATCACAGACTGAAAGATTGTGGGTCCAGACCCTAACTGACATGGTTCGATCTGCATTTAAAATGCCTCTTGTTGAACCATCAACTACTGCTGTCTCCTCATTGGGGTCGCTAAAAGCTCCCCAGGTTAATTGCTCCTTTCCAATACATCCATTATTGGAAGGACTTATATACCAGGACTGGGAACATCCTGATAAACTATTTGTTCCGCCTAAAAGGTTTCCGGTGATCTATCCCATGGAGGGAAAGTTCACCCAGAGATGGAATGTTCCTACGGTGGATGCAGCCATCTCTTCTGTGAACAAATCACTGACATGTCCAGTAGATAATGTTCAAATGTTCAAAGATCCAGTGGATAAAAAATTGGAATCTTTATTAAAATCTGCTTTTTCCACAGCAGGGGCTGTTACACAGCCAGCAGTGGCAGCTATTGGGGTCTGCCAAGCTTTAAAGGATCAAATGAAAATGGTCCTGAGGGATTTGCCAGACCAGCAGGCCCAGGCTCTGGCTGATCTGCCTAGAGCATTATGCTTTGCGGTTGACGCCATCAAGGATTCTATCCATCAGGCCTCCCGCCTCACGCTGTCTTTGGTACATATGCGTAGGCTTCTGTGGCTCAAAAACTGGTCTGCTGAAGCTCCCTGTAAGAAGCTCTTAGTTAGCTTCCCATTTCATGGGGAACGCCTTTTTGGCGAAGACCTGGATAAGTATATCCAGAAGATTTCCAGTGGTAAAAGTACTCTCTTACCGAGTAAAAAGAGGTCTAGGGGTCCATCTTTTAAGAGGACTACCTCTCCTATCCCTGCGACGTCTGCTACTAAGCAGTTCCGACGGCCTCCTCGGTTAAACTCAGGAGGTAAAAATCAGGGACAGCCACAGGGTAATAAAAAGCCCTGGATCCGAAGAGGTACTAAACCAGCCTCCAAGTCAAGCCTATGAAGGGCTGCCCCCACTCAAACGGGTGGGGGGAAGACTTCAGTTGTTCGCAGAGACCTGGCGGGAGACGATCAAAGACAGATGGGTGCTCTCCGCAGTAACTCTGGGATACAAGTTGGAGTTAAAAGAGTCTCCTCCGTCCCATTTTATGTGGTCAGGCATGCCAAGAGACCCTCTGAAAAGAGGGTCTCTCCTATTGGCGTTAGAACAACTATTGCTCCAAGGAGTAATTATGGAGGTTCCTATGGAAGAGTGGGGGTTGGGTTTCTACTCAAACCTTTTCACAGTCCCGAAGCCAAACGGGGACATAAGACCCATATTGGACCTAAAGAGTCTAAACAAATTTCTAAACGTCCGGTCTTTCCGGATGGAGTCGATCCGATCGGTCACCGCTGCCCTACAAGGGGAGGAATGGTTAGCCTCGATCGACATCAAAGATGCTTACTTGCATGTTCCCATCTTTCCAGGTCATCAAAAATTCCTACGCTTTGCAGTAGAAGGGCGCCATTTTCAGTTCAGAGCCTTACCATTCGGTCTGGCCACAGCACCACGAGTGTTCACAAAAATTCTGGCCCCACTGTTGGCCGATCTAAGAACACGGGGTGTAACGATAATGGCATACCTAGACGACCTGTTGTTGATGGACCACTCAGTTGCCAAGCTAGAAGTGGTAATTGTCGATACAATCAAGTATCTAGAATCTCACGGTTGGGTCATCAACCTGGACAAGTCAGCCCTACAGCCAGTGAAAAACCTGGTATATCTAGGGCTACGGCTGGATTCAGACCAGAGGAAGATTTTCTTACCTCTAGACAAGGTATCCTCTTTGAGGGCCTTGGTCCGTCTGCTTTGTGCAAAAAGACAGCCGTCCATACGCCTGTGCATGAGGCTGCTAGGAAAGATGGTAGCATCATTCGAAGCTGTGCCATACGCCCAATTCCACTCAAGGAATTTACAAAGGGCCATATTGTCAGCCTGGAACGGAAAAGTTCAGGCTCTAGACTTCCCGATGGCTTTGTCCCCTTCCGTTCGGAAGAGTCTCTGCTGGTGGTTGATCCCCCAGAATCTCCAGAAGGGAAAACCCTTCAGCCCGATATCTTGGAAGGTGGTCACTACAGATGCCAGCCTTATAGGCTGGGGGGCAGTACTGGAGCAATGGTCTCTCCAGGGCAGATGGTCAAATGTAGTAAAAACCCTGCCCATCAATCTCTTAGAGATACGAGCAGCCCGGTACGCTCTAGTAGCCTGGACATCCAGACTCCAAGGGTCCCCTGTCAGAATTCAATCAGACAATGCCACAGCAGTGGCATATATCAATCATCAGGGAGGCACCAGGAGTCGTGCAGCCCAGAGGGAAGTAAGTCACATCCTGGAATGGGCAGAAAAGCATGTCCCATGTATATCAGCTGTCTTCATTCCAGGGGTGGAGAATTGGAAGGCGGACTTTCTGAGTCGCCAACAGTTATGCCCAGGGGAATGGTCCCTTCATCCCGAGGTCTTCCGAGCAATATGTCAGCGGTGGGGAACACCGGATGTAGATCTGCTAGCATCCAGATTCAACGCAAAGGTGGACAGATTTGTCTCCCGGACAAGGGATCCCCTCGCTTGCGGCTCGGATGCTCTGGTGTTCCCTTGGGATCAGTTCAGACTGATATATGCATTCCCTCCGCTACAATTGTTGCCGCGACTCCTTCGCAGAGTCAGGTTGGAGAAGAAGCCGGTGATCCTGGTGGCTCCAGCGTGGCCCCGAAGGGCCTGGTACGCGGAGATCATCAAAATGTCTGTGGGGAGTCCTTGGACCCTTCCACGTCGTCCGGACCTGCTTTCGCAAGGACCGATATACCACCCTTCCTTACTAACTCTAAGTTTAACGGCCTGGCTATTGAATCCCACATCCTAAAGAAGAGAGGTCTCTCTAACTCTGTGGTATCAACTATAATCAATGCCAGGAAGCCTGTATCCAGGCAGATCTACTATAGAGTTTGGAAGGCGTACATCACTTGGTGCGAGGCCAGAAAATGGCATCCACGTGAGTACGTTTTAGGCAGAATTCTGGACTTCCTGCAGTGGGCTGTAGACAGGAAGTTTGCCTTAAGTACTATCAAGGGCCAGGTTTCGGCCTTGTCAATACTATTTCAAAGGCCCCTGGCTATGCATTCACTTGTCAAATCCTTTATGCAAGGTGTGACTCGTATTATTCCACCGATTAAGGCTCCCATATGCCCATGGGATCTAAATTTGGTTCTGTCGGTTCTGCAGAAGCAGCCATTTGAACCTTTGCGGCACATTTCCTTGGTTCTACTCACCAGGAAATTGATATTTTTAGTAGCCATATGCTCGGCTAGAAGAGTGTCGGAATTAGCCGCCATGTCCTGTAAAGAGCCATATCTGGTTATCCATAAGGACAGAGTAGTATTACGTCCTCACCCAGCCTTTCTTCCTAAGGTGGTATCGAGGTTTCACTTGAACCAGGATGTGGTTCTTCCTTCTTTTTTCCCCAAACCAAGCTCGGTAGAGGAAAAGTTATTGCATTCTTTGGATGTAGTAAGAGCAGTTAAAGCTTATCTAAAAGCCACTGCTCAGATTCGTAGAACGGATTCTTTGTTTGTTCTGCCGGAAGGCCCCAGAAAGGGTCAGGCAGCATCAAAATCTACTTTAGCCAAGTGGATTCGACAGGTCATAATACAAGCCTATGGCTTGAGAAGTAGACCGCCTCCGTTCAAAGTTAGGGCGCACTCCACGAGAGCAGTTGGAACTTCATGGGCAGTGCATCACCAGGCCTCCCTGGCGCAAATTTGTAAGGCCGCAACATGGTCTTCAGTACACACGTTTACTAGGTTCTACCAGGTGGACGTTAGAAGTCAGGAGGATGTTGCCTTTGGGCGCAGTGTGTTGCAGGCCGCAAAAGATCCTCATGCCTGATGGCGCCCAGCTTATGTATGGTGTATCCCCCCCCTCATGTGGCATTGCTTTGGGACGTCCCACATAGTAATGACTATGCTGCTCTGTGTCCCGTGATGTATGAACAAGAAAGTAGGATTTTTAAAACAGCTTACCTGTAAAATCCTTTTCTTGGAGTACATCACGGGACACAGAGCTCCCACCCCTCTTTTGGGGACACGTATTGCTTTGCTACAAAACTGAGGTACTCCCGGATGGGAGGGGCTTATATAGGGGAGGGTACTTCCTGTTTTGGAAGTTGCCAGTGCCAGCACCTGAAGGTAGTTCTATATAACCCACATAGTAATGACTATGCTGCTCTGTGTCCCGTGATGTACTCCAAGAAAAGGATTTTACAGGTAAGCTGTTTTAAAAATCCTACTTTTTTAAGCACAATATAGCACAAGGAGAATTCACTCACTGTCCTTCCAGGTCCCTAGAAACAAGGACTTGCACAGTGAAAGAAACTGACACTCTCCCTACCTACAGTTTTCTGTCCCTAGAAAAAATGTTTTTTTTAAGCACAATATAGCACAAGGAGAATTCACTCACTGTCCTTCCAGGTCCCTAGAAACAAGGACTTACACAGTGAAAGAAACTGACACTCTCCCTACCTACAGTTTTCTGTCCCTAGAAAAAATGTTTTTTTTAAGCACAATATAGCACAAGGAGAATTCACTCACTGTCCTTCCAGGTCCCTAGAAACAAGGACTTGCACAGTGAAAGAAACTGACACTCTCCCTACCTACAGTTTTCTGTCCCTAGAAAAAATGTTTTTTTTAAGCACAATATAGCACAAGGAGAATTCACTCACTGTCCTTCCAGGTCCCTAGAAACAAGGACTTGCACAGTGAAAGAAACTGACACTCTCCCTACCTACAGTTTTCTGTCCCTAGAAAAAATGTTTTTTTTAAGCACACTATAGCACAAGGAGAATTCACTCACTGTCCTTCCCAGTCCCTAGAAACAAGGACTTGCACAGTGAAAGAAACTGACACTCTCCCTACCTACAGTTTTCTGTCCCTAGAAAAAATGTTTTTTTTAAGCACAATATAGCACAAGGTGAATTCACTCACTGTCCTTCCAGGTCCCTAGAAACAAGGACTTACACAGTGAAAGAAACTGACACTCTCCCTACCTACAGTTTTCTGTCCCTAGAAAAAATGTTTTTTTTAAGCACAATATAGCACAAGGAGAATTCACTCACTGTCCTTCCAGGTCCCTGGAAACAAGGACTTGCACAGTGAAAGAAACTGACACTCTCCCTACCTACAGTTTTCTGTCCCTAGAAAAAATGTTTTTTTTAAGCACAATATAGCACAAGGAGAATTCACTCACTGTCCTTCCAGGTCCCTAGAAACAAGGACTTACACAGTGAAAGAAACTGACACTCTCCCTACCTACAGTTTTCTGTCCCTAGAAAAAATGTTTTTTTTAAGCACACTATAGCACAAGCACAAAACACACTGACACTCTCCCTACCTATCCTTCTCTTTCCCTAAACTAAAGGAATCCAGGTTAAGCAAGAAAGAAATAAAAGTCACTGTCCCTGCCTATGCTGCTCTATCCCTGCTCCGGAACACACTACACTAGGCCGCCGTGCTGGCGGCCTTTTATAGTGTGGGGCGTGTACTAAACACCCTCAGCAATAATTGGCCACAGGCATCCTGCCTGTGGCCAATCATTGCTCTCCTCGCTGCCGGCGCTGTGATTGGCCAAGCATGCGGGGTCACAGTGCATGCTTGGCCAATCACAGCGCCTGGATGACACTGCGATGGCGTAGTGCATTGTGGGCCGTTCGCGTCACTCGAATTTGGCGCGAACGGCCCAAATCGTTCGATCTTCGTCGAACGATCGAACAGCCGATGTTCGAGTCGAACGTATGTTCGACTCGAACACGAAGCTCATCCCTACCTATTACATATATGAGATTTTCTGTACTTACAGTAAACCTGGGCATTTCAAACAACATACAATGAAAAATGCATAAAGCAGAGTTTGCATTCACTGAATATTTAACACAGTACAAATTAATCTATATTATGAGGCACGCCTAAAGAGCTCTATTTACAGTACACTGTATAAATGTTTTTAACCCAGACCTGAAAATGTCCATGCGGAATTATAATACACTAACAAGAATAAGTTCATGTTAGTTTTAGAAAATTGTAATAAATAATACATTCAAAATACTTATTTAATCACTATAATAGTATTCAGTGACTTGGATTTTTTTTTTTATATTCATACCTTGACTTGTGGTTTTCAATCACATTTTCATGGAGTTGCTCGAAGTGTTCTTTTGTCTTTAAGTTGTGAGTTATTCCAGCCCTTTTCAACCAGGGTGCCTTCAGGTTTCTTTAGTGGTGCCTTGGCAAAATGCCTAAAAATTGCCCAAACATTGTATACAATACAGCAGGTGGGTAAAGCCTGCCTTTTAATTAAAGAAAGCCACAGGTTTACATTGTGCATCATTACAACCTTCCGGCCCCCGTGTTCTAACATCCAATGACAGTATTGGTTGATAAGGAGGTAGTTGGGCACCTGCACAGCATCCCTGTATGCCCACCATCCCCTGCCCCCTCTGTCAGCACTGGGGTCACCTTAGCTGAGTGAGGGAGAGAAAGTCAGGGAAAAAAGAAACTTTGGAATACTAATTAGTACCAGTGTGCAAAGGTGTATTTGCTTTGGCAGAATAAAACACCTCTAACACTGGGTGTCCTATATTTGTTAATGTTGCTGCATTTAGATTGTGTATCATTTTAAAGGGTACCTTGACTGAAAAAAGGTTGAGAAACAATACTGGCCCACTAGAAGCTGGACCTTCCAGATGCTTGTGCTATATATTTATAATTGACTGATTTGAAACACCTTGCCTTTAAATAGATGATCTTCATATAAATGATGTAACCTTGGAAATGGCTGCACCAGAGATGATTTCTGTTTGTCATATTAAAGTGATTCTAAAAGCTAGACATTTTTACCTTAATGCATTACCTGCATTAAGGTAAAAAAAATGTCCCACTAGTTGTATCTCCCCCTCACCTCTCTTTATACTTAACCTGTGCCCTATCTCAATCCAGCGCTATGCCAGTTGGATGCACACAGCCTGGCTCGGGAGCGAGTCGCAAGTGTGCAATTATAGGAAGCCACTTCTTCTGGTGGCACACAGAGAAGAGGTAGAGCCAAGAGCCCCGGGTGGGACCTCAGAAGAGGAAGTTCAAGGCTGCTCCGTGTAATACCATTGAGCACTTACAGTAAGTATACCATATTTAATATTTTAACCTCTTGGCGCACCCTGCCCTTTTATGAGGTTTATGATGCCGGGAGGCGGGGCGTGGATTAAAGATCACGTGACCGCCGTGATTGTGTGTCAGGGTGGTCCGAAAACTTCCGTTCGCAACGAGCAATCAGGAGCTTTCGGTTAATCCACGGTAAATGTGTTGGGAACACGCAGCGTCCATGCTCTCAGCTAAGGTGTATAGGCACCAAGATATTGGTCATGGCTGTTCTTTACCCGCTTTAGACAAGTGGGTCAAAATAAAACAATTGCATTTAGAATTTAAAATAATTTCTTTTGGAAAAAGGTCACTTACATTTATGTGTTCTATAAACAAAACCAGTTTCAAAGATGGTCCTTTTTGTTTCCATGATTTAGCTTTTCCTGTCATTTTAATCAGCTTCCTACAGAGTTGGTATCACTCAGAGCTTTATCTGCCGCCACTATGATGTGTTTATAAATTCTTAGGAAACTGGGTGCCTGCTTGGATGTAGTCAGCCAAACGGTCAGTAGGCTGTTTTGTGTCATAGTGGGAAATAGATGGCTGACTTGCTTGATGCAAGATAGGCATCTCTTCTGCAGCACTCTGGAGAGAGATCTCAAAAGCATTATTGTACAATTAAAAAGTTACACTTAAAGCAGAACTCTAGATTCAAACAAAAGATACATTTGAATGATTATGCTGTAATTATGTGCAAATATTTTGTAGGATTTTTTTCTTTAGGTAGCTAGATATCTGCCCAAATGCTCCATATTTGACACAAGTGACAACCAGAATAATTAGTTGTTACCAGTGAGTCATGGCTGCTCTCTGACTCACACTGACATGCTATAATTCATAAGAGTTTTCATATTTAATAAGACTATCTTTACATTATGTTGACACTTGAGGCAGATTTTTTATTTTTTTTAAGTCTTAAGGTTATTTAAAACATTAGCGGTTATATACTTTAGAGTCCTGGCTCTTTATCCCCATTGGGAATGCATTTCTCTACTAATGTAGCCATAACATTTGCAGGTTTTCATAATTTTCAATTGGGTAGATTTTTTTGCCTTAAAAAGTTTTTTTTTTTTATATTTCCCCCAAAAAAGTAAAATACTGTATATACTCGAGTATAAGCCGACTTCTTCAGCACATTTTTCTGCTGAAAAAGCCCCCCTCGGCTTATACTTGAGTGAGGGTCTCCCACCGTGTCAGTCTTAACTGTTCGTCGGCCGTCCACTGTAAATAAGCCCCGCCTCCTCCTCGTCTGTGATAGACGGAACACTGATAACAATTCTGAGAAACTGAATCAGTGTTCCGTCTATCACAGATGAGGAGGAGGCGGGGATTTGTTACAGTGGACGGCCGCCGACTGCAGTTGGATGACACAGCGGGAGATCAAAGGTACATGAGGCTGCCCAAGGTTTTCTGCCCAAGGACCAAGGCTATGGAATGCGCTACCCATGAACATCCGCATGGAAGAAAACCATCGTGCCTTCCGGAAAAAACTAAAGACTCATCTCTTTGTAAAGGATCTTAACGACACTGGATGACAAGCGCCTTGAGGCGATTGAGTTCGCATTTGCAGCGCTATACAAGTTCTCACTCACTCACTCAGATGGGCACAGTGAGGCTGCAGATGGGCACAGTGAGGCTGCAGATGGGCACAGTGGGCAATGTTGACCCTCTTTTCCACTTACAGTAGCTGCTGCATTTCCCACCCTAGGCTTATACTCGAGTCAATACGTTTTCCCAGTTTTTTGTGGTAAAATTAGGTGCCTCGGCTTATATTCTGGTCGGCTTATACTCGAGTATATACGGTACATGTTATGTAACATTTCTGTTTCTGCTGGCTTGGTTTATTGACATTTCTATCCTTTGCTCTATACAGTAAGCATTACAGGTATACAAGATGCTCATTATTGTCTATCATGTTAAAATTTCCAAGCACTCTTTACACCCGACATTCCCAGCAAAGCTTTCACTGCAGAACCAGGCTGTAGATCCTATCTACAGTGCTTCCGGAAAGTATTCACAACGCTTTACTTTTTCCACAGTGAACAGTGTGTTTAGTATCACTTTAAACACACAGACCTTGGATACTGAGGATAGCAAGCATTTTTCAGACTATATTTTGTAGCTGTATAAGCGTTGGCATGTTATTGATTCTGTAATCAAACTAGTGATTAATTACGCCTGCATTACATTTCCTGCCATTCCCATAGTTGGTGTTCATCATAATTTAATATCAATAGGTGAAGAAAGACTAGCCCATTTTTCATTTGCTGCCCACTGGATATTATGGTACAGGATTGTTCTTCATAGAAGTCAAGTGTTCTTGCAGTTAACTGCCTGACAGTTCAAAGGAATCTCTTCAATATGTTTGAGCCATCAGTTTAGGTTATTTAAATGTTAATTAGCTTTAGACAGATAGCTTCATCTAGGATCTACTTAATCTCACAGGGAAGGATTTAGTAAGTAGAAAGTTTAACGTTCTGACAGGAATGCAAATACATTCATGCCACTAAGCCTGAGCTGTTTAAACAACAAAGGAAATTAACATCGTTTTCATAATATTTTGTACATATAACACATTAGAGACGCCTTCTTATGGCCATTGATATGGTAAACCTTGACAATTTGCTAGGGTTTCATTTGAGACAAGATGGCAACTGAGTTGGCTGGTTTCTACATGCACCACATGCTCAGGACGTCCAAATGTCCAGTGTCCAATGTTTATATAAGCGCATCTGCCAGAAAAGTTTTCTCTAGTTCCTCTTTATTTGAATTAAAATTTTCCAAATTAGGGCTTTCCAATATGGCTTCCTGAGCCCATTAAAAAAAGAGTCTTCCTGTTCACTTTTTTGTATCATGATGGTTCTTTGGTCTAGTTTGGGTTATAGTGGCACTTCCACACCTATAATATTACGTGTTCCACACTTCGGAAAGCACTGCTATAGGTTATTAAACCATAGAGTAGAAATGAAATATGTATCTAAATCCAACAACAGGAGTGTAAAGTATTGCAGCCAGGGCCAGTGCTAGGCTATTTTTTGTGCCCTAGGCATGACCAGCTACTTGCACCTACCCCTCCCCCTCTTCCCCCAAAAAAATAATTCAATAATTCTAGTACCAAAACTGCATAACACTAAACATAGCTGCATTATTTTTTTGATCAAGCTGTTTTTTTGTTTTTTTCATTTGGTGATAACACTGCACTTTTTTCCTAGGGTGACAATGTATCTAGGGAATGTTGTCACCCTTGGGCAAAACTACAGAACACTGCCTCCTCTACTTTTCTTCATATACTAGAAGAGTCGGGTTATAGTCCTCAGTGATAGCTCTGAACAATCTAACTGATAAAAGGACAACATCAGCAGAGCACAGAAAGTTATCAGAAGATTTCTAGCAGAATCAACAATTATTTTATTGCACTTTTCAAACAGGTGTAACAGAATGTTTTTATTGGTATATTTAACAGATCGAATAAGCGCCAGGGGTTTGTAGCATTTTAATTGATTTTAAGAATCATTATCAAAATGTCACCAAGGCCAAAAAAGACAAATAATGGCTGAATAACACATTCTGGATGATATTCATCATTATTATATTCTGTTTTGACTTTTTTTTTTTTTAATTAGCATTGGGGGATTTTCATCTCTTCTTGTGGGTATAATTCTCACATGCACTTTAGTCCTCATACGTGTGTATGCTATCAGTCATATTATTTTAATTGTTTATTGGTTGGAGCTGTTGTGAGCGGAAATATTTATGATATTTTCATCCCATAAAAGTGAATGCTTTCTGTTATCTCTTAATGGTGTTGTTTATAGACTACATCCCAGATTAAGGTAGAATACAATTTGAAATATAGGTAAATAAAGTGTACTATAATAGTTGCCATCGATTCCTTAAATGGACAAACTAGGCTACATTAAAGCGGTAGTAAAGTCTATATGTATAAAAAAAAAAAGTTTCACCCTGCCCAAGGCAATATCATAATGTGCTAGTATGCACCACATACTAGCACGTTATGAAAGACTTACCCTAAAATGAAGCCTCCCAGCAGCGTGCTATCACCGCTGCAGAGGCTTGCATCTTCACCTGGTCTTCCTTCCGGAGTTTGCAGTCGCTGGCCTTCTGACTGGCGGAGCAGGAGTCTTGGCCGTGGCACACAGCTCTGTTTACCCGTGCCATTCCTTAAGAGCACATGCGCAGGTGACATCACCGGCTTCTGCTCACTAGAATTTTTCCTAACAGTGCATGTTTAAGAGATATTTATTTTACCTACAGGTAAGCTTTATTATAAGCTTACCTGTAGGTAAAAATAACACAACAGAGTTAACTAGCACTTTAATTACCGTATATACTCGAGTATAAGCCGACCCGAATATAAGCCGAGTCACCCAATTGTACAACAAAAAAATGGGAAAACATATTCACTCGAGTATAAGCCTAGGGTGTCCATCTGCATGCCTCACTGTACCTCACTGTGTCCATGTGCATGCCTCACTGTGCCCATGCCTCACTGTGTCCATGACTAGACTGATGTTTAACATGGGAGTCTATGGAAGGGGTGCCCGGTTTTGAAAAATCAGTGCTCCCCGGCCATAGGTCCTCCAGACAACAAACTTTGCACACTTGTAGAGGAGAAATGGGGCTACATGTGTGCTAAGGTTAGGGTCCAGGGCCCCCAAAATCACTGGAGAAATTACTGTTTAACATGGGAGTCTATGGAAGGGGTGCCCGGCTTTGAAAAATTGTTACTCCCCGGCCGTAGGTCTCCCTGACTACAAACTTTGCACACTTGTAGAGGAAGAGTGGGGCTACATGTGTGCCAAGTTTGGGGTCCAGGGGACCTACGGTCCAGCTGGTACCGGGTCCCTAAAGTCCAGGAGATCAGGCGCAAAAAGGTGACTCGAGTATAAGCCGAGGGGGGCATTTTCAGCACAAAAAATGTGCTGAAAAACTCGGCTTATACTCGAGTATATACGGTACACAGTTATGTGACTACTCTTCACAAAAATGTCTGTAACCCAATTTGGGTTCTGATCCATAGTTTAAGAAACATTATGTTGAAGTGTCACTACACAATATCCTTATTTTTCCCCTTTCATCTGTTTGGAACTCGCAGTGCGTGTTAGTTGTGGTCATGTGCACTGCTCTATGAACAGTGCACATCTCTTAATCCTAAATCCTTCATGCCTGATCCGTCTTGGGAGCAAACAAGAAAGGGTGCCTATGTTTCTAGTAGTGGGACCATGGAGCATGAATGTAGCCACCCTCTAAAAGGAAATCAGATCACAGTAGCAAACTCAAAAGATGTTAGGGATTTGGATGAAGTGGAGTGTAATAGAACATATGTTTTTGAATTAGCAATACATACTTGAATTTTTTTTTCTTTTTAAACCAGAGTTTAGTGTCACTTGAAGCCGATAATTTTAACATAATTTACCTGACATATTTTAATGCTTACACTGTGATTTTAACCTTAACAAACCCTGGTAGATGTAAATGCCATACTTTGGCTTCCACATAACCTCATAAAATGAAGGAGTACATGACCCATAATAAAATTGGACTCTATTTTTCGCCCAGACTGACATATTTTTCGATGCCATCTAGCAGGAGCACAACAGCGTAAATAGTCTTGACTGCCATGTGAGACTCCAGCATTGGAGAATACAAGCTTGTAACTTTCCCTTTTTCACAGCTTCATTTTCTCCCGGGGCTTGCCAACTCACTAAGAATTGTTCATCGGGGCTTCTTTTTCTAGTAATGAAATTCAGTCTTGTAAGCAGCTTTCTTCATAGCACAAGACTGAATGCTCTCGGTGCTTTGGATGTAAACTGTTATTTGGTAAGCTGTCAGATCATATTGTATATTGTGTAGGCACTCGCTTCGAAATGCACTGCCTTTTACATTTTGGTGTTTGTGCAGATCTTGAGGGGATTGAAACAATAGAAATGACATTCAATTTGATTCCAGAACAGCACCTGGATTTTTATATACATGCAATATAGTTCTTCTGCAAACCATCGAAGTTGCATACATTTTTGGATGCAATAAATCTGTTACCAGGCAGGAAGGGCTGAATGAAAAATATGTATTCACCATGTCTCCTGAATTCTTTTCTTTAGGGCAGATAAGAGATATTTTACTACTTTTAATTAAAGTGTATGAAACCCAAGCAATGAGTTTCTCTTTTATGGTTCCTTTTGGTCTACTAAATAAAGCATTGACAGTGTTTTATCATATCTGTTCAATAAATACCTGTTGTCCCTGTTAGAAATTTTGTGCGCTAAAAACTTTGTGTGTTCTCTGCCTCGGTTACCTGTTATCAGTTAGAATTGTTGAATTGTTGTCCGCTATTTCTGTGCACTACAGGACAGCTGTTGCATTGTTATGGAGGAAAGGTGGGAAACGTTCTGTAGTTAAAACCCATTTCTCTTTCGTTCATTGACGGACACAGCACGAGTCTTGACCTTAGGGTTATATGCCTTCTATCAGTAGAGGACTAGGCAGAATCATGTTAAAAACATCAAACTTGCACAGTAGCACCCAGGGGGCGGTCCTACTGGCTATAACCCCTTACACTGCATCCAGCAGCTCAGTTTTTTCTGCCTAGCATAGGAGAAGGACCTGGCTCCCGGTTGGGACCATTGGTCCTGGAGATTTTTTAGCTTTTTTCTACTATTTTGATCCTGAGATCTACTATCAACAGCCGGCTGGGTGACAGGCTGGATAATATAGATCCTGGTAGTCTCCCCAGCCCGGCCATCGAGCGTGAGCCGACCTTTAGCTACACGATGGGTCGGCCGTGACATGCCTCGTTTGCTCCAGGGGTGGCCGGTGAGCTATATGCTCCGGGGCACACATATGGCCGGGCTACTGCTGTCCGAGTCACAGTGTGCCGTGGCCGACAACCACCCCGTACTGCTCGGGTGATGGGTCTGTCCGGAATGCGTCCAGCAGTCCCCGCAGGATGGGTAAGTAAGGTTCCACCTGTTTCGGCAGGATGGAACAGCTGGGCATTCCTGAGGGAGGTCGACTAGGGGGTCTCTCACTCGCCCTTTCTTCTCTCCATGTCTTTTCCCTCCTCCCCATGCATCTGTGGTGGCTGGGCCTGCTGTGTACCTGACCGGGGGTCCTTCGGGGGGGCTCTGAGTCCTGGCTGGGGGCTGCGCTGGGTGTTGGGGGACCGCTATCCACAGTGGAGGTGTTCTTGGTCTGTCCATGTGGGATGCCTCAGCACGGAGGATCAGCGTGTTCGCGGCCATTTTCTTTACCTCAGGACGGCCGACGGCCATTTTCTTGGAGCCCGGCGACCATTTTCTTGTAGCCCGCTCTTGTTTTTTGCTGCGGAGGCCATTTTCTTGTAGCCCCCACTCGTTTTGGCCTCTAGCGCTGGGAATATTCTTTCTGAACAGCATAGAACACCTCAGACACAGGAGAGAGCGGATGGCAGCGCTGTGCAGTACCTGGGTCAGGGTGGTGAGTCCTCTCAGGGTCCCCTCAGTCTGTGGCAGCTAGGAGGGTGGACCTTTTGTGTACCTTGCCTTTGGTCCCTAACGGGTGTCAGGCGAGTGTGGGTCAGCATGGCGTCAGAAGCTGACGCTTCTTCCCCAGACATCCCTGTGGTGGCAACCGGTGCACCTGCGGTGCCTATAGATGCTTTGTCGGCGGTCCTGGAGTCCTTTGTTGCCTGGGTGGAAGCAGTGTGCAGGCGAAAGGGGGGTAAAAACGCCCCCTCCCCCACCATCTTCTGAGGAAAGCTCTGATTCAGACTCGGGCCTTGTCGTGGCACACGGCCCCTGTTCTGACGTGTCAGAGGATGCGGACCAGGACCACTCGGACAGTGAGGATGACTCCGTGTCTGGGTAAGCGCAGGAAAGGGCGCTTGTTGGAGCACTTATCACCGCAGTGCGGGAGACACTAAAACTAGAGGATACGGCGGGGGCATCTACTGAGATGTCGGTCCCTTTTGGGTCCCATAAGCCGGCCCGCACTGCTAAGGTGTTTCCCTACCTAACTTATTTTATTAAGTTTATATACAAAGAATGGGAACGGCCGCAGCGGGCCTTTTCGGTCCCAAAACGCATGGCGGTCCGTTACCCCTTTGAGGAGAGTTTCCTGAAAAAATGGACATCTCCCCCGATTGTGGACCCCCGGTATCCAGGTTAAACAAAGGTAACCACGATTCCGGTGGAGGGGACCCCTGCTTTTAAGGACCCTGCAGACAGGAGGGCTGAGGCGGTGGCCCGGTCCATGTTCACGGTAGTGGGGTCAGCATTGGGGCCAGTGTTGGCCACGGCCCTGGTGTTACAGACACTTACCAAATGGTCATAATTGTTGCACCACGAGTTGGGAAAGCAACAGGCTTCCCCGGTCTGTGTGGAACTGGCCGACCAGTTGGTGCATGGCCTTAAGTATGTCTGCGATGCGGCCCTAGATACAGCTCCCTTGCTTTCCATCCGGGGGGTTTTCTGGCATCCTTGAACATCAAGGACGCATACTTGCATGTCCCCATATACGTCAGGCATCAGAGGTTTCTGCGGTTTGCAGTCGGAGATGAGCACTACCAATTTGTAGCTCTACCTTTTGGCCTGGCGTCGGCACCAAGAGTTTTCACCAAGGTGCTTGCCCCTATTCTGGCTTTGCTGAGGCAGCGAGGGATCGCTATCGTGGGCTACCTGGACGACCTCCTTCTGCGAGCAGCTTCTGCCTCAGAATTAAAGGAGGGTGTGATGATCGCCAGTCAGACTCTTCGGAAATTTTGGTTGGGTACCGAACCTCCAGAAGTCGGTGTTGGTGCCGACTCAGCGCCTGGAATACCTGGGCTTGATTCCGGACTCCTCAGAAGAGAGAGTTTTTCTCCCTTCAGACAAGTTGCAGACTCTTCAGGCTGCGGTGAAGCTATTGGTGTCCCGCAGGTGGTCGTCGCTGCGCTTTTGCATGCGAGTCCTGGGTCTCATGGTAGCCACCTTTGAGGCAGTACCGTATGCTCAATTCCACACTCGAGTCTTGCAAAAGGAGATCCTGTCAAAATGGGACAAATCTCCGTTGTCCCTGGATTGTCAAATCTGGGTGAGCCAGCTAGTCAGGGATTCCCTGATCTGGTGGCTGAGGTCTCCGGCCCCAGATTGGCCTTGGCGTCCCTGGTACGCCACCTTGGTACGACTGGTGGCGGATGTTCCTTGGCGACTGCTGATGCGAGAGGACCTTCTGTCGTAACGTCCTATACTTCATCCTGCTTTACAGTCGCTGGCTTTAACGGCATGGCTGTTGAAAGTCGGGTGCTAAGGGTTCGAGGCCTGTCAGATTCGGTAATTTCCACCATGCTGAGGGCACGGAAGTCATCTTCGCAGAAGATTTATCATTGCACGTGGAAGGCCTACATCTCTATGTGTGAGGAGATGGGGGGGCGTCCACGTACATATTCGGTTTCCAGGATCCTGCTGTTTTTACAGCGTGGAGTGGATCAAAAACTTGCCTTAAGCACCATTAAGGGGCAGATATCAGCCTTGGCTGTCTTCTTTCAACGACTCTCTGCGGCTTATTCACTGGTGAGTACGTTTGTGCAAGGGGTTCAACATGTGGCCCCTCCGGTTCGACCACCACTGCCTCCGGCGGATTTGAATCTGGTGCTCTTGGTACTTCAGAAACCACCGTTTGAGAACATTAGAGAGATTCCCCTATTGACACTCTCTCAGAAGGTAGCCTTTCTGGTGGCTATTACATCAGTCAGGAGGGTTTCTGAGTTGGCGGCCTTGTCTTGCAAATCTCCATAATTAATCCTCCACAATGATAAGGCGGTGCTACGCCCACAGCCTTCGTTTCTTCCTAAGGTTGTTTCGGCTTTTCATCTCAATGAGGACATTGTGCTTCCATCCTTGTGTCCTCGGCTGGTGCACCCCAAAGTATGTAATGTCACATACCAAAGACTTCTGAGATCAGGGGTCAGTGGTATCACCAATGGTTCTGGAATCCACACAGAACAGTTATGGTTTTCTCTTTTTTAGTCTTTAGAGTAATCAGTTTGCTTTAAACACTAAGCACAGTGACAGTGCTAATATGTTGTAGGCCAGCAGGATATCACACTACTACTACCTTTTTGTCTAGAAAAGGGACTGGATCACTACAACATAGTTTCTTACTGAATTATAGTTCAGATGTGGAAACTTCAAAATCCTCCATAGGAGAAAGTAAATCAGCTAATAAAAAAAAGTAGGTGTTTTTGAGCTGCAAATAGCATAGGCGTTTTTAAGCTGTAAAAAAAAAACCAGGACCAGTGCATTCCGCGGCGTCGGCGTTGGGCATAAAAAAACGCGAAGCGTTAAAAACCGCCGCGATTGCGTTTTTGAGCTCCGCCGTTTTTTTTTTTCTTTTGTTTTTTTTTTCAAAAAAAATACGGTGGAAAAATTTATACAATAACATGGACAGGCGTTTTTAAGCTGTAAAAAACGCTCAAAAACGCGGCTGTAAAAACGTCCGTGGGCATGAGGCCTAACATTGAAATAGATTTTCGCTTTAAAAAAGCAGCCAGGTTTCTTTACTTTCTCTCAAAGGTCAAGTCTTTGTGATATTTTGTGGACAGTGAGAGATGTAGGAACGTTGACAGCTCTCGATGGTAATTCCTGTGACCTTAAGTGCATTGTACCAAATAAGAGAAGCACTTGCAGTTAAGAAAAAAAGGAAATGGAATAAAAAGTAATAGAACAGATTTTTTTTTTTTTAATCCCTTGTCCAATTATACACAGATGGTTTTAAAGGGATTGGTCATTCTTCTGCCTTTTAATACATACTGTATATAGAATTGTGAGCAGCAAGCTGTGTTGACAATGTGTTAAGCTTTTAACTTTTTTGTGCTTTTTACGATAAGCGTTTAGAAACGACAATATACTTTAGTTATAGGTGCATATCTATCTAATAAGTAATTATCGCCCCCTTTTAACGCATTTTGACAGGTACAGCTTTGTGTTCTGAAAGCATTAATAAAGAATTACACAAAATTATTATTAAAGTGGCTTGAATTTAGTAATCCAGAGGCGTAAAATCTGAGTACCATGCAAAAAGTCTGTAATGTATGCTGATAGGGCTTAAGATTCCTGATATGTTGCTAAGGAATACTAAAATACATACATTATATTATATTAAACATATACATTATATTACAGCGTGACTTCATTTATGTGACTATTTTAATACTGTAAAGCATATACTTTTAAATCTTCTTCTTTTTTTTTTTTTTATTAGCTGATTTACTTTCTCCTATGGAGGATTTTGAAGTTTCCACATCTGAACTATAATTCAGTAAGAAACTATGTTGTAGTGATCCAGTGCCTTCTCTAGACAAAAAGGTAGTAGTAGTGTGATATCCTGCTGGCCTACAACATATTAGCACTGTCACTGTGCTTAGTGTTTAAAGCAAACTGATTACTCTAAAGACTAAAAAAGAGAAAACCATAACTGTTCTGTGTGGATTCCAGAACCATTGGTGATACCACTGACCCCTGATCTCAGAAGTCTTTGGTATGTGACATTACTTACTCACATATCTCACGGAGTTGACTGGAATGGCGCTGAAACTTCTTTAGCCGTCTACTCTAAGTTAGGAACTAAAGCTGACCATACATGTTAAGATTTCTCTTATTTAGCCCATCGCCTGAGTAAAAGAAACACTGTGGATGGACAAATCTGCAGTGCCGGCTATTGTGTTTTGACAGCGGCCACCTGCGTCTCTCAGAATACCTGACCAGTGCCTGCATTTGATTGGATGCAGGCTTTGTTCAGGTGAGAAGCCCAGCTAATTCGGCACAGTAGATTGAAAAATCAGCTTTAGAACTAGCTGTTGCCAACAGAACCACCCACAAATAAAAATTGAAATTGAACCCTGCCTGGCCAGCTATCTGCTTGGAAAGGTTATTAGTGATTTATAGAGTCTGCTGGTCTTAGACAGCCTCTGGCTTTTTATACTCCAACAGCAAGGTCTCTTTAACATGCTACTGTTCTCTGCTTTTGCTTACACAGCATGGTGGCAAAGTTGCTGGTTTTCGCTCACTTTGCTTTCTGGTTTTCTTCTAAAAACATACTGGCAAGTTAACTTTGCTATTTGGTCATGTTAGGGGCTGCATTTAAGCACCACTATATCTACAAACGTGATCGTCACTGCCAGTAGTGTATTTAGGTTTTGTGCTGCCCTAGGCCTGTCTAAACTCTTGCACCCCCTAATTTAAATATGACCCACCCCTTACTGTCAATACCACACCCCTTTCTGTTTAAGACCCACCCTGAAATTGGGGACACTTGTTCTTAGGGCCATTGGATTCCCTTAATTTGCATAGATTTTCTCTCACTTCCTGTTTGGCTATGGGGCAGGAAGTGAAGGAAAATCTTTGCAATGGGACAGGGATGGTAAAAAATATACTGACCGGGGCTATTACCCTCCCTTACTCCATCCAAAATGAAAAAAAAAAGTGTTGCCTATAGTTCTACTTTAAACACAAATTTCTGATAATTTTACGGAGGGGACTAAGAAGATATAACCATGCCAATGGTGCAGCAGAAAACATCTAGCAGAGTGAGGAATGTCTGTGGTCCAGGCTGAAAGGACAGTAAAAATTAGAAGCAGCTTGCGTTACGCTAACAGTGTAGCACAAGCCGGCGGGGACTCTTTCCATGCTGCCCCCCTGCAAAGTGCTGCCCTAGGCCTGGGCCTTGTTGGCCTAGGCCAGGATACAGCGTTGGTCACTGCATGTGCTCTACAGCCCTAGTGCTCAACCTGCACTTCTTTGACATTTATTATCTTTGCCGACCGATCCATAGCAGATTTACTGATACAAGGTGGCTGTGCTAAGCAGGATCATGTATATACATGATCCTGCACTTCTGGGTATCAGGTGCGAGTGCGTGGCACCGGCGGCTCACTCCCGCTGTGATTTTACACAGCAGAAGCTGATCAGCGGGTCCCATGGAGCCGATGTCCAATGGCACAGGCTGATTGTTCGATACAACAGAAACACCAATCCATGCCTTCCACTAGTAAAAGCACCTCCCCCACTACAAACATTAGCTAGGCACACAGTTAACCCTTTGACCGCCCCTGATGTTAACACCTTCCCTGCCACTGTCATTAATACAGTGACAGTGCATATTTTTAGCACTGATCGCTTTATTAGTGTCACTGGTCCCCAAAAAGGTGTCAGGTGTCTGATTTGTCTGCCGCAATATCGCATTCCGCTATAAGCTGTTGATCACTGCCATTACTAGTAAAAAAATAATAAAAATATCCTATAGTTTGTAGACGCTACAACTTTTACGCAAACCAATCAATAGATGCTTATTGGGATTTTTTTTTTACAAAAAATGTGTAATTTTTTTTATTGGATATGTTTTATAGCAGAAAGTAAAAAAATATTGTTTTGTTTTTTTATTCAAAATTGTTGGCCATTCTTTGTTTATAGAGCAAAAAATAAAAAAACGCAGAGGCGCAATTGTCAGTTAAAGTAACGCAGTGCCGTACCACAAAAAATGGCCGGGTAAGGAAGGGGGGTATATCTTCTGGAGGTCAAGTGGTTATGCTGATCTTTGCGCCCCTGCAGACCGTAATCTGTGTTTTTAGCATTTATTAAAGCCAATGAAGGAATATATTCTTTAGACTTCTAGTAGTTACATGGTTTGGCTTATTTCTTTCATGCAAAATACTGTGCCATCCCTTTTCTTTTGTTAAATAGTTTTTTACTCTGATCTTCATAATGAAACTTACTGTACAAGCATCCATACACTAAAATCCAGCGCTAATGGGACACACACAATAATGCAGGTTGTCTCTTTGCAGTGATAAAGAAGTTTGTCCGTTTATTAACCACAATCTAAATAAAACCCAGTATTGAAGTGGACAACAGGTAAAAGAAGTAAAATTACACACTTGCAGTGAATAAACTTGCAGTAACACCTACGATCCCTTGAGCAAGGAGGGGCTAAAATTCCAAGTGTGACTCAATGATCACATAGCCTGGGTGCAATAGAAGGATATCGCCAGTACCTTGTGATGACTGTCATGCAGAGGACATGCTGACCGACATGTGGAGATCTGTGCGAGGGAGCAGGGAGAACTGTCGGTTCTGAGCTGTGTGAGAGACCCTCTCCACTCAGAGCCGTGCTGAGGAGGCAGGCAGCATTGATGAGCACTGATAGGCAGTGCTGATAGGAGGCATTGATGGGCACTGATAGGTGGCATTGATGAGCAATGATCTGTGCCACGGATAGGCCGCGTGGCACTGATGGCCATTGATGAGCACTGGTAGGCGGCACTGATGGACATTAATGAGCACCGATAGGCTGCACTAATAGGCGGCATTGATGAGCATTGAAATGCGCCATTGAGAACTGATAGGTGGCACTGATAGGTGTTGATAGGCAGCACTGATAGGTGGAACCAATGGGCACTGATAGGCGGCATTGATAAGCTCTGATAGGTGACACTGATAGGCGGAATTGATGAGCACTAATAGGCAGAATTGATGGGCATTGGGCACTGATAAGCAGCACTGATAGGCTGAATTGATGGGCACTAATGGGCGGAATTGATGGGCACTGATAGGCAGTATTGATCAGCACCGATAGGCAGCCCTGAAATGCAGCAATCATAGGCAGTATTGATGGGCAGCATTGATGAGCAATGATAGGCAGCACTAAAATGCAGCACTGATAGGCAGCATTGATCGGCACTGATAGGTGGCATTGATGAGCACTGATAGGCAGCACTGATTATCAGTGTAAACAATTTACTGACATTCTTGGGAGTTAAAGCCTCTCCTTTCCTTACACAGACACAGCGTGGGAGGAAAAGGGCTGCCGATACCCAGCAAGTCTGTTTACATGTGATCAGTTAATCACATGGTAAAGGACTGCCATGATTGCGCTGGATGCACATCCCAGGGGGCATACGGGAGGCAGAGTTCTGGGAGGATATCCATGGACAACCTCCCAAAATTGGAAGCCCGGGGGTCGGATGGAAGGAGGGGGGGGTCAGGGGGGCCCATCATGGTTTCTTGCACCGGGCCCTGAAGGTTCTAGTTATGCCTCTGTCTTGAAGAATGGCTCTATTCTCTAACCATCTCTTGTAGTATGTCTACAGTCTCTGACCATCTGTTATTGCCTGCCCATGTTCTCTGATCGTCTTCTGTTGCCTCTGACAGCTTTCTGTCACATGCATTCTTTCATTATTATGCATGGCCCTTTCATTGATGTTGGGGACCACACTTGTGGTCCCCCTACTGTAAGAAAGTTGATCACCACTACTCCTAGTCCTATGTACATAGAGGCAATAAATGCATTCTGTTGATAGTACAGCTTTCAAGCCAATATGAGACGTGTGCTATTTTCTTTCATAAAGACTAAGCAATGTCTTGTTGAGCTGAGGAATTAGCTGACTACACAGGGAAAATAGTTTTAATATCAAGCATGCTAGCAGCTACTTAATAATATAATTGAAAATATAAGGCTTGCAATTTTAGCAGGCAAATCATGGATTGATTTGAATTAATTTTGTTTGTATATATGATCAGTACTCTGCTACCTATTCCAGTTTATTTGCATGGTTTGCGCTATTACTATAGATTTACTGTTGTTTTATGACTTATCTGTGAGGCTTGTGGTTAATTCAGTCTCTATGACGCAGACAATATTGACACATACGATCATTTGAGCCCCCGAGGTTCTGCATTCATATGAGTTTCTGAGAAATTCCATAATTTATCCAGCATAATTTCTGGATTAGCTGCAGCTATTATACATACAGATTCTGGCAAGAACTTTGTATTCCCAGTATATAGTGCAATTTAAACATTGCAAAGGTTACCTTGTGTAACACATAAATTTGTGCTTTATCAACATAAAACCATGTCTTTGGTATTGACCCAACTTTTATGCAGTCATTATTTTTTTCTTGTAGTACTGAAGTCTTGGGACAGACTCGCACACCGCAATTATGGACATTAATTTTGCTTGTTTCTAAATTTGCTGTACATAAATAGGATATAGAAGTAAAAAATATATACAAACACATAACTTTATAGGATTGAGTTGTGTAAAAGCCAAATATAGGCAAAAAAAAGTTTTGCCAGCCATAGATGTTTGCTGGTGTCACTTTAGTGATGGGAGATATTGGGAATACTCTTTAGGCAGGAAGATATGCTGTGACTCAAAATTGATTTAAGAGAGTTGATCAATTCTGGCATGAATAAGGCAGTTTTTTTGGGGGGATATTTATTATAGAAAAAAGTTAAAAATATTGTTGTTTTTTTCAAAACTGTCAGTCTTTTTTTGTTTATAGTGCAGGAAAAAAAAGGATATCAATTTTGTTTGGGTACAACGTCGCATGACCGCGCAAGTGTCAGTTAAAGTGATGCAGTGCCGTAGCGCAAAAAATGGCCTGGTCATTAAGCGGTTACATTTTTCTGAAGTGGTTTATGTGACCTATAAACTGTACAACAAACAGAAATATTTTAGGTGGAGGGAAGTAAAAATAAAAAAAATAAAATAATATGGTTGCATAAGTGTGCACACCCTTAAACTACCGGTAATACTTTGTTGAAGCACCTTTTGATTTTATTACAGCACTCAATCTTTTGGGGTATGAGTCTATCAGCATGGCACATCTTGACTTTGCAAAAACACAAAAAATATGTCAGATTGTGAGGGCATCTCCTCTTCAGATCACCCCACAGATTTTTAATTGGATTTAGGTCTGGGCTCTGGCTGGGCCATTCCAAAACTTTAATCTTCTGCTGGTGAAGCCATTCCTTTGTTGATTTGGATGTATGCTTTGGGTCATTGCCATGCTGAAAGATGGAGTTCCTCTTCATGTTCAGCTTTCTAGCAAAAGCCTGGAGGTTTTGTGCCAATATTGACTGGTATTTGGAACTGTTTATAATTCCCTCTACCTGTTTTTATTTAGCTGGAACAGGTAGAGCTAAAGAAAAACAGCCCCAAAGCATGATGCTGCCACCACCATGCTTCACTGTGGGTATGGTGTTCTTTTGGTGATGTGTAGCATTGTTTTTGCACCAAACATATCTTTTGGAATTATGGTCAAAAAGTTCAACCTTGGTTTCATCAGACCATAACATTTTTTCCACATGCTTTTGGGAGACTTCAGATGTGTTTTTGCAAAATGTAGCCGAGTTTTGATGTTTTTCTTCGTAAGAAAAGGCATCCGTCTTGCCACTCTACCCCATAGCCCAGACATATGAAGAATACGGGAGATTGTACAGTTTATAGGTCACATTAAAGGTGGAAAAATGTCTGAAATTATTTATCTTTGTCTCTTTTTTTTTACATCACAGAAACCTGAAATTTTAACAGGGGTGTGTAGAATTTTTATATCCATTGTGTATGGTGCCAACAAATAGATGAGTCTTTTAAAGTGCTATCCATGCTTCAATCCTCTTGTACTAGTGGTGTACAGTAACAATCCTTAAGGTGCTGTGCTCCCCTCCTTATGTGCCCTTACTACTATCAGTAGATAAATTGCCTGTTAGAGTGATAGTAGTCCTAGGATTTCTATGATAGGTGATTTTCCACTCTTTCATATGCTCCAGCAAGATGACAGGTCTCTCATATTAAATGTCATAAAAGGAGAATCGTGACATATCCATAGCATAATTCCATTTTTTGAAAAAAACTCTTATTTAAAAACAAATTGGACACTTATGTGTTATACACACTATATGTTGCACTATATGAATTTTTTCTAACTTTGGAGATATAATTTTTTCTATGCTGATTATTGTAAAATATTTTGTATTGACTTTTAATTAGTAGTTTTGCACCAAGTTTCCCATAGACAGCACTGGGTCCACACACCTTGATTTTAAAAGGACATTACTCTTTCGTTCATGGATGGACACAGCTTCCTCTTGACAAGTGGGTATTATCCCTCATTTAGGAGTGGCTAGGCAGAAAACTTGTAGAAAGTGTTAACACATCACACCTTATACAGTACCACCCAGGAGGCGGACCCTCTGGGTATAACCCCTCTCTCTGCACCTCGCAGATCAGTTTTTTTCTGCCTAGCATAGGAGAAGGACATGGCTCCCTTCAGGCCCTTTGGTCCGGCTTTTTTTCTCTACGTTTCTACGTTTTTTTGTTCCTGCGATCTTCGATGAACTGCCGACTGGGTGACGGGCTGGATCCCAGATCCTTGTAGTCTCCCCAGTTTCGGCCATCGAGCGTGTGCCGACCCTAGCTACGCGCTGGGTTTTCCACGGCATGCCCATCGCTCCACGGGTGGCCGGTGGGCTTTATGCTCCAGGGCATGCATAATATCGGTCTCTATGGCTCAATCGCAGCATGCCGGGCCGACAGTCACCTCCGTAACTGCGTGGAAGATGATCTGTCCGGGATGTCTTCCAGCATAATCCACGCAGGAAAGGTAAGTAGCTCCCCTGCTTCGGCAGGAAGACTTGGCTGGACATTCCTGGAGAGATCAAGTGGTTTTGCCCTTTCTTTCCTCTCTCCCTGCCTTCCCTCCTCCCTGGGCTCTGCAAGCTAAGGCTGGGTGCTGGGGGTCACCTGGGGGACTCCATCTGGAGCGGGAACTGCGCTGTAGGCTGTCATTGTTTGCTGCTTACCTGTGTGTTTTCTCCCTCCATGCTGTCGGCGGCCATTTTCTTGTGGTCCGCGCCTGTTTTGGCCTCTGTCGACTGCTCGGCAGCCATTTTCTTGTGGTTCGCGCCTGTATGGATCTACCGCCGCTCGGCGGCCATTTTTTTGTGGTCTGCGCCCGCTTTGGTCTCTGTCGACTGCTCGGCGGCCATTTTCTTATGGTCCACATTGCTCTTCAGCACGGCTGCTCGAGGGCCATTTTGTGGAAGTCTCGGCCTCTAGGGTGCATTCTACAGGCGTGAAAATATACAGACACGCTGACGGAGGATCAGACTGACACAGGCAGCTGTGGGAGAGCACCTCAGGCGGGAGCAGACGGTAGCAGTAACAGTACCGTTCTAAGGTGGCAAGTCCTCTGGGAGACCCTGCATCTCTGTAGCAGCTAGGAGGGTGGCCTATTGATACCTTGCCTGGAGTCCCTGTGGGTGTCAAGCGCGTGGGTCAGCATGATGTCAGAAGCAGACGTTTTTTTTTCCCTGAAACACCTGAGTTGGCAGCTGGTGCCCCTGATGTATCTGTGGACGCTATGTCGGCAATCCTGGAGGCTTTTGTTGCCAAGGTAGAAGCGGCGCGTGGGAACACGGGGGGTAGGAAACACCCCCTTCCCCCGCCATCTTCTGGGGATAATTCTGATGCAAAACCAGGCCCGGCTTTGGCTCATGGCCCTGATTTTGATGCATCAGAGACTGCGGACCGTGACCGGTTGGACAGTGAGAATGACTCCAGGTCCTTATCACCGCAGTACGGGATACGCTGAAATTGGAAAATGCTGCAGAAGCCGCAGAGACGGCGGTCCCCTTTGGGTCCCGTAAGCCGGCCCGCACTGCTAAAGTGTTTCCTTGTGTGTCTTATCTTGATAAGCTTTTATACAAGGAGTGGGAAAACCCACTGAAGGTTTTTGCAGCCCCAAAAAATGTTGCGGTCCTGTATCCCTTTGAGGAGAGTTTCCTGAAAAAATGGTCCTCTCCCCCAATAGTGGACCCCCCCTGTTTCCAGACTTAACAAAGTCACCACAATTCCAGTGGAAGGGGCTCCTGTCTTCAAGAACCCTGTGGACAACAAGGCTGAGGCACTCGCTCGCTACCTATACACAGTGGTGGGCTCAGCAGTGCGTCCAGCATTGGCTGGGGCTTTGGTGTCTCAGACACTTACTGAGTGGGCAAAGATACTACTCCAGGGGTTAAAGGCGCGGGATGCTCCCCCTAATGAGGTAGCTTTGGCCGACCAGTTGGTACAGGGCCTTAAGTTTATCTGCGAGTCAAACATGGATACTATCCCATTGAGGAAAGAAAGAAAGGTCTTCTGGACGCAGCACTCATGGCTATGAGTAAGCACTTTAATAGTGTGAAACGCGTTAGCAGATGTGATCAGTTTGCTGTGTTGTGCAGTGTGTTCTTGGTTTCCTGAACCTTTTTTTGGAATAAAGGCTTTTTAACCGGAGTGCTGCGTCCAGAAGACCTTTCTTTCTTTCCTCAATTGCATTTGCCTGCACCCTTGGTTGCTGGGAGGAGGTAATTTCAGGGACTTCCACACCTGAGCGGCTTCCTTTCTCCCGTCTCTCCCATTTTCTGGATGGATACTATCCCCTTGCTGTCTAGAGCCTCAGTTTATGCGGTGGCATTACGCCGCCTGATCTGGCTAAAGTTCTGGTCTGCGGACCAATCTTCCAAGAAGGCCCTGTTGAATCTGCCCTTTAAGGGCGACAGACTTTTTGGGGCCTCTCTGGCTGACATTATTAAAGATGCCACAGGAGGTTAGCACGTTGCTTCCGCAATCCAAAAAGGGTAAGGAGCCATGCCATAGGCAAGGGCCCTCCTTTACTACACACAAGCGTTTTTTTTGTCTGCCCAGGGCGGCAGGTAAAAGATCCCAGGCCGATAAAGCGCCTGCTCAGGGACAAAAGCGTCCTCGCTTTTGCAAGCCCAACAAGCCTGCGGACAAATCTGCGTCCACATGAAGGTCTACCCCCACCCATCTCTCGGGTGGGGGGACGTCTTTGTGAACTTGCTACTCGGTGGACATCTCTGATCTCCGACCGGTGGGTTTGCGAAGTGATCTCCTCAGGCTACAAGATAGAGTTTCTCTCTTGTCCACCGAACAGATTCTTTCCCTCCAACCTCCAGCTTCAGCCGATCCATCGGGAGGCCCTGTATGGGGCGGTCCAGGTCTGCTGGAAAGCGGGGTGATCATTCCTGTCCCAGGGCAGGAAAGGTTTCAGGGGTTTTACTCGAATCTGTTCGTAGTGCAAAAGAAGGATGGGGTTTGTCCAACCCTGGATCTCAAGGCCCTCAATTGCTTTGTGAAGGTACAAAGATTCCGGATGGAGTCGGTTCGCTCTGTAGTCACTGCTCTCCATCCAGGGGACTTTCTGGCGTCCTTGGACATCAAGGACGCATACCTGCATGTTCCCATATGCTCCAGGAATCAGTGGTTTCTGCGCTTCGCAGTCGGGGAGGACCACTATCAGTTTGTGGCCCTCCCGTTTGGCCTGGCATCGGCACCCAGGGTGTTCACCAAGGCGCTTGCCCCGATTCTGGCCCTTCTAAGACAGCGGGGCATCGCTATCGTGGGCTACTTGGACGACTTTCTTCTGAGGGCCGCTTCAAGCTCAGAATTAGAGGTGAGCGTGTCTATAACCTGTCAGACTCCCCGAGACTGTGGTTGGGTGCTAAACACGCAAAAGTCAGAATTGGTGCCGACTCAACGCCTAGTGTATCTGGGGTTGATTCTGGATTCCTCAGAGGCAAAGGTTTTCCTTCCTGTGGAAAAGTTGCAGACCCTTCGGGCTGCGGTGCGGCAGTTGACATCCGAAAGATGGTTGTCACTCTGTTTTTGCATGCGAGTCTTGGGCCTCATGGTAGCCTCCTTCGAGGTGGTTCCGTATACTCAATATCACACTCAAGTGCTGCAGAAGGAAATTCTGTCCAAATGGGACAAATGCCCGTCATCCCTGGATTGTCAAATCCGGGTAAGCCACCTAGTCAGGACCTCCCTGGTTTGGTGGCTGACATCACCGGCACTTCTGTCCGGGAAGTCGTTCCTTCCTTTTCACTGGATGGTGATCATGACGGGCCTTACCGGTTGGGGGGGGAGTCTGGGGTGTTCAGTCGACGCAGGGTCGCTGGACCCCGGAAGAATCCCGCCTGCCGATCAATGTCCTGGAACTCCGGCCGATCAGGCTGTGCCTCTCCACATGGTCACAGAGGCTATAGGGGCGTCCAGTCAGGATCCAGTCAGACAACGCCACGGCAGTGGCATATGTCAATCATCAAGGAGCAACAAGAAGCTCAGCTGCAGCATCGGTGGCCGCTTGCATCCTGAGGTGGGCAGAAAGGAGCGTGTCGGCCGTGTACATTCCGGGTGTGGAGAACTGGCAGGCGGACTACCTAAGTCGCCAGATGCTGGACCAAGGAGAGTGGTCCTTACACCAAGATGTGTTTCAGCTCCTCTGCCAAAGATGGGGCACGCCAGACGTAGATCTCCTGGCGTCCCGACTCAATCAGAAGGTATTTGTGGCCCGGTCAAAGAACCCATGGGCAGACGCAACGGACGCGTTAGTGGCATCGTGGGGTCAGTATCGGCTAATCTATGACTTCACTCCCATGAAGCTCCTTCCTCATCTGCTTCGCAGAGTGGAGGTAGAGGGGGTTCCAATGATCCTGATCACTCCAGATTGGCCTCAGCGTCCTTGGTACGCTGATCTAGTATGTCTGGTAGCAGACGTCCCCTGGCACCTACCACTACGGGAGGATCTGCTTTCGCAAGGTCCCATACTTCATCCTGCTTTACAGTCACTGGCTTTAATGGCATGGCTATTGAGAACCAGGTTCTGAGAGACCGGGGCCTGTCAGATTCAGTAATCTCTACCATGATAAGTGCTCGGAAGCCGTCCTCTAGGAAGGTTTACCATCGCACTTGGAAGGCCTACATATCCATGTGTGAGAAAATTAAGTGGCATCCGCGTACTTATTTGGTCTCCAGAATCCTGCTGTTCTTACAGCGTGGGGTGGACCAAAGGCTCACCTTAAGTACGGTTAAGGGGCAGATATCTGCCCTGGCTGTCTTTTTTCAGCGACCCCTGGCGGCTCACTCTCTCGTGAGTACGTTTGTGCAGGGGGTTGGACATGTGGCCCCTCCGGTCCGTCCCCCGCTACCTCCGTGGGACTTGAATCTGGTCCCCTCGGTCACCGTTTGAGAATATTAAGGAAATTCCCTTGTTGATACTTTCTCAGAAAGTGGTCTTTTTGGTGGCTGTTACATCAGTTAGACGGGCTTCCACAAGGATAAGGTGGTGTTGCGTCCGCAGCCTCCTTTCTTCCTACAGTCATTTCAGGCCTTTCATCTCAATGAAGATATTGTACTTCCATCCTTGTGTCCTCATCCGTCGAATCCTAAGGAGTCGGCGTTGCATTCCTTGGACGTTGTCCGAGCTCTGAGAGTATACTCATCTGCTACTGCTCCGTTCCGGAGGTCAGACTCACTGTTTGTTTCGGTGGCTGGTCCCATGAAGGGCCTAGCGGTCTCATCGGCCACCATCTTGAGGTAGATCCGACAGACAGTGCTTCAGGCTTACGCCATAAAGGGTCAGGTACCCCCCTTTCCTGTCTATGGCGCATTTGACCAGGGCAATAGGTGCCTCTTGGGCTTTCCGACATCAAGCGTCTCTTTACCAATTATGTAAGGCGGCGACTTGGTCGTCCGTTCACACTTTCACTAAATTCTACAAAGTTGATATAGGTACACCTTCGGATGCTTCTTTCGGCCGCAAAGTTTTGCAGGCAGCTGTTTAGAGTTGCAACTCCTCGGTGAGGAGCTCTGTTTTGTTTTGGGGTGAAGTTTATTTTTATGCTGTTCCCACCTCTCATTTTTTTGACACTGCTTTGGGACATCCCACTTGTCAAGAGGAAGCTGTGTCCATCCATGAATGAGAGTAAATAGGATTTTTGTACTCACCGTAAAATCCTTTTTTCTGAGTTCATGGACGGACACAGCACCCAGCCATCCTTTTTTAAGTTTGTACTGCTTTTTGACAAACTGATCTGCAAGGTGCAGAGAGAGGGGTTGTACCCAGAGGGTCCACCCCTGGGCGGTACTGTATAAGGTGTGATGTGTTAACACTTTCTACAAGTTTTCTGCCTAGTCACTCCTAAATTAAGGATAATACCCATTTGTCAAGAGGAAGCTGTGTCCGTCCATGAACTCAGAGAAAAGGATTTTACGGTGAGTACAAAAATCCTATTTTGCATCTTTCACCACAGCAGCAGTCTACATAGATTTATATATTAAAATTTTATAGCCAAGAGCTCACTTTCATTTGTCAGTGAGGGAATAGTGCCCCATCGTTGGTGTCATTGGGAGGAATAGTGCCCCATCAATGGGAGGAAACGTGTCCCATTGTTGATGTCAGTAGCAGGAATTATGCCCCGTTGTTGGTGTCAGTGAGTGGGAGAAATAGTGTCTTGTATCAGTGATAAGAAAAGTGCCCCAAGGGCAAGCAAAGGGCCCATCTGGCCCCCGGGCCGCAGTTTGGAGACCACTGATTTAGACAATAGTACACTTCCATCCTTGTGGTAACAGTTTTGAGAAGGCCATTTTCTTTTGGGTGTATTACTGTGCCCCTGTGCACAAAGTCAGCACCCTAAAACCATGGTTTGATAAGCTTGGTGTAGAGAAAGTAGAGTGGCCTGTATACTGTAGAACCTCTGCATTCAACCCTTTTGAATACATTTGAGAGACAAATTAAAATGCTGACTACGAGTCAGAGCTTGTACCTGACCTTACAAATGCTCTTTTGGCTAAACACACTTCCCATATACGCCACAATTTTTTATTTAATTGACTTTCCTGAGTGTTTCTCATACCTTTAAAGTAATTTACGCCTATTTATTTTGAACAGTTCTCAAAATTCCTGTGACTATTTATGCCTGTTTCAGACACTGCTGCTTTGCAGATGTGTGTGATTTTAGACCCTCCATATAAATTAAGCTGGAGAAGTTGATTTGTGTTGACAGAAAGTAGCAGATTAGCACTTAATGTATAAGTAGCAGCTTGCAAAGACCAATGCTGCAAAGGCCACCTACTGTGGGGACGAACGGCCTTTTCTGTTCCGCATCTGAAAGGCTCATATGTATCAACCTAGTGAAATCTAACCCCTGCCATCCCTCTTGTTTACATGTCTCAATAAAGATTGATACATTCTGCTCCATCAGTAAAATTCTATTTCCTTATGTGATATGCAGAGAAACAATGAAAATAAGTCTCCTCAGAGTATAAAATCAGATTTAGCATTGAATCCTGTTGAGATTCCTTTTTGTGTTTTGCCACGAGCATGAGAGATATCAGTGGTGGCAAGCAAAACATTATCCCTCTGATCCATTAATGTCAGTATATTAATCCCGCCCCAGGCCTCCTCCAGGATGGATTGCCACAATTTAGTTTGTTTTCCCCCTGTGTAACGGAATATCTTCACATGGCATGTGGTAAACACTTCCCACTGGCATTGCTGAAAGGACAATATTCATCTCATCTTTCTGATGTTCCCTCAGGTAGTGTCCAATTCCAAGACATCTTCACCTTAGCCGGATAATGTCATCAGGTCACTAACCGAAGGTTAGGCTCGCTTCATTCTGTACAGTCTTTTAATTACTTTCCTATTGTAATCATCAGAGGTATTTACTTTGTGTTGCAAAGGTTTAAGAAGAAATAAACGCATTCTCATGTAAGCAAATACTGTTAACGATTTTTGTTGTCTGCTGAAATTTGTTCAAAATAAGACTATAGAAATCCTCCACAGCAGTTCTATAGCATTACTGGTGTGTTTTTGTTCACTTTGTGCTTGCAGATTGGTGATTTAGCTTAATCTGTGCACATGATTCTTTTGTTTACCGTATTTATCGGCGTATAACACGCACAGGCGTATAATGCGCACCCCAAGTTTAGGAGGGAAGTTTAAGGAAACAAAACTTACATTTTAAATGCCCATCAATGCAGTCTTAAGAGTGTCCATCTGCAGCCTTGCCCATCATTGGCAGCATGATCAGTGTCCATCTGCAGCCTTGCCCATCATTGGCAGCATGATCAGTGTCCATCTGCAGCCTTTCCCAAAATTGCAGCATGATCAGTGTCCATCTTCTGAGTTTAGAAGGAGACTGCCACCGTAACTTAATAATAATAGAGTGTTTTCTTAATTGTTCAATAAAGTGGAATCAAACCGCCCCTGAATTACCTCCCACCATCCCTCTTTTGCTCTGCCATTGAGCCAAAGAGGGAACGAGCGCCTCCGAGATACACAGAGCCGGATGTCCTGTGTACTCGGCTCGTCTCGCAGTCCTGCCCCTTGGCCCGACTCCTATGATGGACATAACACCGGTCCAATGGCGGGAGGCGGGACTGGGCGTGACTGCGAGCGGAGCCGAGTACACTCGGCTCTGTCTATTTTGGCGGCGCTCGTTACTTCCGAGGCAGCCATTCGGCGTATAACACGCACCCATGATTTTCCCCTGATTTTATACGCCGATAAATACAGTAATTATTCAAAATAAAAGTTGTTTTTGATAAATATTGTAAGCTATAGATAAGAGGGGGAGTTTGGATATGCATGTGCTGTCCAACTGCCATAACTGTAGACGTATGAAAGTACCACTAAAGGCTCCTGTTTGACAATCCAAACAAGTCCCAAATCTGGTTACTATGTAATGTACAAACCTCATGAAGTAAATTTACCACCCATTACTGAGCCAAATACTCCTTTATTTGTGCCTGACATGCACCCCCTTCCAAAAACTGCTTCTCACAGCCAGTAACATTTCAGCAACAAAGGCAATGCTGTCAATCCTGAAAGGATTGGACAGAATTAAGTATGGTAAGATTCAGATGGATCATCAGTGAAAATGTTACTAGATATTACCACTGCAACATCTTTCCATCCCACTGTAGTGCAAGAAAACACAGCCTGGCAACTGCTGAATTCAGGGGCAGTGCAGCAAAGTTGATGCACATCATAGGAAGCTGCATGAGGTGGACTTCACTGACAAGATCAATAGGTGTTTGTGGGACTTTGCAGGGGTAGTAAGGTGTCCCCATCAGAGTCCCCCTATACATCAGGCATCCCCATTATCAGAGTCCCCCTATACATCAGGCGTCTCCATTATCAAAGTCCCCCTATTAATGGCAATATTGAGTGATCAACCTATGTAGGTGGTACAGTAGCTTTTAGTTACTTTAATGGATAAATGCAGCTTAAACTTTATTGCCAGGATTTCCTCATTGACCTTATCCCTGCATCAAAAATTATATCAACTATGCCACTTTCTGCTTTCCCTGTCACCCTCTGCTGAATTTTGCTATAGACTTATTGATTTTGAAATGATGTGCACCAGGGAGGGCACTCTTGGGCATTCTTTATCTCATATTTACTCCTCCCTGTCTATGCTAAACTCTGAGGACCTTCTCTCTTTTATCGATACATGGGAACGGGATCTAAATATCACCCTGTCTTCAGACCAATTCTTGAAAATATATCTTCTCATGTTTAAATCGTCAAACTATACCAAGATACAGGAATGCAACTACAAAATAATTATTAAGTGGTATATCACCCCCTCTCTACTTCATAAATGCATCCCCTAAATCCCTGGGAGCTGTTGGAGGGATGGAGTGCAAAGAATAGGCTAATAATTTACAGAAATATATGTGAGGAGCCCCAAATCCGGAGTATGGATGGGAGAGATGCCTATAGAGTGTGAATGTATTGTTGCCCACTCGGGGAATACATAATATATATGCAGATACAAACCAATTACAGTTAAAAAATGTTTATTGATGGATGTACAAAATCGTTAAAAGAAAAGGAATACAGAAATACATCATATTGCATTTGTTCCTTAAAGTTTGCGTGCTGCTGGTCCTACATGTTTCGCCTGTATTCAGGCTTCTTCAGGGACACAAACACTGTTGCAGGTCTACAGTAATACAAAAGATATATGGTAATAATTGATACAAAGCAAAATATTTAATGAAATTATAACATTAATTATGAAAAACTCTCTAGAAGTTCATGGACAAATACCTCGCGACTTGCAAAAGGGGGAAAGGGGGAGGGATCCTCTGCTGGCTGGGGTATGTGCCTTCACATATGTTGGAGGGCAAGATGGTGAAAACCCCCTTTGCATGGGTCTCAGGATAGGACACACAGCAGGAGGAAGTGTACACGGGGGAATATCCACATTGTCATGTGTAACCTGAGGTGAACAGTAAAACAAATAATAATAATAATGATATTGTTTATTGTTTTAGCTTGCTGAGGTCTAATAATGGCCTCAACATTCATCTTCACCTTTATGGCAGAGATGACCAGTATAGTTACTATGTGTCTACAATAATAAACCTGTAACACTTACATGTGTGTTATAACGAGTATAGAATGGCTGGGGAGCCTTTTATGCACAGCTTGTCCAGGCAGAAGTACAAAACATTTTCATGTATTACATGGCTTCCAAATGACTGATGTCCATACGGCGAGTCATGGATATATAAGGAAACAAGAGATATATAGAATAAAATAAAGATAAATTATTAATTAATAATTCATTACGCTCTACCTTACATACTACTGTATAGCCATGAACCACAAACCAATGTAGTGGCCACCATGAATGTCCAGAGTGAATCAAGGAGCGCAATTACCTTGTATCAGAAGATGGTTGTATAGTCACAACACATAAGGAAGATAGTCCATTGTCATCTGTAAGAGAGCAATCTGTAAGGATCGTCCTTCTGTGGATATCCACAGTAGATACAATAAGTGCCAGAGACAAACGTCCCTAGATATAATTTAGCAGATGGATAAATTACCTGAGTCCTGCTGTGCATATGTGTCGGCTCCCTCAGCGCCCCCTGTGTCAGCGTTAACAAGCCACTCATGGCTTCTTATGCCTCCTGTGGTGCGGTCAGCTGACCGCTCCGTATGTGACGCTCTGGCGTCACGCCGTGAATACGGGCGCAATGTGATGACGTATCGAGGGAAGGGAGGGCCCGACATGCGGGTCCGTGACAGGCGCGCAAACTCTGGGCATCCGCATGACGCATGGCACGCCCCTCTGGAGGGGCAGGACATGTCATCCCTGCATACACAGCTCGCGATGTCACTGTACCTTCGCTCGAAAGTCAACATGTTCCGGACCACAATAACATCCCTGCCTCCGCTGGGAATCAGTGCCGTGTGTGCCACTACAGCACTGATGAATAATTTACAGATTTCATGTTACCTAGGTATCCAGCCTTTTTCCCTCTTCATCACAACTCAATCCCTATGAAAACATTATGGGAATTAATTCTATGGCACCTTCTCAACTCCGCTAAGGCTTGCATCCCCGCATGCTGGAAATCAGAATCTCCATCCTCGATCCAAATGTAGCATCAGTGGGTCAAGACAATTAGGAGAACTGAAGAGCTGACTCACTCTCAAAAGGGCTCGCAGGAAGCCTTTTAAAAAACTTGACGGCTCTGGCATATGTTTCTGTACTCAGAGGAGGGAAAGGGGTTGATGTCTGGAGTGAAGTAAAGGTGCAGTACCTAGGTGAAACAATGCGGGTATTTCATCCATTGTAGTTATCAGATTACATGGGCTACCTGATGGCTTTCTCTCTCCCACCCCCAGTTAAACTCATTCCTATTTTTAGCCTTTAACAAAAAATATGATGGCCCAACGAAATTATCCCAAAGTGAGTACTGCTACCCGTTGTTAAGGACGGTACGGTGACAAACTTTGCATTTTCATGACACCCGACTATACAGCTGGACACTTATAAGCTTGCCAATCCATCTTAAGCTTGCCAATCCTCCTTGCCTACTTGATGTCTGCTGTCTCTTAGTAAACCATATTGTTCAAGTTGTGAATGTTTCATGATATTCTTTTGTAATCTCATTTGAGTCCATAAACAAAGAATTCAAATATAAAAATCTTAGTAGAGGTGCAATGCTTAGCTTTTGTGCCTCCCGTGTCTCTGATATTTACTTTCTTGAAGAGCTAAGATGGCCAATGTTATGGAAGTGTTGCTGCATTTTGTAGGTACACTTGAGTAGTGTACAGTGGAGGACCAAGCATCTAACACTCCTTGTGCATTGGATCCTGAAGGTTTTTCGCCCAGTGTAGCTCTTCAAGAGAGCAGATAATGGAGGCATGAGCAGCGATACAGGTGACTTTCATGACGGAGTTGCTTTAAAGATCACTTAATGCTTCTTTTTTTCTTTATACCACACAGAATAAAAAGTAGTTAAAGTGGATGTGACCCTCTGAAATGAATAATGAACAAAGCGCATCCTCATACAATGTATACTTGCATCATCCATAGCACCTAGCATGCATCTTGACTGCCTTGCCTTTATCTGCAGTCTGCATGAGTCACTTCTAACAGTTTTCCCAAGCACCCATGATATCACTGTTTTAAACACCTTTTAAAAACATTTTTACAAACATTTCAGGCTTGAAGGTCAACTCTGCAAAATGTGTTGGCACTTAATGTAAACAGCGCACCAGACCTAATTTCTACATTCAAGGCATACTTTCCTTGTTTTGTTTTTTTTTCTGAGTGAAGATGCTATGCTCTGCCTGGGCTTCTACTTTAATCTAACAATAGATAGGCTTTATAAAATCAACCAAAACCTGTAATAAATTATATTGTCTTTCAAACTTTAGGTGGGCCAGACTGTAGCCAGTGGGAGTAGATTATGCCCTGGCATTGGTGGGAGTAAACAATGCCATAGGCTTGGTGGTCAGTTGGAGTGAAAAAAAAATTACACCATTGGTGTCAGTGGGAGGAATAGTGCCCCATAATTGGTGTCAGTGGAAGGAATAGTGTTCGATCCTTGATGTCAGTGGAAGAATTTGTCCATCATAACTAATGAAGGGGTCCTGCGTGGCTCTGAAATGTTGCTTTCTGCTGTAACAATGTGATCGCTAATAAAACTTTGGACCCATTTTGGAGATCCCTGGTTTGCTGGTGACATTTTTTGTTTTAACTCCCAAAAGTTATTCTGCTGTATGTTTTTAGCAGCAAAAGTCACTATAGCAAAGTCCTGGCAAACCTTGTCGGTATCTCTATCCCTAAGTCTAAATTCTCCGTCATTATGATGCATGAGAAATTTGCCATCATCATCAGAGATAAACAACAGTTTGAAAGTATCTGGGACCCCTTAGAAAATTGTAACATACACTACCCCCTTGAATCATGTCAACCCCATACTAAACGTTATATCCTGTTTGATGTGGAACACTCTTCTCTCTCTCATAGAAGAAGTGTGGTCCTGCTTGAAGGACCAATAGATCTGTAGGTTTATAATGACATAGTGATAATTTTTTGTGAAAAGCTGTCATGTCTATATTTTTACCCAACTACATGTAATTCGTGCTTATGGACATCATGACCCTGCTTTATATGTTACCTCTTTTATACTGGAAAACTCTATAATAATATTGAAAGCAAAAAAGAAAATGGTTGCAGTGTTTGTTTTTCCATATTTTTTCAGTTTTTTGTTAAATAAGATTTTCATTTGCTTTTATACGGTTGTTGTTTTTTTTTTATAATTATCGAAGTATTTTACAAAATCTATAGGTACTAAAGAAAAGGTAAGCATATCATACTCTCACCTTGAGTCAAACGAATTCCCTCTAACAAGTCTTATTTTGCTTTAGTGCTTTTTTATTTTGTGTATGTATTCTTGTCTCTCGACCTCAGAGATTTGTTTTTATCATCACAAAAAGAGCTCTGTGATGATGTCACGAGTACTTGTCATAATCCCTTTGCACTTGTTCAAATTCCAGACAAGTTTAGTGTCAGTTCTTAAAAGACCAGTAAATCATCGGTACTGGCTCCCGAAGGTATGTTCTAAACTTTTATCACTGGAATTAGTGACAGCACAGGCATTTTCCTCTAAATGCATTGTCACCTTTTTATCTCAGGATTCCAGCATGTTAATATGACCTTATTTTAAATGGTGTTATTTCTATATTGTTCATTTCCATGGTTACTAATGGTAATTAGCCAGGGTTTTCATCTGAAGCTAGGGGCTGTGAAATAGATACAGTATTTCTGCTTTTGGAGTTTAAATCCAGATTCACCCTATGGCTCTTTTTTTCTTTTTCTTTTTTTCATTATTTTGCTTTTTTCCTTCCTTCCTACATAGTTACATAGTAGGTGATGTTGTAAAAAGTCCATCAAGTCCAACCTATGTGTGTGATTATACTGTATGTCAGTATTACATTGTATATCCCTGTATGTTGCGGTCGTTTAGATGCCCCCCGCTGAAACCACCGCCTGTTGAAGGGAATTCCACATCCTTGCCGTTCTTACAGTAAAGAACCCTCTACGCAGTTTAAGGTTAAACCTCTTTTCGTCTAATTGTGATGAGTGACCACGTGTCTTAATAGACTCCCTTCCGCAAAAAAGTTTTATCCCTATTGTGGGGTCACCAGTATGTTATTTGTAAATTGAAATCATAACCCCTCTCAAGCGTCTCTTCTCCAGACAGAATACGTTCAGTGCTTGCAACCTTTCTTCATAACTAATATCCTCCAGACCCTTTATTAGCTTTGTTGCCCTTCTTTGTACTCGCTCCATTTCCAGTACATCCTTCCTGAGGACTGGTTACCTAGAACTGGACAGCATACTCCAGGTGAGGCCTGACCAAAGTCTTGTAGAGTGGGAGAATTATTGCATTATCCCTAGCGTTAATCCCCTTTTTAATGCATGCCAATATTTGCTTTGTTCGCAGCAGCTTGGCATTGCATGCCATTACTGAGCCTATCCTCTACTAGGACACCAGGTCCTTTTCCATCCTAGATTCTCCCAGAGGTTCACCCTCTAGTGAGTAGGTTGCATTCATATTTTTGCCACCCAAATGCATTATTGTACATTTTTCTACATTAAACCTCATTTGCCATGTAGTTGCCCACCCCATTAATTTGTTCAGATCTTCTTGCAAGGTTTCCACATCCTGCGGAGAAGTTATTGCCCTGCTTAGCTTAGTATCGTCCGCAAATACAGAGATTGAACTGTTTACCCCATCCTCCAGGTCGTTTATGAATAGATTAAACAGGATTGGTCCCAGCACAGAACCCTGGGGGACCCCACTTCCCACCCCTGACCATTCGGAGAATTCCCCATTTATCTCCACCCTCTGAACTAGCCAGTTTTTAATATATGTACTCACCCTATGGTCCATGCCAATGGACCTTACTTTGTACAGTAAATGTTTATAGGGAACTGTGTCAAATGCTTTTGCAAAATCCAGATACACCACGTCTACGGGCCTTCCTTTATCTAGATGGCAACTCACCACCTCATAGAAGGTTAATAGATTGGTTTGGCAAGAATGATTCTTCATGAATCCATGCTGATTACTGCTAATGATACTGTTTTCATTACTAAAATATTGTATATAGTCCCTTATTATCCCCTCCAAGAGCTTGCATACTATTGATGTTAGGCTAACTGGTCTGTAATTCCCAGGGATGTATTTTGGCCCTTTTTTAAATATTGGTACTAAATTGGCTTTTCTCCAATCAGCTGGTACCATTCCTGTCAGTAGACTGTTAGTACAAATTAGGCACAATGGTCTGGCAATTACTTGACTGAGTTCCCCAAGTACCCTCGGGTCAAGCCACCTGGTCCCGGTGATTTATTAATGTTAAGTTTCCCAAGTCTTTTTCTAATTCTGTCCTCTGTTAGCCATGAGGGTGCTTCCTGTGATGTTTTATAAGGACAAACACTGCGGTTTTGGTTGCTGAAGCCCCCCTGATTCCCTTGTGAAGACTGAGGAGTAGAATAGCTTCAATACCTTCGCCATCTCCCCATCCTTGTAACCAGATGTCTTTCCTCATTCTTTATGGGGCCAATATGGTCTTTCCTCCCTTTTTTACTGTTTATATACTTAAAGAATTTCTTCGGATCTTTTTTGCTCTCCTCCGAAATGTGTCTTCCATCTTCCATTCCATCGTGTTCCATCTTAGCCGCCCTAATTGCACCCTTACATATCTTGTTGCATTCTTTGTAAAGTCTGAATGCTGATGATGATCCCTCAGCCTTGTATTTTTTAAAAGGCCTTCTCTTTTGCTTTTATCAGCATTTTTACATTGTAGTTAAGCCATCCAGGACTTTTGTTCACGCTTTAAACTGTATTTCCCAATTGGATGCACTGGCCAATGCCCTTATTTAATCTCTCCTCCGTGTTCTTTGTTTCTAAGATTTTATCCCAATTTATATCTTCTAGCAAGGTTTGTAGTTTAGGGAAGTTGGCTCTTTTGAAATTCAGTGTCTTTGTGTTCCCCTTGTGTTTCCTATTTGTGTGATTTATACTGAAGCCAATTGACCTGTGATCGCTGTTTCCTAAATTGCCCCGTTTTTCTACATCCGTGATCAGGTCTGTATTGTTGGAAATCAGTAGATCTAGTAATGCCTTGTTTCTAGTTGGTGCGTCTACCATCTGACCCATGAAGTTGTCCTGCAAGACATTTAGGAATTGGCGATCCTTAGACTAATGCGTGGTTCCCTCCGCCCAGTCTGTCTGGATAATTAAAATCCCCATTATGATAACACTTCCCATCCAGGCTGCCACAGACCAGTCACTGTTGCATTTGTGCGTCTCCCCCACAAGGTGTGGGCCTTCCCAGCTTGGGATATATATCTTCCGCTTCGGTTCCGGGTTTTGCGGTTTCCCACTGGTTCACACGACAAGGAATAGGTACACACTGTGGGTAGCTTTAAAACAACTGAGCATTTGTCACAGATTGCCCTCTCCGTCCTTCTAAGAATTGAGTCCCCTACCACCAGAATCTGTCTATCCTTTCCCTTCGCTTCCCCCCCACTCTCACTGTAGGAGTTATTCCCCTGGCAGCTAGGAGAGTCCCTCAGCTCCAGCAGTGCTGGTCCCTGACCGGTTTCACCAATGTCACTCAATGGAGCATACTTATTGAGATGCTTCAGTCCAGGATCGGCCTTCCTCGCACTTCCCCCTCTATCCTTCCTGACTGTCACCCATCTACTAGTTTCTAGTGCCTGCACCACTTTGTCTCTACCCGCCTCTGTGCTGGCTCCTGCCAGCACCTGCAGGGTACGTTCCCGGCTCTCCTTAAGTATGGAGGGTCTTCTCAGTGCTGACAGTTGCTCAATGTGCTTACATTTTGTACAGCAGTATTCGCCCCCGATCAGATGATCAAGGAACGCATACATGTCGCAAGATGTACACTGAGTCGCATCTCCACACCCGCCGGGCATCGTACCTATTAATTTAATGAGGATTGGCGATTATACCCTGTCCAAATTACCTAACAACTAGCTTCCTGACACTAATACTCAACAATACAATACACAGGTACTCAACAAGACATACACAGGTACTCGCTGACCACGTGCACATGCAGTTTACGTGCACTCGCAGACCACGTCCTATCTTCTCTTCTTTCCTTACCCAGGTATCTACTTGGTAGTCCTTTCACCAGGATGGAAGATAATGTTTTTTTAGGGGTCGGATCTTTTCATTTTGCTCTCTCCTGCGAAACAGTATAGGCAGTAGGCACCTGGCTAGATTTCCATTATGTGTCAGATCTGGTCATTCCTGTGCATGACCAATCAATTATAGACCAATCGTGCTTACATCCAAGAAAGAAATCTCCAGCAACCTGATCTACCGGTTTATGGGCATCATTGGTTCAATGAGCAAATAAAAATAGGGAGATCTGAAGCTAAACACCAACAAAACCATGTTTGATAATTTTATGTAGGAAGTGAAAAGGTCAGAATTCTGCTAGAGAGATTTTCTCAATCCCTGTGCCACTGACAAAAAATTTGTGGAATGGTGCCATGTGGTAAAAGAACAATTTTTCATTGCTTTTATTGGAGTGATTTGCTTTCGAGTGATTTGACACCTCGGCAAGTATGACTAAATTTCTCTTAAGTTGGCACAGCAATAAGAATGTGACAAGGGTTCTAACCTTTCCTAACTCTCCAAAACAATTAAAATTGGAGCTTTAATATTGTAATCCATTCACCTATGCAACAACACCAAGCTGTGATCTCAGTTTTGGGTGTACATCCTGTTTGTTTATAAAGTACTTTATTATTCAAACTTATACCCATTTGTCACAGGCACATTTTCACATTGGCTTCTAATAGCATGGTTGAATCATCCTACAAGAGCACAATCCACTGACAGACATAATTTCTTATGCCAGTGAGCTGAGTAATAACATTCATTACCTGAAGTAATGTCTAAATGTTTTTTCCCCAGAGGTCCAAACTTCTTGTAATGCTATGAAAATTTTATGGTAATTAATATGCATAATTATGTGGCAACTAGTGTTTCTAAGGTGATGTGTGTACGTTCTTTGATTGCAATTATAAGAAAATCACTGGTAGAGCACTAAAATACGTATGATGGCTGCAGAGATATACCAGGTGAATTAGTTACCCTCCAGAACTTAACATACGTGAAATGGCAAAATGTGTGCTTCCAAAATCAGTGACATCCATTTTTATATATACATCTGTATATATAAAAAAAAAAAAATTTCCCCCATTTTTAAAGATTATAGTTTGAAGGGTGTTATACCTAGACTCTCATAGCTTTAAGCCCGTTTAAAAAATATATATAATTTTCTTCACACAAATAGAGCTTTCTTTTGGTGGTATTTAATCACCACTGTGTCTTTTTTTTTTTTCCTAAACAAAAAAAGGGTGAACATTTAAAAAAAAAACTTTTCCATAGTTTGTTATAAAATTTTGCAAACAGGTAATTTTTCTCCTTTATTGATGTGCACTCATGAGGTGGCACTAATGAGGTGGCACTGAAGATGAGGCACTGATTGGCAGCACTGGTAGGTGGCACTGGTGGGCACTGCTTAGCAGCAGTGACTGTCGGTGTGTGGGACCGATGTTTTTTTTTTTTACATGAGTTGGTAATCGGCTTGTTTTTTCTCCTGCGGCTTCTGTTTACATCATGTGATCAGCTGTCATTGGCTAGCAGCTGATCACGTGGTAAAAAGCCGGGATCGGCCCGTTACTCCGATCTGTGATCAACCGAGTCCCAAGGACTCAGTGATCACAGAGCGCGCCACCTGCGCGCCAGAAGCACAAGCATGGGAGAGAACATCCATGTATACCCTCCTGGCAATTTAAGCCCACTCTGTAGCCGTCTTTCAGCTATGGTGCGTGCATCAAGTGGTTAATGGGCAGGCTTAATATACCAAGTTGATTGATCGATCAACTTGGGTACAACCAGCCTGCCGGATTCTTTTGCGATTATCGCGTGCTGCTGCTTTAGCCTCTAGCAATAAAAGAAAACTGTTTCCCAGTAGTGTTCCAGCTTGTCGCCTTGTCTCATGCACCCCCATCTAAGACTACAGGCAGCTGTGCCATCAGCATTGTTCTAGGATGAGCCACCGATGTCACAATCAGGAAGCTGGTTTTGAGCAATGATGTGGAGAAGATACTGGGGTGAGGGAAAGAAGTTGCTGAAAGCATCCAAGCATGATGAGACTTGTGCTGACAAGCCCCCTCCCCACAAAACCATTTACTGGAAAGATCAATGTGCTGCTGTTTCTCCACCCCTAGCTCTCTAAGCCCATTATGCAACTGAGAACAGACATGTAATCACGTAAAGAAAAAATAGTATTTAATATATATACACACACACGCATATGTTTTGCCTTTCATTTCTATGTTCACCTGACTTGTTTTACAAGGCAAGGGTTCACATATATTTTAAGTATTGATTGAATATTTTTATTTATGTCCCTTTTTTCAGAGTACGTTTTGCTGTGTGTTGTCAGCTCTATGGCATGATTGTTGTTTAAGTAACTGTGCCATAATTATGCACTCTTATGTAAATACATTCACAGAGTCTTTAAATGTGCAAATATTATTTACTGTTCAGTTGAGCTACAAGTTAAGGCCCAAAACGTCTTTATTACCCAGGGCCATACACATGTCTTTCATTCTGTTCTGCAAGAAACATTCTGCTAATTCAATTCACCAATAAGAAGGAACAAGTTGCTGTTATGACATCCTGCTTGTCATATCTCAATAAATACGAATGGATAATGTGAGACTGAATTTTTTAGGCATCAGTAAACATATATCCGGTGTTAAGTATTGAACGCTTCATTTTTTGTTCTTTCTTTTTTGAAATTGATGGATCTTTGCAATTTGCTTTTTAATAGCCAAATCAAACAACTTCATTTAGACAAGAATCAAACTTGATTGAGAAGAGGCTCAGCTTGTGCTGATTAATAGACTTTGCGTTTTCTGCATTCTGAAACAGATTTGCTTCCTAACCATTAAGTATGAAATGACCACATTCAAGGGCTTTCTAAACACTTAAAGGGGAAGTTTAATAGTTTGATTTAGCTCTCTTTTAATTTTTTTCTTATTTTACAAGTGTTTAAATTAAGGTTTTGTATCTTTAACCATTTGTGCAGAATCTTTGTCATGCAAATACATATTACTTGGCGCATTAATTCAGGGCAAAGCGCTATCTATAGGCAAGGTAGGCGCCGGCCTAGAGCGCACATCTATTGGGAGAACTGGAGCTGCTTCTTCCTCATTGGCCGGCTGTGCGGGTTAGGGAAAGCCTGAGAATGAAAAGGGGACTTCCAGCTGCAAGAAGCTCCTGTCCATATACTACTCTAGTCTGTCTATATACTACCCTAGCCTGTCCATATTCTACCCTAGCCTGTCCATATTCTACCCTAGCCTGTCCATTTACTACCTGCCAGGGCTGGGCTCAGCCCTTCCTTCTCTGTGCTGGCAGCTCAGCTGTCAGCTAATTGCCAGCTCCCATCTCTCCACAGTGATCCACCTGTTGATGATCCTGCTAGTCAGCTCTGCCTACTTAAAGCCTTCCAGTTCATTTGCTCTCTGCCTTCGCCTGTGTTAACATTACAAGAGACTTTCTCCTGCGTTCCTGTTGAAGACCTGCTTGACTGGCGTTCCCTCTGGCTACAGATCCTGCTTGTTGTACTACTACCTTCGCTGGCTCTTGGACATTGGCTTGGCTGACTACCCGATCCGGTTACTGAACTCTGGCTATGTTTTGACTACGCTTACTCTGTTTACCTTTTTATTTTTATTATTAAACAAGTGTGATTTAACTGTACTTCTATCTCGGTCTGATTCATGGTTTCTGACACTACCCTAGCCTGTCCATTTACTACCCTAGCCTGTCCATTTCCTACCCTAGCCTGTCCATTTACTACCCTAGCCTGTCCATTTACTACCTCTAGCCTGTCCATGTACTATCCTAGCCTGTCCATGTACTATCCTAGCCTGTCCATGTACTACCCTAGCCTGTCCATGTACTATCCTAGCCTGTCCATGTACTACCCTAGCCTGTCCATGTACTACCCTAGCCTGTCCATGTACTACCCTAGCCTGTCCATGTACTATCCTAGCCTGTCCATGTACTACCCTAGCCTGTCCATGTACTACCCTAGCCTGTCCATGTACTACCCTAGCCTGTCCATGGACCTGCGGACCATGGCTGGCATGAGGAAGCAAGCCGGTGCCACCACTATTTGTCTTCAGGCCAGGTCCAGAGGCACAGGTGCGGACCACACCCGAAAAAATAAGTGGAGAGGCGCCGCAAAAATCGCCACCTCCACCGTATACATGGGCAGGGCAAAAGGTGGGGGCGCGCAAAATGAGGTTTCGCCTAGGGTGTCAAAAACCCTTGCACCAGCCCTGCATGCATTACATTCAGTTTGTAAAGAATGCCATGCCTTTTAACAGGAAATAGCAAAAAATGTAGCTGCGCTAACCCTCCTAAATAAATACGTGATTACATATATGCAAATATAAAAAATATAAACCAACACCCAGTGAGGGTGTGAAGTGACAATAAACAAAATAAGTTGTGATGGTGGTTAAATGAAATTAATGAACAATCTTCAATCTTGAGTGAATATTCAATAATGTCCAATGGTGAGTGTGGAATCAAACAGCAAATCAAAAAGGAAGCAACCAACAGATTGTTGCATGAATGAGTGACATCAGCGATAATATCCACCACCAAAAGTGCTCACACCATAGGGAATACACGCTTACCGGACAGAAAGCTAGATAGGCTTGTGGCTGTAAACCCCAGCCAGGGCCTTTACACAAACTCTCCGTAGGACAACCTCACAGGACCTGTGCTTGCGAGCTGGATACTTGCAATGGGGCCGGTTATCACGCAGGAGATTGCGTGGTTACCGGAAATAAAGAAGGCTCGCCATAGCGTAAATCCAAATGGTATTAAGGATTAATAAGTAAAAAGAGACTTACAGCAATGATGAATAAAAACAGCAGAAGATAAAATTGTAGCCGGCCTGCTAGCGAACGCCCGTCCGCGCTGACTTCAACGCGATGACGTCAGCATGTCAGGAAATACCAGTACTTTTTGCATACTTGTCTAACTGATGAAACCAGACAGGTCCAATCTCGGATACCTTTGTTCTCAGCACTAGGAGACTGGTTTTGATAATGTTCAGCACAATGCTCTTAGTATAAAGTGAATTGTGTAAAGTATTGATGCACCCATGGCTACATTGTGGCCACAGTGGTTCCTCTCCTCTTGAGAGGAGGTATTTACCTTATCTACTTGTTGTAATAGGCAATTAGCTGGAACTCTGCAAGAACGAGAAGGAGTCTTAGCCCAGGTTCACACTGGGCTGCGGGAGTGAAGCCTTGCGAGTTCAGCTGAACTCGCACGATTTCACTCCTGCCTGTTTTCTGCACAGATGTCAATGTAAATCGCGGCCCGAAATCGCAAAAAGTAGTACAGAAACTACTTTTTGAAATCGGTGCAGCGCCGCAGATGCGGCGTCGCACCGATTAGGACGGTGCCATTGCCCGCAATTTGCGCCAAATATCGCCGATTTGACATGCGATTTGACATGTCAAATCGCACCAGTGTGAACCAGGGCTTTAGTGTAAGAATCTGGGATTTACTTAAGTTTACTTTCAGACCAGAAAAAACAGCAAAGGGCATTAAAATGGACAGAGCTGCCCACAGGGATGTATCAGACTCACGCAAAAATAATACCATGTCACCCGCGTATAGTGTCGTCTTTTCTATCAGACTGCCATCCTGGATACCCCACACTTCTGGAGAGGCTCGCAGAGCCACAGCCAGTGGTTTAATTAACAGGGCAAAGAGCCCAGGAGACATAGGGCAACCTTTCCGTGTACCCCTACCCACCAAAAAATAATTCAGGAAGCAAGCCATTTAGTTTAAAGACTGCAGTTGGTGCAGTGTTAATTTTGATGTCAAATTTCGATTTAGTTTGTCATAGTCTTTTGACTAAAATGCTATTTTAGTTTTAGTTGTATTTTAGTCATCTCAATTGTTCGTATTTTAGTTGACGAAAATATTTTTGTAGACTAAATTAACACTGGCTGTGAGTGCTGTGGTAGTTCATTTATTCTTCCTGTCAGCATGTTTCGGCTTCCTTGTACGAGGTACGAACAAGCCTATACACTAACAGATCTACAGGAGACCTGCATGGCACCCGCAATCTCCTGATCACTGGTGCAATGCTTTACAGCCTCCTGCATCAAAAAAAATTCCACATGTTTTTACCTGCAAAAAAAGTGCATTTATTTTATAATTTTTTTTAAAGTGAACTTATCGTTTAAAGCTGGATATGTGGTTGTAAACCCTTATATAGACCCAATAAAGTGACTGGTCTCAGGTGATGCACAGAGACAAAACAGATCCTCCTACATAATTTATATCTGTTTATCTGCAGCCATCTTTTTTCTACAGCCGTTCGGAGTGCGGAATTTATACAACTTGGCTGAGCTTCCAGAAAGCAGGAGGTAAGGAGCTGAAATTACACTGTGCAGAGCTCAGTTAAGGGAGCTCTGAGAGCTGATTGGAGGGAAGGGACACAGCACAGCGGAACAGAGCTGAGGCTGTCAGTCACAGGCTGTATGCTGCAGCTCCCTTCCCCTGTCACCTTTTTTCTGTTGGTGTCAGGAAAACCTGCCAGAAGTGACTCATGTTGACAAGAGTATGCACTATAGAGGGATATGCTTTGTTCATATATCATGTTGGAGGTTTACAATTGGGCCAAGCAGGTCCAAACAAACTGTTTACTTGACTAAGAGATGCAGTGACTGTGTGTGCTGTATGAAGTGTATGTAGCCTCAGGATCCTCTTTTGCTTTCAGAACAGCCTGATGTTTAAATGCCATGGCTTCAACTAGGTGCTAGAATCCTGCTTTAGGGCCAGTTCACACCAGACGCAGTTCTGTGTGCTTTTTCTCTGCACAAAGTGCATGTACAGTATTTTCCATGTATTCCAATGGCTCTAGTTGGCACCATGCGGTCAGTTTCTGCACCGGAAACTGACTGCATGGTGTGAACTAGAGCCAACAAGAGCCATTGGAATACATGGAAAACACTGTGCATGCATTTTTAGTGCAGAAAAAAATGCGCACGAAACTGAGCAGAACTGCGTCTGGTGTGAACTGGCCCTTAAAGTGGTTGTAAACCCAAATTTCCATTATAAAAAAAAATAACCACCTGTAAGAGAGAGCCATAATGAGCTAGTATGATTAGCATGCTAGCTCATTTATGCATTACTTACCTTAGATCAAAGCCCCCGAAGCCGTCCACGTCTCCCCCTCCGGCTGTAGTCATCTCTCCGGAAGGTTAATTCCGGGTATCGCCGCTCCAGCGCTGTGATTGGCCCGAGCGGCGAATATGTCACTCCGCGCATGCGCGCGGGAGCCGTCAAAACCGGCGTTGCCGGTTTTATGAATGGGGTTTTCACTGCGCCTGCATCGTTGTCTACAGCGCGCATGTGCCATACACAACTGTGTAATCCCATTTACAAATATCTCCTAAACCGTGTAGGTTTAGGAGATATTGAAAACACCTACAGGTAAGCCTTAATCTAGGCTTACCTGTAGGTGAAACTTCCGGGGGAGGGTTTACAACCACTTTAAGGATTTTGGTCCACATTGGCCCAAGTTTTTAAGTTCCTAAACATTTGTCTGCCACTCTTTTATGAACTTTCTATATGTTACAGCAGAAATCACCACACAATTTTCAGTCTTTGTTCATCAGGTGATGTTTATTTTGTACCCACCCGCCTGTATTACTTGTTCTTCATTAAACAGATTGAAATCTGTTCTTCTGCTGATGTCAACCATCAAATTCCAGGTTTGATATTTTGCATGTGCAATGCCTTTCTATTGCAAGTCTAGCCATTTTTTGACAACTCTCATTAAAGTATAACTAATGGCAAAACTTATTTTTAGTTTTTGATCGAGTGGAGAGGGATTGGAACCCTGTCCGTTTTTTTTTTTTTTTTTTTGCATGTGCCCCTGTTAAAGAGATTCACCTTCTCAATTTGTCCTGTTCACCATTATTATTGAAAGTTAAAGTAAAATAAAATCCTACATTTTTGTGTTGTCCCCAGAAAAGTAATAGATGGGAAATCTTCCAATGGGGACACTAGTTCTGGTGACCTGGGAGTCCCCAAGGAATTCCCTTAATTTGCAGGGATTTCCTCTCACTTCCTGTTTGGCTATGGGGAAGGAAGTGACGCGAAATATCTGCAATGAGACACAGATGGCAATTTTTTTTTTTTTTTTTTTTTTTTTACAGAGGTTATACCATCCCTTGCTCTATCCAAAATGAAAAAAAAATAGTTTTGCCTATAGTTCTACTTTAATAATTTGTTTTGACTCAAAAACTGTAGTCCACCTCACTGCAAACTCTGTACGTTGTGTTAGTAGTGTGCCTTGCCAAAACATTTTCTATGGTGGGAATTTAGTAAAACTGGAGCACACAGAATCTGGCGCAGCTGTGCATAGTGACCAATCAGTTTCTAACTTCAGCTTGTGCAATTCAGCTTTAGCAATGAAAGCTAAGAGCTGATTTTGCATCAACAAGTCTCACAGATGTTATCGCCTACTGTACAAAACAGACAACTCATTAGACATTTTATAATGAGCACCATGCTCTGTAAACTCTCTAGTGTGGGAAATTTCAGCAATGTCAGTAGTATCTAATGTGCAGTGACAACTTCATCTGGCATTCACAGTCATTTCCCTGTCAAAGTTGCTCATTGTTCTTTCCCATTCAGATGTTTGGTGAAAAAACAGCTGAACCTTGCTTTAACCACTTCAGCCCCTGACCATTTGGCTGCCCAAAGACCAGAGCACTTTTTGAGATTCGGCACTGCTTCGCTTTAACTGATAATTGCACGGTGGTGCGACGTGGCTCCCAAACAAAATTGACGTCTTTTTTTTCCCACAAATAGAGCTTTCTTTTGGTGGTATTTGATCACCTCTGCGGTTTATACTTTTTGCGCTATGGACAAAAATAGAGCGAAATTTTTGAAAAAAAAAGCAATATTTTTTACTTTTTGCTATAATAAATATCCCCCCAAAAATATAAAAAAACAAATTTTTTCCTCAGTTTAGGCCGATACGTATTAAAAAAAAATCACAATAAGCATTTATTGATTGGTTTGCGCAAAAGTTATAGCGCCTACAAAATAGCGTCTACAAACCAGACAATTTTCAGTTTTTGTTCATCAGGTGATGTTTATTTTGTACCCACCCGCCTGTATTACTTGTTCTTCATTAAACAGATTGAAATCTTCTTCTGCTGATGTCAACCATCAATTTCCAGGTTTGATATTTTGCATGTGCAATGCCTTTCTATTGCAAGTCTAGCCATTTTTTGACAACTCTCATTAAAGTATAACTAATGGCAAAACTTATTTTTAGTTTTTAATAGAGTGGAGAGGGATTAGAACCCCGTCCGTTTTTTGTTTTGTTTCGGGTTTTTTTTTTTTTGTTGTTGCATGTGCCCCTGTTAAAGAGATTCTGCCATTAGTTATTATGGTTTTATGCCATTTTCATTAATATTTTTTTTTTACTAGTAATGGCGGCGATCAGCGATTTTTATCGTGACTGCGACATTATGGCGGACACATCGGACACTTTTGGCGCTATTTTGGGACCATTCACATTTATACAGCGAACAGTGCTATAAAAATGTACTGATTACTATGTAAATGTGACTAGCAGGGAAGGGGTTAACCACTAGGGGGCTAGGAAGGGGTTAAGTGTGTCCTAGGGATGTGTTTTAACTGTGTGGGGGCGGGGCTTACTGTGACCGGACACTGATCGCTGCTCCCAATGAGAGGGAGCAGACGATCAGTGTCTTGTCACTAGGCAGAACAGGGAGATGCTTGTTTACACAGGCATCCCGCGTTCTGCAGCTCCGGGACACTGGCGGACATCGAGTCCGCGGGTCCTGCGGGCACAATCACGGAGCTTGCGGCAGTGGGCCCGCGCGAGCGCCCACATGACAGCAAATTTAAAGGGACGTATGTATACGTCCATTTGCCTGTCCGTGCCATTCTGCCGACGTAAATGTTTGTGCGGCGGTCGGCAAGTGGTTAATATATTTCTTTACTCCCACTATTCGGTTATTTTGATTAAAATGGCCAAAAAGTGTAAGTTGTAGGATTTCCGGCTAATGTTTTACATTTGCCTGTAGCTCTTCTTTTAAGAACAAGAGTAAAGTCCAAGCACATCAAGCAAATTTGAAACGATAAAATCCATTTTACCTTGCCTAGGCTGTCCCACAAGCAATACTGACATTCTCAGTGGCTCCGCCAATTATTTTCTTTCTTTTTGCCTGATAAACCCATCTGCACAGATTGCTGGTGTGGATCAAGGAGCAACATAATAGTTGATATTTATGACAACGTTATACTACTTTTAAATCGTATTAATAAACTTGCCAATAATGTACCACTGATATGGATGTATCAAATGAACATTTTTCTTCACAATCCTCAGTTAATACAAGAAAGAAATAATTCTCTAGTGTACTCCTTTTTTTCTTTATACTTTTATTATTATTCAAGAGCCCTGGTAGTATGGGCAACGCATGCCCATTTATCTCTTTGTATCTTTTTCAGCCGTTCTGAGTTGACACCTCTGCTTATTCATTCTTTAGGAGTATAATGAGCAGATCAGCCCCGGGATTTATCACCCTGCTTGGTATCTTATTATGAGATCGCTAAACCCAGCTCCATATTATCGTTCATGCCCTTGGGGTGCTTTACAAATCAAGAAGTCTGAAATAAATGATCATTATTTCTTTCCAACAAACAATTTTCATAGATGCATGCAGTTTTACATTCAGATCTCCAGTAATATGTGTGCGGGCAAGGAAGGAAGAAACCCAAAACAACAAGGAGACTTTGTTTCCCTATATTAACGTGGTTTCCAAAAAGGTATCTATAATATAAAAGAGAATTTCACAATTTTTAGGTACTGATTTACAGTGTCGTCCTGTCCATATGGGGGGCAAGGGCGCAGCCCCCCTAATCCACGCGTCCGGCCCCTAATTCTTATGCAGGGCGCCAGACGCATGGATTCCAATGGCTTTTGTTTTTTTCTTTTTTAGAAGCACGTGATTAGAGCCTGAGGCTCTAATTGGTTTAAAAAAAGGGGGGCACAGAGCACTGCGCCCACCCAGTTGTGTGACAATAGCGAATTAATATTCGCTATTGTCTTCCTGATTCTCTTCCCGGCCAGTTGGGAAGCGGGTCCAAAGACCCAATTGTCCGGGTTAAGAAGAGATTGTATTGGCCACCGCGCCGAGGGAAGGAGAAGGAAGCCGCCATGAAGCCCAAGATGCAGGGTGTAGCCGCCAAGAAGGAGGAGACGCAGAAAGGGAGACAAAGCTGCCCGCGACCTAGATGGGGTAAGTGCAGGGCCGACCGATCAGGGATGGGGGTGTACGTGCGTGGCCGACCGACAGGGGGTTGGGGTGGTGGTGGTGGGATGTCTTGTTTGCCTCCCCCTCCCCAAAATATACAGCACCAGCCACCACTGCTGATTTTGCAAGTCCAGGAAAAACAATATAATCAGTAAGGTTTTCATACTGCTTCTGGGGTGATCTGTAACCTCTTGTGTTATGATACTGGGGTTGGCACATGTCCAGTAAAAATGAAAGTTGTCAGCTACAAGAAGAGGGTGTTCAGACTAGGGTAATATGCTCACCTGCATGTTGGCAACCTTATGGCCATATAGGAAATATGAATAGCACAAGGATTTAGAGAGCAGGACTGCCGTCTGTGTAGCTGGATGACAGGATCAAAATATGAGCCAATGAGCAGCAGCTCTGTATGCCACGAGTGTATTTAAATGCAGGCATTTTTTGTTTTGTTTGTAGTAGGCAAGTGTTAAAACTGGTCTGCTCTCTGCTGGGGAGATCATCTTCTCAATTTGTCCTGATGACCACCTAGTCCAATTGGGACACCTATTTCAGTAACATCCAGACACAAGAGGATCTCCCTTCGCTTTGCAGAGATTTTCTCTGACTTCTTGATTTGTCTCTAGACATGAAGTGAATGTACAGTATATTTCCCCTGACATTTCCCTTAGAAAACAAAAGCAGTCACAGGGGCCTTACCCTGTTAATAAAATAAATAAATAAAAATAAAACATTTTGGCTTTTCAATAACTTTATAAAAAATGCAAAACTGCATGTAAAAGCATTATGTGAGAATGGGGCAAATTGAAATGTTCTCAGGCTATATTCTCTGCAGATTGAATGTTACTTATTGAAACAAAAAGTGTAAATGAGGAAATATATTATGTCCACTAGATGGCACTGAGTTTTATAGTAAATAAGCACGCTTCTCGGCTGCATCTAGTGACCATAATGCTGTGTTTTCTCATTCACATTTTTTTTCAATGAAATGCATTTAGTCTGTCGAGAATATAGCCTGAAATCCTTTCAATTTCGAGCCATTTGCACAGTACTAATTTACACTCAGTTTTGAATGTATGCAAATTTTTGTTATAAATCAACCCCTAAATGTAAGTTTCAAAGTACATGTTAAAATTGGTTGTAAACACAGACTTTTTTTTACCTTCATGCATTCTATGCATTAAGATAAAAAACCTTCTGTGTGCAGCCCCCCTAATTTTTACTTGAGCCCCATCTAGATCCAGCGATGTTGCAGGAGTGTCTCGGTTGCCCGGGACTACCCTCCTCATTGGCTGAGCCAGCAGCATGGCGCCATTGGCTTCAACTGCTGTCAATTAAAGTCAGTTGGCCAATGAGGAGAGGAAGGGGGTGGGGCTGCGCCTCGGCTCCGTGTCTGAATGGACACATGGAGCTGTGGCTCGGCTCGCTGTGGGGGCACTCAACAGGAGGGAGGGGCCAGGAGCACAGAAGAGGAGGATCAGGGCTGCTCTGTGCAAAACCATTACACAGGCCAGGTAAGTATGACCTTAGAAGAGGAGGATCAGGGCTGCTCTGTGCAAAACCATTACACAGGCCAGGTATGTATAACATGTTTGTTTTTTTTTTAACTAAAAAAAGAAAACGAGACTTTACAATCACTTTAAAGTTTGCAACTATTCTTGCAACCTTCATTTCCAGTCATTTGGTGTGTTTGCCTTGCACTGCACAGTCTTAATGATGTGAACAAACAACAATTTTATTGTCACAGGCTGGATATGCTACATTGAAAACTGTTATGGTTACTGCCACACCCAAGTTAGTATTTATAGCTTCTGTATGATTAAACTTTGTGTTCGTATTTTCTCCTTTCTGCAGTGTGTTTTATACACCACGGGCCAGTTCTAAGGCTAGGGCCACATCTCTGTCGCTGGGGAACTAGCACAAAATCACACACGTTCCAGACCCACAGTGAAATTCTTAATGGCACCCCATGCATCGTCATACGTACCAAACCAAAAGTTAGTGCTGAGAAATTAAGAAAAAATGGTGGTGGTCTTCTTTCTCCACATTTCTTGTGGGTAGGGCAGCCCATTGAAATGAATCGGCTGTTCTTCTTGCGACGTAGGGCACATATGTGAACCAAGGATAAAACTTGCGCATAGGTGTATAAGCTCAGTCAAATACGTGTTGCTAATTATTTTTGATATTAAAAAGAAGAAAAAGTGTGCCGTTCCTTACAGATAACATTGGGTTTTATTTTTTTTTTTGTTTTTTTTTAAACTCTCCCCAAAGAGTGCAGGAGAAATACCCAGTGATCTAATTTGTGTGTGGTAAAACAGAACAATGATGGTTATGTACCGTACTTTTTGTCTTTTTAGAACCTGTCTACATTCTAGATTTCGGGACAGCAAATTCCAAACTTGCACATTAAAAATCCCTCACTTGGGTTACACTACAAACCTTCGCAAAACTTGTCTTTCGTATTGAGAAGTTGCTTGTCCCTCTGAGATCACCTGTCTTTCTGGAAGCATATTATTGTGCCATCATTTTGTATTCTTTTATCCCTCAATTCATAAAAAAAAAAAAAACAGCTTTAAATCCTCGTCCCCACAAGAGACTTCTTGCCGAACAAGCTAAGGTCTTTTGTTCCATTTCTGCAAGTTAAGAATTGTACTTTAGGAGATACGGCTTGTACTTTGTGTTTGAAGGGAACGTTTATTTTCAATAAGTAGACAATGTAAGGCCTTATGAAAAAAATAAATAATAATTGAGGCAACTGATTGAACTTAACGCCTAACTCCAGACCAAATTTTATTTTCTAATTTTTTTTTTTTTTTTAACATTTCGGAAGAAGGGGATAGGGCTACAATATGTGTAATGTTTTTATTGTGGTCTTTGACCTCTTCACTGTTTCTGTAGTCACTGGGAAAGCATATGGGAATTTCTGTGTTGGGGTCACAAAAACAAAAAGCCCATTATTGCTCTCTGGTCCCTGCTAAATAGATTACCGTATATACTTGAGTATAAGCCAAGTTTTTCAGCACATTTTTTTTGTGCTGAAAAAGCCCCCCTCGGCTTATACGCGAGTCTCCCCTCTGTGTAATGCAGTCAGTCGGCGGCCGTCCAGTGTAACAAAGCCCCGCCTCATCCTCGTCCGTGATATACGGAACACTGACTCACTGCTGCGAAACTGAATCACGGATGAGGAGGAGGCAAGGCTTTGTTACACTGGACGGCTGCCGACTGAAGTTAAGACTGCAGGACACAGCGATCAGGTACATGAGGCATGCAGATGGGCACAGTGAGGCATGCAGATGGGCACAGTGAGGCATGCAGATGGGCACAGTGAGGAATGCAGATGGGCACAGTGAGGCTGCAGATGGGCATTGTTGACTCTCTTTTCCACTTACAGTAGCTGCTGCATTTCCCACCCTAGGCTTATACTCAAGTCAATACGTTTTCCCATTTTTTTGTGGTAAAATTAGGTGCCTCGGCTTATATTCGGGTTGGCTTATACTCAAGTATATACGGTACTTTAACTTCTTGTATGTTCCCCAAGAGAGAAAGGGAGGGAAAATCTCTCCCAACAGGTACACATAGAGCATGAAAAACCTGGATCCTAACCCCTCTCTATCCAAATAGTTTTGGCTATTGCCGCACCTGTTGTCACATACATCTGGTCCTGACGTATTGATAAATTGAAGTAGTTGGCCATATTAATATTTTGAGGACAGGATACTCCAGTTCAATTATTGCCCATTCCCAGAAGGCAGTGAGTGTGTGTAGGTGACAGCTTGAGAGCACTCAGTCCAGAGACAAGGGATTCAAGGTAATACTAAACTTGTTACAGTCAGGGCTCATTAAAACCAACATTGCCTAACACAGTCCCAATGCATAGACAAGCCAATTTGCCTAAAGTTATGCTTCAGTTCGCTGCATTTATTTTTCAAAATAAAGAATAGACAAAAAAATGACACGTTGCATTTTTGCAGTTTAAGGTTAAAGTGATATTAAATTAATCTTTTGCTAAATGAGATTCTAATAGCCAAACTTCCACACACTAACTGTTGTTTTCACCACTTCCACCTAGCAGCTATAGGGTTGTTGGTTTGAATCCCAACCACGGCACTACCTGCACGCAGTTTGCATGTTCTCCCGGTGCTTACGTGGGTTTCCTCCAGGTACTTCAGCTTCTTGCTGGCTCCTGTGTAAATTGGCCCTGGTATGTGTATGTATGAATGTGAGTTAGGGACATTAGATTGTAAGCTTCTTGAGGGCAGGGACTAATGTGAATGTAAAATACATATGTAAAGCACTGCATAAATTGACAGAGCTGTAAAAGTACTTTAACCCCTTCCCGACCAGCCTCCGCAATTGTACTGCGGCAGGTTGGCTCCCCTGGGCGAACCAACGTAACTGTACATCGGATCACCTTTTGACCACTAGAGGGCGTGCGCCCGTAGCGTGATGCCGGAGCCGATGCAAGTGCCTGGCAAGCGCGATGACCACCGGGGAACCGCCATCGCTCGCAACAGAGTGAGAACTGGGATCTGTGTGTGTAAACACAGATCCTGGTTCTCTCAGGGGAGAGGAGACAGATTATGTGTTCATACTATTGACACCGATCTCTCTCCTAATCTAGTCAGTCCCACCCTACCCCCCCCCCCCCACAGTTAGAACACAGCTAGGGAACACAGTTAACCCCTTGATCGCCCCCTGGTGTTAACCCCTTCCCTGCCAGTGACATTTATACAGTAATCGGTGCATTTTTATAATACTGATCGCTGTATAATTGTCACTGCTCCCAAAAATGTGTCAAAAGTGTCCGATTTGTCCACCGCAATATCACAATCCCGATAAAAATGATCACCGCCATTGCTAGTAAAAATGAATAATAATAATTAGGCCTCATGCACACAGCAGCTGTCTTTGACTGTAGACATTTTTTTCTACAGTCAATAAACTCACCATCATGTTATCCTATGTGTCCATGCACACATAGGCTGTTATCAGCAGTTTTGGGCAGTGGCGTTTTTGAGCAGTAAAAAATAAAAAAAAACGAGTGGGTTCTGAGAGAGAAGTTGTTCAGCTGTAAAAACGATCTAACGCTGATAAACATTGATAAACGCTCAAAAACTTGGCTCACCAGCGTTTTTTAATGTTTTTTATCCATTGAAAAAAAAGAAAAATTCTTCAATAAAAAACGCTAACGCAGAAAAACGCTAAAAAACGCTATTGCAAAAACGTTGAAAAAAGTTGAAAAACTCACTGCAAAGCTACTGGCGTTTTTATAACGTTATTTTAACGTCCAGTGTGCATGAGGCCTAAAAATGCCATAAATCTATTCCCTATTCTGTAGACGCTATAACTTTTGTGCAAACCAATCAATATACGCTTATTGCAATTTTTTTTTTTTACCAAAAATATGTAGAAGAATACATATCGGCCTAAACTGAAAATGATTACGTTTTTTTTTTTAAGTTGGGATATTTATTATAGCAAAAGTGAAAGATATTGTGTTTTTTTCAAAATTGACGCTCTTTTGTTTACAGCGCAAAAAATAAAAAACGCAGAGGTGATTAAATACCACCAAAAGAAAGCTTTATTTCTGGAAAAAAAAAATTTTGTTTGGATACAACGTCGCATGACCCCGCAATTATCAGTTAAAGCGACGCAGTGCCGTGTCGCAAAAAATGGCCTGGTCATTGAGCAGCCAAATCTTCCGGGGGTAAAGTGGTTAAAATAAATAGATACATTTTTCTCCTTGCGCTAACTTCTCATATTGCTCCCCAGCCACACTGCGTGACTCCCGGTATGTGGGTGCCCATATATTTATAGACCTATTTGGCCCTGATGTCTCAATAAAGCATATCTGTCACAACCCAAATCTATCTCAAGGGACTTTTTCACCCCTTGTGATGACAGTAAAGTAAACGAAAAAAAAAAGGTTAAAGGCAAAATTGAAAAGCACCCTGTTCCTCTGTGCTCTCATGCAAACGCACACCTAGGACTGGCACACATTTGTAAATGGTGATAACACTGCATGTGTGAGGTATTGCTACAATTGCTGAAGTGAGAGCAATAATTCTGGCACTCATGTTTAATTTTAAACTTTTAAAGCGTCCTTTAATTAGGTACCGTAATTTATTGCCATTTTACAAGCATGCCCAATTTTAAGTCTTAACATGATTAATATCTAATCACTTGATGCAAGATTATCTTTTACATTTTGCCCAAAAATCTTTATTATATTGTGTTGTGTGCACTAAAATTCATTTAAGTGAATTTTTTCCTCAAAATTGGCACTTGATAAACCACTGCACAAATATGCAGCATAAAAAATATCCAGTAAAAAAAACTGCAGGTATTAACGTGTGTGAAAAATTTAAGTGGTTGATATCACTTTAAATATAGTAAAGAGTAAAAGTAAATAAAAACAAAAAAAAACTCTGTGATGAATTCTTCATGGAGTTTTTCTTTAACCACATTGGGGACGTATTAAAGGGATAAAACAACTAGAATAAAAATGGTCTTTTGCAATGCTCACCAATCAGGATTTCTCTCATTTTACAGAAAAATGTAATAAGGATGGCAAGCAGGTTTTAGAGCTTGTACTATATGAGCAACTAGGGAAATAAACATGAAAACGTATAGATTTGATAACTTCTATTAAGGAGCACATATCCATATGTCTAAAACAGAGGACGTCAGAGATGTCTTCTAGTCTGTTATGTGCAGCTGGGTCTGGAGACACCTCAGAAGCGGTTTATGCAGTTCCTCTGTGCAGCCAGATGGTAGCATTCCATGCACAATATTCAGTGACAAAAGTCCGCGTTCACAGTCATTCATTTTCATTACCTAAAAGTATCCCTGTGTGTGCTGCACAATCCCAATTAACTTTGGCCCTTAGTTCTATTAACCAGCTTGTAAGTTCTTGCCTTCTCAGCAGTGATTCACAGTACAAATGAAACATGCATTAATTGTTCATTTATTGGGCTGTGTCTTGTCCAGGTTTGCTTTTTTCACATATAATCCAAAAATGGATATATGCTGTTTTGTAAGCAGATCTGGGAATCAAAAGCAAGTTTTAAAATGACATTCCTCTTAGAGCCCATTCACACAGGGGCGGCACGACTTGTCCCGCGACTGTGCCGGGCGATCTGAAGACGACTTCAAGGGTGACTTCAAAAATGACTTCTGTATTGAAGTCAATGGAAGTCGCCCTGAAGTCGTCTTGAAGTAGTACAGGAACCTTTTTCTAAGTCGGAGCGACTTCAGTCGCTCCTATTAGAACGGTTCAATAGTACAGAACGGGACGCGACTTGTCAGGCAGCTGAGTCGCCCCTGTGTGAATGGGGTCTAAAAGGAATCTAAGATACACTACATTGTCAAAAGTATTGGGAAACCTACCTTTACACGCACATGACCTTTAATGGCATCCCAGTCTTAGTCCGCAGGGTGTCTCCAGACCCAGTTACACATAACAGACTACTAGAAGACATCTATACGTCCTCTGTTTTAGACATTTGGATATGTGCTCCTTAACCACTTCAATACAGGGCTTTTTGTACCTATTCAATACCGGGCCTATTTTGGCACTTCTCTCCTACATGTACAAATCATCATTCTTTTGCTAGAAAATTACTCAGAACCCCCAAACATTATATATGTTTTTTTAGCAGACACCCTAGGGAATAAAATGACGGTCATTGCAACATTTTTTCTTGCACAATATTTGCGCAATAATTTTTCAAACGCCTTTTTAAAAAAAAATGGTTTCATGAATTAAAGAATAACAAAACAGTAAAGTTAGCCCATCTTTTTGGGAACATATGAAAGATAATGTTACGCCGAGTAAATAGATACCTAACATGTCACGCTTTAAAATTGCGCACACTCATGGAATGGCGCCAAACTTCAGTACTTAAAAATCTCCATAGGCGACGCTTTAATTTTTTTTACAGGTTACCAGGTTAGAATTACAGAGGAGGTCTAGTGCTAGAATTGTTGCACGCGCTCTAACGCACGCGGCGATTCCTCACATGCGTGGTTTGAACGGCGTTTACATATGTGGGCGACTCACGTGTGCATTCGCTTCTGATCGCGAGCTACCGGGGACAGGGGCGTTTTAATTTTTTTTATTATTATTTATTTATTTATTTTACTTATTTATTTATTTTTTTACAATGATTTTACTTTTTTTTTGATCACTTTTATTTCTATTACAAGGAATGTAAACATCCCTTGTAATAGGAATGTGTGTGACAGGTTCTCTTTATTGGGAAATGCAGGGTCAATAAGACCCCACATCTCTCCTCCAGGCTGGAAAGCATGAGATCAGTGAAAAATTTTTCACTGATTTCATACTTACAGCCGCAATGGCGGCTTTGTTTACATTTGAGACCCGGGCGTGACGTCATCACATCGCGCCCGGGCCTCCGACGATCATAGAGATGACTGGTGACCATCTGGTCACCAGTCATCTCTATGCTCATCACGTGACTCCACCAACGATGCCGGAAGATTCGCTCCGGGTCCCCGATCGCACGGGGGAGCCCGGAGAAGCACCGGATGGCGGCTGGAGGGGGGGTGTCCCCTCCCGCCGCCTATAAGAACGATCAAGCGGTGGAACCGCCGCTATGATCGTTCTTATGGTGCACAGAATCGCCGGCACTTCAAAAGGATATCTGAATGATGCCTCTAGCTGCAGGCATCATTCAGATATCCCCCTACAAAGCCGAGGACGTCATATGACGTCCACCCAGGATGGGAGATCCCATCTGTGGACGTCATTTGTCTATGGCTGGGTAGGGAAGTGGTTAATACAAGTTATCAAATCTATAAGTTGACCTTCTCGTCCAAACTCAGTGCCTGACCTTACAAAGGTGCTTCTGGAAGAATGGCCAAACATTCCCATAGACACACTCCTAAACCTTGTGGACAGTCTTCCAAGAAGAGTTGAAGCTGTTATAGCTGTAAAGTGTGGTCCAACTCAATATTGAACCCTACGGACTAAGACTGGGATGCCATTAAAGTTCATGTGTGTGTAAAGGCAGGAGTCCCAATACTTTTGACAATACAGTGTAAAAGTTACATTATATTAAAGCGCTACATTATTATTATACAGGATTTATATATTAACCACTTAAGGACTGGCCACGGCATATATACGTCGGCAGAATGGCACGTACAGCCATAATCGCATACCTGTACGTCCCCTTTAACTGCCTGCCGTGTTGGCCACGCGCGCGCCGCCATCGGCGCGCTTGTGACCCTGCCACCATCCCCGTGAGTCGGACCGCGGGTCCCGCGGACTCGATCGCCGTGGGGATCCCCGCGATCGTCTCACGTAGGGATGGAGCAGGGAGATGTTGGTGTAAACACAACATCTCCCCGCTCGCCTACTGTCACTGATCTCCGCTCTGTGTAATCAGAGCGGAGATCGGTGACGTGTCACTCGTAGCCACGCCCCCCCTCAGTTAGAATCACTCCCTTAGGCACACTTAACCCCTTCAGCGCCCCTAGTGGTTAACCCCTTCACTGCCCGTGTAATTTTTACAGTAACCAGTGCATTTTTATAGCACTGATCGCTGTAAAAATTACAATGGTCCCAAAATGGTGTCAAAAGTGTCCGATGTGTCCGCCATAATGTCGCAGTCACAATAAAAATCGCTGGTCGCCGCCATTACTAGTAAAAAAAATATTAATAAAAATGCTATAAAACGACCCTCTATTTTGTAGACGCTATAACTTTGGCGCAAACCAATCAATAAACGCTTATTGCGATTTTTTTTTACCAAAAATATGTAGAAGAATACGTATCGGCCTAAACTGAGGAAAAAAAATTATATATTTTTGGGGATATTTATTATAGCAAAAATTTTTGTTTATAGCGCAAAAAAAAACCCTGCAGAGGTGATCAAATACCACCAAAAGAAAGCTCTATTTGTGGGAAAAAATGGTCCGGGGCTTAAGTGGTTAAAGAGCTACATTTGAATTTGTTGAAGTTTTTGTAACTTTTCAGCGTACCCTATTGCTGTTTTGGCAACCATATTATATAACTGTATGCACCAAAGTGACCGTTTTCTGCTGTAGGACTACTGAACAGGAAGCCAATTGTGTGTTGTAAAATGCATGCAAATACATACAAAAAGAAAATGTCTGAAAAAGTAGATGCTCAAACAGGAGTATCATGTGCAAGAGGCCTAAATAACACAAATCCACAAGACTTGTTGCAGTTTGTAGTTGTGGACAGGTGAGTTGCATTGACATCATACAGTAGTACACAGGGAAGGGGTGTACAGTAGCCATACTAGCCAATAAAAGGCTGACTTTTCACAACACAGCCAAGTTATCCCTTCCATTATATTAAAGTCAGAGGGAATCTTTGCAGAGCTTGTAAGTACACAATAATACTCACAAATTTGGTGGTACATTTTTCATTTACCGTATTTATCGGTGTATAACATGCGCCGTCGTATAACACGCACCCCAAGTTTAGGAGGAAATTTTAAGGAAAAAAACTTACATTTAAATCTCCATCATTGCAGCCTTGCCCAGTGTCCATCTGCAGCCTTGTCCATCATTGCAGCCTTGCCCAGTGTCCATCTGCAGCCTTGTCCATCATTGCAGCCTTGCCCAGTGTCCATCTGCAGCCTTGTCCATCATTGCAGCCTTGCCCAGTGTCCATCTGCAGCCTTGCCCAGTGTCCATCTGCAGCCTTGTCCATCATTGCAGCCTTGCCCAGTGTCCATCTGCAGCCTTGTCCATCATTGAAGCCTTGCCCAGTGTCCATCTGCAGCCTTGTCCATCATTGCAGCCTTGCCCAGTGTCCATCTGCAGCCTTGTCCATCATTGCAGCCTTGCCCAGTGTCCATCTGCAGCCTTGTCCATCATTGCAGCCTTGCCCAGTGTCCATCTGCAGCCTTGTCCATCATTGCAGCCTTGCCCAGTGTCCATCTGCAGCCTTGTCCATCATTGCAGCCTTGCCCAGTGTCCATCTGCAGCCTTGTCCATCATTGCAGCCTTGCCCAGTGTCCATCTGCAGCCTTAATCATCATTGCAGCCTTGCCCAGTGCGTTTTCAGCATTGCCCAGTGCCTTTGCAGCCTTGTCAGTCTCTGCCCTGATTTAAAATTGGCGCCGATTTCCGCTGACTGTGAGCGGAGAGGAGCGAGCGGAGCGGAGATACAGAAAGCCGAGTGTACTTCAGCTAGACTCGGCTCTGCTCACAGTCCCGCCCATTTCCACTGATTAAGAGAGGAGAGGAGCGAGCGCCGCTGACATACAGAAAGCCAAGTGTACTTTGGCTAGACTCGGCTCTGCTCACAGTCAGGGGCAGGACTGCGAGACTAGCCGAAGTACACTCGGCTTTCTGTATGTCAGCGGCGCTCGCTCCTCTCGCAATCAGTGGAGGTGGGCGTGACTGCGAGAGGAGCCGAGTAAAGCCGAGTGTACTTCGGCTTTGTGTATCTCGGCTCCGCTCGCAAATTTCTTCACAATCAGCGTGGGGATCGGCGTATAACACGCACCCACGATTTTCCCCTGATTTTATACGCCGATAAATATGGTATTTATCAGTTTCCCTAATACCTTTGTCTGATTATCTAATGTTTTGCGTCTTTATTAGGCCCATTTTATGGTCTGTTCATTTCATAGATGTTCTCCATTGAACACCTGTCCTCTAAAATAGCGAGCATAATTATTTTTCAGATTTTATTTTATTTATTTTTTTCTTTCAACATTTTATTTTATTTTGATACAATGCAACTCAGGAACGACAAGATATGTTTTAGGCCCGGTTCTCACAGGGGCGGCACGACTTCGGGGGCGACTCAGCGGCGCGATCTCAAGACGACTTGAGACGCCCGCCTGAGGCGATTTGCATAATGACTTCTGTATAGAAGTCAATGCAAGTCGCCCTGAGTCGCCCCCAAAAGAAGTACAGGAACCTTTTTCTAAGTCGGAGCGACCTGAGTCGCTCCTATTAGAACGGTTCCATAGCACAGAGCGGGACGTGACTCCTCAGGCGACAGAGTCGCCCGAGGAGTCGCCCCTATGTGAACCGGGCCTTAAACATTGCTAGGCTTGTTTCTAAAGTTGCTGCATATGGTCAACCCATAATAATAATTAAAAAAATGAATATCTAAAAGTTTTATGGTGCCCTTGTTTCTCTGACATGCACACAGGTCAGGATTTGATTACTTGTATCTGTGGGTTCTTTCAATATGAAGTCAAGACCAAGAACTAATCTTAGAAAGTATTATTTTACTGAAAGAGTAATTGATGCTTGAAATAGACTTCCAGCAGAGATCGCGAGACAGTCAACAGTAAGTGGATTCAAATATGCTTGGGACAAACATAGATCTACAGTGAGGGAAAAAAAGTATTTGATCCCCTGCTGATTTTGTTCATTTGCCCACTGACAAAGAAAAGGTCAGTCTATAATTTTAATGGTAGGTTTATTTTAATAATGAGGGACAGAAATTTCAAAAATTTTATAAATTCATTTGCATTTTAATGAGTGAAATAAGTATTTGATCCCCCTATCAATCAGCAAGATTTCTGGCTCCCAGGTGTCTTCTATACAGGTAACGAGCTGAGATTAGGAGCACTCTCTTAAAAGGAGTGCTCCTAATCTCAGCTTGTTACCTTTACAAAAGACACCTGTCCACAGAAGAAATCATTCAGTCAGATTCCAATCTCTCCACCATGGCCAACACCAAAGAGCTGTCCAAGGATGTCAGGGACAAGATTGTTGACTTACACAAGGCTGGAATGGGCTACAAGACCATCGTCAAGCAGCTTGGTGAGAGGGTGACAACAGTTGGTGCGATTTTTGCGCAAATGGAAGAAACACAAAATAACTGTCAATCTCCCTCGGTCTGGGGCTCAATGCAAGATCTCACCTCATGGAGTTTCAAAAGAAGATAACTGTGCAAACCTGGTGGCCAACTACAAGAAACATCTGACCTCTGTGATTGCCAACAAGGGTTTTGCCACCAAGCACTTCGTTATGTTTTGCGACGGGGTCAAATACTTATTTCACTCATTAAAATGCAAATCAGTTTATAACCTTTTGGAAATGCGTTTTTTCTGGATTTTTTTGTTGTTATTTTGTCTCTCACTGTTAAAATAAACCTACCATTAAACTTATAGACTGATCATTTCTTTGTTAGTGGGCAAACATACAAAATCAGCAGCGAATCAAACACTTTTTTCCCTCACTGTATACTCGATCAAAAAAAGTTTCCAAAAAAAAATACAAAAACATGTATAAATCAAAAAATGGAGCAGACTCGATGAACCACTTGTTTTTTTTTCAGCCATCACACTTCTATGTTTCTAGCAAGCCTTCAGCTCTGGAGCAGGAAAAATAGCTGATCTCCAGTGATGTTATGGGAATGGGAGAGTCCATGGTGCTATTGTAGTATAAGATTAGAAAACGCACAAATGAGCACCATTAGGCAGGCAAAGCAGAGTAACACCGAATATCCAGTTACACAGAGCAGTATATATTGTAGGGTTAGGGCACAGACACAAGCAGGATAATTTACTTAGTTCTGCAGTGTCTCACTCAATGCGGAAAGTGCAGCAAATACTCAACAATCCTCTTTTAATGAGCTGCTTGCAGTAATCTGCTTGCTATTGGTTACTGCAGTTTGACCATCATTATTGCTCTTTAACCACTTGACCTCTGACAGATTTACCCCCCTTCATGACCAGGCCATTTTTGGCTGAACGACACTGTGTTACTTTAACTGACAATTGTGCGACATTGTACCAAAATAAAATGTATGTCCTTTTTTTCCCCCACAAATAGAGCTTTCTTTTAGTGGTATTTGGTCACCATTTTTGTCACTTATTTTAATTTTTTGTGCAATAAACAAAAAAAATCCCAATAAGCGTATATTAATTGGGTTTTCACAAATGTTATAGCGTCTACAAACAATGGAAAATATACTGGAATTTTTATTTCTTCTTTTTTTTTTTACTAGTAATGGCAGCGATCAGTGACTTATAGCGGGACTGTGATATTGTGGCGGACATTCGGACACTAACCAACACTTTTGACAACCAGTGACACTAATACAGTGAGCAGTGCTAAAAAATATACTCTGTCACTGTATTAATGCCACTGGCTGGGAAGGGATTTAACATCTAGGGCAATCAAAGAATTAAATGTGTGCCTAGCCAGTGTGTTGGTGTTCTGTGGGAGGTGCTTTTACAAGGGGAAGTAATCGATTTTATTCCCTGCTTTGCGGGGAAAGAAAATCTATTGCTTCCCCACTGACTGGACAGGGCTCTGCCTTGTTTACATAGGCAAAGCACTGTCCTTTGTAAATTCATGACGATTGCCAGGTGCCAGCCAGGAGTTCCACCCTATTTTTTCAGTTTGGCCCCGGGCAATTCTTAACGCTATGCCATCAATATTTGGGAACTTGTTTTTTAATGAAGTTTATTTACCTTTTATTCTTCCTGAAGTGCTGCACTTTCCGTATTACCTCGCTGTGGCGAGGTACATCATATCCTCCCGCTCGTGGCTCCTAGGATATACGTGTCATCAATCCCAGGAGTCAACGGGCATCCTTCGCACCACGCAGAGTGCATATCCCTCTCTTCACACTGCGCAGATGCGAGATTTGGAGGTGCATGCTGGGTAGCCAGCTGCACTGTACCCCGGAAGAAAGTTTGACAGGGCTTCAGATGCCAACACGGAAGATGGAAGTTTCCAGACTCGAGAAGGAACAGTGAGCAACATTGGATTTACATGGAACACAAACGATTACATATGCAGCGTATGGCAATTTGCATGGCATAAGCTGCGACCATTATGGGGGTGCTTTTAAAAAAATAAAAATAATTACTGGAGCTCCGCTTTAAATACATAAAACATGCAACACAGAGCACCGACATAATACAGCCCATAACAGGAATTTTATTCAGATTGATGATTCACAATTGTAGTAATTAACAAACGTATAAGACTAATGAACCAAGAATACTGGATCTCCGCTATAAAGCTGGCCCATACATGGCTCAAATTTCCTTTGATTCCTGTGAATCAGGTGAAATTTGAGCCATGGGTAGCCCTGCCAACACTATCCAGCTCCACAAACTTTGATTGAAAAATCTAAGGAGCCAGAAAAGAAAAAGTCGGTCAAACAGTGTCTTCAGCCAATCAGATCACTTTGGGTATTCTGACAGCTGTGAATGCCAGCTATCATAATACAATATCGGGAGCTGGAGATTCATCCATTCACACTGTTTAGTGTGGATGGGGAAATTCATGGATTTCTCTTGTTCAGCCCAGTGACCATGTATGATAGTGGCGGCTGGTGCTCTTTTTTTTGGGGGGGCAGGGGCACCCCGATTAGCCAAACTGTTAATCGTCCCACACTACTTACCCCATCCAGGGCAGCTTCCCCACTGCTTCGCCTCCTCGGCGGCTTCCCAGCTGCTTCTCCTCGGCGGCTTCCCAGGTGGCTTCAGCAGCTTCCAAGCTGCTTCTCTTACCAGCCAATCCAGTCGCTTCTCCTCCCAGGCCAATCCGGTCTTATGATTCGCTAATGTCACACAAGTGGGTGAGCACTGCACCCCTAGCCCACCTGTTTTGAAGCCAATTAGAGCCTCTGGCTCTGATCATGTGCTTATAAAAAATAAAAATAAATAAAAACAAACCCCATAGAAATCCATGCGTCCGGCACCCCGCATTGAGATTAGGGGGGCTGTGCTCCGTATTAATGGCTGCCACTGATGTATGACCAGCTAAAGCAGTGGTTCTCAACTCCTGTCCTCAGGGCCCACTAACAGGCCAGGTTCAGGTGATATCATTTGCTGCTCAGTGATTTCAGTATTCTAGTCTGCATCTCCCCAAGGTAATACATAAAATCTGGCCTGTTAGTGGGTCCTGAGAACCACTGAGCTAAAGGTAAGTGTCCCACGCTACTTTAACACTCTTCTACACCCTCAGCTACTGCGGCGTGCATTATCAGTTAACCCTTTTTAAGGGGCATGATCTCTTTTCACGGAGTTGCTTTACTATTGCCAACCAATTTATGAAAAACTTTAGCAACCAAGTGCTAATTAGGATATTTGTTGATTGGTGCTAATGTCTGCAGGGCTGTTTTTTTCATCTAACTCAGAATGTGTTTATGTTGGTAATGGATATTTTGACTGAGCAAAGCATGTCCGGTTTTCTGAATGTTCTGCCTTCCACTACTCACTTGGAGCTCCAACAACTACTGAGTAGCAAAAACCAAACTTTTATGACCGCTTCACGTGAATCTTTCCACATCGGCAATAAAGTGATAAAGTCACTTTGAATGACAATTGCGCGGCCCTGCACCACTGTACCCATATGACATTTTTATCATTTTTTTTAGACAGAGCTTTTTTTGTAGTATTTCATATGTTTGAGGAAAATAAAATCGTAGTTTCTGTTATAAAATGTTGCAAATAAGGAATTTTTCTTCTTCACTGATGTGCGCTGATGAGGCTGCACTGATGAGAAGGCACTAATAGGTGGCACTGATAGGGCTGCACTGATGATCTGTGCCCTGTTTATCATTCTAAACACTGTACTGACAGCCTTGCCGGTTATCGGCTCTCCTTTCCTCACACAGACGCATCGTGTGAGGAAAGGACTGCCAATAACCAACAAGTCTGTTTACATGTGATCACCTGTGATTGGACACAGCTGACCACATGGTAAAGGGACTCTGTGATTAGTGCTTTACCCCAATCTGTGATCAACTGTGTCCAAAGGAGCGCCCGATGTGCACCGCAGGGGCCGAGGTTCTGGGAGGCCGTCCTTGGACACCCTCCCTGAACTGGAGGGCCGCGATGTAGCTGTCTTTCAGCTATAGCATGGTTGGCAAGTGGTTAAAGGATCTTTTTTTTTTATGTTATACTTACCTGCTCTGTGAAAGGATATTGCACAGAAAAATCCTTTTCCCCCTATTCTGGAAGTCCCTTGCTGGCACTGTCTACTCCTCCCTCCTCTGGGTGCCTTCTTCGTAAGCCACGTGCTATGGAGGTACCCGTGTGGACATACTCCTGAGCCAGACTGTGTGGATCCCGAGCCAATAGAATATAAATGTTACAACCAATCGGGAAAGGTGAGATGTTGTCTTTGCAACCAGACAGACTGTAAGAACTGATTTAATCTACTGACAAAAGTCTGAATTCCAGTCTTAGATTTCAAAGTTACTTTCTAGGGATATGTATGTGAGATAATAGAGAGGGAGTATTAAAGAGCCTACACAAGTCTCTATGTACAGGAATAGGGATCACACTCTGACTGTTATCAGTTACATTGTTCTCAGCTTTTCTTTTCTTTCTACAGTTGACATTCTGACTGCCTTATTATACTGTGCTTTTCTCATATACTTTTCTTTTGGGGACTTTTTATTTTATTCTCCTAATTCCCCAGTGAACAATGGTCAGCCTTAGCCTTATGCAGAGGACAGAATTTATTGTTAAAACTGAAAAAAAAAGTCCTCAGATAACAAGTAAAAGTTGTTTGCACAAAGCCGCTTTGTGTTAGCGTTCATTTTTTTTTTCATTACCTTTCATTATCTCCTGTTGACATTTCTGAAAGCATCCCTGTGAACACGGGAGGTTTCTTCCATGAAACCTTTTATTCGGCATTCGCTGGGAACCATTGGTATTTTGTTTCTGTTATTTGTTTCCATAGAAATAAATTGCTTGCATCCTATAACTCATATGATTTACAATGTAAATAGTACAATAATGACACTTAGGAAAACTTGCATGGTAAGCCACTTAAATATTTATGAAGCACAGTTACAAGTGCATTTCTGTATTCTGTAGTTATCTGCTACAAAACCCAACAAGGCGTAGGGTAGGAGTGTTTACCATGTTTACTAGAAATCTGAGCTAAGAAAGTTTATGTGGACAGAAATTTCCATTTTCATTAAAAAAAATTCAAACGGGAAGCTGTGTTTTGAAAAAAAATCTTTATAGCTACATTTTCTAAAAGTACAACTCCAGCCAAAAAGAACAAGATAAAAATAAATATCCCAACGTAGAATAACAAAATTAGATTTGGTTGCAATTTTCACCCTCAATCCAGAGATTTTCTCTGCAGTACTTTTAGTGGCAAAGTAAGCCGACAGTTCTTGAAACCATGCCTCCTGTACCAGGGAATCTTCTATAAATGTTCATTTAATCTCCAACGCCATGGAAGTTTAGTGGCTGGGGCAACTTGGATTGTAAGCATAATAGGAGCGTTGGTTCTATTGTGCAGTTGGAGATTGAGGGCAGGAGAGAGTGTGGAACCAGGAAATATTGACCCCTAGAATAGAACTGGTGAGGGGGGACAAAAAAGGTGCAGTCCCTTATATTGGAATGTGTCAGACACCTTACTTGAACCAACAATTCTGTAAATCAGCATTTCTCAAAGTGTTTAAGGGTAAGAGTAGGCCAGTTGGGATGAGCCCCATGAGACATCCAGCAATGTATCCAATACCACTTTAAAGTGTCAGCCCATAATGATTGTGCCCTCAGCAAAGTTGGAATGATGGTTCAGACATTATTCCAGGAAATCCATTTGGGAATATATCTATTAACTAGAGTGAACAATTTTCTGTAGGTTGTACCCTTTAAGAAAATAAAATGGCCTTGAGCATCGGTCATGAGAGCAACAAAGATCTAGGCAAGAGTCTTGGAGAGCAGGATGGATACTCCTTTAGATTTTGAATTGGCAGGCCTCATGCCCATGGACGTTTTTACAGCCGCGTTTTTGAGCGTTTTTTACAGCTTAAAAATGCCTGTCCATGTTGGTCTATAGCTTCATGCCCACCTAGACGTTTTTGAGCTGCAAATAGCATAGGCGTTTTTAAGCTGTAAAAAAAAAACAGGACCAGTGCGTTCATCGGCGTTAGGCATAAAAAAAGATCAAAAAATTTATACAATAACATGGACAGGCGTTTTTAAGCTGTAAAAAAACACGGCTGTAAAAACGTCCGTGGGCATGAGGCCTTAAAGTAACTTTGATAAGAATTGGGATATTTGTAGTTAAGGAACCTGGAGGATTAGTGTTGCAGAAATGTGTCTCTTGGATAAATGCTATCTGCGCCCTCATCCTCCAAGTATCTCTCAGCACTTGTGTCCTCATTTCAGAGGAATTAGGGCCCTTCAGAGAAACTGTGATTGGGTGAACGAGTCTGTCCTAAAATTGTATCTAGAAGGTTGGGTAAGTGGGGGGATGACAGAAAAGGTGATTAATAAGGGGAGAGGAGAAGAAATAAAAAACAAAAGAAACGGCCTCTAAATGCTGTATCAAGCACCAAGTCACCAGAATCTCGCCAAAGGTTCTGGGAAATACCCTTTAAGGGGTAGATAGAAAATTACAGACATGTCCAGAGTGAACTGCATGCAATCCAGCAGTTTTGAGTGCTTTAGCAGCAGTTGGTTGGACCTGGTAGGTAAATTACAAGGCAATGATAGCTAACAGAAACAAAACATAGTACATACAGGTCATAGAGACCTAAAGAGCTATAATGATAAGGACATCTTTAACAACATTTAAAGCTCAATTTCTAAAGATATAATCAATTTGTAAGGTCAGCTATCCATTATGGACTAGGATGTATAGTTAAGGTCAGCCATGCAGTGAGATGACAGATATTTCAAGAGGGGGCACAAATGTAGTCTATATGTACTATAACGTCCCATTGAAACAAATGTTCCCAATCCTGTAGATCAGTGATGGCGAACCTTGGCACCCCAGATGTTTTGGAACTACATTTCTCATGATGCTCATGCACTCTGCAGTGTAGTTGAGCATCATGGGAAGTGTAGTTCCAAAACATCTGGGGTGCCAAGGTTCGCCATCGCTACTGTAGATGGATAGATTGCACTTATGCATTTTCAGGAGGACACAACTTGTAAAACAGAGTACAGTATAATTATGTCCAGCAAAATAAACATAGACTTATGGGAGAAATAACAAACCCCACTTGGAGGACACAAACATGGCAATATCCCCAGTATCGGTTAGGCCCCTTTCACACCGAGGCGTTTTTACCGCGTTTTCGCGGTAAAAACAGCGCTGTAAAAATGCCTGAAATAATCCTGCCCCATCATTCTCAATGTGAAAGCCCTGTGGGCTTTCACACTGAGGTGTTTTGCTGGCTGTGCGTTGGAAAAAATCCTGCAAACAGCTTTTTTGGAGCATCTTTGGGGCGCATAAAATAGCGCTGTAAAAACGCCTATCCCCATTGAAATGAATGAGTACCGCTGTAAAAACGCAGTAAAAAACATAGAGAAGCTGTGGGAAGGTCACATGACCGCAGTAGAGTGGAGGACTGTGGGATACCAAATACCAAATAATCCTTTTTACCGCAAAAACGCATAGGCATTAGCACTATTTTTACCGCGAACGCGGTAAAAAAAATCATAATTTTTTTGCGTTTTTTCAATGCCTCAGTGTGAAAGGGGCCTTAGTGTTATTGTCACCTCCAATGTTTTACTTGTTATATTAGCAAGATGTCCCTTTGGCAGACAGATCTATTTGTTCGCCTAGACAGGTATCTCATGATGGCCCACTAGAACATTTGACAGTTAGAGAAGGAGACTGATAGACACTGTAGAGATGGAGGCATAAGGTAGGCCACCATTGTATTATCAGCAGACTATGGGTATGCTATGCATAGGTGAGGCATTATTTAGTCAAATGTTTAGTATTAGTTTATACAGGAGAAAGTTTTGAGGAGAAACCTCTGTTACAAGAGTGAGATTAAACAATGCATTATTTTTCTACCTTGAGTTTAGCATTTAGGTTCTCTTGTAGTGTGTTGTATAAGGACTTGTAATGATTATACTGGGTAAAGAAGTATACAGTTTCAACGCACTATAAAACAAGAACAATGTACGATATTTTATATTGCTTGTGACAGTCACAGATGTTCTCTGTGTGCACGTTTAGTCACAGCTGGTAATCCATTTCCGCCCAAACAGGAGTTAAGATATCTGAATCAAGTGCAGTAATAGTGGCTGTGATACGCTGTTTCAGCTCTGCTAGATCAACAGGAAGGGGCGAATACCTTGTCCTTTATGTACTTCCACAGGAAAAAGGTGTTAAGTCAGGTCTTCTGGGTGGCCATTGGGTCAGTGGCATGTTCTAGTCCACGGCTCGTAAAATCCATTGGTGATCTCACACGTCGCCTGACCAGTGTGGTGGTGCACCATTCAATTGGAGAATAAAGTTGTCACTGTCATCCTGCAACTGTGGCATCAACCAAAGACTTCACATATAGATTTTCTGGTTGGAGGTTCTATTCCGAATCGTGATCGAAAATGCTGCTGCAGAACAGTTACAAATTCTGTTTTACTCAATTCAAGAACACAAAACGCCTTCTCCACCACAGACGCTGCCATTTTGAATGACTAGTTACGTGACACAAGCGATATCGCCTACCTCATTTCCCTTAGTAGCGGGACCTAGCGGTTCACAGTTGTGGTCCGTGTCTTCAACTGTTACTGTTTTACAGCATCTGGAAACTGTATACTTCTTTATGAATCACCCTGTATTTATTTTATGGGTTAAAGAGAAGTTTCACTTTACTATCATAGCAAGGTTTTTTCTAATGTTTCTCTAATTAGGTATACTGTGATCTTTTTGGAGTGCAATGCATGCCACAAGTATTCTAAATGTATTATACTGCTGGAACAGATTAGCTAGCACATGACAACTACTGCACTATGCAAAGACATTCCAGCTGAACGGACGTCTGTGTGAAGAGCTCCTACCAGCCAGGATACATCCACAAATCTCGCTCCCCCAGTGGGCGTTGCCTGGCTGTCTACGGCTCCCCATAGACCCGGAGCTCCCCCAGCCTGCCAGCGTGCCGCCATCGAAGCGTCTCTCTTGAACTGCAGCTGCCTGCAGGATAGACCATGGCTGCGGCTTAGCTCCAGTCATCCGGCGATATTGTCCCCATCTTCTCTCCCTCTAGCGGGCCCCCCTTGCTGACTACACTGTCTCCACTTCGGAGCTCCTGTCAGCGGGTGTTTAGGACAGACCGCGGCTCTGGCCTATCTCCGGCCGCGGAGGCCATCTTGGTCCACCCAGCCTTGGCCACAGCACCTTCTCCCGACCGCCCTAAGACAACTCCGCCCAGCAAAATCACCGGACTGCACCCACTCACCGGCTGACGGCCCGCAGCCCCCAATGGGTCACCCCTAATCGTCCACCTGAAGGACGAACTATGGATCGGGCCAGGTAAGTAGCAGCCATCTTGTTACACCCGGGTGCTCTTACTTTTACTTCCAGTACTTTAAAAAAAAAAACCTTTAACTTTACTTTTTTTCAACTTTCTACTGAAATCTCCTCCCCGGCGTACCGGTCTGCCCCAGTCTGCAACACCGATCAACACTACTCCGATTGTTTTTTACAAATTTTTTAAATCTTCTATTTTTCAAACCGCATCATCATTCATCATCTCGTCATCGTTATCATTATCATCAGCATCGTCATCTCATATCATCATCTCATCTCAATCATCACTTCTCAATCTTCATCATCTCATCTCAATCTTCATCATCTCATCTCAATTATCTCATCTCAATCATCATCATCTCATCTCAATCATCTCATCTCAATCATCATCATCTCTTCTCATCATCCCATCATCATCTGCCTTCTCCCACTATGCTCACAATCAAATACTCAGCTTACACCCTCCGCAGCCTAATGAATACCGCCTCAACACTACCAACCACCATCCAAAAAATACTACGAAAAGAACAACTTCTAAGAATCAATCGGCAATCGATCACCAAAAACAGGACTGCACCACTTCAAGTACAACACCTATCATGCGCCCTGATCAACACCAGATCAGCAGTCACCATTACCATGGACGGACCACCACGCCATCAATTTTAAAATAACTACCAACACCATCTTCCAAAAACCAACACACTCAAAAACAACACACTGGACAAGATCACAGAAAAAACTACACTCGCAACTCTTCTATACCACACTATCCAACAAAATAGCGATGCTAAGTCAAAACCACTCAACAGAAGAAACACTCAACTCCCTAAAGAGGTTGTAAAGGTAAAAGTTTTTCCCCCTAATGCATTCTATGCATTAAGGTGAAAAACATCTGCAGATTAGCGCCCCCCCCCCGTTTACTTACTTGACCCCTCGAAAGTCCCGTGCCGTGAACGCGCTTGCTTCTCGGCCAGGCTTCTCGGCTCATTCATTGGTCGATTGAAAGCAGCGCAGCCATTGGCTCGCACTGCTGTCAATCACATCCAATGACGCGGCGTGCCGGGGGTGGGGCCGAGTGATACAGTGAGCAGCTATAGCCGCCGGCTGTATCACAGGAGGGCACCCGCAAGAATTCATCACCATGCGAGCTTGCTCGCATGAAGGTGGTGAATTCTTGCGGGGAGGAGTCGAGACAGCTGCCGAGGGACCCCAGAAGACCAGGTTCGGGGCCACTCTGTGCAAAACGAGCTGCACAGTGGAGGTAAGTATAACATGTTTGTTATTTTTTATTTTTTTAACGGGAACCTTTAGTGTCCCTTTAACAAAGCATTACTACAGACAGCAGACACAGTCGCACCAAGACGCAGAGCACTCATCCACAAAAACAATTCGGGCTGGTTCAATGACGCTCTTACATTACTGAAACAAGAACGCTGAAGGAGCCTGGAGAAGGAATTCAACAATTGAAAACCACACAAACTACAAATTACTCACCAAGAAATAGCACAAAGCAATCTTCAAAGCAAAAAAAGAACACTTCTCCAACACCATCTCAAAAGCCATAAACCGCCCCTGCAAACTTTTCAAACTAGTTGCTCAGACTATGAACCCCACCTGTCTAGAGCCTCCAACAAGCGAAACACAAGAATTCTGCAATGAGCTATCTGATTTTGTTATTGACAAAATCACAAACATTCGGGAAATAATTCAGCAGAAAAAAACAAGCAACCTTACTCGGCCAGAGCAAGAACAAAAATACCATATAAATACTATACAATCAACAAAATTTCCTCTGGTCCCAATCACCATCGACACCACCAAAATCATCATCAGAAGCCTCCGAGACAACACATCACCAAATTACATTATTTCAACAAAACTTCTGAAAGAATGTACCGACATCTTGGCACCCACCATAACACACCTCATAAATCAATCATTCAAAGAAGGTATTGTTCCGATTTCCCTCAAGCAAGGCATAATCAAACCCCTCCTAAAGAAACCCAACCTCGACCCCAAAGACCCAAACTACCGCAGACCTGTAACAAGCCTTAACACCATCTCCAAGATCATTGAGAAAGCAGTAGTACAACAGCTACAACTCCATTTAAACACCTACAAACTCTTGGACCCACTACAATCTGGTTTCCGCTCAGGCCACGGGACAGAAACTGCACTTCTCAAAATCTGGGATGATTCCCTAGAAGCAGCAGATGAAGGAGATTCATGTCTCCTGGTGCTGCTGGACCTCAGCGCAGCTTTCGACACAGTAGACCACAAAACTCTGCTCACTCGTCTCACAGAAGTAGCTGGAGTTGCAGACTCAGACCTACCCTGGTTCGCATCATTCCTGGAGAACCGATCTCAGACCATGAAACTAGGAGCTTTCACTTCGGAAGCACGTAACATTACATGCAGAGTCCCTCAAGAATCACCCCTGTCGCCCGTGCTCTTCAACATCTACCTCCGACCATTCCTCAAAATCATCAGCAATCAGGACCTGCTCTATCACTCCTATGCAGATGACACTCAACTTTACCTTCGCATCACCAACAAAAAAGACCAATACCACGCACTAGAAAATTGCCTCACATTGATTGACGATTGGATGACTTGGAACTCCCTCAAACTTCATGGATCCAAAACTGAACTTCTAATGCTCCACGCAAACCGAAAGAAAAACTCTGCACAACAAGCACACCACCCACCATCCTTGGACAAACCATCACCCCAAGCACCAAAGTCAAAAGCCTCGGAGTCTTCTTTGACTCAGACATGACGATGGACGCACAAATAGGATCAGTAGTCAGCGGATCTCACTACCTTCTTCGCCTGCTGCGTAGACTCATCCCCTTCATCCCGGAAGGGGACACAGCAGTAGTAGTCGGAACATTCATCAATTCCCGACTCGACTACGCAAAGCCCTCTACCTCGCACTTCCCAAATACCAAATTTCACGTCTACAAGTCGTCCAGAACACAGCAGCCAGACTGGTAATGGGGAAAAACCCTGGGAATCAATCACCCCGTCCCTGAGGACCCTCCATTGGCTAGCCGTGAAGCATCGGGTTACATTTAAGACCCTCTGCCTCACTCACAAATGCACATATGGAAACGCTCCGCAATACCTATGCGAGAAAATAAAACACTACACCCCTAGTCGTGCCCTTCGGTCAATTAACCAAAACCTCCTCCACATCCCGAAGACCCGATACAAATCAAAAGGAGAACGAAGATTCGCAGTCCAAGGACCATGGCTATGGAACGCTCTACCCACAGACATCCGCATTGGAAGAAAACCACCTGGCCTTCAGGAAAAAAATTAAGACCCACCTCTTCTGAAGACACAGGCCGACACTGGCTGCAAAAAGCGCCTTGAGGCGATTTAGTTCGCATTTGTAGCGCTATACAAGTTACTCACTCATCCACTCACTGCTCGTCCAGAATAATCACTGTCTCTTCTGACATCCTTTAATTAAAGGCCAGGTGCTGAAGACTATATATAGGAACACATTAATATAAGGCAGCAATATGCTAGGAATCAGCGAGAAGTGTTTTTTCTTCCACTCTGCCTTTAAACCAAAGCAAGCGATGCATGAAACAAATTGGAATAAACAAGTAAATAAATGCTTCTCCTGAAGGCATACATTTACATTCTACCTAGAAAAAAATAAACTGCTAGGCACTTGTATTCATTGTCCCATAAATCTTCTCCACTTTTCTTGGTTGTGTCATGGAAGCGTGTTCCCTAGCTAATGCATTCTTTTGATCTTGTAATATAGCAGGAAAACCCCCAAACGAATTATAGATATTGGATTACCTGCTTTTGTCAGTGTAAAGGCCGTTCATTTTCACTTTCAAATATTTCAGGCATTGTTTAGATCTTTTACTAGATTAAATTAATTGTGGCATTAGTTTGAGACATCAAAATGTTCAGGTTTTGTTAGGAGATGTACCGTACATTGCCAAAAGAAAAACAAAAATGTTAAAAGTTCAGCTGATGTTCCATAACTCGTTGTTGTTCTGTTGATTTAATTAAAGCCCAACTTCAGATTTAATTGAGTCAGTGGTGTTCAAGGTAAGCAGCAACAAGGAGAAAAGCAGGCATCTGTCTAAGAGCAGTGTTTAGTTGTCCGTAAATGGAAAGTATAGGAAAAATTGTGCTAAGCGTATACTCGCGTTCATTTCATTGCTAGATATCTGTCCTGGGGCCAAACAACCTATTTTAGTACATGTGGAGAACATGACTGTCTGCATGCAGAATTTTGGCGGTCACACTCTATGCTCGCCTGGGTTTTCTGGAGATTTCTAGACTGCGTTAGGCTGCGGTCAGGTCTGGTTGTCTACTGGACCTGATCACAGCCTAGGGTAGTGCAGAAATCTCTGGATGACTTTAGATTTAATCCCCCCGCCCATTTTGGCGCAACCCACATGCATACAAAATCAATTAGTTGGTCCAGTGGTATCACAATTCATATTCACCAACTTTTCTTTTTGACAGTGGGCAGATCCTAAATTCTGTGGAGATCTTCACAATGTCACTATATGGCACCACTCTCCTTTGAGTCCAGGTTGTGGGTGGAGCCTTTTCAACTTGGGCTCAGACAGAAAAATGAATAAAGCACATCCATCTATAGGGTGTACTAGCCTAATTTCCTGGTTCCTCTCTGGACTCTGTGTCATCTGCATGAGTCACTGATGGAGAACATGCAGAGCTAAGGATATCAGTCACAAACTGTGTGCTGGAGCCCTCCTCCTCCCTCACCTTTTTATCTCTTGGTGTCGGGAAAATCTGTCAGAAATGACTCATGATTCCCCCCCCCCCCCAAATAGGAGAGAGGTTACAAACGTGACAGAGCGTGCGGTCTGCTATTGTTAAAGAAGTACATACGTTTATTAATGTTCACAAAATATGACATCTAAAATCAGGGTGCTAGCGCAGCCATAGGGTGAAGGATATAAAATTCACTCAGCATTTCAAGGAGGGCAAGCTGGCACATGTCAAAACACTAACAACAACATATAACAAAGACGTCCAGACATCAAGTGAATAGGCACATGGGGCACCTCCATGCCAAGTGCCGTATCAGTGATTTAAGTTGCATGAATTGCTCAGGCGTGATTTTGGCCCATTCCCACACACAAACAGTCTTCGAATCTTGAAGGTTTCATGGGCTTCTTCTATGACAGGGCGTTATCAAAGACTGTCCTTGATAACGCCCTGTGGGAGGGGCGAAACGTGTCAGCTGCATATTCCGACACCCCAGTGACAATTACATCCGATGAGCGGTGGAACGCAGGCGAGGTTTTGAGGGAACCTAGCTGCTTCCTGCAATGAGCAGACTATCCTTTGATGTTGCATCCTTTAGTTTCTACTATGGAAGATTGTAAGCAAGATTTTTATTGAATAAATCGCTATGTGGGCTCTCTCTCTCTCTTTCTTGTCCGAGTTGAACTACCACGGGAAGAACCGTGTCTTGGAGTTGGCGTCCCAGCACCCTGCTCACCAGTTTAAGCCTGTTTGACCCACACGCAGTACTACTGCCTGAGGGGTTCATCTGATCTGGTGAGTCTAACCATTTTGTGGAGCACGAATCACCTGTGTGGTCTTAGAGTATTGCAGCACTTTGGATATTGTGAAGGAACTTTTGCATTTGGAACTTTTTTTTGTACACATTTGAACGTTCACTGGCTACATGCTTGTTCAAGTTTTTTTATTTGTTTTGTTTGGTCATCTTTATTGCCTGTTATTGATGCACAGCACTGGCACTTTATTCGTTTTTGTATTTTGGTTTGTTTTGCGCTGTGGTGTGTGTATATATATATATATATATATACTTTTTTTTCACAGATATAACTAAACCTTAGATTGTAAGCTGCTTGAGGGCAGGGACTAATGTGAATGTACAATATATAAAGTGCTGAATAAATTCTCAGCATTATATAAATACTTGTAATAAAGAATAAATAAATAATCAGCTGGCAGATGAATTTTGAGCAGCATAGGGCTTTTTTTTATGCAATGCTTTAGCAAGATTTTGTCATAAGCCCGCAATACCCCGCACAGCACATATATTGTATACAAACCTTAGGCTTGTTTATGACTTTTCACTCTAATATTTTAATACTTATTATACGTATTTTAGGCCTATATGTACTGTATATTCCAGCAAGCATTTGCCAAGACCTGTATTCTTTTTCATCTGGGAATTTTATTTGTACAGATGATCCATTAGTTAGAAAAAAACAATTCAATGCCATTTTGTATTATAAAGCAACCTGATACAATAATCAGCCTGGCGGTTTATTTTTTGGCAGTCCACTGTAATATGTGACCCTGAATGTTCCATCAGCATGTTAAAAATGGATATCCTTCTTTCTTGTTCATACATCACGGGACACAGAGCAGCATAGTCATTACTATGTGGGTTATATAGAATTACCTTCAGGTGCTGGCACTGGCAACTTCCAAAACAGGAAGTACCCTCCCCTATATAAGCCCCTCCCATCCGGGAGTACCTCAGTTTTTTGCCAGTGTCTAAGGTGTTGGCCAAGGTTAACATGTATTCATCTGGGCTTGTGTACAGGTTCTCTGGGCCTTAGCAAGCTATTCCGGATCCGACCAAAAAAGCTTCATAGCTAAACGGTCGGTACCCGGGCCTTGCAGAGAAGAGCAGGGTTTTGCCTGTAATGCCTCTCTTAGGAGGGCTGGACCCTGGGATCCAGAGCTCTGGTCATACCCAAAACCAAGAGGCTATCTGTGCAGGGTGCTATACAGGTCCAGGGGAGTGGAATCCTTGGGAACCCGGTCCCTGAAGGTCTAGTACAATGCCTGCCGTGAGAGGTGAAGTTTGGGCTTCTGTGGACCAAACAAAGTCCTGCGGCGGGGAAAAGGTAAGTGGGGGCCCCTCAGGAACTTGGTTCTATTGAGGGGACCCCCAAGCCTAATATGTCTTTCTGCCTGTTACCTAAAGGGTATTCCCGCTAATAGCTGTATATGCCTAAGAAATCCTAGAAATGTTTTTTCATAAGGGAAGTTTTAAAAAAACTGTAAACCTGGAAATGTTTTTTCATAAAGGAGGTTTTAAAAAAAAAAAAAAAAAAGACAAAAGTGCGGTACCTGTGTTTGTCCACTAGAGGCCGCTGTGGAACGTCTTTTTTCTTGGGACTATTCCTTCCATGGTGAAAGTCCAGGCAGATGAGTGAGCTCTCTATCAGGGAAGCTGCATTCCTCTGTCATGCTGCCAAGTAGTTTCCTTCCATCCCCGAGTCCTGGTGAAACAGGGACCCTGGCTCCTCTCCCTACATGGCGCCAAGAGCGCACACGTGCACGCGCGCGCGCGCACACATGCTTTCCTTTTATAAGGTTTAGCTTAAAAAAAGGGGGCGGAGCCTGGCAGATGACGCGCTCTGTGCGCCCAGCGCTTCTGCGCATGTGCGGGCGTCCCAGCAAGATAAAAGGACTCAGTCCACGCTGCTTGCTATGGACACAGAGCATGAAAAGGAGCTGGTAGCATGGTATAGGGGCTTACAGCGGGCGGTTGATACAGGCATCCCCAGAAAGACGCATTAGTAGACACCCACTGATGTACATAGCAGCAAATTGCATTAGACTATTTCAGTAAGGGGTGTATTGCGGCTGGAATACCTCAGCTTTGAACTAAGGAATATGCCGCCTAAAAAACTCCGAGATATACCTCTCAGGAAGTGTAGGGGGTCTCCATCGGGCTCTGAGGATCTGGAGCAGTCATCTGCACCCTCCTCCCCTGAGAAATCAGAGGTTAATACCCATAAGGAACCCCCGGGAGTGCCAGGTACTGCGGCTGTCCTCAGTCCACCTGCTCCTGCATATATAACAGAGGAGGTTTTTTCCTCAACTCTGGAGGGATTGGAGTAGAGATTGGCTGCATTGATCGCTTCTTCTCTACAGGAAAGAAAGCGCGCCAGATCTCCATCACCTCCATTAGAGTGCCTGTTGGCAGAGCAACAGTCCCAGGAAGGGACCGCCCTACCTGAAGGGGATCAGGAGGAGGTTAGCTCTGTTTTTGAGGAATCGACAGTAGATGAACCATTTTCAGCATCACAGACTGAAAGATTGTGGGTCCAGACCCTAACTGACATGGTTCGATCTGCATTTAAAATGCCTCTTGTTGAACCATCAACTACTGCTGTCTCCTCATTGGGGTCGCTAAAAGCTCCCCAGGTTAATTGCTCCTTTCCAATACATCCATTATTGGAAGGACTTATATACCAGGACTGGGAACATCCTGATAAACTATTTGTTCCGCCTAAAAGGTTTCCGGTGATCTATCCCATGGAGGAAAAGTTCACCCAGAGATGGAATGTTCCTACGGTGGATGCAGCCATCTCTTCTGTGAACAAATCACTGACATGTCCAGTAGATAATGTTCAAATGTTCAAAGATCCAGTGGATAAAAAATTGGAATCTTTATTAAAATCTGCTTTTTCCACAGCAGGGGCTGTTACACAGCCAGCAGTGGCAGCTATTGGGGTCTGCCAAGCTTTAAAGGATCAAATGAAAATGGTCCTGAGGGATTTGCCAGACCAGCAGGCCCAGGCTCTGGCTGATCTGCCTAGAGCATTATGCTTTGCGGTTGACGCCATCAAGGATTCTATCCATCAGGCCTCCCGCCTCACGCTGTCTTTGGTACATATGCGTAGGCTTCTGTGGCTCAAAAACTGGTCTGCTGAAGCTCCCTGTAAGAAGCTCTTAGTTAGCTTCCCATTTCATGGGGAACGCCTTTTTGGCGAAGACCTGGATAAGTATATCCAGAAGATTTCCAGTGGTAAAAGTACTCTCTTACCGAGTAAAAAGAGGTCTAGGGGTCCATCTTTTAAGAGGACTACCTCTCCTATCCCTGCGACGTCTGCTACTAAGCAGTTCCGACGGCCTCCTCGGTCAAACTCAGGAGGTAAAAATCAGGGACAGCCACAGGGTAATAAAAATCCCTGGATCCGAAGAGGTACTAAACCAGCCTCCAAGTCAAGCCTATGAAGGGCTGCCCCCACTCAAACGGGTGGGGGGAAGACTTCAGTTGTTCGCAGAGACCTGGCGGGAGACGATCAAAGACAGATGGGTGCTCTCCGCAGTAACTCTGGGATACAAGTTGGAGTTAAGAGTCTCCTCCGTCCCATTTTATGTGGTCAGGCATGCCAAGAGACCCTCTGAAAAGAGGGTCTCTCCTATTGGCGTTAGAACAACTATTGCTCCAAGGAGTAATTATGGAGGTTCCTATGGAAGAGTGGGGGTTGGGTTTCTACTCAAACCTTTTCACAGTCCCGAAGCCAAACGGGGACATAAGACCCATATTGGACCTAAAGAGTCTAAACAAATTTCTAAACGTCCGGTCTTTCCGGATGGAGTCGATCCGATCGGTCACCGCTGCCCTACAAGGGGAGGAATGGTTAGCCTCGATCGACATCAAAGATGCTTACTTGCATGTTCCCATCTTTCCAGGTCATCAAAAATTCCTATGCTTTGCAGTAGAAGGGCGCCATTTTCAGTTCAGAGCCTTACCATTCGGTCTGGCCACAGCACCACGAGTGTTCACAAAAATTCTGGCCCCACTGTTGGCCGATCTAAGAACACGGGGTGTAACGATAATGGCATACCTAGACGACCTGTTGTTGATGGACCACTCAGTTGCCAAGCTAGAAGTGGTAATTGTCGATACAATCAAGTATCTAGAGTCTCATGGTTGGGTCATCAACCTGGACAAGTCAGCCCTACAGCCAGTGAAAAACCTGGTATATCTAGGGCTACGGCTGGATTCAGACCAGAGGAAGATTTTCTTACCTCTAGACAAGGTATCCTCTTTGAGGGCCTTGGTCCGTCTGCTTTGTGCAAAAAGACAGCCGTCCATACGCCTGTGCATGAGGCTGCTAGGAAAGATGGTAGCATCATTCGAAGCTGTGCCATACGCCCAATTCCACTCAAGGAATTTACAAAGGGCCATATTGTCAGCCTGGATCGGAAAAGTTCAGGCTCTAGACTTCCCGATGGCTTTGTCCCCTTCCGTTCGGAAGAGTCTCTGCTGGTGGTTGATCCCCCAGAATCTCCAGAAGGGAAAACCCTTCAGTCCGATATCTTGGAAGGTGGTCACTACAGATGCCAGCCTTATAGGCTGGGGGGCAGTACTGGAGCAATGGTCTCTCCAGGGCAGATGGTCAAATGTAGTAAAAACCCTGCCCATCAATCTCTTAGAGATACGAGCAGCCCGGTACGCCCTAGTAGCCTGGACATCCAGACTCCAAGGGTCCCCTGTCAGAATTCAATCAGACAATGCCACAGCAGTGGCATATATCAATCATCAGGGAGGCACCAGGAGTCGTGCAGCCCAGAGGGAAGTAAGTCACATCCTGGAATGGGCAGAAAAGCATGTCCCATGTATATCAGCTGTCTTCATTCCAGGGGTGGAGAATTGGAAGGCGGACTTTCTGAGTCGCCAACAGTTATGCCCAGGGGAATGGTCCCTTCATCCCGAGGTCTTCCGAGCAATATGTCAGCGGTGGGGAACACCGGATGTAGATCTGCTAGCATCCAGATTCAACGCAAAGGTGGACAGATTTGTCTCCCGGACAAGGGATCCCCTCGCTTGCGGCTCGGATGCTCTGGTGTTCCCTTGGGATCAGTTCAGACTGATATATGCATTCCCTCCGCTACAATTGTTGCCTCGACTCCTTCGCAGAGTCAGGTTGGAGAAGAAGCCGGTGATCCTGGTGGCTCCAGCGTGGCCCCGAAGGGCCTGGTACGCGGAGATCATCAAAATGTCTGTGGGGAGTCCTTGGACCCTTCCACGTCGTCCGGACCTGCTTTCGCAAGGACCGATATACCACCCTTCCTTACTAACTCTAAGTTTAACGGCCTGGCTATTGAATCCCACATCCTAAAGAAGAGAGGTCTCTCTAACTCTGTGGTATCAACTATAATCAATGCCAGGAAGCCTGTATCCAGGCAGATCTACTATAGAGTTTGGAAGGCGTACATCACTTGGTGCGAGGCCAGAAAATGGCATCCACGTAAGTACGTTATAGGCAGAATTCTGGACTTCCTGCAGTGGGCTGTAGACAGGAAGTTTGCCTTAAGTACTATCAAGGGCCAGGTTTCGGCCTTGTCAATACTATTTCAAAGGCCCCTGGCTATGCATTCACTTGTCAAATCCTTTATGCAAGGTGTGACTCGTATTATTCCACCGATTAAGGCTCCCATATGCCCATGGGATCTAAATTTGGTTCTGTCGGTTCTGCAGAAGCAGCCATTTGAACCTTTGCGGCACATTTCCTTGGTTCTACTCACCAGGAAATTGATATTTTTAGTAGCCATATGCTCGGCTAGAAGAGTGTCGGAATTAGCCGCCATGTCCTGTAAAGAGCCATATCTGGTTATCCATAAGGACAGAGTAGTATTACGTCCTCACCCAGCCTTTCTTCCTAAGGTGGTATCGAGGTTTCACTTGAACCAGGATGTGGTTCTTCCTTCTTTTTTCCCCAAACCAAGCTCGGTAGAGGAAAAGTTATTGCATTCTTTGGATGTAGTAAGAGCAGTTAAAGCTTATCTAAAAGCCACTGCTCAGATTCGTAGAACGGATTCTTTGTTTGTTCTGCCGGAAGGCCCCAGAAAGGGTCAGGCAGCATCAAAATCTACTTTAGCCAAGTGGAGTCGACAGGTCATAATACAAGCCTATGGCTTGAGAAGTAGACCGCCTCCGTTCAAAGTTAGGGCGCACTCCACGAGAGCAGTTGGAACTTCATGGGCAGTGCATCACCAGGCCTCCCTGGCGCAAATTTGTAAGGCCGCAACATGGTCTTCAGTACACACGTTTACTAGGTTCTACCAGGTGGACGTTAGAAGTCAGGAGGATGTCGCCTTTGGGCGCAGTGTGTTGCAGGCCGCAAAAGATCCTCATGCCTGATGGCGCCCAGCTTATGTATGGTGTATCCCCCCCCTCATGTGGCATTGCTTTGGGACGTCCCACATAGTAATGACTATGCTGCTCTGTGTCCCGTGATGTATGAACAAGAAAGTAGGATTTTTAAAACAGCTTACCTGTAAAATCCTTTTCTTCGAGTACATCACGGGACACAGAGCTCCCACCCCTCTTTTGGGGACACGTATTGCTTTGCTACAAAACTGAGGTACTCCCGGATGGGAGGGGCTTATATAGGGGAGGGTACTTCCTGTTTTGGAAGTTGCCAGTGCCAGCACCTGAAGGTAATTCTATATAACCCACATAGTAATGACTATGCTGCTCTGTGTCCCGTGATGTACTCCAAAAAAAGGATTTTACAGGTAAGCTGTTTTAAAAATCCTACTTTTTTAATCCATCCCGGTAAAATCCATAGCAAATTCATTTTTATATACTAGCAGTCTAGATTACATGTGAGATTTTTGGTTGAACAATCGAATAAACATATATTTTATCAGTATATAAAGCACGATTTCACTCCCGCTTGTCAGTCCTGATTTCGGCCGCGATTACAGAGGCATCTGTGCAGGTTTCCGAATTCGCGAAAAGTAGTACAGAAACAACTTTTTTTTAAACGGTGCAGCGCCGTAGATGCAGCGTCGCACCGATCAGGATGGTGCCGTTGCCGGCAAATGCCGCCGATTTGACATGTCAAATCGCACCAGTGTGAACCAGGGCTAAAAGATGCAGTGGAGGAATAATGTAGCCACCCAGGGACAGAAAATTTATTATTTGCAGGATTACTAGGTGAGAATAAAGCAAAAGCTTAAAAGCAAATGCAGCCACCACACCAAGGACCAGTAATCTGCACAATAATATTTTTGGGGTTTTTGGTTTAGGTACACATGCACCCTATGTTTTGTCCATGCAGGAAGGAACAACAGGTTTATTGAACTTCTCCCATTCCCAGTTTCACATATTCATCTTCCATTTGCTTCACCGCTGCTCTGTTCAGTAACAAGGGTTGACTAAAGCTTCCCTGGGGTAAGCTTCTACTTGTGGTATGTAGCCCAAGCAGGACAGAGGACGCATTCACTGCACTTATGCGACTGCACTTGGCCAATGTGAAACACCACCACTGTCAAGTGGGAGAGTAGCCTTTGCTTTGCGAAAAGTGGAAGGAGCATAGAGAATGGGAGTATAACCTGCAGAAAGGTAGGGGAAGATAAGTGAGCCTATTTTTGTGCTGTTGCTGAGCAAAACATGGGTTCAAAAGAATGTTTAAAATGTATATTTTCCGGAAGCCCATCAAAGTCAACTTTATTGATACTGTGTAATACTTTATTAATTCTCAGTGTAACCATGATGAGTATAGTGCAGTGTCCAAGTATAGTCCCTGGGGCTCCATCCCTAAACACTTTCTACAAAGGTGTCATAGATCTAAATAAAGGATACCAAAACTACCAACTTTGCACTATGAATTATTCCTTATTGGTGTCATAAATGTAAAGTGAAAAGTAGATTTCTACATGGTCCTAGGCTGAAAATAAATGTAATGAAGTTACAGAATGAAACATTCCATTGTTACAATTTAGGATTATTTGTAACAAACAACTGTATTAAAACGACAATATAAAATTGTTATGCAAGAATTTAATTTGCTATGCCATATGTTCTATATGTGTCAAAATCTTCCCGCAGGAATATACACTCAGATTCATTTTTCAAACTGTAACCTTTGGCAGAGGAGCCTATCTCCTGTCCTCTGGGACTGCGAACTATGCATGGTTTCTCCACTGCCGGGAAGGGGCACATCAGTATTAATTAGTAACCTGTGGAAAGGCTAAACTATGTGGGCAAAATGAATTGATTCCTACTGTACTGTTTAACAACTCTGTGCGACACATTAAAATCATTGTGCTGTAAATGATTGCCAGCAAGCGTTATTAAAAACTGCTTATGTAGTTTAGCCTAGAACGGTATGAATTATTACATCTGCGAGACTGTGAAGAGATCTGAAATCCAGGCAGTGTTGGTGACTCCTGAGGATAGGAATTGGGCACACCTGGCCTGAGGGGCATCCTCTCTGGCATCATTAGTTAAAAAACATATTATACCATTTGCAACAATGTTGGTAAAAAGACCCAGTCCTGTACAGACAGCAAGGCATTTAATTTTCATAACTATAATTGTAGGAAAAAATTTAATGATGGTGGGTTTCTTTGGTATAATTGGGTAAGTAGCCTCTTTCTATAACATATAACCTTCTTACTATGCTGCTACCATTTATAAGTGAATTTGATCTAGCTAAAAACAAGGTAGCAGAAGTACTGTAGTACAAACACCTTGAAGTGGGCCTAGCAGCAGATTGTCTTGGACTGAGATGCTAAAACCGAGATAACACAGTCATGTACCTCCTGAAGCTGGTGCAATTTGTGGCTGTTATCACAAGTCGGACACATATCAGTCCCCTGCTGCAGCCTCCCACTTTGTGACTTACTACAAAGTTACAGTATACAGCCTGATCACTAAAAGGGAAATGCTTCTTCCTGACCGGCAGCAGACCCATGACATCATCCCAGTTTAGTCAAAGTCACTGACTGCAAATCACAGGCAGCTGTACCTGTTAAAAATAACACATCAGACACTTTTGAGGCTATTTTGGGACCATTCACATTTATACAGCGATCAGTGCTATAAAAATGCACTGATTACTGTATAAATGTGATTGGCAGTGAAACGGTTAACCAGTAGTGGGTGGGGAAGGGGTTAAGTGTGACCTAGGGATGTGTTCTAACTGTGTGGGGGCTGGGCTAGCTGTGACACAACACTGATCACTGCTACCGATGAGAGGGAGCAGACGATCAGTGTCCTGTCACTAGGCAGAACGGGGAAATTACTTTTTTTAGACTGGCCTCTCCCCGTTCTGCAGCTCCGTGACACGATCGCGGGACATTGAGTCCGCGGGTCTTGCGGGCATGGTTGCGGTACTCGCGGCAGGGGCGCGCACCGCCGGCGGTGCATGCCCGCACGGCACGTAATTCAAAGTGACGTAAATATACATCACTTTGCGCAGCCGTGCCATTCTGCCGACGTACAGTATATCCTTGTGACACGGTCGGCAAGCGGTTAAAATGTGCTCTAATATTTTTTTTTTGTCATTTACATTTTTTTTTTTTCATCAGAAAAAGAAATCATTACAGAATCATAAATAATAGAGATGGTTACAAATGACAAAAATCGCAGGTATTATTACCATAGAATCTTAGACAAAGTGTTATCTTAAAAACCAATACTGATAATGTTTACACAAAAAGTAATACAATCTAGCCTCATCTTGGTCATGTATATAATCAAGTAAACTTATAAACTGACAATAACTAGAAAATCTAGTTCCCACCAAAATAACCGAAACTTATGAAGGGCTCCTACTCCCCTCCCCAGCCACCTTTAGCGGGAACACACTGACTGAGAAGGAGAGAGCGCCCCCTGCTCGGCCTTCCTATCTTCACTAACAATCGTCGGTAAAAACAACTGGAGAGACATAACATAAATTTTCAATTTGTACGTGTAAAGAGAAAAAACAATACTTGACCTTAGTGCGATATCTAATGCCCCGTACACACGATCGTTTTTCATGCCGTTAAAAATGCCATTTTAAAAAATGGCCATTAAAAATGATCGTGTGTAGGCTCCAGAGCATTTTTAATGACGTGAAAAACGGCCATTAAAAATTCCGGACATGTTCTCTTTTTTCACGTCGTTTTTCATGTCGTTTTTTTTAACGACGTGAAAAACGATAGTGTGTATGCTTTCACGACGTGAAAAAAAACCGCGCATGCTCAGAATCAAGTATGAGACGGGAGCGCTCGTTCTGGTAAAACTAGCGTTCGTAATGGAGATAGCACATTCATTACACAGTAACGGACTGAAAAGCGCGAATCGTCGCTCAACAAACTTTTCTAACATGAAGGGTGGCGCCATTCGAACGGAACTTCCCCTTTATAGTGCCTTCGTACGTGTTGAACGTCACTGCGCTTTGCTTGATCGTTTTTTTTAATGATGGTGTGTACGCAAGGCAGGCTTGAGAGGAAACATGAAAAAAAACGAGGAGAAAAACGTTGGTTTAAAAAATGACAGTAAAAACGATCATGTGTACGGGGCATAAGAGTTGTTCTCAGACTATTAGAGCTAAGTTCAACAGTCTAAGCCTCAATCAAGAAAAAGGAATCTGAGCCTGAAACTGTTATATTTTATCTGTTATAATAAAACAAAAAACATACTATTAAATAATAAAAGTCCATACCAAGAGAATAGAGTCTAAGATAAAAAAAAAAAAAGAAAAGAAAAAAAAAATAAGGAGGAGAAAGAAAAGAAAAAACCTCAAAGATATGAAATGAAGAGATTATAGAATGCCTACAAACCAAATATACTTTCTAAAGATTAGTGATTGGTGTTGACGACCAAGTTATGTGATAAAGAGATTCCCATAAATCGCGCCCAAGGTTCCCATATGGCTTAAAATTTTGAGGTTTCGTCCAACAAGCAGCTAACCAATTTTTCTCTTTCCATAATCCAAGAAACTTTTCGTTTCATGGATAATATAGATACCGAAGGTTTCTTCCATGCCCTTGCAATTGATAGTTTTGCTCCCGTTAAAATAAACAAAATCAGTTTACGACTGACTTTAGGAATATGAGCTAAATGTCCATTGAGTAAAGCAATTGTGGGAGATTGATGTATCGGGCAACCTGTAATATTACGTAATATATGAAATACCTTGTTCCAAAATCCACTAATTCTTGGACATTCCCACCATATATGGATCATAGTACCCAGTCCCTGACATCCCCTATAACAAAGAGGTGAAACAGTGGGGTACATATCAGCCAATCTCGTGGGAACCAGATACCATCTTGTAAAAAGTTTTATATTGGCCTCTATGAGCGAAGCATTATAGAGGCCTGAAGTCGAGCAAGAGTAGCTTGCATGCCAGTCTACAATATTTCTATCAATTAGGAGTTCCTTCTCCCAGGCCAACATATATGGTAGTTTCACCAAATTGGATGCCAGTGACTTGTAGATCACAGAGATCCCCCCCTTCGCTCCACAGCCCGTCCACACCAAGTTTCATAATCTGTAAAGTCTCGGGATGAAAATCCAGCTTTACACTTAGAATGAATTAAATTAGTGATTTGGTGAAATCTCAGTTTTTCAGATGAAGGAAGATCAAAATTGTTCATAAAATATTCAATAGGAAAAGGGCCAGTAGAGGAAAAAAACGGACCAATGTGGTACAACCCCTTGTCATACCACCATTTAAAGGTTTGAAGATCCAAACCTTGATGAAAAAACGGATTTTTGAACACCGGGGTCAATGGTTGAGCTTTAGAGACCAGCGAGGGAAGTTTCCGAAGTGAATCCCATAAAGATAATGATTGTGAGAGTGATGGTGATAAGATGGGAGGTCTATTTCTGGGAGGGCACCACAACAAGTGTATTAGTGATGAGGATGGAACAGCTTGATTTTCAATTGATATCCAATCAGGAAGTTCTGTGTTAAAATATAAAACAGATAGTTGTGCCAATCGTGCTGCTTGGTAGTACCATAAGAGATTCGGAAGGCCTAACCCACCCTGTTTGGAAAGGTTGAATAAGCTTCTGTTTGAGAGTCGTGGACCTTTATTGTTCCAAATGAATTTAGTGAGCTTACTTTGAAAAGATTTCAAATGATCTCTTTTGATTGGAATAGGAAGAGAACGAAATAGATATAAAAGCCTGGGCAAAAGGGTCATCTTGACTGAGTTAATCCTGCCAATCCATGAAATACTGTGCGACTCCCAATCTTTGAGATCGAGTTCGAGTTTCTTGTACATAGGAGGATAGTTAGCTTGGTATAGATTTTCAAATTTAGATGTAACATTGATTCCTAAGTACTTAATGAAAGAGCTGTTCCACTTGAATTGGTATGTTCTCTGTAAATCGGACACTATAGAGTCTGGGAGAGATACGTTAAGAGCTTGAGATTTAGACATATTTACTTTGAGACCTGAAAGAGTCGAAAACGTATTAAGCAATGAGCAAATCTCCGGTAAAGAAGACCGTGGAGAAGTGACAAAAAGTAAAAGGTCATCTGCGAATAAGGCACATTTATGGGTATCCTGACCACATTGCACCCCCCCCGATATTTGGATTACTACGAATGGCAATGGCTAAAGATTCGATTATAATAGCGAATATCAGGGGGGAAAGGGGGCATCCCTGACGTGTACCTCTTCCAATCTGAATAGGGTCGGAAAAAATTCCTTGTATTCTAATTCTGGCTTTAGGATTCGAATAAAGGGCTTCTAAAATTCCTAATATATTCTGACCAAATCCCCAGCGTTTGAGGACAGCGAATAGATATGTCCATGACACCGAATCGAATGCCTTCTGAAGGTCCAGTGACAGCAACATACCCTCCTGTTTATTACCTCCCTCCCAATTAGATTGTAGGATTGATACTAGGTCAACCGCTCTCCGTACCTGATCAGGACCTTGCCTACCGGGTATAAAACCGACTTGATCTTTATGAATGTAAGATCCTATAAAAGAAGCAAGTCTGTTCGCTAATATCTTGGTTAATATTTTGAGATCATTATTGATTAAGGAGATTGGTCTGTAGTTTTCTATTTGACTAGTATCCTTATCCGGTTTTGGGATCACAGAAATATAAGCCATATTTAGTTGATTATCTATCGGGGAACCATTAGTCATAAAATTAAAAAGTCTAGTCAGGTAAGGAGTTAGGATATCTGAAAATGTTTTGTGGTGTGGAAAAACCATCAGGTCCAGGAGCGGTTCCCCCCTTTAAAGCTTTTATGACATCTGAAACCTCTTCATTTGAAATAGGAGCATCCAATTCCTCTTTATGAGTATCCGTTAATTTCGGAATATGTAATTTATCCAAGAATTCCTCTAACTCGGTAGAGACAGAGAGATTTTCAGCCATATACAACTTAGAGTAAAAATCCTGGAATGCCTTAATAATATGTTGAGAATTCAAGGTAAAAGAGCCATCTGCCTGTTTAATCTTTGGGAGAGCTTGTGAACGGAATCTGGGTGAAAGTTTACGTGCCAACATAGGGCCCAACTTGTCTCTCATCTGGTAAAATTTTGCCCCAGACCATTTAATGGATTTTCAGCTTTTACTGTTAGAGCCAAGTTAAGAGCAACTCGTGCTGCATCCAATGTGGATATAGGTACACTAGAAGGACTTCTCTTATGTTTTTTGCACAACTCAGCGAACTCGTTCTCCAATCTCTCAATCTCGACCACCCTCTCTCTCTTTTTCCTGGCCGCTATCTGGATCAACTTGCCTCTAATAGTAACCTTATGTGCTGCCCATAAAGTTTCTGGAGAAATCTCCCCTCCATCATTAAAGTGAAAGTAATCCTTCAAAGCTCCCTGAATTTCCGCCACTACTGCGGGATCTTTCAATAAAGACTGATTGAGGGTCCAATGTGAGGTCCGTGTACTAGGGATATCCCTTCTAATGGCCAATAGAATCATCGAATGGTCTGACCAAGCAGCTTCCACTATAGAAGAAGAAAGAGCTAGTGGAATATGGTGAGTGGAGATCCAAATGTGGTCAATACGGGAATAGGACTGGTGCGGATTAGAGTAGTGTGTAAAATCTCGTTTTTTTGGGTGGAGTTCCCTCCATATATCCGTCAATCTAGATTGAAAGATTAATCGAGCAATCTGAACACTTGTTTTATTGGGCCTAACAACTTGTGATCGTAAGGGTTTGGATTTGTCCAGACTAGAATCAAAAGCTGTGTTAGAGTCCCCCCCCATAACTATGATCCCCTCCATAGACGGTCCAAGTGATTGGAACAATTGTTTAAAAAACTGCTTTTGTCCTCTGTTAGGGGCGTAGTAGGATATGAAGGTATATAGCTTATCATCGATAGTTCCCTTAACCAATAGGAACCTTCCCTCCTGGTCTTTGAGTTCCAACTCAAGATTGAATTTGCAATTCTTAGAAAATAATATTGCTACTCCCTTGGTCTTATTTTCAGCATTATGCCGCGTACACACGATCATTTTTCCCGTCGGGAAAAATTACATTTTTTCCTTTGGACGAGAAAAACGATCGTCTGTGGGCTTTTTGCCGTTTTTCCCGACGGGAAAAACGGCATTAATCACGATGAGAAAAATTAGAGCATGTTCTAATTTTTCTCATCGTTTTTTCCAGCATTTTTTTCCGCGGCAGTTTTCCCATAGGGTACACACGGTCGTTTTTCTCGACAAAGAAAAAAATGACGGGAAAAACGGTCGTGTGTGGGGGAACATGCCGTTCCCTCGTTTTTCATTTTTTTTCATGTCGTGATTCACGGCGGTGTTTTCACCGCCGTGAATCACGATCGTGTGTACGCGGCATTAGACAAGTAAAAAACTGGAAAATGGGCATGAAGAAACAATGGGGTGTACCGCTGAGGGAAATGGGTCTCTTGTAAGAGTACTACATCAATATGACGGGATCTATAGGCCTGGAGAGCTTTCCTTCTTTTGACTGGGGAATTTAATCCCTGGGTGTTGTGAGACACAACACGAAGGGGTAAAGAGTTAGTGTTAGTACCAGCCATGGAGCAAAAGGGGGAGAGCTCCAAATAATCCACAGCCACCTACCTTTCTCCAGGGAGAACCAAGGGCATATAATAAAAGGTCTTTCACTATGTTAGGGGAAGCTATACATAGCATCACTTCGTAGGTAAATCTCAATGATATGTAGGCTGAAAAAGAAAAAAAAGTTAGAATGAAAGAAGAAGAGAAAAAAAAATAATCAAATAAAAATAGTATCAGTTGTAAAACGCAATGTAACGAAAGGCCTAAAAGTGGCCCAGAATGGGAGGAGGAGTATGTCTCCCTCCCCCCATTCAGAACAAAATAAGTAGTATAGCCCAAATGTAGGGCTATAAACCTACCCCTCAGCATGGTTTACAACCAAACCGAGCGATAGGTGGAGGCACAATGCAACAGCACCAGCCAGTGACAGCATTCAAACTAACGATGTAATATTAAATGAACGGAACCAAACATTCCTGGATTTCCAATATAACAGCAATGAAAAACAGTTTAACTATTAGATAAAAAATTATCTATTGACAATTTAGCAACAGAACTATGTGTCAAAAAGATCTGCACAGGAAATCCAAGAGTCAATGTAATGAAATGTGTTTTCTCCCAAGGAACCTACAGGGGGGAGGAAAAAGATGAAATACAGTAGAGCCATGTAAATCCTCTTCATGGAGGTATGTTGTCCTTAACTCTCTTAATTTTGGACATCTCCCAAAGTGGCGTAGTCGGGCTCGGAGGCGATTGGCGTTTAGATGACCCCTGCACAGCGGGAGAAGTATCCATATTTGAATCCATCGTAATGAGTCTCAAGTCAAGTAACAGGCGTTCTCCTTCTGAGAAATTGTGAAAAACATGTTGCTTCCCATTGTACGTAAATTTCAGGGCAAAAGGGAAGGCCCACCGGTATTTGATATCCTTTTTGGTCAGGGCTGCAAGGAGGGGTTTCAAAGATCTCCTCTTTTGGATGGTGTATGGGGATATGTCAGAAAAGATTTGAATAGAAGCACCTTGGAACTGTATCTGATCTTGTTGGTGGGATATTTTCATCACTTCTTCCTTGACAGAAAAAAAGTGAGGCTTTACTATAATGTCCCATGGAGAGCCATCTTTCCTGAGGGGTCCCAAGGATCTATGCGCTCTATCCAGTTCCAGTTTATTAGCTGGAATCAAAGGGAGTAAGTTTTTAATAAAATCTTTCACAGTTGTATGAACATCAGTGATGGATTCAGGCAATCCTCTAATGCGAAAGTTATCCCTTCTTGAACGATTCTCAAGGTCGTCTATTCTTGCTTGAGCGGTATCAAGCTGATCCTGTAAAAACTGCAAGTGCTCAGAATTTTGGTTTGTCTTAGTTATAGTAAAATCCAATTTATGCTCAATATGCTCTATTCTGCTTCCCAGGTTCTGAAAGTCTGCTTTAATTTCTCCTGTGATCCTGTCAGCATTTGAAGCCAACCTTTTGTCTAGCATATCAGAAATCCTGTCAAAAAGTTCAGTCATATTAAAAGACATGTCAGGAGCCTGTTCAGGATGTGTATTGAGAGAGCCTATGTGAGGTAAATTTACTTCATGAGGTGGAGGTCCCTCAGATCCCACATAGTTTTCCTTTAGGTATAATTTAAGCTCAGAAGGTTGTAAGGTAGCTGAGGAGTCTAAGCTCAAAGACTGTGAGTTATATGGGAGAGTTGCAGGTTGAATAACTTGCCTGCTAGTTGAGGAGACATCATTAGCAGTCTGTATCTTGTTCTGAGGTGCGGCCGCCATTTTGGAACTCACCCGATTTTTAGAGCGCTTGTATTTCTGTTCCTGCGCTTTTTTATATGTTTTACCTGGCATAGGTAGGTGCCCAGCACTATTCGCTGTCTTTCCCTGTAGTTTTTAACCGCAATGTTGCTTCTGTTTCCGCCGCTATTAGTGCTGTTTAGCTAGCGCTGAGCGGAGCTCCGGTCCTAAACCTCCATCACAGGAGCTCCCACGCATGCGCCTCGTGCTCTAATATTTTTAAAGTTGGGGATAATGTTTTTAAAGTTTGGGATAATGCCCAGGCTAATATCCTGGAACTTATAAATAAATCCTTGGTCTCCCAGTTTTATATCCACCACGCACGGTTTGCTATGGCTATTTTCTTTTACACTGTGTAATTCTTAGACTACATTCGGAGAATTGATGGATAATGGTGAAGCTTATTATGGCATTGATGTGTTGTGTTTAGAAGGCCTGCTAACTGGTGTGCCAGACTTGCTTAGTCTGTGACCTTGCCAACCTTTAATAATGAAGATAGAACGAACTAACAATTCTCGTCTACTGGTATAACCTATTTTTTTTTTGCTACAGCAGGTGTTGGAATGAGAGGAACGTAAAATGTGACCATAAGTCTTTAGGAATTAATGGGCCATGAAATAGACTGACCAGAAAATGTTTTTTGTTAACAGCAGGGATATATAGAATGCATTTTTGTTTGATGCCCTAAGTTTACATATGAACTCCTGACAAACGCAGTAATAAATACTTGGGAATAGCGATTTTGTTTTGACGCTGAAGTTTAATTTGTTTATATTTTGCCTTTCCTGGTTCCTTCTTTACCCTGTCATGGACTTGCTAATGTTTTTTTTTTTAAATATGATTTTATTTAAGAAAAAAATGTTTTTGTAAACTTAAGAACACAGAAACAAGCTGCCTCAAAGTGCAGGAAAGATCCAAAAGAAGGAGCAACCAAACCAAAAAGGTAAAATTACAAATTAGCAAGTATCTTAGACCTAAGCTGGTATAGTTTCAGAATCGGATGTGGCATTGTTGAGAGAGCACATCCCAAAGGTGTTCTATTGGATTGAGATCTGGTGACTGTGGAGGCCATTGGAGTACAGTGAACTCATTGTTATGTTCAAGATACCAGTTTGAGATGATTTGGGCTTTGTGACATGGAAGTGCCATCAGAAGTAGAGGTCGACCAATATATCGGCCGATATTTGGCCATTTTTTGATAAATCGTCATCGGCCAATTATTATCAAAATTAGGCCGATATTTTACACTGACCGCCGTTCCTCCTTCCTTCTCCACACTCAGCGGCTCTGGCAGCATCAAGTGCTGCGCTGAGTGTGTGAAACTGACAAGTAACAGAGAGGAAGGAGAGAGGAACTGTCAGCTCGATGTCGGGGGTGGGCGGGACCCAGCAGCTATATTACACCAGCCAATGGGATGGTATCTGGGCGGGCCACTACCTGTATGTGGCCCTGCCCCCTTTCTAAAGCAGCCCAATCATTGGCTGGTGTAATTTAGCTGCTGGGTCCCGCTCACCCCGGCCAGGTCCTACCCACCCCCACATCAAGCTTAATTCTGACAGCTCTCTCCTCTCTGTTGTCAGTTTCACACAGTTACAGTTACACTCGGCTTAGTTTGAAACCTGCTAGTGCCACCACAAATCAGCTGCATCTGTCAGTGCCACCAGCCAGTGCCAATCAGTGCCACCAGCCAGTGCCAATCAGTGCCATCTGTCAGTACCACCAGCCAGTGCCATCTGATAGTTCCAAACCAGTGCCACCTGCCAATCAGTGCCACCTGCCAGTGCCATGGATCAATTCCAAGCCAGTGCCATCTGTACTGAGGACATCAAGTGTGTGCTAGAGTGACAAGGAGTAAGCAGGAAGGAGTGGAGTGGGTGTGTTTTTTTTTGTTTTTTTTAGGGCAATCATAATGCTGATGCAGCCCACGATGAAATTGAGTTTGACACCCCTGTATAAAGGGATGGACATGGTCAGCAACAATACTCAGGTAGGCCGTGGCATTTAAACGATGCTCACTTGGTACTAAGGGGCCCAAAGTGTGCCAAAAAAAATATCACCCACACCATACCACCACCACCTGCCTAAACCGTTGCTAGAAGGCAGGATGGATCCATGCTTTCATGTTGTTTACACCAAATTTTGACCCTACCATCTGAATGTCACAGCTGAAATTGAGACTCAGCAGACCAGGCAACGTTTTTCCAGTCTTCTATTGTCTAATTTTGGTGAGCTTGTGTAAATTGTAGCCTCAGTTTCCTCTTCTTAGATGACTGAAGTGGCACCCGGTGTGGTCTAATGCTGATGTAGCCCATCTGCTTCAAGGTTCGATGTGTTGTGGGTTCAGAGATGATATTCTGCATACCTTGGTTGTAACGAGTGGTTATTTGAGTTACTGTTGCCTTTCTATCATCTGAAACCAGTCTGCCGATTCTCCTTTGACTTCAACAAGGCATTTTTGTCCGCACAACTGCCCCTCACTGGATACTTTCTCTTTTTTCGGACCATTCTCTGTAAACCCTAGAGATGGTTGTGCATGAAAATCCCAGTAGATTAGCAGCTTTTTTAAATACTCAGACCAGCCCGCCTGGCACCAACAACCATGCCACATTCAAAGGCACTTAAATCCATTTTCTTCCACATTCTGATGCTCGGTTTGAACTTCAGCAAGTTGTCTTCACCACGTCTAGATGCCTTAATGCATTGATTTGCTGCCATGTGATTGGCTGATTAGAAATTTGTGTTACCAAGCAAATGAGCAGTTATACATAATAGTGGCAGTTGAGTGTATATTCAATCCGTTGGGGCCACCAATAAAAATTTTGATTAAAACTTTTCCATTTAAATTCCATACCATATTTTAGTCCCAGATTCTAAGATGCTGCATATAGCTTCTTAAAAACATAACAACTTCACTATGCCTCTCACAAACCCTCAACACTGAGACAAGTAGTGGGCAGGCTCATAAGAGAGGTTATAAAAGTGTAGAAATGGCTTAATGGATGTAAGTCTTGAAGAGTTTATGATCCTAGGTAGGCTGGATTTGCAGGCAGGTTGTCCTAGGTAATATGATGCTAAGCATCGATTATTTTTATCCTCAACTCCGGAAAAAAAAATGGAATATGTATTTAGTGTATTATGGAAGTGGGCTTTAAGTCCATCATACACAAATAAAGACTATTACATGTGTCAGGCCATGACAGACAAGCACTGATGATCCGTTGGGTTCAAATTTTCCACTCCACTTTCTGAACATCACCATGATATAAATGAAGACAATCCAGTACTAACCCTTACTGCTTTGTAGGCAGTCCTGAAGAGATCCCTTGCCATGTGAAGAGTGATGGGTGTGCATGTCATTTGCAGCTCATCGTTGTGACCACTCAGCAATGAAACAGGAGGGATCAAAGGTGACAATATGTCTCCTGTCTAGGGAGAACCTTTGAAATCTCCTGTAGATGAAAAAAATATGTAAAAAAGGGATAATTAGGCTTAGAAATTGCATAATAATGAAAAATGCAGATGTTGTCATAATGAATGAAATAAATATTGTATTTTAATACCCAAGTAACAAAGCTAGTACATAGTGGAGTACCATTTGTAAAAGTAAATTTGATGTAGCCGTATGATTGGCTATTCAATTTCCTTTAAGGAGATAACGGGGTAGTAAGCTTTTCCGAAGGCTGACAATATCAGCAGTTTATTTGGGGCAAAATAGGAAGCAGTCTTGTGGAGTGAAAACAATAGCCAAGCTGAAATTGGAGAAGCAGCGCTCAGTGAAGAGGAAAGACAATTACTGAGGGACACAGTTGAGGTAGAATATCATGGAGTTGGGATGTAACGCTGATTGTGGTGGTGGTGTGGTGGAAATTTCAATTATGTGATGCGATGTAACTCCATTATTGCTGGAAAGCTCATGAATCTAAAATGAAGAAGGACAGACTCCATAGAACTTCAAATCTGAACTTGAGCAGTACGTAAAGGGAAGTGTATTATATATAACCCAGTGACACTACAACTGTATGATGAGTTACATTGTTGTCTGGCACACATAGCTGCTGTTGTTGGAGCCTCAGTACATAAACGTGTGCCAAAAGCTTGTGGCTTCTCTTTCTATTTTCATGAGTTCCTGCTACAGTACAGATAAACCAGGTAGTCCACTTTTAGGTAACATTGCAGTAAAGAATCACAATAGATATAATAATACCTTGTCCTTTACATATCAGTCTTGTGACATTGTTTGGCCCTGAATAAGCAAGGTGGCAGTCTTTTTACCTCTCCCTGCCCCATGCCCGCATTTAATCCACTTATATCTATGGGTATTTTATGCGTAATGCCCCGTACACACGGTCAGACTTTTGACCGGCCAAAATCACATCGGAATTCCGACGGAATTCCATCAGAGTAAAAGAGAACATGTTCTCTAGCTAAACTCAGACGGAATTCCTTGGAATTTTCGATGGAAAAAGTCCGATGGGGCATACACACGGTCGGAATATCCGATGAAAAAATTTCGTCTGACTTTTTCCATCGGAAATTCCGATCGTGTGTACAAGGTATAAGTGGCTTGAGTGGTTCTTCTTTGATATTTCTTTATCTTTGTTTTTCGATGATGCCTGGAAAGTGTTCAGGCACTGTGTAACTGTCTGACCCTCTTCTTCTCTTATTGGCAGTAAGGTGCTATAAATTGGTCATTATCATAGCTTCCAAACCTTTCACTGCTATGTCACAGCAATGATACAGAACAGAAACACAATCCCTCTGTGGAGAAAAACACACCAAGTTGGATAGATCGGCAGGAATGTATCCTAATGCCGCGTACACACGATCATTATTCACGGCGGTAAAAAAAACGCCGTGAATAATGACAGGAAAAACGAGGGAACCGCTTGGTTCCCTACACACGGTCGTTTTTCCCGTCATTTTTTCTCTTGACGAGAAAAACGACCGTCTGTGGGCTCCGCGGCAGTGTCTCCCTATGGGAAAACTGCCGCGGAAAAAAATGCTGGAAAAAACGATGAGAAAATTTAGAACATGTTCTAATTTTTCTCGTCGTTTTTTATGCCGTTTTTCTCAACGAGAAAAACGACATAAAGCCCACAGACGATCGTTTTTCTCAGCGAAAAAAAAAATGCAGTTTTTCTCGTCGAGAAAAGCAGTCGTGTGTACGCGGCATAAGGCTGTGGGTACCCTTAGCTATCCAAATTGATGGGCTGAACCTAAATGTCTAATGCACGTGAGCACAAAAATGGATATTATTATGTCTACACTAGCAGTAAACATTGGCAAGTAGCACACAATACAGACCGTTTCCTTGTTTTGGTCCTACTTTGTATTAGAATGTTGTGATAATGCATAGGGTACTGTAAGTTTATATGAAACTACTATATCTCTACTGAACGTGTAAAAATGTCACCTTTGCTGTCAATGGGGTTGATTTACTAAAGGCAAATAGACTGTGCCCTTTGCAAGTGCAGTTGCTCAATAGCTTAGTAAATGAGGTAATGTTTCACTTTACAAAAAATACCCAATCATATGTAAGGAAATTTAAAAGACAGCAGAGCTTCCCCCAAAGAAGCAACACCACTTGCAAAGTGCACAGTCTATTTCCCTTTAATAAATCGGCCCATATTTGTGAACGTGCCTGATGGTAAATTCAGCCCTGAACAAAACAAAAAGCTGACACAAGTTTGCAGAAAACTTGGAATTGATATATTTTAGATTGGTGGGCAGTGATGCCACAATCTCTATCTTGTCCAATCAGAACTTTTCATTGAAAAAGAAATCAAGGCATACTGACACCCAGGCCAATCGAGCGCCCCCTTGTGATTACTATGCAGCCGCTGCAGTGGCTACTACAGTGATTTCCATCTTGCACAGGGATCCCACATGTATTGCATATGGATACTTACATTGGTCCAAGCTGGGCCAATGTAACTGTGCAATAAAATGCATACCTGGACTTCAACCTTAAATGATAACTCCACTTTCATAGGGGAAAAAAAATAGCAAATAAAGAAAAAATAATATGATTGTGACACTAATCATTTTGTAATTGAATGTTATTAAAAATTACCTTTTCTTTTCAATCTGCAGCCAATGTAATTTTCTGAGAATACATTGCAATATGGTTACATGGAGTTGTTCTGTAAACAGAGTGTGTACTGACCACTCCCCAGAAACATCATTTTCTGCTTGTGTGATTGGCTCACCAATTTTCCCAGATGTCTGCCTAAGATACAAGTCAGATTTCAGGCATCCCTTGCAACAAAAAGGGATGCAGGCCCTGCAGATTTCCTCATTAGTGTCCTGTAGCTCCACACCTGACAGTTAATTATGAAACCACTCCTATTAGACCTACTCAGAACAGAGGCACAGACAAACGCACATGGATTTCTTCAGAATAACAAAAGGTAGGAATCTGTAACAAAGTTTGTTATAATCCTTGCAATGTACATTGATCACCGAGAGGGGAATGTTTTTTCCTCAACAATAGTGGAGTTACGCTTTAAGATATATCTAAAAAGTCAAAACCTCTGTATTTTAATTTTAAATAATGTAATTTTATATATATAAAACCATTTATTTCCCTTTTTGGAGGGGATTACCTTCACTTCCTGTCCGTAGTCACAGCAGAAAGTCAGAAAACTCTCCCAAAATTATAGAAATACCCTATTAATTGTCACTAAAAGAAGTGCCTCCACTGGAAGATTTCATTTATGTTACTGCTTCCATGATAACTAAAAAAATTCAAAATGTTCCTATCTTGGTGAAATGATCATGAGCACACACAGAGTGGGGAGAAGTAGGCTAAGGTTCTACACACTCACCATGGGGACTGTAGGTCGCACATTCTATCAATAATAATAAATACACACTACAACCAGATGGTGTTTAAAATGGCCGCGGTACCTTTATTGGTATTAAATAATAAATTAAATTCCTTTATTAAAATAATTAATTCAGAGTATAATAAATAAATAATATTAAAACATTCAAATAAATTCTAAATCTGCTCAGTCATAGGACTCGAGCTGTAAATAATCAATTAATAAACCAAAGTCCCCCCTTGATCCAAGGGTGACATATCCACATAAATGGTGCCTGCGACAAGGGTGGGAGGGAAGGGAAGCTCAAACTTACGTCGCCTCAAGGGGAACTGTGAGAGGGCCAGTCAGGCAGGGTTATTTATAACCTCCTCTCACCTGCAGAGAACGTTTTCCCGCACATTTCCCTGTGATAAGCCTTTTTTTTTTTTTTTTTTATTACATTTTTAAAACAAACATTTTTTTTTTTTTATTTCAACTTTAAGGCGGCCACAATCCCATGTTGCAGGCACTCTATTGTGCCTGCTTTCATGGGACTGTAGGTCACACATTCTATCAATAATAATAAATACACATTACAACCAGATGGTGTTTAAAATGGCCACGGCACCTTTATTGGTATTAAATAATAAATTAAATTCCTTTATTAAAATAATTAATTCAGAGTATAATAAATAAATAATATTAAAACATTCAAATAAATTCTAAATCCGCTCAGTCATAGGACTCGAGCTGTAAATAATCAATTAATAAACCAAAGCCCCAACCAGCCGTATTTGTTGTAAACAAAACGGCTACCCCAGCACCGCGGCCTGTTCGATGCAGTTCTGAAGACCTAGGTTAAAAATGTCCAAACCGACATCTGACAGGTGAACACCATCTTGTCTATATAATCCAGGGAAACCCCCTTCCAGATCAACGTGACGGAAAGAGATCCCCCCAATTACTGGCAGAAATTTTTCCATCAAATGATTAATTCTCCGCTTAATTTTTTCAAGCGGCTTGCCGCCTTCAGCGTATAGCCAAGGCAAACGCGAGACCATTTCGGAAAATATAATAACCGTATTTGGAAAAGATCATTTCAAACGGTGTAAATCATGTTTCATCAAAAACATCAAATCTAAAGTTTTAAGTCTACCAATATCGTTACCTCCAAGGTGTAAAATTATAATAGATGGACAAGGCCAAGAATTAAATAGATCAGAAAGATGTAAGAAAAGATTAGTCCATTGCAGCCCTCGAATGCCTTTCCAAAGAATAACAAACTTATCTGGAGGTAATGATAAATTCGAACCATAGCAACGTTGAGAAGCTCTTTTTTTTGCCCAGTGAATATATGAATGGCCAACTATCCAAATGTACGATTTGTCACCTATAAATTAAAGAGACAAGTTAGGTCGAATGTAAATGTTGAATCTACTAGAATCCCATCTGCCTAAACTCCTAATCACTGAATCATTAAGGCCCAATCTGGCCGCCTCAGTGGCGGCTCCAATCCTGAAAGAATGGGAAGAGAATTTAAAATTGGAGAGGCCTAAATTATGAAAACATTTTTTTAATACAGAAGAAAACTGAAATTTTGTCATAGGCGATAAATCCTTATGGACAAAAAATTGATGACCAGAAACCGGTCTAATGGAAAAATATTTTTTAAGGATTATCACAGGACACAGGATGGAGTCGCCATAAGCAAATAGATTAAGCCAACAGCCTTTACCTAATCGATCTGTTTTTGATCTTTTAATAAAAATAAGAACCTTGTCATCCAACAAAGAAACCTCCGATGAAAGGAGACCCCCTCGACCTTGTTTGTTATTCGGTAGCATTTCTGAAATACGAAACGCAGCAAAAACCATTAAAACGAACGCTGCGTGAAACAATAAAGCCTCATAATCAGAAATGCAAACGACCGAAGTGGACAAACACATTCGAGATAATAAATCCAATGTAATTGGTCTACGAAGATCTGGCGTAAAACTAACCTTCCTTAAACCTATTAATGCTTGCCTAACTGAGAAGAAGCTATTGCAAGCTGGAAAATTACGGTATGTAGTTTAAAGAAAAATTTAACTCCTGCTAAAATCTTGTTTATATGACTAAAAGAGAACTCCGACTGTATTAATGAGCAAAGAAAAGCCAATATTGAATCCTCAGAGGGAGGCGAACCAGGAGAGCCCAGCTCAGAATTAAAATTCAACCATTTGTTCCATGCAACTGAATAATCAGCCCATGTTCTTGGAGCGATCAAATTTTTAACAGCCGAAACAACTGGATTTAGATCAGATCCCAAATATGACTTGGGCAATGAAGTCCCACTCGGTCTGCCTGAGGCAACAGCTGTCTGAAACGTGCCATCTGGAATCGAGATAAGGCATCAGCAATGACATTGAGCTCACCTGGTAAATATTTTGCCTTAATCCAAATGTTTAATCTTAAACATAGTAGGACTAAATATCTCAATAACTTTATTACCAATAAAGATTTTGAGGAAAGACAGTTTAACGCGAATACAACTCCTCTATTATCTGTATTAATGATGATACGCTTGTTAGCAAACTGATCACCCCATAACTCCAAAGCCACCACGACCGGGAAGAGTTCCAACAAGACTATATTTTTTTGTAATCCTGCTGGAAATCCAATATGGGGGCCATGAGCCTGAACACCAGTGTGAACGAAAAATGGCCGAAAAGCCAAGAGAACCTGCGGCATCTGTGAATAATTCCAGATCTGCTGCGAATACAAAATCCTCCTGGAAAAAAGATCTGCCATTATAATCTTGTAAAAATTGAGACCATATGATCAAATCATCCTTCAGATCGCTAGTAAGCGTATTGTGGGAAAAAGGAGATTTAAAACCGGACATAGCCAAAGATAACCTTCTTGAAAATATCCTACCCATGGGCATGATCCGAGTGGCAAAAGCCAATAGACCTAAAAAGGATTGAAGTTCTTTCAACAAGATTTTTTTTTTGCGCAGGAAGAAAGAAATTTGAGAATGGAGTCTGCAAATTTTTAAAGCAGGGAGCTCAAATTGAAATAATACTGTATCTATTTTAATGCCCAAAAATTCAATAATTGTGGAAGGCCAAATAGTCTTTTCTGTAGCTAAGGGAATACCAAAATATTCCGAAATATGAAAAAATTATTTAAGAATTAATGAACAGACCACAGAATCAGGAGGACCAATGAAAAGAAAATCATCTAGGTAGTGAATTATTCCCGTATGCCCAGATTCAAAAAATAAAACCCATTGAAGAAAAGAGGCAAAAATTTCAAAGTAATAGCACGACAATGAACAGCCCATTGGCAGGCATTTATCATAGAAAAAACAATCGTCAAAATAAAAACCAAGGGAATTATACGATTCAGGAGCAATGGGTAGTAATCTAAAAGCTGACTGTATATCTGCTTTTGCAAGCAGTGCACCATGACCAAAAGTTTTGATGACTTGCATGGCGTCATCAAAGGTGGTATATTTTACTGAAGCAGATAAAGGGTCAATTTCATCATTTAAGGAGTGGCCAAAAGGGAATGAAAGATGATGAATTAGTCGGTAGCTATTAGGCTCTTTTTTAGGTACTAGACCCAACGGAGACACTCTAAAATTAACGAATGGGGGGGGGGGGGGAAATAAAAGGACCAGCAATTCTATTAACTAAAATTTATTTTGCTAATTTTTCCCTCACTACATCAGTGTGAATTGATACTAACTTTACATTTTTTGTTAACTGGCAACCAGAACCTGTAAAAATAGGTAATTTAAAGCCTATAGAAAATCCATCAAGTATTAATTGAGCTTTCTCCTTGTCGGGGTACAGCATTAGCCAGGGGCGCATTGCGTGAAGCCTCACTGGCGTGCAGGCTTCTTGCATGATCCCTGTTTCCCTGGCTGCTCGAGGCTCTTTTAAAACATTTTGAGACCGGGTGGCTGCCAAAACAAAAAGAACATTCATGACGATAACGACATGAATTCAACCATTTGCAAAGAGACTCATTAAATGCAAAACATGTACCTTTCTTATATACAGAAGCTGACGGATTTGTATTCAAAGTTGACTGGGGCTGTTGTCTTGAAAAAACAGGTTTTTGAGGAATAATAAGGTTCAACCATAACCCTACGTCCTTATTGCCCCATTTAAGCGTTGGATAAATTGCGATTTTTTGACGGAAGGATTCGTCGTAATTGAACCAACCCATACCGCCAAAACTCTTATATGCTTCTAGAATGTGTTCTAAATGCTGAAAAAGCCCAGTGCATCTTTCCGGGTGCTTTTCACCCATTATTGCAGAAAAAATGCAAAAGGCCTGCAACCAATTAAAAAAGGATCTGGACACGGGACGACGTCTATCTTCCGTACCGTCCTCAGACCTCCTTTCTGATTTTGTGAGAAATCCTTTGAAATTGGCAACAAGGATAGTAAGTCTAAGAATTCACCTTTCCAAATGTTTTCTTTGATAGATGTAGGCAAATGGAATCCTAAAGGAGACATCTCACAAGGAAGCACCTCCTTGAAACATGTCTCAGAAACCGAAGCAGACATACTTTTAGTAATATTAGAACAATGTACAGGATTAACACTAGCTACTGGGTTACCTGACCATACATTCGCTGGAGAAGAAGATGCAGGTGCAGACTGGTTAATAGATACATTTTCATTAAATTTAGTCAGAGAAATAAGTAACTGATTTATTAATTCATTCTGCACAGACTCACCAGCATGATTTGGCCCTGGAGAACTGCATGCAACTGGTATGTGGGTTCCTTGGAAGACCTGGTTAATTTCTGGACCTGTATGGGAGGAAAGACACACAGGGGCCCTCACTGTATCCAGCCTGGATGGCCTGGATGCAAGTGATGCCACATCTCTGACCTGAGGTGACTGCCTGGGCTGTAACCCAGCAGAGGCGTGAGACATTACATCTCCATGTAAAGCCATGCTGACATGAGGAGAAGCAGGAGTAGCATCTGCTATGATTGGAAATGACATTTCTTCCAGGTGAGGGGGGGGGGGCGCAGTGATGGCGAATTGCGGGTCCTGCCTCTACCCCCTTTGCCTCGGATAGGGGATGGAGATAATACCCGTCTATTTATTTTCCCCTTCCGACTGGCGCTCGGAAATTCTGGAACCGAGACCTCCCTCTCTGCTGCTGACTGGGACTGTCCACCACTCCCAATTGCTGTCTCATATACCCCTCTCTCAGGAGGTATGCTTCTCTGTAAGCCGCGAGGTGACCGCTGTGTATATGCAGCGTCAGCTGTGAAGGACCCGACTCCCTGCCCAGTCTGCATAGGCTGCTGTTCCGGCGGCGCTGACACAGGAGAAGTGTCATCCCCCAGTCAGCGCTAAACACCGCTGAAGCCATTCATTTCCCCCTTCAGCCTCAGCCCTCTCAAGCACTCTCCTCACTAAAGACTTCATGTCCCACGACGAGCTGAGGATGCAGAGAAGCTCAAACTTACGTCGCCTCAAGGGGAACTGTGAGAGGGTCAGTCAGGCAGGGTTATTTATAACCTCCTCTCACCTGCAGAGAACGTTTTCCCGCACATTTCCCTGTGATAAGCCTTTTTTTTTTTTTTTTATTAAATTTTTAAAACAAACATTTTATTTTTTTTATTTTTATTTAAACTTTATGGCGGCCACAATCCCATGTTGCAGGCACTCTATTGTGCCTGCTTTCATTCTATCCAAAACAGTAAAAAAAAAAATGTTTGCATTTTAAGAACACATTCAGTAAACTGAAACACTGTAATGTCCAATGACATTACTTTTATTTGTTTGAGGACTACATACACTTACACCAATAAAGTAAAAGACAGCTTTTTTAAATGTCTCAGATATAAATGCTTCTGAAACCTTCACACCTGCCTGGTGGGGTTAATGATGCTATAGAAAGAACTCTTATTGCTGTAAATGCATTCAGTTTTTCTTTATGTTTACAAAGTTTAACAAAAATGTTTAAAGCAGAACTTTATTTAAAAAATTCTAGGAGCTCCTAAAAAAAAAAGACCTTTTCTTAATCTAGCAAATTTTTTAATGGTGTACACTGCTTGTGAAACATGCCCAGTGCAGCTTGTATATCAAAAAATTCTTCGGAATATGTGAGATACCAGGAATTTACCCAGGTGCCAAGGACAATGTAGGTCTTTTGCACATGTGCAGAAGTTAAATCAAACGTTGCTAATCAATAGTAGGGGAGGAGAGCTAGGAAGGCTGAAGATGTGGAAAAGTGGAAAAACGCTGGGAAAGTCTACCATTACATTTCCACTTTAACCACTTAAGCCCCGGACCATTTGGTAGCTAAAGGACCAGAGGTGAATTCAGAATTTTGCACTGCGCTGCTTTAACTGTAAATTGTGCGGACATGCAATGTTGTACCCAAACGAAATTTGCGTCCTTTTCTTCCCACAAATAGAGCTTTCTTTTAATGGTATTTGATTGCCTCTGCGATTTTTATTTTTTGCGATATAAACGGAAAAAGACCGAAAATTTTGAAAAAAAATGATATTTTCTACTTTTTGTTATAAGAAAAATCGAATAAACTCAATTGTAGTCATACATTTAGGCCAAAATGTATTCAGCCACATGTTTTTAGTAAAAAAAAATGTCAATAAGCGTATATTTATTGGTTTGCGCAAAAGTTATAGAGTTTACAAACTAGGGTACATTTTCTGAAATTTACACAGCTTTAAATTTATGACTGCCTATCTCATTTCTTGAGGTGCTAAAATGACAGGGCAGTACAAACCCCCCCCCCCCAAATGACCCCATTTTGGAAAGTAGACACCCCAAGGAAATTGCTGAGAGGCATGTTGAGCCCATTGAATTTTTTATTTTTTTTTGTCTTAAGTGATTGAATAATGACTAAAAAAAAAAATTACAAAAAGTTGTCACTAAATGATATATTGCTCACACATGCCATGGTTATATGTGGAATTTCACCCCAAAATACATTTTGCTGCTTCTCCTGAGTACGGGGATACCACATGTGTGGGACTTTTTGGGAGCCTAGCCGCGTACGGGACCCCGGAAACCAAGCACCGCCTTCAGGATTTCTAAGGGCGCAAATTTTTGATTTCACTCCTCACTACCTATCACAGTTTCGAAGGCCATAAAATGCCAAAATAGCACAAAACCCCCCCAAATGACCCCATTTTAGAAAGTAGACACCCCAAGGAAATTGCTGAGAGGCCTGTTGAGCCCATTGAATATATTTTTTTTTGTCCCAAGTGATTGAATAATGACAAAAAAATAAAAAAATAAAAAAAAATACAAAAAGTTGTCACTAAATGATATATTGCTCACACATGCCATGGTTATATGTGGAATTACACCCCAAAATAAATTTTTCTGCTTCTCCTGAGTACGGGGATACCACATGTGTGGGACTTTTTAGGAGCCTAGCCGCGTACGGGACCCCGAAAACCAAGCACCGCCTTCAGGATTTCTAGGCACAAATTTTTGATTTCACTCCTCACTACCTATCACAGTTTCGAAGGCCATAAAATGCCAAAATAGCACAAAATCCCCCCAAATGACCCCATTTTGGAATATAGACACCCCAAGCTATTTGCTGAGAGGCATGGCGAGTATTTTACAGCTCTCATTTGTTTTTGAAAATGAAGAAAGAAAATATATATATATATATATTTTTTTTTTTTTACAATTTTCAAAACTTTGTGACAAAAAGCGAGATCTGCAAAATACTCACAATACCTCTCAGCAAATAGCTTGGGGTGTCTACTTTCCAAAATGGGGTCATTTGGGGGGGTTTTGTGCCATCTGGGCATTCCATGGCCTCCGAAACTGTGATAGGCAGTGAGAAGTGAAATCAAAAATTTACACCCTTAGAAAGCCTGAAGGCGGTGCTTGGTTTTTGGGGTCCCGTACGTGGCTAGGCTCCCAAAAAGTCTCACACATGTGGTATCCCCGTACTCAGGAGAAGCAACAGAATGTATTTTGGGGTGTAATTCCACATATGCCCATGGCATGTTTGAGCAATATATCATTTAGTGACAACTTTGTGCAAAAAAAAAAAAATTTTCGTTTTTCCGCAACTTGTGTCAACATATAAAATATTCCATGGACTCGACATGCCTCTCAGTATATAGCTTGGGGTGTCTACTTTCCAAAATGGGGTCATTTGGGGGGGTTTTGAACTGTTCTGGCATTTTATACACAACATTAGGAAGCTTACATCCACTCTTCTAACCACTTGAAGACAAAGCCCTTTTTGACACTTTTTGTTTACATGAAAACATTTTTTTTTTTGCAAGAAAATTATGTTGAACCCCCAAACATTATATATATTTTTAAAGCAAAGGCCCTACAGATTAAAATGGTGGGTGTTGCATTTTTTTTTCTACACAGTATTTGCGCAGCGATTTTTCAAACGCATTTTTTGGCTTAAAAAATACACTTTTTTTTAATTTTAATGCACTAAAACACACTATATTGCCCAAATGTTTGATGAAATAAAAAAGATGATCTTAGGCCGAGTACATAGATACCAAACACGACATGCTTTAAAATTTCGCACAAACGCGCATTGGCGACAAACTACATACATTTTTAAAAGCCTTTACAGGTTACCCCAGTAGATTTACAGAGGAGGTCTACTGCTAAAATGACTGCCCTCGAGCTGACCTTCGCGGCAGACCGACGCTTGCGTTCGCCATTGGGCATAAGCAGGGCAGGACAGGGGTGCTTTTTTTTTTTCTTTTTTTTTTTCTTATTAATTTTGCTTTTTTATTTTATTTTTAAATTGTTCCTTCCAAGTATTTTTTTTTTTTTATCATTTTTATTGTTATCTCAGGGAATGTAAATATCCCCTATGATAGCAATAGGTAGTGACAGGTACTCTTTTTTTGAAAAAACTGGGGTCTTCTAGACCCTAGATTTTTCCTCTGCCCTCAAAGCATCTGACCACACCAAGATCGGTGTGATAAAATGCTTTCCCAATTTCCCAATGGCGCTTTTTATATCCGGGGGGGCATTCCCTCCCACTGCTTGTAAAAGCAGTCCAGAGGCTAATTAGCCGCTAGGATTGCTTTTACATGAAAGCCGGCCGCAGGCTGAAAAGAATGATACCAAGATGATACCTAAACCCGCAGGCATCATTCTGGTATAAACATTCAAAGTCCAGCAACATACCAGTACGTTGCTGGTCCTTGTTGGACATGTATTGTAATCTTTTTTTTTTCATGCAGCCAGTTGGCTGAACGAAAAAAGAGATTGATCGGTGGGTATGCCCACCATTAGAATACCGCCCTTCATCCACCCACTTCCAATGATGGGCATACACGCACCATTTATATATGCCGAAGCATGGGGGCATCCTCCCGCAAAAAAGTTATGCCGCACACACATGGTCGGACTTTTCCACGGGCAAGCCTCCGTCGGAATTTCGACCGTATGTATGCGGCATTAGGAGTAAAATTGCTCCTCTGCCCCTGCTGCCCCAATGCTTCGGCATATTTGCTTTTTTTTTTTAACTGTGGTGGTGAAATCACCTCCTACAGCACTGGAGTCGCAGGGATCAGGCCTGTGTCTGCGAACGTTGTAGTTATGTGTGTTTTTGTTTTGTAAGTGACAGTGATCGATCGATACTGCACTTGGGTGGCCTGGGCTGGACAGAGGGGCAAAACGCAGGTGCCAGCAGGTATCTGGGCTGATCCCGCTAACACTACGTTTTTGGGAACCCTAAACTGCTGGGGACGCTAGTATAGATCTGATCAGATCAGATATTGATCTGTTCAGATACTATACCACTAGGGGGGGTGTATGCTTCACGCGTGGGTGTTAGCGTTACTGGCACTAACCTGACGCTGCCTGGGGTGTGACGCAGACCCTCTCTGACGCTAAAACCTAATTGATATCACCCGCCGGGCGATCAGGGGGTTAAACGGTTAAATTGGGTTATATACGGCGGGTGCCCTGACACTATAAAAAGCAAACTAACTAACCAGCGTCACCCGTAACACTTATATGGTGATCACTGGTGAAAGGGTTAACTAGGGGCAATCAGGGGGTTAAAACCTTTATTAGATAATATATGGGGGTACCTGACGCTATAAAAACCTGCGGCGAATCTAAAAAAAATTACCAGCTACCGATCTGCATCACCGACACTAAGACAGCGTTTAGAAAAACGATCGCTTAGCGACAGTGGTGATGGGGGTGAAAGAGTTACCTGGGGGGCGATCAAGGGGGTTAAACCTTTATTAGATAATATATTGGGGTACCTGACGCTATAAAAACATGCGGCGAACCTAAAAAAAATTACTGGCTACCGATCTGCATCACCGACACTAAGACAGCGTTTAGAAAAACGATCGCTTAGCGACAGTGGTGATGGGGGTGAAAGGGTTACCTGGGGGGCGATCAAGGGGGTTAAACCTTTATTAGATAATATATTGGGGTACCTGACGCTATAAAAACATGCGGCGAACCTAAAAAAAATTACTGGCTACTGATCTGCATCACCGACACTAAGACAGCGTTTAGAAAAACGATCGCTTAGCGACAGTGGTGATAGGGGGTGAAAGGGTTACCTGGGGGGCGATCAAGGGGGTTAAACCTTTATTAGATAATATATTGGGGTACCTGACGCTATAAAAACCTGCGGCGAACCTAAAAAAAATTACCGGCTACCGATCTGCATCACCGACACTAAGACAGCGTTTAGAAAAACGATCGCTTAGTGACAGTGGTGATAGGGGGTGAAAGGGTTACCTGGGGGGCGATCAAGGGGGTTAAACCTTTATTAGATAATATATTGGGGTACCTGACGCTATAAAAACATGCGGCGAACCTAAAAAAATTACTGGCTGCCGATCGGCATCACTGACGCTAAGACAGCGATCAGAAAAATGATCGCTTAGCGACAGTGGTGATAGGGGGTGAAAGGGTTATCTGGGGGGTGATCAGGGGGTTAAACCTTTATTAGGGGGGGTTAGGGGGCTACACTGGACCTAAGACTAAACTTTGGTGACACTTTTACAGTCACAAATGTCACTGATTGCAGTGATCACTAAATAAATGGTCACTGCAATCAGTGACACTGTGACTGGGGGCTGGGGGGGTGATCTGGGGGGGGGCAATTTATGTCCCTATGTGTCCTGGTGTCAGTGTAGTGTTGTGTGCACTGACCTGATGTCTTCTCTTGTACGGCGCTCGGTATATGTGAGCGCCGCACCAGAGATGACATCACTTCCTCCTGCTTCCTCTGTCTGACACAGACAGAGGGGGCATTTCCATTCGCCGGGAGCGATCGCGAGGGGGTGGCCGGAAACGAATGGCTGCCCCCTCATCCCGGAACGCTCCCGGACACTTAGCCACTGCTCACTGTATAGGAGGGGGGTCCGATTGGACCCCCAACTATACAAATTCAATCACGTATGCTCTACGTGATTGTGCCTGTCGGTGCCATTCTGCCGACGTATATATACAGTGAGCGGTCGTTAAGTGGTTAAGGCAACATCTAGTAGATAGCCTGTAGTTATTATTAACTCAGTCACCGTGAATTTCATTAAACCGAAACCGAATGAATCTGTATTGTTCCTAAGTATATGTGTAGGCGGAACTTTTTTTTAAGTTTTTGGATGGAGTAGAGAATTGTTAAAGCCTCAAAGAGAGGATAAATCCCTTCTTAGTTGTTCCCAGAACAGGTGTCCTCATTAGAAAATGTTTCCCTCGTCTCCTTTTCCAGCGACAATCATAAAATGTAGGATTGCCCATAACTTTACCTCTGCCCTCCCCAGGAATGAAATTGGTCAGCGCTTTCAGTTACAGGCAACCTTACGCAGTACTTCACCTATGCAAGACCAATTTTACTCCCCCATACAACTATTGGTCTTTAAAACATTTATTTCCAGTAAATAGATAGACTGCTAGATAAAGGTGAACTGTGTCCAGGTCTACAAGACAGTGGAATGGATCCTAGCACCTATCTGACCCACATGTTGGAGTGTGTTCTGTGGCAATGAAGGTTACTTTTTATTTTTGTTTTTTTTTCTTGTAGTTAAACATTTAACAAAATGCTGAATATATTCAAAAGCCAGCCGTGAAACCGTTGCATTTTTTTGTTCTCACTGCAATTTGTAATTTTCCAATTCTGCTGTGCACAATTAAAAACTGGCCAGTTTAAAGCTGCATTCATATCTACAATGCATATTAAAATGTCCACCTATTTCAGTGTCCAATACAATATACTGTTGTGCTCATAAGTTTACATACCCTGGCAGAATTTATGATTTCTTGCCCATTTTTCAGAGAATAAGAATGATAAAACAAAAACTTCCGCAGTTGTGGCTGCAATCTTTCTTGGTCTACCTGACCATGGCTTGGTTTGAAAAGAGCCCCTAATTTGCCACTTCTTAGTAAGTGATTAAACAGTACTGACTGGCATATTCAAGGCTTTGGATATCTTTTCATATCCTTTTTCCATTTTTGTAAAGTTTCATTACCTTCTTACGCAGGTCTTTTGACTGTTCTTTTCTACCTCCTCATGGCTCAGTGTATAGCCTGCTTAGTGCATCTATGTGAGAGCTAACCAACTCATTGACTACACACAGACACTAATTGTGATTTAAAAAGCCTTTAATTGCCATTTTAACTTGTGTGTGCCACCTTCTGTGTCTGGACCAAGGCCAAACATTCCAGGGTATGTAAACTTTTGATCAGGGTCATTTGGGTGGTTTCTGTCATCATGATTTAAAAAGAGTAAACACCGTTGATTGATAATCAATGGCTTCAGCCAAACACTAACCATGAGTGAAAGAAAAGTTTTTGTGTTATCATTCATATTCTCTGATAAATGGCCAAGAAATCATAAATTCTGCCAGGGTATGTAAACTTATGAGCACAACTGTATTCGCAAGCTCAATTTACTGAAGCAGGGAATCGGCAAATGTTTCGTGTCTGACAAAATAGGGAAAGAGGAAACAAATTTGATCCTGTTCTGGAGTTCTGCAAGCACATTACATGCTGAGAATTGAGCAGGCGATTGTGATCGAAAGTAAAATATATATATTTCTACTAGTTTGATAAATGGCATTGAATGTATTTAAAAAATGCTGACTAATTAAAGATCATATGTGCTTTACATGACCGTTGGGCTCATCTGCAGATCATCTGCTAAAATATTGCTATTTTAGACTGGTAATAAAACTGAAAAGTTTGAAATGGACAAAATAAACACACATGCTCACCTAGGTGGATCTGTCCCCCGCCGTCTTTAAGCCCTGGTTCACACTGGTGCGATTTGACATGTCAAATTGGCGATCTTTGCCACAAATTGCGGACAATGGCACTGTCCTAATCTGTACTACTTTTTGTGATTTCGGCCACGATTTACATTGACATCTGTGTCAGATGTCTTTGTAATCGCGGCTGAAATCGGGACTGCCAGCGAGAGAGTGTAAAATCGTGCGAGTTCAGCTGAACTCGCACTGCTTCACTCCCGCAGCCCCAGTGTGAACCTGGGCTAAGACTGAGAACTGAGTGTTCAAGGACCGCTAATCGTTCAGTTCTTGTTCTTCAGTGAGCAGAGAGGCAGTGAGTGCCAGTTACTGGCTCTCTGCTCTGCCTCTCAAGCTCTCACTGGAGCGCCAGGCTGTGCAGAGGGTGGGAGCCACTGGCTCAGGCTCTTAGCGGTACGCTGAGCCAGATGAGAGTCCAGGCATCTCGGTGGATCCTGACATTAAAGTTGGGATCTCTCCAGAGCCTGGACCGGCTGAGCGATGTCAGCGACAGTGGATTTTAAGCTGGGGTATATGGAGTGCAAAACAAACTACACTCCTGTGATCCCAGGAGAAGTAGGTCCTACTTTGACCCTACTTCACCTTTAAATTTGTTACATTGGTATTTTTAGCCATTCAGGCACTGGCTTTTTAAAATGCATGCATTATTTTTTCATGACAATGTTAAGCCTCATACACCCGATCGGACTTCCATCTGACTTTTCCGTGGATTTTGGTCTGAAGGGCGTTGGCCGTGAACTTGTTCTGCATACACACGGCAGAACATTTTCAGCCAACTTTCACTAAATCACATGGTTTTTCAGCTCTTTACCGCCACCCTTTGGGCAACTTCTACTATTGTTGTCTGATCTTTAGCATTGGTTCTGAGCATGCATGTTTGTACTTTGGACTTTAGCCCTATGGACTTGTGTACACACGATCGGATTATCCTCCATCGGACATTTGTTGCCAGAAAGTTTGAGAGCATGCACAGCGAACATTTGTCCGTTGAAAAACCGAAAACAATTGTCCGATGGAGCATACACACGGTCGGATTGTCCGATAAAACACGTCCATCGGACCGTTGAGAAAAAGTCTGATCGTGTGTATGGGCCTTAAATCAATGCTGTCCTATTGCAAGAAAAAATACATACCAATGCAATTACAAGAGTGAAATGTCCGTACACCTATAACTTGAGTATTACTGAAAGTTAGAGTTGAACCCTAAGTAAACAGCTAAATACCAAAATTAAATATATACATGGGAGCTGTTTAATCTGGCAAAGAATTTGTATTTCTGCCCATGCAGTCCTAAGGTTTACACAGCTCTGTCACACAGCGCAGCCCTATCTAGCAGGGAGGGAAACCTATTTTTTCTGTACTGCAGTTAAAGTGTAGCTTCACCTTTTTTTTTAAAAGATGTGAAAATGAACTAACACTTTATGCCATGGGTGCTCAACCTGTTGCCCTCCAACTGTTGCGCAGCTACAATTCCCATCATACCTCTGCTCTGCCTTTGGGATAACTAACTGTCAGCCTTGCAATGCCTCATGGGACTTGTAGATCCACAACAGCTGGAGAGCCAAAGGTTGAGCACCAATGCTTTACACCATCTCTCCTGGTCCCCATCACACTTACCTCCGTGGATGATTCACTTTCATTACCCACACAGCCAGTGCAGGGATCTGGGGATTCGAAAACTTGTGGTCTTCTTCCAGGACAAATCAGAGCAATTCTGATTGGTCACGTGACCTCTCTTAGCATCCCTAAGGAAAGAAAGGGAAGAGGATCATGGCTTTCAAATTCCTAGACCACTGCACAGCTGCATGGGCAGTGAAAGCTAATTGTCCACAATGTTAACTGCAGTGGGGATCAGGGAGGTGGGGAAGGTGTAGGGAATTGGTTCACCTTTTATTTGTTTGTGAAAAGATAAACTTACACTTTAATTAACACTTATGTTAATGTTACACACGATCATTTTTACCGTCGGGAAAAATTACATTTTTTTTTTTAACAAGAAAAACGACCGTGTGTGGGCTTTTTGTCATTTTTCCAGACGGGAAAAAACGTCATTAATCACGACGAGAAAAATTAGAACATGCTCTAATTTTTCTCGTCGTGATTCCCGTCATTTTTTTCCGCGGCAGTTTTCCCATAGGGAAACACTACCACGGAGCCCACACACGGTTGTTTTTCTCGACCAAGAAAAAAAATGTCGGGAAAAACGGCCGTGTGTAGGGAACCAAGCCGTTCCCTCGTGTTTTCACCGTCGAGAAAATCGATCGTGTGTACGCGGCATGACAGGTCTATTCCCTTCTTTAGACTGTGACTAGATAGTGGATGAGCTTATCACTTTGCTCTTTCAGGATGTCCCTTGCTAGTACATAAGCACTGAAGCAGAACTGATTGGTTCCTTGTGCTGCTTCTCCTTCTCCCAATCTCTGCTGTATAGGGGGGACTGCAAGAGGCTCATACCAAGTAAAGTTCAGATCCTTACAGTTGTTGCATTTAAAAACATATACTGTATGCAGTGAATACAAAAAAAAACTCAATACAAAGCATTAGTGTATCGTATGTGTGTGTGAGGATCAGAAGATCTGCTTTAACCACAAAATGTGTACCTAGTGATTGGCCATATAATCAAAGAAAGATTAAAGGAAACCCCTTTTTTACTAAAGGGCAGAAATACACATTTGATTTTGTTGTAGAAGGTGAAATTGAAGGGAAGCTACAGAGAATAAATTGGTATACATAAACAGAATTATTGATGCCTTCTATCTGTGGCAGGATGTTCTAGAGAAAGTCCAAGCCTGCGCAGAAGATTTTATGATACGACTTGTTCCTGGAAAGGAAATAACAGGCAACAGTTATTAGAATATTCTCTTAACTACTAAAACTGGTACAGCGAGTTCCTTATAGCAGTATTGAAGGAATGGAGCTCTAAATGGCAGACCTGATAACAGTACTCTACATAAAATAAACCACACTACATAGTTTTTTAGTTTGTTTTTCTCTACCCATATGAGGTTTGGTGTGAGAAAAACAAATATTTTTGCCAATATGTAAACTGATTAGTAACTTTCCTTTAAAAGAAGCTGCCTGATTTGGTCAATATAAATAGCTGACCTCTTACAAATTTATTTTTTCTTACAGAATGGAAGACTTCGGCTCCGTTCACACTAGTGCGACTCCGAGTGTGACTTTGCAGTGTGACTTTGATGCGTCTTTACACTCTCTGACACTCAAGTCGCATCAAAGTAGTGCAGGAACCTTTTCAAAGTCGCTGTGACTTGAAGTCGCACAGATTGGAACAGGTGTCATTAAAATTAATGGGCTGAGACTTTTCATGTTAATTTGTATCCAGCAAATCAGCCTGCAAAGCATTGCAGTGGATTGGTGCCGTCCTGGCCCCACTGTAGTATGCCCTCCTGAACCCCCACCCCCCCCCCCCAGTATTGTGCTCTCCTGACCCCTCCCCCCAGTATTTTGCTCTCTCCTGACCCCCCAGTACCATGCTCTTCTGACACCCTGAGTCTGTACTGTGCCCTCCTAACCCACCTGCTGATGCCTTGTCCTCTGCCCTCCTGACCCCCCCAGTACCATGCCCTCCTGACCCCCTGTAAAGCGCAGTCATGACTCCCTAATACAGTGCTCTCCGAACCCCTTAGCTCTTTTGACCCCTGAGTACTGTGCCCCCCTGACCCCTGTATCATACCCTCTGACCCACCTGTGCCAAACTCTCCTGGCCCCCTGTACCCAACTCTCATGACCCTCCTGATTCCCTGTCTTTTGCCCTTCTGACACTGCCCTACCTACTACTGACCTCTGTGCACTGCCATTACCTACTTTTGACCCCTGGGCACTGCCCTTCATACTACTGACCTCTGTACACTGTCCTACCTCGTACTCACCTCTGTACACTGCCATACCTACTACTGACCCCTGCCTGAAACAGACCTCTGTAGTCCATTCTACATGATGTCACCCACAAGCGCCTTGGATGGACTGGAGAGACTACACTTAAGGGATGAGCTCAGGAATGTTCGAACAAGATCCCAAACCTTACTGAGCTATCCCTTCTGAAAGCTGTCCAAGCTGAGAGCGAATCATAGGCAGTGGAGGCATTCCCCACCCCATAGCCGCATGTATGCAATAGGCGTGCTGTGGGGCAGGGAATGCATCCACCACCTAGGATTGGCCTTGACAGCTTGAGAGCTCAGGCAACAAACATGCCTGAGCTCATCGCTTTCCTTGGCCACTCTGCCACTTGAGGGTCAGCAAGGCAGGGACGCGAACGCAATCTACCCATCACCTGCCCGCGGTCGATGGGTTGCAGACCCCTGCTTTACACGAAGGGCTCATCCACACTACATCAATTGATTTGCGTTGATCTGCACAGATTAATGCAAGCTCAACACCACATAGAAAGTAGTTGTTTTCTATGTGTGCCGTTTGCACTGCACTGCAATGCTGCATTGAGGTGGGTAGCGGTGTATTTCATAAAAAAGAAGGCATGCTGAATTCTTTTGCACAACACCTCACCTCATGTTATTGTTTTTCACTGCAACAGCTGATATGCATAGAAGTGAATTAAATATAATTTTGTCACATTTCATCCAAGTAAAAAAAATAAAAATGTGAACAGTGCCTTTCGGGTTGTGAATAAACCCTTATTTCAAGTAGCTATTGAAAAAATACTGATTCATTCTATGCATTAAGATAAAAAGCCTTCAGCAGCCCCCCTAATACTTACCTGAGCCCCTCTCTAATCAGCGATGTCAATGAGTGTCTCGGCCGTCCAAGACTCTCTCTCCTGATTGGCTGAGACAGTGGCGCCATTGGCTCTCGCTGTTGTCAATCAAAGTCAGTTAGCCAATCAGGAGAGAGAGGGGGCGGCCGAACCGCAGCGCCGTGTCTGAATGGACACACGGAGCTGCTTGCTGTGGGGGCACTCAACAGGAGGGAGAGGCCAGGAGCATAGAAGAGGCACCCGAGAAGACAATCACTTTAATTCCTGTTCAAGTGGCAACTAAAAGTTTTAGAATTTCCCTCACCAGTTATGGTGACAAACAATCAACAGGACAAACATAGAGAATGCAACTTCCTTATGAAGACCCAGAAAGCATTAAAAACCTGGCAGAAGTTTTAATCCTTCCCTACTCTAATCTTAAAGTAATATATTTGCCTTTAGATATACTTTAATTTATAAAACAAATAAATGTATTTTTAAAATGCACCTAGTATCTGAATTTTTTCTCAGCCTTCCTGTAAATCCCTTTATAGTATTCATTCCTATGGAAAGGCCTTCCACCATTGGAACTCATAATAGACATCCTCTTCATTGGAATAAACATAATATTCTGCATGGGAGCAGAAGAAGAGCCCGGGCAGGAGACTTCTACATGGCTATGCTGCTCCCCTTGGGCCATGCAAGAAAGATTTCAATGGAGAGGAGTAAGGTGTGAAGCCTCGTACACACAAATGAGTTTCTCGGCAAGAAACGACAAGAAAACTGCCGAGATAGCTTTCTTGCCGAGAAAATCGTTCGTGTGTATGGTTTCTCGTCAAGAAAACCGTCAAGAATCTCGACGAGAAATATAGAGAACCTGCTCTCTATTTTCTCGTCGAGATTCTCGTCAGCCTGTTTCTCAACGAGAAAATTGTGTGTGTGTACACTTACCTGTCCTCCGGGAAGCCCGCGCATGCTCGAAATGACTTCGACGCATGCGCGGTAGCTTCCTAGGCATAGATAGGGTGTAGCAAGATGGTGACGACGGCATCGGATGTGACGAGCGCACGCTCGTCGTAGTCGATGACGTCACCGCATTCGCTCCATTCAAAGAACCGCGGGTTCTTTGAATCGAGCGTGTGTACACTCAGCCGGGACAAGTTTCTTGTCCAAGAATCTCGTCAAGAAAAACAACGTGTTTTTTCTTGACGAGATTTTTGGCCGTGTGTACGAGGCTTTAGACTTTTGGGAGAGGGGTGCTGGGGAGGTATGACTGTTCTAAGACTACCGGTAAATGCCAATCATACCACTTGATATTAAAAAAACATTCCCTTCATCCAGAACTTAGTTTTGAAGATGTCTATAATAGTTGTATGTTTGTGTTTTATGGACATGTGTCTTTTTTTCAAGCTTCCTAATTAAAATTCCTGCTATGATTTCAGACAATATAACACCATGGGAAATCTGTAAAGGGATCCCTGGCGGTTCTTAATTCCATCAGCATTTTCATTTGCAGGAGTCTATTTGCTCAGTACGTGGATTTGAGATTATTCTTTTTGACTGCAATGAGTCAGTTCATGCTGATTTTATAGCACTATAAACCTCTCCCTCTGTCAGAAGCTTTTATATTACAGATTTAAAGGGGTCTATTTAGAAATGTTTCCGCACAGCTTTCACAAAACTTCCATCCAGGATACAAAATGTGTGAATTTTCAGTGGATGTTGTGTGAATCTTGTTTTAAAACATTTATAAATAGACCCTTTAGTGCAGAGGTAGGAAACCTGGGGCCCTCCAGCCGTTGCAGAACTACAAGTCCCATCATGCCTCTGGGAGTGATTGTAACTGCCAGCCTTGCAATTCCTCATGGGAAATGTAGTTCCGCAACAGCTGAAGGGCCCCAGGTTGCCTACCCCTGCTTTAGTGCAACCCTCCAGGTAAATTGTGTATATTTCAAGGATTTTATAAAACGTTTATGCAGGTTTATAACTGCAGGTTTATAACTTTTGTCAGCAAGAAGTTGCTGCTTTTTCTCAAACTGATTTTTGATAGGAGGGTCAGCCTTCTTTTTTATTAGCATAGAAATTTTAGGTGTTTATTTACTAAAACTGGAGAGTGCAAACTCTGGTAAAGCTCTGCATAGAAACCAGCTTAAGTGAACAAGCTGAAATTAGATTGGCTACCATGCAGAGCTGCACCAGATTTTGCACTATCCAGTTTTAGTAAACCAACCCTTCAATGGCCGTACACATGAGTCGAATTTTGGGCGGTTCAATAGAAACCGGCCAACATTTGGCCTGTGTATACGGCAGTCGGTCTGACAGAAGCCGGCCGAACGTCCGACTTCTGTTGAAGGGGCGTGACCAAAAAAGGTCTGCCGATCGACATCCGATTAGCGCTCTCAGCCGATGGCAGAGAGGGTTTCCCCCTGTCAGAACACAATATTTTAGCAGGGAGATCACTGCACTAACATCAGGCTGTATACCAGGCTTTAGTGTTCTCATAAAAAAAAGCCAAAGTGTCAGCATCCTCTTAGAAAAGTGGACTAGCCTTAAGGCCCAGTCCGCCATTTAAAACAAATGATGTGCAGATAGACAATGGATAGTTGGTGTAATGCCAGGGTCCTGCAGACTCTTCCCTTGACTCTCTGTCCATACCGAGGTATGGAGTTTCAGTTAGAGACCTGACAGAAGTGCCAAAGGGCTATGAATGTGGTGATCATTGCACTTCCATTGAGAAATACAGGTCCCTCTTCAGTTGTAGCAGATGGGATTTGTCGTTCATGCAATCACAGATCTTTGTGAATGAATGACGTGGCTGTGGGGAGAAGGATCCCCTCATGCTGTTATGGTTCAAGGGTGGGGGTGGCATTTGGGTCCTTACTTTTTACATCCTCTAATAGGGGTGCAAAAGCTGGAATTAACCTTTATGCCTACCGTATATGGCTGGATTTTTGTCTGATTCCTGCTAAATCGAGCAAAGTTCAAGCAGTGGGTGGCCCTGTTGGCATCACCAGGTTTGGTAACCTTCAACTTAATAATCAAAAAAGAGTTGGATTAAAAACTGATGAAAGAACGTTAAAAACGTAAGTTTTTTTTTAAGTTCTTTTGAATGACATTTTTCATCATTGAATGTACTGATAAGAATTTTCATATGAATAATTAATACAAAGGTTCGTTCGAAAATCTATTAGTGTATTGCTAGCTTAAGTGCATGTATACTTTTGGCCATATGGTGTATGTTATATCAGTGTTTTATCAAAAATGAAGTTTTACGTTACCATATTTTTTATATTTATTTTTACCTGTCTTATATGTTTCAGTTTCCTGTATATGTCATACATCTTTGGCTTCACATCCCAAGTTTGCATTTATCTGGCCTCTCTGTGTCCTTTGTTTCACCGACGCATTTCCTCCAACTAATTTTCACTTCTTATTTTTAATTACGTTTGTACTAGTTCTTGATTTATATTCTCTGTTTTTTAATTGCCATTGTTTTGCATTAATTACACTCTCAGGCTTCAATGCTTTCAAGTTTCTGAACATTTGTTGAATGATGCTATTCTTTACTAAAATGAAGAACGCACATGATTAAAGTGCTTTTGAGGAAATTAAATTAAATAACTGAGCAGAGGTACATGAATGGTACAGCTGTTTACAGCAATTTGCCTTTGATCCAATTGTCTCTGCAAACTTAAAGGTACACTCGAAAATTAAAGTGAACCTGTTCTTTCCCCTACTCAACTTTGGCTACTGAAAGTGAAGATAGGGAACCCTGTGTAAGCAACAAGCTGAAACTTGGACCTTACACAAGGGTAAGACACCCCCCCTTCTTTGTAATAGTACTGGGTGCCTGAGCATCCATTCACAAGCTTTAGCACTTGTCGCATGGAAGTTGGATGAATGAGTTGTATGCTACACATACCCAGTAGTAGGCGTATGTACTTCTGGGGAGGGTTGCAGATAGATAATCCTTGCACGGCAAAGCACATCAGATATACTAATTTATGTTAGGTGCAAACATGCTAAGTAACGTATGTATTATCGCCAACAGAGACCTGACAATACATTTGTCTACGCTTCTCTCCAGAAGGACAGATACATCTTTGTTTAGGCTTTATCCAGGGTCATTATCTACTTCATGGCCTGGGATGCGAGCTCAGAGATGACACAATCATGTAAATTTTGGGGCCTTTGCAGTTCTTTTCTATGTTCACTAATGTCAGACACAGATCAGCCCCTTCTGAAGCCGCTCACTGACTACATGTTGCATGTTGTCTGCTAACGGTGGGAGAAGAGGCTGAGGAAATGCTTCCTCCTGCCTGCAGCAAACTGATGACATCATGACAGTCTAGGCAAAGTCACTTGACTGAAGCTCAAGAACTGCTCTTTTTAAATTATGCTGCTATTGTATATTGTGTCATATTTGTAATGAATTCAGTAAAAGGTCTAAATACTTCAAATGCTTACTTGAACATGGCCTACTACTGCTAAGCTTTTATTCGGGCATAGCTGTAATGCACCAGTCAAGCCCTCTTTGGTCTGGTGATTTGGGAACCCCTTTGCTTATCTATTTGCAATACAAGCAAATAATTCCTATAAACTTCTGCCACAGGCTCCTTGCTGCCTGTCACATGCAGAAAGCCTGATACATCAAAGTGTCAGTACCAACATATTTCTGCTGGCCATTAGAACAATTCCTACTTGTTATGGATTTTTGAACATAATTAGTAAAACTCCAAGCAAAGTGAGAGAAAGCTAGAGCACAAACTCAGAAGGCAGACCTACAAACGCCATATGTAAGGAGCTCTGTAAAATCTGTTTGCAGGGGATCCCAGAGAACTCAAATTAATGTAATGCACGCTGTCCTAACACAGTTGCAGTGTTTCCTGGCTTGCAATGACAGTTTACTCGATGCGACTGTCACTTTGTGTTATTCTAAAGGGAATCTGTGGCCAGGCTATGGACATTAAAGTATTTACATATCTAGCCAAAACACTTCTTTCCTCTGCAGCTCAGCTTTGCTTGCTTTCTTCTCCCTGGGCACATGCTGTGAGTATATACTGTATATTAGAGATTAGAAAGCGGAGTCACACCCGGGAGCAGGTAGAGCCGAGCTGCGCAGAAAACAACTTGCCTTTTGGTGCTTCTGCCTTGAGAATTAATTGCTCCACAGTGCCTGCAGCAACAGGGGTCAGTGAGAGATGACTTGTTTCAAAGCTCATATACAGCTTGTTAAAAATTTGTGAATACTTGAATGTGAAAATACATGTTGAAAGTCACGTTTGAACAATTTCAGTGAAAATTTTGTGGCGAATAGGTGATAAAGTGATTGTAAAGTCTTGTGTTTTTTTTTTCTATAAAATAACATACATGTTATACTTACCTTCTCTGTGCAGTGAATTTGCACAGAGCAGCCAAGAGCCTCTTCTTCTTGGGTGCTACTTCTGTGCTCCTGCCCTTTCCCTTCTGCGGAGTTCCCCCACAGCAAGTAACTTGCTATTGGGGCACCCGAGCCAAGTCACAGCTCTGTGTGTCCATTCAGACATGGAGCCACGGCCCTGCCCCGTCCCCTCAATCTCTCATGATTGCCCAGCTAACTTTGACAGCAGCGGAAGCCAATGAGTCAGTCTGTGGAAATCATGTGTCATGTCTGTGGGAGGCATTACAACTGTCAGCCTTGCAATGCCTCATGGGGCTTGTAGTTCCCCAACAGCTGGAGGGCTACCAATTCGACACCTGTGTGCTACATGAATCGTTTTCCCTTACTCAAGATGGCCACTGCCAGAAATGCTAGTGGGGTGTTTTCCAAAGTGATTTCTCAACCAAATAAAGCATGGAGACATGGATGGATGGGGGAGTTTGATTTGAATATTAAAAATGAAATACATTTTTGTTTATGTGGTGCTCAGATCTACTTTAAAAAGTAATATGTCTTTTCCTTCCAATCAGTATATAGGAAGTATGTTAGTGTCAGTCTAAAAATCAGGGGGTATGGGTGGGGGATGCACATTTCCACTTTTTGGCGGCATCCAAAGCATTGCACTTTGAATTTCCAGGTTCTCGGCACCTAAACCACTCTACCGTTGGCATGATGTAATTTTTTTGTGAAGCTTTAGAGCTACCCTAAGGTTCTTCTTTAATAAATCATACTAATGTATAATGATACTTCGCAGAATAAAAAAAAAACATATTGTATCTGTGACCGGCCTAATAGCCTTCCTAATGCGTGATTATACGGTTATGCTTTTTCCCACTGTAAGGTATATTAATTAAACATATGTGAGCTTTCCTGTTCTATGGTTATCAAAGTGCTGAAGGTCATTCCAGGCCTGAAGATAGCGTGTCTAATTAACGAGTTCACATAGGTTTGCTCATCCCAACTTCATGTGCTTTGCATGCTGATGAATCTGTGTACTTTCTAAGGGATATTCGGCATGTCGCAAGTGGCATCTTATGTCCCTGACACGCTTTTGAAGAATCATTAAGTTGACAATAAGAAACAATTGATTAAACAATGCTAGATTACTTTAATTAAATTAAATTATCTGATGATAATGAAAGTTGAGTGTTTAATGCAATCCAATTAAATTGGCTTATAAATGACTTTAGTTTGTATGATAAAACATCGCTGGGACAAGAACCACAAAAATTACACTACAAGAATCACTGTATCATTTGTTGACTTTTTTTTTTTTTTGCCACTTCCAGAAGTTGGCATCAGTTTGGCAGCTCACAGGTCATAAATTGATTTAAATTGTTGTACTTTAACCAGGATCTACGAGAGCCACAGCTATGGTTTAATGGCTGCTAGTGAAATTATCTTGAATGAAATGTTGCTCTTCACAATTTTCTTTGAAGGCCCAAAGGGAAAATATAATGTGGGGAGTTTACTAAGACCGGAGCATCCAGAATCTGGAGCGGATGTGCATGGCAACCAATCAGCTTTTGTCTTTTATGTTCAAAGCTTAACTGAACAGGCTGTAGCTAGAAGCTGATTTCTTTTTATGCACAGCTGCTTCAGATTCTGTCTGCTCCCGTTCTAGTGAATTCTCCCTGATGTATTTTGACGAAATGTTCATTGTGAGTTATTATAATATCCAAGGAGTTGGGTACAAACATGCAATGACGTCACAGACAGGAGCTCAACCCAAATGGTCGTGGGTCTAGTTCCTGTATGTGACGTCATTGCATGTTTGTACCGAACTCCTTGTATTACTTCTATGATTGGTGGTTATAAGCAGAACTCTTTTTCTTCAGACTCTGTGTATTTTTTTAATACATTTTAAGTTATGGTTTTACACTATGTGCGGATGCTTGGTATGTTTTCACATATGTCCGTGAAATTGGATGGTGACCCATGTTCACCCACATTTGGTTGTATCTTGGAAGGCCTGGAAATCTTCAAATGAGTAAAATGGTTGGAATGAGTCCTGTCATGTGCGATTGGAAATCACATTAGCTCGGTTGACCTATGGAATATGGATCCACATTTTCTGGTAAAAAGGCTTGCCCTACTTTTGGTGGTGGATCACTGAATTGATTTGGAAGTCATGGAGTGATTTTTTACTGATACTCACCTGTTATTACTTAGTTAACTACAGTATGGACTCACAATCCTGGGGAGGTGGTATTGTGACCCCCCTTAATATAGATGTTCATTTTTCAAGATATTGAACTTAGATTTGAAACGCTAATTTCTTTTGTCTTGGCACCCAATACCACCATTTACTTGTAAAAATTATATTTGCTTTTATACATTTACATAATGTTTTATGTTAGCACAGCACTGGTTTTGTATATAGTCATTACAATACCAGTGGGTCTGCATTGATGTGCAGCTTCATGGGATCCATCCTTTATGACCACCCACCTAATATTGAATAGGCCTGCTTTTGTTGCCACAACAGCCCTGACCCATCGCGGCATGGACTCCACTAGATCTCTGAAGATATGCTGTGGTATCTGGTACCAAGCCATCAATAGCAGATCCTTAAAGTCCTGTAATATGTGAGGTTGGGCCTTCATGGATTGGTCTTGTTTTTTCAGCACATACTGCCGATTTTCAATTGGATTGAGATTTGGAGGCCAAGTCAACACCTCAAACTCTTTGTTGTGTTCCTCAAACCATTCATGAACCATTTTTGCTGTGTGGCAGGCCGCATTATCCTGCTGGAAAAGGCTACTGCCATCAGGGACTACAGTTTCCATGAGGGGTGTACTTGGTCAGCAACAGCATTTAGGTAGGTGGTATGTGTCAAGTAAACATCCACATGAATGGCAGGACCCTAGGTTTCCCAGCAGAACATTTCTCAAAACATCACACGGCCTTTGCCGGCTTGCCTTTTTCCAATCCTGCATTCTGGTGCTATCTGTTCCCCAGGTAAGGGATGAACATGCACCTGGATAGCTACATGATTGCTCCATGGTCCAGTTCTGATGCTCATGTGCCCATTGTGTGTGCTTTTGGCTTTGTACATAGCTCAGTATAAGCACCCTGACCGGTTTACTGCTACGTAGTCCCATACACAACAAAATCCAATGCCCATTTTTTCTGCTTTCAACGCATCAACTTCAGGGACAAGAAGTTGACTTGTTGCCTAATATATCCCACCCACTTTCAGATGCCATTGTAATAAGATAATCTATGTTATTCACTAAACCTGTCAGTGGCCATAAAGTTATGGCTGATCAGGGTATATCTCCTGTAGTTTTTAAAATATTTATTGGACTCAGAATATAAATATAAATTTAAAAGGTAGCGTGAGATATAAAATGAGGAAGCCTGGATAGGGCTATCAGGTTGCGATTAGTGGTAGGATTATGTGAAAACTGCTGGCTTGATTTAAGCTGATGAAAGCTCCGGGATACAGTCTTTTGTGTGATCTAAAGCTATGAAGTTTGTCAGTATTGTCGACACTTAATTATTATTCTGGTTGTGGGCTAGTGAACTTTGAGTATTATCTAAGAGGACCTTTTTTAGTGGCTTGTTTTATATCTCTACTTTTATATTTTTATTTTATCATTTATGTCTAATATTTATATCTGCCTTTACTACAAAACCCTTAGGCAATATACTCCTTTATTACACTATTGATTCTTTTCTATAAATAATACATACATTTAGGGACATTATTGTTTTCAAATATTTCAACAGTGCTTTTATAGGTATACAGACAGTGTTTTAATCTTGCAAATGCTTATTTCATTGATACATTTATATAATTCAATATATGATACAATAGTCCTAATAGTTAGGCCCCTTTCACACTGAGGCATTGAAAAAACGCAAAGAAATTATGATTTTTTTTTACCGCGATTTTACCGCGTTCGCGGTAAAAATAGCGCTAACGCATATGCGTTTTTGCGGTAAAAAGGATTATTTGGTATCCCACAATCCTCCACTCTACTGCGGTCATGTGACCTTCCCACAGCTTCTGGGTGTTTTTTACCCTCAGGGCTTTCACATTGAGAATGATGGGGCAGGATTATTTCAGGTATTTTTACAGCGCTGTTTTTACAGCGAAAACGCGGTAAAAACGCCTCAGCGTGAAAGGGGCCTTATATTATTGATTTACTTTTAAATTAAAGTGAACATCTGAATACCCGATACATACAGTATATGTGGACTGTTCATTTACCAAGAGATTTGCCATTCTGTCCAACCAATCTCGTGACCTAGGCACACCTGGTAGGCACACCTGGTTATTTAAAGCAAAGTTCCGCCCACTTTTTTTTTTTTATAAGTCCGCAGCTTTAAATACTGCAGCTGCTGTCTTTTAAAATGACACTTACCGGTCCAGAGCGCCCGCGATGTCGGCACCTGAAGCCGATCTGTCCCTTGGCTCTCGGGTGCTGCCGCCGCCATCTTCTGATAAGGGAATCAGGAAGTGAAGCCTGGCGGCTTCACTTCCTGGTTCCCTACTGTGCATGCGCGACTCAGGCTGTGCAATCCCACTGGTTCCTGTTGTCTTCTGGGACCTGTGTGTCTCCCAGAAGACAGCGGGGGGGGGGACGGAGTAGGCGCCGGAAGTGGCGTAGATACCCGCGGGTTGCTCAGATATCTATGCCTGGAAGTGGAAGCAAAATACCTGGATTACACAGGTATCTGCTCCCCCCTGAAAGGTGCCAAATGTGACACCGGAGGGGGGGGAGGATTCCGAAAAGCGGAAGTTTCATTTTTGGGTGGAACTCTGCTTTAATACAGTTAAACTGTACAGCTTGGTCACCAAGCTTCCTGCTGATTAAACTATAAAGGGGAGTCAAAAGAATCAAGAGGAGCCTATTTGCTTTTTTTCCCCCCCTGCAGAACTGTGATATGCTAATGGTGCTGCACCTACTACTCAATCTAAATAATCTTGTGTAAGGAATTGCATCACAATAAATTCATGCACTTACATTTCTTGTTCATACATCACGGGACACAGAGCAGCATAGTCATTACTATGTGGGTTATATAGAATTACCTTCAGGTGCTGGCACTGGCAACTTCCAAAACAGGAAGTACCCTCCCCTATATAAGCCCCTCCCATCCGGGAGTACCTCAGTTTTTTGCCAGTGTCTAAGGTGTTGGCCAAGGTTAACATGTATTCATCTGGGCTTGTGTACAGGTTCTCTGGGCCTTAGCAAGCTATTCCGGATCCGACCAAAAAAGCTTCATAGCTAAACGGTCAGTACCCGGGCCTTGCAGAGAAGAGCAGGGTTTTGCCTGTAATGCCTCTCTTAGGAGGGCTGGACCCTGGGATCCAGAGCTCTGGTGATACCCAAAACCAAGAGGCTATCTGTGCAGGGTGCTATACAGGTCCAGGGGAGTGGAATCCTTGGGAACCCGGTCCCTGAAGGTCTAGTACAATGCCTGCCGTGAGAGGTGAAGTTTGGGCTTCTGTGGACCAAACAAAGTCCTGCGGCGGGGAAAAGGTAAGTGGGGGCCCCTCAGGAACTTGGTTCTATTGAGGGGACCCCCAAGCCTAATATGTCTTTCTGCCTGTTACCTAAAGGTATTCCCGCTAATAGCTGTATATGCCTAAGAAATCCTAGAAATGTCTTTTCATAAAGGAAGTTTTAAAAACTGTAAACCTGGAAATGTTTTTCATAAAGGAGGTTTTAAAAAAAAAAAAAAAAAGACAAAAGTGCGGTACCTGTGTTTGTCCACTAGAGGCCGCTGTGGAACGTCTTTTTTTCTTGGGACTATTCCTTCCATGGTGAAAGTCCAGGCAGATGAGTGAGCTCTCTATCAGGGAAGCTGCATTCCTCTGTCATGCTGCCAAGTAGTTTCCTTCCATCCCCGAGTCCTGGTGAAACAGGGACCCTGGCTCCTCTCCCTACAGGGCGCCAAGAGCGCACACGTGCACGCGCGCGCGCACACACGCTTTCTTTTTATAGATTTAGCTTCAAAAAAGTGGGCGGAGCCTGGCGGATGACGCGCTCTGTGCGCCCAGCGCTTCTGCGCATGTGCGGGCGTCCCAGCAAGATAAAAGGACTCAGTCCACGCTGCTTGCTATGGACACAGAGCATGAAAAGGAGCTGGTAGCATGGTATAGAGGCTTACAGCGGGCGGTTGATACAGGCATCCCCAGAAAGACGCATTAGTAGACACCCACTGATGTACATAGCAGCAAATTGCATTAGACTATTTCAGTAAAGGGGTGTATTGCGGCTGGAATACCTCAGCTTTGAACTAAGGAATATGCCGCCTAAAAAACTCCGAGATATACCTCTCAGGAAGTGTAGGGGGTCTCCATCGGGCTCTAAGGATCTGGAGCAGTCATCTGCACCCTCCTCCCCTGAGAAATCAGAGGTTAATACCCATAAGGAACCCCCGGGAGTGCCAGGTACTGCGGCTGTCCTCAGTCCACCTGCTCCTGCATATATAACAGAGGAGGTTTTTGCCTCAACTCTGGAGGGATTGGAGCAGAGATTGGCAGCATTGATCGCTTCTTCTCTGCAGGAAAGAAAGCGTGCCAGATCTCCATCACCTCCATTAGAGTGCCTGTTGGCAGAGCAACAGTCCCAGGAAGGGACCGACCTACCTGAAGGGGATCAGGAGGAGGTTAACTCTGTTTTTGAGGAATCGACAGTAGATGAACCATTTTCAGCATCACAGACTGAAAGATTGTGGGTCCAGACCCTAACTGACATGGTTCGATCTGCATTTAAAATGCCTCTTGTTGAACCATCAACTACTGCTGTCTCCTCATTGGGGTCGCTAAAAGCTCCCCAGGTTAATTGCTCCTTTCCAATACATCCATTATTGGAAGGACTTATATACCAGGACTGGGAACATCCTGATAAACTATTTGTTCCGCCTAAGAAATTTCCGGTGATCTATCCCATGGAGGAAAAGTTCACCCAGAGATGGAATGTTCCTACGGTGGATGCAGCCATCTCTTCTGTGAACAAATCACTGACATGCCCAGTAGATAATGTTCAAATGTTCAAAGATCCAGTAGATAAAAAATTGGAATCTTTATTAAAATCTGCTTTTTCCACAGCAGGGGCTGTTACACAGCCAGCAGTGGCAGCTATTGGGGTCTGCCAAGCTTTAAAGGATCAGATGAAAATGGTCCTGAGGGATTTGCCAGACCAGCAGGCCCAGGCTCTGGCTGATCTGCCTAGAGCATTATGCTTTGCAGTTGACGCCATCAAGGATTCTATCCATCAGGCCTCCCGCCTCACGCTGTCTTTGGTACATATGCGTAGGCTTCTGTGGCTCAAAAACTGGTCTGCTGAAGCTCCCTGTAAGAAGCTCTTAGTTAGCTTCCCATTTCATGGGGAACGCCTTTTTGGCGAGGACCTGGATAAGTATATCCAGAAGATTTCCAGTGGTAAAAGTACTCTCTTACCGAGTAAGAAGAGGTCTAGGGGTCCATCTTTTAAGAGGACTACCTCTCCTATCCCTGCGACATCTGCTACTAAGCAGTTCCGACGTCCTCCTCGGTCAAACTCAGGGGGTAAAAATCAGGGACAGTCACAGGGTAATAAGAAACCCTGGATCCGAAGGGGTACTAAACCAGCCTCCAAGTCAAGCCTATGAAGGGCTGCCCCCACTCAAACGGGTGGGGGGAAGACTTCAGTTGTTCGCAGAGACCTGGCGGGAGACTGTCAAAGACAGATGGGTGCTCTCCGCAGTAACTCTGGGATACAAGTTGGAGTTAAAAGAGTCTCCTCCTTCCCATTTTATGTGGTCAGGCATGCCAAGAGACCCTCTGAAAAGAGGGTCTCTCCTATTGGCGTTAGAACAACTATTGCTCCAAGGAGTAATTATGGAGGTTCCTATGGAAGAGTGGGGGTTGGGTTTCTACTCAAACCTTTTCACAGTCCCGAAGCCAAACGGGGACATAAGACCCATATTGGACCTAAAGAGTCTAAACAAATTTCTAAACGTCCGGTCTTTCCGGATGGAGTCGATCCGATCGGTCACCGCTGCCCTACAGGGGGAGGAATGGTTAGCCTCGATCGACATCAAAGATGCTTACTTGCATGTTCCGATCTTTCCAGGTCATCAAAAATTTCTACGCTTTGCAGTAGAAGGGCGCCATTTTCAGTTCAGAGCCTTACCATTCGGTCTGGCCACAGCACCACGAGTGTTCACAAAAATTCTGGCCCCACTGTTGGCCGATCTAAGAACACGAGGTGTAACGATAATGGCATACCTAGACGACCTGTTGTTGATGGACCACTCAGTTGCCAAGCTAGAAGTGGTAATTGTCGATACAATCAAGTATCTAGAATCTCACGGTTGGGTCATCAACCTGGACAAGTCAGCCCTACAGCCAGTGAAAAACCTGGTATATATAGGGCTACGGCTGGATTCAGACCAGAGGAAGATTTTCTTACCTCTAGACAAGGTATCCTCTTTGAGGGGCTTGGTCCGTCTGCTTTGTGCAAAAAGACAGCCGTCCATACGCCTGTGCATGAGGCTGCTAGGAAAGATGGTAGCATCATTCGAAGCTGTGCCATACGCCCAATTCCACTCAAGGAATTTACAGAGGGCCATATTGTCAGCCTGGAACGGAAAAATTCAGGCTCTAGACTTCCCGATGGCTTTGTCCCCTTCCGTTCGGAAGAGTCTCTGCTGGTGGTTGATCCCCCAGAATCTCCAGAAGGGAAAACCCTTCAGTCCGATATCCTGGAAGGTGGTCACTACAGATGCCAGCCTTATAGGCTGGGGGGCAGTACTGGAGCAATGGTCTCTCCAGGGCAGATGGTCAAATGTAGTAAAAACCCTGCCCATCAATCTCTTAGAGATACGAGCAGCCCGGTATGCCCTAGTAGCCTGGACATCCAGACTCCAAGGGTCCCCTGTCAGAATTCAATCAGACAATGCCACAGCAGTGGCATATATCAATCATCAGGGAGGCACCAGGAGTCGTGCAGCCCAGAGGGAAGTAAGTCACATCCTGGAATGGGCAGAAAAGCATGTCCCATGTATATCAGCTGTCTTCATTCCAGGGGTGGAGAATTGGAAGGCGGACTTTCTGAGTCGCCAACAGTTATGCCCAGGGGAATGGTCCCTTCATCCCGAGGTCTTCCGAGCAATATGTCAGCGGTGGGGAACACCGGATGTAGATCTGCTAGCATCCAGATTCAACGCAAAGGTGGACAGATTTGTCTCCCGGACAAGGGATCCCCTCGCTTGCGGCTCGGATGCTCTGGTGTTCCCTTGGGCTCAGTTCAGACTGATATATGCATTCCCTCCGCTACAATTGTTGCCTCGACTCCTTCGCAGAGTCAGGTTGGAAAAGAAGCCGGTGATCCTGGTGGCTCCAGCGTGGCCCCGAAGGGCCTGGTACGCGGAGATCATCAAAATGTCTGTGGGGAGTCCTTGGACCCTTCCACGTCGTCCGGACCTGCTTTCGCAAGGACCGATATACCACCCTTCCTTACTAACTCTAAGTTTAACGGCCTGGCTATTGAATCCCACATCCTAAAGAAGAGAGGTCTCTCTAACTCTGTGGTATCAACTATAATCAATGCCAGGAAGCCTGTATCCAGGCAGATCTACTATAGAGTTTGGAAGGCGTACATCACTTGGTGCGAGGCCAGAAAATGGCATCCACGTAAGTACGTTATAGGCAGAATTCTGGACTTCCTGCAGTGGGCTGTAGACAGGAAGTTTGCCTTAAGTACTATCAAGGGCCAGGTTTCGGCCTTATCAATACTATTTCAAAGGCCCCTGGCTATTCATTCACTTGTCAAATCCTTTATGCAAGGGGTGACTCGTATTATTCCACCGATTTAAAGCTCCCATATGCCCATGGGATCTAAATTTGGTTCTGTCGGTTCTGCAGAAGCAGCCGTTTGAACCTTTGCGGCACATTTCCTTGGTTCTACTCACCAGAAAATTTATATTTTTAGTAGCCATATGCTCGGCTAGAAGAGTGTCGGAATTAGCCGCCATGTCCTGTAAGGAGCCATATCTGGTTATTCATAAGGACAGAGTAGTATTACGCCCTCACCCAGCCTTTCTTCCTAAGGTGGTATCGAGGTTTCACTTGAACCAGGATGTGGTTCTTCCTTCTTTTTTCCCCAAACCAAGCTCGGTAGAGGAAAAGTTATTGCATTCTTTGGATGTAGTAAGAGCAGTTAAAGCTTATCTAAAAGCCACTGCTCAGATTCGTAGAACGGATTCTTTGTTTGTTCTGCCGGAAGGCCCCAGAAAGGGTCAGGCAGCATCAAAATCTACTTTAGCCAAGTGGATTCGACAGGTCATAATACAAGCCTATGGCTTGAGAAGTAGACCGCCTCCGTTCAAAGTTAGGGCGCACTCCACGAGAGCAGTTGGATCTTCATGGGCAGTGCATCACCAGGCCTCCCTGGCTCAAATTTGTAAGGCCGCAACATGGTCTTCAGTACACACGTTTACTAGGTTCTACCAGGTGGACGTTAGAAGTCAGGAGGATGTCGCTTTTGGGCGCAGTGTGTTGCAGGCCGCAAAAGATCCTCATGCCTGATGGCGCCCAGCTTATGTATGGTGTATCCCCCCCCCCTCATTTGGCATTGCTTTGGGACGTCCCACATAGTAATGACTATGCTGCTCTGTGTCCCGTGATGTATGAACAAGAAAAGGATTTTACAGGTAAGCTGTTTTAAAAATCCTACTTTTTTTTAACCACTTCCGGATCTTTGTTATGGCAGCAGCTAGCTGCCATAACCCCGGTATCCTCTTCTTCAGTGAGCGGTCCGGTTTCCGATAATAGTGGTCTCTGCGGCGGATTCGCCGCAAGATCACTTTTATCGACGGCGGGAGAGGGGCCCCGCCGCTCTCCGATGCCCTCCGTCACTTACTGGAGCCGTCGGTAGCGGCAGAGGCGATTGAATTCTTCTTCCTCTGTGGCATGGAGACAAGTAAGATGAAGATGGCCCCCGCCCGTCTTCATACCATTGCAGGGCGGAAGCGGCGTCAAAACGTCACTTCCGCCCATCACTCTTAAAGGGCCATTTTTTTTATTTTTTTTTACTTTTTTCAAATTATTTTTTATTTTTTTTATTGCATTTTAATGTTAATATGAGAGCTGGGGTCTTTTTGACCCCAGATCTCATATTCAAGAGGTCCTGTCATGCATTTTTAAAAGAACAGTTTAAAAGGTAAAATAAATAATAAAAAAAATAAAAAATTTAAGCACGCCCCGTCTCGCCAAGCTCGCGTGCAGAAGCGAACGCATACGTGAGCAGCGCTTACATATGAAAACAGTGTTCAAACCACACATGTGAGGTATCGCCGCGATCAGTAGAGAAATAATTCTAGCCCTAGACCTCCTCTGTAACTCAAAATATGCAACCTGTAGAATTTTTTAAACATCGACTATGGAGATTTTTAAGGGTAAAAGTTTGTCGCCATTCCACGAGCTTGCGCAATTTTAAAGCATGACATGTTGAGTATCAATTTACTCGCCGTAACATTATTTTTCACAAAATGAAAAAAAAAATGGGCTAACTTTACTGTTGTCTTATTTTTTAATTCAAAATATTGGGCTTGTAAGACCCCTGCGCAAATACGGTGTGACAGAAAGTATTGCAATGACCGCCATTTTATTCTCTAGGGTGTTAGAAAAAATAAGTTTAATATTTGGGGGTTCTATGTAATTTTCGAGCAAAAAAAAATGTTTTTTACTTGTGCACAACAAATCTAAGAAAGAGGCTAGGTCCTTAAGTGGTTAAAATGTATGATCCTCAATACCTGCAGCACTTTAAAGCTGAACTCCAACTTCCTTAAAATAGCCCTGCCAATATCTGGTGTTGCCCCTCACAACTCACTGGTATCCAGTGCTAGTTCCATTCCAGGTTGAATGATGGTCATTTCCATTCAGCCCACTTCCCAGGCTGTCATGGAAATGCCCGTTTTGTTTTCACTTCACTCTGCACTTTAATGAGCAGAATTCTGTATAGACATATTAGAAGCATGGGAAGCTTGCGCATGCAGTAAATTCTTTACTCAATCTTTTGGACAAATAACAAAATTTACTAATCCAGTGTGATTCAGATATTACCTTATGTTATATTAGTATTGGGTTTGCCTATTTTCTATTGTTTTGCCCATTAAACCGCATGCAAGTGACTTTTATAACCTAAAGGACCATTCGAATATGCTGCCTCTGGTGCAGAGGATGTCCGACATGATCGTGCATTAAACAGTCAATGGAGGGGTGGATCTTTCATGTGTAGACTAAAACACTGAACATTTGGCACACTGCCACCAATCAATACTATTGACTCTGCTAATTGTCATGAGACAGTGGCTTAAGCTAATGAGTTGATGACATGAATCGCAGCCTGATATGGAATTGTAAATCTGTTAACCTTTTGCTAAGAGCATGAAGGAGGTATTTTCGCTGTTTGATTAAAGACCTGCAGTTTCTGTTGTGCTATTTTGCTTTGCATTATTGAAGAGGTTACATTGAGCAAAGAGTGGAGCTCAAGTCAATTTATGTAGCAGATATAAAAATGGAAATAAACGGTATCTGTTCACTTAAACCTACTTGCTGCCTAATCATACAATGTTAAATCTTAGGTGAAGATTTTGAGAATTTGGTATGTCTATGATCTGTAAAATGTAGGAGATCTGTTTTTAAAGGCTAACTGCAGATATAGTTTATGCTGGGGCAGGAAAATACGCTGGGTATCACACATGTATGCCAGCAGCAGAAATGCCATTTTTCAACCAGCGAACTATAGTGTCAGGGGAGTAACTACAGATCATGGGGCCCCATCGCAAAATTTCCGAGGCCCCTAGTGACCTCCCCTACTGACATTCATCTTAATGTAAAGTCTGTTTATATTGGGGAGAGGTAGCTGGAAAGCTGTCTGCATAGTAGCTGCTGACTTAATATAAGGGCACTTACCTGTCCAGGGATGCAGGTGCAGGCGTCATCGTCTTCACTAAGGGAAACTTGGGTTTCCTACTGTGTATGCGCAAATTCCTCTGCTCCCTGTGAATGGTCCCACCGTCTTCTGGGACCTGTGTGTGTCCAGAAGGTGGGGGGGCAGGGGAGGGGTCCAGACATACTCATAGATCGCCGCAGCGATCTTACCAGGAAGTTGGAGCAGGTACCCGCGTTGCAAATGTGGCAGTGGAGGAGGGGGAGGATACGAATAAGCAGAGCTTCTGCTTTTGGGTGGAGCTCCGCTTTAAACTTTCAACTAACTATTCCGTCCTTAGTCACTCTCGGGGGCTCAGTGTAAATTCTAAGCCCTCTCACCACCTCCACCATCAATACAAGCAGGTGTTGAAGGAGCTAGTAGTAAGTTAAAAGAAAAGAAAAAATAGAAGTTGTAGTAGCAATAATACTGACCATCACAATATTTTATATCATGACATACACTATATTAGCAAAAGTATTGGGACACCTGCCTTTACACGCACATGAACTTTAAAGGGGTTGTAAAGGTTCGTTTTTTATTTTCCAAATAGGTTCCTTTAAGCTAGTGCATTGTTGGTTCACTTACCTTTTCCTTAGATTTCCCTTCTAAATGTTTTTTTTCTTTGTCTGAATTTCTCACTTCCTGTTTCTCCTCACTAAACTTCACCCCATCATCCGAGTGGTGGTTAGTCAGCCAGAACAGCTTACTGAGGAGGAACAGGAAGTGAGAAATTCAGACAAAGAAAACAAAAAAAAATATATTTAGAAGGGAAATCAAAGGAAAAGGTAAGTGAACCAACAATGCATTAGCTTAAAGGAACCTATTTAGAAAATAAAAAAAAGAACCTTTACAACCCCTTTAATGACATCTCAGTCTTAGTCTGTAGGGTTCAATATTGAGTTGGCCCACCTTTTGCAGCTATAACAGCTTCAACTCTTCTGGGAAGAATGTCCACAAGGTTTAGGAGTGTGTCTATGGAAATGTGTCTATGTCTCTACACTATTTGGACAGCTAACCAGATTCTTCTTACTGCACAGCCTGCGAAGGGTGATCTATGACTGGTGGCAACAATTTTGAAATCTCTTGTTTGCCTGACATCAGCTTTTCTTAAATACATGGGCTTCGCCTCTAAGACCAAGAACTGAGCCCTCGAATACAGCTGATTGCTCAGCTCTTGGTCTTCAGCCTGCAGAGAGCTGCTGACTGTCAGTCCCTGGATCTCTGCTCTGCCCCTTCAGAGCACACTGGAGCGCTGGGCTGTGGAGGGGGCGGGAGCGTCTGGTTTAGCCTCTCAGTGGCTCGCTGAAGAGGCTGAGCCAGCTGTCGATTAAGGCATCTGGGCGGAACCTGGCCATATGATTGGGATCTTTTCAGAGCCTGGATCAGCTCCATGATGTCAGCTGACAGGAGGCATCCAGAAGACAGAGGAGCCAACATTGCTGCCAGGAACTCCCAGATGAGGAGGGAAGCGACTTTTCTGTGCAATATCATTGCACAGAGCAGATAAATATAACCTTTATTTTTTTTTAAATGTGCGTTTAGTTTAATTAATAAAGGTAGAGGTCCCGATGGTATTCATCCCAGAGTTCTATGAGAACATTGAGGTACAGTATAGTTCATTAATATTTTTAATCAATATCTTCTAACAGTAGAATTTCCCCATGATTGACAGACAGCTAAAATTGTACCAAAAAGGGTAGCAAGGTAGATGCTGGCAAATACAAGCCAGTGAGCTTAAAGCAGAACTGCAGTCTGCTCACATAATTTGTAATAAAAACATATTTGCCATTCTGAAGCTTCCCTCCAACAACTTTAGATATTATTTTATATATATACTGTGATTCTGTACTTGCCAAACATGCTGCAGAATTCTCCCTCCACTGAGTCTGGCTGCAGCCATTTTAATAGGAAATTTAAGAAAACAGCTGAATGGCCGCACTCCGAATAACACCTTTTATTCGTGGCAAAACAGTGTAGAAAATCCAAAATCTGTTACGTCATGGTGATGGAAGGTACAGACAGGCTAATGCGTTTCACATCAATATAGATGCTTAATCATAGCCATTTTAACTGTGGGCAGCTGAAGCTTCTGCCTGTTCACTTCCTGGATTTACACAGACACACCTCCAGCTCTGCAGCTCTCATTGGCCCTCTTATGACTCACCCCCCCCCTCTACCTGACTACCTGGAAAACTCTCACGAGAGTGAGAAAGAGAGCTGTGCATGATGTCATAAGCCTAGGAATTTTACCAGACAAGAAACAGGAAGTAAGCTGTAAAAGGTATTTACTGGCAGAAAAAAAAAATGTTTTGCTATCCAAAGTTAAAACAAGGGCAGAAGATTTAATAGATGGAAAGATGAAAAAATTACTGAAGGTCCGCTTTAACGTCTATTGTATTTAAATGAATTCCCCAGGTCTCATAGCAGGCATATTGACTGCTTAAGTGTGGTGGTAGTTCTACCACTGTATGGGGTCATAAAACATTAGCAACAAGCCAGGAACCTTGTTCTCCTCAACATGTTCTCCCCTACATCTACATGCTATTTAGTGGGTAAGGGACTGTAATTAGCTGGTTCATAATACATTTTCCAGACCCTGACTATCTATATCCCAATTGTATGCAAGGGTAGGGTATCAGTTGTTTTAAAAAAAAAAAAAATGCAGAAAAACTTGGGGGTCTTCCAGTGTACCATATGGGGCATTTCCAGTTATCAGAAGTACATACAGGCACCTGCTGGTTCCTACTTTAACATAAGGACCTTACATATTTATGTGACAGATTCACTTCCCGCCCGGCCTATAGTCATATGACGGCCGCAGGAACCTTTTGTCCCTCCGGGCGGCCGTCATATGACGTCCTGGGATTCCCCGCCGCATCACTGGGGACCCGATGCATGTGCCTGGCGGCCGCGATGTCCGCCGGGCACCCGTGATTGCCCGTCACAGAGCCAGGGACGTGGATCTCCGAGTGTAAACACAGAGATCCATGTCCTGTCAGGGAGAGGAGAATGGTGGTGTGTCCCTTGTATATAGGGACATCAATCGGTCCCCTCCCCCTACAGTTAAAATCACTCCCTAGGGAACTCGGATAGCTCCTTGATCGCCCCCGAGTGTTAACCCCTTCCCTGCCAGTCACATTCATACAGTAATCAGTGCATATTTATAGCACTGTTTGCTGTATAAATGTGAATGGTCCCAAAATAGTGTCAAAAGTGTCCGATGTGTCTGCCGTAATATCGCAGTCCTGACAAAAATCGCAGATCACCGCCATTACTAGTAAAAAAAAAATGTCATAAATCTATCCCCTATTTTGTAGGCGCTATAACTTTTGCGCAAACCAATCAATATATGCTTATTGCAATTTTTTTTTTACCCAAAATATGTAGAGAAATACGTATCGGCCTAAACTGAGGAAATTTTTTTATTTATTTTTTTAAAAATTGGGATATTATAGCAAAAAGTAAAACACATTGTTTTTTTTTTCAAAATTTACGCTTTTTTTGTTTATAGCGCAAAAAATAAAAACCGCAGAGATGATCAAATGCCACCAAAATACAGCTCTATTTGTGGGGAAAGAAAAGAAAGCTCTATTTGTTTGGGAGCCACGTCGCACGACCAGCAAATTGTCATTCAAAGCGTGAAAGTGCTGAAAGCTGAAAATTGGCCTGGGCAGGAAGGGGGTGAAAATGCCCGGTATTGAAGTGGTTAAAGTGCTTGTAGTGTTTGTGAATATGCAGTGAGATGGCATCAATCTTCATACATTTGGATACATAAAAGTAGCAGAATTATTGTTAGATGGTCATTTTTATTCTGCAGATAACTGAATGCAATATAACATTTTATAATTGGTGCAATGCATTTTTTTTTTCACATACCAGCTTTGATAGCAGCCTATACATCAATTTGAATTGCCATAAGGCATTTAATAAAACAGCTGGCAGGTGAAGAGCGATGGTTGTAACACTGTCCATGAAAAATATCTCCGGGGACATTATCTGTGCAAGGAAGATCTGTACGAAAACTCTATTCTGTTTGGTATCTGTCTAATACTTCACATAGCTATGCAGATTGCTTTAACCTAGAGAAACTTGTGGCATCTATAGCTAATGAAATAAACTATAACAAAACAAAATTGGAAAAAATTTCCTCCCACCAATGGTTTGACTTTACATGATGTAGCATTGTCTGATTTAGTACTTTGTATTACAGTACATATTTTCAGTTGTTTGCTTTCATACTCCAAAGAAAACTATGCAAAAATATAAAAGCAAATATTGTACTATGCTACTTGGATTACAACATATGGATTTTTTTTTCTCTCTTTTTTTTTTTGTTTAAGCTGACCACTAGCCAGACATATAAAAAACACGAATTCAAGTATAGCTAAAGGCAAAACTTTTTTTTTTTTAGTTTTGTGTAGCATGGAGATCGATTAGAACACTTATCTGATTTTATTGCTGTCTGTTCCCCAATTAGGGAGATTCACCCTCTAGATCAGTGGTTCTCAACCTCAGTCCTCAAGTACCCCCAACGGGCCATGTTTTGGGAACTTCCCTTAGATAAAATAGCTCTTATCAATACTATGTTATTGATATTGATTTAAAGCAGCAGTGCAAAGTAAATGAAAACCTGAAAACATTGCCCGTTGGTGATACTTGAGGACTGAGGTTGAGAACCACTGCTCTATATGGCCTGTTTAACATTTTCATTGAAAGTAAAAAAAAAACGAATTTTGGGTTGTCCCCAGAAAAGTAATAGAGGGGAAATCTTCCAATGGGAACATTAGCTTTGGTGATCTGGGGGTCCCCAAGGAATTCCCTTAATTTGCAGGGATTTCCTCCAACTTCCTGTTTGGATATGGGACAGAATGTGAAGGGAAATCTCCGCAATGGGACACGGATTGCGGCAAAAAAATCTGACTGGTTATAACCCTTCCTTACTCTATCCAAAATGACAAAAAAAAAGTTTTGTCTGTAGTTCTACTTTAATGCATTTATAAGATCATCAGACATATTTAAATATATTTTAAAAGCCATTTGATCATACTAATTTAGTCTAGTGCAGGGTTAGGTAACCCCTGGCACTGGTGCACACGAAGCCTCTTTTTGCGGCACTCGACTCCCATCCCATCAGCAGAGCAGTGCAGGGAAGTGTCAGTGAAGCCTCGTACACACGCAGTTTTCTCGGCAAGAAAGCTGCTGGGAGAGCTTTTTGCCATGAAAATCGTGCGTGTGTATGCTTTCTCTGCGAGAAAACTGTCGGGAATTCTGACGAGAAAAATAGAGAACCTGCTCTCTATTTTCTCGTCTGGATTCTCAGCAGAGTGTTTCCTGCTGAGAAAACCGTGAGTGTGTATGCTTACCTGTCCCCAGGTAAACCCACGCATGCTCGAAAACACTTTGACGCATGCGTGGTAGCATACAAGGGTAGTGTAGGGTGTAGCAAGATGGCAGCGACGGCATCGAATGTGACGAGCGCAGGCTCGTCGTAGTCGATGACGTCACTGCGTTCTTGCCATTCAAAAGAACGGCGGTTCTTTTGAATGGCCGTCTGTATGCACGGCTTGCCAAGGAAAGCTTGCCAGGAATTCCGTCAGGAAAACCAACGTTTTTTTTCCTGACGGGATTCCCGGCCGTGTGTACGAGGCTTGAGACGCTAATGCCTTCCAATTTCAGAGTTCCCCACACCGCACCTGCACTGAGGGGGAGGCGCTGTGCCCCACACATTGTAAAAGATGGGAAACATCACAGTCCTGCTAGCCCCGTCCACCATCTGGAGGAAGATGACTCGCCTGGTTGCCACTACCAATCTCAGAAAGAAGGGATTTCACTGGGATTGAGAAAACCCCAATCAGGTGACCGTTTGTGGAATTACGGTTAAGCTTCTGGGAACTTTGTTGAAATTATTCCTGAACCTTTGCATCACTTACTACTGAACCCCTGCACTCTGTGTCCCTTTAAGCCAGATCACACCCAACTTTAACTGTGGCGCGGAGCACCGCACTTTTTCTCAGCTACGGGGACCCAACTTATGATCCTGCACACAGGCCCACTGCTTTCATAAAATGCCCCCAAACCTGAGCTCATCATTGCCCATCCATTTCAGATGCTTGTATGTGACTTCACATACAAGCACGTGGGCTGGATGCGAGAGGTGGATTAGCAGGATGAGTGTGCCAGGACAGGTAGACGTGTCTGATCTCTGCTTCCTTTCACCACTCTGCATATCATAGATGAGAAGAGGGTACAGTGGTGGAGCAGATGAGCAGGAGGGTATAGCGGTGGGGAAAATGAGCAGGAGGAGTTCAGAGGTGGGACAGATGAGCAGGGAGGTACAGTGGTGGAATAGATGAGAAGGGGGTTTAGCACTGGGAGAGAGGAACAGGGTGGTACAGTGTTGGGGCAGATGAGCAGGGGGTTCAGTGTTGGGCCAGATGAGCAGGGGGGTTTAGTGTTGGGGCAGACGAGAAGGGGGTTCAGTGGTGGGACACAAAATCAGGGGGGTGGGGCAGATGTGAAAGGAGGTGTATTGGTGGGACAGATGAGCAGGGGGTTACAGTGGTGGGGCAGGAAAGCAGGGGCAACAGAGGTGAGACAGATGTGCAGGAAGTACATTGATGGGGCAGATGAGAAAGCCGGTTACAGTGGACAGATGGGTTCAGTGTTAGGACAAATGAAAAGGTGATTCATTAGACAGAAGAGCATGGAGATACAGCAGTGGAGCAGATGTGCAGGGGGGTACAGTGGTGGGGCAGATGAGAAAAGGGGGTACATTGATGGGGCAGATGTGCAAAGGGTACAGTGGTGGGAGGGATAAGAAGGGGGTTCAGCGGTGTGACAGAAAAGCAGGGGGGTTCAGTGATGTAGCAGATGAGCAGGGGGTTACAGTGGTGGAAAAGAGGAGCAGGGGAGGTTCAGTGTTGGGGCAGAGGAGAAAGGAGGTACAGTGGTGGGGCAGATGTGCAGGGGGTTACAGCAGTGGGGCAGAGGAGCAGGAGGTACAGAGGTAGGGCAGATTTGCAGGGGTTACAGTGGTGGGGCAGATGTGCAGGGGGTACAGTGGTGGGAAAGAGGAGCCAGGGGGGTTCAGTGTTGGAGCAGAGGAGAAAGGAGGTACATTGATGGGACAGATGAGCAGGGGGTTACAGCGGTGGAGCAGAGGAGAAAGGAGGTACATTGATGGGACAGATGAGCAGGGGGTTACAGCGGTGGGGCAGAGAAGCAGGAGGTACAGAGGTGGGGCAGATGTGCAGGGGTTACAGTGGTGGGGCAGATGTGCAGGGGGTACAGTGGTGGGGCAGGTGAGAAAGGGGGTTACAGTGGTGGGGCAGATGAGTTCAGTGTTAGGACAGATGAGAAGATGGTTCAGCAGTGAGACAGAAGAGCATGGGTGTACAACGGTGGAGCAGATGTGCAGGGGGGTACAGTGGTGGGGCAGATGAGCATGATGGTACAGTGGTGGGGCAGATGAGCATGATGGTACAGTGGTGGGGCAGATGTACAGGGGGTTACAGTGGTGGGGCAGATGTGCAGGGGGGACAGTGATCTGAGGTGTTGAAGGTGTATGGACTGGGGCTAATCTGAGTGTGATAGTGCAGGATGTTAATTTCTCCCTACTAAAGTAGTTTACGGCATTTACTTTATAAAAAAAAATCCTTTTCGCGATTGAGAGTTTGAAGTTGACATTTTTTTGTTATAAAATCGGCACCCCCCAAAAAAAATTTGAAAACATTTTTTTGGCATACTGTGCTCTAAAGGTTGCCTACCCCTGATTTAGTGTGTGGTATTATCCTGATTTATCTCTATATCTCTTTTGCAGGCTTGTATGCTCAGGAGCCCCAATGATTATAGGTGCTGACCCTTTCTTCTTTTTGGGTTTTGTTTGTATCACAAAACTGCTTATATGTATGTTGGAAGTTTGTATATCACTTGATATAACATTACACAAGACAACTGCTGTAAACATTATTTCATTACTTAAAAAAAAAAAGAATGTATAAAAAATATAGTGGGAATTTAAAAAAAACAAGCATACGTACTCCCCTACATGCTGCTACTGTCCCCTACCAACTTTAAGCCTGAAAACTGATTTCTACCTTGTATCAGAGCATCTCCCGACGCTCACATGACCGCTTGACTCTGTCTCCTCTCTCCTCTCCTCCTCCCCGGCTGACATCAGTGGGAATTCTTGGCCCCTTCCACAGTAGCTGTCAGCCTGGGAGAGGAAAGAGGCGAGGAGTCACGTGAGCACCGGGAGGCGCTCTGATATAAGGTAGAAATAGGCATTTTTTATAGCACAGACACTGGGACACATATCGTTATTTAACGGATGGCATGTACCGTATTTATCGGCGTATAACACGCACCCCAAGTTTAGGAGGGAATTTTAAGGAAAAAAACTTTTAGCAGGGAAATTCAAGGAAAAAAAACTTACATTTAAATGCAGCATGCAGCCTTGCCCAGTGTCCATCTGCAGCCTTGCCCAGTGTCCATCTGTCCATCTGCAGCCATGCCCAGTGTCCATCTGTAGCCTTGCCCAGTGTCCATCTGTCCATCTGCAGCCGTGCCCAGTGTCCATCTGTCCATCTGCAGCCGTGCCCAGTGTCCATCTGTCCATCTGCAGCCGTGCCCAGTGTCCATCTGTCCATCTGCAGCCTTGCCCAGTGTCCATCTGTCCATCTGCAGCCGTGCCCAGTGTCCATCTGTAGCCTTGCCCAGTGTCCATCTGTCCATCTGCAGCCGTGCCCAGTGTCCATCTGTCCATCTGCAGCCGTGCCCAGTGTCCATCTGTAGCCTTGCCCAGTGTCCATCTGTCCATCTGCAGCCGTGCCCAGTGTCCATCTGTCCATCTGCAGCCGTGCCCAGTGTTCATCTGTCCATCTGCAGCCGTGCCCAGTGCCTTTGCGATCCTGTCAGTCCCGGCGGTTTTTAAAATTTGGCGCCGATTTCTGTGGAGAGGAGCGAGCGGGGCCGAGTGTACTTCAGCTGGACTCGGCTCCTCTCGCAGTTCCGCCCATCTCCACTGACTGCGCCGCTGACGGAGAAAGCTGAGTGTACTTCGCCTAGACTCGGCTCTGCTCACAGTCACAGGCAGGACTGCGAGAGGAGCCGAGACTAGGCGAAGTACACTCGGCTTTCTCTATGTCAGCGGCGCAGTCAGAGATGGGCGGGACTGCGAGAGGAGCCGAGTAAAGCCGATTGTACTTCGGCTTCGGCTCCGCTCGCTCCTCTCGCTCGTTTTCAGCAGGGGAATTCGACGGAGTATCGGCGTATAACACGCACCCACGATTTTCCCCTGATTTTAAGGGGAAAAAAGTGCGTGTTATATGCCGATAAATACGGTATATATTATAGTGGCTTTACAACCACTTTAATTTTGGGCTGAAAATAGGTTCTTGTAATGGCCTGTGCAAAAGGGGCAACACTAGGAGGATTGAACAGAGGTACGAGCAGCTGCTATTTCTTTAGTATACAATTACTTGCTGGGAGTGGATCTACTTTTATTTATTTATCGTAAAATTATTATTAGAATTCTTGTACCAGCTTTAGGTCAGATCACCAACCTGACTGTGCAGAGTTCTACAGACAGTGAATGTACACTGCCCTTTTTCTTTTTCTTTTTCTTTTTTTTTTGTCTAGGGCCAATACTATGTCTTTCTCCACAGTTGCTCCCAGCAGCCTCTGTAATAAGGCTAGGTTCGCACTGCTGCCAATGCCATACAATTTTGATCCGACTTTCAGTGCGATTATGTAGTGCTACTTGGATGCCACTTTGATCAAGTTTGTATATTTTATGGGACCAAAATTGCACTGGAATTTCACCAGAGTAGTACAGGAACATGTCCTAAAATTAGTCCGTGCCAAATCACATTGATGTGAGCAAACACCGTTGAAAACAATGTAATTTATGTGATTTCCCTTGTCATGCAATTCTGTGCAACCCAAGTCCAATATGAAATCGCGCTAGTGTGAACCAGGCCTAAGGCTGGGTATAGATGGGTATATCTTTTTTTTTTTTTTTGATCAGCCAGCAGAACAAACATATCCCTCTATCCACTCAAGCGAGATGGATGAGGGAATCCTCCCCGCTGTGGCATCGTATTCTGACAGCGGGGACACCTCCACTGTCAGAATTCATTTATTGGCGCTGCAGCCCGCTGATACTTCCTAGCTATTCACTAAAGCCTCATACACACGATCAGATTTTCTGACGGGAATTGTGTGATGGCAGGCTGTTGTCGGAAGATCTGACCGTTTGTATGCTCCATCAGACAATTGTTGTCAGATTTTCCAACAACAAATGTTGGATAGCATGGTTTACATTTTTCTGACAACAAATGTGTGTTGTCGGATTATGCGATCGTGTGTACAGTAGTCCTTTGGAAAAAAATCCAAAGTACAAACACGCATGCTCAGAAGCAATGCTAACCATAACACAACATTAGCAGAAGTTATTTGACAGGGGTTATAACACTCCTTTGATCTATGCAAAATGGAAAAATAAAATTGCCCATAGTTATGCTTTAATGTTGATTTTGAGAATTTAGTTCCACTTTAAGCAGATTGTTGAAATGTGCAGAGCTTTGATGTACTTGCCAGTAAAAAAAATAACTGCTGCTGCTTTTGGGTCCCCTGGACCTAGGTTGTGCTTTCTGTTGGCATGTCTGAATTCATATATAAGCTTTGACTGGGCTGGTAATAGAATATCAGCCATTTGTGAATAGAACGTAAAATACTCTATGACCCTAGTGTAAATGAATGCACAACAGAAAATGTGTCCATCTTTCTTCTTGAGCTCAGTGTTTTATTTTCTCCGTAGAAGTTAAGCACATTAAAAAAAATTGGATGTGTAGTTCTTTGCTATCCCTGCACCATTTCATTTCAAAGCAGCAACACACCTCATTCCAAGTGCTCTTCAAGAGATGAGGGGTCCTATTTATCTTTCTCTGGAGTGATATATAAAAGCATACAATAAGAGAATAGACTTTATGGATCACTAATAAATCCTTTGTCAGATTCGTTCCAAGGGCTTTCCACGGATTATTATTTCCAGCATGTTTTATATGTAGCACACAGACCCTTCTGCTCCATCCATTTTTGCAGTAAGGCACACCTGCTACTTGCCCGGTATTCCCCGTTATGTGTAGAGAGGGACGAGCGGTGTTAATGTTTTTGGGTCTTGCAGCGAGTTACCTCTCCAGAGTGGATACCTGGTCTCCGTTGTCTAGGCGGAAGTCCCTTTGTAATAAAGCTAATGTCCACACAGGTGTAAAGCCTAAGCAACAAGGTTTTATTATTTTCTTGAGGTAAAACTTGGAAGAGAGAGAGTAGAAATGACAGAGTAGGGGAAGGTTCAGGCACGCAACACTTAAGCAACACTCGTCGCCACTCAAGCCTGAGTGGGTTTTGCTCACCCGGATAGTCCCCCTTACAGTGGTTCTAGCAGCCGGTGTGGAGCACGAAACAACTACTTTCGATTTCCCTGGGATACAATCAGGAGATCCTCTACCTCAGAATCCTTAAGTCTCGAACTTCCCGGCCTAGTAACAATAAGACTTTAGGTGCCAATGTGGCACGTTACCAGGCTTTTAGCGGATAGGAATCCTTCCCTCTGTCAGGTAGCCAGGCCTCTCCCGAGACAGCGAATCTTCCACTAATCCCCTTGGGACCGATCCTCCCCTGACTTCCTCTCCTTCAGAGCGGGTCACCCCTCACTTGGGTACCCTGGGACTCCTCTTCGGGTGTAAGCCTCAGCCAAAGGTGCTGGCCTATTTACAGCGATGCAGCCTCAGGCTAAAGGCTGCGCTCTGAGGAAGAAGACTTGTCTTCGAAACGTGTAAGCCGGCAGTGACCCTTGTCAATCCCTCCGTGACCGATTTGAGTGGGTTCGGTTTGGACGCATTGCTGCGACTTTGTGGATTCTTTTTAAACGCATGGTTTTACGTATGTTTGTAAGTAGGATTCTTTTACTCTTTTTTAAATAAATTTATCCAACGATAATGCACGAGGCTGGTACGCCTTTCTTTTCTCTTCTTGTCATTTACTCAGGCTAAAGGTGCCTGAGGCGGAAACACACGCACACACCCCTGGCCTGGAGGGCCGGGAGGCGCGAACTGCTCCCTCTTCTCCTCTCCTCATGAATAATCGCGTCTGCCCCTTTTGTACCCTCTCCCAGCATGCACAGCGGGTTGACCACGCCCACTGCACAGCTGCCGAGAGAGGACACCCAATGGCGTTGTGATACTCCCTGTGGTTCTGCCTGATCCAGAGATGACAGTGCCACCTACAGGCAACAGGGAACACTGCAGCCAGGCAATATCACACCAGAGCAGAAGCAAGTTTTTAGGAAATTACCAGTCTGAGCCCAACTATTAGCTCAGACCACCCCTAAATTTGCACATATAGCGGCCCATAAATTGGAATGGGCGCTACACATATATATATATATTGATTGTCAATAGACACTCTAAAATAAATTGCTGTCATAGCTGTAAGTGTGCTGTGGCATTCTTTGAAGATGATTTTTAACCGCTTGTCATCCGGCCACCGTCAAATGACGGCAGCAGGAAGACTCAGTTATTCTGGGCGGACGTCATATGAAGTCGCGCCTTTAAAAGCCACTAGGGGGCGTGCCCGCAGCATCACTGGCCACCCGATGCGCGTGCCTGGCGGCCACGATTGCCCAGTAACCGAGCAGGACCGCGGATCTGTGTGTGTAAACACACAGATCTACGCCCTGTCAGGGAGAGGAGACCGATGGTGTGTCCCTTGTACATAGGGACACAGATCGGTCACCTCCCCCAGTCAGTCCCCTCCCCCACAGTAAGAATCACTAATGGGGAACACATTTAACCCCTTCCTCGCCCCCTAGTGTTAACCCCTTCCCTGCCAGTCATGTTTATACAGTAATCAATGCATTTTTATAGCACAGATCGCTGTATAAATGTGAATGGTCCCAAAAATGTGTCAAAAGTGTCCGATGTGTCCGCCGCAATATCACAGTCACGATAAAAATCCCTGATCGCCGCCATTACTAGTAAAATTAAAAAAATAAAAAATGCTATAAATCTATCCCCTATTTTGTAGACGCTATAACTTTTGCGCAAACCAATCAATATACGCTTATTACGATTTTTTTTTACCAAAAATATGTAGAAGAATACGTATCGGCCTAAACTGAGGAAATTTTAAAAAAAAAAATTTAAAAAAAATGGATATTTATTATAGCAAAAAGTAAAAAATATTGTGTTTTTTCTCAAACTTGTCGCTTTTCTTTTGTTTATAGCGCAAAAATAAAAACCGCAGAGGTGATCAAATACCACCAAAAGAAAGCTCTATTTGTGGGAAAAAAAGGGCGCAAATTTTATTTGGGTACAGCGTCGCACGACCGCGCAATTGTCATTCAAAGTGTGACAGCGGTGAAAGCTGAAAAATGGCTTGGACAGGAAGGGGGTGAAAGTGCCCTGTAGGCAAGTGGTTAATATATACAGTTGTATGCAAAAGTTTAGGGACCCCTGACAATTTCCATGATTGTCATTTATAAATATTTGGGTTTTTGGATCAGCAATTTTATTTTGATCTATCAAATAACTGAAGGACACCGTAATATTTCAGTAGTAAAATGAGGTTTATTGGATTAACAGAAAATGCGCAATATGCATCAAAATGAAATTAGACAGGTGCATAAATTTGGGCACCCCAACAGAAAAATCACATACTTTAGCAGAAATAACAGCATCTAGATGCTTCCTATAGCCTGTAATAAGTGTCTGGATTCTGGATGAATGTATTTTGGACCATTCCTCCTTACAAAACATCTCCAGTTCAGTTAGGTTTGATGGTTGCCGAACATGGACATCCTGCTTCAAATCACCCCACAGATGTTCAATGATATTCAGGTCTGGGGACTGGGATGGCCATTCCAGAACATTGTACTTGTTCAGGGCTGGACTGGGACCAAAATTTGGCCCTGGACTTCATCCAGACCGGCCCACTTTAATTCAATAAAATGCTGCCCCCCACCCCCCCAAAAAATCACGCCCACTAAAAGGCCCCTACATCCATTATTGTATATCATGAGAGGGTGACCGAGAGGGGAATGAGAGAGAGAGAGAGAGGGAGGGAGGGTTGAGGGAAAGGGGATGAGAGGGGGTGGGTGAGAGAGGGGGGTGAGTGTAAGAGAGAGGGAGTGAGTGTAAAAGAGAGGGGGTGAGTGTAGGACCCCTTACACACTGAGGCGTTTTTCAGACGCTTTTGGGCTAAAAATAGCGCCTGTAAAGCCCCTGAAAAATGCCTCCGCTGCAGTCCCAGTGTGAAAGTCCTCCAAGCAGCATCTTTGGGGCGGTGGAGGAGCGGTGTACACACCGCTCCTGCCCATTGAAATGAATGGCTGAGAGACAGAGGAGGGGTCTGAGAGACAGAGGAGGGGTCTGAGAGACAGAGGAGGGGTCTGAGAGACAGAGGAGGGGTCTGAGAGACAGAGGGGGAAGCTGAGAGACAATGGGAGGGAGCTGAGAGACAATGGGAGGGAGCTGAGAGACAATGGGAGGGAGCTGAGAGACAATGGGAGGGAGCTGAGAGACAGAGGAGGAGCTGAAAGACAGAGGGGAAGCTGAGAGACGGAGGGGGAGCTGAGAGACGGAGGGGGAAGCTGAGAGACGGAGGGGGAAGCTGAGAGACGGAGGGGGAAGCTGAGAGACGGAGGGGGAAGCTGAGAGACGGAGGGGGAAGCTGAGAGACTGAGGGGGGAGCTGAGAGACGGAGGGGGAAGCTGAGAGACGGAGGGGGAAGCTGAGAGACGGAGGTGGAAGCTGAGAGACGGAGGGGGAAGCTGAGAGACGGAGGGGGAAGCTGAGAGACGGAGGGGGAAGCTGAGAGACAGAGGGGGGAGCTGGGAGACAGTGGAGTTGAGCTGGGAGACAGTGGAGTTGAGCTGAGAGACAGTGGAGGGGAGCTGAGAGACAGTGAAGGGGAGCTGAGAGACAGTGGAGGGGTCTGAGAGACAGTGGAGGGGTCTGAGAGACAGGGGGAGCTGAGGGACAGAGGAGGAGAGCTGAGAGACAGAGGAGGGGTCTGAGAGACAGAGGGGGGTCTGAGAGACAGAAGGGAGCTGAGAGAGAGAGGAGGGGATAAAAGAGGGGGGAGACTGCGAGACATGGGAACTGAGAGACAGTGGAGGGGTCTGAGAGACAGTGGAGGGGTCTGAGAGACAGTGGAGGGGTCTGAGAGACAGTGGAGGGGTCTGAGAGACAGGGGGAGCTGAGGGACAGAGGAGGAGAGCTGAGAGACAGAGGAGGGGTCTGAGAGACAGAGGAGGGGTCTGAGAGACAGAGGGGGAAGCTGAGAGACAATGGGAGGGAGCTGAGAGACAATGGGAGGGAGCTGAGAGAGGGGGAGCTGAGAGACAGAGGGGGAAGCTGAGAGACAGAGGGGGAAGCTGAGAGACAGAGGGGGAAGCTGAGAGACAGAGGGGGAAGCTGAGAGACAGAGGGGGGAGCTGAGAGACAGAGGGGGGAGCTGAGAGACAGAGGGGGGAGCTGAGAGACAGAGGGGGAAGCTGAGAGACAGAGGGGGAGCTGAGAGACAGAGGGGGGAGCTGAGAGACAGAGGGGGGAGCTGAGAGACAGAGGGGGGAGCTGAGAGACAGAGGGGGGAGCTGAGAGACAGAGGGGGGAGCTGAGAGACAGTGGAGGGGTCTGAGAGACGGAGGAGGGGTCTGAGAGACGGAGGGGGGGTCTGAGAGACGGAGGGGGGGTCTGAGAGACGGAGGGGGGGTCTGAGAGACGGAGGGGGATCTGAGAGACGGAGGGGGATCTGAGAGACGGAGGGGGATCTGAGAGACGGAGGGGATCTGAGAGACGGAGGGGGGTCTGAGAGACGGAGGGGGATCTGAGAGACGGAGGGGGATCTGAGAGACGGAGGGGGATCTGAGAGACGGAGGGGGGGTCTGAGAGACGGAGGGGGGTCTGAGAGACGGAGGGGGTCTGAGAGACGGAGGGGGGGTCTGAGAGACGGAGGGGGGGTCTGAGAGACAGAGGGGAGCTGAGAGAGAGAGGAGGGGATAAAAGAGGGGGGTCTGAGAGACAGAGGGGGGGTCTGAGAGACAGAGGGGGGGTCTGAGAGACATAGGGGGGGTCTAAGAGACAGGGGGAAGCTGAGAGACAGGGGGGGGAGCTGAAAGACAGGGGGAGCTGAGAGACAGAGGGGGGAGCTGAGAGACAGAGGGGGGAGCTGAGAGAGAGAGGAGGGGATAAAAGAGGGGGGACTGAGAGACAGAGGGGGGGTCTGAGAGACAGAGGGGGGTCTGAGAGACAGAGGGGGGGTCTGAGAGACAGAGGGGGGGTCTAAGAGACAAAGGGGGAGCTGAGAGACAGGGGGAAGCTGAGAGACGGGGGGAGCTGAGAGACAGGGGGAGCTGAGAGACAGAGGGGGGAGCTGAGAGACAGAGGGGGGAGCTGAGAGACAGAGGGGGGAGCTGAGAGACAGAGGGGGGAGCTGAGAGACAGAGGGGGGAGCTGAGAGACAGAGGGGGGGGCTGAGAGACAGAGGGGGGGCTGAGAGACAGTGGAGGGGACTGAGAGACCGAGGGGGAGACCTGAGAGACAGGAGGGGTCTGAGAGACAGGAGGGGTCTGAGAGACAGGAGGGGCCTGAGAGACGGAGGGGGGGTCTGAGAGACGGAGGGGGGGTCTGAGAGACGCAGGGGGGGTCTGAGAGACGGAGGGGGGGTCTGAGAGACGGAGGGGGGGTCTGAGAGAGCGAGGAGGGGATAAAAGAGGGGGTCTGAGAGACAGAGGGGGGGTCTGAGAGACAGAGGGGGGCTGAGAGACAGTGGAGGGGACTGAGAGACAGAGGGGGAGAGCTGAGAGACAGAGGGGGAGAGCTGAGAGACAGAGGAGGAGAGCTGAGAGACAGAGGAGGAGAGCTGAGAGACAGAGGAGGGGCTAAAAGAGGGGGGACTGAGAGACACTGGAACTGAGAGACAGAGGGAGGTCTAAGAGACAGGGGGTCTGAGAGACAGAGGGGGGAGCTGAGAGACAGAGGAAGGACTGAGAGACAGAGGGGGAGAGCTGAGAGATAGAGGAGGGGGCTGAGAGACAGTGGGGGAGCTGAGAGACAGAGGAGGAGAGCTGAGAGACAGAGGAGGGTTCTGAGAGACAGAGGGGGGTTCTGAGAGACAGGGGGTCTGAGAGACAGAGGGGGGGTCTGAGAGACAGAGGAGGGGTCTGAGAGATAGTGGGGGGGGCTGAGAGACAGAGGAGGGGGCTGAAAGAGGGGGGACTGAGAGACAGAGGGGGGGACTGAGAGACAGAGGGGGCAGAGAGACAGAGGGGAGGGCTGAGACAGACCACATAGCACTGTCCCTTTCTGCAGTCCCTCCTCTGCTCACCTACCCGCTGTCTGTGTTCTGGCATGTTTGTGTAGGATGCCAGGTACCTGAGGGCCATCAGCGGCAGCACCGAGTTTCCCTCTTGATCCGGGGGGTACTCACGCTGCTCTGCTCCTTACAGCGGCGCATGTTCTCTTCCTCCGGGCTCCCAGTCAGCCTGCCCTCCGGCCCAGGCCGCATGGTTCCTGGAGCAGAAAGGAGGTGGAGGAATCGAGGTTCTGGGAGCGCCGGGGTGGCAGCGCTCGCTACTGTCCGCCTCTTTGGTGCTCAGGGAGGGGGTGGAGCTCTTCTCCCTCGGAATTTTACATCCAACTGCCCTCCTCGATGGTCACCTTCCCCGAATCCCCGCCGCTGTTTGCTGCCACGCTCCCGCTGCCGCAGAACTGCATAAAAAAACGGGCCACAAATTATTATTTTTTGTGAGGGCTGCTGTTTGCTGCCACGCTCCCGCTGCCGCAAAACTGCATAAAAAAACGGCCCACAAAAAAAATCTATATATTTTTTTTTTTTAAACGCCCCACTGAGCCATCGGCACACCGGGAAACTCCCGGTAGTCCCTATGGCCAGTCCATCCCTGTACTTGTTCCTCTGCATAAATGCCAGAGTAGATTTTGAGCAGTGTTTTGGGTCGTTGTCTTGTTGAATTATCCAGCCCCGGCGTAACTTCATCTTTGTGACGGATTCCTCAACATTATTTTCAAGAATCTGCTGATATTGAGTGGAATCCATGCGACCCTCAACTTTAACCAGATTCCCAGTACCGGCACTGGCCACACAGCCCCACAGCATGATGGAACCTCCACCAAATTTTACTATGGGTAGCAAGAGTTTTTCTTGGAATGCTGTGTTCTTTTGCCGCCATGCATAACGCCCCTTGTTATGACCAAATAACTCAATCTTTGTTTCATCAGTCCATAGCACCTTGTTCCAAAATTAAGCTTGCTTGTCCAAATGTGCGTTTGCATACCTCAAGCGACTCCGTTTGTGGCATGTGTGCAGAAAAGGCTTCTTTCGCATCACTCTCCCATACAGCTTCTCCCTGTGCAAAGTGCGCTGAATTGTTGAAGGATGCACAGTGACACCATCTGCAGCAAGTTGATGTTGTAGGTCCGTGGGCTGTTTTTGACCGTTCTCACCATCCTTCGCCTCTCCAATATTTTATGTGGCCTGCCACTTCTGGCCTTAACAAGAACTGTGCCTGTGGTCTTCCATTTCCTCACTATGTTCCTCACAGTGGACACTGACAGCCTATATCTCTGCGATAACTTTTTGTAGCCTTCCCCTAAACAATAATGTAGAACAATCTTTGTTTTCAGGTCATTTGAGAGTTATTCTGAGGCCCTCATGTTGCCACTCCTCAGAGGAGAGTCAAAGAGAACAACAACTTGCAATTGGCCACCTTAAATACCCTTTCTCATGATTGGATGTACCTGTCTATGAAGTTCAAGGCTTAATGAGCTCACCAAACCAATTGTGTGTTCCAATTAATCAGTGCTAAGTAGTTACAGGTACTCAAATCAACAAAATGACAAGGGTGCCCAAATTTATGCACCTGTCTAATTTCGTTTTGATGCATATTGCGCATTTTCTGTTAATCCAATAAACCTAATTTTACTACTGAAATATTACTGTGTCCTTCAGTTATTTGATAGATCAAAATTAAATTGCTGATCCAAACACCCAAATATTTATAAGTGACAATCATGGAAATTGTCAGGGGTTCCTAAACTTTTACATACAACTGTAGGTAGAGCTCATGATAGGAAGCCTAGTGCTTGGTAAGTGACCCATTGTTTAAAGAAGGACTATGAGGGCCACCATATTTTATACAGACATGGTAGAGCTGCACGATTAATCTTTAAAAAAAAAGTGTGATCGCGATTCGACCCCCCTCACAATCTTAATAAAGCAATTTCCTGATTCAGGTTATACAAGTGCAGAGCCGTTCTCTGTTTAGAGCTGTCAAACATTTGCTGGCTGAGTTTTTTTTTTCTTTTATCAACAGCGATAAAGATAAACAATGTTTCTTTTGGTTCTTAGATCAAAGGAATGAACTTCTGTCTGTAAATGAGGTCAGTTTAACCACTTAAAGACTAAACCTTTTTTGACACTTGTTGCTTACAAGTATTTTTTGCTAGACAATTACTTAGAACCCCCAAACATAGCAGAGACCCTAGAGTGAGTGAGTGAGTGAATAACTTGTATAGCACTACAAATGAGAACTAAATCGCCCTTAAGGCGCTTGCAACCAGTGACGTCCTGATCCATCAGAAGAGGTGGGTCTTAAGTTTTTTCCTGAAGGCCCGATGGTTTTCTTCCATGCGGATATCCGTGGGTAGCGCGTTCCATAGCCGTGGTCCTTGGACTGCAAATCTTCGTTCTCCCTTTGTTTTGTAGCGGGACTTGGGGATGTGAAGGAGGTTTTGGTTTGTTGATCGGAGAGTGCAATTGGGGGTGTAGTGTTTTATCTTCTCGCATATATATTGAGGAGCGTTTCCTTGTGTGCACTTGTGGGTGGGGCAGAGGGTCTTGAATGTGATCCGATCCTTTATGGTCAGCCAATGAAGGGTCCTCATCGATGGGGTGATGGATTCCCAAGGTTTTTTTCCCGTTACCAGCCTGGCAGCCGTATTCTGGACGACTTGTAGGCGCAAAATCTGGTATTTGGGTAGTCCGAGGTAGAGGGCGTTTGTGTAGTCGAGTCGCGAGTTGATAATTGTTCCAACTACTACTGCTTTGTCCTCTTCCGGGATGAGGGGGATGAGTCTACACAGCAGGCGGAGGAGATGGTGAGATCTGCTGACTACTGATCCTATTTGTGCATCCATCGACATCTCTGAGTCAAAGATGACTCCGAAGCTTTTGACTTTGGTGCTTGGGGTAATGGTCTGTCCAAGGATGGTGGGGAGCGTCCAAGAAGTTTTAGTTTTTGGACAGAGAATAAAATGGAGATCGATGCAGTATTTTATGTCACACTGTATTTGTGCAGCGGTCTTTCAAAAGCAGTTTTTTAGGAAAAAATATATTTCAATGAATTAAAAAAACTAAACAGTAAAGTTAGCCAAATTGTTTTGCAGAATGTGAAAGATGATCTTACGCCGAGAATCGTGATCTTTATTCCAAGCAAAAAATGTGATTCTCATTTTATCCAGAATTGTGCAGCTTTAAGACATGACATTCCTGTGATTATGTACTCTTCAGATACCGTAATAGTTGGTGTGTACCAGGCATCTCAGATGCAATCCTCATTATTCCAGGCATCCTAAACTCAATCCTCATTATTCCAGGCATTTTCAACTCAATCCTCATGATACTTAGTGACATTGAAGATAATCTGCCAGCAGAATGACAGGACCTGACTTATATTTCATTTTTTGAAGATGTATCATCTCTATTATATTTGCCCTATGATGACATATGGGGTCCTTGCTTTATTGTTTACTGCACAAATCTCTGAGCGTCATTTCTCTCTGCTGCATGGTTCCCCTGTTATCAGTATCGGTCACTTCTGGCAGCTATTCCCAACACCAAGATTTAAAAAGGTGATGGGGGAGTGAGCTGCAGCACTCAGCCTGTGACTCCTATTCACAGCTGTGATTGTTCTCTTTATTGTGTAAAGGAGGGTGTGACCCTTCCCTCCAATCAGGGCTCAGAGCTGTAGGTTCTCTGAAGACTTCACATTCCCGCCCCCTGCTTCTAGATCAAAGGAGAAATCCTTTCCTCTGAGTTTTCGGAACAATCTATTGAAGAAATGACTGCAGATACACAACCACAACTTATGTAGGACAATTTGTTTCATCTCTGTGTATCACCTAATGCTAGTCACTTCACTGGGTACTTTATATGTACAGGTTTACCACTTTAAGATGCAAAGCTTGATGATGATTTGCAAGTCTGTCTGACTTTGAAAAAGGTTCCTGCACTACTTTGTTTCGACTTTGATACTACTTAAGTCCATTGAATATCATTGAAGTCGGATAATCGTCTTAACTGATCCAACTTTGGCATGCAACTTGAGCTCTGAGGATTTTAAGTAGAAGCCCCTCACACCAAAAATACGGTGTGAGGCCCCCCCCCCAAATCCATACCAGACCCTTATTCGAGCATGCAGCCCGGCAGGTTAGGAAAGGGGGTGGGAATGAGCGAGCGCCCCCCCCTCCTGGACCAATCCTGGCCACATGCCCTCAACATGGGGGGGGTGGGTGCTTTGTGGCAGGGGCCTCCCACCCCAAAGCACCTTGTCCCCATGTTGATGGGGACAAGGGCTTCTTCCCGACAACCGTGAACTGTGGTTGTCAGGTTCTGCAAACGGGGGGGGTTATCGGAATCTGGGGGCCCCCCCACCATATGTGAATGAGTATGGGGTACATTGTACCCCTAGCAGTTCACCTAAAAAAAGTGTCAAAAATGAATAAAACAGTACACCGGTAATTTATTAAAGCAGCTCCGGTGTCTCTTCTCCTTCCGATTTCTTCTCTCTTCGGTGATGTCTTGATCCTTTGGTTCATCTCCCTCCGCTGATGACATCTTCCTCAGGTTTGGTTCTTCTCCCTCCGCTGATGTCTTCTCCCTCTGCCGGTTCTCCTCTCTCCGCTGTCTTCTACCTCTGTTCTTCCTCCGATCTTCTCCCGACGCTCTCTCCCGCTGTAATGCTAGGTCCACCGTGTGCCATTACTTATATAGCCATCATGCCACGGGTGGTGATGTCATACGGGGGTGGGGCCTCTGGATGATGTCACTGGAAGGACACGCTCCAAAGCACCCACCATCCCCCATGTTGAGGGCATGTGGTCCAGTATGGTCCAGGAGGGGGGATCGCTTGCTCGTCCCCACCCCCTTTCCTGACCTGCCATGCTGCATGCTTGGATAACGATCTGGTATGGATTTTGGGGGTTCCCAATGGCATTTTTTTGGCATGGGGGTTCACCTTAAAATCCATACCAGACCGAAGGGCCTTGTATGGTCTTGGAGAGAACTCTATGCGTTTTTTTTTTTTTTTTTTGGTGTAGAGTTTCCCCTTAAGATTTATACCAAACACAAAGGGACTGGTTTTGTCGGGATCATCAAAGTCGGATACCGTTCATGGAAGTCGGACTTCAAGTCGCAGGGCAAAGTCGGATCCACAATCGTACGACTGTCGTGTCGTACCAGTGTGACCCCAGCCTTAAAAGCTACTTTCTGTTGGTTACCAGGTGTTAATGCTCTCATGATTGTCATTGCTTCTACATCCACTTCAACTCTGGAAGGTTCACCCCCCCTCCTGTCAGAGGTGAGGAGACCGATGTGTATTCCCAGTACAGAGGAACACGCATCGGTCTCCTCCCCTTGTGAGTCCCCTCCCCCTACAATTAGAATCACTCAATAGGGAACATATTAACCCCTTCAGCACCCCCTAGTGTTAACCCCTTCCCTGCCAGTCACATTTACACAGTAATCAGTGCAGTTTTATAGCACTAATCGCTGTATAAATGTGAATGGTCCCAAAAACATGTCAAAAGTGTCCGACATGTCCACCGCAATGTCACGGTCACAATAAAAATCGCAGATCGCCGCCATTACTAGTAAAAAAAATAAAATGAATACAAATGCCATAAATCTATCTCCTATTTTGTAGACGCTATAACTTTTGCGCAAACCAATCAATATACGTATATTGCGATTTTTTTTATTTTTTACCAAAAATATGTAGAAGAATACATATTGGTCTAAACTGAGGAAAAAAATTGTTTTTTTTTTTTTAAAAAAATTGATATTTATTAAATCAAAAAGTACAAATTTTTGTGTTTTTTTTTCAAAATTGTCGCTCTTCCTTTGTTTATAGCGCAAAAAATAAAAACCGCAGAGATGATCAAATACCACCAAACGAAAGCTCTATTTGTGGGGGAAAAAAAACATAAAGATTTCATTTGGGTACAGTGTTGCATGACCGCGCAATTGTCATTCAATGTGCAACAGCGCTGAAAACAAAAAATTGGTCTGAGCAGGAAGGGGGTGAAAATGCCCTGTATGGAAGTGGTTAATCTCCTCTGTGGTTTTTATTTTTTGCGCTATAAACAAAAAAAGGGCGACAATTAAAAAAAAATTTTTTTTTAACTTTGTGCTATAAAACATATCCAATAAAAAAATTTAAAAAATCGAATTTCTTTATCAATTTAGGCCAATATGTATTCTGCTACATGTGTTTGGTAAAATAAAATCCCAATAAGCGTATATTGATTGGTTTGCACAAAAGTTATAGTGTCTACAGACTTTGGGATATATTTATGGAATTTCTTTTTTTTTTTACTAGTAATGGCGGCGATCAGTGATTTTTAGCGGGATTGCGGCGGACAAATCTAACACTAAAGTCTCAGCAAGAAAACTGCTGGGAGAGCTTTTTGCAGAGAAAACCGGTCGTGTGTATGGTTTCTCGTCGGGAGAACCTGCTCTCTGTTTTCTCGTCGGGATTCTCATCGGCCTGTTTCCCAGCGAGAAAACTGTGCGTGTGTATGCTTACCTGTCTCCAGGTAAACCCGTGCATGCTCAAAAAGACTTTGACGCATTCGCGGTAGCATACAAGGGTAGTGTAGGGTGTAGCAAGATGGCGGCGATGGCATCGAATGTGACGAGCGCATGCTCGTCGTAGTCAATGACATCACTGTGTTCTTGCCATTCAAAAGAACTGCGGTTCTTTTGAATGTGCATGTGTACACAGGGCTTGGCAAGACAAGCTTGCCAGGAATCCCGTTGAGAAAACCGATGTTTTTTTTTTTACGGGATTCTCGCCCGCGTGTACGAGGCTTCAGTGACACTTTTTGTGGACCAGTGACACCAATAGAGTGATCAGTGCTAAAAAAAATACTCTGTCACTGTACTAATGACACTGGCAGGGAAGGGGTTAACATCAGGGGCAATCAAAGGGTTAAATGTGTTCCCTGGGCATGCTTTCTTACTGTGTGGGGGGTGGTTTAACTGTAGGAAGACAGAGATCCATGTTACTGTTTAGCAGAAACACAAGATCCCCGTCTTCCTTACTAGCAGAACGGCAATCTGCCTTCGCTGGGGGGGGGTGATCACTGAGTTTCCGGCAGACCCGATGATTGTCTCCTGCTGTGTCCAATCACAGCAGGAGCAGGTCGCGTTCGGCACACGCCCCAGACCCGAAGTAAAAAGCATGCTCCTTAAAGTGACACTAAAGGTTCAAACATGTCATACTTACCTCCACTGTGCAGTTTGTTTTGCACAGTATGGCCCCGATCGTCCTCTTCTGGGGTCCCACGGCGGCTCTTACGGCTCCTCCCCGCAATAGATAGCCCCCTCTGGGAAGCTCTCTCCAGAGGCGGTTATCTTGCGGGCGCACTCCCGTGTCATACACTCAACGTCCATAGACGCCAAGTGTATAACTCCGCCCCCACCCCGGCGCCCATGTCATTGGATTTGATTGACAGCAGCGGGAGCCAATGGCTGCGCTGCTATCAATCTATCCAATGAAGAGCCGAGAAGCAGTGGAGAGAGCGATGCTGGATCGCGCCCACTGAAATTCGGGGCTCAGGTAAGTAAAACTGGGGGGTCGGACAGTCTGAGGTGTTTTTCATCTTAATGCATAGGATGCATTAAGGTGAAAAAACACAAAGGTTTAAGCCATTAAAGGTGATTTCTTCAAGCCCAAAAACGCTAATTTAAATATGTTCTTCAGTGTTACAAAGTATATAAATCCAGTTTGTGGGCCCTGAATGCTTTTGCAATCATAGGTTTTACCTTTTAAAAGTAACAGTTTCTCCTAATACAGGGCGTCTGCAAAAAAATCTGCAGGGAGCCAGATATAGGACCTGTCACTATGCACAAGGAGAGAGAAGCAGTGACCGGTCTTTATTAGGGCCCATTTACACCAGTGCATTACTTACTGCAACATATGTTTACACATCAAGTGCAGTGCCATTTATTTTGCATGACACCCCAACACATCTACACAATGGATTTATGTTGTAGGTGTGAATGTGGTGTGTTTCATTAACAAAACAGGTGCAGGTCCAGTGTGTTTCAGAGGTTTGGCAGGCAATTCAAAATGAACGCAAAAAGTAAATTCCATATTAACCCAATGCATGGTAAACATGCATGCTTTTCTGCAACACTGTGGTGTCACCTGACCCTTGCAGGAATCTCTTGTACATACAAAAAGTGCAGAAATGTTGGATTACAACAGAGACCTGAAGGAAATACACATTTGTACAGGACGCAATGGGTGGGTCCTAGATGATAGATATGTGTCACCATGGTTTGGGTTGTGGTCCCTTTAAGGGGACAACTAACGAAGCAGTTAAATACTCAGGGATTCTAACCCCTGCATGGTGAGGGGTTTCCAGGGCGATCCCTTTATGAGGGAAAATTTGTACTTTTCCCTTAATAGGATTATTAAGTACCTAAATGGGTCCCGGAATTTGGAGACTCAGAGAGATCTTGGGTGGGAAATAACCCCCAACTTACGGGTAACTTGAGCCTTGAAAACGGTTGACCCCTGTGAAGGAGGCCTGGAACAAGAGGCAATACAAGCAGCCAGCAGTTGTCCATAAGGTGTTGAGTGGAACAAGACACAGTTGTGAGAGAGCTGTGGGCTGTTTAGCTGCTGAAAACTGCTGAGCTATTTGTGACCTGGACACATGGAGCAGCCAGGAACTTTAAACTTTGTTGTGGGACAAGTTCATGTTGTCAGTGAGCTGAGACTTGGTTTTATACCAGAGTCCATGGACTGCTTTGTTTGCTTAATGATGGTGATGATGATGATGAGCAAATTTGTTTGATTTTTTGAGAAGTAAAAATTGTTTGTTTTTGAAAAGACATGGCTGACTAGTGATTCAGACCCCAGAATATTACAAATCTTGCACCAAGGTTCAAGTAATGCCTATTGTGTTTGTACAATATTTGTTTATTCCAGATTTTTGCTTGAATTAATAAAACCTCCTTCAAGTCATAATACATTGGGGGGGGGGGGGGTTTACTAAAACTGGAGCACACAGAATATGGTGCAGCTGTGCATAGAAACCAATCGGCTCTTAGGATTTCACAGTATGCAGTGCGGAAACAGCATGCAATTTTGAACTAGATTCGCACCGCATTTCTGTTAAAATCATATGTGATTTGAGCCATTATTCTGTATGGCTCAAAAATACTCAAAATCGCGCAGGACCCTTTATTTGGCTGCACTAGAATCAGATTGCATGGGTATTCACACATATGTGATCCAATTCTGCAAATTGCACTGCATTTTGAGAACCGATTTCGGGGTGTCGTTAACTTAACATACACACCCGCAGCGGTTTGCATGAATGGGGTGTGATTTGCACAGAATTTGCTGCAAATTCAGAGCGCACAAGTGTGAACAGGCACTTATTGTCAAAGCCTAATTGAACAAGCTGAAGTTAGAAGCTGATTGGTAACTGTGCACAGCTGCACCAGATTCTGTGTGCTCCAGTTTTAGTAAATCAACCCCTTCCCCATTGAGTTGCTAGTTGTTTCTACTTAAAGTGATTGTAAAGTCTTTTTTTTTATTTTTTTTATATATATATAAAATAACAAACTTTATACTTACCTGTTCTGTTGCAGTTGGTTTTGCACAGAGCAGCCCAGATCCTCCTCTTCTCAGGTTCCTCTTCTGTGCTCCTGCCCCCCCTCCTGTTAAGTGTCCCCACAGTAAGCAGCTTGCTATGGGGGCACCCAAGCCAAGCTGCAGCTCCGTGTGACCATTTAGAGACAGAGCTGTGGTTTGGCCCCGTCCCCTCTCCTGGTTGGCTAACTGACTTTGATTAACAGCAGCCAATGGCGCCGCTGCTGTGTCTCAGCCAGTCAGGAGGGAGAGTCTGGCCCAGGGACTCGTGGACATCGCTGGACAGAGATGGGGCTCAGGTAAGTATTAGGGGGGCTGCTGCACACAGAAGACTGCACATAGAATGCATTAAGATAAAAAACCTTCTGGCTTTTGTTGTACGTTGTACTCCATCACTTTTATGTAAATGTAGACTGCGATGCCTGGCTTCATTTGAGGAAGACACAGCACTGGCGCTGGATTCACATCTGCATTCAGCATTGGTTTGTACTTAACCTTAGAGTGGCAACCAAAAAGTGATCATTTCTCAGCAGTTTTCTTTTCACAGGAATAGTTATCGTGGGGTGTCATGGGGTGGTTGCTAGGCAACATGAGCGGATATATTAGGAGTGGTTCAAGACCTTGCACTTCTTACTGTTCTGATATATGTATCCTTCTGGAGTGTGGGTGGTGCACCTGTTCTAATTTACACACTACAGGGGGAAAACTGCAAAGCTGAAATATCACTTTAACTTGTTTTTTTTTTTGTTTTTTTATTTGTGTACGATTATTCATCATTTCAGTGTAAAATATTCCGCACAAATATTAAATAATATAGAAAATGAATTACTTTCCCTATCTTTGAATACTATTTACATATGGTGGAGATTAGGCTTTGAAGCGGTGAAGCACAACCTGCCTGCACCTATTGCTGTGGAGGAAATTAAAGTACCGTATATCAGTGAGAATTATAATGTATCTATCCTTTCTGTTCTCGCTTCACAGATCGCTCTGAGGGACCCAGTACATGCAGTGTCACTACAGCAGTTTGTCTATGAAAAGCTAAAAGCACAGCAGGAATTGCTGGGGGATGAAGGATTCCGTTCTCTAATGGAAACCGTAGACACAGAAATCGTCAATCAGCTGCAAGAATTCTTACAGGGGTTCTGATATTACATACAACAAAATTTGTTACAGAATTGTTTAAAAAAGAGATATTTGTTTTGAAGAAAAATACTTTTTGCAAACAGTTGTTTTGGTTTGAGTAAACATTGAACTAATTAAAACAAAGTTTCCGTAATTCTTTGATATTATTGATATATTTGGTTTTTCATGGTGTATTTATTTTCATGGCATTTATTTCATGTAATAATACCAGGTAACAGATTTCCATAACTATTAAAATAAAATAAACATTCTAGTTATCACTAGAAAAAAAAAACCTATACTAAAATCTGATGCAGGAAGTATCTGCACTGTGTACTATATGCCAAGCATCTCACCTACCACGTCATGCAGCACAGACAGAGACGGTAGATTTAAGCCCCTCCTCTTTGTATCCACTTTCCTTCTGCTGTGGCTCTCTACATTCTGCTGTCTGTGGCCTGCTCCCCTCTGTTACCCCAAACACTGGATTGGACTTCACCCCCTTCTCTGTCTGTATACACATCTTCCAGCAGACCTCTGGCACTGGTAAGTGTGCACCCCTTCTTCATTGAGTGTTGTTGCTTTACACACTACCGTCCATGATAGCTTAAACTGAAAAGCGGGGAAGGAAAACCCAGAGATCCAAACATCACTGTCCTCATGTCTGGTAAGCAGATTTTATGTGGAAAGTAAATGCACCTTCACAGAAACATGGAAAAGCCGAGGTCTGCTGCTTAAAAGTTTTTTGTTTTCTTTTAGGAGTAATAAAAGACAAAGCATTCAGTCCAAAAGACACTCACGCCAAGTCTTTCATAGCGTGGCTACACTGTTTTTTTTTTTGTTTTGTTTTTTACAAACATTTAGAAAATATATATCTTATTGTAAATGCCAGAGTACTTTGTACATCTTCTATAATCATCATTCTACCATGCTCCTCCATCATTGATTTTTATTTCCTACTCTCTTGTCAGTCTTCATTATCACTGATGGCCACTGCCTTATTTCTTCTGAACCTTACAGGCCTCAACTTCCCACCGTTATTAATCCTGCTCAACTGCTTCCTCTCCCCACCTACTCCACCTTTACTGATCCCCACTTTCTCCTTCCCCCTCTGCTCCACCATTGCAGATCCCCACTGCCTCCTCTCCCTTTTTCTCCACTACCACTGATCCCCACTGTCTCCTCTCCCCTCTGTTTCACTCTAAAGATCCTCATTGCTCCTCCATCACAGATCTCAACTGCCTCATTTCCTCTATGCTACTACAAGTCATCCAAAACAGCGGCCAGACTGGTAACGGGAAAAAGACCCTGGGAATAAATCGCAGCGTCCCTGAGAAGCCTCCATTGGCTAGCCGTAAAGGATCGGGTCACATTCAAGACCCTCTGCCTCACTCACAAATGCGCACAAGGAACCACACCTCAATACTTATGCGAGAAAATAAAACACTACACCACTACTCGCGACCTCCGATCAACCAACCAAAACCTACTCCACATCCCCAAGACTCGCTACAAAACTAAGGGAGAACGAAGGTTTGCTGTCCAAGGACCGAGGCTATGGAATGCACTACCCACGAACATCCGCATGGAAAAAAACCATCGGGCTTTCAGGAAAAAACGAAAGACCCACCTCTTCTGAAGGATCTCAACGACACTGGATGCAAAGCGCCTTGAGGCGATTTAGTTCGCATTTGCAGCGCTATACAAGTTACTCACTCACTCACTCTATGCTCCACTGTTGCTTATCCCCACTGTCCTCTCTCCGCTTGCTCCACCAGCACTAAGCCCCATTGACTCCTCTCCCCTCTGCTCCACCATCATTAAACCCAACTGCCCTCTCCCCACTACCCCAACCATTACTGATCCCCACTGTCTCTCCTTCCCCTCTGCTTTATCATCACAGATTACAATTACTTAATCTCCCTCTGCTCTGTCGTCACTGTTCATCCAGCCAGGAAGATCACTCTACTACTTCCTGTTTTATTATAGCTAGGAAAATCACTTGTACTTTTGGTTTTATATTTACTGCCTCCAGGAATATATTCCTGGTAATTGGGCAGAGATGCTGAAGATGATTCATAGTCCAGAAAACAACATGTCCTAAATTGCTGAGCCAGGGTTGTCATCATCTTGGGTATCTGTCCATGTGTGATATCTGTAAAACACAAGCTGAAGAGAATTGCAAATACTTTGGCAGGTAAGAGTAAACAAATAGCTGTATTCCTTTCTCGTTCCTTGAGAGACACATGATTTAAATACAGTCAGGATTCAAATACAATCGACAATTTAGACACTGGCAAGCAGTAACCAACCCACTCCCAGCATGCCTCAGTTTTTGCTATAGGAGGATAGACATCTAATGAGATACATTTAACCAATTTTACCAGCCATTTTCTCTCAAGAATATTTTTTCTTCAGTCAAGGCTTCTGCTAGACCTTGTTTCTTATGCAGCTATCTGGATTGTCATAACCTCAGCAACAGCATTGAAAACAGTACCTGGTTCCTTGCTGGACTGGACAGTTTCTCTTTCCATGTCCTTGTTTCCTCTAGCGGACTGTGCATTGCAACCTGCTGTACCCGTGATGTTATGATCCAACTTCTATTCACACTGATCCTTTATGTGCAGAGCATCTGCTGTGTATGCTTCTTGAGGGTAACTGTCCCTTTGAATAGGCTTTGGACACCTTCATAAAGCCAAGCCAAGAAGAGTTCCCTTTTTTAGTCTCAGACTTCAACCTCCAAGGCCAGACCCAAACCAGGATTCATGTTAAAAAGTATAGTTATGTTTTTGAGATAAAAATTGTTTGTGTATGTATATATATATATGTATGTGTGTGTGTGTGTGTGTGGTATTTGTGAGTTGGCCCCAGGTTTTCTTCTCTCCTTTTTCCTAAATCAGCTTTAGCCCCCCACCTTTTCAATGAAGGCTAGCTTTGTGTTGTAGCACTACAGCCTCCCCCTCCCTTTCTAAGGGGCTGACTTCTGAAATTCGACTCTCAGGGTCTCTTTAGAGTTAGATTTTATCAATCATCTGGATCAAATATTATATATCAACAAATGTACAGTATCTCACAAAAGTGAGTACACCCTCACATTTTTGTAAATATTTTATTGTATCTTTTCATGTGACAACACTGAAGAAACTACACTTTGCTACAATGTAAAGTAGTGAGTGTACAGCTTGTATAACAGTTTAAATTTGCTGTCCCCTCAAAATAACTCAACACACAGCCATTAATGTCTAAATCACTGGCAACAAACGTGAGTACACCCCTAAGTAAAAATGTCCAAATTGGGCCCAATTAGCCATTTTTCCTCCCCGGTGTCATGTGACTCTTTAATGTTACAAGGTCTCAGGTGTGAATGGGAGCAGGTGTGTTAAATTTGGTGTTATCGCTTTCACTCTCTCGTACTGGTGACTGGAGGTTAAACATGGCACCCCATGGAAAAGAACTCTCTGAGGATCTGAAAAAAACAAAATTTTTGCTCTATATAAAGATGACATAGGCTATAAGATTGCCAAGACCCTGAAACTGAGCTGCAGCACGGTGGCCAAGACCATACTGTGGTTTAACAGGACAGGTTCCACTCAGAACATGCCTCGCCATGGTCGACCAAAGAAGTTGAGTGCACGTGCTCAGCGTCATATCCAGATGTTGAAGGGGTGGGGGAGTCAGCCTGTCAGTGCTCAGACCATACGCCGCACACTGCATCAAACTGGTCTGTATGGCTGTGGTATATGGTCATCCCAGAAGGAAGCCTCTTCTAAAGATGATGCACACGAAAGCGGCAAACAGTTTGCTGAAGCAGACTAAGGACATGGATTACTGGAACCATGTTCTGTGGTCTGATGAGACCAAGATAAACTTATTTGGTTCAGATGGTGTCAAGCGTGTGTGGCGACAATCAGGTGAGGAGTACAAAGACAAGTGTGTCTTGCCTACAGTCATGCATGGTGGTGGGGAGTGTCATGGTCTGGAGCTGCATGAGTGCTGCCAACACTGGGGAGCTACAGTTCATTGAGGGAACCATGAATGCCAACATGTACTGTGACATATTAAAGCAGAGCATGATCCCCTCCCTTCAGAGACTGGGCCACAGGGCAGTATTCCAACATAACGACCCCAAACACGCCTCCAAGACGACCACTGCCTTGCTAAAGAAGATGAGGGTAAAGGTGATGGACTGGCCAAGCATGTCTCCAGACCTGAACCCTATTGAGCATCTGTGGGGCATCTTCAAACGGAAGGTGGAGGAGCGCAAAGCTCTGTGACATCGTCATGGAGGAGTGGAAAAGGACTCCAGTGGCAACCTGTGAAGCTCTGGAGAACTCCATGCCCAAGAGGGTTAAGGCAGTGCTGGAAAATAATGGTGGCCACACAAAATATTGACACTTTGGACCCAATTTGGACATTTTCACTTAGGGGTGTACTCACTTTTTTTGCCAGCGGTTTAGACATTATTGGCTGTGTGTTGAGTTATTTTGAGAGGACAGCAAATTTACACTGTTATACTGTACACTCACTACTTTACATTGTAGCAAAGTGTAATTTCTTCAGTGTTGTCACATGAAAAGATATAATAAAATATTCACACAAATATGAGGGATGTACAGTGGAACCTTGGATTACGAGCATAATCCGTTCCAGGAAAATGCTCATAATCCAAAGTACTCACATATCAAAGCAAGTTTCCCTATTGAAGTCAATGGAAACAAAAATAATTAGTTCTGCATTGACTGCAATGGCATGCAATACCGCATGCGGCCAGAGGCAGGGGGCGCCGGAGAGCCTCGTAAACAGCCGGAAAGGCCCAAGGACAGCTCGGCTGACCTCGGAAAGGCTCGGGAATGTAGTATTTCCGAGTCTTTCCGAACGGCGCCGTTCGGCTCTGGCACCTCCCACCTCAGGCCAAACGCTGTACTGAGACAACACTCGCAAACTGAGTTAGGATTTTTTAAAATACAGTGCTCGTATTGCGAAACACTCGTTAACCGCGTTACTCACAATCTGAGGTTCCACTGTACTCAATTTTGTGAGATACTGTATATCTAATGCAAAGTTATTTCCCATATAAATTTCTTAATCAAATATTACAGTACATAGGATGTATATACTTTATGAACTCTTAAATCCTTAAGAAGAAAGTTTACTCCACAATGTCTGAGATAGTAGGGGCTTGAGTGAATGTCTAATGAATTCTATATGTCAGATCACTCAACACTTTTTAAATAGTGACAAAACAAGTCCACAATAGAAACATATGCTGTTTATATAAAGGCTATTTATTTTACTTTTCTCAAAACTAGAACAAATAAAAATATAACAACTCAATTCATGTTTAACGCCACTCAATCACACATATTAGTATTAATAAACAGATATTAGATTAAAGAAGGCTTCTAACAGTCCCATTGCTGTCAATTAGGATGCAGCAGCTGCAAGGAACTGCTCTGCAGCACTGCTCCCAATGTAACATCTATCCGGGTGCTCATCCCCGAATGCATCCAGAGTATGCAAGACCTAAGTGAACAAGGCCTTTCACTCTCTGCCCCCTCCCTGCTTCATGTTGTCAAACCTGCCTTTGTCTCCCCTCAGACAAGCAGACCTCCATACTGCCCCTGCAGATCTTTTGAGCCAAAGAGCTATTGAGTAAGTTCCTACAGTGGAAAGGTTTCAGGGTTTTTACTCCAACTTTTTTACAGTTCTCAAACCAAAGGGGTATCTGCTCCATCTAGAATCTGAAGGCCCCTAAATGTCTTCATCTGAGCCCAAAAGTTTTTCATGAAATATACCTGGTCTGTCATAGCATCCCTTCATCGGGGGAACTTTTTTTAGCCTCTGTGGATATCAAGGATGCGTATTTGCATGTCCTCATCTTTCCAGCACATTGATGCAGATTCTGATTGACAATGTGGTATGGATAGTCCAGACCTTAAGGAAGGTCTGATTGGATCGTGAACCTTCAGAAGTCAACACTGGAACTGACACTTCTCTTAGTGTATCTGGATCTTATCCTAGACAGAGCTTAAGCCCCAAGAAAAACTTCTAATTCCATCTGATTCTGCATGAGAGTCCTGGGCCTGATGGTTGAGTTGAGTTCAGTTGAGTTGAGAAGTATCTTAATATAGGGCGGCCTTACCCCGAAGGGTCCCGACGCGCATAGCAGAGTTCCTGGGAAAAGAGGACCCAGGAACCAGAAGCAGCACAGAGCGGCAGAAAGGGTGGAAGAGAGAGGCTACGCAGGGAAGGCTTGCGTGAAAAGCCAAGTCTTCAGTAACCCGCGGAAGACCGGAATAGTAGGGGCCTCCTGGAGCTCGACAGGGAGGCTATTCCACAAAACGGCACCCTTGTGGGAGAAGGCCCGACCACCACGCCAGATCTTCTTGGGCACCAAGATGTGGAGGAGATCTCTGCTGGTAGATCTGAGTGATCTAACAAAAGCTCGTTTATGAAAACGAGAGCAGAGATAGCTTGGGGCCAGGCCTCTCATTATCTTAAATATAATACATCCAGCCTAATAAGGTGCGATAGTGGACCGGCAGCCAGTGCAAGACGCAGAGGACAGGGGTGATATGATCCCTCAGCGGGACATCCATGAGTAACCTAGCCGCAGCATTTTGAATAAGTTGAAGCTTCTGAACTAACATCTTTGTCAATCCCAGATAAAGAGAGTTGCAGTAGTCTAGGCAGCTACCTATCGTGGCGCAGATCACAGTTTTTCTGTCCGAGATATCCAAATATTTAAACAGCCCCCTCAGGAGTTTTAGCTGCCAGTGACATGCACTGACGACCCTCTTTACCTGAGGAGCCAAAGTTAAACCTGAATATAGGACAAATCCCAGATCACAGACCTGGGGGAGCCACCTCCGAAGCAGGACCAAATGAGGGAGGCCAAGGTGGCATATCTGGAGGGGTGGCCAGATCGCTGAAGATGATCACCTCAGTTTTTCCCCCATTAAGTTTCAGGAAGTTGGCAGACATCCATGTGTTGATGGCCTCCAAACAGCTGGCAAGGGTGGCATCAGCCGTCTGGTTCCTAGGAATCTTTAGATAAACCTGGGTGTCGTCCGCATAAACATGGTAATGGCCGGCGTGGGACTTTAGCAGGTCGGCAAGGGGCCTCATATAGATATTAAACAGCAGGGGAGACAAGGCAGAGCCCTGTGGCACTCTGCAATCCAGGGCAGTGTACTTAGAGTAAAAGGGGCCAGTCTTGACTCCCTGAACTCTGCCCTCTAAGAAAGAGGCCACCCATGCCAAAGCCGACCCACTCATACCCAAAACAGATCTCATCCGCTCCAGTAAGATTCCATGATTAATGGTATCAAATGCGGCCGACAGATCCAAAAGAACCAGAGCTACTGAGTCACCCCTGTCCAAACTGTGAAGGACATCATCATAGACGCAGATGAGGCTCATCTCTGTTCCATGTCCAGGTCAAAATCTGGACTGGAATTCGTCCAAGAGATGGAAAGACTCAAGGTAAGCCTGTAGCTGGATAACCACCAGGCGCTCCATCACCTTTGCCACAAAAGGCAAGATGGAAATCGGCCTGTAGTTGCCCAGTAGCCTCCTTCAAGGCAATTCCATTCACTGTGTTCCACTCCAGACCACCCTTACAATTTAACTTTCATAATGGGACAAATTGGTACAGTCTCTAGACAAAGCAACTCGCCTGACAACAAAGTCCAGTTTTATCTGGCCTGATGGCTCAGGAATCCAGATCTGAAGTTGGGGTAATCCTTTCAATGTCTTGGAAGATCCTCACAATGGATGAAAGCCTTAAGGACTGGGGAGGAGTGCAGGGGAAATGTAATCTCCAGATCAACAATCTGGCACTCCAAGCAATTTGGTTGTCCCTACAATGCTGGACCTCTTGGCTGGGGACACAATCCAGATTCAGTCAGACAACGCAGACAACGCCATTGCAGTGGCATATATCAACCATCAGGGTGACACCAGAAGTCTTTTCACGGCCAGAGAAGTAGAGATGATTCTCTCATGTTCAGAACTTCACATTTCTAGCCTTGTCTACCGCAGGCAAACTACTTCAGCCAGCAGTACCTGAACCTGGGAGAAGGGTCCCTTCACCGGGAAGTGTTTCAGGATCTGTATCACAGGTAGGGGATGCAGGACATGGACCTAGTGTGTTCAACAACAAACTAGAGAGGTTTTTCTTCAGGTGCAGAGACCCTCCAGAAGAAGCCATGGATGCTCTGTGGGATCAGTACAACTTGATCGATGCCTTCTTCTAAAATATCTCCCTTACAGCTATGAGTAAGCATCTTACAATGTGAAACATGTTAGCCATTTTTTGTCCTAGTGTTCACTTTCTATTTTTGACTGCTATGTTTTTGGATCATGTTTTGATTTGATTTTATCCAATTAAGACGTTGTTTAATGGAGTGCGGCAGTCCAGGATTTCTTTCTAATACCATGCATTTGTGCAGAGCCAGCACCTGTCGGCCTCAGTAGGTTGGGAGGCACTCAAGGGATCGGCAGCTTTTTCAGAGCGGTATCACCTCTTCAAAATATCTCCCTCGTCGGTTTTGCAGCCTCCGGATGGAGGACACTCCCAATCTGTTAAAAGCTTTACTGTTGAAACTTACTCTACTAGATTTGTGAATGCTAATCTGATGCCTGCTTTGGGTATAAGGTCTTTTAGGCAGCTATTTTAACTGCTGGCAGCCCTCAGTCCCATTGTTTTGTTATGTTGGCCTATTAGTGTTTTGTTACTGTTGCTTTAGTTAGTCTGCTTATGGCTGTGTATTCCATTTACAGTCACTTTAATGCGAACATTTTTTATTTATTTTTACTTATAAAGTGGCCCATCCCTCCTTAGTGGTCCCCTATACACTTTTGAAAATCTGACAGAAGAGGGCATGCTGTACTACCAAGATACATCCATGAGATTGCTTACAGGAATGTATCTGTCTCGCCAGATAGTGTATAAAACAAAAAGTGTCTGCCTTTGCTACACTGACATACAACTGTATACATGTCCCTGTGATTGATCCAATAAATTGGTTTCCAGTAACAAAACCAATATAGCAGATTGTATGTCCTGAATTTGATTACTCTGCTAGTAACCCAATACAAGAAATTCACAATAGTGTAAACCTTCTTTAATATACGGCAGGTTTCACAGGTTTAACCTTTGAACTCTCCAAGTGTTATCGCTTGGATTATTCACCTATCAGGCAGTGTGGGGCCCCCATACATGTTGGGCTCTATAGTGGGTGCATCATCTACCACTCTAGATGCCCCATGTATATTTTCTGGGGTGTTTCTAATAAAAGTAACATATAACTCTTGTACTATTATTTATATCCCCTGATTGTTATCATTTTTTGAGGGCACTGTAGTTACTGCCATAGATTTGTGAAACTTGGTAGTAAAGCTTAGAAGAAAGCACATTCAGAGTACAGATCAATTCACTGTTAAAGGTCCTCTGTATAAAGCAATAGGGATTTTTTGTTCCATTTTTAGGAAAATGTTCAAACATCTCCTGGAATTTATACGTTTTAATAGAAAATAAGGTATTGAAAGGGGTTTGACAGAGGCATGAAAGAAATGGAAATGTATTGTTTTCAGGTGCCAGTCTTTCATCCTGTGGAAGATAGTGGCTTGGATTGCATGGGTCATTATAGATAGATGCCACTTCATAGTGCTTCCTTTATGGCCACAGAGTCTGGTGTGTTTTGATGCTGAAAGAGATTTTATATTTCACTTTTTTTTTTTTTTTTAGTAATTTTAGAATCTTGCCAAATCACTGAAAGTTTAGCACCAACCCTTTTGTCTTCCTTCACACAGCAAATTAACAACACTGCTGTCTTTCTCCACTGATTATACCTTATCTGATAAATTCACAGGGAACCACATCCATGCGCTACCTAAATGTACCCCCAAACCTCCCTCTCCCTTCTATAAATCATGTCCCAGCTTTATTTAATTTTTTTCCTTTGCTATGTTTCTGTAGGGATAAACAGCTTTCAATATTCTCTGTGACATCATCACCAGGCTTCTAAATCAATGTGAGGCAGCTTCTGGGAGGCTAGTTCCTATTAAGGTGGGCACACACCCAAATTATCTCCCAAAAGCACTTTCCCTACATAGTGTGTGGCGTTCGGAAATCGCTTGTTCTATCAGCAAATAGATTGGGGGCAGTAAAAGAAGGGGAGAATTAGAGAAGTTAGTGTAGCGGCCTCACCCTCTCTCTCTTCTTTAGTGGTTACTTTGGCTTCGGTCTAGGGGTACCTTGAAGGGGAGAGTGAGGTGCGCCACGGCCCATGTCCTCTAGATTGCAGCATGTAGAGGTGAAGGCCAGCATCAAATTACATTCGAGCTGTGTATACGCTCAGAGCCAAGTCTGTTCTGCTGATAACCCCCCTTTGCTACCAGTAATTGGAGTACCACACACTGAAAAAGGTCCAACACGTATTTATTCCATAATGGCAAACAAATAGTCCTTTGCGAGCAGACAGTTTGAGACCCATAGAACAGTCCAGTATTGGTGGGGAGTAGGTCAAGGCACAATCCTCAAAGAAACTAAACCGTTGAGGTTTCACCAACAGTTGCTAAGCACAGTGGCTGTTAAATGGACTTTTTAGTTGCACAGTCTCTTCCAGCGACTCTAGTGAACAGGAACCGGAGTTACCTTCGCTACGTTGCAGCCCCTGTCAGGGGGAGTTACCAGAGGCCCGCCGTCACCGGATTAATGCTGTACCGGGCTATTCGGAAGGGTTACACTCCCCGGCCTCCTCGCCTCAGATACAAGTCCCAACACCTTAGGGCCCCTCGGACTCCTCCACCCTCGCGGAACCCAGTCGAAGTCCTGGGCTCCAGGCCTTGGCCGTAGTACCTCACCCCAGGCTTAAGGTGCCTGGGATGGACTCCATCCCTCGCTCCGGCCAGGTCAAGGGCACCTGGGTCCGGAACGCCAGCGCCCAGGCCGCGTCCTCCAACTCTGAACCCAGAGGTCAGGGCGTCCACCCCTTTTATCTCCTCTCCCTTTGCGTCACAGCGGGTTCCCCGCCCCGCTGTACCGGCGCCAGGAAAGGACAAAAAGGAACAGTCTTGCGGTGCAGGTTCAACTCTGACCCAGGGCGACAACGCCACCTGCAGGCCACAGGGAACCTTGCACCACCAGAGTCCTCCAAGAACCACAAAAGGGATTCTCAGATTCCCTAACAATTAGTACATCTGGGTTAAATGACCCAGATGCTCCCCCCCCCAAATTTAAATACCCGCTACACTAGGATCAAACAGCCTTTTTACACCATGTAGAGAATTAACCCTTTAGGTTCCACAGTGAGTATAACAAGCATGCTTCACTGCATATACAGACTGATTTTACTGTTGTGGGTTTAGTAACACTTTAAATGAGGGGAGCTTTGTACTGTTATACTTTATTATTGATTTTCAATGTGTGATGAGCATATTAATATTCGTGTATAGGGATTTTATATATAAGTAGCAGTACAGGATTTTCACACTAAATAAAACAAGTTCATATATAGTAACAACTTTTTCTTCCGCTATTATATCTTATAGTTTCCTTGTTCTGTTGTTAAAGTTGTTATGGAAGCCATGTCATCTGGCCCCATTCATGTACTGGCTGGGAATCCTAGCCATGTAAACAAAGCAGCTGGGATAATTTTAATAAAAGACAGTGTGGGGTTCCCCACATCATTCTTACCAGGCCCTTCAGGAAATCCCTGACTAAAGTGGATGAAACTGTCATTTGCCAGCAATATAAATGGCATTTTTTATTTATTTTTTTGTAAATGTCAGTTGCTGCAATAGGTTGCATCACAGATAGGCTCAGGGTATCCCCCAGGAATGGCATTTAAAAGCATGTTGCATTTTTTCACGCATTCCCACCTGCCCTGGTGTCACTTTAAGTTCTGAATGCCACGTGGAATAGGAAGAATCAGTGATCCTGTGACCACTGTGATTGGCTGTCACATTGACCATATAATTGCAAGCAAGACCCGCTGGCTCCTGATCATTCATTCGGGACCAAGAGATGACTTTGACAGCTTGGTCTCAGGAGTGCATAGTGAGTGCACTCTCAGCACAGAAACATTGGCTGCCCAGTGACGCATACGTGTGGCTCTTTTGCCTTGTCTTCAATGGGTTTCAGATTCGGCACCCAAACTTCTGTAATGTTTGCTGAACCTGCCTCAAATCAAACCCATTTTGTTGGACTCACCACTATTTATAAGTTATTTTCGCTTTCCACTGCCATTTTCCACTTGGCAGAAAACACCTCCAACCACAAAATGTGGTGGTAGGAAAAGTTTCTGCAGTTTTGAAGATATAGGACCACAAAAAAACACAAAAAAATATTCCCTTATGCCTTAGTGGTTATTATTTTGTCTTGCATTACTGTGGTCCTTAGTTGTAATCCCAACCAGGACACTATCTGCATGGAGTCTGTATGTTCTCCCTGTACTTATGTGGGTTTTCTCTGGGTACTCTGATTTCCTCCCAGACTCCAAAGACAATGCTGGTTTGTTAAATGGCTCCTGTCTAAATCGGCCCTATGTGCATGTATGCATGTGAGATAAGGACCTTAGATTGTAAGCTCCTTGAGGGCAAGTGACTGATATTAAAGTGGTTGTATACCGTCTGATACAACTTGCACCTACAGGTAAGCCTACATTAAGGCTTACCTGTAGCTGCTTGCAATATCTCCTTAACCTACATGGTTAAGGAGATATTTGCAGATAATCGGGCACCGATGTCTATGGCGCATGCGCGCCGTAGACAACGGCGCAGGCGCACTGAGCGCACTTTACCTTGAATGGGAAATGTGGGGATCGTGCCGGTCCACGCGCATGCATGGGAGTGACGTCATCACCACTCCGGCCAGTCACAGCGCCGGAGCGGCGATACCCGGAAGTCACTCCAGGTATCATGGCAGTGGCAGAGGAGAGGAACGAGGGTCGCTTTGGGGGCTTCGCTCTAAGGTAAGTAATTCATAATGAGCTAGTATGCTAGTCATACTAGCTTTTATTATGTCATTGTCTTGCAGTTTTTTGTTTTTTTTTAAATGTTGTTTTGGGTATACAACCGCTTTAATGTATACCATGTAAAGCTCTGTGTGGAATTTGTTTGTGCTATATAAATATCTATAGTAAATAAAATAACAATCAGCTTTTAGAACTGGTATAATCAGGAGCGTAACTAAAATTCATGGGGTCCCATACCAACCTCTCTCTGTGACACCTGGCAATGTCAACTGGGACAATAGTTTTATTAATTCTAACATAAGGTATGTTTAAATCAAGGACAGGCAGCAAGAGAGTTGTTAACGTAGTCAGTACACAACTAGAGAGCAGAACTGTGTATAGAAGTTGCTAGAGAAGAGCAGCAGTGCAGGGAATTACCTTTTAACTTTGATTCTCCAGATAGCTACTCGCCAGCATTTTAGAACAACTGATCTTTTCTGGAATATAAAATGTTAGGGTTTAGGTGTAAATTCTAAATCCTGCAACCGTTTTACTACGTCAGCCAGCAAGTTCAGCATATACAGTACTAGTACTGTAGATGCCACAGTTGGTTATTGAATATTATATTATGAAAAGGATATGTGAGTTTATCTCTTTGAGTCTTTATCAAATAGTGGTACAAGAAGTGAGAATCTATTGATCTTTATATGATTGTTGTTGTTACAGACACACAAGGTGACACACACATGTTAAAATTACAATTGAAGGTTAATTTCCCCCATCTGTGGCTTTTTAAATTGCAATTAGTGTATGTGTATCAATACTCAATGAGCTTTTTAGCTCTGATGTGGATGCACTGAGTAGGCTAGATACTGAGCAATGGGAAGCAGAAAATAACTGTCAAAAGACCTGCGTAACAAGGTAGTGACTTTATAAAGATGGAAAAGATGTCCAAAGCCTTGAATTTGCTGGTCAATACTCTTCAATCACCTATTAAGAAGTGGAAAATTCAGGGATCTCTTAATACCAAGCCAAGGTCAGGTAGACCAAGAATAATTGCAGCCACAGCTGCCAGAAGAAATGCTCAGGATACAAAGAAAAATCCACAAGTAACCTCAGTAGAAATACAGGCTGCTCTGGAAAAAGACAGTGTCATTGTTTTTAAGGAGCACAATACGATGATACTTGAAGAAAAATGAGTTGCATGATCGAGTTGCCAGAAAGAAGCCTTTACTGCACCAATGCCACAAAAAAGCCTGGTAAAGCATGTCAAGGTGTTGTCGGGCATATTCTAACCGGGCTTTTTTGTGGCATTGGCACAGTAAAGGCTTCTTTCTGGCAACTCGATCAAGCAACAAATTTTTGTTCAAGTATCATCGTATTGTGCTTCTTAAAAACAACCACACCGTCTTTTTCCAGAGCCTGTATTTCTCTTGAGGTTACCTGTGGATTTTTCTTTGTATTCTGAACAATTCTTCTGGTAGTTGTGGCTGCAATCTTTCTTGGTCTACCTGATCTTGCCTTGGTATCAAGAGATTCCCGAATTACAGTGATTAAACAGTACTGACTGGCATATTCAAGGCTTTGGATAACTTTTTATATCCTTTTGTATCTTTATAAAGTTCCATTGCCTTGTTATGCACATCTTTTGACATTTTTTTTTCTGCTCCCCATGGCTCAGTATCTAGCCTGCTTAGTGCATCCACCTGAGAGCTAACAAACGTATTGACTATTTATACACAGACAATTAAAAAAGCCACAAATGTGGGGAATTTACCTTTAATTGCCATTTTTAACCGGTGTGTGTCACCTTGTATGTCTGTACCAAAGCCAAACATTCCAGGGTATATAAACTTTTGATCAGGGCCATTTAAGTGATTTCTGTTGTTATGATTTAAAAAGGAGCCAAACAGCTATGTGATAATAAATTACTTCAACAGATCACTATCCTTAAATAAAATATTTTTTTTTTTGGCATGATCAGTCATATTTTCAATATCAATGTCAAAGTTTCATGATTTATGAAGGGTATGCAAACTTTTGAGCACAACTGTATACTTATTTTATTCAGTGTGGTTTGCAACTGTCTGTATTTAAGTATTATATACAGTATTTCTACAATTATTATTGTATCACTACACTTTTTTTTTATAATTGGATTGTCAGGTCACCTGAGGCCAGGTGACAGATGTGCACCGCTATGATAGTGGACCCTACGGCTGACTGCTGCGGATAGAACCATGGGTGGTACAGGAAGGCAGATCCACTGGGGCACCAACACGGATCCCACAGGGAGCTAGAACATATGATTCCCCAGGGCGCGGAGTCTAAGAGCCAGCAGGTGTTCACCAGAGCCTCTAGTGGTGAGAATGGACTACGCTGCAGCTGCCTCCAGGTCGCGCCCCCAGGGTCTCCCAGCTCACGCTCACGGTAGGCTATAGGAGGAAGCGACAGGTCGGGGCGACTAGCAGACAAGGATAAACCGAGAACAAGCCAAAGGTCAAGGGTCACAAGCAGGCAGGGATGGTTGAGAAACTCACCAAAGGTCAGGGTCACAAGCAGGCGGGGATGGTCGGGAACACGCCAAGATCGGCAACAGAGACAAGCGTAAAGCACACGACTAGCAGGAAACCAAACACACAATATTGCACGGCAAGGCAGGCTTGGAGAACACAGTGGGGCTGATTTACTAATAACAGTGCGCTGCGCTGGTTCTAACCTTAATTGGTGCGCCGGATAACTCCTTCACTGGGCGCAGGAAGCAGCGGCGCACTGTTATAGTAAATAAAAATGTCAGCGGCGCTCTATTGAAAATGAATGGTTCCCTATGGGAGCCCATTGATTTGAATAGAGGTCGCCCGGGAAGTCGGATCCAGGGACAGTCCCATCAGTCCCCGGGACTGTGACATCATACGGGGGCGGGGTCAGCGGTGGCATCATCCGGTGACCACGCCCATGCCAATAAAAGTGGCACCGCTGCTTGGACAGATCATTGCGGCGGTGGAGAGCGACGAGTCAACATCGGCCGAAGAGAAGAAGGAAGAAGGCGACGTAGAAGACCGGCCCCCGCTAGCAAAAGAGCTGCGAGAAGATAGCGGGGCCCGGCAGAAAGAACCGGAGATCGTGGAGAAGGCGTCGGAGAGCGGGAGAAGAACTGGAGAACAGAACAAGAAACCCCCGAAGTCGGAAGAAGACGGCGAGGAAGCCCGGGACCCCCGCTAGCAAAAGAGCTAGCAGAAGATAGCGGGGGCCCGGCAGAAAGACCCCCGAAGTCGGAAGAAGATGGCGAGGAAGCCCGGGACCCCCGCTAGCAAAAGAGCTAGCAGAAGATAGCGGGGGCCCGGCAGAAAGACCCCCGGAGCTGCCCAATAAATTACTTTTCAAACCTGTGTTGTCTTTTTTTGACTTATTTTGCCACCAGGTGAATGGGTAGGGTTACGATGTACCGCATACTCATTCACATAGGGTGGGGGGCAGGTATCTGGGGTCCCCCTTATTAAAGGGGGCTCCCGGATTCCGATAAGCCCCCCGCCCGCAGACCCCGACAACCAACGGCCAGGGTTGTCGGGAAGAGGCCCTTGTCCCCATCAACATGGGGGCAGGGTGCTTTGGGGTGGGGAGGGCCGCAGGTCGCCCCCCCTGCCCCGAAGCACCAAACCCCCCATGTTGAGGGCACGCGGCCTGGTACGGTTCAGGAGGGAGGGGGGCCGCTCTCTCGTCCCCCCCTTTTCCCCTGCGGCCTGCCAGGTTGAGTGCTCGGATAAAGGGTCTGGTGTGTATTCTAAGGGGACCTCACGCAATTTCTTTTTTGTTTTTGGCGCGGGGTTCCCCTTAAAATACATGCCAGACCTGAAGGGCCTGGTATGGATTCTGGGGGGACCCCCACGCCATTTTTAAAAAAAATTTTTTTGGGGGGGGGTCCCCTTTGAATCCATACTAGACCCAAGGGCCTGGTATGGACCTGGGGGGGGGGACCCCACGCTGTTTTTTTTTTGGTTTTGTTTTTTGAACCATTTTATTAATTTTTTTTACATTTCCTTTAACAACCAGCTATAAACAGGTCAAACAAAAAATCGCCGCAAAATTGGATGTGTGTCCATTGAATTCTATTACATCCAAAACACTGTTTTTGTCCTGGCAAAAAAAATCTGCAGTTGCGTTTAAAATCGTTTTTCACAAACCCTCAAAATGCCTTCAGACGCCAAAGTTTTCCACGTTTCAGACGCGGTACCAGCGTTTAGCTGCATTTTAGTTTAGAAGCGTTTTTAAAGGTGACCTTTTTTTTTTCATTGATAAACTCCAAATTTATGGCAAATGAGGAAAAACCATAATATATATATAAATAAAATTGCTTCCATTGCATTGTGGACAATCCACAACTTGGGGCAGCTGACGTGGCAAGTGGACAATCCACAACTTGTGGCAAGTGATGTGGCAAGTGACACGCTAAATACAACTACACTGCTGCTCTCAGCTGCTCATATCACTCTGGTCTCACAAAATAGCTAAAATCGTAAATAATACTGTTTTTGGAGCTTAGGGCGGCTCCTTATCATATACATGCAAATGTGGTAAAACACGGCATGCAAACGCCACAAAGCGCGCCTTTCTAAACGCCACATTCAACCTTAGCTCAGAACACTTTGCACCAGCGTCCCGTCTACATGGGGCCTAAAAACGCCTATGCCATTTACAGCTCTAAAACGCCATGGTGGCCATGAGGCCATAGGCTAACATGGAGAGATGTTTTTAAGCTGCAAAAAATGCTCAAACAAGCGGTTGGAAAAACGTCCGTGTGCATGGAGCCTTATATTAACCACTTGCGCACTGCCCAGACCAAGTTTCACATTTCAGCGCTGATGCACTTTTAATGACAATTGCGCGCTCATACAACACTGTAACCCAATGAAAATGTTTTATTTGTTGGCACACAAATAGAGCTTGCTTTTGGTGCTATTTTATCACCTTTGTGTTTTATTTTAATTTTTTTTCTATAAATACAAAAGACCGAGTTTAAAAAATAAATAAATGGATATTTTACCCACTTCAGCACTGGGCCTATTCTGGCACTTCTCTCCTTCATGTAAAAATCATACATTTATGGCTATAAAATTACTTCAAAACACCAAACATTATATATTTTTTTGGAGCAGACACCCTAGGGAATAAGATGGCGGTCATTGCAAATTTTTATCTCGCTCGGTATTTGCGCAATAAATTTTCAAACGCCTTTTGTTTGCTAAAAATATTACAAAACAGTAAAGTTACGGCCAATTTTTTGGTATAATGTGAAAGATGTTGTTATGCTGAGTAAATAGATACCTAACACGTCACGCTTTAAAATTGCGCACACACATGGCATGACACCAAACTTCAGTAATTAAAAATCTCCCTAGGCGATGCTTAAATTTTTTTTACACGTTACCAATTTGGCATTACAGAGGAGGTCTAGTGCTAGAATTGCTGCACTCGTTCTAACGCACGCAGCAATAACTCACATGTGTGGTTTGAACGGCGTTTACATATGTGGGCGGGACTTACGTGTGTGTTCGCTTCTGAGCGCGAGCTACCGGGGACATGGGCGTTTTTTCTTATTTATTTTTTTGTTTTTTGACTTTTTTGTATTTCTTACTCTTTTTTATTTTATTTTTATTTTTTGGGATCTCTTTTATTCCTATTACAAGGAATGTAAACATCCCTTGTAATAGGAATGTGTGTGACAGGTCCTCTTTATGGAAAGATGCGGGGTCAATAAGACCCCGCATCTCTCCTCCAGGCTGGAAAGCATGATATTGTTCCAAAAAAATCACCAATCTCATGCTGACAGCCAAGATCACGGCTTGGTTAACATACGGGAACAGGGCATGATGTCATAACGTCGTGCCCGCGCCTCCGACGGTCATAGAGATGACTGATGACCATCTGGTCACCAGTCATCTCCAAATCGTTCTCTGAGCCCCAGATGGCACGGGAGAGCCCGGAGAAGCACCGGATGGCGGCAAGAGGGGGGGAACGTCCCCTCCCCCCGCCTATAAGAACGATCAAGCGGCGGAACTGCCACTATGATCATTTTTATTGTGCACAGAATCGCCGGCTGAAAAGAATGATATCTGAATGATGCCTGCAACTGCAGGCATCATTCAGATGTCACTGCCCAAAGCCAAGGATGTCATTTGACGGTGGGCGGTAGGAAACTGGTTAATATTTTTAAAAAAGGTAATTTTTCTTCTTCATTGATGTACACTGATGAGACTGCACTGATGGGCACCGATAAGGTGGCAAGGGTGGGCACTGAGAGGTGGCATTGCTATTTGGCACTGGCGGGCAGTGAGAAGTGGCACTGCTAGGTGGCAATGATAGTTGGCAGTGATGGGCACTGATAGGCACTGGCAGCACTGCTAGGTGCCACTGATTGGCACCAGTGGTGGGCATTGATAGGTGGCACTGGCAGGGGCTACTAATTGTCACAGATGATGCAGAATTGCCTCTTCCTCTTCGGGCCCCATGTCCCTTGCACATAAGCCGGTGATTGCCTTTTTTTATGCTCACGCTGTCAGCACAAGGAGAAAACAAAAACCATTACCCAGCTTTTGTTTACATCACGTGATCAGCTGTCATTTGCTGACAGCTGATCACATGGTAAAGGGCAGGGATCGGCCCCTTACTCGGATCTGTCATCACCCGAGTCTCAGTGACTCTGTGACCACAGCGCGCGCAAAGGGGAGGACGTTTATTGACGGACTCCCGGCAATTGAGGACCATGCTGTGGCCGTCGATCAGTTATAGCGCTGATCTCAAGTGATTAAAGAGGGTCAAAATGGGCCATTGACATGCATCACAATTCAACTTAGGAAGGAGTCTTTGAAAAGTTAAACTAAATAATTTGGCCACTTTATCCTTCCAAATAATTCACTTCCTGTCACATAGCCACACAGGAAGTGAGGGGAAAATCCCTAACAATGTCTTTCCTTGGGGACACACAGGTCAGTCTAAATACTTTCCCCATTATGCACATTGCACTCGAGCATATTGCGGGGTACACCACAAATTATTATTAGGTAGTTTGGACTTTGGGGTTTATTTACTAAAGGCAAATCTACTTTGCACTACAAGTGCACTTGCTGTATATCTGAGGGGGACATGCAAGCCAAAAAAAAAAAACATCTTTGCTTTTACATGATTGTAACATCCAATCACCAGTACTTTCCCTCAGATTTTCAGCAGCTACACTTTTACTGCAGAGTGGATTTGTCTTTACTAAACCCCAAACTACCCAATGATTTGGGGTGTACACAACAAAGTGCTAGAGTGCAATTTGCTTAATGGGGACACTAGTTAGATTGATCTGTGTGTCCCCAAGAAAAGCCATTGGTAGGGTTTTACCTTTACTTCCTGTTTAGCTGTGTGACAGGAAGTGAAGCCAATGTTAAGAAAAGGAGACAAAGGCCAAACTACCAAAAAAATATCTAAAAAAAAAACCCACACACGCAGGGGTTCTAACACTTACTTAGTTTCCCTCAAAATGCCCACAATTAGAATTGTATGGCCTTGAGCTATTTTTAAGTGCAGTGCTCTAAATCAGTGCTTCTCAAGTACCCCCAACAGGCCATGTTTGCAGGTTTTCCTTCATCTTGCACATGTGCTTTAAATCATAGTCAATGGTTTTGATTTTTGGACAGCAATTCTCGATAAGCTAAATTCACAAAACATGTCCTGTTGGGGGGTACTGAGGACTGAGGCTGAGAACCACTGCAGTAAAAAAGGAAAATGTAATACTTACCGCTCTGTATTTTTCATTTCCTGGTGACGCGCCATGGCAGCACACAATACAATCCATGCATATGCTAGCATGAAGGCACCAGATTAGACAAATCACACCTGTTTTGTTTTGACATGACAATCAGCTGTCACATTTGTTGCAAAGAAAACACAAAACAAACATCAAAACTTTCCATCTAATTTTATTGTTCAACAAAACAAAAAGGGAAGGCAAAATAAAAAACATGGTCAATTTGAAACAGTTACAGGCTCAACATCTTGAGCAATTTTTGGCCAAAAAAATGCAGCAGACAATTAAATCAAAGTGAACAAACAACACACATTAACAACATCAGAATTATTTCAGGGGAACATTTCCCCCACACAAAAAATATACAATCCACAAAATAAACCAAACACCTGTTTTGCAAAGACATAAAAAATTAAATACATGTGTTACAAACTCGATAAGGACACCAACATGTACATTTTGCCCCCCCCACACACTTGCCTCTTCTCAAGGCAAGCGACTAAATGCTCTGTGAGCTTTATATAACATGTTTGTGTGCTAATGAGGCAATTGAAAACACATGCACAGTCCATGGAACACCCAAAATGCAAGTTCACTCAATGTAGAGACTGAAATTCAAAGTGGGTACACCTGTTAAGGATGTCCTTCAATTTCTAACCGATAAAAACACTCTCTGAGTGAGCATGCCCAGAAATATCCAGGCGCTGTTCACACACAAAAAGCACGGCAAAAAAAAATAACTGGCTGGGCATGTGCAGAACAACACCAATGCAGCTAGCAAAAAATAACCCCCCCTCCCCACGTCCAAAATTAAGCACATCATCCAGCATGCTACAAAATTAGAGATGGGACAATCACCCCTCCCCCCCACCAACAAATCCCATTGCAGTCTATGGGAACTGACTTGTTAATTTTGCTAGTCCCCACTTGGCTGGCTTATCTTCTAGTTATTGGCCTTAAAATGGGGGCCCAGGTCCCACCCTAAGGGACATATATCAATGTCACCAATTTGGAAAACACCAAAAACAAGGAGAAGTGCCTTTAAATATGCCAAAGTGCTTAAGGGCCATTTCACACCACATGCAGTGCATTGCGTTTTTTATGCATCCAAAATGCATGGAAAGTTGGTTATATGGTTCTAAATGGCAGTGTTTGTTCCAGTGCGTTCCAGTTCCACCAAAAAAGTAGAACATGCTGCATTTTACCTGCACTGGACTGCACTGGAACGCATCAAAACTCATCATAAACGCACTGGAACGCACAGGAACACACCTAAATGCACCAAAAATGCACTGGAACACACTTGTCCTTATCTATGGTTAATAAAAAAGAGGGGTGAAAAAAAAGCACTGGACTGCATCAAAAACTTACCAAAAATGCACTGGAACGCATGAAAAACGTGCATGCAGAAAAGCACCTGGAACGCATCCGGATTGCGTTTCTATGGTGTGAACTGGCCCTAGTTCACAGTATAGAAACGCAGTCTGGGTGCGTTCCAGGTGCTTTTCTGCATGCACGTTTTTGACACATTCCAGTGCATTTTTGAGGCGTTTTTGATGCAGTCCAGTGTTTTTTCCCCCCTCTTTTCACTTAGGACAAGTGTGTTGCAGTGCGTCTTTGGTGCATTTAGGTGCGTTGCGGTGCATTCCAGTGCATTTTTGGTACGTTCTGTTGCGTTTTTGATGTGTTTTACTGGGGTCCAGTACAGTTTTGTACCTAAAAAATGCAGCATGACCAATTATTTTTTGGCTTTCTGAAATGCACTGGAACGGACTGCAGTGGTGTGAACTATGCCATTGGAATTAATGTGATCAACTTTCTTTGCGTTTTTCAGGCATCAAAAAAACGCACTGCACTGCATCCGGTGTGAACTGGCCCTAAATATCATCCCCGGGGGTGTCTATAGTATGCCTGTAAAGTAGCACATGTTTTCCATGTTTATAACAGTTGGAGAGCAAAATGACATTTCTAAAGTAAAATAATAGTCATTTAAAAGTCCTTGCGGCTGTAATGAATTGCTGGTTCCTGTCAATACAGATAAAAGTCATTGAAAGTCTTTGCTAACCAAAAAAAAATGCGTGGGGGTTCCCCCAAATTCCATAACCAGGCCCTTCAGGTCTGGAATGGATATTAAGGGGAACCCCACTGCAAATTTAAAAAAAAAATGACGTGGGGTTCCCCCCAAATATCCACACCAGACCCTTATCCGAGCACATAACCAGGCCCTTCAGGTCTGGTATGGATTTTAAGGGGAACTCCACCCCAAATTTTAAAAAAAAATGGCGTGGAGTCCCCCTAAAAATCCACACCAGACCCTTATCCGAGCACATAACCTGGCCGGCCGCAGGGGAAAAGGGGGGTACAAGAGCGGCCCCCCCTCTCTCCTGAACCGTACCAGGCCACATGCCCTCAACATGGGGAGGATGTCCCCATGTTGATGGGGACAAGGGCCTCATCCCCACAACCCTTGCCCGGTGGTTGTGGGGGTCTGCGGGCAGGGGGCTTATCGGAATATGGAAGACCCTTTAACAAAGGGGACCCCCAGATCCCGCCCCCCCTGTGTGAAATGGTAATGGGGTACAAATGTACCCCTACCATTTCACAAGAAAAGTGTCAAAAATTTCAAAAATGACAAGAGCCGGTTTTTGACAATTCCTTTATTAATGTCTTCTCTTTTCTTCCATCTTCTTCCTTCTTCTTCTTCCATCTTCTTCTTCCATCTTCTTCTTTTCTCCATCCGGGTTTCTTCCTCCATCTTCATCTTCCTCTTCATCTTTATCTTCATCTTCATCTTCCTTCTTCCTTCGGTGTTCTCGTCCGCATCTTGCTCCGGTGTCTTCCCTTCTTCTTTCTTCTTCGGCCGCTCCGTTTGAATTGGAGGTTCCCGCTGTGCGACACCTCAGTTCGCCTCTGGGTCCGCTTACACCCGGTGACCCTGCCCCCCTCTGACGCACATGGATTTCACGGGGACTTTCCCTGTGGTGACAGAGGGGGGCGGAGCCACCGGGTGGTAGCGGACCAAGTGGGGAACTGAAGCGTCGCACAGCGGGAACCTCCAAATCAAACGGAGCGGCCGAAGAAGAAAGAAGAAGGGAAGACACCGGAGCAAGATGCGGACGAGAACACCGAAGGAAGAAGGAAGATGAAGATGAAGATAAAGATGAAGATGAAGATGGAGGAAGAAACCCGAATGGAGAAAAGAAGAAGATGGAAGAAGAAGGAAGAAGATGGAAGAAAAGAGAAGACATTAATAAAGGAATTGTCAAAAACCGGCTCTTGTCAGTTTTTACATTTTTGACACTTTCCTTGTGAAATGGTAGGTGTACATTTGTACCCCATTACCATTTCACACAGGGGGGGCCGGGATCTGGGGGTCCCCTTTGTTAAAGGGGTCTTCCAGATTCCAATAAGCCCCCCGCCCGCAGACCCCCACAACCACCGGGCTAAGGTTGTGGGGATGAGGTCCTTGTCCCCATCAACATGGGGACATCCTCCCCATGTTGAGGGCATGTGGCCTGGTACGGTTCAGGAGGGAGGGGGGGGCGCTCTCGTCCCCCCCTTTTCCCCTGCGGCCGGCCAGGTTGCGTGCTCGGATAAGGGTCTGGTGTGGATTTTTGGGGGAACTCCACGCCATTTTTTTATAAAATTTGGGGTGGAGTTCCTCTTAAAATCCATGCCAGATCTGAAGGGCCTGGTTTGGATTTTTGGGGGGAACCCGCGCGTCATTTTTTTTTTTAATTTGCAGCGGGGTTCCCCTTAATATCCATTCCAGACCTGAAGGGCCTGGTTATGGAATTTGGGGGACCCCCACGCTTTTTGTTTTGGTTAGCAAAGACTTTCTATGACTTTTCTCTATATTGCCGGGAGCCGACAATTCATTATAGCCGCGGCTGCTTTTAAATGGGTTTTTTTTCCTTTAGAAATGTCATTTTGCTGGCGCACTGGGAAGTTCAGAGCTGCGCCTGTTCAACTTATGCAAATTGGTTTACGTGACTTGACATTTACTAAGATTTTGCCGGCGCAGTGTCCCGGCGCATTTAAACCATTGAAATTCCCGCGCTGAGCTCAAAAAAACCTCCCGCAGCTCGAATCGGAATTGCCGGCGCAGCGGGCTGGTTTTGAAAAAGTTACTTTCCCACTCTATTTTGGGCATGTTTGTTATTTGGGCAGGTGTCCCTACACTTCCTCACATCACCCCATGTCACCCCCAATATTTTCTCACTTCCAGCTTCTTTATATTTAGATTTTAACATGCCCTGCGCCAGGTCCATAGTGGTGCACTGAGCGCCTCCTCCCGGGCGCAGAGAACACTATAGTAAATGGGAAATAGGGCTGCGCTACCGGCGCTAATGTTTTGTAAATACCAAAACAGCCATTGCGCACGCAGATGCGCCAATACTCATGGCGCAAACGTTTGGTAAATCAGCCCCAGTGTTAAATAGTGGTTCCTATTGAGGCTAGGGTGGAGCCACACTGAGGGAAGATTACTTAACCATGCAGGTGTGAGAGAGCAAGCCCTAAGGCTGATACACAGACCAGGTAAGAGACAGACAGGTCATAAAAGTATTACTGCAAGGTCATGACATGGATCTATTAATTGTATACCCCTGGTATGTTGTAATATACAATGTAACTGTAGGGACAAATTATATGCATATATTATTCATTTTTATTATAGTGCCTGGTATTTAATGGGTTGCTATATTGTACTTGCCATCTTACCTACAGCACCATTAGTGTTCATATATATTAAGTTCAAACCGAGGTGAATTGTGTGTGGGAACTCTATATTTTTACTGCCTTCCAGTAGAAAAACAAAATACCCCGGAAAAAAAACATAATGAGAAAAGTCACAAATCACAATGGATATTCATGGCATAAATGTAATTGTGCACATCATTGGTAGAGCAGGTTTTAAGAAGTTTGTTCATCTGTAATCTTTAATTTCCTGTTTTCGCTCAGCCGGTGCCCATACACGGGCAACAATGAAATAAGATCTTTCTGACATCCAGTCATTCATGTTATTGTCTGCCTACAGTCTTGGAAAGATGGAAATCACTATAGCTGTATTTTTACCTAACTTCTTTATTATGCTATGTGCCTATTTATAGTCACTGCAGCTTTAAAGTGCACCTGTAGTTTCAGAGGGAAAGCTAAGGTTTAGTGAAGTAGGGTATGGAATGTATTGACGGCCTTTGAAATGGTTATGTTAGGTCCTATTAGGACCAAGGCAACAAGTGAAATAAAAAATCATAGAGTCAAAGATCTTCAAAAGCAGCAGTAAGAGGTCCATTTATGAAGCAGCTTTATAAGCACCATACTGGTGTGGGTTTTATAAAGCGAGCAAAGCACAATGCACAGTTATAAAGCACATTGCCTGCTTCAGGATTAAAAAATGTATGGAAAAAAAGCAGGCGGAGAGCTTGGTCTATTGACCTGTCAAAGTCATGTAATTTGCCTTATCCCTAGTGCAGAGTTAAACAAAGATAATTTTGTGACACACCACAGGCTCCCCAATGGAGCATGCATTTAATGGATGGACCGCAAAATGCAGGCTGTGGTATGGATCCAATCCAAGTGTCCAAAGTTAGAGCTCACATGGATTTATCCTGGTGGTTTGGAATACCTCAGACTTGGTATAATATTGAGCGTTTTTGCATCGTTTTTCTATGAAGGACCCAGGACAACTGGATGGGTCCGGTCAGTTCCATTAAGGTCTGGAAACAGATGAGCAACTGATCTTTACCAAGAATCCCTGCAAGGAGCCATGGCTTTTTCTGCATTATGTTCCCAGGTAGTGGCCCTCAGGTTTAGCATCTGGCAGAGCTAAACTCAAAATAAAGTTTTGCAGTCTTATAGGGAAAATCTAACATTATTAACCACTTGCCGCCCGCCGACGGAGACTCTTTACCACGTGATCAGCCGTGTCCAATCACGGCTGATCACGATGTAAACAGGAAAAGCCGGTTATCGGCTTTTCCTCACTCGCGTCTGTCAGACGCGAGTAGAGGAGAGCCGATCGGCTGCTCCTCTGACAGGGGGGGTTTGTGCTGATCGATTATCAGCGCAGCCCCCCCGAGGATGCCCACACTGGACCACCAGGGATACCATCAGGGATGCCCACCACCAGGTATGCCTCCCTAGACCACAGGGATGCCATTCTGTGCCCCTAATGGATGCCAATCAGTGCCCACAATGGATGCCAATCAGTGCCCACAATGGGCATCACTGATTGGCAGGCATTATTGTTTGGCACTGATTGGCATCCATTCGTAACACATTACAGTACAGTGCCACCTATCAGTGCCCATCCATGCCACCTATCAGTGCCCATCCATGCCACCTGTGCCGCCTATCTGTGCCCATCCGTGCTGCCTATCTGTGCCCATCCGTGCCGCCTACCGGTGCCCATCCGTGCTGCCTACCGGTGCCCATCAGTGCCACCTTATTGGTGCCCGTCAGTGCAGCCCCATCAGTGCCCATCAGTGAAGGAGAGAACTTACTTATTTACAAAGTTTTGTAACTGAAACAAAACAAATATGTTTTTTTTTTCAAAATTTTCAGTCTTTTTAAAAAAAAAAATAGCAGAAAAAAAAATCGCAGAGGTGATCAAATACCACCAAAAGAAAGCTCTATTTGTGGGAACAAAATAATAAAAATTTAGTTTGGGTACAGTGTAGCATGACCGCACAATTGTCATTCAAAGTGCAACAGCGCAGAAAGCTGAAAATTGGTCTGGGCAGGAAGCTGTAGTGCCCAGTATGGAAGTGGTTAATACTAATTATATGCGATGATTATTATTATTAATTGTGCCTAAGCATTCCAGAGAAATGTACCTTTTGTTATAAACTTCTTCAGAAAAATAACACAGCATTTCCTCTGCCTGGAGGCTCCTAGCGGCATATCTGCAGTGTGAGGTCATCTAAGGCACTGCTGCCTATAACTGCTAGCCACGTGACATTTTGTAAGGTCTCTCCTTTGCTGTTTACTGTTCTTCCTGCTGGAGATAAAGCTGTACCTGAGGACCTGCAGTGAAAGCATCTCCATTGCTCAGCTTCATCCATTCTGTGGATCTGTGGTTCCTCCACTGCTCCTGCTCCTGCTGCTCCTTGAAAATGACCCCACTGGTCAACAGGGTGGTAGCTCCGACATAAGATAACAAAGTCCTGCCTCTACCAAGAGCCTGCAAAAGAGAGTTCTCCCAAAGACTGATAAGAGATGTAACTGGATGTAATTCAGTATATGAACGCCATGTTTTATTTCACATGCCTTTATTTATATTTTTTCCACATTAATATGCAAGCCGAGGAGACATTTACAGAGTTGGGACACATCACATAACACTGTCAGGGGGTGTTAAATGGTCAGCTTTTAGGCCTCATTCACATGGGGGTGTATCAAGGCGTACACCTGTGAGAGGGCGGTCTCTGCCCGCATAGGATGCACAGGTATTTTGCATAATTTGTGCGTTCAGGGACCTGTACCACCACCTGCATGGATACCGGTTTGGGACCAGCAGCTGTGTCTGTGCAGCTTCTGTTTCCCAATTGACAGGAATGGGACTTTCTTGCACACGAATGCATGCAACACCTGTGCCTCCCATGGAGGCAAAGGTGGACCTTGCATTGTTATATGCTTTGATAAGCCCCATGTATATGAGGCCTTATTCATACATTTTAAACCTTGCAGTATCTGCAATGTGTTAGTTGGAGTGCAGCTTTAATTTAATTTAATTTAAATTAATTTAAATCTACATGTCCATCTAAGATTACCCTGTCCATGCTGCTGTGTGATTTAATTGCAGAAAAAACAGCGTTGTCATCCTATTACAGAAAAGGCCAGTACAGAAAAGGAAGACTATGAGAGGATGCAGGGGAGGAAAACAGAACCCCCCAAAAAAGAAAGAGATAAACAGTGATGGCATTTTTAATTTAAGTGGAATAACCCTTACAGAATCAGAATTCACTCTGAGCCAGGGGTTGAAGTATGCTTCCAAACAAGGGCTTAACAAATTTCAAATGTTTATTGATATACAAAAATATAGCAGAAAATTAAGTATTAAACGACACTTTCTATCTAACCCCATAATGAGGACTGATAACCAGAATATGGGGGTTAATAACAGTATCAGAAACATTGAAACCGGTTTGAGGAACGCATCACTTTTTAATCCTCCAGGTATACCTGCCCTCAGCATTAAAGTTTTTAAAGATTTAGTTTTACAGGATCTACGGAAAGCACAATTTAAAAAGGGAGAAACAGAAAGTGATACAGGAAGGAGTGGAATCGTTATGCGCAAAGAAGAAGCTCATCATCCACCCTGCCGACAAAGGGGGAGGAATAGTACTTCTTAGGAAACAGGACTACCTAAATGAAATGAGTCGCCTCTTGTCGGATAAGGATACCTATACTATTCTAAAGAAAGACCCTACTTTTGGATATCATAAGCAACTAATGACGCTGGTACAGGAAGGCTTAAGGAAAGACATTATTAATAAGAAGGAAGCCAAATTTTTGATTCCACTGACACCGAAAATGCCAATAATTAATTTTTTGCCTAAAATACACAAGGACCCCATACTGCCACCAGGAAGACCCATTGTGAGTGGGATCGATTCCCTCGCCTCCAGAATAGGAAAATTTGTAGATTTCTTTCTACAACCATTGGTGACCAAAACTCCGGCATTTCTTAGGCCTGGTTCACACTTGTCCGACAAACGCTCCGACATTAGGAGCTCATGTCGCATGACGTGTGAAAATCAATGTTTCCCTATGGGAGCCGTCTTAACTGGTCCGACACAAGTCGGTCCGACATTAAAAATGCTCCCTGTACTACTTCTGTCCGACTTTGATCCTAGTTCAGCCCATTGAATATCATTGAAGTCGGATCAAAGTAGGATCCTTGTCCTAACCATCCGACATTTGACATCCGACATGGTGATTACAGCAGCAGTAAAAAGGAATTTATCTCACCCTGGGATTGTTTTGATTGGTCAAAGGACAAGTCAGACTAGCACAATGTCGGATCAAAGTAGTATCCTGTTCATGAATGTCGGATGGATGTCGGACCAATGTAGGATCAATGTAGGACTGATGTCGCAGAGCAAAGTAGGATGAAAGTCGGATGAATGTCGTGTCGTATCAGTGTGAACCCAGCCTTAAAGATTCTATGTAATTAATTAATGAACTCACCCAGTTAAAAATAGATGATGACATACTGCTGGTTACATCGGATGTATCGTCTTTATACACCAGTATTCCCCATGTTTTGGGCTTTCAAGTGGCTAGGTACTTTTTGAACAAGGATCGGTCTATTGAGAAGCCTGCCATAGTGTTTATTCTTAAACTATTGAAATTTGCTATGGAACATAATTATTTATTTTATGATGAGAAATATTTTTTGCAGTGTACCGACCTGGCGATGGGGGCAAAATTTTCCCCCATCCTCATCAACCTTTTCATGGCCCTTTGGGAAAACGATCATATCTTTTCTTGGAATTGTCCACGCCTCCTTTTCTGGCGTCGGTACATAGATGATGCCTTCTTCCTTTGGAAGGGTGACCCAGATTCTCTGCATTAATTTATGAGCATGATTAATCAGAATCAGTGGGGCATTAATTTCACGTATGAATTTAGTTTGACCACAATGAACTTTCTCGACTTGATAATTTTTTAAAAACCAAGGGAGATTTTTTACCAAAACATACTTTAACCACTTAAGGATCGCCGCACGACGATATACATCGATAGAATGGCACGGCTGGGCACAAGGGCGTACAGGTACTTCCCCTTTAAGATCCCAGCCGTGGGTCGCACGCACTGCCTGTGCGCTCGCGACCAGGTCCGAAGCTCGATGACCACGCCCGCGGGGCCCGCGGACCCGATCGCCGCCAGTGTCCCGCGATCGGGTCACAGAGCTGAAGAACGGGGAGAGGTAAGTGTAAACAAACCTTTCCCCGTTCTTCCTAGTGGCATGTCAGTGATGGTCTGTTCCCTGTCATAGTGACGTCACACGCCAAGCCACGCCCCCTACAGTAAGAATCACTCACTAGGGCACACTTAACCCCTACAGCGCCACCTAGAAGTTAACCCCTTCACTGCCAGTGTAATTTTCACAGTAATCAGTGCATATTTATAGCACTAATCGCTGTAAAAATGACAATGGTCCCAAAAATGTGTCAAAAGTGTCCGATGTGTCCGTAATAATGTCGCAGATCGCTGCCATTAGTAGTAAAAATAAAAATAATATAAAATGCCATAAAACTATCCCCTATTTTGTAGAAGCTATAACTTTTGCGCAAACCAATCAATATACGCTTATTGAATTTTTTTTACCAAAAATATGTAGAAGAATACGTATAAACCTAAACTGAGGAAAAAATGTTTTTTTATATATTTTTGGGGATATTTATTATAGCAAAAAGTAAAAAAAAAATTTTTTTTCAAAATTGTCGCTCTAATTTTGTTTATAGCGCAAAAAATAAAGACCGCAGAGGTGATCAAATACCACCAAAAGAAAGCTCTATTTGTGGGAAAAAAATGACGTCAACTTTGTTTGGGAGCCACATCGCACGACCGCGCAATTGTCAGTTAAAGCGACGCAGTGTCGAATCGCAAAAAGGGGCCTGGTCCTTTAGCAACAAAATGGTCCGGGGCTTAACCTCCCTGGCGGTATTCCCGAGTCTGGCTCGGGGTAAGATTTCAGTACCATTAGCGGCAACCCCGAGCCAGACTCGGGCTGCATCGCAGTATCCAGGCAAAGTTACTTACCTTGTTCCCTGTATCTTGCGATGTCTCCCCGCTGTGTGTGCGAGCTGTCTCCTCGCTCGATTCACACAGTGCCGCCGAGCTCCGATCCCTGCGACGTTGCGTCGCACGGGGGCGGAGATCGGCGCCAAATTCAAAAAAGTAAAATCACATTACACATACAGTATACTGTAATCTACAGATTACAGTACTGTATAAAAAAAATTACGTTACACATCCCCTTTGTCCCTAGTGGTCTGTCCAGTGCCCTGCATGCTCTTTTATATTATAAATACAGTTTTTTCTGCCTGGAATTTAGAGATTGTCCATAGCAACCAAACAGTGTCCCTTTGCCCTGGTTCACACTGGTGCGTTTTGACATGCGATTTGGCATGTCAAATCGCATGTCAAAACGGCGGTATTTGCCGCAAATTGCCGGCAACGGCACCGTCCTAATCGGTGCGACGCCGCATCTGCTTCAAAAAGTAGTTTCTGTACTACTTTTTGTGATTTTGGCCCGCGATTTACATTGACATCTGTGCAGAAACCTGCACAGATGTCCCAGTAATCACGGCCGAAATCGGGACTGATCAGCGGGAGTGAAATCATGCGAGTTCAGCTGAACTCGCACGGCTTCACTCTCGCAGCCCAGTGTGAACCAGGGCTTTATGTCAAAAGTGGTTTTAGACCAGCTAGAAAACAGCGATAATAAATTAGAATCACTTGCAGGATTGAGCGATAGCGATTTGTGGGGAAATTCGTCATCAAACTCTAAATCTAATGACAGCGACAATTCTGCAACTGAGCAAATTTCAGTGTTTTTTATTTGATTACATTATTGAATAATTTTTATTATTATTATATTATTATTTGTTATAATTATTTATAGTTATTTATTATATTATAATTTATGATTTTGTGTTTCAAACTTTATCATACCCGGGATGTCTACTAGACTCTGGTTTGGACAGATTTAAGTGAGTTATTCCTAAGAATTACAGGCCTACAATATAAAACGCCAAATTTCCATGCAAAATAATTGTACCGCTTTCAGCACCTAAAATCTGACAGAATCATACCGCCAGGGAGGTTAAGTGGTTAAGCCCACAGACAGAAATGGGTACATCCCGAGTGACAACTGTCACCATCCAAGCTGGCTTAAAGCGATCCCTAAGGGACAATTCCCGAGTGCGGGGAAATTGCTCACGAGTCGAAGATTTTGAAGTTCAAGCAAAATTTCAGAAAAAACGCTTCATAGATAAAGGGTATGACCCAATAACCATAGGAGAAGATTTGCATAATACCACTATCATGGAAAGGGAACAACTGTTAATACCTAAAGAAAGGGGAAGTGTACGACAAGTTGGTACAAACTTTGAATGGGCGTTTGTCACCACTTTTTCCTCACAACACTGGTGGGTTAATAGAATCATAAAAAACATTGGAAAGTGCTGAAAGGAGATCAGATATTGGGTCCCAAACTTCCTGACAAACCCAATGTGATATACAGAAGAAACTTAACCTTGAAGGATAGACTTGCCCCAAGTGCAGTGAACATACCCCCGAAAGTCAGTATGTTTGGGGACCTAAAAGGGTTTTTTCCCCTGCAAACGCTGTAAAGTGTGTAGAACATCCCAAACCATCAGGACCTCATCCTTTATGTCCCAGGTTACAGTACATCAAAAACATTCAATATTAAAGATTTCATCACCTGTGGAACTATTGGGGTTATTTACCTGCTGATCTGCCCTTGTGGGTTACAGTACGTTGGCAGGACCACCAGAGCACTAAATATCAGAATAGGTGAGGACTTGGGCAATATCAGAAGAGGTTTTGTAGGCCACAGCGTATCCAAACATTTTCGCTTATGCCATTATAGAGACGGCTCCTTACTGAAGGTAATAGCAATTGAGAAATACACCCCACACTGGAGAGGAGATGACCTAAAAAGACATATCTCGAGACGTGAAACGAGATGGATACATGACCTCCAGTGTTATAGTCCCCTAGGTCTAAACCTTGAATAGGACATCAATTGCTTTATTGATAATAGTTAAACATACACACACCTTTTCCATCCCTTCCACCACCTCATCTTTTTATTGATCTCATTGCATATGTATTATTATCCGTTAGATCCTGTTTTTTCTCAAAACTGACCTTTTCTACTTTTATGCTTTTTATTATACATTTTTTAGCGTAATTGTTGTATGTAGCTATATGTATATATTTTGTGATTGAAAATGGCATAAACTTATTTTTATTTGACTTGGATGGTGTCACACATTTGGATTTGTTGTGACACTTTTACATGTATTTTTTATGCAAGTTATGCATTTTATAGATGTACAGTACCTAGGAGTGATTTTCCTCCTTTTATATATACATTTTTTTATATATACATATTTGTATTATTTTTTTAATCTATATTTCCTATGCTATGCACCTGTTGGTATTTTTAATATGTTTAGTATTAGTATAATACTAATATATAAATAAAATTTTGTTTCTAAATATACCGTTGCAAAAAAAAGTATGTGAACCCTTTTGGAATGAGATGGATTTCTGCACAAGTCATAAAATGTGATCTGATCTTCATCTAAGTCACAACAATAGACAATCACAGTCTGCTTAAACTAATAACACACAAAGAATTAAATGTTATCATGTTTTTATTGAACACACCATGTAAACATTCACAGTGCAGGTGGAAAAAGTATGTGAACCCTTGGATTTAATAACTGGTTGAACCTCCTTTGGCAGCAATAACTTCAACCAAACATTTCCTGTAGTTGCAGATCAGACATGCACAACGGTCAGGAATAATTCTTGACCATTCCTCTTCACAGAACTGTTTCAGTTCAGCAATATTCTTGGGATGTCTGGTGTGAATCGCTTTCTTGAGGTTATGCCACAGCATCTCAATCGGGTTGAGGTCAGGACTCTGACTGGGCCACTCCAGAGGGCATATTTCTGTTGTTGATTTACTTCTATGCTTTTGGCCGTTGTCCTGTTGCAACACCCATCTTCTGTTGAGCTTCAGCTGGTGGACAGATGGCCTTAAGTTCTCCTGCAAAATGTCTTGATAAACTTGGGAATTAATTTTTCCTTCGATGATAGCAATCCGTCCAGGCCCTGATGCAGAAAAGCAGCCCCAAACCATGATGCTCCCACCACCATACTTCACAGTTGGGATGAGGTTTTGATGTTGGTGTGCTATGCCTCTTTTTCTCCACACATAGTGTTGTGTGTTTCTTCGTAACAACTCAACTTTTGTTTCATCTGTCTACAGAATAGTTTACCAGTACTGCTGTGGAACATCCAGGTACTCTTGTGCAAACTGTAAACGTGCAGCAATGTTTTTTTTGGACAGCAGTGGCTTCCTCTGTGGTATTTTCCCATGAAATCCATTCTTGTTTAGTGTTTTACTTATCGTAGATTCGCTAACAGGGATGTTGGCATATGCCAGAGACTTTTGTAAGTCTTTAGCTGACACTCTAGGATTCTTCTTTACCTCATTGAGCAGTCTGCGCTGTACTCTTGCAGTCATCTTTACAGGACGCCCTGTCCTAGGGAGAGTAGCAGCAGTGCTGAACTTTCTCCATTTATGGACAATTTGTCTTACCGTGGACTGATGAACAGCAAGGCTTTTGGAGATACTTTTATAACCCTTTCCAGCTTTATGCAAGTCAACAATTCTTAATCGTAGGTCTTCTGAGAGCTCTTTTGTGAGAGGCATCATTCACATCAGCCAATGCTTCTTGTGAAAAGCAAACCCAGAACTGGTGTGTGTTTTTTATAGGGCAGGGCAGCTGTAACCAACACCTCCAATCTCACCTCATTGATTGGACTCCAGTTGGCTGACACCTCACTCCAATTAGCTCTTGGAGATCTCATTAGTCTAGGGGTTCACATACTTTTTCCACCTGCACTGTGAATGTTTACATGGTGTGTTCAATAAAAACATGGTAACATTTATATATTTGTGTGTTATTAGTTTAAGCAGACTGTGATTGTCTATTGTTGTGACTTAGATGAAGATCCGATCACATTTTATGACCAATTTGTGCAGAAATCCATATCATTCCAAAAGGGTTCACATACTTTTTTTTTTGCAACTGTATTTTTAACATTCCAAATGGGTGACACCAACAGGATGTGCTGAAATTATTCACTTCCTGTGTCTACACTGCCTGATGGGTATTTAAAGCGTGGTGTGCTGGCGTCCAGCTATGACCTCCGTCCCCAGTGGATGCCTTGTAAGGAGAAACATGACGGGTGGAGCATAACCTGTGATGCTATCACGCTGAACAGCCAGCTGGTCTGATCCACGGCTGTTCCAGATCTGTTTTGTTTGCTGAGTGCTTCTTTGGATATGTAAGCCAGTGTTATCCGTGTGAAAAATAAACCTTTGTTTCGGAAAATACTACACCATGAAGCCTTCCTCTGTTCTTTATTGATCGAGATGTTTTAGACACTTTTTAACCAAGGAGAGATTCTGGATACAAAGCCTCTTGGAGTGGTCTGCTTTGATAGCCGGGGACACATCGCCTCTCGTCAGAAGACATCAGGTGGATTCCTCTCATGCTGGCAGGCTGATGCACAAGCGTTTACGATCTCTACCTAATGAGATCCTACAAGTCTGGTAAGCAGTTTGTTATACAATAAGCTGGAGCATTTTGTGATACCATACGTTGGAACATCTCACTGATTGAAGATCCTGTGTGCTTTTTGGAAGCTGAATACTTCGCTACTCACATTTGGACATTTTTTAAATATACAGATATTTTTTCACTGAATTTATTTGAATGATATATTCTTTATTGGGTACACCTTTGCACATACTGTGTTTTTTAGGAAGATGGAACACTTCACGAATTACACATGGACACTTTTTAAATATATAGATTATTTCACTAAAATAATTTTAGAATGTATCTTTATTGAATGCACCATTATTGCACATATTGATTCATTGGCATTTTTGTGTGTATTTTAATTGAATGTATGCGTGCTCTTCTCCCCTTTTACATTCATCCTATTACATGAAATAGAAAAATTACCGATCCACTTGCAGGATCAGCAGGTAATGAATCTCAGAAAAACACAAACTGCTTTTATTGCTGGTGACAGACTACATCATATACAGTATCTCACAAAAGTGAGTACACCCCTCCAGGGCTTTTTTTCAGCTGGAACTTGGTGGAACTCAGTTCCACCACCTCTGGCTCAGGCCTTCTGCTCCCTTCTCACCACTATCACCTGTAAACACAGAAGTCTGGCTTTTTATTAGTGGCAGCTTGTCTCCCAACAGCTCCAACAGATCTGATCCACTGAGCGGCTCCCACTGAGTGCAGGATGGGGACAAGGGATATGAAGGTACCCGGGGTGCAGTGCAGATTCCAAAACCTCTACTGGATGCTTTCCCTGCAAGTGATAGAGGCAGAACCACCTACAGTATGTGGGGAGGTACTAGAGCCGGCTGGGTGCTTCAACTTAAAGTGGTTGTAAACCCTTTACAACCACTTTAACCTACAGGTAAGCCTAGATTAAGGCTTACCTGTAGGTGTTTGAAATATCTCCTAAACCTCCACGGTTTAGGAGATATTTACTAAAATCAATGCACCGTACACAGCGGTGCAGGCGCACTGTAGCATGCCGTTCCTGCTTGAGGCCGTGCCGTCACTAGAGGCTCCCACGCGCATGTGTGGGAGTGACGTCATCGCGGCTCCGGTCAATCACAGCGCCAGAGTCGCGATACAAGGAACTAACCCCCGGGCAAGATGTTGGCTGCCCGAGCGTTGGAAGAGGATGGCTGCGGGGGCTTTGATCTGAGGTGAGTATTACATAATGAGCTAGTATGCTATGCATACTAGCTCATTATGCCTTTGTCTTGCAGGTGGTGTTTTTTTTTTTTTTTACTGGGTTTACTTCCCCTTTAATACAGCAACAGAAGTAAGACATGTGGAAGGTGCTGGAGCTTCTAAGGAGGGAGGGGGAAGATGGGGCAGTGAAAGGGGGGTTGCATGCAAAGGTCAGAGCTGAAGAGGGGTGAAAAGTGAGATGTGGATAGAGGATGCAGAAGTAAACAGCTGTGGAAGAAGACGAAGTGCACCCCTGAACTCTGCACTCTGTGTGTAACACCCCCCCCAACTCAGCACGTAATGCACTCCTGGTATTTAATGCACCTTAAAGACCCTTCCACTGTAAGTGAAATTTGACCACCCCATTTGATGCGGCTTTGGGTGTGTGTGTGTGGGGTGGGGGGGGGGGTTGGAGGGTCATGGCGGAGTTCCTGCACCTATCTTCTGAGAAAAAAAGCCCTGCATCCCTCACATTTTTGTAAATATATTATTATATCTTTTCATGTGACAACACTGAAGAAATTACACTTTGCTACAATGTAAAGTAGTGAGTGTACAGCTTGTATAACAGTGTAAATTTGCTGTCGCCGCTAAATAACTCAACACACAGCCATTAATGTCTAAACTGCTGGCAACAAAAGTAAGTACACCTATAAGTGAAAATGTCCAAATTGGACCCAATTAGCCATTTTCCCTTCCCGGTGTCATGTGACTCATTAGTGTTACAAGGTCGCAGGTGTGTTAAATTTGGTGTCATCGCTCTCTCTCTCATACTGGTCACTGGAAGTTCAACATGGCACCTCATGGCAAAGAACTCTGAGGATCTGAAAAAAAATATTGTTTCTCTACATAAAGATGGCCTAGGCTATAAGAAGATTGCCAAGACCCTGAAACTGAGCTTCAGCATGGTGGCCAAGACCATACATCGGTTTAACAGGACAGGTTCCACGCAGAACATTCCTCGCCATGGTCTACCAAAGAAGTTGAGTGCACGTGCTCAGCGTCATATCCAGAGGTTGTCTTTGGAAAATAGATGTATGAGTGCGGTCAGCATTGCTGCAGAGGTTGAAGGGGTGGGGGGTCAGCCTGTCAGTGCTCAGACCATACGCCGCAAACTGCATCAAATTGGTCTGCATGGCTGTCGTCCCAGAAGGAAGCCTCTTCTAAAGATGATGCACAAAAAAGCCCACAAACAGTTTGCTGAAGACAAGCATACTAAGGACATGAATTACTGTGGTCTGATGAGACCAAGATAAACTTATTTGGTTAAGATGTTGTCAAGCGTGTGTGGTGGAAACCAGGTAAGGAGTACAAAGACAAGTGTGTCTTGCCTACAGTCAAGCATGGTGGTGGGAGTGTTATGGTCGGGGGCTGCATGAGTGCTGCCGACACTGGGGAGCTACATTTCATTGAGGGAACCATGAATGCCAACATGTACTGTGACATACTGAAGCACCCGTGAGCTTTGCTGATATGGTGATGTATGGGTAGAACTGAATCTTTTTATTAGCAATTGGACCTGCATACTGTAGGCAAATATTTAGGGCCATTCAGAAGATACTGGCAGCTGCAAAAATTTAACAAATGGAGGAACCAGCTGCACACGATGAATGCCAGAATAAAATAATCACTTGCAGGGTACATTGTGTTCATAAATCAGGCAGATGCACTCATTTTCCCCAGAGCCTAGAAAATCAGTGGAGCTCCTCTCTAATCAGTGGGGCAGTGATTGCTCTGGGTTTCACTGACTATAGGTTTGACTGCTTCCCCTTGCCTTCTGGATAGTTCTAGAAAGTAGTGGGCTGGATGAAGCAAATCACCAGCTAAATATGTATGCCATCTCAGCAAATCCCTGGGGGAGGGTGCCCAGATGGCGGCTGGGAGTGAGCATAAATAGTCTGAAGCCTGTAGCCGTCCTGTTCTTGTCCAGGAGGAGAAGTTCCCCAGCCTGGAGGGCTGCTTCCTTCTCAGACAGCCAGCTGACATTTACCAGGGGCTTATCGAGCTCCCAGCCATACTAAAGCTAAGGGACCTACTTGCTAGGAAACTCTGAAACTAAAGGAGGGAGATTTCACCTAGGATCCTGGCTGGAAACAAATATTTGCCTGAAACTGGAGGGAGGAATTTAAATATCCACGGACTTGTGAGTGCAGACCTGAGTCAGGATCTGGATGATTGTTGCTGCTGGTAACCCCCTGGTGCACTAATAGTAAGGCTTTCCTGGCCTGGGTCGTTGCGTAAGGTGTCCCTGTGCTGTCCATTCCCTGAGCTATTATTGAAGGAACTGTTCTAAGGAGTAGTTGCAGAGTGAGAATGGTCCTTTAATTACCGTTCAGTGTTCTGGAGTATCCTACAGTTCCCAGTATTCTATCCAAGTTGTTAAGCAATAAATACAGGAAAGGGCAACCCCTAGACCAGGGGTGTCAAAACTTTTTTCAAAGAGGGCCAGATTTGATGAAGTGAACATGCGCAAGGGCCGACCATTTTTCCTGACATTCTTTGAACCATTAACCACTTCAATACCATGCACTTACGCCCCTTCCTGCCCAAGCCAATTTTCAACTTTCTGCGCTGTCGCTGTTTAAATGACAATTGCGCGGTCATGCTACACTGCACCCAAACAGAGTTTTTATCATTTTGTTCCCACAAATAGAGCTTTCTTTTGGTGGTATTTTATTGCCTCTGGGGTTTTTATTTTTTGCTATACAAATAAAAAAAGACCGAAAATTTTGAAAAAAATAAAAGTTTTTCTTTTTTTTCTGTTATAAAATTTTGTAAATAAGTATGTTTTCTCCTTCACTGATGGGCACTGATAAGGCAGCACCGATGAGGCGGCGCCAATGAGGTGGCACTGATGATGGGCACTGATGATGGGCACTGATATGCGGCACTGGTAGGCGGCACTGTTGGGTGGCACTGATATGCAGCACTGATGGGCATTGATAGGCGGCCCTGATGGGCACTCATGGGTGGCACAGGTGGGCACTGATTGGCACTGATAGGCGACACTGATGGGCACTGAAAGGCTGCAATGGTGGGTACTTATGGGTGGCATTGATAGGCGGCACTGCTGGGCACTGATAGGCGGCACTGCTGGACACTGATGGGCATTGATACATGGCACTGATGGGCACTAATGGGCACTGACATGCGGCACTGATATGCAGCACTAATGGGTATCCCTGGTGGCACTGGCAGGGATTTTAAGTGGGCACTGGCAGGGATTTTGAGTGGGCACTGGTTGGCAGCTGCCTGGACATTGATTGGCAGCTGCCTTGGCACAGATTGGCATTCCCTGGTGGTCTAGGGGGCATACCTGGTGGTCCAGTGTGGATGCCCATCCCTGGTGGTCCTGGGCAGCATGCTGGTGGTCCTGTGCGGTGATCCGAGGGGGGGCTACGCTGATAAACTTTCAGCACGTACCCCCCCTGTCAGGAGAGCAGCCGATCAGCTCTCCTCTACTCGCGTCTGTCAGACGCGAGTGAGGAAAAGCCGATTAGCCGCTCTTCCTGTTTACATTGTGATCAACTGTGATTGGACACGGCTGATCACGTGGTAAAGAGCCTCCGCCGGAGGCTTTTTACCGAGATCGGTGTAGCAGTGTGTCAGACTGACACACCTCACCATGATTGCCGCTATGCGCGCCTCCACGGGCGCGTGTCGGCTGTTATCCTGCTGGACGTCATATGATGCCCAGTCAGGATAACTAAACCACTTCCCGGACGTTAATTTGCTATTGACCGGGCGGGAAGTGGTTAAAATTCGGTCTAAGTGTGTTCATTCGAGCACTAATACACTGCCCAACAAGAATTCTCTTGCCTTTGTGGCTGTGTGAGTAAAGAGCTCAGGCGTATTATTTGGATATACCGTATTTATTGGCGTATAACACGCACCTTCACTTTAAGAGGGAAGTTTCAGGAAAAAAAACGTAAAATTTTAAATAAAGAACTGTGAAGCAAAATAAGGGTCAGTGCCCATCTGCAGACCCCCAATTGCCAGGAATGCAGCACCCACCATTGCCAGCAATGCACTCACCCACCATTGCCAGCAATGCACTCACCCACCATTGCCAGGAATGCCCTCACCCACCATTGCCAGGAATGCCCTCACCCATCATTGCCAGGAATGCCCTCACCCATCATTGCCAGGAATGCCCTCACCCATCATTGCCAGGAATGCACTCACCCATCATTGCCAGGAACGCAGCACCCACCGTTGCCAGGAATGCAGCCCCACCGTTGCCAGGAATGCAGCCCCACCGTTGCCAGGAATGCAGCCCCACCGTTGCCAGGAATGCAGCCCCACCATTGCCAGGAATGAACTCTAATTGCCAGGAATTCAGCCCCACCATTGCCAGGAATGCACTCACCATTGCAGCCTGTCCCAAGTGTCCATCTGCAGCTGTGCCAAAAAATTAAGCTTCATCGTTGTTTTTTTTTAAACAGGGAAAAGCTTTATCGTTGTTAAATGTTGCCGCCCGCCGAGATACTTAGAGCCGGATGTCCTGTGTACTCGGCTGTACTCAGCTCCTCTCGCAGTCCCGCCCCTTGGCCCGGCTACTATGATGGACATAACACAGGTCCAATAGCGGGACTGGGCGTGACTGCGAGTGGAGCCGAGCCTAGCTGAGTACACAGTACACTCGGCTCGGGCTATTTCGGCGGCGCTCGCTCCCCTCAGACACACAGCAGAGATCGGCGTATAGCACGCACCCACGATTTCCCCCTGATTTTAAGGGGAAAAAAGTGTGTGTTATACGCTGATAAATACGGTATATCTTTTGTGGCCCCGGCGCTGGGAGATCGTCGGGAGCCACAAAAGATATATATGTTTAGATAACCAGGTGGGCCGTTCAAAACCGCGCCGCGGGCCGCGATTGGCCTGCGGGCCGGACTTTGGACATGCCTGCCCTAGGCTGTTTAATTGAGCCAGAAGAATGAATGTTGCCTGGCTCCCACTAGTGAGAAAGAACCCGCGACAAACTCAGTGGCCCGTTCGGGCACATCATCCAATCATGTGCAAACAAAAGTGCTATTTTTTTTATATTTTCCTTCCACCTGATTGGGTATTCTTTACAAAGTGAAATTTAACCACATTAACTGAGCTCTGAAGAAAATGAGTGCAACTGTACTTGCAAAGTGCACAGTTTATTTGCCATTAGTAAATCCACCCCTTTGTTGTTTTATAGAAATAAGCATTCTAATCTGGAAATCTAATTAATGTTGGTGCTATTTAATAAGAACAATGATAGTGTGCACCATGCATGAACGAATTTCAGCCCATCAGATTTACTTTACATTAGTCAAATCAGTACAATCTGAATATAGGTCATTATGGGTTATTGCACCTTGCACACTACACTTAGTGTTATATTCACAAATGCAAATCTGGACAAACGACTCAATTGTCTCAGTTCAGGATAATTTGTTAAACTTTAAACTAAATTGATGTTCAGTATACCAATGGAACCTCATCTATAATTAAAGATGAGCACAGAATTGCTACGGAATAATTCAGGGAATAAGACTGCAAAATGTTTTATTGACAATAAGTGTATGAACGGTTTATAGATTGCTGCACTCTTTAGACATTGCCAAAATTGAATCAAAAAAAAATCATTGGTCTTGACTTTAGAAATTATAAATGGCCATCACTTTGATCATGCTGAAAGGAGAGGTTACCGGTTATCTCTTTATTCTTGTGAAGTCTAGTTATAACATGGAAAAGAAAAATTGTATCTTTGCTTAAAGGTGTTCCAACAGGCTTTGGCCCTATTGAGATGAATAATATGTTCATTAATTCATTTGAGTCTTTCTTTCTATCGCTGACTACAAAGATCTGGACTTGACCAATGTTGCCATCTCCATTTTAATGAAAAATGTAAAAAAATTAAAAAAAATCCCAGGTAAAGGTAAAAACACCCTATATTTGTTCCCTACAGTAATTCATTTTTGCCACAATATGGTACTGCTCTTGGTTCTGGGCCAATTAACCCATTTCCTGTGAGCCTAGTTGGTCAATGATCTGTCCCCTGGAGGTATGCCTTTTAAGTGCCCTGTGGCCACAGAAGGATGCAGCAAAGAGGAAAACCATGTAATTGACTGCAGTTTGTTAAAATACACAAAACTATATGTAGTGCTACCCCCAAAAGGTGTTGCTAAATTATTTTGTGATGTATCTGCACACCTGAAGATGACATACCTTGCTCACACCTTGAGGTATTTCAAATGATTTATTAGCCCAAGCATAGCCTAAAAGGAATGAGGATTCGCAAGTGTATAACATTACTTTGAGAGGCCAATTACCTAACAACAGTATATAAAGACAGTCCTAACGTGTGATAACAGTCTCAGTTTTAGCTCACTGGCCAATGATTAATGAAAAAAAAGTTGGCTGGCAAAGTTGGGGCCCTTGAAGAAACCACAAAATATTAACTTGTGCAGTATTAGTGTCTTACCACACCAAGGATATCCTCATTTGGGTCTCTGGACACAAACTCTGGTTCAGTTCAAGTCCTCAGACAGGGATAGAAATTGCTGTAATGCCTCTCTTTCATTCTTGTGGGACAGTCCCTCCTTTCCTTCCCCACAAACTCTCTTCAGTACAGTCTGATCTCACCAAGTGGCCAGATTACACCTCACACCAGGGTGAAGGTTGTTGGTCAGCTATGGCAGAGATCCATTCAGCTCAGTCTTTTCCCCACACACCTGCTTGCTTCAAGACAGTCCTCTCCTTTTTCCTCAGCAGCCTTCAGACCAACTTGTCCTTGCTTTGTTGCATCAGCCAATCACTGTCCTCTAGGTTCAAATCAGACCAAAACAAGATGTCTACTCCCTACATTAGAGACACTCCACAGATGAGCACTGCAAAGAGGTCTCCCCAAAGATGGGTGCTGCCCTTCTACATTAAAGTAGTGTGGACATGCACACTGAAGAAGGATATTATAGAAGTAACAAAGGAAGACGTTCTGCAGCAGTTATCAGCTATAGTCCAGGCTACATATACATTACAATAAGAGATACTTTAAAGTGACCAAGCAAGCACACACCTGCAAAGAAGAAAGATCTACCTTTATGGGTGGAGCTTAATGAACCTAATGAGGAACCCACTAGTAGCGCTCGCTAATGCCTGCATCTACAGGCTGAGGCTGCCAAAATGTGAGATCGTCCTTAAGGCAGTGCTCCGACTAAGAACCGAGCAAACTCTACTCCACATGTTGGGTAACTCTCCAGACACCGGTACAGTCACTGTACAACACTTACTAATACCTGCACTACCGGCTGAGATTGTGGTCAAATCAGCGTTGGCGCAGCACTCTAAATTAGAAACGTGCGGGTTACTCTTGCACAGTTAGCCCTTTGTGTATATAGTTACATAGTTAGTCAGGTTGAAAAAAAAGACACAAGTCCATCTAGTTCAACCAATAAAATAAAAAATTTAAAATCATACAATCCCATATACACAATCCTATACCCACAGTTGATCCAGAGGAAGGCAAAAAAAAAAAAACAGCATAGCCTGATCCAATTTTCTACAGCAGGGGAAAAATATCCTTCCTGATCCTCCAAGAGGCAATCAGATATTCCTTGGATCAACTTTACCTTTAAATGTTAGTACCCAGTTATAATATGTACACCTAGGAAAGAATCCAGGCCATTTTTAAAGCAATCTACTGAGCTGGCCAGAACCACCTCTGGAGGAAGTCTATTCCACATTTTTACAGCTCTTACTGTGAAGAAACCTTTCCATATTTGGAGATAAAATTTATTTTGATCTAGACACAAAGAGTGTATGTTTCACTTCCAATAACTTCTCCTAGTGGATGCAGCAACTCTGAGTGGGTACCGCGGAGCCTGTACTCCACTCCATCGACATGTCACCTCACTCCCAGTAACACTATGAGACTTCTCCTTGACACATAGAGATTACCTTTTCGTATGTTTCGGAGCTTCTCAATTCCTGAAGCCTCTCACTCACTTCTCCTCTGCTGTGACATCTCAGGCCAGGTACCTAATATGCCCTGTGCCACAATATCAGTCCCTGTATGTGGGGCACTGGTCATTAGGGGAGCCAAGCTCACAAACCCCCTCATTACTAGGACCTTCTGTCACCCATGTCATGTCACTATAACTCCCACTGACTGGCTGCTTAAGCACCAGACAGTACTCCGGTTGACCCTAGCAACGACCACATAGTCTCTTCAACTTGTGCTACAGGTTAAACCTTTGTAATGTGTTCACACTGACTCCTCTTTATCTCCCTTTCATGCCCTGTTCTTTGATACACCATGCATGTACCCCTTTAGTGACTTCAGAACTGGCAGATTGGCATAACAATAAGGTTCTTTACTGAAGGAGTTAACTATAGCAGATGAACAGTTCTCATCTATGTCTTCCATAAACATTCATGAACATGCTCTTCTAAGTGCCCTGCCCTCTAGTTGTTTCTGCTGTTTAGTAATGCCCCTGATGCTGCCTTTTGTCCATTAAATAATCATACCTTAAACAGGTGGAAAAGTCCATCAGTCCTCCATATCCCATGGAGCACTGGCTGAATTTCCACAACTTCCATATCCTCAGCAGCACTCTCCTTCTTTTCCCCTGTGAGAGCAAACAGGACCTTTACCTAGATACAGTTTTTTTTTATATGCTCTGTCCAGCAGAGGATGGTGCCTCCCAGAGAAGCCCGGGAAAGCCTAAATAGCAGGGTCAACCCATACCTCTCCATCAACTAAACAGTACAACTAAAACAGCAGAAAATACACTTACCCCCCAAAAATTATTAACACAGGCAACACAGTAATACCTTATTAAGCACCTTTTTCAGTGGTGATAATCCAGGTGTGCAAGGTGTGCACTGCACATAGGGCCCACGGTGCTCTGACCCACTGCACAGTTCCCCCATCCTAAGGATTCACTGCCCCCCCATCCTCAGGCTTCTCAGCCCCCCCCCCCACCTCACAGTCAGTATTTTGTGTCATACGCTTCACAGTTGCATGCTGGGAGTCAGGAAACCAGAAAGTACACCAAAAATGCATTAAAAGCATGTTAAAAACGTGATATGTGCTATTGAACAAAGCATACCTTTGGCTTCATTCCTCACATGACTGGGCTATTAATATTCCTGGCTATGCACTCTTTCGGAAAGACAGGGTAAAAAGGAAGGGTGGAGGGGTCTGTCTCTATGTGAGAAGTGATCTCAAAGCGAGTGTGAAAGAGGACCTGGTGGATGGAGAGTGGGATGAGTCTGAAGCATTATGGGTGGAACTGCATACAGATGTGCGTAGTTCAAAGCTAATCATTGGAGTTTGTTATAGACCACCCAATGTTAATGAGGAGCTGGAGACTCAGCTCCTTGCACAGATAGAAAGGGCTGCAAGGGCTGGGACGGTGATAATAATGGGGGATTTTAACTACCCAGAAATTGACTGGAGTAATGGAACTGCTGGGACAGTTAAAGGGCAAAAATTTATAAACCTATTGCAGGACAATTTTATGGTCCAGTTTATTGAGGCCCCAACTAGGAATGATGCTCTGTTGGACCTGGTAATCTCAAACCATGCAGAGCGTATTACTAATGTTCAGATAAAGGAACACCTGGGTAGCAGTGACCATAACATGATTTCATTTGATGTTAGTTGTAAGCAGAAATCACATACGGGAAAGATAAAAACACTTAATTTCAAGAGAGCAAATTTTCCAAGGATGAGTGCTGCTCTCCAGGACTTAGACTGGGAGGGAATATTGGCATCAATAGGCACAGAACAGAAATGGGAATTCTTCAAAAAGACTGTTTGTGAACTCACTGCAAAGTATATTCCCATGGGCAATAAGTTTAAAAGGCTAAAAATAAAACCTATGTGGCTCACTGCCAAAGTTAAAAAAGATATAAACTATAAGAAAAGAGCTTTTAAAAACTATAAAAATGAGGGAACACTTTAAATGTTACAAAGAATATAACAGGATATGTAAAAAGGAAATCAAGGATGCAAAAATTCAAAATGAACGACAGATTGCAAAAGATAGTAGGACAAACCCCAAAAAATTCTTCAAATATATTAATAGTAAAAATGTCAAGTCTAAACATGTAGGCCCTTTACAAAATAATCTAGAGTGGGTGACTGGGGACAAAGAGAAGGCTAATTTATTAAATACTTACTTCAGTTCTGTGTATACAAAGGAGCATGGGGGAGCTCATGTCCAAAATGGGGGTGGTAGTGACACAGCCCTAAATCCACAATGGCTCAAAAGTGATATGGTCCAGAAATATTTAGATGGAATAAAGGTGGATAAAGCACCTGGACCAGATGGCATACACCCACGGATCCTAAAAGAATTGAGCTCTGTAATTTCAAAGCCATTGTATCTCATTTTTAGGGACTCATTAATGACAGGAATAGTACCACTGGATTGGCGCAGGGCCAATGTGGTGCCTATATTTAAAAAGGGTATTAAGTCTTTACCAAGTAACTATAGACCTGTTAGTTTAACTTCCATAGTTGGGAAGATACTGGAGAGATTAATAAAAGACCACATAGATGAGTTCTTGCTGGAAAAAACTATTTAAGCAACAGACAGCATGGATTCATGAAAGACAGAAGTTGTCAGACAAACCTGATTTATTTTTATGAAGAGGTAAGTAATGCCGCATACACACGATCATTTTTCCCGTCGGGAAACAAGAAAAACGACCGTGTGTGGGCTTTTTGTCATTTTTCCCGACGGGGAAAACGGCATTAATCACGACGAGAAAAATTAGAACATGCTCTAATTCTTCTCGTCGTGATTCCCGTCGTTTTTTTCCGCGGCAGTTTTCCCATAGGGAAACACTGCCAGGGAGCCCACACATGGTCGTGAAAAACGGACGTGTGTAGGGAACCAAGCCGTTCCCTCGTTTTTCCCGTCGATTTTCTCGACGGTGTTTTCACCGTCAAGAAAATCGATCGTGTGTACGCGGCATAAGACCTTGGACAGAGAGGTGGCTGTGGACGTGGTATACTTGGATTTTGCAAAAGCGTTCAATACAGTTCCCCACACACGGCTCATGTGCAAGGTAAAGTCTACAGGATTGGAAATATCAATTTGTAAATGGATAGAAAACTGGCTAAAAGACAGAATTCAGAGAGTAGTGGTTAATGATTCTTACTCTGAATGGTCCAAGGTTATCAGTGGTGTACCCCAAGGTTCAGTGCTGGGACCCTTACTTTTTAATATGTTTATAAAATGATATTGGGTCTGAGATCAAAAGTAACATTTCTGTCTTTGCAGATGACACCAAGCTATGCAGTGGAATAACGTCCTTACAGGATGTCGCCAATTTACAAGCCAACCTCAATGCTCTGTCTAATTGGGCGACTATGTGGCAGATGAGGTTTAATGTTGATAAATGTAAAGTTATGCACTTGGGGGCTAAGAATATGAATGCATCATACATACTAGGGGGAGTAAAACTGGGGGGATCCGTAGTGGAGAAGGATCTGGGGGTTTTGGTAGATCATAAGCTCAATAATGGCATGCAATGCCAAGCTGCGGTTTCCAAAGCGAGCAAAGTCCTTTCTTGTATTAAGAGAGGTATGGTCCCCAGAGAGGGAGATATCATTTTGCCCCTGTTCAAATCATTAGTAAGACCTCATCTGGAATATGCAGTTCAGTGTTGGGCCCCAGTTCTCAAAAAGGATATTGGGGAACTGGAGAAAGTGCAGAGAAGGGCAACCAAACTGATAAGAGGCATGGAGGAACTCAGCTATGAGGAAAGATTAGAGGAACTGAATTTATTCACTCTTGAGAAGAGGAGATTAAGGGGGGATATGATCAACATGTACAAATATATAAGGGATCCATATAGTGAACTTGGTGTTGAATTATTCACTTTACGGTCAACACAAAGGACAAGGGGGCACTCTTTGCGTCTAGAGGAAAAGAGATTTCACCTCCAAATACGGAAAGGTTTCTACACAGTAAGAGCTGTGAAAATGTGGAATAGACTCCCTGCAGAGGTGGTTCTGGCCAGCTCAGTAGATTGCTTTAAGAAGGGCCTGGATTCTTTCTTAAATGTACATAATAAAAATGGGTACTGACATTTATAGGTAAAGTTGATCGGGGGAATATCCGATTGCCTCTCGGGGGATCAGGAAGGAATTTTTTCCCCTGCTGTAGCAAATTGGATCTTGCTCTGCTGGGGTTTTTTGCCTTCCTCTGGATCAACTGTGGGTATAGAATTGGGTATATGGGATTGTGCGATATATATATATATATATTTTTTTTATGGTTGAACTGGATGGACTTGTGTCTTTTTTCAACCTGACTAACTACTGTATGTATACCACATTTTTAAGTTCATCATGGTGAAAGGGCCTCAAAACTGTACCTCTTGACAATTTTTGGCTTTGGAGCAGTAAAGAGCTAGAACCTGTGTTAGGTTTTATTGCTGTGGGCCAGCTAGAGAGACTCACCTTTGCTGTTGTCACCAGGACAGAAGGTGATGGGAATATTTTTTAACATGCACGCCACACTTTTCACATATTTATTTGTAAAAAAAATTGAAAACCATTTATCATTTTCCTTCCACTTCACAATTATGTGCCACTTTGTGTTGAACTATCACATAAAACCTCAATAAAATACATTTACGCCTTTGGTTGTAACATGACAAAATGTGGAAAATGTCAAGGGGTATGAATACTTTTTCAAGGCACTGTAAAGATAAAAAATAGATTGTTCATAGATTCATTTTTATTCAAACAATCTTACAGCTGGAAAGAAATGTTTAATACAACAAAAACAATACTTTTTTGCAATATGATCATGTCATCTTCACATCTTCTATGTTTACCTATGAAAAAATCATATACGTACATGTATGCCCAGCAGTATTGTGGGTAAGAGATTTTATTTTATTTATTTCATTTTGGTGAGGGGTTTGAATTTCTCTACATTTTGTTGATTCTGTTGGAACTTTTAGTTTTATGTTTTGTTTGAATGCAAGTTTTGATAAAAATGATTGTGCTTAAACAAACACTGCTACCATCAGGACATCGGCTTGCATGTACATTGCCTTCTTACTTCCAACTCCCCAGCTTTATCAAGCTGAACATTGATAGAAGCAAACAGATAGTCCACTGATTGCAGAAGAGATTTAGGAGACATTATTCAAATAAACACCATACAACAGCAAAAAAGCCTTCACGCGTTTGCACTACGACACTTAGTCAATAGGCTGTACAAGGTTATCTGAATAAAACTTTCCAATGCTCCACTCTTATTTATGGACACTGTGCTGTATAATTAAAAATACAATAAATAGTTAATACATTTTAATTAATTGATTACCAAAAACACATGTTCAATTATGCCACGTACGCCACAACCTTATCTAAGTAGATTGTAAATTTCCCAGCCTATCTGGTGTCTTCCTTTGCATTGAGGCATAAAAAAATAAGTGAAAATATTTAGATGTGATTGTCATGACCTTGCAGTAATACTTTCATGACCTGTCTGTCTCTTACCTGGTCTGTGTATCAGCCTAAGGCCCCTTTCACACTGAGGCGTTATTACGGTAAAAATAGCACTGTAAAAATGCCTGAAATAATCCTTCCCCATCATTCTCAATGTGAAAGCCCTGAGGGCTTTCACACTGAGGCCTTTTGCTGGCTGTGGGTTGGAAAAAATCCTGCAAACAGCTTTTTTGGGGTGGCGTTGCCGGGATGTGAGAGAGAGAAGACGTGTGACCGCTGAGCTCCGCTCCTGCCTGAATCCTTACCGTCTTCCAGCGCAACTTCTTCCACACAGAGCCCACTTACCTAACATCCTGGGGCGAAGGAGGGGAACTGGCACCCCGGGGCCGCCACAGTTGTCTCCGGGTAAGCTCTGCTCGTCCTCGGCGACAGCCGTCCGGTCCGCGGCCGCCATCTTGCCCATGAGGCCTGGAGCTCCAGCCATGACTGCCAGCCCAGCATCCCAGCCGAATCCGTCCCCATCGCAAGCCGACTCTCACACCGAGCTCCTGGCAGCCATCAGAGAGGGACGAGACTCGGTGATGATAAAGATTGACCACCTTGTGGCGGATGTCAGCCTAATCCGCCACGATATGGACAAATTTAGGGCCCGCTTCTCTGAGGCGGAAGGCCGCATTTCTCAGCTGGAAGATGACACCAGGGCAGACTCCAGGAAGCTCCGTGCCTTACAGCTACAGGTTAAGGCATTGCAGGACAAGTCCATCGATACCGAGAACAGACTGAGGAGGAACAACATCCACGTCCTCGGCCTCCCTGAAAAGGCAGAGGGCTTGAGGCCTGCAGAATTCACAGAGGCCTTCCTGATCTCACTCTTGGATCTGTCTGTCATGCCTTCCACATTCGTGGTAGGGAGAGCTCATCGAGTCCCCCTGGCTCCTCTGCCCCCGGGTAACCCGCCTAGGCCCTTCCTGCTACGGCTGCTGAATTACAGAGACAGGGAACGGATCCTGTCAGTTGCCAGGGAAAAGCGTGACCTGGACTACAATGGCACCCGCATTATGCTTTTTCTTGACTATTCTCCCGAGGTTCAGCATCGTCGCCGTACCTTCACAGAAGTGAGAAAACGCCTGAGAGATAAAGGCCTCAAGTTCAGCTTACTATATCCCAGCAAACTTCGTATCATTGATGGCGACCGAACGCGATTTTTCACAGATCCGGAGGCGGCGATGTCCTGGTTGGATGCCCATCCATAGACCCTCCAGCCGCAAGTATTAAGAAATTACCCTCCGACCCCTTTCAGCTGCATCCCCCCCTTGTTTTGCCCAATGACTTGAGATTCCTTTATTTTTTTGGGAGGGGGGATATCCATTTCCTTTGGTCTGTTAACCTTCCCTCTACTTGTTGCTAATCTGACCCTGTGAGATGCCCCTGTGGAATGTATCACTGGCCTCGGTGGCTGGCCTTCCCCCTTTTTTGCCCCTCCTGCTCCGGGAGGATGAACTTTACCTACCTTGTTGTCATGATCCAGGCCTCCGTTGCTTTTTGTTATTTTTACTTTTGCAGGAGCTAATGTGCCCAGGGCTCCAAGCGGGACACACTCCATGTCACCACATAAGTTTTGACCTGCCACCCCCCCCGTTGCGGGTGACCAGGATTTACACCCACACTAGCGCTTCTTGACTCTGGACTCGGTCCGTTGGTCCTACATCACAAGATACTGTCCGAAGCGGTGTGAGTGCTCTGACACTTGCCGTGTAGGGCCCCTAGTGCGGGTCTCATTTACGCTACTGTTGTGTTGCACTATGTGATTATTCTTGCTATGTGTCTTTAAGATCTGTCCCCTTCTTTCTAGCTGAACTCTCTCTCTCACCGTAGTTCTTTATATATCTCCTCCACTTCCTGATTCTGCTCATTACTCCTGTATATCTTCCATGCTAAACATCTTACATGTGGCTTACAACTGCAACGTTTTTCTACCTATGAATATCCATCATTAAACGGAACATTCGAAAGGATTCATCGTCTGTCGTCCTAACTGTGAGTTTATTCATTGAGTTAAACTGCCTGTATCGATGCAAGGGATGAATATCAAACCAGCTTGAGTAAGGCCTACTTAAACCTGGAGATGAACTTTATCGCTTTGTAGTTGAGAGAGAACAGTAGAAAAACGGAGTTTCACAGCCTAATTACAAGATTTCTGCATGTCAGTACTGAAACAGACAAGATTTACTGCCCTCATAGCAAGACAGAAGGGACAGAGCAGCACATGGCAGCCTTATAGCCTGAGACAATCTGCACAGTGTCATATTTCAGCACACAGATCCTGCCTGCTTTCACAGTCAGTCTGCTATCATGAGTGACAAAGCTTCTGCATGTGAACTCACATCTCCTTCCTCACAAGTTCCTGAAGAAACTGAGTTACCCAAACGCTCAGTTAAACCCACTTGGAAAGTAATGGAGAATTATGAAGCTTCAAGGACTGAATTGTCAAATAGCTTGGAATTAGTCTGGGAGAAAATCCTTGCTGAAGCCAATACAGTGTCTGTTGAACGTGAACTACTGACACTAGAGGGCGCCATTAAACAACTTTCTGCCTCATATGAGCTTTATCAGCTTACCAGCAGCAAATTCACTAATGTCTTACAAAACATGAATACAGAAAGTGCGATGACGCAATTAAAGCGTATCAATGCTCTTAATATTGAAAGAGACAGTTTTATCCAGCAAACCAGATTAAAGGCAGAAGCAAAAATAAAGCTGTTACAGGACACTGCATCTCACAGATCTGTTTCCACCAGACGTTCTAAAAACTCGTCAAGATCCCATAGTTCAAGATACTCAACACTCAGTGAGCGACTTATTAATGCCCGGGCTGAAGTGGAAGCCAGCAAAGTGCAGGTGGCATATGCAGAAAAAAGAGCAGAGTTGGAAGCGCAGTCAGCACGTCAAAGGGCAACAATGGAAACCTTAAATGAACAGTGTAAACATGACGCAGCTATTGCAAAGCTAAGGGTCCTACAGCAAGCTATCAGTGCAGACGAAGGTGCAAGTGAGAAAGACAGCATTAACCTAAACATAGCAGATATGGAAGACCCCCTCAAATGCACTAAAGACTATGTCCTAAGCCACTGCAGTGCACACTCCATTGTCTCCAATGCTCCCGACTACATAGAGACTCCTTCACAGCTTCAAGTTAAAGAGGTTCCAGCAACTTCCTGCACTCAAAATCACTCCACTGCATTTCCTACCTGCCTACCTTGCCTGCCTTCATACGTCACAGAGCATCAGCGCAAGCTTCAGGCAAGTCATCAATCTCCAGTCATCGGTACAGCCTTGAATCAACGTACCATTGGAACAACTGACTTCAAGCAAGCAACTCACCTGGATGCATCTGCTGCACCATATTTCCCTGTGTCCTTTAACAACAATGTCAAAGATAACGCAATCAGCACCATACAGCCAACAGCATCTCACATAAAGGCGGAGACAACTGAGACAGAAGAGTTTGTGAGGTACATGCTTCGCAGAGAGCTCACAAAGACTGGTCTTACAAGTTTTGATGACCAACCTGAGAACTACAGAAGTTGGAAATGTGCCTTCAGAACTACAATCAGCAATATTGGCATTACAGCTGATCAAGAATTGAATCTGCTGATCAAATGGCTTGGTCCTCTATCTGCTGCACGTGTTAAGCCATTAAGATCGGTTTTCATGGACAATTCTACTGCAGGCCTCACAGCTGCATGGGAGCGACTAGAGCAAAGTTATGGCAGTCCAGAAGCTATAGAAAATGCTTTGTTCATGCGTCTGGAAACTTTCCCAAAGATATCCGGTAAGGACAACAAGGAGTTCCAGAGACTGAGTGACCTTCTCCTTGAGCTTCAGCTAGCCAAGACAGACCCAAAACTACCTGGACTCAGTTACCTTGACACTCCAAGAGGGGTAAACCCAATTGTCTCCAAGCTCCCGTATGGTTTGCAAGAGAAATGGACTGCACTAGGGTCATCATACAAAAGAGAGAACAAGGTTTCCTTCCCTCCATTCTCTTTCTTCTGTGAATTCATCAGGAAAATTGCAGAGACCAAGAACGATCCAAGTTTTTCCTACGGTGAGTACAGCCTCTTCTCACCCTTTCCTAAGAGTACCAGTCTTCAGGGCAACTATAGAAACCATAGAGGCCCAGTGTCCGTGAAAAAGACTGACATCCTTCCCACTCCTACCACAGTTCTGGCCACGAACAAACAGAGTAGGAAGATTGAAAACCCTAACAGAGAGTGTCCCATACACAAGAAGCCACACCCCCTCAATAAATGTATCGGCTTTAGGAAAAAGCCTCTGGAAGAGCGCAAGGAGCTTTTAAAGAAATTTAGGGTATGTTTCAGGTGCTGTGCTTCTACAGAACATTTTGCAAGGGACTGTAATGTGTCCATCAAGTGCATAGAGTGTGGCTCTGAAGAACATGTGCAAGCCCTCCATCCTCTTGAGCCCAGCTCTGCACAACCTGCCAACACTCCTCCCAGGTTAACGCATGGCGGGGAGAATACAGACCAAGTGCCTAATTCTACCATCATTTCTTCATCCTGCACTGAAGTTTGTGGAGAAGACCGCTGTGGTAAGTCCTGTGCTAAGATATGCTTGGTGAACATATACCACAAGGATCAACCAGAAAAGTCTCTAAAGGCATATGCTATCTTAGACGATCAGAGCAATCGATCACTTGCAAAATCGGAATTGTTCAATCTATTTGAAATAAAAGGCGAAGCTCATCCTTACACCTTGGGTACCTGTAGTGGAACTATAGAGGTTTCTGGAAGAAGGGCTCATGGACTCATGGTATCTTCTCTCAAAGGTAACTTGCAATTACCCTTACCTACACTTGTTGAGTGCAATCCGATACCTGCTAACAGGGAAGAAATCCCTACTCCAGCTGCTGCTTTCCATCACCCTCACCTCAAGGTAATAGCAAATGAGATACCGCCGCTTGACAAAGATGCTCAGATCCTTCTTCTGTTAGGAAGAGACATTCTAAGAGTTCACAAGGTACACAGACAAGTCAGTGGACCCCCAGATGCCCCATTTGCCCAGCGCACGGATCTAGGGTGGGTCATCATAGGCAATGTCTGCATAGGCAAAATGAAAAGACCTACCAACATTTCGTCATTCAAGACAAATGTTCTGCCAAATGGCCGAAACACTTACTTTGAGCCATGCCCACATCACTACTGGGTGAAAGAGAAGATAGCCAGCCACGAATGGCAACATGGTATCTCAGGTGACACAAGCCCTTTCTCCTGCCATGATGGCAACTTCGTCTCTACAGTGTTTAAAGCAACCAGTGAAGATGACATACTGGCTCCTTCAATGGAAGACAAAGAATTCATCAAGGTAATGGACAATGAGTTCTTTCAAGATGACTCCAATAACTGGGTAGCACCCCTACCCTTTCGTCTCCCAAGAGAGAGATTGCCCAACAACTTACAGCAGGCTATCAGTAGATTCTCCTCCTTAAAGCGAAACTTAAGCAGGAAACCAGAAATGCAAAAGCACTTTGTGGACTTTATGCAAAATGTATTTGACAGAGATCATGCAGAGCCTGCTCCCCCACTAAAGGAGGGAGAAGAATGCTGGTACCTTCCATCCTTTGGCGTGTATCACCCACGCAAACCAGACCAAATCAGAGTTGTCTTTGATTCCAGTGCCCAGCACGAAGGTGTTTCTCTTAACAACATGCTCCTTACTGGACCCAACTTGAACAACAGTCTAATAGGTGTCTTGATTCGCTTCAGACAAGAGCCTGTAGCAGTAATGGCCGACATTCAACAGATGTTTCACTGCTTCATCGTCAGAGAAGACAACAGAAACTACCTCAGGTTTCTATGGCACAAGGACAATGACCTCAACAAGGAAGTTATAGATTATCGCATGAAGGTACATGTCTTCGGTAACAGTGCTTCCCCAGCAGTGGCAACTTATGGGCTAAGGAGAGCAGCTCAGACTGGAGAAGTTGAATATGGATCTGATGCCCGTCAATTTGTTGAAAGAAACTTCTACGTTGACGACGCACTTAAGTCCTTTCCAACTGCTAAAGAAGCAATTGATCTTCTCACCAGAACAAAGGAGATGCTGTCTGTAGCAAATCTTAGACTGCACAAGATTATATCCAACAGCCAGGAACATATGAATGCCTTTCACTCTGAGGACTATGCCACTGGTCTAAAAAACCTTGACTTAGGTACAGATGTGCCTCCTGTACAGCGAAGTCTGGGTTTGTTGTGGAACATCAAGCAAGACAAATTCACATTCCAAGTGTCAACTTGTGACAAACCCTTCACTAAGAGAGGAGTCCTGTCCGTGGTGAATAGCATCTATGACCCACTGGGTTTCCTTGCTCCAGTTACCATTCAAGGTAAGATTTTACTAAGACAGTTGTCTACTGAGAACATAGACTGGGATACTCCCTTGCCTAGTGAGAATCAACACAAGTGGGAAAGGTGGAGATATTCTTTGAAGTCACTAGAAAAACTTCAGATTCCCCGTTGCTATGTTCCAGGTTCCACTTCAACTGCTAACCGGAGAGAGATTCATATTTTCTCTGATGCATCAGTTGAAGCTATTGCTGCAGTAGCCTATTTGAAGACCTCTGAACTGAATGGAGAATCACACTGTAGTTTTGTCCTAGGCAAGGCAAAACTCACTCCCAAGCCTGTACATACCATACCAAGACTTGAACTTTGTGCAGCCGTGCTAGCAGTAGAAATTGCAGAGGTCATACAAAGTGAAATGGACACTACAATTGATTCTTTCACCTTCTATACAGACAGTAAGGTAGTACTTGGTTACATAAACAACCAAACAAAACAATTTTATGTGTACGTCAGCAACAGGGTTGAACGTATCAAGAGATTCTCTACCAAGTCAATGGCATCACGTTCCCACTGAACTCAACCCAGCTGACTGTGGGACCAGAGCCGTGTCACCTGCCGCTCTTCAGGACAGCTTATGGCTGTCACCTCCAAGGTTTCTGTGTGAGGACTCTTACTTACTCCCTATTGACACCACCTATGGGCTAGTAAACCCTGAAGATAAGGAAATAAGAACTGTGAACACCTCACTCCACACTTCTGTAAGTACAAAACAGAAGCTGCGGTCACACCATTACAGGCATCGATGGAAGCAGGTGCAGCATCTAGCCAATGTGTTCTGGCATCGCTGGAAGAAAAAGTATCTTCACCACCTTCAAGGTCGTTACAAATGGCAAGCATCTAAGCCGAATCTTAAGGTTGGAGACCTCATCCTTCTAAAAGACAAGGAAGTTTGTCGGAATAAGTGGCCTATGGGTCTTATTACTAAAGTTATGCCCAGCGACGATAACAAAGTCCGGAAGGTAGAAGTCAAGGTAACCAAGGGAGGATCGACACGAACCTTTAGTCAACCAATTACAGAGTTAGTACTCCTTTTGCCAGGTGAGTGACTTGTGCAAGGACTAGCCATGCTGTTGGCACGGCGGGGAGTACATTGCTGCCATCTACAGGTTCTACTCACAACTTTGGAATTATTTGAAGACATCATACTGTGACTTTATGTTCTTCATCCTGTTGAACTTACATTTATTATTTGCTTGTTGCATGTTTTTCATTACAGGTTCCAGGACATTTATCAGTATTGGACTTATTGAAAATATATATATTAGTTTAAGGTTATGAAATCTAAAGATTTCAGACGGGGAGTGTTGTGTTACACTATGTGATTATTCTTGCTCTGTGTCTTTAAGATCTGTCCCCTTCTTTCTAGCTGAACTCTCTCTCTCACCGTAGTTCTTTATATATCTCCTCCACTTCCTGATTCTGCTCATTACTCCTGTATATCTTCCATGCTAAACATCTTACATGTGGCTTACAACTGCAACGTTTTTCTACCTATGAATATCCATCATTAAACGGAACATTCGAAAGGATTCATCGTCTGTCGTCCTAACTGTGAGTTTATTCATTGAGTTAAACTGCCTGTATCGATGCAAGGGATGAATATCAAACCAGCTTGAGTAAGGCCTACTTAAACCTGGAGATGAACTTTATCGCTTTGTAGTTGAGACAGAACAGCTACCTAGTTCACAGGTTTCTGTTTGGGGTTTAAGACTATTCCCGCCCCCCCCGCACGTTTGGCAGAGGGCCGGGACATAGTAGGATAGGCACCTGGTGCCTGTGAAGTTCACTAGGGATGTGTTTGATATGTTATATATGACTGCTGTTGCTTTTCCCTCTTTTCTTTTTTCCGCTTCTTTTTTCTCTATCTCTTTTTCTCTATGGCTAGTCTTTCTAATATGCTCAGGTGCTGTCAATGTCAAATGCAAGGCAACAGAGGTTTCGCTGCTCCCAAGGTCCTCTGGGGTGAGTCTAATTTATCTGTTCTATTTCAACCCCTTTTTACCCTATGTCTGACCGCCCGCCACCTTCCTTTACTATCCTCTCCTGGAATGTTAGAGGTCTCAATTCTAAATTTAAACTTGCCCTCCTCTTTCAATATTTGAAATCCCACTCCCCCCAGCTCATACTCCTCCAGGAAACTCACCTTGTGGGCAGCAAAATCCTGACTCTCAAAAAAACGTGGGTTCAGAGAGCGCTTCACTCTACCTACTCCACGTATGCTAGAGGGGTGTCGATTCTTATTCACAAAAACTTCCACTGTGTCATTGACGAGGTCCGCACTGATCCCCAGGGCAAATATGTGATTTTGGTGTTTACATTGTGGTCGCAAAGATACATTGTAATTAATCTGTGTATACCTCCCCCCTTCACATCAGGTCTGCTGTATGATGTGCTGGAAAGAGTAGCGCCCTTTTGTCCGGGCAAGGTTTTAGTGATGGGTGACTTCAATGCTACTCTATCTCCGGACTTGGATAGGCCTGCGCCTCCCAAGAGACACTCTCTAGACTTATCAGCCTGGGCCCAGGCGGTGGGTCTGGTAGAGGTCTGGAGGTGGAGACACCCCGCCACGAGGGCATATTCATGTTTTTCTGCTTCATACAAGACCGCATCGAGGATTGATCTGGCGTTCTCTAATCCCGCACTGTTAGCGGATGTGTTGGAGGCGGCGTATCTTCCTAGCGGTCTATCTGATCATAGCCCTCTGGCGGTGGTCCTCCGCTCCCTGGCGTCCCGGAGTGCAGCACTCTGGAGGCTGGGTGCGCAGTGGGTCTCCGACACGCTCCCCCCCCTTACTGACCGAATATTGGGAACATAGTGCAGGTTCCTCCTCCCCGGACATCATGTGGGATGCCTTCAAGGCATACACAAGGGGGCAATACATTGCATCCATTGCTAGTGTAAAAAAGCGGCACGCGGCTGCGACCCTGTCACTGGAGAAACAGGTAAAGGATTGCACAGACGTTTACAGTAATGACCCCACCCCAGCCCACTTTGATCTGCTCATGGCGGCTCAGAGAGAGTTGCAGCTACACCTGACAGAAATCACACGACTTGAGACGTACAGAGGCAAGCAGAGAGCTTTCGAACAGGGTGACCGGAATGGCCGTCTTTTGGCCATGATGGCCCAACACGACCAACCTATTACCCTGGTATCGTCTCTGTGGACCCCGGGGTGTGGGAGGGCTTCCACACCTGCTGACATCCTCCAGACCTTTAACGAATTTTACCATAGTCTATACTCCACTGGTTTGCCATCGGATTTCCAGCCTGAGACGCTACAGGCCCTATTGGACCCCTTGGCGCTTGGCTGGCTCTCTGATGACGAGAGGGAGTCGCTGGTCCAACCATTCACGGAACTGGAGGTTCTGAATGCCATTCACTCCTTTCCCCCTGGCAAGGCCCCCGGGCCCGATGGGCTCCCGATAGATTTCTACAGGGTGCACTCGGGTCTGCTGACCCCCTTGCTGACTCAACTCTACACTACATGCTTGAGTGACGGCAGCCTACCCGCCTCTATGTATCATGCCCATCTGACACTGATTTATAAGCCCCCTAAAGACCCCACCTTATGTGCCTCATACAGGCCTATCGCACTCCTCAACACTGATTTCAAAATTCTAACTAAGTTACTGGCCCTCAGGTTGTACCCCATGCTGCCCTCAGTAATAGATCCCGATCAAACAGGTTTTATGCCCCGCAGGTCCACGGATGTTAATTTACGGCGCCTTTTCACAAATATACACACTCAACATATTAACATGGGCTCACGGGCGGTGGCATCCCTAGACGTGGAAAAGGCCTTTGACACTGTTGAATGGCCCTTCCTATGGGAAACGTTGCGCAGAATGGGCTTTCCTCTTGTGTTTATTAGATGGCTTCAGGTGATATACAAATCCCCCACTTCCTCGGTACGTCTGGGTGGAGGGCTATCGACCCCATTTAGACTCCTTAGGGGAACTAGGCAGGGCTGCCCCCTCTCTCCAGCCCTATTTGCTCTCGCTATTGAACCGGTGGCCGAGGCGCTACGCACCTCACCGCATATTAAGGGTCTCCGGGTAGGGCGGCTGGAGGAGAGGGTGGCCCTGTACGCGGACGACATGCTGCTCTTCCTAAATGATGCAGGCCCATCGCTACAGGTGGCACTATCGGTTCTAGACACCTTTGCTGCGGTCACCGGGCTTTGGGTGAATTGGTCCAAGTCCCTCCTTTTCCCGATTGACTGTGGGGCCCCTTCCACTGCCCCACCCGGGAACCCCCTTCGTTGGGTGGACTCTTTTAAATACCTGGGTGTACAAGTCTCCATCCGGATCTCTGATTATATTCCACTCAACCTGACCCCGGTCCTCCTGGAGGCCCAATCCAGATCTAAGTCCTGGAGTAACTTACCCCTCTCCGTGTGGGGGCGTGTGAACCTCATTAAAATGAAGATAGTTCCCAAGCTCACATACCTATTCCGTCACTCCCCGCAATGGGTACCCAGATCCTTTTTTCAGAAACTAAACCAAATCTTTTCCTCTTTTATATGGGGGCCATCGCCACCTAGATACAAGCTTACTACATTGATGAGACCACGAACACAGGGGGGCATGGCTTTCCCGGATTGTCACAAATACTACCTGGCAGCACAGCTGGTAACTGTGGCATGGTGGTTGCAACCGGACAAGACAAACCCATCCACTGTGCTTGAAGCTACAGTGGTGGGATCGCTGGAAGCCCTCCAACTGCTAGTATTCCGGGGCCCTCGCGCCCCATACCCCCTGACCCCCTCCATGCTCACCACTTTGCGGGCGTGGAGGGTTGGCCTGGCCATTGAAAAGTGCAAACCACAGGAGATTTCCCCCAATGCCCCGATTTGGCTAAACCCCAACCTCCCACATCTGTATAAACTTCTAGACCCCTACGCGTGGACGAAATATGGCGTCAAGCTTATTTCACACATAACATTGCACAATGCCTTGCTTTCCTTTTTAGACCTTTCCTCCGCTTTTAACCTACCTGACCACTACATATTTAGATATCATCAACTGTCTCATGCATTTGGGACACAGTTCCCTCGCTCCTCCTGCATTGTGGCCCAGTCGGAGCTGGAGAGAACACTGCGATTCCATTGCGCAGAAAAGCCCACTTCTCATTTATACTCTTATCTGCTTCGTGTGTCTCTCCCGCCCCTTGACAGGCTGTGGTCCAGTTGGTTGAGAGACATCCCCACTCTAGACACTGATGACTGGGATGATGTCTGGGACCTACCTTTTAGATCCCTGGTCTCCATCCGAGACAGGGTAGTGCAGTTTAAAATTGTACACAGGGCCTACTTTACACCTCATAGGCTTCACAAGATGGACCCGGCGCATTCCCCGGAGTGTTGGAGGTGTGGGGCCTCCCCAGGCTACTTCTCCCACATTTTCTGGTGGTGTCCTGGGATCCAACAATACTGGTTGGGGGTGCTGGGTCTTATAAACAGGGTGGCCTCGACCAATATTCCACTGAAGATGGAGATATGCTTGTTGGGCATCATTGAACCCGTAGTTCAGTCGGCTGCGGGACGTGTCCTGGTCAGCGTGCTGCTATTCTATGCTCGCAAAACCATTGCCATGCATTGGAAGAAGCCCACTCCCCCATCCGAGATGCAGTGGAAACGCTTGGTTAATGTCAGCCTTCCCCTCTATAAAGACAAGTACGCTAACAGAGGATGCTTTCAAAAATACGATAAGGTCTGGCGCCCCTGGCTAGAGGAGCCTGAGACCGCTGGCTAGCATGACAAGTGTGAGATGTACTGTTAAGCCTCGGCTTATGGTGGACGCATTCCTTTAAGTTATAGTATGTGGGACCATGCTGTATTGCCACTTATGATGTATCATTTGACTGTCTGATGATATTGTAAGTGCCTGAGCTCTGTTTTCTGATGTCTCTGTATTGTTTATATTTGTTTTTGTGTTTAAAATCAATTAAAAAAAGTAAAAAAATAAAAAAAAACAGCTTTTTTGGAGCATCTTTAGGGTGCTAATAATAGTGCTGTAAAAACGCTTATCTCCATTGAAATGAATGAGTAATGCGGTAAAAACACGGTAAAACACATAGGCATTAGCGCTATTTTTACCGCGATAAAAACGCATTGCGGTAAAATCGCGGGAAAAATACTTTTTTTGCGTTTTTTCAACGCCTCAGTGTGAAAGGGGCCTTAGGGCTTGCTCTCTCACACCTGCATGGTTAAGTAATCTTCCCTCAGTGTGGCTCCACCCTAGCCTCAACAGGAACCACTATTTAACACTGTGTTCTCCAAGCCTGCCTTGCCGTGCAATATTGTGTGTTTGGTTTCCTGTTTCCTGCTTGCTGTGTGCTCTATGTTTGTTTCTGTTACCGATCTTGGCGTGTTCCTGACCATCCCCACCTGCTTGTGACCCTGACCTTTGGCACGTTCTTGACCATCCCTGCCTGCTTGTGACGCTTGACCTTTGGCTTGTTCTCGGTTCATCCTTGTCTGCTAGTCGCCCCGACCTGTAGCTCCCTCCTATAGCCTACCGTGAGCGTGAGCTGGGAGACCCTGGGGGCCGCGACCTGGAGTCAGCTGCAGCATAGTCCATCCTCACCACTAGAGGCTCTGGTGAACACCTGCTGGCTCTTAGACTCTGCGCCCTGGGGAATCTTATGTTCTAGCTCCCTGTGGGATCCGTGTTGGTGCCCCAGTGGACCTGCCTTCCTGTACCACCCAGGGTTCCATCCGCAGCAGTCAGCCGTAGGGTCCACTATCATAGTGGTGCACTCCTGGCCCCAACGGTGTGCACCTGGCCTCAGGTGACACTTGACAGTGATCAGATTGTAGATCAAATTTAACTGTCTTTGACCTTTAGGATGGAGAAAACTATCCATGAACCCTTTGTGAGGTTAAGTGTGGCTTTTACTACAGTCTAATTTTTCTCATTCCTTAGATGTTGTGGCTGCGTTAGTTTAATAATTTTTTTTCAACCTAAGAAAATTTATAGTAAATACCGGTAGATCTTGCCAGAAATACAGAGTCAATTCCTGTGAGCTGCACAAAAGAATATTTTCCTTTATATCTATCTTCTTTAAAGTACTAATTGCCCTTTCCACCATGTAATGGAGATGAAATGATCTGGAAATATGTTTGTAGTCCGTATCAGGAGAGCAGCCTAGGGTAACAACCATGGCTACCTCCATAGATATAGTGAAGGAGTGACGCAGCTACCCAGGGACAGGAAGGGTGTTATCTGCAGTATTACATGGTGAAAATAAAGCAGAAATTTTAAGAAAAAAAGAAAAACAAATGCAGCAATTACACCAAGACTAATAAGCTGCAATATATTACAGTTTTGGGTTTAGATAACCTTAAAGTTGTGTACCACCAGTATGACAACCATTGACTACCAAAGCTTGGTAGCATTGATTAGATTCTAATAAACCCCCCTACGGTAGGTAAACCAATCTGGTCATAACAATTTTTTAAAGCTGACTCATTAACGGTATGTAAATTTAAACTCTTCTACGTGTGCACATAAAAGAAAAAGAAGAAAAGAAAATTCTAGGAATTAGATTACATAAATAAAGTAATCAAAGTCTGAGATCATTTTAAAATACTGTATATATCTAAATAAAATATATGGGCACAAGGGATGCATCAATGGCCTAATTTAATTAGGAATGGCATATCTCTGTCTGGCTGTTGTATGTCAGACTGGCTTCTGCTGGGTTAGAGGTCATAGTTTAATAGATCCAAGTACTAAAAAATAATTAGGCGCATATTTGGTTTATTGTTTGAGGTTTACATTCAGTGTCATCGTGCCTTTGTATTCTGGCAGCCTGTGAAGCCTCTAAAGCCACCTAATAAGGTATAAAATGCAAGTAATCTTTACCATCTAGTACCTTGCAGAGAAAGAGAGAAGCTCATTTTTCGAATTGTGTCACTGCACAAGTAAAGAACTCAGACAGATTTTCCAAGAAAAGCATTCAGTCATATTGATTGTGCAACATATATGTCATTCTGAATTTCAATCATACAAGTAATTACTGTTAGAAAAACACAGAGGATAGAAGCACATGTCACAAGCATTTATATGGAAACCGTTCGGCAAGAGCATTTTTCTACAAGACTCAAATAAATTGAACAGTATCAACAATGTGTATAGCCATTTAGCTATTCCACAGAGAAGGCTGAAATTGTTTGTGTCTGTCTGTGTCACTATGTATGTGTCTGTATATACAGTGCCTTGAAAAGGTATTCATACCCCTTGAAATTTTCCACATTTTGTCATGTTACAACTAGAGTTGAGCGGACACCTGGATGTTCGGGTTCGACGGGTTCGGCCGAACTTCGGAAAAAAGTTCGGGTTCGGGACCGAACTTTAACCCGAACCCGGACCCGAACCCGAACCCCATTGAAGTCAATGGGGACCCGGACTTCTAAGGACTAAAAAGGCTCTAAAAAGGTAATGGAAAGGGCTAGAGGGCTGCAAATGGCAGCAAAATGTTGTTAAGAGCATGGCAAGTGCTCTGCAAACAAATGTGGATAGGGAAATAACTTAAAATAACATAAAAAAAATAAAAATTAAAAATAATAATCTTGACCTAGGAGGTCCATATGGAGTAGGAGGTTGAGGTGGCGGTGGATGTGGCTGTGTAGGTGGAAGCGGCGGTGGAGGAGTACGAGGTAGCCAACACTGATTCAAAAATACAACAATGGCTGGGTAAGGCCGGTGATGTGTCGAATTCTGTCCCCCGTCAAATAGTGTCCACCCTGTACTGCGCTTGCTCAGTATGTAGGACAGGGATATGCAATTAGCGGACCTCCAGCTGTTGCAAAACTACAAGTCCCATCATTCCTCTGCCTCTGGGTGTCATGCTCGTGGCTGTCAGAGTCTTGCTATGCCTCATGGGATTTGTAGTTCTGCAACAGCTGGAGGTCCGCTAATTGCATATCCCCGATGTAGGACAAGGGGATTTCGAAAATCTCCCAAGACAAACGGCGCCTGCGTGGTGAGTTCAGGTGAAGGCCACACCATCCGTGGTTCAAGCCGAGCCAAGTGAGGCCGTGCCCGAAGCGTGGCGATCGAACCGAGCCCATGAGGGGCCCTGTTACTATGTGCTACCGTATGTCCACTTGGATGGTGGGGCTTGAACCTGCACTCACAGCGCAGGCGCCGTTCATCTTCGGAGATTTTGTGAATCTCCTTGTCCTCTGTACTGCGCAAGCGCTGCGCCTTCGCAGTATGGGCCGGACACAATCCGATGGCCGGACAGTTTTTGTCACAACACCGGTATACATGTCTATTCTGCACAAGGTACGGACAAGTCCTGTGGGATCCATGCCTGGTTCATTTTAATGAACGTGAGCTTGTCCACATTGGCTCTCGACAGGCGGCTGCGCTTGTCTGTGATAACGCCCCCTGCCGTGCTAAATACACGTTCAGATAATACACTGGCTGCAGGGCAGGCCAGCACCTCCAAGGCATAAAGGGCAAGCTCAGGCCATGTGCCCAATTTGGAGACCCAGAAGTTAAAGGGGGCAGACCCGTCATCCAGTACGTGTAGGCCTGTGGACACATACTGCTCAACCATGTTGGTGAAATGCTGCCTCCTGCTAAGACGTTCCATCTCAGCTGGTGGTGCTGGTTGTTGTGGCGTGCTGACAAAGCTTTTCCACATTTCAGCCATGCTAACCCTGCCTTCTGAGGTGCTGCCGGTGCCCCGGCTGCGTTGGCGACCTCTTCCTCCTCCTCTGCCTTCGCCTTGTGCTTCCACCGTATGCCCGCTGTCAGGTGGGAATGCCACCAGCAGCGCGTCTACCAGCGTGCGCTCGTACTCGCGCATCTTACGATCCCGCTCCAGTGAGGGAATTAAGGACGGTACGTTGTCCTTGTAACGGGGATCCAGCAGGGTGGCCACCCAGTAATCAGCACCAGTTAAAATGTGGGCAACTCGGCGGTCATTGCGGAAACACTGCAGCATGTAATCGCTCATGTGTGCCAGGCTGCCCAGAGGCAAAGAAAAGCTGTCCTCTGTGGGAGGTGTATCGTCTGTGTCCTCTGTATCCCCCCAGCCACGCACCAGTGATGGCCACGAGCTGGTCTGGGTGCTACCAAGCTGTGAAAATGGCTCCTCCTCCTCCTCCTCCTCCTCCATCTCCTCCTCCACCTCGTCATCCTCCAGAACTGTGCCCTTTCTGCCGGACAATTGTGTACTTGGCGTTTGTTGGTGCAGGAACCCACCCTCGTAGCCACTTGTGAAAGACTGCCCTGAAAGCCTTTGAAATGATCCCGCTTCCTCCTCCTCCTCCTCATCCTCCTGTGCCACATCCTCTTCCATCATCGCCCGAAGCGTTTTTTCAAGGAGGCATAGAACTGGGATAGTAACGCTAAGAACGGCGTCATTGGCACTGGACATGTTGGTGGAGTACTCGAAACAGCGCAACAAGGCACACAGGTCTCGCATGGTGGCCCAGTTATTGGTGGTGAAGTGGTGCTGTTCCTCAGAGCGACTCACGCGTGATTGCTGCAGCTGAAACTCCACTATCGCCTGCTGCTGCTCGCACAGTCTGGCCAGCATGTGCAAGGTGGAGTTCCACCTTGTGGGCACGTCACATATGAGGCGGTGAGCGGGAAGGCCGAAGTTACGCTGCAGCGCTGACAGGCGAGCAGCAGCAGGGTGAGAACGCCGAAAGTGCGCACACACAGCCCGCACTTTCTGCAGCAGCTCTGGCATATTGGGGTAATTTTTAAGGAACCTCTGGACCACCAAGTTCAGCACATGCGCCAGGCAAGGGATGTGCGTCAAACCGGCTAGGCCCAGAGCTGCTACGAGATTTCGCCCATTATCGCACACCACCAGGCCGGGCTTGAGGCTCACTGACAGCAACCACTCATTGGTCTGTTGTTCCATGTCCCTCCACAACTCCTGCGCGGTGTGGGGTTTTTCCCCCAAACAGGAAAGTTTTAAAACTGCCTGCTGTTGTTTACCCCTGGCTGTGCTGAAGTTGGTGGTGAAGGTGTTACGCTGACTGGATGAGGAGGCGGTAGAGGATGAGGAAGCGGAGTAGGAGGAGTTAGCAACAGGAGGCAAACTGAAGCGCCCTGCAATCCTCGGTGGTGGAAGGACATGCGCCAAACTGCTATCTGCCTCAGGCCCAGCCGCCACTGCATTTACCCAGTGTGCTGTTAGGGAGATATAACGTCCCTGACCGTGCTTACTGGTCCACGCATCCGTAGTTAGGTGGACCTTGCCACAGATGGCGTTGCGCAGTGCACACCTGATTTTGTCCCCCACTTGGTTGTGCAGGGAAGGGATGGCTCGCCTGGAAAAATAGTGGCGGCTGGGCACGACGTACTGTGGGACAGCCAATGCCATCAGGCTTTTAAAACTCTGCGTCTCCACCAGACGGAATGACAGCATTTCAAAGGCCAGGAGTTTTGAAATGCTGGCATTCAGGGCCAGGGATCTCGGGTGGCTAGGGGGGTACTTCCTCTTCCGCTCCAATGTTTGGGAGATAGAGAGCTGAACGCTTCCATGGGACATTGTGGAGATGGTTGGTGACCCAGGTGGTAGTGTTGCTGGCAGATCCTCTGTTTGCGGGGTGGCAGGTGCCACTGTCACTACAGAGGTGGATGAAGAGGCCGAGACTGCAGCAGAAGAGGAAGCAGGAGGAGCCAGAGACCTTTCTTGGTTTTTGAGGTGTCTACTCCACTGCAGCTCGTGCTTTGCACTTAGATGCCTGGTCATGCAGGTTGTGCTCAGGTTGAGAACGTTTATGCCTCGCTTCAGGCTCTGATTGCACAGCTTGCAAACCACTCGTGTCTTGTCATCAGCACATTGTGTGAAGAACTGCCACGCTGGGGAACTCCTTGGACCTGGCTTTGGTGTGCTCGGTCCCTTGCTGCGTTGGGCAGTAGCAGACATACTGTCTAGCTGACAGACGCTCCGCTTTTGCACCCTGCTCCCTCTTCTGCTGTGCTGGTGGCTCTGTGCGACCACCGCCTCTTCCTCCAAACTACACTGGTCACCGGCATAACGTTGATTCCATGTGGGGTCGAGGACCTCATCGTCCTCCACATCATCTTCCACCCAGTCTTCACCCCTGCCCTCCTTGTCTGTCTGCACAATTGCGAAAGCAGCAGCAGTTGGCACCTGTGTTTCGTCATCATCCGAGACGTACTGCGATGGTCCTCCCATGTACTCATCATGAAACATAAGTGGTTGGGCATCGGTGCACTCAATCTCTTCCACTTCTGGGGCAGGGCTAGGTGGATGGCCCTGGGAAACCCTGCTAACAGAGTCATCGAAAAGCAGAAGAGACTGCTGCATGATTTGGGGCTCAGACTGCTTGGCTGATTTGCAAGGGGGTGAGGTGAAAGACTGATGGACATAGGTTTCAGGTGCCAACTCTGTTCTTTCATCAGAAGAGTGGGTGGGAGACAATGTGAAGGAACCCGAGGCACTGTCAGCAACCCAATCTACTATCGCCTGTACTTGTCCTGGCCTAAACATTCGTACAGCCTCATTAGGCGCGACAAAATACCGCCGCAGGCTCGGTCGCCTACTCGCACCTGAGGAAGGTGTTTCACTTGTGCGTGTATCTGGCACAGATCCACCACGTCCTCTCCCTGCAACAGGAGCTCCACCAGCAGCACCACGACCGGGGCCACCACGTCCCTTTGACCTTCTCCTCATATTTTCCAAATTTAGGATCTTGCCCTAAATGGGTGTTTTTGGAAGCGCAGAACACACCCACAGTACGTAACCGCTGAATCGCACAGCTACAGAACTGCAGAAAATGCTATTCAAAAAAAATGTTGTTTTTTTAGTATAGCACAGTAGGAGAAAACTATATAGAAATTGTTTATTTCACACACCTCAAAATATGTATAACACACTGCAAACTTTTTTTTGTTCCCCTAAACGGCGTTTTTTGCAAGCGTACATTAACCACTTCAATACCATGCACTTATGCACCTTCCCGCCCAGACCAATTTTCAGCTTTCAGTACTCTCACACTTTGAATGACAATTACTTAGTCATGCTACACTGTATCCAAACAAAATTTTTATCATTTTCTTCTCACAAATAGAGCTTTCTTTTGGTGGTATTTAATCGCCACTGGGTTTTTTATTTTTTGCGATATAAGCAAAAAAACAGCAATTTTTTTTAAAAAAAACACTTTTTTTTAGTTTCTATTGTAAAATTTTGCAAATAAGTAATTTTTCTTCATAAATTTGTGCCAAAATGTATACTGCTACATATCTTTGGTAAAAATAACCCAAATTAGTGTATATTATTTGGTCTTTGTGAAAGTTATAGAGTCTACAAACTATGGTGGCAATCACTGAAAATGTATCACATCTGATCACGCCTGATGTACTGAAGGGATATCTCATTTCTTGAGACACTAACAAGCAAGGAAAGTACAAATACCCCAAAATTACCCCTTTTCGGAAAGTAGACAGTCCAAGGTATTTACTAACAGGCGTGGTGAGTTTTTTGAAGTTGTATTTTTTTCCCACAATTCTTGGGAAAATTTAATTTTTTTTTTTTTTTTTACACAAACTGGTCATATTAACAGTTGTTTTCTCTCACACAGCATATGCATAATTGCAACTACACCCCAAAATACATTCTGCTACTCCTCCTGAGTGTAGCGATACCACATGTGTGAGACTTTTACACAGCCTGGCCACATACAGAGGCCCAACATTGAAGTAGCACTTTCAGGCGTTCTACAAGCATAAATCGCACATATCCTTTCTCAACCACCTATTACACTTTTGAAGGCCCTGGAGCACAAGGACAATGGAATTTTCCACAAAATGACCCCATTTTTGAAAGCACACACCCCAACGTATAATCTATGAAGCATTATGAGTCTTTTGAACGGTTCATTTTTTTCCAGAAGGTTTTGGAAAATGTGGAGAAAAAATGAAAATGCATTTTTTTTACACAAAGTTGTCCATTTATAAGATATTTCTAACGCATAGCATATACATAGCAAAAATAACACCCCAAAATGCATTCTGCTACTCCTCCTGAGTATAGCGATACCACATGTGTGAGACTTTTACACAGCCTGGCCATATACAGAGGCCCAACATTGAAGTAGCACTTTCAGGCGTTCTACAAGCATAAATCGCACATATCCTTTCTCAACCACCTATTACAATTTTGAAGGCCCTGGAGCACCAGGACAATAGAATTTTCCACAAAATGACCCCATTTTTGAAAGCACACACCCCAACGTATAATCTATGAGGCATTATGAGTCTTTTGAACGGTTCATTTTTTTCCAGAAGGTTTTAGAAAATGTGGAGAAAAAATTTAAATGCATTTTTTTTACACAAAGTTGTCAATTTATAAGATATTTCTAACACATAATTTGTACATAGCAAAAATTACACCCCAAAATGCATTCTGCTACTCCTCCTGAGTATGGCGATACCACATGTTTGAGACTTTTACACAGCCTGGCCACATACAGAGGCCCAACATCCAAGTAGCACCTCCAGGCATTCAAGCAGCATTAATTGCACATATCATTTTCTGACTACCGATCACATTTTTGAAGGCCCTTCATATATCTAACACATAGCAGGTACATACCAAATAACAAAAGATTACCTGTGGTTTTAGAAGTGCAGTGGTCCACAGAGGAGAGCATCGGTCCAGGCAGCAGGCAGGGATGAGGTCAGCGACAGCAAAAGCAATCATCCAGGCAGCAGGCAGGAATACTGTCCATAGTTCGCACAGGCAGAGATACTGTCAGCACAGCCAGAGCACAGCCAAAGCACAGGTCCAGGTAGCAGGCAGAGGTGTCCCGGCAGAAATGCTGTCCAAAGTCAGTAGAGGCAGCAGGCAGATATATGGTCAACACAGCCAAAGTATTGGTCCAAGCAGCAGGAAGAAACATGGTCCATAATGTCATGGGTCATTACAGGCAGTAATATGGTCAGCACAGCCAAATTATTGGTCCAGGCAGCAGGAAGGACCATCAAGCTTAGGGCCAGGGGGACAGGGGTAGAGGCTTCTCCCACCCAAATCGCTTTGAAGCCTCCGGGCAACCAGACCCTGTTCTTGGAGCACAGAAAATGAAAAACTGGTTTTCTCTACTCAGAACGCTATTCTGAAGCCCCTCACATATGTGAGACCCCTGTGTACTAAAAGTAGATGGCCAAAAGATCAGTCCAAGTGGCAGGCAAAAACATGGTCGATTAACAGGCCAAGGTCGGTACACGTGGAAGTCAGAAACGTGGTTTAAATCGGCAGGCAGAGGCATCGTCGGTAAACAGGCCAGGGTCAGTTAATTAACATGGAAGGTAGTTAGTAACATGGTAGCAGGCAAATAGGGAAGTGGCAGTCTGTTAATAATAAGGGGAACTAATGGATGTATGATAATTTTTGAAGAAATTTCCGATGCACAGGCCAGGTTGGGAGGGACAAAACGGGACAATAATAGCTGGTGTCTCTTCTTACTCCTCCTCTGCTGCATACACGGCATTTCTTTTGGCGTCTTCTTCCAGATTCTGTGGGGGGGATGCTAAAGGGATAGTGTCGCTCGTGAAGCCGACTCACACTATCAGAGCGAATGCTTCCTGGGGCGGGATCTTGTTGGTAAATGAGGGCATCGATGATATCTTCGATATATTGGAGGTAGTGGAGTCGGTGATTTTGAGTTGCTTTTTGGTAGCAGACAAACGAATTAAAAAGGGCCATGTGAAACAGGTGAAACGCAACTTTTTTGTGCCAATAATGGGACTTTCTGGTTGATAAGTAGGGCTGTAGCATCTGGTCGTTTAAATCCACCCCCCCCATGTACAAATTGTAGTCGTGGACACATTCAGGCTTTACAATGGAGCCACGTCTTCTTGGGATCTCCACCATGGTGTCATTGTGGATCGTAGAGAGGATGTGGACATCTTTCTTGTCCCTCCACTTCATGGCCAACACCTCCTCGTTCCTCATGGATGCCGATTCTCCAGGTCGCAATTTTTTTGTCAATAAATTTGTGGGAATCCCTTCCGGTTTTTTTTGAAGGTACCGCAGGCCGGGGTTTGTTTACTGTAAAGGTGGCGAAAAAGGGGCAGGCTGGTATAATAATTATCAACATATAAATGGTAACCTTTTCCGAACAGGGGGTATGCCAACTCCCAGACAAATTTCCCACTGGTTCCAATATATGTGGGGCAATCACGGGGCTGGAGCTGGGAGTCTTTGCCTTCGTAGATCCTGAATTTGCAGACGTATCCAGTGGCTCGATCACATAATTTATTTAATTTTAACCCATACCTGGCTCTCTTGCTTGGTATGTACTGCTTGAACTGCAGTCGGCCGGTGAAATGTACGAGGGACTCGTCCACACAAATTTTTTGGTCTGGGATGAAAACTTCTTCAAATCGCTGGGAAAAGGCATTGATTAGGGGGCGTATCTTGTACAATTTGTCGTAGTTGGGATGATCTCGGGGAGGGCACTGTGAATTGTCATTGAAGTGGAGAAAGCGCATAATCATGTCGTATCTTTTCCTGGACATGACAGCGGAATATATGGGCATGTGTTGGATGGGGCGTTTGGACCAATATGAATGGACTTCGTTCTTTTTTGTAAGCCCCATATTGAACATAAGGCCCAAAAATAATTTAAATTCCTCCAATGTTAGACGCCGCCACTGGAACATGCGGGCGTAGGAAGAATCGGGATTGGCAGCAATAAATTGGGATGCATACAGATTCGTTTGATCCACTATATTCTGCAGCAAATCTTGTGGGAAAAATAAACAAAAATAATCAAATTTAGAAAAATTTGTAGTGTCGGGCTGCACACCTGGCTGTGCGGTGAAAGGGGGGATGATAGCGGATCCTGAGTTGGCAGGCAACCATAAGGGGTTTGCCAGGGCATCGGGAAGGTAGGATTGGGGCTGGATTCTTCGGGTTGGGCGTGCATTTCCATTGCTTGTACTGGGCTCCTCTTCCTGGGGTATGGCGCTGCTGGTGGTGGGCAGTTCTCCTGATCTTGGTGCTGATCTTGGTGCTGATCTTGGTGCCGATCGCATTCTTTTGGGAGGGACGGTTTCCTCCGGGGACTCGGACTCTGAGCCACTATCCTCCACTGGCTCGTATTCCGAACCAGAATCGGATAATGGGAGCTCCCCGCTGCTCTCATCATCCGACATGGCAAGAATGGCATATGCCTCCTCAGGTGTGTAAACCCTTTGGGACATTATGGCAGTGCTTATTGGTGGGCCTGTGTAATGGTACTGCTGGTGGTAGTGGTGGCGGTCTGTGTGGTAGTACCGATGGAGGTATTAGTGGTGGGCCTGTGTGGTGGTACCGATGGCGGTATGGGTGGTGGTGGTGGTACCAATGGCGGTACAGGTGGTGGTGGTACCGATGGTGGTACGGGTGGTGGTGATGGCGGTACAGGTGGCGGTATGGGTGGTGGTGGTAGCAATGGCGGTACGGGTGGTGATGGTACCGATGGCGGCACAGGTGGTGGTACAGGTGGTGGTGGCACTACCGACGGTGGTACGGGTGGTGGTACTGGTGGTGGTACCGATGGCGGCACTAGTGGTGATACTGGTAGCGGGCCTGTGTGGCAGTATAGATGCTGGGCCTGGTGGCGGTACTGGTGGTGGTACTGGTACCGATGGCGGTACTGGTAGCCTGTGTGGCGGTGCCAATGGCGGTACCGATGGAGGTGGGCCTGTGACAGATGATTGACAGATGGGCTGATTGATTGACAGATGGGCTGATTGATTGATTGACAGATGGGTTGATTGATTGACAGATGGGGTGATTGATTGACAGGTGGGGTGATTGATTGACAGATGGGCTGATTGATTGACAGATGGGCTGATTGACAGATGGGCTGATTGACAGATGGGCTGATTGACAGATGGGCTGATTGGCTGGGCTGATTGATGTGCTGGGCTGTGTGACAGGTCCTCTTTATGGGGGGGGGGCGTGTTGTGCACTGTAAACTTATGTAGACAAACTACACTGAGCTAACTTACTGATCTCTTCTCTCTCCTCACAGATCGGTGTGTGAGGAGAGAGCAGGGATCAGGTAGTAACTTCTGTGGAGTTTGTTTACATTTGTGACCGGCTGTGATTGGACACAGCCGGTCACGTGGTAAACAGCCAATTCATTGGCTGTTTACTCTGATCGGGGACGCGCTGTGTCCAAGGGACACTCTCCTTCCCCGATCCCCGCTCTGCAAGCCTGTGGCGGCGCGCACGGAGCGCGCCGCCGAGTTTGTTTTGACAGGTGATCGGCTGTGACTTTGACACAGCCGATCACATGGTAAACAGCCAATGAAATTGGCTGTTTACCGTGATCGGGGAAGCGCTGTGTCCGAGGGACACATGCCGTCCCCGATCACTGCGCTGCACGCCCCCGCGGGCGCACGCAAGGCAATATCCTGCAGGACGTCATATGACGTCCAGTATCGATATTGCAACCACTTCCCGGACGTCAATTCGCTATTGACTGGGTGGGAAGTGGTTAAAGTGCAATTTTTTTTTTTTTTGCCCTAAACTGGTCTTTTTTTGCACGAGCAAAATAAAATGCTTTTTTTTTTTTTTTTGCCCAATGGGTCTTTTGGAAAAGAGCACAATAAAGTGCCTTTTTTTTTCCCCCTAAAAGTTAGATTTTCTCTGACACTGGGCTCATGGCAGTGTAAAAAGACTGCACTGCAACACAAACAGGTAAACCTATGCAGATCACTGATTTTAATCTCGGAATCTGGACTCCTATATAATATTCTCTCTCCCTGAAAGCACCAACACAGGAACCTGGCCCTACACTACACTGTCTCTCTATCTTTTCCCTCAGATTGTAAAATCAGGACTACCTCATCTATCTTTCTATCTCTCCCTAAAAGCAGCAGCAGCAGACTAGATCCTCTCCCTATCTATTCTGAAGCAGAGTGACATGTGTGCTGTGTGCCTCTAGCTTATATAGAAGCTGGGTCACATGTTGCACTGACCAATCACAGCCATGCCATTAGTAGGCATGGCTATGATGGTCTCTAAGGGCACACCAGCTAATCAAAAGGTGATTGGCTGGCCCCTGAAGCATTTCTAAATGCGTAATTAGATTGCCGAACCCGAACCCGAACCCGGACTTTTGGGCAAAGTCCGGGTTCGAGTTCGGGAAAAAGCTAAAGTTCGGTACGGACCCGAACTTTACAGTTCGGGTTCGCTCAACACTAGTTACAACCAAAAACGTAAATGTATTTTATTGGGATTTTATGTGATAGACCAACACAAAGTGGCACATAATTGTGAAGTGGAAGGAAACCTCTGAAGGCTTCACAGAACAGCTGTATTTATACTGAGATTAAATTACACACAGGTGGACAATATTTACTAATTACTTGACTTCTGAAGACAATTGGTTCCACTAGATTTTAGTTAGGGGTATCAGAGTAAAGGGGGCTGAGTACAAATGCATGCCACACTTTTCAAAAAAATGGTTTTTAAACTTATTTTTAAAAAAAAAATATCATTTTCCTTTCACTTCACAATTATGTGCCACTTTGTGTTGGTCTATTGCATAAAATTGCAATAAAATACATTTACGTTTTTGGTTGTAACATGACAAAATGTGAAAAATTTCAAGGGGTATGAATACTTTTTCAAGGCCCTGTGAATGTGTGTGTGTGTATATATATATATATATATATATATATATATATATATATATATATATTGTGGTAGTGTGGTACCCCACCAGTGTATGGATGCAGGATTCTCAACCAGGCAGGTTGAGGGGCTCCAGGGTATTTGCTTGTTTGGGAGGAAACTGGCTTTTCAGTTTCCTCATGATTTACTAAAATCCACTTTGGGACCCGGAGCTTGGGGATTTCTTAGAGATCCGGGTGGGATGAAATCCCCAGTCCTGGATCCGAGTTTTGAGACTCAACTGCACACTGATTGTTCAGGTGTGTGTGGGCCTGATAGTAGAGTCAGGACCAGCATTCTGGGCCCCACCCTCCCGACGAGTGCAGGTGTGCACTGGAGAAGCCAGAGAGTGCAAGTGTGCACTGGAGAAGTCAGAGATTGCTTGTGTGCACAGTGGAAGCCAGAGACCCAGGTCTGAGGGTCAGAGCAGCAAGGGGCTGCTATCCAAATGGATGGTGTTGCAGATGGAATAGTCTATAGGAGACAGACAAGAGCCTGAAGTGGAAGGCCTGAGCAGCACTGCTGTATGTATAAGCCAGGAGGCTGAATGTCATTTTGTTGTTGAAAAGGAGTACTGAAACCCCTGCGAGGGAAAACCTTTTGATTTTGTTTTGAACTTCTTTTAATAAAAATGGGCAAGCAACCCTTAAAAAGAAGAACCAGCGAGTGGCGGTGTCCTTCAAGCTCTACACTTGATGCTAGTCCTTCACAAGTGGTGGAGAATTTTGGCACAATCTGAGATCCCTACAATCAAGTAAGTTAATCTGTTATATGAACTGTGTTTTTGGTGCATGAGACTGCATAATCTGTGTGTGTGCAGGTGAGGAGAACCTGCAAGCGAAAGGTAACTAGCCTTGAAGAGACAGTGCTCCAATTTGTTGCAGGTGGTGTACCTGTGAACAAAAAGTCAATTTTTTTTCTCTGCAGTGAACTGCTGCTAGCTGTGTGTGGCAGCCAGGCAAACTGCATTGCGCAGAAGTTTATTTGATGGACTGTTGCATGTAGGTTGTGTACCTGTGAAAGGAGAAACAGATTTTTTTTCCTTTTCTCCGCCAAGAACTGTTACAAGTTGCTGTGTGCAAGACCGCAAGGATGGGGCGATCAAAACGCCTAAAAGAAGCAAGGATGGCTGAGATGATAGATAGAGCTCTGTGGCTGGAGGGGTTGTTACCGCCTGATCGAACCCCATACATGCCTAAACAGAGTTTTCCAAGGGAAAAGAGGGCTGCTGTTGTCCCTAGCAACCCTGGTGCAATGAATGCACAGATGACTGCTAGTGTGGAGAGTCCACCAGCGTTTGAATCTGCAGTGGATTGGTGCAAGCGACACCTGGCAGGATTGGACCAAGCTAAAGTGGAATGCAAGCCAACCTTCCATACAAAAAGAGAGCTGCCGAATGTCCATGCCTGGGAGAGGGGTGTTGTCCCTGGCAACACTGCTGCAGTTAAACCAGCAGCTGTTGTGAAAAGTGTGAAGGTGACACAGCTTGAGACAGGGTCCAGCAGATGCAGGGTGGGAAACCCTGACAAGACATGGAACCAAGTGCGCTGTTTGCGGTGCAGTGAGTGGGGGCATGCAGTCTCCAAGTGCCTTTTGTCCCTGGCTCCAGTGCAAAGCTACCTAGCAAAACAAAGGTCTGAGAAGCCTGTGTTATATGCCAGAAGAGAGGCTGATCAAAGGCCAGGACAGAGAGTGGTTGCCCATAGCAACACAGAGGAGGCCAGTCGGGCTGTCTGTGGACCAAGGGGTGTGCCTCCCATGGGTCGTGACAAGTGGCTTCCGGAGGAGCCAATACAGCATGTTGGAGAGAGCCAGCAAAGCTCTGCTGGGAGACTGCGATCTCCCATGGCAACGAGAGTGGAAGTTATGCCTGGAAGGAATCATCAGGAGAGAAACGCACTAGGGAAAAGTCATCCAGTACCATGCCTGGAATGTGGCCAGCTGGGGCACGAAATATTGTCTTGCCCTATATTCTGGGGTGCACCTAGAGGTAATGTTGCTAAACAGAACTCTTTACCTGTGGGCCAAGATCCCTTTGCAAATATGTTTGCAGTCACCCCTGGCAACAAGGAGGAGTTTTCTGTGGTGTCTGCACCGGGTGCTAAACAGTGGGAGATGCCTGCTGTGATTTCATCCCATGGCCACCAGGGGGAGTTGGCCAGTAAATGTGTGGCTGAGGACTGGTTCTTAGAACAACGTACTCAAATGAAGATGGAGACCCCAACTACTGTGGTGGGTAAGACTATCTTTAATGAAATGATGCCTGGAACTGCTGATTTCAGGTATAAAAGAACTGGCTACGAGACTGTCCATGATGATGTGAGAGTGACCCCAGTTAGTGGGGCCACAGAATGTGCGCTTGAGAATAACCCCTGCATTCCCACTGGGTATGAAAAGGTCAAAGTCCAAACAGAACCTGTGTTGATGACTAAAAATTCTATAAGTATTACTGTTAATGAAAAGTTTGCTGCTGTTGGGAAAACCCCAGGTTCTTCCAGAGCAAAAGCTGTTGTCACAAATGGGTCATTGCCTGTAGCAATTGGTGGTAAGACAGCACAGTTGTCCCCAGAAATCTCCAGGGAACTTCATGTATTGGAGTCGGAGGTTGCCATGGACAACTGCGATGTCACTCTGGTGGGACAGAGTGGAACTGTACCGTGTAATGGTAATGTGTTAGTGCAAGCTGCTAGTACTAAAAATGTGCCGCTAAATGGTGGGTTAACACAACCTGTGAAAAATGCAAAGGTGTGTGAGGCTTATGAAGCGCCGCCCGAGCAAGGTGGTGGTTGTGGTGTATTGCAACCTGCGGTGCTAAAACATGTGTTACCGAAGTCTGCCATGATTCGTAATTTGGGTGATGAATCTGAAACTAAACCCATCTGTTCTAATGTGTCTCCTTGGGCGGATGGATCAGGGCTGAGGAACGCCAGTGAATGGAGCACAGCTACAACGGATTGGGATAGTTGGGGTAAAAATCTAATGTCCCTGATAGATGAGGCTTTCATGCACAAAAATAAGGTGGACAAAGTTTCTGCTGTGCCAGCAGGAGGGACGGCAGAACAGCTTATACCTGAGGGCGCGGTGGCTGCTGCAGGGGTTAACCCTCGTGAGAAATATGGACCATATAAGGGCGAGCACACAGCAGACACTTTGTCAGTAACCTACAAAAATTATGTGAAGCAGTTCATTGGTGCTGAACCTGAGAAGTTGGGTATGAGTCAAGCACCTGGCAGCGCTCTGGTAGAGCACCAGGCTGTGGTTGTCTCCAGCTGGGAGAAGGTTCCATTAAACCTTGCAACCTCTCATGTCTCAGCAAGTGAGTCTGTCTGCATCCCCAGTGTCAGGAAAGTCCCCAGGAAGGACTTGGGTCTGGAGCCAAGGGTATGGTTTCTAACAAAAGTATTAAAGGAGATGCTTAAACTTTGGGATGTACAGCCAGTCTATACTGGCGTGTCTCCACCACAGTCAGACAGTCTGGTACTGCGGAGTACCATTAGGTGGACCCCTGAGTGGCAGGTGGTACAGCACAAAGGAAGACAAGACAGAAATGGTTTATTTATGACTATATTACTAGTGTTAAAAATCGCCTCTAGGTATGCTGATGGGTTACTTCCTGTACAAGAGGTATATGGGAGAGGCTTTGGTGAAAAAAAAGTGTCTGAGGTTTCACCACCTAACAGCCAGGTGGAAGGCATTTCTGCTGCTATGGTCCAAGGTAGTACTGGTCAGTTGTCGGTGAAGGGTGTGTATGCTGTACCAGTGGAAGAATCACATGAGATGGAAGGGCCAAGTGTGGACCAGAAAGCAGCAGAAATCCTGACCGGGGCTCAACCGAAGGTGGTTAAAAAGACTGGGGTCCCCAGTCCGATGTTTGGTTTAGGTGACAAACCTAATAAGGTCCCCGAGACAGGGAAATGGATAAGAAGTGCGGTAAAAATGGTATGTGGATCAGACAAGAGCTTGTCTGTTCAGGTGGATAAAAATACAGATGGCATCAGAACAGGTCAAGTGGTAGGACAGCTGCCTGCAGAGTGGGTGAACCCAGGGGAGGTGACGTCCTGTGAGGTTCACGTGGGTAATGGCGGCCCTCCATTATGTGTGCCCTCTGCAGACGCTGCCCTAGCAAATGCTGAAAAAAACGGCATTGGTGATCTGTGCAACGTAGAGAGGTGTAATGTTGGTTTGAATATGTCTGTCAATGATGAACCAAATAATTTGTTAAAGGTACATGACAGTGTGGTGTCCAAAGGTATTGGAAAGACCAGGGGTGCCCTGTTAAAATTTCAGGAGAGGCAGTGCTTATGGAACCCCAAAAGAAGAGGGAGAAGGTTGAGTATAGGGAAATATAGGACCTTGTTAAGATCCAGGGTTGGACGTACCTGGAAGCGCACCCGGAAAAAAGGTTGGGCCTACGTGGCTGACAGCCAGCACAGAGGTGTACCAACCATAATGATGGGTGCTGGTGTTCCTCCCTCCGGATCGAAACAAAGGGGGAGGGTATGTGGTAGTGTGGTACCCCACCAGTGTATGGATGCAGGATTCTCAACCAGGCAGGTTGAGGGGCTCCAGGGTATTTGCTTGTTTGGGAGGAAACTGGCTTTTCAGTTTCCTCATGATTTACTAAAATCCACTTTGGGACCCGGAGCTTGGGGATTTCTTAGAGATCCGGGTGGGATGAAATCCCCAGTCCTGGATCCGGGTTTTGAGACTCAACTGCACACTGATTGTTCAGGTGTGTGTGGGCCTGATAGTAGAATCAGGACCAGCATTCTGGGCCCCACCCTCCCGACGAGTGCAGGTGTGCACTGGAGAAGTCATAGAGTGCAAGTGTGCACTGGAGAAGTCAGAGAGTGCTTGTGTGCACAGTGGAAGCCAGAGACCCAGGTCTGAGGGTCAGAGCAGCAAGGGGCTGCTATCCAAATGGATGGTGTTGCAGATGGAATAGTCTATAGGAGACAGACAAGAGCCTGAAGTGGAAGGCCTGAGCAGCACTGCTGTATGTATAAGCCAGGAGGCTGAATGTCATTTTGTTGTTGAAAAGGAGTACTGTACTGAAACCCCTGCGAGGGAAAACCTTTTGATTTTGTTTTGAACTTCTTTTAATAAAAATGGGCAAGCAACCCTTAAGAAGAACCAGCGAGTGGCGGTGTCCTTCAAGCTCTACACTTGATGCTAGTCCTTCACAATATATATATATATATATATATATATATATATATATATATATATACTGTGTATATATATCAATACCAGTCAGCTCAGCCATAACATTATAACCCATCAAGACCTCTGAATGTATTCTGTGGTAGCTGGCACCAAGGTGTCAGTAGCGATCCTTTAAGTCCTGTAAGTTGTAAAATGAGGCCTCCATGGATCAGACTTGTTTTTCCAGCACATCCCACAGATGCTCAATTGGATTGAGATCTTTAGAATTTGGAGGCCTAGTCAACACCTCAAACTCATTGTTGTGTTCCTCAAACTATTCTTGAATTCATCAGACCAGGCCTCTTTCTTTGATTGCTCCGTGCTCTAGTTCTGATGCTTACATGTCCATTGTAGGTATTTTTGGCTGTGGACATGGTTCAGCATGGGCACCCTGACCAGTCTGTGACTACGCAGCCCCATATACAACAAACTGCGATGCACTGCCTGTTCTGACATCTTTCTATCAGAACCAGCATTAACTTTTTCAACAATTTAAGCTACAGTAGCTCTTCTATTTGGATTGGACTACACGGGCCAGCCTTTGCTCCCCATGTGTATCATTGAGCGTTGGTTGACCATTACCCTGTTGCAGATTCACTGGTTTTCCTCCCTCTGACCACTTTTGGTAGGTCCTGACCATTGCAGACTGGGAACCCAAAGGAGTTGCAGTTTTTGAGATGCTCTTCCCTAGTCAACTAGCCATTCCAATTTGGTCCTTGTCAGAGTCACTTAAATTATGCTTGCCCATTTTTCGGCTTTCAACACATATACTTAAAGAGGAAGTAAACCCTGATGGGTTTTACTTCCTCTTTATTCCACTGCAAAGTAAAAGCATAATGGGCTAGTATGCATCGCATACTAGCCCAATATGTGCCGCTTACCTGCAAACGAAGCCTGCGATGTCCCCGCTGGTGGAAGCATCCATCTTCACCCCTCTTCCTTCTGGGGCCGCCGACTCCGGCTCTGTGAATGGCCAGAGTCGCGTGGTCATGGCACGGGCTCTATAGAAATGGCACAATCACGCCCTTTCTAAAGTGCGCATGCGCCGATGACGTAGACGCAAGCGTATATGGTATAGGAGGTATTTCCAGTACCTACAGGTAAGCCTTATTATAGGCTTACCTGTAGGAAAAAGTGGTCTGTAAGGGTTTACAAACACTTTAAGGGACACCATGTTCACTTGTTGCCTAATATTCTCACTCACTTCCAAATGCCATTGTAATGAAATAATCACATGGTTTTTAACATTTAAAAAAAGTTTCCAGGGACACCTTTATTTGCTGTGTGTCCAGCAAGCCATTGTAGTCGGAGAATGTACTTTAATTAGGGGTGGGGCAATCATCTAAAATGGGCGTGGTTCTACAAGAAGCATATTGTTAACTTAATTTATAAATTGCAGGCATATATATACTGTATAGCACCAACAATTTATGCAGTGCTTTACATATTGTATATAACAATGTATTTATATACAGTCAGGTCCATAAATATTGGAACATTGACACAATTCTAATCTTTTTGGCTCTATACACCACCACAATGGATTTGAAATTAAACGAACAAGATGTGCTTTAATTTGAGGATATTTACATCAAAATCAGGTGAACGGTGTAGGAATTACAACAGTTTGTATATGTGCCTCCCACTTTTTAAGGGACCAAAAGTAATGGGACAGATTAACAATCATAACTCAAACTTTCACTTTTTAATACTTGGTTGCAAATCCTTTGCAGTCAATTACAGCCTAAAGTCTGGAACGCATAGACATCACCAGACGCTGGGTTTTATCCCTGGTGATGCTCTGCCAGGCCTCTACTGCAACTGTCTTCAGTTCCTGCTTGTTCTTGGGGCATTTTCTCTTCAGTTTTGTCTTCAGCAAGTGAAATGCATGCTCAATCGGATTCAGGTCAGGTGATTGACTTGGCCGTTGCATAACATTCCACTTCTTTCCCTTAAAAAACTCTTTGGTTGCTTTCACAGTATGCTTCGGGTCATTGTCCATCTGCACTGTGAAGTGCCGTCCAATGAGTTCTGAAGCATTTGGCTGAATATGAGCAGATAATATTGCCTAAAACATTTCAGAATTCATCCCTGCTGCTTTTGTCAGCAGTCACATCATCAATAAATACAAGAGAATCCGTTCCATTGGCAGCCATACATGCCCAAGCCATGACACTACCACCACCATGCTTCACTGATGAGGTGGTATGCTTTTGGATCATGAGCAGTTCCTTTCCTTTTCCATACTCTTCTCTTCCCATCACTCTGGTACAAGTTGATCTTGGTCTCATCTGTCCAGAGGATGTTGTTCCAGAACTGTGAAGGCTTTTTTAGATGTTGTTTGGCAAACTCTAATCTGGCCTTCCTGTTTTTGAGGCTTGCCAATGGTTTCCATCTTGTGGTGAACCCTCTGTGTTCACTCTGTTGAAGTCTTCTCTTGATTGTTGACTTTGACACACATACACCTACCTCCTGGAGAGTGTTCTTCATCTGTCCAACTGTTGTGAAGGGTGTTTTCTTCACCAGGGAAAGAATTCTTCGGTCATCCACCACAGTTGTTTTCCGTGTTCTTCCGGGTCTTTTGGTGATGCTGAGTTCACCGTTGCGTTCTTTCTTTTTAAGGATGTTCCAAACAGTTGTTTTGGCCACACCTAATGTTTTTGTTATCTCTCTGATGGGTTTGTTTTGTTTTTTCAGCCTAATGATGGCTTGCTTCACTGATAGTGACAGCTGTTTGGATCTCATATTGAGAGTTGACAGCAACAGATTCCAAATGCAAATGGCACACTTGAAATTAACTCTGGACCTTTTATCTGCTCCTTGTAAGGGAATAACTCACACCTGGCCATGGAACAGCTGAGCAGCCAATTGTCCCATTACTTTTGGTTCAAAAAGTTGGAGGCACATGTACATACTGTTGTAATTCCTACACCGTTCACCTGATTTGGATGTAAATACCCTCAAATTAAAGCTGAAACTCTGCAGTTAAATCACATCTTGTTTGTTTCATTTCAAATCCATTGTGGTGGTGTATAGAGCCAAAAAGATTAGAATTGTGTCGATGGCCCAATATTTATGGAACTGACTGTATATATATACAGTGGGGAAAAAAAGTATTTAGTCAGCCACCAATTGTGCAAGTTCTCCCACTTAAAAAGATGAGAGGCCTGTAATTGTCGTCATAGGTAAACCTCAACTATGAGAGATAAAATGTGTAAACAAATCCAGACAATCACATTGTCTGATTTGGAAATAATTTTTTTTTTTTGCAAATTATGGTGGAAAATAAGTATTTGGTCAATATCAAAAGTTCATCTCAATACTTTGTTATATATCCTTTGTTGGCAATGACAGAGGTCAACCGTTTTCTGTAAGTCTTCACAAGGTTGCCACACACTGTTGCTGATATGTTGGCCCATTCCTCCATGCAGATCTCCTCTAGAGCAGTGATGTTTTGGGGCTGTCGCTGGGCAACATTGACTTTCAACTCCCTCCAAAAGGTTTTCTATGGGGTTGAGATCTGGAGACTGGCTAGGCCACTCCAGGACCTTGAAATGCTTTTTACGAAGCTACTCCTTCGTTGCTTGGGTGGTGTGTTTAGGATCATTGTCATGCTGAAAGACCCAGCCACAATTCATCTTCAATGCCCTTGCTGATGGGAGGAGGTTTGCACTCAAAATCTCACGATACATGGCCCCATTCATTCTTTCATGTACACGGATCAGTCGTACTGTTCCCTTTGCAGAGAAACAGCCCCAAAGCATGATGTTGCCACCCCCATGCTTCACAGTAGGTATGGTGTTCTTTGGTTGCAACTCAGCATTCACTCTCCTCCAAACACGACGAGTTGTGTTTCTACCAAACAGTTCTACTTTGGTTTCATCTGACCATATGACATTCTCCCAATCCTCTTTTGAATCATCCAAATGCTCTCTAGCAAACCTCAGATGGACCCGGACATGTACTGGCTTATGCAGGGGGACACGTCTGGCACTGCAGGATCTGAGTCCCTGGCGGCGTAGTGTGTTACTGATGGTAGCCTTTGTTACGTTGGTCCCAGCTCTCTGCAGGTCATTCACTAGGACCCCCAACGCTGTATCCTGGCCTAGGCCAACAAGGCCCAGGCCTAGGGCAGCACTTTGCAGGGGGGCAGCACGGAAAGAGTCCCCACCGGCTTGTGCTACACTGTTAGTCTTATGGGGCGGACTGGGCTGAGAGGAAAATTAGTCTAGCGCCCCCATAAAGTGGCCGCACTGCTTACAGTATGCGGGCGGCTGGCATTCCGCAACTGTGTGTGTGTGTGTGTGGGAGGGGGTGCTGCTTCTAATTTTGACTGTCCTATCATCCTGGAACACAAACCTTCCTCACTGTGCCATATGTTTTCTGCTGCACCATTGGCATGGTTATATCTTGGTCCTCTCCATAAAATTATCAGAAATTTGTGCTTAAAGTAGAACTATAGACAACACTTTTTTTTTTTTTCATTTTGGATAGAGTAAGGGAGGGTTATAGCCCCTGTGAGTTTATTTTTTACCATCCCTGTCCCATTGCAGAGATTTCCCTTCACTTCCTGCCCCATAGCCAAACAGGAAGTGAGAGGGAATCTATGCAAATTAAGGGAATCCACCCCCCCCCCCCGGCTCTCAGAACTAGTGTCCCTACTCGAAAATTTTAGGGTAGGTCTTAAACAGAAATGGGCGTGGCCTTGACAGGAAGGGGTGGGTCATATTTAAATTAGGGGGTGCATGAGTTTAGTCAGGCCTAGGGCAGCACAAAACCTAAATACACTACTGAGGTCCCCCCGTGTGATTCTGGGATTTTTTCTCACCGTTCTTGTGATCATTTTGACACCACGGGGTGAGATCTTGCGTAGAGCCCCAGATCGAGGGAGATTATCAGTGGTCTTGTATGTCTTCCATTTTCTAATTATTGCTCCCACAGTTGATTTCTTCACACCAAGCTGCTTGCATATTGCAGATTCAGTCTTCCCAGCCTGATGCAGGTCAACAATTTTGTTTCTGGTGTCCATCGACAGCTCTTTGGTCTTCACCATAGTGGAGTTTGGAGTGTGACTGTTTGAGGTTGTGGACAGGTGTCTTTTATACTGATAACAAGTTCAAACAGGTGCCATTAATACAGGTAATGAGTGGAGGACAGAGGAGCCTCTTAAAGAAAAAGATACAGGTATGTGAGGGCCAGAAATCTTGCTTGTTTGTAGGTGACCAAATACTTATTTTCCACCATAATTTGCAAATAAATTCTTTCAAAAATCTGACAATGTGATTGTCTGGATTTGTTTCCACATTTTGTCTCTCATAGTTGAGGTTTACCTATGATGACAATTACAGGCCTCTCTCATCTTTTTAAGTTGGAGAATTTGCACAATTGGTGGCTGACTAAATACTTTTTTGCCCCACTGTATGTATATATGTATATATGTGTGTGTGTGTGTGTGTGTGTGTGTGTGTGTGTGTGTGTGTGTATATATATATATATATATATATATATATATGAAAATTTCTTATTTCTGTCTACAGAAACACGGCAAAGAGGGGGGCACCATGGCACAGTACAGGGGGGGGGTCAATCATGCCAAATTAGCAAAGTCTTCTGTTCACAATGCAGCAGGATAGATGCTCGGCACAGGACCTGGAGATCACTGGAATTGTGGTGCCTACTACCCGGGCCGTCTTTTTGCCTGGACACCCCTGGGCTCCAGGTGTATGGGGAGCCCTTGCAGTCACCCCCCCCCCAAAAGAAGGGGGAACATGTGTGGAGTGGACAGAGCGGATGATCATTGCAGCAGGTGGGGGAAAAAACTGAACCCAATCTTTTATGACTCTCACTGCAGCAGCTGAAAACTGACATCTCTTGCTCCAGCCAGTGCAGTGAGCACCACAAAATATCTGTCTCAGTTATCACCCACCCACTGCACTGATCCAGATGTCTCTCACTGCCTGGACCCCCCATGTTCCCCTCCATCCCCCCTCCACTGCAGTGCTGCCAGCTCTTCCCCCTTCCCTCTCCCACAGGCATCAGCTGTAGACACACAGGGGGATCTTCAGATGGGGAGTGGGGGAAGGGGCCAATAAACATGTCATCTACCAGCAACTTCCTTTTCTGGGTGAACACAGTGCGTATTTGGTACTGATCACTCACTGTATTCATTAGAACTGAAGCATAGGAACCGTATTTACTATGCTTCAGCTTATGATTGAGCAGGAGCCTCTGTCTCCTGTTCATTCATCTGCAGTGCAGCTGAGGCTACAGAGAAAAGAACAAAAGTGAGACTTCAGTGGTCTGTTTAGACACCTGATATCTCACCAAAGCCCCAATATATTCAGTACAGTATATACCATAGTTTGTGGACTCTAACTTTCCTACAGACTAAATAATATACACTGATTTGGGTTATTTTCACCAAAGAAATGTAGCAGAATACATTATGGCCTAAATTTATGAATACAAATTATTTATTTGCGCAATGTTGTTATAGCAGAAACAAAGAAAAATGTGTTTTTCCCCCAAAGTTTCTGTATGTTTTTTCGTTTATTAAACAAAAAATAAAAACCCCAGTGTTGAGTAAATAGCACCAAAAGAAAGCTCTATTTGTGTGAAAAAAAAGATAAAAATTTCATTTGGGTACAGTTTTGCATGACTGCGCAATTGTCATTCAAAGTGTGACAGCGCTAAAAGCTGAAAATTGGCCTGGGCAGGAAGGGGGTAAAAGTGCCCAGAATTGACTACCTCCTCACTCCCTCTCCGGCCACTGCACCAATCACACAGACAGATTCACAGAACCGAGAAGTTTTAGGTGGGGTGGGTGTACCCTGATGGGGAACTGTATGGGCATTACCATATTTGGGTAATGACATCACCAGTATCCCCAGCCCCTTTGATTACATTTAACGTAGGAATCTCCTGGCTGAGAGCTGAATGGGGTCGGGGACACAGCGCTGTGTGGGAAGCTCTCACATACATGATGGTTTCCCAACCAAGGCATGCCCCACTCTGAGCACCATCTACACTTCTGTAAGAGGTGGTCTTAATTACCACTAGTTTTCTAATCTGTGAACTGCTAGTCATTTTTTAAGAAACTGTTGCAGACAAAGCACTAAGAAGAAGAAAATCCCTAGAATGAGTCTATATGTGTATATTTCTGCCAAAATCAATTTTTTGAATTGGATTTAAAGTAAAAACGGCGGAATAAGACCTTTAAAATAAATCAATAAACAGACTTTGAATAAAAAAAAATATATACGGTAGATATGGAAATGCAGGTGTGGTGCTGTTTTTCCTTTTTGGAGTGACATTACCCGTCTTCCAATTTTTTCTTTTTTTTTTGAACCAGCTGCTAAAATGATTTTTATCGTTATTATAATACTTGAACTTCAAATATTCAATAATTCCTGCCATTCCTCTAACTGGATTTATCTTTGCTATCTGATGCTGATAAAATGCCAGATCTATAATACTAATACCGGTACTTATGGATTATTATAGGAGAAAATAAAGACACTTGACATTATAAAGCTTATAGCTTTTTATTAGAGGAGATTATTCATTTACTTAGTATTGTTGTATTAGGAAAAGCAATGGATGAATAAAAATGCATCTGGGGTTTTCTTTGACAATTAACGTAATGATAAGATGGGCTGCTGAAGTTCCTGTAGTGTAGTGGATCCTCCTTTCAGGGCTGGATTTAGACCTTGAGGGGCCCAGGGAAATGTAGGTATGCGAGCCCCTCATACAAAGAAATTAAGGTACATGGCAAATCACCAAATTTACCATGTTTCCCTGAAAATAAGCCCGGCTCTTATATTAATTTTGGCAACCAGAAACACACTAGGGCTTATTTTCAGGGGATGTCCTATTTATTTACGGTATGTACAATGATCTTAAAGTGGTTGTCGCCCTAAAAAAAAAAAAAAAAAATCCTGTTCCTTTAAAGCATGATAGATTGCATAGTGCTTGTGCTGTGTCATTTATTCCTCTCTTGTGTCCCCTGTCTTCTCCCCCTCCCCCTGTCATGTCAGGAGTCAGTATTTTGACATAAAAAACATCTTAAAATCCTTATAGAATTATGTAATCTGTTTTGTAGGAATTGTGCCGTTATGGGGTGCAGCATGTCTCCCTTTGTATATGTACCTTTGTTACAGCTTTTTTTTTACAGCTCTCCTGGGCGTCACATGATCTGCCTCAGCTCTTCTTCTCCACTCCGTGATCTCCACTGACGTCAGTCCGCTCCGTGCACTGAAGAGGGAGGGGCCACAGACGTCAGCCGGGAGGAAAGCAGAAGAGGGAAGAGCTGGTATCCCCGCTGACGTGAGCCCACTCTGTGCACTGAAGAGGGAGGAGCCACAGACGTCAGCCGGGAGGAAAGCAGAAGAGGGAAGAGCTGGTATCCCCGCTGATGTCAGCCCGCTCCGTGCACTGAAGAAGGAGGGGCCGCAGACGTCAGCCGGGAGGAGAGCAGAAGAGGGAAGCACCGACATCCCCACTGACATTAGCCCGCTCCGTGCACTGAAGAAGGAGGGGCCGCAGACGTCAGCCGGGAGGAGAGCAGAAGAGAGAAGCGCCGATATCCCCACTGACATTAGCACACTCCGTGCACTGAAGAGGGAGGGGCCGCAGACATCAGCCAGGAGAAGAAGAGAAGAGGGTAGAGCCAATATCCCCGCTGACACCGGCCCGCTCCGTGCACTGAAGAGGGAGGGGCCACAGACGTCAGCCAGAAGGAGAGGAGAAGACCTCCGGCGAGTCTGTAAATAAAGTATTTTGCATGATGCAGTTACAAAGGGAGACATGCATACCTTATAGTAGTGTAATTGTTCTGCAAGGTGGATTCATTTTTTTAAACAAACTTTACTAGGGCTTATTTTTGGGGTAGGGCTTATATTGCAGCCCTCCTCGAAAATCATGCTAGGTCTTATTATCGGGGTAGGTCTTATTTTCAGGGAAACACGGTACACACCAAATTCTGTTTATTGAATGTCATTGAAATTGACAAGTTAAACATACATATAAAGCTTAAATTGGTTATTAATCTGAAAAAAAAAATAATGTACATGTTGTAACGACACCCCAAGTATGAAAGGGGTTAAAGCCGTTTATGATATGCCATTCCCGAACACCAAGGTAGCTACCAGACACTCTCACCAGCCAAATAAGACTCCATACAAAAAAATTCTCCCTCCACAAGGGAAAGAATCTTTATTGCAAGCACATGGTAACACACTTCTCTTCAAAACACTTCCCTCCCATCCTTGGGGAAAAGGGCGGGTTAAACTGTCCAATGACAATGGTGATACAGGTCAGGTGTGTTCAAACTTCTCCTTCAGTAAACAGTCTTAGCAGGAGGGGTTGCTGGAGTGACCCCCCCCCCTTTACTCACAGAAAGACACTTAAACATCCCATAATAGGCAGCCAGACTGTATACCAAGCTCTAATCCACATCGCCACAAACAACAATAAAAAGGTCTTTGGAAGCTAGTCTGGATTCATTAACATTACAACAGGCATCCAGGTGGATTAATATTACAGACCCATTTTAAAGCAATCTATGTCCATTATTTTCTGGCTCATGCTTTCTAAGAACTTCTGGGTTCCACGGGCCCACTCGTTACACATGTAAATACATGCTTTTAAGAGTTCAAGTATATTTTTAGGTAAAACTAATTAAAAAGAACATAACTACAGGGTGCTCTATGGTATGTATATTTTCCATAGATAACAATGACTGACTCATCAATTTATACAACAAAATTAAACTCTGAATGCAAAAGTTTATCTAAACTAAGACTGGCCATAGACGATTATTATTTTTTATCAATCATCCAGCAGGATGAAAAAAACAAATGGTTTCCCCTATCCATATAAGTGAGGCTGGAGTAATCCTCCCTGCTGGGCCGTTGTATTCCGACAGCAGGGACTCCTCAGCTTCTGAGAATGCCACTGATTGGCACTTCAAGTTATACCAACCCACACTTGTATACATCTATATATAGTCTTTCTTTCTACATTTGGATTTGCCATCTGAAAAATCATTAATGGTCTTTTCAATCTGTATTATCTTTATAACATTGATCTCTATTTGCAGTAGGTACAGAGAAATACTTACAAAAAATAACGTGTTTGCTAGTTATCTGCATGCCTCCACTAAAATATTGTATAAGACAATGCTGTACTCTATAAATTAAATGGAGTACCTCTTTGCTATTCAACATGTAGCAATACCCCCACAGGGGCCGCTGGTTTAAGATTTGGGTCTGCCGCGTTACTTTACTGTTCACCACGTCCGTCCTAGGGGTCTTCCTTGAAGAGTTTCTCACAAATGTCTGCACCAAACACTTAGTCTCTTTTTCTCAAGGGTTTTATTAACCACTTGCTTACTGGGCACATATACCCCCTTCCTGCCCAGGCGAAATTTCAGCTTTCATCGCTATCACGCTTTGAATGACAATTGCGCGGTCGTGCGACGTGGCTTCCAAACAAAATTGATGTCCTTTCTTTCCCACAAATAGAGCTTTCTGTGGTGGTATTTGATCACCTCTGCGGCTTTTATTTTTTGCGCTATAAACAAAAAAAGAGCGCCAATTTTGAAAAAAACACAATATTTTTTACTTTTTGCTATAATAAATATCCCATTATTTTTTTTCTCAGTTTAGGCCGATACGTATTCTTCTACATATTTTTAGTAAAAAATATTCGCAATAAGCGTATAGTGATTGGTTTTTGCAAAAGTTATAGCGTCTACAAAATAGGGGATAGAATTATTTATTTATTTATTTTTTTTTAATGGCGGATATCTGCGATTTTTGTCAGCACTGCGATATTACGGTGGACACATCGGACACTTTTGACACTATTTTGGGACCATTCACATTTATACAGCGAACAATGCTATAAAACTGCACTGATTACTGTATAAATGTGACTGGCAGGGAAGGGGTTAACACTAGGGGGCGATCAAGGGGTTAAATGTGTTCCCTGCTAGGTGATTCTTAATGTGGGGGGAGGGGACTGACTGGGGGAGGTGAGCGATGGGTGTCCCTATGTACAAGGGACACACCATCGGTCTCCTCTCCCTGACAGGACGTGGATCTCTGTGTTTACACACAGAGATCCACGTCCCTGGCTCTGTAACTGCCGATCGCGGGTACCTGGTGGACATTGCGGCTGCCAGGCACGCGCATCAGCATTTGAGTGACGCGGCGGCCCCTGTGCACGCCCCTCAGTGGCCGGGAGGAGCCGAGGATGTCAATAGACGGCCTTCCGGCATTGTAGAGACACCTTGTGGCCATCAAATTACAATGGCCTGGGTCTCAAGTGGTTAAAGAACTTCCAGACAGAGGGATGGAGGGTTAGGGGAGATTCAGGTACCTTACTTGCGGATCATGGGTATTTTCCTAATCCAGAGGACAAACAGCTTCCCCACTGGATATAGCCACCACTGGATAGGCCTCTCTCACTGACCTAGCAGCCGGTGCAAGCTCGTTCAAAAGTCTCTGCCACAGACTTGGGTAACCACAGACTTGGTAAAGTTCTGAACACATAGCACACAGTACCAGGATCTTTCAGCCAGGCCGGCAGCACTGTGAGGTAGATTTTTATCCGGATGCGTCCTCCAATTGAGTCCTCAATTGCTCGGTCCCTTCCAGAAGGCAAGGCGTCACAGGACCATCCCTGGATCAGTGGGCCCCAGAAACTTCTGGGCCTACTCTCAGTAACGGAGCCTCGGGGATCTGCAGGCCCCGAGGCAGAAAAAAAACTGCTAACACATCCCTGAGGCCAGGAGGGCCATGAGGTCAGGATCGGAAGCCCCCTGCAAAAAGGTGTCTGCTCCTTAAGTACCCTCTCCCAGAATGCACAGCGGGGTGACCAATCCCACTGGGCTGCTTCTGGGCAAGAGGTACCCAATACATCCAGCCTGCTGCATTTCCAACCCTGACCTGTGGTGACAACGACACCCACAGTCAGGTGGAGATGTGAAACTCAGCTAAACTGGAACAGAGACCAATAATTTGGTACAATACTGAGCTAAGCTACAGCTCAGACAACTAAATTTAACCCTACCCAATAGGAGCAGGGCGCTACAAACATTTCAAGCAAAATAAGCTGGACCTATCCTGGAAAGACCAGAAGATTTACATTCTGAGGATGAAAAGCATCTCTTCTGCAAACAAAATAGATCTGTAATAATAATCAGCCTGGAGCCTTTGCCATCTGCTGGTCATGACCTAACACTGCAGTTTAAGTTTTTGCACTGTGCACCTGCACCATAATCAATATTGGTTGAATTGATTGCTGGTGATGCAGCCTTTGTCTCATCAACAGGTTTTTGTCTGTTTGGTAATGCCCCGTATATACTGTAGGTCTGGCTGTCTCCGACTTCTGTCTGAATGTTTATGCCTTGGATTATTCTTCAGATAGCTTGTACCCAGCTTGTCTGTGCTTATCCCGATTATTGCTCCATTTATCTGTCTTGAACCTGAACTCTGTTATCTGTGCCTAACCTGCCCATTGGTCTGCTGACCCTGCTAGTGTCTGTCATTTGCTCTGACCACCTAAGGAAATACACAATTCAAGCATCTGTCCTGTCTGTTGTCTGCTGTTTCCCAGACAAAATGGATGTCTACTGAACACCATGATAGGATCTCTCAAAAGGTTATCCAGAAAAATGAACTGGTAGTGCAAATAAAGAATATCATACATGCATAATACTCCACTGTGTTATTACAAAGACTCTAATTTGGCTAGTGTAACCTTTTTTTTTGAAAGGTGTTTATTTTAGTTTTCCAAAAAAAATAAAAAATATACAGGAAACGGACTTACAATACAGGCCCGAAAGACACTTATGAATATACCCAGTCTAGTATACAGTAATGTACAAATAACAGGTTGTCCGTGGAGAGAACAAGGAAAACCCCAAACAACATACACACATTCAAACCCGCACCACACACGACCCCGTTACAACGGCACATCTTTCCCCGCCAGGTCCCCTTATGTGGTGAAAAGTTCCACCCCAGACAATCCCTGGCCAGTGTGTAGCCAACTATCAAATAAATTCCTGTCCCAAGCTACAATAGTGAAAAGAGACTCACTGAGTAAGTTGCGATGATAGGACATCCCCCAGAAATCCTCCGCTACAACTAGCCATGGCTGCCATATTTTGGGGAATTTCTTAGGGCATGCCCTACTTTTATATATACATTTAAATTTGGGGAGAATGGCTAGTGTAACCTTACCGGGATTCTGAGAATGGGCTTCTCTCATCAAAATGTCCATGGATAGTTATAACCAGGGCTTTTTTTCTCAGGCAATAGGTGCAGGAACTCCCCTTTTCCAAGTCACTTGTTTTCTCCGCGCCCAACTCACCTCCGAGCAACGTCCCTTGGTTCAATCCCCTACCCCCCTCCGATTACCGCCCCTTTTAGACAATACAGAACCAAGTATCATTTTGTTGTGCTAAGTAATTTGTATGGAATTTGGTTTCCCCTTCAGCCAGCAACAATAGATCCCCCTAACAATGTACCACCCACAACAAAATCCCCCCCCCCCAACAACAATAGACTCCCGGCAGCATCAACAGATCTCCGCACAGGCAGCATTAATAGACTTTCTGGCAGCCATCAACAATAGACCCCTCCCCCAACAGTAGATCTCCTTCAGCAACAATAGACCCCCCCCTGCAAAAATAGATCCCCTCCAGCTAGAATAGATCCTCCAGCAGTGAGCATCAATGCCCTGCAGCACACCCCAGCACCCCTTGACATTACATACAGTCAGTCCAGGAGGTGCCGGAACTGCGTTCCCCTGCTTTCCCGCTGAAAAAAAGCCCTGGTTGTAATACATGTTTATTGCCAATATATTATTTGTTTGTGACTCAACATACATGAATGAATGGAGCAGTATTATTATTATTATTATTAATAATAATAATAATACTATTTGTTTGTGACTCAACATACATGAATGAATGGAGCAGTACATAATTTTTTTAATTTTAAAGTGATAGAAGGGGATACTTTTTTGGCCTAAAATAAAAAAGATGTTATACTTACCTGCTGTGTGCAAGGAGTGGTCCTTTACCTCCACTTTGGCAGTCTCTTGATGGTGCTGTCTACTCCTCCTTCCTCCTGCAAGTACGCTCTTGAGCCAGGCTGTGTGTATCCATAGACACACACAGGCAAGCCACACTCCCTGATCCCTCCTCAGAGGAGTTTGACTGACAGCAATAGGACCCTATGGCTTCCGCTGCTTTTAGTGTCTTATGTGAGACTAGTAAGTGATACTACAGCTGGGAAAGTGAAAGGAGACAGGTAAGCGTTAATCCTGTTTTGAGGGGGTTATGACAAATGTCCCTCCCCAGACAAGGATTTTGCGCTAAACCTGTTGGTAAATAAAAGAACCAGAACAGAGACGAGCACAGAGTGGTCAGTTTTCTCATACTTCCCAACTTTTTGAGATGGGAATGAGGGACACCTATCAGCAAAAGTATGCAGGCATGGGACACGCCCCTTGCTATGCCCCCTTAAAGGAGGATTGTACAAAAAACAATATTAGTTAAGCCCATAAGTGCTTTTTTTTTTACCACTACTATTCCTTTATATTGGCTTTTGGATATTACAAATGCAGCAATGTAGAAACCAGAAAACACTTTTTTATAGATAAAAAGTGTATTTTATATACAGCTATATAGATCAGACCAAAATGAGGGACAAATGAGGAGGAATGAGGGACAGAGGGACATTGCTCTAAATCAGGGGCAGTCCCTCGAAATCAGGGACAGTTGGGAGCTATGTTTTCTAGCTGTGCTAGGAACCTAGCCTGCTCTCCTCCAATGATCAGACTTGTGCTGACACATCCCCCACCCCTGTACAGTCATTTACTGTGAAGTTCAGAGTGCTGCTGTTTCTCCTCCCCCAGTTCCCTATGCTTCTTATGCAGCTGAGAACAGAGGGTATGTGATCACTTATAAAAAAGGAAAACAATATCTATTTTTTTATACGTACTGCATACACAAATGTTTTGCCTTTCATTTCTATTATAAAGCGAATCAGTTGTTTTAGAAGGTAAGGGTTTGCATACTTTAATGCAGGGAATGCATTAAGGTTACATAGTTACATAGTTAGTCAGGTTGAAAAAAGACACAAGTCCATCCAGTTCAACCGTAAAAAAAATAAATAAAAAAAAATAAAAAAAAAATAAACATATATCGTACAATCCCATATACCCAATTCTATACCCACAGTTGATCCAGAGGAAGGCAAAAAAAACCCAGAAGAGCATGATCCAATTTGCTACAGCAGGGGAAAAAATTCCTTCCTGATCCCCCGAGAGGCAATCGGATATTCCCTGGATCAACTTTACCTATAAATGTCAGTACCCAGTTATATTATGTACATTTAAGAAAGAATCCAGGCCCTTCTTAAAGCAATCTACTGAGCTGGCCAGAACCACCTCTGCAGGGAGTCTATTCCACATTTTCACAGCTCTTACTGTGAAAAAACCTTTCCGTATTTGGAGGTGAAATCTCTTTTCCTCTAGACACAAAGAGTGCCCCCTTGTCCTTTGTGTTGACCGTAAAGTGAATAACTGAACACCAAGTTCACTATATGGACCCCTTATGTATTTGTACATGTTGATCATATCCCCCCTTAATCTCCTCTTCTCAAGAGAGAATAAATTCAGTTCCTCTAATCTCTCCTCATAGCTGAGCTCCTCCATGCCTCTTATCAGTTTGGTTGCCCTTCTCTGCACTTTCTCCAGTTCCCCAATATCCTTTTTGAGAACTGGGGCCCAAAACTGAACTGCATATTCCAGATGAGGTCTTACTAATGATTTGAACAGGGGCAAAATGATATCTCTCTCTCTGGAGACCATACCTCTCTTAATACAAGAAAGGACCTTGCTCGCTTTGGAAACCGCAGCTTGGCATTGCATGCCATTATTGAGCTTATGATCTACCAAAACCCCCAGATCCTTCTCCACTACGGATCCCCCCAGTTGTACTCCCCCTAGTATGTATGATGCATTCATATTATTAGCCCCCAAGTGCATAACTTTACATTTATCAACATTAAACCTCATCTGCCACATAGTCGCCCAATTAGACAGAGCATTGAGGTCGGCTTGTAAATTGGCGACATCCTGTAAGGACGTTATTCCACTGCATAGCTTGGTGTCATCTGCAAAGACAGAAATGTTACTTTTGATCTCAGACCCAATATCATTTATAAACATATTAAAAAGTAAGGGTCCCAGCACTGAACCTTGGGGTACACCACTGATAACCTTGGACCATTCAGAGTAAGAATCATTAACCACTACTCTCTGAATTCTGTCTTTTAGCCAGTTTTCTATCCATTTACAAACTGATATTTCCAATCCTGTAGACTTTACCTTGCACATGAGCCGTGTGTGGGGAACTGTATCGAACGCTTTTGCAAAATCCAAGTATACCACGTCCACTGCCACCCCTCTGTCCAAGGTCTTACTTACCTCTTCATAAAAAGAAATCAGGTTTGTTTGACAACTTCTGTCTTTCATGAATCCATGCTGTCTGTTGCTTAAATAGTTTTACTCTTTCGTCCATGGACCGACACAGCTTCTCTATTGACAAAGTGGGTATTATCCGTTAATTAGGAGTGACTAGGCAGAAAAACTTGTAAAAAGTGTTGCATCACACCTTCTACAGTACCGCCCAGGGGGCGGACCCTCTGGGTATACCCTCTCAGTCTGCACATCGCAGATCAGTTTTTTTCTGTCTAGCAAGGAGTAGGACATGGCTCCCTTCGGGCTCATTGGTCCGGGGAAAAAAGATATATATATTTTTTATTTTTTTGCTACATTTGTTGTTTCCTGCGATCTTCGATCAACTGCCGACTGGGTGACAGGCTGGATCCTCGATCCTTGTAGTCTCCCCAGTTTCGGCCATCGAGCGTGTGCCGACCCTAGCTACGCGCTGGGTTTTCCACGACATGCCCGTCGCTCCACGGGTGGCCGGTGAGCCTACGCTCCAGGGCCTGCATCGGACCGCTCAGCTTCGGCTGACCTTACAGCCGAGTCGCAGCAGCCTGGCCGGTGAGCTTACGCTCCAAGGCTTGCATCGGACCGCTCAGCTTCGGCTGACCTTACGGCCGAGTCGCAGCAGCCTGTCCGGTGAGCGTCATGCTCCAGGGCATACATATGATCGTCCCTTCTGGGTCCAATCACAGCATGCCTGGCCAACAGTCACCTTCCGTGCGCGGACGATGATCTGTTTGGAATGTCTTCCAGCAGAATACATGCAGGATAGGTAAGTAAAACTCCCCTGCCTCGGCTGGGTGATTTAGCTGGACATTCCTGGAGAGATCAAGTAAGTGGTTGTGGCCCCTTTCTTCCCTCTCTCCCTGCCTTTCCCTCCTCCCTGGGCTTCTAGCTAAAGGTTGCTGGGTGCTGGGGGTCACCTAGGGGGTCCCACTGGAGCGGGGCTGGCTGTAACTAACATTTAAAAGAAATGTCATTTTTGCTTACCTGTGTTTCTGTGTCTCCATGCTGTCGGCGGCCATTTTGAGGTGGTCCATGCCAAGTTTGGCCTCTTGTAACTGCCTGGCGGCCATCTTCCTGTAGTTCGGCCACACCCACTGGCCCCTATCAGGTGATCGGCGGCCATGTTTGTCCACCCTGTATGCAGATATTGCCGTTCGGCGGCCATCTTTTTTGTGGGCTATGGCTGCCTGACCTCTATCTTCTGTCGGCGGCCATTTTCTTAGAGCCCACATTATCTTCCATACAGACGGTTTTGGCAACCATTTTGCGAGAGCCTCCGGCCTCTAGGGTGCATTACACTGGCGCGAAAATTCACACAGGAAGTGCTGATAAAAGAAGCAGACTGACACAGCAGCAAGGGGACAGCATCATAGGCGCAGCATAGCAGTACCTATCCAGGGTGGTGAGTCCTCTGGGTAACCCAGCATCTCTGCAGCGCAGGAGGGTGGCCTAGTGATATCTTGCCTGGAGCCCTGTGAGTGTCAGCGTGTGGTCAGCATGGCATCTGAGCCAGATGTCTTCTCCCCTGAAACACCAGATTTAGCAGCTGGTGTCCCTGAGGTGTCTATGGACGCTATGTCGGCAATCCTAGAGGCGTTTGCTGCCAGGGTGGAAGCAGCACACGGGAATACAGGGGGTAATAAACGCCCCCGTCCCCTGCAATCTTCTGGGGATATTTCTGATGCAGAACCAGGTCCAGCTACGGCTCATGGCCCAGATTCTGATGCATCAGAGACTGCAGACCGTGACCGATCGGACAGTGAGGAGGACTCCAAGTCCAGGTCAGTACGCGAGACGGCTTTGGTATCTGACCTTATTACTGCAGTGCGGGATACGCTAAAGTTGGAAAGGACTGAAGAAGTAGCAGATACTCCATTCCCCTTTGGGTTTCGTAAACCTGCCCGCACTGCTAAGGTGTTCCCTTGTGTGTCTTATTTTGACAAACTCTTATACAAGGAATGGGAGAACCCACTGAGGGTCTTTACAGCCCCAAAGAGGTTTGCAGTACGGTACCCCTTTGAGGAGAGTTTTCTGAAGATATGGACCTCTCCCCCTATAGTGGACCCTTCGGTGTCCAGACTTAATAGAGCCACCACTATTCCAGTAGAAGGGGCTCCTGTTTTCAAGGACCCTGTGGATAAGAAGGCTGAAGCACTCGCTCGCTACCTATACTCAGTGGTAGGCTCAGCAGTACGCCCGGCATTGGCGGGGGCCCTAGTGTCTCAGACACTTACTGAATGGGCAAAATTGCTACTCCAGGGGTTAAAGGAGCGAGATGCTCCTCCTAATGAGATAACTTTGGCCGACCAGTTGGTCCAGGGCCTTAAGTTTGTCTGCGAGTCAGACATGGATACTATTCCCCTGCTGTCAAGAGCTTCGGTTTATGCAGTAGCAATACGCCGCCTGATCTGGCTAAAGGGCTGGTCTGCGGACCAGACTTCCAAGAAAGCCCTATTGGATCTGCCTTTTAAGGGCGACAGACTTTTTGGGGCTTCTCTGGATGACATCATCAAGGATGCTACAGGAGGTAAAAGCACTTTGCTTCCCCAAACTAGCAAGGGTAGGGGACCACGCCAAGGGCAAGGGCCCTCCTTTACTGCACGTAAGCGGTTTTTTCGCCCTCTTAAGGCGACAGGGAAAAGACCCCAGGCCGATAAAGCGCCTGCCCAAGGACAAAAGCGTCCTTGGTCCCGCAGACCCAACAAGCCTGTGGACAAATCTGCGTCCACATGAAGGTCCGCCCCCACCCAGCTCTCGGGTGGGGGGACGTCTTCGCAAATTCGCGACTCAGTGGACTGCTCTAGTCTCCGACAGGTGGGTTTGCGAAGTAATCTCCTCAGGCTACAAGATAGAATTTCTCTCTTGTCCACCAGACAGATTCATCACCTCCAATCTCCAGCTACTACCGACCCGTCGGGAGGCCCTGTATGGGGCGGTCCAGGGTCTACTGGAACGCGGGGTAGTTATTCCAGTTCCAGAACAGGAACGGGGTCAGGGTTTTTACTCAAATCTGTTCATTGTGCCAAAGAAGGAGGGGGTTCGTCCAATCTTGGATCTCAGAGCCCTCAATTGCTTTGTGAAGGTACAAAGATTTCGGATGGAGTCGGTTCGATCCGTAGTCACGGCTCTCCATCCGGGGGACTTTCTGGCCTCCTTGGACATCAAGGACGCATACCTGCATGTCCCCATAGACTCCAGACACCAGAGGTTTCTGCGATTTGCTATCGGGAAGAACCACTACCAGTTTGTGGCCCTCCCGTTTGGCCTTGCCTCAGCACCCAGGACGTTCACCAAGGTGCTCGCTCCGATTCTGGCACTTCTAAGACAGCGGGGTATCGCTATCACAGGTTACTTGGACGACCTTCTGCTGAAGGGCCCTTCAAGCTCAGAATTAGAGGTAAGCGTGTCCATTACCTGTCAGACTCTTCGAGACTGTGGTTGGATACTAAACACGCAAAAGTCAGTATTGGTGCCCACTCAACGCCTAGTGTACCTGGGGTTGATTCTGGATTCCTCAGAGGCAAAGGTATTCCTCCCTGTGGAGAAGTTGCAGACCCTCCGGGCTGCAGTACGGCAGCTGACTTCCAGGAATTGGTCGTCACTCCGTTTTTGCATGCTAGTGTTGGGCCTCATGGTAGCCTCCTTCGAGGCGGTCCCATATGCTCAATACCACACTCGAGTGTTACAGAGGGAAGTTCTGTCCAGATGGAACAGATGCCCTTCATCTCTGGATTATCAAATCCGAGTGAGCCACCTAGTCAGGAGATCCCTGGTATGGTGGCTGACAGCACCGGCTCTAATGGCCGGGAAGTCATTTCTTCCGGTTTACTGGATAGTGATCACGACGGACGCCAGCCTTACAGGTTGGGGGGGAGTCTGGGGTGTCCAGTCGGCGCAAGGTCGCTGGACCCCAGAGGAAGCCCTCCTGCCGATCAATGTCCTGGAGATCCGGGCGATCAAGCTGTGCCTCTTCAAATGGTCTCAGAGACTGCAAGGGCGTCCAGTCAGGATCCAGTCAGACAACGCCACAGCAGTGGCATATGTCAATCATCAAGGAGGAACAAGAAGCTCAGCTGCAGCATCGGAGATCGCTCGCATCCTGAAGTGGGCAGAGAGGAGCGTACCGGCACTGTCGGCCGTGTACATTCCGGGTGTGGAAAACTGGCAGGCGGACTACCTGAGCCGCCAGATGCTGGACCAGGGAGAATGGTCCTTACACCCGGAGGTGTTCCAACTCCTCTGCCAAAGATGGGGCACACCAGACGTAGATCTTCTGGCTTCCCGACTCAATCGGAAGGTATTGAGGTTTGTGGCCCGGTCAAGAGACCCATGGGCAGACGCAACGGACGCGTTGGTAGCATCGTGGGGCCAGTATCGGCTAATCTATGCCTTCCCTCCCTTAAGGCTTCTTCCTCTTCTGCTCCGCAGAGTGGAGGCAGAGGGAATTCCAATGATCCTAATCGCTCCAGATTGGCCTCAGCGTCCTTGGTACGCCGATCTAGTACGTCTGGTAGCAGACGTCCCCTGGCGCCTACCACTACGGAAGGACCTGCTGTCGCAAGGTCCCATATTCCATCCTGCTTTACAGTCATTGGCTTTAACGGCATGGCTGTTGAGAACCAGGTACTGAGAGACCGGGGCCTGTCAGACTCAGTAATTTCTACTATGAGAAGTGCTCGGAAACCGTCCTCTAGGAAGGTCTATCACCGCACTTGGAGGGCCTACATCTCCATGTGTGAGGAAATGAAATGGCATCCGCGTACCTATTTGGTTTCCAGAATCCTGCTTTTTTTACAGCATGGGGTAGACCAAAGGCTTGCCCTAAGTACGATTAAGGGACAGATATCTGCCCTGGCTGTCTTTTTTCAGCGACCCCTGGCGACTCACTCTCTCGTGAGTACATTTGTGCAGGGGGTTCGACATGTGGCCCCTCCGGTCCGCCCCCCGTTACCTCCGTGGGACTTGAACCTGGTCCTCTCGGTGCTTCAGAAGGCACCGTTTGAGAATATTAGAGATATTCCCCTGTTGACACTTTCTCAGAAGGTGGTCTTTTTGGTGGCTGTTACGTCAGTTAGACGAGTCTCTGAGCTGGCAGCCTTGTCCTGCAAGGCTCCCTATTTGATTTTCCACAAGGATAAGGTGGTGCTGCGGCCGCAGCCTTCCTTTCTTCCGAAGGTCGTTTCGGCTTTTCATCTCAACGAAGACATTGTACTTCCATCCTTGTGTCCTCAGCCGTCGAATCCTAAGGAGTCGGCGTTGCATTCCTTGGACGTTGTCCGAGCTTTGAGAGTATACATATCTGCTACTTCCCTGTTCCGGAAGTCAGACTCACTGTTTGTTTCGGTGGCTGGTCCCAAGAAGGGCCAAGCAGTCTCATCGGCCACCATCTCTAGGTGGATCCGACAGATAGTAATCCAGGCTTACGCCTTAAAGGGTCAGGCGCCCCCCTTTCCTGTCACGGCGCATTCGACCAGGGCAATAGGTGCCTCTTGGGCTTTCCGACATCAAGCGTCTGTTTCCCAACTATGTAAAGCGGCGACTTGGTCGTCCGCTCACACTTTCACAAAATTCTACAAAGTTGATGTAGGTGCATCTTCGGATGCCTCTTTCGGCCGCAAGGTTTTGCAGGCGGCTGTTTAGAGTTGCAACTCCTCCGTTGGAGGAGTGCTGTTTTGTGTTTTGGGGTGAAGTTTGTTTTTATGCTGTTACCACCCCTCGTTTTTTCTCTGACACTGCTTTGGGACGTCCCACTTTGTCAATAGAGAAGCTGTGTCGGTCCATGGACGAAAGAGTAAATAGGATTTTTTACTCACCGTAAAATCCTTTTCTCTGAGTCCATGGACCGACACAGCACCCACCCCTCCTTTTAAGTTTGTACTGCTTTTTGACGAACTGATCTGCGATGTGCAGACTGAGAGGGTATACCCAGAGGGTCCGCCCCCTGGGCGGTACTGTAGAAGGTGTGATGCAACACTTTTTACAAGTTTTTCTGCCTAGTCACTCCTAATTAACGGATAATACCCACTTTGTCAATAGAGAAGCTGTGTCGGTCCATGGACTCAGAGAAAAGGATTTTACGGTGAGTAAAAAATCCTATTTTTTCCAGCAAGAACTCATCTATGTGGTCTTTTATTAATCTCTCCAGTATTTTCCCAACTATAGAAGTTAAACTAACAGGTCTATAGTTACTTGGTAAACACTTAATTCCCTTTTTAAATATAGGCACCACATTGGCCCTGCGCCAATCCAGTGGTACTATTCCTGTCATTAATGAGTCCCTAAAAATTAAATACAATGGCTTTGAAATTACAGAGCTCAATTCTTTTAGGATCCGTGGGTGTATGCCATCTGGTCCAGGTGCTTTATCCACCTTTATTCCATCTAAATATTGCTGGACCATATCACTTTTGAGCCATTGTGGATTTGGGACTGTGTTACTACCACCCCCATTTTGGACATGAGCTCCCCCATGCTCCTTTGTATACACAGAACTGAAGAAAGTATTTAATAAATTAGCCTTCTCTTTGTCCCCAGTCACCCACTCTAGATTATTTTGTAAAGGGCCTACATGCTCAGACTTGACCTTTTTACTATTAATATATTTGAAGAATTTTTTGGGGTTTGTCCTACTATCTTTTGCAATCTGTCGTTCATTTTGAATTTTTGCATCCTTGATTTCCTTTTTACATATCCTGTTATATTCTTTGTAACATTTAAATGACACTAGTGTTCCCTCATTTTTATATTTTTTAAAAGCTCTTTTCTTATAGTTTATAGCTTTTTTAACTTTGGCAGTGAGCCACATAGGTTTTATTTTTAGCCTTTTAAACTTATTGCCCATGGGAATATACTTTGCAGTGAGTTCACAAACAGTCTTTTTGAAGAATTCCCATTTCTGTTCTGTGCCCATTGATGCCAATATTCCTTCCCAGTCTAAGTCCTGGAGAGCAGCACTCATCCTTGGAAAATTTGCTCTCTTGAAATTAAGTGTTTTTATCTTTCCTGTATGTGATTTTTGCTTACAACTAAGGTATAAAACTTTTGACTTTAGAACCACTTTATAAGCTTTACAGAAACGCACCAGGCTGTCCCAGGTTCTGGTAAATGAAAGTAGAAAATTCAACCGACCTGTTGAAAAGTCACAGTAGGTGAATCCCACAACATCATCAGTGTTGTATAAAATAAGGCACCCCCTGCAGTAGAACTAGAGTAGTTGACTTGGAGCTCTGTGACCTGTGTAATAGCTCTAGACTGTGGTCGTGTCTCATTTTATACAGTCAAGTGGAACTCCTTGTTGACCTTTAATGTCTTTCTTTTTCCTTCTTTTTTATTTGAAAAATCACTTATAACCCACCATTTAATTCTCTGTTAACCCTGACAAAGAGTCAGTTGTTAGCAGCTGTAATTAAAGTAGATCTTAGCTCAATCACTAAACACTTATGTAGCGGGTATTTAAATTTGGGGGGGAGCATCTGGGTTAGTTAACTCAGATGTACTAATTGTTAGGGAATCTGAGAATCCCTTTTGTGGTTCTTGGAGGACTCTGGTGGTGCAAGGTTCCCTGTGGCCTGCAGGTGGCGTTGTCGCCCTGGGCCGGAGTTGAACCTGTACCACAAGACTGTACCTTTTTGTCCTTTCCTGGCGCCGGTACAGCGGGGCGGGGAACCTGCTGTGACGCAAAGGGAGAGGAGATAAAAGGGGCAGACGCCTTGACCTCTGGGTTCAGAGTTGGAGGACGTGGCCGCACCCAGGCACCTTCGGCCTGGGTGCTGGCGTTCTGGAGATCCGGGCCCAGGTGCCCTTGACCTGGCCGGAGCGAGGGATGGAGTCCATCCCAGGCACCTTAAGCCTGGGGTGAGGTACTACGGCCAAGGCCTGGAGCCCAGGACTTCGACTGGGTTCTGCGAGGGTGGAGGAGTCCGAGGGGCCCTAAGGTGTTGGGACCCGTATCTGAGGCGAGGAGGCCGGGGAGTGTAACCCTTCCGGATAGCCCGGTACATTATTAATCCGGTGACGGCGGGGCCTCTGGTAACTCCCTTGGAGGGATGTCTTCCCCCTGACAGGGGCTGCAACGTAGCGAAGGTAACTCCAGTTCCTGTTCACTAGAGTCGCTGGAAGAGACTCTGCAACTAAAAGTCCATTTAACAGCCACTCTGCTTGCAACCATTGGTGAAACCTCAACGGTTTAGTTTCTTTGAGGATTGTGCCTTGACCTACTCTCCACCAATACTGGACTGCTCTGAGCGTATACACAGCCCGGGTGTAATTAGATGCTGGCCTTCACCTCTACATGCTGAAATCTAGAGGACATGGGCCGTGGCGCACCTCGCTCTCCCCTTCAAAGTACCCCTAGACCGAAGCCAAAGTATCCACTAAAGAAGAGAGAGAGGGTGAGGCAGCTACACGTGGGGGCTCGTAAGTCCGGGATGTGTGTTTCGTGTATGGAGCTGGGAACGTCTGTGTTTGGACTTTGCTGCCCGGTGGAGTTCCGAGTAGGTCGGCCATGTTGGCAGGCGCGCCACGAGGCACACCATAACTGCTCAGTTCGTGGGCGGGGAGAAGGGAAAGCCCGCGAACAAGTGCAGACTGTGGGAGGAGTCTGGCCATGTGGAAGTAGTCACGTGGGGATTCTGGCGTGTGTTGGTCAGTGCGCAATGGAGCAGCAGACAGTCGGGATGACCTCAAGTACCCCTTGGATTCCGGTTCCTTACCCCACGAAGATGACTTCCTTTGCTGCTTCCATAACGGATACAGGAATAAGACTCAGGCCCCGAGGACGTTTGGCTCTGTATGTATGCAGAGACATAGAGGCCCTCGGTGTGATCTGTCCCGGCTGCTCGGGACTGGTGGTCAGCTTGAAGCCATTCGGGCGATGTGAGGCCTGCAAGGAGTTTCTTTTTGAGGTGGAACCATTCACAGAAAGGCCCCGGGCCTTCCACCTCAACTGCCTCACGTGTACCGCCACTCCGGAAGGGAAGATCCAGGCCTTTGCAGAGATTTCTGTGCGCGCTGACCAGGGCAAAGAGAGTGCCCAAACAGAGACTGAGATTGAAAAATCCGAGGATGCTGCTTCGGTCACCACAAGCTCCCTGCTCCCACCTCCGAAGAGGAAAGTCGGCCTTGTACAGGCATCCTATGGTCATGGAAGAGCTTCGCCCCGCCGCTTGCCTGGCCTGGATGGATCCGGCGGGAAGATCCCTTGACATCTCTGTTCTACTGAAGGCCCAGGTGAGCCAGGGGTTGGGACTGTGAGTGTGGTTGGGGGTGTCGGGAGTCCATTGTCGGTGGAGCCCGTGAGGGAGGGTGATTCTCCATCTACTGGGAATTACCTGCCTGCAGAAATGTACGACACCTCCGACCTAAAGTCGCTGTCAGATGCCAGCGATGATGGCGAGATTGACAAGGTCTTTCACCGCAAGGGTTGGGACAAGATGCCGTTACCCGCGCTCCACGCACCAAGGGATCTGCCCATGTCTACAGGGGATAGTACACCCCGGGTGGAGGTCCCGGAGGCCGGGGAGGAATCTGGTCTCTTGCCTACCCTTCCATCCTATGAATCGCCTACTGTTTCATCCGTTCCAGTGACGGGAACGCATCATTCATTGCTGCGGTCTCCCAAGTCCAAGCCAACGGAGGTAGTTAAAGTACCTCGGCATCCGGAGTCCATTGTCCAGCCTGGAGAAGGAGACCATGCCACCATGCCACCTCTGGCCCGGCTACAGCGGCTCTTCTGTCAGAGAGGTGCCCGTGAATATGGGTGGGAGTACCCATATCTACCCCGGGACTTGCTCTTTGAAGTGGAGGTCCTGCGGCAGCGATGGTATGATGAGTTTGTCTGGGAAAAGCTCAAAGTGCCCCATGCTCGCCGATATCTTTCATGCTCATCCCCCGTGTCCAAGAAGTTCAAGTACTGTAAAGCGGAGTGGATGTTGGGTCGGCACATCCATGCGGACAAGGTGCTTATTTGTCGCAAGGACGGAGAGAACATTGAGTATAATGTGGAGACTTTCGATAAGCACCTGAAGTCCCTGTTCCTGCCGCACCCAAAGTTCTACCTTTAGGAGGAAACTCCTGTGTACTCTATTATTGTTCATTGCTGAACTTGCCGGAACACAAGGACTGTGCCCTAGTTTTTTTTTTGATTTGGGCGTTTTACTCTTTTGGAGAAATGGGAGCTATTACTGTTTGTTCTCCCTCTTTCTCCCTGCACTGCAAAGAAGATAATGACTTTGGGGTGTAGTTAGTGTAGACACAGAGAAAAGAAAGAAAATAAAGTTGTCTGGAGGATTTGGCCAAGTGTCATTACCGTGGCACTGTCACCAGGTGGCAGTGCTGCGCAACGACTGTTTTTTTTTTTTTACACTTGCGTCACCATACTCATTGGAGCGAATGGGCCTTTTTAAGGATGGGCCCGTTCATTCCAAGAAAACACACATTGTGTTAGGATGTTGTTTCTTCACTTCTGCAGGAGATTCGTCTGTCAAGGCTGCTGAGTGTGGGTGGTCCTTAGATAGTCAGAGGGAGGATGGTGCATGTGTAAATGTCAGAAGTGTTTTATTCAAAGTTTTATAGTTCTACTGTTTTATATTTTCCCTTTCCCATTCTAGGTCTTGGCACAATTCAGAGCTAATTTGTATGGTTTAGTCTCCGGGCGGAGCTCATGCACCACCTTTGTGGGGTGTGAGTTTGGACCAGACACTGGGGACCAGTGTCAAATTACAGGGGGAGAGTGTAGCGGGTATTTAAATTTTGGGGGGTAGCATCTGGGTTAGTTAACTCAGATGTACTAATTGTTATGGAATCTGAGAATCCCTTTTGTGTTTCTTTGAGGACTCTGGTGGTGCAAGGTTCCCTGTGGCCTGCAGGTGGCGTTGTCGCCCTGGGCCGGAGTTGAACCTGCACCGCAAGACTGTACCATTCTGTCCTTTCCCGGCGCCGGTACAGCGGGGCGGGGAACCCGCTGTGACGCAAAGGGAGAGGAGATAAAAGGGGGGGACGCCCTGACCTCGGGGATCAGAGTTGGAGGACGCGGCCGCACCCAGGCACCTTCGGCCTGGGTGCTGGCGTTCCGGAGATCCGGGCCCAGGTGCCCTTGACCTGGCCGGAGCAAGGGATGGAGTCCATCCCAGGCACCTTAAGCCTGGGGTGAGGAACTACGGCCAAGGCCTGGAGCCCAGGGCTTCGACTGGGTTCCGCGAGGGTGGAGGAGTCCGAGGGGCCCTAAGGTGTTGGGACCCGTATCTGAGGCGAGGAGGCCGGGGAGTGTAACCCTTCCGGATAGCCCGGTACATTATTAATCCGGTGACGGCGGGGCCTCTGGTAACTCCCTTGGAGGGATGTCTTCCCCCTGACAGGGGCTGCAACGTAGCAAAGGTAACTCCAGTTCCTGTTCACTAGAGTCGCTGGAAGAGACTCTGCAACTAAAAGTCCATTTAACAGCCACTGTGCTTAGCAACCGTTGGTGAAACCTCAACGGCTTAGTTTCTTTGAGGATTGTGCCTTGACCTACTCTCCACCAATACTGGACTGTTCTATGGGTCTCAAATTGTCTGCTCGCAAAGGACTATTTGTTTGCTGTTATGGAATAAATAAGTGTTGGACCTTTTCAGTGTGTGGTACTCCAATTACTGGGTGCAAATGGGGTTATCAGCAGAACAGACTTGGCTCTGAGCGTATACACAGCCCGGGTGTAATTAGATGCTGGCCTTCACCTCTACATGCTGAAATCTAGAGGACATGGGCTGTGGCACACCTCACTCTCCCCTTCAAAGTACCCCTAGACCGAAGCCAAAGTATCCACTAAAGAAGAGAGAGAGGGTGAGGCCTCTACACTTATATACACAATATCTCACAAAAGTGAGTACACCCCCCCACATTTTTGTAAATATTTTATTAAATCTTTTAATTTGACAACACTGAAGAAATTACACTTTGCTACAATGTAAAGTAGTGAGTGTACAGCTTGTATAACAGTGTATATTTGCTGTCCCAAAATAACTCAACACACAGCCATTAATGTCTAAACCGCTGGCAACAAAAGTGAGTACACCCCTAAGTGAAAATGTCCAAATTGGGCTCAATCAGCCATTTTCCCTCCCCGGTGTCATGTGACTTGTTCGTGTTACAAGGTCTCAGGTGTGAATGGAGAGCAGGTGTGCTAAATTTGGTGTTATCGCTCTCACTCTCTCATACTGGTCACTGTAAGTTCAACATGGCACCTCATGGCAAAGAACTCTCTGAGGATCTGAAAAAAAAATTGTTGCTCTACATAAAGATGGCCTAGGCTATAAGAAGATTGTCAAGACCCTGCAACTGAGCTGCAGCATGGTGGCCAAGACCATACAGCAGTTTAACAGGAAAGTTCCACTCAGAACAAGCCTCGCCATGGTCGACCAAAGAAATTGAGTGCACGTGCTCAGTGTCATATCCAGAGGTTGTCTTTGGGAAATAGATGTATGAGTGCTGCTAGCATTACTGCAGAGGTTGAAGGGGCGGAGGGGCAGCCTGTCAGTGCTCAGACCATATGTCGCACACTGCATCAAATTGGTCTGCATGGCTGTCATCCTAATAGGAAGCCTCTTCTAAAGATGATGATCAAGAAAGCCTGCAAACAGTTTTCTGAAGACAAGCAGACTAAGGACATGGATCACTGGAACCATGTCCTGTGGTCTGATGAGACCCAGATAAACGTATTTGTTTCAGATGGTGTCAAGCATGTGTGGTGGCAACCAGGTGAGGAGTACAAAGACAAGTGTGTCTTGCCTACAGTCAAGCGTGGTGGTGGGAGTGTCATGGTCTGGGGCTGCATGAGTGCTGCTGGCACTGGGGAGCTACAGTTCATTGAGGGAACCATGAATGCCAACATGTACTGTGACATACTGAAGCAGAGCATGATCCCCTCCCTTCGGAGACTGGGCCGCAGTGCAGTATTCCAACATGATAACGATCCCAAACACACCTCTAAGACAATCACTGCCTTGCTAAAGAAGCTGAGGGTAAAGGTGATTAACTGGCCAAGTATGTCTCCTAGACCTAAACCCTATTGAGCATCTGTGGGGCATCCTCAAACAGAAGGTGGAGGAGCGCAAAGTCTCTAACATCCACCAGATCCATGATGTCGTCATGGAGGAGTGTAAGAGGACTCCAGTAGCATCCTGTGAAGCTCTGGTGAACTCCATGTCCAAGAGGGTTAAGGCAGTGCTGGAAAATAATGGTGGCCACCCAAAATATTGAAACTTTGGGCCCAACTTGGACATGTTCACCTAGGGGTCTACTCACTTTTGTTTCCAGCAGTTTAGACATTAATGGCTGTGTGTTGAGTTATTTTAAGGGGACAGCAAATTTACACTGTTATTATACAAGCTGTACACTCACTACTTTACATTGTAGCAAAGTGTCATTTCTTCAGTGTAGTCACATAAAAATATCTAATAAAATATTTACAAAAATGTGAGGGGTGTACTCAATTTTATGAGATACTGTATATTAACCCTAAAATTAAACATGATATTGTAATTTCGCTAGTTGTTAATAATCTTTTTAAATACATATGTAGCGGCCTCACTCTCTCCTCATGTGAACCGGGTTTCCGATAGCTCTTTTCTAGGGGTATCTTGTATGTGAGAGTGAGATGCGCTACGTTCCATGTCCTCCCCATTGCAGCGGGTGAGGTGAAGGCCAGTACCTATTGTTTTCCTCGTGCCTGTGTGTTTCTGCAGGAATACCAAGTCCTTCTGTTCTGACACTTCCCTTCGCTCCCATTAACCAGAGTACCACACACCGATAAGGATCCAACACTTGTTTTATTGTAACACACAATTAAACAGTTCTTTGTCAGCCGACTGGTTGGGACCCATAAACAGTTCAATACAGTGGGGTGAGCAGGTCGAGGCACTGTCCTGATAATAAACTAAACCACTGTGGTTTCACCAGCGGTTGCTATAGCCATCGGCTAAAGAGAGAAACTTGAAACCTTTGAGTCTCTACCAGCGACTCTGGAGAACATGAACTGGAGTTCCTTCGCTGCGTTGTGGCCCCTGTCAGGGGGAAGATGTCCCTCCAAGGGAGTTACCAGAGGCCCCTCCGTCACCGGGTTGATGCTGCTCCGGGCTCTTCAGACGGGTAACCTCTCTGGCCTCCTCACCTCAGACATGGGCCCCATTCACCTCAGGGTCCCTCGGACTCATCCGCCCTTGCGGAGCCCAGTCAAAGTCACTGGGCCCCAGGCCTCCTGTGTAGTACCTCACCCCAGGCTTAAGGTGCCTGAGATGGACGCCAACACTGCTCTGACCAGGCCATGGGCGCCTGGGCTAGAACTCCGGACCGGCCGCACCCAGGCCTAAGGTGCCTGGGCGCCGGATACAGAAGACCTTGTGGCGAGGGCGTCTCTCCCCTTTATCTCCTCCCGTGACGCCACAACAGGTTCTCCGCCCCCGCTGTACCACCGCCGGAACGGGACAAAAAGGACAGCACTGCGGCAGTGATTCTACCTCGACCTGTGGGAACACCGCCACCCCCAGGCCAAGGAGAATAATACACCACCAAAGTCCTCCACGACTGAAAATGGTCTAAATCCTCTTATGATTTATACACACCTGGGTCATACTACCACCCAGGTGTATCCCCTAAATTTAGACCTCCGCTACACGTAAAAAAAAAGAAAAGAAAAGAAGATGAGCCTACAACAAAGGTCCTTGTTTAGGCAACTGTTTCCTAATTGAGCTCCTGCATTTTCATCCTGTCACAAGCACACCTGGTGGAGAGTACAAGCAGCTGTATTAACACGCATTGTGCAGGGGTGGGTCACCATCGTTAAGAAACTGTTCCAAAGCAATGATGTGCACTAATGGAACGGAAAAAGGCTGTAGAAGTTCAGCAGCACTAAGACACAAAAGGGGAATGATTAAAAAAAATTGCGCTTTAGCAAACTAAATTGCATACAGTTAAAAGTTTAGATCTACTTTAACCATTTCTTAGAATGCCCGTTATTTGTACCATATGTGTCAGAAGGTACACCAGAAGAAGGTTTCACTATTGCATGGGTGTTTAACCATAACCAAAACTTTTCTTTAGCTCCAGATAGTGTGGGCAGTGGTTAGACTTTCTGGCAGAAGTTCCTGTTTCAACTCTCTTGAGTGCCTTCTCCTGGTCTCCATACAGTGCTTTTTTTCATCCGGAACATGCCCGTACTTGTGCCATCATCTCCTCCACTGGTACAGGCACGCCCAGCATAGGTCCTGTATTACAATGCTACTAGGTGTTCTACGGGTTGCTGAAAAAAACTCCAGTAAGGACACAAGAAAGGCGGTACTTGCACCTTAAAGGGGAGTTCCAGCCTTTTTTATGTTTATTAACCACTTCGCGCCCACCGTACGACTATCTACGGCCACAAGGTGGCTCTACAATGCTGGGAGGCCTCTTTTTACGGCCTCCGCTCCTCTGGCCACTGGGGGGCATGCGCGCGCGTGCCCGGCGCGTTACTGAGATGCCGATGCGTGTGCGGCGGCCGCGATGTCCGCCAGGTACACGCGATCGGTCGTTACACAGACAAGGACGTGGATCTCTGTGTGTAAACACAGAGATCCACGTCCTGTCAGGGAGAGGAGACCGATGCTGTGTCCCTTGTACATAGGGACACAGATCGGTCACCTCCCCCAGTCAGTCCCCTCCCCCCACAGTAGTAATCACTTTCCAGGGCACACATTTAACGCCTTTCTCGCCCCCTAGTGTTAACCCCTTCCCTGCCAGTCACATTTATACAGTAATCAGTGCATATTTATAGCACTGTTCGCTGTATAAATGTGAATGGTCCCAAAATAATGTCAAAAGTGTCCGATGTGTCCACCATAACGTCGCAGTGATGAAAAAAATCACTGATCGCCGCCATTACTAGTAAAAAAAAAAAATGATAAAAATGCCATAAAACTACCCCCTATTTTGTAAACGCTATAACTTTTGCGCAAACCAATCAATAAACGCTGATTGCGATTTTTTTTTAGCAAAAATATGTAGAAGAATACGTATCGGCCTAAACTGAGGAAAAAAATATATCTAAAAAAAAAAATTTATTATAGAAAAAATCTAAAAATATTGTGTTTTTTTTCAAAATTGTCGCTCTTTCTTTGTTTATAGCGCAAAACATAAAAACCCCAGACGTGATCAAATACCATCAAAAGAAAGCTCTATTTGTGGGGAAAAAAGGACGTCAATTTTGTTTGGGAGCCACGTCGCACGACCGCGCAATTGTCATTCAAAGCGTGACAGTGCCGAAAGCTGAAATTTCGCCTGGGCAGGAAGGTGGTATATTTGCCCAGTAAGCAAGTGGTTAAAAGTCAGCAGCTACAAAAAGTGTAGCTGCTGGCTTTTAATAAACAGACACTTACCTGCTCCACTGTCCAGCGACGTGACCGCCCGGAGCGTCGCTCCTCTCCCACCCTCTCCGCTGGCGCCGACGCCTCCCAAACTGTGGGCACCCGGCCGTGACAGCTTTCGGCTTCACGGACGGGCACTCACTGCGCATGCGCGAGTCGCGCTGCGCCCTGGGAGTGGACAGGCGATCGCCTGGAACCTGTCGCGTGTCCCAGGTGATCGCCTACAGGGAGGGGCCACCTTTGGCGATATGACGAGTCGCCTAAGCGGTCCCTGGGCGGAAGGAGAAAGTGGGACAGGACGTCCCACTCCTACCGAAGCTTCCACTCCCCCCCCAAAAAAAATTACATGCCAAATGTGGCATGTAAGGGGGCGAGGAGTGGTTAAGGCGGAAGTTCCATTTTTGGGTGGAACTCTGCTTTAAGTTCCCAGTCTTCTGGCTGCCTAGCTCCATGGGCCACAGTCCTTCATTGCTGATCCAGTATGTCTTAAGCTATCATACTGCCCATACTGGTAAAGTTTCCTACCTGCAGCCTCTGCTTACTGGTCTCCCCTTTGTACTGGGGGAGGGATGATGGGAGAGCTCTGCACTGGGGGAAGTATTTGCAGGAAGATCTCTGTACTGGGGGAGATATGGGGGGAGAGCTCTGTAGTGGGGAAGAGCTCTTTAATTGGGGAAGAGCTCTTTAATTGGGAGTGGGGTAAATTTTTTGTTGTAAACCTGCATAACCTACTTCTGTGCCATTGTGATACACACCCCTGAACCCTGCTCACTGTGCAACACACATTCAGGAGCCTTGCACCCTTTGTAGTGTGCACTTCTAAGCCTGCGCCCTGAACCCCGCACCTTGTTCTACAAAGACTCCTGAATCCTGGGCCCTGTGCGACACACACTGCTGAACCCTGCACTCTGTGGGACATACACTCCTGGCTCTGTGCTAGATACACTTTATTGGACACTTCATACTCCTGACCACTGCACTCTGTACGCTGGATTATTTATGAGAATCTCCTGACCACTACACTCTTGCAATGCTATAGTTACATTACATACTTCTGATCAAAGTCTAATGAGTTGCAAGTAATCTCAGATTATTTATGAAATTCTTCTGTAAGGTAGGCTGAAAAAGCATATGTAATGGTAGAGTGTCTTTTTTTACAAAATTGATGTTCATATTATCAAAAATGTATGTATTTTAAGGTTACAGTAATCATAGTAAAATATATATATATATATATATATATAGTTACCGGTAGTATTATAATATATTCTCCACAGCAACAGGCCATGTACTTTTAAGTAAATTACGTTTGAGCTCCTTTTTGTCCCCTCAATGTACCATTATTCCATTTAGGATAATTGTAACAGGGATCAAAAATGTTGCTTTTGATGATAAATATTATAGTTTAGCTCCAAGGACATTGACTAAAAAATGGGTTACACCAATCTCATTTGTCCTTGTTATTAAGAATGAGCAATTTATGCCTTAATATTGTCTGTGTTGCTGATTTTAGCCTGTTTTATCATTTATAAAGTCTGTTGACTGCCCTGACCATGATATTGTCTTTGACCTTTTTATTAGTCCATCAATGAAGTTTACTGTTTGCCACAGCTTTGTATAGTTACTTATTTTACAAAGCACGCTATGTGTCCAGACACTGACCTCTGTGTCATCCTTATTTTCTCCTGCGCCATACAAATGAAAAGTAAGCTGCCATTTATCTGGGCAAACCATGTACATAGAGCAGCCATCACACAGTCAAGTTTTCGCATGTTATATAATGAAAATATGAAAATGTCACCAATATTTATTTATTATTTATGTTATTATATATTATATATAATATTTTAAATTCGCCCCTAAACTGTATTTATGTTTACGATAGCACCCCTATATACACGAACACCGGGGCACAAAGCCATTCATGTCAGTGACAGGTTTTAAACTGTACTTGGGCTGTCTGGGCAGAGGAAATATGTCTAGAATTACGTTGAACAGGCACAGTCGGCCCATGTGCAAGACCTCTTAAAGTGTACACACTAAGTGTATCTAAATCCAAACCTTTTTTTTATATTTTAGATATATTAGGGAAGGGTTGAAATGTTTGAATGGTTGAATGTATATATCTCTATAAAAAGGTACTATTAACTACCGAACGTGTTATGCCCCATGCACATAGCAAACTAGGGGCCGTACACCATGTGGAGTCTGCGTAATCACTCTCTCCAGAGTCCAGTCCCGCTGCTGCATACAGTCACCCACTGTACAAGATGCATCTGCACCCGGTTATGTGCCAGGGGACAGATCTGTCCCCTGAAGACGTCAATCAGACGAAACAAGTGGGACGGGTTCCGAGCTTCCAGCCAGGGTGGAACCGGCTTGGCTTAAAGTGGAACCGGCTTGGCTTAGTGTCGGGTGTGACCACCTCCATGCCTGCAGCCCTCCTTCTCTCCCCACCCACCAAGCCTACAACCCTCCTTTTCTCACTAAAAACCACTCCTGAGGTCCTCCTTCTCCCGGTAGCCACTGCATCTACAGCCCCCCTTCTTTTACCACCCACCACACCTAAAGCCCTCCTTCTCTCACCACCCACTGTGCCTGAGGTCCTCCTTCTCTCAACACCCATTATGACTGCAGCCCTCCTTCTCTAAGCACCCACCACACCTGCAGCTATACTTCTCTCAACATCCAATGCACCTGAAGTCCCCCTTCTCTCACCACCAACCACACTTGCAGCCTTCCTTTTTTCACCACATGCCTGGCCTGCAGCCCTCTTTCTCCCACTACACACTGCACCTGCAGCCTGCTTCTCTTAGCAGACGATGCACCTGAAACCCTCTCTTTTTCTCTCCACCCACCACACCACTCGGCCTATTTTTCTCTTCCCCAATCATGTCTGAATCCGTCTTTTTCTCAGCATTCACCATGCCTAAAGCCCTCTTTTCTCCCCACCAACCATGTCTAAAGCCCTTCTTTTCTCAGCACTCACCATGCCTGAAATCCTCCTCTCAGCACCCACTGTGTCTGTAGCCCTCTTTCTCCCACCACCTACCACACACAAAGCCCTCCTTCTCTCATTACATACTGTGCCTGCAGATTCCTGATTTCCAATGCACCTGTGACCTGCAGCTCTCCTTCACTCACCACCAGCCACTCCTAAAAGCCTCCTTTTTTTAACTTCCAAACATGCCTGAAGCCCCCTTCCTTTTGGCACAGCATGCCTGAAGCCTTCCTTCTCTCAGCACTCACTACTCCTAAAGCATTCCTTCTGTCAGCACTCACTACTCCTAAAGCCTTCCTTCTCTTGGCACTCACCACTCCTGAAGCCTTCCTTCTCTCAGCACTCACTACTACTGAAGCCTCCCTTCTCTCAGCACTCACTACTCATAAAGCCATCCTTCTCTCAGCACTTACCACTCCTAAAGCCTTCCTTCTCCCAGCACTCACCACTCCTGAAGCCTTCCTTCTCCCAGCACTCGCCACTCCTGAAGCCTCCCTTCTCTCAGCACTCACTACTCCTGAAGCCTTCCTTCTCTCAGCACTAGGGATGAGCCGAACACCCCCCGGTTCGGTTCGCACCAGAACCTGCGAACGGACCGAAAGTTCGCACGAACGTTAGAACCCTATTAAATACAATGGACACGAACGTTCGAAATGTAAAGTGCTAATTATACCGGCTTATATGCATGTTATTGTCCTAAAAAGGGTTTGGGGACCTGAGTTCTGCCCCAGGGGACATGTATCAATGCAAAAAGAAGTTTTAAAAACGGCCTGGAGCAGTAATTTTAATGATGCATAAAGTGAAAAAAAAAGTGAAATATTCCTTTAAATATCGTACCTGGGGGGTGTCTAAAGTATGCCTGTGAAGTGGCATGTGTTTCCCGTGTTTAGAACTGTCCCTGCACAAAATGACATTTGTAAAGGAAAAAAAGCCATTTAAAACTGCTTGTGGCTTTAATGTCATGTCTTGTCCTGGCAATATGGATGAAAATCTTTGAGAAAAATGGCATGGCTAATTGTAATTGCATGCCCCTGTTGAACAGGGGCAGAAAAATTGGGCCTTTGGTGGTGGTGGTGGTGGTGGTGGTGTTGCCACAACACTGTAAGCCCTCACAGTTACTCTTGGTGGGCGCAGGAATGGGCCCTGCTGTGACTTATTAGATCAAGAATTGTAATTGCATGCCCCTGTTGAACAGGGGCAGAAAAATTGGGCCTTTGGTGGTGGTGGTGGTGGACGGTGTTGCCACAACACTGTAAGCCCTCACAGTTACTCTTGGTGGGCACAGGAATGGGCCCTGCTGTGAATTATTAGATCAAGAATTGTAATTACACGCCCCTGTTAAACAGGGGCTGAAAAATTGGGCCTTAGGCACTGGTGCTGGTGCCACAACACTGCAACCCCTCACAGATACTGTACTTGGAGCACAGCATTGAGCCCTGTTGCAAAGTATTGCATAAAAAATTGTAATTACACGCCCCTGTTAAACAGGGGCTGAAAAATTGGGCCTTAGGCACTGGTGCTGGTGCCACAACACTGCAACCCCTCACAGATACTGTAGTGGGAGCACAGCAATGAGCCCTGTTGCAAAGTATTGCATCAAAAATTGTAATTACACGCCCCTGTTAAACAGGGGCTGAAAAATTGGGCCATAGGCACTGGTGCTGGTGCCACGACACTGCAACCTCTCCCAGATACTCTAGTTGGACTGCAGGAATAAGCCCTGCTCCAAAGCATTGCATAAAAAATTGTAATTACATGCCCCTGTTAAACAGGGGCTGAAAAATTGGACCTTAGCCACTGGTGGCGGCACCCAGAAACAAAAATGTTCTTCCAAGCTATCATCAGGATCATTGAGGAGGAAGAGGATAGTCAGTCAACATAACAGGACAGTCACTCAGCATCAGCATAGGCAGTCTTGAAGGGATGTGACATTTCAAAATAAATTATTCTGTTACATCATCTTCAGGTGCCTGGTAGCTGGTGGTGATCCAAGACTGATTCATCTTTATGAAGGTCAGTCGATCAACCGAGTCGGTGGACAGGCACACCCTGTGATCGGTGACAAAGCCTCCAGCAGCACTGAATGTGCGTTCCGAAAGAACGCTGGATGCAGGACAGGCCAGTAGCTCAATTGCATACTGTGCAAGCTCTGGCCAGTGATCCATCCTCAAGACCCAGTAACCCAGAGGATTTTCGGTGGGAAAGGTGTCCAAGTCTGAACTTGCCCCTAGGTATTCCTGCACCATGTATATCAGACGCTGGCGATGGTTGCTGGAACCGATCATACCTTGGGGCTGCGGACTAAAAAATTGAGATACACTTGAGACATATGTTGCAAATAGCAGCGGTGCGATCTGATGCACTCGACTCAAAAAAGGCCCACACCAAAGAACTTTTGGAATAACGCGCAGAGGCAGCGCCCTGCACAGTCGGAGCTCTGCGGTGTGATTCAGTCGGTGTGCTGCCCTTACGCTGGCCCCCGGAGGGCATCCTGCCTCGTTGGAGATGTGTCTCCTCCTCATCCTCCTCCTCTCTCCTATCAGGCACCCACGTGGAGTCAGTGACCTCATCATCCTCTCCCTCTTGATCACTGGAGCAAACCTGGCAGTATGCTGCAGCTCCTGGAACATGACTGCCAGATTGCTGTCCTTCTTGAGCATCCACTCTCTCTGTGCTCACGCTACTGCCTTCCTCTAGCTGGGTATCATCATCAGACCCTTCAAAATGCTGGGCCTTCTCCTGGAGCATGTACCCAACACTGTGCTCAAACAGTTCGGGGGACTCCTCAGGAGGACATAGTGGGTCTAGGGAATGAGTGACTGATGATGACATTGATACAAGGGAAGAGGACGCATTGGCAGCTGCTTTGCCAGTACCCTGAGCCTGGGTGAGAGAGGATGAGGAGGATGAGGAGGGCTTGGTCATCCACTCTACCAAGTCTTCGACATGATGCGGCTCAACACGTCCAGCTGCCGAAAATAAGAACAAGCGTGTCCCATGGCCACGTGCTGATGACAATGCACCGCGTCCACGACCAGCACTGTTGCCCTCAGACACAGAGCCTGCTTGCCCTCTTTTATTGGCTCGTGACTGTCTGCCTCTCCTTGTTGGCCTGCCAGACATTCTAATGGCCTGCAGGGAGATGGGAAAACCAGCAATACGGGGTAGCTTCAGGTGTATACTGTGCAGGAGGCACCTACACCCACTGTAACTACTTGCAGATGCCTGTCTGTGTTGCACAACAGAACAACACCACGAGCAATAAGGGGTAGCGTATACTGTGCAGGAGGCACCTACACCCACTCTAACTGCTTGCAGATGCCTGTCTGTGTTACACAACAGAACAACACCATGAGCAATAAGGGGTAGCGTATACTGTGCAGGAGGCACCTACACCCACTGTAACTGCTTGCAGATGCCTTTCTGTGTTACACAACAGAACAACACCACGAGCAATAAGGGGTAGCGTATACTGTGCAGGAGGCACCTACACCCACTGTAACTGCTTGCAGATGCCTGTCTGTTTTACACAACAGAACAACACCATGAGAAATAAGGGGTAGCTTCAGGTGTATACTGTGCAGGAGGCACCTACACCCACTGTAACTACTTGCAGATGCCTGTCTGTGTTACACAACAGAACAACACCACGAGCAATAAGGGGTAGCGTATACTGTGCAGGAGGCACCTACACCCACTATAACTGCTTGCAGATGCCTGTCTGTGTTACACAACAGAACAACACCACAAGCAATAAGGGGTAGCTTCAGGTGTATACTGTGCAGGAGGCACCTACACCCACTGTAACTACTGTAACTACTTGCAGATGCCTGTCTGTGTTACACAACAGAACAACACCACGAGCAATATGGGGTAGCGTATACTGTGCAGGAGGCACCTACACCCACTGTAACTCACTATTCCTAAAGCCTTCCTTTTCTCAGAGCTCACTACTCCTGAAGCCTCCCTTCTCTTAGCACTCACTACTCCTTAAAGCCTTCCTTCTCTCAGCACTCACCACTCCTGAAGCCTTCCTTCTCTCAGCACTCACTACTCCTGAAGCCTTCCTTCTCTCAGCACTCACCACTCCTGAAGCCTTCCTTCTCTCAGCACTCACTACTCCTGAAACCTTCCTTCTCTCAGCACTCACTACTCCTGAAGCCTTCCTTCTCTCAGCACTCACCACTCCTGAAGCCTTCCTTCTGTCAGCACTCACTACTCCTGAAACCTTCCTTCTCTCAGCACTCACTACTCCTGAAGCCTTCCTTCTTTCGGCACTCACCACTACTGAAGCCTTCCTTCTCTCAGCACTCAATACTCCTCAAGCAGTCCTTCTCTCAGCACTCACTACTCCTGAAGTCTTCCTTCTCTCAGCACTCACCACTCCTGAAGCCTTCCTTCTCTCAGCACTCACTACTCCTGAAACCTTCCTTCTCTCAGCACTCACTACTCCTGAAACCTTCCTTCTCTCAGCACTCACTACTCCTGAAGCCTTCCTTCTCTCAGCACTCACCACTCCTGAAGCCTTCCTTCTCTCAGCACTCACTACTCCTGAAACCTTCCTTCTCTCAGCACTCACTACTCCTGAAGCCTTCCTTCTTTCAGCACTCACCACTACTGAAGCCTTCCTTCTCTCAGCACTCAATACTCCTGAAGAATTTCTTCTCTCAGCACTCACTATTCCTAAAGCCTTCCTTTTCTCAGCGCTCACTACTCCTGAAGCCTTCCTTCTCCCAGCACTCCCCACTCCTGAAGCCATCCTTCTCTCAGCCACCACTGTATCTATGACCATTAGACTTGTGCACAACGGAAAAATTAGTTTAGTTTCGGTTCGTTTCTTGTGCACAATGGAAAAATTTGTTTAGTTTCGGTTCGTTTCTTTTCGGTCCTGTTGATTCGTAATCATTCGGAATTTTGCTAGACGGGATTTTTCGTGTTCGGACTAATTCGTTTTTTCGCAAGCGTCATTTTTCTTTGAATTTTTAGTTGATTTATAATTCGTACTTTCGGTAGGGTACGTTGTTTTTCGTTGATTCTGGACACAACTCCTACTTTCGTAACTTTTTTTGGGTTTGTTGATTCGTAATGTTCCGTTTCTCTCTCACAACGACGCTGCCTATTATGCCTAATGTGCTTCGAATGGATTTGTACTTTCCTAAATACATAGCGGTTATTTGTAACGATTCGAAATCTCGTATTTTACTTTCGTTTTTTACATGCGGCTATAGCCTCCGCCCCTGTACACTATTTTGAGAGGGTTCAGCACAGTGAGGGAGAAGCAGAGAGCAGAGCAGAGTGTTATTGTGCTTCGAATGGATTAGAAATCTCGTATTTTACTTTCGTTTTTTACATGCGGCTATAGCCTCCGCCCCTGTACACCATTTTGAGAGGGAGTTCAACACGGTGAGGGAGAAGCAGAGAGCAGAGTGAGTGTTATTGTGCTTCGTATGGATTCGTACATTCGTAACTTTTTTCATAACGAATTATGCCGAAGACATTCGGGCATTCGCTATTTTGCGGTATAATTTATTTCGGATTCGGTTTTATTCGTAATTGCTTTGTTCGGAAATTCGAATGCTTCCGAATGTCCGAAAGTTACTAAATTCGGACGAATTTAGATTCGTTACAAAACGAATTGCACAAGCCTAATGACCATACCCAATTATGTACTATGGTCCATTTGGCACCATAGTACGTACAGTAATTACCTATGGCAAAACTATGCCCTTGCAGGTGCAGCAGTGTGGCTTTGAAATGCATCAGCAGGATCAAAGCCTGTATTTGTAATTTGCCTTCAGCCACTATTGTTGCAATTTCACTCCTTTGCTAGCTATCATTTCAAATCTATTGATATTTCTAAAGTCAATGATGACTTAAAAAAATGGAATTTAATATAAAATACATTTCTATCAAATGCTATAAAATAGATTTTTTTTCTCCTTGAGTTTATCTCCAGGCATAGTTTAGGATGCCATTATTTTCTACAGAAAAAAATCTGTATTTTTAAACAGTTTATTGGAGATGAGGTCAGTGAATGTTATTGTAACATGCTATATTGATTCTCTGATGGATGAAATGTAGATTACAGGCTTTATAAAATAGGTGATGCTAGTACTAGTATACGTGCAGACCTACAGTACAATTAAATTCACTCTAAAATGGAATTAAAAAAAGTTATTGGCATGTTTCTCCAATTAATTTTAAAACACATTTATAGTATATGTTAATTTTCTGAACACCAGATAGATATGTATCTTAGCCAATTAATTATTAAGGTTTGAAAACAGCTAGTTGAAAAACCAAGAAAATAAAAAAAGTGGCTATACAAAGTCACAAATATTAGCTCACATAGACTTTAGCTATAAAAGACCAGTGGCAAAAAGTTTTAATATTTTGATGATGGATGGGTGATGAGTTGAATCCATCCTTGGCTTTTCATATCTAGGCCTCATGTACACTGCTGCTGGTAAACGGACATTTAGGAGCAGTTGGGCATTTTTTTCAGCTGCCCCTGAACTCTCCTCTATGTAAACTTATCAGTACATGTACACAGGGTCTTTTATAGTAGTTTCTAGGCAGTAAAGTTTAGAAGCATTTTTTAGAGCGCAAATAAATGGGTTCAGGACGGATATTCAGAGGCATTTGGAATGCCAAATGCCTGTAAAAGCCTGTAGACGCTGCTAAACGCGGTAACTAGTTTCGTTTGCAGACGTTTTTCATTTTAACAAAAAAAAAAACTGCATGTAAACGCGGGTAAACGGATGTTTTTAGATGCCGGTTTCTAGCTGTTAACTTAAATCTTTCAGGAGGAGTTAAACAACGTCACGTGTACATGAAGCCTTAGAGACTCCAGTGGTAAGCTCATAGTTGCAATGGCCTTTTAGGGAAAAAGGGAGTTCAATTTGAGCTTCTCTGTTCCTGGATGGATACTCTGTGCCTCTGAGTGCACGTGAGGATCCACAAAGGATAACTGGTGCCTTAAGAAGGCCTAGGTTTCTGTTACCAGCAGACCAGGTCTTGGTGATAGGACTTTTAACTGTGTAATATATCCTAGTATAGACGTCTCAAGTTTTTTTAAGTATACTGCTGTCAGGGTTTTCCTTTCCCTAAAAACCCCAGTACAGCTCTATACCTTAGTATCGAAGTATCTGTTGTTCCTATGGACTCTGGAAGTAGTTTTTTTGGTAAACTTGGAAGGGAAATCCAGCCTATTATCAGACTTTGGCAGCAAGGCACCTGGCCTCTTATCTGACCTCTGAGGCAGCGCATTTTACCGGCCATAAGGGACAAATGGGCAAAAGGACACTTGTTTTTGGACCCTGGTAAAGGAGCACTTGGCCAGTCTTCAGAAGCAGGACTCTCAACCTGTCATGAGATTCCTGTAACAGGGCACCATTTTTGCAGGCAACTTCAAGACTAGGGACTCTCCACAATATGATGTACAGCAATAAGAATCCAGCACCCAGGCCCTGGCAGTGGAGAACCTAGCCTGATTTTGGATCCTGGTGGTGTCTCACTTAGTCAGACTCCATACCCTGGACATCTAGCCAGTTTCCAGATTCTGACATAGAGGCACCTAGCATGATATTGGACCCTGGCAAAGAGACACTCAATTATTCTCCAGACCCCAGGGGCAGGACCCTCTCCTGTCACAAAATCAGAGTAATAGGGCACCATTTTTAGCAGGAAACATCAGATATAATCACTCTCTGCAGTACAATGTACTAAAACAATAAACATCCAGCATATACTCTATTAACTTGGACTTTCTTTTGTATAATAATTTCTGTACATGATAACCGGGATTCTGCTAGTTAGGATAAGTTCACCATTAAAAATAAATAAAATAAATGCATATTTTTTTGAAGGTAAAGGAGTCTGCAAAGCAATGCACCTGGGATCAGCAGATTGCGGGTGCCTACTCAGGCTCCTGCATACTCTCAGTAGCCAGTTATCTGAGAGCAGGAAGATTAATGGACTACGAGAGTGCACACAAGCACCCTCATAGTTCATTAAGAACTCCAAGGTGTTAGCCGCTATGGCTGATGGTACTTGTAGGCATTCTTTCACAGGAAAATGTAAATGAATAGTGAGGTTGTTTTCAAATTGTGAGAGCGGGTGCGGGGAGGGGATCCCCTGCCTGATGTCACAATGAGGGGGGACTGGGAGGGAAAGGCTGCAGATGCTAGAACCTGTTACATTTTCCAAAGGTGAACTCATCCTTCAAAAGGGGGGCACTGTCAGGAGTGTGTAGAACAGCCACAACACCTGCTTGTAGCACTGTAGTCCTATGTCTTCATTGGGATAATTCCAGTTTCTACCAACATGTGTCTTTCAGCAGCAGCACAGCATTACAATTAGTCACCACCCGATGTTGGTTGCTGAAAAGCTGTTTATCCCCACTTCTGTAATCAGCAAGTGCCTCAGCATTGTGCTTATGTACCCATTCTAGTTGCCATTTGATCTATAGTACATCTCTTGTCCCCTGCACAGACCTGCAATTTCCTCTTCCATCCTGTCTCCTTGTCTGAACTTTCTTTGCTGTATTTCCCCTTGCGTATTCCCCTGAGATTAACTGTACATAGTCTGTGGTTAGTTACTTGCTTACATGATTTGCTTTATATGTAATATATTGTGTAAGTTGTATTGTCACTAAAACAATTGTGTTCACTTAAGCAGTGGTATCTTGCTGTGTGTAATTAACATATCTGGTCCTACCAGATCACAGGTAGTGATGAGCCGAACACCCCCGGGTTCGGTTCGCACCAGAACCCGCGAACGGACCGAAAGTTCGTACGAACAATAGAACCCTATTAAATACAATGGATGCGAACGTTCGAATTCTAAAGTGCTAATTATAACAACTATTATGCATGTTATTGTCCTAAAAAGGGTTTGGGAACCCGGGTTCTGCACCAGGGGACATGTATCAATGCAAAAAGAAGTTTTAAAAACGGTCGTTTTTCGGGAGCAGTCATTTTAATGATGCATAAAGTGAAAAAAAAAAGTCAAATATTCCTTTAAATATCGTACCTGGGGGGTGTCTAAAGTATGCCTGTGAAGTGCCACGTGTTTCCCGTGTTTAGAACTGTCCCTGCACAAAATGACACTTCTAAAGGAAAAAAAAGCCATTTAAAACTGCTTGCGGCTTTAATGTAATGTCTGGTCCCGGTAATATGGATGAAATTCTTTAAGAAAAATGGCATAGCTACCCCATGACCCCCCCTACCCCAGCCCATTACCAGCCCCTTTGGGTCTTGTATGGATATTAAGGGGAACCCCGCACATAAAATAAAAAAGGCCCTATATACTCTGAACAGCCGTATACAGGCGGTGCATACAAGACAGGGACTGTAGGTTTGTTCTTATGTAGAATCTGTTTGTAATTTTGAACAGGTACATTGTTGAAGTGTAGCTCCAGCCCAAAAATCTATTTTTAAACTTTTTGGAAAACATAGGTAAGGGTTATCACCCCTGTAACATTTGTTTTGCTGTCTGTGCCCCTGTTCAGAACATTTCACCTCACTTTCCGTCCCAATGACAACTGTTTTTGAAATGTGGTGTTTTTCTTGAAACAAGGATTGCTGATAAAGCATCAGTACAGAGGAGACACCTTTCTCCCATATTTATTCTTACAGGAGAGAATTTTCCTTCCTAGTGGTAGATTTCCTCTCACTTCCTGTTGTCTTCTTGCGTTTGCAAGTAGGAGTCGTTTGTAAGTTGGATGTTTGAAAGTAGGGACCTGCCGTATATACTCTGCAGAAATAGGCCCCTTAGTTGTTGGTGTTGGCACAACACTGTAAGCACTCACAGTTACTCTTGGTTGGTGCTGGAACGCCCTGCTGTCAACTATTTTATCAGGAATTTTAATTACATATAATTGTTGAACAGTGGTAGTAAAAATTGGGCCTTTCGTGGTGGTGGTGGTGGTGGCGTTGCCACAACACTGTAAGCCCTCAGAGTTACTCTTGGTGGGTGCAGCAATGGGCCCTGCTGTGAATTATTAGATCAAGAATTGTAATTACATGCCCCTTTTGAACAGGGGCTGAAAAATTGGGCCTTTCGTGGTGGTGGTGGCGTTGCCACAACACTGTAAGCCCTCAGAGTTACTCTTGGTGGGTGCAGGAATGGGCCCTGCTGTGAATTATTAGATCAAGAATTGTAATTACATGCCCCTTTTGAACAGGGGCTGAAAAATTGGGCCTTTCGTGGTGGTGGTGGTGGTGGTGGCGTTGCCACAACACTGTAAGCCCTCAGAGTTACTCTTGGTGGGTGCAGCAATGGGCCCTGCTGTGAATTATTAGATCAAGAATTGTAATTGCATGCCCCTGTTGAACAGGGGCTGAAAAATTGGGCCTTAGGCACTGGTGGCACAACACTACAACCCCTCACAGATACTGTACTTGGAGCACAGCAATGAGCCCTGTTGCAAAGTATTGCTTCAAAAATTGTAATGACACGCCCCTGTTAAACAGGGGCTGAAAAATTGGGCCTTAGGCACTGGTGCCACAACACTCCAACCCCTCACAGATACTGTACTTGGAGCACAGCAATGAGCCCTATGGCAAATTATTGCTAAAAAAATTGTAATTACACGCCCCTGTAAAACAGGGGCTGAAAAATTGGGCCTTAGCCACTGGTGGCGGCACCCATAAACAAAAATGATCTTCCAAGCTATCATCATCAATCGTATCATTGAGGACTCGGAGGAGGAGGATAGCCAGTCAACATAACAGCACAGGCACTCAGCATCAGCATCAGTCTTGAAGGGATGTGACATGTTAAAATCAATTAGTCTGTTATATCAGCATCAGGTGTGTGGTAGCTGGTGGTGATCCAAGACTGGTTCATCTTGATGAAAGTCAGTCGATCAACCGAGTCGGTGGACAGGCGCACCCTGTGATCCGTGACAAATCCTCCAGCAGCACTGAATGTGCGTTCCGAAAGAACGCTGGATGCAGGACAGGCCAGTAGCTCAATTGCATACCGTGCAAGCTCTGGCCAGTGATCCATCCTCAAGACCCAGTAAGCCAGAGGATTTTCGGTGGGGAAGGTGTCCAAGTCTGACCTTGCCCCTAGATATTCCTGCACCATGTTTATCAGACGCTGGCGATGGTTGCTGGAACCGATCATACTTTGGGGCTGCGGACTAAAGAATTGTCTGAACGCATCGGTCAGACGGCCACCTTCCCCACCGCTCCTTCTTTGACTGGCCGAAGCCTCAGCAACTCGTTGTCCAGGACCAGGAGTTTGTAACCTCCCAGTCTCTGGGAACGCGTTGCACAGACCTTTCTGCAAGGCCTCCCGGAGTTGTCTCATCCTCTGCTCCCTCTGCGACGGTAACATAAGGTCCGCAACCTTACCCTTGTACCGTGGATCAAGGAGAGTGGCCAGCCAGTAATGGTCCCTCTCCTTGATCCGAAGAATACGAGGATCCTTCCGCAGACTTTGCAGGATCAGGGAGGCCATGCAGCGTAGGTTTGCTGAGGCATTCGCTCCGGAGTCCTCTGGGTCACTAAGGACGACATGATCCGCAGCCACCTCCTCCCAGCCACGTACAAGTCCACTGGTTTCTTGGGACTGTAAATCATCCCTAAAAGACTGCTGCTGATGATGCTGAGTGCCAGCCTCCACCTCCATGCTGACACAATCCTCCTCCTCCTCCTCCTCCTCCTCCTCCTCCTCTTCCTCTTCCTGTGCGATGGGTGGGACAGAAGGAACACTGTCTGGGTAAAGGGGGCCTTGAGAGGCAAGGAAGTCCTCCTCTTCCTGCCTCTGTTCTGCCTCAAGTGCCCTGTCCATTATTCCACGCAGCGTGTGCTCCAACAGGTGGACAAGAGGTACAGTGTCACTGATGCATGCACTGTCACTGCTCACCATCCTCGTGGCCTCCTCAAATGGTGCCAGGACAGTGCATGCATCCCTGATCATGCCCCACTGGCGTGGAGAAAAAAAACCAAGGTCCCCTGACCCTGTCCTGGTGCCGTAGTCGCACAGGTACTCATTGATGGCCCTCTGCTGCGTGTGCAGCCGCTGCAGCATGGCCAACGTTGAGTTCCACCTGGTGGGCATGTCACATATAAGGCGGTTCTTGGGCAGGTTCAACTCCTTTTGCAGCTCAGCCAGGCGAGCACTGGCATTATAAGATCTGCGGAAATGCACACAGACTTTCCTGGCCTGCCTCAGGACATCCTGTAAGCCCGGGTACCTGCCCAAGAACCGCTGCACCACCAGGTTAAGGACGTGAGCCACACAGGGCACATGGGTCAGTTGTCCCTGTCGGAGGGCGGAGAGGAGGTTGGTGCCATTGTCGCAAACCACCATTCCTGGCTTAAGCTGGCGTGGCGTCAACCACCTCTCGGCCTGGCCCTGCAGAGCAGACAGGACCTCTGCCCCAGTGTGGCTTCTGTCCCCCAAACACACCAGCGCAAGCACGGCATGGCATCTTTTTGCCTGCGTACTTGCGTAGCCCCGTGAACGGCTACGGAGCACCGCTGGTTCATAGGACAAACCACAGGAAGAGGCCATGGAGGAAGAAGAAGAGGAGGGGGTGGAGGAGAGAGGTGTGTCACAACCAGTAGTAGCATTTTGGAGGCGTGGCGGTGGAACAACCTCCAACACTACTGCACCTTGTCCTGCATCCTTCCCAGCTGCCAAAAGAGTGACCCAATGGGCCGTGAAAGAAAGGTAACGTCCCTGTCCATGCCTGCTGGACCATGAGTCAGCGGTAATATGCACCTTACCGCTGACCGCCCTGTCCAGCGAGGCCAAGACATTGCCTTCCACATGCCGGTAGAGAGCCGGAATAGCCTTCCGTGAGAAAAAGTGGCGTTTGGGAACCTGCCACTGAGGAACCGCACATTGCACAAACTCACGGAAGGGGGCCGAGTCTACCAACTGAAAAGGCAGCAGTTGAAGCGCTAGCAATTTAGCCAAGCTAGCATTCAACCGCTGGGCATGTGGATGGCTGGGAGTGAACTTCTTTCGATGGTCCAGCAGCTGGGGCAGGGAAATTTGCCTGCTAGAATCGGACGTCGGTGTACTGCTAGCAGAGTGGCCGCAAGTACTTGGCTGTGACACACCTAATTCTACACCTTCATTCCTCTCAGTGCATGTTTCAGAGAGGACTGAAGTTATAGTGGGGTTGGAGATCCCAGCTGATGCGGTGCAAGGAGAGGTCCGCTTTGTTCTTTGGTGTGGGTCTTTGAGGTAGGCTTGCCAACGAGCTGCATGGCAGGTCAACATATGTCTGGTCAGGCATGTGGTACCCAAGCGGCTGATGTTTTGGCCACGCGATATACGCTTGAGACATATGTTGCAAACAGCAGCTGTGCGATCTGATGCACTAGCCTCAAAAAAGGCCCACACCAAGGAACTTTTTGAATGATGGGCAGAGGCAGCGCCCTGCACAGGCGGAGCTCTGCGGTGTGATTCCGTCGGTGTACTGCCCTTACGCTGGCCACCAAAGGGCATCCTGCCTCGTTGGAGATGTGCCTCCTCCTCATCCTCCTCCTCCTCCTCTCTACTATTAGGCACCCACGTGGAGTCAGTGACCTCATCATCCCCTCCCTCCTCATCACTGGAGCCAATCTGGCAGTATGCTGCAGCTGCTGGAACATGACTGCCAGATTGGTGTCCTTCTTGAGCATCCCCTCTGTCTGCTCTCACGCTACTGCCTTCCTGTAGCTGGGTTTCATCATCAGACCCTTCGAAACGCTGGGCATCCTCCTGGAGCATGTACCCAACACTGTGCTCAAACAGTTCGGGGGACTCCTCAGGAGGAGGACATGGTGGGTCTAGGGAAGGAGTGACTGATGATGAGTCTGACATTGATACCAGGGAAGAGGACGCTTTGGCAGCTGCTTTGCCAGTACCCTGAGCCTGGGTGAGAGAGGATGAGGAGGAGGAGGAGGGCTTGGTCATCCACTCTACCAAGTCTTCGGCATGATGTGGCTCAACATGTCCAGCTGCCGAAAAGAAGGACAAGCGTGTCCCATGGCCATGTGCTGATGACAATGCACCGCGTCCACGACCAGCACTGTTGCCCCCAGACACAGAGCCTGCTTGCCCTCTTTTATTGCCTCCTGACTGTCTGCCTCTCCTTGTTTGCCTTCCAGACATTCTAATAGATGGCCTGCAGGGAGATGGGAAAAAAGCAATAAGGGCTACCTTCAGGTGTCCTTCTCTGTCCCTTTACTTAAGGATTTCTAAATATGGTTGAGGATGATTGCTTTTGCACAGAATAACACAACGACAATTTCCCTGACTGTCAAAAAAACAAGGATTTCAAAGATGGTTGATGAGGAATGCTTTAGCACACTATAGCACAAGGAGAATTCCCCTCACTTTCCTTCTTTGTCCCTAGAAACGAGGATTCGCACAGTGAAAGAAACTGACACTCTCCCTACCTAGAGTTTTCTGTCCCTAGAAAAAATGTTTTTTTAAAAGCACACTATAGCACAAGGAGAATTCACTCACTGTCCTTCCCTGTCCCTAGAAACAAGGATTCGCACAGTGAAAGAAACTGACACTCTCCCTACCTAGAGTTTTCTGTCCCTAGAAAAAATGTTTTTTTAAAGCACACTATAGCACAAGGAGAATTCCCCTCACTTTCCTTCTTTGTCCCTAGAAACAAGGATTCGCACAGTGAAAGAAACTGACACTCTCCCTACCTAGAGTTTTCTGTCCCTAGAAAAAATGTTTTTTTAAAGCACACTATAGCACAAGGAGAATTCACTCACTGTCCTTCCCTGTCCCTAGAAACAAGGATTCGCACAGTGAAAGAAACTGACACTCTCCCTACCTAGAGTTTTCTGTCCCTAGAAAAAAATGTTTTTTTAAAGCACACTATAGCACAAGGAGAATTCCCCTCACTTTCCTTCTTTGTCCCTAGAAACAAGGATTCGCACAGTGAAAGAAACTGACACTCTCCCTACCTAGAGTTTTCTGTCCCTAGAAAAAATGTTTTTTTAAAGCACACTATAGCACAAGGAGAATTCACTCACTGTCCTTCCCTGTCCCTAGAAACAAGGAATCGCACAGTGAAAGAAACTGACACTCTCCCTACCTAGAGTTTTCTGTCCCTAGAAAAAATGTTTTTTTAAAGCACACTATAGCACAAGGAGAATTCCCCTCACTTTCCTTCTTTGTCCCTAGAAACAAGGATTCGCACAGTGAAAGAAACTGACGCTCTCCCTACCTAGAGTTTTCTGTCCCTAGCAAAAATGTTTTTTTAAAGCACACTATAGCACAAGGAGAATTCACTCACTGTCCTTCCCTGTCCCTAGAAACAAGGAATCGCACAGTGAAAGAAACTGACACTCTCCCTACCTAGAGTTTTCTGTCCCTAGAAAAAATGTTTTTTTAAAGCACACTATAGCACAAGGAGAATTCCCCTCACTTTCCTTCTTTGTCCCTAGAAACAAGGATTCGCACAGTGAAAGAAACTGACACTCTCCCTACCTAGAGTTTTCTGTCCGTAGAAAAAATGTTTTTTTAAAGCACACTATAGCACAAGGAGAATTCACTCACTGTCCTTCCCTGTCCCTAGAAACAAGGATTCGCACAGTGAAAGAAACTGACACTCTCCCTACCTAGAGTTTTCTGTCCCTAGAAAAAATGTTTTTTTAAAGCACACTATAGCACAAGGAGAATTCCCCTCACTTTCCTTCTTTGTCCCTAGAAACAAGGATTCGCACAGTGAAAGAAACTGACACTCTCCCTACCTAGAGTTTTCTGTCCCTAGAAAAAATGTTTTTTTAAAGCACACTATAGCACAAGGAGAATTCACTCACTGTCCTTCCCTGTCCCTAGAAACAAGGATTCGCACAGTGAAAGAAACTGACACTCTCCCTACCTAGAGTTTTCTGTCCCTAGAAAAAATGTTTTTTTAAAGCACACTATAGCACAAGGAGAATTCCCCTCACTTTCCTTCTTTGTCCCTAGAAACAAGGATTCGCACAGTGAAAGAAACTGACACTCTCCCTACCTAGAGTTTTCTGTCCCTAGAAAAAATGTTTTTTTAAAGCACACTATAGCACAAGGAGAATTCCCCTCACTTTCCTTCTTTGTCCCTAGAAACAAGGATTCGCACAGTGAAAGAAACTGACACTCTCCCTACCTAGAGTTTTCTGTCCCTAGAAAAAATTGTTTTTTTAAAGCACACTATAGCACAAGGAGAATTACCCTCACTTTCCTTCTTTGTCCCTAGAAACAAGGATTCGCACAGTAAAACACACTGACACTCTCCCTACCTATCCTTCTCTTTCCCTAAACTAAAGGAATCCAGGTTAAGCAAGAAAGAAATAAATGTCACTGTCCCTGCCTATGCTTCTCTTTCCCTGCTCCGGAACACACTACACTAGGCCGCCGTGCTGGCGGCCTTTTATAGTGTGGGGCGTGTACTAAACACCCTCAGCAATAATTGGCCACAGGCATCCTGCCTGTGGCCAATCATTGCTCTCCTCGCTGCCGGCGCTGTGATTGGCCAAGCATGCGGGGTCACAGTGCATGCTTGGCCAATCACAGCGCCTGGATGACACTGCGATGGCGTAGTGCATTGTGGGCCGTTCGCGTCACTCGAATTTGGCGCGAACGGCCCAAATCGTTCGATCTTCGTCGAACGATCGAACAGCCGATGTTCGAGTCGAACGTATGTTCGACTCGAACACGAAGCTCATCCCTAATCACAGGTAACCCCTTACTGGTTTCCGAATACTCATTCAATCAAAAATACATATTTTTAAATGATAATAGTGCAGTAAACTATAATAACCTATCAGAATTAATTTTCCACTGGCCTGACTTCAAGAGTGGAATCTGATTTATTAATATCGGTTACTAAACCTAGGAGTTGGCACATATGAATAAGAAGTTATTTAAGGTTGTAAAACTCTTGTGATGCGAAGTAATTTTTTGTGTTAAAATAAAAAAATAAAGTAATACTTACCTGCTCTGTGCAACAATATTGCACAGAGCAGTCCCTTCTTGCCTCTTTGCTGGTTGCCCTCTTCCGCCTTCTTTCTTCAAGTGCCTCTTAGCAGGCTAGATGCTAAGGGGGCACCTGTGTGGTCATGCTCCTGATTCACGCACCTGTAAGCTACACTCCCGCCCCCTCCTCACAGAAGTCTGACTGACAGCAGCATGAGCCTATAGCTTTCACTGATCTCAGTGTCTCCTGTGGGACCAGGAGGAGAGGAGAGTGGTACTGCAGCTGGGAGAGCACTGGAATGGTGAAAGGAGTCAGCTAAGTGTTTAGGGACGGGGTGGGACAATTAGTGGGGCGTTATTTACCTTAATGCAGAGAATGCATTAAAGTAAACTATTTTGACTTTAGAACTATATTAAATTTAACTAGGTTTTTAAATGATTCTTCCAGGTGAACCCAAAGGTCATTCAAGTATATTTGGAATTTTGCAGCAGTATTGTCCCAATACTACCTCTACAGGTAAGGGATTCCTACAGTATGTGTGGGTTAGGACTATGAATATTTTAAAGACAAAAGTAAAAATATGGGACCTAATGCAAACCGAGAACTGTCAGTAGATATGGTATGCCTCAATTAAGGTTAAGTTGGCTTCACAACTGTAGGAGTGGGCATTAAAGATGCAGGTTCCTATCTTTAGATTAAATGAGCACTTGAGAATCTTCAGTGGCTGAGTGATACATTGTCAATCTTCCATAATTGCTTTAAAGAAAATTGTAATTCTACATTTATTTAAAGAACCGGAAAATCACTACACTCTCAACTTTAGACATTTTATACTGTATTTCCTAGCTTTATATAAAGGATATTTGAATTTTAAAAGTGCCATCCAGAAAAACATGAACATTTTGCATGTTAACTCATTTTGCTGGATTTACAGCTGTTCTGCTCGACAGGCTTTTGTTGGCTTCAGGCAGGTTTTGTGTTTCCAAACAATGTAATGCCCAAATGTAAAACCCACTTGCAGCAGGTCAAATGCAAGTCAAAAGGGAAGACAACTGCAGATCAAATGCACCTGTCAAGAAATGTTGATTTTAAACAGATGCCATTGACACAAGCCCAAAGGCTGCTGACACAAGACTTAACTATACCCCTGGCAATATCTTGTGCAGCTAGCTGCCTCATGCACTAAGTGTATTTATCTGTTGGTATTGATCTGCTCAGGCGTGTTCAGATCCTAGTCCGAACACACCTGAGCGATGTTGTTATATATTAGCCAATTCACAGTGTCTTGAAAAAGTATTCATACCCTTTGACATTTTCCACATTTTGTCATGTTACAACCAAAAACGTAAATGTATTTTATTGGGATTTTATGTGATAGACTAACACAAAGTGGCACATATTCGGAAGGAAAATGATAAATGGTTTTCAAATCTTTTTACCAATAAATATGTGAAAAGTGTGGTGTGCATTTGTATTCAGCCCCCCTGAGTCAATACTTTGTAGAACCACCTTTGAATGCAATTACAGCTGCAAGACTTTTTGGGGATTTTTCCTACCAGCTTTGTACATCTAAAGAGTGACATTTTTGTCCATTCTTGTTTTCAAAATAGCTCAAACTCTGTCAGATTGGATGGAGAGCGTCTGTGAACAGCAAATTTCAAGTCTTGCCACAGATTCTCAATTGGATTTAGGTCTGGACTTTGACTGGGCCATTCTAACACATGAATATGCTTTGATCTAAACCATTGTAGCTCTGGCTGTATGTTTAGGGTCGTTGTCCTGCTGGAAGGTGAACCTCCGCCACAGTCTCAAGTCTTTTGCAGACTCTAACAGGTTCTCTTCTAAGATTGCCCTGTATTTGGCTCCATCCATCTTCCCATCAATTCTGACCAGCTTCCCTGTCCCTGATGAAAAGCATCCCCACAACATGAATGCTGCCACCATCATATTTCACGGTGGGGATGGTGTGTTCAGGGTGATGTGCAGTGTTAGTTTTCCATCACACATAGCGTTTTGCTTTTAGGTCAAGAAGTTCAATTTTGGTCTCATCTGACCAGAGCACCTTCTTCCACATGTTTGCTGTGTCCCCCACATGGCTTTTCACAAACTGTAAATGGGACTTCTTATGGCTTTCTTTCAACAATGGCTTTCTTCTTGCCACTCTTCCATAAAGGCCAGAATTGTGCAGTGCATGACTAATAGTTGTCCTGTGGACAGATTCTCCCACCTAAGCCGTGGATCTCTGCAGCTCCTCCAGAGTTATCATGGGCCTCTTGGCTGCCTCTCTGATTAATGCTCTCCTTGCCCGGCCTGTCAGTTTAGGTGAATGGCCATGTCTTGGTAGGTTTGCAGTTGTGCCATACTCTTTCCATTTTCGGATGATGGATTGAACAGTGCTCCGTGAGTTGTTCAAAACTTGGGATATTTTTTATAACCTAACCCTGCTTTAAACTTCTGAAGGCAATTGGTTCCACAAAATTTTAGTTAGGGGTATCAGAGTAAAGGGGGCTGGATATAAATGCACGCCACACTTTTCACATATTTATTTGTAAAAAAATGTTGAAAACCATTTATCATTTTCCTTCCACGTCACAATTATGTTCAGCTTTGTGTTGGTCTATCATATAAAATTCCAATAAAATACATTTACGTTTTTGGTTGTAACGTGACAAAATGTGGAAAATTTCAAAGGGTATGAATTATTTTTCAAGGCACTGTATGTAGAATATCCTATATAGGTATACATATACACAGTTTTTTTATAATATGTACATAAGTGTGTACTGTAAGCTATGATTTATGGCCTAACACAGCTGGCAGGCAAGTTTTGCATTTTACATATCAAAAGGGCCAGAGGAGTTACTTGCAGGGAATTGTAAAATTTATATTTTGTGTAATTAGACTTGAAAAGAATAGTAAAAGATGCACGGGGGTTGTTAGTGCAATTTGGTAAGAAGGCAGTTTTTCTTTCTTTTTCCATCAAGAGATGAGAGCACAGGTCTAGATTATAGTTTAGGATGAATGGGACTCTGAAGGCAACTGATCTTTGCATTTTACTCTGTTGGATTTTGTCATCTGTTGCAAGTACCTTGTGAACATTTTTCTGTTGGGACTCAATAAATGCATTCTCTGGAAGAATCGATTGCTACGGAAATGACTCACATTATAGAAATAATTAATTAATAATAATCATCATCCAATTACTACATCAGTACAAGTGAGCCCACCAGAAAGCTCAAAAAGATTGGGAGGTCTATTCTGCTTTTTTAGCCACAATCCCTTAATTAATAAATATAAAAGGTTTCCCCTGTTTTGAAAATTGGACTTTAAAGGCTCAAAGAGTAAACATCTAGTTGTGTTAAAAACTATAATTTTTATTAACAGAAAAATTTGTTTCTACAGTACACAAAATCAAATTGTCAATTAGTGCATAAAAAAGTAGTGTACAAACATACTCATTACAGAATAGCACAGTATTACTGTTACTATCAGCATGCAGAGGTTGCATAAGCAAAGTCCAACGCATTTCAGAGTTCTAAGACTCCTTCATCAGGGAGGTCTCTGTAATATTGGTATGGTCAATGAATAGAAAACTTGTGTCATATTAAACTGACCACGTAGTTATATACGAAAATATTATATGGCAAAAAGTGAGTTCAAAATGTGCCACTCACAAGATGTTCCTACGTTGCGACGTGATCAGTCACATCATAAAATGAAATGCTCTTACCTGTATCGGACCAATTCCCTACCCTGCATCTGCATGTATACAATGGGCATGTATACTTGTGGCTGCTGGGAGGGGAATGCATTGGCTGCTTATGATTGGCCCAGTACAGTGTCAGCTTTCTGGCGGGCTTGCTGGTGGGTTTGGACTAGGATCTGAACACATTTTAGCTCATCCATATCTGCCAGTATGCTGATCTTCAGAATTTTAGCATATTAAAATGTAGACCAGTGTGTTCCCTGGTTTTAAACTCTGGCTTTTGAAGTTGCAGAAAGGGAGGTGGTACAACAGAATCACATGACCAGGGGTTGTATTCCTGACCAAAAGTACTGTGAAAAGCTTGGGAAATCTTGTGGTTAGGTATAAAAAAAGATTATTCAAATGATTACTTTATTTAGGGAACTTTTTTTAATGTAGCAGAAACTCCATGAGGAGGTAAAGGGACTTAAAGTACTCTAAAAGTATACTTTTTTTACTCTAATTTAAAATAAATTTTCTTGTTTTCAATGTACTTACCTCACCTGTGATACCTGTACAAAAAAATGGGGATAGCAGCTGTAATGAAGACTGGAAGACATGAACAACAATAAAAACATTTCCAGATGTGTTAAGCCTATCTGACAGCTTGTTTTATGTCTGTTTGCACATGGAGCTTGCTAATAAAAGCTGATAGGAGCTGTCTTACTTTACAATAGATTCATAGTTCTGAGATTTACACATCACAGCTCTTGGGTAGGAAAGGAGACCGGAATTTTCTCTGCTGAAGTTAAATAACAATTACAGGTCTTTTTCTGCCCTCAGCCTGTGACTAGACAGTGGAAGGTAGAGTAAAGCAGGGTATACATGTATAGTGAAAGTTACAGATCCTTGCATCGACACAAGCAATGTAGATGCCTGGATCTCACCTGCTGCAGTATTGTATTCTGACAGTGGAGAATTACCCCCCTGGTCAGAATACACTGATCAGCACTTACGATATTGGCTGCATGCGCTCTGATCGAATGCTGGTTTTTCAGCAGGACCATTCTGTCAAACAGACAGGGGTACACATGTACCAGAAATTTGGCTGGTTCCTGCTGAACCTGGCCAGGGTCGGTGCAAGTATTTTTGTCTACACAGGCGAAGGTGACCCCCCCCCCATATATTTTATTCCACCACCCCTTGATGGCTGCGGAACCAGGGATACATAGTCTGTTGCCTTAAAAGTATAACAAAAGACAAAAAAAAAATTCTCTATTTACATGAAGGTCAGGTTAATATAACCCAGCACAGCGTTCCCCCTTACAGTGTTAGGGGGAACTCTGTGGACCATGATGTAAAGGAGAACTCTGAGACAAATAAGAGATGGCCAGAGACTGCGGACGTGGTACAAGGGACGGTCAGAGACTGTGGATATGGCACAAGGGATGGTCAGAGACTGCGGACATGGTACAAGGGACGGTCAGAGACTGCGGACATGGCACAAGGGATGGTCAGAGACTGCAGACATGGCACAAGGGATGGCAAGATACTGCAAGCATGGTACAAGGGACAACCAGAGACTGGAAGCAAGGTACAAGGAGCTAGGGACTGCGAGCATGGTATATGGGCCGGCCAGAGACAACAAGCATGGTACAAGGAACAGCCAGAGACTGGGAGTATGGTACAAGGGATGGCCAGAGACTGGGAGCATGGAACAAGGGACGGTCAGGGACTGTGAGCATGGTACAAGGGACGGCCAGAGACTGGGAGCATGGTACAAGGGATGGCCAGAGACTGTCCAGAGACCTATTGCTATAGCCTGGACAGAACATGACAACCCTGGATTCTTAGCACAGATCACAATAGCAAGGCTTCTAATAAAATAGATCTCCCAGCTGTGCATCATATGGGGTGCAGGCATTATGATCTGTGGACAGGTGAGGACAGCACCATTGCCACGCCAGGCTCCTATTCATAATGATTCCATTCTGTGTCCTGGCCATTAGATCACAGATTATGTCTGGCTCCCATTGACAGTGATGATCCATCCATCTATCCATGGCTCCATCTATCCATCCATCTATCCACGTGCCCAGGAACCCTGGAGTGCCTTGAGGTTTCCTCAGGGATGTCTTGGCAAAATTGCCCAAAAATGTATACAAGCAAGCAGGTGGCTCAAGCCTGCCTTTTAGTTACACAAAGCCATAGGTTTTTATTGTGCACCATTTCAACCTTCCATCCACCAGCATCCTAACAACCAGTGATGTCATCAGTGTTGATAAGAAGGGTGCTGATTGCCTGGACAGCATACTTGTTTGACCCTCCCCTGCCCCTCTCTGTCAACATTGGGGTCACATTAGCTGAGTGATGGAGAGAAACAGAGGGAGAGGAGAAACATTGGAATACTAGTCGGTACCAGTGTGCAAAAGTGTATTTGCTTTGTAAGAATAAATCACCTTTAATGTTGGGTGTCCTACGTGTGTTGATGCTGCCACATTACTGTATGTAAAACTATAAGATTTTTTTTTATATAGAAATGGGTACCTTCAGACTGTCCATAATTTTAAAGCGTGCCTTGAGCTTGTCAATAATTTTACAGGGTGCCTTGACTGAAAAAAAAGGTTGAGAAACACTGGCCTAGTAAATGACTCACTTGGGGTGGCTGGGGGGAAGATCTAAACATCAACAAAGTATAAGACCCTGTAAAACATGTATGTCCGCATGAATTGAGATAATCTACAGAATTTTTTTTTTTATGCCAGCAAGATCCTGTGTAAATTTCAGTGATAAACCCTTAATGATGTACAGTGGAACCTTGGATTATGAGCATAATCCGTTCCAGGAGAATGCTTATAATCCAAAGCACTCGCATATCAAAGCGAGTTTCCTCATAGAAGTCAATGGAAACTAAGATAATTTGTTCCGTATTAACTTCTATTGCATGCAATAACACATGTGGCCAGAGGTGGGGGGTGCCAGAGAGCCTCAGAAATACTCGGGGACAGCTCGGCTGAACTCTTGGAAAGGCTCGGAAACACTCGGGAGCGGAGTATTTCCGAGTGATTCTGAGTAATTCTGAACGGCTCCGAACGGCTCTGAACCGTTCTGAGTGTCACCGGCGCCCCCATACTTCAAGCCAAATGCGGTACTGCACATCCCATTAGCTTGTATTCTGCTCGTTTTGCTTGTCTTTCAAAATACTCGTTAACTGCGTTACTCGTTAACCAAGGTTCCACTGTATTACTAATTAATTTGTCTCTGTTATATCTACCAGATGTTAAATTTTACCCATGCCATCAGCTTTGTAGCAGCACAAAATAAACATTCATTTCATTTTCTTATTTCCCTTTCATATTTCCCTCCAGAAATATGAGCAACAATGTTTGATTCCCAACTTTGCTTGTTTTTGTTCTTCCGTTTACTAATGCTGCTAAGTAATTCTATGTAAAACTGACATTCTAATTGCACTCTCAAGTTCCATAAATCTATGTTTGGGAACACCGTTATATCTGTTCTCTGAACTTAAATAATAGATCACACTTCATGGTTTTGCATTTGTGTATTTAAGACACATTCCTCCTGGACTGTGTAAATCGTTGCAATATAACTAATCATTATGACTTGAAAGACAGGAGATACACTGATAAAATGTATTACAGTATGTAGTGAATCAATAAAACATCCCATAGTTGCAGATTTCTATATTACTGCAATGAAAGGATTGCTTGTTTCTGCTGTTCATGGTTTTTAGAACTCAAGGGTGGGGGAGTCTATAAGTTGGATTGGAAATTGTTGGCCAATAAACTAGAGATGAAAGTGACCCTGGGAGTACTACTACTACAGAATAATAGTGGTAGTTGAAACCGAGACTTGCTTACTTCGATCAGTGGTAGCCTGTGTTTGAAGCTGTTGTCCTGTGAGCCATCTGTCACGGGTGCACTCAAGTAATTCGACAAAAAGTCCCAATGTGATGATTTTTAGTTGGCAGGTTCTCTTTAATGAGACCCGTAGGGTCTAAAATACCCAGGGCTGCTGATACAAATCATGGGGCGCCATACAGACTACCTGACAGAGCCCCCCCCCCAAGAAAATATTGAAGCTATTGTAGCCCCCCCAAATATTTGGGGGCGCTATGTGTAAATTTAAGGGTAGTCTGAGCCAGTAATTGGGCTCAGACCAATTGTTTATTCTGGATTTGCTTCTGCTATGGGTGTGATACTGCCTGGCAGTAGTGTTCCCTGTCTTCCTGTAGGTGGCACTGTCATCACCGGCATAGGTTGAACCACAGGGGGTATCACAACACCTTGGGTGTCCTTTCTCGGCAGCCGCGCAGTGGGCGTTGCCTACCCGCTGTGCATGCTGGGAGAGGGTACATAAGGGGCAGACGCCATTAGTGGTGTTTTTGTGCGCCTCATGGCCCTCCAGGCAGACTCTAACAGGTTTGCTTCTAAGATTGCTCTGTATTTGGCTCCATCCATCTTCCCATCAACTCTGACCAGCATCTCTGCCGTTGCTGATGAAAATCATCCCCACAACATGATGCTGCCACCACCATGTTTGACGGTGGGGATGGTGTGTTCAGGGTGATGTGCAGTGTTAGTTTTCCACCACACATAGAGTTTTGCAGGCCAAAAAGTTAATCTGACCAGAGAGCACCTTCTTCCACATGTTTGTATGTGTCCCCCACATGGCTTCTCGCAAACTGCAAATGGAACTTCTTATGGCTTTCTTTCAACAATGGCTTTCTTCTTGCCACTCTTCCATAAAGACCAGATTTGTGGAGTGTGCGACTAATAGTTATGCTGTGGACAGATTCTCCCCCCTGAGCTGTGGATCTCTGCAGCTCCTCCAGAGTTACCATGGGCCTCTTGGCTGCTTCTCTGATTAATGCTCTCCTTGCCCGGCCTGTCAGTTTAGGTGAATGGCCATGTCTTGATAGGTTTGCAGTTGTGCCATTCTCTTTCCATTTTCGGATGATGGATTGAACAGTGCTCCATGAGATTTTCAAAGCTTGGAATATTTTTTTATAACCTAACCCTGCTTTAAACTTCTCTATAACTTTATCACTGACCTGTCTGGTGTGTTCCTTGGCCTTCGTGATGCTGTTTGCTCACTAAGGTTCTCTAACAAACCACTGAGGGCTTCACAGAACAGCTGTATTTATGCTGAGATTAAATTACACACAGGTAGATTTTATTTACTAATTAGGTGACTTCTGAAGGCAAATGGTTCCACTAGATTTTAGTTAGGGGTATCACAGTAAAGGGGGCTGAATACAAATGCACGCCACACTTTTCAGATATTTATTTGTAAAACATTTTGAAAACCATTTATCATTTTCCTTCCACTTCACAATTATGTGCCACCTTGTGTTGGTCTATCACATAAAATCCCAATAAAATACACTTACGTTTTTAATTGTAATGTAACAAAATGTGGACAATTTCAAGGGTTAGGAATACTTTTTCAAGGCACTGTATTTTTGCTACAATGTGGTTGATTTACTAAAGGCAAAAAGACTGTTCACTTTGCAAGGGAAGTTGCATTTTGCAAGGGAATTTTCCCCAGAGCTTAGTGAATAAGGTGAAGCTCTGCTGCCTCTATCATCCAATCATGTGTAAGCAAAAAATGCTGGTTGTTAATTTTCCATGCATGCGATTGGTTATTGTTTGCAAAGTGACATTTTACCACATTCACTCAAGCTTTGGGGAAGATTCCCTTGCAAAGTGAACATCCTACTTGCCTTTAGTAAAACAACCCCAATGAAATTATGAAATGTAGATTTCAACTTTTTTTTGTAGCTCCAAGTGTTTTTACAAGTGCAAGGCTAGTCTTTAACTTCTATAGCAGATGTAGCATTTCACATTGTCGTAAGAAATTGGTCATTAGGCTGCTAATAGTGCATTGACTTAAATGTCCAGCAGTGCCCTGACTGGCACCACAGCAGCTTAATGAGTCATCTCGGTGTGCCCCCCTCTGATGCAAGGCATGTGTGTGGTTCTGCCACCGCGTACAAACCCAAGGCGCAATTCTCCCAGGAGTTTTGCCTAAGCAGTCATTGAAACGAAGTAATAGAGACGTTCTAAGTTTCCATCAAGCATCGCATGCCTCAGCAAAATCCACTTACAATATAACAATCCTCTCTGTGTGCAGCCCAGCTAAAATCAGCTTGTATGGCTGCTTCTTGGGCTGATTCAGCTCTCCTGAGATGTGTTGCTCTAGTAGGCACACTAACGGCATGCGGGGGATAGCGGTTGTTAGCATCTGTTCTTCCCAATGTGCTCCCAAGAGAAACCAGCGAGTCTTTAACCCATGCACAAGACTGGGTCTGGATGGAAGTCTGCTGTCATCTATCTTCTTGACAATGTTTTAGTATATACTGTACATTGTGTAAATGTGTACATCACCTTTTAAATCAAGTATTTGTTACAAGGCACTGACAAATAGTATTGAAGACAGAAAGCCAGTGAACCTTTACAAGAGCCAAGAAGGTCAAGGGAGAGCTGCTAGAAGAGTTAAAGGCTAACCCCATGAGGGCTCCAGGTGCCACTTCTACTGCTGATCATCATTGCTCCCGATACAAAAAAATGAAACTCCAGGAGGAATGCTGAACACCAGACAGATGTAAAAGACACAAATGAACACAGCTCTGTAATTAGTAATACATCATCGAATGCAAGCACTGTAAGTACATGATGTCACCTTGCAATCTCTGTACAGCAGAGCTCAGATTGCAAGAGGAAGAAGCAGCACAAGATGCATGTTGGTAGGAAGAGAAAGTAGAGTAACAGAGAGGTGAGCTTACCACTGTGCTGTCAAGTCACAGGCTGAGATCAAATGAAGTGGGTTGGATGATGCTGGCTGTCGTTCAACCTAGAAAACTGAGGACATCTTGTGGTGGAAAAGAAGTACTGTGAGAGACAGCCCTTAACCACTTCAACACCGGGCTTTTTTTACCATATCAATACCGGGCCTATTCTGGCACTTCTCTCCTACATGTACAAATCATCATTCTTTTGCTAGAAAATTACTCAGAACCCCCAAACATTATATATGTTTTTTTAGCAGACACCCTAGGGAATAAAATGACGGTCATTGCAACTTTTTTTTCTTGCACGGTATTTGCGCAATAATTTTTCGAACGCCTTTTTTTGGGAAAAAAATGGTTTCATGAATTAAAAAATAACAAAACAGTAAAGTTAGCCCAATTTTTGGGGAAAATATGAAAGATGATGTTACGCCGAGTAAATAGATACCTAACATGTCACGCTTTAAAATTGCGCACACTCATGGAATGGCGCCAAACTTCGGTACTTAAAAATCTCCATAGGCGACGCTTTAATTTTTTTTACAGGTCACCAGGTTAGAGTTACAGAGGAGGTCTAGTGCTAGAATTGTTGCATGCGCTCTAACGCACGCGGTAATACCTCACATATGTGGTTTGAACGGTGTTTACATATGTGGGCGGGACTTACGTGTGTGTTCACTTCTGATCGCGAGCTACCGGGGACAGGGGCGTTTTAATTATTTTTTTTTATTATTTTTTATTTTATTTTACTTATTTTTTTTTTTTTTACACTTATTTAACTTATTTTTTTTTTTTGATCACTTTTATTCCTATTACAAGGAATGTAAACATCCCTTGTAATAGGAATGTGTGTGACAGGTCCTCTTTATTGAGAGATGTGGGTCAATAAGACCCCACATCTCTCCTCCAGGCTGGAAAGCATGAGATCGTGATTTTTTTTTCACTGATCTTATACTTACTAGCCGCAATGGCGGCTTTGTTTACATCTGAGGACCCGGGCGTGATGTCACCACATCACGCCCGGGCCTCCGACGATCATAGAGATGACTGGTGACCATCTGGTCACCAGTCATCTCTATGCTTGTCACGTGACCCACCACCGGCGCCGGACGATTCTCTCCGGGTCTCCAATGGCACGGGAGAGCCCGGAGAAGCACCGGATGGCGGCGGGAGGGGGGATGTCCCCTCCCGCCGCCTATAAGAACGATCAAGTGGCGGAACCGCCGCTATGATCATTCTTATGGTGCACAGAATCGCTGGCACAACAAAAGGATATCTGAATAATGCCTCTAGCTGCAGGCATCATTCAGATATCCCCCCACAAAGCCGAGGACGTCATATGACTATGGGCGGTAGGGAAGTGGTTAATTGAAGGTGAGTTTTGTGGCAAAAGCTGTATTTTTATCTTTGAATAGACTATTTTTTATTTTATTTTTTTAACTGGAATTCTGTCAAACTCTGGACACAGTTGAAGTAAATACTGTATATGGTAGCTATTTTACTGGTTTGCATCCATACATGTTTATGTGTACATTTTGCTGTTTGCCTACTGTTCCGCTTTAAAATATGACTATTTATTATCTAATAGAGTAGATTTAAAATGCAATCTTTTGATTCACATCATACCCCTTCCTCTGTGTAACTCTGCTTTTGTTGATGAATGGCACGTAAGAGGTGTGTATATATATATATATATATATATATATATATATATATATATATATATATATACGGTTGTTTTAATACGTTTTAGATATTAATTTGTAATAAAATTTGAAAACCATTTATTATTTTCCTTCCACTTCACAATTAGGTGCCACTTTGTGTTAGTCCCAATAAAATACAGTTAAGTTTTTGGTTGTAACAGGACAAAGTGTGGAAAATTTCAAGGGGTATGAATACTTTTTCAAGGCACTGTATATAGAAAATAACCACCCCCTGCTTTGCAGCCTGAAATGAAGACAGACACAGTTTGTGTTTTATCCAGCTGTCTTAACCACTTCCCTACCGCCCACTGTCAAATGACGTCCTTGACTTTGTGCAGTGATATCTGAATGATGCCTGCAGCTGCATTCTTTTCAGCCGGCGATTCTGTGCATGATAAAAACAATCATAGCGGCAATTCTGCTGCTTGTTCGTTCTTATAGGTGGCGGGAGGGGAAGTCCCCCCCCCTCCCGCCACTATCCGGTGCTTCTTCGGGCTCTTCCGTGCCATTGGGGGCCCGGAGAACGAATTGGCTGGCACCGGATGGGAAGCATAGAAATGACCGTCAGAGGCCCGGGCGCGACATTATGACGTCATGCCGGGTTCCCGTATGTAAACAAAGCCGTGATCTCGGCTGTCAGCATGCGATCGTGATTTTTTTTCACTGATCTCATGCTTTCCAGCCTGGAGGAGAGATGTGGTGTCTTATTGACCCTGCATCTCTCCATAAAGAGGACCTGTCACAATAGATTCATATTACAAGGGATGTTTATATTCCTTGTAATAGGAATAAAAGTGATAAAAAAAATAAAAGTTAAAAAAAGTGTAAAAATAAAGTAAAGAAATAATAAAAAAAAAATTAAAACGCCCCTGTCCCGGTAGCTTGTGCTCAGAAGCGAACACACACATAAGACCCGCCCACATATGTAAACGCTGTTCAAACCACACATGTGAGGTATTGCTGCGTGCGTTAGAACAAGTGCAACAATTCTAGCACTAGAACTCCTCTGTAATGCGAAAATGGTAACGTGTAAAAAAATTTAAAGCATCGCCTATGGAGATTTTTAAGTACTGAAGTTTGGTGTCATTCCATGAGTGTGCGCAATTTTAAAGCGTGACATGTTAGGTATCTATTTACTCAGCATAACAACATCTTTCACATTATACAAAAAAATTGGGCTAGCTTTACTGTTTTTTTATTTTTTAATTCATGAAACCGTTTTTTTTTAAAAAAAAAAGGCTTTTAAAAACTTATTGCGCAAATACCGTGCGAGATAAAAAGTTGCAATGACCGCCATTTTATTCCCTAGGGTGTCTGCTAAAAAAACATATATAAAGTTTTGGGGTTCTAAGTAATTTTATTTGCCAGAATAGGCCCGGTGCTGAAGTGGTTAATAGTGCAACTTATAACATCCAATTGAAAGATATAACACCAACATGTCAAAAAATAAAAATAAAATTAAAAAATGTAATCACTGAGTCGGTAAAAGGATCACCCCCTTATGTCAGCATTTTGTTGGGCCACATTTTGCTTTAGTTACAGCCTTTAGTCTGTTGGGATATGTCTCTCTATTAACTTTGTACTTCTAGACTTTGCAATATTTGCCCACTCTTCTTTGCAGAGTTGGTCAAGTTCAGTTAAATTTTATGGTGACCGTTTGTTGACTGCAGTCTTCAAGTCATTCCACAGAAGTTCAATGGGGTTAGATTTGGGCTTTGACTAGGCCATTTAAGAATATTTACCTTTTTTCCTTCAACCACTGTGTGGTCATTTTTGCTGTGTGATTTGGGTCATTGTCATGTTGGAAGCTAAACCTTCTTCCCATTGACAACTTTCTGGCAGAGGGCAACAGATTTTCCTAAATAATTTGACGGTATTTCTATTCTGACAAAGGCTCCAGTCCCTGCTGCAGAGAAACACCTCATAACAGGACATTACCACCTCCATGCTTTACTGTAGGAATGGTGTTATTTGTATGGTGAGCTGTATTGGGTTTCCACCAGACATATCGTTTGGTGTTGAGGCCAAATAATTAAATTTTAGTCTCATCTGAGCTTATTGAGCTGAGTTTGGAGCTGATTCTGCTACCATATTTGAAACTACTGAGGTTCTATAGGTGTAATGCCGCGTACACACAATCATGATTCACGGCGGTGAAAACACCGCCGTGAATCACGACAGGAAAAACTAGGGAACGGCTTGTTCCCCCACACACGGCCATTTTTCCTATCATGTTTTTCTCTTGGCGAGAAAAACGACTGTGTGTAGGCTCCACGGCAGTGTTTCCCTATGGGTAAACTGCTGCGGAAAAAAATGACAGGAATCACGACGAGAAAAATTAGAGCATGTTCTAATTTTTCTCGTCGTGATTAATGCCGTTTTTCCTGTCGGAAAAAATGACAAAAAGCCCACAGACGATCGTTTTTCTCGTCCAAAGGAAAAAATTTCATTTTTCCCGTGTGTACGCGGCATAAGTCCCAGTTTTTATCTTCTATTGATGTAATGCAGCATCAGTCTGGCCAATAGGCAGCCCAGTCATCTATCTGTTCTTTTTCTGCACTAACATAATGCTAATATTCTATTCTACATTCATGTATTTTTTTAGAAGGAAACATCTAATGTTGTAAGGAAAGGAGCAGGAGAAGTCCCTCACTTTCGTTTATTTCATATCCCAAGGACTCCATTTGGTGATTTGTTGATGTGCAAGCTGGATATTCGCTGATGAAGTTACATAGTTACATAGTAGGTGAGGTTGAAAAAAGAGACAAGTCCATCAAGTCCAACCTATGTGTGTGATTATATGTCAGTATTACCTTGTATATCCCTGTATGTTGTGGTCGTTCAGGTGCTTATCTAATAGTTTCTTGAAACCATCGATGCTCCCCGCTGAGACCACCGCCTGTGGAAGGGAATTCCACATCCTTGCCGCTCTTACAGTAAAGAACCCTCTACGTAGTTTAAGGTTAAACCTCTTTTCTTCTAATGTTAATTAGTGGCCACGTGTCTTGTTAAACTCCCTTCCGCAAAAAAGTTTTATCCCTATTGTGGGGTCACCAGTACGGTATTTGTAAATTTAAATCAAGCGTCTCTTCTCCAGGGAGAATAAGTTCAGTGCTCGTAATCTTTCTTCATAACTAATATCCTCCTGACCCTTTATTAGCTTTGTTGCCCTTCTTTGTACTCGCTCCATTTCCAGTACATCCTTCCTGAGGACTGGTGCCCAGAACTGGACAGCATACTCTAGGTGCGGCCGGACCAGAGTCTTGTAGAGCAAGTGAGTTTTAGGTTTGATTTGTGCAAATAGGATGTGGAGAAATTTTTAATTCGTTGGCTTATGTCTAGTCTTGATTGGGAGTGATTTTTCACAATCTACATTATACTACCCAGAGGTAGCCATAGGAAAGCATGGAAGCTACAGCTTAGGCACGGTCATAACACTGAAGATATCCAAATCTGGAAGTAATCATGTAAAAAACAGAGCCATAGCTGCCAATTTAGGTCAGGGAAGGTGTGTGTGTGTGTGTGTGTGTGCGTGTGTGTGTGTGTGTGGGGGGGGGGGGTTGGGGGTACACTTTGTTTAAAGTATATCAATCTGGTAAACACTAAATTACAATACATGAGTGAAAAAAAAAAAAAAAAAACATTGTGCAGTAAAATATTTTCATTACATGCAAAATGGTACAAATGTACAGCACAAAACGATTACCGTATATACTCGAGTATAAGCCGACCCGAATATAAGCCGAGGCACCTAATGTTACCACAAAAAACTGGGAAAACATATTGACTCGAGTATAAGCCTAGGGTGTCCATCTGCATGCCTCACTGTGCCTCACTGTGTCCATGTGCATGCCTCACTGTGCCCATGACTAGACTCACGTTTAACATGGGAGTCTATGGAAGAGGTGCCCGGTTTTGAAAAATCGGTGCTCCCCGGCCGTAGGTCCCCTAGACAACAAACTTTTCACACTTGTAGAGGAGAAATTGGGTTATATGTGTGCCACGTTCCGGGTCCAGGGGATCTACATCCTGCCGGTACCAGGTCCCCAAAGTCACCAGAGAAATGACTGATTAACATAGGAGTCTATGGAAGGGGTGCCCGGCTTTGAAAAATCGTTGCTCCCCGGCCGTAGGTCCCCCGGACAACAAACTTTGCACACTTGTAGAGGAAGAGTGGGGCTACATGTGTGCCAGTATCGGGCCCCCAAAATCCAGGAGATCAGGCGCAAAAAGGTGACTCGAGTATAAGCCAAGGGGGGCATTTTCAGCACAAAATAATGTGCTGAAAAACTCGGCTTATACTCGAGTATATACAGTAAGTACCGTATATAGAGGATTTTCTTGTAAGTTCCTTTACAAAACCATTGCATTTTTATAACTTGACAGTGTGTGCCTGGTATATTCTTTATCTTGCGCACTTGCGTGTTTATCTCTTTAGTATTATAGGGTATTTTTTGGACAATTAATTACTGCTTTTTACAATGCAGAAAAGCAAAAGACGGTTTTGCTATCACTAATTACCTGATATCACAATGAATGCCTGTGATTGTGCTTAAAGCTGGAATGGTTGTATCATCTGCTTGCACCTGTTGTGTTTTCAATTAGAAAAAGTACAAACAAGACTCCTTTGTACTGTAGATAAATAGATCCAACACACAAAGGAATCTCGGTCTATTAGTGTTTTGTCTAGAGGGCCACTGTATATGACATTGCCCAATAAATTAAAGAAGTATAGAACATGCCTTCGTAAGGCAAAAAATTGTACAATGGCAATAGAGACACTGTCAGGCAAAGGAGAGGAAAGGATCACAACTTAAATATAAGTAGCATTCATAAAAAACTAGTGATACCATTCACAAATGTTCATGTACCAAACTCAAGATATTTTTTATTGGACTGTATTCATTACTGTTTTCCGCCACACATACAGTTTTGTAAATTTTAGATTGAGCTACTGAGCTCTTTAAACATAATGTTTCAGCAAAACGGGTAAGACTAGCCTGGAAAACATAAAATGTAGTAAGGAGCTTCAGTTGCTGGCTGTATATGAAAATACAAACAATTCTTATGCAATACTGAATTTTTATCTGATCAACAAAAAGCATTAAAAACACAATTTTTTAAATTTGACCCAAATAAATAGTTGGCTGGCACTGAGCAGTTGCCACTTGCAAGCAGTGGCGTCTCCAGCTTTCATATTTAGGGGGGCACATGGGGGGACAGGGACAAAAGTAGGGGGGCCAACTATAAAATGCAATTATATATATATATATATATATATATATATATATATATATATCCTGGGGCCCTTTACTACGATCCCACAATGGGCCCTTTCACATGTTCTGCAGTGAGCTCCCTTCCTACTATACTGGGGCCCCACCAGGGTGGCAGAAAACAAGAGATATATGTCACCAGCACACCAAGAAAATATAAGGGTCCAAAGCAGTGGGAGAACTATCAGGGTTGCAAAGGTTGTCTTGCCACCGGGCCCTGGTGTTCTGCCACTGTGGGGTTCCCCAGCTGTCCTGTCCCTGTTATTGACAGCGCTGGTCTGGCATCTGTCTCCTTGGCACCGGCGGCAGTCTATTAGGACTTTGTGCTGGTGACATTATGCGTGCATGCAGGGGAAGACTGGCACTATTGGTTATAGAGAGCCAAGCCCCCAGCTAGTCACCTAGCAGCAGTAATGCTGTATAACCTTCTCTGTTGACATGCTGATCGGGATGTGATCCAGGTGATGCTCCCAGTCAGATCTAATAAACACAGTATTTATTAGCATCAAGAGTACAACCACATATATATAATCAACCGTATGTTCAGCAGCCATGTGGGCTCTATACCTGTAAAGTGTGGGCTTTGATCAATAAAATCACTGATATTTAACACTAGGATTTGACTAGGAGCCTCACCTGGATTGCATCACGATCAGCATGTCAGAGAAGGTTCCACTGCTGCTAAGCAACCTGCAGGGAGCTCAACTGTCTACAACCAATAGAGATGGGCTCGGGTGTGTTTGAAATCCCACATGCCCGATCTCCCGCCAGGAAGCCGACACTCCACAATGCTAATCACAGCCAGTGAGACATTTCCTGATCTGTGGAGCTGCGGACCGGGAAATGTCTCACTGCCTGTGATTAGCGCTGTGGAGTGTGGGCTTCCTGGCAGGCTCTGGCATGTGGAATTTTGAACATGCCCAGCCCATCTTTAACAACAAATTGTGCTGGCCCTCCTGTACATCAGCCCCATAAAGTAACCAGCACTGGGTTCCAATGTGCTGCCGCCGCTACCATGGAGACAGAGACCAGCGCTGTGAATAGCCGGGACAGGACAGCAACTCTGGTTGTTCCAGCACTGGTCCACACTGGGAACATTCCCCCATCCACCTATAATGTGTAGATGGGGGAATTGGATCATTTCCTTTTTTTTACATTCAACCTAATAGTTGAATGAAAAAAAGTGATCAATGTATGGGCTGCCTAAGGCCCCTTTCACATTGGGGCGGGAGGTGCGCTGTGGGTATAGCGGCGCTATTTTTAGCGCCGCTATACCTTTATTTTTATTGCGGTATGCGGCCGCTAGCGGGGTAAATTTAACCCCGCTAGCGGCCGTAAAAGGGGTTAATACCGCCCGCAATGCGCCTCTTCAGAGGCTCATTGCAGGCAGTATTACCGCGGTCTCCCATTGCTTTCAATGGGCAGCAGCGGTAAAGGAGCGGTGAACACACCGCTCCTTCACTGCTGTAAAGATGCGGCTAGCAGGACTTTTGGAGCGGTCCTGCTAGCGCACCGCTTCAGTGTGAAAGCCTTTGGGCTTTTACACTGAAGATTGCAGGGCACGATTTTTTTCAGGCGGTATAGCAGCGCTATTATTAGCGCTAAACCACCTGAAAAACGTGTCAGTGTGAAAGGGGCCTAAGAGCTAAGACCAGCCATAGACAGTTTAAATCTCTGGCTGAGATTTGAACCATTATTGAGCAGATTCTCTTATGATTATCACTAGTGTTTGCTATAGCCACTAGTGATAATCACTGTTTGTCGGGAGAATACAATTGCTGGGCAGGAGGGATATTCCCCTGTCACCACTGTCTGTTTTGATGGGGGAATCATGCAAGTTTCTTTCCTGCAATCTGTGGATGCAGGAAAGAAATGTGCACCGTATATTACCTGCCTAACTGAAAGTGAAAGTAAATTGTGAATGTCTTGAAAGAACAGGAGAGGGGGAGGGAGACAGATGGGGGAGAGAAGGGATAGAGATAATGCAGTTCAGTGATTACAGTGTACTGCAGTCTGCAGTGCACACACTTACCCACGGTCCAGGCTAGAATCTCAGGCATCATTCACACACAGCCAGGAATGCTGCTGATTTTCATATTTCCCGCCCACACATCCCCTCTCTTCAGATACAGCACGCCGGGATAGTGTGGGCGGGACTGGAAGGAGGAGGAGGAGCTGTATTCCTCCCTGCTCGTATGTGAGGAGAGTGAGGGGGGGGTGGCTGGACTCGCTGGGCTGTGAAAGAGTGTCATAGACTGACACTCGGCTCAGCTTGCAGTCACCATTCTCGGAATTTACAGGCTGGTTCTCCTGTTCTAAGGACGGGAGAAATCAGTCTGTTTTTCCAGTAACTGAGACGAAGGCTTGGGCCCCCCTCCCCCCCTCCCACAGTGCTCGTGGAGTCCTTCTTGCAACTCGCTCTTCTCCGTGCCATTGAGGATGCAGGGAAAGGAGCAGATCGGGCGGCTGTGGTTGTGTGAGCGCTCGCATTATGCAGTGTCAGTGAGCAGAGGGAGGTGGGAGGAATCCCCCGCAGGAGCTGACTGGGGATGCTCTCCCTCTCAGGAGAGACTATGTCACCCCAGCAGCAGCCCGAGCGAGAAAAAAAAAATGCAAAAAAAATAAATATTTTTTTTTTTTGGGGGGGGGGGGGCACATGGTGGGGCACAGCATAATGTTGGGGGGGGCCAGGGCCCCCTCTGGTCCCCCCCTAGGGACGCCATTGCTTGCAAGCTGTTGCTTTTCTTATCCCCTTCCCTCCAACCATCTGTGTAAAAACAATCTCCTGGCAACTGGCAGTGCTGGGAGAACATGTATAAACATTTAAAGTTTGCAGCTGCAGCACCCTCTAGAGCAGTGGTCCCCAACCTTTTTGGCACCAGGGACCGGTTGCGTGGAAGAAAATTGTGCCGGGGGGGTCTCGATTTTTCGCGGGCAATGGCTGGTGTTAGCGCTTCAATCATCACGGCACCATGCTTAATATGGTGTCAGGGTGATTGAAGTGCATTATTTCTATTATTACATTGTAGTAATAAATGAAATAGTTCAACTCATCATAATGTAGAATCAGTGGGAGCCCTGAGCGTGTCACGTGCCACTGTCGCCTGCTACCAGATGCGTAATGTCACTTGCCACGCTGCCTGTCACCAGATGCGGAATGTCACTTGCCACAAGATGTGTAATGTCACTTGCCACATCACCTGCCACGCTTACTGCCACAAGATGTGTATTGTCACTTGCCACATCACCTGCCACGCTTACTGGCACAAAATGTGTATTGTCACTTGCCACATCACCTGCCACGCTTACTGCCACAAGATGTGTAATGTCACTTGCCACATCACCTGCCACGCTTACTGCCACAAGATTTGTAATGTCACTTGCCACATCACCTGCCATGCTTACTGCCACAAGATGTGGATTGTCACTTGCCACATCACCTGCCACGCTTACTGCCACAAAATGTGGATTGTCACTTGCCACATCACCTGCCACGCTTACTGCCACAAGATGTGTAATGTCACCTGCCACATCACCTGCCACAAGATGTGTAATGTCACTTGCCACATCACCTGCCACAAGATGTGGATTGTCACTTGCCACATCACCTGCCACGCTTACTGCCACAAGATGTGTAATGTCACTTGCCACATCACCTGCCACTCTTACTGCCACAAGATGTGGATTGTCACTTGCCACATTACCTGCCACAAGATGTGAATTGTCACTTGCCACGTTGCATGTCACCAGATGCAGAGTGAGTGGAGCGCCCCTTGTGGTATATCAGGCAGACAGCTGAGGGGGTGAACTACAAGTTCCAGCACACCTCACCTGTACTCCCACACACAGCTTACCTGTCACTGATGACGTCACATCTCTGTGGGATCGCCCCTCTGGATGTAGCAGGGTGTCTTCCTTTCTCATGCTGCAGCCGGTCTCCTTCGGCTGTCACTTTCTGGCTCCACCTCTCTGCCATGCCTGATTAGCTGTCCGGGGGGGGGGGGGGCAGGCAATCTGCGCCGCTGAACAAGTTCTTACAGCGAGGAGCCACAGGAGAGTGGTGATGCGGGGCGGGCAGTGTGAGATGATGTCATCTCTCTGCTCCCCGCCCCATCTCAGACACTGAGACAGAGCACTGACTTTGAGGGCGGAAAAGCTGTGATGCAGGGGGCGGAGAGAGATATCATCTCTGCTTGCCTGCCCGCTCGCTTCTTCCACCCACCCAGCGCTCTTATGCCAGCAGCCCAGCACAGCGTGTCTCTTGACGGCCGCCCGCACCCGCGGCCCGGCTGCAGAAGGGCCACGGCCCGGTAGTGGGCCGGGGACCGGGGGTTGATGACCCCTGCTCTAGAGAACACTGATTTCTAAAGCTGAAGCCTGCGGTGGGGTGCCTGGAGGATTTAATTGGTAACCATTTTGTGTGGTTGGTAATCAAATCATGGTTATGATTATGGTAAAGCTATCAATCCTGTACAAAAAGCACATGCATTTCTCAGTGCTCATCTTACACCCTCACTATTACTAGAGTCCAAAGATAGGGTCCAAAGCAATGAGGAATTAGCAACAAACGGGCGTGGGGATCCACAGCATACATTGTTTTAGTGAAGTTTAAATGCCCTTATGCTCACAAACTGTAATTAGGAACCACTAGGAGTCCAAAGGTAAGTGAACAAGGCTGGCCACAGATGTTTAAGAGAACCTGAATGTTCTGGGTGAAACCGATTAGGCCCCTTTCACACTGAGGCGTTTTTCAGGCGTTTTAGCGCTAAAAATAGCGCTGTAAAAACGCCTGAAATAATCCTGCCCCAGCATTCTCAATGTGAAATCCCTGAGGGCGTTGTGCTGGCTGTGCGTTGGAAAAAATCCTGCAATCAGCTTTTTTGGAGCATCTTTGGGGCGCATAAAATAGCACTGTAAAAACGCCTATCCCCATTGAAATGAATGAGTACCGCTGTAAAAAATGTGTTAAAAACGCCCAGAAGCTGTGGGAAGGTCACATGACCGCAGTAGAGTGGAGGATTGTGGGATACCAAGAAATCCTTTTTACCGATAAAAATGCATAGGAGTTAGCGCTATTTTTAGCGATAACGCGGTAATAACGCTAATCGTTTTTAGCACGTTATTGCAACGGCTCAGTATGAAAGGGGCCTTAGGGATGGATCCAGTTCTGCACACGAAAGAGAAAAAAAGTAATCAGAGTGTAGAATTAATAAAAAGTAGGAACCTTTTTATTATCAATATATCCACACTTACATTAAAATAAGGAACATGCAGCTCCAAATGCAGAGGGGATGGTACAGGCAAAATAGATAGGGCACAAACATGCTGGATCAGTGAGCCAGGACCCGCCAATGACAGAGATACCGGTGGTGTCTTGTGACCATCTTACTACACTGGAAAAAAAAGATGCCTGGATGTGAGTAGGTAACCGCAAGTTTCAGGGGCTCCACCCCTTTTGTCAAGTTTACCCTATGGGAAGTGAGGTTGGCTTTTTAATCTGGCAGATGCTGGTAAACAACATAGGCAGCAAGAAAAAAATTACAGTAAGATGAAAGAAATCAGCGCAAGCTGCGGGGGAAGAACAAATGTTGTTCTATATCTTACTAATTGCAACTTGGCAACAAGAACCAGCAACCATTTTATGGTTTGACAGTTTGGTTGAAAACACAAGAAAATGTGACAGCATTCTCAGAATGCCAGGAATAGAACTATTTTTTTTTAAATTGTTAAATTGATGGGTTTAGTTTTGCTTTAAGTCAATGATCCGCAAAGTCCTGGTCCTGGTAGAGTACTTGGGTATATAAGGAGCTAGGGGCTCTCTGGTCTTGATCTACTTGTACTAGTAACAGAGGATTCATCAGGGGTCTAATAGACCCTGATATCTCCATAAATAGGACCTGTCACTGCTATTATATATGGGGCTTATCAATCCCATCTAAAAAAAAATGTAAAAAAGTTTTTTTTTTTTTTTTGGGAAGAGTAGAGACGTTAATGAATTGATGAACTGATAAATGGATGGGTTGCTCGAGGGGGAGGGGGGGTGTGGGGAAGGGGTGATAAATATAATTTTCTTTGGGGAGGGGGGTGAAGGGGAAGGTGATAAGAAGATAGATATCTTTTATTTTTTGGAGGTTTTATACCCTTTATAACGGGAGATACTTTAAAATAGACAATGAATAAATAATGAAATGACAGTATGATGATATGAAATGATATGAAATGAGAAATATCGCACCAGCGCCCCCCCTTTTTTTTGGGGATTGAATTGGATTGAATTGATTTCTCTTTGGGGGGTTAGTCGCCCTTCTTCTTTCTACCTCGGTTTAGGAGGACAGGTATAAATACTAAAATTTAAATTTTGGATTTAATAGTATAAGATGAATTTCCCTTGGTGTCGTCTCACCCCTCTCAATCACATAAGGATATCAACAGAAATACACGGGTGAAATAAAAACATACACATGCACACGCGTAGTCACAAAAATAGAGAGTAAGGAAGAGAGGGAGATCAATTTTTTTATTTTTTATTTTTTCCCCTCCCTTAGTTGGTTCCCTTTCCTCTTAAAGGAAGGGATCATGGAAATTGGGAGATAGAAATAAAGAGGGGCATATAGGAGTCTAAGGAGACCCCTAATATAAAGGAAGGGTACAGGGGGAACACACAGATATAAGGTATAACACAAATAAAACACTAGGGATTAAGTAAGGACTAATATAGTCCAATACACTAATATATTAATATGTTAATATGTTAATACACTAAACACTCTACATAGATATAGGGACATAGAGAGGAGATGAGGTAGGAGAGAGGACACAAGGGAATAGAAACAGAGTAACAGAGAAACAGTTTTGAAAGTAGTAATAAACAATAACTGGAGTAATTGGAGTAATATGGGGGTATGGGGGGGAGGAGAGGGGGAGGAATGGGGGAGAATGGTGGGGGGGTTCTGATGAATAATAGTGAATATTCTCTTTATATATATGTAGCGGCCTCACCCCGACCTCTTTAGCTAGGGGTATGTCGAGCGACAGAGTGAGGTGCGCTACGGCCCATGTCCTCCCCATGGCTGTGGGTGAGGTGAAGGCCAGTACCAATCTTTTCCTCGCGCCAAATGTGTGCTGGTTATGAGGGTCAGTCCTTCCGTGCCAGAATCTCCCTTTGTTCCCATAAACAGAGTCCATACACCCATCAAAGTCCAAACTCAGGTTTATTGCGTATCTCCACATACAGTCAAATGCAACGGCATGATACGATGGGGGAGCAGGTCGAGGCACTGTACAGGTTACTAGTCCCTACACTCCCTGTGCTATGACCAGGGGTTGCAGGAGTCTTGATTAAAGCTCCTCCGCTGCGCTGTAGCCCCTATCAGGGGAAGATGTCCTCCAAGGGAGTTACCGAAGGCCCATCCGTCACCGGGTTGACACTGCACCGGGTCTTCGGACGGGTGACCTCCCCAGCCTCCTCACCTCAGATGCGGGTCCCCTCGCAAGGGGCGCCCTGGAGCAACTTCACCCTCGCGGGACCCAGTCGGAGTCACCGGGTCCCAGGCCTCCTCAATAGTACCTCACCCCAGGCTGAAGGTGCCTGGGATGGACTCCATCTTCATTCCGGCCAGGCCTAGGGCGCCTAGGCCGGAACCTTGAACCGCCCGCACCCAGGCCTAAGGTGCCTGGGTGCGTGAAGAGATGATCCCCCCAAAAGACCTCGTGGCGAGGGCGTCTCCCCCTTTTATCTCCTCCCATCGACACCACGGCGGGTTCCCCGCCCCAGCCGTACCATCTCCAGGAAGGGACAAAAAGGGTAGCACTGTGGTAGTGATTCTACCTCGAGCCTGTTGGTACCCCGCCACCCACAGGCCAAGGAGAATATTGCACCACCCAATCCTCCACGAATAACAAAAAGGGGTCTAATCCCTGACATAATTACACACCTGGGTCTCTCTACCCCCAGGTGTATCCCACTAACTTTGAAGACCCCGCTACACACTTCCCCTTGTGATTTGACGCTGGTCCCCAGCGTCAGGTGCACACCCATGTCTCCCAAGGAGTGGTGACATGAAGTGGGCCCCAGAGGCTATCCCTCAAATTTTGGATACTGTGTGTGCCAAGACCTGCTCCAGGGAAAGGGAACTATAAAACATTAAAACTTTTGTATAAAACATCTGTCATGTGCACATATACAATCCCTCCCGTCACTGTCTAAGAACCACCCCATACTCAGTAGTCTTGACCGACGAATCTCCTGCAGAAGGGAAACAAAAAAAAAACACATCCTAACACTCTGTGCTAACTTGGCATGAGTGGGTCCGTCAGCCGAGAGACCCACTCACTCCAATAAGTAAGTAATGCATGTGTAACATTTCAAACAACCGTTGCACAACACTGCCACCTGGTGACAGCGCTGCGGTAATGACACTTGGTGAGATCTTCATTCTTCCTGCTTTCCTACTCTGACTCTACCCCAAAAGTCTCTGCCTTTGGCACATGAAGAAAAGGGAGAAAAAAACAACAGCTCCCAAGTCTCCAGTGAGTAAAAGAAAAGCCCAAATCAAAACAAAAGTAGGGCACAGTTCGAGGCGTCTGGGAATGTCTCTTCCAGAAAGTTTCAACAGCAACAAGATAGGAGCTCACTTCTCCTATAAGTAAAACCTTGGATCCGGCAGAAACAGGGGCTTCAGGTGCCCGTCAAACACTTCCACCGAATACTCGACATCCTCTCCTTCTTTCCTGCAGATGAGCACCTTATCGGCATGAATATGGCGCCCAAGTCTCCAATCAGCTCTGCAGTCCTTGAACTTTTTAGACACAGGCGGCGAACATGACAGGTATCGCCTGGCATGGGGCACTTTAAGCTTTTCCCATACAAACTCGTCATACCACCTTGGTCGCAGGACCTCGACTTCATACAATAAGTCCCGAGGCAAGTAGGGGTACTCCCACCCATATTCACGGGCGACTCTCTGGGAGAAAAGTCTCTGCAACCTGGCTAGAGGCGGCATCACATCTTGCTCACCTTCTCCTGGCTGCACGATGGCCTCCGGGTGCCGAGGTACCTTCACCATCTCGGGTTGCTTTGTCTTTGGTGCCCGCAACGAAGCACGCTGCATCCCCACCATCAGAGCGGGTGATGTAGTTGAATGAGGAAAGTTGGTCGGAGGACTAAATTCCCTGGGAACTCCGGGGCCTGCGCCCGGAGCGTACTGTCTTCTGACAATGACTCTAGGTCGGAGGTGTCATACATCTCAGCGGGAAGGTAGTCTCTAGTAGACGGAAGGCTACCCTCCCTTGCGGGCTCCACCGACTGTGGACCCCCGACACCTCCAACCAACACCACAGTCCCAGCCCCTGGCTCACCTGGACCTTCTGAAGAACTGGGATGTCCGGGACTCTCTTCTCTACCGGCGCCATCCAGGCCAGGCAAGCGGCGGGGTGAAGCTCGACCACGACCATAGGATGCCTGTACCAGGCCGACTTTCCTCTTCGGAGGTGGGAGCAGGGAGTCTGTAGTGACCGAAGCAGTGTCTTCGGATTTTCCTCTCTCAGTCTCTGATTGGGCAGTCCCATCGCCCTGGTCAGCGCGCACGGGAACCTCCGCAAAGGCCTGGATCTCTCCCTCCGGAGTGGCGGTTCCTGTGATGCAGTTGAGGCGAAGGGCCCGGGGCCTTACTGTGGATGATTCGACCTCAAAAAGAAATTCTTTGCACGCTTCACATCGCCCGAACGGCTTCAGTTGGACCACCAGTCCCGAGCATCCGGGACAGATCACACCGAGGGCCTCCGTGTCTCTGCATGAATACAGAGCCAACTGTCCTCGGGGCCTGAGCCTTATCCCCGTGTCTGTAATGGGCGCAGCAAACGCAGTCATTTTCGTGGGGTAAGGTACCGGCATCCACGGGGAGCTTGCTGTTCCATCACGCGCTCACCTCGCGCCGGAGTCTCCACGTGTATCTCCACACGTGGCCAGACTCCTCCCACGACTTGCACGTTTTCGCGGGCTTCCTTCAGTCTCCGCCCACGAATTGTACAGTCACGGGGTGCCTCGTGGCGCAGTGCAGCAAAAGTCCCCACATGTAGTTCGTCACACGGCTGGACTCCTCCCTCTTCCCGCTCTTTCTGCATGGGCCTCTCCCGGTTTTTCAGAGAAATTTCCACGACTTCGAGCACAGGGACGCACTTTGGCCAATCACATGGCCGACCTGCCCGGACCTCCTCCGGGCAGCAAAGTTCAAACACAGCCGTTCCAAACCTCAGGGTCAACACACATTTCATCCCGGACTCACGAGCCCCCACGTGTAGCGGCCTCACCCCGACCTCTTTAGCTAGGGGTATGTCGAGCGACAGAGTGAGGTGCGCTACGGCCCATGTCCTCCCCATGGCTGTGGGTGAGGTGAAGGCCGGTACCAATCTTTTCCTCGGGCCAAATGTGTGCTGGTTATGAGGGTCAGTCCTTCCGTGCCAGAATCTCCCTTTGTTCCCATCAACAGAGTCCATACACCCATCAAAGTCCAAACTCAGGTTTATTGCGTATCTCCACATACAGTCAAATGCAACGGCATGATACGATGGGGGAGCAGGTCGAGGCACTGTACAGGTTCCTAGTCCCTACACTCCCTGTGCTATGACCAGGGGTTGCAGGAGTCTTGATTAAAGCTCCTCCGCTGCGCTGTAGCCCCTATCAGGGGAAGATGTCCTCCAAGGGAGTTACCGAAGGCCCATCCGTCACCGGGTTGACACTGCACCGGGTCTTCGGACGGGTGACCTCCCCAGCCTCCTCACCTCAGATGCGGGTCCCCTCGCAAGGGGCGCCCTGGAGCAACTTCACCCTCGCGGGACCCAGTCGGAGTCACCGGGTCCCAGGCCTCCTCAATAGTACCTCACCCCAGGCTGAAGGTGCCTGGGATGGACTCCATCTTCATTCCGGCCAGGCCTAGGGCGCCTAGGCCGGAACCTTGAACCGCCCGCACCCAGGCCTAAGGTGCCTGGGTGCGTGAAGAGATGATCCCCCCAAAAGACCTTGTGGCGAGGGCGTCTCCCCCTTTTATCTCCTCCCATCGACACCACGGCGGGTTCCCCGCCCCAGCCGTACCATCTCCAGGAAGGGACAAAAAGGGTAGCACTGTGGTAGTGATTCTACCTCGAGCCTGTAGGTACCCCGCCACCCACAGGCCAAGGAGAATATTGCACCACCCAATCCTCCACGAATAACAAAAAGGGGTCTAATCCCTGACATAATTACACACCTGGGTCTCTCTACCCCCAGGTGTATCCCACTAACTTTGAAGACCCCGCTACATATATATATATAGAAAAGATCTCTGAGGGACTAAATAGGGACTCTCCTGATTAGGATAGGGGAGAGGGAATCGGGGGGGAAAATAAGGGGAAAGACAAGGAGCGCAAGAATTTAAATCTAGATCTAGATTGAATTTGCCTTTTCATCTCATTAGAACATGAGCTTTATTTGACCCCTCCCCTTACCCATTTCTTATTTCAAGGAGGAGCTGGGGGGCAGACCCGGGAGCCACTTTTTTATTTTGTATTTTTTTCTCTTTTTCTTTTTTTGCCATCCTAGGTCATACCTAACCACTCCCCCAAATAGGTTAGCACTCTTAGAGGAAGTAGAGTGCATAAAGCAAATTGCTTAGATACCACTGGAAAGTATTACAGGGGTATGTAGTTGAATTGGGTAGTTGAAACCCATTGTGTTTTGGTTGTTTTTTTTTTGTGTGTGTATTCCTGTTAAAATGACGTCTGATGGTATAGTAGTGATGTCCCTAAATGCTAAGGGTCTTAATATACCTGAGAAACGACATATGCTACTACAGGACCTAAAACGCTCTGGTACTGACATAGCTTTCATTCAAGAGACACACTTTAGGATAAATAGATCTCAATATCTTCAAAATAGACTCTATCCATGGACCTATCATTCTATCAATCCAATAGCTAAATCAAAAGGTGTTTCAATACTAATCTCTAGTAAAATTCCATGACAATTTCAAAGTTTGGAGATAGACCCTATAGGCCGATATGTCTACATTAAAGGACTCCTGGGGAATAGACAGGTGACACTAGCAACAATTTACGCCCCCAATGAAAATCAAGCATCCTTCTTGGATGAAGTAGTGAGAAAACTCTTAGATTTTATGGAGGGGCAGTTGATACTTGGAGGGGATTTCAATATACCTTTGATACCATCAGTAGACACCTCCACAGGTAAATCATCCATTTTGCCGAAACAATTTAAACGAATCGCAAAATTACTACATAAAAACCAGCTAATCGATATTTGGCGATTACAACATCCTGGGGAAAGGGATTACTCGTTCTATTCCCCTCCACATAAAACTTACTCCAGAATTGATTATTTTATGGTTCCCCATATCTATCTACATGCGGTCAGAACAACACACATAGGCAATGGGAACACAATCGCCCACACACCATTTTTGGAGATTGAATGAAAGCCTCTTACAGAGCCCAGAAGTTCTGGAAGAGGTAATTAGAGAACTGACAATATATTTTCAGATGAATGATCTAGCAGACTGTGACCCAGGAATTTTATGGGAGGCACATAAACCAGTTCTCAGAGGTATTCTGATTAAACATGGTGCTCGAATTAAACGGGAACGAACGAAACAACTCACCGAACTACTTAGTAAATTAGCGAAGGCGGAATCTAGACATAAACATGCCCCTAGTCAGACGTTAGAAATAGAACTTATAGGACTTAGGAAACAAATCACAGACTTACTTCATTATAAAGCAAAAGCAGCATTACAGTTTGGCCGTAAGGCGAACTATGAACTAGGCGATAAATGCGGAAAATTACTAGCAAGAAGGGTCAAAGAACATAAGTTATCAACATACATACCTCAAATTGTTAATAGTGCTGGCCAAAAGATAACTTTACCCAAATACATTACTCAGGAATTTAAAGAGTACTATGGACATTTATATGATTTATCATTATCTACACCATCTAGATCAGTAATAGATGAATATATTCAGGCGTCTCAAATGCCCACTCTGACTAATGAAACACGAGAAGAATTCAATACCCCCATATCTCTAATGGAATTTCAACAAGCATTAAATTCCATGAAATCAGGGAAAGCCCCGGGACCGGATGGGTTTACGGTACAATACTATAGAACATTATCAACAATACTAGGCCCGCGCTTAATAAATTTATTTAATGCGATAGACTCCGGATTCCCATTTGCTAGAGACACTCTGGGAGCTCACATTGCCTTGATACATAAAGAAGGGAAAGACCCCACAGCATGTGGTAGTTATAGGCCTATCTCACTACTAAATGTAGACATCAAAATATATACTAAAATTTTAGCTACCCGATTGGTGAACCATTTACAAAAATTGATCCATTTGGATCAAGTTGGTTTTATTCCCACACGGGAAGCTAAAGAAAGCACATCTAAAGTGCTAAACTTACTTTATGTAACTCAGTCTACAAATACCCCTTGTGTATTGTTAAATACTGATGCAGAGAAGGCATTTGACCGGGTAAGCTGGTCATTTATGTTCTCCGTACTTAGACATATTGGGCTAGGAGAAGTGATGATAGGCCGGATAACAAGAATATATTCAAACCCGACTGCACAAGTGAAGGCAAATGGTGTGCTCTCAGAGTTGTTTCCAATTAAAAATGGTACTAGACAGGGATGCCCCCTATCCCCTCTTCTATATGCCCTAACCTTAGAACCGTTCTTATCGACGATAAGGCTTAATCCTGATATACAAGGAGTGAGGGTAGGTAATAAACAATATAAGATCTCGGCTTATGCCGATGACCTATTATTTACTTTAACAAACCCAATAGTTTCATTGCCCAACCTCCTTAAACAATTTGAGATATATGGAGCTCTATCTAATTTAAAAATAAATTTCCTGAAGTCAGAGGCAATGGGGGTCGGGCTACCTATAACAGATCTGGAACAATTGAGAAGTGGTTTCCACTTTAAGTGGACCACATCAGCTTTAAACTATCTAGGTACGAGTATTGCAACAAGAATAATTCGTACCTATGAATTAAATTTCCCTCCTCTACTTACAAAATCCAGGTTACTATTGGAAAAATGGCATATAAATTTTCATTCGTGGTTCGATAGATGTAATCTAATAAAAATGTGCATATTACCTAAATTCCTATACCTATTCCAAGCCATACCGATACGGATTCCACCATCTTATTTTAAACAAGTACAAGCAATGTTTACACAATTTGTATGGGCCCATAAGAAACCATGCATATCTCGTACCTTATTAATATTACCAAAACAATATGGGGGTTTAGCATTGCCAGATATTTGATGATATTATCAGGCAGTACATCTCAGTAGAGTCATAGATTGGCCACGCCATTACGATTTGAAGTTATGGGTACAAATAGAACACCATCAATCCCCCATACCATTAGAGAGGGCATTATGGTGTTGGGAATATATACCACCAGAGTTGAAATCACACCCCTTAATAGGAAACACCTTGAAACAATGCTCACAAGCTACTCTACAGTCGGGCCAAACAACTAAAACATCTCCTTTGACTCCGATTATTGGGAATCCTAAATTCCTTCCAGGCCTTTTAAAGACACAATTTGTGACGTTACGAGAGACAGGGCAAATGAATATATCACAATTTGTGAAAGGGAATAAATGGCTTACTATAGAGGAGTTAACAAACTCCAGGGGTCTATATAGACTCACATTCTGGAATGCAGCTCAATTGCATTATTTTCTACAGACCATACCTAATCCACATATATATACTAGGCAACTGACCAAATTTGAAGAACTTTGTTCTGGAACAGAATCTTTATCTCATATTCTCTCTAAGACATATGCATTACTCAACTCCCTGCGAGAACAGCCAGAGTTAACATGTATATCAAAATGGGGTAATGACTTACGGTACATCGCACATTTAATTCAAAACAAGTTCAAAACATGATTGGCCTTATTTATAAATCTTCAATCTGTACTAAGATACAAGAGACTAATTATAAAATATTAACAAGGTGGTATTTGACGCCTAGCCGACTACATACAATGTTTCCTGACACATCAGAACATTGTTGGAGGTGTGGTAAAGATAGAGGAACGATGCTACACATATTCTGGACGTGCCCAAAACTAACAGCTTTTTGGACAAGGGTCCGCACTATATCTCAGAGATTTAGTGATTCCCAGATCCCGAATGATCCGGCATTATTCTTGTTACATGCCACTACCATACCCATCAAAAACTATAAAAAGTCTATCTTGTGCCATTTATTAAATGCAGCTAAGTCTTGCATTCCTCTATTATGGAAACAAAAGATACCTCCGACCACAGCCATGTGGCTGAGGAAGGTGGAAGATATTAGAAGAATGGAAGACTTGATTTTGACAGCAGCTGATAGACAATAAATATATAGAGAGACTTGGACACCATGGAATCTGTTCATCCAATCCGAGAAAGGGATATCCTTCCTAGGGACATGAAGCTATAGGAATGTAGGCTGTGGGAAGTGACAGAGATGTGGTTTAATAGTAGTATATGTCTAAAAGGGACACTGTTGTTAATAATTTCCTTTTTTTTTTTGTTGTGTTGTTTCTTGATTTATTTGTTGGTTTTGTTTTGATTTTGTTTTTCGTTACTTAAGGTATAGGGCATAAAGAGGGGAGTTTTATTATATAAGGTGGTATGAAGAGAGAGAGATAGAGGTTATTGAGATAGTATGAGATAGGGTGATAAGAGATCATACCTATCATAAATGTATTATAAGTTATACCTATAAAATCAATTGTTTCAAAGAATTAATAACCACTTATTGGTAAACTATGTAATATTATGTTAACCCTGTTTGTTTCTGGAAAAAAATAAAATAAACTTAAATAAAAAAAAAAAAAAAAAAAAGTAAGATGTAACATCTAAATATAAACACATTTAATAGAAAATAAGCTATGAGACCCCCTGCCCCCCTTACACTTGCAGACAAAGAAAAACATATGTACACACATACAATACCCGACTAGGACACACATAAACTCTATTATACAGCACAGTACACGTTAGTTTTGAAAAAATTATTTTAGGGCCATTCTTTTTGTTTAACTCCCAGTTAATAGGCTGTCAAGCCTCGTACACACGATCGGCTATCCTATGGATTCTAATCCAATGGTTTTGTCCATCGGAAATCCGATGAAGCTGACTTCCATTAGTCTTGCCTACACACCATCAGGCAAAAAACCGACCGTTCCAAACGCGGTGACGTAAAACACTCCGATGAGACGAGAAAAATTAAGTTTAATGCTTCTGAGCATGCGTCGACTTGATTCTGAGCATGCGCGGGTTTTTTATCCAATGGACTTGCCCATAGACGATCGGAATTTGGTATCGGTTTTTGATCCATCGGAAAAATGTAAAACATGTTCTATTTTTTAAAACCGATGGAAAAAAGACCGATGGGTCCCATACACGATCGGTTTGTCCGATGAAAAAAGTCCATGGGACTGTTTTCATCGGTAAAACCGATCGTGTGTACAGGGCTTAACAGTTTTTAATGAGTCACCTATTTTCAATTTTGAGTCTCTTTGTTTGTCTTAGTTTCTCAAGTGCACATATTTTTTAGCCTAGAAATATTTGTTCTTTTTTAAAGTTAACACAGTCTAATTTTTCTTTAGAGGGCGATGAATGGAAGACGGCATTCAGAACGAGATTCGGACACTTCAAGTATTTAGTGATGCCCTTTGGGCTCTGTAATGCTCCGGCAACGTTTCAGCACTTCGTAAATGATATTTTCTGGGAATATCTTGACTACTTCGTCATCATCTATCTGGATGACATCCTCATACTTTCAGCTACCCTGGAGCTCCACCGGACCCATGTAAAGACAGTGCTGCTCACATTAAGAAAACATGGACTTTACGTGAAAGCGGAAAAGTGTGACTTTGAAAAGAAATCAATACAATTCCTAGGACTGATCATCTCCACTGGCAGTGTAGCTATGGATCCACAGAAAGTGCAGGCAATCCTGGATTGGCCAACTCCATCGGATAAGAAAGGGGTGCAAAGGTTTGTGGGCTTTGCGAACTTCTATAGAAGGTTTATAAGGAACTTTTCTTCCATCATTTCACCCCTAACCCAGGTAACCCGCTTACATATCTGCTTCCAGTGGTCCTCTGAAGCCCATTCTGCTTTCTAGAAACTGAAGTCATTGTTTATCTCTGCACCAATTCTTCAACATCCTGATCCTGCCCTGCCATACATCTTGTAGGTCGATGCCTCAGAGGTAGCCACAGGGGCAGTCATTTCATAGCGCCAGGGACCTAAGTCTTTGCTTCACCCCGTGGCCTTCTCCTCCCAGAAAATGAGCCGGCCCGAGAGGAACTATGATGTAGGTGATCGGGAGCTCCTGGCCAATAAAATAGCCTTAGAGGAGTGGATATACCTTCTTGAGGGGGCCACTCACCCCATAATGATATTTACAGATCACAGGAACCTCAAATACTTCCACACTGCCAAACGCCTGAGACCCCTTCAAGCTCGCTGGGCTCTGTTCTTTTCAAGGTTTAACTTCCACATTACCTACTGCTCTGGCTCCAAGAACGAAAAGGCCGATGCCTTATCCCGAATGTTCCCCGATACCCTGGAAGAGACAATATCTAGAACGATCCTGTCACCACAGAACTTTCTTTTGATCCAACTCGATCTAAGGTCTTCTCTTGAACAGGCTTCCCTCCAATGCCAGGAATCAGAAGCATCCTCTCTAAGAGGGGGGTATCTTTGGCATCAGGACAAGATCTTTGTTCTGAAAAAAGACAGAATTCAGGTCCTAAAGACATTGCATGACCACCAACTCGCTGGCCACTTCGGAGTGCGGAAAACTACGGATCTCATTCAACCATCCTTTTGGTGGCCTACCTTGAAATCTGATTGCAGGGAGTTTGTTAGCTCCTGCACTACCTGCCAGCGAAATAAGGGGTCCAACGTCAAGTCCGGGGGTCTGTTACGTCCACTGCCAGTGCCAGAACAACCATGGAGAAATATATCTATGGACTTTATAGTAGAGCTGCCCCCATCCGAAGAATTCACAACAATCCTGGTAGTTGTGGACCGTCTATCCAAAAAGGCGCACTTCTTGCCCATGGCAGGAACTCCTTCTGCGGCAGAGACGGCAAAAATTTTCATAAGGGAGATAGTCAGACTTCATGGCCTTCCTAACAGCATTGTGTCTGATAGAGGGGTACAATTTACCTCCCGATTCTGGACAGAGCTCTGCAAAGCACTATCAATTGAAGTGTGCCTGTCTTCAGCCTTTCACCCCCAAAGCAACGGTCAAACTGAAAGGACTAACCAGACCTTAGAACAATATTTGCGTTGCTTCTGCTTCTTCTCCCAGGACGACTGGATCTCTCTACTCCCTTGTGCGGAATTCGCTTACAACAATTCAGTACACACAACCACCAATCAATCTCCGTTTTGGGCCAACTATGGTTTCCATTCCTCATTTCTACCTAACGTAATTCCGGAAGCCTCAGTCCCAGCAGTTCAAGACAGGATAAGTTCCATTCAGGCTAATTATTAAACTCTCCGTCTAACCATGCAGAAAGCGCAAGAGGACTACAAAAACAATATGACAAGAAAAGGGGAGAGAGTCCTAGTTTTAAGGTTGGAGATAAGGTCTGGCTCTTTTCGGCAAATCTCAGGCTCCCTTGCCCCTCCCGGAAATTGGGTCCAAGATTTATCGGTCCATTTGAGATTAAACGGGAAATCAACCCAGTGGCTTTTGAACTGTTACTACCAAGCTCGTATAAAGTGCATACTGTGTTTCATGTATCTCTTCTTAAATCTGTTGTCTCTAGTCCTTTTCCAGGAAGAGAAGAAGAAGACCCCCGCCTCCAGTCTTAGTGGGAGATTAAACCGAATTTGAGGTAGAATCCATCCTGGACTGTCGCAAGAGAGGTAGGACTATTCAATTTCTTATTAAATGGAAGGGTTACTCAGCAGAAGAGAATTCTTGGGAACCTGCAGGCAATATACATGCTCCTAGACTTCTCCAGAGATTTTGAGCCCTATACCCCAAAAGATGGGCCCGGTTGGGCATCCGGAGACTGCCCCTTGGTGGGGCACTGTCAGGGAAATGGCCGTGGTGTGAGAAATTCTGCCAGTAACCATCATGGTGGAGCCAGATGTGTTCCTGTGCGCATTGGCGCACGCGGGTGCATGACACGCCGGTCCAGGCGCGCTGGAGCACGCGGACGCACGCTGTGACAATTGTAGGCGCATCTCCCCGGCCTATTTATACCTGCCACTGACACTTCAAGTTTGTTGGATTATCGTCAGCTTCCTGTGTTTCTGTGCCTTGTATACCTTGAAACCCCTGGCTTGACCTCTGCTTTTGGCTTGACCTGTGAACCTGATAATCTCCTCGCTCTGACCTTGGCTTGGCTGACGTTTCTTCGATCCACTGCCCACTGTTTATGACCCGGCTTGTTCCTGTATTCTTCTTGGACTGTCTCCTGGTATATGACCCCTGGCCTGGCTGCGAACCCTGCTCCTGGTTTATCCTGCAACCGCCTACTCAGGACTTCTCCTTGCACGGCTACTAACAACGCTACCCAGCGCACCCCAGCCATGTTCTGCTTACCAGCCTGTTTGCAGCATTACTGGCAACCCGTGCACCTTTGGGCACCATATCCTCTGTATCACTCCCAGGGGAGCGATGCACTCAGCCGCAAGGGGCGCCCTCTCTGCCACCCGGCCTCACACCAGAGACTTGACATTCAGTGTCACTGTACTTGAGATAAATAGGACAGAATAATTTAGCGGAAATATTTGGAATTAAAATTATTTTAGAAAATACATTACCCATTCAACAGAGGAAAACTGCTTTTTTTTCACATTGTTTGTAAGCTAATAGAAAAGATATATGAGCTATTTATTTAATAAAATTGTGTGCCAATTAAAAACGTTATTTGATCCTAAAAAAACGTGCAAGAATTATTTTGGTAGGTAAAATTATTGTGAGGTTTACCAATGTATATGGAAACGGCTACATTTCCAGGTTTTAATGACAGTTCGCAAAGAAAAGGGTAGCCTCTACATTACGTGAATATGAGATCACTTGCTAGAAAATATCTGGTCTGTATGGATTGTCTAAAAGAAGACCAAGTTCTTTGCTTGACAGTAAAATCACGTAGATTCAATGGGGGTTATTTACTAAAGGCAAATCCACTTTACACTACAAGTGCAAACTACAAGTGCAAAGTGCACTTGAAATTGCACTGAAAGTGCACTTGGAAGTGCAGTCACTGTAGATCCGAGGGGGACATGCAAGGAAAATAAAAAAACAGCATTTTAGCTTGCACATGATTGGATGATAAAATCAGCAGAGCTTCCCTTCCTGTCAGATTTACCCCTCAGATTTACAGCAACTGCACTTCCAAGTGCACGTTCAGTGCAAAGTGGATTTGCCTTTCATAAATAACCCCCTATTTCCCTCAGCAATTCTAAAGTACAAGGTTTTTCTGATTGTCTACTAGTGATGAGCCGAACACCCCCGGGTTCGGTTCGCACCAGAACCCGCGAACGGACCGAAAGTTCGAACGAACATTAGAACCCTATTAAATACAATGGATGCGAACGTTCAAATTCTAAAGTGCTAATTATAACAACTATTATGCATGTTATTGTCATAAATAGGGTTTGGGAACCCGGGTTCTGCACCAGGGGACATGTATCAATGCAAAAATAAGTTTTAAAAACGGTCGTTTTTCGGGAGCAGTCATTTTAATGATGCATAAAGTGAAAAAAAAAAAGTCAAATATTCCTTTAAATATCGTACCTGGGGGGTGTCTAAAGTATGCCTGTGAAGTGCCACGTGTTTCCCGTGTTTAGAACTGTCCCTGCACAAAATGACACTTCTAAAGGAAAAAAAAGCCATTTAAAACTGCTTGCGGCTTTAATGTAATGTCTGGTCCCGGTAATATGGATGAAATTCTTTAAGAAAAATGGCATAGCTACCCCATGACCCCCCCCCCCTACCCCAGCCCATTACCAGCCCCTTTGGGTCTTGTATGGATATTAAGGGGAACCCCGCACATAAAATAAAAAAGGCCCTATATACTCTGAACAGCCGTATACAGGCGGTGCATACAAGACAGGGACTGTAGGTTTGTTCTTATGTAGAATCTGTTTGTAATTTTGAACAGGTACATTGTTGAAGTGTAGCTCCAGCCCAAAAATCTATTTTTAAACTTTTTGGGAAACATAGGTAAGGGTTATCACCCCTGTAACATTTGTTTTGCTGTCTGTGCCCCTGTTCAGAACATTTCACCTCACTTTCCGTCCCAATGACAACTGTTTTTGAAATGTGGTGTTTTTCTTGAAACAAGGATTGCTGATAAAGCATCAGTACAGATGAGACCCCTTTCTCCCATATTTATTCTTACAGGAGAGAATTTTCCTTTCTAGGGGTAGATTTCCTCTCACTTCCTGTTGTCTTCTTTCGTTTGCAAGTAGGAGTCGTTTGTAAGTTGGATGTTTGAAAGTAGGGACCTGCCGTATATACTCTGCAGAAATAGGCCCCTTAGTTGTTGGTGTTGGCACAACACTGTAAGCACTCAGTTACTCTTGGTTGGTGCTGGAACGCCCTGCTGTCAACTATTATATCAGGAATTTTAATTACATATAATTGTTGAACAGTGGTAGTAAAAATTGGGGCTTTGATGGTGGTGCTGGTGCCACAACACTGTAAGCCCTGACAGTTACTCTTGGTGGGTGCAGCAATGGGCCCTGCTGTGAATTATTAGATCAAGAATTGTAATTACATGCCCCTTTTGAACAGGGGCTGAAAAATTGGGCCTTTCGTGGTGGTGGTGGTGGTGGCGTTGCCACAAGACTGTAAGCCCTCAGAGTTACTCTTGGTGGGTGCAGCAATGGACCCTGCTGTGAATTATTAGATCAAGAATTGTAATTGCATGCCCCGTTGAACAGGGGCTGAAAAATTGGGCCTTAGGCACTGGTGGCACAACACTACAACCCCTCACAGATACTGTACTTGGAGCACAGCAATGAGCCCTGTTGCAAAGTATTGCTTCAAAAATTGTAATGACACGCCCCTGTTAAACAGGGGCTGAAAAATTGGGCCTTAGGCACTGGTGCCACAACACTCCAACCCCTCACAGATACTGTACTTGGAGCACAGCAATGAGCCCTATGGCAAATTATTGCTAAAAAAATTGTAATTACACGCCCCTGTAAAACAGGGGCTGAAAAATTGGGCCTTAGCCACTGGTGGCGGCACCCATAAACAAAAATGATCTTCCAAGCTATCATCATCAATCGTATCATTGAGGACTCGGAGGAGGAGGATAGCCAGTCAACATAACAGCACAGGCACTCAGCATCAGCATCAGTCTTGAAGGGATGTGACATGTTAAAATCAATTAGTCTGTTATATCAGCATCAGGTGTGTGGTAGCTGGTGGTGATCCAAGACTGGTTCATCTTGATGAAAGTCAGTCGATCAACCGAGTCGGTGGACAGGCGCACCCTGTGATCCGTGACAAATCCTCCAGCAGCACTGAATGTGCGTTCCGAAAGAACGCTGGATGCAGGACAGGCCAGTAGCTCAATTGCATACCGTGCAAGCTCTGGCCAGTGATCCATCCTCAAGACCCAGTAAGCCAGAGGATTTTCGGTGGGGAAGGTGTCCAAGTCTGACCTTGCCCCTAGATATTCCTGCACCATGTTTATCAGACGCTGGCGATGGTTGCTGGAACCGATCATACTTTGGGGCTGCGGACTAAAGAATTGTCTGAACGCATCGGTCAGACGGCCACCTTCCCCACCGCTCCTTCTTTGACTGGCCGAAGCCTCAGCAACTCGTTGTCCAGGACCAGGAGTTTGTAACCTCCCAGTCTCTGGGAACGCGTTGCACAGACCTTTCTGCAAGGCCTCCCGGAGTTGTCTCATCCTCTGCTCCCTCTGCGACGGTAACATAAGGTCCGCAACCTTACCCTTGTACCGTGGATCAAGGAGAGTGGCCAGCCAGTAATGGTCCCTCTCCTTGATCCGAAGAATACGAGGATCCTTCCGCAGACTTTGCAGGATCAGGGAGGCCATGCAGCGTAGGTTTGCTGAGGCATTCGCTCCGGAGTCCTCTGGGTCACTAAGGACGACATGATCCGCAGCCACCTCCTCCCAGCCACGTACAAGTCCACTGGTTTCTTGGGACTGTAAATCATCCCTAAAAGACTGCTGCTGATGATGCTGAGTGCCAGCCTCCACCTCCATGCTGACACAATCCTCCTCCTCCTCCTCCTCCTCCTCCTCCTCCTCCTCTTCCTGTGCGATGGGTGGGACAGAAGGAACACTGTCTGGGTAAAGGGGGCCTTGAGAGGCAAGGAAGTCCTCCTCTTCCTGCCTCTGTTCTGCCTCAAGTGCCCTGTCCATTATTCCACGCAGCGTGTGCTCCAACAGGTGGACAAGAGGTACAGTGTCACTGATGCATGCACTGTCACTGCTCACCATCCTCGTGGCCTCCTCAAATGGTGCCAGGACAGTGCATGCATCCCTGATCATGCCCCACTGGCGTGGAGAAAAAAAACCAAGCTCCCCTGACCCTGTCCTGGTGCCGTAGTCGCACAGGTACTCATTGATGGCCCTCTGCTGCGTGTGCAGCCGCTGCAGCATGGCCAACGTTGAGTTCCACCTGGTGGGCATGTCACATATAAGGCGGTTCTTGGGCAGGTTCAACTCCTTTTGCAGCTCAGCCAGGCGAGCACTGGCATTATAAGATCTGCGGAAATGCACACAGACTTTCCTGGCCTGCCTCAGGACATCCTGTAAGCCCGGGTACCTGGCCAAGAACCGCTGCACCACCAGGTTAAGGACGTGAGCCACACAGGGCACATGGGTCAGTTGTCCCTGTCGGAGGGCGGAGAGGAGGTTGGTGCCATTGTCGCAAACCACCATTCCTGGCTTAAGCTGGCGTGGCGTCAACCACCTCTCGGCCTGGCCCTGCAGAGCAGACAGGACCTCTGCCCCAGTGTGGCTTCTGTCCCCCAAACACACCAGCGCAAGCACGGCATGGCATCTTTTTGCCTGCGTACTTGCGTAGCCCCGTGAACGGCTACGGAGCACCGCTGGTTCATAGGACAAACCACAGGAAGAGGCCATGGAGGAAGAAGAAGAGGAGGGGGTGGAGGAGAGAGGTGTGTCACAACCAGTAGTAGCATTTTGGAGGCGTGGCGGTGGGACAACCTCCAACACTACTGCACCTTGTCCTGCATACTTCCCAGCTGCCAAAAGAGTGACCCAATGGGCCGTGAAAGAAAGGTAACGTCCCTGTCCATGCCTGCTGGACCATGAGTCAGCGGTAATATGCACCTTACCGCTGACCGCCCTGTCCAGCGAGGCCAAGACATTGCCTTCCACATGCCGGTAGAGAGCCGGAATAGCCTTCCGTGAGAAAAAGTGGCGTTTGGGAACCTGCCACTGAGGAACCGCACATTGCACAAACTCACGGAAGGGGGCCGAGTCTACCAACTGAAAAGGCAGCAGTTGAAGCGCTAGCAATTTAGCCAAGCTAGCATTCAACCGCTGGGCATGTGGATGGCTGGGAGTGAACTTCTTTCGACGGTCCAGCAGCTGGGGCAGGGAAATTTGCCTGCTAGAATCGGACGTCGGTGTACTGCTAGCAGAGTGGCCGCAAGTACTTGGCTGTGACACACCTAATTCTACACCTTCATTCCTCTCAGTGCATGTTTCAGAGAGGACTGAAGTTATAGTGGGGTTGGAGATCCCAGCTGATGCGGTGCAAGGAGAGGTCCGCTTTGTTCTTTGGTGTGGGTCTTTGAGGTAGGCTTGCCAACGAGCTGCATGGCAGGTCAACATATGTCTGGTCAGGCATGTGGTACCCAAGCGGCTGATGTTTTGGCCACGCGATATACGCTTGAGACATATGTTGCAAACAGCAGCTGTGCGATCTGATGCACTAGCCTCAAAAAAGGCCCACACCAAAGAACTTTTTGAATGACGGGCAGAGGCAGCGCCCTGCACAGGCGGAGCTCTGCGGTGTGATTCCGTCGGTGTACTGCCCTTACGCTGGCCACCAAAGGGCATCCTGCCTCGTTGGAGATGTGCCTCCTCCTCATCCTCCTCCTCCTCCTCTCTCCTATTAGGCACCCACGTGGAGTCAGTGACCTCATCATCACCTCCCTCCTCATCACTGGAGCCAATCTGGCAGTATGCTGCAGCTGCTGGAACATGACTGCCAGATTGGTGTCCTTCTTGAGCATCCCCTCTGTCTGCTCTCACGCTACTGCCTTCCTCTAGCTGGGTTTCATCATCAGACCCTTCGAAACGCTGGGCATCCTCCTGGAGCATGTACCCAACACTGTGCTGAAACAGTTCGGGGGACTCCTCAGGAGGAGGACATGGTGGGTCTAGGGAAGGAGTGACTGATGATGAGTCTGACATTGATACCAGGGAAGAGGACGCTTTGGCAGCTGCTTTTCCAGTACCCTGAGCCTGGGTGAGAGAGGATGAGGAGGAGGAGGAGGGCTTGGTCATCCACTCTACCAAGTCTTCGGCATGATGTGGCTCAACATGTCCAGCTGCCGAAAAGAAGGACAAGCGTGTCCCATGGCCATGTGCTGATGACAATGCACCGCGTCCACGACCAGCACTGTTGCCCCCAGACACAGAGCCTGCTTGCCCTCTTTTATTGCCTCCTGACTGTCTGCCTCTCCTTGTTTGCCTTCCAGACATTCTAATAGATGGCCTGCAGGGAGATGGGAAAAAAGCAATAAGGGCTACCTTCAGGTGTCCTTCTCTGTCCCTTGAAACAAGGACTTTGACAGTGAAAGAAACTGACACACTCTCCCTACCTACAGTTTTCTGTCCGTAGAAAAAATGTTTTTTTTAAGCACAAATTAGCACAAGGAGAATTCACTCACTGTCCTTCCAGGTCCCTGGAAACAAGGACTTTGACAGTGAAAGAAACTGACACACTCTCCCTACCTACAGTTTTCTGTCCCTAGAAAAAATGTTTTTTTTAAGCACAATTTAGCACAAGGAGAATTCACTCATTGTCCTTCCAGGTCCCTGGAAACAAGGACTTTGACAGTGAAAGAAACTGACACACTCTCCCTACCTACAGTTTTCTGTCCCTAGAAAAAATGTTTTTTTTAAGCACAATTTAGCACAAGGAGAATTCACTCACTGTCCTTCCAGGTCCCTGGAAACAAGGACTTTGACAGTGAAAGAAACTGACACACTCTCCCTACCTACAGTTTTCTGTCCCTAGAAAAAATGTTTTTTTTAAGCACAATTTAGCACAAGGAGAATTCACTCACTGTCCTTCCAGGTCCCTGGAAACAAGGACTTTGACAGTGAAAGAAACTGACACACTCTCCCTACCTACAGTTTTCTGTCCCTAGAAAAAATGTTTTTTTTAAGCACAATTTAGCACAAGGAGAATTCACTCACTGTCCTTCCAGGTCCCTGGAAACAAGGACTTTGACAGTGAAAGAAACTGACACACTCTCCCTACCTACAGTTTTCTGTCCCTAGAAAAAATGTTTTTTTTAAGCACAATTTAGCACAAGGAGAATTCACTCACTGTCCTTCCAGGTCCCTGGAAACAAGGACTTTGACAGTGAAAGAAACTGACACACTCTCCCTACCTACAGTTTTCTGTCCCTAGAAAAAATGTTTTTTTTAAGCACAATTTAGCACAAGGAGAATTCACTCACTGTCCTTCCAGGTCCCTGGAAACAAGGACTTTGACAGTGAAAGAAACTGACACACTCTCCCTACCTACAGTTTTCTGTACCTAGAAAAAATGTTTTTTTTAAGCACAATTTAGCACAAGGAGAATTCACTCACTGTCCTTCCAGGTCCCTGGAAACAAGGACTTTGACAGTGAAAGAAACTGACACACTCTCCCTACCTACAGTTTTCTGTCCCTAGAAAAAATGTTTTTTTTAAGCACAATTTAGCACAAGGAGAATTCACTCACTGTCCTTCCAGGTCCCTGGAAACAAGGACTTTGACAGTGAAAGAAACTGACACACTCTCCCTACCTACAGTTTTCTGTCCCTAGAAAAAATGTTTTTTTTAAGCACAATTTAGCACAAGGAGAATTCACTCACTGTCCTTCCAGGTCCCTGGAAACAAGGACTTTGACAGTGAAAGAAACTGACACACTCTCCCTACCTACAGTTTTCTGTCCCTAGAAAAAATGTTTTTTTTAAGCACAATTTAGCACAAGGAGAATTCACTCACTGTCCTTCCAGGTCCCTGGAAACAAGGACTTTGACAGTGAAAGAAACTGACACACTCTCCCTACCTACAGTTTTCTGTCCCTAGAAAAAATGTTTTTTTTAAGCACAATTTAGCACAAGGAGAATTCACTCACTGTCCTTCCAGGTCCCTGGAAACAAGGACTTTGACAGTGAAAGAAACTGACACACTCTCCCTACCTACAGTTTTCTGTCCCTAGAAAAAATGTTTTTTTTTAAGCACAAATTAGCACAAGGAGAATTCACTCACTGTCCTTCCAGGTCCCTGGAAACAAGGACTTTGACAGTGAAAGAAACTGACACACTCTCCCTACCTACAGTTTTCTGTCCCTAGAAAAAATGTTTTTTTTAAGCACAATTTAGCACAAGGAGAATTCACTCACTGTCCTTCCAGGTCCCTGGAAACAAGGACTTTGACAGTGAAAGAAACTGACACACTCTCCCTACCTACAGTTTTCTGTCCCTAGAAAAAATGTTTTTTTTAAGCACAATTTAGCACAAGGAGAATTCACTCACTGTCCTTCCAGGTCCCTGGAAACAAGGACTTTGACAGTGAAAGAAACTGACACACTCTCCCTACCTACAGTTTTCTGTCCCTAGAAAAAATGTTTTTTTTAAGCACAATTTAGCACAAGGAGAATTCACTCACTGTCCTTCCAGGTACCTGGAAACAAGGACTTTGACAGTGAAAGAAACTGACACACTCTCCCTACCTACAGTTTTCTGTCCCTAGAAAAAATGTTTTTTTTAAGCACAATTTAGCACAAGGAGAATTCACTCACTGTCCTTCCAGGTCCCTGGAAACAAGGACTTTGACAGTGAAAGAAACTGACACACTCTCCCTACCTACAGTTTTCTGTCCCTAGAAAAAATGTTTTTTTTAAGCACAAATTAGCACAAGGAGAATTCACTCACTGTCCTTCCAGGTCCCTGGAAACAAGGACTTTGACAGTGAAAGAAACTGACACACTCTCCCTACCTACAGTTTTCTGTCCCTAGAAAAAATGTTTTTTTTAAGCACAATTTAGCACAAGGAGAATTCACTCACTGTCCTTCCAGGTCCCTGGAAACAAGGACTTTGACAGTGAAAGAAACTGACACACTCTCCCTACCTACAGTTTTCTGTCCCTAGAAAAAATGTTTTTTTTAAGCACAATTTAGCACAAGGAGAATTCACTCACTGTCCTTCCAGGTCCCTGGAAACAAGGACTTTGACAGTGAAAGAAACTGACACACTCTCCCTACCTACAGTTTTCTGTCCCTAGAAAAAATGTTTTTTTTAAGCACAATTTAGCACAAGGAGAATTCACTCACTGTCCTTCCAGGTCCCTGGAAACAAGGACTTTGACAGTGAAAGAAACTGACACACTCTCCCTACCTACAGTTTTCTGTCCCTAGAAAAAATGTTTTTTTTAAGCACAATTTAGCACAAGGAGAATTCACTCACTGTCCTTCCAGGTCCCTGGAAACAAGGACTTTGACAGTGAAAGAAACTGACACACTCTCCCTACCTACAGTTTTCTGTCCCTAGAAAAAATGTTTTTTTTAAGCACAATTTAGCACAAGGAGAATTCACTCACTGTCCTTCCAGGTCCCTGGAAACAAGGACTTTGACAGTGAAAGAAACTGACACACTCTCCCTACCTACAGTTTTCTGTCCCTAGAAAAAATGTTTTTTTTAAGCACAATTTAGCACAAGGAGAATTCACTCACTGTCCTTCCAGGTCCCTGGAAACAAGGACTTTGACAGTGAAAGAAACTGACACACTCTCCCTACCTACAGTTTTCTGTCCCTAGAAAAAATGTTTTTTTTAAGCACAATTTAGCACAAGGAGAATTCACTCACTGTCCTTCCAGGTCCCTGGAAACAAGGACTTTGACAGTGAAAGAAACTGACACACTCTCCCTACCTACAGTTTTCTGTCCCTAGAAAAAATGTTTTTTTAAGCACAATTTAGCACAAGGAGAATTCACTCACTGTCCTTCCAGGTCCCTGGAAACAAGGACTTTGACAGTGAAAGAAACTGACACACTCTCCCTACCTACAGTTTTCTGTCCCTAGAAAAAATGTTTTTTTTAAGCACAATTTAGCACAAGGAGAATTCACTCACTGTCCTTCCAGGTCCCTGGAAACAAGGACTTTGACAGTGAAAGAAACTGACACACTCTCCCTACCTACAGTTTTCTGTCCCTAGAAAAAATGTTTTTTTTAAGCACAATTTAGCACAAGGAGAATTCACTCACTGTCCTTCCAGGTCCCTGGAAACAAGGACTTTGACAGTGAAAGAAACTGACACACTCTCCCTACCTACAGTTTTCTGTCCCTAGAAAAAATGTTTTTTTTAAGCACAATTTAGCACAAGGAGAATTTACTCACTGTCCTTCCAGGTCCCTGGAAACAAGGACTTTGACAGTGAAAGAAACTGACACACTCTCCCTACCTACAGTTTTCTGTCCCTAGAAAAAATGTTTTTTTTAAGCACAATTTAGCACAAGGAGAATTCACTCACTGTCCTTCCAGGTCCCTGGAAACAAGGACTTTGACAGTGAAAGAAACTGACACACTCTCCCTACCTACAGTTTTCTGTCCCTAGAAAAAATGTTTTTTTTAAGCACAATATAGCACAAGCACAAAACACACTGACACTCTCCCTACCTATCCTTCTCTTTCCCTAAACTAAAGGAATCCAGGTTAAGCAAGAAAGAAATAAAAGTCACTGTCCCTGCCTATGCTGCTCTATCCCTGCTCCGGAACACACTACACTAGGCCGCCGTGCTGGCGGCCTTTTATAGTGTGGGGCGTGTACTAAACACCCTCAGCAATAATTGGCCACAGGCATCCTGCCTGTGGCCAATCATTGCTCTCCTCGCTGCCGGCGCTGTGATTGGCCAAGCATGCGGGGTCACAGTGCATGCTTGGCCAATCACAGCGCCTGGATGACACTGCGATGGCGTAGTGCATTGTGGGCCGTTCGCGTCACTCGAATTTGGCACGAACGGCCCAAATCGTTCGATCTTCGTCGAACAGCCGTACGTCGAACACGAAGCTCATCCCTATTGTCTACATGCAAAGTCATTTATTTGTGCATTTACATTGCTTAATAGACTCTTCATCAGTAATCTTTCACTGGTGATGTTTTATTGAAAGAATTATATAATTTGTATGAATCATGTATTTCCTGACTTTTAGCCAGTCCACTGAGTGACTTGCGATGAGCAGCTATCAGCACTTAAAAGACTTGTCAAGGCTTTCTACAAGCCTGCAGTTACTTGGATGTAGTTTATAATGGGTTTTAATGAATCTGAAGACATGTAGATGGAAAATGACTTGAAAAAGTTACCAGGGCAAGAGGATAAAGAAGGTTTTATCCAAGAGATTTTCCTGTTCTCCCAATGATGACCCTCTTGGCTGATCAGCAGTGGCGGTGCATCCAAAAGGGTGCATGGGTGCCGCCCCCTCTTTGTCCAGGCACTTTTATACACGTCACCTGTCCCAGGATTGGATGGGTGATCTGTCTATCAAAGCGGAGGGACTGTAAGGGGCAGTGCGCTGCGGGGAACACACAGCAATTGAAATGAAAGCTGTGATGTTCCCCACGCTCTGATCATGCGGCCGCTGGCTCCTCTCTCTTCCCCTCCACTTGGAATGGCTCTCATACAACCCGCCTGCCAGTGGTGCTCGACCCCCCCCCCACTGCCAGGCAGCCCCTTTCTCGCCAGCCCTCAAATTCCACTCGCAAAATGCAAGTAGGCAAGTTGAATTTTTGAGGGCTGATATAGCATATACAATTGCTATATGAGCCTTATTGTAGTTGAATGTTATTAAAAATTACCTTTCCTTTTCAATCTGCAGCCCCTGTAATTTTCTGTAAAATTCAAAATGGCAACCTGGTGGTATTCTGTACACAACTGATGTACAGAACTTCACCAGAAATTATATTTCCTGCCTGTGTGGTCGGCTCACTGATATTCCCAGAGCCTCTCCAATCCTATGGAACTCCTTACCCCAATCTGTCCGATTATCTCCTACTCTGTTACTGTAGCTTTTAGACAATCCCTGAAAACCTTCCTCTTCAGAGAAGCCTATCCTACCCTCACCTAACAACTGTATTTTCCTTTTCTCCATCAGCTCATCCCCCACAGCTATTACCTTTAGTTCCACTTGACCCTTTCTTCTAGATTGTAATCACTAACGAGCAGGGCCCTCTGATTCCTCCTGTATTTAATTGTATTGTAACTGTACTGTGTGCCCCCATGATGTAAAGCGCTGCGCAAACTGTTGGCGCTATATAAGTCCTGAATAATAATAATAATTCACAGAAGTCTGCAAAAAAGATACAAGTCAAATTTTGGCCATCTTTTGCAATATGAATTATATTTTGGTGAGATACTCCCTAAGGCCCCTTTCACATGGGCGCTCTGATCAAGTCTGCCTGTCAGTTTTTCAGGCGGATCTGATCGGAACCTCCATATATCCCTATGTGGCATCGGATGTCAGTGGTGACATGTCCGCTGACACCTGCTGCTATCCAATCCGATCCTGCCTGTGAAATCCAGACGCATGGAAACCCTATATCGGATCGGATTGGGATTGGATGAAAACCGTCAGGCGTACCGTTTTCATTCGATCTCCCCATAGAGGAGAGAGGGGCTCTGACAGGTCTGTCTCAGCACAGTAAGTGCAGACGGACCTGTCATCCACCTGCTCAGTGGGGATCAGCTGATCGATCCCTCGCTGAGCAAAACAGAGTCCGGGCGGAAAGTCCATGTGAAAGGACCCTTAGGGTTCATCACTTCTAAAGGGATGCAGACACTGCAACAAAATTTCATTAGAAATCTGCAAGTGCATCATCTGATTATATGGATCAGAGACACTCCCATTCAGGATCCAGACTTCCAAGGACATAGTAGAGCAGGCATCACTAAATGGTGGACCGCGGGCCTCCATTTAGGAGCCTTTTCTTCCTCCTGCCATCACTCTGTAATCCTTACAGAGCCGACAGAGGGAGGCGGGACAGTTTTCGATGAAGGGCGGAGCTGGCCGAGGTTAACAAACAGGTGATTGGCTGCTAGGACCGTCCTTCATTCTAGCAGCCAATCACCTGTTTGTTAACCTCGGCCAGCTCCACCCTCCATCCAGAACAGTCTCGCCTCCCTCCCTGCAACTCTTGCGCTGCGTGACACGCTGTGCCTCCCTCCAATCTGTCTGTATAAAGTAGGACAGTGAGGGGAGTGAAGTTAAGAGCTAACAATGGAATGTGGGGGGAGGATGCTGAGGATTGCAGTGATGGGGGGGATGAGTACTGGGTTGTGGGGGAGCTTGATGTGAAGGTGGAGGGGACTGTGATGTGCACTGGGGACTGAGGATGCTGATATAAGAATGGGTTCAGATCTGTGTATGTTCATTAGGTGCACACGTCGTAAGTGGATCAGCCCATTTTAATGGGCTGCACTACCCACAATAAACAGAGAGAAAGAAGTCCTTGACCTTTTTTAAAAAAAATTGCGCCGCACCAAGCCACATGGTGCTGCAGCAACATGTGGTTTGGGGCACGCAAAAATGCATGACAGGGAACCAACATGGTATTCGGACCTCTGCTAGAAGAAAATTTTACTGACCGGAGCTCGGCGAATTGCAATTCAATACCCCTGCAGTAGAAGATAGAGCTTTTTCTTTAGAACAGAAACAGATATAACCCAGAGGGGATTGCTTTTTTCTCATTAAAAGTGGAGTTAATCTTACAGTGATTGTAAACCCTCACATATACCTATAACCTACTTAGTGAAGTACCTAGCCTCTGGTGATACACAGAGATGAAACAAATCCTATTATAAGTAGTTGAGCTTGTTTATCTGCAACCATCACTTCTGTAGATTGTTCTAAAAACACACAGATCAAAGGAATTTTTCTCAGCTCTGGCAGCAGGGGTTGGGGATCTGACATCGCACACACTGCAGAATAGAGCACAGAGTTCCCTAATCCCCATTTCCCTAAAAAAATCTATTCAAGAGTGGCACCCTCTAGTGTGCTACTAGTGTGAGTGCAGGAAAATGTACATGCTGACTCATGTTTAAAACCTGTGAGTCTTAATCTGGGTCAGGGTTACAGTCGGGTCTATAAATATTGGGACATCAACACAATTCTAATCTCTTTGGCTCTATACACCACCACAATGGATTTGAACTGAAAGAAACAAGATGTACTTTAACTGCAGACTTTCAGCTTTAATTTGAGGGTATTTACATCCAAATCAGGTGAACGGTGTAGGAATTACAACAGTTTGCATATGTGCCTCCCACTTTTTAAGGGACCAAAAGTAATGGGACAGATTAACAATCATAAATAAAACTTTCACTTTTTAATACTTGGTTGCAAATCCTTTGGAGTCAATTACAGCCTGAAGTGTGGAACACATAGACATCACCAGACGCTGGGTTTCATCCCTGGTGATGCTCTGCCAGGCCTCTACTGCAACTGTCTTCAGTTCCTGCTCGTTCTTGGGGCATTTTCCCTTCAGTTTTGTCTTCAGCAAGTGAAATGCATGCTCAATCGGATTCAGGTCAGGTGATTGACTTGGCCATTGCATAACATTTCACTTCTTTCCCTTAAAAAACTCTTTGGTTGCTTTTGCAGTATGCTTCAGGTCATTGTCCATCTGCACTGTGAAGTGCCATCCAATGAGTTCTGAAGCATTTGGCTAAATATGAGCAGATAATATTGCCCGAAACACTTCAGAATTCATCCCTGCTGTCAGCAGTCACATCATCAATAAATACAAGAGAAGCAGTTCCATTGGCAGCCATACATGCCCACGCCATGACACTACCACCACCACGCTTCACTGATGAGGTGGTATGCTTTGGATCATGAGCAGTTCCTTTCCTTATCCATACTCTTCTCTTCCCATCACTCTGGTACAAGTTGATCTTGGTCTCATCTGTCCAGAGGATGTTGTTCCAGAACTGTGAAGGCTTTTTTAGATGTTGTTTGGCAATCTCTAATCTGGCCTTCCTGTTTTTGAGGCTCACCAATGGTTTCCATCTTGTGGTGAACCCTCTGTATTCACTCTGGTGAAGTCTTCTCTTGATTGTTGACTTTGACACACATACACCTACCTCCTGGAGAGTGTTCTTCATCTGTCCAACTGTTGTGAAGGGTGTTTTCTTCACCAGGGAAAGAGTAGTTCGCTCATCCACCACAGTTGTTTTTCATGGTCTTCCGGGTCTTTGGGTGTTGCTGAGCTCACCGGTGCGTTCTTTCTTTTTAAGGATGTTCCAAACGGTTGATTTGGCCTCACCTAATGTTTTTTCTATCTCTCTGATGGGTTTGTTTTGTTTTTTTCAGCCTAATGATGGCTTGCTTCACTGATAGTAACAGGTCTTTGGATCTCATATTGAGAGTTGACAGCAACAGATTCCAAATGCAAATAGCACACTTGAAATGAACTCTGGACCTTTTATCTGCTCCTTGTAAATGGGATAATGAGGGAATAACATATACCTGGCCATGGAACAGCTGAGCAACCAATTGTCCCATTACTTTTGGTCCCTTAAAAAGTGGGAGGCACGTATACAAACTGTTGTAATTCCTACACCGTTCACCTGATTTGAATATAAATACCATCAAATTAAAGCTGAAAGTCTGCAGTTAAAGCACATCTTGTTCGTTTCATTTCAAATCCATTGTGGCGGTGTAAAGAGCGAAAAATATTCGAATTGTGTAGATGTCCCAATATTTATGGACCTGATTGTATTAGAGTTCAGGGCTGGATGACTCATGCAGGCAGCTCTCTGGTGTGTCTCTCTGGTTCTAAAATGTTGGAGAATGTTCTGGAAGCTGGAGGGTTATTCTGCATATTCAGAGGGACTTAGCCAATCCCCAGGTGGTGGGCCTGGCAGGGGACTTAATGAGCCCTTACATATGAATGAGTCATGCCAGTGGGGGAGTCCAGTGGAAGATCGAAATGGAGTGCTGAGGGGACTGTTGGTGGCCCTTGAGGCGAACCCCCTAGTGTGGGGAGGGGTGCTCTGCCTCGGGCTCTGGTGCGGGCCTGGGCGGATCCTGACAACAGGAAAGTATTGGAAAGAGTCTTCCCTGAGGGGCAGCGGGAACAAGAAGGACAGTGTGAGTACTACAGCACGGTGCACGGACTTATGAGGGAGAGACTGCCACATGTAGCAGGTCTCTCTGGAAGATAACGTTGTGCTTAAATCTTCCCTAAGCTTGCCCCGGGAGATCCCCAGAGAGTCAGTCCTGCAGTGGTAGAGCCAGAACCAGTGTATACAAGGGAGTTGCATATAATTGTGCTACTTTCTAAGGGACTGAGAGTTCCTAGCCTGTAAAGACTGTTAGCCATAGGTGTGCGCAGACTATTACATTAGAGTGTGCACCCAAACACACATGCCTTTCTCTGCAGCCTCAGCTACACTGGACAGGGAATGAATGGAAAGTGCTCTGTGTTTTCTGTTCATTCACAAACTGAAGCATAGAAACACAGTTTACTATGCTTCAGTTATGAATGGACACAGTAAGTGAGTGTGTTCTCTGTGTTTTTTTAGAAGAGGAAGGGGCCGGTAAATTACATATTTACTAGCCCCTTCCCCCAATCTCCATTCTGAAACATCCCCTGCAGAAGCTGAGAGGAGAGGATGGAAGCCAGCAGCACTATAGTGGGGGCAACACAAGGGGGGTAGTTCAGGCAGTAGGGGAAACCTGCACCACACGTGGTGATTAGGGTGTGCCCAGGCACACATGGCACACCCCTTGCACACGCCTATGCTGTTAGCTGCTAAAGAGGAATCAATCTGAGCTGTACGGACCAAGGAGGATGAATCAATTGGAGTTGTACAGAGTAAAGGAGAAGAATCATTTGGAGCTGTATATAGGGAGGAAGTTGTCACTGGTTTTGTTGCTATCAAGTTGGGCATCCCATAATTCCTATACCCATTCAAGTTATTCCCCCTTAATAACACAAAACAAAGTTCAAGGACTGTTCAATGTGTTTGGATGAAAGCTGAAGATGCTGTGGGCCTGGCTGTGCAGCAGTGAGGAACCCTGTCACCTGCTGCCTCTACATGGGTAGTGCTTCACAAGTCTGTATTTTTTAATTAAAAAAAAATACCTTATTTTGCTTTAGACCTTTTCCAAATTCTTTTGTTTTGTTGCTGTGATCTGACTTCCTGCTAGAGGTTGGATATGTTAGTTCTCTATATTCCCAATGGATGTAGGAACGTAGCCACCCTTATTTGCTTGCTCCCGAGATGGACTACGGACTACGGACTATGGACTATGGGATTGTAGTGTGCATAGAGCAGTGCCTATGACTGCCACTAACGTGCATTGCTCATTCCTAACCAATGGAAGTAATTGAGAAAAGGAGGGGTTTGGGAGCTCATGGAGGATGCTACAAATAGGCAGAGAAACACAGTAAGAAACAATTTGATAAATAATAGATTACAAAGATATTAAGTAGTAGGTGTGTATGGATTATTTTTGGAGAATAATGATATTGTTTCCTGGGAACATTAAAAAAGCCAGAGAGTGAGTAAAGCTGCACAGAAAAGTTTTGTAACCTGTACTAAGTAAAACCATTTTGTGAAACCCGCTTAAAACCAAACTTAGAGACTACAGACAATATTCATTTCAGAAAGTGTGGGCCACATGTTGCTATGCTCACAAAGATTCTGTGTGTTAATCCGAGAAAGACTGAGGCCAATTTTCTGTATGCTAATTTCATATGGTGACATGAAAAATATTACTGTACTGAACTAAGCCAATAGATGAGTGGAGTGATTTGGCTGAAATTGATTTTGCCGCAAAATTATCAATCTTCCCATTAGATAAATTGCACTGAAGGAGACATTCTCAATTTCTCTAACTGAGCTACTTAGGTTTACAATCAAACCTTGCAAGGCTTACTTGGAAAAAATCGTTTTTCTTTTTTTCCTGTATTCAAAGGTTTGCTTTTTTGGCTGGGTATATTCAGGGTAGTTTAATGTCTTTAATTTAAGGGTATGTATTTATAATTGTTTTTGCTCTGTATTCGTCCATCTTTCAGCTGTTCACATTTTCTCTATTCATCACAATGGTAGGTGGAACATATAAGCCCTCCTTGCCGCCAACACCTAATGAGCACCGGGGTGCAGAAGATCCTATTGACCACCATCATCAGGTCCTTTGGAAGGGAATCCCCTTTTTTGAGAAAATCACTCACAAAACATCCCCGAACACTGAAGGGCATGTGTACCAACATAGCTGAGGGAATTCAAGCAGTTTTAATCCCAAATGCAAACATATATTATGTAGCAGATTACCAATTCTTATGCCGCGTACACACAACCGTTTTTAATGTCATTGAAAAAAACGAAGTTTTTCTCGACTGGATTCTTCTCAAGTCTGCCTTGCCTACACACGATCATGAAAAAAAATGCTTGAGCAAAGCGCGGTGACGTACGAAATGTACGACGGCACTATAAAGGGGAAGTTCCATTCGGATGGCGTCACCCTTTGGGCTGCTTTTGCTGATCCTTGTGTTAGTAAAGTTTGGTGAGAGACGATTTGCGCTTTTCAGCTTCGTGCTCTTCAGTCCGTTACAGCGTGATGAATGTGCTATCTCCATTACGAACGCTAGTTTTACCAGAACAAGCGCTGCCGTCTCATCACTTGCTTCTGAGCATGCGTGTTTTTTTCACGTCGTTAAAGCCTACACACAGCCTTTTTCCATGACGAGAAAAACAACGACGTGAAAAACGAAGAGAAGAATTAGAGCATGTTCCAAATTTTTAATGCCCATTTTTCACATCGTGAAAAATGCTCTGGAGCCCACACACAATCGTTTTTAATGACCAAATTAAAAAATTGCATTTTTCTCGTCATGAAAAACGGTCGTGTGTACGCGGCATTAGATGTGATGGCTGTAATAGTGTCCTGTTTTAGTCTTTCTTTTTTCTATTTTCATCTGGTAATCCATACAGTAAATCAATTTTATTTCTCCACATCACAAACTCTTCAGCAGAATGTATCAGTTTACATGAATGAGACCATTTAACACTTGCAGGGGTGATTAAAATGATCACCTTTTGTTTATTTTTGTAAAACCTTTAACCCAAAAGGAAAAAAGGTGCTTTAACTGATTATAAAGTGCCAACTGGAGTTTGGCTTCAATTTGTTAGGCCCCTTTCACACTGGGGCGGTTTGCAGGCGCTATTTAGCTAAAAATAGTGCCTGCAAACCGAGCCTAAACAGCGGCTCCTTTCTCTCCAATGTGAAAGCCCTGAGGGCTTTCACACTGGAGCGGTGCGCTAGCAGGATGGTAAAAAAAGTCCTGCTAGCCGCATCTTTGGAGCGGTGAGAGGAGCGGTGTGTTTACCGCTCCTCCACCGCTCCTTCCCATTGAAATGCATGGGATACCGCGGTAATACCGCCCGCAAACCGCGGCTGTAGCCGCGGTTTGCGGGTGGTATTAACCCTTTATTGGCCGATAGCGGGGGTTAAAACCGCACCGCTAGCGGCCGAATAGCTCAACAATCCCGACGTTATAGCGCCGCTAAAAATAGCGGCGCTATACCGCCACCGCCCCCACCGCCCCAGTGTGAAACCAGCCTAAGTGGTTCTAAATCTGCTAATACATTTAACACTCCTCTCCCTCCAGAGTGACAATGCCGCTGTCTTCTGTACCTCCTATTTTCATTCCTCCAGAGTTGTGTCTCAGTAATGCAGGAAATGTGTTACTAGCAAGATTACCGGGCAAAAACAGAGGGGAAAAAGCCAAAGGCCTCGTACACACAGGGAGGAAAACTGCCATGAGAGAGCTTTGCCAGGAAAACCAGCCGTGTGTAGGTGGTTCTCTATTTTCCCGCCGGGATTCCCGGCTGACTTTTTCCCGCCGTGAAAAACGGTCGTGTGTATGCTTTTCCGAGGGCAAAAAAAATGCGCATGCTCAGAATCAAGTATGAGAGGGGAGCGCTCGTTCTGGTAAAACTAGCATTCGTAATGGAGATAGCACATTCGTTAGGATTCTGAACAGCAGAAAACGATCTGAAAGCACGAAGACTGAAAAGCGCGAATCGTCTCTCACCAAACTTTTACTAACACTTTTACTAACACGCGATAACACAAGATCAGCAAAAGCAGCCCAAAGGGTGGCGCCGTTGGAATGGAACTTCCCCTTTATTGTGCCGTCGTACGTGTTGTACGTCACCGCACTTTGGACCGGCGGGATTTTGTATGACAGCCTGTACGCAAGACAAGCTTGGCAGGAATCCCATCGGGAAAACCAAAGTTTTTTTTTCCTGCAAGGAAAACCAGTCGTGTGTACAGGGCTAAAGGAAAAAAAACTGATGCAGACACCACATCTAATGATTGGTAAGCTGGAATATACAATTTTTGGTTTTGAGTTAAATACTCCTTTCACAATTGCCTTTGTTGTGTCTCTGGGATAAAAAATAAAATGAAAATCTCCCCAGAGGGTACACAGACAACAATAATTACCTGACAGAGGTTCAAACCTCTTTCAATTTTATTACAAACAGAAAGACTTTCTGGCTGGAGCTCAGCTCTAAAACCATTATGTGATGTCATTGATACCAAGATGCAAAGGCCACATTTTGCAGTACAAGTTAATCAACGTAACAATAAATCTGTAGCTAATTTGCACACTTAAATCATTTCAAAGCACATACATGTAAAAAAAATAATTAATGTATTAATATTTTTAATAGTGCAACTTTTTTACTAGTCTCCATGGGCATTATGGTGGGGAACACTAATCTGTAGATTTAAGAAAACGAATATGCAGATTGTGGGCGGGAAGGGTTAAACAAGATTGGAATGTGATAGGTTAATGTGATCACGCATCGCATAGTAGCCCATTATATGTCACTTACCTGAAACCGAAGCCTGCGATGTCCCCGATTTCCTCGCTGGCTGGAAGTATCCATTCTTCACCCCTCTTCCTTCTGGGGCCGCTAACACCGGCTCTGTGACTGGTCAGAGTCGCGTGACGTCACTCCCGCACATGCGCACGGGAGCCGCCAGTCACGGCATGACCCCAGCTTGAAACGACACAGCGTGCCCTTTCTAGAGTGCGCATGTGCCGAATACACCGGCGCATGCGCATTAGACATCGCCGCACGGGAATGGTAAATATCTCCTAAACCTACACGGTTTCCAGCACCTACAGGTAAGTCTTAATCTAGGTTTACCTGTAGGTGAAAGTGGTCTGTAAGGGTTTACAACCACTTTAAATGAAGCATTCCAATCAGAGGGCCATGCCTATTTAAAACAAAACTTCCCTCTTTTGATCAACAATGACTATTTTAATTCCTTTTAATGTTAGCATTAGTAAAAACACAGGAAGGTATATCATATTTACTTGTTTTTATCTTTAAATTTCTTCAACTACTTTCTGGTTTTCAAGCCTGGGCAAATTATGTCATACATCCCAGGAGTCTTCAGGAGGGGGAAATGGGTTTTCTCAGATAAGCACACCCTCCTGCCTGCAGGTCTGAGCTAGGGGCAGATGGATTCCAGGAAGTAAATGCTACATGAATCATTTGCCCTTACTCAAGATGGCCATGGCCAGTAATGCTAGGGGGTATTTTTTTTTAAAGTGATTTCTTAGCATAATAAATGGGAATATTTAGAAACTGGTAGATTTTATTCCAAAGAAAAGAGCATATAACATTTCTTGAAGTTTTCTGCTGCAAAATTATGTAAAAACTGAAGAACTGATAGAGCCTTGTCCAATGTAAAACAAAGAGTCAAAGCTGTTCTAGCTGCAAAGAGTGGGCCAACTCAATATTGAACCCTACGGATTAAGACTGAGATGCCATTAAAGGGGTTATAAAGTGAGAAGTTTTTTTTTATCTTAATGCATTCTATGCAAGGTTTTATGAAAAGTAGCAGTAATCAAATTATATTTCTGCTGTTTTATCCAATGCAAGTGTAGCGCCCTCCTCACTCCCCTCTTCGTCTTCAGCTCGTCTTGTCTCTTGTCTAGGGGTACCTTAGAGGGGAAGAGAGCAGGGACACCACGCCTGGCCTTCACCACAGGTGTCAGTGTGGTATAAGCAAAGTTCTTTTACCTTCGGGTCAGTGCTGTGCACCTGGAGCCTCCACCGAGAGTTACCTTGAACAATGTCTGTCAGGAAATGAGCCCCACACCATTAAAGTCCAACACTCCTTTATTCTTCTCGAATGAACACAATCAGTTGAACTCCCTTGTAGAAACAGAACAGAAAAGGAGGTGTGGATGCGAGTAGGCCCAGACACAATGTGTTCTCCACTTTCCTCCCTGAAAGTGGGTTGCGGTCTCCGAGCGAGGGGGGAATTTCCTTCCAGGCGGTCTCCGATGAGAGGCTCACCCGTCACTGGCAATATGCTGCACCAGGTCTTCAAGTGAGGAGCTCCCCCCGGTTCATTATGCCTTCCAGATTCGGGTTCCCAACCCCTGGGTTCCCTAGGATCTCCTTCCCTTGCGGAACTCAGTGTTGGGCTCCAGGCCTCCATCCGAGTACCTCACCCCAGGCTAAAGGTGCCTGGGATGGAACACGACCTCCGACTTTCCTCTAGGCCTAGGCCGCCTAGAGGACCGACACGAACCACCGCCCACAGGCTGAAGGTGCCTGGGACTCGACCCCGTGACAAAGATGGCCGGCCCCTTTATACCCTCTCCCGGCAAGCACGGCGGGTTCCCCGCCCCACCATACCGCTGCCGAGGGAGGACAAAAAGGAGGCACGGCACACAGCAATGATTCAACCCCAGCCCAGGGCGACAACGCCACCTGCTGGGCTGCAGGGAATTACACATCACTGATGTCTCTGCCAAGTTCAAATTACACCCGGGAAAGTACATACCCGCTACACTCTCCCCCTGGTGGTTTGACACTGGTCCCCAGTGTCTGGAGTAAATCATGCCCTCAACGGCTGACATAATCCAATCCAGAAACCGACTAACAATTGTACAAAAATAAAACTTTAGAAAAAAACTACCCAACTGAAACATTGTGTCTGAGCCCTGTAATAAAAAGGGAAGAAGGAAGAGAGAAAAAAACAACAGCATTAAACCATAACTTTGAATCACATATTCACATTTTACTTTTCCCACCCATCCTGACTAAGACCCTCCCCATACTCAGTGGTCTTGATGGGATGCTCTCCTGCAGAGGGAAAAGAAAAGGGATTAGCACACATAACCCTGACATATATATTCGTGTGAGAGAAAATAAACTTCTCCTGGAAGAAATCCCTTTTCTCCAAAGAGTGAGTGCGTGAAAAGTGTTTAACGTTGCGCAACACTGCCACCTGGTGACAGCACCGCGGTAACTGCATTCGTGGAACTTTTCCTCTTCTCTTTGACCCTATCTACCCCAGAGTCCATGATCTCTTGCAGAAAAAGTAAAGAACAACAGGAACAGTCCTTCATTCCTCTGGACACAAAAGCAACGGGCCCCAGAAAGTTCAGCAGCATAACAAGAACGGAGTCTTTTCTCTCCTACAGGTAAAAGCGGGGATGCGGCAGAACAAGTGGCTTCAAGTGTTGATCCATGGTCTCCTGATGATACTCCACATCTTCTCCTTCCTTGCGCCGGATCAACACCTTGTCTGCATGGATGTGCCGTCCCAACATCCACTCTGCCTTGCAGTCTTTAAAACGTTGAGAGGCTTTTGGAGAGCATGCCAGGTACCTGCGGGCGTGTGGAACCTGAAGGTGGGTCCACACAAAGTCATTGTACCAGCGCTCCTGGCACACTTCCACCTCATAGAGCAACTCCTTAGACAAGTACGGATACTCCCATCCGTACTCTGCAGCAACCTTCTGGCCAAATAGGCGTTGTAGTCTCGCCAAAGGAGGCATGGTAGCTTTGTCCCTTTCGCCAGGTAAAACTATTGAGTCCGGGTGGCGAGGGACCTTGACCACATCTGGTCTGGGCATTGGTGCCCGCAACAGCAGTCTCTTTTCCCCGGTCTTGGGTACAGATGGTACCGGAGTTGTAGAGGCAGGCTGGGGACGGGACCCCTCTTCAGGCGCTGGTGCCTCCACCTGGGGTGTACTTTCCCCTGTAGACATGGGTGGATCCCTGGTTCTGCGGGATGAAGCGAGAGGTACTTTGTCCCAGCCCTTTTCGGCAAACAGTTCGTCTATAGCAACGTCGTCTCCCATGTCCGAGAGCGACTCCAGGTCAGAGGTGTCTCACTCCTCCGCGGGCAGGTAGCCGGTAGTGGAGACTGAGTTTTCACCTCTTCCCACACACCAAATCTCTCTGCCTGGCTTACCTCGGCCTTTACTTGAAGCGGGACGTCCGGAACTCTTGTCGACGGATCCATCCGGGCCGGGCGTAAGCGGGCGAGACGGTCCACCACAACCGCTGGTCGGGGCTACCATGCCGGTCTTTCTCTTCGGTGGTGGACGCTGCGAGACAGTGGTGACCGAGTCAGCATCCTCGGATTTCTCCCGTTGAGTTTTCACGACCTCCTCCGCGGTCGCTGCAGTGTGCGCAGGGATGGCTGTCAAAGCAGTGATTCCTCCTCTCTGAGTGGTGTTGCCCGCAGCACGGCCGGGGTAGATGGTTCTCGGCTTCTCAACCGCCGGATCCACTTCGAACAGAAGCTCCCCACAGGCCTCACATCGCCCGAATGGCTTCAGTTGGCACACCAGTCCCGAACAGCCGGGACAAATCACACCCAGGGCCTCAACGTCCATGCACGAATACAGGGCAAATCGACCCCTTGGCTTTAGCCGGATCCCCGTATCTGTTACCGGAGCAGCAGCAGTCAATGTCGTGGTGGAAGGGTGAACTGGAATCCACGATGTATGTCCGAACATGGCGACCTGTTGCTGATCCATCGCACACTGCAAAGTTTTTGCGCCAACGTCCCACGTGTAGTCCTTCACACGTATTGGACTCCTCCCCTTTGCTCCAGTTCGCGGGCTTTTGTTCTTTTTTCCTATTCGAGTCACGCCCATGAACTAAGAGATGGGGGTGTGCCTGGTGGCGCAGTGCAAATACAAACCCCCACATGTACTACTTCACACGGCTGAGCTTCCCCCTTTCCTCACTCTTCTGCGCGCGCCTTTCCCTTCAATGGCTCATGTCCACGACTTCGAGCACAGGGATGCACTTCGGCCTGCCTACTCGTGTAACTCCTCCAGCAGACACATTCAATTCCATGGTGCACAAACACTATGCCGGACCCGAGCCCCCAAGTGTAGCGCACCCCCAACTAAGAGAGCCGCTGAATTTGGTCTCGGGCCCTGCACACAACACCACCAACCCCCGGCAATTCACTCGACCCACTCTGGCACAGTTAGTCTAGGGTAATATCTCTTATACTCTATAATATAATTCAGACACCAATGCAAAGCAATTAAAGAATAACGAGTTTACTCTCTCTTGGTATAATAGATCAACAGTTATAACAGATCACACGTGCTTCTTGCAGAGCCCTGCAGCGAATAACATGCTACACATTAGTGAAATACAGTAATGGCATACCACGTGTAACGGCCGTTAACTAAGCGCCCTGTGACGCAGCAACTACACTCTAACGCTTGGTCAGGCCTGACCCAGACTCTAAAACTCAGTCTCTAGGAGATGATTTCTTCGCATGCAAGTCTTTAATGGTGGTGCACATTCAGGAACACATTTGTAATCCACAGATCAAAGTAACAACACGGAACACTTCACTGGAGACCCCTTAACTCAGTTCTGCTATAGATCTCCAGTGGGGTCTCAAATATAAGCGGGTGGGCCACGGCAGTCTGTAGGCCTAACAACAGTATAAAGTATATGGATTGAGCATGTGCTCGCTCACCCCTCCGGACACGATCCCAGTCCGGGACTTCCACCTGCTGTGTCTCCACACACAGCGTCTGCAGCGGTCGGGTCTCCGATTCAACAAAGGTTGAGGAATAACAAAGTCAGATGCCAACCAGGCTCGCAGTAGGGTGGAAGGCTCTTTGGTAGCTGCGCAAGGCCCCAGGCTTCAGGCCTTGCACACCAGCAGATCCGCACAGGAGGACTTGTTCACCGAAGTCTCGTGTCCCAAAGAGGCCGAGTTTAACCTCGCCCCTTCCCTTTATAGCCCCACCCATAAGTCTCTGCAGTGGCAACAATGCACCCTGGGTGCCAAATGGGGTTCTGGTTAAGGTAGTCCAGAGAGTCTTAAAGGAGACCCTGCTACACAAGTATTTTCTATTCCCTGGGGAAAAAAAATCTGTATTGATTTTACTGCTTCTCAATTACTGTACAAGTTATCAACATTCCAAAGTTTTCTCAGTTACACCATGTGGAAACGCAAATAGAAAAGATGCTTTGCTGTAAAGGGATTAAAAATAATTGGATTTTTGTCATAGGCAATTTTAATTTTTACTGTGCAAATATGCATCTCCCTTGATTACAGAGCATTTATTAGGTGCTGTTTAGCAGACAGAAATGGGAGAAACATTCTAAAATTCCATATTTTGTGTACTGTAATTTCCCTAATAGAAGACTGTTGCATAGACATTTGTGGCATCTGTTTATTTTTTATAACATGTCAGTTTCTGATTTCAGCCTAAGGCAGTAAGTTACTATGCAAGGCAAGGTCCAGAATTATATTGATCTAGGTCCCTTTGGCTTTGCAGTCTCCATCTAAATACCATGATCTGTGCATTCTAAAAGAGAAACTGAACTCTGGAACCTGTGGCCAGAAAAGCAGCCAGAGGGCAAAGAGCTAGTCACCAGTATTGCCTGCGGGCTCTCTGCAGCTGATCTTTCCTTATTACTGACTGTCCATGACATGATCTGCACTGCTTATCGGTAAGGCGGCCTACTTATGACTAGTAGTTTATTGACTGGTGGGGTAATGGTAAAGAAGTAGAAGAGTAGAAGGAGAATTGAAGAAAGCACAGATCCACAGAATGAATGGAGCTGAAGCAGGGTTATTTTTTCACTGCAGGGAAACCCAGTGACTTATGCCGCGTACACATGATCGGATTTTCCGCTCAAGTTTGGCTTGCATACACACGGTCCCACAAAAGTTCTCTGAACTTTCGACCGTCAAGAACGCGGTGACATACAACACTACGATGAGCCGAGAAAATTAAGTTCAATGCTTCCGAGCATGTGTCAAATTGTTTCCGAGCATGCGTTGGAATTTTGTGCTTCGGAATTGCTACAGACGATCGGATTTTGAGGAGAACCAGCTCTCAATCTTTTGCTGGCGGAATATCCGACAGCATACACACGGTCAAAATTTCCGACCAAAAGCTCACATCGGACTTTTGCTGACGGAATTTCCGACCGTGTGTACGCGACATTAGAGGATCTAATGCTGCAGATATACAGATATGAGGCTAAAGGAGTGTCTAAATATAGTCACATGTCAGGAGATGCACAACCATTTTTTTTAGAAGGAATTCAAGGCAAAGGGTAGATTTTCAGGGTACTGCTTAGGCAATGTTAAAGCTGAACTAAAAAAAAAATGTAAAAGATACAAATAATTCAGCTCTGTAATCAATAATACTGTACTTTATTAAATATTTGAAAAGGAGTGGCCTAATGCACAAATCAATCGGTTAAATAAATAAATAAAGAGTGGAAGCCAACTTAGGCCCCATGCACACGAGACGCTGTTATTTGCTGTTAAACGCGCGTTCAGAGGCAGTTGGACACTTTTTTCAACTGCTCCTGAACCCATTCAATGTTATCCTATGTGTCCATGCACACAGTCTCGTTTATTGCCGTTTTTAGGCAGTTGCGTTTAACCTCGTTTTTCCAGAAGCAAAAAAATGGGTTCAGACGCAAAAGTTTTCCACGTTTCAGACGCAAAACGCGGCTAAACGCCGCTAAACGCGGCAAAACGCGGTACCGGCGTTTTGCCGCGATTTCGTTTATTAGCGTTTTTAAAGGTGACCTATTTTTTTACATTAGAAATCTCAAAAATTATGGCAAATGATGAAAAACCATCAAAAAATCTGAAAAAAAACTGTAATTGCTTGCATTGCACTGTAGACAATCCACAACTTGTGGCAGGTGACGTGGCAAGTGGACAATCCACAACTTGTGGCAGGTGATGTTGCCAGGTGACGTGGCAGGTGGAAATCCACAAATTGTGGCAGGTGACGTGGCCAGGTGACGTGGCAAGTGGACAATCCACAACTTGTGGCAGGTAACGTGGCCAGGTGACATGGCAGGTGACGTGGCAGGTGGACAATCCACAAATTGTGGCAGGTGACGTGGCAAGTGGACAATTCACAACTTGTGGCAGGTGACGTGGCCAGGTGACGTATCAGGTGACGTGGCAAGTGGACAATCCACAGCTTGTGGCAGATGATGTGGCAAGTGATACGCTAAATACAAGTACACTGCTGCTCTCTCAGCTGCTGGTCTCCCAAAATGGCTGAAATGGTTAAATAATAATGTTTTTTGAGCTTAGGGAGGGTCTTATGATGTTTCTTAACTAAACGCCTATAGACGCAAACGCGGTAAAACGCGGTAAAATGCCGCTAAAATCGCGGCAAAACGGGCGTTTTTAAACGCCGGTTTTAGCCTTTAAAAACGTGTGTTCAGCAGAGTTTGCACCGGCGTCTCGTGTGCATGGGGCCTTAAATATGTATGTCCCCACAAAAATAAATATAAATAAATGTATAAGCGGTGCACATATAAAACACAATACAAAGAAGCTTCAAATAAAAAAGCTTTCAAGTATAAAGTACAAAGTGCAAGTGCAATAAAAAAAAAACTCCAATAAAAAATAACTAAATCCAATAGTCCATATTCAGCAGAATTTTTTTTATACAGGTATAAGTGCAAAAATGTGCAAAAAAGAAAGCGATGTGCAGATAATGCAAAATAACTTCAATGCCCAATGACGGACGTGCAGGAATAAAGTGCAGTGAGTGAGTGAGTGAGTGAAAAACTTGTATAGCGCTAACAAATGCGAACTAAATCGCCTCAAGGCGCTTTGCATTCAGTAGCTTCATGATCCATCAGAAGAGGTGGGTCTTAAGTTTTTTCCTAAAGGCCCGATGGTTTTCTTCCATACGGATATCCGTGGGTAGCGCGTTCCATAGCTGTGGTCCTTGGACTGCAAATCTTCGTTCTCCCTTTGATTTGTAGCGACATTTGGGGATGTGAAGGAGATTTTGGTTTGTTGATCGGAGACTGCGTTTGGGGGTGTAACGCTTTATCTTCTCGCATAAATATTGCGGAGCGATTCCTTGTGTGCACTTGTGGGTGAGACAGAGGGTCTTGAATGTGACCCGATCCTTTACGGTTAACCAATGAAGGGTCCTCAGTGCAGGAGTGATGGATTCCCATTTTTTTTTCCTGTTATCAGTCTGGCTGCCGTGTTCTGGACGACTTGTAGGCGTGACATCTGGTATTTGGGTAGTCCGAGGTAGAGGGAGTTTGCGTAGTCGAGTCGGGAATTGATAATTGATCCAACTACTACTGCTGTGTCCTCTTCTGGGATGAAGGAAATGAGTCTACGCAGCAGGCGGAGGAGATGATGAGATCCGCTGATTACTGATCCTATTTGAGCGTCCATCGACATCTCCGAGTCAAAGATGATTCCGAGACTTTTGACTTTGGTGCTCGGGGTGATGGTCTGTTCGAGAATGGTGGGTGGTGTCCAAGAGGTTTTAGTTTTTGTCTTTCGGTTAGCGTGGAGGAGAAGCAGTTCTGTTTTGGATCCGTTGAGTTTAAGTGAACTCTCAGTCATCCAATCATCGATCAATGTGAGGCACTTTTCCAATCCGTGATATTGGTCTTTTTTTCCAGTGATACGAAAGTAGAGTTGGGTGTCGTCCGCGTATGAGTGGTAGCACAAGTCCTGTTTGCTAATGATTTTTAGGAGTGGGCGGAGGTAGATGTTAAAGAGCAGGGGTGACAGTGGTGATCCTTGAGGGACTCCGCAAGAAATTGCGCGAGTTTCAGAGGTGAAGGCTCCTAATTTCACTGTCTGAGAACGATTGTCTGAGAAGTATTTCAAAAACAGTAGAAGGTAAACTTCAATTATTAATATGTGGTTAACATCTCCTCCACCAGCATCAGTGATCCACCACAGGTGTGCACTAGCCTCTCACATCAAAGAAAGACCTCAATGGGTCTTATGGCGCTTTAGGTCACTGCAGACCAATAAGAAATCCTCTCCTTGCAGTATCACATATGGTTGTAGTATTTGAAAATGGCAATGGATGAAGTTACAATATAGCCCTTCTGGATGAATGAATTCTCCTTAGGTTCCTCCACTCTCCTCCATTAAACACTCATAAGAAAGGAAACGAGATCTCCATAGTGTAGTAATTCAAATAAAACACATTTAATGTGAATTCTGTGTTTAGATCGATGCTGACCACTGTGAAATTTTATGTAAGCAGTAACTCACATAAAATTTTACAGTGGTCAGCATTGGTCTAAACATAGACTTCCGGTCTCAGCAACGACTGGAAGTGGAACGTCACCCGCCTCCTGTCCGACGCGTTGCGTCACAGATCACGTGACTTTCTCAAGGGTTTTAAAACCCCCCAATGCTTTTTGAAAATATTTTCAATCTGTTTATACTGAATATGATAGTCCATCACTAAAAAGAAATGAAGAAGTCTCTCTTCATTTCCGATACTTCCTCAAATTTTCACTGGATAAATTCTTCTCGGTAGCCTTTCTGTATGAATCTATCTCCAATCAGTTTTGTCTGTTTCTCAAATTCAGTTCTTTCAGTACAGTTCCTTCTTAATCTTACCAGTTGACCTTTTGGTATGACAGATTAATTAGTGATACAATAAGAACTGATGAACGAAATCATGTTGTTCCCAGCATCTTGGACAAATAAAACCTGGTATTCCTAGATTTACGTATAGAAGAGCACACACTCTGAGAGATGAAATTGCTAAGAATATAGTGGATCCACCATCTAGAAAGAATTTAACTTTTTTTGAGGGAAAAGGTTTTTATCCATGTAAGACTTGTTATACTTGTAGACATACAAAAGAAATTAAGAAGAAAAAGGGGGATTTTAAGTCTGTAGTAACTGGCACTAGCTATAAAATTGAGGAGTTTATTTCATGTAAAACTGAAGGAGTAGTATATCTTTTAGAATGTCCTTGTCATATTCAATATGTGGGGAGAACAAGGACACCATCATGGAAGCGTCTAAGAGAACATACACAGAATATAAAAAATGGCTTCCCTAAGCATAGTTTATCGAGGCACTATGCCCTATTTTATAATAACGCTCCATTGTCTCTTATGGTGTGTGGCATAGAGAAATTTAAACCCTTCTAAAGAGGGGATTATAAAATCATAAAACTTAGCCAAATAGAATCTCGATGGATCCATGAATTACAATCGCTAATGCCTTTTGGACATAATGCTGAATTTGATTTAAATTGTTTTATATCCGATTTCTAGAAGTACTTGGACTGTGCAGCCTTTTTAGATGGTATTTTAATTACTACCACTAGATGTCGCTATGAGCTATATGGTCTTTTTATCGTATTTATTTTTAAGCATTTTGCTATTTGATCTATGTGATTAGCTCCCTTCTTCATTTTGTTTTGATCATTATATATTGAAAATTGAAGTTATCACGATGTATCAGGTTGCCATGACAATCAGAAACGTATTTATTGCCGGCCACGTCTACCCGACTCCAAGCCCTTCAGAAAGTCGTGATCTGTGACGCAACGCATTGGGGCAAGAGCCGGGTGACGTTCCAGAACCGGAAGTCTATATTTAGATCGATGCTGACCACTGTGAAATTCTATGTAGGGAGGGGGGGGGGGGCGAGTGGCAACTGCAGGGGAGGTGACAGCTGTGGACCGCAGTGGGGGTGAATTTGTGAAGAGGGGAGTGAAGTTGTTAAACCTGGTAAGAGGGAGAGGTTGTGCAAAGTGAGAGCTGAGTAGTGTTGAGGGGGGGGGCAGGTAATATAGTGGCAAGAGCTTGTAAGGGGGGGCTGGCAGGTTGTTTGAAGGTGACAGGGGGTGAAGAGGTGAAAGTTGGAGAGCTAAAGAGATAAAAGCTGTGGATTGGGGTAATCTGTAGCTGGGGGTGCAGTAGTAAAATGTTGAAGGGGGGTAGAGACAAGCTGTAGTTGTGGATTGGGAGTGTAAGCTGTAGATGTGGGGGCTGCAGAGTTGAGTTGTTGACAGGTGGTACAAAGGTGAGTTGTGGGGGGTGCTAAGATGACATATGGACAGGGGTGCAGAATTGAGGAGGGACAGGGGAAAGAAGAGGTGTGTTTCGGATGGAGAGAGTAGCAAATGGGGGAGAGAAGTGGTGAGCTGCAGACAGGAGGGAGAGAAGTGTTGAGCTGCGGACTGAGGGATGAAGAGGTGAGCTACAGGGGGAAGAAGAGTTGAGCTGTGGACTGAGAGAAGAAGAGGTTAGCTAGGGGTGGGAAGAAGAAGTGAGTTGTGGACTGAGGGAAGAAGAGGTGAGCTACAGGGGGAAGAAGAGTTGAGCTGTGGACTGAGGGAAGAAGAGGTTAGCTAGGGGAGGGAAGAAGAGGTTAGCTAGGGGAGGGAAGAAGAAGTGAGTTGTGGACTGAGGGAAGAAGAGGTGAGCTACAGGGGGGAAGAGTTGAGCTGTAAACTGAGGGAAGAAGAGGTGAGCTAGGGGGAAAGAAGAGGAGAGCCATGGACAGGAGGGAAGAAGAGATGAGCCGTGGACAGGAGGGAAGAAGAGATGAGCCGTGGACAGGAGGGAAGAAGAGATGAGCCGTGGACAGGAGGGAAGAAGAGATGAGCCATAGACAAGAGGGAAGAAGAGATGAACCGTGGACAGGAGGGAAGAAGAGGTGAGCTACGGGGGGGGAGAAGAAGTGAGCTGTGGACAGGGGAAAGAGGTGAGCTGTGGACAGGAGGGAAGAAGATGTGAGCTGTGGATGGGGGAATAAGAAGTGAGCTGCAGATGGGGGGAAGAAGAGGTGAGCTGTGGAAGGGGGCATAGGTCATCTGTGGACAAGGTTTTCAGAGGTGAGGTTTGAATGGGGGGCACAGAGGTGAGCAATAGATGGTTACATTGGGGAGATATGCAAGTACTGTCCGCTGATTTTTTTTTTCTGTGCCCTGTGTGATACACACACTTAATCACTGCAGAGTACACTTTCCTGAGCCCTGTGTGTTATGCGCTCTAAGTGACGCACTCTGTGCCTTTTGGGCCTACTTGGATTTGCTGCTGCTTTACTTCTCTCCCCGTGGAGCAACAGGATTAGGGGAGGAGAGTTGGCTGGGAAGGGTGAGTTCCTGCACCTATTTTCTGAGAAAAAATGCCCTGGATGGGACACCCTAAGGCAGACAAGCTGGCATGATGGAGTTGCAAAGTGAAAATGGATGAGGATGACTCTGGGTGCAGATGAGACTTACATTTTGGAGAGCCTCTTCACTATGTAACTCTCGTCATCACCCTCATCCATTTTCACAATGCAACTTAATCATCTTCAACCCCACCTGGCACCATCCATCCCTCCAGTCTCCACAACGCATCGCCACTTACGCCCAGCACCATCCATCCCTCCAGTCTCCACAATGTATCACCACTCACGCCCAGCACCATCCCTCCCTCTAGTCTCCACAATGCATCCCCATCCACGCTCATCATCCTGGAGAGGGATGGGTGATGCTGGGCGTGGATGGGGATACATTGTGGAAGAGGGATGGATGATGCTGAGCAGAGGTGGAGATAGATTATGGAGAGTGTTAAAATAAAAGTGGGTGCACGTAAGGACTTAGTGGGATGGCCAGTGGGCGTATTCGGTGGGATGGCCAATGGGCGGGCCCTGGGAATGTTGGTGGTCAGGCCCCGGGGGGAGGGGGAGCACAGGCCTGAAGCTGTGTAAGGGGCCCCGAAATTTCTGATGGCTGCCCTGTTGGTAATAGCCTCTTACAGTCTACTATACAGTCTGTATAGCAGAGCCCACATACGGGGAGGGACTAGCAACACAAGAAGGCATTCAAGTGTGCTGCAGTACAAGGAGCATGCTGATAGGAGAGAGCAGAGTGACCGAGAGATGAATTCATCAGTGTGCTGCTTTTCCAACTTCTTTACCTGTAAGTGAAAGCAAAACTGCAGTCCCTCTCCCTCCACCAGTTTGTATTTAATATGTGTTTATAGATGTTTGCCTGGAGTTCAGCTTTACCTTTTATAAATTCCCTATAAGATAGCAAATCTACACTTTTATAGTCTTAGATATAGAACCACTCTAAAGTTACTATGTATGTGCTGATTTGATATCTGCCATATGATTAGTTGCCAAGCACTGAACATTATGTGTAATGACATTCTGAGGTTTTATTAACTGGTTGTACAGTAAGTCATGGTTTCCCCACATTCTAAGGAACTGTTTTCTCACTATCTTGAGTAAAACATTTTGAAAGTGGCATCTGGAGTTATTACTTGACCTAAACCCATCAAGAGAGAATTGCGTTAATACTCAGTAATATATCTTTCCAGAGCGATGGCTACATCGATAAATTATGAAACAACACCTTGCTGGCAAAAAAGAAATATAGCTGAAAGTCATATCTAAGCAATTTTATTAAAAAACAAACAATATTAAAAACGGAGACCGGAATGGAGCTAAAAGAAAGAGCAAGATTTGTGACGGATATACAATACCTGAACAGCAGCCGTCAGAAAAGTTTTGGAGTTTAAAATGGTTTAATATAAAAAAAATCAGAGATTGATCACATTGTTGTATGGCTATGTCAGGAACATATAATTTCCAATCAAATATTTATTAAATAAAGTTCATTTTTATTTTCCCTGTTATGAAATGTTCTCTGTCTTTTAAACTTCATAATTTTAAACATATAAAAATGTGCAATCTGCTCCAAAGATGTTTTTAATGCAGAGAAAACATTCCTTTCAATATTATTTGTTATTTTTTGTCCTTTTAGATTTGCCATTGGTTACATCACAATAGGCTTGTTTTTTTCTGTAATATTTTAATTATGCCAATACCAAAAAGGGTATTGTTAGCTCTGTCTCTCTTTAGAAGAACAGGCTACTGGCAACTCTGCTGTACCGCTTGAATGCCGGTCGCGGGAAAATGCAAAAAGCAGCAAAATCTCGCCACGATTTTTCCACGATTTTGCCACGTTTTGCGGCCAGCGGTCAAAGCGTTTTTATCTTGAATGCGATTCTTCCACGTTCGAGAGAGGAAGGTTGAATCCCCCCTAACTGCAGAAGCTTCTAAACGCTTGTAAAAGCCTATGTGTACATGGGTGGATTTAGATGTCATCCAATCAGATTGGTTGCTCAGAAAAATGGGTGGATTTAGATGTCATTCAATCAGATTGGACAGTGTATGTGGAAATTAATTGTTTGTAATGGGTGGATTTAAATGTCATCCAATCAGATTGGTTGCTCATGGACACATAGGGTTAATTTACTATAGCGCCAATATTTGATCCTGCAGTCCCAGATAATAGCACCCAATTAGGACTTCAACTTTCAGAAACTGGGCGTACACGCAAATGGAAAGTCGCGCTATTGCCAGCGAACATGCCTGTCAGAATGCATATGTGGGAATAGCGGAAGTCAATGGATTTGCCATAAAAAGTGTATGGGAAGCCGGGTACTGCCCCAGGGGACATGTATCAATTGAATTTTTTTTTAAACTGCGTTTTTTCAGGAGCAGTGATTTTAATAATGCTTAAAGTGAAACAATAAAAATTAAATATTCCTTTAAAAATCTTGCATGACAGGGGGGTCCCCTAAGTCTGCCTGTAAAGTAGCACCTCTGGCTGATGTGTGAAACATTGCTGCAGCAAAATGGCATTTCTAAAGGAAAAAATGTAATTTAAAATTGCTCGCGGCTGTAATGTATTGCCGGAATCCGGCAATATAGATAAAAAATCAAGGACAAAAGCGGCATGTGGTCCCCCCCCCAGTCCATACCAGGCCCATAGAGTCTGGTATGGATATTAAGGGGAACTCCACGCCAAAATGTAAAAATGTTTTTGGGTCCCCCCAAAATCCATACTTATCTGAGGAAGCATCCATGGCAGGCCAGGAAAGGTTGGGGGGGGGCAAGCGCCCTCCCCCTCCTGAATCATACCAGGCCACTTGCCCTCAATGGGGAGGGTGCTTTGGGGTCAAGGGCCTCATCCCTTGCCCAGTGGTTGTAGTGGTCTGTGGGTGGGGATCTTATCGGAATCTGGAAGCCCCCTTTAACAGGGGGGCCCCCAGATCCCACCCCCCTATGTGAATGGGTATAGGGTACATTATACCCCTATCCATTCACCAAAAAAAGTAGTGTAATGTGACAAAAGACAATAGACGGTTTTTGACAACTCCTTTATTAAAAATGTCTTCTTCCTTCTGTCTTCTTCTTCCCCTGCTTCTTCCTCCATCTTTCCCTATTTTCTTCTTCCCCCGCTTCGTCCTCCGGTCTTCTTTCTCCACCTCCGCTGCCTTCGCCGATTCTGCTGAAGATTCAAAAAACAAACCTCCTCCGATGCTGCGATGGGGCGGTTGATGTCATTCCAAGATGCCGCCCCTTGTGACTTCACCAACTGTCACAAGGGGGCGGAGTCTCTGAATGACATCATCCGATGGCCACGCCCAATAGTTATATATGAAATGTGCGCTATGGAAGCAGACAGATCGGCAGGCCGCAGCGTGGGAGGAGGGTCGTTATTTTCATGTTCAGCTGGTTGGTGGCAGCGGCGGCATCGGAGGAGGAAGAAGAAGACCGAAAGAAGAAGCTGGGGAAGAAGACGCTGAAGGAAGAAGAAGACCAAAGGAAGACCGGATGAAGATGAAGGAAAAAGCGTGGGAAAGAAGAAGACGACATTTTTAATAAAGGAATTGTCATAACCGGCTATTGTCTTTTGTCACATTTCACAATTTTTTGGGGTGAATGGGTAGGGATACAATGTACCCGATACCCATTCACATAAGGGGGGTGGGATCTGGGAGCTTCCAGGTCCGGTAAGCCCCCCGCCTGCAGACCCCACAACCACCGGGCAAGGGTTGTGGGGGTGAGGCCCTTGTCCCTATCAACATGGGGACAAGGTGCTTTGGGGGACCCCAAAGCACCCTCCCCATGTTGAGGGCAATAGGCCTGGTATGGTCCAGGGGGGGAGCTGGCTCTTCCCCCCTTTCCTGGCATGCCATGGCTGCTTGCTTGGATAAGGGTCTGATATGGATTTTAGGAGGGACCCCCACTCCTTTTTAAAAAAATGTTGGCGTGGGGTTCCCCTCAATGTCCATACCAGACCTGAACGGCCTGGTATGGATTTTGGTGGATTTTTTTTGTATTATTTTGTTGTGGGGTTCCCCTTAAAGTCCATACCAGATCCGAAGGGCCTGGTATGTACTGGGGAGGGACCCTATGCCATTTTTTCCTTTGGTTTTTGTATAGCCGGATTTTTGGATCGGTAGGATTTGAAGCCATGGCTTGAACCTTTGAAGGTAGCAGGGCATCCCACTACGCTACGGAGCTGAGCACAATCATACATAGAAAATACAATTACTAATGTTTGATTCTTTTCATTCTATACAATAATGTTTTGCATTTAAAGCATTAATATTATGGTACCAACCATGCCCATGTGGCATTGGCTATTGGGCATTCGCCTATAGTCAGCATATGCTGCTGATTAAGATGGTATAGACCTGGGGGGAACCCCAAACCGTTTTTTTCACAATTTTTTTGACGGCATTTTTATTTTTACTTTCAGTGGGGAAGTATGTTTACTTTCAGTTGTTAAAGCGGAGGTTCACCCAATTTTTTTTTAAAAGCCAGCAGTTAAAAAAACTGCTGCTGCTGACTTTTAAAAAATGGACACTTACCTGTCCAGCGCGCCCGCGATGTCAGCAGATGAGGCTGAGCAATCGCTTGGTCCTCGGATGCTTCCACCGCCATCCTCAGTGAGGGAATCAGGAAGCGAAGCCTTGCGGCTTCACTGCCCGGTTCCCTACTGCACATGCGCGAGTAGCGCGGCGCGCCGTCACTGGTCCCCGCTCTCTCCTGGGAACAGTGTGTTTCCCAGAAGACAGCGGGGGGTGACGCGAAGGGGCGGGACTCCTGCGGGAGGCAGAACCCGGGAGTGGCGCAAATACCTGTTTTATACAGGTATCTGCACCCCCCTCCGCCCTGAAAGGTGCCAAATTTGAAAATTTGACACTAGAGGGGGGGAGGATTCCAAAAAGCAGAGGTTCACTTTTTGTGTGAACCTCCGCTTTAAGGATGCGACGGCTGGCCTCCCAGCCCCCTGCTTAGCAACCAGCTATATACAGGTCCTTCTCAAAAAATTAGCATATTGTGATAAAGTTCATTATTTTCTGTAATGTACAGATAAACATTAGACTTGCATATATTTTAGATTCATTACACACAACTGAAGTAGTTCAAGCCTTTTCTTGTTTTAATATTGATGATTTTGGCATACAGCTCATGAAAACCCAAAAATCCTATCTCAAAAAATTAGCATATTTCATCCGACCAATAAAAGAAAAGTGTTTTTAATACAAAAAAAGTCAACCTTCAAATAATTATGTTCAGTTATGCACTCAATACTTGGTCGGGAATCCTTTTGCAGAAATGACTGCTTCAATGCGGCGTGGCATGGAGGCAACCAGCCTGTGGCACTGCTGAGGTGTTATGGAGGCCCAGGATGCTTCGATAGCGGCCTTAAGCTCATCCAGAGTGTTGGGTCTTGCGTCTCTCAACTTTCTCTTCCCAATATCCCACAGATTCTCTATGGGGTTCAGGTCAGGAGAGTTGGCAGGCCAATTGAGCACAGTAATACCATGGTCAGTAAACCATTTACCAGTGGTTTTGGCACTGTGAGCAGGTGCCAGGTCGTGCTGAAAAATGAAATCTTCATCTCCATAAAGCTTTTCAGCAGATGGAAGCATGAAGTGCTCCAAAATCTCCTGATAGCTAGCTGCATTGACCCTGCCCTTGATAAAACACAGTGGACCAACACCAGCAGCTGACATGGCACCCCAGACCATCACTGACTGTGGGTACTTGACACTGGACTTCAGGCATTTTGGCATTTCCCTCTCCCCAGTCTTCCTCCAGACTCTGGCACCTTGATTCCCGAATGACATGCAAAATTTGCTTTCATCCGAAAAAAGTACTTTGGACCACTGAGCAACAGTCCAGTGCTGCTTCTCTGTAGCCCAGGTCAGGCGCTTCTGCCGCTGTTTCTGGTTCAAAAGTGGCTTGACCTGGGGAATGCGGCACCTGTAGCCCATTTCCTGCACACGCCTGTTCACGGTGGCTCTGGATGTTTCTACTCCAGACTCAGTCCACTGCTTCCGCAGGTCCTCCAAGGTCTGGAATCGGTCCTTCTCCACAATCTTCTTCAGGGTCCGGTCACCTCTTCTCGTTGTGCAGCGTTTTCTGCCACACTTTTTACTTCCCACAGACTTCCCACTGAGGTGCCTTGATACAGCACTCTGGGAACAGCCTATTCGTTCAGAAATTTCTTTCTGTGTCTTACCCTCTTGCTTGAGGGTGTCAATGATGGCCTTCTGGACAGCAGTCAGGTCGGCAGTCTTACCCATGATTGCGGTTTTGAGTAATGAACCAGGCTGGGAGTTTTTAAAAGCCTCAGGAATCTTTTGCAGGTGTTTAGAGTTAATTAGTTGATTCAGATGATTAGGTTAATAGCTCGTTTAGAGAACCTTTTCATGATATGCTAATTTTTTGAGATAGGAATTTTGGGTTGTCATGAGCTGTATGCCAAAATCATCAATATTAAAACAAGAAAAGGCTTGAACTACTTCAGTTGTGTGTAATGAATCTAAAATATATGAAAGTCTAATGTTTATCAGTACATTACAGAAAATAATGAACTTTATCACAATATGCTAATTTTTTGAGAAGGACCTGTACATTGTTAAAGTTTTAGCTCCCTTCATAAAATTTCTAAAGGGTTAAAGTCTGGAGACTGGCTAGAACACTCCATGACCTTAATGTGCTTCTTCTTCAGCCACTCCTTTGTTGCCTTGGTGGTATGTTTTGGGTCAGTGTCATGCTGGTAGAGCCATTTCAGTGTTCTGGCTGAGGGAAGAAGGTTCTCATCCAAGATTTTACAATACATGGCACCGTCCATTGGCCCATCAATGCGGCAAAGTCCTACCCCAAAGCATAATGTTTCCACCTCTGTGCTTGACTGTAGGAATGGTGTTCTTCCTCCAAACACGGCGAGTTGAGTTAATGGCAAAGAGCTCAATTTTGGTCTCCTCTGACCACAAAACGTTCTCCCAATCCTTCTCTGTATCATTTAGATGTATATTGGCAAACTTCAGATGGGCCTGTACATGTGCCTTCTTGAGAAGGGGGACCTTGCGGGATTTCTATCCATGGCAGTGTATTGGTTACCAATACAGGCAGTCCCCAGGTTATAAACAAGTTAGGGTCTGTAGGTTTGTTCTTAAGTCGAGTTTGTTTGTATGTCGGAACAGGTACATTTTTTAAGTGTAGCTCCAGCCCAAAAAAATATTTTTACGTTTTTTGGGTAGCATAGGGGAGGGTTGTACCTGTACCATTTGTTTTCTGTCTGTGCCCCTAACTTTCTGTCCCTATGACAATTGGATTTTGAAAATGTTGGATTGTTGTGGAAACAAGGATTGGTGATAAAGCTTCAGCGGAGACACTTTTTTCACATTATAACTCTTACAGGAGTGAATTTCCCTTCCTAGGGGGAGATTTCCTCTCACTTCCTGTTGTCTCCCTCCGTTTGTAAATAGGAGTCGTTTGAAAGTCGGATGTTTGTAAGTCGGACCACTTGTAGTTTGTTTGGTGACTGTGGTTTCAACTGCATTGGGATCCTTCACAAAGCTCCTCCCGTGTAGTTCTGGGCTGATCCCTCACTTTTCTCATGGTCATCCTTACCCCATGAGGCGAAATCTTGCATGGAGCTCCAGGCCGAGGGCGATTGATGGTTATTTTGTAATTCTTCTATTTGCGAATAATCGCTCCAACAGTTGTCTCCTTCTCACCAAGCTTCTAGCTGATGGTCTTGTAGCCCATTCCAGCCTTGTGCAGGTCTACAATCTTGTCCCTGTCGTCCTTTGACATCTCTTTGGTCTTGCCCATGATGGTTAGATTTGAATGGAAGAAAGAGATTCTGTGGACAGGTGCCTTTTATACACATAACGAGTTGTCGTTAGGAGCACCTTCTTACATGGACAGGACTAATCTGTGTACCACATGAGCACATACTGTAGCCAGTCTGTGGGAACCAGAATTATTGATGGTTGGTAGGGAATCAAATACTTATTTTCGTTTAGATCAAAAAAGGTGTCTCGAAAGAATTATAAATACTTTGCCCGACACATCAGTTTTTACATAATTATGCTGCTTGACAAGAGTTTAGTTTTAACCTTTTCACAATGTTTTTATTACCCTGACAATATTTTTATGTTCTGAAGTTTATGTATTTGTTTGTAACCTTTCCAAAAAATGAAAGTAAGTAAACTGATAACATGCTGGCCTGCTTCTATTAATCATGTTTCAGGACTTTTTGTAAAATTAATGATAAAAAAATGAATTGCTTGCACTTCCTTTTAAAAACTTGGTAGAGAAGATTCATACAACGTAATCACCGAGCCCTGACAAAATTTGCCAATACTAAGTGTTATATTTAGCCAGGTAAATTATGTAGATAGCAGGCTGTGTCATTCAGCGCTGCATCAGGTGCACAGGGCACATTCTCAGTACCGCTCATTAGTCTCACAACTGCCGCATAAATTAAGACTTTGAGGTGAAAATCTTTTAATCTCTCAATCAGGGTAACCCGCTGTATGTACATTTCTATCACCTGTAAGTGAATTAAAATTAAATTGTGTCTAAACCCAAAAACAAAAGTGTTTGATTAGGGAAAAAAAACGTGCTAATGTATCAGTTAAAAACAATAATAGTCCAGGAAGCAGCAGCTTAATGTGAAATATACACAGAATACGGATGAATACTAGAAACACTTCTTCTCTTATTCAAAAGTGTTTTATTGCAGTTTACCAATCCTTAGATGTGTTGGCTGCATTCGTTTTTATTTTTTTCTATATTTCCACCTGGGGATCCAGCCAGTAACACAATTCCTGCCTGAAGCCTAGTACACACGGCCGAGAATCTCGTCGCAAAAAAAAGTTGTTTTTCTCGACGGGTTTCTTGTCAAGCTGTCCTTGCATACACACTGTCAATCGAAAATCTCGTCAGTCTAAAGCGCGGTGAGGTACAACACGTACGACGCCAGTATAAGGGAGAAGTTCCATTCTCATGGCGCCACCACTTGGGCTGCTTTTGCTAATCTCGTGTTACCGCGTGTTAGTAAAAGTTTTGTGAGAGATGATTCGCGCTTTTCAGTCTTCAACGCTTTCAGTTCATTTCAGTGTGACAAATGTGCTATCTCCATTACGAACACTAGTTTTACAAGAAGGTGCGCTCCCGTCTCATACTTGATTCTGACCATGCGCGTTTTTTGAAGACTCGTAAAAGCATACACACAAATGTTTTTCTCGTCCAAAAACAGTCTGACGAGAATCACGACGAGAAAACTGAGACTCCCGACGAGAAAAAAGAAAGCAGGTTTTCTTTTTTTCTCGACAGTTTTCTCGACGAGAAAGCATACATACAAACGGTTTTCTCGGCAAGAAAGCTCTCCCAACAGTTTTCTTGTTGTTTCTTTCTTCTTCGGTCGCGTGTACAAGGCTTTAGTGTGGCTCCTCTATCTATGGAGGAGCAACAGAGGGACACCCTTGGACAACAGCATTGTCTGGAGAGGGTATTGGACTTTACATGAGTGACTAACAATTTGAAGCTGAACTCCAGCTAACACATTTTAAGCAGTTAGTGCAATAGTTATTTTTTTCTTTTGCGATAAAGGTAAACTGACCATTATAAGCACCCCTGCACTTTTAAATGATTTTTCTCATCCCTTAAATTGCCACTTTTGCTGGACAAAGAGTACAGCCGTGGCCAAAAGTTTTGAGAATGACACAAATAAAATTTTTCACAAAGTCTGCTGCTTTAGTGTTTAGATCTTTTTGTAAGATGTTACTATGGTATACTGAATACAATTACAAGCATTTCATTAGTGGCTTTTATTGACAATTACATTAGGTTTATGCAAAAAGTCAATGTTGGAATAGACCATTAATTTTCATGACCCCTGTAATGCGCACAGGAATGCAGTCAATCAACTTCTGGGACACATCCTGACTGATGGTAGCCCATTCTTGTATAACCAATGCTTGGAGTTTGTCAGAATTTGTGGGGTTTTTATGTTCACCCGTCTCTTGAGGATTGACCACAAGTTCTCCATGGGATTAAGATCTGGGGAGTTTCCTGGCCATGGATCAAAAATGTTGATGTTTTGTTCCCCAAGCCACTTAGCTATTACTTTTGCCTTATGGCTGGAAAAGACATTGTTCGTCACCAAACTGTTCTTAGATGGTTGGGAGAAGTTGCTCTCGGAGGATGTTTTTGTACCATTCTTTATTGATGGCTGTGTTTTTAGGAAAAGTTGTGAGTGAGCCCACTCCCTTGGCTGAGAAGCAACCCCACACATGAATGGTCTCAGGGTGCTTTACTGTTGGTATGACACAGGACTGTTGGAAGCGCTCACTTTTTCTTCTCCGGACAAGGTTTTTTCCAGATGCCCCAAACAATTGGAATGGAGATTCCTCAGAGAAAATTACGTTACTCCAGTCCTCAGCAGTCCCATCCCTGTACCTTTGGCAAAATATCAGTCTGTCCCTGAAGTTTTTCCTGGAGAGAAGTGGCTTCTTTGCTGCCCTTCTTGACACCAGGCCATCCTCCAAAAGTATTTGCCTTACTGTGCATGCAGATGTGCTCACACCTGTCTGCTGCCATTCCTGAGCAAGCTCTGCATTGGTGGTGCCCAATCCCGCCGCTGAATCAACTGTAGGAGACGGTCCTGGTGCTTGCTGGACTTTCTTAGGTGCCCTGAAACCTTCTTCACAAATGCAGTGGAAATGGTTTTTATGCGAGTAAGTTCATTTTTATGGCACAGAGGGACTTTGAAATTAATTGCAATTTATCTGACCACTCTTCATAACATTCTGGAGTATATATGAAAATTTATATTTCTCAAAATTTTTGACCACGGCTGTATTTAAAGAGTATTGCTTACCTTACTCCATGGTCCTGAAGCATTCCTTACTGCTTGTTTCGGTTATGATGACTGTTCCCCTAAAGCCGCTCTGCTTGCTAGTCTCTGGCTGGTCTTGTCACTGCCCCTCTCATTGACATAATTACATACAAAGCAGGATCAGTGGCCACCGCTGGTCGGACCTGCTTTGCACTTGATGAGGGGAGAATTGCTGCCCACATTTCAGCACTGGAAAGTGAAGGAACAGATTGTTGGCTGTGATGAGATAATGGAGTAAGGTAAGTAATTCTCTGTTTAAGATCATTCCCTAGAAAAACAACCATTATATTCTTAAAAAGGGTTAGAAACTATGGCGCTGCTAGACCAATCAGTAAAGGAGGGGGCTAAGTGAAAAGTTGGAGTTCAAATAGCAGTCACTACTGAAGATAGTTGCTGCTCCCCTGGACCAGGTCCTGAGTTTACCTAATGCACATACGAAAAGCAAACAAGAGAGGGTGCCACCATCTAATTGTTTACTCTTTATTAAAAGTAAAGGATAAAAGAAATATTGCACTCACTGCATGTAAATGAAGGATAGAGTCCTCTGTGGAGCGCCTGTCATATGCGGAGATTGGTAGGCAAGAGGCTGGTGGATGCAGAGCTGTGTCGGGAATCTGTTGGGTAGAAGGAGAGAACTGCTGTCAATCTGTCAGGCTGGAACACAAGCTCTCCTGGATAAGACATGGCAGCTTCTGAGTTGCTTCAGCCACAACGTAATCTATCCTGCCGTTTATGACATGCTGACCTTCATTTACATGCAGTGAGCGCAATATTTTTTCTATCCTTTACTTTTTTTAAACTGTATACACTTAGATGGTGGCAACCTCTCTTGCTTTCTTTTGATATTATTAAAAAGGGACTTCTTCCCCCATTTTTTTTAAATTCCCTTATATCTTGTTCGCTGACTAGTTTTTAACCACTTACGGACCACCCGCCGCAGGAATACGTCGCTACTTTGAAGAGGAATATTGTTGTTATGGCAGCAGCTAGCTACCATAACCCCGGTATCCTCTTCTTCAGCGGGCGGTTTGCTTTCAGATAAAAATTGGTCTCTGTGGCGGATATGCCGCAAGATCACTTTTATCGGCGGCGGGAGAGGGGGGCTCCTGCCGCTCTCAGGTGCCCCCCGCCGCTTACCGGAGCCGTCGGCAGCGGCGGAGGCAATCCGGTCCTGTCCCTGCCTGGGTATGGAGACGAGTGAGGATAAGATGGCCCACACCCATCTCCATATCACTGCAGGGCGGAATCTACGTCAAAACGTCACTTCCGCCCAATGCTCTTAAAGGGACATTTTAATTTTTTAGCATGACATAAAAAAATGTTTTATTGCATTTTAGTCTAAATATGAGATCTGAGGTCGTTTTGACCACAGATCTCATATTTAAGAGGACCTGTCATGCTTTTTCCTATTACAAGGGATGTTTACATTCCTTGTAATAGGAATAAAAGTGAGCCCAATTTTTTTTATTTTTTAAAAACAGTGTCAAAATAAAAAAATAAAGTAAAATAAATAAGCAAAAACAAAATAGTTTTAAAGCTCCTCTGTAATGCAAAACAGGCAACCTGTAGAATTTTTTAAGGGTAAAAGTTTGTCGCCATTCCACGAGCAGGCACAACTTTGAAGCATGACATGTTGGGTATCATCTTATTTGGCGTAACATTATCTTTCACAATATAAAAAAAAAAAAATTAGGCTAACTTTACTGTTGTCTTATTTTTTAATTAAAAAAAGTGATTTTTTTCCCAAAAAAGTGCGCTTGTAAGACCGCTGCGCAAATACGGTGTGACAAAAAGTATTGCAATGACCACCATTTTATTCTCTAGGGTGTTAGAACAAAATATATAATGTTTGGGGGTTCTAAGTAATTTTCTAGCAAAAAAAAATGTTTTTAACTGGAAAACACCAAATCTCATAAATGGAGTAGTAGTGCAATGATGGAAAGCTGGAGGGTGGAGTGCAATTGTAATTGCTTTATCTTTGCTCAGTTCACACTGATGTGACAAGCGCTCTGACTTTGGAGCACTTGTCGCATCAGAAGTCAGACCCCAGTCGGACCTCATTCTGTGCAACGGAGTGATTCTATTTAGTCGCTCTGACTTAGAAAAATGTTCCAGCACTACTTTTGGTCTGACTTTAAGTCAATGCAAATCGTACCAAAGTGGGAGTAAACTCCCATGCATTACTTGTATCTATAGGTAAGCCTTTAGTAAGGCTTACCTGTAGGTACATGAAATATCTCTTAAACGTGCACCGTTTAGGAAATATTTGTTTTTTTTGTTCAAATATTTTTATTAAGAGATTTTTGCGATAACAGAAGTATCAGAACCAAAGGTGAAATTACATAAGATCATACAATACATTCCAAAAGTCGAATATACCAGTAGATATAACTATTTACCTGATATTTGCTTTTCATGCAGTCAGTGATGTCATGGGCACATGCCCTCCGAAAGAAACAGCATACCGTGCCGTTCCTTCAGAGTCCTGTGTCGCGAACTGGGGCTCCCGCACGCATGCCACTCACACAGCCTGAGTCCGTGAACTTGGAAGGAAGACCAGTAAAGATGAAAGCGGCCTCCAGCCACGATGGCGCATCGCTGAAATGCTTTGTTTTCAGGTAAGTATCACATAATGTGCTAGTATACGATGCATACTAGCACATTATGGCATTGCCTTGCAGGACTTGAAAAAAGAAAAAAAAAACAAAGAATTTGCATGCATGTCGTGCTGGGGTCCGACTTCAAAGTCGTGCAGAAGTCGTTTGACTTTGAAGTCGGGGGCAGTTTGAACCCAGGCTTAATTGAATTTCCAGATCTTTTCATTTTCTATACTCTTCTTTGATCAGGCTTTTTTTTTTTTAAAGCTCATTGTCGTCTTAAAACTATCACGCTTTGGTATTTTATAGGTGGGGGGAAAAATTCATCTTTCTTCCACTGCTTTTAAAAGCTCTGAAAAAAAGCTAGCTGTTTGGCAGGCCAAATTATACAGCAGATTATGAATCCTTGCGTGCCAAGTAGAAATAAAACGCAATATATGACAAGAGACTGCTAATCTAGCACAGTTCATAAGGGTTCATGTGAGTTCTACATAGCCGACAGTCATTTCTCTTCTCTGAGCAAAATAATTTAGTCAATTAATTTACTTTAAAACTTATGATTAAATGAGTAAACACAATGTAAACATATGGTTTCCCCCTGCACTAATCATAAAAAAATTTATAAAAAAAATAATAATTAAGTTTTTGTCTAGAGGCACATTTTGAAGGAAGGTTTGAAGTTAGCAGATGAGTGGAATGTGTTTGTATACATGGAGTTGGAGTTTTCAGAAGGCCAAGCATACATAAAAACAACCATTTCTTCTCTAATGTAGAAATTTGCATTTTATGCTCCCCTCCAGCTATTTTTGTCCCAGCAGCTATTCCCAAATGCCCAGCATGGGCTTTCAAAGACTTCATTTGAAACTGGCGATCCTATTAACATACAGTAATTTTAAAAAGAAGTTTTACATCACATCATTTATTGCCCACAGGGATTACTGTAATCCTCTGTCAATTCTAAAAGGATCATTGATGGATTCATCATTGTGTGATTGCCGTCTTTGATTCGTCGTTGAATGTTACTTGCCAGGAGAGGTGTGAAGAACATACTTATAGGATATTGCCTTCCGTGAAATGGATAAACCATGTTAGGATTCCAGCAACCTGCTATGCCAGTGGTTCTCAAACTGGGCTGTGGGGAATGGTATAAATGTCATCTTTAGGAAGAATCCCCATGAATTATGACAGTTTTATTGCAATTAAAGGGAATCCATATTACAATTTATTATGTGACACTGATCAGCTCAATGCAAATAATCTTATTAATGTGTGTTAATATTTCCAAAAATGCATTTCTAGGAATAACGTATACTGAATATGTCTATGGGGACAGCCATATTTGTTTGTTACATAGTGCTGTGCTTCCTGCTCAGTTGTGCCGCACAGTGAGGCCTCGTACACACGACCGATTTTCTCGGCAAGAACCAGCAAGAAACTTGCTGGCAGAGAGGTCTTGCCGAGTAAATCGGTCGTGTGTACGCTGCTAGCGTGTTTCTCGTCGAGAAAACCGACAAGAAACCTCGACGAGAAAATAGAGAACCTGCTCTCTATTTTCTCGTCGAGATTCTCCTCGGCGTGTTTCTCGACGAGAAAAGTGAGTGTGTGTACACTTACCTGTCCGCCCGGAAGCCCGCGCATGTTCGAAATGAATTCGACGCATGCGCGGTAGCTTCCTAGGCATACGTAGGGTATACCAAGATGGCGGCGACGGCATCGAATGTGACGAGCGCATGCTCGACGTAGTCGATGACGTCACCGCGTACACTCCTTTCAAAGAACCGCGGGTTCTTTGAAACGAGCGTGTGTACACTCGGCCGGGACAAGTTTCTTGTCCAAGAATCTCGTCGAAAAAAACAACATGTTTTTCTCAACGAGAATCTCGGCCGTGTGTACGAGGCCTGAGTTTACTTTATTGTTCCTTTTACCTGTAGGGGTTATATACTAAAAGAACAGAAAATGTTAAGTGAAGTGAAGCTATGTTGACTTTGAATACCCAATCATGGAAAAGCACGGAAAAGAAACAGAATTGTGTCTTGCAGATTGTTTGATAACTAAAGTGAACAGCGCTTCATCTTGTGTACTTAGATAAGTATACTAAGATAATTCTTTTCATGTTCTAAATACAAATGAAAATGTTATCTAAACCCAAGATTACAATTTTATATTTTGCACCTTATCAGTCCTTATGCCGTGTACACACGACCGTTTTTAATGACGAGAAAAATTACATTTTTTAAAATGGTCATTAAAAATGATCGTGTGTGGGCTTCAGAGCATTTTTCACGACGTGAAAAACGGCCATGAAAAAATTGGAACATGCTCTAATTTTTCACGTCGTTTTTCTCGTCGTGAAAAACGGGCGTGTGTAGGCTTTAACGACGTGAAAAAAACGCGCATGCTCAGAATCAAGTATGAGACATGAGCGCTCGTTCTGGTAAAACTAGCGTTCGTAATGAAGATAGCACATTCGTCAGGCTGTAACGGACCGAAAAGCACAAGGCTGAAAAGCACGAATCGTCTCTCAACAAACTTTACTAACATGAAGGGTGGCGCCATCCGAATGGAACTTTCCCTTTATAGTGCCGTCGTACGTGTTGTACGTCACCGCGCTTTACTCGAACATTTTTTTCCACGATAGTGTGTAGGCAAGGCAGGCTTGAGAAGAATCAAGTAGAGAAAAATGCAGTTTTTTTCAATGACATTAAAAACGGTCGTGTGTACACGGCATTAGATGTGGTACTGCATTCGTTTTCTTTTTCAGGCTTTTTTCCTTTATTTTCTTCTGGTGGTCCTGCCAATAACATATATTGGGTCCTATGTTAACAACACTCACTCATTATATTATATCCATGGACGAGCAATGTTGTCACCTTAGGATAGGAAGTGTGTTAGGATTACAGGACACACATCCCTCCTCATCTCCATAACATAGAGGGGGAGATGTCCTGTAGTCCACAGAGAGAACTGGGAACAGAGTTAACTGATAACAGTGTAACAAAGATGGAGGGCACAGGAAGTTATAAGCTCACAAAGTTATTAGCTCATGCAATGATAAATTTAAAGGGGTTGTAAACCCTTGTGTTTTTTCACCTTAATGTATCCTATTGACCGTCCCCCCAGCCCCCCGTTTTACTTACCTGAGCACCTTCATTCCCTTGGCAGAGACGCGCTCTCCCTCTCTGCACGGGGTCCCGGCTCTTGTTTGGATAGATTGATAGCAGCGCAGCCATTGGCTCCCACTGCTGTCAATCAAATCCAATGACGTGGGTGCCGGGGGGCGGGGCCAAGTCCGGCATTCGTGTCTATGGACGCAAATGCTAAACTCGGGAGCAAGCCTGCACTGTAACCCCCTGGGAGAGCGCTTTTCCTAGGGCAGTGATGGCGAACCTTGACACCCCAGATGTTTTGGAACTACATTTCCCATGAGGCTCATGCCCTCTGCAGTGTAGTTGAGCATCATGGGAAATGTAGTTCCAAAACATCTGGGGTGCCAAGGTTCGCCATCACTGTCCTAGGGGGTTATCTGATGCGAGGAGGAGCTGCGAGAGCTGCCGAGGGACCCCAGAAAAGGAGGATCGGGGCCACTCTGTGCAAAACGAGCTGCACAGCGGAGGTAAGTATGATATGTTTGTTATTTAAAAAAAATAAAACACAAAGGTTTACAATCACTTTAACAGATCAAAGGGAAGCAAATAATAGAGGATCAGAAGTTGACGTACACTTTAAAGTACAGGTGCACCGACCAAAACTTTTGAACCGATTTATGCAAACAGAGAGTTTACGCATTTCCCTCCTTGCAACAATTATATAAATGACTATCCAGTGAACTGTTCAGATATTTTCAGATAAAACATTTCCAAGAAAGTAGCATCAAGTTTCCTCAGGGCCCCGTATTGTTTACTCCCTTTAAACAATGATGCAGAGACGATCCGAACCTGCTTAGTATGATGTTACTCATATACAGTATCTCACAATAGTGAGTACACCCCTCACATTTTTGTAAATATTTTAATAACAACACTGAAGAAATTACACTTTGCTGCATTGTAAACTAGTGAGTGTAAGGCCTCATGCCCACTGGCGTTTTTACAGCTGCGTTTTTTGCAGCTTAAAAACGCCTGTCCATGTTATTGTAAATATTTATTTTTATTTTTTTTGAAAAAAAAAAAAAAAAACAAAAAAAAAACAACGTCGGAGCTAAAAACGCGACCGCGCGTTAGTGCGCGTTTTTTGCGCGTTAGTGCGCGTTAGTGCGCGTTTTTGCGCGTTTTTTGACGCTCGCGTTTTTTCCTGCCAAATTCTGACGCTGAGGAACGCACTGGCCCTGGGTTTTTTTTACAGCTTACAAACGCCTATGCTCTTTACAGCTCAAAAACGCCTAGGTGGGCATGAAGCTATAGACTAACATGGACAGGCGTTTTTAAGCTGTAAAAAACGCTCAAAAACGCGGCTGAAAAAACGCCCGTGGGCATGAGGCCTAAAGCTTGTATAACAGTGTCAATTTGCTGTCCCCTCAAAATAACTCAACACACAGCCATTAATGTCTAAACCGCTGGCAACAAAAGTGAGTACACCCCTAAGTGAAAATGTCCAAATTGGGCCCAATTAGCTTTTTTCCCTCCCCGGTGTCATGTAACTCGTTAGTTTTACAAGGTTTCAGGTGTGTTAAATTTGGTGTTATCGCTCTCACTCTCTCATACTAATCACTGGAAGTTCAACATGGCACCTCATGGAAAAGAACTCTCTGAGGATCTGAAAAAAAAAATTGTTGCTCTACATAAAGATGGCCTAGGCTATAAGAAGATTTCCAAGACCCTGAAACTGAGCTACAGCACAGTGGCCAAAACCATACAGCGGTTTAACAGGACAGGTTCCACTCAGAACAGGCCTCGCCATGGTCGACCAAATCGGTTGAGTGCATGTGCTCATATCCAGAGGTTGTCTTTGGGAAATAGATGTATGAGTCCTGCCAGCATTGCTGCAGAGGTTGAAGCGGTGGGGGATCAGCCTGTCAGTGCCCAGACCATACGACGCACACTGTGTCAAATTGGTCTGCATGGCTGTCACCCCAAAAGAAAGCCTCTTCTAAAGATAATGCACAAGCAAGCCTGCAGTTTGCTGAAGTCAAGCAGACTAAGGACATGGATTACTGGAATCATGTCCTGTGGTCTGATGAGACCAAGATAAACGTATTTCATTCAGAAGGTGTCAAGCGTGTGTGGCGGCAACCAGGTGAGGAGTACAAAGACAAGTGTGTCTTTCCTACAGTCAAGCATGGTAGAGGGAGTGTCATGTTCTGGGGCTGTATGAGTGCTACCGACACTAGGGAGCTACAGTTCATTGAGGGAACCATGAATGCCAACATGTACTGTGACATACTGAAGCAGAGCATGGTCCCCTCCCTTTAGAGACTGGGCCGCAGGACAGTATTCCAACATAACGACCCCAAACACACCTCCAAGATGACCGCTGCCTTGCTAAAGAAGCTGAGGGTAAAGGTTATGGACTAGCCAAGCATGTCTCCAGACCTAAACCCTATTTAGGATCTGTGGGGCATCCTCAAATGGAAGGTGGAGGAGCGCAAGGTCTCTAACATCCATCAGCTCTGTGATGTCGTCATGGAAGAGTGGAAGAGGACACCAGTGGCAACCTGTGAAGCTCTGGTGAACTCCAAGAGGGTTAAGGCAGTGCTGGAAATTAATGGTGGCCACACAAAATATTGACACTTTGGGCCCAATTTGGACATTTTCATTTAGGGGTGTACTCACTTTTGTTTGTTGCCCTAGGTTTAGACATTAATGGCTGTGTGTTGAGTTATTTTGAGGGGACAGTAAATTTACACTGTTATACAAGCTATACAACTTTGTAGCAAAGTGTAATTTCTTCAGTGTTGTCACATGAAAAGATATAATAAAATATTTACAAAAATGTGAGGGACGTACTCTTTTGTAAGATACTGTAAGTCTTACTATAGTCCCCATCACAATCCCACCTCCTGAAATATACCCAATATTGGAACATTTACTTGAGGGCCAGCATTGAACGTGAGGAATGAAATCAAATCTGGGAAACAGTTAAATCTAGCTTCCGTCATGTCTTATCCGTAGAGAATAACTATAAAATTGTAATAAGATGGCACATGGTCCCAAACAGGGTACCGGGTTATTCTTCTTTGTGTTTTCGTGGATACAGATAGAAGGGGACCTTTTACTATAGCTGGTGAACCTGCCCAGTGGCTCAATTATTTGGGACTGAGGTTTTCTCTCCCCTAACTAAACATTTAGACCAAGAAATATCCCCAAACCTTTAAATTGCCCTTTTGGTGTGTGAAACTTCCTGGTTTATTTAAAGTTCAGTTCAAGCTTATAGCCTATGTTCTGACAGCTGTAAAGTAGACTCTTGCAGGATCAGGATCTGACCGAAACTCGGATCATAGGATTGTTACTACTTTGCATAAATTAGTGTAGATATAAAGGTACAGGAAGTGTTTTTTTTGCAGGATCACCAGGTGACAATAAAGAGAAAAATGCCTGAAAAAAACAAAACAAAAACGAATGCAAACACAACATCTAAGGATCTGAAAGCTGCAATATAATACATGTTTGTTTTTGGGCATAAACACGCTTTATCAGTAAACTTTAATGCTTTTGAGTACATTTTATTTTATTGTTTAGACATTAAATACATAGTGTACCCATGGCATGGCCTGGGACTTCTAAAAAAAAAAAAGTGCAACAGATGCTATTTGCCTTCTGACTAGCATTTATACCCAAGGGTTGCAGGAGAGAAAATCGCTCAATTCCCCCATCAACGCAGACAGTTTTGACAGGAGAATCCTTCCTGTGGAGCCATTGTGTTTTCCTGGCAGGGGGTGGGGTAGGCTGTACTCAGTGATTATTGTTGGCAGCTATAACAGCGGCTAACAATAATCACTTGTAAAAACCGGCAGGCCGGTTGTACCCAAGGTGATCGATCTATTCAGCCTGCCCATACATGGTTCAAATCCCAACCGGTTCCTGCTAAACCGACCGAGATTCAAATTCTCTATGGCCGGTTTAAGTCTCACCAGAAGATTACACTCGCCCATACATAAGTACACATACACATGCACACACACTTAAGAACATAACTATACTTTTGACAATGTCTTATATTCTGTATTATAATATTTATTCTGTATTATTTTGCTATTTAGGTATTAAACACATTTTTCAATTTTACACAAGAGTGGAAGGGCAAAAAGGTATTTCTGTAAGTTTACAAAATATAAAAAAATCTAATTCTAACAACCTAAATCTTTAACGAATCCCTCATCTTCATGTGTGTCTTCTTATTTTCTGGAGTATTAGACAAATAAACATATTTTCTGAAATCATTAAGTTTAGAATTTGTACTTAATTGTGGAACTTTATGCTTGGATTGTTTTCCTAAGTACAGCAATGCTAAAAAAGTCACCACTTTGGTGTCTGTGCAAATTCAGTTCTAATTAACCTGACTTTGGGGTTAGGTAGTGGTATTGTGTTAGTTATATTTGAGATCCTGGGTCACCAGCCCTGCCCACAGTCATGTACTTGTTGCATCAGGTTTGGGGATATAGCTACATATTATATTCTAAATATATTTATATTAAGCTAAAACATGGAATATGTTGTTTTTATAGCCATGCTTAAAGATAAATATGGCATTATTCAATAAACAGGAACCAAGGAGAAGTCAGACGAGTGCAGTAACTATTCTGATATGGTTTTGTGAAGCGCTACACTTTGCACTTAGATCTTTTCTCCTTACTGAGTAAACCTGCTAGTCATGACTGGACAACAATAATTTAAGTTAGGCATATTAACTGTTTTTCAGACCTGAAAACTTTTTATCACATTTCTTGTGTGTCTGGAGTATCAAGGAATGATCTGTGAAGAGCTGCTTGTAGCTGTCTGTCAGAAGATCTATTTAAAATCCAATGAATATTTTACCACTTCTGAGATTGTATTGCTTTCAACTGCACAAAGCCATCAGCCAATATCAGCCATTGCATGTTAATGGCAAATAGAGTGGTGAAAAATTATTGGCTCGGTGTCCTTCTTGGTTTGTTAATATTGTAAAGAGAATACTTAAAACTGTAGTTAGGATTACTCATCAAAATGTATGAAATAAAATAATAATAGGATTTTTATAACAGCTTACCTGTAAAATCCTTTTCTTAGGAGTACATCACGGGACACAGAGCGACATAGTCATTACTAATGGGTTATATAGATACCGTCAGGTGCTGGCACTGGCAACTTCCAAAACCGGAAGTACCCTCCCCTATATAAGCCCCTCCCATCCGGGAGCACCTCAGTTTTGTAGCAAAGCAATAAGTGTCCCCAAAGAGGGGCGGGAGCTCTGTGTCCCGTGATGTACTCCTAAGAAAAGGATTTTACAGGTAAGCTGTTATAAAAATCCTATTTTCTTTCTCGTACATCACGGGACACAGAGCGACATAGTCATTACTAATGGGATGTCCTAAAGCAATGCCCAATGAGGGGGGGGATACACCATATATAAGCTGAGCGCTATCAGACATGAGGATCTTTTGCGGCCTGCAACACACTGCGCCCAAAGGCGACATCCTCCTGACTTCTAACGTCCACCTGGTAGAACCTAGTAAACGTGTGAACTGAAGACCACGTTGCGGCCTTACAGATTTGAGCCAGGGAGGCCTGGTGATGCACTGCCCATGAAGTTCCAACTGCTCTCGTGGAGTGCGCTCTAACTTTGAACGGAGGCGGTCTCCTTCTCAAGCCATAAGCTTGCATAATGACCTGTCGAATCCACTTGGCTAAAGTAGATTTTGACGCTGCCTGACCCTTTCTGGGGCCTTCCGGCAGAATAAACAAAGTATCCGTTCTGCGAATCTGAGCAGTGGCTTTTAGATAAGCTTTAACTGCTCTTACTACATCCAAAGAATGCAATAACTTTTCCTCTACCGAAGTAGGTTTGGGGAAAAAAGAAGGAAGAACCACATCTTGGTTCAAATGAAACCTCGATACCACCTTAGGAAGAAAGGCTGGATGAGGACGTAACACTACTCTGTCCTTATGGATAACCAGATATGGCTCCCTACAGGACATAGCTGCTAATTCCGATACTCTTTTAGCCGAACAAATGGCTACTAGAAAAATCAATTTCCTGGTGAGAAGCACCAAGGAAATATGCTGTAATGGTTCAAATGGTTGTTTCTGTAGAACCGACAGAACCAAGTTTAGATCCCATGGACATATGGGAATATTAACCGGAGGACTAATACGCATCACTCCTTGTATAAAGGCTTTGACTAGTGAATGCGAAGCCAAGGGCCTTTGAAAAAATATTGACAAGGCCGAAATCTGACCCTTGATAGTACTCAAGGCAAGCTTTCTATCTACAGCCCACTGTAGGAAGTCCAGAATCCTACCTATTACGTACTTATGTGGATGCCATTTCTTGGCCTCACACCACGCGATGTACGCCTTCCAGATTCTATAGTAGATCTGCCTGGATACCGGCTTCCTGGCATTGATCATGGTAGATACCACAGCATTAGAGAGCCCTGTCTTTTTTAGAATGTGGGCTTCAATAGCCAGGCCGTCAAACCTAGGGCTGGTAAGGAAGGGTGGTATATCGGTCCTTGCGAAAGCCGGACGACGTGGGAGAGTCCAAGGACTCCCCACTGAAATTTTACAATCTCCGCGTACCACGCTCTACGGGGCCACGCTGGAGCCACCGGAATCACTGGTTTCTTTTCTACCCTGATTCTGCGGAGTAATCGAGGTAACCATTGTGGCGGTGTGAATGCATATATCAGCTTGAACTGATCCCAAGGGAACACTAGGGCATCCGAGCCGCAAGCTAGGGGATCCCTTGTCCGAGAGACAAACCTGTCCCCCTTTGCGTTGAATCTGGATGCTAGAAGATCTACATCCGATGTTCCCCACCGCTGACATATTGTCCAGAAAACCTCGGGGTGAAGGGACCCTTCCTCTGGGCCTAATTGCTGGCGACTTAGAAAGTCTGCCTTCCAATTCTCCACTCCTGGAATGAATACCGCAGATATGGCTGGGACATATTTTTCTGCCCATTTCAGGATGTAATTTACTTCCCTCTGGGCTGCACGACTCCTGGTGCCCCCCTGATGATTGATATATGCCACTGCTGTGGCATTGTCTGATTGCATTCTGACAGGGGACCCTTGGAGTTTGGATGTCCATGCTACTAGGGCATACCGGGCTGCTCGTATCTCTAAGAGATTGATGGGCAGGGCCTTTTCTGCATCCGACCATCTGCCCTGGAGAGACTATTGCTCCAGTACTGCTCCCCAGCCTATAAGGCTGGCATCTGTAGTGACCACCTTCCAAGAAATCGGACTGAAGGATTTCCTTTTTTCCAGATTCTGGGGAACCAACCACCAACGGAGGCTCTTGCGAACGGAAGGGGACAAGGACATTGTAAGTCTAGGGCCTGAACTTTTTTGTTCCAGGCTGACAGTATGGCCCCTTGCAAATTCCTTGAATGGAATTGACCGTAGGGTACTGCTTCGAATGATGCCACCATTTTTCCCAGCAGCCTCATATACAGGCGTATGGACGGCTGTCTTTTTTGTACCCACTAAGTGGATCAAATCTTTCAAAGACAACACCTTTCCTCGAGGCAAGAATATTTTTCTCTGGCCTGAATCCAACCTTAGCCCCAAGTATTCCAGACTTTTGACTGGTTTTTAGGGCTGACTTGTCTCGGTTGATAATCCAACCGTGAGATTCCAGATACTTGATCGTCTTGTGAACGACCACGTCTAGTTTTTTCACTGAGTGGTCTATCAGCAACAAGTCATCCAGATATGCCATTATCATTACACCTTGTGTTCTTAGATTGGCCAATAAAGGGCCAGAATTTTTGTAAACACTCGTGGTGCTGTGGCCAAACCGAAGGGTAAGGCTCTGAACTGAAAATGGCGCCCTTCTACTGCAAAGCGTAGAAATTTTTGGTGGACTGGAAAGATGGGAATGTGCAAATAAGCATCTTTGATGTCGATCGTGGCTAACCAATCCTCCCCTTGTAGGGCAGTGGCCACCGATCGGATCGACTCCATCGGAAAGTCCTGATATACAGGAATTTGTATAGCCCTTTTAGAATTAATATGGGCCTCCCGTCCGCGTTTGCTTCGGGACTGTAAAGAGGTTTGAGTAAAACCCGAACCCTCATTCTTCCAGGGGAACCTCCATAATTACTCCTTGGAGCAATAGTTGTTCTAGTGCCAACAGGAGGGACTCTCTCTTCCGGGGATCCCTTGGCACGTTTGACCTCAAAAATGGGAAGGAGGAGAGTCTTTTAACTCCAAACTGTATCCCAAACCTACTGCGGAGAGCACCTATCTGTCTTGATCGTGTCCCGCCAGGTCTCTTGCGAACAACTGGAGTCCTCCCCCCACCCGACTGAGTGGGGGCTTCATGAATTTAACTTTGGGGGAGGTTTTGTACCTCCCCTGACCCAGGGTTTCTCATTACCCTGCTACTGTCCCTGTTTTTTACCCCCGGGATTTGACCGAGGAGGCCGTCGGAACTGTTACACAGCCGATGCCCCAGGGACTGGAGAAGCAGGCCTCTTAAAGAGGGACCTCTAACTCTGCTTTTAACCGGCAAGAGCGTATTTTTACCGCTGGAAATTTTCTGGATATATTTGTCCAGGTTTTCCCTGAATAAGCGTTCACCATGAAATGGGACGCTAACCAGCCATTCTTTACAGGGAGCTTCAGCAGACCAGTTTTTGAGCCATAGGAGCCTACGCATATGTACTATAGACAGCGTAAGGCGGGAGGCCTGATGGACTGAATCCTCTATGGCGTCAACCGCAAAGCCTAAGGCTCTAGGTAGATCAGCTAGGGCAAAGCCTGCTGATCTGTCAAGTCCCTCAAGACCTGTTTCAACTGATCCTTCACTGCTTAGCAGACCCCAATAGCTGCTACTGCTGGTTGTATCACCAAGCAGATTTTCATAAGGACTCCAATCTTTTATCTATTGGGTTCTTGAACATTTGGACATTATCCACTGGACATGTCAGTGATTTATACATACAAGAGATGGCTGCGTCCATTGTAGGGACCTTCCATTTTTCTTTTTTTTTTTTTTTTTTGATGAACTTATCCTCCATGGGATAGACCACCGGAAATCTCTTGGGGGAATAAATATTTTCTCAGGACGTTCCCAATCCTGGTAAATGAGCCCTTTCAGTAAAGGGTGAAGTGGAAAAGAACAAACAGTCTGGGGGCTTCTAGCGACCCCAACGAGGATACAGTAGTGGTTGATGGTTCCGCAAGGTGCATTTTTAAATGCTGATCGGACCATGTTAGTCAGAGACTGAACCCATAATCTTTCAGCTTGAGATGCTGAGAAAAGGTTCCCCCACTGTTGATTCCTCTATAACAGAATCAACCTTATCCTGATCCCCTTCAGGCAGGTCGATCCCTGTATGGGACTGTTGCTCTGCTAACAGGCATTCTGAAGGAGGAGACGGAGATCGGGCGTGCTTTCCCTGACAGGGAGGCAGCGATAAATGTTGACAATCTCTCTCTAATCCTCCCAGAGCTGAGGAAAAAACCTCCTCTGTTACATACACAGGAGCAGGTGACTGAGGACAGCCACAGTACCAAGTACCCCTGCGGGGTCTCTACGGTCACTTACCTCTGAACTTCAGGGGAGACTGGTGCAGCAGGAGTATGCCCAAGATCCTCCGAGCCCGATGAGACCCCCTTCGCTTCCTGGAAGATTCAGTTCCGGAGCTTCTGGACGGCATATTCCTAAGCCTAAAGCTGAGGTATTCCAGCCGTAATACACCACTTTTACTGAGAATAGTCTAGCACAATTGCTGCTATATCACAGTTGGTGTCTACTAATGTGCCTTTCTAGGGGATGCCTGTATCAACCGCTTGCTGTATGCCTTTAAATGTTGCCAGCTCTGTCTCTGTACTTCATAGCCAGCTCACTACAATATTGTGGTTTTTTTTTTTTTTTAAAACTGCTGGGACGCCCGCACATGCGCAGAAGCGCTGCGGCGCGCACAGAGCGTCATCCCCCAGGCTCCGCCCCCTTTCCCGGCTCACCTCTATATATAGAGGCGCGTGCACGCGCACGCGCGCGGGCACGTGCGCCTTCGGCGCTAATTTCAAATAGGGTAACAAGGGACAGGAGCCAGGGCCCCTCTTTGCCGCAGGCCGGGGGATGGACGAGCACTGCAACATGGCAGAGGAAGCAGTTTCCTATAAGAGAACTCACCATCTGCCTGGACTTTGCTCTGCTGAGAAGAAGCTAGTCCACATGACAAGAAAACATTCCACAGCGGCCTCTAGTGGACAAACACAGGTACCGCAGTCTAATATATTAAATATATATATATAAAAAAAAAAATTATTTTTTTTTTTTTTTCTTGACCACCATTAAAAATTATTACATTTTTTAGTAGTTACAGGCATGCACAGAATTTTGCGGGAATACCATTAGGTAACAGACAGAAAGACAAATTAGGCTTGGGGGTCCCCCAATAGAACCAAGTTCCTGGGGGCCCCCACTTACCTGTTCCCCGCCGCAGGACTTTGTTTGGTCCACAAAAGCCCAAACTTCACCTATCACGGCAGGCATTGTAATCAAACCTTCAGGGACCGGGTTCCCAAGGATTCCACTCCCCTGGACCTGTATAGCACCCTGCACAGAAAACATCTTGGTCGTGGGTATGACCAGAGCTCTGGATCCCAGGGCCCAGCTCTCCTAAGAGAAGCATTACAGGCAAAACCTTGCTCTTCTCTGCAAGGCCCGGGTACCGACCGTTTAGCTATGAAGCTTTTTTGGTCGGATCCGGAATAGCTTACTGAGGCCCAAAAGAACCTGTACGCAAGCTCAGTGAAAAACACATGTTTCTTCTTGGCCAACACCTTAGACACTGGCAAAAAACTGAGGTGCTCCCGGATGGGAGGGGCTTATATAGGGGAGGGTACTTCTGGTTTTGGAAGTTGCCAGTGCCAGCACCTGACGGTATCTATATAACCCATTAGTAATGACTATGTCGCTCTGTGTCCCGTGATGTACGAGAAAGAATTTTTTTTTTTAGTGTTTAACGGATTTTTTTTAGAAACCTACAATTCTATATTTATAAAACACTTTATGTATAGTTTACATCTAATGCTTGATTTGCATGCAAGCCACATACAAAACAAACTATTGGAGGCAAACTTACTAATAGGCTTATTTAATAGCACAGTGAAAAACGCAGTGATGTACTCCTAGGAACCTGAAACATCCAGACACAAATTTGCTTATTGTGGAAAGACTAAAAGCCACCTACAAGCATTTTTGGCAGGCAATAGCATTTGGAGAAGGGGTTTCAACATGTGATTAGGAGCAAGCCCTAATAAGCAGTATCAAATCCCAGCCAGAGTAAATGTCTATGGCATCTAGTCATATTTTTTCCCCCAGAAAATTAAAAGCAAGATGTGGCTGCCTCACAGATCAGCAGCTAAACTGATCTACTTCTTGTGGTTTTACCACCATGTGGTTCCCCCTACCTTGTTGCTGCACAACACTGAGAAGTCAATGGTGTTGCTGCATCCCACCTGCTGGTTGATATAAGCTACAAGGCTAGTCCCTGACCATCCTGTCAATTCACATCCCTTCACTCTCTATCCTACAACAGTTTCTTGATCAATAGGTTAATTTCCTAGCCCGTGACTTTAGTCTGTGTTAATTCCAGTACTGCTGCATTCCTCTTTTTTTCTTACCTACTTCAACTTGTATTTTGACTAAGCTTGTTTACTGCCCACCCTAAACTTTGGACTATCCCCATTTCTAAAATTAGGATAAGACACTAAACCTGTAGGTAAATAAGAGAACCAGAACCTTCACTAGGTGGAAGAGTAGGTTTGATAATAAAGTTGGCAGTGCCCCCCCCCAAGGCAAGACCTCTGTGAACAGAAGGGATTCCCTTCTTGGGAAATTAACCAGAAAATCTAATCAAAGTAATTGGACGCAGAGGAACTACTGCTACCAACATATAACATTAACCATATGTATATAGATGCACGCCAGTATGGAAATTATGCAAGCTTTAAAGCAGAAAGGATTATTAACAGTACATACATCCAATGTACAAACAGGCGATATCAGCATAGAGCCCAACAAGAGTCCTTGTGAAATTGTGCTCATCTACCTGGGTATATATAGTTTTTAATAAAAAAAACACCTCCAGATGAATGTTGCAGCAAAGTTCAGTTGCAGGGGCCCTGAGGATGATTGTGATGTGGTGTCCATCTTTCTATTGGTGACCTAAAAGCCACCATACTGGAATTTGTTAGAAAATTATTACAAAACAAAATTTAACAAAAGCGAAACTAAAGTAAATGAATTCAGAAACCAAACTAAACGAATTCCGAAACAAAATAAAATTAGTAATGTAACAAATCTTTCTGAAACAAAACTAATTATTTTTTTTCCATAAAGTTTTTATTGAGCAAAATTCACAAACATCGTATTACAAGGTACAAAACAGAACAAGTGCAATCATAGAACCAGCTTTGGGTACATCATATAATGACAATACATGCATGTATGAGGACGTCCAGAACTCTTGCGTAAGTGGTAAGGGAAGTGTAGTCGGGCCAAAGCCATTATTGCTTTGAATCGCGTTTCGACTGTCTACTAAATTTGCTACTTGTCGTATTGCTTCTGGCGTCGAAAAAGAAAAAGGGGGGTGGTGTCTATGGGGTAGAAGGAAGGAGATGAGGTGAGAAAAAAGAAGAAGAGAAAAAGAGAGAGGGATCCGACCCACAGAGGGGAGGCGAGAGAGAGAGGGAGGAAATGGGAAGGGGGAGGGGGATTGGGGGCTGGGGGAACAAAACGAATTTTACCGTTCTGCACATATCTAGACTTGGTTTCTGTGCCTCGACCCTTTTAGGGCTCATATCCTCTCCCAACACGAAGATAGTACCGAAGTCCCACTACCCAGTTTGTCCATGAAAGACTTACTGTCTTAGTTTTCGTAACTTGTCTTCCCTCCTCTTTATATAAAATTCCATGAAAACCATTAACGTGCTTCTTTAGAACTATAAATAATTTCTCAGTTTAGGAAATACCAGCTCGACTTCTTTTGGAACCTGTGAGATCGCAGTGCATTGATGGCTGCTGATTGGCCAAACATGCACCTGACCTGTATGCTTTGACTAATCACAGCGTGATCGACTCTGAGAGTCATGATTGCCCAAAGGCAGGGTGCCCTTGGCCATTTATGGCTCAGGGGCCTAAGTCCACGCCCCACACTATATAAGGCTGCTTACACGGTGGCCTTATGTAGTGTGATAATGTGGAGGAGACCGAGAACTTGAGCTAAATTAGGCAGGTTAGTTAGTAGCGTGCAGGCAGTTTAATATATATATATATATATATATATTTATATATATATATATATATATATGTAGCGGGGGTTAACTGGGTGGTAGCATGGCCCAGATACACTAATTGTTAGGGATCTATGGCCAATTTGGTTCGTGGAGGATATAATGGTGTTCGGTTCCCTGCGGCCCCTGGGTGGCGCTGTCACCTTGGGCTGGGGTTGAACCATCATTGTAGGGCCGTGCCCTTTGTGTCCTCTCGCAGCAGTAGTACGGCGGGGCGGGGAACCCGCTGTGCCTGCTGGGAGAGGGTATAAGGGGGCGGACATATTTCGCACGAGGTCCGAGCCCCAGGCACCTTCAGCCTGGGGGCTGCTGTTCTGTTCGTCCACGCCCAGGTGTCCTTGGCCTGGGTGCGAGGGAGTTCAAGTTCCATCCCAGGCACCTTCAGCCTGGGTGAGGTACTAGCCAAGGCCTGGGACCCAGTACCTTCATTTGGGTCCCGTATGGGAGAAGATACCTAGGGGCCCACCGAGTGAGGGGACCCGAGTCTCGGGCGAGGAGAACCAGGGAGGTGACCTGGCCTGAAGACCCAGCGCAGCATTGGCTGGTGACAGTGCAGGCCTCTGGGGACCGTCCGGGATTGATCATCTCCCTAACAGGGGTCGCCATTAGAAGCTAGTTCATGTTCTATGGTCTTTGCAGAGACCCAGCTACATCAGGTCGGTGGCAGAGGCCTATCCTAAGGTCTGTGGCAGAGACCTCATCGTTCACCCGGTCTGTGACAGGGACCAACCTCACGGTCGGTGGCAGTGACCGTGCGCCAAAAGTTGTTGTGAACTCCTAATAGCTTCTCTGTTTCGAAAGGATTGTGCCTGAACCCTCTCCCCACCAAGTTCGTGTTTGAATCAACCTGTCTGCTTGCAAAGAGGCATATTTATCTCTGCGGAAATAAATATATATGTTGTACTGTCACCTGGTGTGGGCTTACTTTTCTGGGAGCAAAGTGTTCTACATTCACTTATCTACCTGTCATATTTGAAGTGGAATCTCCGGACAGGGACACAGACCCGAAGGTAAAGATCTTAGCTCAAACCTCTACACACATAAGAGGTGCGAGCTGGTGGCAGCACCTCACCCCATCTCCCTGGTCCCCCTAGACGAGTTAACCAGCCGAGAAGAAGAAGGGAGAGAGCGGGTGAGACCGCTACATATATATATATATATATATATATATATATATATATATATATATACAGTGCAGGCCTTTGACAGAATTAAGAAAGAAAACGGCATGGGGTCCCCCCAAAATCCATACCAGGCCCTTTGGGTTTGGTATAGATTTTTAAAGGGAACATGCCAAAATGTAAAAAAAAAACTGTGTGGGGTCCCCCCCAAAATCCATACCAGGGCCTTTGGGTCTGGCATAGATTTTAAGATTTTCCAGGGTTGTCGGGAAGAAGTAATTGTCCCCATTAACATGACCCCAAAGCACCCTCCCCATGTTGAGGGCAAGTTGCCTGGTAAGGTTCAGGGGGGGGCACTCGTTCACCCCCCTTTCCTGGCCTGCCAGACTGCTTGCTCGGATAAGGGTCTGGTATGGATTTTGGGGGGGACCCCACGCTAACTTTTTTTTATTTTGGCGTGGGGTCCCCCCAAAATCCATACCAAACCCTTATCCGAGCAAGCAGTCTGGCAGGCCAGGAAAGGGGGGGCGAGTGAGTGCCCCCCCTCCTGAACCATACCAGGCCACTTTCCCTCAACATGGGGAGGGTGCTTTAGGGTCATGTTAATGGGGACAATGACCTCTTCCCGACAACCCTGGACATTGTACCCCTACCCATTCACCCAAAAAGTAAAAACCACAATAGACAGTTTTCCTTTACAAAAAAAAAAGAATAAAAGTGTCCCGTGATGTCCATCCACCTTTAATCACGCCACCTGACAGACCTGAAAAATAGAGAAAAAAAAGCTTCACCTCGATAGGAGGCCTCCCGCTGACTGCTGTCTCTTGGCTGTGACAGCTTTTATATAGGCATGGGCGAGGCCACCTGGTAATGTAACCAAGTGACCCCGCCGTCCTTCTGACGTCACTGTCAAAGCCAAAAGACAGCAGTCGCCGGGAGGTCTCAACTGGAGACAGAGTTTTTTCTTCGTTTTTTAGGGTCTGTCGGGCGGTGTGATTGCAGATGGATGGACATTGTGGGATACTTTTTTTTTTAATAAAGGAATTGTCAAAAACTGTCTATTGTGGTTTTTACTTATTGAAATTTTTTTGGTGAATGGGTAGGGGTACAATGTACCCCTACCCATTCACATGGGGGGGCGGGATGTTAAAGGGGGCTTCCAGATTCCAATAAGCCCCCACCCGGAAACCCTGACAACCAATGGCCAGGGTTGTCTGGAAGAGGTCCTTGTCCCTATCAACCCCAAAGCACCCTCCCCATGTTGAGGGCATGTGACCTGGTAAGGACTGGAGGGGGGGAACCCACAGAGATTTTTTCACAGATTTTTTATCTGAATTGCCGGGAGCCGGCAATACATTACAGACACAAGCAAGTTTAAATTAAATTTTTTCCTTTAGAAATGTAATTTTGCTGCTGCACTGTTCTACACATCACACAGATGCGCCACTTTACAGGCATACTAAAGGTAATCCCCAGGAACTATATTTTTTTGCATTGATACATGTCCTGTAAATCTGGAAGTGTACTAAACCACAGGATTTCATCACCTGTTGCCTTGATGAGACAGACTATTAGAAACCATAATAGGGAAACTCCTAAGATCTTGGTTGAAAGATGCTAAGTAACACTGTCTCCTAATATCTACAGCACCATTCATATATTGCTTTAGAAAATTCAGTGGATGTGATAGCAATACTTGGCATGCAGGTGAGACATCTTTTTATTGGAGTCCTAAAATTCTGATCAAGCTGGTGAGTTATCAAACCCAGTGGAATCCAAATACAAAAAAACACTTTTTAGATGGGTTTACCCTGAGGCTGGGTTCGTTCACACTATTGTGAACTGGATGCAGGTTTCCCCACATCCAATTTGCACAGCAGGAGATTGCGACCGGCTCTCTATGGAGCCGGTTCACACATCTCTGCAGCGGCTCCGGTGTGAATTTTCAAAAGAGTCCTGTGCATCTTTTGGTCCATTTCAGGTCCAAATTCAGCCAAAAATTTGGTCTGAAAAAAGACCTGAAACAGTGAATGGAGACGCACCGGACTCCTGCTGTGAGTCGCTGCGTTCTCCGGTGTGAACCCAGCCTGAAGGTAGTTAGAACCCTTTAATTTTAATATATACGATGCCCCAGTTAAAGTACCTCTTGTACGAAACATGTCGGGTACATAGCCTCTATATACCACGCTTTTTTTTATCGATTTTTTTGTGATCACGCATGTACTCATCTGATGCGATGTCTGTACAGATTTATCTTGTTTTTCTCTGAATACATTTTTTATATGCTGGATTTACCTTCACTATATGGAGGCCTTCTTTTTCTCTCCTATGATACATGCTGCCCTTTTGGATTCAAAGAAAACTTTGTATACCAAGAACATCGCTTCTGCAGTCTAAAATTTTGGATCGTCACTGGTTCCATCGTATTGGCCTACACTATTCCCTCTACAGGATTTCTGGTTGGAAAGTGAGTCCTTGGCGACAATCCGTGCTCGATCGACACACCACTGCTGGCGTGTGTGTCCACAGTTTGGGGTAAGAGTACCCATCCCCCTCCCCTTGGGTTGGATGCACGTCCCTTGGTGCTGTGTGTGAAAAACACTCTGTATACTGCAGCTCTGCTATTCCATCCCATGAATGCCAGCATACTGCGTTTATATTTATGGAAATTAACATATTGCATTGAACGCTTATTGGGACTTTTATACAGCTATGCTTACCCTTTCTTTTCAGTTTGTTGGAACACAAACCATTGTGTGTACTCATTGTATTTGAATATTTACATCTGCCCACGGCACTATACCTTTAAGGTTTTTCTCCAGTGATAGAAGTGTCCCATATATATATATATATATATATATATATATATATATATATATATATACACAGAGCACTTTATTTTTTTGGCATACTTTAATTGCTTGTTTTTTTAATATTTCTTCATTTAAATTACCATTCACGATTTCACATTGTACATTAACCCCTGACACCCATCAGGGGATTTGCACATAACTCCTAGCGCTGCATTTTTTCTTTTTCAATTTTAATATATGATTAAAGAGTATATACAACTGAAACCACATATTACACATACAGGTATTTTTGAAGCTACAAATAAATACTTGCTTCTGGATAGAATGATATTCTCTGAATAGAAGAAAAAACCCTATCAGATTAGTGTGAAGCTGCCAAAGACTACCTGAATTGAGACCTATTGCTAAATTAATAAAAATAAATGTGTGTGATTCACATTTCAAATAACAGTTCTCACAAGAGGCTTAGACGTCTATGAATCAGAGCAAAATCACTGTCAGTAACAAGTAATGACATGTCAGAGGATATGTGGGAGGGGAAAAATTACTTTCAATTTTAAAAAGTAAGATTAAGGTGCATTTGAAATGCAATCTGTATCTTGTAAAACAGCCTTTAAAATATAGCAAGAAACATCATTCAGTGGATCTCCCTCTGTCTTTCTCTGTGTCTTGGCTGCTGTGTAAGGCTTAATGTACACGGGATGTTTTACAAATTGTCCTGAACTATTTAACTTGACCGATAGTAACCAATGTTTAAAAACATCAGTTTTGCCGTGTTTAGCTGCCTTTAGCAGCATTTGCATTTAGAAGCGGTTTTTTTCAAATAGTCAAAAATTTAAAATGCCTATAAACGAAACGTGGCTAAACAGGAGTTACCACGTTTACAAGGTGTTTGGCGTTTCAAATGCCTCTGAACATCTGTCCTGAATGCATTTTTTTGCTTTCCTAAAAATTCTTCTAAACTCAACTGCCTAGAAACGACTATAAATGACCCTGTGTACATGTACTGATAAGATAACATAGAGGAGAGTTCAAGGGCAGCTGAAAAAAACGCCCAACTGCTCCTAGATGTCCGTTTACCAGCAGCAGTGTACATGAGGCCTAAAAGCTGAAGCAATAGTAAACCCAATGCCCATCAACCCTTGATACACTTTGTTTATTTCTCCAGAGAACGAAGGGTACAACCTAATTGGTTTTATTGTATTTAGGATCTTTTTTAGCTTTTATAAGCTGGGCCAAAGCATAAGCTATTGTCAAAAGCATCCAGTCAGATTTGTTTTTCAAAAAACTAACAAGATATGATTGACTTTTTCAGTTTTGAAAAATTATTCCATGACTTTCTCTCTCCCCTTCTTTACCCCCTCCTCCACTTCAGTTTTATTAAAATGAACAATATATAGGCCTAGTTTAATACCTTGATACCTTGATGTCCAGGGGTCATTGACTGCCACATTTAGCTTTGGTTAACTTGACAATAGCTCTATGTCTAATTTGCTAAACTATTTTTTTTTTTTTTACATTATTTTTATTTAGTACACTGCTTTAATAAATTGTTTATTTATTTTTTCCTTTCCCTCCTATACCATCCCCTCCTTTTGACTAATTTCTCGCCTCTTTTTTCCCCTTCCCTGTCTGAAAACATTGAACAATGCTAAGCAGTATGCACCGATCGTTTGGTAGGAATACCTTGTGTGCAGAGTGTGGTACCCCCCTGGATAGATGGCAGATTCTTGCCTTTACCCGACAATAGCTAAGTATCTGTCATTGATCTGATCCTCTCAGAATGCTCACGTGAGGCATGTTCCTTCTAATGCTGTTTATCACATGGCAACGCTTTTTTCCACAGCTATCTATTATTTAAAGTGTTTGATACGATTTATTACCTTACTAATAATTGGTTTCTTAGTTGTTTAGTGCTTATTATTCTCTATTACTTGAATATCTATTATATTATCACAGACAACCTTTTTCAGGAATGTGCTGTCATGTCATGTTACTGTTCTATACTGCATACCCATAAATAAAGAATGAAAAAAACAACTTTATTTATTTATTTATTTATAGTTGACAAAAGGACAAAAATAAAAAAAATTAAAAAAGTTATATTGTAATTGTATCTGACAATGTAGAAATAAAAAATGAAGCGCTAAGTGTTCAGAGAGGCCTAAGATTCACCCTGGGTCTCAAGAATAAGTGCAAACCAAGTATTGAAAAATGAAAGTCCACACAAACGTTTTAATAAACAAATAATGTCCATAACGTGAATGGTGAAAATTGAATGGTGAAACAAGGTTGGAAACCATATGGACCATCAAATCTTCATAGAAGAGAATAGGTAAATACTCTTACCAGAGCCGATGGACCCACTTGTCAGCGACAGTGGGTCATTAGAGCATGGTATCCCCACGGGGCAAACTCGAAACTTGTCTGTAGACTCGCACCCTCAACGATCATGGATGGAATTCACAAGCTTGAAAGGTGTCGATTCAAGATGTAAAAAAAAGAGGGATTCCAGCAAAGGACTCACCATGCGGTGGTCTCAACTCAGGTAATACACAGGGCAGTATAGCAATACTTATTTGAGTCGTGGATGACACAGAGGAGCCAGAACTTCCAAATGATCGATTCACCATAACATGGAAAAAGAAAAAAGGAGGGGAGGGCTCCAATAGTGTAAATCAGTTTGAGGGTTTATTGGATAAAACCATCATTACATAAAAGTGATCACATGAAAAAAAGAATAAAAATTGAGGCAATAAGCAGAGTGGTTGAACCATCCCTACGCGTTTCGTACGATGGTACTTCAACAGGGGCATCAACCTGCTCCCACTTACTGCCAAATATTTATAATAAAACACTCCAGTATTGATTGTAATGCACCAATCAGCAAGCAGGATCCAGACCGGCCCCTCATTGGAGGAGATCCCATCATATGATCAGATGACCTTGCAGCCTCACCGATGTGGCCAATCAGAATCATGCACGCTGAGCTATCACTAGTTGACCCTGGAAGCATATGGTGGAAAACCAATGGTAATGTCACAAAAAAAGCCTGCCAAAACGGCACTCAGGAAGTGGGCGGCAATAAGCCCAGTATGTACAGCCCACTTCACCGTCATTGGCCCAATCCGGGACCTAGGCAGACTCCACTGTCAGCAAGGAACGTTTATCCTTGCTGCATGGAGCCGCCGATATAGACCGCAAGCGTTCAGGCATGCGCAAACCGACCCAGCAAGATTCGCGGGACGCCGTGACGTCACAACGCTGTAGCATGACGACGCACATCGTCAATCACCGCGACTCGCCAGGGAGATGGCCGCGAACGCTGTGCATTGCACCATAGAAGCCAAGGCGTCCCATGGTAAACCTCAAATTATTGACAAATGGATTCAACCGAAGGGAGCCATCTTGTGGCCAATAAATAGTATACTAGTGCATATACAAAACCTTGTAAACTAAGAATAAACTAATGTCTAGTAAAAGACGCATAGTCTAAAAACCCTCATACAAAAACATATATTGATACATACTTAATGAATATGAATCAATTGTAATATTAATAAAAAAATTACTAAAAGACACACATGGATCCCTACAAACAAAAAATGCCCTATCTATAAACATGTGACACTCCGGACCAGGTACAATAGTGTACACAACATCAGAAACAATGGAACGTACTGGATGATATGAAAATTATCAAGGTTCTAGGCTAAATTAATGAAGGAATTAATGTCCCATTCTACATTCATTCCGAATGGTGAGTACGTGCGAAGCTCATGTATCCAGTAAGTCTCGAGCCGAGATACTCCTCTAACCCGAGATTCTCCTCTCCAGTGAGAAACAAACTGGTCAATGGCTAGGAACTGTGTTACCTTAGGGTCACGGTTATGTTTTTCCAGATAATGCCGTGATACGGTATGGTCAGGTTTACCGTTTTTAATATTGGCAATATGCTCATTGACCCTTATACTGAAAGTCCTGATGGTCCGTCCTACATATTGTTTATGGCACGGACACATTAAAAGATAGACTATGGGGGTAATTTACTATAGCGCCACGGCGCTAATTAGTGCAAATTGCCGCAAATTCGCGTTTGCCGTGAATTTGCGCTAATTAGCGCAAATCGCGGCAATTTGCGCTAATTAGCGCGAAAACGGTATTCACTATAGCGCTGAAGAAAAAATACTTACCAAAATCGAATTTACTATAGCTCCCAGAATCCAAATAGCGCCCAAATCCTTACTCTACTAAAAACTGGAGTTGTGCACATGGAAATAATGTTTGGAGCATGATATAATTGCCTAAATGGTACTGAAATATGCGGTATATTAATTAAAGATAATCTGCTTTTAAACTGTGTGAAAAAGTGATTTCTACACTGAAATATCTTTAAAAGTCTGAGAAGTAAAAAAATGCCCGTTTTTGGACAACTATTTGCAAACGAAACTGAGCATGCCCAGAGCTAATATAACTAAAATTTTAACTCAAGTGACTTTTTTCACAAGAGTTATAGTAAATACCGAAATGAGAGCTAATTAAACAGCATGTTTTGGAAGTGAAAATCTTTTGTTTACAAACTTTTTTATTGTGTACAAAATAATGGTACAAACATTATGTCATGACATCAGAGAATTACAGTATTTTCAATCAATAATTATAATGATTTATGACAGAGTAACCGCCTTTATTTATCTATTACATATAAAAAATAAATGATTCAGTAGTATTTTGAAATGCAGGGTTATTTTTGTGTATAAAAGAATTGGATGTGAAAAGGGGATTCTAATATGGGTCTAAAAGGTAGTCTGAATATTTGAACCATAGGTTCCATTTTTTATCCAGTAGGTGCATGGTATTATGCAAGGTATGCAATTTTTTTTCCATAAGGTAAATGTCGTTTATTCTAATTTTCAATTGGGAAATTGGTAACGATGGGGATTTCCAATGATAAGCTATTAGCCAATGGATGGATACACAAATTGTATGGACTATTCTTAATTGAAACGTGTTCAAACCCAAAATCGGGGCAAACAAGAGACAATTGGGAAGGGTAAGGGTTATAATTTTGTTTGAAATTTTAGAAGAAAATTTCTCTAGTCGTTTCCATAATTGGGCTGCTTTTTCACAGTCCCAAAAAATGTGAGAGAAGGAGCCGATTGAGGTGCAATCTCTAAAGAAGGTATTGGGAACTGTGGGAAATATAGAATGGAGTTTGGCTGGAGTATAATACCACCTGGTAAATAGTTTAATTGCAGTTTCCCTAATTGTGATAGATTTAGTGCATTTAAGAAGATTGTCAATACATTCAGACCATTTCTCGAGGGGCAATACAAAATCGTATTCCTGTTCCCATTTGAGCATGTATGGTAATTTATCCTGGTTGGTGTTATTGATCAAGTTTAGATATATCTCTGATATTAGGCCTGTTCTTCTTGGGTATTTAGTACAGATATTCTCATAGAATGTGGGCGATGTATTGTCTAACAATGGGAAATTTGAATTATAGAAGTTTCTAATTTGGAAAAATCTTCTGAGTTCTGTATTGGGAATGTCGTATTTGGTTTTTAGTATCGAGAACGAAGTTAATGAAGTATTCTCAATAAATCTATTAAGGGTGATTAGATTATTGTTAATCCACCAAACAAATTCATCAGTGTTTTGGTAGCTTTTTAGGAACTTAGGGTCGCCTAAAAAAGAAGCAAGGGGTGGTGTGGGAGAGGTCAATGTAAATTTTTTATTATGCAGTTTCCATAATTGGTATGAATGGGCCACTAAGAGGTTTAGCCTTTCCAAAGTATGATTGGAAACTTTGTTGCCCCATAGTAATCCTGATATAGAGTAGGGTAGTATTGAATATTTTTCAAATACTACCCATGGGATTTTCGGGTTATGTAAATGCCATTGAGCAATCTGTGCCCATCTTGCAGCTATGGAAGTGAAAATCTGAGCTATTTTAGTCCAATGCAAGTTTTAGCCATTGATTCTAATGATACAATTGTAACTTTCACAAATAAATTATTTTAATGTTGAGATGAAATGTATCTTTCTCTGAAATAAATTTTCCTTTGCAACAATGTTGCTTCTAATTAAAATATTTTGTTTTTAAAGAAAGCTAGAATGTGGAATGTTTTGATAAAATATTTTTTTCTGTCACTTTCACTAGTTACTCTCCATCTCACAACAATATTTACCCAAATCACACAGGTGTCTTTACAAACCACAATCAATACTATTGCTGATGCAAATTTAAAATTAGTCACTTTTTTTGTGCTTTTTATTATTTCTAAATAATCATAATTTGAGCCCCAAAAATTTGATGTGTTCCAACATCAGAAATCAAAATGTAATTCCCCAAAATTTGAGGGTAATATCACAATTCTAAACTCACCCCCCAAAAAAACACCAAATATCACAGAATAAATCAAGAAGAATAACTCTTGAGTAATGTAATTCCATCACCTGTATGTCCAAAGAAATGCAGTATTTATGTGTATTTATTTACGTGTAGGAGGATTCCACATGCGGCAGCTCTGTGGCTTAGAGGTTAGAACTTCTGCTTAGCATCCCTTAGTGTCTGGGTTCAAATCCCAAACATGCTGCTTCATGTAGAGAAGTTGTCTCATCTCCCAGGTCCTAAAACTATGCCTAATGTTGTATTTATGTGTAGGAGGGTTCCACCACCATTGTAAATCTTGCCAGATAAACAATTTAGCCCAAAGTATTGGGACGCCTGCCTTTACACACACATGAACTTTAATGGCAGCCCAGTCTTATTCCGTAGGGTTAAAATTTGATTTGGCCCATCCTTTGCAGCTAGAACAGCTTCTGGGAAGGCTGGGAAGGTTGTCCACAAGGTTTAGTGTGTCTATGGGAATGTTTGATCATTCTTCCAGAAGTGCATTTGTGAGGCCAGGCACTGATGTTGGATGAGAAGGCCTGGCTCGCAGTCTCTGCTCTAATTCAGCCAAAGGGAGTTCTATCAGGTTGAGGTCAGGACTCTGTGCAGGCCAGTCAAGTTTCTCCACCCCAAACTCCCTCATCCATGTCTTTATGGACCTTGCTTCATGCACTGGTGTGCAGTCATGTTGAAACAGGAAGGGGCCATCCCAAACTGTTCCCACCACGTTGGGAGCATGAAATTGTCCAAAATGTCTCAGTATGCTGATGCCTAAAGAGTTCCCTTCACTGGAACTAAGGGGCCAAGCCCAACCCCTGAAACACAACCCCACACCATAATCCCCCTCCACCAAATGATTTGGACCAGTGCACAAAGCAAGGTCCATAAAGACATAGATGAGTGGGTTCGGGGTGGAGGAACTTGACTGGCCTGGACAGAGTCCTGACCTCAACACAACAGAACACCTTGGGGATGAATTAGAGCGGAGACTGCAGGCCAGGCCTTCTCGTCCAACATCAGTGCCTGACCTCACAAATGCACTTGGAAGAATGGTCAAACATTCCCATAGACACACTCCTAAACCTTGTGGACATCCTTCCCAGAAGAGTTGAAGCTGTTATAGCTGCAAAGGGTGGGCCAACCCAATATTGAACCCTACGGACTAAGACTGGGATGCGATTACAGTTCGTGTGCGTTTAAAGGCAGGCGTCCCAATACTTAGGCCAATATATTGTATATTGCTTGGAGACACGGAACTTGGCTATTAACTTAGGGCTGGTTCACACCACAGAGATGCAGAGAACATGTACGAGGCTGCCTGGTGGCTAAGTGGGCAGCAATTCCGTCTAGCAGCACTGGGTTTGCTGGTTCAATTCCCCAACGTGCTAATGCTTATGTTGAAGTTTATATGTTTTCCATGTGTGGGTTTCTCACCACAATCCTAAGACATGCTGGCATTTTATTTGTTTTATTTGTCTCCTGTCAAAATAGTCTCTAATGTAAAAAAGTTTATTTTGGACTTTAGATTGGAAGCTCATTGGAGCCAGGGACTGATGTTAATGTTTGTTAGCACTAATCATACCCAGGGACTTGGACATTTAAAATTGTAGGGTTTACACTGCACAGGTACATATGCTTAGAAAACTGTTGCTTTGTTTATGTGCATGCAAATGGACCTGGATCAAGGGCTAACACAGTTGTAAATAGTATTATTTGTTCCTGGCCATCAGGTGCAATCACTTTAGACATACACAAAGGGACAGATTGAAAGATACTGGTGGGCGTGTACTTCTATTGGGCGTGTACTTCTAGTGGCCGTGTACTTCTATTGGGCGTGTGTCAGTTTGCTAACAATACAACCTCTCTTATATAAAGGCCTGCAGTATCAGGGATCGTTTGGTCTGAGAAGGCCAGGTTTTTTGCTGTGATTTGTGGGGGGAAAGAAGGAATGATATTGTGCAGATTGACAACCCCCCCCCCCCCCCAACTAGTGTTATTTGCTGAAATTCTTGTGCATTTTTTCAATCAAAAATTGTGTGTGTATTGTTCCTGTCTGACCATGCAAAATCGTTTGGAAGCATCTGCTGACCTTCTACTCGTGGATCTCATTGCTTAATCATGTACACAGAAATGCAGCTTCCAGCAGAACATGGTCACCAATGTATGTATATGTGGATTGTGGGGTGGGGATGGGTGTTTTGAACATGTCTTTTTTATTATGTTGGAATGCTTTGTAAGAATAATGACTTGAGTATGTTTCTATATTCTTGCAGATAAAAATGTGATGTTTCCCGTTCTACACTAAAAGTAGAGCTGTGTGCACTCTAAGGTTTTGACAAATTTTAGATTGTAAGCTCCTATGAGCAGGGCCCTTAAAATCCAATTGCTAAATTGAGTACCGTGTATCCTGTCCCAATTTTTTTGAAGCTAGTAAATGAATGGACCTAATTTTGTTTCTGCTGGCAAAATAAAAGTACATTATTGAGCTTTGGTGTGTGTGTGCCTTTTTTTTTTTTTTTGGGCAAAGTGCAAAAATCCTTAATATTTTATTTCTATATGGATTTGTGCATCAAAAAATGAATCTCTTTGCCCTTGTTCACATTGATGCTACTTTGAAATCGCGCTACTTCACTTAAGCTAGCGCGATTTTAGGTACTACTTGATAGACATCTGTGTGGCTTCATACACAAATGTCTATTGAAGTCGCACCTGAAATCGGCAAAAGTAGTGCAGGAACTACTTTTGCAAATCGGTGCGGTGCCACAAAATTGGGGTTGCATCGATTGGAACAGTGCCATTGCCACCAATAGTCATGCGATTTGATTTCTGAAATTGCATGACAAATCGCCCCAATGTAAACCTAGGCTTCAGCACACCTGCAAGTAAATGATAAAGGTGGAATCTTTATATATAACAGCTGTGGAAAATTGCAGGTAATGAATTCAGCTGGAGGATAGACAGTGTTGTATGTGTCAGCTCTGGTTTGCATTGGTGCAATTTGACATGTCAGATCGGTGGCAATTGCGCTGTTCTAATTGGTGTGATTTGTATTGATATAAGTGCAGAAACCTGCACTGATGTCCCCCCCCTCCTGCAGTCGGGACTGACATGCGGGAATGAAAATCGTATGAGTTCAGCTGAACGATTTCCTCCCGCTGTCAGTGTGAAGCAGAGCTCAAACTGGGCCTTTTGCCTTTGTAATTCACCTGCTGCTATGGCAGAGACACCATTCCTTTTCGAACTCCCTTAAGTTTACCTTCAAATATCATATGTAGAAATACAGATTTGCATATCTGCAAATAATAAATTCTACGTGTGATTGAGATCAAATATTCGCAGCTGCAATCAACAGAGCGTGGTTTCACCTCCTGACCCGGAAATGAGTCATTGTAAACACCCGGAAGTTCCTGTGCTGGTCAGGATCTCCATCTAGGTGGACATGGCGAGCTCCCTCTTTAGCAAAGAGGAGGTGTTGCTGATTTGCCGGGTAAGTGTAGGATATGTACTTGTGCTTACTCAAGGTGGGGGTGGATTTGGTGTGGGTGGGCTTCATTGATTTGTTTGGTATCACTACACATTTGCTTCTGGCCCATGTGCACACATCACTACTTCCTGCATTTGTTCTGCTGATGTAAATCAGTAAGGACTATGCAAGTATAAATGAGAGCTCCTTTCTATTAAAATATATATGACTTGATTCACAGTTGGGCGACTTTTCATGATTCTCAATGATAACCATTCATGTCTGTGCTACTTTAAGTCAGACCAACTTCAAAGTAGTCCTTGTACTACTTTGGTGTGACTTTCAGGCTCGGTTTCCACTAGTGCGACTTGTCATGCAACTTGGGACTGCAAAGTCGCATGACATGTCATACTCCATGATTTCCAATGAGTATGGTTCATATCTGTGCGACATCAAGTCGCAGCGACTTCAAAGTAGTCCCTACACTACTTTGGTCCCACTTTGATACGACTTGAGGTCCATAGACCTCAAGAATATACAGGCATTGCTCAAAGTCGCATCAAAATCGCGGCAAAATCATGCGAATTTAGGGTTGCAATAGTGGAAACAGAGCTTCATGTGACTTGAGGTACATAGGGCGCAATATTACACAGGCATTCCCAGAAGTTGGGGCCAAGTTGCAGCGACAAAGTGGCAGCAAATTAGGGTGACTTTCAGGTCGCAGCAGTGTGAAAGAGATTCAAGGATATCTTTGAATTTGGCCCTATTGTCACTTGTGCATCCTGAAAGTGGGGAAAATTCATCCCTGCACTACCTTGGTTTGACTTTGATGCGATTTGAGGTCCATACACCACAAGATAACACAGACATTGCTTCAAGTCATGGCAAAGCTGTGCAATTTTAAGGTCGCACAAGTGCAAATGGGGCTTTATTCAAAGGTGTTATCATTTAATCTCATTAGGTTACTTTCACACTTATGTGACTTTTCATGCAGCTTTGGACCTCAGAGTCGCATTAAAAGTATCCCCCCCCCCCCCCTTATGAGTTCCATTCATATCTATGCAACTTCACCCATGTTCACATAGCTCTGAATTGACATGTCAAATTGCAGGCCAAATCTGCGCCTATTGGCGGCAATAGAACGCCACACAGATTCCCAAAAGTAGTTTCTACACTACTTTGGGCGACTTCAGGAGGCGATTTCTTACCTCCCAACTTTTTGAGATTTGTATAAGGGACAACTATTAGCAAAAGTATGTAGGCATAGTACACACCTCCTAAAACACCTTCTTAAAGGAGAATTATTAAAAAAAAAAAAAATATTAGTTAAACCCCCAAGTGCTTTTTTTTTTAACAATAAGATCCTTTTAGATTGGCTTTGGGAATTTACAAACAAAGCAATTTAGAAATTAGATGAAAGGTTTAGCGCTGGGAAACACTTTTTGAAAGATAAAAATTGCATTTAATATCAAACTATACAGATCCGAACAAAATGAGGGACAAATGAGGAGGAAAGAGGGACAGAGGGACTTTGTGATTTCACTAGACATCTGTGCAGGAAAGTGCACTGATGTCTCTGAAATCGCTCACAAAGTCGGGCTGAGGCCCCTTTCACACTTGAGCGACTTTTCCTGCGACTTTGGTCATCAGAGTTGCATGACAAGTCATACCCCATGATTTTCAATGTGTACCATTTATATCTGTGAAACTTCAAGTCACACCGACTTCAAAGTAGTCCCTGTAATACTTTGGTCCGACTTTGATACGAGTTGAGGTTCATAGACCTTAAGTTTACACAGGCATTCCCTGGGATCGCATAAAAAATGCAGACGGAAGTTTGCGCGCCTTTCCCTGCGACTCCTGCGTCCATAGACCTCAAGATTACACAGGCATTGCTTAAAGTCGCATCAAAATCACACAACTTTCAGATCGCACAAGTGTGAAAGGGGCCTAAGTCACGGTGCTGAGTACTATTATACCTAGAATATAAAGTAGTCCCACCATCAAACACTCAGCAGCATATGCTGAAAAGAGGCGAATGCCTATTAGCCAATGCCACATCAGCATGAGCATGGTTGTTACAATATAATTAATATTAATGTGACCCAAAAATTACCCCAATATGCCAGAGCTGCTGCAGAAAGTGCGGGCTGTGTGTGCGCACTTTCGGCGATCTCACCCTGCTGCTCGCCTGTCAGCGCTGCAGCGTAACTTCGGCCTTCCCGCTCACCGCCTCATATGTGACGTGCCCACAAGGTGGAACTCCACCTTGCACATGCTGGCCAGACTGTGCGAGCAGCAGCAGGCGATAGTGGAGTTTCAGCTGCAGCAATCACGCGTGAGTCGCTCTGCGGAACAGCACCACTTCACCACCAGTAACTGGGCCTCCATGCGAGACCTGTGTGCCTTGTTGCGCTGTTTCGAGTACTCCACCAACATGTCCAGTGCCAATGACGCCGTTCTTAGCGTTACTATCCCAGTTCTATGCCTCCTTGAAAAAACGCTTCGGGCGATGATGGAAGAGGATGTGGCACAGGAGGATGAGGAGGAGGAAGCGGGATCATTTCAAAGGCTTTCAGGGCAGTCTTTCACAAGTGGCTACGAGGGTGGGTTCCTGCACCAACAAACGCCAGGTACACAATTGTCCGGCGGAAAGGGAACAGTTCTGGAGGATGACGAGGTGGAGGAGGAGATGGAGGAGGAGGAGGAGGAGGAGGAGGAGGAGGCATTTTCACAGCAGGGTGGCACCCAGACCAGCTCGTGGCCATCACTGGTGCGTGGCTGGGGGGATACAGAGGACACAGACGATATACCTCCCACAGAGGACAGCTTTTCTTTGCTTCTGGGCAGCCTGGCACACATGAGCGATTACATGCTGCAGTGTTTCCGCAATGACCGCCGATTTGCCCACATTTTAACTGGTGCTGATTACTGGGTGGCCACCCTGCTGGATCCCCGTTACAAGGACAACGTACCGTCCTTAATTCCATCACTGGAGCGGGATCGTAAGATGCGCGAGTACAAGCGCACGCTGGTAGACGCACTGCTGGTGGCATTCCCACCTGACAGCGGGCGTACGGTGGAAGCACAAGGCGAAGGCAGAGGAGGAGGAAGAGGTCGCCAATGCAGCCGGGGCACCGGCAGCACCTCAGAAGGCAGGGTTAGCATGGCTGAAATGTGGGAAAGCTTTATCAGCACGCCACAACAACCAGCACCACCAGCTGAGATGGAACATCTTAGCAGGAGGCAGCATTTCACCAACATGGTTGAGCAGTATGTGTCCACAGGCCTACACGTACTGGATGACGGGTCTGCCCCCTTTAACTTCTGGGTCTCCAAATTGGGCACATGGCCTGAGCTTGCCCTTTATGCCTTGGAGGTGCTGGCCTGCCCTGTAGCCAGTGTATTATCTGAACGTGTATTTAGCACGGCAGGGGGCGTTATCACAGACAAGCGCAGCCGCCTGTCCAGAGCCAATGTGGACAAGCTCACGTTCATTAAAATGAACCAGGCATGGATCCCACAGGACTTGTCCGTACCTTGTGCAGAATAGACATGTATACCGGTGTTGTGACAAAAACTGTCCGGCCATCGGATTGTGTCCGGCCCATACTGCGAAGGCGCAGCGCTTGCGCAGTACAGAGGACAAGGAGATTCACAAAATCTCTGAAGATGAACGGCGCCTGCGCTGTGAGTGCAGGTTCAAGCCCCACCATCCAAGTGGACATACGGTAGCACATAATAACAGGGCCCCTCACGGGCTTGGTTCGATCGCCACGCTTCGGGCACGGCCTCACTTGGCTCGTCTTGAACAACGGATGGTGTGGCCTTCACCTGAACTCACCACGCAGGCACCGTTCGTCTTGGGAGATTTTCGAAATCCCCTTGTCCTACATACTGAGCAAGCGCAGTACAGGGTGGACACTATTTGACGGGGGACAGAATTCGACACATCACCGGCATTACACAGCCATTGTTGTATTTTTGAATCAGTGTTGGCTACCTCGTCCTCCTCCACCGCCGCTTCCACCTACACAGCCACATCCACCGCCACTTCAACCTCCTACTCCATATGGACCTCGTCCTCCTAGGTCAAGATTATTATTTTTTTTTTTTTTTTTTTTTTTATGTTATTTTAAGTTATTTCCCTATCCACATTTGTTTGCAGAGCACTTGTCATGCTCTTAACAACATTTTGCTGCCATTTGCAGCCCTCTAGCCCTTTCCATTACCTTTTTAGAGCCTTTTTAGTCCTTAGAAGTCCGGGTCCCCATTGACTTCAATGGGGTTCGGGTCCGGGTTCGGGTTAAAGTTCGGTCCCGAACCCGAACTTTTTTCCGAAGTTCGGCCGAACCCGTCGAACCCGAACATCCAGGTGTCCGCTCAACTCTAAACATGAGAGCTGTATAGACGTGGGAGCAGACCACTAAGCCATTGTGCTAAGTACAAGACCTGCATAATTGTAAAGTATGATTAAAGAATGAACATAAATAATTACTGCTTTATAGCCACCTAAATGAAAAAATAAAAACATGAAAAAAACAACATACAACAAATAGGTAACCTAAATGTTTAATACATGTAATTTTACATAATAGCAGACATTACTATGTAATAATCCTTCATAACTACATTCGTTAGCAAAAGAAGGAAAAAAACTAGGAATACTAATTGCAATATACATCAATAGATAGAGCACATCTCATATAAAAATGTTTCTTTCACATACATGGATCATGGTTACAGTGCAGTGCTATATAAAAACTCAGTGGAAATTGGCATTTGCGCGTACGCGGATTCGCTAAGTAGCGCTGATTTCACATTTACTAACACTTGTTTGCTGCTAATAGCGCTCTTTTTCATTCGCAAATTCGCGCATGGAATTTTTAATTGTCAAAAATTGGAGCTATTTTTTGCGATGTGCTCAGTACTTCCTGGAGTTATAGTAAATCAGTCCCTATGTATTTGGTTACACAGGTGGTAAAACGCTTCATGTGATATATGTGTGAAGTAACAGTAGACTGAAAAGTCTCACTCTTACGCCAGCACAAGTGTTGTGCAAACAAACATTACATTTACGGCATGGATAATAGCCAATGCAATTCTGAAAAAAGGAGATCTTTTTGGGAGGATCGATAATATTAGATGCGATCTGCCCCTGCACTGACCGAGCCCCCCTGAAAATGACTCCAGCGTGCTCGGGAAATGCTGGTCTCAAAAGGCGATCGTTTTGAAGAACGCCCCAATGCCTTCTAAGGATTTCCTTGATCTGCCTTGATTGAGATGATTATGTGGTAAAGAAAGACCATCGAAACTTATCGTCTCTGGGTTTCTTAGGGGCAGTTTGAAGTAAAGAGGTACGATCGATCTGTGTGATCCGATCGATTTCAGTATCCAATTCCACGGCGGTGTAACCCTTCTCTATAAATCTACTTTTAAGGATGGAAGCCTGGATAGTGAAGTCCTCGACCCTCGTGCAGTTTCTCTGTAACTGGAGAAACTGACTCTGAGGGACCGACTTGAGCCACTGGGGGTCGTGGCAACTATCCATGGGGAGGTACCCATTACGGTCAGTGGGTTTAAAGTATGTAATAAACTCCAACTGGTGATCAACCACCTTAATTTCTAAATCCAGAAAATGGATCGAGGTACAACTAGCCTCATGGCTAAGTTTAATACCTCGATCGTTGGAGTTAAGTGTCCCCATGAACTCGTTCAAAGAGTCATGGTCACCCTTCCATAGGAGGAGGATGTCATCTATATTTCTAGCCCATAGTACCAATTCAGGCCTCCGTTGGGCATAGACGACATCCTCCTCCCATTTAGCCATGAAAAGGTTGGCCAGACTGGGCGCAAGTTTGGCCCCCATGGCAACCCCTTTGGTCTGTAAGTAAAAAGTATTTTGAAACCAAAAATAATTGTGAGTTGCCGCAAATCTAAGTAGCTGCATAATGAAATTGCGCTGGATAATGGGTAGTGTGGTGCTTTGAGACAAGTAGTACTCTACTGCCTCGAAGCCCAGCTCATGGGGTATACATGTATATAATGCAGCAACGTGTGCCGTGGCCAAAATAAGACCCTCTTGATACTGGACAGACTGAAATAATCTAATTGTATCACCTGTGTCTTTTAAATATGAAGGAACACTTCGCACCAATGGCTGTAAATGGAAATCCACATATTTGCCAATCCTGGCAGTGACCGAGTCGATTCCGCTGACTATAGGACGGTCAGGGGGATTGACGGGGTCTTTGTGGACCTTGGGGAGAAAGTAAATGGCAGGAATCCTACAGTAGGTGCCGCCGATATTGTGTTTCTATCACTCTCCCATCGCCGAGATTCTCGGCGACAGGAGTGCCGAGATGTCGGCAGCAGGGTGGCAACACGTGTCGCGCTCGCTGCAATAGCGAGGAGTAGTGATGAGCTGAACACCCCCGGGTTCGGTTCGCATCAGAACCCGCGAACGGACCGAAAGTTCGCACGAACATTAGAACCCTATTAAATATAATGGATGCGAACGTTCGGATTCTAAAGTGCTAATTATAACGACTATTATCCATGTTATTGTCCGAAACAGAGTTTGGGAACCCGGGTTCTGCACCAGGGGACATGTATCAATGCAAAAAGAAGTTTTAAAAACAGACATTTTCCGGGAGCAGTCATTTTAATGATGCATAAAGTGAAAAAAAAAAAGTCAAATATTCCTTTAAATATTGTACCTGGGGGGTGTCTAAAGTATGCCTGTGAAGTGCCACGTGTTTCCCGTGTTTAGAACTGTCCCTGCACAAAATAACATTTCTAAAGGAAAAAAAGCCATTTAAAACTGCTTGCGGCTTTAATGCAATGTCTGGTCCCGGTAATACGGATGAAAATCTTTATGAAAAATGGCATAGCTACCCCATCAACCCCCCCCCCCCCACCCCAGCCCATTACCAGCCCCTTTGGGTCTTGTATGGATATTAAGGGGAACCCCGCACACAAAATAAAAAAGGCCCTATATACTCTGAACAGCCGTATACAGGCGGTGCATACAAGACAGGGACTGTAGGTTTGTTCTTATGTAGAATCTGTTTGTAATTTTGAACAGCTGCATTGTTTAAGTGTAGCTCCATGCCAAATTCCTTTTTTTTAGCTTTTTGGAAAACATAGGGAACGGTTATCACCCCTGTCACATTTTTTTTTGCTGTCTGTGCCCCTGTTCAGAACATTTCACCTCACTTTGCGTCCCAATGACAACTGTTTTTGAAATGTGGTGTTTTTATTGAAACAAGGATTGGTGATAAAGCATCAGTAGAGAGGAGACACCTTTCTCCCATATTAATTCTTACAGGAGAGAATTTTCCTTCCAAGAGGTAGATTTCCTCTCACTTCCTGTTGTCTTCTTCCGTTTGCAAGTAGTAGTAGTTTGTAAGTTGGATGTTTGAAAGTAGGGACCTGCCGTATATACTCTGCAGAAATTGGCCCCTTAGGTGTTGGTGTTGGCACAACACTGAAAGCACTCACAGTTATTCTTGGTGGGTGCTGGAACGCCCTGCTGTCAACTATTATATCAGGAATTGTAATAACATATAATTGTTGATCAGTGGTAGTAAAAATTGGGCCTTTGATGGTGGTGCTGGTGCCACAACACTGTAAGGCCTGACAGTTACTCTTGGTGGGCGCAGCAATGGGCCCTGCTGTGAATTATTAGATCAATAATTATAATTGCATGCCCCTGTTGAATAGGGGCTGAAAAATTGGGCCTTTGGTGGTGGTGGTGGTGGTGGTGGTGATGGTGGTGCTGGTGCGACAACACTGTAAGGCCTGACAGTTACTCTTGGTGGGCGCAGCAATGGGCCCTGCTGTGAATTATTCGAACAATAATTATAATTGCATGCCCCTGTTGAACAGGGGCTGAAAAATTGGGCCTTTGGTGGTGGTGGTGGTGGTGATGGTGGTGCTGGTGCCACAACACTGTAAGGCCTGACAGTTACTCTTGGTGGGCGCAGCAATGGGCCCTGCTGTGAATTATTCGAACAATAATTATAATTGCATGCCCCTGTTGAACAGGGGCTGAAAAATTGGGCCTGTGGTGGTGGTGATGGTGGTGCTGGTGCCACAACACTGTAAGGCCTGACAGTTACTCTTGGTGGGCGCAGCAATGGGTCCTGCTGTGAATTATTCGATCAATAATTATAATTGCATGCCCCTGTTGAACAGGGGCTGAAAAATTGGGCCTTAGGCACTGGTGGCACAACACTGCAACCCCTCACAGATACTGTACTTGGAGCACAGCAATGAGGCCTGTTGCAAAGTATTGCATCAAAAATTTTAATTACACGCCCCTGTTAAACAGGGGCTGAAAAATTGGGCCTTAGCCACTGGTGGCGTCACCCATAAACCAAAATGATCTTCCAAGCTATCATCATTAATCGTATCATTGAGGAGGAGGAGGAGGATAGCCAGTCAACATAACAGCACAGGCACTCAGCATCAGCATCAGTCTTGAAGGGATGTGACATTTTAAAATCAATTAGTCTGTTATATCAGCATCTGGTGTGTGGTAGCTGGTGGTGATCCAAGACTGGTTCATCTTGATGAAAGTCAGTCGATCAACCGAGTCGGTGGACAGGCGCACCCTGTGATAAGTGACAAATCCTCCAGCAGCACTGAATGTGCGTTCTGAAAGAACGCTGGATGCAGGACAGGCCAGTAGCTCAATTGCATACTGTGCAAGCTCTGGCCAGTGATCCATCCTCAAGACCCAGTAAGCCAGAGGATTTTCGGTGGGGAAGGTGTCCAAGTCTGACCTTGCCCCTAGGTATTCCTGGACCATGTATATCAGACGCTGGCGATGGTTGCTGGAACCGATCATACTTTGGGGCTGCGGACTAAAGAATTGTCTGAACGCATCGGTCAGATGGCCACCTTCCCCACCGCTCCTTCTTTGACTGCCCGAAGCCTCAGCAACTCGTTGTCCAGGACCAGGAGTTTGTAACCTCCCAGTCTCTGGGAACGCGTTGCACAGACCTTTCTGCAAGGCCTCCCGGAGTTGTCTCATCCTCTGCTCCCTCTGCGACGGTACGATAAGGTTCCGCAACCTTACCCTTGTACCGTGGATCAAGGAGAGTGGCCAGCCAGTAATGGTCCCTCTCCTTGATCCGAAGAATACGAGGATCCTTCCGCAGACTTTGCAGGATCAGGGAGGCCATGCAGCGTAGGTTAGCTGAGGCATTCAGTCCGGAGTCCTCTGGGTCACTAAGGACGACATGATCCGCAGCCACCTCCTCCCAGCCACGTACAAGTCCACTGGTTTCTTGGGACTGTAAATCATCCCTAAAAGACTGCTGCTGATGATGCTGAGTGCCAGCCTCCACCTCCATGCTGACACAATCCTCCTCCTCCTCCTCCTCCTCTTCCTGTGCGATGGGTGGGACAGAAGGAACACTGTCTGGGTAAAGGGGGCCTTGAGAGGCAAGGAAGTCCTCCTCTTCCTGCCTCTGTTCTGCCTCAAGTGCCCTGTCCATTATTCCACGCAGCGTGTGCTCCAACAGGTGGACAAGAGGTACAGTGTCACTGATGCATGCACTGTCACTGCTCACCATCCTCGTGGCCTCCTCAAATGGTGCCAGGACAGTGCATGCATCCCTGATCATGCCCCACTGGCGTGGTGAAAAAAACCCGAGCTCCCCTGACCCTGTCCTGGTGCCGTAGTCGTACAGGTACTCATTGATGGCCCTCTGCTGCGTGTGCAGCCGCTGCAGCATGGCCAATGTTGAGTTCCACCTGGTGGGCATGTCACATATAAGGCGGTTCTTGGGCAGGTTCAACTCCTTTTGCAGCTCAGCCAGGCGAGCACTGGCATTATAAGATCTGCGGAAATGCACACAGACTTTCCTGGCCTGCCTCAGGACATCCTGTAAGCCCGGGTACCTGCCCAAGAACCGCTGCACCACCAGGTTAAGGACGTGAGCCATACAGGGCACATGGGTCAGTTGTCCCTGTCGGAGGGCGGAGAGGAGGTTGGTGCCATTGTCGCAAACCACCATTCCTGGCTTAAGCTGGCGTGGCGTCAACCACCTCTCGGCCTGCCCCTGCAGAGCAGACAGGACCTCTGCCCCAGTGTGGCTCCTGTCACCCAAACACACCAGCGCAAGCATGGCATAGCATCTTTTTGCCTGCGTACTTGCGTAGCCCCTTGAACGCCTACGGAGCACCGCTGGTTCCGAGGACAAACCACAGGAAGAGGCCATGGAGGAAGAAGAGGAGGGGGTGGAGGAGAGAGGTGTGTCACAACCAGTAGTAGCATTTTGGAGGGGTGGCGGTGGAACAACCTCCAACACTACTGCACCTTGTCCTGCATCCTTCCCAGCTGCCAAAAGAGTGACCCAATGGGCCTTGAAAGAAAGGTAACGTCCCTGTCCATGCCTGCTGGACCATGAGTCAGCGGTAATATGCACCTTACCGCTGACCGCCCTGTCCAGGGAGGCCAAGACATTGCCTTCCACATGCCTGTAGAGAGCCGGAATCGCCTTCCGTGCAAAGAAGTGGCGTTTGGGAACCTGCCACTGAGGAACCGCACATTGCACAAACTCAAACTCAAATTTAGCCAAGCTAGCATTCAACCGCTGGGCATGTGGATGGCTGGGAGTGAACTTCTTTCGACGGTCCAGCAGCTGGGGCAGGGAAATTTGCCTGCTAGAATCGGACGTTGGTGTACTGCTAGCAGAGTGCCCGCAAGTACTTGCCTGTGACACACCTAATTCTACACCTTCATTCCTCTCAGAGCAGGTTTCAGAGAGGAGTGAAGGTATAGTGGGGTTGGAGATCCCAGCTGATGCGGTGCAAGAAGAGGTCAGCTTTGTTCTTTGGTGTGGGTCTTTAAGGTAGGCTTGCCAACGAGCTGCATGGCAGGTCAACATATGTCTGATCAAGCATGTGGTGCCCAAGTGGCTGATGTTTTGGCCACGCGATATACGCTTGAGACATATGTTGCAAACAGCAGCTGTGCGATCTGATGCACTCGCCTCAAAAAAGGCCCACACCAAAGAACTTTTTGAATGACGGGCAGAGGCAGCGCCCTGCACAGGCGGAGCTCTGCGGTGTGATTCCGTCGGTGTGCTGCCCATACGCTGGCCACTCAAGGGCATCCTGCCTCGTTGGAGATGTGCCTCCTCCTCATCCTCCTCCTCCTCTCTCCTATTAGGCACCCACGTGGAGTCAGTGACCTCATCATCCCCTCCCTCCTCATCACTGGAGCCAATCTCTCAGTATGCTGCAGCTGCTGGAGCATGACTGCCAGATTGGTGCCCTTCTTGAGCATCCCCTCTCTCTGCTCTCACGCTGCTGCCTTCCTCTAGCTGGGTATCATCATCAGATCCTTCCAAACGCTGGGCATCCTCCTGGAGCATGTACCCAACACTGTGCTCAAACAGTTCGGGGGACTCCTCAGGAGGAGGACATGGTGGGTCTAGGGAAGGATTGACTAATGAAGATAATGATACCAGAGAAGAGGATGCTTTGGCAGCTGCTTTGCCAGTACCCTGAGCCTGGGTGAGAGAGGATGAGGAGGATGAGGTGGGCTTGGTCATCCACTCTACCAAGTCTTCGGCATGATGTGGCTCAACATGTCCAGCTGCCGAAAAGAAGGACAAGCGTGTCCCATGGCCATGTGCTGATGACAATGCACCGCGTCCACGACCAGCACTGTTGCCCCCAGACACAGAGCCTGCTTGCCCTCTTTTTTTGCCTCCTGACTGTCTGCCTCTCCTTGTTTGCCTTCCAGACATTTTAATGGATGGCCTGCAGGGAGATGGGAAAAAGAGCAATAAGGGCTACCTTCAGGTGTATACTGTGCAGGAGGCTTAGCAACAATGACACTGACACTGTCCCCTGCCTATCCTTCTCTGTCCCTAAACTCAAGGATTTGAAATATGGAACAGCAAAATTGGTTTAGAACAGAATAGCACACTGTCAGTTTCACTCACTGTACCTCTCTGTCCCTAAACTCAAGGATTGAAAATATGGTTCAGCAAAATTGGTTTAGAACAGAATAGGACACTTTCCCTCACTGTCCTACTCTGTCCCTCCCTACAAACAAGATTTAGCACAGAATAGCACACTGATAATTGCCACAAGTGTCCTTCTCTGTCCCTAAACTCAAGGATTGAAAATATGGAACAGCAAAATTGGTTTAGAACAGAATAGCACACTGACACTTTCCCTCACTGTCCTACTCTGTCCCTCCCTACAAACAAGATTTAGCACAGAATAGCACACTGATAATTGCCACGAGTGTCCTTCTCTGTCCCTAAGCTCAAGGATTGAAAATATGGAACAGCAAAATTGGTTTAGAACAGAATAGCACACTGACACTTTCCCTCACTGTCCTACTCTGTCCCTCCCTACAAACAAGATTTAGCACAGAATAGCACACTGATAATTGCCACGAGTGTCCTTCTCTGTCCCTAAACTCAAGGATTGAAAATATGGAACAGCAAAATTGGTTTAGAACAGAATAGCACACTGACACTTTCCCTCACTGTCCTACTCTGTCCCTCCCTACAAACAAGATTTAGCACAGAATAGCACACTGATAATTGCCACGAGTGTCCTTCTCTGTCCCTAAACTCAAGGATTGAAAATATGGAACAGCAAAATTGGTTTAGAACAGAATTTCACACTGACACTTTCCCTCACTGTCCTACTCTGTCCCTCCCTACAAACAAGATTTAGCACAGAATAGCACACTGATAATTTCCACGAGTGTCCTTCTCTGTCCCTAAACTCAAGGATTGAAAATATGGAACAGCAAAATTGGTTTAGAACAGAATAGCACACTGACACTTTCCCTCACTGTCCTACTCTGTCCCTCCCTACAAACAAGATTTAGCACAGAATAGCACACTGATAATTGCCACGAGTGTCCTTCTCTGTCCCTAAACTCAAGGATTGAAAATATGGAACAGCAAAATTGGTTTAGAACAGAATAGCACACTGACACTTTCCCTCACTGTCCTACTCTGTCCCTCCCTACAAACAAGATTTAGCACAGAATAGCACACTGATAATTTCCACGAGTGTCCTTCTCTGTCCCTAAACTCAAGGATTGAAAATATGGAACAGCAAAATTGGTTTAGAACAGAATAGCACACTGACACTTTCCCTCACTGTCCTACTCTGTCCCTCCCTACAAACAAGTTTCAGCACAGAATAGCACACTGATAATTGCCACGAGTGTCCTTCTCTGTCCCTAAGCTCAAGGATTGAAAATATGGAACAGCAAAATTGGTTTAGAACAGAATAGCACACTGACACTTTCCCTCACTGTCCTACTCTGTCCCTCCCTACAAACAAGATTTAGCACAGAATAGCACACTGATAATTGCCACGAGTGTCCTTCTCTGTCCCTAAACTCAAGGATTGAAAATATGGAACAGCAAAATTGGTTTAGAACAGAATAGCACACTGACACTTTCCCTCACCGTCCTACTCTGTCCCTCCCTACAAACAAGATTTAGCACAGAATAGCACACTGATAATTGCCACGAGTGTCCTTCTCTGTCCCTAAACTCAAGGATTGAAAATATGGAACAGCAAAATTGGTTTAGAACAGAATAGCACACTGACACTTTCCCTCACTGTCCTACTCTGTCCCTCCCTACAAACAAGATTTAGCACAGAATAGCACACTGATAATTTCCACGAGTGTCCTTCTCTGTCCCTTAACTCAAGGATTGAAAATATGGAACAGCAAAATTGGTTTAGAACAGAATAGCACACTGACACTTTCCCTCACTGTCCTACTCTGTCCCTCCCTACAAACAAGATTTAGCACAGAATAGCACACTGATAATTGCCACGAGTGTCCTTCTCTGTCCCTAAACTCAAGGATTGAAAATATGGAACAGCAAAATTGGTTTAGAACAGAATAGCACACTGACACTTTCCCTCACTGTCCTACTCTGTCCCTCCCTACAAACAAGATTTAGCACAGAATAGCACACTGATAATTGCCACGAGTGTCCTTCTCTGTCCCTAAACTCAAGGATTGAAAATATGGAACAGCAAAATTGGTTTAGAACAGAATAGCACACTGACACTTTCCCTCACTGTCCTACTCTGTCCCTCCCTACAAACAAGATTTAGCACAGAATAGCACACTGATAATTGCCACGAGTGTCCTTCTCTGTCCCTAAACTCAAGGATTGAAAATATGGAACAGCAAAATTGGTTTAGAACAGAATAGCACACTGACACTTTCCCTCACTGTCCTACTCTGTCCCTCCCTACAAACAAGATTTAGCACAGAATAGCACACTGATAATTGCCACGAGTGTCCTTCTCTGTCCCTAAACTCAAGGATTGAAAATATGGAACAGCAAAATTGGTTTAGAACAGAATAGCACACTGACACTTTCCCTCACTGTCCTACTCTGTCCCTCCCTACAAACAAGATTTAGCACAGAATAGCACACTGATAATTGCCACGAGTGTCCTTCTCTGTCCCTAAACTCAAGGATTGAAAATATGGAACAGCAAAATTGGTTTAGAACAGAATAGCACACTGACACTTTCCCTCACTGTCCTACTCTGTCCCTCCCTACAAACAAGATTTAGCACAGAATAGCACACTGATAATTGCCACGAGTGTCCTTCTCTGTCCCTAAACTCAAGGATTGAAAATATGGAACAGCAAAATTGGTTTAGAACAGAATAGCACACTGACACTTTCCCTCACTGTCCTACTCTGTCCCTCCCTACAAACAAGATTTAGCACAGAATAGCACACTGATAATTGCCACGAGTGTCCTTCTCTGTCCCTAAACTCAAGGATTGAAAATATGGAACAGCAAAATTGGTTTAGAACAGAATAGCACACTGACACTTTCCCTCACTGTCCTACTCTGTCCCTCCCTACAAACAAGATTTAGCACAGAATAGCACACTGATAATTGCCACGAGTGTCCTTCTCTGTCCCTAAACTCAAGGATTGAAAATATGGAACAGCAAAATTGGTTTAGAACAGAATAGCACACTGACACTTTCCCTCACTGTCCTACTCTGTCCCTCCCTACAAACAAGATTTAGCACAGAATAGCACACTGATAATTGCCACGAGTGTCCTTCTCTGTCCCTAAACTCAAGGATTGAAAATATGGAACAGCAAAATTGGTTTAGAACAGAATAGCACACTGACACTTTCCCTCACTGTCCTACTCTGTCCCTCCCTACAAACAAGATTTAGCACAGAATAGCACACTGATAATTGCCACGAGTGTCCTTCTCTGTCCCTAAACTCAAGGATTGAAAATATGGAACAGCAAAATTGGTTTAGAACAGAATAGCACACTGACACTTTCCCTCACTGTCCTACTCTGTCCCTCCCTACAAACAAGATTTAGCACAGAATAGCACACTGATAATTGCCACGAGTGTCCTTCTCTGTCCCTAAACTCAAGGATTGAAAATATGGAACAGCAAAATTGGTTTAGAACAGAATAGCACACTGACACTTTCCCTCACTGTCCTACTCTGTCCCTCCCTACAAACAAGATTTAGCACAGAATAGCACACTGATAATTGCCACGAGTGTCCTTCTCTGTCCCTAAACTCAAGGATTGAAAATATGGAACAGCAAAATTGGTTTAGAACAGAATAGCACACTGACACTTTCCCTCACTGTCCTACTCTGTCCCTCCCTACAAACAAGATTTAGCACAGAATAGCACACTGATAATTGCCACGAGTGTCCTTCTCTGTCCCTAAACTCAAGGATTGAAAATATGGAACAGCAAAATTGGTTTAGAACAGAATAGCACACTGACACTTTCCCTCACTGTCCTACTCTGTCCCTCCCTACAAACAAGATTTAGCACAGAATAGCACACTGATAATTGCCACGAGTGTCCTTCTCTGTCCCTAAACTCAAGGATTGAAAATATGGAACAGCAAAATTGGTTTAGAACAGAATAGCACACTGACACTTTCCCTCACTGTCCTACTCTGTCCCTCCCTACAAACAAGATTTAGCACAGAATAGCACACTGACACTTTCCCTCACTGTACCTCTCTGTCCCTAAACTCAAGGATTGAAAATATGGTTCAGCAAGATTGGTTTAGAACAGAATAGCACACTGACACTTTCCCTCACTGTACCTCTCTGTCCCTACAAACAAGGATTAGCACAGAATAGCACACTGTCACTGACACTCTCCCTACCTATCCTTATTTGTCCCTAAACACAAGGAATCCAGGATTAGTAAAGGAAAAATAATGACACTGTCCCTGCCTATGCTTCTCTTTCCCTGCTCCGGAACACACTACACAAGGCCGCCGCGCTGGCGGCCTTTTATAGTGTGGGGCGTGTACTAAACCCCCTCAGCAATAATTGGCCACAGGCATCCTGCCTGTGGCCAATCATTGCTCTCCTCGCTGCCGGCGCTGTGATTGGCCAAGCATGCGGGGTCACAGTGCATGCTTGGCCAATCACAGCGCCTGGATGACACTGCGATGGCGTAGTTCATTGTGGGCCGTTCGCGTCACTCGAATTTGGCGCGAACGGCCCAAATCGTTCGATCTTCGTCAAACGATCGAACAGCCGATGTTCGAGTCGAACGTATGTTCGACTCGAACACGAAGCTCATCCCTAGCGAGGAGACGCGACACTGTATTGAGCGGGGATCCGACGCGGATTCCCGCCAATACCAGGCACTGCGTTGGTATAAATCCTGAACGGGAACTCCACGCCAATTTTTAAAGAAAAAAAACGGCGTAGGTTCCCCCTCCAGGAGCATACCAGGCCCTTGGGTCTGGTCTGGATTTGAAGGGGAACCCTACGCCGAAAAAAACGGCGTGGGGGTTCCCCTCAAGATCCAAACCAGACCCTTATCCGAGCACGCAACCTGGCAGGCCGCAGGGGAAGAGGGGGGGACGAGAGCGGCCCCCCTCCCTCCTGAACCGTACCAGGCCACATGCCCTCAACATGGGGGGTTTGGTGCTCTGGGGCAGGGGGGCGACCTGCGGCCCCCCCACCCCAGAGCACCCTGCCCCCATGTTGATGAGGACAGGGCCTCTTCCCGAAAACCCTGGCCGTTGGTTGTCGGGGTCTGCGGGCGGGGGGCTTATCGGAATCCGGGAGCCCCCTTTAATAAGGGGGCCCCCAGATCCCGGCCCCCCACCCTATGTGAATGAGTATGGGGTACATCGTACCCCTACCCATTCACCTGGTGGAAAATAAATGGAAATAAAAACACAACACAGTTTTTAAAAGTATTTTATTGCACCGCTCCGGAGGTCTTCTTCTGACTTCGGGGGTCTCCGATGTCGTCGCCGCGTTCTCCGGTTCTTTCTTCTGCCGGGCCTCCGCTAACTTCTTTTTAGCTCTTTTGCTAGCAGAGGCCCGGTCTCCTCCGTCGTCTCGTCCGGCTCTGCGTTGTCCTTCTGCCGGCCCCTCCACTAACTTCTTGGTAGCTCTTTTGCTAGTGGAGGAGCCGGTCTTCTCCGTCGTCGCCGTTGGCGTCTTCTTCCCTCTTCTCCTCCTCGATGTTGACTCGTCGCTTCCTCTCGCAGTAATGGTAAATCTTCGGTCCGCAGAGATTAATATAGGCTTCACATGACGTCACAGTCACATGCTCCGGGGCACATGTGCACATGACGTCACAGTCACATGCTCCAGGGCACATGTGCCCCGGAGCATGTGACTGTGACGTCATGGGACCATGTGACTGTGACGTCATGTGAAGCCTATATTAATCTCTGCGGACCGAAGATTTACCATTACTGCGAGAGGAAGCGACGAGTCAACATCGAAGAGGAGAAGAGGGAAGAAGACGACGACGGCGACAACGGAGAAGACCGGCTCCTCCACTAGCAAAAGAGCTACCAAGAAGTTAGTGGAGGGGCCGGCAGAAGGACAACGGAGAGCCGGACTAGACGACCGGGCCTCTGCTAGCAAAAGAGCTAAAAAGAAGTTAGCGGAGGCCCGGCGGAAGAAAGAACCGGAGAGCGGGAGAAGAACCGGAGAGCGGGAGAAGAAGAAGGCGACGGAGAAGACCGGGCCTCCGTTAGCAAAAGAGCTAAAAAGAAGTTAGCGGAGGCCCGGCAGAAGAAAGAACCGGAGAATGCGGCGACGACACCGGAGACCCCCGAAGTCGGAAGAAGACCTCCGGAGCGGTGCAATAAAATACTTTTAAAAACTGTGTTGTGTTTTTATTTCCATTTATTTTCCACCAGGTGAATGGGTAGGGGTACGCTGTACCCCTTACTCATTCACATAGGGTGGGGGGGCCGGTATCTGGGGGCCCCCTTATTAAAGGGGGCTCCCAGGTTCCGATAAGCCCCCCGCCCGCAGACCCCGACAACCAACGGCCAGGGTTGTCGGGAAGAGGCCCTGTCCTCATTAACATGGGGGCAGGGTGCTCTGGGGTGGGGGGGCCGCAGGTCGCCCCCCTGCCCCAGAGCACCAAACCCCCTATGTTGAGGGCATGTGGCCTGGTACGGTTCAGGAGGGAGGGGGGGCCGCTCTCGTCCCCCCTCTTCCCCTGCGGCCTGCCAGGTTGCGTGCTCGGATAAGGGTCTGGTTTGGATCTTGAGGGGGACCCCCATGCCGTTTTTTTGGTGTAGGGTTCCCCTTCAAATCCAGACCAGACCCAAGGGCCTGGTATGCTCCTGGAGGGGGAACCCACGCCGGTTTTTTCTTTAAAAATTGGCGTGGAGTTCCCGCTCAGGATTCATACCAAACGCAGTGCCTGGTATTGGCGGGAATCCGCGTCGGATCCCCGCCTATCGGAAAGGAATCCCCGCTCATCGTGAAAGGAACATTTTTTCCTTTCCCGATGACGAGACAGCTCGGCGCTGGCTCTCGCGATGGAGCTCATAGGGTGTCAATATCGCCGCTAGAAGCGGCGAGATTGACACAATATCGGCGGCACCTACTGTAGGTGCTACAGGAACCAAAAAACGTTTCTCTTTTTTATTTAAGATCCCTAGAGCAAAACCTTTGGCAATTAGCTCAACTAAAGCTTTTTTAAAACGCAAAGTAGGATCTGTGTGTATAGGTATGTATGTTTCAGAATCACTTAAAATTCTATCCATTTCCCCTATATAACTGGCTTTGTCTAGCACGACAATTGCTCCACCTTTGTCCGCAGGGCGGATTATAAGGTCTTTCTGTTCACACAACTGTTTCAATCCCTTCCTCATCTTAGGATCCATGTGTATCTTTTTTGAGGCAATCAGTCTAAATCCTGCAGAACTAAGCTACGGAAAACACTCAAGGAAGGTGCCATAGTGCCAGGAGGGTTGAACAGGGAAGGGTTGGCAAGTCCAGTGTGTACATGTGGGTCATTAGCTGTGGGAGTGGGGACCGTGTCAGATGTTGGGGACAAGAAGTGTCTCTGAATACTGAGCTTCCGGACAAATTTATGGACGTCAATAAAGGTAGAGAATTTATTCAAAGTCCTGGGAGGGACCTATTTCAGGCCCCTATCCAGGACTAATTTCCCTTCGTCCGTCAAAATGACCGAACTCAGATTAAAGACACCCCGGCCCCTCATGTTCTGGGTCTTTTTGCTCTGGATCTTCCTCCCACCTCGGACCCCTCTCCTCCTTCTGGGCTTCCTGGATAATCCTGAAGGGTCCTGTGAAAACCCGAATGCTAGGAAGGACCCGGCTGGTTCGGATTGTAATTATAAGGAGATCGAGTAAGGAGATCTTCATCTCCATCCTGATCTCCAAAATAATCTGGATGATTCTCTTGTGTATAATTCTCATAAGATGGAAGAGATCTGGTAAAATTACGAGTAGGAGTTCGATATTGGTTGTCATAACCTCCAGAATGATAATCGTCACGACGGTCGTGCCAACCAGCCGGGGGTCCCCTCGGACTCAGATAATGTTGTAAGTCCACAGGATATCCACGTTCGAACTGTCGAGAGTCTCCATGGTGTCCTCTAAAGGAACTTCTCCCTCTTTTTCTGGGACCCCTTCCTCTGAACTGTGGAGGATGTGTCCCATTAGAATTCCAAACCGGAGGTTTATGTCCAGATTCGGAGTCTCTCTGAGATTTAGCTTTAGGAGGAACGGGACCCCTAGGTGGGCCCTGCTTAACAGCAGGTGCAAAGGTAAGTACCCTATCAGGATTGGACACCTCCCGCCCTGTGACTTCATCTCGTAATCGGGCGGCACAAGCAAATTAATTTCTTCTGCCAACCAAAAACGAGATTTGATTTATAATCAGTGAAATCTCTATTATATTTCTTTTGTTTTTTCAACCTCTGGTCTTTTTCTTCTTTCTCCAAGTGTCCCTTTAAACTTGTCGAAAGAGAGACATATTCCGGAGACATTTTAAAGGGAGTCAGTTTCTCTTTAAGATCCCTGATTTCCTTATCGATGAGAGTGAGTCTCAAACGTTTTTTTGTCTACTAAAAAGACCAAAAGTTGCATCCCTGTCCCGTTAAAATAACGAAACCAGGATTCTAGGTCAAAGTCACCCTGCTGGGGTGACACATCCCAACGGAGACCTCTTGGAACCATCTCCTCTTTGACGTATTGTTCCAAAACGCCACGTCCCACTGAATGTGTATCTCTGTGGTCATCAGGTTTTTAAGCCTGAGAAACATACCACTGATTTCAGTGTCGGACCCGGCGTGAATGAATACGCCATCTGTATTCAATGATCTAGATGTTCTATAATCAAATACATCCATAATGGTACACAAACTAGAAAATTAGTGTTGATAAAGACAGCAGCAAAAATAAAGTCAATAAAACATGGAAGAATGGAAAAATGTGCGCTAGACTTAAAATTATACTGAAACACAAAAAGCTGCTGCAAAAAAAGTGACAAATATTCAAATAATCTAGAAATAAAAAATGAACAGCTAAGTGTTCAGAGAGGCCTAGGATTCACCCTGGGTCTCAAGGATAAGTGCAAACCAAGTATTGAAAAATTAAAGTCCACACAAACGTGCTAATAAACAAATAATGTCCATAACGTGAATGGTGAAAATTGAATGGTGAAACAAGGTTGGAAACCATATGGACCATCAAATCTTGTCATCAAATGACAATGACAGTAAAAGTATTTTTTTTCTGCATGAAGCCTCCAGTTTGCATGTAACCACTATGTTATACCTGACATACAGTGCCTTGAAAATGTATTCATACCCCTTGAAATTTTCCACATTTTGTCATGTTACAACCAAAAAGATAAACCATTTTATTGATGATTTTATGTGATAGACCAAAGTGGCACATAATTGTGAGGTGGAAGAAAATAGATAAATGGTTTTCATTTTTTTTTTACAAATACATATCTGAAAAGAGTGGCGTGCATTTGTATTCAGCCCCCTTTACTCTGATACCCCTAACTAAAATCTAGTGGAACCAATTGCCTTCAGAAGTCATCTAATTAGTAAATAGAGTCCACCTGTGTGCAATTTAATTTCAGTATAAATACAGCTGTTTTGTGAAGCCCTCAGAGGTTTGTTAGAGAATCTTAGTGAACAAACAGCATCATGAAGGCCAAAAAACACACCAGACAGGTCAGGGATAAAGTAGTGGAGAAGTTAAAGCAGGGTTAGGCTATAAAAAAAAAAAACAAGCTTTGAACATCTCACGGAGCACTGTTCAATACATCATATGAAAATGGAAAGAGTATGGCACAACTGCAAACTGCCAAGACATGGCCGTCCACCTAAACTGACAGGCAGGGCAAGGAGAGCATTCATCAGAGAAGCAGCCAAGAGGCCCATGGTAACTCTGGAGGAGCTGCAGAGATCCACAGCTCAGATGGGAGAATCTGTCCACAGGTCAACTATTAGTTGTGCACTCCAAAAATCTGGCCTTTATGGAAGAGTGTCAAAAAGAAAGCCATTGTTGAAAGAAAGCCATAAGAAGTTTTGTTTGTAGTTGGTGAGAAGCCATGTGGGGGACACAGCAAACACATGGAAGAAGCTGCTCGGGTCAGATGAGACCAAAATTGAACTTTTTGGCCTTAAAGCAAAATACTATGTGTGGCAGAAAACTAACACTACATATCACCCTGAACACATCATCCCTACTGTGAAACATGGTGGTGGCAGCATCATGTTGTGGGAATGCTTTTCTTCAGTAGAGACAGGGAAGCTGATCAGAGTTGATGGGAAGTTGTTTGGAGCCAAATACAGAGCAATCTTAGAAGAAAACCTGTTTAACCTCCCTGGCGGTATTCCCGAGTGTGGCTTTGGGGGAGATTTCAGTACCTAAAGCGGTAACCCTGAGCCACACTTGGGATTGCCTCGCTGGATCCTGGAAGAGGTTACTTACCTTGTCCCCGGGATCTCGCGATGTATTTACGCAGTGTACAGCGGCCGGATCTTCCGCCCGATGCACTGTGTTCCCCTGATTCCCTTCCCTGCGAGCGTCGCGACGCAGAGGGGCGGAACCGGCGGTAAATTCAAAAAGTATAAAACACAAACACACTGATGCAATGTAATCCTATTGGATTACAATAAAAAATAAAATCAAGTGACCTTAGATTGCCCCCCAGTGCTTTCTCCAGTGCCCTTGTCTGCAGTTTTACTGTACTTTGTGACTGTAAACTGCACAGCGACCATGGCATCAAAAAAGCGCACCTCCACCTCAAAATCGCTATATGACCTGCTGGAAAACAGCGACAGCGATACAGAATCGCTTGCAGGGGAGTTGAGTGACAGCGACTCGTGGAGAAATTCGTCATCAGACGCAGAAAGCGATTTTAGCGACAATCCTGCGACTGTGCCTAGCGATGTGCGGACTTGGTGCTCGATTAATTGCGGTACAGAGCACGTAGCGCCCCCAAAATTTCCATTTACAGGAGCACCTGGGATCAAAGTGGATGTTGAGGATGATAACCCCTTGGCATACCTCAAGCTCTTTTTGACTGATGAAGTTATTGCCAAAATTGTTATGGAGACGAATCGCTACCAGGAGCAACAAGCTGCTACCCATCAGCGCTTTTCAAGGACCAGAAAATGGTAACCGGTAACCAGAGAGGACATCTGGAAGTTTATGGGCCTTATAATACTTCAGGGAGTGGTGGGGAAACATGGTACTGGACAACCAACAAATTGCTGGCCACTCCTTTTTTTTGCACCGTTATGTCGAAATACAAATTTTCGCTCATAATGAAATATTTGCACTTTGCAAATAATGAAGACTTTGATGAGAGTTCTCATCCAGCTCCAAAACTGAAAAAAATTTGGGAGATTTACCAACTAATTTTGAATAATTTCCAGCAGACCTGTGTGCTGGACAGAGACATAAGTATTGATGAAAGTCTTATGGCCTACAAAGGTAGACTTAGCTGGATACAGTTTATCGCATCAAAGCGAGCTCGTTTTGGCATTAAGTAATTTATGCTGTGTGAATCCAGCTCTGGGTACATCTGAAATTCAGTCCTGCATAGACATGTGCAATTCGTTTAGTTACGAATTTGTTATTTGTCAAAATTCATTATATTCGTTAATTCGTAAACATACGAATGAACAAACGGCATTCATCAGGGGCAAGTTCCTAGCGCTGAAGCGCTCGTTTTGTTCCATTTTATTGCCTGTACAATACATTATTGTGGTACGCAGATTATGTAAGGGGGGAACAAGGGTCTTATTTTTCAATAAATTGTCTATACAATATTACCCTATGTGGACATATTCTTTACCCTTACATATACCTGTGTTATCGTGTGGAGTTTATGGTGGAGAAGAAAAGGAATTTTGATTGTATCATTGCTGAAGGAGGATGGTTTATCTAGGCTTGCATTTCTCTTATATCTGGTGAGTGCGCCCCCTGAAGGGGACTTTCGAAAATCCTCCCACGCGGTGTTATACACTTTGGTGAAAGGAGCACTAAGAATAAGAATTGGATTAAATACAACTAGACTCACCATCCACTACTTCATCACCTATATAAGCGATTGTTATAGAAGACGAACATACGAACTTTTGTCCGTAGCGCTGCTACAGTTTTAGTCTGAACTCTTTTAAACGAGTTTTATAAACACTGTTTTTTTTTATAGGTTTACTAAAATTACCAATGAAAAATGAATTATCGAAAAGAACGAATATGGAATACAACGAAAATACAAAATTATTAAATTAGAAACAGCAAAAATACGAAAGAGTGCAAAAACATAGAAAAAACGAAAATACTGAACAAAGATTCAAAATAACGAAAATCAAAATGAACGAAAACTCGAAATAACGAATATTCGGAAAACGGAAATCAAAACAACGAAAATACCGAACAAAGATTCAAAATAACAAATATCAAAATGAACGAAAAAAAAAAAACTAAATTATGAATATTCGGAAAACGGAAATCAAAACAACAAATTTGTTGGTTCTGAAATATTTCTGGACGTTGGCCAATAAGCTTGTCCCTTCCCCTGAAGAGGTTGTCCCTTCCCCCAATGAGCTTGTTTCTTATTCCCTTGTGTGTTTTTCTGTGTTAGACTGCAGTGCATTCCATCCAGAGTCCAGATAGGGTGTGGTTGGGTAGGTGGCACTGTTTTGGTGGATTTGTGAGTTAAGTTGTGACTTGTGAGAGAGAAATTCTTTGTTTCTTAAGCATACTCTGTCTAGATTCTAATTTCTATATTACGAATTATGCCCCGATTACGAATCTACGAAAACAATGTTACGAAAGTACGAATAAATGAGCCAGTCAATCTCACGAAAGTACGAATTACAAAATGACGACAAGTTGTGTTTCGAATAAACAGAAAATGTATTCTAACAAAAGTAGAAATGTAATTAAATCTACAAAAGTAACATTTTCCAATCGGCGGAAATTAGACACGGAAATACGAATCATTGCAAATCAACGAAAATATAGTTCTTACGAAAATACGAAAGCGGCCGAATATAAAATATAACGAAAAATACGAATTTCGAATCAACGAAAATTAGACTAACGGAAAAACGATTTAACGGAAAAATAACCCTTACGGAAATACGAAAGAGTCCGAATACGAAAACCCACGTCTTACGAAATTACGAATCCTTACGAATCAACGGAAACTAACAGAAACGAAACGAAACTAAACAAATTTTTATGTTGTGCACATGTCTAGTCCTGTACACCGGGAAAGGGACCAAATTCAGCGATCGATTCAGCAGTTTTGGAATGGCAACTGCTTTGGTTCTTTCTTTGATTGAGCCATTGCTGAACCAGGGCTACTGTGTCACCACAGACAATTTTTTCCCCAGAACTCTATGAATTCCTTCTTCTGAACAAGACAGGTGCCTATGGGACGGTTAGGCCTAACCGGCGTGACATGCCGCCAACCTTTGCCAATAAAAAGGTCTAACCGGCGTGACATGCCGCCAACCTTTGCCAATAAAAAGCTCGGGGCAGGAGAAATAGTTGCCTGGCAGAAAGGAAAAATGATGGCAATGAGATGGCAGGACAAAAAAAAACGTGTGCCTTATGAGTACCATTCACAACACCTCTACTGTAATGGTACATACCAAAGGTGGAAAAGATGTAATGAAGCCACAGGTCGTGTTGGATTACAACAATACCATGGGAGGTGTGGACAGGGTTGACCAGGCCATGACCTTTTATCCAGCCATGAGGAAGCAACAAAAAAAAATTATAAAAAAATCTTCAGGCATCTTCTGGAACAGTGCCTGTGGAATGCATTCATTCTTCTGAAAAAAAAAGAGTGACAGGCCTATGATTCATGCAGACTTTGTGTGGAAGGTTGCCGAACTCATATTTCTGAAGCACCAGATGCCAACGGCTGTAAACAGATCTGGACGTCGGGCTGCTGGCGTTGTGAACCCGGAACGCCTGACTGGTTGTCACTTTATGGACCACATTCCACCAACTGAAAAGAAGACAGCACCCACAAGGATGTGTGTGGTTTGCTGCTCCAAGCGTGACGACACCGGAAGGAAAATCCGAAAAGAAACCAGTTTCTATTGTCCCGATTGTGACGTTGGACTTTGTGCTGTACCTTGTTTTAAAATTTTCCATACCCGAGACGTTTACTGACGCAATATGACTTCTAATATTTCACCCTTGTTTGAGCAAAATGTCAGTGTTTTTGATTATATTATTTACTAAAATGTATTGAATAAAAAGTATTATTATTATTAAATTATTATTTGTTATTATTTATTATATTATAATTTATGATTTTTGTGTTTCAAACTTTATCATACCCGAGATGTCTACTAGACTCTGGTTTGGACAGATTTAGGTGAGTTATTCCTAAGAATTACAGGCCTACAATGTAAAACGCCAAATTTCCATGCAAAATAATGGTACCTCTTTCAGCACCTAAAATCTGAAATAATCATACCGCCAGGGAGGTTAAGCCTGCAAAAGACTTGAGACTGGGGTGGAGGTTCACCATTCAGCAGGACACGACCCTAAACATACAGCCAGAGCTACAATGGAATGGTTTAGATCAAAGCATTTATGTGTTAGAATGGCCCAGTCAAAGTCCAGACCTAAATCCAATTGAGAATCTGTGTCAAGACTTGAAAATTGCTGTTCACAGATGCTCTACATCCAATCTGACAGAGCTTGAGCTATTTTACAAAGAAGAATGGGCAAAAATGTCACTCTCTAGATGTGCAAAGCTGGTAGAGACATCCCCAAAAATACTTGCGGCTGTAATTGCAGTGAAAGGTGGTTCTACAAAGTATTGACTCAGGGGGGCTGAATACAAATGCACATCACAATTTTCTGATATTTATTTGTAAAACATTTTGAAAACCATTTACCATTTTCCTTCTGATTATGTGCCACTTTGTGTTGGTCTATCACAAAAAATTCCAATAAAATACATTTACGTTTTTGGTTGTAACATGACAAAATGTGGAAAATGTCAAAGGGTATGAATACTTTTTTAAGGCACTGTAGCTTTTATTTTATTAGGAACTATTCTGATGGGTTCCTAGTTCTTAGAAGAGCCTGGAGCTGTCATGACATCTGGGTCTGCACTGTGTTTGCTGATAGCTGTCAAAGTGTATATACAGTATTAGTTAGTATCATGGGGCATCATGCAGGCTAGTGTTAATCTACAGATTGTGGGTGGGAAGTGGTTAAAATGATGCAGTGCTTCTTTAACCAGATCCTTCCTGAATAAGAGCATCTCAAGGAAGAAAGAAAAAGTGTGGGGAATAGGGTATCTGCCTAGCTTTTTTCACAATTTGCCACATTGTCTCTCCTCTTCTCCCAGCCATGATATCAAGATTTAATAGCTATACAAAATAGGTCAGTCATGGTGATCTGCGTATAATTTTGTAAAGTTAGAAGGACTCAGGCAAGGGCCTATGGATCATAAAGAAAATAATTGGCTCTTTGGTGTTGAATTTATTTTATGTTTGCTTAACATATTATAAATAAAAAGACGTTCTCAGGGTCACAATGTTAAAACCTGCATAATAACTGATATTAGTAGAACTATATTGATACTATCAAATGTGTTAGTTCCACTGTCTGATCCACATATGATTTGCATTTTTCTTTTTCTTTTTAACAAGAGAATGATTTGCATTTTTACTTTTTGATTTCATGTAGGGGTGAGCATTGGGTTTAAAGTCATACTTGACTCTAACCCAGCCTGTTTTCAACCCCCAAAACAAGCTTGTCATATTTGGTCATGTTTATATTTGGTCAATAATGTCCCCCACATCTGCCACTAGTTTGTCTACAAATTGAAGCCAGCTTAATATCTGACATGTTGTGGTGGTGGTGTGGAGGGACAGGATTGTTGGGTTGTTGTGGTTTTGGTGCAATATCGTTGGATGGCAGGTCTTAGTGGTCATTGCAATTGCTGCTGCATCTATATTGTTGGACGATTAGGGGTGCGGAATTTAATCGTTGCATCGGTGCATCGCGATTCGAGCGTCCCCGTTGCGGCACCGATGCAGGGAAACCTAATAATCGATTAACACGATGTCTAGCCCCGCCCCTCCCTTCCCGGGAGAGCCGTTACCTCATTTGTTGTTTTTTTCCTTTGATGCGCTCATGTGACTGCCCGGCCCACCTCTCTGCTTTCACGTCTCACGTCTCTCCTGGCGTCAGGAGAGACGTGAAAGCAGAGAGGAGAGAGGGCAGTCACATGAGCGTGTCATGTACACACCACCACCGGATTCTGTTTCCCTGGCTCTCGGCTCCTATCGGAACTCCGCCCCCCAGCCCTGTACACATTGCGCTCCCTCCTCCTACGAATGCTAATGCTCCTAATACCGCCCGCCCCGCCTCTCCAGCCCTCTGCTTACGCCTACTGTTTAACTAATGCTAATGAGCAGAGGGCTGGGGAGGCGGGGCGGGGCGGTATTAGGAGCATTAGCATTCATAGGAGGAGGGAGCGGCAATGTGTACAGGGCGTGGGGGCGGAGTTCCGATAGGAGCCGACAGGGGAACAGAATCCGGCGGGGGGCAATCACTACTGCAGAAAAGGTTGGTTTAGAAGTAGGAATTAGTTAGGGATTAGAATAGGGTAAAGAAGAGACACAGTACAATTAAAGGCAGCTTACATATTTTTAATGTAATGTGAATAAAGTTCATTAAAGTGCCACATCTCCTGTAGCATGTCCACAGTCACCGACCATCTCCTGTAGCATGTCCGCAGTCTCTCTGACCATCTCCTGTAGCATGTCCGCAGTCACCGACCATCTCCTGTAGCATGTCCGCAGTCACCGACCATCTCCTGTAGCATGTCCGCAGTCACCAACCATCTCCTGTAGCATGTCCGCAGTCTCTCTGACCATCTCCTGTAGCATGTCCGCAGTCTCTCTGACCATCTCCTGTAGCATGTCCGCAGTCACCGACCATCTCCTGTAGCATGTCCGCAGTCACCGTCCATCTCCTGTAGCATGTCCGCAGTCACCGACCATCTCCTGTAGCATGTCCGCAGTCACTGACCATCTCCTGTAGCATGTCCGCAGTCACCGACCATCTCCTGTAGCATGTCCGCAGTCACTGACCATCTCCTGTAGCATGTCCGCAGTCACCGACCATCTCCTGTAGCATGTCCGCAGTCACCGACCATCTCCTGTAGCATGTCCGCAGTCTCTCTGACCATCTCCTGTAGCATGTCCGCAGTCTCTCTGACCATCTCCTGTAGCATGTCCGCAGTCAACGACCATCTCCTGTAGCATGTCCGCAGTCACCGACCATCTCCTGTAGCATGTCCACAGTCACCGACCATCTCCTGTAGCATGTCTGCACTCTCTGACCATCTCCTGTACTATGTACAAGTTGTTGTCTGCTTTGTTTAGACTTTGCTACATGCAGGGAGTGTTGTCTTTTTTTAAAAAGAACAGATATAATAAAAAAATGGAGATCTCCTGACTGCTTAAATTTTTTTGATGAAAACCATGCGCACTTGCGCTGTAATCGTGATGCATCGTGGAATCGAATCGAATCGTTGACCTGATAATCGTAATTGAATCGAATCGTGAGGCCAGTGAAGATGCGCACCTCTATGGACGATGTGATTGATGATGATTACATCAGGGGACAATGTTTACATTTTAATGAACTATTTATCACGCTGTGTTTTTTTTGTACATTTTTAATTATGTTTTTGGTAATGAGATCTACTTCTACATCCTTTTTTGGGGGACAGGATGTGGGTATGAGGTCCTTGACCCTACAACATAGTGCTTTGCAAGTTGGAAGGTGGAGGCTTTGTTGCTCTACCCCCTGCAAAGTACCCTCCTAATGTTGAAATACATGTGACCTGGTATCGTACAGGAAGGGTGGGGGCACTGCATGCTTGCCTCTTTCCCTTTCTGGTCTCCCATGCCTGGATAAGGGTCTAGTATGAATGTTAAGGGGGAACCCATGCACTTTTTTTTTTGGAACAGTTAAAAACACTATGATGTTCCCCTTAAAATCCATATCAGGCTGTGTGCTATATCGTACTGGGGCTAAATCATAAAGGGGTAAATCCTACTGTTCCATACTTCACTACAGCTTTAGAGTATCCCCGAAGAGTATCCCCAAGAGCTGGACCCTCTCCCTGCTGCATGGTATTTGAAAAAAGTTTTATTTTTGCATTGGTACACGTTACTTAAGGAAGTGTCCAGTCATATAGTGCTATACAAGCTGAGCATAGATGCCCACATTGGTCAAAGGTGAAACTTTGTGGCCATATACACACCCATGCCATTAGAACCCCTGTGAGCGAACATGGGGGGGGGGCAAAAGTAGTAAATCCTTGGTCACCACATAAAGTTCATTTGCCTGTATATTTTTTTGGTCATTATTCTCTAGGGCCAGGTGATTTGTCATATATGCACCTACCTAATTATTTTATATTTATTTACAACATTTTGAGTTGTCTTCAGAACAGGAATAGAGGGGAAATTTTCCAGTGGGGACAATGGGAATAGTTTTAGGGACTGATGACAACAAGGAATTTTCATTACTTTGGAAAGATTTCTTCTCAGTTCCTGTTGTGGCTATGAAACAGGAAGTGAGGAGAAATTGCCCTCTGCAGAGATAGCAAAAAAAAATCATCCATCCCTTATTTTATCAAAAAATGAAAAATAAAAAAGTTTAACTTTAGTTCTACTGTACATAAACCTTTATTTTATGCTTAGCTTTGTATGATAGTATTTGAACAAAACAACTAAAAACTGGAGCTACAAACTGATCTGATCTTACAGTGCACCCTGCCCTTCACACAAGCAATGCCTGGAGAGGTCAAAAGAACTTCTGAGCATGTGCAAGATTTAGGGGACAAGAGCACAGATGCCCACAATTCTCCTGTTCTGATGCTGTTAAAGTGAAAGTGTTCCACAGTCATGTCACTAGGCTCAATTCACAAAGCTAATCCACCAGGATATGGATTTTTTTTAAGTGACAGTTAATTGCAGCTAAATCCAATGAGATTTAAAAAAAATAGTAACATAGTTAACAATAAAGCCCCTTGTAGTGACGCTTTGTGAAATAGGCCTAATGATTTTAGCCCTGAAACATGAGCATGGTAGAACCTATTAATAGAGAAACAGAGGGTACCCTCTGTAATGATGAACTATCCCAGCCTTCCATTAGTTTCATCTCATACCCCTAAAATGAGTGCCCCTTTAAGAATTTATGCAAGTATGTGAAAATAATTAATTCCACTTTGACCGTGGTTTCAGAAAAACAAATGTGGAATTATAGTATTACTGCAGTATTATGTTTGAGGTGAAATATAAAAAAGAATTGGGGAACAATACCACATGGAGCATAAAGAGAAGAATTTCATAAACTAAAACTCACAGACTATAGACTGCTGCTTTGATACAAAAGTTCAGTGTTACAATAGGATTAAGAAATCTTTTGAACTGTTGTAAGGAACAGCCTTCAAGCAGCATATTAAGAACACTTTGGCAGCATTCTTAAATGCAAAACACGTCTTTACTATTACACATAGATACAAAGTTGTATTTGGCAGCTGTTCACTGCTGTAAAATGTTGCCTTGCTTTCATTAGACCATATTATCCAGTATTTTAATGCTTATGAAATGAAAAGTTTTTAAATCTAATGAAATTAGTATTTAAAAAATAAATTACATTTAATTACCCTCTACCTACCAATGTCTTAATAACTGTGTGGAAAGATAACATTGAGAACGTATCTGGAAGATCAGTGGAAATTAAAATAATTTCTGTAATTAACTCATTAAAACTCATTACAGTTTTGTAACTGTAATGGAATTGTGCATATTTTTTGAAGTCGTGGTCCCTAGTGGGACAGAAATTACGCTACCTTGGCTGAGGAGCTGGTTCAAAAACAGGTGAATTTTGTGTGAGTAATCTAATATAGATGAGTACGTTGAAGCTTCTATATGCATTCGGGTGTTTTATAGTGAGTCTCACCTAGGTTAAAATGTTTTCAAAGTAACAATGGTGGTGATATGCAGGTATGTTCGGGTTCCTGCAAGTATCTGTGTTAGTCCTAATTGATCACTATAGCATTGTGAAATTCCCTACGCCCAGGCTGTATATGGGGCATTGACTTCTGCTCATATCAAGAAGAAACCCTCTCCTAAAAAACCTCTATTGCTCACCTAAGTTATGACTTGACAGTGGAAAGACAGGGCGGGTTTAATGCCAAATGTGGTTTCCATTTAATCTCAGTTCAGAAGCTGAGACCCTATGTATAGTCTGGGTTTAAGTTTCCAGTGAGTTCCACTGGGCCAAAGGGTCAGTGTTAAGACTAACATTGGTACTTGCAAGCCCCACAAGCTACTTCAACACTGCTGTTACCTTAGTATTTTAGGACAGTTTAACCACTTCCCGCCCAAGGTCATCATATGATGTCCTAGACTTTGAGTGGGTATATCTGAATGATGTCTGCAGCTGCAAGCATCATTCAGATATCATCTTTTTCAGCCGGTGATTCTCTGCACCGTAAGAACAATCATAGCGGCAGTTCAGCCGCATGATCATTTTTGCAGGCGGCGGGAGGGGAGGCCCCCTCCCACTGCTCTCCAGTGCTTCTATCAGCTCGCCCGTACGATCGGCGAGCCGGTGAAGGAATTCACCAGTGGTGGAAGTTCACCATAGAGAATACCAGTGACCACATGGTCCCCAGCAGTCTCTATTACTCTTGGAGGCCTGGCAGTTTTTTTAAATCTCAGCCTTTCCTGCCTAGAGGAGAGGTGTGGGGTCTTACAGACCCCATATATCTCCATATAGAGGACCTGTCATGCCCTATTCCTATTACAAGGGATGTTTACATTCCTTGTAATAGGAAAAAAGTGGTCAAATTTTTTTTAAAGGGAAAGTGTAAAAAAATAATAATAAACAATAACTTTTTTTTAAAGCGTCCCCGTCTCCGCGTGCTCGCATGCAGAAGAAAAAGCATATGTACGTCGCACTCACATATGTAAATGGTGTTCAAACCACACAGGTAAGGTATCTCCTCGAATGTTAGAGCGAGAGCAACAATTCTAGCCCAAGACCTCCTCTGTAACTCTAAACTGGTAATCTTTAAAAAAAATCTAAAGGGTCGCCTATGGAGATTTATAAGTCATGAAGTTTGTCACCATTCCATGAGCAGTGGCGGCTGGTGCTGAACATTTTTGGGGGGTGCAAACAAACTGAAAAAAAAAAACATCAATTGCCGCCACTGTGCCCATTAAACGCAGCCACTGTGCCCAAACGCCACCAGTTTGCCCCCTCAAAATGCAGCCAGTTTCCCCTCAAATGCAGCCAGTTTTCCCCCCAAATACAGCCAGTTTCCCCCAAATACAGCCAATTTGTCCCCAAATGCAACCAGTTTCCCCCCAAATACAGTCAGTTTCCCCCCAAATGCAGCCAGTTTCCCCCCAAATGCAGCCAGTTTCCCCCCAAATGCAGCCAGTTTGTCCCCAAATGCAGCCCGTTTCCCCCAAATACAGCCAGTTTGTCCCCAAATACAGCCAGTTTCCCCCCAAATGCAGCCAGTTTGTCCCCAAATGCAGCCAGTTGTCCCCAAATACAGCCAGTTTGTCCCCAAATACAGCCAGTTTGTCCCCATATACAGCCAGTTTGTCCCCATATACAGCCAGTTTGTCCCCAAATGCAGCCAGTTTGTCCCAAAATGCAGCCAGTTTGTCCCCAAATACAGCCAGTTTGTCCCCATATACAGCCAGTTTGTCCCGGTGAACCTGATTGGCTGAGACGCCTGTCAGTGTTAACCAAGGAATGCACCCCCCGTGTGTCCCCTGGTTAACTATTTGGAAGCTGATTACAGCCCTCAGGCTGTAATCGGGAAGCCTATCAGAGCCGGTGGCTCTGATAGGCACTTCCAAAAACCAACCAGCCGCTGTTATTCACCAGGGGGCCGGCCATCTGAATAGTGGGCGGCAGCGGCGGCGACAATATCATCTTTCACATTATGCAAAAAAATTGGGCTAACATTAGTGTTTTGTTTTGTTTTTATTCATGAAACAGTTTTTTTTTCCCAAAAAAGGAGAAAATTGCTGCGCAAATACCGTGTGACATAAAAAGTTGCAACAACCACCATTTTATGTCATTGCAGCTGTTCCTGTCAATACCATGAACATGAAGACAAAGTGCTTTAGTACCCCCCCCCCCCCAATGTGGGTCATGGCCTGGTATGATAAAGAAGGGAAGGTGCACTTTTCCCTCATTTTCTTGGCCTGCTAGGTTGCATACTCGCATAAGGGACTGGTAAGGGACAGCTTTTTTCCCCAAAAAAACGTGTTTGAAAAATTGCAGCGCAAATACCATGTGACATAAAAAGTTGCAATGACCGCCATTTTATGTCATTGCAACTGTTCCTGTGACCGCCATGAACATGAGGACAAAGTACTAAAAGAATTGAGCTCTGTAATTTCAAAGCCATTGTATCTCATTTTTAGGGACTCATTAATGACAGGAATAACAAAGTCTTTACCAAGTAACTATAGACCTGTTAGTTTAACTTCTATAGTTGGGAAGATACTGGAGAGATTAATAAAAGACCACATAGGCTCATGTGTAAGGTAAAGTCTGCAGACTTGGAAATATCAGTTTGTAAATGGATAGAAAACTGGCTAAAAGACAGAATTCAGAGAGTAGTGGTTAATGATTATTACTCTGAATAGTCTAAGGTTATCAGTGGTGTACCCAGGGCCGTCGGAACAGGACAGGCAAAACAAGCAATTGCTTGGGGCCCCAGCCTGCTGCCTGTCACTGTCCTCGATTTCCGCCCGGAGCCGATCCGCAGATTGCGGCCATAGGAAAGGCCGCGGCTTCGGCCTAGCTCCGGAGCGGTGGCCATCTTGGTACACCCGGCGGTGACAGGCCGCCGCTATTGCTTATGGAAGTTGTAGTCCACAGCGGCGGCTACGTGCTGATGCTCCCTGCTCCTGGGGGGAGGAGTCAGTGTCAGTCACAGTCACTCAGGAGGGCAGCGCAGGCGTGCTACAACTCCCATTGCGGTCGGATCATATTTTGCCCGCCAGACAGTGCCTCTGGAAACGGTAGGTCAGTGAATGACTTTTTAATGGAGTGATAAATAAAATAGTAAATAAGTTTTCTTGAAAAGTAGTAAATAATCTGTCTTTCTTTGGCTTCACAAGCATGTACTTGTACATGATTTCTGTTCTTCTGTCCAGTAATCCAGCCAGGCCAGGATCAGGATCCCTGAATATTAGTGCGTGGCTGCAAACAACTTCCTGGTCACAGCAGCCTGCTTCTCCACCCCAATCCCCACTATTGGAGAAATGTCCAGTATCAGGTTTTTTTTAATTTTTTTATTTACTAAATAAAAAAAATAAAAAACCCTGATACTGGATATTTCTCCAATAGTGGGGATTGGGATCGAGAAGCAGGCTGCTGTGACCAGGAAGTTGTTTGCAGGAGAAAAGCGCACAAATATTCAGGGATCCTAATCCTGGCCTGGATTACTGGACAGAACAGAAATCATGTACAAGTACATGCTTGTGGAGCCATAGAAAGACTTACAGATTTTTTACTACTTTTCAAGAAAACTTATTTACAATTGTATTTGTGGAACTATTAGAGACTTTATCACTCCATAATTATTTTTGAATATTTTTATTATTTTAACAGTGGACATTACAGGGGGAGATGTGGACAGTACAGGGGGAGATGTGGACAGTACAGGGGGAGATGTGGACAGTACAGGGGGAGAAGTGGACATTACAGGGGGAGATGTGGATATTACAGTGGGGGAGATGTGGATATTACAGTGGGGGAGATGTGGACATTACAGTGGGGGAGATGATGTGGACATTACAGTGGGGGAGATGATGTGGACATTACAGTCGGTGAGATGATGTGAACATTACAGTGAGGGAGATGATGTGGATGTTACAGTGCGGAGTCCCCCTGTCCATCCCACGGTCCCCCTGTCCATCCCACGGTCCCCCTGTCCATCCCACTGTCCATAAACAGTCCTAAGCAGCATCTTAATGTTAATGTGAGTGTGTATGTGTTTTAAGTATGTTGGATTATATGCAACAGCAGTATTTGCACTGTAAACCTTTTGTATTTATATAAAGTGTGGGTGAGCTTAAACTGTATTGCTATGCTGTGGTTCCTGTAGGCTTTGCGTGAGTGCGCAGGGGGAGGGGGTTGGGGGGCCTCCATGTCCATTTTGCTTGGGGCCCCCAAATTCCTTCAAACGGCCCTGGGTGTACCCCAAGGTTCAGTGCTGGGACCCTTACTTTTTAATATCTTTCTAAATGATATTGTGTCTGAGATCAAAAGTAACATTTCTGTCTTTGCAGATGACACTAAGCTATGCAGTGGAATAACGCCCTTACAGGATGTCTCCAATTTACAAGCCGACCTCAATGCTCTGTCTAATAGGGCGACTACGTGGCAGATGAGGTTTAATGTTGATAAATGTAAAGTTATGCACTTAGGGGCTAAGAATAGGCATGCATCATACATACTGGGGGGAGTACAACTGGGGGGATCCATAGTGGAGAAGGATCTGAGGGTTTTGGTAGATCATAAGCTCAATAATAGAATGCAATGCCAAGCTGGGGTTTCCAAAGCGAGCAAAGTCCTTTCTTGTAATAAGAGAGGTATGGACTCCAGAGAGAGAGATATCATTTTGCCCCTGTTCAAATCATTAGTAAGTAGTAAGACCTCATCTGGAATATGCAGTTCAGTTTTGGGCACCAGTTCTCAAAAAGGATATCGGGGAACTGGAGAAAGTGCAGAGAAGGGCAACCAAACTGATAAGAGGCATGGAGGAACTCAGCTATGAGGAAAGATAAGAGGAACTGAATTTATTCACTCTTGAGAAGAGGAGATTAAGAGGGGATAGGATCAACATGTAAAAATATATAAGGGGTCCATGTAGTGAACTTGATGTTGAGTTATTCACTTTACGGTCAACGCCGAGGACAAGGGGGCACTTTTTACATCTAGAGGAAAAGAGATTTCATCTCCAAATACGGAAAGGTTTTTTTACAGTTAGAGCTGTGAAAATGTGGAATAGACTCCCTGCAGAGGTGGTTCTGGCCAGTAGATTGCTTCAAGAATGGCCTGGATTCTTTCCTAAATGTACATAATATAACTGGGTACTAACATTTATAGGTAAAGTTGATCCGGCGAAAATCCGATTGCCTCTCGGGAGATCAGGAAGGAAATTTTTTCCTCTGCTGTAGCAAATTGGATCGTGCTCTGCTGGGGTTTTTCGCCTTCCTCTGGATCAACTGTGGGTATAGAATTGGGTATATGGGATTGTATGATATTATATATATATATTTTTTTATGGTTGAACTGGATTAGGAAGGGAAGGTGCACTTCCCCCTCCTTTTCTTGGCCTGCTAGGTCGCATAAGGGACTGGATTTTTGGAAGGGTCCCCAAAATTTATAAAATAACATTTATTCCAGACTCAGAAGGATCAATATATTTCTTTGGGGGGAAAGGACTAATTATTAATGGCACCTAAAAAGTGTTAAATAAGCTGGTGTATTGTCAACAAAAATGCCACAAAAACACACAAAAAAGACCTGTTCAAAAAATAACTGAAATTGGCTCCACAAAGGGTACAGGAACTACTGTGGTACATTTTTGGAGCCTAGGGTAGCCTACTCAAATAAATTGGCACATGAACAACATGTCGTGCAAAAAATGTCCAAAAAAGCAGTAAAAATGTACACAATGGTGGTTATTTATGAATGGCAAATCCACTGTGCACTACAAGTGCAAACTACAAAGTGCACTTGGAAGTGCAGTCGCTGTAAATCTGATGGGTAGATCTGAAATGAGGGGAAGCTCTGCTGACTTTATTATCCAATCTTGTGCAAGCTAAAATGCTTTTTTTTATTTTCCTTGCATGTCCCCCTCGGATCTACAGCGACTGCACTTCCAAGTGCAATTTCAAGTGCACTTTTCACTTGTAGTTTGCACTTGTAGTGCAAAGTGGATTTGCCTTCGTAAATAACCCCTATGTCAATAATGCTGTCCAGCAATGCAGATCCTCATCAAGCATTGTAAATGATGCCCACAAACAGCTGCATGCTGATCAGTGTTGCCAACCCCCCCAAGTGAAATTTACTGACAAGATACCTAAAAATTACGAACACCACCAATTTTTTACTTCCACTTCAAAAAAGCACCTAAAATGGCTATTTTCAGTGCTAAACTGTGCAACTTTTAGGATTTCAACTATAAACATGTTGCTAGTGCTATTAGCAATGTGTTTAAGTTAAACAAAAGTCAAAAACTGAATTTCTCTATTTACATGAAGGTTCGGTTAACATAACACAGCCAGCACAGAGTTCCGCATTACAGTGCAAGGGAGAACTCTGCGAATCTTGATGTAAAGGACGATGCCACAGATCACGATCTAAGGGGGAACTCTGATGTAAGGGGGGGCTCTGCGCTCCCATTTACATCAGAGTTCCCACTTACATCAGGGTCCGCAGAGTTCTCCCTTGCACTAACGTAAGGGGGGTTACTGATACAAGGGTTAACCTTTATTTCAGTGCCCCCTTACATTATTGTGTTCACTCCCCCACCTTAAATCAGTGACCCCCCCTCAGACTGACCTCCTCTCAGGTGCACCGTGCAGGGCTCAGTCAGGTAACTCCAGCTTGGCGGCACACATCTAACTTCTCTCGTGATCCCCAATCTGGCGGCGCTCCCACTCTTGACTCCTCTACTGGCTCCCCCTCAGAGACTGCAAACATGATAAAAGATGAGATGGTCAGAGACTGCAGACATGGTACAGGAGATGGTCAGAGACTGGACACATGGTACAGGAGATGGTCAGAGACTGGAGACATGGTACAGGAGATGGTCAGAGACTGGAGACATGGTACAACAGATGGTCAGAGATGGCAGACATGGTACAGAAGATGGTCATGCGGACAGGATACAGGAGATGGTTACGCAAACAGGATACACACAAGCGGACAGGATACAGGAGATATCAGAGAGACAGCAGACAGAGATTGCATACAATGATTTTGTACAATCTCACCACTGCCATTTTTTGTCTGGAAACCGCTGCCTTTGCCTGTCTGACAGCACGGGGGAAACCACAGGTCCACCTGAGCCCCCTCCTTAATCAATGAATCATCCCAGCCTGGCTGTCTCCCTGCTCACCCTCACACAGTGACAGTCACACAGTCGACTCAAGATAGTAGTCTAGTAGTTGGACAGACAGTGAGTGTGACAAGTTGTCACACTCACTGTCTGTCCAACTACTAGACTAGTCTGCTCTTCCTCTGACTGACTCACCAGGTCAAAGACACCAGGCACAGCAACGGCAGTCAGCAGGCTCCACACACATCACTCACTCAGTTTGGCAGGCTGGCAGGGGTCCGTCCGTTGCGGTGTGTGTGCTCTGTTATCTGTATTTAGGCTCCCTCCTCTCACAGACCGTCACACATGCAGCTCTGCTCTCCACTCTGAGGCTCCTCCGTCCTGCCTGCTCATAGGCTGGCGCGAAATGACTTCATTGGCTGCGCGGCGGGTGGGCTGGGCAGAGGCTTTGCAGGAGTCAGACTCGGTGGCTCAGGATCGGATCTTCTCGGGGATTTCCGTAATTACGCATGCGCAGTTCTGACCCCGAGCCGATCGCCGCTATTTTTACTGGGACCTTTCCCTTACTACGGACTTTTACGTACAGGGAAAAAGTGCCTTGTTTTAACGAACTGTCCGTAATTCTACGTACGGTTGGCAACACTGATGCTGATGTGTAATTTGGTGAAGGGGGAAAGGTCTGCTTTAAAAAGCAGCATCTCTTCGTTTCACTCATTTTTATATGATCCTCCTTGTCTCATTTGAAAATAAAAAGGAATCATATTCTCAGAGTCATTAAAGTCTTATAATCCCAGGGCAATTGATGCTGCATTTATTTTTTATCAGCCTATATCTTTTCTGTAATCAATTATTCTACCTTCCTGATAGATTAGAAAAATGACATTTAATGAAGTATAGAGAAAGAGCTCAGATGAGCTTACAAGCTGTAGAAAGACCTTTTAGTGCAATTAGAAGAATGTTAATGTTTCACAGGCTCAACTTTTTCTATTGCTAAGGTATTATGATGCCAAAACTAATTAAATGCTGTTTCATGGCTACTTTATTATATCTTACTGTAGAAATTATAAGTGGCACAAAAAGAGAGTTGAAGTATTACTAAATAATTAAAATTTAAATAATTAAGCTAAGTATATTTCATAAAAAAATTGCAGATAAAATAATATACTATTTACTCTGTTGGAAAGAAACAAGCACATGTTCATCAAGTTCACATGTCTGGTTTATATCAACTAAATTAATAAAAGAAATTGACAAACAAATATAGGTTTTATTTTTTATTTTTTTATACATTTCTTATAACAAATAGGTCAGCAATCTTTCATGACAATACAATTGACACTTAAGAACTCCAGTTATTCCATATAAACTGGACAGGGGTCAAAATCAGCAAGACTATCTTTCTAGATGTGATCAGAAGTGGTCAAGCCTAAAAGCATGTTTTGATTTGTTCTTTTTTTATGCTTGCTCATAGTGATAATATTAAATTAAATTATTTTTTTATTCTGTGATTGTGAAATTGTAATATCAACTTTATCTTTTCTATTTATAGCAAACTTTCCCCCGTCCTTACATTCACAACCTATCACATTTGAATGAGATTTTGTTCACTAGCCCTTTGTTTTTTGGGGAAATTTGATAGTAAATTATTAAGTATTATTTTCCTTTTAGGATATTTTAAAATAAAATTATGTTTGCTTCTTTTCGGTTTTTAAACATTTTATATGCCTTCTCCATCATATATTTTATTGTCATTTTTTTAAAATATCTAAAGCTAAACCCCAAACACAGCTTTCCTCTTTCTCTCCTTTCCACTGAGTGAGTTTTAAAAAACCCTAATCTTAATGTCCAAAATACTTACCTAAATCTGTGGATGTGTGATGTGCAGGGCCAGAGTCTATCTTCTGCACTGCATAGAACAGGGTCACTCTGGTGAAGGACACAAACATCAGCATTAGGTGTGTTTATAAGAAAGAACTTGGATTTTTTATTTTTTTTGTGTAGAAGTTTAACTTGATTGCATTTAGAAAATCCCACACAAAATACACCTCTCTAGGCTCTGTAAGGTTGCACCCATTACACATGTTTCTTATCCAAAATTAGAAAATCACCAGCTCAGCCACTTTTAGCGGTTGATTTACTTAAAGGCAAATTGGCTGTTCGCTTTGCCAGTGACTTTTCCCTTTAGCTTAGTAAATGTGGTGAAATTTTACTTTGCAAAGAATATGTAATATCATGCAAGAAAAAAAAAAACTGTCAGCAGAGCTTTGCCTCATTCACTAAGCTAAGGGAAAATTGCCTTGCAAAGTGAACAGCCTATTTGCCTTTAGTAAATAACCACATAATTTCTACTGCACGCATATATGCCAGGCCACACAGGAAAGCAATTAGGAAATATAGACAATGCTCTGCCACCCTATAAATAGACAGATATAAACAAGGTCCTTCATGACAGCATTGCCAGGTATTACTTTAAAAAAAGCTGCAAATTTTAAAATAAATTGCATTAATATGTTAAAGATTTCATTGACTTGGTTTATGTCTACTTTAGGATAGAAGGAACCAATGATACAATAAAGGGTAGACAGCATGTGAATTAGAAGTAAATTGTGTTTCAATAGGAAGAAACTAACCTTTCCAACTCTTGCCTTCTGGAAATGCCTCATTAATGCCAATCTGCCTCTTTATGGAGCTACATATGACTATAGAGGCAGAAGAAATAAGTTTCATAATGTCTAGTCAAGATGGATTGAAGAACCTTTTACATTGTATGACTTGGGCCCTTGAATTTTTTCCTCCCATCCTCCTTTTTTTTTTAAACTAAAGCCCTGTACACACGATCGGATTTCCTATGGATTTTAAACCAATGGATTTTTCCATCGGAAATCCAATGAAGCTGACTTCCATCAGTCTTGCCTACACACCATCAGTCAAAAAACTGATCGTCGTGACGTAAAACACTCAGACGAGCCAAGAAAAATTAAGTTCTATGCTTCTGAGCATGCGTCGACTTGATTCTGAGCATGCATGGGTTTTTTTATCCGATGGAGTTCCCCACAGACGATAGTAATTTGCTATCGTTTTTTTTCCATCAGATAAATTTAAAACATGTTCTATTTTTTAACACCGATGGAAAAAAGACCGTATGTGTATGGGGCCCATACACGATCGGTTTGTCCGATGAAAAAAGTCCATCGGACTGTTTTCATCGGTAAAACCGATCGTCTGTACAGGGCTTAACTCTCAGATGCTGTGTATCCCTCCTACATTTATCTATTTGGGAACCCTGGTAGTACTATCTGGCCATTGGCATTTCTGAAATACACAAGAGGCCAATATATGCTTCAAGTTGCCAGCCAACCTTAAATTTATATTTTGTTTTTTGTTACATGCTGAAATGTTAAAGCACTTGACATCTTATATCTCTTGGGGAATCTTTTTCTAAGATCTATGCATTTTAGCTCCAAGGTCTGCACACTCACTGTGTTCATTATGAGGGGTAGCCACTGTCCATGTTGGATTTTTTTTTTCATTTCTTTATTTTAGTTGTCCTACATACAGAGAAATAAACAATTTTAATAATCCATCAATCATATAAGCTCCAACAAGTCCATTCAAAATCCAGTTAACAGCATTACTCTTATCTTAAATACATCCACAAAAAACAAAAAAAAAAACAATAACTAGTTATTTGAGATAGTCCCCATTCTATCTTCCGTTAGACCTGCTTCTCTTGTATGCCCTGACAACATACTTTACTAAGAAGAAAAACCTCTACCTATCTGAAGAGGCAAAAGGAAAAAATGAGAAGCCCCACGAGGGAAAGATTTCCTAAAAAAAATAAAAAAAATAAAAAGATAGAAAGAGAAAAAAAAAAAAAGGAAGAAGGAGTCAGGTTTGGAGGGTAAAATGTACAGAGGCAAAGATGAGTTTACTATACCATTATCCAGGGAATTTAGGGCACCCCCAAGGCCCCCCACTCCTCTCTTTTTCAAGTACTCTCAGGAGCGAAGAGGGAACTCCCTTCCTCTGAGAATTTAAATGTGTTCCATTGGCCCCAAGTTTATAAATATGTCTCCTTTCAATTTTGAGCCAATAATAACAGATCCTTCATCCTATTAACCTCTTCAATTCGTGTGACCCATGTAAGAATTGTGGGAGGGCTCGTATCTCTCTACTGCTGTACGATACATGATCTAGCAGCGTTAATAAGATGGCGCAAAATTAATTTACTATATGTTTTCCCCCGGTATGTTTGTAACAAAAAAAAGGCTGGATCTTCTGGGAGGTTATACTCAGTAAATTTCTGTGCTGTCCGCCGTATGTCCCTCCAGAAGTACTCCAGTTTTGGGCAGGACCAGAGAACAGTAATGAGGGTGCACCGTACAATCTTGTAATTATTATTAAAATTTGTTTCTTGGATTCTTGTAGATATTGAAGATTTCAATACAAGATTTACTATCTGCCTATGTTGTGCCTGGGTGAACGTCCTGTCTAATGTCATTTCCCACTTCCTTATATATGGAGGGACATAATCCTCTTAGGGGGCAACCAGTAGTGCATACATTTGCGAGATTAAGTGAGAGCAAGGCCCCGTCCCCTCACATAGTTGTTCTAAGGGTGTCAATGTTCGTTGAAATCTATCCGGAGGTGGGAGAGTGTTAAGGAAATGTCGCAACTGAGCTCCACTCCAGAAATCAAGACAGAAACGGTCGTTGGATGAGGTTAGTTCAGGTAATGAGGGCCATGTCCCGGTCGCTATTTGTATAAAATGCAAGGCCTGAAAACACTGTGGGTCTGAAAGTTTCCTGAAAGGGCCCTCCTGTAGTCGCAGAGGGAATCAAGGATTCCCTACAATAGGGTACAGGGGGGAGTTGACAGATGATAATAAAGTGGTGGAACATATTCGCATGTTGGATTTTATATGTAGTTTATATTGCATCAGAAAGTCAGGAACCATGGCAGGAGATCCCATTGTGGAAGATCTTAGCTAAACAAGAAGCCATGGGCTAACACAATCCACTAGGGTCCACCTAAAAGTAAGGTTTATCGAAAGCAGTTTTGTTTGCATTATGGATATGGTATGTAATGGTTAAAACCTCTATCTGGCTGTATGCCTTTGGGGAGATTTCTCTTCACTTCCTCTCTTGTGGACACAGCAGAAAGTGAAAGGACATCTCGCCAAAGTGAGGGAAATGCCCTGTTAGATTGCTGTCAATGGAACAAGTGTCCCCACTGAAAGAATTCCTCTCTACTCCTGCCCTAGAGACAATTCAATGTTTAACTTTCCATTACTTCCAGTGCAGATGACAGTGGTCACCAAGACAAACAGAGAGGGTAAATCTCCATAACAGTGACACAGGTATAAAAACTTGACAGAAGTTTCCACTCACTACTCTACTCTAAAAAAAAAAATTGATACATTTTAAAAGATCACCTTTGAATGGACTGATATTATAAACTGAAGCAATGTTTTTTTTGGTTTAGTTGGCTTATCACATTCACAAATATATTTAAAAAAATACCATGAACATATACTGCAGCTTATTTTCCCATTGCTGTTACCTATTGTGAAACTCTTTTCTGGAAACGGCACACTTACATGTCTCAGCAGGACACAGCTTGTTGCTCACTGTGTGAAAGTTATGCTTGTGGATTATAGCACTTTATGTAAAAATCCAATTCCTGGTGATAACAATAGACACAAAGGCAATCAGACATGAGATTTAATTGCTCTTTTTCCCACCTGCCTATGTGTCAGAAATCAATCATTTACTATTCTTAGGGAACAATGTGGAACAAGCTCAAAAGATAGGGGGCAAACAAAGGAATCTATCTTCCTAAAGTCGACATTATATAGAAAAGATGATAATATACGTGAAGTGGGAAGGAATTTCAAAGAAATCATAAATGATTAGAAAATACATTTTTCATATTATCAAAGAATGCCTAACCGGTCAAGTGCTGAACATCCCTTAACTTTAAATTTTCAGTTTGTATAAGTGAGTAATTCCCATATGAAAGGTTGTGGTGAAACTTCCGCCCTAATTTTTTTCTTCGCTTTAAACAGAGTGGGGAAGGATGATAATCGTCAACTTTTTTTAAAATTATAGTCTTTGCTGCTTTTTTGTGGAGATTTTCCCACATTTCTTGTCCGAATGTTGATCTTCATCTGAGACTGGGAGTGAAGCGAAATCTTCCAACAAGAACATAAGCAGTTAAAGGGGCTGGTTGAGTTTCTAAATGCAGAAAAATAGAAATACCTTCAGAGTTATAAGAAATAGCACTGTGCAATGTTGACCCAGGCAGCCATTGGGAATCTTTCATCTGGATCAATTGAAAGTTTAAGGTTGTGTTTAATAAAATAGTAAAACAATTCAATGCCTATTACATCCCTAAAAAACATCTAAAAGCAACTTTATTTTGTGCCCCTGTTGACTCCAATGTATTTTGCCAAAATGAAAATTTTGCTGAAATGTCACAATTTTCACTGAAACTTTGTCAAAGGGAAACACTCAATTTGGGTAATACCTATCCGTTATTAGTCTTTTTTCAGTTTTAATTTTTTTAGATATACACTACTGTGCAAAGGTTTTACACAGGTGTGAAAAATGCTGTAAATTAAGAATGCTTTCAGAAATAGAGGTGTTAAAGTTTATTTTTTTGTCAATTAACAAAATGGAAAGTAAATGAACAAAAGAGAAACCAAATCAAATCAATATTTGGTGTGACCACCCTTTCTCTCAGGGGCGGATCCAGAGTCTAATCTCAGGAGGGGCACTGCCAGAAAATAAGGTGTTGCTTACAGAACACATTTGTATTAAAATATATGTATTTAACCACTTAAGCCCGAACCATTTTGGCTGGTTAAATACCAGGCCCTTTCGGCACTGCGTCGCTTTAACTGACAATTGCACGGTTGTGCAACGTGGCTCCCACAAAAAATTGACGTCCTTTTTTTTTCCACAAATAGAGCTTTCTTTTGGTGGTATTTGATCACCTCTGCGGTTTTTATTTTTTGTGCTATAAACAAAAATAAAGTAACAATTTTGAAAAAAATTACATATTTTTTACTTTTTGCTATAATAAATATCCCCAAAAAAATATATAAAAAATTTTTTTTCCCTCAGTTTAGGCCGATACGTATTCTTCTACATATTTTTGGTAAAAAAAAACACAATCGGCGTTTATTGATTGGTTTGCCCAAAAGTTATAGCGTTTACAAAATAGGGGATAGTTTTATGGCATTTTTATAATTTTTTTTTTTTACTAGTAATGGCGGCGATCAATGATTTTTTTTGTGACTGCGACATTATGGCCGACACATCGTACACTTTTGACACATTTTTGGGACCATTGCCATTTTTACAGCAAAAAGTGCTATAAAAATGCACTGATTACTGTGAAAATGACACTGGCAGTGAAGGGGTTAACCACTAGGTGGCGCTGTAGGGTTTAAGTGTTCCCTGAATTGTGTTTCTAACTGTAGGGGGGATGGGCTCTGTGTCACATGACACCGATCTCTGCTCCAAGTACACGGAGCTGAGATCTGTGTCATTGTCACTAGGCAGAGCAGGGAGATGCTTGTTTACACAAGCATCTCCCTGCTCTATACCTCCGTGAGATGATCGCGGGGATCCCCACGGCGATCGAGTCCACGGGACCCGCGGTCCGACTCACAGGGAAGGCAGCAGGGTCGCCAGCGCGCCACTGGTGGCGCGCGCACGCCCCCCCTACGTCTGGCAGTTAAAGGGGGACGTACAGGTACGTGGATGTGCCTTACGTGCCATTCTGCCGACGTATATCTACAGGAGGCAGTCGGCAAGTGGTTAACATATCATACAGTCATTCTGGTCTTTGCAGTCCTCAGCTTGTGTCTTTCCCAATGGAGTGACGTCATGCGCTCTCAGCCCGCATTGCCGTCGGCGATGTCAGACGCCGACCGCAATGGTGGACACTATATAACCAGCTCACACGCTCCTTGCAGCAGTGTGGGCTGGTGGAGCCTGAGCTGGAGCCTTAGACTTTCACAGGTAAGTAGCTACTTTAGCTTTTCTAATTCTTACCTTTTGGTTTATTATTTTCCCCATAGTCCGCACTGATAATGCAGGACTATATTAATCAACTATATATGATATTTCCCCCCCCCCCCTTTTTTATTGGCTACAGTGGGCCATTGTCCCACTCTATATTTGACTGTGGGATCTGCAATCACTATTTGTCCCAACAACACCATTTTTAGTTGTATTGATATATGGAGACTGCTGTCCAATATGTTCCACTTTTATATGGAACCACTTTTTATTAAATACATATCTATAACAATATTGCATAATATGCTACATATGTCCTTTATATACCCAGTCTCTTAATTCCTTTGGAATTTTTTTTTTTTTTTTAATAATTTCCTTTTGTTTTTGCATGCCTATTTATGGAGGATATAGGCATGCTATATCAATTATACCCAAATAAAATCCAATTTAATTTAATATGTTTTCTTTTAGTGGCCTCCACATTATAACATCTATGCTTGTCTTCAAGCAGACAGCCCTACACCGTTTGCAAGTGAACAGATCCCTGTTCACTTAATCTTATGTAAGTACATTCTACTTTATGTACTGTAAAAAAAAATTAAAAATAATTTTTTTCATGGTAGAAGGATTTCTCTGTCTTCTACGGTTTGCTTACTTGCTTACCATCTTTGTCAAGCGATTATTTTTCTTCTTTTTTCTGTTTTTTTTTTTGTCTCATTCCTGTCTCTGTCCTTGACACACAGCCGGTCCCTTATCTAGTGTTCGCTGTGGTCACACATCCGCACTTCTCTATATACGGGGTGACCGTCGCTCTTGATCCTGTGTTTCCTGGTGGTGCGTTCTAGACATTACGGGAGGCTTGGTAAGTTACAATGGGAGGGATCCAGCTTCGCATTTTAAACCTGTTTATATCCAATCTGTTCATATATAGTTTACCATTTACTTATGTAAATGTATAACTCTGTATCCCTTTTTTCTTTTGTATAGTCGTATTTGACAAATATTGATGGTCACCGCATACCCCTGAGGAAGCTTGTTAAAGCGAAACATGTCGGGTTCTTATGCGAGCTTTTTGTATTCCATCTAAATCTCGTGTATTTGTGACCACCATTCTTATATGACGTATCATGTATTGAATTTATCCAGGATCTATTTTTATATTCATTGTTTAAATTTGTAATAATAAAAATTGTATTTTTAGAAAACTTTCTCTCATTGGTTTATCTATGCACCACCAAAATCCCCTTTGTTCTAATTCCCTTATATCATAAATTATCTGGGATGAGGTGCCTATTTCTATGAGTGTTTCACCAATGAATGGACAAACCAAATATGATATCATACAGTCCTAACCTTGTTTAAAACAGTGACACTGTTTTAAAGTGTTAGATGCATCCCTATGCCGGCATCCCATTTATTTGTATTCTGACACATGGCTGCATGGACACAGCCACTATGTCCCAATATGATATGCTGGTGCGGGTCCCTGAAGGCATCCTGCATGCATTCTGGGACCCACACCCACACACGACATATTGGGACACAATAGCTGTGTGTGTCAGTAGAAATAAATTGGGATGCCAGCACAGGGATATGTGCAACACTTTATGGGACATTCCTTTCTGTCATTCCTTTTAGTATGTCCCACACTTTATTCATCCCCAAGCCAGTAAAAGACAGCCCACATGTTATATGCATGTCTGTAGCACACCCCCTGTGTGAATTAGGCCTAAAGATGAATTTTACTGTCATTCTATATCATCATGATAATCACACAATACAGGTGCTGTGGCTCATGATGATAATGATGATTGGTAATTGTAATATGCAGCATGGAAGGGGGTTAATGTACTCACTGACGCATTAGTGCCCAATGGCAATTAATTAACCCCTTTGTGCTGCATTAGTAGCAGTGTTTTTTTCAAACACTTCATGCTGCAGCATAAAAGGGGTTAATTAACATTGATGGTGCCACTGCCACTAATGCAGCACAAAGGGGTTAATTAATTTCCATTGGTCACTAATGCATCAGTGAGTACATCCATGCTGCATATTACAATTACCATTGTAACTGAACTAACCCCCCTCCCCCCCCACCCCTCCCCTCCCCTCCAAGTGTTAACCACTTCAGCAGTTCACATAGCTAAGACAGCTAAGGCACCGTTGTGGTAAGAAGTTAAGGCAGTTAAGTGATCACTCACTTGCAGACAGTGCAGACGGGCTCTGGCTACAGGTCGCCAGCATCTTGTCTTCAATCTCGCACTCCCGGCCTCTGAATTTTGACGTCACGCCAGCCAGGACTAGGGAGCTCCTGTCGGATCAAGATCACTCCGCCTGACAGGGAAGTAACTGCTTAGAAAGCCAGGAGCACGCTGGGCACGCGCGCACTGCTCTACTGCAGCTCTGCCAATAATACTACACAGTGTATCTTTATAATAATACTACACCGCGGTCTTTACCCCCATAACAACGCCACCGCCTGGGCCCCTCTAAATTAACTAATGGGGCACACTGAATATGTCTTAAGCCACCTGGGAGCCGCGAGGAGCGGGGGAAGCAGAAATAAAGTCCCTGCAGCTGTATTTAGACGATGCCTCGCCAAACGTAAATAGGTGGCAGAGGGAGAAAGCCTTGGAGTCAAATATTTTCTGGGGGGGGGGCAATTGCCCTGTTGCCCCCCCCCTGGATCCACCCCTGCTTTCTCTTCAAAACAACATTAATTTTTCTAGGTAAACTTTCACACTTGGCAGGTAGGTTCTTCCAAACATCGTGGAGAACTAACCATCAATCTTCTGTGGATGTAGACTGCCTCAAACCCTTCTGTCTTTTCATGTAATCCCAGGCAGACTGGATGATGTTGAAATCAGGGCTTTGTGGGGGCCAAACCATCACTTCCAGGACTCCTTGTACCTCTTTACACTAAAGATAGTTCTTAATGACATTGGCTGTATGTTTGGGGTCATTGTCCTGCTGTAGAATAAATTTGGGGCCAATTACACGACTCTCTGATGGTGTGGCATGATGGATAAGTAAATGCCTCAAATGTGTAGCGCTGTCAATCAATACATATGTAAGAAAATTTATATATATAGTAAAAATTGATAATCAAAAAACACCAAAATAAATATGCATAAATATGAATAAAAATGTGTCAAACAATTCATCCAGTCAAATTCCACCAAATAGCTGAAGTGTCTCTTAATAGATTAACATTTAAAAAGTCCAATCATCAATATTAAGTTGATTCCCCAGAAAGATGAAAACTGAAGAGTGTGCAAAAGAAATTTCTTCAAACCACCACCACTGTGCACTGGCCACAAAATGTTCACACCGCTGCTTACCATAAAGTTAGGTGCTTATAGGAAAAAGCCCAGACAGATGGATGGATAGTGGATGCTCAGCCTCTCGTCAGCCTTCTCAGCTCCGGTCAGATCATGCTGAGGGCATTCGAGTAGCCCAACAGTCATTCACACATTGAAAAGAGGAAGAAGAATTGGCAATAGTGCAGTAACACATACCACCTTTTATTAAAACCAGATTACTACTCACACATAGAAAGTAATAAACAGAGTGTCACAAAGTCTCCATCGATCATTACTGTGTTTGCGCCATCCTACATGTTTCATGCAAAAATACTTCTTTACAGGGGATTACAGAGAAAGCAGTGAACATCAGCAGTCAGGACTATATAGGCTATAGAGTTTAACCACCAGAGAGTGCTTCCACCCTCCGGTAATATCCATAAATGGCACAAACAACGCTCAGTGGAACAACCATATTACTGGAGCTTCCACTTACCTCCATCAATCATCTTAAAACAGCTAACATTAAAATAAATGAAAAATAATAGGGTGTTGGGTCCGGTTCTTCCAGACCGCCCACAAGTTATCTTCAGCTTCCACCCCTGAAGCTTCAAGTTGCACCCAATATTTCGGATGCTCCTCATAGGGTTTCCTTTTTTCAGAAACTGAAAGGTTTTTTTCCATGTCAGAAATGTGCTGTTTGCCATCTTAACAAATTCCGGGATAGAAAAATCTGTCAATTTAAATCTAATGTAACATCTAGAGTGTATGATATTAAAACCTTCATCACCTGTACATCTCAAAATGTGGTTTATATGTTAATCTGCCCATGCGGCCTACAATATGTAGGCGGCACAATAAGAGCCATGAATGTTAGAATTAAAGAACATGTGGCAAACATCAAAAAGGAGTTCCCCAAGCATAGTGTCTCTCGACACTATCTTGAATGTCATAACTAAAATTCAGCAGGTACCACTTTTATAGCCATCAATAGATTCACACCATGTTGGCGAGGGAGTGTTAGGAAGAGAGAGTGTCATGTACCTTCGGTGTGAGCCTGACGTGCAGAGGGAGACCTCCCGTACAACCCCGGCTCGAAGACCACTGGAGTGGGGACAGTGGTGGTAAGAGCGCGGTGAGGTAAGGGTGCCTGCTTGGTCCTCTTGGCTGGGTGTAGTAAAGCCAAACAAAAGCTGGAACAGCTGGAGCCGGGAGCAGCGGATGCAGGTCAGTAGGTGCAGGTATGCAGAGCAGCGGATGCAGGTCAGCAGGCGCAGGTTTGCAGAGCAGCGGATGCAGGTCAGCAGGTGCAGGTGTGCGGGACTGCGGATGCAGGTCAGCAGGTGTAGGTATGCAGAGCAGCGGAGTCAGACAAGCCAGGTCATTCACATCAGGGTAAACAGCATAAACGGCAGGCAGAGAGTGGTCAGAGTCCAGGCTGGGTCTTGGCAACAGCCGAGCAGAGTCAAACAAGCCAGAGTCAGGACTGGAGATAGGAGCGAGGTCAGGAAGCCGGGTCAAACACAGGAACACGATACAGGCACAGAGTCAGGAACACAGGGAACAGAAGCAGATCAAACCGCAAGGGGCAACATCTCTGGAATGTCTTTTATAGGAAGTTCATGAAGGAGCAAGGGGTTCAGGGTTCAATAGCAATCAAGACACCAAGTCTAATGAATCAGATAGGTTATCCAGTAGATCAGGCAGGGAACTGTCCAGCATCCCAGATAGCTCAGTGGGAAGAGCCAATGCCAGACACAGAAGAGGTCCCAGGTTCAAGCCCAGTACGTCCCTGACAGAGAGATCTCGCGTATGGAGACTCGCTGGATTTTTGAATTAAAATGTTATATTCCTTTTGGATTAAATGTGACTGGAACGTAAATAGTTTTATTAACAATGGTTAATCCATGCTGTTTATTTTATTTATTCTATTTTATTTCATTTTTTAAGATTTCTCATAATTTTTTTTCCCTTGTTCTGGTTGATTTTTGTACCATGTTGTACTTAGAAATATTGCCCACTAGGGGGCTTTGTCTCACCACTTGGTGGATGTTTTTCTGAATATTGTTTGTTAATGTAATATTTGCCTTTTATTTAATTTTTACTATTGATACCAGTTAGAGGTTACATTCATATAGAAATGTAATATTAATAACTTTGGGGAGCCTCCAGCTATATGATATTGCATTCCTCAAGTTGTTTGTGTATAGGAAATTAAGTGTATGGGTAATAGGGTGACCACGTGTCCCGGATTGCCCGGGACAGTCCCGGATTTTGCAGGTCTGTCCCGGGCACCTTCATTCCAGGACAATACAGTGTCCCGGAATGAAACTGACACAGCCACCCCCGGGCCAATCTGATGCCCCCAAAAAAGGCCGCCACATCACTGCTTTACTCACTTGTCCTGGCTGGGAATGCCTGGAGGAGCACAATCCCCGCCCCCTGCCTGTGATTGGAGAAATCATAAATCCCGCCTCTTGTGTCCAAATACTGTGCTGTGATTCGTTACAGCACAAGCTGATTTTTTGGAAGGGGGGGTGTCCCTGAATGGTAGTTTGGAAATGTGGTCACCCTAATGGGTAACCGTTTACACTTCCTGGTTTCTATCTCTTGTTATTGACAGAGATTCTCTCTGACTTCCAGGTGGTGGAAAGCAAATGCGGTCACGTGATGCGTTCCAACTACGTATTTCCAGTTGACGCGCCATCTTGGGAGTCCCACTTCCGGCTTACGCGCACACACCCCACTCCTACCTGCATTAACTTTGGCTCCTCGCAGGAAGAGAGGCACACCGCACTAACAGCCCGTACCCTCCTGTGTGAGGAGGTTGAGCGGTGTTGTTGTTTGGTCTTCCACGGTCAGAACATGAAAACCTCCAGAGCCTAATTCTCACCTCTATGTTGAGGTAGAGACAAGTCTTTGACTTCCCAGTAAAGTGAATGTCCACACCAGCTTAAACTCCTACCCAGAGTTTATTTTCTCTTAGCCAATAACACAGTCTCTGATAGGAAAAGGTTGGAGCAAGAACCACAACAGTACAAGGTGTGGAGGAGGTCCAGGCACAAACGTTACAGATGTTTGCTCAGCTTCTCAAGCAAGTTTAACTAGGCGCACAGTCTCTGCCACAGACTGTGAAGTTGGTCTCTGCCACAGACCTGGTGAAGCTGATCCCCTTCTTTAGCTATGGCCCCTTTTAAGGAGAAGACATCCCTCTGGAGAGTTACCGGGACCCTACCGTCACCATAACACTGCACTGGGTCTTCGGAGAGTTCCTTTCCCGGCCTCCTCATCCTAGATACGGGTCCCCTCGCAAGGCGGCGCCCTGAGAGTCCTCGATCCTCGGTGGACCCCAGCCGAAGGTGCTGGGCCCCAGGCCTCCGCTGCAGTCCCTGGGCTTACATACCCAGGGCGGACAGGAACAGCATGGTAGTACCTCACCCTGGGCTAAAGGTGCCCAGGATGGAACAGGACCACCGGCCCCTGGGTCTAAGGTGCCCAGGGTGGACAGGAACACACACTCCCTGGGAGTAGGACTCCCGACAACAACCCCTTTTATATCCTCTCCCAGCATGCCCAGCAGGTAGACCACACCCACCGTATGGCTGCTGAGAGGGGACACACAAGGCACAGCACTGTATCATTGGTTCAACCCTAGCCTACTATGGCAGCGCCACCTGTAGGCCACAGGGAACTGTACACCGATACTCTCCCTGTGGATAAAATGGTTGCAAAAACCCTGACAAATTAGGGTGTTTGAGCAAACTACCACTCAAACACTTCCCCTAAATTTAGCACCCCGATACATAGGCGTGCTTATGTCATAAGGCCACGCCTCTGACGATGTCCCATAGAATGAAACATGTTAGGCAGGTGGAGACACAAGCATGCTAAGAGCCGCGGCCGTTTCTAAATCTTGATGTTCGTTTTCATTTATCTTGATGTAAGTGCACCTTAATAAAATATGTTTGCATACTGTACGGGCTTCACTATATGCTGCTTTATTCCTCTGATGGTGATGTTATCCTCATAACTGGGAGAGATTGTTTTAGAGATACAGTAAAAACTTGGTTTTAGAGCGTTTTGTAAGACAAGCAAAATTTTTAAATAAATTGTGACTTGATATACAAGCGATGTCTTGATATACAAGTAGCGTCATGTCACAACTGAGTATAAAAGAGAAGAGAGGTGCCTCTAAGTGTAGCAATATGGTTACATTTAATGAAGGTACAACATTTAGCAACTCACATGGTTGATGAGTAAAACAGGCACATCTAAATATGCAGGCATCCGGGGTAAAGGTGTCCACATAGACCATCCTCCTCATCGCCATCTACGTCATCCCTTCCACACTGTGCTCCATGAGCGATTCAAGCCTCGTGTCAGCAATCAGATATGATCAGAACTATGTGGACAGCAACAGAGGAAACCGCAAACAGAAATAGATGAAGTAAGTAGTTTATTAAAGATAAATATATATAAATGTGAACACACCACCAGCACAAATGTGAACAACAAAACAACCAAACAGTGACAATAACCAACCAGCGTAAGTAGTAAAAGGGAGAACCAGAATCATAGTCAAGCCAGGCCAGAATCATCAACGGGAGATCAGCAGATGGGGGGCCAGGAGTGGACAGATAGGGACAAGCAGGGGGAAATCAGGCTGCAGAGCAAGCTCCAGGGATCCAGGGATAAGGACAGACACAACAGGTTCAGGTTCAAGTTCAAGTTCATGTTCAGGTTCAGGTAACAGGAATCAGGGTTCAAGTAGACAGGCTGCAGGTCAGGGCACGAGGACGATACCAGGGCAGTGTGTGTGTGCACTTGCCGGGTATTTATACCTGCTAACAGGCTCAGGTGACCCCTGATTGCAGGAAGTAACATCTGCACCACACTGCCAGGATCCATCCGCTGGTGGTCGCCAGTACTGCGGCCCAAGGATGATATAACACCAGCAGAGAGAAGTTCCCCTGACAGTTCAGAACTGCCAGGAGACACCTTCTGGTGGACCTCAGTACTGCACGCCAGATGATAGATACTGCCAGCGGATGGAACCTTTCCTTACACCTTGCTTTCAGGGTAGTCTTCCAGGTCACGATTGCAGACTGACAGCGGTGAGAGCCGGTGGTGCGGAGGATGGTCTATGTGGACATCTTTACCCCGGATGCCTACATACTTAGATGTGCCTCTTTCAATTGTAGCGGGGTCTCCTTTAAGGCCCCTGGACTACGTTACCCAGAACCCCGTTCGGCACCCAGGGTGCATTGGGCCACCGCAGAGACTCATGGGTGGGGCTATATAAGAAGAGGGCGAGGCTAGGCTCGGCCTCTTTGGACACCGCGCTGCAAGCAATAGGACTCCCTGTGCGGATCCTCTGCTGTGTAAGGCCTGAAGCCTGGGCCTTGCATACCGACCAAAGAGCCTTCCACCCCTCTGCGGAGCCTGGGTGGCATCTGTTCCTGCTCGAGTTTGCTGACGTCAGCTGGACCGGAGACCCGGCCGTTGGAGACACTGTGTGCGGATACACAGTTTTGGAAGCCCGGACTGGGATCGCGTCCGGAGTGGTGAGCGAGCACTTGCTCACTTCATTACCCTTTTACTTTGTTGGGCCTAGTGACTGCCTTGGCCCACCCTGTTATTTACTACCCTTTGGATTACAAATATTGTTTCGTGAAAGTGCACCACCGTTCAAGTTGCATGCGAAGAATTGTTCTGATAAGGGACTGAGTTTTAATCTGGGTCAGGCCTGACCAGTGTGGATTAAGTAGATTGCCGGGGGTTGGCGGTGCTGTATACAGGGCCCGAAACAAAACTCAGCGGCTCTCTTAACTGGGGGTAGCGCTACATAATCATCAACCATGTGAGTTGCTAAATGTTGTACCTCCATTAAATGTAACCATATTGCTACACTTAGAGACGCCTCTCTTCTCTTTTATACTCTGTAGCTCCTGCTGGATTTTGTTTCTAATCCCATTGTGGAGGCTGCCATTTGTAAATGGAAATTTTATGGTTACACAACCTATGACATTGCTATAATCTTTTTATATGGACTATAAACTCAAAGACCTATGAAAAAATGGTTGAGGAAGAATCACCTGAGTTTCCATTATTTCTTACTGGGAAATTCACTTTGATATACAAGTGCTTTGGGTTACAACATAGGTGGCAAACACAAGGCCCGTGGGCTAAATCCGGCCCGCCAGGCCTTGTCATGTGCAAAAAAAGAAAAAATTGCAGCGCTAAATGGGTATGTGTCAAACAAATAAATGGGTGAAATAAACAAATGTGCAAGGAAAAACTAAATAATTCCCTATGTGAATAACAATACAGTTTTTGAAAGAGTCCTTGATGGGTGGTCCTCAAAAACACATTCAAACAATTGCAAAAATTAAAGTCCAATAGTGTTCCACAATAATCCCAAAAAAATTCTGAGATGATTGGACTACAAACACTTCCAAATCAATATTGAAGGAGAAAAAGCCACAACCAATATAAAGGTGGCTTACCAGACTTAGTGGACCCTACTGAACATATGTCCAGAGGGTCAACATAGGCTTTTGATGTGTATTCCTGAAGGGTCAACAGTTGATAGTTGAACACAAGAATGTCTCTCACGACAGCTCACAATGAAGAGGTTGATGGAAACTTGAGAGACGATGACTCAATGATGTTTAAACCGAATCAATAGCACAATGTGAAAGGAAAAGAAGAAGGCACATAGCGTGATACTGCTAAAAACAGTGTATTTAATGTAGGTAATTGCACTTACATTTAAGTGGTTAAAAAGCGCTTCGGGATTTCCACTGTTGCCATTGATTTTCATGAAGGGACTATGTGCCTATGTGCCTTCTTCTTTTCCTTTCACATTGTGCTATTGATTCGGTTTAAACATCATTGAGTCATCGTCTCTCAAGTTTCCATCAACCTCTTCATTGTGAGTAGTGATGAGCCGAACACCCCCGGGTTCGGTTCGCACCAGAACCCGCGAACGGACCGAAAGTTCGTACGAACATTAGAACCCTATTAAATACAATGGATGCGAACGTTCGAATTCTAAAGTGCTAATTATAACGACTATTATGCATGTTATTGTCCTAAAAAGGGTTTGGGAACCCGGGTTCTGCACCAGGGGACATGTATCAATGCAAAAAGAAGTTTTAAAAACGGTCGTTTTTCGGGAGCAGTCATTTTAATGATGCATAAAGTGAAAAAAAAAAGTCAAATATTCCTTTAAATATCGTACCTGGGGGGTGTCTAAAGTATGCCTGTGAAGTGCCACGTGTTTCCCGTGTTTAGAACTGTCCCTGCACAAAATGACACTTCTAAAGGAAAAAAAAGCCATTTAAAACTGCTTGCGGCTTTAATGCAATGTCTGGTCCCGGTAATATGGATGAAAATCTTTAAGAAAAATGGCATAGCTACCCCATGACCCCCCCCCCCCCCCCTACCCCAGCCCATTACCAGCCCCTTTGGGTCTTGTATGGATATTAAGGGGAACCCCGCACATAAAATAAAAAAGGCCCTATATACTCTGAACAGCCGTATACAGGCGGTGCATACAAGACAGGGACTGTAGGTTTGTTCTTATGTAGAATCTGTTTGTAATTTTGAACAGGTACATTGTTTAAGTGTAGCTCCAGCCCAAAAATCTATTTTTAAACTTTTTGGAAAACATAGGTAAGGGTTATCACCCCTGTAACATTTGTTTTGCTGTCTGTGCCCCTGTTCAGAACATTTCACCTCACTTTCCGTCCCAATGACAACTGTTTTTGAAATGTGGTGTTTTTCTTGAAACAAGGATTGGTGATAAAGCATCAGTACAGAGGAGACACCTTTCTCCCATATTAATTCTTACAGGAGAGAATTTTCCTTCCAAGGGGTAGATTTCCTCTCACTTCCTGTTGTCTTCTTGCGTTTGCAAGTAGGAGTCGTTTGTAAGTTGGATGTTTGAAAGTAGGGACCTGCCGTATATACTCTGCAGAAATAGGCCCCTTAGTTGTTGGTGTTGGCACAACACTGTAAGCACTCACAGTTACTCTTGGTTGGTGCTGGAACGCCCTGCTGTCAACTATTATATCAGGAATTTTAATTACATATAATTGTTGAACAGTGGTAGTAAAAATTGGACCTTTGATGGTGGTGCTGGTGCCACAACACTGTAAGCCCTGACAGTTACTCTTGGTGGGTGCAGCAATGGGCCCTGCTGTGAATTATTAGATCAAGAATTGTAATTGCATGCCCCTGTTGAACAGGGGCTGAAAAATTGGGCCTTTCGTGGTGGTGGTGGTGGTGTTGCCACAACACTGTAAGCCCTCAGAGTTACTCTTGGTGGGTGCAGGAATGGGCCCTGCTGTGAATTATTAGATCAAGAATTGTAATTACATGCCCCTTTTGAACAGGGGCTGAAAAATTGGGACTTTCGTGGTGGTGGTGGTGGTGGCGTTGCCACAACACTGTAAGCCCTCAGAGTTACTCTTGGTGGGTGCAGCAATGGGCCCTGCTGTGAATTATTAGATCAAGAATTGTAATTACATGCCCCTGTTGAACAGGGGCTGAAAAATTGGGCCTTAGGCACTGGTGGCACAAAACTACAACCCCTCACAGATACTGTACTTGGAGCACAGCAATGAGCCCTGTTGCAAAGTATTGCTTCAAAAATTGTAATGACACGCCCCTGTTAAACAGGGGCTGAAAAATTGGGCCTTAGGCACTGGTGGCACAACACTCCAACCCCTCACAGATACTGTACTTGGAGCACAGCAATGAGCCCTATGGCAAATTATTGCTAAAAAAATTGTAATTACACGCCCCTGTTAAACAGGGGCTGAAAAATTGGGCCTTAGCCACTGGTGGCGGCACCCATAAACAAAAATGATCTTCCAAGCTATCATCATCAATCGTATCATTGAGGACTCGGAGGAGGAGGATAGCCAGTCAACATAACAGCACAGGCACTCAGCATCAGCATCAGTCTTGAAGGGATGTGACATGTTAAAATCAATTAGTCTGTTATATCAGCATCAGGTGTGTGGTAGCTGGTGGTGATCCAAGACTGGTTCATCTTGATGAAAGTCAGTCGATCAACCGAGTCGGTGGACAGGCGCACCCTGTGATCCGTGACAAATCCTCCAGCAGCACTGAATGTGCGTTCCGAAAGAACGCTGGATGCAGGACAGGCCAGTAGCTCAATTGCATACTGTGCAAGCTCTGGCCAGTGATCCATCCTCAAGACCCAGTAAGCCAGAGGATTTTCGGTGGGGAAGGTGTCCAAGTCTGACCTTGCCCCTAGATATTCCTGCACCATGTTTATCAGACGCTGGCGATGGTTGCTGGAACCGATCATACTTTGGGGCTGCGGACTAAAGAATTGTCTGAACGCATCGGTCAGACGGCCACCTTCCCCACCGCTCCTTCTTTGACTGGCCGAAGCCTCAGCAACTCGTTGTCCAGGACCAGGAGTTTGTAACCTCCCAGTCTCTGGGAACGCGTTGCACAGACCTTTCTGCAAGGCCTCCCGGAGTTGTCTCATCCTCTGCTCCCTCTGCGACGGTAACATAAGGTCCGCAACCTTACCCTTGTACCGTGGATCAAGGAGAGTGGCCAGCCAGTAATGGTCCCTCTCCTTGATCCGAAGAATACGAGGATCCTTCCGCAGACTTTGCAGGATCAGGGAGGCCATGCAGCGTAGGTTTGCTGAGGCATTCGGTCCGGAGTCCTCTGGGTCACTAAGGACGACATGATCCGCAGCCACCTCCTCCCAGCCACGTACAAGTCCACTGGTTTCTTGGGACTGTAAATCATCCCTAAAAGACTGCTGCTGATGATGCTGAGTGCCAGCCTCCACCTCCATGCTGACACAATCCTCCTCCTCCTCCTCCTCCTCTTCCTGTGCGATGGGTGGGACAGAAGGAACACTGTCTGGGTAAAGGGGGCCTTGAGAGGCAAGGAAGTCCTCCTCTTCCTGCCTCTGTTCTGCCTCAAGTGCCCTGTCCATTATTCCACGCAGCGTGTGCTCCAACAGGTGGACAAGAGGTACAGTGTCACTGATGCATGCACTGTCACTGCTCACCATCCTCGTGGCCTCCTCAAATGGTGCCAGGACAGTGCATGCATCCCTGATCATGCCCCACTGGCGTGGAGAAAAAAACCAAGCTCCCCTGACCCTGTCCTGGTGCCGTAGTCGCACAGGTACTCATTGATGGCCCTCTGCTGCGTGTGCAGCCGCTGCAGCATGGCCAACGTTGAGTTCCACCTGGTGGGCATGTCACATATAAGGCGGTTCTTGGGCAGGTTCAACTACTTTTGCAGCTCAGCCAGGCGAGCACTGGCATTATAAGATCTGCGGAAATGCACACAGACTTTCCTGGCCTGCCTCAGGACATCCTGTAAGCCCGGGTACCTGCCCAAGAACCGCTGCACCACCAGGTTAAGGACGTGAGCCACACAGGGCACATGGGTCAGTTGTCCCTGTCGGAGGGCGGAGAGGAGGTTGGTGCCATTGTCGCAAACCACCATTCCTGGCTTAAGCTGGCGTGGCGTCAACCACCTCTCGGCCTGGCCCTGCAGAGCAGACAGGACCTCTGCCCCAGTGTGGCTTCTGTCCCCCAAACACACCAGCGCAAGCACGGCATGGCATCTTTTTGCCTGCGTACTTGCGTAGCCCCTTGAACGGCTACGGAGCACCGCTGGTTCAGAGGACAAAGCACAGGAAGAGGCCATGGAGGAAGAAGAAGAGGAGGGGGTGGAGGAGAGAGGTGTGTCACAACCAGTAGTAGCATTTTGGAGGCGTGGCGGTGGAACAACCTCCAACACTACTGCACCTTGTCCTGCATCCTTCCCAGCTGCCAAAAGAGTGACCCAATGGGCCGTGAAAGAAAGGTAACGTCCCTGTCCATGCCTGCTGGACCATGAGTCAGCGGTAATATGCACCTTACCGCTGACCGCCCTGTCCAGCGAGGCCAAGACATTGCCTTCCACATGCCGGTAGAGAGCCGGAATAGCCTTCCGTGAGAAAAAGTGGCGTTTGGGAACCTGCCACTGAGGAACCGCACATTGCACAAACTCACGGAAGGGGGCCGAGTCTACCAACTGAAAAGGCAGCAGTTGAAGCGCTAGCAATTTAGCCAAGCTAGCATTCAACCGCTGGGCATGTGGATGGCTGGGAGTGAACTTCTTTCGACGGTCCAGCAGCTGGGGCAGGGAAATTTGCCTGCTAGAATCGGACGTCGGTGTACTGCTAGCAGAGTGGCCGCAAGTACTTGGCTGTGACACACCTAATTCTACACCTTTATTCCTCTCAGTGCATGTTTCAGAGAGGACTGAAGTTATAGTGGGGTTGGAGATCCCAGCTGATGCGGTGCAAGGAGAGGTCCGCTTTGTTCTTTGGTGTGGGTCTTTGAGGTAGGCTTGCCAACGAGCTGCATGGCAGGTCAACATATGTCTGGTCAGGCATGTGGTACCCAAGCGGCTGATGATTTGGCCACGCGATATACGCTTGAGACATATGTTGCAAACAGCAGCTGTGCGATCTGATGCACTAGCCTCAAAAAAGGCCCACACCAAAGAACTTTTTGAATGACGGGCAGAGGCAGCGCCCTGCACAGGCGGAGCTCTGCGGTGTGATTCCGTCGGTGTACTGCCCTTACGCTGGCCACCAAAGGGCATCCTGCCTCGTTGGAGATGTGCCTCCTCCTCATCCTCCTCCTCCTCCTCTCTCCTATTAGGCACCCACGTGGAGTCAGTGACCTCATCATCCCCTCCCTCCTCATCACTGGAGCCAATCTGGCAGTATGCTGCAGCTGCTGGAACATGACTGCCAGATTGGTGTCCTTCTTGAGCATCCCCTCTGTCTGCTCTCACGCTACTGCCTTCCTGTAGCTGGGTTTCATCATCAGACCCTTCGAAACGCTGGGCATCCTCCTGGAGCATGTACCCAACACTGTGCTCAAACAGTTCGGGGGACTCCTCAGGAGGAGGACATGGTGGGTCTAGGGAAGGAGTGACTGATGATGAGTCTGACATTGATACCAGGGAAGAGGACGCTTTGGCAGCTGCTTTGCCAGTACCCTGAGCCTGGGTGAGAGAGGATGAGGAGGAGGAGGAGGGCTTGGTCATCCACTCTACCAAGTCTTCGGCATGATGTGGCTCAACATGTCCAGCTGCCGAAAAGAAGGACAAGCGTGTCCCATGGCCATGTGCTGATGACAATGCACCGCGTCCACGACCAGCACTGTTGCCCCCAGACACAGAGCCTGCTTGCCCTCTTTTATTGCCTCCTGACTGTCTGCCTCTCCTTGTTTGCCTTCCAGACATTCTAATAGATGGCCTGCAGGGAGATGGGAAAAAAGCAATAAGGGCTACCTTCAGGTGTCCTTCTCTGTCCCTTTACTTAAGGATTTCTAAATATGGTTGAGGATGATTGCTTTCGCACAGAATAGCACAACGACAATTTCCCTGACTGTCCAAAAAACAAGGATTTCAAAGATGGTTGATGAGGAATGCTTTAGCACAGTATAGCACAAGGAGAATTTCCCTCACTGTCCTTCCCTGTCCCTAGAAACAAGGATTATCACAGTGAAAGAAACTGACACTCTCCCTACCTATAGTTTTCTGTCCCTAGAAAAAATGTTTTTTTAAAGATGGTTGATGATCAATGCTTTAGCACACTATAGCACAAGGAGAATTTCCCTCACTGTCCTTCCCTGTCCCTAGAAACAAGGATTAGCACAGTGAAAGAAACTGACACTCTCCCTACCTATAGTTTTCTGTCCCTAGAAAAAATGTTTTTTTAAAGATGGTTGATGATCAATGCTTTAGCACACTATAGCACAAGGAGAATTTCCCTCACTGTCCTTCCCTGTCCCTAGAAACAAGGATTAGCACAGTGAAAGAAACTGACACTCTCCCTACCTATAGTTTTCTGTCCCTAGAAAAAATGTTTTTTTAAAGATGGTTGATGATCAATGCTTTAGCACACTATAGCACAAGGAGAATTTCCCTCACTGTCCTTCCCTGTCCCTAGAAACAAGGATTATCACAGTGAAAGAAACTGAAACTCTTCCTACCTATAGTTTTCTGTCCCTAGAAAAAATGTTTTTTTAAAGATGGTTGATGATCAATGCTTTAGCACACTATAGCACAAGGAGAATTTCCCTCACTGTCCTTCCCTGTCCCTAGAAACAAGGATTATCACAGTGAAAGAAACTGACACTCTTCCTACCTATAGTTTTCTGTCCCTAGAAAAATTTTTTTTTAAAGATGGTTGATGATCAATGCTTTAGCACACTATAGCACAAGGAGAATTTCCCTCACTGTCCTTCCCTGTCCCTAGAAACAAGGATTATCACAGTGAAAGAAACTGACACTCTTCCTACCTATAGTTTTCTGTCCCTAGAAAAAATGTTTTTTTAAAGATGGTTGATGATCAATGCTTTAGCACACTATAGCACAAGGAGAATTTCCCTCACTGTCCTTCCCTGTCCCTAGAAACAAGGATTATCACAGTGAAAGAAACTGACACTCTTCCTACCTATAGTTTTCTGTCCCTAGAAAAAATGTTTTTTTAAAGATGGTTGATGATCAATGCTTTAGCACACTATAGCACAAGGAGAATTTCCCTCACTGTCCTTCCCTGTCCCTAGAAACAAGGATTATCACAGTGAAAGAAACTGACACTCTCCCTACCTATAGTTTTCTGTCCCTAGAAAAAATGTTTTTTTAAAGATGGTTGATGATCAATGCTTTAGCACACTATAGCACAAGGAGAATTTCCCTCACTGTCCTTCCCTGTCCCTAGAAACAAGGATTAGAACAGTGAAAGAAACTGACACTCTCCCTACCTATAGTTTTCTGTCCCTAGAAAAAATGTTTTTTTAAAGATGGTTGATGATCAATGCTTTAGCACACTATAGCACAAGGAGAATTTCCCTCACTGTCCTTCCCTGTCCCTAGAAACAAGGATTAGCACAGTGAAAGAAACTGACACTCTCCCTACCTATAGTTTTCTGTCCCTAGAAAAAATGTTTTTTTAAAGATGGTTGATGATCAATGCTTTAGCACACTATAGCACAAGGAGAATTTCCCTCACTGTCCTTCCCTGTCCCTAGAAACAAGGATTATCACAGTGAAAGAAACTGACACTCTTCCTACCTATAGTTTTCTGTCCCTAGAAAAAATGTTTTTTTAAAGATAGTTGATGATCAATGCTTTAGCACACTATAGCACAAGGAGAATTTCCCTCACTGTCCTTCCCTGTCCCTAGAAACAAGGATTATCACAGTGAAAGAAACTGACACTCTTCCTACCTATAGTTTTCTGTCCCTAGAAAAAATGTTTTTTTAAAGATGGTTGATGATCAATGCTTTAGCACACTATAGCACAAGGAGAATTTCCCTCACTGTCCTTCCCTGTCCCTAGAAACAAGGATTATCACAGTGAAAGAAACTGACACTCTTCCTACCTATAGTTTTCTGTCCCTAGAAAAAATGTTTTTTTAAAGATGGTTGATGATCAATGCTTTAGCACACTATAGCACAAGGAGAATTTCCCTCACTGTCCTTCCCTGTCCCTAGAAACAAGGATTATCACAGTGAAAGAAACTGACACTCTTCTTACCTATAGTTTTCTGTCCCTAGAAAAAATGTTTTTTTAAAGATGGTTGATGATCAATGCTTTAGCACAGTATAGCACAAGGAGAATTTCCCTCACTGTCCTTCCCTGTCCCTAGAAACAAGGATTATCACAGTGAAAGAAACTGACACTCTTCCTACCTATAGTTTTCTGTCCCTAGAAAAAATGTTTTTTTAAAGATGGTTGATGATCAATGCTTTAGCACACTATAGCACAAGGAGAATTTCCCTCACTGTCCTTCCCTGTCCCTAGAAACAAGGATTATCACAGTGAAAGAAACTGACACTCTCCCTACTGTGACAGCAGGAAGGTAAAGTCACCTGGTTGCATCCAGGGGGGTAGATATATTTCTCCCAGATTCAGGCTTTATGCCGACTTATACAACTAGGGAGTTGATGAAGCCCAGCTGAGGCTAGTGGGCTCATGGATGACTCATACCTCTAGGGAGAGTGTGGGGCGTCGTACAGACAGGGAGTTGATGAGGCCAGCTGAAGCTTGTCAGCTCATTTAGGCCTCTATAAGAACTCCCAGCTTCATTAGATGTTAGCTCATGCCTGGAACCAGACCTGTGTGGACTGTCTAGGGAGAGTGAACCCCTGTGCGGTGAGGCAAAGCCTGTGTGGCTATTTGTTTGGACTTTTACTAAACCAGGGACTTAGGGACTAGGACAGCACCAGGCTGATCCCAGTTGTTAGTTTAGGAAACCTGCATGTTTAGTCAGAGGTCAAACTGACCAGGATTTATTTTGTTTGTTTCTTTTTGGCTTTGCTGTGTTTTTGTCACTGTACATAGAGAAATAAACCGCACCTTTTGATTTTGAAAACCACAACCTCCGTCTGCTGGCCCTGTTTTGTGTGGGGAGCCCAACCAGGGGGTCACACACACCCGCTACCGAGTTAACCCCCTCACAGTTGGTGGAGAACCAGTGGCAGTTTTTTTTAAGCCAGCATGGAGGAGATACTGAAACAGCTGGCTCTAGCAAATGCCAATCAACAGCAGACAAATGCAGGTTTGCAAAGGAGCCTTGCAGCCCAACAGCAAGCTCATCAACAAGCCCAGCAGCAATCTGAGGCCCGCTTCATAGACCTGTTACAGAAGCAAGAGCAGAGACTACAACAAGTGGAAGCAGTAATGCAGCAACGTCCGCAGACCAGTGAGGAAAGCCGTCCCACTAATACCGCGTCCTTTGGGGTGAGTCGTTTATTGACAAAAATGACTGGAGAGGATGATCCAGAGGTATTTTTGACCACATTTGAAAGGACTGCTGAAAGAGAAAAGTGGCCTGAGGAGCAGTGGGCTGGACTGGTGGCTCCTCTGTTAACTGGTGAATCGCAGAAGGCTTACTATGACCTAGAGCCTGACCAAGCAAAAGACTATGTGATGCTAAAAGCTGAAATATTGGCAAGGCTGGGTGTCACCCTGGCTGTCCGGGCTCAGCGTGTGCATAACTGGACTTTCCAGCTTGGAAAACCCCCCAGGTCTCAAATGTATGATCTCATTCACCTGAGCAGGAAGTGGCTACAGCCAGAGACTTTGTCCGCACCAGAGATTGTGGAACGTGTTGTAATGGATCGGTTTTTGAGAGCTCTTCCTACTGCCATCCAAAAGTGGGTAAGCCATGGAGACCCAGAGACGGCCGGTGGTCTTGTGGATCGTGTAGAGAAATACTTGGCTACAGAGAACCTGACGGCCTCTTCCAGAGACACTCGGACTTTCCACCCTAAGACCAGACCATCCCCAGGGGCGGATAAGAGGATTCCAAGGGGTGAGGGTGGAGAGAGTGAGAGGGTGGGAGCTCTACCCCAAGTTTGGCGAGAACAGCCTGGGAAATCAGCGGCTCAAGAGGCCGCAAGAAGGATCGTTTGCTACCGCTGCCGGCAAGCGGGACATATTGCAGCCAATTGCCCGGTTGTGGAGGAACCCATGCAGTGTGACTTTCTGACGGGCAGACGTCAGTCGCTGTGTGCGACAGTCGCATGCACTGCCATTCGAGGAACTGAGAAACATTTATGCAAAATGTGTATTAATGGTAGAAATGTTGTGGTATTACTGGATTCAGGTAGCCTTGTGACCCTGATAAAGGCTGAATTAGTTAAAACAGAGGTCTCTGGGAATAGCAAGGTAGCTGTTATTTGTGTGCATGGGGACACCCGAGAGTATCCAGTGACTACAGTGTGTTTCGAGACCCCCAAAGGTACCCTCTCTCATCCAGTGGGCTTAGTATCTCAGTTACCGCATGACGCCATTGTGGGAAGGGATTTTCCGAAGTTCTGGGAACTGTGGGATGATCCTGAGCCCCCCACTGGTGCCCCTATGTACCAGGAATGTGATAGCCAGAACTCCTCTGAGAGTGGTGAGGACTCTCCAGAATTTCCCTTGTCAGTATTTGCAGGGGAGACTCAAGAAACTGGAGAGGAGCCCACCTCCTCAGACGAAAACCTACCGTCTGTGGAGTTTTCTGATCTGGAGGTTCACAGGGAAAATTTTGCCACAGAACAGTTAAAAGACCCCGCCCTAATAAAGGCACGGGAAAACGTAGTGGAAATAGATGGCGAGTTAGTGAACCCAGATAATACCTGCACTTACCCATACTTCAGCGTAGAGAAGGACCTACTGTATCGGGTGGCAAAAAGGGCAGAAGAAACCGTTGAGCAGCTGGTGGTGCCCAAACCTTACAGGAAGTTGGTGTTGGAGTTGGCCCATGGGCACATTCTTGGAGGTCATCTGGGGACAGAGAAAACCCGAGAGAGGGTATTACAGAGATTCTATTGGCCTGGGGTGATGAAGGACATAGAAAATTATTGTTCCTCCTGCCCTGTGTGTCAGAGGTCGGCCCCGATGCCACATTTCCATAGCCCGCTGGTCCCTCTACCCATCATTGAGGTCCCGTTTGAGAGAATCGCAATGGATTTGGTAGGTCCTATAATCAAGTCCGCTAGGGGGCACCAGTACATATTGGTTATAATGGACTATGCCACCCGTTATCCAGAAGCGATCCCTCTCAGAAATACCTCGGCCAAAACCATAGCCAAAGAGCTATCTCTTGTTTTTAGCCGGGTGGGTATTTGTAAAGAACTGCTTACGGACCAAGGTACACCCTTTATGTCCCGGGTTATGAAAGAGCTGTGTAAATTGCTCAAAGTGACGCAATTGCGTACATCTGTGTATCACCCCCAAACCGATGGGCTGGTTGAAAGATTCAACAAAACCCTAAAACAAATGTTGAAGAAAGTGGTGGATAGAGATGGAAAGGATTGGGACTGTCTACTTCCTTATTTGATGTTTGCTATTAGGGAGGTGCCCCAATCCTCTACGGGATTCTCCCCCTTTGAGTTACTGTATGGGAGACACCCAAGAGGGCTGTTGGATATTGCCAAGGAAACTTGGGAAAGTGAGAGTTCTCCCCACAGGAGTGTGATTGAGCATGTCGCCCTGATGCAAGATCGAATTGCACAGGTAATGCCCATCGTGAAGGAACATTTGGCCCAAGCGCAGTTGGCACAGCAGAGAGTGTACAACCGTGGAGCAAAGACCCGTACCTTTTCCCCGGGGGATAGGATATTGGTACTTGTCCCTACGGTTGAAAGTAAATTCCTTGCCAAATGGCAAGGCCCCTACGAGATAATGGAAAAAGTGAGCGAAGTGAATTACAAGGTCAGACAACCAGGAAGGCGAAAGCCCGAACAGATATATCACGTTAATCTGTTGAAAGCCTGGAGGGATAGAGAGTCCCTAGTCGCAGAAACTTGGTCACCAGCTCAAACTGGTTGCGTGATTCCGGAGGTTGGAATAGCAGCCACCTTGTCACAACCCCAACAACAGGAGGTTAAGGAGTTTGTGCTTCACAACAAGGAGGTGTTCTCTGAGCTGCCGGGACAAACATCTGGGGTAGAGCATGATATTATTACCCCGCCCGGTGAAAGGGTGAAGTTAAAACCCTATCGGATCCCAGAGGCCCGACGGGAGGCAATACGGGAGGAAGTACAGAAAATGCTGAACTTAGGGGTGATAGAGGAGTCCCAAAGTGATTGGTCTAGTCCCATTGTGTTGGTGCCTAAACCGGATGGGAGCTGGCGATTTTGTAACGATTTTCGTCAGTTGAACAAAGTTACAAAATTTGACACCTACCCCATGCCACGTATAGATGAGTTGATCGACCGGCTGGGAACAGCCCGATACATGACGACTCTTGACCTCACAAAAGGGTATTGGCAAATTCCCCTGGCCAAGTCGGCCAAAGAGAAAACCGCATTTGTAACCCCAGACGGGGCGTTCCAATATAAGAGAATGCCGTTCGGGTTACAGAATGCGCCGGCCACATTCCAGCGGAAAATGGACCAGATACTGAGGCCCCATCGGAAGTATGCTGCGGCTTACCTGGATGACGTAATTGTCCATAGCACAGATTGGGCATCACATCTGCCAAAAGTGCAAGCAGTCCTAGACTCTATCCGGGAAGCGGGGTTTACGGCTAACCCCAAGAAGTGTACCATTGGGCAGGAGGAGGCCAAATATCTTGGGTACACCATTGGCAGGGGAGTAATAAAACCCCAACTCAACAAAGTCGAGGCCATCCAGAGTTGGCCACGTCCCAACAGCAAGAAGCAGGTACGAGCCTTTCTGGGAATCGCGGGTTATTATCGGCGCTTCATTCCCCACTTTGCTTCTAAGGCTGTGCCCCTAACCAACCTGACGAAAGGGAAAGGGTCGGTCATGATTAAATGGACCCCCGAGGCTGAGGCAGCATTCCAATTCTTGAAACAAGCCTTATGTAGCCAGCCAGTGTTGTACTCACCCGACTTCTCTAAAGACTTTGTCGTACAAAGTGATGCGTCAGATGTGGGGTTAGGAGCAGTATTGTCCCAGGTCTGGAACGGGGAAGAGCACCCAGTCATTTACCACAGCAGGAAGTTGAAGTCCCATGAGGTAAATTACGCCACGGTTGAAAAGGAGTGTTTAGCGGTGAAGTGGGCTCTAGATTCCCTTCGGTACTATCTGCTAGGTAGGCACTTTGACATGGTTACGGATCACGCTCCGTTAAAGTGGATGGCTCAAAACAAGGAGACAAATAGAAGAGTGAATAGGTGGTTCCTGGCCCTACAGGAATTCAACTTCACAGTAAAGCTTCGCCCTGGCGTTCAAATGGGGAATGTGGATGCTTTGTCTCGAGTACATGAATGCCTGATTGCTGGTGTTCCAACCCCAAGGTTAAAACAAGAGGGGGGGGTATGTGACAGCAGGAAGGTAAAGTCACCTGGTTGCATCCAGGGGGGTAGATATATTTCTCCCAGATTCAGGCTTTATGCCGACTTATACAACTAGGGAGTTGATGAAGCCCAGCTGAGGCTAGTGGGCTCATGGATGACTCATACCTCTAGGGAGAGTGTGGGGCGTCGTACAGACAGGGAGTTGATGAGGCCAGCTGAAGCTTGTCAGCTCATTTAGGCCTCTATAAGAACTCCCAGCTTCATTAGATGTTAGCTCATGCCTGGAACCAGACCTGTGTGGACTGTCTAGGGAGAGTGAACCCCTGTGCGGTGAGGCAAAGCCTGTGTGGCTATTTGTTTGGACTTTTACTAAACCAGGGACTTAGGGACTAGGACAGCACCAGGCTGATCCCAGTTGTTAGTTTAGGAAACCTGCATGTTTAGTCAGAGGTCAAACTGACCAGGATTTATTTTGTTTGTTTCTTTTTGGCTTTGCTGTGTTTTTGTCACTGTACATAGAGAAATAAACCGCACCTTTTGATTTTGAAAACCACAACCTCCGTCTGCTGGCCCTGTTTTGTGTGGGGAGCCCAACCAGGGGGTCACACACACCCGCTACCGAGTTAACCCCCTCACACTACCTATAGCTTTCTGTCCTTAGAAAAAATGTTTTTTTAAAGATGGTTGATGATCAATGCTTTAGCACAGTATAGCACAAGGAGAATTTCCCTCACTATCCTTCCCTGTCCCTAGAAACAAGGATTATCACAGTGAAAGAAACTGACACTCTTCCTACCTATAGTTTTCTGTCCCTAGAAAAAATGTTTTTTTAAAGATGGTTGATGATCAATGCTTTAGCACACTATAGCACAAGGAGAATTTCCCTCACTGTCCTTCCCTGTCCCTAGAAACAAGGATTATCACAGTGAAAGAAACTGACACTCTTCCTACCTATAGTTTTCTGTCCCTAGAAAAAATGTTTTTTTAAAGATGGTTGATGATCAATGCTTTAGCACACTATAGCACAAGGAGAATTTCCCTCACTGTCCTTCCCTGTCCCTAGAAACAAGGATTATCACAGTGAAAGAAACTGACACTCTTCCTACCTATAGTTTTCTGTCCCTAGAAAAAATGTTTTTTTAAAGATGGTTGATGATCAATGCTTTAGCACAGTATAGCACAAGGAGAATTTCCCTCACTGTCCTTCCCTGTCCCTAGAAACAAGGATTATCACAGTGAAAGAAACTGACACTCTTCCTACCTATACTTTTCTGTCCTTAGAAAAAATGTTTTTTTAAAGATGGTTGATGATCAATGCTTTAGCACAGTATAGCACAAGGAGAATTTCCCTCACTGTCCTTCCCTGTCCCTAGAAACAAGGATTATCACAGTGAAAGAAACTGACACTCTTCCTACCTATAGTTTTCTGTCCCTAGAAAAAATGTTTTTTTAAAGATGGTTGATGATCAATGCTTTAGCACACTATAGCACAAGGAGAATTTCCCTCACTGTCCTTCCCTGTCCCTAGAAACAAGGATTATCACAGTGAAAGAAACTGACACTCTTCCTACCTATAGTTTTCTGTCCCTAGAAAAAATGTTTTTTTAAAGATGGTTGATGATCAATGCTTTAGCACACTATAGCACAAGGAGAATTTCCCTCACTGTCCTTCCCTGTCCCTAGAAACAAGGATTATCACAGTGAAAGAAACTGACACTCTTCCTACCTATAGTTTTCTGTCCCTAGAAAAAATGTTTTTTTAAAGATGGTTGATGATCAATGCTTTAGCACAGTATAGCACAAGGAGAATTTCCCTCACTGTCCTTCCCTGTCCCTAGAAACAAGGATTATCACAGTGAAAGAAACTGACACTCTTCCTACCTATACTTTTCTGTCCTTAGAAAAAATGTTTTTTTAAAGATGGTTGATGATCAATGCTTTAGCACAGTATAGCACAAGGAGAATTTCCCTCACTGTCCTTCCCTGTCCCTAGAAACAAGGATTATCACAGTGAAAGAAACTGACACTCTTCCTACCTATAGTTTTCTGTCCCTAGAAAAAATGTTTTTTTAACCACTTAAGCCCCGGACCATTTCGGGCCATTAGGACCAAGCCTGTTTTTGGGATTCGGCACTGCGCTGCTTTAACTGTAAATTGTGCGGACATGCAATGTTGTACCCAAATGAAATTTGCGTCCTTTTCTTCCCACAAATAGAGCTTTCTTTTAATGGTATTTGATTGCCTCTGCGATTTTTATTTTTTGCGATATAAACAGAAAAAGACCGAAAATTTTGAAAAAAAATGATATTTTCTACTTTTTGTTATAAGAAAAATCGAATAAACTCAATTTTAGTCATACATTTAGGCCAAAATGTATTCAGCCACATGTCTTTAGTAAAAAAAAATGTCAATAAGCGTATATTTATTGGTTTGCGCAAAAGTTATAGCGTTTACAAACTAGGGTACATTTTCTGAAATTTACACAGCTTTAAATTTATGACTGCCTATCTCATTTCTTGAGGTGCTAAAATGGCAGGGCAGTACAAAACCCCCCCAAATGACCCCATTTTGGAAAGTAGACACCCCAAGGAAATTGCTGAGAGGCATGTTGAGCCCATTGAATATTTTTTTTTTGTCCCAAGTGATTGAATAATGACAAAAAAAAAAAAAAAAAAATTTACAAAAAGTTGTCACTAAATGATATATTGCTCACACATGCCATGGTTATATGTGGAATTGCACCCCAAAATACATTCTGCTGCTTCTCCTGAGTACGGGGATACCACATGTGTGGGACTTTTTAGGAGCCTAGCCACGTACGGGACCCCGGAAACCAAGCACCGCCTTCAGGATTTCTAAGGGCGCAAATTTTTGATTTCACTCCTCACTACCTATCACAGTTTCGAAGGCCATAAAATGCCAAAATAGCACAAAACCCCCCCAAATGACCCCATTTTGGAAAGTAGACACCCCAAGCTATTTACTGAGAGGCATGTTCAGTCCATGGAATATTTTATATTTTGCCACAAGTTGCGGGAATATGACAAACTTTTTTTTTTTGCACAAAGTTGTCACTAAATGATATATTGCTCACACATGCCATGGGCATATGTGAAATTACACCCCAAAATACATTCTGCTGCTTCTCCTGAGTACGGGGATACCACATGTGTGGGACTTTTTGGGAGCCTAGCCGCGTACGGGACCCCAAAAACCAAGCACCGCCTTCAAGGTTTCTAAGGGCATAAATTTTTGATTTCACTCCTCACTACCTATCACAGTTTTGAAGGCCATAAAATGCCAAGATGGCACAAAACCCCCCCAAATGACCCCATTTTGGAAAGTAGACACCCCAAGCTATTTGCTGAGAGGCATGTTGACCCCATTGAATATTTTTTTTTTTGTCCCAAATGATTGAATAATGACAAAAAGAAAAAAAAAAAATGTACAAAAAGTTGTCACTAAATGATATATTGCTCACACATGCCATGGTTATATGTGGAATTGCACCCCAAAATACATTCTGCTGCTTTTCCTGAGTATGGGGATACCACATGTGTGGGACTTTTTGGGAGCCTAGCCGCGTACAGGGCCCCAAAAACCAAGCACCGCCTTCAGGATTTCTAAGGGCGTAAATTTTTGATTTCACTCCTCACTACCTATCACAGTTTCGAAGGCCATAAAATGCCAAAATAGCACAAACCCCCCCCCAAATTACCCCATTTTGGAAAGTAGACACCCCAAGCTATTTGCTGAGAGGCATGTTGAGTCCATGGAATATTTTATATTTTGCCACAGGTTGCGGGAATATGACAAACTGTTTTTTTTTTGCACAAAGTTGTCACTAAATGATATATTGCTCACACATGCCATGGGCATATGTGAAATTACACCCCAAAATACATTCTGCTGCTTCTCCTGAGTACGGGGATACCACATGTGTGGGACTTTTTAGGAGCCTAGCCGCGTACGGGACCCCAAAAACCAAGCACCGCCTTCAAGGTTTCTAAGGGCATAAATTTTTGATTTCGCTCCTCACTACCTATCACAGTTCTGAAGGCCATAAAATGCCAAGATGGCACAAAACCCCCCCAAATGACCCCATTTTGGAAAGTAGACACCCCAAGCTATTTGCTGAGAGGCATGTTGAGCCCATTGAATATTTTTTTTTTGTCCCAAATGATTGAATAATGACAAAAAGAAAAAAAAAATGTACAAAAAGTTGTCACTAAATGATACATTGCTCACACATGCCATGGTTATATGTGAAATTACACCCCAAAATACATTCTGCTGCTTCTCCTGAGTACGGGGATACCACATGTGTGGGACTTTTTGGGAGCCTAGCCGCGTACGGGACCCCAAAAACCAAGCACCGCCTTCAAGGTTTCTAAGGGCATAAATTTTTGATTTCACTCCTCACTACCTATCACAGTTTTGAAGGCCATAAAATGTCAAAATAGCCCAAAACCCCCACAAATGACCCCATTTTGGAAAGTAGACACCCCAAGCTATTTGCTGAGAGGCATGGTGAGTATTTTACAGCTCTCATTTGTTTTTGAAAATTAAGAAAGACATTTTTTTTTCTTTTTTTTTTTCTTTTTTTTTTCTTTTTTTACATTTTCAAAACTTTGTGACAAAAAGCGAGATCTGCAAAATACTCAACATACCTCTCAGCAAATAGCTTGGGGTGTCTACTTTCCAAAATGGGGTCATTTGGGGGGGTTTGTGCCATCTGGGCATTCCATGGCCTCCGAAACTGTGATAGGCAGTGAGGAGTGAAATCAAAAATTTACACCCATAGAAATCCTGAAGGCGGTGCTTGGTTTTTGGGGTCCCGTACGCGACTAGGCTCCCAAAAAGTCCCACACATGTGGTATCCCCGTACTCAGGAGAAGCAACAGAATGTATTTTGGGGTGTAATTCCACATATGCCCATGGCATGTTTGAGCAATATATAATTTAGTGACAACTTTTTGTACATTTTTTTTTTTTTTGGTCATTATTCAATCACTTGGGACAAAAAAAAAAAATATTCAATGGGCTCAACATGCCTCTCAGCAAATAGTTTGAGGTGTCTACTTTACAAAATGGGGTCATTTGGGGGGGTTTTGAACTGTCCTGGCATTTTATGCACAACATTAGGAAGCTTATGTCACACATCATCCACTCTTCTAACCACTTGAAGACAAAGCCCTTTCTGACACTTTTTGTTTACATGAAAAAAAAAATTTTTTTGCAAGAAAATTATGTTGAACCCCCAAACATTATATATTTTTTTAAAGCAAAGGCCCTACAGATTAAAATAGTGGGTGTTGCATTTTTTTTTTCCACACAGTATTTGCACAGCGATTTTTCAAACGCATTTTTTGGGGGAAAAACACACTTTTTTTATTTTTAATGCACTAAAAAACACTATATTGCCTAAATGTTTGATGAAATAAAAAAGATGATCATAGGCCGAGTACATGGATACCAAACACGACATGCTTTAAAATTGCGCACAAACGCGCAGCGGCGACAAACTACATTCATTTTTAAAAGCATTTAAAAGCCTTTACAGGTTACCACGTTAGATTTACAGAGGAGGTCTACTGCTAAAATGACTGCCCTTGATCTGACCTTCGCGGTGATACCTCACATGCATGATGCAATTGCTGTTTACATATGACGCTAGACCGACGCTTGCGTTCGCCTTTGCGCAATAGCAGGGGGGGACAGCGGTGCTTTTTTTTTTTTTTTTTTTTTATTATTTATTTGGCTTTTTTATTTTATTTTTAAACTGTGCCTTCCATATTTTATTTTTTTACCATTTTTATCGTTATCTCAGGGAATGTAAATATCCCCTATGATAGCAATAGGTAGTGACAGGTACTCTTTTTTTGAAAAAAATTGGGGGGTTAGACCCTAGATCTTTCCTCTGCCCTCAAAGCATCTGACCACACCAAGATCGGTGTGATAAAATGCTTTCCCAATTTCCCAATGGCGCTTTTTATATCCGGGGGGGGGGACATTCCCTCCCACTGCTTGTAAAAGCAGTCTAGAGGCTAATTATCTGCTAGAATTGCTTTTACATGAAAGCCGGCTGCTGGCTGAAAAGAATGATACCAAGATGATACCTAAACCCGCAGGCATCATTCTGGTATAAACATTCAAAGTCCAGCAACATACCAGTACGTTGCTGGTCCTTGTTGGACATGTATTGTAATCTTTTTTTTCATACAGCCTATTGGCTGAACGAAAAAAAGAGATTGATTGGTGGGTATGCCCACCATTAGAATACCTCCCTTCATCCACCCACTTCTAATGATGGGCATATATGCCGAAGCATGGGGGCATCCTCCCGCAAAAAAGTTATGCCGCGTACACACGGTCAAGCCTTCGTCGGAATTTCGACCGTATGTACGCGGCATATAAGGTTATGCCGCGTACACACGGTCGGACTTTTCCACGGGCAAGCCTCCGTTGGAATTTCGACCGTATATACGCGGCATTAGGAGCAAAATCGCTCCTCCGCCCCTGCTGCCCCCATGCTTCGGCATATATGCTCTTTTTTTTAACTGTGGTGGTGAAATCACCTCCTACAGCGTTGGAGTCACGGCTTTATGTATCGTGGGAGCAAACGCTGTTGCTGTCAAGATAAATAGATCCGCGCTGCAACTGAATGGCGTACCTGCTAAGCAAATGGTGGTTAACATTAAAACAAAGTAACATTACAGTACAACAGTAAGACCTTACCATGCCATACCTGCAAAGCAAATACCAAAACAAAACCTAGTAAAAAATAAAAAAATGTTTTAACGCAACCTGTGCCTAAAATATATATATGCCGAAGCATGGGGGCATCCTCCCGCAAAAAAGTTATGCCACGTACACACGGTCGGAATTTTCCACGGGCAGGCCTCCGTCAGAATTTCGACCGTATGTACACGGCATTAGGAGCAAAATCGCTCCTCCGCCCCTGCTGCCCCCATGCTTCGGCATATATGCTCTTTTTTTTAACTGTGGTGGTGAAATCACCTCCTACAGCGTTGGAGTCACGGCTTTATGTATCGTGGGAGCAAACGCTGTTGCTGTCAAGATAAATAGATCCGCGCTGCAACTGAATGGCGTACCTGCTAAGCAAATGGTGGTTAACATTAAAACAAAGTAACATTACAGTACAACAGTAAGACCTTACCATGCCATACCTGCAAAGCAAATACCAAAACAAAACCTAGTAAAAAATAAAAAAATGTTTTAACGCAACCTGTGCCTAAAATATATATATGCCGAAGCATGGGGGCATCCTCCCGCAAAAAAGTTATGCCGCGTACACACGGTCGGAATTTCGACCGTATGTACGCGGCATTAGGAGCAAAATCGCTCCTCCGCCCCTGCTGCCCCCATGCTTCGGCATATATGCTCTTTTTTTTAACTGTGGTGGTGAAATCACCTCCTACAGCACTGGAGTCACGGCTTTATGTATCGTGGGAGCAAACGCTGTTGCTGTCAAGATAAATAATTCCGCGCTGCAGTTGAATGGCGCACCTGAAAACAAAAAATTACATACCTGAAAAGCAAGCATGATAAAACATTGCAGAATAGAATACAGTAAAAAAGAGCAGAACAATAGAGAGAAAATAGAGAGAGAGAGAACAATAAAACGACAACTATTTTTGGTTTTTTTATTTTATATTTTTTTTGTGTTTTGTTTTTTACGTTTTTTTTTTCTTTTTTACACTTTTTTTTGTAACTTTACAACTGTAATGGTTCGGGTCTCTCAAAATGTAATGGCATCTTGGGAGACCCTGTGTAAGTGTGTCCTTGTCTGTGAAATGCTGTACCCTACGCTAAAACTTCACTTTTGAGTGGTAGCGTTCAAAACATTCACCTTGGCAAAGACCAGGCTTGTCAGGACAGAGTGGACAAAAACTACGGGTGTCACGCCTAAATCCGCGCTTGCTACAGACACGACATCTTTTTTGGGGGTGGCTTTGGGTAGGGGTACTCGGGAGGACATACGAATAATGCCTCTCATGCAGCCGGCTTACTGCATTTGGTTGGGGATGGTGAGGTGCAGAACCGCCTGGATACAGGAGTTCTGTGACTATCTCATTCTGGAATTTTAGAAGAGATAACGTCCCGCCTGAAGCTCTGTATAGCACATGAGCGTTCAGCAAAGCCAATTGGAATAATGATAGAGACACTTTTTTGTACCAGCGTCTCGCCTTACGGTCAATTAGATACGGCGCCATCAACTGGTCGTTGAGGTCCACCCCTCCCATATTTTGGTTATATTCGTGGACACAGAGGGGTTTCTCCACAACACCAGTCGCCGTACGAATTTGGACTGTCGTTTCTGCATGAAGGGAGGTAAGAAGGAAAACATTCTTATTGTCCCTCCACTTCATAGCGAGCAAGTTATTACACTTCAAGCAGGCTCTCTCCCCCAGCCTAAGACGGGCATCTACAAGCCGCTGGGGAAAGCCCCGGCGATTAGGTCGCACGGTGCCACATGCTCCAATCTTATGATCAAACAAGTGACTAAACAGTGGCACGCTCGTGTAATAATTGTCCACATACAAGTGGTACCCCTTTCCGAATAAGGGTGACACCAAGTTCCACACTATCTTGCCAGCGCTCCCTATGTAATCCGGGCAGTTGACCGACTCAATCTGACTGTCTTTTCCCTCATAAACCGTAAAGTTCACTACATAGCCTGTTGCCCTGTCACAGAACTTGTAGAGCTTGACCCCGTATCTGGCACGCTTGCTGGGAAGGTACTGCTTGAAAGACAAGCGGCCAGAAAATTTAATCAGGGACTCATCAACGCAGAGTAAAGTAAACAAGGGAGTAAACAAGGCTGCAAAACGTTCGTTGAAGTGGTTTATGAGGGGCCGAATTTTATAGAGCCGGTCGTATTCAGGGTCCCCACGTGGACGACAAAGTTCATTGTCGTTGAAGTGCATGAACCGCAAAATCTGCTCTTATCGTGCCCTGGACATGGAGGCAGAGAACACGGGCATGTGGTCAATTGGGTGCGTGGACCAATAAGCACGCAATGACGGAAATTTATGTGTGCCCATGTTGAGGGAAAGGCCCAGAAAGGTCTTAAATTCAGAAACCGTAATTGGTTTCCAATTTCTGGCAATTTTAGGCAACTGGGGGTTAGCGGCGATAAATTGACCAGCATATAAATTACTCTGGTCCACAATAGATCTATAGAGATCTTCCGTGAAAAACAGCGAATAAAAATCAATTGGAATAAAATCAGCTGTTTCCACCTGAATACCGGGTTGGGCAGTGAATGGGGGAAGTACGGGTTCTGCAGAAGTGGTGGGGACCCAATCAGGATAGGCGAATTCTGCAGGAAGGGCAGTATGGGCACGACGGGCCTGCCTTTGTCTTCTTGGTGGCAGCGGGACACTACTTGTGCTTGCCACCTCGCCAGCTTGAACTGCACTTATGGGACTCGCCACGTCACCAAGTGTTACTGCAGTGCTGGATGTACGTCCAGGCTGTACTAGGCCGCTGGTGCTTGCCAGTTCACCAGAAGGAATAGCGGCGCTAGTACTACTCTGCTCCATGATACGAGAGACCTGCGGTTCTTGCTCCTCAACAACCTCAGAAGATCGGGATCGGGTACGCCTGACCTTAGCAGGGACCTCAAATTCGTCGTCAGAGCTATCTGACGTGGGGCCGCTGACGTCACTGTCTTCTACGGGAAGATATTCTGAGCCTGAATCTGACAGATACGTGACCTCCTCTTCACTATCTGTCATGCTCAGAATCTCGTAGGCCTCTTTACTAGTGTACCTTCGTCTTGCCATTTTGGGCTCTAAATTTAGGGGTACACTAGTAAGATTCACAGGAAAAAAAGCACCTGACTGTCGTCAGCAAATATATCAAACGCTACAAAAAAACTGTTAGCGATCGCAGGGATCAGGCCTGTCTCTGCGAACGCTGCAGTTATGTGTGTTGTGTTTGGTAAGTGACAGTGATCGATCGATACTGCACTTGGGTGGGCTGGGCTGGGCTGGGCGGAGGGGCTAAACGCAGGCGCTAGCAGGTATCTGGGCTGATCCCGCTAACACTGCGTTTTTGGGAACCCTAAACCGCTGGGGACGCTAGTATAGATCTGATCAGATACTATACCACTAAGGGGGGTGTATGCTTTGCGCGTGGGTGTTAGCGTTACTGGCACTAACCTAACACTGCCTGGGGCGACGCAGACCCTCTCTGGCGCTAAAACCTAATTGATCTCACCCGCCGGGCGATCAGGGGGGTTAAACCTTTATTGGGTTATATACGGCGGGTGCCCTGATGCTATAAAAAGCAAACTAATCAACCAGCGTCACCCGTAACCTTTATATGGTGATCACTGGTGAAAGGGTTAACTAGGGGCAATCAGGGGGTTAAAACCTTTATTAGATTAAATATGGGGGTACCTGACACTATATAAAAACCTGACGGGTAACCTAAATAACTAAATAACTTACTGGCTAACCAGTGACACCAGTGACGCTTATACGGCGATCACTGGTGAAAGGGTTAACTCTAGGGGCAATCAGGGGGTTAAAATAATATATGGGGGTACCTGACACCAATAAAAACCTGCGGCGAACCTAAAAAAAAAATAACTGCCTATCTAAAACACCAGCGACACGAATACAGCGATCGGAAAAACAATCGCTTAGTGACGCTGAAGTTAGGGGGTGAAAGGGTTACCTGGGGGGTGATCAAGGGGTTAAACCTTTATTAGGGGGGGTTAGGGGGCTACCCTGGACCTAAAGGGGCCTAATCCTAACTGCCCTGCAACTTTTTACAATCACAGATGACACTAAATGCAGTGATCAGTAAAATAAATGATCACTGCAATCAGTGACACTGTGATTGGGGGCTTTGGGGTGACCTGGGGGATGATCTGGGGGTGACTGGGGGGTGATTTGTGTGCCTATGTGTACCTACGTGTCAGTGGACTGTTAGAGCACTAACCTCTGTCTTCACTCCTCGGCGCCGGGAACGAAAAGACCGCGGCGAGGGAGGTGACATCACTTCCTCCAGCCTTGTTTACATCACATGGCGGAGGAAGCAATTTCATTGGCCGGGAGCGATCGCGAGGGGGGGGGCGGAATCGAGCGGCCGCCCCCTCATGCCTGATCGCTCCCGAACACTTAACGGCCGCTCACTGCAGTGAAGGGGGGTCCGGATGGACCCCCCAACTGCACAAAGGCGATCACGTAGATCTACGTGATTCTGCCTGTCCGTGCCATTCTGCCGACGTAAATCGGCGGTGGGCGGTCGTTAAGTGGTTAAAGATGGTTGATGATCAATGCTTTAGCACAGTATAGCACAAGGAGAATTTCCCTCACTGTCCTTCCCTGTCCCTAGAAACAAGGATTATCACAGTGAAAGAAACTGACACTCTCCCTACCTATAGTTTTCTGTCCCTAGAAAAAATGTTTTTTTAAAGATGGTTGATGATCAATGCTTTAGCACACTATAGCACAAGGAGAATTTCCCTCACTGTCCTTCCCTGTCCCTAGAAACAAGGATTAGCACAGTGAAAGAAACTGACACTCTCCCTACCTATAGTTTTCTGTCCCTAGAAATTTTTTTTTTTAAAGATGGTTGATGATCAATGCTTTAGCACACTATAGCACAAGGAGAATTTCCTTCACTGTCCTTCCCTGTCCCTAGAAACAAGGATTATCACAGTGAAAGAAACTGACACTCTTCCTACCTATAGTTTTCTGTCCCTAGAAAAAATGTTTTTTTAAAGATGGTTGATGATCAATGCTTTAGCACACTATAGCACAAGGAGAATTTCCCTCACTGTCCTTCCCTGTCCCTAGAAACAAGGATTATCACAGTGAAAGAAACTGACACTCTTCCTACCTATAGTTTTCTGTCCCTAGAAAAAATGTTTTTTTAAAGATGGTTGATGATCAATGCTTTAGCACACTATAGCACAAGGAGAATTTCCCTCACTGTCCTTCCCTGTCCCTAGAAACAAGGATTATCACAGTGAAAGAAACTGACACTCTTCCTACCTATAGTTTTCTGTCCCTAGAAAAAATGTTTTTTTAAAGATGGTTGATGATCAATGCTTTAGCACAGTATAGCACAAGGAGAATTTCCCTCACTGTCCTTCCCTGTCCCTAGAAACAAGGATTATCACAGTGAAAGAAACTGACACTCTTCCTACCTATAGTTTTCTGTCCTTAGAAAAAATGTTTTTTTAAAGATGGTTGATGATCAATGCTTTAGCACAGTATAGCACAAGGAGAATTTCCCTCACTGTCCTTCCCTGTCCCTAGAAACAAGGATTATCACAGTGAAAGAAACTGACACTCTTCCTACCTATAGTTTTCTGTCCCTAGAAAAAATGTTTTTTTAAAGATGGTTGATGATCAATGCTTTAGCACACTATAGCACAAGGAGAATTTCCCTCACTGTCCTTCCCTGTCCCTAGAAACAAGGATTAGCACAGTGAAAGAAACTGACACTCTTCCTACCTATAGTTTTCTGTCCTTAGAAAAAATGTTTTTTTAAAGATGGTTGATGATCAATGCTTTAGCACACTATAGCACAAGGAGAATTTCCCTCACTGTCCTTCCCTGTCCCTAGAAACAAGGATTATCACAGTGAAAGAAACTGACACTCTTCCTACCTATAGTTTTCTGTCCCTAGAAAAAATGTTTTTTTAAAGATGGTTGATGATCAATGCTTTAGCACACTATAGCACAAGGAGAATTTCCCTCACTGTCCTTCCCTGTCCATAGAAACAAGGATTATCACAGTGAAAGAAACTGACACTCTTCCTACCTATAGTTTTCTGTCCCTAGAAAAAATGTTTTTTTAAAGATGGTTGATGATCAATGCTTTAGCACAGTATAGCACAAGGAGAATTTCCCTCACTGTCCTTCCCTGTCCCTAGAAACAAGGATTATCACAGTGAAAGAAACTGACACTCTTCCTACCTATAGTTTTCTGTCCTTAGAAAAAATGTTTTTTTAAAGATGGTTGATGATCAATGCTTTAGCACACTATAGCACAAGGAGAATTTCCCTCACTGTCCTTCCCTGTCCCTAGAAACAAGGATTATCACAGTGAAAGAAACTGACACTCTTCCTACCTATAGTTTTCTGTCCCTAGAAAAAATGTTTTTTTAAAGATGGTTGATGATCAATGCTTTAGCACACTATAGCACAAGGAGAATTTCCCTCACTGTCCTTCCCTGTCCCTAGAAACAAGGATTAGCATAGTGAAAGAAACTGACACTCTTCCTACCTATAGTTTTCTGTCCTTAGAAAAAATGTTTTTTTAAAGATGGTTGATGATCAATGCTTTAGCACAGTATAGCACAAGGAGAATTTCCCTCACTGTCCTTCCCTGTCCCTAGAAACAAGGATTATCACAGTGAAAGAAACTGACACTCTCCCTACCTATAGTTTTCTGTCCCTAGAAAAAATGTTTTTTTAAAGATGGTTGATGATCAATGCTTTAGCACACTATAGCACAAGGAGAATTTCCCTCACTGTCCTTCCCTGTCCCTAGAAACAAGGATTAGCACAGTGAAAGAAACTGACACTCTTCCTACCTATAGTTTTCTGTCCTTAGAAAAAATGTTTTTTTAAAGATGGTTGATGATCAATGCTTTAGCACACTATAGCACAAGGAGAATTTCCCTCACTGTCCTTCCCTGTCCCTAGAAACAAGGATTATCACAGTGAAAGAAACTGACACTCTTCCTACCTATAGTTTTCTGTCCCTAGAAAAAATGTTTTTTTAAAGATGGTTGATGATCAATGCTTTAGCACACTATAGCACAAGGAGAATTTCCCTCACTGTCCTTCCCTGTCCCTAGAAACAAGGATTAGCATAGTGAAAGAAACTGACACTCTTCCTACCTATAGTTTTCTGTCCTTAGAAAAAATGTTTTTTTAAAGATGGTTGATGATCAATGCTTTAGCACAGTATAGCACAAGGAGAATTTCCCTCACTGTCCTTCCCTGTCCCTAGAAACAAGGATTATCACAGTGAAAGAAACTGACACTCTCCCTACCTATAGTTTTCTGTCCCTAGAAAAAATGTTTTTTTAAAGATGGTTGATGATCAATGCTTTAGCACACTATAGCACAAGGAGAATTTCCCTCACTGTCCTTCCCTGTCCCTAGAAACAAGGATTAGCACAGTGAAAGAAACTGACACTCTCCCTACCTATAGTTTTCTGTCCCTAGAAAAAATGTTTTTTTAAAGATGGTTGATGATCAATGCTTTAGCACACTATAGCACAAGGAGAATTTCCCTCACTGTCCTTCCCTGTCCCTAGAAACAAGGATTATCACAGTGAAAGAAACTGACACTCTTCCTACCTATAGTTTTCTGTCCCTAGAATTTTTTTTTTTTAAAGATGGTTGATGATCAATGCTTTAGCACACTATAGCACAAGGAGAATTTCCCTCACTGTCCTTCCCTGTCCCTAGAAACAAGGATTATCACAGTGAAAGAAACTGACACTCTTCCTACCTATAGTTTTCTGTCCCTAGAAAAAATGTTTTTTTAAAGATGGTTGATGATCAATGCTTTAGCACAGTATAGCACAAGGAGAATTTCCCTCACTGTCCTTCCCTGTCCCTAGAAACAAGGATTATCACAGTGAAAGAAACTGACACTCTTCCTACCTATAGTTTTCTGTCCCTAGAAAAAATGTTTTTTTAAAGATGGTTGATGATCAATGCTTTAGCACACTATAGCACAAGGAGAATTTCCCTCACTGTCCTTCCCTGTCCCTAGAAACAAGGATTCACACAGTAAAACACACTGACACTCTCCCTACCTATCCTTCTCTTTCCCTAAACTAAAGGAATCCAGGTTAAGCAAGAAAAAAAAATGTCACTGTCCCTGCCTATGCTTCTCTTTCCCTGCTCCGGAACACACTACACTAGGCCGCCGTGCTGGAGGCCTTTTATAGTGTGGGGCGTGTACTAAACACCCTCAGCAATAATTGGCCACAGGCATCCTGCCTGTGGCCAATCATTGCTCTCCTCGCTGCCGGCGCTGTGATTGGCCAAGCATGCGGGGTCACAGTGCATGCTTGGCCAATCACAGCGCCTGGATGACACTGCGATGGCGTAGTGCATTGTGGGCCGTTCGCGTCACTCGAATTAGGCGCAAACGGCCCAAATCGTTCGATCTTCGTCGAACGATCGAACAGCCGATGTTCGAGTCGAACGTATGTTCGACTCGAACACCGAGCTCATCCCTAATTGTGAGCTGTCGTGAGAGACATTCTTTTGTTCAACTATCAACTGTTGACCCTTCAGGAATACACATCAAAAGCCTATGTTGACCCTCTGGACATATGTTCAGTAGGGTCCACTAAGTCTGGTAAGCCTCCTTTATATTGGTTGTGGCTTTTTCTCCTTCAATATTGATTTGGAAGTGTTTGTAGTCCAATCATCTCAGAATTTTTTTGGGATTATTGTGGAACACTATTGGACTTTAATTTTTGCAATTGTTTGAACGTGTTTTTGAGGACCACCCATCAAGGACTCTTTCAAAAACTGTATTGTTATTCACATAGGGAATTATTTAGTTTTTCCTTGCACATTTGTTTATTTCGCCCATTTATTTGTTTGACACATACCCATTTAGCGCTGCAATTTTTTCTTTTTTTGTTCTATGCACCTTTTTGTCCACAGGTTTTGCAGCCGCTTTTTTGTATTTAGTAGCAGCGCAGAAACTTTTGTGTTTGTTTCTAGGCCTTGTCATGTGGCCCGCACAGCGGCCCCTGTCTGCCATCTCGTTTTGTCTCCGCTGTCTATTTTTCTCACCAGCAGGTCTCCCAGGCAACAAGAGTAAATGTCCTCCGTCGCGCCACCGGTGCCGCCTTTGTGTGAGCGCATGCGCGGCGGCCGTTTGGTCTCCAAGGGAACTCTCTCTCTTTCTCAGTCCCGCGACGGCTGTTTGTGAGCGGAGCGCATACTTCTGAACCCTGCGCTCCCTACGCAGCGCACTCCTGAACCCTGGCCTCCCTACGCAGCGCACTCCTGAACTCTGGCCTCCCTACACAGTGCACTCCTGAACCCTGGCCTCCCTACGCAGCGCACTCCTGAACCCTGCGCTCCCTACACAGCACACTCCTGAACCCTGCGCTCCCTACCCAGCACACTCCTGAACCCTGCGCTCCCTACACACCACACTCCTGAACCCTGCGCTCCCTACACAGCACACTCCTGAACCCTGCGCTCCCTACACAGCACACTCCTGAACCCTGCGCTCCCTATGCAGCGCAAGAAAACTTTATTGGAGACTGCTCAGACTGAACACTATGGTGGAGTGCAGATACAACCGACCCTTTGAGGGCAACCAAACTGCTGATGCAGCCCCCAATGAATTTGAGTTTGACACCCCTGGGTTACAAGCATGTTTCCAGAATGAATAATGCTCGCAATAAAAGGTTTTACTGTACACCTGGCTGCTGGATGTCCTGGCTATTTGGAAGTATATGAGTGGTGGTAGATGCAAGTCTAGGGCTGCAACTAACGATTATTTTCATAATCAATTAGTTGGCCGATTATTGTTTCGATTAATCTATTAATCGGTTAATTACCTTAAAAAATGTGTGGTGCATAATTTAGTTAATAGGTAAAGTTTAAAAAAAAGGCAATTTATTCTTAAATATCTCTATGCAGTGGTAAATATAACTAAAGCAACTATATGGTTAGGGAGCAAAATCTCTAATTCTCTTTGAGAATAACTGACAGATTAGATATACTGTATATACTGTTAGAAGAGATATACTGTATATACTATTAGAGGGTGAATCTGGTAAATATCATTAGTAGAAATAATAGAAAACTTATTGGTGAAAGGAATTCTCAGACAGTGTATGTGGTTTTTGTTCACAAATTACATTCATTTTAAAACTGAATGTTAAAAGCAAGTGAAAATTTCAAACAACATTCTTTCATTCAGCGAATGTACAAAGATTTTTTGCATTAATATTCTCATCTGAAAATTGATCCATGTGGCCAGCATAAGGCTCAGTACACACCTATGCAGTTTGCTTTTCATCTGTTTCTGCAGTGTGTTTTGCTGTGCATTTTGATTTTTGCGCACGTGATTTTGCTGCGATTTGCGCTTTTGCATTTTCTCTGCTTTTTTTGGCCATTTTGTTGTTGGGCAGATTAAAAAACACAAATTTCTGCAAAAACGCATTACATGCTTTTCTGCAGCTTCTCCACTGAAGTATATTGAACCAAAAAAAGCATAGTTTTGCGTTGAAAAAAGTCCTTGACCCTTTCTTAATACGCAGCAGCTGAAAAAAGCATAGATGTGAAAGTGTTCCATAGGAAACCATGTAAATGAACTGTAGTGCGTTTCTGCAAAAAACGCATAGGTGTGAACCAGGCCTAAGATGTTTAGTAACATAATGGAGTTTAAAAAACTATAATTAGCCCTTTATAGTACAAAAAGAGCAAATAATCGCTACTGTAAGGGGTTCATTTTTTTACCGTGGAACAGTGCAAGTAATATTTACAGTAGAGATTATTTGCTCTTTTTGCACTATAAAGGGCAATTTTTTTTTTAACCCCATTATGTTACTGGCCGATTAATCGATTATGAAAATAGTAATCAATTAATTTCATAATCGATTAGTTGTCGATTAATCGATTAGTTGTTTCGGCCCTATGCAAGTCCTCTCTATGTGATTGAGCCAAACCCAATCATCTGACCAAATTGTGGAGCTGGAACCATTGCAGATTGGTTGATACATGCTTGCTTTACATTGATTTCTGGTAAGAAGATTGGATTGACAATTGGTGTCCCTTTCCTTATACAATGAAGCTGGTGAAGGGATTTCATCTCTCCTTCCCTTAGACTGTTTGCTATTTTTAGATCAGCGCTGGATGTGGACTTTTATTTATTGAAATAAATACATTTATTCCCAAGAAATAGTAACAATAAAAATAGTATGGTATAATAAAAATAGTATGGTAATAGTATATTGGTAAAATTGGTACTCCTGATGCTAATCCTACAAAATCCCTGACTGGGGCAAGTGTACAAAGTGTGTAAGTATAAAAATTGATGCTGGCTTGAAAGGGTAGTCACACCAAATATTGATTTGAGTAAAATTTGTCTTCATTTCATTCACTTTGCGTTTTGTAAACTCATAAAAATAAACAATTAAAATATACATTTTTGAAAGCATTCTTACTTTTTTTTTTTCTCCAAAAGGATGTTTATTGAAAAATATATTAAGCAAAAGTTTACAAACCATTGCACAATGTGTAGTATTATATCCATAGAACATTTGAATATTTAGATAACTTTTGAAATAATAAACAAAAACACAAATACAAAGCTGTAAATATACCATAATTCTCTCCCGCACTCCCCAGACCCCCATATCTCCAAATTATACTCAAACAAGACTCGACCCCGTCACCCCCACTAGGCCCCAACTGCAAACCGCATATGGGACCCGCAAACCCCCACCCCCGTTCCCCCACCAAACAGCCTATAAAAGCATTCTGTCCAGTACAAGCTCGAGCGGAGAGAGCCCCGGGGTATTCAACCAAGGAGCCCATAGCTTTTCAAATTTCCCCTGGCGACCTCTGTGCTGATAGATGTATTTTTCTAGGCGTAGGGTACATCCCATCTGAGTTATTCATTCACTCAGTCTAGGAGGTTCTTCCGCTTTCCAATGGTGAAGAATGAGTTTGCGGGCCTGAAAAAGGGCTCTACCGATGGCTGTTTTTGGATTGTCCTCTAGTGGCAGGCCATCCACAACCCCCAGGATACAGATCCTGGGGTCCTGCGGAATCTCCACCGAGAACACCTCCCCTATGGTTTTAAGAACCCCCTCCAGTAGAGATGCAACTTGGGGCATCGCCACAGCAAATGGATGAGGTCCCCGTGATCCCTAGCACATCTCGGGCAGCTGTCCTCCTCTCCCAGACCCATCCTGTGTAATCTCGCAGGTGTAAAGTGTACTCTCAGCAATATGTACAATTGTGACAGGCGTTGGGCAACGTTAAGCGAACTTCCTTGAACTGCTAACAACGCCTCCTCCCACTGACCCTCCTCAAATAGACCAACATCCCTTTCCCACGAGGCTATCACCCCCCGCAGGAAAGCCCGGCAAAAAAGAGGATAGTAGCATGGTGTATGTTCTAGAGATGAAACCCTTAAAACTGGGCACCCCCATCATAGAGTGAAAGATTGGGGCTGGAGACAATATCCACGGGTTGTTTCCCGCCTGGGCCCTAACCGCATGGCTCAACTGTAAGTAATAAAAGTGCATGGACCCATGCAGCCCAAACTGCTCCTGCAGCTCCACAAAGGGCCGCAAACAGCCATTGGAAAAGATGTGGACCAAATGGGTAATTCCACACCTCCTCCAACGCTCCGCACAGGTCAAAAGAAGCAGCTCCCCATAATACCGGTTGCTCCAAATCAGGCTGTGAACTGTAAACCCCTCAATCTTTTGTATTTGACGTGTTTTATTCCAAATTTTTTGGATCAGGGCATAGGTGGGGAAGAGCTTGTTTGACTTGGCAAATTGCAATGCCTCAAGGCCTGTTACTACACTTTCCGCTCCTGTGGTGCGCAGCACCAGGGCAACTGTCGGGTCCCCCACCTCCCCCTCCATGACCGGCTTTTCTTTTAGGGCTCTAGCAACGTGCTGCAACTGCGCAGCTACATAATATAACCATGGATTTGGGAGGGCCAGAAACCCCTCCTCCTTGGATCTCTGCAACTGTTCCAATTTGATTCTAGGGGTTTTGTTAAGCCAGAGAAGAGCTCGAAATAGAGAATTAATGATTCTGAAAAATTTCAACGGGATCACAATGGGAGTGTTATGTAGAATGTACAAAAGTTGTGGCATAAAAATCATTTTAATGAGGTTGGCCCTGCCTGCCATGGACATCCTCATTTTAGACCATATTTTGGATTTATCCCTAATCCTAGTTAGAAGGGGCGATAGATTGAGAGAAATGTACTCACTAAGTTGTGGAGTGACCCATATACCCAAATATTTAAATTGCCGTGAGACTGGGATATCCTGCAGCATGGGTCCCTGGTCCCCCGGGGAGTCCAATAGCATCATTGAGGATTTAGTCCAGTTAATTACCAGGCCAGAAAATGAACCAAAGTTCCGGACCACCGCCATAGCCTCTCTCAGGGACCCCCCCGTATCCCCCAGTAGCAACATCGTATCGTCCACATAGAGCATGATTTTTTCATGCGTCTGGCCATACTTAAACCCAGATATTAAGGGGTTGGACCGAATAAGAGCAGCCATTGGTTCTATGGCGATGGCAAAAAGCAATGGGGACAGGGGACACCCCTGCCGCGTCCCCCCTATGAAGAGGGAACGGAGGAGAGACCCTGCCCGCTTCCCTAATGACCGCCGAAGGGGAATAATACAGAAGCTGCACCCAAGAGCGGTACACCGGTCCAAAACCAAATTTTTTCATCGTTTCCCATAGATATTGCCACTCGATGCTATCGAATGCTTTATGAGCATCAAGGGACAGCAGAGCCCTATCACCAATATTATCCGCAGGAGACTGCATGTTAAGAAACAATCTCCGAAGGTTAATAGCTGTGGATCTTTCCGGTATAAAGCCGGATTGGTCTGAGTGTATTATGGATGCAATTACCCCATTCAATCTTGATTTTAATATCAGTCTGCAGTAGCGATATCGGCCTATACGAGCCCGGGTCTGATGAGTCCTTCCCAGGTTTGAGCAGGAGGACTATACTGGCTTGTCTCATAGATTCGGGTAGACGTTGTGTTTCCCTGGCCATATTTAGGGTGCGGAGCAGTTGTGGTAAAATCTCTTCCCCATATTGTTTATACACCTCTATCGGGATGCCGTCGTCTCCAGGTGCCTTGGAGTTGGGAAAGGAGTTGGTGGCTGCAAGCATTTCCTCCACTGTAATGGGAGCTTCCAGAGATTCCGCCTGGGACTCCGTCAAACACGGTAGTTCTATTCCCCGCAGAAAATCCTGAAGCTCCTCCGTCGTATGGGTCTGTTTAGATCTATATAGATCCGAGTAGAAGTAGATCTGGGGGATTAACCATCCTCCCCGCTGTGTTGCGTAATGCCCCGATGGATGGAGATGACTGCTGGGATCTAACCAATTTAGCTAGTAGTTTGACTGTCTGTTCCCCCTCCTCATAGAAAGCTAGTTTAGTAAAAAATCTTTTTTTATCCACTTTGGATGCATCTATTCTATTTAGTGCGTCCTGTGCTGCTATCCAAGCCTCCCGGGAGCCCTCCCCGGAGTTGGCGATGTACTCCGCCTCCAAGTGTCTAACCATGCGGGCGGCCTGCTCTCTCTGTTCCGAGGTATTGCGCTTAATGACATTGACTTCAGATATAAAGACCCCCCTCAGGAAAGCTTTAAAAGCATCCCAAGAGGCGTTCAAATCAGGGTGGCCAGCATGTCTCTGCCAGTACTGAGCAATGTCAGCCTCTATTTTAGCATGAGAGGGGAAGAGATTCAGCCAGAAAGCGTTCAGCTTCCATGGCGCTCTTTGCAAGGTAGATTCTGGCCTCACCTTCAGGTGAACCAGTAGGGGAGAGTGATCCGAGATGCTCCTGGGAAGATACTGCACCTTCTCAATATACTGGTACGCCTCTGTTGAACACAGACACAGGTCAATTCTGGATAAAGACATATGCGTCTTTGAAAAGCAGGAAAACTGCTTCTCCAGGGGGTTTCTATTTCTCCAGGGATCCATCCACCCCACCTCCTCCATAAACCTAGCCAGAGCTGGCTTGTTACTCCCTGTTCCACCCGATGGTATCTAATTTTAGGTCCGTAATGCCATTCAGGTCCCCTGTTAAAATCAGGGGAACCCCTGGACTACAGAGCTGGAATGCCAGCAAGGCACGCAAAATCAGCGTGTTAAATGGTGGCGGGACATATACTGCTGCAAGAATGAACGTAATGTGGTAAAGTCTACAATGCAAAAAAACATATCTCCCCTCCTGGTCAATCCTTGAATCAAACAATTGGAAGTCCAGTGACTTATGTATCAGGACACTCACACCCCGCGAGTACGAGGTATGAGTGAAGTGATATGCCCATCCCGCCCAAGCATACCCTACCCACGACAATGTGTCAGGAGTCAAATGAGTTTCCTGGAGAACACACACTGCCGGGAGATGTTTTCTGATTGAAGTGAACACCATGGTGCGCTTAAGTGGATCACTCAGGCCCCTAATGTTCCAAAACACTAAAGGTACACTAGTCATCATGTAACCATATAATAGTAAATGCAACAGTGCAATTGAGCGAGTAGGGTTGTCCACCGGCCAAACCTGGTGTACCATGGACCCCCGCAGTCGCCATTCAAAAACATACAGATATCACATAGTTTTATATCCCCCCTCCACCCAACATCCAATGTCTTTCTCCTGCCCCCTCTACCGAGGTGCGACATGTGCAGTGTTAGTACTTGGGTAACAAAGTTGGGAAGAGGGGGGGACCAGCTGGGGCGGAAAGACTGTCAATCAGAGAGGGACTCCGGGCGGGGGAAGGGCTCATCCAGCGCCCACCAGGCAAAGCCTGCACGCACAGCGCCGGTCCTGGAATGTACCCGTATAGCAAAACGAGGGGGAGGGGGGCGGGGAAGGGTGCAACAAAGTCATTTGTCCGCCTATGACAACAGGGCCTCCAGAGTGGGAGAGAGAGAAAAAAAATGAGGAAAAAAATAAAAAAACAACCTATCAACCGTACTAGAAGGTCCTGGGAGTGAACAGAAACCCAGTGTGGGGTCAGATGCAACAGGCATACACTGGCCCAAGTCTGATACCCCTCGGGGTATACCAACGATAGTTCAAATTGCTGAGTTCATTTCCTGGCAAAAACATAGGCATGTGTCTCCCGGTCGTGTGACCTTGTGGCTGCAACGTATCTTGCTTCAAACTAAGGATACTTCAAGGGTGTACCCCACCACGGGGGTCAGTCTGCATCCGCCGCCGGCCCACCTGCCTGGTGGAAGAGATGATCATTTGTGTCTAGCCAAGCTGAGGCTTCCGCCGCCATTTCAAAGAACTGTACCCTGCCACTATTCGGAGCTTGGCAGGATACAACATTGCATAGTTGGCCCTCAGGCGCTGCAGTCGCTTCTTCACCTCCCCAAATTTAGCCCTGCGTCTCTGCACCTCCGCCGAGAAGTCTGGGTAGAAGGATACTCTCACTCCATTAAACTGGATATTGCGTTTTTCTCTAGCCAGTCGCAGGATAACCTCCTTGTCTTTAAAGTTAAGGAGTTTGGCCAGCATGGTGCGGGGCGGATTTCCCGGAGGCAATGGCCTAGGAGGCACTCTGTGTGCTCGTTCCACAGAGTAGAAGGGGGTAAAGACATCTTTGCCAAATATCTCTAGCAACCAGCCCTCCACAAACGCCGCGGGGTCTCTGCCTTCCGTTTTTTCTGGATGACCCACTATGCGGACATTGCTCCTTCTCAAACGGTTCTCAATGTCCTCATTTCTAAGTTCATTGGCAGTGGCAATCCTGGCAGTGACCTGCATATCTCTGATAAGGGGGGCCATCCTGTCTTCCACTTCACTGACCCGACCCTCCACCGCAGTGGTGCGTTCCCTGATCTTCTGGATGTCATGGCGGATCAGCCCTACCTCCTCCTTCAGCCCTCCAAAGTGTACCTGCAGAGTTTCCACGGAGGCCGTACATTTATTTACAGCTCTAAGGATTTCTGCCAGGGTGGGTTGTTCAATGTCCCCCTCCTCCTCCTCCTCTATCATGTCTGGTGAGGGCTGATCTGAGGCCTGCTGTAGTGACTGCATGGAGGATTCCTCTGTGTGCTGTGAGCAGAGGATAGCTGGGGTAGCTTCCAGGTCCTCCTCAGCAGATCGCCCCCCCATACTGTTCAGTTTTTGTGTATAGTATGTCATATCCTTAGGGCCATCTTTCCCCTGTGCTTTGGGGGTTTTGGGTACTTGCTTACCCGAGTCCTTCTTGTCCCCTCGTGTGCGCTGCTGCGCCGCGGCACCATTTTGGCTGTCCTGCATGTCGTCCCCCTTCTGCTGTTTGCGCGTCAGCATGCCGGTTTTAGAAGCTGGCGGTGGGCTCAGGACGTGCCTGGGTCTTTCGGGATACTGCTGGTGGGTTCCGGTGCCGGTTTCAGCAAGTGGTTCGGCCGGGAGAAGGATCACTAAAGGATACACTCAGGGAGCTCTGTGAGACACGTCCGCTCACATGCCGCTCTTGGCCACGCCCCCCCAAAGCATTCTTACTTTAAAGGCATTTCTTCACACCTGTCTAAACATTTGCACAGTACTGTATCTGTAAATGTAATCAACAAAATAAATTCATTTTATCAACTTGGTAAATATTTTAAAAGCATATAATAGTCAGATCTTATATATACAATGCCTTTATCTGATTTTCTCTGTAGCATGACTGCACAATTTTTCTTAGCCATTATCCAGGGTCAGTATGCACCTCCTAGACTGACAGACTGACTCAGACAATCTGTACATATACATCGGCAGAATGGCATGGCTGGGCAAAGTAACGTATATTTACGTCACTTTGAAATTCCCGCCGTGCGGGCGCGCGTGCGCGTAGCCCCTGCCGCAAGCTCCGTGCCCGTGGACTCGATGTCCGCCGGTGTCCCGTGATCGGGTCATAGAGCTGCAGAATGGGGAGAGGCAAGTGTAAACAAGCATCTCCCCGTTCTGCCTAGTGACACTGTCACTGTGTCATGGATATGCAGTAATGTTTGTCTGTCAGCTTACCTCTCCTCCATGTGTTCACCTTAGAGGCCAGACACTCTCACCTGACTGCTTGAGTAATCTCTCCTCCAAGCATGGCTCCACCCCAGCCCCTATCAGAGAACTCTATATTAACTAACCTGTGCACTGCAAGCCAGCCCTGCTGATCAACATTGTATGATAGCTTTCGTGTGCGACTTGCTGTGTCTTCTACATCTGATTCCAGTTACCAATCTTGGCTTGTTCTCGACTATCCCTGCCTGCTTGTGACCCTGAACTTTGGCATGTTCTATGTTTATCCTTGTCTGCTAGTCGCCCCGACCTTTGGCTTATCCCCTTACTATCCTCCTGTAGCCTACTGTGAGCGTGAGCTGGAAGACTCTGGGGGCCGTGACCTGGAGCAAGTTGCAGCCCAGTCCATCCTCACCACTAGAGGCTCTGGTGAACACCTGCTGGCTCTAGCTCCCTGTGGTATCCGTGTTGGTTCTCCAGTGGACCTGCCTTCCTTAACCACTCAGAGTTCCACCTGCAGCAATAATGTTTAAAGTGAAACAATAAAAGTGAAATATTCCTTTAAATTTCGTACCTGGGGGGGTGTATAGTATGCATGTAAAGCAGCGCTTGTTTCCCGTGCTTAGAACTGTCCCTGCACAAAGTGTAATTTCTGAAGGAAAAAAAGTAATTTAAAAGCACTCGCGGCTATAATGAATTGTCGGCTCCCGGCAATACGGAGAAAAGTCATTGATAAAAATGTAAAAAAAAATGACGTGGGGTTCCCCCCAAATATCCATACCAGACCCTTCAGGTCTGGTATGGATTTTAAGGGGAACTTCACGCCAAATTAAAAAAAAATGGTGTGGAGTCCCCCCCAAAATCCATACCAGACCCTTTATCCGAGCACGCAACCTGGCAGGCTGCAGGAAAAGAGGGGGGGACGAGAGAGCGCCCCCCTCCTGAACCATACCAGGCCACATGCCCTCAACATGGGGAGGATGCTTTGGGGATCTGGGATCCCGTCTATGTCATTGGCTATTCCGCAGCAAGCGGGGAAAGCTGGGGCTTACCCTATGATGTGACGGGTGACCCCGCCCCCTCGTACGTCAGACCCCGCCTACCTTGGCAGACCTGATGGGGAACTTCCTCCGCAGTGTAATAAATGAATAGACCCCGCCCCTTCTCACGTTCCCCATCAGGTCCGCTCGGCCAATGACGTAGCGGGCGGGGTCACCTTCACTGGGTGTAAGGCTGAGCGGACCCGATGGGGAACGTGAGAAGGGGTGGGGTCTATTCATTTATTACACTGCGGAGGAAGTTCCCCATCAGGTTCGCTCAGGTAGGCGGGGTCTGATGTACGAGGGGGCGGGGTCACCCGTCAGATCATAGGGGTAAGCCCCGGCTTTCCCGCTTGTGGGGAATAGCCAATGACGTAGGCGGGATCCCACTGGACACTGGATTACATCGCTGGAATGGTTTTTTTATTTTTAATAAAGGACTTTCCCAACTGTGTTTGTGTGTTTTTTTTTACACTTTCTTTGTGAAATGGTAGGGGTACAATGTACCCCTTACCAATTCACATAGGGGGGGCGGGATCTGGGGGTCCCCTTTGTTAAAGGGGTATTCCAGATTCTGATAAGCCCCCTGCCCACAGACCCCCACAACCACCGAGCAAGGGTTGTGGGGATGAGCCCTTGTCCCCAGCAACATGGACACATGGTGCTTTGAGGGGTCACAGACCCCCAAAGCATCCTCCCCATGTTGAGGGCATGTGGCCTGGTACAGTTCAGGAGGGGGGGTCGCTTTATCGTCCCCCCCATCTTTTCCTGCGGCCTGCCAGGTTGCGTGCTCGGATAAAGGGTCTGGTATGGATTTTTTGGGGGAACTCCACGCCATTTTTTAAAAAAAATTGGCGTGGAGTTCCCCTTAAAATCCATACCAGACCTGAAGGGTCTGGTATGGATATTTGGGGGAACCCCACGTCATTTAAAAAAAAATTGATGCAGGGTTCCCCTTAATATCCATTCCAGACCTGAAGGGCCTGGTAATTAAATTTGGGGGGACTTTTTTATCAATGACTTTTCTCTGTATTGCCGGGAGCCGACAATTCATTATAGCCGCGAGTGCTTTTAAATGACTTTTTTTCCTTCAGAAATGACACTTTGTGCTGGGACAGTTCTAAGCACGGGAAACAATCGCTGCTTCACAGGCATACTATACACCCAGGTACGAAATTTAAAGGAATATTTCACTTTTATTGTTTCACTTTAAGCATTATTAAAATCACTGCTCCCGAAAAAAACTGCAGTTTTTAAAACCTTATTTTGAATTGATACATGTCCCCTGGGGCAGGACCCGGGTCCCCAAACACTTTTTATGACAATAACTTGCATATAAGCCTTTAAAATTAGCACTTTAGATTTCTCCCATAGACTTTTACAGGGTGTTCCGCGGCTTTTCGAATTTGCCGCGAACACCCCAAATTGTTCGCTGTTCGGGCAAACAGGCAATGTTCGAGTAGAACTCGAAGCTCATCCCTATTCCACACAAGCTCCTGCAGGTGTTCTCATGCCCTTGCCCATTCCTAAGGAGCCCTGGTCTCACATTGCCATGGATTTTATCACCGATCTCCCACTGTCAGAGAATAATGCGGTCATTTGGGTGGTAATCGATCGGTTCTCCAAGATGGCTCATTTTGTTCCTCTTTCTGGCCTTCCTTCTGCTCCTGCCTTGGTTCCCATTTTTGTTCGAGAAAATTCATTCTCATATTGTTTCCGACAGGGGTGTTCAATTTACGTCTCGTTTTTGGAGAGCCTTTTGCAAATCCCTCAATATTGTCTTGGATTTTTCCTCTTTTTACCATCCTCAATCCAATGGACAGACTGAGAGGGTTAATCAGGAGTTAGAGGTCTTTCTTCGCACCTTAGTCTCTGCTCCTCATGACTAGTGATGAGCCGAACACCCCCGAGTTCGGTTCGCACCAGAACCCGCGAACGGACCGAAAGTTCGAACGAACATTAGAACCCTATTAAATACAATGGATGCGAACGTTCGAATTCTAAAGTGCTAATTATAACAACTATTATGCATGTTATTGTCCTAAAAAGGGTTTGGGAACCCGGGTTCTGCACCAGGGGACATGTATCAATGCAAAAAGAAGTTTTAAAAACGGTCGTTTTTCGGGAGCAGTCATTTTAATGATGCATAAAGTGAAAAAAAAAAAGTCAAATATTCCTTTAAATATCGTACCTGGGGGGTGTCTAAAGTATGCCTGTGAAGTGCCACGTGTTTCCCGTGTTTAGAACTGTCCCTGCACAAAATGACACTTCTAAAGGAAAAAAAAGCCATTTAAAACTGCTTGCGGCTTTAATGTAATGTCTGGTCCCGGTAATATGGATGAAATTCTTTAAGAAAAATGGCATAGCTACCCCATGCCCCCCCCCCCTACCCCAGCCCATTACCAGCCCCTTTGGGTCTTGTATGGATATTAAGGGGAACCCCGCACATAAAATAAAAAAGGCCCTATATACTCTGAACAGCCCTATACAGGCGGTGCATACAAGACAGGGACTGTAGGTTTGTTCTTATGTAGAGTCTGTTTGTAATTTTGAACAGGTACATTGTTGAAGTGTAGCTCCAGACCAAAAATCTATTTTTAAACTTTTTGGAAAACATAGGTAAGGGTTATCACCCCTGTAACATTTGTTTTGCTGTCTGTGCCCCTGTTCAGAACATTTCACCTCACTTTCCGTCCCAATGACAACTCTTTTTGAAATGTGGTCTTTTTCTTGAAACAAGGATTGCTGATAAAGCATCAGTACAGAGGAGACACCTTTCTCCCATATTTATTCTTACAGGAGAGAATTTTCCTTCCTAGTGGTAGATTTCCTCTCACTTCCTGTTGTCTTCTTGCGTTTGCAAGTAGGAGTCGTTTGTAAGTTGGATGTTTGAAAGTAGGGACCTGCCGTATATACTCTGCAGAAATAGGCCCCTTAGTTGTTGGTGTTGGCACAACACTGTAAGCACTCACAGTTACTCTTGGTTGGTGCTGGAACGCCCTGCTGTCAACTATTATATCAGGAATTTTAATTACATATAATTGTTGAACAGTGGTAGTAAAAATTGGGCCTTTGATGGTGGTGCTGGTGCCACAACACTGTAAGCCCTGACAGTTACTCTTGGTGGGTGCAGCAATGGGCCCTGCTGTGAATTATTAGATCAAGAATTGTAATTACATGCCCCTGTTGAACAGGGGCTGAAAAATTGGGCCTTAGGCACTGGTGGCACAACACTGCAACCCCTCACAGATACTGTACTTGGAGCACAGCAATGAGCCCTGTTGCAAAGTATTGCTTCAAAAATTGTAATGACACGCCCCTGTTAAACAGGGGCTGAAAAATTGGGCCTTAGGCACTGGTGGCACAACACTGCAACTCCTCACAGATACTGTACTTGGAGCACAGCAATGAGCCCTGTTGCAAAGTATTGCTTCAAAAATTGTAATGACACGCCCCTGTTAAACAGGGGCTGAAAAATTGGGCCTTAGGCACTGGTGGCACAACACTGCAACTCCTCACAGATACTGTACTTGGAGCACAGCAATGAGCCCTGTTGCAAAGTATTGCTTCAAAAATTGTAATTACACGCCCCTGTTAAACAGGGGCTGAAAAATTGGGCGTTAGGCACTGGTGGCGGCACCCATAAACAAAAATGATCTTACAAGCTATCATCATCAATCGTATCATTGAGGACTCGGAGGAGGAGGATAGCCAGTCAACATAACAGCACAGGCACTCAGCATCAGCATCAGTCTTGAAGGGATGTGACATGTTAAAATCAATTAGTCTGTTATATCAGCATCAGGTGTGTGGTAGCTGGTGGTGATCCAAGACTGGTTCATCTTGATGAAAGTCAGTCGATCAACCAAGTCGGTGGACAGGCGCACCCTGTGATCCGTGACAAATCCTCCAGCAGCACTGAATGTGCGTTCCGAAAGAACGCTGGATGCAGGACAGGCCAGTAGCTCAATTGCATACTGTGCAAGCTCTGGCCAGTGATCCATCCTCAAGACCCAGTAAGCCAGAGGATTTTCGGTGGGGAAGGTGTCCAAGTCTGACCTTGCCCCTAGATATTCCTGCACCATGTTTATCAGACGCTGGCGATGGTTGCTGGAACCGATCATACTTTGGGGCTGCGGACTAAAGAATTGTCTGAACGCATCGGTCAGACGGCCACCTTCCCCACCGCTCCTTCTTTGACTGGCCGAAGCCTCAGCAACTCGTTGTCCAGGACCAGGAGTTTGCAACCTCCCAGTCTCTGGGAACGCGTTGCACAGACCTTTCTGCAAGGCCTCCCGGAGTTGTCTCATCCTCTGCTCCCTCTGCGACGGTAACATAAGGTCCGCAACCTTACCCTTGTACCGTGGATCAAGGAGAGTGGCCAGCCAGTAATGGTCCCTCTCCTTGATCCGAAGAATACGAGGATCCTTCCGCAGACTTTGCAGGATCAGGGAGGCCATGCAGCGTAGGTTTGCTGAGGCATTCGCTCCGGAGTCCTCTGGGTCACTAAGGACGACATGATCCGCAGCCACCTCCTCCCAGCCACGTACAAGTCCACTGGTTTCTTGGGACTGTAAATCATCCCTAAAAGACTGCTGCTGATGATGCTGAGTGCCAGCCTCCACCTCCATGCTGACACAATCCTCCTCCTCCTCCTCCTCCTCCTCCTCCTCTTCCTGTGCGATGGGTGGGACAGAAGGAACACTGTCTGGGTAAAGGGGGCCTTGAGAGGCAAGGAAGTCCTCCTCTTCCTGCCTCTGTTCTGCCTCAAGTGCCCTGTCCATTATTCCACGCAGCGTGTGCTCCAACAGGTGGACAAGAGGTACAGTGTCACTGATGCATGCACTGTCACTGCTCACCATCCTCGTGGCCTCCTCAAATGGTGCCAGGACAGTGCATGCATCCCTGATCATGCCCCACTGGCGTGGAGAAAAAAAACCAAGCTCCCCTGACCCTGTCCTGGTGCCGTAGTCGCACAGGTACTCATTGATGGCCCTCTGCTGCGTGTGCAGCCGCTGCAGCATGGCCAACGTTGAGTTCCACCTGGTGGGCATGTCACATATAAGGCGGTTCTTGGGCAGGTTCAACTCCTTTTGCAGCTCAGCCAGGCGAGCACTGGCATTATAAGATCTGCGGAAATGCACACAGACTTTCCTGGCCTGCCTCAGGACATCCTGTAAGCCCGGGTACCTGCCCAAGAAGCGCTGCACCACCAGGTTAAGGACGTGAGCCACACAGGGCACATGGGTCAGTTGTCCCTGTCGGAGGGCGGAGAGGAGGTTGGTGCCATTGTCGCAAACCACCATTCCTGGCTTAAGCTGGCGTGGCGTCAACCACCTCTCGGCCTGGCCCTGCAGAGCAGACAGGACCTCTGCCCCAGTGTGGCTTCTGTCCCCCAAACACACCAGCGCAAGCACGGCATGGCATCTTTTTGCCTGCGTACTTGCGTAGCCCCGTGAACGGCTACGGAGCACCGCTGGTTCATAGGACAAACCACAGGAAGAGGCCATGGAGGAAGAAGAAGAGGAGGGGGTGGAGGAGAGAGGTGTGTCACAACCAGTAGTAGCATTTTGGAGGCGTGGCGGTGGGACAACCTCCAACACTACTGCACCTTGTCCTGAATCCTTCCCAGCTGCCAAAAGAGTGACCCAATGGGCCGTGAAAGAAAGGTAACGTCCCTGTCCATGCCTGCTGGACCATGAGTCAGCGGTAACATGCACCTTACCGCTGACCGCCCTGTCCAGCGAGGCCAAGACATTGCCTTCAACATGCCGGTAGAGAGCCGGAATAGCCTTCCGTGAGAAAAAGTGGCGTTTGGGAACCTGCCACTGAGGAACCGCACATTGCACAAACTCACGGAAGGGGGCCGAGTCTACCAACTGAAAAGGCAGCAGTTGAAGCGCTAGCAATTTAGCCAAGCTAGCATTCAACCGCTGGGCATGTGGATGGCTGGGAGTGAACTTCTTTCGACGGTCCAGCAGCTGGGGCAGGGAAATTTGCCTGCTAGAATCGGACGTCGGTGTACTGCTAGCAGAGTGGGCGCAAGTACTTGGCTGTGACACACCTAATTCTACACCTTCATTCCTCTCAGTGCATGTTTCAGAGAGGACTGAAGTTATAGTGGGGTTGGAGATCCCAGCTGATGCGGTGCAAGGAGAGGTCCGCTTTGTTCTTTGGTGTGGGTCTTTGAGGTAGGCTTGCCAACGAGCTGCATGGCAGGTCAACATATGTCTGGTCAGGCATGTGGTACCCAAGCGGCTGATGTTTTGGCCACGCGATATACGCTTGAGACATATGTTGCAAACAGCAGCTGTGCGATCTGATGCACTAGCCTCAAAAAAGGCCCACACCAAAGAACTTTTTGAATGACGGGCAGAGGCAGCGCCCTGCACAGGCGGAGCTCTGCGGTGTGATTCCGTCGGTGTACTGCCCTTACGCTGGCCACCAAAGGGCATCCTGCCTCGTTGGAGATGTGCCTCCTCCTCATCCTCCTCCTCCTCCTCTCTCCTATTAGGCACCCACGTGGAGTCAGTGACCTCATCATCCCCTCCCTCCTCATCACTGGAGCCAATCTGGCAGTATGCTGCAGCTGCTGGAACATGACTGCCAGATTGGTGTCCTTCTTGAGCATCCCCTCTGTCTGCTCTCACGCTACTGCCTTCCTCTAGCTGGGTTTCATCATCAGACCCTTCGAAACGCTGGGCATCCTCCTGGAGCATGTACCCAACACTGTGCTGAAACAGTTCGGGGGACTCCTCAGGAGGAGGACATGGTGGGTCTAGGGAAGGAGTGACTGATGATTTGTCTGACATTGATACCAGGGAAGACGACGCTTTGGCAGCTGCTTTTCCAGTACCCTGAGCCTGGGTGAGAGAGGATGAGGAGGAGGAGGAGGGCTTGGTCATCCACTCTACCAAGTCTTCGGCATGATGTGGCTCAACATGTCCAGCTGCCGAAAAGAAGGACAAGCGTGTCCCATGGCCATGTGCTGATGACAATGCACCGCGTCCACGACCAGCACTGTTGCCCCCAGACACAGAGCCTGCTTGCCCTCTTTTATTGCCTCCTGACTGTCTGCCTCTCCTTGTTTGCCTTCCAGACATTCTAATAGATGGCCTGCAGGGAGATGGGAAAAAAGCAATAAGGGCTACCTTCAGGTGTCCTTCTCTGTCCCTTGAAACAAGGACTTTCACAGTGAAAGAAACTGACACTCTCCCTACCTACAGTTTTCTGTCCCTAGAAAAAATATTTTTTTTAAGCACAATATAGCACAAGGACAATTCACTCACTGTCCTTACAGGTCCCTGGAAACAAGGACTTGCAGAGTGAAAGAAAAAAAACACTCTCCCTACCTACAGTTTTCTGTCCCTAGAAAAAATGTTTTTTTTAATCACAATATAGCACAAGGACAATTCACTCACTGTCCTTACAGGTCCCTGGAAACAAGGACTTGCAGAGTGAAATAAACTGACACTCTCCCTACCTACAGTTTTCTGTCCCTAGAATAAATGTTTTTTTTAAGCACAATATAGCACAAGGACAATTCACTCACTGTCCTTACAGGTCCCTGGAAACAAGGACTTGCAGAGTGAAAGAAAAAAAACACTCTCCCTACCTACAGTTTTCTGTCCCTAGAAAAAATGTTTTTTTTAATCACAATATAGCACAAGGACAATTCACTCACTGTCCTTACAGGTCCCTGGAAACAAGGACTTGCAGAGTGAAATAAACTGACACTCTCCCTACCTACAGTTTTCTGTCCCTAGAATAAATGTTTTTTTTAAGCACACTATAGCACAAGGACAATTCACTCACTGTCCTTACAGGTCCCTGGAAACAAGGACTTGCAGAGTGAAAGAAAAAAAACACTCTCCCTACCTACAGTTTTCTGTCCCTAGAAAAAATGTTTTTTTTAATCACAATATAGCACAAGGACAATTCACTCACTGTCCTTACAGGTCCCTGGAAACAAGGACTTGCAGAGTGAAAGAAAAAAAACACTCTCCCTACCTACAGTTTTCTGTCCCTAGAAAAAATGTTTTTTTTAATCACAATATAGCACAAGGACAATTCACTCACTGTCCTTACAGGTCCCTGGAAACAAGGACTTGCAGAGTGAAATAAACTGACACTCTCCCTACCTACAGTTTTCTGTCCCTAGAATAAATGTTTTTTTTAAGCACAATATAGCACAAGGACAATTCACTCACTGTCCTTACAGGTCCCTGGAAACAAGGACTTGCAGAGTGAAAGAAAAAAAACACTCTCCCTACCTACAGTTTTCTGTCCCTAGAAAAAATGTTTTTTTTAATCACAATATAGCACAAGGACAATTCACTCACTGTCCTTACAGGTCCCTGGAAACAAGGACTTGCAGAGTGAAATAAACTGACACTCTCCCTACCTACAGTTTTCTGTCCCTAGAATAAATGTTTTTTTTAAGCACAATATAGCACAAGGAGAATTCACTCACTGTCCTTCCAGGTCCCTGGAAACAAGGACTTGCAGAGTGAAAGAAAAAAAACACTCTCCCTACCTACAGTTTTCTGTCCCTAGAAAAAATGTTTTTTTTAATCACAATATAGCACAAGGACAATTCACTCACTGTCCTTCCAGGTCCCTGGAAACAAGGACTTGCAGAGTGAAATAAACTGACACTCTCCCTACCTACAGTTTTCTGTCCCTAGAATAAATGTTTTTTTTAAGCACAATATAGCACAAGGAGAATTCACTCACTGTCCTTCCAGGTCCCTGGAAACAAGGACTTGCAGAGTGAAAGAAAAAAAACACTCTCCCTACCTACAGTTTTCTGTCCCTAGAAAAAATGTTTTTTTTAATCACAATATAGCACAAGGACAATTCACTCACTGTCCTTCCAGGTCCCTGGAAACAAGGACTTGCAGAGTGAAATAAACTGACACTCTCCCTACCTACAGTTTTCTGTCCCTAGAATAAATGTTTTTTTTAAGCACAATATAGCACAAGGAGAATTCACTCACTGTCCTTCCAGGTCCCTGGAAACAAGGACTTGCAGAGTGAAAGAAAAAAAACACTCTCCCTACCTACAGTTTTCTGTCCCTAGAAAAAATGTTTTTTTTAATCACAATATAGCACAAGGACAATTCACTCACTGTCCTTCCAGGTCCCTGGAAACAAGGACTTGCAGAGTGAAATAAACTGACACTCTCCCTACCTACAGTTTTCTGTCCCTAGAATAAATGTTTTTTTTAAGCACAATATAGCACAAGGAGAATTCACTCACTGTCCTTCCAGGTCCCTGGAAACAAGGACTTGCAGAGTGAAAGAAAAAAAACACTCTCCCTACCTACAGTTTTCTGTCCCTAGAAAAAATGTTTTTTTTAATCACAATATAGCACAAGGACAATTCACTCACTGTCCTTCCAGGTCCCTGGAAACAAGGACTTGCAGAGTGAAATAAACTGACACTCTCCCTACCTACAGTTTTCTGTCCCTAGAATAAATGTTTTTTTTAAGCACAATATAGCACAAGGACAATTCACTCACTGTCCTTACAGGTCCCTGGAAACAAGGACTTGCAGAGTGAAAGAAAAAAAACACTCTCCCTACCTACAGTTTTCTGTCCCTAGAAAAAATGTTTTTTTTAATCACAATATAGCACAAGGACAATTCACTCACTGTCCTTACAGGTCCCTGGAAACAAGGACTTGCAGAGTGAAAGAAAAAAAACACTCTCCCTACCTACAGTTTTCTGTCCCTAGAAAAAATGTTTTTTTTAATCACAATATAGCACAAGGACAATTCACTCACTGTCCTTCCAGGTCCCTGGAAACAAGGACTTGCAGAGTGAAAGAAACTGACACTGTCCCTACCTACAGTTTTCTGTCCCTAGAATAAATGTTTTTTTTAAGCACACTATAGCACAAGGACAATTCACTCACTGTCCTTACAGGTCCCTGGAAACAAGGACTTGCAGAGTGAAAGAAAAAAAACACTCTCCCTACCTACAGTTTTCTGTCCCTAGAAAAAATGTTTTTTTTAATCACAATATAGCACAAGGACAATTCACTCACTGTCCTTACAGGTCCCTGGAAACAAGGACTTGCAGAGTGAAAGAAAAAAAACACTCTCCCTACCTACAGTTTTCTGTCCCTAGAAAAAATGTTTTTTTTAATCACAATATAGCACAAGGACAATTCACTCACTGTCCTTCCAGGTCCCTGGAAACAAGGACTTGCAGAGTGAAAGAAACTGACACTGTCCCTACCTACAGTTTTCTGTCCCTAGAATAAATGTTTTTTTTAAGCACACTATAGCACAAGGACAATTCACTCACTGTCCTTACAGGTCCCTGGAAACAAGGACTTGCAGAGTGAAAGAAAAAAAACACTCTCCCTACCTACAGTTTTCTGTCCCTAGAAAAAATGTTTTTTTTAATCACAATATAGCACAAGGACAATTCACTCACTGTCCTTACAGGTCCCTGGAAACAAGGACTTGCAGAGTGAAAGAAAAAAAACACTCTCCCTACCTACAGTTTTCTGTCCCTAGAAAAAATGTTTTTTTTAATCACAATATAGCACAAGGACAATTCACTCACTGTCCTTACAGGTCCCTGGAAACAAGGACTTGCAGAGTGAAATAAACTGACACTCTCCCTACCTACAGTTTTCTGTCCCTAGAATAAATGTTTTTTTTAAGCACAATATAGCACAAGGACAATTCACTCACTGTCCTTCCAGGTCCCTGGAAACAAGGACTTGCAGAGTGAAAGAAAAAAAACACTCTCCCTACCTACAGTTTTCTGTCCCTAGAAAAAATGTTTTTTTTAATCACAATATAGCACAAGGACAATTCACTCACTGTCCTTCCAGGTCCCTGGAAACAAGGACTTGCAGAGTGAAATAAACTGACACTCTCCCTACCTACAGTTTTCTGTCCCTAGAATAAATGTTTTTTTTAAGCACAATATAGCACAAGGAGAATTCACTCACTGTCCTTCCAGGTCCCTGGAAACAAGGACTTGCAGAGTGAAAGAAAAAAAACACTCTCCCTACCTACAGTTTTCTGTCCCTAGAAAAAATGTTTTTTTAATCACAATATAGCACAAGGACAATTCACTCACTGTCCTTCCAGGTCCCTGGAAACAAGGACTTGCAGAGTGAAATAAACTGACACTCTCCCTACCTACAGTTTTCTGTCCCTAGAATAAATGTTTTTTTTAAGCACAATATAGCACAAGGACAATTCACTCACTGTCCTTACAGGTCCCTGGAAACAAGGACTTGCAGAGTGAAAGAAAAAAAACACTCTCCCTACCTACAGTTTTCTGTCCCTAGAAAAAATGTTTTTTTTAATCACAATATAGCACAAGGACAATTCACTCACTGTCCTTACAGGTCCCTGGAAACAAGGACTTGCAGAGTGAAAGAAAAAAAACACTCTCCCTACCTACAGTTTTCTGTCCCTAGAAAAAATGTTTTTTTTAATCACAATATAGCACAAGGACAATTCACTCACTGTCCTTCCAGGTCCCTGGAAACAAGGACTTGCAGAGTGAAAGAAACTGACACTGTCCCTACCTACAGTTTTCTGTCCCTAGAATAAAAGTTTTTTTTAAGCACACTATAGCACAAGGACAATTCACTCACTGTCCTTACAGGTCCCTGGAAACAAGGACTTGCAGAGTGAAAGAAAAAAAAACACTCTCCCTACCTACAGTTTTCTGTCCCTAGAAAAAATGTTTTTTTAATCACAATATAGCACAAGGACAATTCACTCACTGTCCTTACAGGTCCCTGGAAACAAGGACTTGCAGAGTGAAAGAAAAAAAACACTCTCCCTACCTACAGTTTTCTGTCCCTAGAAAAAATGTTTTTTTTAATCACAATATAGCACAAGGACAATTCACTCACTGTCCTTCCAGGTCCCTGGAAACAAGGACTTGCAGAGTGAAAGAAACTGACACTGTCCCTACCTACAGTTTTCTGTCCCTAGAATAAATGTTTTTTTTTAAGCACACTATAGCACAAGGACAATTCACTCACTGTCCTTACAGGTCCCTGGAAACAAGGACTTGCAGAGTAAAAGAAAAAAAACACTCTCCCTACCTACAGTTTTCTGTCCCTAGAAAAAATGTTTTTTTTAATCACAATATAGCACAAGGACAATTCACTCACTGTCCTTACAGGTCCCTGGAAACAAGGACTTGCAGAGTGAAAGAAAAAAAACACTCTCCCTACCTACAGTTTTCTGTCCCTAGAAAAAATGTTTTTTTTAATCACAATATAGCACAAGGACAATTCACTCACTGTCCTTACAGGTCCCTGGAAACAAGGACTTGCAGAGTGAAATAAACTGACACTCTCCCTACCTACAGTTTTCTGTCCCTAGAATAAATGTTTTTTTTAAGCACAATATAGCACAAGGACAATTCACTCACTGTCCTTCCAGGTCCCTGGAAACAAGGACTTGCAGAGTGAAAGAAAAAAAACACTCTCCCTACCTACAGTTTTCTGTCCCTAGAAAAAATGTTTTTTTTAATCACAATATAGCACAAGGACAATTCACTCACTGTCCTTACAGGTCCCTGGAAACAAGGACTTGCAGAGTGAAAGAAACTGACACTCTCCCTACCTACAGTTTTCTGTCCCTAGAAAAAATGTTTTTTTTAATCACAATATAGCACAAGGACAATTCACTCACTGTCCTTACAGGTCCCTGGAAACAAGGACTTGCAGAGTGAAAGAAACTGACACTCTCCCTACCTACAGTTTTCTGTCCCTAGAATAAATGTTTTTTTAAGCACAATATAGCACAAGGACAATTCACTCACTGTCCTTCCAGGTCCCTGGAAACAAGGACTTGCAGAGTGAAAGAAACTGACACTGTCCCTACCTACAGTTTTCTGTCCCTAGAATAAATGTTTTTTTTAAGCACACTATAGCACAAGCACAAAACACACTGACACTCTCCCTACCTATCCTTCTCTTTCCCTAAACTAAAGGAATCCAGGTTAAGCAAGAAAGAAATAACAGTCACTGTCCCTGCCTATGCTGCTCTATCCCTGCTCCGGAACACACTACACTAGGCCGCCGTGCTGGCGGCCTTTTATAGTGTGGGGCGTGTACTAAACACCCTCAGCAATAATTGGCCACAGGCATCCTGCCTGTGGCCAATCATTGCTCTCCTCGCTGCCGGCGCTGTGATTGGCCAAGCATGCGGGGTCACAGTGCATGCTTGGCCAATCACAGCGCCTGGATGACACTGCGATGGCGTAGTGCATTGTGGGCCGTTCGCGTCACTCGAATTTGGCGCGAACGGCCCAAATCGTTCGATCTTCGTCGAACGATCGAACAGCCGATGTTCGAGTCGAACGTATGTTCGACTCGAACACGAAGCTCATCCCTACTCATGACAATTGGTCCTCTCTACTCCCGTGGGCAGAATTCTCTCATAACAATCATGTAAATACTAGTTCGCAGAAGACACCCTTTTTCACAGCTTATGGAAAACACCCTCAACTTCCTCTTCCCATGACCTGTTCTCCAGATATTCCAGCTTTGGCTTTGGCTCAGGAGTCTTTCAATTCTATTTGGGGTGACGTTAATGATTCCATCCGGGCAGCTGCTGACAAATTCAAAGGCTTTGCCGACCGCCGCAGGCATAAACCGCCTTCTCTTCAGCCAGGGGACAAAGTCTGGCTCTCCACCAGGAACATCAAGGTCCGAGTTCCTTCTCTGAAGTTTGCTCCAAGACTCATTGGTCCGTACACTATAACTTCTAAACTGAATCTGGTTTGTTTCAAACTTCAGATTCCCAAAAGCCTCAAAATCGCTAACTCCTTCCATGTTGCCCTTCTGTAGCCTTTAGTCCTCAATAAGTTCTCTCTTCCCTACCCTACCGTGGCGCCGGTCTCTGAGGATAATCAGGAGTACGAGGTCAGTCAAATTCTGGATTCCCGACTCTGTAGAGGCATTCTTCAGTACCTCGTTCGTTGTAAAGGGTTTGGTCCTGAGGAGAGGTCTTGGATCACTGCATCTAAAGTCTTTGCATCTCATCTGTTAAAGAAGTTTCATCTGAAGTTCCCCTCTAAACCCGGGCACGGGCGGGGAAGGGGGAGGCCTCGTAAGAGGGAGGGTACTGTCATGGATATGCAGTAATGTTTATCTGTCAGCTTACCTCTCCTCCATGTGTTCACCTTAGAGGCCAGCCACTCTCACCTGGCTGCTTAAGTAATCTCTCCTCCAAGCATGGCTCCACCCCAGCCCCTATCAGAGAACTCTATATTAACCTGTGCACTGCAAGCCAGCCCTGCTGATCAACATGGTATGTTAGCTTTTGTGTGCGACTTGCTGTGTCTTCTATGTCTGATTCCAGTTACCGATCTTGGCTTGTTCTCGACTATCCCTGCCTGCTTGTTACCCTGACCTTTGGCTTGTTCTATGTTTATCCTTGTCTGCTAGTCGCCCCGACCTTTGGCTTATCCCCTTACTATCCTCCTATAGCCTACTGTGAGCGTGAGCTGGGAGACTCTGCGGGCCGCGACCTGGAGCCAGTTGCAGCCCAGTCCATCCTCACCACTAGAGGCTCTGGTGAACACCTGCTGGCTCTTAGACTCCGCGCCCTGGGGAATCTTATGCTCTAGCTGCCTGTGGGATCCCTGTTCGTTCTCCAGTGGACCTGCCTTCCTTATCCACCCAGAGTTCCATCCGCAGCAGTCAGCCGTAGGGTCCACTACCGTAGCGGTGCACTCCTGACCTCAACGGTGTGCATCTGTCATCTGCACTCAGGTGACCTGACACACTGATTGTATGCTCCCTCTCATCGGGAGCAGCGATCAGTGACGTGTCACTCGTAGCCACACCCCCTAACAGTTAGAATTACTCCATAGGACACACTTAACCCCTTCAGCGCCACCTAATGGTTAACCCCTTCACTGCCAGTGTCATTTTCACAGTAATCAGTGCATATTTATAGCACTGATCGCTGTAAAAATGACAATGGTCCCAAAAATGTGTCAAAAGTGTCCAATGAGTCCGCCATAATGTCGCAGTCACGATAAAAAAACGCTGATTAACGCCATTACTAGTAAAAAAAAAAATGCCATAAAACTATCCCCTATTTTGTAGACGCTGTAATTTTTGCGCAAACCAATCAATATAAGTGTAGTGGGGTCCTAAATTTAGGGGAAGTGTTTGAGTGGTAGTTGTGCTCAAGCACCCCAATTGTCAGGATTCTGTCAACCATTTCTGTCCGCAGGGAGAGTATCGGTGTGTAGTTTCCTGTGGCCTGCAGGTGGCGCTGCCATAGTAGGCTGGGGTTGAACCACTGATACAGTGCTGTGCCTTGTGTGTCCCCTCTCAGCAGCCGTACCGTGGGTGTGGCGGGCCTGCTGTGCATGCTGGGAGAGGATATAAAAGGGGCAGATGCTGCCTGTTGGGGGTTCTGTCCGTTCTGTCGTGGTCGGGGGTCCTACCCCAGGAGTGTGTTCCTGTCCGCCCTGGGCACCTTTGGCACCTTTGGCCCAGGGGCGGAGGTCGGTAAATCAGTCCCAGGCACCTTTAGCCCTGGGACTGCAGCAAAGGCCTTGGGCCCAGCACCTTCGGCTGGGGCCCAGCGAGGATCGAGGAATCCCAGGGTGCTGCCTTGCGAGGGGACCCGTATCTTAGACGAGGAGGCCGGCAGAGGAACTGTTCCGAGGGACCGGTGAGAGGTCACGGTGAAGGAAGGGTTCCGGTAACTCTCTGGAGGGATGTCTTCTCCTTACATAGAGGCCAAGTTTTGAAGCACCAAGTTCACCAGGTCTGTGGCAGAGACCAAGTTCACCAGGTCTGTGGCAGAGACCAAATTCACCAGGTCTGTGGCAGAGACCAAATTCACCAGGTCTGTGGCAGAGACCAAGTTCAACCAAGAGACTGTGAGTTTAAGTTGGAGTACCATTTGGCTGCTAGTCCCTACCTAGGGAGACTATCCGTTTGAGCTGAGTTTGCTTGAGAAGCCGAGCAGTGAAGTGATTGTGTTTGTGCCTGGACCTCTCCCACACCTTATGCTGTCCTGTCTTTTGCTCCAACCTTTTCCTATCAGAGACTGTTATTTTGCAAAGAGAAAATAAACTCTGCGTTGGAGTTGCAGCTGTTGTGGACATTCAAGTTACTGGGGAGAACAAGGACTTATCTCTGTTCATTATAGAGGTGAGAATCATACTCTGGAGGATTTCGGTTTCTGGCTGTGGAGACCTGCTAACAACACCGCTCAACCTCCTCACCCAGGAGGGTATGGGCTTGTGGTGTGCCCTCTCTACCTGCGAGGAGCCAAAGGCAGGTAAAGGGGGTTGAGGTCGCTACACGTGGGGGCTCCAGTCCGGGATTTCTACGGCTGGAAAGTGTTGGAAACCCCCCCCAGAGTTTTAACTTTATTCCCCTGTGAAGTTCCGTGGAGGTCGGCCATATTTGAAAGAAAAGTGACTGCGCCACGAGGAGAGCCCAGGCTGCGTAGTTCGTGGGCGTGCCTAAAGTGAGAAAGCCTGTGAACATTGCAGAAGATGGGAGGAGCCTCGCCATGTGATGAGTTACACGTGGTGACTTTGGTGCAAAAATGACAGTGCGCGATGAATCGGCAAGCGGGTAACACGGCGTCTAATGCCTCATGGATTCCGGTCACTTCAACCATGAATATGACCTCGTTTGCTGCTTCTGTGACCTACACGGGGATCCGACTGAAGCCTCGGGGTTGCTTCGCTCTCTATGTCTGCAGAGAGGCAGAGGCCCTTGGAGTGGTTTGTCCCGGATGCCAGGGACTGGTGGTACATCTTAGGCCTTTTGGAAGATGTGAGCAGTGCAAAGAATTCCTATTTGAGATAGAACAGCCTATTGAAAAACCTTGGGCCTTCCGTTTGAACTGCCTTATGGGCGCCACCACTTTAGAAGAAGGAACCAGAGCTTCCACAGTCACCACTCGCTCCCACCGCCCAAGTGGAAGGTCGGCTATGTTAAAGCTTCCTGTGGCCGTGGTGGAGCTACACCCCAGCGCTTTCCCGGATCGGATGTTTCCACAGGAAAAAGTTCTGGACATTCTGCTTCAGCTACAGGCCGAGGTAAGCCGGGGAAAGGGATCTTGGCTAAGGTCCGAAGTGTCGGGGATGATTGGGTCAGGGACCCCAGAACCCTTGAACTTGTCAGAGGCGGTGATTCCTCGTCTACGAGAAGTTACCTGCCGGCGGAGGAATGTGATACCTCCGACCTGGAGTCAGTCTCCGATACAGGGGATGATGTGGCCATAGACGAACTGTTTGAGCGGAAGGGTTGGGATAAGATGCCACTGTCCTCGTCCCGTAGAAAAAAGGACCCACTCATGGTCGCTGGGGATGATACACCCCGGGAGGAGGCCCAGGAGCCTGAGGAGGAATCTGTCCCATTGTCTGCCCTTCCACCATTGGCGATACCTGCACCTGTTGCTGGGATGGGACGAGTGTCATTGCGGGCCCCTATGTCTGGTCCGGAGGCAGTGAAAGCGCCTCGACACCCGGATGCCATAGTCTTGCCAGGTATGGGAGATCGTGCAACCATGCCACCATTGTCCAGGATGCAGCGGTTATTTAACCAGAGAGTGGCAAACGAATATGGGTGGGAATACCCATACTTGCCAAAAGATTTTCTATTTGAAGTGGAGGTGTCAGGAATGGTTTCATCCGCTGGTGTTATTTGTTATTTGTTTTGCAGTACTGTGGTCCACCAGCAGGTGTCTCCTGGCAGTTTGGAACTGTCAGGAGAATCTTTCCCTGCTGGTGTTGTATTATTCCTTGGACGCAGTACTGGTTTCCACCAGCGGATGGATCCTGGCAGTGTGGAGCAAACTGCCCTTCCTCCGTTCAGCTGTGACCTGAAGCCAATTAGCCTTCCTATAAATACCCGGCAAGCACAAGCACTCCTTGCCCTGGTATCATCCTTGTGCTCTGACCTGTAGCCTGTCTACCTGAACCTTGATTCCTGTAACCTGAACCTTGATTCCTGTAACCTGAACCTTGATTCCTGTAACCTGAACCTTGATTCCTGTAACCTGAACCTGAACCTGTACCTGAACCTGAACCTGTACCTGAACCTGAACCTGTACCCAGGGCCGGCCCTATGATGGGACCGGGTGGTACCATGGTACCAGGCGGCACTTTTAGGGGGGCGGCAAACTGACGCCCGCCAGCCAGCCTGTTCCGCCCACTCCGCTGACTGTGAGGAACCCGACACCGCTGCCTGTGAGGACAGTCGCAGCCCGGGGGCGGGGGGGGCAGTCAGTGAGTGAGCGGGCAGGTGCCGCTGCCTGTGTGAGGACACTCGCAGCGGGGGGGGGGGGCTGTCAGTGAGTGAGCGGGCAGGCGCCGCTGCCTGTGTGAGGACACTCGCAGCGGGGGGGGGGCTGTCAGTGAGTGAGCGGGCAGGCGCCGCTGCCTGTGTGAGGACACTTGCAGCGGGGGGGGGGGGCTGTCAGTGAGTGAGCAGGCAGGCGCCGCTGCATGTGAGGAGCCCAGCGCCGCTGCTGTTAGTGGTGACAGGGGCGGCCGCGGGCAGAACACTCGCAGCGGGGGGCTGGAGCAGTCAGTGAGTGAGCGCGCAGCGGAGCAGAGAGATGATGTCATCTCTCACCGCCCGCCCTGAATCACCACAATTCCACCCTCACTGTGCAGCCGTGTGCACTCTGGGACACAGCAAGTGACAACGCGCAACGTGTGGCAGGTGACGTTGTGAGAATCCGCAACGTGTGGCAAGTGACGTCACGTGGCAAGTGACAATACGCAACGTGTGTCACGTGACTATCTGCAATGTGTGGCAGGTGATGTTGTGGCAAGTGAAATCCGCAACGTGTGGCATGTGACGTGGCAAGTGACAACCCGCAACGTGTGGCAAGTGACAACCCGCAACGTGTGGCAGGTGACGTAAGTGACCATGCGCAACATGTGGCAAGTGACAATCGGCAACGTGTGGCAGGTGACAATCGGCAACGTGTGGCAGGTGACAATCGGCAACGTGTGGCAGGTGACAATCGGCAACGTGTGGCAGGTGACAATACGCAACGTGTGGCAGGTGACAACCCGCATCTGGTGGTGGAGTCCAAAGCAAAACTGTAAGTACAAACACACATCACAAGTTGTATGAGACATGAGAGCCTGAGAGGGACTTGCCTTGCCCAGCCCTGATTAACCACTTAAGGACCGGAAGGATTCGCCCACTTAAAGCGATTGCATGGCTTTGTTTTTTATTTTTTTAAATAAAAAACATGTTATACTTACCTCCACTGTGCAGTTAGTTTGGAAAAGAGTGGCCCCGATCCTCTTGTTCTCGGGTCCCTCGGCGGCTGTCTCGGCTCCTCCCTGCATCAGATAACCCCCTTCTGGGAAGCGCTCTCCCAAGGAGGTTGGCTTGCGGGCGCGCTCCCTGTCATACACACTGCGTCCATAGAAACGGCGTGTACGACTCATTCCCGCCCCCCCACGAGCCGCGTCATTGGATGTGATTGACAGCAGCGCGAGCCAATGGCTGCGCTGCTATTAATCTATCCAATCTAGCCAATAAACGGCCAGCCTCCGTGGAGAAGAGGACGCCGGGGGACGCGCACAGCAGGTGAACGGGCTCAGGTAAGTAAAACGGGGGGCCTGGGGGGCAGTAATTGCCAGGTGTTTTTTCACCTTAATGCATAAAGGTGAAAAAACACGAATCTTTACAACCCCTTTAATGACCAGGCCATTTTTTGCGATACGGCACTGTGTCGCTTTAACTGACAATTGCGCGGTCATGCGACACTGTACCCAAATAAAATTGATGTTCTTTTTTTCCCACAAATAGAGCTTTCTTTTGGTGATATTTGACAATATGTTTTACTTTTTGCTATAATAAATATCCAAAAAATTTCTAAAAAAAAAATATTTCTTCATCAGTTTAGGCCAATATGTATTCTTCTACATATTTTTGGTACCAAAAAAACACAATTAGCGTACATTGATTAGTTTGCGCAAAAGACATTGCGGCCGCCCGCCATGCACAGGTCCCTTCATACTCCTATATACATGTATAGAGCCATGACAGGTCCTCTTTATACTCCTGTTGACATGTATAGAGCATGACGAGTCCCCTTTAGTTATCATGATATAAAATAATGAATGTGGGGGCCTTTTGGTGGGCGTGATTTTTTTTTGGGGGGGGGGCAGCATTTCATTCTTGGTCCCAGGCAGCACAATGTCTTGGGCCAGCCCTGCCTGTACCTGTTGTGTCTGTCCTAATCCCTGATCCCTGGAGCCTTGCTCTGCAGCCTGGTTGCCCCCTGCTTGATCCTGTCTCCCTGTCCTGACCCATCCATCCATCCTCTCCCTGTCCTGTGTTCCTTACCCCATCTGCTGATCTCCCTGTGTATGACCTTGGCCTGGCTAACGTTTATGCTTCTGGAATATCCCTTGTCCATCTGCCTACCTGCTGTGTATGACCCTGGCCTGGCCCTGTTTATGATTCTGGTTTTCCCCATTACTTATACATATTTGTCTGTTACTGTTATTATTTGTGGGTTCTGTTTGGTATTGGTTGTTGTGCACTGTGTGGTATTGGAGGTGGTTGTATCTATATTATTTCACTTATCTTTAATAAATCTTTATATTTTCACTTATATGTGTTTGATGTTCCTCTGTTGCTAGCCGCACAGTTCTGGTCACACTTGGTACGTGACAGTATACCAGGGCCAACTCTGACCAGAAGTGGTTACACAGAGGAACCATCTTGGTTCAGGCTGCTTTGCTGAAATGAATTTGGATGTGATTCGTTATTATGCTCTGCTGGCGTCTGAGAGTAGTGCATATCTCCGCCAGACACTGAAAGAGTGGACCAGTGATCAGCTGCTAGAAATCATTTGTTTAGCTCACTCCTGGGTTGATCATGGCTGTATGCTGTTTGTGGAGGTTCAGCCTTTAATCCAAATCTGCACAGAGCTGGCTTTGCCTGGCATCCCAGAGGGCCATGATGATTTTTCTCCCCCTTTCAGTATTATTCAGGTCATATCACTGGTATGGCTTCTGGAGGATGACTCCCCTTACTTTTTTGAACATTACACAGCTTGTTCCCAGCAGATGATAATAGAATGTATTGATTCTGTACAATCCCTTGTCAGACAGGCAATATGTAACCCGCAGTTTGTGCAACCACTGTTCTTAGCATGGTCTGATATTTTGCAATCGGCCCCAGCCAGCCCCCAACAAACCACCTCTGCCATCAGACACCAACCTACCTCCACACCCACCAAACTGCTCCAGCCTGCAGTTCCAGAACCAGCCTTCGAGCCAGCTTCCCAGCCTGCAGTCCCAGAGCCAGCCTTCCAGCCTGCAGTTTCAGAGCCAGCCTTCCAGCCTGCAGTTTCAGAGCCAACCTTCCAGCTTGCAATTCCAGAGCCAGCCTTCCAGCTTGCAGTTCCAGAGCCAGCCTTCCAGCTTGCAGTTCCAGAGCCAGCCTTCCAGCCTGCGGTTCCCGAGCCAGCCTTCCAGCCTGCGGTTCCCGAGCCAGCCTTCCAGCCTGCGGCTCCCGAGCCAGCCTTCCAGCCTGCGGTTCCCGAGCCAGCCTTCCAACCTGCGGTTCTAGAGCCAGTCTTCCAGCCTGCAGTTCCAGAGCCAGTCTGACAGCCTGAAGTTCTTATGTCAGTTTACCAGCCTGAGGTCCCTATGCCAGTCTGCCAGCCTGAGGTTCCTGTGCCTTTTGCCCAGCCTGAAGCTCCTGTGCCAGTATGCCAGCCTGAATTCTCTGTACCAGTCTGCCAGTCTGAAGTTCTTGTACCAGCCTGCCAGCTTGAAGTTCTTGTACCAGCCTGCCAGCCTGAAGTTCTTGTACCAACCTGCCAGCCTGAAGTTCTTGTACCAGCCTGCCAATATGAAGTTCTTGTACCAGCCTGCCAGCCTGAAGTTCTTGTACCAGCCTGCCAGCCTGAAGTTCTTGTACCAGCCTGCCAATCTGAAGTTCTTGTGCCAGCCTGCCAATCTGAAGTTCTTGTGCCAGCCTGAAGGTCTTGTACCAGCCTGCCAGCCTGAAGGTCTTGTGCCAGCCTGAAGTTCTTGTGTTAGCCTGCCAGCCTGAAGTTCTTGTGCCAGCCTGAAGTTCTTGTACCAGCCTGCCAGCCTGAAGTTCTTGTGCCAGCCTGCCAACCTGAAGTTCTTGTGCCAGCCTGCCAGCCTGAAGTCCCCGTATCAGCCTGCCAGACTGTTCTTAGCATGGTCTGATATTTTGCAATCAGCCCCAGCCAGCCCCCACCAAACCACCTCTGCCATCAGACACCAACCTACCTCCACACCCACCAACCTGCTCCAGCCTGCAGTTCCAGAACCAGCCTTCAAGCCAGCTTCTCAGCCTGCAGTCCCAGAGCCAGCCTTCCAGCCTGCAGTTTCAGAACCAGCCTTCCAGCCTGCAGTTTCAGAGCCAGCCTTCCAGCCTGCAGTTTCAGAGCCAGCCTTCCAGCCTGCAGTTTCAGAGCCAACCTTCCAGCTCGCAGTTCCAGAGCCAACCTTCCAGCTCGCAGTTCCAGAGCCAGCCTTCCAGCTTGCAGTTCCAGAGCCAGCCTTCCAGCTTGCAGTTCCAGAGCCAGCCTTCCAGCCTGCGGCTCCCGAGCCAGCCTTCCAGCCTGCAGCTCCCGAGCCAGCCTTCCAGCCTGCGGTTCCTGAGCCAGCCTTCCAGCCTGCGGTTCCCGAGCCAGCCTTCCAGCCTGTGGTTCCCGAGCCAGCCTTCCAGCCTGTGGTTCTAGAGCCAGCCTTCCAGCCTGCGGTTCCAGAGCCAGTCGGCCAGCCTGAGGTTCCTATGTTAGTTTACCAGCCTGAGGTCCCTATGCCAGTCTGCCAGCCTGAGGTTCCTGTGTCTTTTGCCCAGCCTGAAGCTCCTGTGCCAGTTTGCCAGCCTGAATTCTCTGTACCAGTCTGCCAGTCTGAAGTTCTTGTACCAGCCTGCCAGCCTGAAGTTCTTGTACCAACCCGCCAGCCTGAAGTTCTTGTGCCAGCCTGCCAGCCTGAAGTTCTTGTGCCAGCCTGCCAACCTGAAGTTCTTGTGCCAGCCTGCCAGCCTGAAGTTCTTGTACCAGCCTGCCAGCCTGAAGTTCTTGTACCAGCCTGCCAGCCTGAAGTTCTTGTGCCAGCCTGCCAGCCTGAAGTTCTTGTGCCAGCCTGCCAGCCTGAAGTTCTTGTGCCAGCCTGCCAGCCTGAAGTTCTTGTACCAGCCTGCCAGCCTGAAGTTCTTGTACCAGCCTGCCAGCCTGAAGTTATTGTGCCAGCCTGCCAGCCTGAAGTTATTGTGCCAGCCTGCCAGCCTGAATTTCTTGTGCCAGCCTGAAGTTCTTGTACCAGCCTGCCAGCCTGAAGTTCTTGTGCCAGCCTGCCAACCTGATGTTCTTGTGCCAGCCTGCCAGCCTGAAGTCCCCGTATCAGCCTGCCAGCCTGAAGATCCAGTGCCCGTTTCCCAGCTTGAGGTTGTGGTGCCCGTTTCCCAGCTTGAGGTTGTGGTGCCCGTTTCTCGGCTTGAGGTTGTGGTGCCCATTTCTCGGCTTGAGGTTGTGGTGCCCGTTTCTCGGCTTGAGGTTGTGGTGCCCGTTTTCCCGGCTTGAGGTTGTGGTGCCCGTTTCCCAACCTGAGGTTGTGGAGCCCACTTCCGGGCTTGAGGTTGTGGTGCCCGTTTCCCGGCTTGAGGTTGTGGTGCCCGTTTCCCGGCCTGAAGTTATGGTGCCCGTTTCCTGGCCTGAGGAGCCTGCTGCCCAACCGGATGTGCCACTGCCTGCTGCCCAGCTCAATGACCCGGAGCCTGCTGCCCAGCTCGATGACCCGGAGCCTGCTGCCCAGCTCGATGACCCAGAGCCTGCTGCCCAGCTCGATGACCCGGAGCCTGCTGCCCAGCTCGATGATCCAGAACCTGCTGCCCAGCTCGATGATCCGGAGCCTGCTGCCCAGCCCGATGTGTTCCTGCCTGCTGCCCAGCTTGATGACCCGGAGCCTGCTGCCCAGCTCGATGTGTTCCTGTCTGCTGCCCGGCCTGGTGTGCCCCTGTCTGCTGCCCAGCTTGATGTGACTTTGCCTATTATCCAGCTTGTTGCCATGAACTTTCCCTGGCAACAGTTAGTTGGAGCGTCCGGAGGCCGCTCCTTTGAGGGGGGGGGTACTGTCAGGAATGGTTCCATCCGCTGGTGTTATTTGTTATTTGTTTTGCAGTACTGTGGTCCACCAGCAGGTGTCTCCTGGCAGTTTGGAACTGTCAGGAGAATCTTTCCCTGCTGGTGTTGTATTATTCCTTGGACGCAGTACTGGTTTCCACCAGCGGATGGATCCTGGCAGTGTGGAGCAAACTGCCCTTCCTCCGTTCAGCTGTGACCTGAAGCCAATTAGCCTTCCTATAAATACCCGGCAAGCACAAGCACTCCTTGCCCTGGTATCGTCCTTGTGCCCTGACCTGTAGCCTGTCTACCTGAACCTTGATTCCTGTAACCTGAACCTGAACCTGTACCTGAACCTGAACCTGTACCTGTTGTGTCTGTCCTAATCCCTGGAGCCTTGCTCTGCAGCCTGGTTGCCCCCTGCTTGATCCTGTCTCCCTGTCCTGACCCATCCATCCATCCTCTCCCTGTCCTGTGTTCCTTACCCCATCTGCTGATCTCCCTGTGTATGACCTTGGCCTGGCTAACGTTTATGCTTATGGAATATCCCTTGTCCATCTGCCTACCTGCTGTGTGTGACCCTGGCCTGGCCCTGTTTATGATTCTGGTTTTCCCCATTACTTATACATATTTGTCTGTTACTGTTATTATTTGTGGGTTCTGTTTGGTATTGGTTGTTGTGCACTGTGTGGTATTGGAGGTGGTTGTATCTATATTATTTCACTTATCTTTAATAAATCTTTATATTTTCACTTATATGTGTTTGGTGTTCCTCTGTTGCTAGCTGCACAGTTCTGGTCACACTTGGTACGTGACAGGAGGCCTATAGAGATCGGTGGTACGCAGACTTTCTCTGGACTTATCTAAAGGTACCCCAGGCCCGTAGGTACTACTCCGGTTCCGCCACAGCCACTAAGTGATACAAAGAATGTAGAGGGTCATGGATGCTTGGCAGGCATATCCACGCTGATAAAGTGGTTATTTTCCGGAAGGATAAGGACAATGTTGAATACCATATAGACACTTTTGACAAGAACTGGAAACCACTAGTGCTGCCGCATCCGCAGTACTATCTTTAAGAGACTGAACTCTTTGGGGATGATTTACCAAACGTTTGCGCCATGAGTATTGGCGCATCTGCCTGCGCAATGGCTGTTTTGGTATTTACAAAACATTAGCGCCTGTAGCGCAGCCCTATTTGCTATTTACTATAGTGTTGTCGGCGGACGGGAGGAGGCGCTCAGTGCGCCACTATGGACCTGGCGCACGGCATGTAAAAATCTAAATATAAAGAAGCTGGAAGTGAGAAAATAATGGGGGTGATGTGGGGTGATGTGAGGAAGTGTAGTGACACATGCCCAAATAACTAATATGCCCAAAATAGAGTGAGAAAGTAACTTTTTCAAAACCAGCCCGCTGCGCCGGCAAGTACGATTCGAGCTGCGGGAGGTTTTTTTGAGCTCAGCGCGGGAATTTCAATGTTTCAAATGCGCCAAGATTAGGGATGAGCTCGGTGTTCGAGTCGAACATAGGTTCGACTCGAACATCGGCTGTTCGCGTGTTCGGCGAACAACGAACGATTTGGGCTGTTCGCGCCAAATTCGAGTGACGCGAACGGCCCACAATACACTGCGCCATCGCAGTGTAATTCCGGCGCTGTGATTGGCCAAGCATGCACTGTGACCCTGCATGCTTGGCCAATCACAGCGCCGGCAGCGAGGAGAGCAATGATTGGCCACAGGCAGGATGCCTGTGGCCAATTATTGCTGAGGGGGTTTAGTACACGCCCCACACTATAAAAGGCCGCCAGCGCGGCGGCCTCGTGTAGTGTGTTCCGGCTCAGGGAAAGAGTTACATAGGCAGGGACAGTGTCAGTGCTATTTGTACCTCAAACTTGTGTGTAGGGACAGAGAAGGATAGGTAGGGAGAGTGTCAGTGTCATATTCTTTGCTAAACCTTGTTTGTAGGGACAGAGAAGGATAGGCAGGGAGAGTGTCAGTGTCATATTCTTTGCTAAACCTTGTGTGCTGAACCATATTGCTAAACCTTGTGTGTAGGGACAGACAAGGATAGGTAGGCAGAGTGTCAGTGTCATATTCTTTGCTAAACCTTGTTTGTAGGGACAGAGAAGGATAGGCAGGGAGAGTGTCAGTGTCATATTCTTTGCTAAACCTTGTGTGCTGAACCATATTGCTAAACCTTGTGTGTAGGGACAGACAAGGATCAGCAGGGAGAGTGTCAGTGTCATATTCTTTGCTAAACCTTGTGTGCTGAACCATATTGCTAAACCTTGTGTGTAGGGACAGACAAGGATAGATAGGCAGAGTGTCAGTGTCATATTCTTTGCTAAACCTTGTGTGCTGAACCATATTGCTAAACCTTGTGTGTAGGGACAGACAAGGATCGGCAGGGAGAGTGTCAGTGTCATATTCTTTGCTAAACCTTGTGTGCTGAACCATATTGCTAAACCTTGTGTGTAGGGACAGACAAGGATAGGTAGGCAGAGTGTCAGTGTCATATTCTTTGCTAAACCTTGTGTGCTGAACCATATTGCTAAACCTTGTGTGTAGGGACAGACAAGGATCGGCAGGGAGAGTGTCAGTGTCATATTCTTTGCTAAACCTTGTGTGCTGAACCATATTGCTAAACCTTGTGTGTAGGGACAGACGAGGATAGGTAGGCAGAGTGTCAGTGTCATATTCTTTGCTAAACCGTGTTTGTAGGGACAGACAAGGATAGGCAGGGAGAGTGTCAGTGTCATATTCTTTGCTAAACCTAGTGTGCTTAACCATATTGCTAAACCTTGTGTGTAGGGACAGACAAGGATAGGCAGTCGACAGTGTCAGTGTCCTATTCTTTGCTAAACCTTGTGTGCAGGGAGAGAGAAGGATAGGCAGGGGACAGTGTCAGTGTCATTGTTGCTAAGCCTCCTGCACAGTATGCACCTGAAGCTACCCCTTGCTGGTTTTCCCATCTCCCTGCAGGCCATTAGAATGTCTGGAAGGCAAACAAGGAGAGGCAGACAGTCAGGAGCCAATAAAAGAGGGCAAGCAGGCTCTGTGTCTGGGGGCAACAGTGCTGGTCGTGGACGCGGTGCATTGTCATCAGCACATGGCCATGGGACACGCTTGTCCTTCTTTTCGGCAGCTGGACATGTTGAGCCACATCATGCCGAAGACTTGGTAGAGTGGATGACCAAGCCCTCCTCATCCTCCTCATCCTCTCTCACCCAGGCTCAGGGTACTGGCAAAGCAGCTGCCAAAGCGTCCTCTTCCCTGGTATCAATGTCATCATCAGTCACTCCTTCCCTAGACCCACCACGTCCTCCTCCTGAGGAGTCCCCCGAACTGTTTGAGCACAGTGTTGGGTACATGCTCCAGGAGGATGCCCAGCGTTTTGAAGGGTCTGATGATGATACCCAGCTAGAGGAAGGCAGTAGCGTGAGAGCAGAGAGAGGGGATGCTCAAGAAGGACACCAATCTGGCAGTCATGTTCCAGCAGCTGCAGCATACTGCCAGATTGGCTCCAGTGATGAGGAGGGAGGGGATGATGAGGTCACTGACTCCACGTGGGTGCCTAAAAGGAGAGAGGAGGAGGATGAGGAGGAGGCACATCTCCAACGAGGCAGGATGCCCTTGGGTGGCCAGCGTAAGGGCAGCACACTGACGGAATCACACCGCAGAGCTCCGCCTGTGCAGGGCGCTGCCTATGCCCGTTATTCAAAAAGTTCTTTGGTGTGGGCCTTTTTTGAGGCGAGTGCATCAGATCGCACAGCTGCTGTTTGCAACATATGTCTCAAGCGTATATCGCGTGGCCAAAACATCAGCCGCTTGGGCACCACATGCTTGACCAGACATATGTTGACCTGCCATGCAGCTCGTTGGCAAGCTTACCTTAAAGACCCACACCAAAGAACAAAGCGTACCTCTCCTTGCACCGCATCAGCTGGGATCTCCAACCCCACTATACCTTCAGTCCTCTCTGAAACCTGCACTGAGAGGAATGAAGGTGTAGAATTAGGTGTGTCACAGCCAAGTACTTGCGGCCACTCTGCTAGCACTACACCGACGTCCGATTCTAGCAGGCAAATTTCCCTGCCCCAGCTGCTGGACCGTCGAAAGAAGTTCACTCCCAGCCATCCACATGCCCAGCGGTTGAATGCTAGCTTGGCTAAATTGCTAGCGCTTCAACTGCTGCCTTTTCAGTTGGTAGACTCGGCCCCCTTCCGTGAGTTTGTGCAATGTGCGGTTCCTCAGTGGCAGGTTCCCAAACGCCACTTTTTCTCACGGAAGGCGATTCCGGCTCTCTATCGGCATGTGGAAGGCAATGTCTTGGCCTCGCTGGACAGGGCGGTCAGCGGTAAGGTGCATATTACCGCTGACTCATGGTCCAGCAGGCATGGACAGGGACGTTACCTTTCTTTCACGGCCCATTGGGTCACTCTTTTGGCAGCTGGGAAGGATGCAGGACAAGGTGCAGTAGTGTTGGAGGTTGTTCCACCGCCACGCCTCCAAAATGCTACTACTGGTTGTGACACACCTCTCTCCTCCACCCCCTCCTCTTCTTCTTCCTCCGTGGCCTCTTCCTGTGCTTTGTCCTCGGAACCAGCGGTGCTCCGTAGGCGTTCAAGGGGCTACGCAAGTACGCAGGCAAAAAGATGCCATGCCGTGCTTGCGCTGGTGTGTTTGGGGGACAGGAGCCACACTGGGGCAGAGGTTCTGTCTGCTCTGCAGGGGCAGGCCGAGAGGTGGTTGACACCACGCCAGCTTAAGCCAGGAATGGTAGTTTGCGACAATGGCACCAACCTCCTCTCCGCTCTCCGACAGGGACAACTGACCCATGTGCCCTGTGTGGCTCACGTCCTTAACCTGGTGGTGCAGCGGTTCTTGGGCAGGTACCCGGGCTTACAGGATGTCCTGAGGCAGGCCAGGAAAGTCTGTGTGCATTTCCGCAGAGCTTATAATGCCAGTGCTCGCCTGGCTGAGCTGCAAAAGGAGTTGAACCTGACCAAGAACCGCCTTATATGTGACATGCCCACCAGGTGGAACTCAACGTTGGCCATGCTGCAGCGGCTGCACACGCAGCAGAGGGCCATCAATGAGTACCTGTGCGACTACGGCACCAGGACAGGGTCAGGGGAGCTCGGGTTTTTTTCACCACGCCAGTGGGGCATGATCAGGGATGCATGCACTGTCCTGGCACCATTTGAGGAGGCCACGAGGATGGTGAGCAGTGACAGTGCATGCATCAGTGACACTGTACCTCTTGTCCACCTGTTGGAACATACGCTGCGTGGAATAATGGACAGGGCACTTGAGGCAGAACAGAGGCAGGAAGAGGAGGACTTCCTTGCCTCTCAAGGCCCCCTTTACCCAGACAGTGTTCCTTCTGTCCCACCCATCGCACAGGAAGAAGAGGAGGAGGAGGAGGAGGAGGAGGATTGTGTCAGCATGGAGGTGGAGCCTGGCACTCAGCATCATCAGCAGCAGTCTTTTAGGGATGATTTACAGTCCCAAGAAACCAGTGGACTTGTACGTGGCTGGGAGGAGGTGGCTGCGGATCATGTCATCCTTAGTGACCCAGAGGACTCCGGACTGAATGCCTCAGCTAACCTACGCTGCATGGCCTCCCTGATCCTGCAAAGTCTGCGGAAGGATCCTCGTATTCTTCGGATCAAGGAGAGGGACCATTACTGGCTTGCCACTCTCCTTGATCCACGGTACAAGGGTAAGGTTGCAGACCTTATCTTACCGTCGCAGAGGGAGCAGAGGATGAGACAACTCCGGGAGGCCTTGCAACGCGTGCAACGCGTTCCCAGAGACTGGGAGGTTACAAACTCCTGGTCTTGGACAACGAGTTGCTGAGGCTTCGGTCAGTCAAAGGAGGAGCGGAGGGGAAGGTGGCCGTCTGACCGAAGTGTTCAGACAATTCTTTAGTCCGCAGCCCCAAGGTATGATCGGTTCCAGCAACCATCGCCAGCGTCTGATATACATGGTGCAGGAATACCTAGGGGCAAGGTCAGACTTGGACACCTTCCCCACCGAAAATCCTCTGGCTTACTGGTAGGGATGAGCTTCGAGTTCGAGTCGAACTCATGTTCGACTCGAACATTGCCTGTTCGCCCCGTTCGCCGAACAGCGAACAAATTGGGGTGTTCGCGGCAAATTCGAAAAATCTATGGGAGAAATCTAAAGTGCTAATTATAAAGGCTTATATGCAAGTTATTGTCCTAAAAAGTGTTTGGGGACCGGGGTCCTGCCCCAGGGGACATGTATCAATGCAAAAAGAAGTTTTAAAAACTGCCGTTTTTTCGGGAGCAGTGATTTTAATAATGCTTAAAATGAAAAAATAAAAGTGAAATATTCCTTTAAATTTCGTACCTGGGGGGTGTGTATGATATGCATGTGAAGTGGCGCATGTTTCCCGTGCTTAGAACTGTCCCTGCAAAAAATGTCATTTTTGAAAGAAAAAAATGCATTTAAAACTGACTCGCGGCTATTAATGAATTGTCGGCTCCCGGCAATACATACAAAAGTCATTGATAAAAAAAAAAAAAAAAGCGTGGGGGTTCCCCAGAATTCAATTACCAGGCCCTTCAGGTCTGGAATGGATATTAAGGGGAACCCCGCCGCAAATTAAAAAAAAAATTGACGTGGGGTTCCCCCAAATATCCATTCCAGGCCCTTCAGATCTGGCATGGATTTTAAGGGGAACTCCACCCCAAATTTAAAAAAAAAATGGCGTGGAGTCCCCCTAAAAATCCATACCAGACCCCTTATCCGAGCACGCAACCTGGCCGGCCGCAGGGGAAAAGGGGGGGACGAGAGAGCGGCCCCCCTCCCTCCTGAACCGTACCAAGCCACATGCCCTCAACATGGGGAGGATGTCCCCATGTTGATGGGGACAAGGGCCTCATCCCCACAACCCTTGCCCGGTGGTTGTGGGGGTCTGCGGGCGGGGGGCTTATCGGAATCTGGAAGACCCCTTTAACAAAGGGGACCCCCAGATCCCGGCCCCCCCCATGTGAATTGGTAAGGGGTACATTGTACCCCTACCATTTCACGAAGAAAGCGTAAAAAAATGTTTAAAAAAACACACAAACACCTTGAAAAAGTCCTTTATTTAAAAAAAAAAAAAAAAACATTCCAGCGGTGAAATCCAGTGTCCCGCGGCGATCCCGATGTCCAGCGCTGTCCTTCATTGGTTGTGCCTGAGCGGACCTGATGGGGAACTCCCTCTCAGTATTTTAAATGTATAGACCCGCCCCTTCTAAAGTTCCCCATCAGGTCCGCTCAGCAGACCAGATGCGGAACATGAGAAGGGGCGGGTCTATACATGTATTACCAAAGTGAGAGCAGTTCCCCATCAGGTCCGCCCCCTCGGTATGTCGGACCCGCCTACGTCATTGTCTTGAGCGGGGAACTTCCTTCACTGTGTAATTTACCAATTCACATAGGGGGGGGCGGGATCTGGGGGTCCCCTTTGTTAAAGGGGTCTTCCAGATTCCGATAAGCCCCCCGCCCGCAGACCCCCACAACCACCGGGCAAGGGTTGTGGGGATGAGGCCCTTGTCCCCATCAACATGGGGACATCCTCCCCATGTTGAGGGCATGTGGCTTGGTACGGTTCAGGAGGGAGGGGGGCCGCTCTCTCGTCCCCCCCTTTTCTCCTGCGGCCGGCCAGGTTGCGTGCTCGGATAAGGGGTCTGGTATGGATTTTTAGGGGGACTCCACGCCATTTTTTTTTTAAATTTGGGGTGGATTTCCCCTTAAAATCCATGCCAGATCTGAAGGGCCTGGAATGGATATTTGGGGGAACCCCACGTCAATTTTTTTTTAAATTTGCGGCGGGGTTCCCCTTAATATCCATTCCAGACCTGAAGGGCCTGGTAATTAAATTCTGGGGAACCCCCACGCTTTTTTTTTTTTTTTTTTATCAATGACTTTTGTATGTATTGCCGGGAGCCGACAATTCATTAATAGCCGCGAGTCAGTTTTAAATGCATTTTTTTCTTTCAAAAATGACATTTTTTGCAGGGACAGTTCTAAGCACGGGAAACATGCGCGACTTCACATGCATATCATACACACCCCCCAGGTATGAAATTTAAAGGAATATTTCACTTTTATTTTTTCATTTTAAGCATTATTAAAATCACTGCTCCCGAAAAAACGGCAGTTTTTAAAACTTCTTTTTGCATTGATACATGTCCCCTGGGGCAGGACCCAGGTCCCCAAACACTTTTTAGGACAATAACTTGCATATTAGCCTTTATAATTAACACTTTAGATTTCGAACGTTCGGGTCCATTGTATTTAATAGGGTTCTAAAGTTTACACGAACATTTTGTCTGTTCGCAGGTTCTGGTGCGAACCGAACAGGGGGGTGTTCGGCTCATCCCTGCTTACTGGGTCTTGAGGATGGATCACTGGCCAGAGCTTGCACAGTATGCAATTGAGCTACTGGCCTGTCCTGCATCCAGCATTCTTTCAGAACGCACATTCAGTGCTGCTGGAGGATTTGTCACGGATCACAGGGTGCGCCTGTCCACCGACTCTGTTGATCGACTGACCTTCATAAAGATGAACCAGTCTTGGATCACCACCAGCTACCAAACACCTGAAGCTGATATAACAGACTAATTTATTTTCAATTGTCACATCCCTTCAAGACTGATGCTGATGCTGACAGTTTGTCCTGTTATGTTGACTGACTATCCTCCTCCTCCTCAATGATCCGATTGACGATGATAGCTTGGAAGAACATTTTTGTTTCTGGGTGCCGCCACCAGTGGCTAAGGCCCAATTTTTCAGCCCCTGTTTAACAGGGGTGTGTTATTACAATTTTTTATGCAATGCTTTGCAGCAGGGCTCATTCCTGCACTCCACGTAGAGTATCTGGGAGTGGTTGCAGTGTCGTGGCACCAGCACCAGTGGCTAAGGCCCAATTTTTCAGCCCCTGTTTAACAGGGGCGTGTAATTACAATTTTTGATGCAATACTTTGCAACAGGGCTCATTGCTGTGCTCCAAGTACAGTATCTGTGAGGGGTTGCAGTGTTGTGGCACCAGTGCCTAAGGCTCAATTTTTCTGCCCCTGTTTAACAGGGGCATGTAATTACAATTCTTGATCTAATAATTCACAGCAGGGCCCATTCCTGCGCCCACCAAGACTAACTGTGAGGCCTTACAGTGTTGTGTCAACACCACCACCACCACCACCACCAAAAGCCCAATTTTTCAGCCCCTGTTCAACAGGGGCATGCAATTACAATTCTTGATCTAATAATTCACAGCAGGGCCCATTCATGCGCCCACCAAGAGTAACTGTGAGGACTCACAGTGTTGTGGCAACACCAACATGTAAGGGGCAAATTTCAGCTGAGTATATACGGCAGGCCCCTACTTTCAAACATCCAACTTACAAACGACTCCTCCTTGCAAACGGAAGGATATAACAGGAAGTGAGAGGAAATCTACCCCTAGGAAGGCAAATTCTCTCCTGTAAGAGTTAATATGGGAAAAAAAAGTGTCTCCTCTACACTGATTCTTTATCACCAATTCTTGTTTCAATAAAAACCCCAAATTTTCAAAAAACATTTGTCATTAGGACGGAAAGTGAGGTGAACTGTTCTGAACAGGTGCACACTGCACAGACAGCAAAACAAATGTTACAGGGGTGATAACCCTTCCCTATGTTTTCCAAAAAGCTTAAAAATATATTTTTTGGCTGGAGCTACACTTAAACAATGTACCTGTTCAAAATTACAAACAGATTCTACATACGAACAAACCTACAGTCCCTGTCTTGTATGCACCGCCTGTATACGGCTGTTCAGAGTATATAGGGCCTTTTTTATTTTGTGTGCGGGGTTCCCCTTAATATCCATACAAGACCCAAAGGGGCTGGTAATGGGCTGGGGTAAGGGGGGGGGGGTGTGATGGGGTAGCTATGTAATTTTTCTTAATGATTTTCATCCATATTACCGGGACTAGACATTACATTAAAGCCGCAAGCAGTTTTAAATGGCTTTTTTTCCTTTAGAAATGTAATTTTGTGCAGGGACAGTTCTAAACACGGGAAACACGTGGCTCTTCACAGGCATACTTTAGACACCCCCCAGGTACGATATTTAAAGTAATATTTGACATATTTTTTTCACTTTATGTATCATTAAAATGACTGCTCCAGAAAAACGGCCGTTTTTAAAACTTCTTTTTGCATTGATACATGTCCCCTGGTGCAGAACCCGGGTTCCCAAACCCTTTTTAGGACAATAACATGCATAATAGTCGTTATAATTAGCACTTTAGATTTCGAACGTTCGCATCCATTGTATTTAATAGGGTTCTAAAGTTCGTGCGAACTTTCGGTCCGTTTGCGGGTTCTGGTGCGAACCGAACCCGGGGGTGTTCGGCTCATCACTAGCCAAGACACTGCGCCGGCAAAATCTTAGTAAATGTCAAGTCACGTAAATCAATTTGCATAAGTTGAACAGGCGCAGCTCTGAACCCATTGCGCCAGCAAAATGACATTTCTAAAGGAAAAAAAAGGCATTTAAAAGCACCCGCGGCTGTAATGAATTGTCGGCTCCTGGCAATATAGAGAAAAGTCATTGAAAGTGTTTGCTAACCAAAAAAAGCGTGGGGGTCCCCCAAATTCCATAACCAGGCCCTTCAGGTCTGGAATGGATATTAAGGGGAACCCCGCTGCAAATTTTTTTTAAAAATTACGTGCGGGTTCCCCCCAAATATCCAAACCAGGCCCTTTAGATCTGGCATGAATTTTAAGGGGAACTCCACCCCAAATTTTCTAAAAAAATGGCGTGGAGTTCCCCCAAAAATCCACACCAGACCCTTATCCGAGCACATAACCTGGCCGGCCGCAGGGGAAGAGGGGGGGGCGAGAGAGCGGCCCCCCTCCCTCCTGAACCGTACCAGGCCACATGCCCTCAACATGGGGAGGATGTCCCCATGTTGATGGGGACAAGGGCCTCATCCCCACAACCCTTGCCCGGTGGTTGTGGGGGTCTGCGGGCGGGGGGCTTATCGGAATATGGAAGACCCCTTTAACAAAGGGGACCCCCAGATCCCGCCCCCCCCGTGTGAAATGGTAAGGGGTACATTGTACCCCTACCATTTCACGAAGAAAGTGTCAAAAATGTAAAAAATGACAAGAGCCGGTTTTTGACAATTCCTTTATTAATGTCTTCTCTTTTCTTCCATCTTCTTCCTTCTTCTTCCATCTTCTTCTTCCACCTTCTTCTTTTCTCCATTCGGGTTTCTTCCTCCATCTTCATCTTCCTCTTCATCTTTATCTTCATCTTCATCTTCCTTCTTCCTTCGGTGTTCTCGTCCGCATCTTGCTCCGGCGTCTTCCCTTCTTCTTTCTTCTCCGGCCGCTCCGTTTGAATTGGAGGTTCCCGCTGTGCGACGCTTCAGTTCTCCACTTGGTCCGCTACCACCCAGTGGCTCCGCCCCCTCTGTCACCACGGGGAAAGTCCCTGTGAAATCCATGTGTGGGGGGCGGGGTCACCGGGTGTAAGCGGACCCAGAGGCGAACTGAAGCGTCACACAGCGGGAACCTCCAATTCAAACGGAGCGGCGGAGAATAAAGAAGAAGGGAAGACGCCGGGGCAAGATTCGGACGAGAACACCGAAGGAAGAAGGAAGATGAAGATGAAGCTGAAGATGGAGGAAGAAACCCGAATGGAGAAAAGAAGAAGACGGAAGAAGAAGATGGAAGAAGAAGGAAGAAGATGGAAGAAAGGAAAACACATTAATAAAGGAATTGTCAAAAACCGGCTCTTGTCATTTTTTACATTTTTGACACTTTCCTTGTGAAATGGTAGGGGTACATTTGTACTCCATTACCATTTCACACAGGGGGGCCGGGATCTGGGGGTCCCCTTTGTTAAAGGGGTCTTCCAGATTCCGATAAGCCCCCCGCCCGCAGACCCCCACATCCACCGGGCAAGGGTTGTGGGGATGAGGCCCTTGTCCCCATCAACATGGGGACATCCTCCCCATGTTGAGGGCATGTGGCCTGGTACGGTTCAGGAGGGAGGGGGGCCGCTCTCGTCCCCCCCTCTTCCCCTGGGGCCGGCCAGGTTATGTGCTCGGATAAGGGTCTGGTGTGGATTTTTGGGGGAACTCCACGCCATTTTTTTTTATTTGGGGTGGAGTTCCCCTTAAAATCCATGCCAGATCTGAAGGACCTGGTATGGATATTTGGGGGGAACCCCACGTCATTTTTTTAAAAAATTTGCAGCGGGGTTCCACTTAATATCCATTCCAGACCTGAAGGGCCTGGTTTGGAATTTGGGGGACCCCCACGCATTTTTTTTTGGGTTAGCAAAGACTTTCAATGACTTTTATCTGTATTGACAGGAACCAGCAATTCATTACAGCCGCAAGGACTTTTAAATGACTATTATTTTACTTTAGAAATGTCATTTTGCTCTCCAACTGTTAGGCCTCGTACACACGACCGTTTTTCTCGTCCAAAACAGTCAAGAAAAGTGCCGCAAGAGTTTTTTTGTCTAGAAAACGTTCTTGTGTATGGTTTTACGACGAGAAACTTGCCGAGAATCTCGACGAGAAAATAGAGAACCTGCTCTCTATTTTCTCGTCAGGATTCCAGATTTCCTCGTCGTGTTTCTCGTTGGCCTGTTTTGTGCCGAGAAAATGGTTCGTGTGTATGCTTTTACGACTCTTCCAAAAGCGCGCATGCTCACAAGCAACTATGAGACGGGAGCGCATCTTCTGGTAAAACAAGCCTTCATAATGGAGAGAGCATATTCGTCACGCTCATAAATATTTCATCGTTTAAAGGTTCTGCATTGAAATCTTCGTTAGAATGTTACATTAATCAAAACGAGTGACCTTCTTTTGCTGCTGATATTCACACAGAGTTATGCCTTATTTTTAACCTTTTTCATGCTGCTCTTTATAAGATTTATGTGTATTATATCGTGCAAGTTTTTAGGAATAATTTAAATGGTTTGATTTTTCAAAATGATGTTAATTCTAATTTCTCAATGTTTTGATAGCGATCTCCCATTTAATTTTGGAATCTATATTATTTAAATGTCACACCATGTTTTTGTGCTAATCAGATTTAGTTATTCTTTTGGGGGGGGGTGATATCTGTGCCTTTTATTGTCAGTCAAATGTATCTGCTTACTCCAAAGCTTGATTTTGTTTATTTAAACATACACATAGTCAAGTATGAACTTAAACAAAAAACACATTTATTCATGTTTATAAATTAAATAAAGAGAAGGCAGCGCTGGAGAAGCTGCTGCTATTTGTGCATCCCAGGGACCCCAGAGCACACAGCAACCCTGTGTGGACACTAAAATTGGGAGCTTGAGAAGGCCCACATTTCTGAACACAATCTGATGCTGGCCTCCCAGAGGTCAGGAACAGCAGCAGGTGAGATATATGTCCCAAGTGTGTGGTACTACAACAGGCTGCCTTCTGTCTGACCACAATGAAGCAAGGCCATCACTTCCTCTTCTTCCTGGCAACCTTCCCTGCAGCCTTTCCTGAAGCCTTTCCTGAAGCCTTTCCTGAAGCCTTTCCTGCAGCCTTCCTTCTTCATTTGGCTGGAGGCTGGCCCACTGGAGGGGTACTCCTGTCAGGAGGAGGAGGTGGAGGTGTAGCAGAAGGGGGTGGGGCAGAAGAAGAAGGTGGAGGTGTAGCAGAAGGGGGTGGGGCAGAAGAAGAAGGTGGAGGTGTAGCAGAAGGGGGTGGGGCAGAAGAAGAAGGTGTAGCAGAAGGGGGTGGGGCAGAAGGTGGAGGTGTAGCAGAAGGGGGTGGGGCAGAAGGTGGAGGTGTAGCAGAAGGGGGTGGGGCAGAAGGTGGAGGTGTAGCAGAAGGGGGTGGGGCAGAAGGTGGAGGTGTAGCAGAAGGGGGTGGGGCAGAAGGTGGAGGTGTAGCAGAAGGGGGTGGGGCAGAAGAGGAAGGTGGAGGTGGAGGTTGAGGTTGGGTCAGTTGGGCCACCTCACATATGGCGGTATTGGGTGTAATTTTCTCCATCACCCCCTTGTTGAGCAAGGTGATGAGCAGGGGCTCGCATAGGAGGCGTTGCTCCATGCTCATCACCTTGAACTTAGCCTCCACTAGGCCGGCAATGGCCTCTTCAGGGGATGTGGGCTCCTTGAGGGTGGCATGGGCCTCTTTAATAAGGGCCATTGCTGCCTCACTGGTGGTCCTGTCCCTCCTGCCTCTTTTGTGAAGCCGGATGGGAGGCACCTGTGATCTGGTGCTTCTCCTTTGCCCTGCCACCTCCTGTCTGCCACTGGGCCCTGCCACCTCCTGTCTGCCACTGGGCCCTGCCACCTCCTGGCTGCCACTGGGCCCTACCACCTCCTGGCTGCCACTGGGCCCTGCCACCTCCTGGCTGCCACTGGGCCCTGCCACCTCCTGGCTGCCACTGGGCCCTTCCTCCTCCTGCCTGACAGTTTCCAGACCCTCCTCCTGGCTGATTTCATCCTGTATATGAAAAAGGAACATAGTTTAATATGTTGGTTTAATCTTTGCATCAAACTTTGTAATCCTGATGGAAGCAATTAGAATGTAAATGCATAAATCCTTGCTTTAAATTTACCACTACATCAGCTTGACTATTTACCACACAATTAAGTGCAGAATAATGTCTACAGATCTTGATTTCACTTGTGGAATACAAAATAATGTATGTTTCTCATCCTGACATATTTGGGAAACATTAATTTTATCCCAATACATTTTCAGTTAATACTATACCTGGCTCCAGATGGACAAATCAGGATCATCCAGGATGGCTGCCTCCTCTTGCTCCAGAGAAGGCTCAGGTTGGCTGCAGGGAAGTCTGGGGGGAAGAGTGGAGAGTGATGGCCTTGTCTCAATGTGGTCATCCAGGAAGGACATCCTGTTGTAGTACCACAAAATCGGGACATAAACATCATCTGCTGCTGCTCCTGACCTCTGAGAAGCCAGCACCTTAGAGCGTTCAGTCCTGTAGGTACCTCTCAAGCTCCCAATTTTAGTGTCCACTTGTTTTGCTGTGGCTGTGGGCACCTTGGTATGCACAAATGGGAGCAGCTTCTCCAGCGCTGCTTTTCTCACCCCTTTTTTTTAATGGATGGGGTTTTTCGTCTCCCACAGAGCCGGCAGCTCCCTTACCCGGTCAATAAATTCCGCCAGGAACTCTTTGTCGCTAATAAAGACATTCATATTGTATCTGCAAGTAAAATAAATTATATTTAAATAATGTGAGGCAAACAGTCTAACCTCCTTAACATCCTAGTCACCATATATATCCTCCAACAATCTCAAGACAGTATAGGCCAACAATTTTTACAAGTCACAAAATCACATACCTTCGTTCGCACGTCCGTCACTTGAACTCCTCTCTCCGCACACCGAACGTACTATAGTCACATGTGTGTTTGCTATATACACACCACGCATGCGTCAAAATTCGAACACGTCGCTCCGCACACGTCGCCCGCCCATGACGTTCTAACTTACATCTTTTCCCCGCCCCTTCTCTTTTGGCGCGCAGACAGATATGGCGGAGTTACAGCAGGTGTCTGATAATTCTGCAACTAGCGAGGAGACAAGCCCGGAGACCGAGGACACGTCACGTTCAAGGAGGAGATTCAAGGCATCGAATATGTCTTTGGCGGAGATGGCGGAGATGGTGGACATCTTGGTCAAGGCTGATTATGATGCCAAGCATGGGCCGTATAGCAAACCAAATAGAAGGAAGGCCAAAATCCTCACTAAAGTTGTGAAGAGTCTGAGGGCGAAGTTCGGGGTGAAACGCTCAAATGAGCAGCTCAGAAAGAGGTGGTCAGACCTCAAACTGAGGGAGCCAGACCAGTTGAGGATCATAAAGAGGATGCTCGCTAAAAGTAAGTAAAATGACGACGTTTCTGCTATTAATATTTTTAGAAACTGACATGTTTTTTTTTTTTTATCATATTGGACTCCCTTCCAAAATGTAATATTTTGAACTAGGTTGGGCACAGTAATCGTTCGTTACGTTACCGACACTTCGTTCGGCCACTATCCGCGGTTTTGGCTTATTTAAGAGCCACAAAAGTAATTAGACATCTGCCATTTTTGATCAAGTATTGTGGATAATTTTTAAGTCTAGATGATGTGTTTGTAAAGAGAATGAAATGCAAACTTTAATCAGTGTAAAGGAGAGGACACTCAGCAGCTGCTTCCACATCTGTACTTTGGAGCACTATAGTGTGGGCCAACAGACCCGCCTTTTTTGGGTGTCCCACACAGGTGCATCAGAGATTTTTTGTGGTGCCTTCATGTCCAAAAAATTACATCCAAATGTGAATACTAAACATATTTGGGGTCATAAATAATGCATTCTTCTTTAAATTCCGCACAAACACACACTTGTACCCCACTTCCAAACAATTAAGCCTGTTTTTAGTTTAACAAGGAGATTTACAGTGTGATAAATAGACCTTTGGTTTTATTCTCATAGGGGAGAGAAGACTGGGAGGAGGACACTCCAGGGAGCACATGCACCCCACAACTTCCAAACAACACCAAACTCCCAAAGACCCACAACCGAAAGATGTGCAGGAAGTTGAGGTGGAGGAAGGAGAAGTGCAGGAAGGAGAGGTGGATGACGTTGTGGATCTGGTCACCACAACAGGTCAGTATCTGACACCACAGCTTAAGGTAAGCGAGGTAGGCCTGCAGAGGTTTATTAATTTTTTTTTTTGTTTTTTAGGGGATGTAAATGTTGTGAAGGATAGCACACGGTTCTCTGCTGACAGTGCCCTCCGCCTCATCCAGCAAGTGATGGAATGTAGCTCGGAACTGGACCTAATTAAACAGAGAATCCATGTGATGGAACAAACATTTTAAAGACATTCTCGATGTTTTGGGGAGAATTCAATAAGCCATCCAAACACATTTGTTTTTACATGTTTGTTTTTATAATTTTTTCTAATTTTTTGAGTAACAAACCAGCCAAAAATTGAATATGCACACAGTGTGTGAACATGTGCTATCTGCCATCAGGGGATATCCATGTACGTCTTTTGTGGGTGCAACCCCTTCCTCGTATCAAAAGTCGGTGAACTGAGGAAGGGGATGCACCCCCAAAACACGTCCATTGATCACTCCTGATGGCAGATAGCACATGTTGACAATAGGGATCAGGATTGTAAACTTTCTATATGAAAAAAATAAAAAATGTGTGCATATTCAATTTTTGGCTGGGCAAGGGGTGGCAGGACCCCATATTAGGACGGGCACATAGAGACATAGTTTGTGTAAGTGAATGTCTCCGATTGCTCAGAGGTATCCAATGTTGTAATTTTTGAAATGCAACTGATATTTTTGTATTTTCATAAGCCAAAAATTGCCGGGTTGTGGCCAGGCCAACCCCAAAGTAAAAAAAAAAAAAAAAAAAAAATGAAGAGAATGTGCACAGAGTAAAATATTTGACCAAAAACAACGTGTAGCTTCTTTTTATAATACCCTCTAAGCTTATTTGGTTCTTTTGTAAGGTAACATAGTGAAATGGTTGTTATTTACTAAAGTAAAATACACTTGCCACTACAAATGCACAAAGACAAACTAGGAGACAGGAAAGAACAAATAATTAAAGGTTTAAACAAGATTTTTATTGGGATACTTAGACATAGGCTGGCATAGGAATTGCCCCCCTACCCGTGAAATACTCCATGTATTTGTCCCGAACCACACGGGCATTTTGGGGGGGCAAGCCAAGACGGGCAGATTCCAGGCCCGGAAGGGGATTTGCAGGGGAAAGTCCAGCCTCTGGCAAAACTGAGGCCATATAGGAATTAGATTTTTGGCTCAGAAAGTTGTGTAGCACACAGCAGCATAACACTACATAGTTTATTTTGTAGTCCGCCAAGTGGATGGAAGTCATAAAAAGGCGGAACCGGCTGGCCATTATGCCGAAGGCATTTTCAACGACTCTTCGGCCCCTGGCCAGCCGGTAATTGAACACACTCTTCTCTGGGGTCAGGGTCCTCTGTGGAAATGGCCTCATAAGATGCCGTCCGAGTCCGAAGGCTTCATCAGCCAAGAAAACAAAGGGGAGTCCTTCAATATTCCCTGCATCCGGTGGCAATGCAAGGTCGTCACTCTGGAGACGGAGGGCAAACTCCGTCTGGATGAAGGATCCCCCATCGGACATCCGGCCATTCTTCCCTACATCAACATAGAGGAATTCATACCGTGCTGACACCACCGCCATCAGCACAATGCTATGAAACCCCTTGTAGTTGTAGTAGTAGGACCCAGAACGGGGTGGCGGCACGATGCGGACGTGCTTCCCGTCTATGGCACCACCGCAGTTGGGGAAGTCCCACCGCGTGGCAAACTCCGATGCCACAGTCTGCCATTCCTGTGGCGTGGAAGGAAGCTGTGGAGTGAAACAAGATGAAATAATATTAGAAAAACAAAGTCATACATTACAAGGAAATTCTATCCCAAAAAATTAGAGACTAACATCAATCTAATACGTTTATTAAGGTGTGTAAAAAAAGGATAATGGAAGGCTCATTTATCATATTCATCACCCCCTCTGATGGGCCATTACTAAATTATTTTGGGGGGGGGAGATGTGTTTGGCCACAGGATAGCATTGCAGTGGCGGTGCGTCCAGAGTGGGCGCTGGAGCACTGTCCCCTCTCTCCTGTGCCCATCACTCAGAACAATACATAGGTTCATGCGTTGCATGAACCTATGTATTGTCTATGCCGCACACTATTCAGGTGGATGGCCTCTTGTAAAGTGACCGACATATGAATCATTGCGGCATTTAGGGGGTTAAAATTGCAGAGCAGAAACAGGTATTAAAATAGTCTAGCAAATTACAACCTGAGGGATGTAATTGGCTTCCTCAAAGAAAAATCGGGGACGCAAGGAGGGGGGCATTCCTTGTGTAAACACTGACAGGCTGCTCTGCCAATCATGTTCACCAAGTCTGTTTAATGGTAACATGATTGGCTGATGCAACATGAAGGGAAGGAGAAGACATCAAGGACAGAAGAAGGATGGCGCTGACCACAAGAAGGTAAGTGCAGGGCTGGGGGGAAACTGGCTGCATTAGAGGGGACTAAATGGCTGCATTTGAGGGAACAAAATGGCTGCATTGGAGGGGACAACTGGGGGCGTTTATTAGGCAACAGAGCAAAAAAGGAGGAAGTTTATTTCCTAAATTGGGGTTTGAACCCCCCAACATTTGGAGCAACAGGCGCCCCTGCTGGAAAAGTAAGTGAAGGGAAATATTTAGGGAGGAGAAAAAAGGGGCAATCTAAAGCTTCCAACATGCATGGGGACAAAGGGGACATTCTCAGCATATTACAATCATGGTAATTAGGGAAGGATGAAAGAAATACAATACATTAGCAGACATGTAATACCTAAAATGTGATGTTAAGGGAGCAAACTTACCCTAATATAGTCCTCCTGCAGGACTTGGATGATGGCAGAACAGGTATCTGGGATTATGAGGCCCAGAGCCTGGGGGGAGATGCCTGTGGTGAACTTCAAGTCCTGAAGACTTCTCCCTGTCGCCAGGTAACGCAACGTGGCGATGAGCCTCTGCTCAGCACTGATGGCTTCCCGCATAACGGTGTCCTTCTTGGTAATATAGGGGGACACCAAAGCCAACAGTTCCTGAAAAACGGGGTCAGACATCCTCAGAAAATTCCTGTAGTCCTCAGGATTATTCTCGACGATCTCCCGCAGCAGAGGCATGTGGCAGAATTGGTCCCGCTGGAGCAACCAATTCTTGGTCCATGAACTCCTCCTCACACCATTCATGGACTGGTCTTGGTCCAAAACAAGCAGACCAACACCAAGCGCACGCACAGCACGAACTCGACGACGAGAACGTCCAGGCGACATGGCTAGGAAACGGTCGTCTAATCAGAACGTACAGAAGAGAACGCACTTTAGAACAGCAAGGCCTATGAATAACGAACTGAAAATCAGAAACGAACAGGCAAGAACGCACTGTAAAACAGATACGACCTGCCTAGACGCCCTGAAAGTCAAGATACGAACCCACAAGCACAAACTGAACGGCAGAAAACGATCTGAAAAGTACGAAGACTGAAAAGCGCGAATCGTCTCTTCCCAAACTTTTACTTCACACGCGGTAACACGAGATCAGCAAAAGCAGCCCAAGGGGTGGCGCCAAGAAAAAAGATCTTCCCCTTTATAGTGCCGTCGTACGTGCTGGACGTGAGCGCAGAGAACAACGAGGAAATTGGGAAATGACAGTGTGTACGCATAGAAAGCTTGACGAGAAAATTGACAAGCTTAACAAGAATCTCGTCGAAAAAAACGACGTGTTTTTTACGACGAGAAAATCGGTCGTGTGTACGAGGCCTCATAAACATGGAAAACATGTGCTACTTTACAGGCATACTATAGACACCCCCCGGGGATGATATTTAGGGCCAGTTCACACCGGATGCAGTGTAGTGCGTTTTTTTGATGCCTGAAAAACGCAAAGAAAGTTGATCACATTAATGCCAATGGCATAGTTCACACCACTGCAGTCCGTTCCAGTGCATTTCAGAAAGCCAAAAAATAATTGGTCATGCTGCATTTTTTAGGTACAAAACTGTACTGGACCCCAGTAAAACACATCAAAAACGCAACGGAACGTACCAAAAATGCACTGGAATGCACCGCAACTCACATAAATGCACCAAAGACGTACTGCAACACACTTGTCCTAAGTGAAAAGAGGGGGAACAAAACACTGGACTGCATCAAAAACGCCTCAAAAATGCACTGGAATGTGTCAAAAACGCGCATGCAGAAAAGCACCTGGAACGCACCCAGACTGCGTTTCTATAGTGTGAACTAGGGCCAGTTCACACCATAGAAACACAATCCGGATGCTTTCCAGGTGCTTTTCTGCATGCACGTTTTTCATGCATTCCAGTGCATTTTTGGGAAGTTTTTGATGCAGTCCAGTGCTTTTTTCTTCACCCCTCTTTTTTATTAACCATAGATAAGGACAAGTGTGTTCCAGTGCGTTTTTGGTGCATTTAGGTGTGTTCCTGTGCGTTCCAGTGCGTTTATGATGCGTTTTGATGCGTTCCAGTACAGTCCAGTGCAGGTAAAATGCAGCATGTTCTACTTTTTTGGTGGAACTGGAACGCACTGGAACAAACACTGCCATTTAGAACCATATAACCAACTTTCCATGCATTTTGGATGCATAAAAAACGCAATGCACTGCATGTGGTGTGAAATGGCCCTTAAGCAATTTGGCATATTTAAAGGCACTTCTCCTTGTTTTGTTTTTGGTGCTGTGCAAACTGGTGACATTGATATATGTCCCTTAGGGTGGGACCTGGGCCCCCATTTTCAGGCCAATAACTAGAAGAAAAGCCAGCCAAGTGGGGACTAGCAAAATTAACAAGTCAGTTCCCATAGACTGCAATGGGATTTGTTGGTGGGGGGGAGGGGTGATTGTCCCATCTCTAATTTTGTAGCATGCTGGATGATGTGCTTAATTTTGGACGGGGGGAGGGGGGGTTATTTTTTGCTAGCTGCATTGGTGTTGTTCTGCACATGCCCAGCCAGTTATTTTTTTTTTTCAGAGAGTGTTTTTATGGGTTAGAAATTGAAGGACATCCTTAACAGGTGTACCCACTTTGAATTTCAGTCTCTACATTGAGTGAACTTGCATTTTGGGTGTTCCATGGACTGTGCATGTGTTTTCAATTGCCTCATTAGCACACAAACATATGTTATATAAAGCTCACAGAGCATTCGGTCGCTTGCCTTGAGAAGAGGAAAGTGTGTGGGGGGCAAAATGTACATGTTGCTGTCCTTATCGAGTTTGTAACACATGTATTTTATTTGTTATGTCTTTGCAAAACAGGTGATTGGTTAACTTTTGTGGATTGTATATTTTTGGTGTGAGGGAGATATGTTCCCCTGAAATAATTCTGATGTTGTTAATGTGTGTTGTTTGTTCACTTTGATTTAATTGTCTGCTGCATTTTTTTGGCCAAAAATTGCTCAAGATGTTGAGTCTGTAACTGTTTCAAATTGACCATGTTTTTTATTTTGCCTTCCCTTTTGTTTTGTTGAACAATAAAATTAGATGCAAAGTTTTGATGTTTGTTTTGTGTTTTCTTTGCAACAAATGTGACAGCTGATTGGCATGTCAAAACAAAACTGGTGTGATTTGTCTACCCTGGTGCCTTCATGGTAGTATATGCATGGATTGTGTGCTGCCATGGAGCGTCACCAGGAAATGAAAAATGCAGAGCGGTAAGTATTCAATTTTCCTTTTTTTACTGCAGTGGTTCTCAGCCTCAGTCCTCAAGTACCCCCAACAGGACATGTTTTGTGAATTTATCTTATCAAGAATTGCTGTCCAAAAATCAAAACCATTGACTGTGATTTAAAGCACATGTGCAAGATGAAGGAAAACCTGCAAACATGGCCTGTTGGGGGTACTTGAGAAGCACTGATTTAGAGCACTGCACTTAAAAATAGCTCAAGGCTAGTGATGAGCCGAACACCCCCGGGTTCGGTTCGCACCAGAACCCGCGAACGGACCGAAAGTTCGTACGAACATTAGAACCCTATTAAATACAATGGATGCGAACGTTCAAATTCTAAAGTGCTAATTATAACGACTATTATGCATGTTATTGTCCTAAAAAGGGTTTGGGAACCCGGGTTCTGCACCAGGGGACATGTATCAATGCAAAAAGAAGTTTTAAAAACGGTCGTTTTTCGGGAGCAGTCATTTTAATGATGCATAAAGTGAAAAAAAAAGTCAAATATTCCTTTAAATATCGTACCTGGGGGGTGTCTAAAGTATGCCTGTGAAGTGCCACGTGTTTCCCGTGTTTAGAACTGTCCCTGCACAAAATGACACTTCTAAAGGAAAAAAAAAGCCATTTAAAACTGCTTGCGGCTTTAATGTAATGTCTGGTCCCGGTAATATGGATGAAAATCTTTAAGAAAAATGGCATAGCTACCCCATGACCCCCCCCTACCCCAGCCCATTACCAGCCCCTTTGGGTCTTGTATGGATATTAAGGGGAACCCCGCACATAAAATAAAAAAGGCCCTATATACTCTGAACAGCCGTATACAGGCGGTGCATACAAGACAGGGACTGTAGGTTTGTTCTTATGTAGAATCTGTTTGTAATTTTGAACAGGTACATTGTTTAAGTGTAGCTCCAGCCCAAAAATCTATTTTTAAACTTTTTGGAAAACATAGGTAAGGGTTATCACCCCTGTAACATTTGTTTTGCTGTCTGTGCCCCTGTTCAGAACATTTCACCTCACTTTCCGTCCCAATGACAACAGTTTTTGAAATGTGGTGTTTTTCTTGAAACAAGGATTGGTGATAAAGCATCAGTACAGAGGAGACACCTTTCTCCCATATTAATTCTTACAGGAGAGAATTTTCCTTCCTAGGGGTAGATTTCCTCTCACTTCCTGTTGTCTTCTTGCGTTTGCAAGTAGGAGTCGTTTGTAAGTTGGATGTTTGAAAGTAGGGACCTGCCGTATATACTCTGCAGAAATAGGCCCCTTAGTTGTTGGTGTTGGCACAACACTGTAAGCACTCACAGTTACTCTTGGTTGCTGCTGGAACGCCCTGCTGTCAACTATTATATCAGGAATTGTAATTACATATAATTGTTGAACAGTGGTAGTAAAAATTGGGCCTTTGATGGTGGTGCTGGTGCCACAACACTGTAAGCCCTGACAGTTACTCTTGGTGGGTGCAGCAATGGGCCCTGCTGTGAATTATTAGATCAAGAATTGTAATTGCATGCCCCTGTTGAACAGGGGCTGAAAAATTGGGCCTTTCGTGGTGGTGGTGGTGGTGGTGGTGTTGCCACAACACTGTAAGCCCTCAGAGTTACTCTTGGTGGGTGCAGGAATGGGCCCTGCTGTGAATTATTAGATCAAGAATTGTAATTACATGCCCCTTTTGAACAGGGGCTGAAAAATTGGGCCTTTCGTGGTGGTGGTGGTGGTGGCGTTGCCACAACACTGTAAGCCCTCAGAGTTACTCTTGGTGGGTGCAGCAATGGGCCCTGCTGTGAATTATTAGATCAAGAATTGTAATTACATGCCCCTGTTGAACAGGGGCTGAAAAATTGGGCCTTAGGCACTGGTGGCACAACACTACAACCCCTCACAGATACTGTACTTGGAGCACAGCAATGAGCCCTGTTGCAAAGTATTGCTTCAAAAATTGTAATGACACGCCCCTGTTAAACAGGGGCTGAAAAATTGGGCCTTAGGCACTGGTGGCACAACACTCCAACCCCTCACAGATACTGTACTTGGAGCACAGCAATGAGCCCTGTTGCAAAGTATTGCTTCAAAAATTGTAATGACACGCCCCTGTTAAACAGGGGCTGAAAAATTGGGCCTTAGCCACTGGTGGCGGCACCCATAAACAAAAATGATCTTCCAAGCTATCATCATCAATCGTATCATTGAGGACTCGGAGGAGGAGGATAGCCAGTCAACATAACAGCACAGGCACTCAGCATCAGCATCAGTCTTGAAGGGATGTGACATGTTAAAATCAATTAGTCTGTTATATCAGCATCAGGTGTGTGGTAGCTGGTGGTGATCCAAGACTGGTTCATCTTGATGAAAGTCAGTCGATCAACAGAGTCGGTGGACAGGCGCACCCTGTGATCCGTGACAAATCCTCCAGCAGCACTGAATGTGCGTTCCGAAAGAACGCTGGATGCAGGACAAGCCAGTAGCTCAATTGCATACTGTGCAAGCTCTGGCCAGTGATCCATCCTCAAGACCCAGTAAGCCAGAGGATTTTCGGTGGGGAAGGTGTCCAAGTCTGACCTTGCCCCTAGATATTCCTGCACCATGTTTATCAGACGCTGGCGATGGTTGCTGGAACCGATCATACTTTGGGGCTGCGGACTAAAGAATTGTCTGAACGCATCGGTCAGACGGCCACCTTCCCCACCGCTCCTTCTTTGACTGGCCGAAGCCTCAGCAACTCGTTGTCCAGGACCAGGAGTTTGTAACCTCCCAGTCTCTGGGAACGCGTTGCACAGACCTTTCTGCAAGGCCTCCCGGAGTTGTCTCATCCTCTGCTCCCTCTGCGACGGTAACATAAGGTCCGCAACCTTACCCTTGTACCGTGGATCAAGGAGAGTGGCCAGCCAGTAATGGTCCCTCTCCTTGATCCGAAGAATACGAGGATCCTTCCGCAGACTTTGCAGGATCAGGGAGGCCATGCAGCGTAGGTTTGCTGAGGCATTCGGTGCGGAGTCCTCTGGGTCACTAAGGACGACATGATCCGCAGCCACCTCCTCCCAGCCACGTACAAGTCCACTGGTTTCTTGGGACTGTAAATCATCCCTAAAAGACTGCTGCTGATGATGCTGAGTGCCAGACTCCACCTCCATGCTGACACAATCCTCCTCCTCCTCCTCCTCCTCCTCCTCTTCCTGTGCGATGGGTGGGACAGAAGGAACACTGTCTGGGTAAAGGGGGCCTTGAGAGGCAAGGAAGTCCTCCTCTTCCTGCCTCTGTTCTGCCTCAAGTGCCCTGTCCATTATTCCACGCAGCGTGTGCTCCAACAGGTGGACAAGAGGTACAGTGTCACTGATGCATGCACTGTCACTGCTCACCATCCTCGTGGCCTCCTCAAATGGTGCCAGGACAGTGCATGCATCCCTGATCATGCCCCACTGGCGTGGAGAAAAAAAAACAAGCTCCCCTGACCCTGTCCTGGTGCCGTAGTCGCACAGGTACTCATTGATGGCCCTCTGCTGCGTGTGCAGCCGCTGCAGCATGGCCAACGTTGAGTTCCACCTGGTGGGCATGTCACATATAAGGCGGTTCTTGGGCAGGTTCAACTCCTTTTGCAGCTCAGCCAGGCGAGCACTGGCATTATAAGATCTGCGGAAATGCACACAGACTTTCCTGGCCTGCCTCAGGACATCCTGTAAGCCCGGGTACCTGCCCAAGAACCGCTGCACCACCAGGTTAAGGACGTGAGCCACACAGGGCACATGGGTCAGTTGTCCCTGTCGGAGGGCGGAGAGGAGGTTGGTGCCATTGTCGCAAACCACCATTCCTGGCTTAAGCTGGCGTGGCGTCAACCACCTCTCGGCCTGGCCCTGCAGAGCAGACAGGACCTCTGCCCCAGTGTGGCTTCTGTCCCCCAAACACACCAGCGCAAGCACGGCATGGCATCTTTTTGCCTGCGTACTTGCGTAGCCCCTTGAACGGCTATGGAGCACCGCTGGTTCAGAGGACAAAGCACAGGAAGAGGCCATGGAGGAAGAAGAAGAGGAGGGGGTGGAGGAGAGAGGTGTGTCACAACCAGTAGTAGCATTTTGGAGGCGTGGCGGTGGAACAACCTCCAACACTACTGCACCTTGTCCTGCATCCTTCCCAGCTGCCAAAAGAGTGACCCAATGGGCCGTGAAAGAAAGGTAACGTCCCTGTCCATGCCTGCTGGACCATGAGTCAGCGGTAATATGCACCTTACCGCTGACCGCCCTGTCCAGCGAGGCCAAGACATTGCCTTCCACATGCCGGTAGAGAGCCGGAATAGCCTTCCGTGAGAAAAAGTGGCGTTTGGGAACCTGCCACTGAGGAACCGCACATTGCACAAACTCACGGAAGGGGGCCGAGTCTACCAACTGAAAAGGCAGCAGTTGAAGCGCTAGCAATTTAGCCAAGCTAGCATTCAACCGCTGGGCATGTGGATGGCTGGGAGTGAACTTCTTTCGACGGTCCAGCAGCTGGGGCAGGGAAATTTGCCTGCTAGAATCGGACGTCGGTGTACTGCTAGCAGAGTGGCCGCAAGTACTTGGCTGTGACACACCTAATTCTACACCTTCATTCCTCTCAGTGCATGTTTCAGAGAGGACTGAAGTTATAGTGGGGTTGGAGATCCCAGCTGATGCGGTGCAAGGAGAGGTCCGCTTTGTTCTTTGAGGTAGGCTTGCCAACGAGCTGCATGGCAGGTCAACATATGTCTGGTCAGGCATGTGGTACCCAAGCGGCTGATGTTTTGGCCACGCGATATACGCTTGAGACATATGTTGCAAACAGCAGCTGTGCGATCTGATGCACTAGCCTCAAAAAAGGCCCACACCAAAGAACTTTTTGAATGACGGGCAGAGGCAGCGCCCTGCACAGGCGGAGCTCTGCGGTGTGATTCCGTCGGTGTACTGCCCTTACGCTGGCCACCAAAGGGCATCCTGCCTCGTTGGAGATGTGCCTCCTCCTCATCCTCCTCCTCCTCCTCTCTCCTATTAGGCACCCACGTGGAGTCAGTGACCTCATCATCCCCTCCCTCCTCATCACTGGAGCCAATCTGGCAGTATGCTGCAGCTGCTGGAACATGACTGCCAGATTGGTGTCCTTCTTGAGCATCCCCTCTGTCTGCTCTCACGCTACTGCCTTCCTGTAGCTGTGTTTCATCATCAGACCCTTCGAAACGCTGGGCATCCTCCTGGAGCATGTACCCAACACTGTGCTCAAACAGTTCGGGGGACTCCTCAGGAGGAGGACATGGTGGGTCTAGGGAAGGAGTGACTGATGATGAGTCTGACATTGATACCAGGGAAGAGGACGCTTTGGCAGCTGCTTTGCCAGTACCCTGAGCCTGGGTGAGAGAGGATGAGGAGGAGGAGGAGGGCTTGGTCATCCACTCTACCAAGTCTTCGGCATGATGTGGCTCAACATGTCCAGCTACCGAAAAGAAGGACAAGCGTGTCCCATGGCCATGTGCTGATGACAATGCACCGCGTCCACGACCAGCACTGTTGCCCCCAGACACAGAGCCTGCTTGCCCTCTTTTATTGCCTCCTGACTGTCTGCCTCTCCTTGTTTGCCTTCCAGACATTCTAATAGATGGCCTGCAGGGAGATGGGAAAAAAGCAATAAGGGCTACCTTCAGGTGTCCTTCTCTGTCCCTTTACTTAAGGATTTCTAAATATGGTTGAGGATGATTGCTTTCGCACAGAATAGCACAACGACAATTTCCCTGACTGTCCAAAAAACAAGGATTTCAAAGATGGTTGATGAGGAATGCTTTAGCACAGTATAGCACTAGGAGAATTTCCCTCACTGTCCTTCCCTGTCCCTACAAACAAGGATTAGCACAGTAAAACACACTGACACTCTCCCTACCTATAGTTTTCTGTCCCTATAAAAAATGTTTTTTTAAAGATGGTTGATGATCAATGCTTTAGCACAGTATAGCACAAGGAGAATTTCCCTCACTGTCCTTCCCTGTCCCTAGAAACAAGGATTAGCACAGTAAAACACACTGACACTCTCCCTACCTATAGTTTTCTGTCCCTAGAAAAAATGTTTTTTTAAAGATGGTTGATGATCAATGCTTTAGCACAGTATAGCACAAGGAGAATTTCCCTCACTGTCCTTCCCTGTCCCTAGAAACAAGGATTAGCACAGTGAAAGAAACTGACACTCTCCCTACCTATAGTTTTCTGTCCCTAGAAAAAATGTTTTTTTAAAGATGGTTGATGATCAATGCTTTAGCACAGTATAGCACAAGGAGAATTTCCCTCACTGTCCTTCCCTGTCCCTAGAAACAAGGATTAGCACAGTGAAAGAAACTGACACTCTCCCTACCTATAGTTTTCTGTCCCTAGAAAAAATGTTTTTTTAAAGATGGTTGATGATCAATGCTTTAGCACAGTATAGCACAAGGAGAATTTCCCTCACTGTCCTTCCCTGTCCCTAGAAACAAGGATTAGCACAGTGAAAGAAACTGACACTCTCCCTACCTATAGTTTTCTGTCCCTAGAAAAAATGTTTTTTTAAAGATGGTTGATGATCAATGCTTTAGCACAGTATAGCACAAGGAGAATTTCCCTCACTGTCCTACCCTGTCCCTAGAAACAAGGATTAGCACAGTGAAAGAAACTGACACTCTCCCTACCTATAGTTTTCTGTCCCTAGAAAAAATGTTTTTTTAAAGATGGTTGATGATCAATGCTTTAGCACAGTATAGCACAAGGAGAATTTCCCTCACTGTCCTTCCCTGTCCCTAGAAACAAGGATTAGCACAGTGAAACACACTGACACTCTCCCTACCTATAGTTTTCTGTCCCTAGAAAAAAAGTTTTTTTTAAAGATGGTTGATGATCAATGCTTTAGCACAGTATAGCACAAGGAGAATTTTCCTCACTGTCCTTCCCTGTCCCTAGAAACAAGGATTAGCACAGTGAAAGAAACTGACACTCTCCCTACCTATAGTTTTCTGTCCCTAGAAAAAATGTTTTTTTAAAGATGGTTGATGATCAATGCTTTAGCACAGTATAGCACAAGGAGAATTTCCCTCACTGTCCTTCCCTGTCCCTAGAAACAAGGATTAGCACAGTGAAAGAAACTGACACTCTCCCTACCTATAGTTTTCTGTCCCTAGAAAAAATGTTTTTTTAAAGATGGTTGATGATCAATGCTTTAGCACAGTATAGCACAAGGAGAATTTCCCTCACTGTCCTTCCCTGTCCCTAGAAACAAGGATTAGCACAGTGAAAGAAACTGACACTCTCCCTACCTATAGTTTTCTGTCCCTAGAAAAAATGTTTTTTTAAAGATGGTTGATGATCAATGCTTTAGCACAGTATAGCACAAGGAGAATTTCCCTCACTGTCCTTCCCTGTCCCTAGAAACAAGGATTAGCACAGTGAAAGAAACTGACACTCTCCCTACCTATAGTTTTCTGTCCCTAGAAAAAATGTTTTTTTAAAGATGGTTGATGATCAATGCTTTAGCACAGTATAGCAAAAGGAGAATTTCCCTCACTGTCCTTCCCTGTCCCTAGAAACAAGGATTAGCACAGTGAAACACACTGACACTCTCCCTACCTATAGTTTTCTGTCCCTAGAAAAAATGTTTTTTTAAAGATGGTTGATGATCAATGCTTTAGCACAGTATAGCACAAGGAGAATTTCCCTCACTGTCCTTCCCTGTCCCTAGAAACAAGGATTAGCACAGTAAAACACACTGACACTCTCCCTACCTATAGTTTTCTGTCCCTAGAAAAAATGTTTTTTTAAAGATGGTTGATGATCAATGCTTTAGCACAGTATAGCACAAGGAGAATTTCCCTCACTGTCCTTCCCAGTCCCTAGAAACAAGGATTAGCACAGTGAAAGAAACTGACACTCTCCCTACCTATAGTTTTCTGTCCCTAGAAAAAATGTTTTTTTAAAGATGGTTGATGATCAATGCTTTAGCACAGTATAGCACAAGGAGAATTTCCCTCACTGTCCTTCCCTGTCCCTAGAAACAAGGATTAGCACAGTGAAAGAAACTGACACTCTCCCTACCTATAGTTTTCTGTCCCTAGAAAAAATGTTTTTTTAAAGATGGTTGATGATCAATGCTTTAGCACAGTATAGCACAAGGAGAATTTCCCTCACTGTCCTTCCCTGTCCCTAGAAACAAGGATTAGCACAGTGAAAGAAACTGACACTCTCCCTACCTATAGTTTTCTGTCCCTAGAAAAAATGTTTTTTTAAAGATGGTTGATGATCAATGCTTTAGCACAGTATAGCAAAAGGAGAATTTCCCTCACTGTCCTTCCCTGTCCCTAGAAACAAGGATTAGCACAGTGAAACACACTGACACTCTCCCTACCTATAGTTTTCTGTCCCTAGAAAAAATGTTTTTTTAAAGATGGTTGATGATCAATGCTTTAGCACAGTATAGCACAAGGAGAATTTCCCTCACTGTCCTTCCCTGTCCCTAGAAACAAGGATTAGCACAGTAAAACACACTGACACTCTCCCTACCTATAGTTTTCTGTCCCTAGAAAAAATGTTTTTTTAAAGATGGTTGATGATCAATGCTTTAGCACAGTATAGCACAAGGAGAATTTCCCTCACTGTCCTTCCCTGTCCCTAGAAACAAGGATTAGCACAGTGAAAGAAACTGACACTCTCCCTACCTATAGTTTTCTGTCCCTAGAAAAAATGTTTTTTTAAAGATGGTTGATGATCAATGCTTTAGCACAGTATAGCAAAAGGAGAATTTCCCTCACTGTCCTTCCCTGTCCCTAGAAACAAGGATTAGCACAGTGAAACACACTGACACTCTCCCTACCTATAGTTTTCTGTCCCTAGAAAAAATGTTTTTTTAAAGATGGTTGATGATCAATGCTTTAGCACAGTATAGCACAAGGAGAATTTCCCTCACTGTCCTTCCCTGTCCCTAGAAACAAGGATTAGCACAGTGAAAGAAACTGACACTCTCCCTACCTATAGTTTTCTGTCCCTAGAAAAAATGTTTTTTTAAAGATGGTTGATGATCAATGCTTTAGCACACTATAGCACAAGGAGAATTTCCCTCACTGTCCTTCCCTGTCCCTAGAAACAAGGATTAGCACAGTAAAACACACTGACACTCTCCCTACCTATAGTTTTCTGTCCCTAGAAAAAATGTTTTTTTAAAGATGGTTGATGATCAATGCTTTAGCACACTATAGCTCAAGGAGAATTTCCCTCACTGTCCTTCCCTGTCCCTAGAAACAAGGATTAGCACAGTGAAAGAAACTGACACTCTCCCTACCTATAGTTTTCTGTCCCTAGAAAAAATGTTTTTTAAAGATGGTTGATGATCAATGCTTTAGCACAGTATAGCACAAGGAGAATTTCCCTCACTGTCCTTCCCTGTCCCTAGAAACAAGGATTAGCACAGTGAAAGAAACTGACACTCTCCCTACCTATAGTTTTCTGTCCCTAGAAAAAATGTTTTTTTAAAGATGGTTGATGATCAATGCTTTAGCACACTATAGCACAAGGAGAATTTCCCTCACTGTCCTTCCCTGTCCCTAGAAACAAGGATTAGCACAGTAAAACACACTGACACTCTCCCTACCTATAGTTTTCTGTCCCTAGAAAAAATGTTTTTTTAAAGATGGTTGATGATCAATGCTTTAGCACAGTATAGCAAAAGGAGAATTTCCCTCACTGTCCTTCCCTGTCCCTAGAAACAAGGATTAGCACAGTGAAACACACTGACACTCTCCCTACCTATAGTTTTCTGTCCCTAGAAAAAATGTTTTTTTAAAGATGGTTGATGATCAATGCTTTAGCACAGTATAGCACAAGGAGAATTTCCCTCACTGTCCTTCCCTGTCCCTAGAAACAAGGATTAGCACAGTAAAACACACTGACACTCTCCCTACCTATAGTTTTCTGTCCCTAGAAATTTTTTTTTTTAAAGATGGTTGATGATCAATGCTTTAGCACAGTATAGCACAAGGAGAATTTCCCTCACTGTCCTTCCCTGTCCCTAGAAACAAGGATTAGCACAGTGAAAGAAACTGACACTCTCCCTACCTATAGTTTTCTGTCCCTAGAAAAAATGTTTTTTTAAAGATGGTTGATGATCAATGCTTTAGCACAGTATAGCACAAGGCGAATTTCCCTCACTGTCCTTCCCTGTCCCTAGAAACAAGGATTAGCACAGTGAAAGAAACTGACACTCTCCCTACCTATAGTTTTCTGTCCCTAGAAAAAATGTTTTTTTAAAGATGGTTGATGATCAATGCTTTAGCACAGTATAGCACAAGGAGAATTTCCCTCACTGTCCTTCCCTGTCCCTAGAAACAAGGATTAGCACAGTGAAAGAAACTGACACTCTCCCTACCTATAGTTTTCTGTCCCTAGAAAAAATGTTTTTTTAAAGATGGTTGATGATCAATGCTTTAGCACAGTATAGCAAAAGGAGAATTTCCCTCACTGTCCTTCCCTGTCCCTAGAAACAAGGATTAGCACAGTGAAACACACTGACACTCTCCCTACCTATAGTTTTCTGTCCCTAGAAAAAATGTTTTTTTAAAGATGGTTGATGATCAATGCTTTAGCACAGTATAGCACAAGGAGAATTTCCCTCACTGTCCTTCCCTGTCCCTAGAAACAAGGATTAGCACAGTGAAAGAAACTGACACTCTCCCTACCTATAGTTTTCTGTCCCTAGAAAAAATGTTTTTTTAAAGATGGTTGATGATCAATGCTTTAGCACAGTATAGCACAAGGAGAATTTCCCTCACTGTCCTTCCCTGTCCCTAGAAACAAGGATTAGCACAGTGAAAGAAACTGACACTCTCCCTACCTATAGTTTTCTGTCCCTAGAAAAAATGTTTTTTTAAAGATGGTTGATGATCAATGCTTTAGCACACTATAGCACAAGGAGAATTTCCCTCACTGTCCTTCCCTGTCCCTAGAAACAAGGATTAGCACAGTAAAACACACTGACACTCTCCCTACCTATAGTTTTCTGTCCCTAGAAAAAATGTTTTTTTAAAGATGGTTGATGATCAATGCTTTAGCACAGTATAGCAAAAGGAGAATTTCCCTCACTGTCCTTCCCTGTCCCTAGAAACAAGGATTAGCACAGTGAAACACACTGACACTCTCCCTACCTATAGTTTTCTGTCCCTAGAAAAAATGTTTTTTTAAAGATGGTTGATGATCAATGCTTTAGCACAGTATAGCACAAGGAGAATTTCCCTCACTGTCCTTCCCTGTCCCTAGAAACAAGGATTAGCACAGTAAAACACACTGACACTCTCCCTACCTATAGTTTTCTGTCCCTAGAAAAAATGTTTTTTTAAAGATGGTTGATGATCAATGCTTTAGCACAGTATAGCACAAGGAGAATTTCCCTCACTGTCCTTCCCTGTCCCTAGAAACAAGGATTAGCACAGTGAAAGAAACTGACACTCTCCCTACCTATAGTTTTCTGTCCCTAGAAAAAATGTTTTTTTAAAGATGGTTGATGATCAATGCTTTAGCACAGTATAGCACAAGGAGAATTTCCCTCACTGTCCTTCCCTGTCCCTAGAAACAAGGATTAGCACAGTGAAAGAAACTGACACTCTCCCTACCTATAGTTTTCTGTCCCTAGAAAAAATGTTTTTTTAAAGATGGTTGATGATCAATGCTTTAGCACAGTATAGCACAAGGAGAATTTCCCTCACTGTCCTTCCCTGTCCCTAGAAACAAGGATTAGCACAGTGAAAGAAACTGACACTCTCCCTACCTATAGTTTTCTGTCCCTAGAAAAAATGTTTTTTTAAAGATGGTTGATGATCAATGCTTTAGCACAGTATAGCAAAAGGAGAATTTCCCTCACTGTCCTTCCCTGTCCCTAGAAACAAGGATTAGCACAGTGAAACACACTGACACTCTCCCTACCTATAGTTTTCTGTCCCTAGAAAAAATGTTTTTTTAAAGATGGTTGATGATCAATGCTTTAGCACAGTATAGCACAAGGAGAATTTCCCTCACTGTCCTTCCCTGTCCCTAGAAACAAGGATTAGCACAGTAAAACACACTGACACTCTCCCTACCTATAGTTTTCTGTCCCTAGAAAAAATGTTTTTTTAAAGATGGTTGATGATCAATGCTTTAGCACAGTATAGCACAAGGAGAATTTCCCTCACTGTCCTTCCCTGTCCCTAGAAACAAGGATTAGCACAGTGAAAGAAACTGACACTCTCCCTACCTATAGTTTTCTGTCCCTAGAAAAAATGTTTTTTTAAAGATGGTTGATGATCAATGCTTTAGCACAGTATAGCAAAAGGAGAATTTCCCTCACTGTCCTTCCCTGTCCCTAGAAACAAGGATTAGCACAGTGAAACACACTGACACTCTCCCTACCTATAGTTTTCTGTCCCTAGAAAAAATGTTTTTTTAAAGATGGTTGATGATCAATGCTTTAGCACAGTATAGCACAAGGAGAATTTCCCTCACTGTCCTTCCCTGTCCCTAGAAACAAGGATTAGCACAGTGAAAGAAACTGACACTCTCCCTACCTATAGTTTTCTGTCCCTAGAAAAAATGTTTTTTTAAAGATGGTTGATGATCAATGCTTTAGCACACTATAGCACAAGGAGAATTTCCCTCACTGTCCTTCCCTGTCCCTAGAAACAAGGATTAGCACAGTAAAACACACTGACACTCTCCCTACCTATAGTTTTCTGTCCCTAGAAAAAATGTTTTTTTAAAGATGGTTGATGATCAATGCTTTAGCACACTATAGCACAAGGAGAATTTCCCTCACTGTCCTTCCCTGTCCCTAGAAACAAGGATTAGCACAGTAAAACACACTGACACTCTCCCTACCTATAGTTTTCTGTCCCTAGAAAAAATGTTTTTTTAAAGATGGTTGATGATCAATGCTTTAGCACAGTATAGCACAAGGAGAATTTCCCTCACTGTCCTTCCCTGTCCCTAGAAACAAGGATTAGCACAGTGAAAGAAACTGACACTCTCCCTACCTATAGTTTTCTGTCCCTAGAAAAAATGTTTTTTTAAAGATGGTTGATGATCAATGCTTTAGCACAGTATAGCACAAGGAGAATTTCCCTCACTGTCCTTCCCTGTCCCTAGAAACAAGGATTAGCACAGTGAAAGAAACTGACACTCTCCCTACCTATAGTTTTCTGTCCCTAGAAAAAATGTTTTTTTAAAGATGGTTGATGATCAATGCTTTAGCACACTATAGCACAAGGAGAATTTCCCTCACTGTCCTTCCCTGTCCCTAGAAACAAGGATTAGCACAGTAAAACACACTGACACTCTCCCTACCTATAGTTTTCTGTCCCTAGAAAAAATGTTTTTTTAAAGATGGTTGATGATCAATGCTTTAGCACACTATAGCACAAGGAGAATTTCCCTCACTGTCCTTCCCTGTCCCTAGAAACAAGGATTAGCACAGTAAAACACACTGACACTCTCCCTACCTATAGTTTTCTGTCCCTAGAAAAAATGTTTTTTTAAAGATGGTTGATGATCAATGCTTTAGCACAGTATAGCACAAGGAGAATTTCCCTCACTGTCCTTCCCTGTCCCTACAAACAAGGATTAGCACAGTGAAAGAAACTGACACTCTCCCTACCTATAGTTTTCTGTCCCTAGAAATTTTTTTTTTTTAAAGATGGTTGATGATCAATGCTTTAGCACACTATAGCACAAGGAGAATTTCCCTCACTGTCCTTCCCTGTCCCTAGAAACAAGGATTAGCACAGTAAAACACACTGACACTCTCCCTACCTATAGTTTTCTGTCCCTAGAAAAAATGTTTTTTTAAAGATGGTTGATGATCAATGCTTTAGCACACTATAGCACAAGGAGAATTTCCCTCACTGTCCTTCCCTGTCCCTAGAAACAAGGATTAGCACAGTAAAACACACTGACACTCTCCCTACCTATAGTTTTCTGTCCCTAGAAAAAATGTTTTTTTAAAGATGGTTGATGATCAATGCTTTAGCACAGTATAGCACAAGGAGAATTTCCCTCACTGTCCTTCCCTGTCCCTAGAAACAAGGATTAGCACAGTGAAAGAAACTGACACTCTCCCTACCTATAGTTTTCTGTCCCTAGAAAAAATGTTTTTTTAAAGATGGTTGATGATCAATGCTTTAGCACACTATAGCACAAGGAGAATTTCCCTCACTGTCCTTCCCTGTCCCTAGAAACAAGGATTAGCACAGTAAAACACACTGACACTCTCCCTACCTATAGTTTTCTGTCCCTAGAAAAAATGTTTTTTTAAAGATGGTTGATGATCAATGCTTTAGCACACTATAGCACAAGGAGAATTTCCCTCACTGTCCTTCCCTGTCCCTAGAAACAAGGATTAGCACAGTAAAACACACTGACACTCTCCCTACCTATAGTTTTCTGTTCCTAGAAAAAATGTTTTTTTAAAGATGGTTGATGATCAATGCTTTAGCACAGTATAGCACAAGGAGAATTTCCCTCACTGTCCTTCCCTGTCCCTAGAAACAAGGATTAGCACAGTGAAAGAAACTGACACTCTCCCTACCTATAGTTTTCTGTCCCTAGAAAAAATGTTTTTTTAAAGATGGTTGATGATCAATGCTTTAGCACACTATAGCACAAGGAGAATTTCCCTCACTGTCCTTCCCTGTCCCTAGAAACAAGGATTAGCACAGTAAAACACACTGACACTCTCCCTACCTATAGTTTTCTGTCCCTAGAAAAAATGTTTTTTTAAAGATGGTTGATGATCAATGCTTTAGCACACTATAGCACAAGGAGAATTTCCCTCACTGTCCTTCCCTGTCCCTAGAAACAAGGATTAGCACAGTAAAACACACTGACACTCTCCCTACCTATAGTTTTCTGTCCCTAGAAAAAATGTTTTTTTAAAGATGGTTGATGATCAATGCTTTAGCACAGTATAGCACAAGGAGAATTTCCCTCACTGTCCTTCCCTGTCCCTAGAAACAAGGATTAGCACAGTAAAACACACTGACACTCTCCCTACCTATCCTTCTCTTTCCCTAAACTAAAGGAATCCAGGTTAAGCAAGAAAAAAAAATGTCACTGTCCCTGCCTATGCTTCTCTTTCCCTGCTCCGGAACACACTACACTAGGCCGCCGTGCTGGCGGCCTTTTATAGTGTGGGGCGTGTACTAAACACCCTCAGCAATAATTGGCCACAGGCATCCTGCCTGTGGCCAATCATTGCTCTCCTCGCTGCCGGCGCTGTGATTGGCCAAGCATGCGGGGTCACAGTGCATGCTTGGCCAATCACAGCGCCTGGATGACACTGCGATGGCGTAGTGCATTGTGGGCCGTTCGCGTCACTCGAATTAGGCGCGAACGGCCCAAATCGTTCGATCTTCGTCGAACGATCGAACACCGAGCTCATCCCTACTCAAGGCCATACAATTCTAATTGTGGGCATTTTGAGGGAAACAAAGTAAGTGTTAGAACCCCTGCGTGTGTGGTTTTTTTTTTTAGAATTTTTTTTTTTTTTTAGAATTTTTTTTTTTTTTTGTAGTTTGGCCTTTGTCTCCTTTTCTTAACATTGGCTTCACTTCCTGTCACACAGCTAAACAGGAAGTGAAGGTAAAACCCTACCAATGGCTTTTCTTGGGGACACACAGATCAATCTAACTAGTGTCCCCATTAAGCAAATTGCACTCTAGCACTTTGTTGTGTACACCCCAAATCATTGGGTAGTTTGGGGTTTAGTAAAGACAAATCCACTCTGCAGTAAAAGTGTAGCTGATGAAAATCTCCAGGGAAAGTACTGGTGATTGGATGTTACAATCATGTAAAAGCAAAGATGTTTTTTTTTTTTTTGGCTTGCATTTCCACCTCAGATATACAGCAAGTGCACTTGTAGTGCAAAGTAGACATGGGAGCTGTCGAAAAATTCATTTTGTTTCGTTCTGTTCCGTTTCGTATTTAAAAAAATTCATAATTCGTAATTCGTGTACGGAATTTAATTCGGATTTATACGAAATACGAATTTCGTGCGAATCGTTAATTTTGATAACGAATAGCGACACTCTACGAATAATAACGAATAATAACAAATGATTAGGAATTTCTGAAAGCCTTATTTTTAGTTGATTTATAATTCGTAATTTCGTTAGAGTACATTGTTTTCGTTGATTCTGGACACAACTCCTACTTTCGTAACTTTTTTTTTTGTTTGTTGATTCATAATTTTCCGTGTCTCTTACAATGGCGCTGTCTAACGTGGTTCGAATGGATTCGTACATTCGTAACTTTTTTTTGGTTCGTTGATTCGTAAATTTACATGTCTGACAGTGGCGCTGCGTGCTTCGAATGGATTCATACTTTTCTAATACATTGCGGTTATTCGTAACTATTCGAAATCTAGATTTTTTTACTTTCGTTTTTGACATGTGGCACTGGCTATAGTCTCCGCCCCTGTATGTCATGGCACAGAGACAGAACGTCCCACCTGCTGCTCATGTACACTGCTCATAGCTCTCCCTCTCCCAGCAGCACTCTTGCTGCTTTTTTGGCCTTGTTTGCTGCTAATTTTTCCTTTAAAAGTTAGAAAAATATAGACAAAAAAAAAATATGATTTTGATCGCAGCAAACCAACACCAAAATCACCAAATGTACAAAAAAAATAAGTAGACCAACAGAAAATATCAAAATATTAACTAAATGAAACAAGAAATAAAAAAAGAAAATTATCTCTCAAAACCAACCAAAAAACTAATAAAACCAGAAACTAAACACTAACAGATGATACACTCGCACACTACAAGAGATATAAACTAAAATGAACAACGAAAATCAAAGGATTGCAAAGATATTCGCTCAGATGCACAGACAAATAATTGTGTGATCTGCTCCACTACACTAACTAACCCACAAAGGGAAGTCACATGATCGGGCCTGCCCTGTAGGCCTCAGCATCAGAAAAAAAAACCTCTGATTGGTCAACCAACAGTCACATGTTTCTGTAGTAAAAAAATTTGGACCGAAAACAAATTTGTTATTATTCGTAGAGTGTCGATATTCGTTATACTGAATCTCAAATTCATTCAAATCATTCGTTATATCCGCTATAATTTCTTTCATATTAGTTGAAATTCCTTATTTGGTAGTTTGGATTCGGATAATTTGGAGCCGAAATTCGTAAAAAAAAATTCGTATTTCGTACAGAATTCGTATTCGTAAATATTCGTAATTCGGATTCGTAAAAATGTACGAATTTCGAAAAATTCGTATGAATTTCCGATTCGTACGAAACTAATCGCACATGTCTAGTGCAAAGTAGATTTGCCTTTAGTAAATAAACCCCACAGTCCAAACTACCTAATAAATTGTGGTGTACCCCACAATATGCTGGAGTGCAATGTGCATAATGGGGAAAGTATTTAGACTGACCTGTGTGTCCCCAAGGAAAGACATTGTTAGGGATTTCCCCTCACTTCCTGTGTGGCTATGTGACAGGAAGTGAATTATTTGGAAGGATAAAGTGGCCAAATTATTTAGTTTAACTTTTCAAAGACTCATTCCTAAGTTGAATTGTGATGCATGTCAATGGCCCATTTAGACCCTCTTTAATCACTTGAGATCAGCGCTATAACTGATCGACGGCCACAGCATGGTCCTCAATTGCCGGGAGTCCGTCAATAAACGTCCTCCCCTTCGCGCGCGTGCGCTGTGGTCACCGAGTCACTGAGACTCGGGTGATGACAGATCAAAGTAAGGGGCCGATACCTGCCCTTTACCATGTGATCAGCTGTCAGCCAATGACAGCTGATCACGTGATGTAAACAAAAGCTGGGTAATGGTTTTTGTTTTCTCCTTGTGCTGACAGCGTGAGCATAAAAAAAGGCAATCACCGGCTTATGTGCAAGGGACATGGGGCCCGAAGAGGAAGAGGCAATTCTGCATCATCTGTGACAATTAGTAGCCCCTGCCAGTACCACCTATCAATGCCCACCACTGGTGCCAATCAGTGGCACCTAGCAGTGCTGCCTATCAGTGCCCATCACTGCCAACTATCATTGCCACCTAGCAGTGCCACTTCTCACTGCCCACCAGTGCCAAATAGCAATGCCACCTCTCAGTGCCCACCCTTGCCACCTTATCGGTGCCCATCAGTGCAGTCTCATCAGTGTACATCAATGAAGAAGAAAAATTTTCTTTTTTTAAAATATTAACCAGTTTCCTACCGCCCACCGTCAAATGACATCCTTGGCTTTGGGTGGTGACATCTGAATGATGCCTGCAGTTGCAGGCATCATTCAGATATCATTCTTTTCAGCCGGCGATTCTGTGCACAATAAAAACGATCATAGTGGCAATTCCGCCGCTTGATCGTTCTTATAGGCGGGGGGAGGGGACGTTCCCCCCCCCTCTTGCCGCCATCCGGTGCTTCTCCGGGCTCTCCCGTGCCATCTGGGGCTCGGAGAACAATTTGGAGATGACTGGTGACCAGATGGTCATCAGTCATCTCTATGACCGTCGGAGGCGCGGGCACGACGTTATGACATTACGCCGTGTGCCCGTATGTTAACCAAGCCGTGATCTCGGCTGTCAGCATGAGATTGGTGATTTTTTTGGAACAATATCATGCTTTCCATTCTGGAGGAGAGATGCGGGGTCTTATTGACCCTGCATCTCTCCATAAAGAGGACCTGTCACACACATTCCTATTACAAGGGATGTTTACATTCCTTGTAATAGGAATAAAAGTGATCCCAAAAAATGTAAAATAATAAAAAAAGAGTGAGAAATACAAAAAAGTAAAAAAAATAAAAATAAGAAAAAACGCCCATGTCCCCGGTAGCTCGCGCTCAGAAGCGAACACACACATAAGTCCCGCCCACATATGTAAACGCCGTTCAAACCACACATGTGAGTTATTGCTGCGTGCGTTAGAACGAGTGCAACAATTCTAGCACTAGACCTCCTCTGTAATGCCAAAATGGTAAATTGTAAAAAAATTTAAAGCATCACCTAGGGAGATTTTTAATTACTGAAGTTTGGTGTCATGCCATGTGTGTGCGCAATTTTAAAGCGTGACGTGTTAGGTATCTATTTACTCAGCATAACAACATCTTTCACATTATACCAAAAAATTGGCCGTAACTTTACTGTTTTGTAATATTTTTAGCAAACAAAAGGCGTTTGAAAATTTATTGCGCAAATACTGAGCGAGATAAAAATTTGCAATGACCGCCATCTTATTCCCTAGGGTGTCTGCTCCAAAAAAATATATAATGTTTGGTGTTTTGAAGTAATTTTATAGCCATAAATGTATGATTTTTACATGAAGGAGAGAAGTGCCAGAATAGGCCCAGTGCTGAAGTGGGTAAAATATAAAAATTTTTTTTTTTTAAACTCGGTCTTTTGTATTTATAGAAAAAAAAAAAAACTAAAACACAAAGGTGATCAGTTAGCACCAAAAGCAAGCTCTATTTGTATGCCAACAAATAAAACATTTTCATTGGGTTACAGTGTTGTATGAGCGCGCAATTCTCATTAAAAGTGCATCAGCGCTGAAATGTGAAACTTGGTCTGGGCAGTGCACAAGTGGTTAATATAAGGCTACATGCACACGGACGTTTTTCAAGCCGCTTGTTTGAGCATTTTTTGCAGCTTAAAAACATCTCTCCATGTTAGCCTATGGCCTCATGGCCACCATGGCGTTTTTGAGCTGTAAATGGCATAGGCGTTTTTAGGCCCCATGTAGACGGGACGCTGGTGCAAAGTGTTCAGAAGTAAGGTTGAAAGTGGCGTTTAGAAAGGCGCGCTTTGTGGCGTTTGCATGCCGTGTTTTACCACATTTGTGTGTATATGATAAGGAGCCACCCTAAGCTCCAAAAACAGTATTATTTACGATTTTAGCTATTTAGTGAGACCAGAGTGATATGAGCAGCTGAGAGCAGCAGTGTAGTTGTATTTAGCGTGTCACTTGCCACATCACTTGCCACAAGTTGTGGATTGTCCACTTGCCACATCACTTGCCCCAAGTTGTGGATTGTCCACAATGCAATGGAAGCAATTTCTTTTATATATATATATATTGTGACAGCAGGAAGGTAAAGTCACCTGGTTGCATCCAGGGGGGTAGATATATTTCGCCCAGATTCAGGCTTTACGCCGACTTATACAACTAGGTGGAGAGTTGTATAAGGCTAGTGGGCTCATGGATGACTCATACCTCTAGGGAGAGTGTGGGGCGTCGTACAGACAGGGAGTTGATGAGTCCAGCTGAAGCTTGTCACCTCATTTAGGCCTCTATAAGAACTCCCAGCTTCATTAGATGTTAGCTCATGCCTGGAACCAGACCTGTGTGGACTGTCTAGGGAGAGTGAACCCCTGTGCGGTGAGACAAATCCTGTGTGGCTATTTGCTTGGACATTTAAAACCAGGGACTTAGGGACTAGGACAGCACTAGGCTGATCCCAGTTGTTAGTTAGGAAACCTGTATGTTTAGTCAGAGGTCAAGTTGACCAGGATTTATTTTGTTTATGTTTCTTTTGCTTTGCTGTGTTTTGTCACTGTAAATAGAAAATAAACCGCACCTTTTTGATTTTGAAAACCACAACCACCGTTTGCTGGGCCTGTTTTTGTGTGGGGAGCCCATCTCGGGGGTCACACACACCCGCTGCCGAGCTAACCCCCTCACAGTTGGTGGAGAACCAGTGGCAGTTTTTTTTTAAGCCAGCATGAAGGAGATACTGAAGCAGCTGGCTCTAGCAAATGCCAATCAACAGCAGACAAATGCAGGTTTGCAAAAGAGCCTTGCAGCTCAACAACAGAACTTCGCAGCCCAGCAGCAAGCTCATCAACAGAGCCTTGCAGCCCAGCAGCAAGCTCATCAACAGAGCCTTGCAGCCCAGCAGCAGACAAACGCAACTTTGCAACAGAGTCTGGAGGCTCAGCAACAAGCCCAGCAGCAATCTGAGGCCCGCTTCATAGACCTGTTACAGAAGCAAGAGCAGAGACTACAACAACAGATGGAAGCAGCAATGCAGCAACGTCCGCAGACCAGTGAGGAAAGCCGTCCCACTAATACCGCGTCCTTTGGGGTGAGTCGTTTATTGACAAAAATGACTGGAGAGGATGATCCAGAGGTATTTTTGACCACATTTGAAAGGACCGCTGAAAGAGAAAAGTGGCCTGAGGAGCAGTGGGCTGGACTGGTGGCTCCTCTGTTAACTGGTGAATCGCAGAAAGCTTACTATGACCTAGAGCCTAACCAAGCAAAAGACTATGCGATGCTAAAAGCTGAAATATTGGCAAGGCTGGGTGTCACCCAGGCTGTCCGGGCTCAGCGTGTGCATAACTGGACTTTCCAGCTTGGAAAACCCCCCAGGTCTCAAATGTATGATCTCATTCACCTGAGCAGAAAGTGGCTACAGCCAGAGACTTTGTCCGCACCAAAGATTGTGGAACGTGTTGTAATGGATCGGTTTTTGAGAGCTCTTCCTACTGCCATCCAAAAGTGGGTAAGCCATGGAGACCCAGAGACGGCCGATGGTCTTGTGGATCGTGTGGAGAAATACTTGGCTACAGAGAACCTGACGGCCTCTTCCAGAGACACTCGGACTTTCCACCCTAAGACCAGACCATCCCCAGGGGCGGATAAGAGGATTCCAAGGGGTGAGGGTGGAGAGAGTGAGAGGGTGGGAGCTCTACCCCAAGTTTGGCGAGAACAGCCTGGGAAATCAGCGGCTCAAGAGGCCGCAAGAAGGATCGTTTGCTACCGCTGCCGGCAAGCGGGACATATTGCAGCCAATTGCCCGGTTGTGGAGGAACCCATGCAGTGTGACTTTCTGACGGGCAGACGTCAGTCGCTGTGTGCGACAGTCGCATGCACTGCCATTCGAGGAACTGAGAAACATTTATGCAAAATGTGTGTTAATGGTAGAAATGTTGTGGTATTGCTGGATTCAGGTAGCCTTGTGACCCTGATAAAGGCTGAGTTAGTTAAAACAGAGGTCTCTGGGAATAGCAAGGTAGCTGTTATTTGTGTGCATGGGGACACCCGAGAGTATCCAGTGACTACAGTGTGTTTCGAGACCCCCAAAGGTACCCTCTCTCATCCAGTGGGCTTAGTATCTCAGTTACCGCATGACGCCATTGTGGGAAGGGATTTTCCGAAGTTCTGGGAACTGTGGGATGATCCTGAGCCCCCCACTGGTGCCCCTATGTACCAGGAATGTGATATCCAGAACTCCCCTGAGAGTGGTGAGGACTCTCCAGAATTTCCCTTATCAGTATTGGCAGGGGAGACTCAAGAAACTGGAGAGGAGCCCACCTCCTCAGACGAAAACCTACCGTCTGTGGAGTTTTCTGATCTTGAGGTTCACAGGGAAAACTTTGCCACAGAACAGTTGAAAGACCCCGCCCTAATAAAGGCACGGGAAAACGTAGTGAAAATAGATGGCGAGTTAGTGAACCCAGATAATACCTGCACTTACCCATACTTCAGCGTAGAGAAGGACCTACTGTATCGGGTGGCAAAAAGGGCAGAAGAAACCGTTGAGCAGCTTGTGGTGCCCAAACCTTACAGGAAGTTGGTGTTGGAGTTGGCCCATGGGCACATTCTTGGAGGTCATCTGGGGACAGAGAAAACCCGAGAGAGGGTATTACAGAGATTCTATTGGCCGGGGGTGATGAAGGACATAGAAAATTATTGTTCCTCCTGCCCTGTGTGTCAGAGGTCGGCCCCGATGCCACATTTCCGTAGCCCGCTGGTCCCTCTACCCATCATTGAGGTCCCGTTTGAGAGGATCGCCATGGATTTGGTAGGTCCTATAATCAAGTCCGCTAGGGGGCACCAGTACATATTAGTTATAATGGACTATGCCACCCGTTATCCAGAAGCGATCCCTCTCCGAAATACCTCGGCCAAAACCATAGCCAAAGAGCTATCTCTTGTGTTTAGCCGGGTGGGTATTTGTAAAGAACTGCTTACGGACCAAGGTACACCCTTTATGTCCCGGGTTATGAAGGAGCTGTGTAAATTGTTCAAAGTGACGCAATTACGTACATCTGTGTATCACCCCCAAACCGATGGGCTGGTTGAAAGGTTCAACAAAACCCTAAAACAAATGTTGAAGAAAGTGGTGGATAGAGATGGAAAGGATTGGGACTGTCTACTTCCTTATCTGATGTTTGCTATTAGGGAGGTGCCCCAATCCTCTACGGGATTCTCCCCCTTTGAGTTACTGTATGGGAGACACCCAAGAGGGCTGTTGGATATTGCCAAGGAAACTTGGGAAAGTGAGAGTTCTCCCCACAGGAGTGTGATTGAGCATGTCGCCCTGATGCAAGACCGAATTGCACAGGTAATGCCCATCGTGAAGGAACATTTGGCCCAAGCGCAGTTAGCACAGCAGAGAGTGTACAACCGTGGAGCCAAGACCCGTACCTTTTCCCCGGGGGATAGGATACTGGTACTTGTCCCTACGGTTGAAAGTAAATTCCTTGCCAAATGGCAAGGCCCCTACGAGATAATGGAAAAAGTGAGCGAAGTGAATTACAAGGTCAGACAACCAGGAAGGCGAAAGCCCGAACAGATCTATCACGTTAATCTGTTGAAAGCCTAGAGGGATAGAGAGTCCCTAGTCGCAGACACTTGGTCACCAGCTCAAACTGGTTGCGTGATTCCGGAGGTTGGAATAGCAGCCACCTTGTCACAACCCCAACAACAGGAGGTTAAGGAGTTTGTGCTTCGCAACAAGGAGGTATTCTCTGAGCTGCCGGGACAAACATCTGGGGTAGAGCATGACATCATTACCCCGCCCGGTGAAAGGGTGAAGTTAAAACCCTATCGGATCCCAGAGGCCCGACGGGAGGCAATACGGGAGGAAGTACAGAAAATGCTGAACTTAGGGGTGATAGAGGAGTCCCAAAGTGATTGGTCTAGTCCCATTGTGTTGGTGCCTAAACCGGATGGGAGCTGGCGATTTTGTAACGATTTTCGACAGTTGAACAAAGTTACAAAATTTGACACCTACCCCATGCCACGTATAGATGAGTTGATCGACCGGCTGGGAACAGCCCGATACATGACGACTCTTGACCTCACAAAAGGGTATTGGCAAATCCCCCTGGCCAAGTCGGCCAAAGAGAAAACCGCATTTGTAACCCCAGACGGGGCGTTCCAATATAAAAGAATGCCGTTCGGGTTACAGAATGCGCCGGCCACATTCCAGCGGAAAATGGACCAGATGCTGAGGCCCCATCGGAAGTATGCTGCGGCTTACCTGGATGACATAATTGTCCATAGCACAGATTGGGCCTCACATCTGCCAAAAGTGCAAGCAGTCCTGGACTCTGTTCGGGAAGCGGGGTTTACGGCTAACCCCAAGAAGTGTACCATTGGGCAGGAGGAGGCCAAATATCTTGGGTACACCATTGGGAGGGGAGTAATAAAACCCCAACTCAACAAAGTCGAGGCCATCCAGAGTTGGCCACGTCCCAACAGCAAGAAGCAGGTACGAGCCTTTCTGGGAATCGCTGGGTATTATCGGCGATTCATTCCCCACTTTGCTTCTAAGGCTGTGCCCCTAACCAACCTGACGAAGGGGAAAGGGTCGGTCATGATTAAATGGACCCCCGAGGCTGAGGCAGCATTCCAATTCTTGAAACAAGCCTTATGTAGCCAGCCAGTGTTGTACTCACCCGACTTCTCTAAAGACTTTGTCGTACAAAGTGATGCGTCAGATGTGGGGTTAGGAGCAGTATTGTCCCAGGTCTGGAACGGGGAAGAGCACCCAGTCATTTACCTCAGCAGGAAGTTGAAGTCCCATGAGGTAAATTACGCCACCGTTGAAAAGGAGTGTTTAGCGGTGAAGTGGGCTCTAGATTCCCTTCGGTACTACCTGCTAGGTAGGCACTTTGACATGGTTACGGATCACGCTCCGTTAAAGTGGATGGCTCAAAACAAAGAAACAAATAGAAGAGTGAATAGGTGGTTCCTGGCCCTCCAGGAATTCAACTTCACAGTAAAGCATCGCCCTGGCGTTCAAATGGGGAATGTGGATGCTTTGTCTCGAGTACATGAATGCCTGATTGCTGGTGTTCCAACCCCGAGGTTAAAACAAGAGGGGGGGGTATGTGACAGCAGGAAGGTAAAGTCACCTGGTTGCATCCAGGGGGGTAGATATATTTCGCCCAGATTCAGGCTTTACGCCGACTTATACAACTAGGTGGAGAGTTGTATAAGGCTAGTGGGCTCATGGATGACGCATACCTCTAGGGAGAGTGTGGGGCGTCGTACAGACAGGGAGTTGATGAGACCAGCTGAAGCTTGTCAGCTCATTTAGGCCTCTATAAGAACTCCCAGCTTCATTAGATGTTAGCTCATGCCTGGAACCAGACCTGTGTGGACTGTCTAGGGAGAGTGAACCCCTGTGCGGTGAGACAAAGCCTGTGTGGCTATTTGCTTGGACATTTAAAACCAGGGACTTAGGGACTAGGACAGCACTAGGCTGATCCCAGTTGTTAGTTAGGAAACCTGTATGTTTAGTCAGAGGTCAAGTTGACCAGGATTTATTTTGTTTATGTTTCTTTTGCTTTGCTGTGTTTTGTCACTGTAAATAGAAAATAAACCGCACCTTTTTGATTTTGAAAACCACAACCACCGTTTGCTGGGCCTGTTTTTGTGTGGGGAGCCCATCTCGGGGGTCACACACACCCGCTGCCGAGCTAACCCCCTCACAATATATATATATATATATATGTATATATATATATATATATATATATATATATATATATATATGTATATATATATATATATATATATATATATATATATATATATATATATATATGTATATATATATTGTGAGGGGGCTAGCTCGGCAGCGGGCATGTGTGACCCCCGGGATGGGCTCCCCACCCAAAACAGGCCCAGCAGACGGAGGTTGTGGTTTTCAAAATCAAAAAGGTGCGGTTTATTTTCTATTTACAGTGACAAAAACACAGCAAGGCAAAAAAAACATAAACAAAATAAATCCTGGTCAACTTGACCTCTGACTAAACTTACAGGTTTCCTAACTAACGACTGGGATCAGCCTAGTGCTGTCCTAGTCCCTGGTTTTAAATGTCCAAGCAAAACATAGCCACACAGGCTTTCTCTCACCGCACAGGGGTTCACTCTCCCTAGACAGTCCACACAGGTCTGCTTCCAGGCATGAGCTAACACCTAATGAATCTGGGAGTTTTTTATAGAGGCCTACATGAGCTGACAAGGTTCAGCTGATCTCATCAACTCCCTGTTTGCACGACGCCCAGCCCTCTCCCTAGAGGTATGAGTCATCAGTGAGCCCACTAGTCTCAGCTGGGCTTATACAACTCTCCACCTAGCTGTATAAGTCAGCGTAAAGCCTGAATCTGGGCGAAATATATCTACCCCCCTGGATGCAACCAGGTGACTTTACCTTCCTGCTGTCACATACCCCCCCCTCTTGTTTTAACCTCGGGGTTGGAACACCAGCAATCAGGCATTCATGTACTCGAGACAAAGCATCCACATTCCCCATTTGAACGCCAGGGCGATGCTTTACTGTGAAGTTGAATTCCTGGAGGGCCAGGAACCACCTATTCACTCTTCTATTTGTTTCCTTGTTTTGAGCCATCCACTTTAACGGAGCGTGATCCGTAACCATGTCAAAGTGCCTACCTAGCAGGTAGTACCGAAGGGAATCTAGAGCCCACTTCACCGCTAAACACTCCTTTTCAACGGTGGCGTAATTTACCTCATGGGACTTCAACTTCCTGCTGAGGTAAATGACTGGGTGCTCTTCCCCGTTCCAGACCTGGGACAATACTGCTCCTAACCCCACATCTGACGCATCACTTTGTACGACAAAGTCTCTAGAGAAGTCGGGTGAGTACAACACTGGCTGGCTACATAAGGCTTGTTTCAAGAATTGGAATGCTGCCTCAGCCTCGGGGGTCCATTTAATCATGACCGACCCTTTCCCCTTCGTCAGGTTGGTTAGGGGCACAGCCTTAGAAGCAAAGTGGGGAATGAATCGCCGATAATACCCAGCGATTCCCAGAAAGGCTCGTACCTGCTTCTTGCTGTTGGGACGTGGCCAACTCTGGATGGCCTCGACTTTGTTGAGTTGGGGTTTTATTACTCCCCTCCCAATGGTGTACCCAAGATATTTGGCCTCCTCCTGCCCAATGGTACACTTCTTGGGGTTAGCCGTAAACCCTGCTTCCCGAACAGAGTCCAGGACTGCTTGCACTTTTGGCAGATGTGAGGCCCAATCTGTGCTATGGACAATTATGTCATCCAGGTAAGCCGCAGCATACTTCCGATGGGGCCTCAGCATCTGGTCCATTTTCCGCTGGAATGTGGCCGGCGCATTCTGTAACCCGAACGGCATTCTTTTATATTGGAACGCCCCGTCTGGGGTTACAAATGCGGTTTTCTCTTTGGCCGACTTGGCCAGGGGGATTTGCCAATACCCTTTTGTGAGGTCAAGAGTCGTCATGTATCGGGCTGTTCCCAGCCGGTCGATCAACTCATCTATACGTGGCATGGGGTAGGTGTCAAATTTTGTAACTTTGTTCAACTGACGAAAATCGTTACAAAATCGCCAGCTCCCATCCGGTTTAGGCACCAACACAATGGGACTAGACCAATCACTTTGGGACTCCTCTATCACCCCTAAGTTCAGCATTCTCTGTACTTCCTCCCGTATTGCCTCCCGTCGGGCCTCTGGGATCCGATAGGGTTTTAACTTCACCCTTTCACCGGGCGGGGTAATAATGTCATGCTCTACCCCAGATGTTTGTCCCGGCAGCTCAGAGAATACCTCCTTGTTGCGAAGTACAAACTCCTTAACCTCCTGTTGTTGGGGTTGTGACAAGGTGGCTGCGATTCCAACCTCAGGAATCACGCAACCAGTTTGAGCTGGTGACCAAGTGTCTGCGACTAGGGACTCTCTATCCCTCCAGGCTTTCAACAGATTAACGTGATAGATCTGTTCGGGCTTTCGCCTTCCTGGTTGTCTGACCTTGTAATTCACTTCGCTCACTTTTTCCATTATCTCGTAGGGGCCTTGCCATTTGGCAAGGAATTTACTTTCAACCGTAGGGACAAGTACCAATATCCTATCCCCCGGGGAAAAGGTACGGGTCTTGGCTCCACGGTTGTACACTCTCTGCTGTGCCAACTGCGCTTGGGCCAAATGTTCCTTCACGATGGGCATTACCTGTGCAATTCGATCTTGCATCAGGGCGACATGCTCAATCACACTCCTGTGGGGAGAACTCTCACTTTCCCAAGTTTCCTTGGCAATATCCAACAGCCCTCTTGGGTGTCTCCCATACAGTAACTCAAAGGGGGAGAATCCCGTAGAGGATTGGGGCACCTCCCTAATAGCAAACATCAAATAAGGAAGTAGACAGTCCCAATCCCTTCCATCTCTATCCACCACTTTCTTCAACATTTGTTTTAGGGTTTTGTTGAATCTTTCAACCAGCCCATCGGTTTGGGGGTGATACACAGATGTACGCAATTGCGTCACTTTGAACAATTTACACAGCTCTTTCATAACCCGGGACATAAAGGGTGTACCTTGGTCCGTAAGCAGTTCTTTACAAATACCCACCCGGCTAAAAACAAGAGATAGCTCTTTGGCTATGGTTTTGGCCGAGGTATTTCTGAGAGGGATCGCTTCTGGATAACGGGTGGCATAGTCCATTATCACCAATATGTACTGGTGCCCCCTAGCGGACTTGATTATAGGACCTACCAAATCCATTGCGATTCTCTCAAACGGGACCTCAATGATGGGTAGAGGGACCAGCGGGCTACGGAAATGTGGCATCGGGGCCGACCTCTGACACACAGGGCAGGAGGAACAATAATTTTCTATGTCCTTCATCACCCCAGGCCAATAGAATCTCTGTAATACCCTCTCTCGGGTTTTCTCTGTCCCCAGATGACCTCCAAGAATGTGCCCATGGGCCAACTCCAACACCAACTTCCTGTAAGGTTTGGGCACCACAAGCTGCTCAACGGTTTCTTCTGCCCTTTTTGCCACCCGATACAGTAGGTCCTTCTCTACGCTGAAGTATGGGTAAGTGCCAGTATTATCTGGGTTCACTAACTCGCCATCTATTTTCACTACGTTTTCCCGTGCCTTTATTAGGGCGGGGTCTTTCAACTGTTCTGTGGCAAAGTTTTCCCTGTGAACCTCAAGATCAGAAAACTCCACAGACGGTAGGTTTTCGTCTGAGGAGGTGGGCTCCTCTCCAGTTTCTTGAGTCTCCCCTGCCAATACTGACAAGGGAAATTCCGGAGAGTCCTCACCACTCTCAGGGGAGTTCTGGCTATCACATTCCTGGTACATAGGGGCACCAGTGGGGGGCTCAGGATCATCCCACAGTTCCCAGAACTTCGGAAAATCCCTTCCCACAATGGCGTCATGCGGTAACTGAGATACTAAGCCCACTGGATGAGAGAGGGTACCTTTGGGGGTCTCGAAACACACCGTAGTCACTGGATACTCTCGGGTGTCCCCATGCACACAAATAACGGCTACCTTGCTATTCCCAGAGACCTCTGTTTTAACTAACTCAGCCTTTATCAGGGTCACAAGGCTACCTGAATCCAGCAATACCACAACATTTCTACCATTAATACACATTTTGCATAAATGTTTCTCAGTTCCCCGAATGGCAGTGCATGCGACTGTCGCACACAGCGACTGACGTCTGCCCGTCAGAAAGTCACACTGCATGGGTTCCTCCAAAACCGGGCAATTTGCTGCAATATGTCCCGCTTGCCGGCAGCGGTAGCAAATGATCCTTCTTGCGGCCTCTTGAGCCGCTGATTTCCCAGGCTGTTCTCGCCAAACTTGGGGTAGAGCTCCCACCCTCTCACTCTCTCCACCCTTACCCCTTGGAATCATCTTATCCGCCCCTGGGGATGGTCTGGTCTTAGGGTGGAAAGTCCGAGTGTCTCTGGAAGAGGCCGTCAGGTTCTCTGTAGCCAAGTATTTCTCCACACGATCCACAAGACCATCGGCCGTCTCTGGGTCTCCATGGCTTACCCACTTTTGGATGGCAGTAGGAAGAGCTCTCAAAAACCGATCCATTACAACACGTTCCACAATCTTTGGTGCGGACAAAGTCTCTGGCTGTAGCCACTTTCTGCTCAGGTGAATGAGATCATACATTTGAGACCTGGGGGGTTTTCCAAGCTGGAAAGTCCAGTTATGCACACGCTGAGCCCGGACAGCCTGGGTGACACCCAGCCTTGCCAATATCTCAGCTTTTAGCATCACATAGTCTTTTGCTTGGTCAGGCTCCAGGTCATAGTAAGCCTTCTGCGATTCACCAGTTAACAGAGGAGCCACCAGTCCAGCCCACTGCTCCTCAGGCCACTTTTCTCTTTCAGCAGTCCTTTCAAATGTGGTCAAAAATACCTCTGGATCATCCTCTCCAGTCATTTTTGTCAATAAACGACTCACCCCAAAGGACGCGGTATTAGTGGGACGGCTTTCCTCACTGGTCTGCGGACGTTGCTGCATTACTGCTTCCATTTGTTGTAGTCTCTGCTCTTGCTTCTGTAACAGGTCTATGAAGCGGGCCTCAGATTGCTGCTGGGCTTGTTGCTGAGCTTCCAGACTCTGTTGGTGAGCTTGCTGCTGGGCTGCAAGGCTCTGTTGATGAGCTTGCTGCTGGGCTGCGAAGTTCTGTTGTTGAGCTGCAAGGCTCTGTTGATGAGCTGCAAGGCTCTTTTGCAAACCTGCATTTGTCTGCTGTTGATTGGCATTTGCTAGAGCCAGCTGCTTCAGTATCTCCTCCATGCTGGCTTAAAAAAAACTGCCACTGGTTCTCCACCAACTGTGAGGGGGCTAGCTCGGCAGCGGGCATGTGTGACCCCCGGGATGGGCTCCCCACCCAAAACAGGCCCAGCAGACGGAGGTTGTGGTTTTCAAAATCAAAAAGGTGCGGTTTATTTTCTATTTACAGTGACAAAAACACAGCAAGGCAAAAAAAACATAAACAAAATAAATCCTGGTCAACTTGACCTCTGACTAAACTTACAGGTTTCCTAACTAACGACTGGGATCAGCCTAGTGCTGTCCTAGTCCCTGGTTTTAAATGTCCAAGCAAAACATAGCCACACAGGCTTTCTCTCACCGCACAGGGGTTCACTCTCCCTAGACAGTCCACACAGGTCTGCTTCCAGGCATGAGCTAACACCTAATGAATCTGGGAGTTTTTTATAGAGGCCTACATGAGCTGACAAGGTTCAGCTGATCTCATCAACTCCCTGTTTGCACGACGCCCAGCCCTCTCCCTAGAGGTATGAGTCATCAGTGAGCCCACTAGTCTCAGCTGGGCTTATACAACTCTCCACCTAGCTGTATAAGTCAGCGTAAAGCCTGAATCTGGGCGAAATATATCTACCCCCCTGGATGCAACCAGGTGACTTTACCTTCCTGCTGTCACAATATATATATATATATATATATATATATATATATTTTATGGTTTTTCCTCATTTGCCATAAATTTGGAGTTTATCAATGTAAAAAAATAGGTCACCTTTAAAAACGCTTCTAAACTAAAATGCGGGTAAACGCTGGTACCCGCGTCTGAAACGTGGAAATCTTTGGCGTCTGAAGGCATTTTGAGGGTTTGTGAAAAACGATTTTAAACGCAACTGCAGATTTTTTTGCCAGGACAAAAACAGTGTTTTGGATGTAATAGAATTCAATGGACCCGCATCCAAAACGCAAGTACCGCAATTGCAGCGATTTTTTGTTTGACCTGTTTATAGCTGGTTGTTAAAGGAAATGTAAAAAAAAAAACGGTTCAAAAAACAAAACCAAAAAAAAAACAGCGTGGGGTCCCCCCCCCCAAGGTCCATACCAGGCCCTTGGGTCTAGTATGGATTCAAAGGGGACCCCCCAAAAAAATGGCGTGGGTGTCCGCCCAGAATCCATACCAGGCCCTTCAGGTCTGGCATGTATTTTAAGGGGAACCCCGCGCCAAAAACAAAAAAAATTGCGTGGGGTCCCCTTAGAATACACACCAGACCCTTTATCCGAGCACTCAACCTGGCAGGCCGCAGGGGAAAAGGGGGGGACGAGAGAGCGGCCCTCCCCACCCCAAAGCACCCTGCCCCCATGTTGATGGGAACAAGGGCCTCTTCCCGACAACCCTGGCCGTTGGTTGTCGGGGTCTGCAGGCGGGGGGCTTATCGGAATCCGGGAGCCCCCTTTAATAAGGGGGACCCCAGATACCTGCCCCCCACCCTATGTGAATATTTAGTGGGGGGAGTGTGTAGCGGGGTCCGAAATTTAGGGGAAGTGTTTGAGTGGTAGTTGTGCTCAAACACCCCAATTGTCAGGATTCTGTCAACCATTTCTGTCCACAGGGAGAGTATCGGTGTGTAGTTCCCTGTGGCCTGCAGGTGGCGCTGCCATAGTAGGCTGGGGTTGAACCACTGATACAGTGCTGTGCCTTGTGTGTCCCCTCTCAGCAGCTGTACCGTGGGTATGGCAGGCCTTCTGTGCATGCTGGGAGAGGATATAAAAGGGGCAGACGCTGCCTGTTCGGGGTTCTGTCCGTTCTGTCGTAGTCTGGGGTCCTACCCCAGGAGTGTGTTCTTGTCTGCCCTGGGCACCTTTGGCCCAGGGGCGGAGGTCGGTGAATCAGTCCCAGGCACCTTTAGCCCTGGGACTACAGCAAAGGCCTTGAGCCCAGCACCTTCGGCTGGGGCCCAGCTAGGATTGAGGAATCCCAGGGTGCCGCCTTGCGAGGAGGCCGGGGGAGGAACTGTTCTGAGGGACCGGTGAGAAGTCACGAGGAAGGAAGGGTCCCGGTAACTCTCTGGAGGGATGTCTTCTCCTTACATAGAGGCCAAGTTTTGAAGCACCAAGTTCACCAGGTCTGTGGCAGAGACCAAGTTCACCAGGTCTGTGGCAGAGATCAAATTCACCAGGTCTGTGGCAGAGACCAAATTCACCAGGTCTGTGGCAGAGACCAAATTCACCAGGTCTGTGGCAGAGACCAAGTTCAACCAAGTCTATGGCAGAGACTGTGAGTTTAAGTTGGAGTACCATTTGGCTGCTAGTCCCTACCTAGGGAGACTATCCATTTGGGCTGAGTCTGCTTGAGAAGCCGAGCAGTGAAGTGATTGTGTTTGTGCCTGGACCTCTCGCACACCTTATGCTGTCCTGTCTTTTACTCCAACCTTTTCCTATCAGAGACTGTTATTTTGCAAAGAGAAAATAAACTCTGCGTTGGAGTTGCAGCTGGTGTGGACATTCAAGTTACTGGGGAGAACAAGGACTTATATCTGTTTATTATAGAGGTGAGAATCATACTCTGGAAGATTTCAGTTTCTGGCTGTGGAGACCCCCCAACCTCCTCACCCAGGAGGGTACGGTTTTGTGGCGTGGTGTGCCCTCTCTACCTGCGAGGAGCCAAAGGCAGGTAAAGGGGGTTGAGGTCGCTACATAAGCTTATTGCGATTTTTTTTACCAAAAATATGTAGAATACGTATCGGCCTAAACTGTGGAAAAATCGTTTTTTATAGTTTTTTGGGGATATTTATTATCGCAAAAAGTAAAAAATATTGAATTTTTCCAAAATTGTCGCTCTATCTTTGTTTATAGTGCAAAAGATATAAACCACAGAGGTGATCAAATACCACCAAAAGAAAGCTCTATTTGTGGGAAAAAAAGGACATCAATTTTGTTTGGGAGCCATGTCGCACGACCGCACAATTGTCAGTTAAAGCAATGCAGTGCCGAATCGCAAAAAGTCCTCTGGTCTTTGGCCAACTAAATGGTCTGGGGCTTAAGTGGTTAATGATAAAAGGCAGAGCTATTTTAAAAACAAAGTTGTAATGCTTATGTATGTGACATGTCAAAAATGGATTCATGCAGACAGGTAAAGCTACTGAAACTTGTTAAAAGAAAAAAAAAAGTACTGAAAGGTCTACTTTAGCATTTATCCGGCAGTCTGCTATGAATAATATGTGAAGGGAATAAGAAGGAAAGAAAGAAAACACTAGCTCAAAGAAAGTAATAATCAGACTGTCTATGATATGGTAATGATTAAATTGGATATCATTGTGCTACCATGCCTACACAAAAAACAAAACATCTATTGGCTAGTCTGGACATCATGTTCTGGGAAAAGTGTGGCAGCATGGGTCAGTACATACGTATAACAGGAAGAATATCCACACAAAGCTACATTTTGCAATTTATATCTAAACTCACAAACTCATACTTATTCTGCATTGTGAAGTATACACATTTCCTCAGTGCTGTAAATTAAATTATCATGAGTTTCTCTCCTGAGAGTTTTCTAGAATTATGATAGCAGGATTCCTTGGTGGATAGTCTCTTGTAAAATTCATAAAAAAAATATTTTTTCTCCTAACTTTGTGAAACACTTGCTTTATAGAAGTGATTCATATGGAAAACCAAAGCAATGTCTTTTGGGAAAGAATTCCTCTGCAGGGATCCCAAGTAATAGAAAAAATATTATGGATGCCACAAGAGTCTTGTGCCAGTTCTGCTGCTAAAGTCAGAGCTGAACTTGTAACATCTTTTTAACTGTAGAATGGTGGTTGTGAGCGAAAGCAAAATAAATGAGTCAACATATGCTTAAAAATATATTAAAGGAAGTTAAAGGAAGTATGCGGCTATGTTTTATTCATGTTAAAAGTTTTGAAAAAACAGCAAAAAAAAAAAGAAGAAGTTTGAGGTAAAATAACAGAACTGCCCTCTTTTTCTTGACAAGTGGATAACTGAAAGGCTATGCATCATAAAAGGTACAAATGACTGAAGATTGGTAATCATTAACCAATTGCCGACCGCCCCAAAAGCAGTTTTACTACTACATGGCGACGCTGTGCACAGGATCACGTATATATACATGATTCCACACTTCCGGGCGCTGCCCGCAGCTTGCTCCTGCTGTTGTCATCCTGCAACAAGGCAGATCAGCATGCTGACAGGAGGGAAGGCATGGATCCTGTGTCTCTGCAAAGCCAGGGACATGGACCCATCTCTTTCCCTAATAAAAGCACCTCCCACGCTGTAATAAAACACTGGCTAGGCACAGTTAACCCTTTGATCGTCCCTGATGTTAACCCCTTCCCAGCCAGTGTCATTAGTTCAGTGACAGTGCATATTTTTAGCACTGATCACTGTATTAGTGTCACTGGTTCCCAAAAAAGTGTCTAAAGTGTCAGCTAGTGTCCGATTTTCCACCACAATATCGCAGTCCTGCTATAAATCGCCATTACTAGTAAAAAAAAAAATCCCCAATATCCCATAGTTTGTAGACGTTATAACCTTTGCGCAAACCAATCAATATGCGCTTATTTGGGATTTTTGTTACCAAAAATATGTAGCATAATACATATTGGCCTAAATTGATAAAGAAATTTGATTTTTATTTTATTTTTATTGGGTATGTTTCATAGCAAAAAGTAAAACACTTTTTTTTTTTTAAAACTGTTTATATTTTTTTGTTTATAATGCAAAAAATAAAAAAAACACAGAGGTGATCAAATACTAACAGAAAAAAGCTTTTTGGGTAGTGTTGCATGACCGCTTAATTGTCACTTAAAGTAACGCAGTGCCGTATCGCAAAAAATGACCTGGTTATGAAGGGGGTAAACCTTCTGAAGCTGAACCATTAAACTAATTAAGTTTTTTAAATGTAAGCAGTATTAGTACATGAATCTGACTTGGTATCAGCCTTTTTGTCAGAAATCATGAATCAGATCGAGACAGAAGTACAGTTAAATCACACTAGTTTAATAATAAATAATAAAAAGGTAAACAGAGTAAGCGTAGTCAAAACATAGCCAGAGTTCAGTAACCGGATCGGGTAGTCAGCCAAGCCAAAGTCCAAGAGCCAGCGATAAAGGTAATAGAAAAGCAAGCAGGATCCGTAGCCAGAGGGGACAACAGTCAAGCAGGTCTTCAAATGGAATGCAGGAGAAAGTCTCTTGTGATGTTAACACAGGCAAAGATGAACAGCAAATGAACTGGAAGTCCTTAAGTAGGCAGAGCTGACGAGCAGATCATCAACAGGTGGATCACTTTGGAGACATGGAAGCTGGCTGCCAGCACAGAGCTGAGCTGCCAGCACAGAGAATGAAGGGCTGAACCCAGCCCTGACAGTACCCCCTCCTCAATGACCCCTCCCCCTCGGAGGACCACTGGGCTTGAGGGGAAAAGTCTAGGGAAATTACGGAGGAGGACAGGGGCATGTACGTCCGAGGATGGGACCCAAGACCGTACCCCTTCCAATGCACCAGGTACTGAATGCGCCCACGGAACCTACGGGAGTTAACAATGGACTGTACTTCAAAGTCTTCATGTTTCTCAACCTGTATAGGGTGAGGACATGGCACCGAGGTGGTAAAACGGTTGCAGACCAAAGGTTTCAATAAGGAGACATGAAACACATTAGAGATACGCATACTGGAAGGAAGGTCCAACGCGTAAGCCACTGGGTTTATCCTGCAAAGGATACGGAAAGGCCCAATAAACCGAGGTGCGAACTTCAGAGAAGGGAACACAAAGTCAGAGGTTGCGAAATTACAGCCAGACCCTGTCCCCGACCTGGTAGGAAGGCGCAGGCAGGCGTCTGCAGTCAGCATAGAGTCTGTACCTCGCGTTAGCCTGTCGCAAAGCCTCCTGGACTTGTACCCAAGTGGAACGAAGACCACGGAGATGTTCCTCTAACGCAGGAATACTCTGAGGAACAAACGAGTCAGGCAACATGGAAGGTTGGAAACCATAATTCGCCATAAACGGGGACAAATGGGAAGCAGAATTCAGAGTGCTATTGTGAGCAAACTCCGCCCATGGTAAGAGGTCTGACCAGTTGTTGTGATGGTCAGAAATATAGCAACGCAGGAATTACTCCGAGGACTGATTGGCTCGTTCTGCGGCCCCATTAGACTGTGGGTGATACGCAGAGGAGAAAGCAAGCTGAATTCCCAACTGTGCACAAAAGGCTCGCCAGAACCGGGACACAAACTGACTTCCCCTGTCAGAGACAATGACCTTGGGTAGGCCATGTAAACAAAAGATCTCCCGAGCAAAAATGGAAGCCAGTTCCTTAGACGTAGGCAACTTCTTAAGTGGAATACAGTGAGACATTTTCGAGAACCGGTCTACCACCATAAGGATAACTGTGTTGCCCTGGGAGTTGGGTAACTCTACAATGAAATCCATAGACAGGTGGGTCCAGGGCCTCTCTCCATTGGGTATGGGTTGTAGGAGGCCCACTGGAAGATGTCGTGGGGTCTTACTCTGAGCACACACGGAACAGGCAGCTATGAAGGCGGCTACTTCGCCACGTAGACTAGGCCACCAGAATTGTTGAGAAATGGACCAAAAGAGTTGATTCTTCCCAGGGTGGCCAGCAGCCTTGGGAGAATGGTAAGTCTGGAGCACGGCAGTATGGAGACTCTCAGGAACAAAGCAGCGGTCACAAGGTTTCTCAGGAGGGGCATCAACCTGAACAGCCAGAATTTTGTCACCCAAAGGAGAAGTGAGACTTGTGTGAACCGTAGCCAGAATACGATCAGGAGGAATCACAGGAACCAGAACCGACTCCATCTTGGAAGTGGAGGAAAATTGTCGTGACAAGGCGCCAGCCCTTACTTTCTTAGTACCGGGTAAGAATGAGACAATGTAATTGAAACTCGACAAGAAAAGAGCCCATCGTGCCCTTCTGGGAGAGAGGCGCTTAGCCTCAGACAAGAATGTGAGATTCTTATGGTCAGTAAGAATGAGAACCGGCACAGTGGTACCTTCGAGGAGATGTCTCCATTCTTACAGGTCTAAAATGATCGCCAAAAGCTCTCTGTCACCAATCTCGTAATTGCACTCCGCAGGTGATAATTTATTGAAAAAGTAGCCACACGGATGCATAGCGCTGTCAGAGCTAGGACGTTGAGACAGAAGAGCGCCAACTCCAGTCTCAGAAGCATCGACTTCAAGGATAAAAGGTAATGTGGGATCAGGATGTGCTAAGACAGGAGCAGAAATAAAGGTAGTCTTAAGACTCTCAAAAGCCTTAATGCACTCTGGAGACCAACTCTGTGAGTTACTGTCCTTTCTGGTCATATCAGTCAGGGGCTTGACCAGAGACGAGAAGTTACGAATAAACTTCCGATAATAGTTGGCAAAGCCAAGAAAGCGCTGCAGAGGACGTAAACCCACGAGTCGAGGCCACTGTAGGACTGCAGAAAGTTTCTCTGGGTCCATCGAAAAACCAGCCGTGGAAATTACATAACCCAGAAATTTAACCTGTTCACGATGGAATTCGCACTTCTCCAGTTTACAATAGAGATTGTTCTCTCTTAGTTTCTGAAGCACTCGACAGACATCTGTGTGGTGGTTCTCCAGGGACTTGGAAAATATGAGGATATCGTCGAGATAAACCACCACACATAACTGCAACAAGTCTCGGAGGACATCGTTAATAAACTCCTGGAAAACTGCCGGAGCATTACAGAGGCCAAAGGGCATTACGAGATACTCATAATGACCTGTTCTGGTATTAAACGCAGTTTTCCACTCGTCGCCCTCCTTAATCCTGACGAGATTGTATGCCCATCTCAAATCAAGCTTCGTGAAGACCGTTGCTCCCTTGGGCGGTCAAATAACTCCGTAATCAACGGGATTGGATATGCATTCTTAATGGTGAAACGATTGAGACCCCTATAATCGATACAAGGTCTCAGTTCACCACTCTTCTTTTTCACAAAAAAGAAACCAGCACCATAGGAGATGAGGATTTGCGGATGAAACCTCGAGAAAGTGCGTCTGCAACATACTCCTTATTATTTTAGATATTTACATTCATATTTATATCTATTTGATTTATCATGCATTCAATGCCAATATTAAGATTCATGTACAGCTCACCTCTTTTTGGTTCCGACCAGTTTCTACTATTTTCAACTTACACTATTCATGCATTTTGAGGGCCTTGTTGTGTTTTGTTTTGTTTTGCTCTTCATTCTATTACAGCATCCTTATTTTGGATGCACCACACACGTGTTATACACAGTTGTTCACGTTATAGATAAAACAAATGTTTTCAAAGCACTTGTCCTGTGACAAGCAGTCACATATATATCTAATATCTTTTTTGATTTGTAATTTTTACTCCTTTTTCACTTAGTTTGCATATATCTTTATGCACTCTACACATATATGTAAGATCTTACGTGCCAATTCTCATTAATGGTTTTGGCATCTAACAGGTGCTTCACAAACACGGAGTGTAATAGACCTAAATTAGTGCCTAATATTCTATCACTGTGTTCAACAGCTCTCATTGGTTGAGAGGTTTTTCAGATCACTCTATATACACAGTTTTTGTCATTTACACTTTAGCTATGAGTAAGCATCACACCCTGATGTGAAACGCGTTAGCTGTCACCCTGCATGTCCCTTCATTTTTGATTGTTTTTGGATGGATTGTTTATTTATTTCTGTTCTGAAAAAAAAAAAATATATTTTTTTGGGCATTTCAATTTTCTTCATTAAATAATACGTTTTAACCAGAGTGCGGCAGTCCAGATTACTTCTTCTCCTCATGCAACATACTCCTCCATGGTCTTATTCTCCAAGACCGACAAAGGGTAAACCCGGCCACGAGGGGGAATGGCACCAGGTTGAAGGTCAATTGCGCAATCATACGACCAGTGTGGAGGCAACGTACCGGCTTGACCTTTGTCAAAGACATTGCTAAAATTGCGGTACTCCTCCGGCAGGGAGGAGAGTGAAGAGGTGCACAGGACCTTGGCTACCTTCTAGAAGCATCTCTCACTGCACTGTGGCGACCAGGACAGAACCTCAGCACGGAGCCCATCAAAAGACGGGTTGTGCCTCTGTAACCAAGGATAACCAATAACCAGCGGAAACTTAGGTGAGGAAATAACTTGGAATTGGATTATCTCATGGTGAAGAGCCCCTACAGCCATGGACACCAGAACAGTCTCATGAGTCACATGGGCAGGCTGTAGAGGTCTCCCATCAAGAGCCTCAATGGCAAGTGGAGTGTCACGCAGCTGCAGCGGAATCGAGTGCTTAGGCACAAAGGCAGCATCAATGAACAGGCCTGCAGCCCCGGAGTCGATTAGAGCCTGTATCTCGATGGATGGCTCAGCCGAAGATAGGGTAACCAAAACCAGGGGCTTATCCTTCTGGGCAACTGGAGACGAAACAATACCACCTAAGGTCTGTCCGTGACAGGACCTCAAGGTTCGGGCGTTCCCTGGACAGGTAGGACAAGACTTCAAAAAATGACCGGCCTGGCCACAATAAAGGCACAATCTCTCCCTCCTCCTAAGGGCTCTCTCATCCGCAGAGAGACGCGTGAAGCCCAAGTGCATGGGTTCATCTTCACAGACCGACTCGGTACCAGGGGGCATGGGAGGTGAGGGAGGCAAGGGTGGGACTGCAAAGCTCGGAGACAAACGTACAGGAGGCTTCCGCAAGCGCTCCTTAACAGAGGGTCTTTCTCTGAGTCTGGAGTCAATGAGGATGGCAAATGTGATCAACTTCTCCAGCTCAGTGGGTATATCTCGGGCTGCTATCTCATTCTTGATGTTATCCGAGAGACCATGAGAAAAAGCAGCCACGAGGGACTCATTGTTCCAAGCAACGCTGCTGCCAGAGTACGGAATTCAATGGCGTAATCGGCAACAGTTCTCATACTCTGTTTGATGGACATGAGGCTCTTGGCAGCAGAAGCGGAGTGTGCGGGAACGTCAAATACCCTTTTGAAGGAAACCACAAATTCTGGGTAACTCAGGACCACAGGTTTTTGTGTCTCCCATAGAGGGTTTGGCGCAGGCCAAGGCTCTCTCAGAAAGCAAAGATATCACGAAACCTACTTTGCTTCTGTCCGTGGGAAACGCCTGGGGCAGCATCTCAAAATATATCTCAACCTGGTTGAGAAAACCTCTGCATTGGATTGGATTGCCCCCAAATAGCTGGGAAAGCGGGGCGGAAGCAGACATACCTCTAATAGAGGTATTACTCGAGGCGGGTGCCTGCACAGGGACTACCGGAGCAGCCACAGTGGGAGACTCTAGACGAGCCGTGCGACTCAGGAGCGTCTGTATCGCCGTGGCAAACTGATCCATGTGGTGATCCATGTCATCCAATCTGGAAAAAATATTATTAACAAGTGAATTGGCTGCATCTTCTGAATTCATGGCCTTCGCCTACTGTCAGAAACCATGAATCAGACCGAGAAAGAAGTACAGTTAAATCACACTAGTTTAATAATAAATAATAAAAAGGTAAACAGAGTAAGCGTAGTCAAAACATAGCCAGAGTTCAGTAACTGGATCGGGTAGTCAGCCAAGCCAAAGTCCAAGAGCCAGCAATAAAGGTAATAGAACAGCAAGCAGGATCCGTAGCCAGAGGGGACAACGGTCAAGCAGGTCTTCAACTGGAACGCAGGAGAAAGTCTCTTGTAATGTTAACACAGGCGAAGGCGAAGAGCAAATGAACTGGAAGTCCTTAAGTAGGCAGAGCTGACGAGCGGATCATCAACAGGTGGATCACTGTGGAGACATGGAAGCTGGCAATTAGCTGACAGCTGAGCACAGAGAAGGAAGGGCTGAACCCGTCCTGACACTTTTGCAGTCTACTCTATAGTCTGTACAACAGAGAAGGGGGCAACACAAGGAGCCAATTCCATGTGCTGCAGTGCAAGGAGCATGCTGACAGCAGGAGAGAGCAGAATGACAGAGAGGTGAGCTCATCAGTGTGCTGATTCTGCTTTCACTGTCTAGTCATAGGGTGGGTGTTGGGAGGATACCTGCACGTGAAAGTGAATTTTTCAACAGAGCAAGAACAGGTCCTGGATATAGGATATGCTGGAAGGTGGAAGAGCTGTGTGAATTTCAGTACTGGATGGACAAAAATACAAATCTCTTGGTAGATAAAACAATTCTTATATTTGCAATTCAACTGTATATTTAGCTGTTTGCTTGGAGTTCAGCTTCATTCATACTGAGAATTCATACTGATGTTGTGTATTAACCGTTTATTTATTTGCTGTACTTACAGTTAGAATGAAAAATAATCAAATAAAAAATTTAATTTGAGCCTCTCCTTTTCACTTTTTCCAGACTCTACCTTTGCTTCTTTGATGTAAAGCTTATTGTTTAACAGAGCTCACTTGCATTTCTTTACTAAAGACAAATAGGTTGTTCAATTTGCAAGGAAATGTGGTGAAAATTCACTTTGCCAAGAATACCGAATCATGAGCAAGGAAGATAAAGAAGAAGGATTTTTATCTTGCACATGATTGGATGATAGAAGTCAGCAGAGCTTTACCTCATTCACTAAACTAAGAGAACATTTCCTTGCACAGTTAGGCTTTTTGCCTTCAGAAAATTAACCCCAATAGCTCAAGCTGAGATTTACACACAAATCTGAATTAGAGCACAGTTTTGTCCAAAGGCCTTATCCCTGCCTCCATGTGACAGCACTGGGTGCCTTGGTCAGCCATTCACCTAGAACTGTCACATGTGACCCCATCTTAAATATAGTGGAAAACTGTAGTAATTCCTGAGGTGTTGCGCAGTCGGTGCACTGGCTTGTAGTGTCCTCCTAGCACCCGATAGTGATGAGCCGAACACCCCCGGGTTCGGTTCGCACCAGAACCCGCGAACGGACCGAAAGTTCGCACGAACATTAGAACCCTATTAAATACAATGGATGCGAACGTTCGAATTCTAAAGTGCTAATTATAACGACTATTATCCATGTTATTGTCCTAAACAGAGTTTGGGAACCCGGGTTCTGCACCAGGGGACATGTATCAATGCAAAAAGAAGTTTTAAAAACGGACGTTTTTCGGGAGCAGTCATTTTAATGATGCATAAAGTGAAAAAAAAAAAGTCAAATATTCCTTTAAATATTGTACCTGGGGGGTGTCTAAAGTATGCCTGCGAAGTGCCACGTGTTTCCCGTGTTTAGAACTGTCCCTGCACAAAATTACATTTCTAAAGAAAAAAAGCCATTTAAAACTGCTTGCGGCTTTAATGTAATGTCTGGTCCCGGTAATATGGATGAAAATCTTTAAGAAAAATGGCATAGCTACCCCATCACCCCCCCCCCCCTACCCCAGCCCATTACCAGCCCCTTTGGGTCTTGTTTGGATATTAAGGGGAACCCCGCAACACAAAATAAAAAAGGCCCTATATACTCTGAACAGCAGTATACAGGCGGTGTAAACAAGACCGGTGTAAACAAGACAGGGACTGTAGGTTTGTTCTTAAGTAGAATCTGTTTGTAATTTTGAACACGTACATTGTTTAACCACTTGACAACTGGGCACATAACCCCCTTCCTGCCCAGGCGAAATTTCAGGTTTCAGCGCCGTGACGCTTTGAATGACAATTGCACGGTCGTGCGACGTGGCTCCCAAACAAAATTGACGTCCTTTTTTTCCCACAAATAGAGCTTTCTTTTGGTGGTCTTTGATCATTTCTGCGGTTTTTATTTTTTGCGCTATAAACAAAAATAGAGCGACAATTTTGAAAAAAACACAATATTTTTTAATTTTTGCTATAATTAATATCCCATTTTTTTTAAAAAAAAAACTATTTTTTTCCTCAGTTTAGGCCGATACGTATTCTACATATTTTAGGTAAAAAAAAAAAATCGCAATAAGCGTATAGTGATTGGTTTGCGCAAAAGTTATAGCGCCTACAAAATAGGGAATATAATTATGATTTTTTTTTTATTATTTTTTTATTTTATTTTTTACTAGTAATGGCGTCGATCTGCGATTTTTTTTTGTGACTGTGACATTACGGCGGACACATCGGACACTTTTGACACATTTTTGGGACCATTCACATTTATACAGCGAACAGTGCTAAAAATATGCACTGATTACTGTATAAATGTGACTGGCAGGGAAGGGGTTAACCACTAGGGGGTGATCAAGGGGTTAATATGTTCCCTGCTAGATGTTCTTACTGTGGGGGGGAGGGGACTGACTGGGGGAGGTGACTGATGGGTGTCCCTATGTACAAGGGACACACCATCCGTCTCCTCTCCCCGACAGGACGTGGATCTCTGTGTTTACACACAGAGATCCACGTCCCTGGCTCTGTGACAGCCGATCGCTCGTACCTGGCGGACATCGCGGCCGCCAGGCACGCGCATCGGCCCTCGCCTGACACGGCGGGCACAGTTTTTCCCCGACGCGCGCCCGCGGTGGCGCGCATCGCGGAAGTAAATAAGAGGACGTCCATAGACGTCCTATCAGCAATTGACGACCGCTTTGCGGACGTCTTTTGCTTATAGCCCGGGCGCGAAGTGGTTAAGTGTAGCTCCAGCCAAAAAATCTATTTTTAAGCTTTTTGGAAAACATAGGGAAGGGTTATCACCCCTGTAACATTTGTTTTGCTGTCTGTGCCCCTGTTCAGAACATTTCACCTCACTTTGCGTCCCAATGACAACTGTTTTTGAAATGTGGTGTTTTTATTGAAACAAGGATTGGTGATAAAGCATCAGTAGAGAGGAGACACCTTTCTCCCATATTAATTCTTACAGGAGAGAATTTTCCTTCCTAGGGGTAGATTTCCTCTCACTTCCTGTTGTCTTCTTCCGTTTGCAAGTAGGAGTCGTTTGTAAGTTGGATGTTTGAAAGTAGGGACCTGCCGTATATACTCTGCAGAAATTGGCCCCTTAGGTGTTGGTGTTGGCACAACACTGTAAGCACTCACAGTTACTCTTGGTGGGTGCTGGAACGCCCTGCTGTCAACTATTATATCAGGAATTGTAATAACATATAATTGTTGAACAGTGGTAGTAAAAATTGGGCCTTTGATGGTGGTGCTGGTGCCACAACACTGTAAGGCCTGACAGTTACGCTTGGTGGGCGCAGCAATGGGCCCTGCTGTGAATTATTAGATCAATAATTATAATTGCATGCCCCTGTTGAACAGGGGCTGAAAAATTGGGCCTTTGGTGGTGGTGGTGGTGGTGGTGGTGGTGTTGACACAACACTGTAAGGCCTGACAGTTACTCTTGGTGGGCGCAGCAATGGGCCCTGCTGTGAATTATTAGATCAATAATTATAATTGCATGCCCCTGTTGAACAGGGGCTGAAAAATTGGGCCTTAGGCACTGGTGGCACAACACTGCAACCCCTCACAGATACTGTACTTGGAGCACAGCAATGAGCCCTGTTGCAAAGTATTGCATCAAAAATTGTAATTACACGCCCCTGTTAAACAGGGGCTGAAAAATTGGGCCTTAGCCACTGGTGGCACAACACTGCAACCCCTCACAGATACTGTACTTGGAGCACAGCAATGAGCCCTGTTGCAAAGTATTGCATCAAAAATTGTAATTACACGCCCCTGTTAAACAGGGGCTGAAAAATTGGGCCTTAGCCACTGGTGGCGGCACCCATAAACCAAAATGATCTTCCAAGCTATCATCATTAATCGGATCATTGAGGAGGAGGATAGCCAGTCAACATAACAGCACAGGCACTCAGCATCAGCATCAGTCTTGAAGGGATGTGACATTTTAAAATCAATTAGTCTGTTATATCAGCATCAGGTGTGTGGTAGCTGGTGGTGATCCAAGACTGGTTCATCTTGATGAAAGTCAGTCGATCAACCGAGTCGGTGGACAGGCGCACCCTGTGATCCGTGACAAATCCTCCAGCAGCACTGAATGTGCGTTCTGAAAGAACGCTGGATGCAGGACAGGCCAGTAGCTCAATTGCATACTGTGCAAGCTCTGGCCAGTGATCCATCCTCAAGACCCAGTAAGCCAGAGGATTTTCGGTGGGGAAGGTGTCCAAGTCTGACCTTGCCCCTAGGTATTCCTACACCATGTATATCAGACGCTGGCGATGGTTGCTGGAACCGATCATACTTTGGGGCTGCGGACTAAAGAATTGTCTGAACGCATCGGTCAGACGGCCACCTTCCCCACCGCTCCTTCTTTGACTGGCCGAAGCCTCAGCAACTCGTTGTCCAGGACCAGGAGTTTGTAACCTCCCAGTCTCTGGGAACGCGTTGCACAGACCTTTCTGCAAGGCCTCCCGGAGTTGTCTCATCCTCTGCTCCCTCTGCGACGGTAACATAAGGTCCGCAACCTTACCCTTGTACCGTGGATCAAGGAGAGTGGCCAGCCAGTAATGGTCCCTCTCCTTGATCCGAAGAATACGAGGATCCTTCCGCAGACTTTGCAGGATCAGGGAGGCCATGCAGCGTAGGTTAGCTGAGGCATTCAGTCCGGAGTCCTCTGGGTCACTAAGGACGACATGATCCGCAGCCACCTCCTCCCAGCCACGTACAAGTCCACTGGTTTCTTGGGACTGTAACTCATCCCCAAAAGACTGCTGCTGATGATGCTGAGTGCCAGCCTCCACCTCCATGCTGACACAATCCTCCTCCTCCTCCTCCTCCTCCTCTTCCTGTGCGATGGGTGGGACAGAAGGAACACTGTCTGGGTAAAGGGGGCCTTGAGAGGCAAGGAAGTCCTCCTCTTCCTGCCTCTGTTCTGCCTCAAGTGACCTGTCCATTATTCCACGCAGCGTGTGCTCCAACAGGTGGACAAGAGGTACAGTGTCACTGATGCATGCACTGTCACTGCTCACCATCCTCGTGGCCTCCTCAAATGGTGCCAGGACAGTGCATGCATCCCTGATCATGCCCCACTGGCGTGGTGAAAAAAACCTGAGCTCCCCTGACCCTGTCCTGGTGCCGTAGTCGCACAGGTACTCATTGATGGCCCTCTGCTGCGTGTGCAGCCGCTGCAGCATGGCCAACGTTGAGTTCCACCTGGTGGGCATGTCACATATAAGGCGGTTCTTGGGCAGGTTCAACTCCTTTTGCAGCTCAGCCAGGCGAGCACTGGCATTATAAGATCTGCGGAAATGCACACAGACTTTCCTGGCCTACCTCAGGACATCCTGTAAGCCCGGGTACCTGCCCAAGAACCGCTGCACCACCAGGTTAAGGACGTGAGCCATACAGGGCACATGGGTCAGTTGTCCCTGTCGGAGGGCGGAGAGGAGGTTGGTGCCATTGTCGCAAACCACCATTCCTGGCTTAAGCTGGCGTGGCGTCAACCACCTCTCGGCCTGCCCCTGCAGAGCAGACAGGACCTCTGCCCCAGTGTGGCTCCTGTCCCCCAAACACACCAGCGCAAGCACGGCATGGCATCTTTTTGCCTGCGTACTTGCGTAGCCCCTTGAACGCCTACGGAGCACCGCTGGTTCCGAGGACAAACCACAGGAAGAGGCCATGGAGGAAGAAGAAGAGGAGGGGGTGGAGGAGAGAGGTGTGTCACAACCAGTAGTAGCATTTTGGAGGCGTGGCGGTGGAACAACCTCCAACACTACTGCACCTTGTCCTGCATCCTTCCCAGCTGCCAAAAGAGTGACCAAATGGGCCGTGAAAGAAAGGTAACGTCCCTGTCCATGCCTGCTGGACCATGAGTCAGCGGTAATATGCACCTTACCGCTGACCGCCCTGTCCAGCTAGGCCAAGACATTGCCTTCCACATGCCTGTAGAGAGCCGGAATCGCCTTCCGTGAGAAAAAGTGGCGTTTGGGAACCTGCCACTGAGGAACCGCACATTGCACAAACTCACGGAAGGGGGCCGAGTCTACCAACTGAAAAGGCAGCAGTTGAAGCGCTAGCAATTTAGCCAAGCTAGCATTCAACCGCTGGGCATGTGGATGGCTGGGAGTGAACTTCTTTTGACGGTCCAGCAGCTGGGGCAGGGAAGTTTGCCTGCTAGAATCGGACGTCGGTGTACTGCTAGCAGAGTGGCCGCAAGTACTTGGCTGTGACACACCTAATTCTACACCTTCATTCCTCTCAGTGCAGGTTTCAGAGAGGACTGAAGGTATAGTGGGGTTGGAGATCCCAGCTGATGCAGTGCAAGGAGAGGTCCGCTTTGTTCTTTGGTGTGGGTCTTTAAGGTAGGCTTGCCAACGAGCTGCATGGCAGGTCAACATATGTCTGATCAAGCATGTGGTGCCCAAGCGGCTGATGTTTTGGCCACGCGATATACGCTTGAGACATATGTTGCAAACAGCAGCTGTGCGATCTGATGGCGGGCAGAGGCAGCGCCCTGCACAGGCGGAGCTCTGCGGTGTGATTCCGTCAGTGTGCTGCCCATACGCTGGCCACCCAAGGGCATCCTGCCTCGTTGGAGATGTGCCTCCTCCTCATCCTCCTCCTCCTCCTCTCTCCTATTAGGCACCCACGTGGAGTCAGTGACCTCATCATACCCTCCCTCCTCATCACTGGAGCCAATCTGGCAGTATGCTGCAGCTGCTGGAGCATGACTGCCAGATTGGTGTCCTTCTTGAGCATCCCCTCTCTCTGCTCTCACGCTACTGCCTTCCTCTAGCTGGGTATCATCATCAGATCCTTCGAAACGCTGGGCATCCTCCTGGAGCATGTACCCAACACTGTGCTCAAACAGTTCGGGGGACTCCTCAGGAGGAGGACATGATGGGTCTAGGGAAGGAGTGACTAATGATGACATTGATACCAGAGAAGAGGACGCTTTGGCAGCTGCTTTGCCAGTACCCTGAGCCTGGGTGAGAGAGGATGAGGAGGATGAGGTGGGCTTGGTCATCCACTCTACCAAGTCTTCGGCATGATGTGGCTCAACATGTCCAGCTGCCGAAAAGAAGGACAAGCGTGCCCCATGGCCATGTGCTGATGACAATGCACCGCGTCCACGACCAGCACTGTTGCCCCCAGACACAGAGCCTGCTTGCCCTCTTTTTTTGCCTCCTGACTGTCTGCCTCTCCTTGTTTGCCTTCCAGACATTTTAATGGATGGCCTGCAGGGAGATGGGAAAAACAGCAATAAGGGCTACCTTCAGGTGTATACTGTGCAGGAGGCTTAGCAACAATGACACTGACACTGTCCCCTGCCTATCCTTCTCTGTCCCTAAACACAAGGATTTGCAATATGCTTCAGCAAGATTGGTTTAGCACAGAATAGCACACTGACAGTTTCCCTCACTGTCCTTCTCTGTCCCTACAAACAAGGTTTAGCACAGAATAGCACACTGATAGTTTCCACGAGTGTTCTTCTCTGTCCCTAAACTCAAGGATTTCAAATACGGTTCAGCAAGATTGGTTTAGCACAGAATAGCACACTGACAGTTTCCCCGAGTGTCCTTCTCTGTCCCTAAACTCAAGGATTTCAAATATGGTTCAGCAAGATTGGTTTAGCACAGAATAGCACACTGACAGTTTCCCTCACTGTCCTTCTCTGTCCCTACAAACAAGGTTTGGCACAGAATAGCACACTGATAGTTTCCCCGAGTGTCCTTCTCTGTCCCTAAACTCAAGGATTTCAAATACGGTTCAGCAAGATTGGTTTAGCACAGAATAGCACACTGACAGTTTCCCCGAGTGTCCTTCTCTGTCCCTAAACTCAAGGATTTCAAATATGGTTCAGCAAGATTTGGTTTAGCACAGAATAGCACACTGACAATTTCCCTCACTGTCCTTCTCTGTCCCTACAAACAAGGTTTAGCACAGAATAGCACACTGATAGTTTCCCCGAGTGTCCTTCTCTGTCCCTAAACTCAAGGATTTCAAATATGGTTCAGCAAGATTGGTTTAGCACAGAATAGCACACTGACAGTTTCCCTCACTGTCCTTCTCTGTCCCTGCAAACAAGGTTTAGCACAGAATAGCACACTGATAGTTTCCCCGAGTGTCCTTCTCTGTCCCTAAACTCAAGGATTTCAAATACGGTTCAGCAAGATTGGTTTAGCACAGAATAGCACACTGACAGTTTCCCTCACTGTCCTTCTCTGTCCCTACAAACAAGGTTTAGCACAGAATAGCACACTGACACTTTCCCTCACTGTCCTTCTCTGTCCCTACAAACAAGGTTTAGCACAGAATAGCACACTGACAGTTTCCCTCACTGTCCTTCTCTGTCCCTACAAACAAGGTTTAGCACAGAATAGCACACTGATAGTTTCCCCGAGTGTCCTTCTCTGTCCCTAAACTCAAGGATTTCAAATACGGTTCAGCAAGATTGGTTTAGCACAGAATAGCACACTGACAGTTTCCCCGAGTGTCCTTCTCTGTCCCTAAACTCAAGGATTTCAAATATGGTTCAGCAAGATTGGTTTAGCACAGAATAGCACACTGACAGTTTCCCGAGTGTCCTTCTCTGTCCCTAAACTCAAGGATTTCAAATATGGTTCAGCAAGATTGGTTTAGCACAGAATAGCACACTGACACTTTCCCTCACTGTCCTTCTCTGTCCCTACAAACAAGGTTTAGCACAGAATAGCACACTGATAGTTTCCCCGAGTGTCCTTCTCTGTCCCTAAACTCAAGGATTTCAAATACGGTTCAGCAAGATTGGTTTAGCACAGAATAGCACACTGACAGTTTCCCTCACTGTCCTTCTCTGTCCCTACAAACAAGGTTTAGCACAGAATAGCACACTGACACTTTCCCTCACTGTCCTTCTCTGTCCCTACAAACAAGGTTTAGCACAGAATAGCACACTGACAGTTTCCCCGAGTGTCCTTCTCTGGCCCTAAACTCAAGGATTTCAAATATGGTTCAGCAAGATTGGTTTAGCACAGAATAGCACACTGACAGTTTCCCTCACTGTCCTTCTCTGTCCCTACAAACAAGGTTTAGCACAGAATAGCACACTGATAGTTTCCCTCACTGTCCTTCTCTGACCCTACAAACAAGATTTAGCACAGAATAGCACACTGATAGTTTCCACGAGTGTCCTTCTCTGTCCCTAAACTCAAGGATTTCAAATACGGTTCAGCAAGATTGGTTTAGCACAGAATAGCACACTGACAGTTTCCCCGAGTGTCCTTCTCTGTCCCTAAACTCAAGGATTTCAAATATGGTTCAGCAAGATTGGTTTAGCACAGAATAGCACACTGACACTTTCCCTCACTGTCCTTCTCTGTCCCTACAAACAAGGTTTAGCACAGAATAGCACACTGATAGTTTCCCCGAGTGTCCTTCTCTGTCCCTAAACTCAAGGATTTCAAATACGGTTCAGCAAGATTGGTTTAGCACAGAATAGCACACTGACAGTTTCCCTCACTGTCCTTCTCTGTCCCTACAAACAAGGTTTAGCACAGAATAGCACACTGACACTTTCCCTCACTGTCCTTCTCTGTCCCTACAAACAAGGTTTAGCACAGAATAGCACACTGACAGTTTCCCTCACTGTCCTTCTCTGTCCCTACAAACAAGGTTTAGCACAGAATAGCACACTGACACTTTCCCTCACTGTCCTTCTCTGTCCCTAAAAACAAGGTTTAGCACAGAATAGCACACTGACAGTTTCCCTCACTGTCCTTCTCTGTCCCTACAAACAAGGTTTAGCACAGAATAGCACACTGACACTTTCCCTCACTGTCCTTCTCTGTCCCTACAAACAAGGTTTAGCACAGAATAACACACTGACACTCTCCCTACCTATCCTTCTCTGTCCCTAAACACAAGGAATCCAGGATTAGTAAAGGAAAAAAATGACACTGTCCCTGCCTATGCTTCTCTTTCCCTGCTCCGGAACACACTACACAAGGCCGCCGCGCTGGCGGCCTTTTATAGTGTGGGGCGTGTACTAAACCCCCTCAGCAATAATTGGCCACAGGCATCCTGCCTGTGGCCAATCATTGCTCTCCTCGCTGCCGGCGCTGTGATTGGCCAAGCATGCGGGGTCACAGTGCATGCTTGGCCAATCACAGCGCCTGGATGACACTGCGATGGCGTAGTGCATTGTGGGCCGTTCGCGTCACTCGAATTTGGCGCGAACGGCCCAAATCGTTCGATCTTCGTCGAACGATCGAACAGCCGATGTTCGAGTCGAACGTATGTTCGACTCAAACACGAAGCTCATCCCTAGCACCCGAGCAAACATGTAGATAAAAGAAAGCAGGCAGCTTGATCTCCTGCAATGATTAAATGTATTTATCCTAGTGTGATACAAATGAATACAGGGCCTACGCATTTCGGCTTGTAGCCTTACCCATAGCCAAGCTATGATAAAAGCCTTGTTTTATCTACATGCTACCCCATACCTGAAAGTACTGGGTTCTTACTCTGCCTTAGGCATAAAGTATATGTGTTGGGGCAGTTTAAACCCTTCTTCAGGGCTAGAAAACATATACCTAAAACAGATAATTTGTAGGCTTGTTCACACCAGGTGCATTAGGCTGTGCTGATTAACATAGATCAACACTGGCTCAGCAGAAGGGCACATAGAAAACACATGTGCAGTGGTGTTTTCTGTGTATGCAGGTTTTTTTTTAACAACTTTATGCAGTGTGAAGCATGTAACATCATGTTCACGCATCCCATTTTTGTGACACTTCTTTAAAGTTAAAAAAGTTAACAGTGCAGTGCTTTTCAACAATGGATACCAGTGGGCATGCATTTTACCAGAGCATAATGTGTGCCTGCTGGCAGGAATGAGCCCTCAGGTTCAACAAGGATTTTATCAGGAGATTAAAAAAATTAAAAAAAAATATATTAACAAAGCAAGGAAAAAAACTGTTTATATATTTCATTTATACTGACAAAGCATAGTAAAAGCATTTTTTCAAATTCACAAACTTTCAATTCACCCAGCAGAGTGTAAATTAAACAGCGAGTGAATAGGCCAACTCTCTGTACACAGTGCTGTCAGACTGCTGTTCCATTAACTTTACAATTACCACAGAACAGTCTGTTATTAAGCCTCTGGACGTCTCAGGCGTAGTGTAAATGACTGCAGCTTTGCATTCTGTATTGATGATGCCACTTCAGAAATGCGGTTCACAGGAGGGAATGTACTCTTTAATAGGTCTATTTATAACTAGTGAGTGATGATCATGTGACTGCCTTCTTGGTCATAAATAACAGAAAATCACTTTATTTGCAGGATTTTTTTTTTCTTTTTGTACAAGCCAAGCCATTATTTGAAAAATGCTATGATTAGAAAATTTTATACCTTACATAGGTTACATAGTAGGCGAGGTTGAAAAAATACACAAGTCAATCAAGTCCAACCTATGTGTGTGATTATATGTCAGTATTACATTGTATATCCCTGTATGTTGTGGTCGTTCAGGTGCTTATCTAATAGTTTATTGAAACTATCGATGCCCCCCGCTGAGACCATTGCCTGTAGAAGGGAATTCCACATCCTTACCGCTCTTACAATAAAGAACCCTCTACGTAGTTTAGGGTTAAACCACTCCTCTTCTAATTTTAGTGAGTGGCCACATGTCTTGTTAAACTCCCTAAAGTTTTATCCCTATTGTGGGGTCACCAGTAGGGTATTTGTAATTTGCAATTATATCCCCTCTCAAGCGTCTCTTCTCCAGAGAGAATAAGTTCAGCGCTTGTAATCTTTCTTCATAACTAATATCCTCCAGACCCTTATTAGCTTTGTTGCCCTTCTTTGTCCTCGCTCCATTTCCAGCACATCTTTCCTGAGGACTGGTGCCCAGAACTGGACAGCATACTCCAGGTGCGGCCGGACCAGAGTCTTGTAGAGCAGGAGAATTATCATTTTTTATCTCTGGAGTTAATCCCCTTTTTAATGCATGCCAATATTCTGCTTGCTTTGTTCTACTTTGTCAGTACTTTTAACTCTACGTTCTACCTGTTTCTACTTTTTCATCCTAGATTCCCCCAGAGGTCCCCCCCCCCCCAGTGTATAGATTGCATTCATATTTTTGCCACCCAAATGCATTATTTTAAATTTTTCTACACTGAACCTCATTTGCCATGTAGTTGCCCACCCCATTAATTTGTTCAGATCTTTTTGCATGGTTTTCCACATCTTGCGGAGAAGTTATTGCCCTGCTTAGCTTAGTATCGTCCGCAAATACAGAGATTAAACTGTTTACCCCATCCTCCATGTCGTTTATGAACAAATTAATCAAGATTGGTCCCAGCACAGAACCCTGGGAGACCCCACTACCCACCCCTGACCATTCCGAGCATTCCCCATTTATCATCACCCTCTGAACTTGCCCTTGTAGCTAGTTTTCAATCCATGTACTCACCCTATGGTCCATGCCAACAGACCTTAATTTGTACAATAAACGTTTGTGGGGAACTGTGTCAAATGCTTTTGCAAAATCCAGATACACCACATCTACGGGCCTTCCTTTATTTAGATGGCAACTCACCTCCTCATAGAAGGTTAATAGATTGGTTTGGCAAGAACGATCCTTCATGAATCCATGCTGATTACTTCTAATGATACAGTTTTCATTACTAAAATCTTGTATATAGTCCCTTATCATCCCCTCAAAGAGCTTACATACGATTGATGTTAGGCTAACTGGTCTATAATTCCCAGGGATGTATTTTAGGCCCTTTTTAAATATTGGTGCTACATTGACTTTTCTCTAATCAGCTCTGTTCATATTACTTGTTAAAGCAGTATCTAACCCAAAAACAAACAAAAAAAAAACTATTATATTATAGCTTACCAATTCTCAGATGTGATAGCTGCATTAGTTTTGTTTTTCTAGGCTTTTTTATTCATTTTTTATTTTCACCTGTTGAAGTAATTCTGTTGTTTTTTCAATTTCCTCTAACAGGACAAGCTGTCCAGCAAATATGGCAGTTAAAATTCGTTTTGTTCCGAATTCATTTTTTTATTTAATTTAGACAAATTCGTTAATGCGGAAATATCCAAATTAACGAAAACCCGTTTAACAAATTTTTCTGAATATTCGTAAATTCAAATATTCGTAAATTAAAATATTCGTAAATCCGAATATCCAGAAATTCAAAAATCCGAAATTTCGGAAATTCGGAAATCCAAAAATCAGAAAAAAGCGAAAATTCAAAAGAACGAAAATATGAAAAATTAGAAAACTCGAAAATTAAAAAATCTGAAATAATAACTAACTAATAATAACTTAAAGGGGTTGTAAAGGTTCGTTTTTTTCACCTTAAAAATGCATTAAGGTGAAAAAACACCTGGCTGTCACAGGCCCCCCAGCCCCCCATTTTACTTACCTGAGCCTGTTCACTAGCTCTGCGCGTCCACAGCGTCCTCTTCTCCACTGAGTCTCGGCGTTGATTGGATAGATTGATAGCAGCACAGCCATTGGCTCCCGATGTTGTCAATAAACTCCAATGATGCGGCCGCCGGGGGCGGGACCGAGTCATACACTCTGTGTCTATGGACGCAGTGTGTATGACAGGGAGCGCGCCCGCAAGGTAACCCCTTTGGGAGAGAGCTTCCCAGAGGGGTTAGCTATTGCAGGGAGGAGCCACGAGAGCCACCGTGGAACCCCAGAACAGCAGGATCAGGGCCACTCTGTGCAAAACGAACTGCACAGTGGAGGTAAGTATGACATGTTTGTTATTTAAAAAAAAAAAATAAACCTATACAACCACTTTAACTATTAGTAACTATTAAATTATAAGTATTGGAATTTCCTTTCAAATTTGGCTGTTGGAGAACGTAACAAATACAAATTTCTCCGACGTTAAGAATTATCCGAAATAACGAATGCTGTATCTAAACGAATGAAATGTAATGAATTAATAATAATAAATAACAGTAATAATAAAAACGTTTTATTATTATTAATTCATTCTGTTCTATTTGTTTAGATGCGGCATTCGTTATTTCGGATAATTCTTAACTTCGGATAAATTTGTATTTGTTACGTTCTCTAACAGCCAAATTTGAAAGGAAATTTCAATACCTATAATTTAATAGTTAGTAATAGTTAAGTTATTATTAGTTAGTTATTATTTCAGATTTTTTAATTTTTGGGTTTTCGAATTTTCGTATTTTCGTTCTTATTTTCGAGTTTTCGTTCTTTTGAATTTTAGTTCTTATTTTCAGATTTTCTAATTTCTGAAATTTCGGATTTTCGTATTTTAGAATTTTGAATATTCAAATTTACGAATTTTCTAATATTCTAATTTACAGATAACTTTGGATAAATTTGTATTCGTTACGTTCACTAACAGCCAAGTTTGAAAGGAAATTCCAATACCTATAATTTAATAGTTAGTTATTATTAAAAAATGTTGTTCTTTCGAATTTTTGGATTTTCTTTCTTATTTTTCGGATTTTCTAATTTACGAATTTTCTAATTTACGAATTTACAAATAACATCTAAAGCTGAAAATTGGCCTGGTCAAGAAGGGGGTAATATTGTCCAGTAGGCAAGTGGTTAAAGTAGAACGAAGGGCAAAACTGTTGTTTCATTTTGAAAAAAATAAGGCAGGACTATAACGCCTGGCAGTTTTTTTTTGCCTTCTGTGTCCTATTGGAGAGAGTTCCCTTTACTTCCTGTCCCATAACCAAAACAGAAAGTCAGAGGTAGTCTCTTCAAAGTGAGGGAATCCCTGGTTGTTACTAGGTTCACTGGAATTAGTGTCCCTATTAAAATATTTCTCCTGGGGACAACCCAATATTTGGGATTTTCTTTTACTTCCACTTTTAATGATGTTAGAGTTTCTCTAAATATAAAAATGTATATGATATCATATTTGTATTTTTTTTATTTTAAGCAAAACATGTGAAGTATGGAAGATTTCTAAATAGGCCAAGAGACAAGGGTCTCATTATCGTTTAACTAGCCCAAGGGACAGAAACTGAATTAGTTATCCAAACAAGTTTGCTTACAGAGCAAAATAATGACAAGAACACCTTAGTCTCTGAACGATGGGATGCTCGTATTTACATGACACCTGGACCCTCAGAGGAGTAAACTTCTTGTTAGGCTAAAACTGTTTCATATTTGCAGGGTCTCAACAGAATAACTAATTTTTATGATTAGGGGAAACAAGTCTTCCATGTTTGCAAGTCTTTCAGAAACAACAGATGTTAATTTGCTCAGCCGATTGCATTTGTTTTCTAGCTAGAAGAATACACAAGAAACAACACAACTAACAAGAGTGAACTGCTGGAAATGTTTTTACAGATGTGGCTGGGACCCACAAAATAATTCAAACATCATGGATTTTAGTACAACTGTTAACTTTAAAAATCTGCAGACACTTTTCAAAGTATATAAAGCCATACAAGATACACGGACTCAGTCATGATTGTTATTTAAAAATAGATAATACTGTGCTTAGGTTAAAAATGACAGGCAGACAGCAGCTAGCATAAATTGTGGGCAACAATGTACAAGTACGAAATAGAGAAATGCAGCGCTTAAATGTCCTTGGTAACAAAGAAAATGTCCATCAATCAAAATAGGCACCCAGAAGGTGAATTGATCTTGATTAAAAGGTGAACAGTAATCTTCCACCAACACCACAGTGAGCCAAGCCTCTTACCATCACAACTGGACCACTAGATTATAGGTGGTCCAAAACGGCAAAACATTAATCCACCACGGATTACTCCAGCATGTATCCAGGCATATGTTGAAAGGTGTAAAGACAAAAATAACTTCATGGTATAGTATATCAAAATAATTTTGTCCTGAAAAAAATGCGGTATAATCCACCTGGATGGACAAAGTAATTATGGTGATATGTACGGTTTTACTAACACATAGCAAAGTTGCACAATTGTGCTTAGCCATTAACATTTGTTTTACATTTAGGTGCGAAGGAGTTATATTACTATAGTTGTTTATATTTAATATTTTATTTAGTCATAGGACACAATCAAGGACATACAACTGGACATTCCAGAAAACATAATATTGTAATTAAACATCCCCAATTTACATCCAAAAAACAAAAAGCCACACATTGGGTCGCCATCCAGAATGTCTTCTCCATTCCACACCACTAATTCTAAAAGTAATATATTAACTTCTGGCACCCTCAAAATACAGAGAGCAGCAACCCATATCTACTGCCCCATCTATATTCCGAGACCCGTCCTAAACAATTTTTTAACTTATATAAAAAAAAACAAAGAAAAAAAAATTGTAAAAAAATAAAATAAAACAGGGTGTAGAAAGGGAAGAAGGGAAGGGGAAGGGGTAAGAAATAGGTACTCAGAAGTGGGCCCTGTGCTCGCAAGACGCAGGGAAGGATAAGATGAAACCCTTGGATGTTTCCCTAGCTATTCAAATTACTGTCAAGGAGGGTTCTTCCCTCATCTGAAGACACAAAGGCATTCCAAGGTAACCAGGTCTTGGAGTGGAGTTCCTGCTGGTGTCGTGCAGAAACGTACGTAGCCACATCCCAACTGTCGGGGGTAGTGGCGATTTCCACGTCAGGGGAATACAAGCCTTACCTGCATCTAAAAGGTGACAAATAATAGACTCCTTATATACCTTTTTCTGGTATATGAGACACGTGGAGGAGGAAGAGGGCCGGATCCTCCGGTAACGTGTAGTCTGTAAGATTTTGGAAAATATGTCTAACCTCTGTCCAGAAGTGCTTTAGTTTGGGGCAGTTCCAAAAAATATGTAGAATGGTGCCTTTATTTCCCTGACATCTCCAACACAAATCGGTGCACTCAGGAAAGATTCTCTTCAATCTCACTGGTGTTCTATACCAGTGAGTGAGAATCTTGAAGTTAGTCTCTTGTGTTTTTGTGCAAATCGATGATTTGTACATAAGCCTAAAAATAAGTTGTCGCTGTATTGTACTAAAAGATTTACCTAGATCCCGTTCCCATTCCCGAACAAATTTCGAGGAGTGGGTTTCTGCAGGTATGATTAATAATTCATAATTAGCCGAAAGTGTTTGAGACATTGCTTCTGTCTCCGAGCAATATTTCTCTAAGGTGGTAGGGGGCCTGGTAAACAATCCCGGAGCTGAAAGGGTGCTGAAAAAGTAAGTGATCTGAAGAGCACTCCAAAATCTTAATTTAAACTCACCCGACTGTGCCATCAGCTCAGAGATTGTCAACCACCTCCCCACCTTTATAGTTGTTTTTGTTTGTAATCACTAAGTGCTTCATAATTTAGACATACTCAAAGTACTGGAATGGAAACCGTTTAGGTGTACAATTTTTTTTATGCGTGTAATTAATATTTTAATTATGGAAAATTGTCTATTACCCTCCCTATAGCAAAGGATCATGGTAATATAAACAAAAGGTTAAGAAACACAATTTAGAAATCACCAAACCCTCAAAAAAGAATAGTTATATGCCCTCTAAATTAGGTAACATAGTTAAATCTTTATAGAATAAAAATTTGTTTATCCTATAAAGATTAGATTTATTCTCTCCCTGAAAACTTGAATATATAGAGTCATAGTCTTAGAATGCCACCCGGTGGCCAAGTTAGGTTGGTGCTTATACAACTAGCTAGCCAATCAATAATTTGATCCGCCAATTATAAGTATGGAAATAATACCAGCTTCACCCTTTGGGCAGGTTTTCATAGGGGTTTTGTTTTCAATTAATATATATGGCAAGCTCAGGGAGATGGATACACACGCACCAATTAGAGAGGAAGACTCATCATACACACAGAGATTCAAGAGGACATCAACTTATCCATCATCAGACATCCTAGGACACACATGTTCCATCCTAGCTAGACACATTTTGGGAAGACAGAGTCCACATTAGGTTTGATCAGTCTCCACCCATTGATCGGCAGCCATCTTTGAGGGTGTGGTCAGTAGCCATTTCAAGGCCTCTCTGTTCTACCCAGCGATTCACTACAATTGCTTTTGGAGGGTAACTATAATTACTAATTTTCTTGATATTTTTGTTTGTTTTCCACCATTTGCAATAGCTTGGTGGCTAATCCCCTACCAATATTCTAACACCTGGATAGGTTATTATAATTAGCATATTGCCATAATGTTTAGATGGACTATGCTCTTTTGATACGGCTACAGTGGACCAAAGGATATAGTTGGTTAAATGCAGATTATTGTCTGTCAAATTTAATAAAACTAGATAGGGTATCTGAATGATCTGATGTGTGTTTCCTAAAGTGCATAAACCCTCAACATCAAGTTTCCCATTATAGTCAATGGTTCCCCTTTCAAAGAAAAAGAAAAGAGGGCGCACTGGCCTAGTGCATTATCCAACAGATTTATTAAAAGATATGAAAAAATTCATAAAGATGTCTACTCACAATCATAAGTTAAAAACACGCTCGTCAGGCCACATGTGTGGCTATCTCTCAGCGGTTGCTCGAATCACCAAACTTGGGAGTGAGGGATCCTGGATAAAACGCCTCAAGCTGACGCATTTAGAAGGACTGGCCTTCTTCTTCCGAACCTATCCTATCCTTCTATCCTAGTGTTGTGTTGCTTAAAGTGATTGTAAACGATCACCTTGTAAAACAACCTATTCAGTTTAAAAAAGAAATGAAAGGCAAAACATTTTTGTATAGATATAAAAAAACACATTATAATTACCTTTTCCCACTTTTTATAAGTGATCACATTTCCCCTGTTCTCAGCTGCATAAGAGCTGCATAAGAGCTGGGGAGAGGAGAAGCAGCAGCAGCAGCAGCACACTGAGCTTCCCAGTGAATGGCTGTGCAGCAGGGGTGTGTCAAGTTTGATCATTGGAGGAGAGCTAGAGAACTGACCACGTTGTGCTCTCCTGCTTAGTGTGGTCTGTTTCTAATAGGAAAGCAGAGGGACTGACAGGAACACCAGGGATTTCACACAAAGGAAGCAATACAAAGAGAACAGGATACTTTCTCATACAAGTACTGTATATGGTACAGCAGGTACATATCAGGAATAGTGATGAGCCGAACACCCCCGGGTTCGGTTCGCACCAGAACCCGCGAACGGACCGAAAGTTCGAACGAACATTAGAACCCTATTAAATACAATGGATGCGAACGTTCGAATTCTAAAGTGCTAATTATAACAACTATTATGCATGTTATTGTCCTAAAAAGGGTTTGGGAACCCGGGTTCTGCACCAGGGGACATGTATCAATGCAAAAAGAAGTTTTAAAAACGGTCGTTTTTCGGGAGCAGTCATTTTAATGATGCATAAAGTGAAAAAAAAAAAGTCAAATATTCCTTTAAATATCGTACCTGGGGGGTGTCTAAAGTATGCCTGTGAAGTGCCACGTGTTTCCCGTGTTTAGAACTGTCCCTGCACAAAATGACACTTCTAAAGGAAAAAAAAGCCATTTAAAACTGCTTGCGGCTTTAATGTAATGTCTGGTCCCGGTAATATGGATGAAATTCTTTAAGAAAAATGGCATAGCTACCCCATGACCCCCCCCCACCCCAGCCCATTACCAGCCCCTTTGGGTCTTGTATGGATATTAAGGGGAACCCCGCACATAAAATAAAAAAGGCCCTATATACTCTGAACAGCCCTATACAGGCGGTGCATACAAGACAGGGACTGTAGGTTTGTTCTTATGTAGAGTCTGTTTGTAATTTTGAACAGGTACATTGTTGAAGTGTAGCTCCAGACCAAAAATCTATTTTTAAACTTTTTGGAAAACATAGGTAAGGGTTATCACCCCTGTAACATTTGTTTTGCTGTCTGTGCCCCTGTTCAGAACATTTCACCTCACTTTCCGTCCCAATGACAACTGTTTTTGAAATGTGGTGTTTTTCTTGAAACAAGGATTGCTGATAAAGCATCAGTACAGAGGAGACACCTTTCTCCCATATTTATTCTTACAGGAGAGAATTTTCCTTCCTAGTGGTAGATTTCCTCTCACTTCCTGTTGTCTTCTTGCGTTTGCAAGTAGGAGTCGTTTGTAAGTTGGATGTTTGAAAGTAGGGACCTGCCGTATATACTCTGCAGAAATAGGCCCCTTAGTTGTTGGTGTTGGCACAACACTGTAAGCACTCACAGTTACTCTTGGTTGGTGCTGGAACGCCCTGCTGTCAACTATTATATCAGGAATTTTAATTACATATAATTGTTGAACAGTGGTAGTAAAAATTGGGCCTTTGATGGTGGTGCTGGTGCCACAACACTGTAAGCCCTGACAGTTACTCTTGGTGGGTGCAGCAATGGGCCCTGCTGTGAATTATTAGATCAAGAATTGTAATTACATGCCCCTGTTGAACAGGGGCTGAAAAATTGGGCCTTAGGCACTGGTGGCACAACACTGCAACCCCTCACAGATACTGTACTTGGAGCACAGCAATGAGCCCTGTTGCAAAGTATTGCTTCAAAAATTGTAATTACATGCCCCTGTTAAACAGGGGCTGAAAAATTGGGCGTTAGGCACTGGTGGCGGCACCCATAAACAAAAATGATCTTACAAGCTATCATCATCAATCGTATCATTGAGGACTCGGAGGAGGAGGATAGCCAGTCAACATAACAGCACAGGCACTCAGCATCAGCATCAGTCTTGAAGGGATGTGACATGTTAAAATCAATTAGTCTGTTATATCAGCATCAGGTGTGTGGTAGCTGGTGGTGATCCAAGACTGGTTCATCTTGATGAAAGTCAGTCGATCAACCGAGTCGGTGGACAGGCGCACCCTGTGATCCGTGACAAATCCTCCAGCAGCACTGAATGTGCGTTCCGAAAGAACGCTGGATGCAGGACAGGCCAGTAGCTCAATTGCATACTGTGCAAGCTCTGGCCAGTGATCCATCCTCAAGACCCAGTAAGCCAGAGGATTTTCGGTGGGGAAGGTGTCCAAGTCTGACCTTGCCCCTAGATATTCCTGCACCATGTTTATCAGACGCTGGCGATGGTTGCTGGAACCGATCATACTTTGGGGCTGCGGACTAAAGAATTGTCTGAACGCATCGGTCAGACGGCCACCTTCCCCACCGCTCCTTCTTTGACTGGCCGAAGCCTCAGCAACTCGTTGTCCAGGACCAGGAGTTTGCAACCTCCCAGTCTCTGGGAACGCGTTGCACAGACCTTTCTGCAAGGCCTCCCGGAGTTGTCTCATCCTCTGCTCCCTCTGCGACGGTAACATAAGGTCCGCAACCTTACCCTTGTACCGTGGATCAAGGAGAGTGGCCAGCCAGTAATGGTCCCTCTCCTTGATCCGAAGAATACGAGGATCCTTCCGCAGACTTTGCAGGATCAGGGAGGCCATGCAGCGTAGGTTTGCTGAGGCATTCGCTCCGGAGTCCTCTGGGTCACTAAGGACGACATGATCCGCAGCCACCTCCTCCCAGCCACGTACAAGTCCACTGGTTTCTTGGGACTGTAAATCATCCCTAAAAGACTGCTGCTGATGATGCTGAGTGCCAGCCTCCACCTCCATGCTGACACAATCCTCCTCCTCCTCCTCCTCCTCCTCCTCCTCTTCCTGTGCGATGGGTGGGACAGAAGGAACACTGTCTGGGTAAAGGGGGCCTTGAGAGGCAAGGAAGTCCTCCTCTTCCTGCCTCTGTTCTGCCTCAAGTGCCCTGTCCATTATTCCACGCAGCGTGTGCTCCAACAGGTGGACAAGAGGTACAGTGTCACTGATGCATGCACTGTCACTGCTCACCATCCTCGTGGCCTCCTCAAATGGTGCCAGGACAGTGCATGCATCCCTGATCATGCCCCACTGGCGTGGAGAAAAAAAACCAAGCTCCCCTGACCCTGTCCTGGTGCCGTAGTCGCACAGGTACTCATTGATGGCCCTCTGCTGCGTGTGCAGCCGCTGCAGCATGGCCAACGTTGAGTTCCACCTGGTGGGCATGTCACATATAAGGCGGTTCTTGGGCAGGTTCAACTCCTTTTGCAGCTCAGCCAGGCGAGCACTGGCATTATAAGATCTGCGGAAATGCACACAGACTTTCCTGGCCTGCCTCAGGACATCCTGTAAGCCCGGGTACCTGCCCAAGAAGCGCTGCACCACCAGGTTAAGGACGTGAGCCACACAGGGCACATGGGTCAGTTGTCCCTGTCGGAGGGCGGAGAGGAGGTTGGTGCCATTGTCGCAAACCACCATTCCTGGCTTAAGCTGGCGTGGCGTCAACCACCTCTCGGCCTGGCCCTGCAGAGCAGACAGGACCTCTGCCCCAGTGTGGCTTCTGTCCCCCAAACACACCAGCGCAAGCACGGCATGGCATCTTTTTGCCTGCGTACTTGCGTAGCCCCGTGAACGGCTACGGAGCACCGCTGGTTCATAGGACAAACCACAGGAAGAGGCCATGGAGGAAGAAGAAGAGGAGGGGGTGGAGGAGAGAGGTGTGTCACAACCAGTAGTAGCATTTTGGAGGCGTGGCGGTGGGACAACCTCCAACACTACTGCACCTTGTCCTGAATCCTTCCCAGCTGCCAAAAGAGTGACCCAATGGGCCGTGAAAGAAAGGTAACGTCCCTGTCCATGCCTGCTGGACCATGAGTCAGCGGTAATATGCACCTTACCGCTGACCGCCCTGTCCAGCGAGGCCAAGACATTGCCTTCCACATGCCGGTAGAGAGCCGGAATAGCCTTCCGTGAGAAAAAGTGGCGTTTGGGAACCTGCCACTGAGGAACTGCACATTGCACAAACTCACGGAAGGGGGCCGAGTCTACCAACTGAAAAGGCAGCAGTTGAAGCGCTAGCAATTTAGCCAAGCTAGCATTCAACCGCTGGGCATGTGGATGGCTGGGAGTGAACTTCTTTCGACGGTCCAGCAGCTGGGGCAGGGAAATTTGCCTGCTAGAATCGGACGTCGGTGTACTGCTAGCAGAGTGGGCGCAAGTACTTGGCTGTGACACACCTAATTCTACACCTTCATTCCTCTCAGTGCATGTTTCAGAGAGGACTGAAGTTATAGTGGGGTTGGAGATCCCAGCTGATGCGGTGCAAGGAGAGGTCCGCTTTGTTCTTTGGTGTGGGTCTTTGAGGTAGGCTTGCCAACGAGCTGCATGGCAGGTCAACATATGTCTGGTCAGGCATGTGGTACCCAAGCGGCTGATGTTTTGGCCACGCGATATACGCTTGAGACATATGTTGCAAACAGCAGCTGTGCGATCTGATGCACTAGCCTCAAAAAAGGCCCACACCAAGGAACTTTTTGAATGACGGGCAGAGGCTGCGCCCTGCACAGGCGGAGCTCTGCGGTGTGATTCCGTCGGTGTACTGCCCTTACGCTGGCCACCAAAGGGCATCCTGCCTCGTTGGAGATGTGCCTCCTCCTCATCCTCCTCCTCCTCCTCTCTCCTATTAGGCACCCACGTGGAGTCAGTGACCTCATCATCCCCTCCCTCCTCATCACTGGAGCCAATCTGGCAGTATGCTGCAGCTGCTGGAACATGACTGCCAGATTGGTGTCCTTCTTGAGCATCCCCTCTGTCTGCTCTCACGCTACTGCCTTCCTCTAGCTGGGTTTCATCATCAGACCCTTCGAAACGCTGGGCATCCTCCTGGAGCATGTACCCAACACTGTGCTGAAACAGTTCGGGGGACTCCTCAGGAGGAGGACATGGTGGGTCTAGGGAAGGAGTGACTGATGATTTGTCTGACATTGATACCAGGGAAGACGACGCTTTGGCAGCTGCTTTTCCAGTACCCTGAGCCTGGGTGAGAGAGGATGAGGAGGAGGAGGAGGGCTTGGTCATCCACTCTACCAAGTCTTCGGCATGATGTGGCTCAACATGTCCAGCTGCCGAAAAGAAGGACAAGCGTGTCCCATGGCCATGTGCTGATGACAATGCACCGCGTCCACGACCAGCACTGTTGCCCCCAGACACAGAGCCTGCTTGCCCTCTTTTATTGCCTCCTGACTGTCTGCCTCTCCTTGTTTGCCTTCCAGACATTCTAATAGATGGCCTGCAGGGAGATGGGAAAAAAGCAATAAGGGCTACCTTCAGGTGTCCTTCTCTGTCCCTTGAAACAAGGACTTGCAGAGTGAAATAAACTGACACTCTCCCTACCTACAGTTTTCTGTCCCTAGAATAAATGTTTTTTTTAATCACAATATAGCACAAGGACAATTCAGTCACTGTCCTTCCAGGTCCCTGGAAACAAGGACTTGCAGAGTGAAATAAACTGACACTCTCCCTACCTACAGTTTTCTGTCCCTAGAATAAATGTTTTTTTTAATCACAATATAGCACAAGGACAATTCAGTCACTGTCCTTCCAGGTCCCTGGAAACAAGGACTTGCAGAGTGAAATAAACTGACACTCTCCCTACCTACAGTTTTCTGTCCCTAGAATAAATGTTTTTTTTAATCACAATATAGCACAAGGACAATTCAGTCACTGTCCTTCCAGGTCCCTGGAAACAAGGACTTGCAGAGTGAAATAAACTGACACTCTCCCTACCTACAGTTTTCTGTCCCTAGAATAAATGTTTTTTTTAATCACAATATAGCACAAGGACAATTCAGTCACTGTCCTTCCAGGTCCCTGGAAACAAGGACTTGCAGAGTGAAATAAACTGACACTCTCCCTACCTACAGTTTTCTGTCCCTAGAATAAATGTTTTTTTTAATCACAATATAGCACAAGGACAATTCAGTCACTGTCCTTCCAGGTCCCTGGAAACAAGGACTTGCAGAGTGAAAGAAACTGACACTCTCCCTACCTACAGTTTTCTGTCCCTAGAATAAATGTTTTTTTAAGCACAATATAGCACAAGGACAATTCACTCACTGTCCTTCCAGGTCCCTGGAAACAAGGACTTGCAGAGTGAAAGAAACTGACACTGTCCCTACCTACAGTTTTCTGTCCCTAGAATAAATGTTTTTTTTAAGCACACTATAGCACAAGGACAATTCAGTCACTGTCCTTCCAGGTCCCTGGAAACAAGGACTTGCAGAGTGAAATAAACTGACACTCTCCCTACCTACAGTTTTCTGTCCCTAGAATAAATGTTTTTTTTAATCACAATATAGCACAAGGACAATTCAGTCACTGTCCTTCCAGGTCCCTGGAAACAAGGACTTGCAGAGTGAAAGAAAAAAAACACTCTCCCTACCTACAGTTTTCTGTCCCTAGAAAAAATGTTTTTTTTAATCACAATATAACACAAGGACAATTCACTCACTGTCCTTCCAGGTCCCTGGAAACAAGGACTTGCAGAGTGAAATAAACTGACACTCTCCCTACCTACAGTTTTCTGTCCCTAGAATAAATGTTTTTTTAAGCACAATATAGCACAAGGACAATTCACTCACTGTCCTTACAGGTCCCTGGAAACAAGGACTTGCAGAGTGAAAGAAAAAAAACACTCTCCCTACCTACAGTTTTCTGTCCCTAGAAAAAATGTTTTTTTTAATCACAATATAACACAAGGACAATTCACTCACTGTCCTTCCAGGTCCCTGGAAACAAGGACTTGCAGAGTGAAAGAAACTGACACTCTCCCTACCTACAGTTTTCTGTCCCTAGAATAAATGTTTTTTTTAATCACAATATAGCACAAGGACAATTCAGTCACTGTCCTTCCAGGTCCCTGGAAACAAGGACTTGCAGAGTGAAATAAACTGACACTCTCCCTACCTACAGTTTTCTGTCCCTAGAATAAATGTTTTTTTTAATCACAATATAGCACAAGGACAATTCACTCACTGTCCTTCCAGGTCCCTGGAAACAAGGACTTGCAGAGTGAAATAAACTGACACTCTCCCTACCTACAGTTTTCTGTCCCTAGAATAAATGTTTTTTTTAATCACAATATAGCACAAGGACAATTCAGTCACTGTCCTTCCAGGTCCCTGGAAACAAGGACTTGCAGAGTGAAATAAACTGACACTCTCCCTACCTACAGTTTTCTGTCCCTAGAATAAATGTTTTTTTTAATCACAATATAGCACAAGGACAATTCAGTCACTGTCCTTCCAGGTCCCTGGAAACAAGGACTTGCAGAGTGAAAGAAACTGACACTCTCCCTACCTACAGTTTTCTGTCCCTAGAATAAATGTTTTTTTAAGCACAATATAGCACAAGGACAATTCACTCACTGTCCTTCCAGGTCCCTGGAAACAAGGACTTGCAGAGTGAAAGAAACTGACACTGTCCCTACCTACAGTTTTCTGTCCCTAGAATAAATGTTTTTTTTAAGCACACTATAGCACAAGGACAATTCAGTCACTGTCCTTCCAGGTCCCTGGAAACAAGGACTTGCAGAGTGAAATAAACTGACACTCTCCCTACCTACAGTTTTCTGTCCCTAGAATAAATGTTTTTTTTAATCACAATATAGCACAAGGACAATTCAGTCACTGTCCTTCAAGGTCCCTGGAAACAAGGACTTGCAGAGTGAAAGAAAAAAAACACTCTCCCTACCTACAGTTTTCTGTCCCTAGAAAAAATGTTTTTTTTTAATCACAATATAACACAAGGACAATTCACTCACTGTCCTTCCAGGTCCCTGGAAACAAGGACTTGCAGAGTGAAAGAAACTGACACTGTCCCTACCTACAGTTTTCTGTCCCTAGAATAAATGTTTTTTTTAATCACAATATAGCACAAGGACAATTCAGTCACTGTCCTTCCAGGTCCCTGGAAACAAGGACTTGCAGAGTGAAATAAACTGACACTCTCCCTACCTACAGTTTTCTGTCCCTAGAATAAATGTTTTTTTTAATCACAATATAGCACAAGGACAATTCAGTCACTGTCCTTCCAGGTCCCTGGAAACAAGGACTTGCAGAGTGAAATAAACTGACACTCTCCCTACCTACAGTTTTCTGTCCCTAGAATAAATGTTTTTTTTAATCACAATATAGCACAAGGACAATTCAGTCACTGTCCTTCCAGGTCCCTGGAAACAAGGACTTGCAGAGTGAAATAAACTGACACTCTCCCTACCTACAGTTTTCTGTCCCTAGAATAAATGTTTTTTTTAATCACAATATAGCACAAGGACAATTCAGTCACTGTCCTTCCAGGTCCCTGGAAACAAGGACTTGCAGAGTGAAAGAAACTGACACTCTCCCTACCTACAGTTTTCTGTCCCTAGAATAAATGTTTTTTTAAGCACAATATAGCACAAGGACAATTCACTCACTGTCCTTCCAGGTCCCTGGAAACAAGGACTTGCAGAGTGAAAGAAACTGACACTGTCCCTACCTACAGTTTTCTGTCCCTAGAATAAATGTTTTTTTTAAGCACACTATAGCACAAGGACAATTCAGTCACTGTCCTTCCAGGTCCCTGGAAACAAGGACTTGCAGAGTGAAATAAACTGACACTCTCCCTACCTACAGTTTTCTGTCCCTAGAATAAATGTTTTTTTTAATCACAATATAGCACAAGGACAATTCAGTCACTGTCCTTCCAGGTCCCTGGAAACAAGGACTTGCAGAGTGAAAGAAACTGACACTCTCCCTACCTACAGTTTTCTGTCCCTAGAATAAATGTTTTTTTAAGCACAATATAGCACAAGGACAATTGACTCACTGTCCTTCCAGGTCCCTGGAAACAAGGACTTGCAGAGTGAAAGAAACTGACACTGTCCCTACCTACAGTTTTCTGTCCCTAGAATAAATGTTTTTTTTAAGCACACTATAGCACAAGCACAAAACACACTGACACTCTCCCTACCTATCCTTCTCTTTCCCTAAACTAAAGGAATCCAGGTTAAGCAAGAAAGAAATAACAGTCACTGTCCCTGCCTATGCTGCTCTATCCCTGCTCCGGAACACACTACACTAGGCCGCCGTGCTGGCGGCCTTTTATAGTGTGGGGCGTGTACTAAACACCCTCAGCAATAATTGGCCACAGGCATCCTGCCTGTGGCCAATCATTGCTCTCCTCGCTGCCGGCGCTGTGATTGGCCAAGCATGCGGGGTCACAGTGCATGCTTGGCCAATCACAGCGCCTGGATGACACTGCGATGGCGTAGTGCATTGTGGGCCGTTCGCGTCACTCGAATTTGGCGCGAACGGCCCAAATCGTTCGATCTTCGTCGAACGATCGAACAGCCGATGTTCGAGTCGAACGTATGTTCGACTCGAACACGAAGCTCATCCCTAATCAGGAATATGAAGTGTTGGGGTAGCAAATGCTTTAAAGCTTGAAAAAGTACACAAGCCTAATAAGTGAAACTAAGATCACAGAGAAAAACAGTAAAGGAGAGTCTGGCTAAAAAAAACATACACTTAAAATTTTAAAATGACTAACAAGTACATTTTAAAATGTTACTAAACCCAGGACCCTGCATTCACTATGTTTGGTCTCCCACAGTACACAGAACATGGGAATGCAATTATTTTAGTAAATATAAACTACTAAATACCTTTTCTCATCAGCAGTAAATAGCAGTATTGTAACTTCTATCAGTGTCTGGTTAAAGCTTGTAAGAGGAGTTTTCATTCTTCTGTGACTGTCCTATCAGGCAGCAGGATGTATGACCCTCTGTCTGGACAGTGCTGATTGGCCCTGTGCTGATCACATGCACCCTCCTAAGAAAAAAAAACCTCTCTAGCAATACACACCAAACTGAGAATGGGCAGACTCCCTGAGCATGTGCAGACAGATAGATTAGGGACTGTGTAAGAAGGGGAGGATCAGAGAAGACAGGATCAAACAGCCTTTTTACACAATGCAGAGGATTAACCCCTTAGGTTCCACAGTGAGGGCACTGCTCCTCTTCTTCTTCAGATAGTGTATGAATATGCCTGACTTTAGGGGAAACACATATTGTGTAACATAAGCTCCATGCTTCAGACCCACCTTCTTTGTATGGCTCACATTTTCCCGACCCCTTCTTCAATATAGAATGTCCAAACAGGATGCTTTTTCAATGGTTTACTAGATAACATCATAACCAGAAACTTGGCACAACAGCGTCTGTGAAAGTCCAGCCATATTCTCAAATGCTTTTTCATGAGTTCCCCAGCAGTGGGTCTTCACATGGAGTCTCTCTCTGGGGTTAGGCCCTGAAGGCCTATGACTCCCCAGGCTACACAACTACATGCTTTAAGTGGGGGTAGCCAACTCCCATCCACCTTTTGCCGAGGCCCCCACCTACACTGTGTTATAAAGGACACAGTACTCCATCCATTAGCATCACCCAGGGGAGTAGTGGGTACTAACATGTGCTTAAAACAAAACCTGTAGAATAAAAGTACTTGTTAAAAGGACATGTCAGGAGGGCTTCAGGAGAAGATGAGCATGTGCACTAATATGTAAAGCAAGGATGTTTGCCAGGAGATTACATGGGTACATTAATTTGTGAGAGAATGCATGCGGCATGTTGCGCACACCTGATTCCAGACATTGTGCCAGATGGCTTGTTTAAACAAGAATGCTGAAACAGGAAGTTGCTGGATAATTTTCTTGTCAAATATATTTTATTGAGTACAAGTTGTGATACAAATTATAGATGATACATTAAATACATCAAAAATAGAGAAGCTCAAATATTCTTATTTCAATAAGTAAACATATTAGTAGATACTTGTGGACAAAGTATGGTATATTAATTAGTTTCCAGTGGTAATAATATTATTAAGTTTTATAGGTTTTATGCAATTATTAGTAACTACCAATATATATATATATATATATATATTATCCTCTGTGGAGCAAAGAGTTATTAACAATATTAAGGGAGCTTCAACATCATAGTAATAAAATAGCAAAAAACAAAAACAAAGGGAAAGGAAAAAAAAAGAGATAAGTGAAAATAAGTATAAGAAAATAAAATGGAGAAAAAAGAGAGTACTGGAATATAAGGGGGGTCCGCGTGGTCGAGCCGAGAGTCACCTTTCAAATCCAAGAGAAGTTGAACAATGGTATATATAACATACTGATTCGGCTACCATGGCATTAATACCCTATTGTCCAAAGTTGGCGTATTATATATAATCTAGGGCTGCCACATCTTTTCAAATCTGGGGATCATGTCCATTGCAATAGCGGCCATCTTGGCTTGGGTCATGGTATAATTCATTTTAGCTATAGCTTCCTGTAAGACCAATTTAGGTGATTTCCAAGATTTTGCTAGTGTCTGTTTGGCAGCTGTGAAGAGTTGCACCAGCAATTTGAATGGAGTATGTGGAATAGAGTCTGGTTTTTAGGTTAAGTAGGGCCATTGCAGGATCAGGAAGGATTGTTTTCCCTAGTAATTTAGTTGCAAGTTTAAATATACCTTTCCAGAATGTTTGTGCTTTAGGACATGACCACCAAATATGAAAATACGTGCCCAAATCCGTACAACCTTTTAAAACATTGTGGTGAATAGTTCTGCACATATTTGGCTACCCTGGCTGGTACCAGGTACCACCTTGTCAAGAAGTTGCTGGATAATTTTCAACTGTTCTTTGTGTCCCAAATCTGTGTTTATTCCAGTTCTCCTGTTGTTGGCCTGGCTTGTTTGTGGATTTTATTTTATTTTATTTTTTCTTTACCTTGACTCATTGACCTTGGCTCAACTGTCTACTTAATGCTGAACTGGTGGTATCATCAAATCCATAAAAGAAAATTAGACACACAGTCAATCAATCAAGTGCGGTGAATACATTAAATAGTATTAATAAACAGTAATGTAAAATGTTCATGAAGTACCCCATAGCTGCAATTTACTTTTTAGGTCTGATCAAGTTTTTCCCTAAGCCTGGTGGCTGATTGCTTGTACCTGCCCATGGAAGAATATTTCAGAGATTGTGCAGGAGGATCAATCCCTGGCCAATGCCTGGGAGGCTGACCCAGAAGATGGGGCTTGTAAATGTTTGGGAGAATCTGATCAGAAGTCTCTTCTTCTGGGGCCTCTCCCCTGGGGAGCGAGCATATGTGTATTCCAGATATGTTACTGCTACTAGGCCTCAGCCTAGTGGCTGAAGGCCTGAAGGAAGCTGAATTTTAAGGAAAATTGCTGTAATAAACCTGTTTGTGGAAGCTCGGCTGGAGAGGTGAGTGTCTTTCGCCTGAAGCTCCGGGTACAGAACTTCTCACTGGGGAAGAGACACCAGAGGTTGCTGCTTAAGGACTGTGACTGTTCGCATAGGGGCTCAGATTGACTGGTTGCTCACTATTAGCATTATTTTGAGGCTACTACCGAAGGGCCAAATACTGCTGCAACAGGATTTTTCATAAACCTAACCCTAAACAAAACCCTCCTCCCTGCATTTTTTTCAAGATCTACAACAAATCTTCAAAGACACCCCTAGACTGAGCCTGAATTTGTCAGTGTGGTTTTAGGACTGAACATATGGTTGGCCAGCCTCTGAACAGGTAAGAGAGTGCTACATTAAATTAACATAATAATAGTCCAAATATGGAGAAATGTCTCAATATTAACAAAAAATTACACCAATGTGAACAGCCAGATGCACTTAGAGAAAATACAGTCACCTAACAATAATCAAAAGAAAGTAACTGATCAAATCTACCAATGTTTTCAGTATCTCAATGATAAGGCCCCTTTCACACAAGCGGACTGATTGGGTCCGCCAGTTTTTTAGGTGGACCTGATTGGATCCTCCATTCTCCTCTATGGAGAAATGGGTGTAAACGAACATGTGTCCATTTACACCTGCCAACATCCAATCTAACCAGCTAAAAAAAGACAGCGTTCCCCTTCCGTCTAATGACTCGGATTGGATGTAAATGGGCAGAGCGTGCTGTGTCTGCATCCAATCTGTATAAGTGGAGTGGACATGGACCAGCCATCCGCCTGCTCAGCGCCTGCTCAGCGGGGATCAGCAGACAGATCCCCCCCTGAGCAAGCGAATCGCAGCTGAAGTCTGCCCCTTGTGGAAGGGGTCTTAATTAAAAGTAATACACCCATCACTATACTAGTAAGTAGTGCAGTCACCAAAGATAAAAACCCAAACATAGGATATGCTCAATATGACCTGATGACCAGACCCTAACAAATAACCGAACCCAAACAAATAGCTGCTGTTATATCCTCTTATGTCTCGCAGTTCAATACTGCAAAATTGTTGTATTTCTGGTCAACTACCGTATTTATCGGCGTATAACACGCACCGGCGTATAACACGCACCCCAAGTTTAGGAGGGAATTTTAAGAAAAAAAACTTTTAGGAGGGAAATTCAAGGAAAAAAAACTTACATTTAAATGCAGCATGCAGCCTTGCCCAGTGTCCATCTGCAGCCTTGCCCAGTGTCCATCTGTCCATCTGCAGCCTTGCCCAGTGTCCATCTGTCCATCTGCAGCCTTGCCCAGTGTCCATCTGTCCATCTGCAGCCTTGCCCAGTGTCCATCTGTCCATCTGCAGCCTTGCCCAGTGTCCATCTGTCCATCTGCAGCCTTGCCCAGTGTCCATCTGTCCATCTGCAGCCTTGCCCAGTGCCTTTGCGATCTTGTCAGTCTCGGCGTTTTTTTAAATTTGGCGCCGATTTCTGTGGAGAGGAGCGAGCGGGGCCGAGTGTACTTCGGCTAGACTCGGCTCCTCTCGCAGTCCCGCCCATCTCCACTGACTGCGCCCCTGACGGAGAAAGCCGAGTGTACTTCGGCTAGACTCGGCTCCTCTCGCAGTCCCGCCCATCTCCACTGACTGCGCCGCTGACGGAGAAAGCCGAGTGTACTTCGGCTAGACTCGGCTCTGCTCACAGTCAGGGGCAGGACTGCGAGAGGAGCCGAGACTAGCCAAAGTACACTCGGCTTTCTCTATGTCAGCGGCGCAGTCAGAGATGGGCGGGACTGCGAGAGGAGCCGAGTAAAGCTGAGTGTACTTCGGCTTCGGCTCTGCTCGCTCTTTCGCTCGTTTCAGCAGGGGAATTCGACAGAGTATCGGCGTATAAAACGCACCCACGATTTTCCCCTGATTTTAAGGGGAAAAAAGTGTGTGTTATACGCCGATAAATACGGTAATTATGTGATTCACACAATTTTCCCACATTAAATAGCCAGGCTGGTGACACCACTGTTTCCTGTTTCACATTTGTTGAAGAGAGGATTTTTTCATTGTTTGCTGCACATCAGGGGAGCTAGGAAATTAATGCAAAATAAAATATATCAATAATAAACCAATAGTTATAGTGTGCACAGCATGTGCCATGAATGTTACTAAAATGTCTTGGCACTCACATTACTATCACCCTTCTCTCTTGCTTTACTATAAAGTACCTGCTGTGCTAGAGGATCCCACATTGCAGATTTGACAAGTGTGACAGATAAAAATATTATGTGTGATTAGAGAACCCCTGTTTATACAGCATATATATGAGTGTCTGTGCGAGGGAAGCTTTTTTATTTTGTCAGCATGGGGTTTAAACAAGATTTTGCCTGTAACTCTGTGCTGATATTAGTTACATTTCCCCCTCATTCATCTGTATCAGTAGTTGTGATATGCCAGGATGTGCACAAACTTGTTACACAACAGGGAATCTTTCAAAATGACATTCCAGAACTCAAGAATGTCAACAGAGACTTTTATACATCAAGTCATCAAATATTGATTGCAAATAATTTGTATTTAACTGGAATTGTGTGCTATCATCTCTATGCAGGCAGTATGAGTTCCCAAGTGATTTTTCCTTGCTAATTACCAATTTGTTTAATCTACATTTTAAAAAATGTATGTGATTCAGTTATTTATAATATATGTGTGTGTATGTGTACTGTATATACTGTATTTATTGTGTGTTTATGTATACACATCCATTATTAACTACTTGCCGACCATCCGCCGCAGTTGCACAGTGGCAGGTTGGCCCGGCTGCACGAATCGCCGTCATTGTACGTCGGGCGCTTTAAGAAGCTAAAGGGGGCGCGGCACGACGCCAGAGCCGATTTGCAAGGCCGGCGGTCGCGATGGCCGCCAGCCATCCGCGATCGCTCCACAGAGAGCCAGAACAGGGATCTGTGTATGTAAACAAACAGATCCCCGTTCTGACAGGGCAGTAGAGAGAGATCTATTGTTCCTAGTGATCATGAACAGTGATCTTTCTCCTCCTCCAGTCAGTACACTCCCCCCACAGTTAGAAACACCTCCCTAGGAAACACTTACCCCCTTAATCGCCCCTAGTGTTAACCCCTTCCCTGCCAGTGACATTTATACAGTAATCAGTGGCTGTTTTTAGCTCTGATCGCTGTATAAATGTCACTCAACCACCCTGTGTCTCTATTAGGGGCACAGGGTGAATGAAAACCCCAATATGGTCTATGATAGCCATATTCAATGCTGCACATACATTGTATCTAGATTGGATGTGTACTGTGAGGGGGGGGGGGGTTGTGTAATCATTGCTGTGAGGAGTTAAGGTGATTTGCATTCTATTGTGGCTTGTGGGAATTAAGCCTATAATTATAGGTTGTGGAACTAGCAGCAGACAGGTTAATCACCTGCCTGCTTGTGTTGTAAATGAGTCTAGGAGGGTCTGGAGGCCCTTTTGGTGTGAAAGGGATAGTTAACTCTATGCCTGTGTGCATTGTACTCGGCAGACGGACCATCTACCAACCCTTTCATTATAAGATGTGTATTGAAGGTCGTTATGTTCTATTATGTAAAGTCTTTTGAAGCCTAACAGACGTCAAAATAATGGGTATTGGGCCTTGTTATGTGTGGGTGGAGCTGGGCCATTGTTCATGTTAAACTTATGCAGTAGTAGATGTGTACAAAAGTTACAATATCTTCTTCAATAAAGAGACTCGATCCTGGAAGCTACAGAGTACGTCTCGTTCTTCCAGAAGGCTTAATTCCTATGGCAAGTGGTCGGCTGGCTGTGGAGGATCGACAGCGAATGTGTGTCCAGGAGAGGGAACATCTTAAACGGCGTTACCCCCTTTATATTTGGGGTGCCGTTACATTGGTTGGCAGCAGTGGGATTTTTCCCTCCAGTTCCTGGGACACTTCAAACCACCACAGTGAATGACCAGCTATGCAGCCTGCAGGAGAGCCACGCTGAAAGACTTACTTGAGAGCCGTGGAGGGACCGGTGGGATAAAGAACAAAGTCACCTTGATCAGGTAGCTAGCAGAGATGGATCAGAAGGATGGTGATGCAGGACCCCGGTCAGTTGAAGACTTGTTTCAGCAACGAGTTCCACAGCGGTTGGCATTATATGGTGCTAACCCATCAGAGGCCACCATACAGGAAGCCATTAAAGGCATCCAGCTGCAGGATGCCCGACAAGAGAGAGAACGAGAGCGACAAAAGAGAGAACTAGAGCGGCAACATGAGCGGAGAATGGCGGAAATACGGCAATCGGAGACAACGCCTAAAGAACCAGCCGCCATGGAAGAGGAATTCGGAAGGAGGTTGCGAGAGATGCAGATACAGCATAGAGGACCAGTATCAGAGGAGGTCCTGCTGTGATGGTCGGATTCGATCCGCTGCGAACTCTGGAAGAAAGCGCTAGCTCTCGAGCAGGAACACCAGGGAAAGACTCTCCCCTCCATCTATCTAAGGTACTGGTCGCAGTATGAAGTACGAATGCCGTTATTGGGGGAACAACCAAAGCAGGAGTGGACAGCTAAGTTAAGTAGGCTGATCCGGGCAGAGATGCGGTTGGACGAGAGCTACAGAGCCCTCCGGTGGTATGTAGCCCAAGAGTGCCCATGGTCAGCGGATGACAGCCCCACGGAAGGCTTTGACTATGATGGCCTGGGATTGTTTTATTGGGGGCTGTCCAGTGACCCTGACTTTGGGAGTGATCGGGAGTGGCGTTTGGAGGAAATAATGGAGCACAGAGAGCGAAAACTGAATGTCTCGGAAGGGCACTGGGCAGAGGAAGATTTGGAATTTCTGGCCGTTCAGGAATGGGAGCTGGAGATCGCCTACAGACAGCTGCTAGAATCTGCTCAGCAGCAGGGTGGTGCTACCTTTGCCTGGGACTATCAGGAAATACCAGTTGACCACTCTGAAATCCTGGCTGAAGAATCAGCAGTGGAAAATCTGGAGATTGCCATCCCTAAAGCCGAAGTGGATGATGTGGAGTTCCAGGGAGCTAGGGCAGTTGGCTCATCTCCCCGGCCACATATTACAGAAGGTATGGACTTAATGGACTGTTCAGAGGATGTTATGGATTATAGATCGCCCGCTCAAGTACTGGCAGCAGGACAGGGTACTGCAGACCCCTGCTCTACACCCGTGGCAGTTTTGGAGGCCTGAGGTGAGAAGGTGATGGTTCCCCCTTCCCAGTGGATTTCAGAGATGCAGGGAGGAGAAGCAGCCATTTTCCCTCCCCAACAGGTAGCCAGAGCAGATGGTGTGGAGTCCCCAGCAGAAGTGCTGGCAACAGGGCAGAGTGCTAGCAACCTCTGCCCAGCACAGGTAACAACTGTGGAGTTTCAGGGAGCCGGGGCAGTTGGCCCCTCTCTCCAGCAACAAGCTGCGGTAGTAAAGCTTTTACCCCCAGCTGAATCACTGGCAGCAGGGCAGAAGGCTACTGGCCTCTGCACACAATGGCAATTTGAGCTGATATCGGTGGATGGGACTGCGGTCTGCACTCACAGCAACCCAGCAGAAGAGCTGGCAACAGAGCAGAGTGCCACGGGCCTCTGCTCTCAACTAACAGAAGAGGGAGTTCCTGTGGTTTCGGATGGGACTTCAGTCCTCACTGACACAACCCCAGAAAATGGTGTGACACTGAGACAGGAGGATGTCAGCCTTGCTTTGCAAGCACTGGGGGATTTTCACCTACCACAAGTGGATGGGACTTCAGTCCTCACTGACACAACCCCAGAAAATGGTGTGACACTGAGACAGGAGGATGTCAGCCTTGCTTTGCAAGCACTGGGGGATTTTCACCTACCACAAGTGGATGGGACTTCAGTCTCCACTTGTATGCCCCAGGGATGCTGGGCAGTCGGCCCAGATCCCCAACAGCATGACGGACTGAGCCCAGTCACCCTGTCTTCTCTCCAGCGGCTGAAAGGACTCCAGGGAGAAGGGCCAGTCCAGGCCTCTCCCCAGCGGCGGGTATGTTCTCGAAGAGAGGCAGAGGTTGGCTGGGTAAGTAATACTCTGTTTGGAGCAATTTATTTGGGGTACTGTGTGGATACCGGCATTAGAAGAAGGGACCTATGGACTAACTTCGGAGTCAACCCGTCTGGGGTCCCCTCCTCTGTTAGTCTCCTGCCGAAAGGGGAAAGATGTAACGGGAAGGCCCGGGGAACTCAGAATCGCTTAGAAAGTATGAGATACCCTTGCTTCAGCTCCCCCAATGCCTCTTATGTGTCAACCACCCTGTGTCTCTATTAGGGGCACAGGGTGAATGAAAACCCCAATATAGTCTATGAAAGCCATATTCAATGCTGCACATACATTGTATCTAGATTGGATGTGTACTGTGAGGGAGGGGGGGGGGGGGTTGTGTATTCATTGCTGTGAGGAGTTAAGGTGATTTGCATTCTATTGTTGCTTGTGGGAATTAAGCCTATAATTATAGGTTGTGGAACTAGCAGCAGACAGGTTAATCACCTGCCTGCTTGTGTTGTAAATGAGTCTAGGAGGGTCTGGAGACCCTTTTGGTGTGAAAGGGATAGTTAACTCTATGCCTGTGTGCATTGTACTCGGCATATGGACCGTCTACCAACCCTTTCATTATAAGATGTGTATTGAAGGTTGTTACGTTCTATTGTGTAAAGTCTTTTGAAGCCTAACAGACGTCAAAATAATGGGTATTGGGCCTTGTTATGTGTGGGTGGAGCTGGGCCATTATTCATGTTAAACTAATGCAGTAGTAGATGTGTATAAAAGTTACAATATCTTCTTCAATAAAGAGACTCGATCCTGGAAGCTACAGAGTATGTCTCGTTCTTCCAGAAGGATTAATTCCTATGGCAAGTTGTCGGCTGGCTGTGGAGGATCGACAGCGAATGTGTGTCCAGGAGAGGGAACATCTTAAATGGCGTTACCCCCTTTATATTTGGGGTGCCGTTACAGTCCCAAAAAAGTGTTACAAGTGTCCAATCTGTCCGCCACAATGTCGCAGTCCCACTAAAAAGCACAGATCACCGCCATTACTGGTAAAAAAAAAAAATTATAATAAAAATACCATAAATATATCCCCTACTTTGTAGACACTATAACTTTTGCACAAACTAATCAATATACGCTAATTGGGATTTTTTTTTACCTAAAATATGTAGAATATATATTGGCCTAAACTGATAAAGACATTTTTTTGGGGATATTTATTATAGCAAAAAGTTAAAAATATTGTTTGTTTTTTTCAAAATTGTTGGTCTTTTTTTGTCTATAGCGCAAAAAATTAAAACCGAAGAGGTGATCAAATACCACCAAAAGAAATCTCTATTTGTGGGAAAAAAGGGACATAAATTTTGTTTGTGTACAACGTCACATGACCGTGCACTTGTCAGTTAAAGCGACGCAGTGCCGTATCGCAAAAAATGGCCTGGTCAGGAAGGGGGTAAATCCTTCGGGTCTGAAATGGTTGAAGAGCAGGAATCAAATGAGCTACTACTTGGTTGGTGATAAGTGAGCTACATATCTCTACACTTGCCAAGCAGTCTACAGTGTACTTAGAGTTCATCCCATTTTTGATCTGTATAAGTAGAACCCAACTGCTAGCAGTGTAGGGTAACAGTTTACAGGCATACCCCACTTTTAAGTACACAATGGGGTTTATTTACTAAAGCTGGTAAGTTTAAAATCAGGCTGTACCAGCTCTTCCATAGTTGCCAACAGTCACGGATTGGCCGGGACGTTCCCGGGATTCAAACCCTGTTCCCGGATTTATTTTGTCCCGGCCAATGTCCCGGCCAATCCGATTTTTCCCGTTTTCCCCGAATTTGGACGCCGCAGGCCGCCGCTGCTAGAGGTCCACGGCTGGCGGAGACAATGTCTCGGCCGGCCGCCATGTTCAAGAAGACCAAAACACGGATGTAGTACAATAGAAAATAAAGCCGCTGCGGCGCCGCCCACACCCCGCACCTCCCCGGGGGTGGGCGGCGCCGCAGCAGCTTTATCTTCTATTGTACTACATCTGTGTTTTGGCTGGCCGGCCGGCCACCCCCCGCCCCGCCCCGCCCCGCTGCAGCTCTGTCTGTAATGGAAAGGGGCGAGGGTCGGCAGCGCCACAGCTTAATTATTTTTTTTTGCAGCCACACTGTCGGCTCCGCCTCTATTTTGTTCCCCTTCGGGGAAGGGGAAACAATAATGGCGGCCGAGACAGGAGACGCCTGTGGTTAAGGGGGGACTCCGCTGGGGATGCCTGTGGTAAGGGGGGACTCCGCTGGGAATGCCTGTGGTAAGGGAGGACTCCGCTGGGGACGGCTGAGGTAAGGGGGGACTCCGCTGGGGACGCCTGATGTAAGGGGGGACTCCGCTGGGGACGCCTGATGTAAGGGGGGACTCCGATGGGGACGCCTGATGTAAGGGGGACTCCGCTGGGGACGCCTGAGGTAAGGGGGTACTCTGCTGGGAACGCCTGTGGTAAGGGAGGACTCCGCTGGGGACGGCTGAGGTAAGGGGGGACTCCGCTGGGGACGGCTGAGGTAAGGGGGACTCCGCTGGGGACGCCTGATGTAAGGGGGGACTCCGCTGGGGACGCCTGATGTAAGGGGGACTCCGATGGGGACGCCTGATGTAAGGAGGGACTCCTCTGGGGACACTTGATGTAAGGGGGGACTCCGCTGGGTACGCCTGATGTAAGGAGGGACTCCTCTGGGGACGCCTGATGTAAGGAGGGACTCCCCTGTGGACACCTGATGGCATCTGGTGGCAGGCGACGTGGCAGGTGACACACTCGGGGCTAACACTGATTCGGCATTTTGGTGAGTTGAATGATTTCATTTTATATTAAAATGTAATAAGAGAAATAATGCACTTCAGTCATCCTGACACCCTAACAACCATGGTGCCGGGATGATTAAAGAGCTAACACCAGATGTTTGGATTATCTTTATCTGTTGATTGTTAAACTCTGGAATATACATATTTCTATTATGGTGTAGGATCTGGGCCTGCTGTCCTTCCATCTTTCCTTCTCTTTCCTTCCCTCCCTCTTTCTTTCTCCCTTCATCCCTCATTCATCTCAGACTTTAACCACACCCCCTTTGAGCCACGCTCATTTAAGCCACTCCCACTACCCGCGTAAACCACGCCCACGCTTCGTGCGCCACTTTTTTCTCCTAAAGTATAACACACCTTCAAATGAATGCCCCACCCCCTAATTATACCAAGGCTCCGCCTACATGCGAAAAAGTGTCACGGATTTTTTTTTTGCAATGTTGGCAACTATGCTCTTCTAGGAGTCATTTGTAAATTTACTGATGCATAGCTACCAGAAGGTCTCTCCACCTTCAGTACCAATAAACCTAGTGTGTCTACCATAGGTGTGCGCAGCCTATTGCATTAGGGTGCACACTCCAAAGCGCAAGCACACATGCCTTTCTTTGCAGTCTCAGCTGCACTGGACAGTGAATGAATAGGTTAGTGTTCTGTTCTAAGCAGCTTCCTGTTCATTCACAAACAGAAGCATAGTAAACACAGTTTGTGAGTGTGTTTACTTTGTCCATTTAGAAAAGGAAGGGGCCGGTAAATGACATATTGGTTAGCCCCTTCCTCTACTCTCCATCCTGAAACATCCCCCACAGCAGCTGCGTTGGAGAGGAGAGGGGGGAAGCAAGCAGCACTGCGGTGCTGGGGGGAGGGGCGCAACAGGGGGGGGTAGCCCGGGCAGTAGAGAGAATCAGCACCGCACAGAGTGATTAAAGTGTGCCTAGCCACACCTGGCACACCCCGTGCGCATGGTTGTCTTAAAAAGTAGCAAAGGAAAGACAATAAAATTGGGGGAAAAAAATCTGAATTTCATAATTGAAAGTGTAGCGCCCTGCTCCTATTGAGTAGGCGCTATTTGTAAATTTAAGTTATCTGAGCTGTAGTTTGGCTGAGAATGATTGTGTTAAATTGCTGGTTTCTGTTCCAGTCCAGCTGTGTTGCGCATTTTCCACTTGACTGTAGATGTCGTGGTCACAACAGGTCAAGGTTGGAAATGAAGCAGGCTGGGTTTGTTGAATGTTCTTTACCCAGAAACAGCCCAATGGGAGTGGTCCACCCGCTGTGCATTCTGGGAGAGGGTACCTAAGGGACAGACACCGTTTTGCAGGGTTCATCTTCCGATCCCTATCTGAGGGCCCTCCTGGCCTCAGGTATGTCGTAGCAGTTTTTCCCGCCTCGGGGCCTGCTGGCCTGAGGCTCCGTTACTGATAGTAGGTCCAGGAGTTTCTGGGGCCTACTGGTCCAGGGGTGGTCCCGTGCTGTCTTGCCTGCGGGAAAAAAACAAGCAATTGGAGAAACCAGGGGAGGACTTTTCTCAGAGAGAACCGAGCGAAAGGGCTGGTATCTCAAGAAGAGCCTGGAGACTAAATTGAGGGACGCATCCTGACCAATCTACCTCACAGTGCTGCCGGCTGGCTGAAAGAAAGTGGTACTGTGTAGCTGTGTCTTTTGAACTGTGCAAAGTGTGTGGTTATGCCGTCCTGTGGCAGAGGACTATACAACGACTCCATTACATTCATCAAGTCTGTGGCAGAGACTTTTGACCGAGCTTCACACTGGCTGCTAGGTCAGTGAGAGAGGCCTATCCGGTGGATGCTAGATCCAGGGTGGAAACTGTTTGTCCTCTTGATCAAAGAAGTACCCGTCATCCACAAAGCAAGGTACAGGGGGTCCCCGAGTTACGAACATCCGAGTTGCGAACGACTCCTACTTATAAACGGACTCCTGCACTCCATCCTTTGCCATCTGTGCACATAAACACTTAAAAACAACCTACCGGTAATTACATGCTCTTAAACGGCGTTTAACCCCTTTCATATTTGGGGTGCCGTTACATTGGTTGGCAGCGGTGGGATTTTCCCTCCAGTTACTGGGACACTCCAAACCACCACAGTGAATGACCAGCTATGCAGCCTGCAGGAAAGCCATGCTGAAAGACCTACTTGAGAGCCGTGGAGGGACCAGTGGGACAAAGAACAAGGCCACCCTGATCAGTGAACTAGCCGAGATGGATCAGAGGGATGGTGATGCAGGACCCCGGTCAGTTGAAGACTTGTTTCAGCAACGAGTTCGAGAGCGGTTGGCATTATATGGTGCTAACCCATCAGAGACCGCCATACAGGAAGCCATTAGAGGCATCCAGCTGCAGGATGAGCGACAAGAGAAAAAACTACAGCGACAAAAGAGAGAACTAGAGCGACAAGAGAAAGAACTAGAGCGACAAGAGAGAGAACGAGAGCGACAAGAGAGAGAACTAGAGCGGCAACATGAGCGGAGAATGGCGGAAATACAGCAATCAGAGATCACCTACAGACAGCTGCTAGAATCTGCTCAGCAGCAGGGTGGTGCTACCTTTGCCTGGGACTATCAGGAAAGACCAGTGGACAACTCTGAAATCCTGGCTGAAGAATCGGCAGTGGAAAATCTGAAGATTGCCATCCCTAAAGCCGAAGTGGATGATATGGAGTTCCAGGGAGCTAGGGCAGTTGGCTCATCTCCCCAGCCACAGATTACAGAAGGTATGGACTTAAGGGACTGTTCAGAGGATGTTGTGGATTATGCATCGCCTGCTCAAGTACTGGCAGCAGGACAGAGTACTGCAGACCCCTGCTCTACACCCGTGGCAGTTTTGGAGGCCCGAGGTGAGAAGGTGATGGTTCCTCTTTCCCAGTGGATTTCAGAGATTCAGGGGGGAGAAGCAGCCCTTTTCCCTCCCCAACAGTTAGCCATAGTAGTTGGTGTGGAGTCCCCAGCAGAAGTGCTGGCAACAGGGCAGAGTGCTAGCAACCTCTGCCCAGCACCGGAAACAACTGTGGAGTTTCAGGGAGCCGGGGCAGTTGGCCCCTCTCTCCAGCAACAAGCTGAGGTGGTAAAGCTTTTACCCCCAGCTGAATCACTGGCAGCAGGACAGAATGCTACTGGCCTCTGCACACAACTGCAACTTGAGTGGATATCGATGGATGGGACTGCGGTCTCCACTCACAGCAACCCAGCACAAGAGCTGGCAACAGAGCAGAGTGCCGCGGGCCTCTGCTCTCAACTAACAGAAGAGGGAGTTCCTGTGGTACTGGATGGGACTTCGGTCCTCACTAGTGATGAGCCGAACACCCCCGGGTTCGGTTCGCACCAGAACCCGCGAACGGACCGGAAGTTCGAACGAACATTAGAACCCTATTAAATACAATGGATGCGAACGTTCGAATTCTAAAGTGCTAATTATAACAACTATTATGCATGTTATTGTCCTAAAAAGGGTTTGGGAACCCGGGTTCTGCACCAGGGGACATGTATCAATGCAAAAAGAAGTTTTAAAAACGGTCGTTTTTCGGGAGCAGTCATTTTAATGATGCATAAAGTGAAAAAAAAAAAGTCAAATATTCCTTTAAATATCGTACCTGGGGGGTGTCTAAAGTATGCCTGTGAAGTGCCACGTGTTTCCCGTGTTTAGAACTGTCCCTGCACAAAATGACACTTCTAAAGGAAAAAAAAGCCATTTAAAACTGCTTGCGGCTTTAATGTAATGTCTGGTCCCGGTAATATGGATGAAATTCTTTAAGAAAAATGGCATAGCTACCCCATGACCCCCCCCCCCTACCCCAGCCCATTACCAGCCCCTTTGGGTCTTGTATGGATATTAAGGGGAACCCCGCACATAAAATAAAAAAGGCCCTATATACTCTGAACAGCCGTATACAGGCGGTGCATACAAGACAGGGACTGTAGGTTTGTTCTTATGTAGAATCTGTTTGTAATTTTGAACAGGTACATTGTTGAAGTGTAGCTCCAGCCCAAAAATCTATTTTTAAACTTTTTGGAAAACATAGGTAAGGGTTATCACCCCTGTAACATTTGTTTTGCTGTCTGTGCCCCTGTTCAGAACATTTCACCTCACTTTCCGTCCCAATGACAACTGTTTTTGAAATGTGGTGTTTTTCTTGAAACAAGGATTGCTGATAAAGCATCAGTACAGAGGAGACACCTTTCTCCCATATTTATTCTTACAGGAGAGAATTTTCCTTCCTAGTGGTAGATTTCCTCTCACTTCCTGTTGTCTTCTTGCGTTTGCAAGTAGGAGTCGTTTGTAAGTTGGATGTTTGAAAGTAGGGACCTGCCGTATATACTCTGCAGAAATAGGCCCCTTAGTTGTTGGTGTTGGCACAACACTGTAAGCACTCACAGTTACTCTTGGTTGGTGCTGGAACGCCCTGCTGTCAACTATTATATCAGGAATTTTAATTACATATAATTGTTGAACAGTGGTAGTAAAAATTGGGCCTTTGATGGTGGTGCTGGTGCCACAACACTGTAAGCCCTGACAGTTACTCTTGGTGGGTGCAGCAATGGGCCCTGCTGTGAATTATTAGATCAAGAATTGTAATTACATGCCCCTGTTGAACAGGGGCTGAAAAATTGGGCCTTAGGCACTGGTGGCACAACACTGCAACCCCTCACAGATACTGTACTTGGAGCACAGCAATGAGCCCTGTTGCAAAGTATTGCTTCAAAAATTGTAATGACACGCCCCTGTTAAACAGGGGCTGAAAAATTGGGCCTTAGGCACTGGTGGCACAACACTGCAACTCCTCACAGATACTGTACTTGGAGCACAGCAATGAGCCCTGTTGCAAAGTATTGCTTCAAAAATTGTAATTACACGCCCCTGTTAAACAGGGGCTGAAAAATTGGGCGTTAGGCACTGGTGGCGGCACCCATAAACAAAAATGATCTTCCAAGCTATCATCATCAATCGTATCATTGAGGACTCGGAGGAGGAGGATAGGCAGTCAACATAACAGCACAGGCACTCAGCATCAGCATCAGTCTTGAAGGGATGTGACATTTTAAAATCAATTAGTCTGTTATATCAGCATCAGGTGTGTGGTAGCTGGTGGTGATCCAAGACTGGTTCATCTTGATGAAAGTCAGTCGATCAACCGAGTCGGTGGACAGGCGCACCCTGTGATCCGTGACAAATCCTCCAGCAGCACTGAATGTGCGTTCCGAAAGAACGCTGGATGCAGGACAGGCCAGTAGCTCAATTGCATACTGTGCAAGCTCTGGCCAGTGATCCATCCTCAAGACCCAGTAAGCCAGAGGATTTTCGGTGGGGAAGGTGTCCAAGTCTGACCTTGCCCCTAGATATTCCTGCACCATGTTTATCAGACGCTGGCGATGGTTGCTGGAACCAATCATACTTTGGGGCTGCGGACTAAAGAATTGTCTGAACGCATCGGTCAGACGGCCACCTTCCCCACCGCTCCTTCTTTGACTGGCCGAAGCCTCAGCAACTCGTTGTCCAGGACCAGGAGTTTGCAACCTCCCAGTCTCTGGGAACGCGTTGCACAGACCTTTCTGCAAGGCCTCCCGGAGTTGTCTCATCCTCTGCTCCCTCTGCGACGGTAACATAAGGTCCGCAACCTTACCCTTGTACCGTGGATCAAGGAGAGTGGCCAGCCAGTAATGGTCCCTCTCCTTGATCCGAAGAATACGAGGATCCTTCCGCAGACTTTGCAGGATCAGGGAGGCCATGCAGCGTAGGTTTGCTGAGGCATTCGCTCCGGAGTCCTCTGGGTCACTAAGGACGACATGATCCGCAGCCACCTCCTCCCAGCCACGTACAAGTCCACTGGTTTCTTGGGACTGTAAATCATCCCTAAAAGACTGCTGCTGATGATGCTGAGTGCCAGCCTCCACCTCCATGCTGACACAATCCTCCTCCTCCTCCTCCTCCTCCTCCTCTTCCTGTGCGATGGGTGGGACAGAAGGAACACTGTCTGGGTAAAGGGGGCCTTGAGAGGCAAGGAAGTCCTCCTCTTCCTGCCTCTGTTCTGCCTCAAGTGCCCTGTCCATTATTCCACGCAGCGTGTGCTCCAACAGGTGGACAAGAGGTACAGTGTCACTGATGCATGCACTGTCACTGCTCACCATCCTCGTGGCCTCCTCAAATGGTGCCAGGACAGTGCACGCATCCCTGATCATGCCCCACTGGCGTGGAGAAAAAAAACCAAGCTCCCCTGACCCTGTCCTGGTGCCGTAGTCGCACAGGTACTCATTGATGGCCCTCTGCTGCGTGTGCAGCCGCTGCAGCATGGCCAACGTTGAGTTCCACCTGGTGGGCATGTCACATATAAGGCGGTTCTTGGGCAGGTTCAACTCCTTTTGCAGCTCAGCCAGGCGAGCACTGGCATTATAAGATCTGCGGAAATGCACACAGACTTTCCTGGCCTGCCTCAGGACATCCTGTAAGCCCGGGTACCTGCCCAAGAACCGCTGCACCACCAGGTTAAGGACGTGAGCCACACAGGGCACATGGGTCAGTTGTCCCTGTCGGAGGGCGGAGAGGAGGTTGGTGCCATTGTCGCAAACCACCATTCCTGGCTTAAGCTGGCGTGGCGTCAACCACCTCTCGGCCTGGCCCTGCAGAGCAGACAGGACCTCTGCCCCAGTGTGGCTTCTGTCCCCCAAACACACCAGCGCAAGCACGGCATGGCATCTTTTTGCCTGCGTACTTGCGTAGCCCCGTGAACGGCTACGGAGCACCGCTGGTTCATAGGACAAACCACAGGAAGAGGCCATGGAGGAAGAAGAAGAGGAGGGGGTGGAGGAGAGAGGTGTGTCACAACCAGTAGTAGCATTTTGGAGGCGTGGCGGTGGGACAACCTCCAACACTACTGCACCTTGTCCTGAATCCTTCCCAGCTGCCAAAAGAGTGACCCAATGGGCCGTGAAAGAAAGGTAACGTCCCTGTCCATGCCTGCTGGACCATGAGTCAGCGGTAATATGCACCTTACCGCTGACCGCCCTGTCCAGCGAGGCCAAGACATTGCCTTCCACATGCCGGTAGAGAGCCGGAATAGCCTTCCGTGAGAAAAAGTGGCGTTTGGGAACCTGCCACTGAGGAACCGCACATTGCACAAACTCACGGAAGGGGGCCGAGTCTACCAACTGAAAAGGCAGCAGTTGAAGCGCTAGCAATTTAGCCAAGCTAGCATTCAACCGCTGGGCATGTGGATGGCTGGGAGTGAACTTCTTTCGACGGTCCAGCAGCTGGGGCAGGGAAATTTGCCTGCTAGAATCGGACGTCGGTGTACTGCTAGCAGAGTGGGCGCAAGTACTTGGCTGTGACACACCTAATTCTACACCTTCATTCCTCTCAGTGCATGTTTCAGAGAGGACTGAAGTTATAGTGGGGTTGGAGATCCCAGCTGATGCGGTGCAAGGAGAGGTCCGCTTTGTTCTTTGGTGTGGGTCTTTGAGGTAGGCTTGCCAACGAGCTGCATGGCAGGTCAACATATGTCTGGTCAGGCATGTGGTACCCAAGCGGCTGATGTTTTGGCCACGCGATATACGCTTGAGACATATGTTGCAAACAGCAGCTGTGCGATCTGATGCACTAGCCTCAAAAAAGGCCCACACCAAAGAACTTTTTGAATGACGGGCAGAGGCAGCGCCCTGCACAGGCGGAGCTCTGCGGTGTGATTCCGTCGGTGTACTGCCCTTACGCTGGCCACCAAAGGGCATCCTGCCTCGTTGGAGATGTGCCTCCTCCTCATCCTCCTCCTCCTCCTCTCTCCTATTAGGCACCCACGTGGAGTCATTGACCTCATCATCCCCTCCCTCCTCATCACTGGAGCCAATCTGGCAGTATGCTGCAGCTGCTGGAACATGACTGCCAGATTGGTGTCCTTCTTGAGCATCCCCTCTGTCTGCTCTCACGCTACTGCCTTCCTCTAGCTGGGTTTCATCATCAGACCCTTCGAAACGCTGGGCATCCTCCTGGAGCATGTACCCAACACTGTGCTGAAACAGTTCGGGGGACTCCTCAGGAGGAGGACATGGTGGGTCTAGGGAAGGAGTGACTGATGATTTGTCTGACATTGATACCAGGGAAGACGACGCTTTGGCAGCTGCTTTTCCAGTACCCTGAGCCTGGGTGAGAGAGGATGAGGAGGAGGAGGAGGGCTTGGTCATCCACTCTACCAAGTCTTCGGCATGATGTGGCTCAACATGTCCAGCTGCCGAAAAGAAGGACAAGCGTGTCCCATGGCCATGTGCTGATGACAATGCACCGCGTCCACGACCAGCACTGTTGCCCCCAGACACAGAGCCTGCTTGCCCTCTTTTATTGCCTCCTGACTGTCTGCCTCTCCTTGTTTGCCTTCCAGACATTCTAATAGATGGCCTGCAGGGAGATGGGAAAAAAGCAATAAGGGCTACCTTCAGGTGTCCTTCTCTGTCCCTGGAAACAAGGACTTGCAGAGTGAAAGAAAAAAAACACTCTCCCTACCTACAGTTTTCTGTCCCTAGAAAAAATGTTTTTTTTAATCACAATATAGCACAAGGAAAATTAACTCACTGTCCTTACAGGTCCCTGGAAACAAGGACTTGCAGAGTGAAAGAAAAAAAACACTCTCCCTACCTACAGTTTTCTGTCCCTAGAAAAAAATGTTTTTTTTAATCACAATATAGCAAAAGGACAATTCACTCACTGTCCTTCCAGGTCCCTGGAAACAAGGACTTGCAGAGTGAAAGAAACTGACACTGTCCCTACCTAGAGTTTTCTGTCCCTGGAATAAATGTTTTTTTCAGCACAATATAGCACAAGGACAATTAACTCACTGTCCTTACAGGTCCCTGGAAACAAGGACTTGCAGAGTGAAAGAAAAAAAATACTCTCCCTACCTACAGTTTTCTGTCCCTAGAAAAAAATGTTTTTTTTAATCACAATATAGCAAAAGGACAATTCACTCACTGTCCTTCCAGGTCCCTGGAAACAAGGACTTGCAGAGTGAAAGAAACTGACACTGTCCCTACCTAGAGTTTTCTGTCCCTAGAATAAATGTTTTTTTTAATCACAATATAGCAAAAGGACAATTCACTCACTGTCCTTCCAGGTCCCTGGAAACAAGGACTTGCAGAGTGAAAGAAACTGACACTGTCCCTACCTAGAGTTTTCTGTCCCTAGAATAAATGTTTTTTTTAATCACAATATAGCACAAGGAAAATTAACTCACTGTCCTTACAGGTCCCTGGAAACAAGGACTTGCAGAGTGAAAGAAAAAAAACACTCTCCCTACCTACAGTTTTCTGTCCCTAGAAAAAAATGTTTTTTTTAATCACAATATAGCAAAAGGACAATTCACTCACTGTCCTTCCAGGTCCCTGGAAACAAGGACTTGCAGAGTGAAAGAAACTGACACTGTCCCTACCTAGAGTTTTCTGTCCCTGGAATAAATGTTTTTTTCAGCACAATATAGCACAAGGACAATTAACTCACTGTCCTTACAGGTCCCTGGAAACAAGGACTTGCAGAGTGAAAGAAAAAAAATACTCTCCCTACCTACAGTTTTCTGTCCCTAGAAAAAAATGTTTTTTTTAATCACAATATAGCAAAAGGACAATTCACTCACTGTCCTTCCAGGTCCCTGGAAACAAGGACTTGCAGAGTGAAAGAAACTGACACTGTCCCTACCTAGAGTTTTCTGTCCCTAGAATAAATGTTTTTTTTAATCACAATATAGCAAAAGGACAATTCACTCACTGTCCTTCCAGGTCCCTGGAAACAAGGACTTGCAGAGTGAAAGAAACTGACACTGTCCCTACCTAGAGTTTTCTGTCCCTAGAATAAATGTTTTTTTTAATCACAATATAGCAAAAGGACAATTCACTCACTGTCCTTCCAGGTCCCTGGAAACAAGGACTTGCAGAGTGAAAGAAACTGACACTGTCCCTACCTAGAGTTTTCTGTCCCTAGAATAAATGTTTTTTTTAATCACAATATAGCACAAGGAAAATTAACTCACTGTCCTTACAGGTCCCTGGAAACAAGGACTTGCAGAGTGAAAGAAAAAAAATACTCTCCCTACCTACAGTTTTCTGTCCCTAGAAAAAAATGTTTTTTTTAATCACAATATAGCAAAAGGACAATTCACTCACTGTCCTTCCAGGTCCCTGGAAACAAGGACTTGCAGAGTGAAAGAAACTGACACTGTCCCTACCTAGAGTTTTCTGTCCCTAGAATAAATGTTTTTTTTAATCACAATATAGCAAAAGGACAATTCACTCACTGTCCTTCCAGGTCCCTGGAAACAAGGACTTGCAGAGTGAAAGAAACTGACACTGTCCCTACCTAGAGTTTTCTGTCCCTAGAATAAATGTTTTTTTTAATCACAATATAGCACAAGGAAAATTAACTCACTGTCCTTACAGGTCCCTGGAAACAAGGACTTGCAGAGTGAAAGAAAAAAAACACTCTCCCTACCTACAGTTTTCTGTCCCTAGAAAAAAATGTTTTTTTTAATCACAATATAGCAAAAGGACAATTCACTCACTGTCCTTCCAGGTCCCTGGAAACAAGGACTTGCAGAGTGAAAGAAACTGACACTGTCCCTACCTAGAGTTTTCTGTCCCTGGAATAAATGTTTTTTTCAGCACAATATAGCACAAGGACAATTAACTCACTGTCCTTACAGGTCCCTGGAAACAAGGACTTGCAGAGTGAAAGAAAAAAAATACTCTCCCTACCTACAGTTTTCTGTCCCTAGAAAAAAATGTTTTTTTTAATCACAATATAGCAAAAGGACAATTCACTCACTGTCCTTCCAGGTCCCTGGAAACAAGGACTTGCAGAGTGAAAGAAACTGACACTGTCCCTACCTAGAGTTTTCTGTCCCTAGAATAAATGTTTTTTTTAATCACAATATAGCAAAAGGACAATTCACTCACTGTCCTTCCAGGTCCCTGGAAACAAGGACTTGCAGAGTGAAAGAAACTGACACTGTCCCTACCTAGAGTTTTCTGTCCCTAGAATAAATGTTTTTTTTAATCACAATATAGCAAAAGGACAATTCACTCACTGTCCTTCCAGGTCCCTGGAAACAAGGACTTGCAGAGTGAAAGAAACTGACACTGTCCCTACCTAGAGTTTTCTGTCCCTAGAATAAATGTTTTTTTTAATCACAATATAGCACAAGGAAAATTAACTCACTGTCCTTACAGGTCCCTGGAAACAAGGACTTGCAGAGTGAAAGAAAAAAAATACTCTCCCTACCTACAGTTTTCTGTCCCTAGAAAAAAATGTTTTTTTTAATCACAATATAGCAAAAGGACAATTCACTCACTGTCCTTCCAGGTCCCTGGAAACAAGGACTTGCAGAGTGAAAGAAACTGACACTGTCCCTACCTAGAGTTTTCTGTCCCTAGAATAAATGTTTTTTTTAATCACAATATAGCAAAAGGACAATTCACTCACTGTCCTTCCAGGTCCCTGGAAACAAGGACTTGCAGAGTGAAAGAAACTGACACTGTCCCTACCTAGAGTTTTCTGTCCCTAGAATAAATGTTTTTTTTAATCACAATATAGCACAAGGAAAATTAACTCACTGTCCTTACAGGTCCCTGGAAACAAGGACTTGCAGAGTGAAAGAAAAAAAACACTCTCCCTACCTACAGTTTTCTGTCCCTAGAAAAAAATGTTTTTTTTAATCACAATATAGCAAAAGGACAATTCACTCACTGTCCTTCCAGGTCCCTGGAAACAAGGACTTGCAGAGTGAAAGAAACTGACACTGTCCCTACCTAGAGTTTTCTGTCCCTGGAATAAATGTTTTTTTCAGCACAATATAGCACAAGGACAATTAACTCACTGTCCTTACAGGTCCCTGGAAACAAGGACTTGCAGAGTGAAAGAAAAAAAATACTCTCCCTACCTACAGTTTTCTGTCCCTAGAAAAAAATGTTTTTTTTAATCACAATATAGCAAAAGGACAATTCACTCACTGTCCTTCCAGGTCCCTGGAAACAAGGACTTGCAGAGTGAAAGAAACTGACACTGTCCCTACCTAGAGTTTTCTGTCCCTAGAATAAATGTTTTTTTTAATCACAATATAGCAAAAGGACAATTCACTCACTGTCCTTCCAGGTCCCTGGAAACAAGGACTTGCAGAGTGAAAGAAACTGACACTGTCCCTACCTAGAGTTTTCTGTCCCTAGAATAAATGTTTTTTTTAATCACAATATAGCAAAAGGACAATTCACTCACTGTCCTTCCAGGTCCCTGGAAACAAGGACTTGCAGAGTGAAAGAAACTGACACTGTCCCTACCTAGAGTTTTCTGTCCCTAGAATAAATGTTTTTTTTAATCACAATATAGCAAAAGGACAATTCACTCACTGTCCTTCCAGGTCCCTGGAAACAAGGACTTGCAGAGTGAAAGAAACTGACACTGTCCCTACCTAGAGTTTTCTGTCCCTAGAATAAATGTTTTTTTTTAAGCACACTATAGCAGAAGCACAAAACACACTGACACTCTCCCTACCTATCCTTCTCTTTCCCTAAACTAAAGGAATCCAGGTTAAGCAAGAAAGAAATAACAGTCACTGTCCCTGCCTATGCTACTCTATCCCTGCTCCGGAACACACTACACTAGGCCGCCGTGCTGGCGGCCTTTTATAGTGTGGGGCGTGTACTAAACACCCTCAGCAATAATTGGCCACAGGCATCCTGCCTGTGGCCAATCATTGCTCTCCTCGCTGCCGGCGCTGTGATTGGCCAAGCATGCGGGGTCACAGTGCATGCTTGGCCAATCACAGCGCCTGGATGACACTGCGATGGCGTAGTGCATTGTGGGCCGTTCGCGTCACTCGAATTTGGCGCGAACGGCCCAAATCGTTCGATCTTCGTCGAACGATCGAACAGCCAATGTTCGAGTCGAACGTATGTTCGACTCGAACACGAAGCTCATCCCTAGTCCTCACTGACACAACCCCAGAAAATGGTGTGACACTGAGACAGGAGGATGTCAGCCTTGCTTTGCAAGCACTGGGGGATTTTCACCTACCACAAGTGGATGGGACTTCAGTTTCCACTTGTATACTCCAGGGATGCTGGGCAGTCGGCCCAGATCCCCAACCGCATGACGGACTGAGCCCAGTCATCCTGTCTTCTCTCCAGCAGCTGAAAGGACCCCAGGGAGAAGGGCCAGTCCAGGCCTCTCCCCAGCGGCGGGTATGTTCTCTGAGAGAGGCAGAGGTTGGCCGGGGAAGTAATGCTCTGTTTGGAGCAATTTATTTGGGGTACTGTGTGGATACCGGCATTAGGGGAATGGAACTATGGACTACCTTCGGAGTCAACCCGTCTGGGGTCTCCTCCTGTGTTAGTCTCCTGCCGAAAGGGGAGAGATGTAACGGGAAGGCCCGGGGAACCCAGAATCCCTTAGAAAGTATGAGATATCCTTGTTTCAGCTTCCCCAATGCCTCTTATGTGTAAACCACCCTGTGTCCCTATTAGGGGCACAGGGTGAATGAAAACCCCACCATGATCTGTGATAGCCATATCCAATACGGTATATACAGGTACATATTGGGTATATACTGTGTGTGGGCTGTTTATGTAATGCTTGCTGTGATGGTGTGTGATTACATTCTATTGTCTATTGTGGCTTGTGGGAGTTAAGCCTGTAATTATAGGTTGTGGAACTAGCAGACAGACAGGTTAACTGAAGAGATGCTGATGTGTCACCTGTCTGCTTGAGTAATGTTAATGAACCTCAAATATGCTACACATCCTTTCAATGTGGATTGGGAGACAAAAGCTAAACACAAAAGGGTCATGCATAATCATTAAACTGAGATGTGTATTGGTCATCAGCTGTAGAGAATTGGCTCATGTAAATTGGGTCTGGTCAGAGGTGTATGATGAGAGGAGAGTCAGAAGCTTCTCTCTGTGGATATAAAAGTTGCAATGTTTTTCAATAAAGCAGTTCATTTTGGAAAGATACAGAGCATTTTGTCTCGTTCTTTTGGAAGGATTAATTCCTATGGGAAGTGGTCGCCTGACTGTGGAGGATCGGCAGCGAATGTGTGTCCAGGAGAGGGAAGAGATCTTAAACTGCGTTTAACCCCTTTCATATTTGGGGTGCCGTTACACATGCCTACCTGTTCCTCTCCATACCCTGCTGTGTCCTGTGCCTGTATTGCGGCCGCGGCCTGGTCCGGCATAGTGCGGCCTAGGGAAGCCTGCAGATCCCCGGTCTTTCCTGCCCTGCTGCCCCGTAGAGGTGCACCGCGGCTGGCCTGGCCTGGACTCGGATGTGCGGACACTGCTGCTCTCACCTGCTGAGGTATCATCCTTCTGCCTGTCTCGCAGCGCTCTGGGCCTTCCCTGCCTGGTACTCCCAGCCAGCCACCCTCACTGGACTGCAGATGTTCTCCACGCCCCACATACAGTACAGGACTGCATCAGAAGCGCCCTGAAAGCTGGTGAGATTACATACTGTACTGTTCTGTGCCCACTACTACAGTATATGCCCTATACAGTACTGTACTTGTACCACACACGATTGAACGAGAGAGCTCCACAGATGATATGAGCTCATGCTGGAACACAGGGATAGAATGTACAGTACATTCTATCCCTGTGTCCCAGCATGAGCTCATGTCATCTGCCTATGTGGAGCACTTAAAAAAGGTACTGTCCCGACTTGTAAACAAATTTGACTTAAGAACAAACCTACAGTCCCTATCTTGTTCGTAACCCAGGGACCCCCTGTACCTGAATCTCCCCTAACCCTCCATCCCTCTAACTGATGTTCTTTATGTAGCGGCCTCCACTCTCTCACTCCGCTGTTGGCTGGTTTCTGCTTGTCTAGGGGTACCTTGGAGGAGAGAGTGCGGGGTCACCACGCCAAGCCTTCACCGCAGATGTTTGTGTGGTGTAAGCAAAGTTCCTTTACTTTCGGGTCGGTGTTCTGAGTTTGGAGCCTCCGCTTCTTCTGTGGAACAGTGACTGCCAGTAATTGAGCCCCACGCCAATAAAAGTCCAACACTCCTTTATTCTTCAATGTCAGGATGAAACACAATCAGTTGGACTCCCTCAACGAACAGACAGAGGGTGTGGATACGAGTAGGCCCAGGCACAATGAACTCTCCTATTCCTCTATCAGCGAATAGGTTTGGCACATGATCTATGCCACCTGTCGAGAATCTTGGCCGCTGCCACCGACCAGATGAACTGTGAACCTTCCTCCTGACTGCACTTGGCCCCTGTTTGGGAAGATACCCCTCCGGGCGGTCACCTGAGGCTCACCCGGCACCAGCAATCTGCTGCACCAGGTCTTCGGATGAGTAGCTCCTCTGGTCCCTTACGCCTCTGGATTCAGGTACCCCACTCCCGGGGTCCCCTAGGAAATACTTCCCTCGCGGAGCCCAGCGAAGGACACTGGGCCCCAGGCCTCCAACCGAGTACTGTACCCCAGGCTGAAGGAGCCTGGGGTGGAACACAAGCTCCGGGTGTCCAGGCCTAGGCCGCCTGGACACCAACCACGAACCACAGCCCTCAGGCTGAAGGTGCCTGGGACTCGACGACCCCGTGACCAAAATGGCCGACCCCTTTATACCCTCCCCCAGCAAGCCCAGCGGAGCCCCCGCCCCGCTGTACTCATGCTGCGAGAGGCCAAAAAGGGTATGCCACTGCAATGATGGCTCAACCCCGGGCCCAAAGTGACAGCGCCACCTGCTGGGCCCCAGGGAACCACACATCACAGATCCCCCACCAAATTCAAACATGATAGAAAAGCATATACCCGCTACACTCTCCCCCTGGTTGTTTGACACAGGTCCCCAGTGTCTGGAATAAACCATGCCCTCAAGGGCTGACATAGTCCAATCCAGAAACCGACTGAAAATTTCAAAAATCCAAAAAACTTTGAAAAAACTAAACTAACTACCTAGAGCAGTTGTGCCTGAGCCTCAACAAAAAGGGAGGTGAAGGGAACAAATAACACATAACTTGAAACATATATAAAAGTCACAGCATTACATTTTCCCCCCACCCACATCAATGACTAAGACCCGCCCCACTCTCAGCGGTCTTGATGGGATGCTCTCCTGCAGAGGGGAAAATAAATATTAAACACACACAACCCTGACACATATGTTCGTGTGAGAACGAAAAAACCTCTCCGTAGAGAAATCCTTTCCTTCTAAAAGTGTGTGTGTGAAAAGTGAATGCCGATGCACGACACTGCCACCTGGTGACAGCGTCGCGGTAACTGCACTTGTAGAGACCTCTTCTTCTTTGGCCCTCTCTTCCCCAGAGTCCAAGATCACTTGTTGGAGAATCAAGAACAACAACAGGAACAGTCCTTCAATTCCTCCGAAGAGCACAAACACCCATTAGCTTGGGTACAGTCACTGAGTTTTCCCGGGAAACAAACAACAAACCCGGAGAGTTCAGCAACATTAAGCGGCAAACGGAGTCTTTTATCTCCTACAGATAGAAGCGAGGGTGCGGCAGGACAAGTGGTTTCAAATGCTGGTCCATGGTTTCCAGATGGTACTCAACATCTTCCCCTTCCTTGCGTCAGATCAGCACCTTGTCCGCGTGGATATGCCACCCCAGCATCCATTCTGCCTTGCAGTCTTTGAAGCGCTCAGATGCCTTGGGAGAACACGCTAGGTACCTACGGGCATTTGGGACCTGAATGTGGGTCCACACAAAGTCATTGTACCAGCGCTCTCGGCAAACTTTCACTTCATACAACAACTCCTTAGACAAGTATGGGTACTCCCACCCGTACTCAGCAGCAACCTTCTGACAAAATAGGCGTTGCAATCTCGCCAGTGGAGGCATTGTGGCTTTGTCCCCTTCACCTGGTAGAACTATAGCATCCGGGTGACGAGGTGCTCTGATCACCTCCGTTCTTGGCATAGGTGCCCGCAGCGACAGTCTTTTATCCCCGGTGTTAGGTGCAAGTGGCACAGGGGATGTGAGGGTAGGCTGGGGACGGGATCCCTCCTCAGGCGCTGGTGCTTCCACCCGGGGTGTACTATCCCCTGTAGACATGGGTGGATCCCTAGCTTTGCGGGATGAGGAGAGAGGCATCTTGTCCCAACCCTTGCTGGCAAAGAGTTCATCTATGGCAACATCGTCTCCCAGATCGGAGAGCGACTCCAGGTCGGAGGTGTCACACTCCTCCGCGGGCAGGTAGCCTGTAGTGGAGACTGAACTGCCACCTCCCGTGGACACACAGGGCCGTGACTCCCCGACACCTCCGCCCACACACCAAGTCCCTCCGCCTGGCTTACCTCGGCCTTTACTCGAGACGGGATGTCCGGAACTCCTCTTACCGGATCCATCCGGGCCGGGCGTAAGCGGGCAGGATGGTCCACCGCGACCGCTGGACGGGGCTACCATGCCGGTCTTCTTCTTCTGCGGTGAACGCTGTGAGGCAGTGGTGACCGAGTCAGCATCCTCGGATTTCTCCCGTACTTCATTGATCACGACTTCCCCCGCGGTCGTTGCAGTGCGCACAGGGATGGCTGTCAAAGCGGTGATTCCTCCTACTTGAGTGGTGCTGCCTGTAGTGCGGTTGAGGTGGATGGTTCTTGGCTTTTCGATAGCTGGGTCCACCTCAAAAAGGAACTCCCCGCAGGCCTCTCATCGCCCGAATGGCTTCAGCTGACACACCAGTCCCGAACAGCCGGGACAAATCAAACCCAGGGCCTCAACGTCCATGCATGAGTACAGGGCGAATCTTCCCCGGGGCTTTAGCCGGATCCCCGTATCGGTCACCGGAGCAGCACTAGTCAAGGTCGTGGTAGAAGGGCGAAGTGGAATCCACTATGTATTTCCGAACATGGTGACTCGCTGCTGATCCATTGCGCACTGCAAGTTTGGCGCCAAAGTCCCCACGTGTAGACCTTCACACGGCTGGACTCCTCCCCTCTTGCACTCCAGTTCGCGGGCTTTCTCCTTCCCTGGGTCACGCCCACGAACTGAGCAGGGAGGGTGTGCCTCGTGGCGCAGTGCAATAGAAGCCCCCACGTGTAGTACCTCACACGGCTGGACTCCCCCCTCTTCTCGCTCCTCTGCGTAGTCCTTCCCCTTCTTGGGGTCACACTCACGACTTCGAGCAGGGTTGCACTTTGGCCAATAATATGGCCGACCTACTCGGAACTCCTCCGGGCAGACACGTTCAAACTCTGTCCATTCTAGCTCCATAGTAACACGAACACCATCCCGGACCCGAGCCCCCACGTGTAGCAGCCTCCACTCTCTCACTCCGCTGTTGGCTGGTTTCTGCTTGTCTAGGGGTACCTTGGAGGAGAGAGTGTGGGGTCACCACGCCAAGCCTTCACCGCAGATGTTTGTGTGGTGTAAGCAAAGTTCCTTTACCTTCGGGTCGGTGTTCTGAGTTTGGAGCCTCCGCTTCTTCCGTGGAACAGTGTCTGCCAGTAATTGAGCCCCACACCAATAAAAGTCCAACACTCCTTTATTCTTCTCTGTCAGGATGAAACACAATCAGTTGGACTCCCTCAACGAACAGACATGGGGTGTGGATACGAGTAGGCCCAGGCAAAATGAACTCTCCTATTCCTCTATCAGCAAATAGGTTTGGCACATGATCTATGCCACCTGTCGAGAATCTTGGCCGCTGCCACCGACCGGATGAACGATGAACCTTCCTCCTGACTGCACTTGGCCCCTGTTTGGGAAGATACCCCTCCGGGCGGTCTCCTGAGGCTCACCCGGCACCGGCAATCTGCTGCACCAGGTCTTCAGATGAGTAGCTCCTCCGGTCCCTTACGCCTCTGGATTCGGGTACCCCACTCCCGGGGTCCCCTAGGAAATCCTTCCCTCGCGGAGCCCAGCGGAGGACACTGGGCCCCAGGCCTCCAACCGAGTACCGCACCCCAGGCTGAAGGTGCCTGGGGTGGAACACGAGCTCCGGGTGTCCAGGCCTAGGCCGCCTGGACACCGACCACGAACCACAGCCCTCAGGCTGAAGGTGCCTGGGACTCGACGACCCCGTGACCAAAATGGCCGACCCCTTTATACCCTCCCCTAGCAAGCCCAGCGGAGCCCCCGTCCCGCTGTACTCATGCTGCGAGAGGCCAAAAAGGGTATGCCACTGCAATGATGGCTCAACCCCGGGCCCAAAGTGACAGCGCCACCTGCTGGGCCCCAGGGAACCACACATCACAGATCCCCCACCAAATTCAAACATGATAAAAAAGCATATACCCGCTACATTTAGTAAAACCATTGAAAAAGAGACTAATGTCGCGTACACACGACTGTTTTTCCCATCGAGAAAAATTAAATTTTTTCCTTTGGATGAGAAAAACGATCGTCTGTGGGCTTTTTGTCGTTTTTCTCGACGGGAAAAACGGCATTAATCACGACGAGAAAAATTAGAACATGCTCTAACTTTTCTCGTCGTGATTCCCGTCGTTTTTTTCCGCGGCAGTTTTCCCATAGGGAAACACTGCCGTGGAGCCCACACACGGTCGTTTTTCTCGACCAAAAAAAAAATGTCGGGAAAAACGGACGTGTGTAGGGAACCAAGCCGTTCCCTCGTTTTTCCCGTCGATTTTCTCGACGGTGTTTTCACCGTCGAGAAAATCGATCGTGTGTACACGGCATAAGTGTTTGGTGCAGACATCTTTGAACAGCTCTACAATGGGACCCCTATGGCGGATATGGTGAACAGACAGGTAACGGCAAGGCCCAAAATATAACCAGCAGCTCCTGCGGGGGTAGTGCTACACAAGCTTTTCAGGGAAACAAAAGATTTTAAAACATTGTCACGCATAAAGAAGATTACTTTCATGCACATTTAAAAAAAACTTTAAAAAAAGACTAATTGTTCATTTAAGATAGATGATAGTCAGTGTTCTAATTAGAAATAGTACGATAACAATAACAAAAAGCAGATACAAACAAGGCTGAAGATGTATGCTATGAAATATATGCAGCAATTAAAAGACAATTCAGAGCTATGGCACTAATTAAAGATAATAAAGATTTCCTTCTTCTTAATATAATAGGACATTCATACAAATGATTTAATTTCTCCACTAGCCTGAACAGTCTTGCTGGGTAATCAAAAGTGTATATGTTAATAAATAATGTGAGTGATAATTGTAATTGACTGCAATGTAATTATCTTAAAGCGGTGTTAAACTCAAAACATAAATGTATTATATTGCAGCTTATGAACTCATAGATGTGGTGGCTGCATTCATTTCCTTTTAACTTTCAAAGATTTTTATTTATTTGTTCAAAACAAATATATGTAGCACTACCCCCGTAGAAGCTGCTGATTCGTTTTGGGCCTGTACTCTGTCTGTCAACCCCCTGTAAGTTTGACTCAGTTCCCCTTGGCACAATTGGACAATGCACAGATTGTGGAACCCCCTGTAATTTGGGAACCACAATGACACCATGTAATAATGCAATTACAATTAAAAGTTTGTTACCTGTATTGGCCACCTTTCCTCTTATACCAGATAAGACTCCACACCAAATGCAGTTGAACAAGAAGTGAATATTTTACTTGGTAAATGAGAAAAAGTTAGACACAGTCAAACATTAACAGTGGACTTCACACAGGGCCCTAGGAGAGTCAATGGTATGTATTCAATACCAATCAGGTTGAACAATGCAAAATTGAGGCCCGACTTGGGTAAGTACACAGCGGAGGGATTCCCCCAGTGCAATGCGTCAACACTGAAGCACCTCTCCACCAGGTCTCACTCAGCTCTTGGGAATATATTAACTGTACAACAAGTTATATGACGGTATGAGTTCAATGCTCTTTGGTTCCCCCTAGCGGGTAATTCCCACACGTGTCCTTCTATACCAGTTCAAATGGACAAGCTGAATCCTGTAATAGTTCCTTCTGATTAACAGTGATCTTCGCTAGCCTTGGTTGGTGCACGTTAGTAATTTGCAATCCAGAGGGAAATAGGATGAAATCAACAGTTAAAATGTATAATGAGAAGGAACAGATGAATGCTGGTCCTTATCAATGCACTAACTCAATCCTGGATGCGAAGCGCTTTGGCTTGCGGTACTGCAGTTACAGTACCAGCAAACTTAAACAAACGAGTAAAGTTGTGGAAGTCACCTTCCTGTAACACAGTTAGTTGTATATGTGGGAGGGTGCCCTCTCACCACATGAGTCCTTGTCTTGCTAGGATCGTCCGACAGAGCCCTCTTTGTTCGCGGCCTCCGGACGAGTTGTTGTCTCCGGTCCTCCGCTTAGCCAGTCGCAAGGCGTGGATGGATAGGTGATTCTGGATGCTCAGCAGTACCGAGTTGTCCCTCTCTCCGGTCCAACCAGCAGGGATGTAGATGAGATCCCTCCGACAGGGGGTCCGATCTCCGTCATTCTAGGCCCAGGCTTTTCTGGCCTAGCACCCTCGCTGCAGGCCTCTTGCAGGTTGCAAGATGGCGTCCCAAGAGACGGAACACAAGCCCCGCCTCTCCTTTTAAAAGGTCCTCACAGCAGGCAGTGCGTGGCACTATGCTCCTTCCCAGCAAGTGGCGTTGTGGACCTTGTAGTCCATTCCTGACCTGTAACAATAGAGTCTATGTCTCTCTGCACCACAAGATCCATCAGGCATTGTCCTACCATAGCTGAACCCAACAACTTACAGCAATATGGGGCAACAGATAATGGAAAGAGCTAAGTTATTATAGGCACAAACTGTAGTCCATGAGCTACGTGCCAAAGTAACACCTTGCTACATATACATGAATCACACTATTTCTAATGAGGCATTAAAAGAACCAATGTGATTGCAAGTAAGACCAGCGATTAAAGAATGTTAAAGCGGAGCTCCGCCGGAAAAAAAAAATATTAAAAGCCAGCAGCTACAGCTACAGCAGCTGCTGGCTTTTAATATTTGGACACTTACCTGTCCTGGAGTCCAGCGACGTCCGCAGCAGAGGACGAGCGACCGCTCGTCGCTCTGCTGCTCCCTCCGCCATCCTCGCTGAGGGAACCAGGAAGTGAAGCCCTGCGGCTTCATGCCCGGTTCCCTACGGCGCATGCGCGAGTCGCGCTGCGCCATTCTGATTGGTGCTCCTGTGTTCTGGGAGCCGAGTGTCTCCCAGAACACCAAGGGAAGTCTGCGGGAAGTGACGTAACTCCCACAGATTCCCGGAGAGAGGACTCCCGGATGTGGGTGAAAATACCTGTCTTAGACAGGTATCTTCACCCCCCTCCCCCCTGAAAGGTGTCAATTGTGACACCGGAGGGGGGGAGGGTTCCAAATAGCAAAAGTTGCTATTTAGGGTGGAGCTCCACTTTAAGGCCAATTGCTCTGGTTCGGCTTTGTATTCCTTGAGTGACACTCACGCTTTTTATTAATTGTAGCCGGATTTTGGGTGAAGTACTCCCGGCACTCCTAATGGGATCATACTGTGCCCGGAGGGCCACCCCCAAAAGACCAGAAAAAAAAAACATGGATAAGCGTTGAGCTTTGCGTAGGGTAAAGGAGTACTAGTACCAAACCTTCCTGCCCCGTGGGAAGAACCATTTGCCAGATTGTCCTTGAGGTGACTGACCTAAGGGCTTTAATGGACTAGTTGGTCAGGAGAATAGAAAAGGAGAGGAAGAAGAGCCAATCAACAGGAAGGGAGGTGATGGTTAACTGAAGGTGAATATTTGTTAGGTTTGTTTTCTCAGAGATGAGAGAGATGCCATTGCCCATATGCAGGGCCCAGGGTTCCCAGATAGATTCAGACATAGCAGTTGTATCTGATAAGATGCTGGTCAACTTCTCCTGGGACATAATCCATGATATTTTACGTTTGGCGGCTAAGAAGGAGACCCTGGGTTGTTTCCAGGCTTTGGCTATTGTCAGCTTGGCACCTAGCAGGATAAAAATCGATCAATCTGTGGTTGGTTTTGGAAGTCTATTAATTTCCTATTTTAGGCTTTTGTTCCTTTATTTTCACCTGGTGATCCAGCCAGTAAGTCTGTTATTTTTCAACTTCTTTTAACAGACCAAGCTGTCCAGCAAAAGTGGCAGTTATAAGGCTGAGACAAAACATTTAACACTGCTTAACATGGTCATATTTTATTTATATATGTAAAACCTTTGTCACACAAAGAAAACAAATGGTGGTGTAACTGCTTAACAATTGTTAGCTGGCGCTCAGCTTTAATTTGTTAGTCAATCCATTTAAATATGCCATTCTAATACTACCCTCTCCCCAGAATGACAAAGCTGCTTTCTATAAGTATCTCTGTTGCTCCTTCTAGTGGAGTGGAGACACCAGTGGCAGCCCATCTATAGGGGGCGCCGCGCCCCCCTATCAATGCGTCCAGCACCCTGATTTTCATGCAGGGCACCGGACGCATGGATTCCAATGAGGGATTTTTTTTTTCAAGCACATGCTTAGAGCCAGAGGTTCTAATAGGCTTCAAGGAAGGGTGGGCTCGGGGCACAGCTACTGACGAGCTCCATGGCAGCACAGCTGGGTATAGGCTCCACCGCCCCATGCCTACAGGACTTAACTCATATAAGTTTGAGCCCACCTACAGTCTCGGCGTTCTGTAACTAGTCCTACCAAACTGGGTGGGATCCGTGTTGCCATGGAGCTCGTCAGGAAAGGAAAATTACGGTAAGTATTTGAATTCAATTTTCCGTTTTCCTGACAGCTTCATATCAGCACAGCTCGGAACTAACTAGCCAAAACAGGGGAAGGATAATGCTATACACCCCTCAATTCTGACTAAAACAGTAACAGAAGCCAGGATGTCTCTGCCAAACTCAATTGTCATTAAGCCATGAATATGAATATTTTGGTACCCACGTAGCTGCCTTGCAGATAGTTTCAGACACTCGGCTTGCTGCCACTCTCAAGGTCCAGACCTTTCTAGTGAAGAGTGCCGTGATTCTCCTGGCACAACTAACCCTTGCAACTTGCAGGCCAAGGAGATGAGCTTTACCAACCAAGAGGCAGTAATCTTGCTGGAAGTCGTAAAACCATTACGTCTTCCACCTGAAAGGACAAACAGATGCTCTGACTTCCTGATGGCAGAAGTTGCCTTGATTAAACATTTTAAAGCTTGGCCCACATCCGATGGGCTAATTTCTTGAGTACTTCCCAAAAGGAATGTAGGAGGAAAACCTCTTGTGTGATATGGACTCTGAAGTCAGTTCAGGCACAAATTTGAGCATTGGCATGAGTATCACCCTGTCTGGGAAGTACGCGAGTATGGGTTCTTTAAGCCCCAAGGCCACCAATGCCGACTCTCTTCTTGCTGATGTAATTGCCACCAGTAAAGCAGTTTTTAGTGAGAGATACCACAGGGCGATTGAAGGCATCTGAAGAAATAACGTCCAATGGCATTGGGAGATCTCATTTCAGAAACAATTTGAGGTTTCAACCACATTGCATCTTGAAAAACTATAATTAAGAGTTGGATGCCCACTGTATGCCGGTGAAGGCAGAGATAGCCGAAATGCGTACCTATAGCATACTTACGTATAGACCTAAATCAAGCCACGAATGCAGGCATTTCAGAACAGGCTTCTGAAGAGTTCAGCGTAAAATCTTGATCAGCAATAATACTGGGAATTTATGTCATATTCTACTATAGGCACGGTTAGTGCTGTCCTTTCTTGTTTTCGTAAGAGCATTCACAATCTTCACAGAGCATTCACAATCCATTAAGCACATAGAAATATAAAAGGATATCCCATATCTTAACAGGCCATGGCTGGCTCCAGTAGACATCCACATGTGACTCCTTTACCTTCTCTGGAAATGCTGGTCTTTTGAGAGGGTTGGCATAATGGCACAATAGTAAAGCAAACATGAGAAGCCACCAACAGGTTATTGCCATGTGTGAACAGACAAAGTGTTACTTTGTGTACCTGTTATGCAGAGTACTCCCTGTGGAGGGGCTCAGGCTATGCATAGTGGCTGCAGGGAGCAAGGCACAACAATACCCAGCAATGCAGCATTCATTTGGATACAAAGCATTTTACAAATTTAGCTCACCCAACTTCCGTCATCCGACTGTAAACACCGGGTTCACGTGCAGAGGGGAGACTCTGCCAACACCGCTGCCCGCTTTGTTTAGACCCAGCGGATCCCAGACATGGCTGTTAGCCATGATAAAAGCCGCCCTGAGGACCAGCAGCGGTGCTCCCTGAATAATGGGTAATTTAGACGAGACACCAGGGACTGCGTCCAGCTTGATCCACACGCATGGACTGACGGACGGCCAGCCCTTTAGTCCAGCCTGGTAGAGGAGCACACCTAGGTCCTGCGCATAGGAGGAAAAAAGAAGAACGCCAAGGCTGTAGGTGGGCTCAAATTTATATGAGTTAAGTCCTGTAGGCATGGGGGGGGCCATGGAGCTGCCAGGAAAGTGCAGTACTGTGCACTGTTTGCCGCCTCCCCAAAAAAATGTATCACCGCCACTGCGAGACACCATAGGACAGAAAGTGCGTCAGTGGCCGGATCACCAGGTAAAAACAAAGGAAAAAAAGCCTAAAATAAAAAACAAATGCAGTCACCACATTCAAGGATTGGTAAACTGCAATATACTTAATCATATATTTGTTGTTTGGTTTAATATCCCTTTAATCACATGGAGAATAAAAAAAAGGGTATCTCTGGTTTATAATGTTATAAATATGAATTAAGACTTTAATAAAAGACAATAATAATAATAATATTAATAATAATAATAAAAATAGCATTGCCCTTTTAGATTTAGAACACTTCAAAATTTTAAATGGCTACCACATTACCACATTAAGTGCTTTTCCATAATTTGTTATTTCAAAAATGCAGCTCGTCCTTCTGTCCTGAGGGCCAAGCTATGAATGTCAGGCTGCTAAAGTAAATAGCTCCCCACTGTGATAAGGGATTTTCAGGGTCAGATCTTCCAGCTGTTCTAGTGCAGATGGTATCTGGACAAGGTGAGAGGTGATTTTTTTCTTGTTTGCTGTCATTTTTAACGTTCATGTCTATCTAAATCCAAGAATAAAAGTGTTATATATTGCCGTTAAAGTGGATGTCAACCCACTGTCATCAAATTTAATACTGTTGTAATCTAGAATGCTAGACATCACTCCTGCATGTATCCATATATTATAAATGTCACCCCCTCACCTGTCACCCCCCTTCTTCTTTGGCCCCCTCCTCATCCGCCCGCTGTGTCTTCCCCCCTCCACCCCCCCTCCCCTCGTCCCCCGCAGCCGCCGGCTTCCCTCTCCTCTCCCGCGGGGTACGAGAGGGGGGGGGGGGAATCTGTCAGGATGGAGAGCGGAGAAAGGGGCCAATTACCGGCCCCTTTCTTTTCTGAATGGGACACAGAGCGTTCGTTTTTTTTTTAAAGGTACATTTTTATTAAGTTTTTTTTCAAAACAAGACATACAATAGACAACAAACAGACACACATGGAGCGAACATCGCCCAATCCAGTACAGTGCAAAAAATGTTTTTTAGAAAGCTGGTAAACTGGTAAACAATTGGCATATATCAGGAAGACAATATTCAGTCACATTTTTAAGGAGCAGGAGAGACAGTGCTCTCAGAATCAAACCTTCCTGAATTTTTTCGGACACCCTCTAGCCTCATATGTCAGTTTGTATAATGATACAGCATGGTTAATATTTGTGAGACAGAAGGCAATAGTGGGCAAGGATGGAGACTTCCAATGGAAGGTTATTGCTTTCTTAGCATAAAACAATACTATTCTCAGAAATGTTTGTGTATTCTCGGATATACTATCATCATCAATATAGCCCAGTAAACACCTTAGAGGATTACATACATTAGGTAATTGTGTCAATGAACTAATGAAGGCCGTGACCTCTGACCAGAACTGCCTGACCGGAGCACACTCCCACATTAAATGAAAGAACGTGCCATCAGCCATGCCGCAACAAGAGCATAATGCAGAGGGCAATCTATTCAGTTTAAATAGTAAGCATGGAGTAAAGTAGGATCTGTATAACAATTTAGTTTGCATTACCTTGTCACGAGAATAGATGACAGAGGGAACCTGGAGGGGCAAAAGCTCCTGCCAGATTTCCTCCTTTAGCTCAGGGATATCAGCTCTCCAGCTGGCAGCCATCTTGCTCAGCCTTTGAGTCGTGGAATGCAGAAGGGACCTATAATATGTAGAAACTAGCTTGGTGTAAGAGGAGTCGGTCAACATACGTTCCAGTGGGGAGAGCGGAATAGATATGTTGCGAAGACCAAACTTCGTTGCTGCAGTGTGGCGTATCTGTAGGTAGAGGAAGTAAGCTGTGCGTGGTAGATTGTAATCTCTACGAAATTCATCAAAAGAACGAAACACATTGTCTGAGAATAAATGCAAAATAGTTTTTACCCCCCTTTTCGACCAGAATCCCCCGTCATATCTGCGGAAGTACTCTGGTAGAGTCGGGTTCCCCCAGAGTGGAGTGTTCGGCGAGTAAGTATTACTGTCAGCGAACGACTGTAGTTTTGTTAGCTTAATAAGCCTTATAGTCATTGCCAGGACACTCGTACCCTCCCGCCCTCTAAGGGACATACGATAAATCAGGTTCTGCAGGGATTCATAGGAGGTAAGGATAGCAGCCTCCAAAGCAGTGGCTGCGTTGTTGGCTTCAGGAAAAAAACACCAATGTGCATGAGCTAATTGTGAGGCAATATAATAGGTGTGGAGACAGGGTAAGGCCAATCCGCCCTCCAGTACCGGTAACTGGAGGGTGGTCTTGGCAATCCTGACTACTCCCCCCCTCCACAAAAAGGAAGTAAGGATGGAGTCTATTTCTTTAAATGTAAGCTTAGTGACATATACTGGCGAATTACCCAATACATACAGAAATCGTGGCAGGAATATCATTTTAAAAATATTAATCCTGCCTAATAATGTAAGTGGGAGATTAGCCCAGGTTTTAAATGTGGTCTTCATTCTCCCTATAAGGGGGTCTATATTGAGTTTAGCATAAGAGGTAATAGGGAGCTGTACCAGAACTCCTAAATATCGGAAGGAGGTGACTATTTGAAGTGGGCAAGAGGAAGGTAGCCTGGGTGGGTCTGCCTGGTCAATCTGAAATAGGATGGACTTGTCTCAGTTAACCCGGAACCCGGAGAAATGCCCAAACTTGCCAATAATCTCCAGCAGGACTGGGAGAGACAACTGGGGGTCCGACAAATATATTAACATGTCGTCAGCATAAAGAGACACCTTCTCCTCCAGACCCCCAATCGTCAGTCCCGCAACTTCCCCGCAAGATCTCATCAGTGCTGCCAAGGGCTCTATCGCCAGTGCAAAGAGCAACGGCGACAGAGGGCATCCCTGTCTGGTGCCTCTCTTTATCGGAAAGTAATCAGACACGGCTGCGTTCACCCTCAGTCGAGCAGTGGGCTTTGAATATAACAACTGGACCCATCTGATGAAGGTACCGCCAAAACAAAACTTTGCCAAGACCGCCAGCAGATAAGGCCACTCGACTGAATCAAATGCCTTGTGTGCGTCTAAGGCCAGAACAGCCCTGGAACCCATCTCTGCATGAGTGGCCTGAAGATTGGTGAACAATCTCCGCAGGTTGATGGAGGTCGATCGCCCAGGGATGAACCCAGTTTGGCCTGCACCAATAATGGTAGTAATAACTGTGTTCAATCGCCGGGCGAGCACCTTGGCCAAAATCTTAACATCCGAGTTGATGAGTGATATTGGTCTGTAAGATTCGCATAGGAGGTGATCCTTATGTGGTTTAGGAATGAGGACAATCATTGCCCCTGACATAGAGGGGGTAGCTGTCCCATTTTCATAGCAAAATCATACACCCTGCTTAGATGGGGTATAAGCAAATCTTTGTATTGCAGATACCACTCGATGGGGAACCCATCCAGTCCCGGCGTTTTGTTTCTGGCAAAGGATTGGATAGCCTCCCCAATTTCCTCAGTCGTCAGAGGAGCGTCAAGGTCTGACGCCTGATGAGTCTGAAGTCTGGGCAACAAAATATCAGCAAGATAGTCATCCAATTCCACAATCGTGTAGTCAGCTCTAGTAGCATATAGGGAGGAGTAAAAGGAGATAAAGGCTTCCATGATCTCATTGTTCTGTTCTACCACTATGCCCTCTGTGCTCTTAATTCTGGGTATGCTGCATGGCTGATAGTCAGGTTTAGAAAGAGATGCCAACAAATGGCTGTTCTTGTCACCAAACTCAAAGATTCGCTGATTCTGGTATAACAGCTTCTTCTGGGTGCATTCCAAAAGCACTAGGTCCAATTCTCCGGACCCATGCTTCCAGGCAGCACGTGTCTCAGGAGAGGGAGTCACAGTATAAATGGCTTCTGCCTCCCTGAGAGCCCCCTCTGCATCCATCAACTTGGACATAGAGGCCTTGCGTGTCTGACCAACCGCCGAAGCAAAAGAGCCACGTGTAGCGGCCTTAAAGGCATCCCATACCACTGGAACGGTTGCACTCTGTTTATTAGGTAGCCAGTATGATTTCATCTCTGTCATACATTGGTTCACCACGATCTCATCCGCCAACCACAGTGGGCTCAGTCGCCACACCTGATAGGAGGAGGAGGGGCCCAGGGCGAGGTCCACCATCAAAAGAGAATGGTTGGACACCGCCCTAGGGAGGTATTTAACCTCTGATACCATGGAAAGCAGATCCGACGAGACCAGACACAAATCTATACGAGACAGAGTACAGTGTGACTCAGAGTGACACGAATACTCCCTCCTGTCCGCATGCTTCCACCTCCAGGCCTCCACTAAGTCAAATTGATTTAAGAAGGAACCCAGGGGAATGGGGGGTAATGAAGAACAATGTAACCTGTCTACGGAATTATCCAGTACTGTATTATAGTCACCCGCTATTAGTAAAGGACCCTCTGCTATCGTCAGAATGGAGGTCATAACCTTTTCAGAGAACAATTTAGTGAAGCGGGAGGGGCATACAGGCTAGTCACGGTATATGGTCTACCCATAAGTTCAAGTACAACAACTACAAAACACCCTTGCGGGTCCAGTTTAACATGCTTAATACTAACCGGGGCTGATTTGGCTATTAGGATGGAGTTCCCCCTGGCATATGTGGAGTATGTAGAATGGAGGGCGTAGGCAATTTTTGCCCGTTTGAGGGCCATGACTCTAGAGCCCTGGAGGTGGGTTTCCTGAAGTAGGATTACATGCGGATTGTGGCGTGCCAAGTAGTCAAACATCAGAGATCTTTTCACCTTGGAATTCAGCCCCCTTACATTCCAAGACACTAAACGTAGCTTAGACATAGGGAGGCGTAAAGCACATGACTAACCGTACCCACTTCCCATGGCCCGCCGGACACAAGCAAGGCCCGAAGTCCCGCAAACCAGGGGAAGTGCGCAAGGTAAAAAACAGGTCAAAAAGATAAGGCAAGAGCATAGGAAATAAAGTGATCAGATGCATATCATAAGGCTCAGTTATACCAGCATGTAAATGGACATGCACAAATGGATACCAGCACTGCAAAACAAAACACATAAAAATAAAAACTTCAAACAAAAATCCCCAAACATCCCCACCCACCCTAACCCTCCCGACTCCCAAACCCAAACATATGAGAGCTTTGTTCCCAAAACTAAAACTGCAAAGCAGGGGGGTCATGACACAGACCCCAAACTAACCAGCCCTGAGGAGTGTTAAAGTCCCTTAGACGCGGGCCACCGTCCGTGTCCGCACAGGACAAGGATGCTAGTTAACCCTGAGTCTGAAGGAAAAAATGCAGCAGTCATCCAGATCAAACAAGTAAGAAACAAACAGAGTTAGTAGAATGTAGTTCGCCACTTTCATATAACTGTAAAGAGGGAAGTGAGATGATCACAGGCGTAAGGATTTCCAGGCCCACTCCTACCCCCCCTCAGCTGTCCTTTGCTGGAAAGGGGTAACGTAGGCCACATAAGGCACAAGGTGTAGTTATCAAAAAGTGCAGGTTAGGTGCCATGTCAGCGCGGAGGGGATCTTTGATTCTGATTCTGGCATTCAGGATGTCCCAGGGTATCCACCCAGTGAGATGCCTCCTTAGGATCCGTGAAGAAGTAGGCCTTGCCCTGGTAAACAATCCTCAATCGAGCAGGATATAGCATGCCATAGGGGAGATGAAGTTCACGGAGCCTGCGTTTGATAGCCAGGAAAGTGGCCCTCTGCTTTTGTGTAGCTACAGAGAAGTCAGGGAAAATAGTAATTCCACTCCCATTAAAGGACACCCTTCCCTTTTCTCTGGCAGCACCAAGAATTGCCTCCCTGTCCCTGAAGTGAAGCAGTTTAATAATCATGGCACGTGGCTGGGCCCCAGGTGGGAGGGGGCGCATGGGGACCCTATGTGCCCGTTCAATGGTGAATAATGGTAAAAAGGTTAAAGCGCCAAATGTGGTGATTAGCCATCTTTCCATGAAAACCTCCGGGGTTCTACCCTCAGCCCCCTCTGGGAACCCCAGGAAACGTAAATTGCTCCTCCATAAATGGTCCTCCATTTCAGTGAGCTTATCTGCTGTGTAATCTTGGGCCTGGCGTAGCTCCCTAACAGAGCCCTGTAATGGACGGGTCTCATCCTCCAGCGTGCTAATGCGCTGCTCAGCATTAGACACGCTGTGGCGGAGGTTATGGACATCCTGTTTTAGGAAGGATAAGTCAGTTTTTGGAGTCCATTTGAGTGGTCAGAGAAGCATGGCTGTGCTGGATGGCCTCCATGATCTGGGACAGGGATGGCTCCGCATGGCCTGCATCAGCAGTGTCCTCGCTGGGGGTATCAGGGGCAATGTCCTCAGCCGGAGAGAGTAGGAAAAGATCTTCCGGGCTTAGAACAGGGGGGGGAACAGTGTGACTCACCCTTCCCTGCATGCTTCGGTTTCAGCGCTGAGGGTTGTGTGAGGATGACTGGCTGCGTGTGTCTGCACTGCAGCATGGTGACCGGCGCCATCTTGCCTCTGTTTGCATGGCGGGGGTGGCGGGACGGATCCTGAGGCTTCCTCCATCGGTGGGCCGTATTTGACCATCTCCCGGTGGGCACAAGGTTCCCTGGATGCTGTGGGGACAAACAGGATCCCTGGATGGCGAACAGGTCAGTAGGATTGAGTCAGGATGTGTGCGGCATGGACGGAGCTCAGGCTAAGCACGTCCTCACATCCAAGCCGTTGGCCATGCCCCCCACAGAGCGTTTGTTACCGATCGCTGTGTGTCCTGTGACAACTGAGCAGAGTAACCTGTGTTACTCTGCTTCAGTTTATGAATGGACAGGAGCCGCTGTCTCCTCTCCATTCATCTTCTGTGTGAGAAAGGAAGTGGGGAATCAATGTCCTCTGTCCCTTTCTCTGTCTCAAATGGGAGATGTCAGGGGTCTCTGTTTAGACCCCTGACATGTCACCAACGCCCCCAACTGGGCTGATAAAAAAAAAAAAATCCAAAATTGTAAAAAAAAAAAAAAGATAAAAAAATGAAATTGGAAAAAAAAACAACTGACACCACAACCGCCCCCCCATACGACACGGTCCAGAGCCCCAAGACCACTGACACCGACCACTACCCCACTGACACTGACCACTGACACCGACCACTACTATCCACTAACACCGACCACTGACACCGACCACTGACACCGACCACTACCGTCCACTAACACTGTCCACTGACACGACCACTGACACCGACCATTGACACCGACCACTACCCCACTAACACCGTCCACTGACACCGACCACTGACACCGACCACTACCCCACTAACACCGTCCACTGACACGACCACTGACACCGACCACTACCGTCCACTAACACCGTCCACTGACACCGTCCACTGACACCGACCACTACCCCACTAACACCGTCCACTGACAAAGTCCACTGATACGACCACTGACACCGACCACTACCCCACCGACACTACCCCACTGACACCGACCACTACCGTCCACTGACACCGTCCACTGACACCGAACACTGACACCGACCACTACCCCACTGACACTACCCCACTGACACCGACCACTACCGTCCACTAACACCGTCCACTGACACCGACCACTACCCCACTAACACCGTCCACTGACACCGACCAATACTGTCCACTAACACCTTCCACTGACACCGTCCACTGACTCCGACCACTACCCCACTAATACCGTCCACTGACACCGACCACTACCCCACTGACACCGACCACTACCGTCCACTAACACCGTCCACTGACACCGTCCACTGACACCGTCCACTGACACTGACCACTGACACTGTCCATTACCCCACTAACACCGTCCACTGACACTGTCCACTGACACCGACCACTGACAGCGACCACTACCCCACTGACACTGACCACTGACACAACCACTACCGTCCACTAACACCGTCCACTGACACCGTCCACTGACACCGACCACTACCCCACTAACACCGTCCACTGACACTGACAACTACCCCACTGACACTACCCCACTGACACCGACCACTACCGTCCACTGACACGACCACTGACACCGACCACTACCCCACTGACAGTACCCCACTGACACCGACCACTACCGTCCACTAACACTGTCCACTGACACCGCCCACTGACACCGTCCACTGACACCGACCACTACCCCACTAACACCGTCCACTGACACGACCACTACCGTCCACTAACACCTCCCACTGACACCGTCCACTGACACTGACCACTACCCCACTGACACAGTCCACTGACACCGTCCACTGACACCGACCACTGACACCGACCACTACCCCACTGACCACTACCGTCCACTAACACCGTCCACTGACACCGTCCACTGACACCGTCCACTGACACTGACCACTGACACCGTCCACTGACACAGACCACTACCCCACTAACACCGTCCACTGACACGTCCACTGACACCGACCACTGACACCGACCACTGACACCGACCACTACCCCACTGACACTGACCACTACCGTCCACTAACACCATCCACTGACACTGTCCACTGACACCGACCACTGACACCGTCCACTGACACCGACCACTGACACTGACCACTACCCCACTGACACCGACCACTGACATCGACCACTACCCCACTGACATCGTCCACTGACACGACCACTACCCCACTGACACCGACCACTACCCCACTGACACCGTCCACTGACACCGTCCACTACCCCACTGACACCGTCCACTACCCCACTGACACCGTCCACTACCCCACTGACACCGACTACTACCCCACTGACATCGTCCACTGACACCGTCCACTGACACCGACCACTACCCCACTGACACCGACCACTGACACGATCACTGAAACCGACCATTGCCCTACTGACACCAACCACTGCCCCATCCCCCCACCCCTTTCCCAAAAGCACTGTGAAAAAATATATTTAAAAAATAAAATCCCACCCTCCCATCAATAGTACAAAAATTAATTGTAAAAAAAATAATTAAAAAAATGAAATTGTAAAAATTAATAAAACAACTTTTTTAATAAAAAAAAATGAAATTGTAAAATAAAAAAATAATCTGACACTGTCCACTATCCTGACACCATCCTGCACGTACTACCCACCACTGTACACTCCGCATTCCTGTGATTCGCACCGCATTGCTGTTCTGATCACATGTGATGTCTGTGCGATGGGATTTCAGCCAGACAAACTGTATGGCTTAAATCGTATCACATTCGGACCAAACACGCACAGGACCCTTTTTTTGGTCCGCACCAGAATCGCATGTGTGTTCACACCTATGCAATCCGATTCATGTCCAAACTGTCAGTTCGCAGTGCAATATGCGAGCTGAAATTGGGATGACATTACCATTGTATGACACTTCCCAGCAGTTTGCATATGGCAGTGTGAACTGCCGTGCGAGTCGGGTGCGATGTGGGAACCCGCAGTGGATTCGCAGGGTTACCGAATCGCCCCAGATAACCCAGCCTTGGTGGGAGCAGTCAGGTGACATTTGTAGGCTTTATGCTTTGAGGCTGGGTTCACACTGGTGCGATGCGGGAGCCCTGCGAATCCACTGCGGGTTCCCACATCGCAATCGACTAGCACAGAAGTTCACACTGCCATATGCCAACTGCTGGGGAGTGTCATACAATGTTAACGACACCCCAATTTAAGCTTGCATATCGCACTGCGAACTGACAGTTAGGACATGAATCGGATCGCATGTGATTCTGGTGCGGACCAAAAAAAGGTCTTGTGCGTGTTTGGTCCAAATGCGGTGGGATATCAGCCATACTATCTGTATGGCTGAAATCGCACTGCACGGACATCGCATGTGATTTGCGCTGAAGTGCGGTGCGAATCACATGCGATCTCGCACAGCGCACTAATGTGAACCGGCCCTAAGCTCATTCAGCCTTACTGGGTGTAAGTATAAAAAGTGAGAAATCCACCCCTCCCCCACATAACACATCCTGGTGATGGAAAGGAATATGTGCATCTGTTGCATCTGTGATCAGGTGACCTCACACACACCAGAAAAAGAAAATAAAGGTCTGGTGTGACCCCTCTGACACCTCCATCCCTAATAGTACACAAAAAGACAAAAGGGGTCGCCCTGGGACTTTGAATGACACACACACCACACTGCAATATAACAAGAATAATATCACTGGAGCTTCTACTCTGCCCAGCTCTGACTAAATACATCTCCCCTAATCACTTGTCTATGTATATTCTGATGACTGTTCACTGCAGCATACATTTCCTTGTCACACTGAACTGTGGATCACACCCCATGATGAGAAACATCCAGTCAAAACACAGGAAAGGCAGCCAATCGTGGGAGAGCTGGAAGGGAGAGAAGAGGAGGGGAGGGGAGGGGGATGTGAATTGTGAACTTTTTACACAGGATGTGCATGTCTAAATCTAGTGCATGAGATATGTAAATAACCTGTCACTCGAAGCAAGGGGGCGGAACGGACAAAGGCTCTTTTCTGTCTGTTTTATCTCACTGAACAATAAAAGAGGATTGCTCAGAGCTGGATTAACTCTGTGTGGCAAGACCTGGCACAGATGATAGGAAATCTTATTCTCTACATTGTGACATCAAAAAAATAAATAAAAACAATTCGGGTTTACATCCACTTTAACTGTTTCTTAAGCCTCGTACACACGGTCTGACTTTTTGCCAACAAACTTCAAAATTAGCAAGTTTGACAAAAAATCTGACCGTGTGTATGCTCCATCGGACAAACTTTTTTGGTTTTCATCGGACAAATGTTCGGTCTGCAAACGGACAATTTTTTCGGCAACAAAAGTCCGATGGAGCAAAGTCTGACCGTGTGTACAGAAATCCATCGGACTTTTGTCCGAAGGACAAATAAGCATGCCCAGAACCAATGTTAAAATCAACCAACAATAGCAAAAGTTAAAGAGGTAAAGAGCAGAAAAACCATGTGATGTTGGGGAAGTTTTGGGAAAGATTGCAGAAAAGTCCTGCTGTGTGTATGCTATGGGTGTGCTCGGCCAACTCCCTTCAGACAAAAATCCACAGAAAAGTTTGTTTGAAGTCCGACCATGTGTACGAGGCTTTAGGCTGGCTACAGACAGGTCAAAATTCCACTGGTTCTGCTTATCAGAAGTCGATTATTAGATTGACTTCTGAGCAGTGGCGGCCCGTCAATAGGGGGCGCAAGGGGCGCCGCCCCCCCAAAGCTACTTATTAAAAAAAGTGTCCCTTTAAGTGAGTGTGTTAAGGGCTCCGGACACGGGGTGCTACTTGAGGCATGACCCGTGTGTAAACCTGTGATTGGGGCTAAGAAGCTATATTGGCGTAGTTTAGAGTGTGTTTGGGGCGCAAAGCTTGTAGCCACAAAAACTCCACCTCTAGCATTAGGTTTCCAGTGCTTGTAATTGATTGGGTCCATAGGGTGGGGCTTTAATCAGACCTGCAGGTCATTGGCTCACAGGCTGCCTGTCTCCTTCAGTAAGTGAGGGGGAAATCACCAGCAGAAGAACAACTGCTCAGGGCAGACAGGGAGCCATGTGCAGAGGCAGCTCCATTCATCTCCCTGTGACACAGACTCGGCATCCAGCAGTGCACACAGAAATCTCCAGGTACACTACATGCCAGGACTGGAGGGGGGAGGGGGCAGAAGGAGCTATTATCACTGTGTCCTGAGTGAATGTACCACAGCATTTTAATCTTCAACTTTACTTCACCTCTCTCCATGTAATGCACATCTGTACACCTTCCCTATCACACTGATTCCCCTCCCCTCTTCACTATCTCCGTTTGCATAGATTAGATATTCACTGCTCAAATCCTGCAGCCTCTGGTCTCAGATCTGACCATTCCAATCACTGCCTGACAGTGACCCTTTCCTTTCCAGAGTACTTTCTATCTCTTCCAAACTGTTTAGCAGGTCAGAACATTGTCTGCAGTGCAATCATTTAAGGTGGCTGTAGGAATGACATTAAAAAGGAATCCTCTATTCTATGAGTGCAGAATGTACTGATCTGCTCAACAGTTTGGAAGAGATAAAAAGTCATGTGGAATGGAGAGGGTGTCCGTCAGTGACTGGACCCCTAAAGAGGAATGCCCAGATCTGAGACTACACTTGTAAAGAAGAACTCAGCATAGGGATGGTGGGAACCCCTCATAATGGACACGGCGGGTGTACAGATCTGGGAACTTGGCACAGGGATGGTGGGAACCCCTCATAATATGCACATCAGCTTACAGACCCGGGAACTCATTACAGGGAAGGCGGGAACGCCCATAATGGGCACATCAGGTTACAGACCCGGGAACTTGCCACAGGGATGGTGGGAATCCCTCATAATGGGCACAGTAGGTGTACAGACCTAGGAACTCAGCACAGGGATGATGGAAACCCTTCATAATGGGCACAGCAGGTGTACAGACCCAGGAACTCAGCACAGGGATGGTGGGAAACTGCCATTCTAATCCTTGACAGTGAGGTGTGAGGTTGCTAGTTCCTTTGCTTCTGTGCTTCCAGAGACCAGGGGCTAGAGTTGCTTCTCTGGCCCAGGAGGGATGCTGAATCCTGGGGAGGACCCTGGTGGGGGCCCCCTGGATAGGCCTGTGGAAGATTCTGGGCCTAGCCAAATGCAATATGAGTCCCTGTCTGCCTTTAGACAGAGGACTGTCAGTAAGCTGAAGAAGATTGAGAAGGAAGAGGAAAAATTGATGGTCTTGATGGCTGAATTTAGGAAGAAAAGGCAGATCTATGCTAAAGTGTACAGCAAGAAAATACCGGCTCTGACGCTTGAGCAGAAGGACTTGAAACAAGCTGTAAGGAAGCAGAAGGAACTGGTGAGTTCTCTGAAGGAAAATAGTGGAATTTTTAAAGAGAAATATAAGAATGGAGAGATTTAATCGCATGAGGAGAGGAGCCGCTTCCTGCATGGAGGGTGAGGATACCAGTGAGGAGATGCAGGTACAGACAGACACAGCAGTGAGTGAGAAAGTGGGCCCGGAGGATGAACCCAGCTCTTCAACACCTCAGACATCTGCTGAGCCCTCAATGGTGGAGGCCTCTGTCCTCTTCCCTCCCCAGAAATGTGGAACATCTCAGGAGGGTGAAGGTTCTGGCATGATGGAGTTCATCAATAAGCTGGAATCCCCTCCGGATGCGGCTTCCCCGGATGGTGATGAGAAGAGCAAGTTCCACCATGAAGTATGCAACAACTGAGAAGAAATCCGACCCCACCATCAGCCATGATATTGCAGAGGTGACAACACAGCAAGCAGGTTCAGGTACAGTGTGTGTGCAAGATGGTGTGAACTTTATTAGTGACAATGGGCTTGCTTAGGGTTGTAGTGCTGCAGGCAGTCAGCCCAGACCCATAGACAATATACAACATGCAATAACATCTGATAACAACTGTCAGCTTCAGTCTGCAATTGAGGTCCATGGACAATACAGAGACTTTGCCTGGACCAGGCACAGCAGTTGTTCCTGTGAATGGTGGAGGAGACGCTGGGAGCAGTAGTGTTACTTCAACTCTCCAGGAGTCTGCAGTAATTAAGACTGTGATTGAACCCAGGAGAGTAGCTGTGTGTTCAGAGCAGGGGGAAAGGCCGGGGCCTGCCTCTGCTAATCAGAAGACTGCTATCCCAGCTGATTCAGACTCTCTGCCAGCAGCTTTGAATGTGTCTAAGGACAAGACTGCAAATGCTGGTGGTGTAAGGAAATCTTATGCTGGTGTTGCTGCTGCAGGATCTGAGAAAGGGGAGCAAGCAGGGAAGAAGCATGGGAATGTTTTATCTTCCTCCCTGTTTAAAAGAGGAATTTTGTCCAGCTAAAATGGGAAGGCGGTGGAATCCCCCCACATAGGAGGGCAGTGGTGGATAAAATCCTGCAGATGGGGTTTATGCCCGCAGATATATTCGCCCTGATCAGTCCGGCAGGTTCCTTTGAATATGATTTGTCCTTTATCCGTCCGGAGTCTTTGGACATATTTTGGGAAAAATATGAGCACGTGTGTAGGGGCCTGCAGGACTGGAAAGGGCTCATCGCCAAGCTTGTTTCACGCCAACCCCTCATTAAAATGGTGACAATTCTGGTCCGTAATGAGTCCATACCACAGGGGGATTCATGTGTTTGGTTGAGGAGGTATGGACACGTCCTGAGCCCCCTAAAAAAGATTTTGGACGATCGGGGAATATGGACGGGGGGATGGTCTGTACAGCTAAAATTAAAGGTCATTGATAATGTTGTTCAGCATCTGCCATCCTCAGCTTTCCTGGGGAGGGACAGGCTGACCATCTTTTATCTGGGCCAGCCAAAGCTGTGCAACAAATGTGGAGACAAAGGGCATCTTGCATCCTCTTGTCCAGTGATGAAGTACTCTCTGTGTCAGGGTATAGGACATTTGGCTAAGGTCTGTAATATTATGGAGGATGTTTAGAGCTCAGCAGCTGGAGTGCCTGTGAGTCCATCTGCCAACACCCAATGTGTCTGTGTCTCCCCAATCTGTGGTACCCCAGTCTGTGCGTTTACCTAGTGTGCCCGTGTCTTCCCAATGTGTGGTGCCCCTGTCTGTGCATTTCCCTAGTGTGCCCATGTCTTCCCAGTCTGTAGGTAAGGTGTCAGTTGCAGAGAATTTGTCCAATCCTTCTGTGTCTTCTAAAATTGCAGAGGCATCAAGAGGTGCTGAGGCTGGTGCGTCAGGTGCGGTGCCAGTCCCCCTCCCTTGACGCTGCAGGGTTCCTGTTAAGGATTGTGGGGTGCAGAGGAGTGGGGAGGATGGTGAAGAGGCTGGCCTAGTGGTAGATAAGGGAAGAGAGTGTGGGGGAGGACAGATGTGGGGAGGCTGTTGACTCCGGTTTGTCTAAAGATGATATGGAGTGGTTGGAGGATAAAAGGAGGAGGGGCAAATAGAAGAAAAAAAAAGGAGGTACAGTTACCTTAAGTCCTAAAGGTTTTGCCTTTGGCGAATAAATTTAAGGTACTGTCTGATGATGATGATGAATGGGACTCGTTCAGTTCAGCATCCTCTATGGAAGAAGAGTGCCAGGGTGCAACGAAGCGCGCTGGTTCTCCAGGGAGCGGGAGTAGTCAGGCTAAGAAACGACTGCCTCATCTACCCTAATGGCAGTTCCCACTCCGTTAAAAGTGGCAACCATTAATGTTGCCAGCTTAAGATCAGTAAGTGCTCGTCATATGGCCTTATTTTTGCTCAGCAAGTTTGATGCTGACATTTTGTTTTTGCAAGAGACCCATCTGAGTAGTCTGGCCGATATACATCTGGCAAAGAAGGAGTGGAGGCGTGAACCTTCATTTTGGTCTCTTGCAGCCGAGCCTTACAGCAGGGTTGCAGTCCTTTTTTCTGGTATGGTAACGTGCCGGCGGGTAATTGAGGTAGAGATAGGGAGATGCATTGTCTTGGACGTCTCTGTGAGGGGGCAGGACCTGCGCCTGATTAACATCTATGGTCCCCAGACGAAGTGGGACAGGAAATGCCTCTTTACAAAGATTAAGCCTTTTCTTTTTACGGCCCAGCAGGTTATCTTTGGAGGTGATTTCAACACCATTACTAGGTCTAAAGACAGGAGAGGTTTCAGAGGTAAGCTGGGCTATGACACCCTTTTTCTCAATGCGATAGTTAGGGAAGCAGGTCTGGTAGATGCGCACATTAAGCTCTGCCCAGACAGCACGGGGTTCACTTTTCAGCGAGGTAGTAGTCAGAGTAGGATAGATAGGTTTTTTTTAAAGGGAGACTCTGCTTTTTCCGCACCTGTGTTTTGGGCAGTGGAGTTTTTTGATCACTGTATTCTATCTGTGACTCTGAATGCCTCAGACATGCCACCTAGGGGGAGGGGTATCTGGAGATTGAATTTGGACCTCCTGGAAGACGAGAGAGTAAGACAATCCTTTGAGGATTTTTTTCAAGCACAAGTAACGATCCTAGACTTTTGCAACAGCAAGTCAGAATGGTGGGAGCTTGTAAAACAGCGGACTGTTGGGCTTTTCACGGCCATAGGAAGAAGGAAGCGGAAAGATAAGTGTATCACCTATCAGCGTTTGTGGAGGAAACTTGACCGCCTTGTTTCGAATGGAGGAGATTCTGGGGTGAAGCTCCTCCTTAGGAGACATCAATATGACCGGCACGCCTCTTTGGTTCAGGAGAGGGATTACGGGAAATACCATTCGCCTGACCCTTACCAGAACTGTAAACAGAGCGTAGCAATTAAAGCGGGGGTTCCGCGGCCAAACTTTTTTTTTTTTTCTTCAGCATTCACTGGGGTATATGAATAGAAAGGTACACTCACTACTTTGGTCGCTGTATATAACCGTGGTCCGTTTTATCGGCAAAGAAGGACTTATAAAATCTGTTTGAGGGAGTTTCCATTTTGCTGTGGGCATTGTGAAGCCCACAAGCAATCACTTCCTGGAAGCGGTGAAATCTCTCGAGATTTCGCGTCACGGTGTCTTGTCACATTCGGCTCCCCATCACAGATTGTCCAGGAAGTGACGTTTCGTCGCCGCCATCTTGCTACACCCCACACTCCTGCACAGTAATGATAGAGTGAGCAGGGGGCAAGCGGACATCTTGTTACACCCAACGGAGTTTTAGATTTCACAGTTATTTTCAACACAAAACGGATTTGCAAATATTGTATTTAAGCATATAAGCTCCGTTTTATGTTTAAAATAACTGTGAAATCTGAAACTTCCTGTGGGTGTAACAAGATGTCCGCTTGCCCCCTGCTCACTCTATCATTACTGTGCAGGAGTGTGGGGTGTAGCAAGATGGCGGCGACGAAACGTCACTTCCTGGACAATCTGTGATGGAGAGCTGAATGTGACAAGACAAGTCCCACATCGCATTGCGGCGCCGGGGAAAAGATAAGATACGCCTACTCCCGCGGGAGGGGAATCCCGGAAGTCACAGTTTAGATGGCTATATTAAGGTATTTATTTAAAAAAAAAAAAAAATGTTGTGGCAATTCAGTATGTGTGCTGTGCAATGATTGTTTTAGAATAATGTTGTCAGTTTGGGTGAACCTCCGCTTTAAGACGGTCAATGGCCTGAAGGACAGTACGGGCTCTCTGACAAAGTCTAGGTCAGGGATCCTGGAGGTTGTCAGGTCATATTATGCCGATCTCCTGGGAGGAAGGAACCTTGATCGGACAGGGATGTTGGGTTTTTTGGACTCTACACCAGGACTGGAAAGTAATGTTCCTTTGATGAATTTGACAGATGAAATCACTGCAGATGAGGTAATCCAGGCTATTGATAAACTGGCCATCAAGAAAACTCTAGGGCCAGATGGTTTGACAGCCAAATTCTATAAATGTTTTAAGACGATCCTGGCTCCTTACCTTGCAGAGGTTTTTAATGGATGTTTGCAAGAGGGTTCTCTCTCTCCCTCCATGAGGCAGTCTGCAGTGATCCTTCTGTCAAAGGGTAAAGATCCTTCGATGATTGGAAATTGGCGCCCCATTAGCCTTCTTAATGTCGATAAAAAGATACTGGCAAAGATTTTTTTATTATTACCAGTGGCAGGCAGTTTGTTATCCCACCACCAGCACTGCTCGGTCCAAGGTCGAAGCACTTTCTCAGCAGTGTTAGCTGTCCGGGAGGCCTTGGAGCATTGTAGGGCTGCTGGTTGGGGTAAATTTTTGCTGACATTGGATCAGGCTAAGGCCTTTGATCGGGTTAATCATGAGTACTTATGGCTCCTTCTTGGCAAATATGGCCTGGAGGGGGGTTTTATTGATTGGCTCAAGATTTTGTACTAAGGGGCTAAAAGATTTCCTCTGGTTAATGGTTGGGTCGGGCAGCCCTTTGTGGTCGGCTCGGTGTGCGTCAGGGGTGCCCTTTGAGTCCTCTACTATATGTGTTTGCAATCGACCCCTTCATCAGAGGGCTAGAGAGTGGACCATTGTGTGGGGTACCTTTGGGCATCGCTGGTGAGCCTTCTTTGAAAGTTGTGGCCTATGCTGATGATGTTTCTGTTTTTGTCTCTGAGACTAGGGAGGCGCAGGAGGTGGTCTCAGTGATAAGGCAGTATACAGAGGCAGCGGGTTCAAAGGTCAACCAGGACAAGTGTGAAGCTTTCTGGATGGGCGTGGAAGGTGAGAGCTTTGTTCTCCCAGATGACTTCCCGGAGCCCCAACAAAAAATTAGAGTCCTAGGCATTGAATTCGGCCCAGGTGACTATAGCCATGCAAATTGGGTGAACAGGCTGGAGAATGCCGATGCCAAGGTGGCAAGCTGGAAAGGTTGGCGGCTTTCCATGAGGTAAAAGGTTGATCTAATCAAGACTTACCTGATTCCGATTTTTTCTGTATGTCAGTTTTGTTTGCGTTTTGCCAGTTTCTCTCTATACCAGGGTCTATAGTTGTTTCTTCCAGCTGTTATGGGGGAACAGAATAAACCTTGTCAAGAGGAATGTGACTTACCTTCCTAGGCGGGAGGGTGGTCTAGGGATGATCAACCCTGTAGTCTTTTTCTCTCTGATGTTTTTGAAGTACAATCTTGGTAACATGTTGGCAGAAAGACCGCCTGGGTGGGTTGGTATCTTCCAGTCCTGGTTTAAGCCCTTTCTACGAGACTGGGAAAATGATGGGCCAGTGAAAAGCCTGAGGGTCAAGCATGATAAGCTCCCAGCTTATGTTGCCCCGTGTTTGAAAATGCTTCGGCAGTGGCAAGTAACAGCAGGAGAAATCAGATCTCTTCCAAGGAAACTTCTTGAGAAGCGGATCGATTAATTTGGAGAGAATCCCAATAAAGTTTAGGGATCAGGCTTGGCTTGCCTTTCATGGAAAACTATATGTGAAGGGCAACTTGAAGTTTCTTTCCATGAGTGATCGGGGCTGCCCGAGAGTGGAGTGTGGAGGAGTGGTGGAGTCCATGGATCAGTTTCTATTTCAGTGCCCTTTTAATGTAGAGGTGTACAAGAGGGTGGGGAGGGCTCTGAGTATACCCTTCCTCCCCCATATGAGTTATGCAGAGTGGGTGTATGGGGCATTCCAGACTCGTCCCACCCATTTCAATAAACAAAATTAAACCCTCATAATGGGCACAGACCTAGGAACTCGTTACAGGGATGGTGGGAACCCCTCATAATGGTTACAGTAGGTGTACAGACCCAGGAACTCAGTACAGGGATGGTGGGAACCCCTCATAATAGGCACAGCAGGTGTACAGGGATGGTGGGAGGAACCCTCATAATGGGCACAGTGGGTGTACAGACCTGGGAACTCAGTACAGGGATGGTGGGAACTCCTCATAATGGGCACCTCAGGTGTACAGACCCAGGAACTCTGCACAGGGATGGTGGGAACCCCGCATAATGGGCACAGTAGGTGTACAGACCCAGGAACTCACTACAGGGATGGTGGGAACCCCTCATAATGGGCATAGCGGGTGTACAGACGCAGGAACTTGGCACAGGGATGGTGGGAACCCCTCATAATATGCACATCAGCTTACAGACCCAGGAACTCGTTACAGGGATGGTGGGAACTCCCATAATGGGCACATCAGGTTACAGATCAGGGAACTTGCCACAGGAATGGTGGGAATCCCTCATAATGGGCACAGTTGGTGTACAGACCCAGGAACTCAGCACAGGGATGATGGGAACCCCTCATAATGGGCACAGCAGGTGTACAGACCCAGGAACTCAGCACAGGGATGGTGGGAACCCCTCATAATGGGCACAGCAGGTGTACAGACTCAGGAACTAAGCAGAGGGATGGTGGGAACCCCTCATAATGGGCACAGCAGGTGTACAGACCTAGGAACTCGTTACAGGGATGTGGTAACCCCTCATAATGGGCACAGTAGGTGTACAGACCCGGGAACTCAGTACAGGGATGGTGGGAAGCCCTCATAATAGGCACAGTAGGTGTACAGGGATGGTGGGAGGAACCCTCATAATGGGCACAGCGGGTGTATAGACCTGGGAACTCAGTACAGGGATGGTGGGAACTCCTCATAATGGGCACCTCAGGTGTACAGACCCAGGAACTCTGCACAGGGATGGTGGGAACCCCCGCATAATGGGCACAGTAGTTGTACAGACCCAGGAACTCAGTACAGTCTGTCCTTATACATTTACTTGAGATCACTTAGACCCGCTGGGTCTCTATAGTGGGAGGTAGCGCCAACACCCCATTCTTTTATATTATATCCTATTCTCCTTAGGGAGTTTTTAGGGGGGCTGCAATCTCTGTCTGGTGTTTTCCTGAGCGCGGATTCCCTACTTCTTTAATAATAGTCTAATGTACATAAAATTTCATAATCTACCCAATAAACCTCATGCACACAGGGTGTTTGCTTTGCTCCTCTAAACGTCAGAACTCCTGGCAGGAGAAAAGCCCACTGCAGGCGCGTCATGCGTTTTATCGTAAATGTATCCTATTGGCCAAAATATTTATTTGTTCTGGCCATTTAAATGCATTACCTCTCAAATGCGCCTAAATGCGTCTAGCGTTTCAGTGTGTTTAGCTTTTTTCTGCGCTTCACCTCCTCTCCTAACTGTGCTTTCCATGGGGTTTTTTTCAGACTGTAATTGCTCTGCTTCTAATATGTCTGTAAACGCCTGTGTGCACATGGACACATAAGCTAACATACAGGTGCTTTTACAGGCTGAGATTTTTTTTTTCAAATGCCAGTATTTTTTAAGCCCTTTGTAATCTCATGTAGCCATATTCCTAAGTGATCATCACAAGTCTTTTCTGTGCTTGATATACCATCAGTCCGATTCATGCTTCAGAGTAAGTTTAAGGTCCCGTTCTGGCTAGATTCACACTGTTGTGCAGAGAGGCTCACAGCAAGGGTCTGGTGCGTCCCTGTTCTCCATTTCAGGCATGAATCGGGCCCGAATTGTTGCCTGCATTTGGACCTAAATCAATTACTAATTGTAATTGTAATAATACAAAATGTAGTGTAGCACTTACATTTTTTTCTTATCAAAAGCGAAATGACCTTTTAAATGCAACCCCTGTCGTCTAACTAACGTTTAATGTTGTAGAGAGGCTATGCAATGGGTTAATAAAGTCAGAACTTAAGTTTAAACCATTTCCTAGTCTGTGATCTCCAGATACCGTCTGGGTTTTAAAACAAATTGAAACTTCGTTGGTGTATAATGTGCAGCCTGGTATATGATGTGCAGAGCCCTGTGTATAATGTGCAGCCTGGTATATGATGTGTAGGGATGAGCTCTGGCGTGTTCGCATACTCCACATGCAGAGCCCGCCAGGAAGTCGGCACGGGCTCTGCACATGGAGTATGCAAACACGCCAAAGCTCATCCTTAATGATGTGCAGAGCCCTGTGTATAATGGACAGCCCTGTGTATAATGTGCAGAGCCCTATGTATAATGTGCAGCCTGGTATGTGATGTGCAGAGCCCTGTGTATAATGTACAGTCTGGTATATGAAGTGCAGAACCCTGTGTATAATGTGCAGCCAGGTATATGATGTGCAGAGCCCTGTGTATAATGTGCAGCCTGGTATATGATGTGCAGAAGCCTGTGTATAATGTGCAGCCTGGTATATGATGTGCAGAACCCTGTGTATAATGTGCAGCCTGGTGTATAATGTACAGCCTGGTATATGATGTGCAGAGCCCTGTGTATAATGTGCAGCCTGGTATATGATGTGCAGAACCCTGTGTATAATGTGCAGCCTGGTATATGATGTGCAGAACCCTGTGTATAATGTGCAGATTGGTATATGATGTGCAGAGCCCTGTGTATAATGTGCAGCCTGGTATATGATGTGCAGAGCCTGATGTATAATGCTGACACTATGAGTGGAAGCAAGTGGAATACATGGGACGGAGTGGGTGGATTCTATAAGGGGTGTGGCTTATGAGAAGTGGGAGGGGGCAGCCAAGGAGGGGCGGGGTCTTGTGCCCCCCATCCTAAAACTTCACCAGCTGCCACTGCTTCTGAGGAATGATCATACTAAAAAACTTTTTTCGATCAGTAGTTGGTACCAGTTGGAGAGTCCCGCTGTCATAATACAATGTCCTTGTGGTTCCTACATCCATCTCGCTTGTGTGGATGGGGGAATAAATTCGTTTTTTTCATTTAGCCTGCCGGCTGAACAAAAACAGATAGTCATTTACACCCAACCTAAGATGTGGTGGCTGCAAAAGTTAGCTTTTTCAAAAAAATTTTAATTTCTTTAGTTTTCTTTTACCTGATAATTCTGCCAATAGCACACTTCTTGCACTGGGGACAACACTTACTCAATGCACTGTATCTATGGAGGAGCACAGTTGTCTCATTCGGAGAGGCAATGTCTAAAGGCTACATCACATATTCCCTCTGCTTATTTCCATAACAAATGAGGGTGGTGTACTGGGCAGGGTTGATAACACTACTTCAGATAACACTGCAGAATTTGCAAGATGTTGTGAGCTGTTTTTTTTTGTCAGGTATTTTTATAGCACTTATTGAGCATATACTGTATAGCAAAACTTTTTCATATTTAACCACTTCAGCCCTGGAAGGTTTTACCCCCTTCCTGACCAGAGCACGTTTTACAATTTGGCCCTGCGTCGCTTTAACTGGTAACTGCGCGGTCATGCAATACTGTACCCAAAACAAATTTGCATCCTTTTTTTCCCCACAAATAGAGATTTCTTTTGGTGGTATTTGATCACCTCTGCGGTTTTTATTTTTTGCGCTATATACAAAAAAATAGCGACAATTTTGAAAAAAAAAACAATATTTTTTTACTTTTTGCTATAATAAATATCCCCAAAAATGTTATTAAAAAACACATTTCTTCACCAGTTTAGGCCAATATATATTATTCTACATTTTTTTGGTAAACAAAATCGCAATAAGCGTATATTGATTGGTTTTCACAAAAGTTATAGCGTCTACAAACTATGGGAAAGATTTATGGCATTTTTAAGGCATTTTTTTTTTACTAGTAATGGCGGTGATCTGCGATTTTTAGCGGTATTGCAACATTGCGACGACCAGATCGGACACTTTTGACACATTTTTACCACCATTGACATTTATACAGAGATCAGTGCTATAAAAATGCACTGATTACTGTGTAAATGACACTGGTAGGGAAGGGGTTAACACCAGGGGGCGATCAAGGGATTAACTGAGTGTTCCCTCAGTGTGTTCTAACTGTATGGGAATTGGACTGAGTAGGAGAGGAGACATATCGCTGTTCCTACTTACTAGGAACAAACGACATGTCTCCTCTCCTCTGACATCACAGGGATTTGTGTGTTTACACACACAAATCTCAGTGCTGTCGCTCGTGCACGCGATCACGCGTGGCCGGCGGCAATCGTGGCCACGGGCATCGGGTCCCCCGCCGTGCAGCGGGCGCGTGCATGCCCTCTTGCGGGTCTTAAAGGAACCCCGTCCCTGTATGGGGTTTTGCGCAGAGGAGCCATTCTGCCCCCTTAAATACACGTGAGTCGGCCGTCCCCGGTTAACCACTTAACGACCGCTCACTGTGTATATACGTCGGCAGAATGGCACCGACAGGCACAATCACGTAGAGTGTACGTGATTGCCTTTGTATAGTTGGGGGGTCCAATCGGACCCCCCTCCTATACAGTGAGTGATGGCTAAGTGTCCGGGAGCGTTCCGGGATGAGGGGGCAGCCATTCGTTTCCGGCCACCCCCTCGCGATCGCTCCCGGCGAATGGAAATGCCCCCTCTGTCTGTGTCAGGCAGAGGAAGCAGGAGGAAGTGATGTCATCTCTGGTGCGGCGCTCACATATACCGAGCGCCGTACAAGAGAAGACATCAGGTCAGTGCACACAACACTACACTGACACCAGGACACATAGGGACATAAATCGCCCCCCCCCAGACACCCCCAGATCACCCCCCAGATCACCCCCCCAGCCCCCAGTCACAGTGTCACTGATTGCAGTGACCATTTATTTACTGATCACTGCAATCAGTGACATTTGTGACTGTAAAAGTGTCAGTACATTCAGTTTTAGGTCCAGTGCAGCCCCCTAACCCCCCCTAATAAAGGTTTAACCCCCTGATCACCCCCCAGATAACCCTTTCACCCCCTATCACCACTGTCGCTAAGCGATCATTTTTCTGATCGCTGTCTTAGCGTCAGTGATGCCGATCGTCAGCCAGTAATTTTTTTTAGGTTCGCCACATGTTTTTATAGCGTCAGGTACCCCAATATATTATCTAATAAAGGTTTAACCCCCTTGATCGCCCCCCAGGTAACCCTTTCACCCCCTATCACCACTGTCGCTAAGCGATCGTTTTTCTAAACGCTGTCTTAGTGTCGGTGATGCAGATCGGTAGCCGGTAATTTTTTTTAGGTTCGCCGCAGGTTTTTATAGCGTCAGGTACCCCAATATATTATCTAATAAAGGTTTAACCCCCTTGATCGCCCCCCAGGTAACCCTTTCACCCCCTATCACCACTGTCGCTAAGCGATCGTTTTTCTAAACGCTGTCTTAGTGTCGGTGATGCAGATCGGTAGCCAGTAATTTTTTTTAGGTTCGCCGCATGTTTTTATAGCGTCAGGTACCCCAATATATTATCTAATAAAGGTTTAACCCCCTTGATCGCCCCCCAGGTAACCCTTTCACCCCCTATCACCACTGTCGCTAAGCGATCGTTTTTCTAAACGCTGTCTTAGTGTCGGTGATGCAGATCGGTAGCTGGTCATTTTTTTTCCGGTTCGCCGCAGGTTTTTATAGCGTCAGGTACCCCAATATATTATCTAATAAAGGTTTAACCCCCTTGATCGCCCCCCAGGTAACCCTTTCACCCCCTATCACCACTGTCGCTAAGCGATCGTTTTTCTAAACGCTGTCTTAGTGTCGGTGATGCAGATCGGTAGCCAGTAATTTTTTTTAGGTTCGCCGCAGGTTTTTATAGCGTCAGGTACCCCCATATATTATCTAATAAAGGTTTTGACCCCCTGATTGCCCCTAGTTAACCCTTTCACCAGTGATCACCATATAAGTGTTACGGGTGACGCTGGTTAGTTAGTTTGCTTTTTATAGTGTCAGGGCACCCGCCGTATATAACCCAATAAAGGTTTAACCCCCTGATCGCCCGGCGGGTGATATCAATTAGGTTTTAGCGTCAGAGAGGGTCTGCGTCACACCCCAGGCAGCGTCAGGTTAGTGGCAGTAACGCTAACACCCACGCGTGAAGCATATACCCCCCTTAGTGGTATAGTATCTGAACAGATCAATATCTGATCTGATCAGATCTATACTAGCGTCCCCAGCAGTTTAGGGTTCCCAAAAACGCAGTGTTAGCGGGATCAGCCCAGATACCTGCTGGCACCTGCGTTTTGCCCCTCTGTCCAGCCCAGGCCACCCAAGTGCAGTATCGATCGATCACTGTCACTTACAAAACAAAAACACACATAACTGCAGCGTTCGCAGAGACAGGCCTAATCCCTGCGACTCCAGTGCTGTAGGAGGTGATTTCACCACCACAGTTAAATAAAAAAAGCATATGTGCCGAAGCATTGGGGCAGCAGGAGCGGAGGAGCGATTTTGCTCCTAATGCCGCGTACATACGGTCGAAATTCCGACGGAGGCTTGCCCGTGGAAAAGTCCGACCATGTGTGTGCGGCATAACTTTTTTGCGGGAGGATGCCCCCATGCTTCGGCATATATAAATGGTGCGTGTATGCCCATCATTGGAAGTGGGTGGATGAAGGGCGGTATTCTAATGGTGGGCATACCCACCGATCAATCTCTTTTTTCGTTCTGCCAACTGGCTGCATGAAAAAAAAAAAGATTACAATACATGTCCAACAAGGACCAGCAACGTACTGGTATGTTGCTGGACTTTTAATGTTTATACCAGAATGATGCCTGCGGGTTTAGGTATCATCTTGGTATCATTCTTTTCAGCCTGCGGCCGGCTTTCATGTAAAAGCAATCCTAGCGGCTAATTAGCCTCTGGATTGCTTTTACAAGCAGTGGGAGGGAATGCCCCCCCCCGGATATAAAAAGCGCCATTGGGAAATTGGGAAAGCATTTTATCACACCGATCTTGGTGTGGTCAGATGCTTTGAGGGCAGAGGAAAAATCTAGGGTCTAGAAGACCCCAGTTTTTTCAAAAAAAGAGTACCTGTCACTACCTATTGCTATCATAGGGGATATTTACATTCCCTGAGATAACAATAAAAATGATAAAAAAAAAAAATACTTGGAAGGAACAATTTAAAAATAAAATAAAAAAGCAAAATTAATAATAATAAAAAAAAAAAAAAAAAAAAGCACCCCTGTCCTGCCCTGCTCTTGCCCAATGGTGAACGCAAGCGTCGGTCTGGCGTCATATGTAAACAGCAATTGCACCATGCATGTGAGGTATCACCGCGAAGGTCAGATCGAGGGCAGTAATTTTAGCAGTAGACCTCCTCTGTAAATCTACTGGGGTAACCTGTAAAGGCTTTTAAAGGCTTTTAAAAATGTATGTAGTTTGTTGCCAATGCGCGTTTGTGCGAAATTTTAAAGCATGTCGTGTTTGGTATCTATGTACTCGGCCTAAGATCATCTTTTTTATTTCATCAAACATTTGGGCAATATAGTGTGTTTTAGTGCATTAAAATTAAAAAAAAGTGTATTTTTTAACCCAAAAAATGCGTTTGAAAAATCGCTGCGCAAATACTGTGTAGAAAAAAAAATGCAACACCCACCATTTTAATCTGTAGGGCCTTTGCTTTAAAAATATATATAATGTTTGGGGGTTCAACATAATTTTCTTGCAAAAAAAAAAATGTTTTCATGTAAACAAAAAGTGTCAAAAAGGTCTTTGTCTTCAAGTGGTTAGAAGAGTGGATGTAAGCTTCCTAATGTTGTGTATAAAATGCCAGAACAGTTCAAAACCCCCCAAATGACCCCATTTTGGAAAGTAGACACCCCAAGCTATATACTGAGAGGCATGTCGAGTCCATGGAATATTTTATATGTTGACACAAGTTGCGGAAAAACGACAATTTGTTTTTTTTTGGGGTTTTTTTTGCACAAAGTTGTCACTAAATGATATATTGCTCAAACATGCCATGGGCATATGTGGAATTACACCCCAAAATACATTCTGTTGCTTCTCCTGAGTACGGGGATACCACATGTGTGAGACTTTTTGGGAGCCTAGCCGCGTACGGGACCCCAAAATCCAAGCACAAACTTCAGGCTTTCTAAGGGTGTAAATTTTTGATTTCACTTCTCACTGCCTATCACAGTTTCGGAGGCCATGGAATGCCCAGATGGCACAAAACCCCCCAAATGACCCCATTTTGGAAAGTAGACACCCCAAGCTATTTGCTGAGAGGTATTGTGAGTATTTTGCAGATCTCGCTTTTTGTCACAAAGTTTTGAAAATTGAAAAAAAAAAAAATATATATATATATATATTTTTTTTTTCTTTCTTCATTTTCAAAAACAAATGAGAGCTGTAAAATACTCGCCATGCCTCTCAGCAAATAGCTTGGGGTGTCTATATTCCAAAATGGGGTCATTTGGGGGGGTTTTGCGCTATTTTGGCATTTTATGGCCTTCGAAACTGTGATAGGTAGTGAGGAGTGAAATCAAAAATTTGTGCCTAGAAATCCTGAAGGCGGTGCTTGGTTTTCGGGGTCCCGTACGCGGCTAGGCTCCTAAAAAGTCCCACACATGTGGTATCCCCGTACTCAGGAGAAGCAGAAAAATTTATTTTGGGGTGTAATTCCACATATAACCATGGCATGTGTGAGCAATATATCATTTAGTGACAACTTTTTGTAATATTTTTTTTGTCATTATTCAATCACTTGGGACAAAAAAAATATATTCAATAGGCTCAACAGGCCTCTCAGCAATTTCCTTGGGGTGTCTACTTTCTAAAATGGGGTCATTTGGGGGGGGGGTTTGTGCTATTTTGGCATTTTATGGCCTTCAAAACTGTGATAGGTAGTGAGGAGTGAAATCAAAAATTTGCGCCCTTAGAAATCCTGAAGGCGGTGCTTGGTTTCCGGGGTCCCGTACGCGGCTAGGCTCCCAAAAAGTCCCACACATGTGGTATCCCCGTACTCAGGAGAAGCAGCAAAATGTATTTTGGGGTGCAATTCCACATATAACCATGGCATGTGTGAGCAATATATCATTTAGTGACAACTTTTTGTAATTTTTTTTTTTTTTAGTCATTATTCAATCACTTAAGACAAAAAAAAAAAATTCAATGGGCTCAACATGCCTCTCAGCAATTTCCTTGGGGTGTCTACTTTCCAAAATGGGGTCATTTGGGGGGGTTTTGTACTGCCCTGCCATTTTAGCACCTCAAGAAATGAGATAGGCAGTCATAAATTTAAAGCTGTGTAAATTTCAGAAAATGTACCCTAGTTTGTAAACTCTATAACTTTTGCGCAAACCAATAAATATACGCTTATTGACATTTTTTTTTACTAAAAACATGTGGCTGAATACATTTTGGCCTAAATGTATGACCAAAATTTAGTTTTTTTCAAAATTTTCGGTCTTTTCCCGTTTATATCGCAAAAAATAAAAATCGCAGAGGCAATCAAATACCATTAAGAGAAAGCTCTATTTGTGGGAAGAAAAGGACGCAAATTTCGTTTCGGTACAACATTGCATGTCCGCACAATTTACAGTTAAAGCAGCGCAGTGCAAAATTCTGAATTCACCTCTGGTCCTTTAGCTACCAAATGGTCCGGGGCTTAAGTGGTTAAAGTGTTACTAAACCCAGGGCCCTGCATTAACTATGTCTGTCACAGTATACAGAACATAGAAATGCAATTATAATATAATATAAACTGCTAAATATCTTTTCTCATCAGCAGTGTATAGCAGTCTTGTGACTTCTCTGAGTGTCTGGTTAATGCTTGTAGGAGGTGTTTTCATTCTCCTCTGACTGTCCTATGAGGCTGCAGGACCCCTGACCCTCTGTCTGGACAGTGCTGACTGGCCATGTGCTGATCACCTGCACCATCCCAAAGAAAAACAAACAAACTCTCTAGCAATCATAGATTGTAAGCTCTAACGAGCAGGGCTCTCGGATTCATCCTGTATTGAATTGTAATGTATCTGTACTGTCTGCCCTCATGTTGTAAAGCGCTGTGCAAACTGTTGGTGCTATATAAATCTTGAATAATAATAACAATAAATACAAACCAAACTGAGCATGTGCAGAGTGCCCCCAAGGCTCTGTTCTATCAGGAGATGGATTGGGGACAGCAAAAGAAGGGGAGGATCAGAGAAGGCATCCTGTCAAACAGCCCTTTTACACAATACAGAGGATTCATTCTTTAGGTTCCACAGTGAGTATAACAAGCATGCTTTACTGCATATACAGATTGATTTTACTCTTGTGGGTTTAGTAACACTTTAACTTTTCAAAAGGGGGAAAATAAGAGAAGTTCCTTGTTAGAAATTGCATACACTTTAAAGGCTTGAAACCTAATGTTTTTGAAAATAAATATATCTTTGTAAATAAATATATGGTAGGAGAAAAGACGCATTAGATGACTAGGTATGCCTAACATATAATCCCTTAATGAAAGTGATTGTAAAGTCTCTTTTTATTTAGTTAAAAATAACAAACATGTTATACTTACCTGCTCTGTGTAGTGGTTTTGCACAGAGCAGCACGGATCCCCCTCTTCTCGTGTCCCTCTTCAGCTCTCCTGGCCTCTCCACCCTGTTAAATGCCCCCACAGCAAGTAGCTTGCTATAGGGGCACCCGAGCCGAGCCACAGCTCCCTGTGTCTATTCAGACACGGAGCCATGGCCCGCCCCCCCCTTTCTGTCCTTTTTTGGCCGACTGACTTTGATTGACAGCAGCGGGAGCCAATGGTGCCGTGCTGCTGTCTCGGCCAATGAGGAGGGGAGTTCCAGGCATCCGGGACACTCTTGCAACTCTTGCAATCGCTGGATCTAGATGGGGATCGGGTAAGTATTAGGGGTGCTGGGGGGCTGCTGCACACAGAAGGTTTTTTATCCTAATGCATAGAATGCATTAGGATAAAAAAAACTTCTGCCTTTATAACGAATTTAAGCACAGTGAGGGCTGAAACCTAAGCACTGAAAGGAAGACCCGCTTATTTTATTCTTACTTGACATCAGGAGAAGGGAAGTAATAGGATCAGGGCTGGTGCAAGAATTTTTGACACTCTAGGCTAATTTTACCGTCCCCCTGGCTCCACCCCTGACTCCACCCCCTTTGCCCTGCCCATGTATACTCCACCTTTTTAATGAGGCGCCCATTAAATGCAGCCTCACCAGTGCCCATCAATGCAGCCTATCAGCGCCCATCAAATACAGCCTCACCAGCACCCATAAAATGCAGCCTCACCAGCGCCCATCAATGCAGCCTACCAGTACCCGTCAATGAATGTTTGCTTGTTCCATTAATTTGGAAGTCGGGATATAGACACAGTCCTCTGCCGCCGCTGCGCCTCTGACACTATGTGCGAACGGAGCTGATGCTGAGACTTAGTTTCTTTCTGCAGAGAGAAGAGAGTAGGAACACCAGTGGCCGGGCGCCCTAGGCAGCAGTGCAACCTAGGCGGCTGCCTAGTTTGCCTAGTGGAAGCACCGGCCCTGTAAACATGCCAGTGTAGGTAAAGGGGAATCTGCTACTGGCAGTGTTAATGTGTATTTCTGTGCTTAGAGGGAGCAGTTTGGCTGTAGCAGGGTTAGGTAATCCCTTTATCTCTTGCCTGTGATTAAGTGCAGATTGGTAACTGTTTATTCCAGCTACTGTTGAGCATGCTCTGATAATCTGTGTCAGAGGGGTAACAGGTTGAGCCATAAACCCAACCAATCACTGAGCAGTGTGTGAGTTGGGAAGTTGATAAATACTTGTGACCAACTTTTCTAGAGGGTTCTCTCCCTTGGGCTTCTGCCCAGAGGTATTGTGTGTTTACAGAAAATATATTACATAACAGGTCCAAAATGGGTGAATGGAGACTTGAGATAAATTAGCTAGACATGAAAGACATCCCAGTAATGATACTATCCATAGAAAAAAAAAATGAAAGGGATTTTTAGGTGCCAGATACAAAGTTAAAAAACTTCCATTTATTAATACAAATTGTTAAAAAGTAGTAAAATCACATTTGCATAAAGTACAGGCTCCAAAACAGAGTTAAACATATTTCTTCTTTGACACATTTCTAAAAGCTACTAGACATGTGCAGAACGAAAAAAATCGTTTTTTTTCAAATTGTTATTTACAAAAATGTGTTTAGTTAAATTAATATAATCCGTTTAATTTGTTTTTGGAATTCGTTTTGTTAATTTGCATTCAAATTAATACAAATTTCCGAATTCGGATCAATGCGAAAAGTTTTCAAATCAATTTCGAATAGTTTTCGAATTCGAAAAGTTTTCAAATATGAATAGTTTTCGAATTTCCAAAAATAATAAAATAGAATAGTAAATAAAGGAATAAAATAGAAAAAAATCTAACAGAAAATAAAAGAATATAATATAATAGAGTAAAACAGAACAAAATAGGATAGAAAATAAAAGAACAGAATAGAATGAAAAATAAATAGAATAGAAAGGAATATAATAGAATAAAACAAAGAATATAATTAAATAGAAAGAATATAATTAAATAGAAAGATTCCCGTCAGGTTTTTATATAGCGTCAGGTACCCCCATATATTACCTAATAAAGGTTTAACCCCCTGATTGCCCCTAGTTAACCCTTTCACCAGTGATCACCATATAAGTGTTACGGGTGACGCTGGTTAGTTAGTTTGCTTTTTATAGTGTCAGGGCACCCACCGTATATAACCCAATAAAGGTTTAACCCGCTGATCGCCCAGCGGGTGATATCAATTAGGTTTTAGTGTCAGAGAGGGTCTGCCTCGCCCCAGGCAGCGTCAGGTTAGTGCCAGGAACGCTAACACCCATGCGTGAAGCATACACCTCCCTTAGTGGTATAGTATCTGAACAGATATCTGATCTGATCAGATCTATACTAGCGTCCCCAGCAGTTTAGGGTTCCCAAAAACGCAGTGTTAGCGGGATCAGCCCAGATACCTGCTAGCACCTGCGTTTTGCCCCTCCGTCCAGCCCATGCCACCCAAGTGCAGTATCGATCGATCACTGTCACTTACAAAACACAACACACATAACTGCAGCGTTCGCAGAGACAGGCCTGATCCCTGCGACTCCAGTGCTGTAGGAGGTGATTTCACCACCACAGTTAAAAAAAAAACAGAGCATATATGCCAAAGCAGGGGGGTGGAGGAGCGATTTTGCTCCTAATGCTGCATACATACGGTCGAAATTCCGATGGAGGCTTGCCCGTGGAAAAGTCCGACCATGTGTGTGCGGCATAACTTTTGCGGGAAGATTCCCCCATGCTTCGGCATATATAAATGGTGCATGTATGCCCATCATTAGAAGTGGCTGAATGAAGGGAGGTATTCTAATGGTGGGCATACCCACCGATCAATCTCTTTTTTTTCATTCAGCCAACAGGCTGCATGAAAAAAAAGATTACAATACATGTCCAACAAGGACCAGCAACGTACTGGTATGTTGCTGGACTTTGGTTATACCAGAATGATGCCTGCGGATTTAGGTATCATCTTGGTATCATTCTTTTCAGCCAGCGGCCGACTTTCATGTAAAAGCAATCCTAGTGGCTAATTAGCCTCTGGACTGCTTTTACAAGCAGTGGGAGGGAATGTCCCCCCCGGATATAAAAAGCGCCATTGGGAAATTGGGAAAGCATTTTATCACACCGATCTTGGTGTGGTCAGATGCTTTGAGGGCAGAGGAAAGATCTAGGGTCTAATAGACCCCAGTTTTTTCAAAAAAAGAGTACCTGTCATTACCTATTGCTATCATAGGGGATATTTACATTCCCTGAGATAACAATAAAAATGATTAAAAAAAATATATGGAAAGAACAGTTTAAAAATAAAATAAAAAAGCAAAATTAATAATAATTAAAAAAAAAATCACCCCTGTCCCGCCCTGCTCTTGCCCAATGGCGAACGCAAGCGTCGGTCTGGCGTCATATGTAAACAGCAATTGCATCATGCATATGAGGTATCACCGCGAAGGTCAGATCGAGGGCAGTCATTTTAGCAGTAGGCCTCCTCTGTAAATCTAACGTGGTACCCTGTAAAGGCTTTTAAAGGCTTTTAAAAATGTATGTAGTTTGTCGCCACTGCGCATTTGTGCGAAATTTTAAAACATGTCATGTTTGGTATCTATGTACTCTGCCTAAGATCATGGAATGCCCAGATGACACAAACCCCCCAAAATGACCCCATTTTGGAAAGTATACACCCCAAGCTATTTGCTGAGAGGTATGGTGAGTATTTTGCAGATCTCACTTTTTGTCCCAAAGTTTTGAAAATTGAAAAAAATAAATAAATAATGTTTTTATTTCTTAATTTTCAAAAACAAATGAGAGCTGTAAAATACTCACCATGCCTCTCAGCAAATAGCTTGGGGTGTCTAATTTCCAAAATGGGATCATTTGGGGGGGTTTTGTGCTATTTTGGTATTTTATGGCCTTCAAAACTGTGATAGGTAGTGAGGAGTGAAATCAAAAATTTGCGCCCTTAGAAATCCTGAAGGCGGTGCTTGGTTTTCGGGGGCCCGTACGCGGCTAGGCTCCCAAAAAGTTCCACACATGTGGTATCCCCGTACTCAGGAGAAGCAGCGAAATGTATTTTGGGGTGCAATCCCACATATAACCATGGCATGTGTGAGCAATATATCATTTAGTGACAACTTTTTGTAATTTTTTTTCTTTTTTTTTGTTATTATTCAATCACTTGGGACAAAAAAAAAACATTCAATGGGCTCAAAATGCCTCTCAGCAATTTCCTTTGACCATTGATATCCTTCCCCAGACTTCATTTGACAACAGGCCATTATTGTTTATCCCCCTGTTTTGATTATAACAGTCCTAATCGTGATTTTCAATGATTTATCCATCCCCATGGCTCACCCAACCCAAGCATTGGTGGGTCCCTGTTCTTTGGTCTCTTCCGCCCGGGGTTGCGATGCGCCCAGTTCCCCCTCCCCACCTGCCTTTCCTTGGCGGGGGGCGGGGCATTATCCTTGGCGCATCGGCATCATGTCAGTATGTTGCACGCACGGCACCCATTGGGACGCCTGCGTTTTCATCACAGTTTTTTCCATCTCGCATGACCCAGGGGGATGGGAGGGACCCCTCCGAGATCATTTGCATCTCGGGCGGGGTTCTTTCCATCCCCACACCTGGCTCATGCGTCACATGATGCTGGCGGAGATACGCCCCTTACTGTGGACATTTATCCGGTAGCCACCTGGGGAGCTTCACTTCACAGACATCCATCTGATGAGAGGTTCCAGTTTCTCTCTTTCTCTACACTTCAAGGTAATTTCCAATCTTTATTTCAGGATTCACATAGTATTCTTTACATATATACTCTTTTTACCTGCTTTTCTACATTTTGCCTTGCACTTTGCTCACACTGCTTCAAACACACATTTCATTTCATCGCTATTTAGCATTTTTGGGGATTTGGTTTGGCTTTTTCTCAAACCAGATTTATCTACACCAACACTCAGTTGATTTGCCAACTTTGGCTGTTAACCCTTTCAGTCATGTTTTATCATTAACCCCCTTTTTTTTCCAATTTCTCCCAGCACCCATTACACATTATTCCCATTAGGCATCCACCAGCACATCATTTACATATTCACTCCCCTCTTCCTTTGCTCCCTTTTTGTTTTTTGTTTTTTGTTTTTCCTTCCCCTCCCTTCCCCCAATCACATTCTAATTTTGGTTCTCAAACCATTCAACCTTCTTTCTCACTCATTGCTCATTTGCATTTCTCCATCCCTTCACCAGCATTCTGCCCTTGCACCCTGTCTGTGCCTCTCCGTCAGTTTGGTGCTGTGCCGTGGCTGTCCGGGTTTCTCCTTGATGGATGTCCCATGCCATCTTCTCTTTGACTCTCCTCTTGATCGAGTGGCCGTTGAAGTGTTTATTGGGGGGCCTTCCCTGCCTCAGCCCCGGGTGAGACACTGTATCCAGGACCACCACTCTACGCCATATTTCAAATGCTTGGGACAACCCCATTCCGGGTTTTGCCATTGGTAACGTATCAGACTACCTTATTCTGTTTCAAACATGACATCATTTTTTCAAGACTTTATTTGACCTGTCTATCCATCTCCCCTTGTAGTCAAATGACATGCACCCCACTCCTGATGACTGGCTTTAAACGCCAAGAAACGCGTCGAGTCCATGCTCAGGGATGCCAAGTAAAGCCTGCCTAACTACGAATCTACAAAGTGTATTCTTGACATTTCAATTGGATAATTAATTTCACTATTTCTGTATGTCCATTTAACTGTCACTACTTGCTCCAGCCATGTCTCAACAATGAATTGCGATTATGTCTATGTGATAACTTCTATTTACATTATGCCTTTGTTTGCATGATCTATGTGTACTTTTACCATGATACAGATCTCCATTCTTTAGACTGACTATGCAGCATGTATACCTGGCTACAGACCACTCCCCAACGGGACAGTGATGTTTACCAATTTTTGATATCTTAGACCCTTTTCCCCATGCCCATCCATGAGTCCATGCTCTGGAATGTCAAGTAAAGCTTGCCCAACTATGAATCTATTAAGTGTATTCTTGACTTTTTAACCGGATAATCATTTTCACTGTTTCTGTATGTCCATTTAACTGTCATTACTTGCTTCAGCCATGTCTCAACAGTGAATTTTGATCATGTCTTTGTGATAACCCCTATTTACATTATGCCTTTGTTTGCATGATCCATGTGTACTTTTACCATGATACAATACATTTTTATATTTATATCCATGCCTTGATCTCCATTCTTTAGACTGACTATGCAGCATGTATACATGGCTACAGACTATTCCCCAACGGGACAGTGATGTCTACTCATTTTTGATATCCTAGACTTGTTCCTACGCCCATCCATGCCTCATTTAAAGTCCCACAGCCCATTTTCTCTTTTCATTTTCAATGTACCAGGGATGGAGGCATGGATATGGCATTTATCTATCCAAAATGTATTGTTTCAGTATCCTTATACAGAACATATCCTAGCCATGTTATAACAATTTAAAGAGTAACTCCACTTTTGTTGAGAAAAAAATACTCCCCTCTGGGTGATCTATGTACATTGCAGGGATTTTATCAAACTTTCTTGCAGTTTTCTACCTTTTGTTATTCTGAAGAAAAAGCTGTCTGCATGTCTGTGTCCATGTGCACAGTGAATCTGTATGGGAGGGGTTTTATAATTATCAGTCAGCTGCTATACCTGCAGGGCTCTGATGAGGAATACTACAGGGTCTGCATCTCTTTGAGAGTATCTAACCAAAAATTTAATTTTTGTTGAAGGGGATGCTCAAAATCCGATTTATATATTGGTGCAGACTTCTAAGAAAATCAGTAAGCAAGGATTATAACAAACTTTGTTGCAGATTCCTACCTTTTTTTATGCTGAAGAAATCCATGTGTGTTTGTCTATGCCTCTATTCTGAGTGAGTCTAATGGGAGTGGTTTCATAATTAACTGTCAGGTGTGCAGCTGAAGAGCACTAATGAGGAAATCTTCTGGGCCTGCATCCCTTTAGAAGTGTTCCTATTGAAAGTATATCTCCAAAAATGACATTTTTGTTGAAGGGGATGCCTGAAATCCGACTTGTTTCTTAGGCAGACTTCTGGGAAAACTGGTGAGTGTCAGGTCACCTGTGGTCAGATGACAGATGCACACCGTTGGGGGTCAGGAGTGCACCACAAGGTAGTGAACCCTATGGCTGACTGCTGTGGATGGGACACTGGGTGGTTGTGGAAAGCGGGACCAGTGGAGCACAACAGGGATCCACAGGGAGCTAGAGCCCAAGATTCCCCAGGGTGCGGAGTCTAAGATCCAGCAGGTTTTCACCAGAGCCTCTAGTGGTGAGGATGGCCTACGCTGCAGCTGGGTCAAGGTCGCGGCCCCCAGAGTCCCCTAGCTCACGCTCCGTAGGGTAAAGAGGATAGAGGGGAAGCAGCAACACAGGATACAAGAATAGTGAGGAAAAAAGCCAAGGTCAGGGAAACAAGCAGACACAGATAAACGAAGGACAAGCCAAAGGCCAAGGTCACTAGCAGATAGGGATAGTCGGGAACAAGCCAATATCGTAACACAGAGACAGACGTAGCACACGGCAGGCAGGAACCCAAACACACAATGCTTAACAAAGATGTTGATCAGCAAGGCAGACTTGCAGTGCACAGGTTAATATAGAGTTCTGTGATAGGGCCTGGGGTGGAGCCAGGCTGGGAGGAGAGATTATAAAATCAGCCAGTTGAGAGAGTCTGGCCTCTAAGGTGAACACAAGAGGAGGAAGGTAAGATGGCAGACAAACATTACTGCATATCCATGACAGTACCCTCCCTCTTATGAGGCCTCCCCCTTCCCCGCCTGGGCCCGGGTTTAGAGGGAAACTTCAGATACAACTTCTTTAACAGATGAGGTGCAAAGACCTTTCCAATGAACGAGGTACTGAAGAACGCCTCTACAGAGTCGGGAGTCCAGAATTTGACTGACCTCGTACTCCTGATTATCCTCAGAGACAGGCGCCACAGTAGGGAGAGGACAAGAGAACTTATTGAGGACTAAAGGCTTCAGAAGGGCAACATGGAAGGAGTTAGCGATTTTAAGGCTTTTAGGAATCTGGAGTTTGAAACAAACCGGATTCAGTTTAGTAGATATAGTGTACGTAGTGTTAACGTAGTCTTTGACATCTGAGCAGAGATTAGGCCACCAGTAGTGACGACTGATGAGTAAGAAGGACCGGAGGAATACAGAATGACCTGCCACCTTGGAATCATGTCCCCAATGAAGGATCTTAGCTCTTAGCTCAGTGGGGACAAAGGTCTTACCAGGAGAAATTTTTGACTTCAGGGTGGTAGAATGGGCAACAATGCACGAGGTTGGAATGATCGGCTCAGGTTCAGGGGTGGACTCCTCGTCCAAAGTGTCAAATGACCTAGAGAGCGCATCAGCCCGACCGTTGCAGGAACCAGGTTTGTACGTAATCGTGAAATTAAAACAGGAAAAGAAGAGACTCCACCTGGCCTGTCTGGGATTCAAACGTTTAGCATTCTGTAGATACTATAAATTCTTGTGATCAGTAAAGATCATTATGGAGTGAGGGAAACCCTCCAAGAGATGACGCCACTCCTCTAATGCCAATTTAATTGCGAGAAGTTCCCGATCACCGATGGCATAATTCTTCTCTGCCCGAGATTTTTTTTTGGAGAAGAACGCACATGGTTGACGTCTCTTCTCAAAGAATTGAAGAAGCACAGCTCCCACCCCCATTGAGGAAGCGTCCACTTCAATAAAAAATGCATCCCCAGGATTTGGTCTCCTCAAGAGAGGTCCAGAAACAAAGGCTTGTTTCAGGTCGTGAAACACAGAGACAGCTTCGGGAGCCCAGTCTTTGGCATTTACACCCTTCTTGGTCAAAGCGATAATAGGCGCGGCAATGGAAGAGTAATTCCTTATGAAGTGCCTATAATAATTTGTGAAGCCAAGAAAGCACTGTGCGGCCTTGAGGCTAGCAGGAAGAGGCCAGTTGGTAATAGCCAAGACCTTCCCAGGATCCATGCGAAGACCCAAACTTGAGACAAAGCACCCTAGAAACAGGACCTCAGAACATTCAAAGGAACATTTCTCCAGCTTGGCATAGAGATTATTCTCTCTAAGACGCTAAAGTACAGTGCAGACATGGTTTCTGTGGACGAGCAGATTTTCCGAAAAGATCAGAATGTCATCCAGATAGATGACAACAAACTGGTACAGCAGATCCCTGAAGGTTCTAATTGACAACGTTTTGAAACATGGCTGGGGCATTACACAAACCAAAAGGCATAACCAGGTATTCGTAATGCCTGTCTCTAGTGTTAAATGCAGTCTTCCATTCGTCACCCTCCCGTATTCGAATGAGATTATACGCGCCTCTGAGATCAAACTTGGTGAAAATGGAGGCACCCTTCAACCTATCGAATAGCTCAGATATTAAGGGTAAGGGGTATCGATTAGTTACCGCGTTTAAACCTCGATAGTCAATGCAGGGTCTTAAGGTACCATCCTTTTTGGCAACGAAAAAGAACCCTGCCCCTGCAGGCGATGAGTATTTCCGGATGAAACCTCTCTCTAGATTCTCTGCGACATACTCAGACATGGCCTGGGTCTCTGGGATGGACAGAGGGTAGGTACGACCCCTGGGCAGAGTTGCTCCGGGGACAAGGTCAATAGAACAGTCAAAAGACCTGTGGGGAGGAAGCACCTCAGCTGATTTCTTACAGAACACATCCCGGTAATCGCTGTATGCAGCGGGAAGATCAGAAGATACAGAAGTGGTAGCAACCGGAAGTCTCTCCTTGGGGGCCACCTAGAAAAAACATGACGAGAAACATGAGGGACCCCAAGCCAGGATCTGCCCAGAGACCCAGTCCACATGTGGAGAGTGGAGCTGTAGCCAAGGAAGGCCCAATACAATGGGGGTAGAGGCCTTGGGTAGAATGAGAAAGGATATCCACTCCTGGTGGAGGGAGTGCTACGTCTGTCTCTGTGTTATGATATTGGCTTGTTCCCGACTATCCCTGTCTGCTAGTGACCTTGACCATCGGCTTTTCCTTTGTTTATCCGTGTCTGCTTGTTGCCCTGACCTTGGCTTTTCCTCTCACTATTCTTGTATCCTGTGCTGCTGCTTCCCCTCTATCCTCTTTACCCTACGGAGCGTGAGCTAGGGGACTCTGGGGGTTTGTTCAGCCATGGACCCGGCTGACGTGCCGCTCCCCACAGATGATCCTTTGCAGGGCATAGTTTGCAGACTTGAGACCCAGGAATCGAAACAGACTCAGGTGATGCGATTCCTCCAGGATCTGGCTTCCCGCTTCGAGCAGCTCCAGGCCTCCTTGGGAACCCCAAATCCGCAACCTCAAGTACAACCAGCGGCTGCACCTATCGCACCAGTCGCAGCCACACACTCACTACAACTGCCAGCTCCGTTCCGTTTATCTGGGGACTCCAAGGCCTGCAGGGGGCTAGACACTGAGCAATGCGGAGGTAGAAAAGAACAGTCAAAAGACCTGCGTAACAAGGTAATGAAACTTTACAAAGATGGAAAAGGATATAAAAAGATATCCAAAGCATTGAATATGCCAGTCAGTACTGTTTATTCACTTATTAAGAAGTGAAAAATTAGGGGCTATTTTGACACCAAGCCAAGGTCAGGTAGACCAAGAAATATTGCAGCCACAACTGGCGGAAGAATTGCTCAGGATACAAAGAGAAACTCACAGGTAACCTCAGGAGAAATACTGGCTGCTCTCCAAAAAAACGGTGTGATTGTTTTTAAGGAACACAAGTCAACGATACTTTAACAAAAAAGAGCTGCATGGTTGAGCTGCCAGAAGGAAGCCTTTACTGCGCCAATGCCACAAAAAAGCCAATGAGGCATGTCAAGGTGGTGTTGGGCATATTGTAACCAGGCTTTTTTGTGGAACTTGTACAGTAAACGCTTCTGTCTGGCAACTTGACCATGCAGCTCTTTTTTGTTCAAGTATCATTGTATTTTGCTTCTTAAAAACAACCCCACCATCTTTTTCCAGAGAAGTCTGTATTTCTCCTGAGGTTACCTCTGGGTTTTTCTTTGTATCCCGAACAGTTCCTGTGGCAGTTGTGGCTGGAATCTTTCTTGACCTTGGCTTGGTATCAAGAGATCCCCAAATTTTCCACTTATTAAGGGATTGAACAGTACTGACTGGCATATTCAAGGCTTTGGATATCTTTTTATATCCTTTGCCATCTTTGTAAAGTTTCATTACCTTGTTACGCAAATCATTTGACTGTTCTTTTCTAACTCCTCATGGCTCAGTGTCTAGCCTGCTTGGTGCATCCATGTGAGAGCTATAAAACTCATTGACTATTTAACCACTTAACGACCGCTCACTGTATATATACGTCGGCACAATGGCACCGACAGGCACAATCACGTAGAGTGTACGTGATTGCCTTTGTACAGTTGGGGGGTCCAATCGGACCCCCCTTCTGTACAGTGAGCGGTCGGAATTCGTTGGGGAGCGATCCGACATGAGGGGACGGCCGTTCGATTCCGGCCACCCCCCCGCGATCGCTCCCGGCGAATGGAAATGCCCCCTCTGTCTGTCGAATGTACACAGAGGCAGAGGAAGCAGGAGGAAGTGATGTCATCTCTTGTGCGGCGCTCACATATACCGAGCGCCGTACAAGAGAAGACATCAAGGTTAGTGCACAAACACTACACTAACACCAGCACACATAGGCACATAAATCGCCCCCCCAGGCCCCCCCAGATCACCCCCCAGCCCCCAGTCACAATGTCACTGATTGCAGTGACCATTTATTTACTGATCACTGCAATCAGTGACATTTGTGACTGTAAAAGTGTCACTACATTTAGTTTTAGGTCCAGTGTAGCCCCCTAACCCCCCCCCCTAATAAAGGTTTAACCCCTTGATCACCCCCCAGATAACCCTTTCACCCCCTAGCACCGCCGTCGCTAAGCGATCATTTTTCTGATCGCTGTCTTAGCGTCGGTGATGCAGATCGGTAGCCAGTAATTTTTTTTAGGTTTGCCGCAGGTTTTTATAACGTCAGGTACCCCCATAAATTATCTAATAAAGGTTTAACCCCCTTGATCGCCCCCCAGGTAACCCTTTCACCCCTATCACCACTGTCGCTAAGTGATCATTTTTCTGATCGCTGTCTTAGCGTCGGTGATGCAGATCGGTAGCCAGTATTTTTTTTTAGGTTCGCCACAGGTTTTTATAGCGTCAGGTACCCCCATAAATTATCTAATAAAGGTTTAACCCCCTTGATCGCCCCCAGGTAACCCTTTCACCCCCTATCACCACTGTCGCTAAGCGATAATTTTTCTGATCGCTGTCTTAGCGTCGGTAATGCAGATCAGTAGCCAGTATTTTTTTTTTAGGTTCGCCGCAGGTTTTTATAGCGTCAGGTACCCCTATAAATTATCTAATAAAGGTTTAACCCCCTTGATCGCCCCCCCAGGTAACCCTTTCACCTCCTATCACCACTGTCGCTAAGCGATCATTTTTCTGATCGCTGTCTTAGCGTCGGTGATGCAGATCGGTAGCCAGTAATTTTTTTTAGGTTCGCCGCAGGTTTTTATAGCGTCAGGTACCCCCATATATTATCTAATAAAGGTTTTAACCCCCTAATTGCCCCTAATTAACCCTTTCACCAGTGATCATCATATAAGTGTTACGGGTGACGCTGGTTAGTTAGTCTGCTTTTTATAGTGTCAGGGCACCCGCCGTATATAACCCAATAAAGGTTTAACCCCCTGATCGCCCGGCGGGTGATATCAATTAGGTTTTAGCGTCAGAGAGGGTCTGCGTCACACCCCAGGCAGCGTCAGGTTAGTGCCAGTAACGCTAACACCCACGCGTGAAGCATACACCTCCCTTAGTGGTATAGTATCTGAACAGATCAATATCTGATCTGATCAGATCTATACTAGCGTCCCCAGCAGTTTAGGGTTCCCAAAAACGCAGTGTTAGCGGGATCAGCCCAGATACCTGCTAGCACCTGTGTTTTGCCCTTCCGTCCAGCCCAGGCCACCCAAGTGCAGTATCGATCGATCACTGTCACTTACAAAACACAACACACATAACTGCAGCGTTCGCAGAGACAGGCCTGATCCCTGCGACTCCAGTGCTGTAGGAGGTGATTTCACCACCACAGTTAAAAAAAAAAAGCAAATATGCCGAAGCATTGGGGCAGCAGGGGCGGAGGAGCGATTTTGCTCCTAATGCCGCGTACATACGGTCAAAATTCCGACGGAGGCTTGCCCGTGGAAAAGTCCGACCATGTGTGTGCGGCATAACTTTTTTGCGGGAGGATGCCCCCATGCTTCGGCATATATAAATGGTGCATGTATGCCCATCATTAGAAGTGGGTGGATGAAGGGCGGTATTCTAATGGTGGGCATACCCACCGATCAATCTCTTTTTTCGTTCAGCCACCTGGCTGCATGAAAAAAAAAGATTACAATACATGTCCAACAAGGACCAGCAACGTACTGGTATGTTGCTGGACTTTGAATGGTTATACCAGATTGATGCCTGCGTGTTTAGGTATCATCTTGGTATCATTCTTTTCAGCCAGCGGCCGGCTTTCATGTAAAAGCAATCCTAGTGGCTAATTAGCCTCTGGACTGCTTTTACAAGCAGTGGGAGGGAATGTCCCCCCATCGGATATAAAAAGCGCCATTGGGAAATTGGGAAAGCATTTTATCACACCGATCTTGGTGTGGTCAGATGCTTTGAGGGCAGAGGAAAGAACTAGGGTCTAGACCCCAGTTTTTTCAAAAAAAGAGTACCTGTCACTACCTATTGCTATCATAGGGGATATTTACATTCCCTGAGATAACAATAAAAATGATAAAAATAAAAAAAATATGGAAGGAACAATTTAAAAATAAAATAAAAAAGCAAAATTAATAATAAAAAAAAAGCACCCCTGTCCTGCCCTGCTCTTGCCCAATGGCGAACGCAAGCGTCGGTCTGGCGTCATATGTAAACAGCAATTGCACCATGCATGTGAGGTATCACCGCGAAGGTCAGATCGAGGGCAGTAATTTTAGCAGTAGACCTCCTCTGTAAATCTAACGGCGTAACCTGTAAAGGCTTTTAAAGGCTTTTAAAAATGTATGTAGTTTGTCGCCAATGCGCGTTTGTGCGAAATTTTAAAGCATGTCGTGTTTGGTATCTATGTACTCGGCCTAAGATCATCTTTTTTATTTCATCAAACATTTGGGCAATATAGTGTGTTTTAGTGCATTAAAATAAAAAAAAGTGTATTTTTTCCCCAAAAAATGCGTTTGAAAAATCGCTGCGCAAATACTGTGTAGAAAAAAAAATGCAACACCCACCATTTTATTCTGTAGGGCCTTTGCTTTAAAAATATATATAATGTTTGGGGGTTCAACATAATTTTCTTGCAAAAAAAAAATGTTTTCATGTAAACAAAAAGTGTCAAAAAGGGCTTTGTCTTGAAGTGGTTAGAACAGTGGATGTAAGCTTCCTAATGTTGTGTATAAAATGCCAGAACAGTTCAAACCCCCCCCCCCCAAATGACCCCATTTTGGAAAGTAGACACCCCAAGCTATATACTGAGAGGCATGTCGAGTCCATGGAATATTTTATATGTTGACACAAGTTGCGGAAAAAAGACAATTTTTTTTTTTTTTTTTTTTTTGCACAAAGTTGTCACTAAATGATATATTGCTCAAACATGCCATGGGCATATGTGGAATTACACCCCAAAATACATTCTGTTGCTTCTCCTGAGTACGGGGATACCACATGTGTGAGACTTTTTGGGAGCCTATCCGCGTACGGGACCCCAAAAACCAAGCACCGCCTTCAGGCTTTCTAAGGGTGTAAATTTTTGATTTCACTTCTCACTGCCTATCACAGTTTCGGAGGCCATGGAATGCCCAGATGGCACAAACCCCCCCCCCCCCAAATGACCCCATTTTGGAAAGTAGACACCCCAAGCTATTTGCTGAGAGATATTGTGAGTATTTTGCAGATCTCGCTTTTTGTCACAAAGTTTTGAAAATTTGAAAAAAAAAAAGAAAAAAAAATATTCTTTCTTCATTTTCAAAAACAAATGAGAGCTGTAAAATACTCACCATGCCTCTCAGCAAACAGCTTGGGGTGTCTACTTTCCAAAATGGGGTCATTTGGGGGGGTTTTGTGCTATTTTGGCATTTTATGGCCTTCAAAACTGTGATAGGTAGTGAGGAGTGAAATCAAAAATTTGCGCCCTTAGAAATCCTGAAGGCGGTGCTTGTTTCCGGGGTCCCGTACGTGGCTAGGCTCCTAAAAAGTCCCACACATGTGGTATCCCCATACTCAGGAGAAGCAGCAGAATGTATTTTGGGGTGCAATTCCACATATAACCATGGAATGTGTGAGCAATATATCATTTAGTGACAACTTTTTTTTATTTATTTTTTTTATTTATTTTTTGTCATTATTCAATCACTTGGGACAAAAAAAAAAAAAAAATATTCAATGGGCTCAACATGCCTCTCAGCAATTTCCTTGGGGTGTCTACTTTCTAAAATGGGGTCATTTGGGGGGGTTTTGCACTGCCCTGCCATTTTAGCACCTCAAGAAATGAGATAGGCAGTCATAAATTTAAAGCTGTGTAAATTCCAGAAAATGTACCCTAGTTTGTAAACGCTATAACTTTTGCGCAAAACAATAAATATACACTTATTGACATTTTTTTTACTAAAGACATGTGGCTGAATACATTTTGGCCTAAATGTATGACTAAAATTGAGTTTATTCGATTTTTCTTATAACAAAAAGTAGAAAATATCATTTTTTTTCAAAATTTTCAGTCTTTTTCCGTTTATATCGCAAAAAATAAAAATCGCAGAGGCAATCAAATACCTTTAAAAGAAAGCTCTATTTGTGGGAAGAAAATGACGCAAATTTCGTTTGGGTACAACATTGCATGTCCGCACAATTTACAGTTAAAGCAGCGCAGTGCAAAATTCTGAATTAACCTCTGGTCCTTTAGCTACCAAATGGTCCGGGGCTTAAGTGGTTAAACAGAGACACTAACTGTGATTTAACCACTTCCATACTGGGCACTTAAACACCTTCCTGCCCAGACCTATTTTCAGCTTTCTGCGCTGTTGCACTTTGAATGACAATTGCGCAGTCATGCTACACTGTACCCAAACTAAATTTTTATTATTTTGATCCCACAAATAGAGCTTTCTTTTGGTGGTATTTGATCACCTCTGCGACTTTTATTTTCTGCAAAAAAAATAAAAAATGACCGAAAATTTTGAAAAAAAACCATTATTTTTTTATTTCAGTTACAAAATTTTGAAAATAAGTACGTTTTCTCCTTCACTGATGGGCACTGATTGGGCTGCACTGATGGGCACCGATGAGGTGGCACTGATGGGCACCGATAGGCGGCATGGATGGGCACCGATAGGCGGCACGGATGGGCACCGATAGGCGGCATGGATGGGCACGGATAGGCGGCATGGATGGGCACAGATAGGCGGCATGAAGCAGCACGGATAGGCGACACGGATGGGCACTGATAGGCGGCATGGATGGGCACTGATAGGTGGCACGGATGGGCATGGTTGGGCACTGATAGGTGGCATGGATGGGCACTGATAGGTGGCACTGTACTGCAATGTGTTTTACTAATGGATGCCAATCAGTGCCAAACAATAATGCCTGCCAATCAGTGGTGCCCATTGTGAGCACTGATTGGCATCCATTGTGGGCACTGATTGGCATCCATTAGCCATTTCTAATTTGCATACCTGGTGGTCTAGGGTGGCATACCTTTAAGGTGGGCATCCCTGGCATCCCTGGTGGTCTAGTGACATCCCTTGTGGTCCAGTGTGGGCATCTTTGGGGGGGCTGCGCTGATAATGGATCAGCACAAACCCCCCCTGTCAGAGGAGCAGCCGATCGGCTCTCCTCTACTCGTGTCTGACAGACGCGAGTGAGGAAAAGCCGATGACCGGCTTTTCCTGTTTACATCGTGATCAGCCGTGATTGGACACGGCTAATCACGTGGTAAAGAGTCTCCGTCGGAGACTCTTTACCTAGATCGGTGTTGCGGGGTGTCAGACTGACACCCTGCAACAAACGATCGCCGCGATGCGCGCCCCCGGGGGCGCGCAGCGGCTCAAAATCCTGAGGACGTCATATCCAGTCAGGATTTTAAAACCACTTTGCCGCCGTCAATCCTCTATAGAGCGGGCGGCAAGTGGTTAAAAAGCAACAAGTGTGGGAAATTAACCTTTAATTTACATTTTAACCTGTGTGTGCCACTTTCTGTGTCTGTACCAAGGCCAAATATTTCAGGGTATGTAAACTTTTGATCATGGTCATTTGGGTTGTTTTTAAAAAGAGTAAGCACAGTTGATTGATAATAAATGGCTTCAGCCAAACACTAACCATGAGTGAAAGAAATGTTTTTGTGTTATCATTCATATTCTCTGAAAAATGGCCAAGAAATCATAAATTCTGCCAGGGTATGTAAACTTATGAGCACAACTGTATATGTATATGTATATATATATATATATATATATATATATATATATATACACTTGTTTATGTACATGGTTTTAATACTGAAACAATGATTTCCGTGCTCATGTTAAAAAAGCACTGCAGTGCTTGCTTATTTTTTTTGCTATTTTTTTCAACTTGTATGTGATTTTTACGCATAACAGCTTGTCACGATGTGCTAAAATTGAACTGTCCTACTTTTTTCAGCACACACCAACACAGCGTGTTGGCAAGACCTGAAGCCATAGGGCATAAGGTAAATTGCCATGTTTTTGCGTTGGGACTGCGCTGGGTAGCATTGCTTCTGGAGTGAACAAGCCCTTATCAGTTCTTTGAAGCTGAATAATATTTTTCTTTGTGAATTTAAGTGAATCTGTATTACGTTTTAATCTTTCAGAGTTCTGTAAAAGAGTGGACACACAAGATACCTGCTATCACCTTTATTGATCAGATAAGCCTTGTCTATGCCCCTTTCTTTATTTAGTTTTGCTTTCTTTCTGGGGCCTGACTTTCCCTGACTGCATGGCATATCTCCACTAACTGCTTCCAGTATGTGAAATAGCAGTTGGCATGGCTTGATCACAAAGTCACGAAAAATCAGACCAGCACCAAATTAAACTAAACCAGAGAGGGGCACAGAAGAAAATCTTCTTGATAATAAAAGTTATAACAGGCATCTTGTGATGTCTGCTGTTTGGCAAAACTTTTAAAGTTTTAAAATGAAATATAGATTCCCTTTATTTATTCAGTCATTATGTGCTATTGAGCTGGAATTCTTTACCATTTATAATGCCTAGATATATATTATCGGTACCCTGAACAAAAGTACCTTTATACAGAATGAATCGGGGCTATGCCAGGTTCTTGGCTGGCTTTTTTTCTGTCTGTGTCCTATCAGGAATATGGGATTGTAAAGTCAAAAGGTTTTTTATCTTAATGCATTCTGTGCATTAAGATAAAAAGCAGTCTGTGTGCAGCAGCCTCCCCTATCACTTACCTGAGGTCCCTCTCTGTCCATCGATGTCCACGAGTGTCTTAGCCATCTGAGATTCTCCCTCCTGATTGGTCCAGACACAGTAGCGGCACCACTGGCTGCTGCTGCTATCAATCAAAGTGAGCTAGCCAATCAGAGAGAGGGGGCGGGGCTGGATCGGGGCTTCGTGTCTGAATAGACACAGGAAGTCTTGACTCGGCTCAGTTGCCCCCATAGCAAGCTGCTTGCTGTGGTGGCACTGAACAGGAGGGAGAGGCCAGGAGCGCCAAAGATGGACTCAAGAAGAAGAGGATCTGGGCTGCTCTGTGCAAATCTACTGCAACAGAGCAGGTAAGTATAACATGTTTGTTATTTTTATATAGAAAAAAAACGAGACTTTACAATCACTTTTACTTTCTGTCCCAGAGACATAATAGGAGGTAAAATTAGATCTCTCTAAACAAAGGGGATTCACAACAACAGGTTTTCAAAATAAAAGATTTCCGCCAAATCCTATTTCTAGTACAATGGTCATCAGGGTAAGTCTGGTCACAGATAATTTGCTTTTTTTTTGATAGAGGGTGTTCGAAAAGAAACCAGGAGGATTTTCCCATCCATACAAGCAAGGTGGATGGAGGAATCCTCCCCGCTGTGCTATTGTATTCTGACAGCAGGAACTCCTCCACTGTCAGAAAATATTAATCAGTGTTGGAGCCGATTGGCTGCAGCCACTGATGGAATGAACTCTTTCCAACAGTCCTATTCAACAGAAGTTGATCATTAGATTGACTTATGTCAAGCAGAAATAGCAATACTGTATTTCGATCCATCTATGGCCAGCTTCAAAGTAAACCTATCCAGTGGGGACACAGACAGCAATAAAAACTGAAGTGGGATACTGTTTTATTTTCAGTAAAAGAGCTTAAAGAAAACTCTTATTTGATGGATTTGCCAATTTTTTAACATTTTTTTGGTATCACCAGAGAACATTCGGTCTTTGATTACATGGGTGTTCAAGCCACCACATCTAATAATTGGCAAGCTGCACTGTATTACAAATTACATTTTAGGGTTTTTAATGACACATATTTTGTTGTTCAATATGTTTGTTGTATGTTTTCAAAAGAAAATCAGATACAAAAACCAAAGAAATCAACCATATCCAATTATGGTATACAATTAAATTCAAAGCTCATGGCAGCAAATAAGAATACTAGCAATCAAAGCATAAAATATCATAACAACAAAGATAAGCACTAGTATCACATCACAGTGGATTAAGATGGTTGGACAATCTTAAAAATCACCAGAATATCAAAATGAAAAGAGACCACGAGAGTGAAATGCCCCTCATCTCATACTACAGTGAAAACCAAGAGAAGAAGAGAAAAAGAGAGTAAAAGCAAGGAAAAAAGAAGAAAGGAAGAAACCCAGGGTATTGCAAGACCAATAAACTAGGGTGACCAGACATCCCGGTTTCCGGGGACAGTCCCCGGATTGAGGACACTGTCCCCGGACCAAGTCTGTCCCCGGTTTTGTCCTCGGATTGGATTTGAACCGTGGGCTGGGGTAATTTCAAAGACAGTTAGTGCAGAATAAAAAAAAAATATCTGGATTACACACCCCCGCTCTGCTACTCCTACTAGCTTAGGGGGTGTATTTTCTTCCATTATCTTTGCCCCTTTCTAATGATCATGTGCTGGTCGGAGCGGAGTGAATATTTCTTCAGTTTCGGGCGCATGCCCATTTAGCTCCGCTCACATGTTCTTTTGCCTTGGCTCAAGTCCCAGACAGCCGCCAGCCTGCTTATCTCCTTGCCTTCCCTGGCGGAGTGATCTTCCTCCGCACCTCACCCAGTAGTAGCCGGGGCCCGAAGAGTAAGACTTGACAGGCTGTGAGGCGGGCGGCGGCGACGGACAGAGAGTCGCTAATTGCCACCATTACTAGTAATAAAAAAAAAATATGTCCCCGGATTTCATTTTAAAAATCTGGTCGCCTTACAATAAACTACACAATAAGTCCTCTAAGGAGATGTGCATATACAAGCCCAAGATGACCAAGTTTTTCAAATTGTACTTTGACCTTGTCATTTAGCCAACTCGCTAGTTTCTCATGTACCACAATCCGGAAAACTTTATGTTTAGTATGGGTAAAAGACACCGATGACCTTTTCCAAGCACCTGCAATTGTGCATTTAAGCTGCTAAAAAAAGGAAGGACACTAATGTTTGTTCACTGTGGGAAAGATCGTGAATGGCCTCATTCAACAAAGAATATTTGGGCTGCTGCGAGATAATTTTACCAATAACATGACGAAGCAATGAGAAAATCCTATTCCAATATCCCCCAATACGGGGACACTCCCATCATATGTGGTACATAGTTCCCTTCATGTAACAACCACGAAAGCACCACGGGGAAGAGCCATTGTACATCTTAGCTAGGCGGACCCGGGACAAGTATAATAACTTTAAGATTTGCCTAAATAACAAATCTGTTCGCAATACCTCAGAGCAGCACGAAAACAGGTGTGCCATTAGGGATGAGCTTCGTGTTCGAGTCGAACATACGTTCGACTCGAACATCGGCTGTTCGATCGTTCGACGAAGATCGAACGATTTGGGCCGTTCGCGCCAAATTCGAGTGACGCGAACGGCCCACAATGCACTACGCCATCGCAGTGTCATCCAGGCGCTGTGATTGGCCAAGCATGCACTGTGACCCCGCATGCTTGGCCAATCACAGCGCCGGCAGCGAGGAGAGCAATGATTGGCCACAGGCAGGATGCCTGTGGCCAATTATTGCTGAGGGTGTTTAGTACACGCCCCACACTATAAAAGGCCGCCAGCACGGCGGCCTAGTGTAGTGTGTTCCGGAGCAGGGATAGAGCAGCATAGGCAGGGACAGTGACTGTTATTTCTTTCTTGCTTAACCTGGATTCCTTTAGTTTAGGGAAAGAGAAGGATAGGTAGGGAGAGTGTCAGTGTGTTTTGTGCTTGTGCTATAGTGTGCTTAAAAAAAACATTTATTCTAGGGACAGAAAACTGTAGGTAGGGACAGTGTCAGTTTCTTTCACTCTGCAAGTCCTTGTTTCCAGGGACCTGGAAGGACAGTGAGTGAATTGTCCTTGTGCTATATTGTGCTTAAAAAAACATTTATTCTAGGGACAGAAAACTGTAGGTAGGGAGAGTGTCAGTTTCTTTCACTCTGCAAGTCCTTGTTTCCAGGGACCTGTAAGGACAGTGAGTGAATTGTCCTTGTGCTATATTTTGCTTAAAAAAAACATTTATTCTAGGGACAGAAAACTGTAGGTAGGGAGAGTGTCAGTTTATTTCACTCTGCAAGTCCTTGTTTCCAGGGACCTGGAAGGACAGTGAGTGAATTCTCCTTGTGCTATATTGTGCTTAAAAAAAACATTTATTCTAGGGACAGAAAACTGTAGGTAGGGACAGTGTCAGTTTCTTTCACTCTGCAAGTCCTTGTTTCCAGGGACCTGTAAGGACAGTGAGTGAATTGTCCTTGTGCTATATTGTGATTAAAAAAAACATTTTTTCTAGGGACAGAAAACTGTAGGTAGGGAGAGTGTTTTTTTTCTTTCACTCTGCAAGTCCTTGTTTCCAGGGACCTGTAAGGACAGTGAGTGAATTGTCCTTGTGCTATATTGTGCTTAAAAAAAACATTTATTCTAGGGACAGAAAACTGTAGGTAGGGAGAGTGTCAGTTTATTTCACTCTGCAAGTCCTTGTTTCCAGGGACCTGGAAGGACAGTGAGTGAATTGTCCTTGTGCTATATTGTGATTAAAAAAAACATTTATTCTAGGGACAGAAAACTGTAGGTAGGGAGAGTGTCAGTTTATTTCACTCTGCAAGTCCTTGTTTCCAGGGACCTGGAAGGACAGTGAGTGAATTGTCCTTGTGCTATATTGTGATTAAAAAAAACATTTTTTCTAGGGACAGAAAACTGTAGGTAGGGAGAGTGTTTTTTTTCTTTCACTCTGCAAGTCCTTGTTTCCAGGGACCTGTAAGGACAGTGAGTGAATTGTCCTTGTGCTATATTGTGCTTAAAAAAAACATTTATTCTAGGGACAGAAAACTGTAGGTAGGGAGAGTGTCAGTTTATTTCACTCTGCAAGTCCTTGTTTCCAGGGACCTGGAAGGACAGTGAGTGAATTGTCCTTGTGCTATATTGTGATTAAAAAAAACATTTTTTCTAGGGACAGAAAACTGTAGGTAGGGAGAGTGTTTTTTTTCTTTCACTCTGCAAGTCCTTGTTTCCAGGGACCTGGAAGGACAGTGAGTGAATTCTCCTTGTGCTATATTGTGCTTAAAAAAAACATTTATTCTAGGGACAGAAAACTGTAGGTAGGGAGAGTGTCAGTTTATTTCACTCTGCAAGTCCTTGTTTCCAGGGACCTGGAAGGACAGTGAGTGAATTGTCCTTGTGCTATATTGTGATTAAAAAAAACATTTTTTCTAGGGACAGAAAACTGTAGGTAGGGAGAGTGTTTTTTTTCTTTCACTCTGCAAGTCCTTGTTTCCAGGGACCTGGAAGGACAGTGAGTGAATTCTCCTTGTGCTATATTGTGATTAAAAAAAACATTTTTTCTAGGGACAGAAAACTGTAGGTAGGGAGAGTGTTTTTTTTCTTTCACTCTGCAAGTCCTTGTTTCCAGGGACCTGTAAGGACAGTGAGTGAATTGTCCTTGTGCTATATTGTGATTAAAAAAAACATTTTTTCTAGGGACAGAAAACTGTAGGTAGGGAGAGTGTCAGTTTCTTTCACTGTGAAAGTCCTTGTTTCAAGGGACAGAGAAGGACACCTGAAGGTAGCCCTTATTGCTTTTTTCCCATCTCCCTGCAGGCCATCTATTAGAATGTCTGGAAGGCAAACAAGGAGAGGCAGACAGTCAGGAGGCAATAAAAGAGGGCAAGCAGGCTCTGTGTCTGGGGGCAACAGTGCTGGTCGTGGACGCGGTGCATTGTCATCAGCACATGGCCATGGGACACGCTTGTCCTTCTTTTCGGCAGCTGGACATGTTGAGCCACATCATGCCGAAGACTTGGTAGAGTGGATGACCAAGCCCTCCTCCTCCTCCTCATCCTCTCTCACCCAGGCTCAGGGTACTGGAAAAGCAGCTGCCAAAGCGTCGTCTTCCCTGGTATCAATGTCAGACAAATCATCAGTCACTCCTTCCCTAGACCCACCATGTCCTCCTCCTGAGGAGTCCCCCGAACTGTTTCAGCACAGTGTTGGGTACATGCTCCAGGAGGATGCCCAGCGTTTCGAAGGGTCTGATGATGAAACCCAGCTAGAGGAAGGCAGTAGCGTGAGAGCAGACAGAGGGGATGCTCAAGAAGGACACCAATCTGGCAGTCATGTTCCAGCAGCTGCAGCATACTGCCAGATTGGCTCCAGTGAAGAGGAGGGAGGGGATGATGAGGTCACTGACTCCACGTGGGTGCCTAATAGGAGAGAGGAGGAGGATGAGGAGGAGGCACATCTCCAACGAGGCAGGATGCCCTTTGGTGGCCAGCGTAAGGGCAGTACACCGACGGAATCACACCGCAGAGCTCCGCCTGTGCAGGGCGCTGCCTCTGCCCGTCATTCAAAAAGTTCTTTGGTGTGGGCCTTTTTTGAGGCTAGTGCATCAGATCGCACAGCTGCTGTTTGCAACATATGTCTCAAGCGTATATCGCGTGGCCAAAACATCAGCCGCTTGGGTACCACATGCCTGACCAGACATATGTTGACCTGCCATGCAGCTCGTTGGCAAGCCTACCTCAAAGACCCACACCAAAGAACAAAGCGGACCTCTCCTTGCACCGCATCAGCTGGGATCTCCAACCCCACTATAACTTCAGTCCTCTCTGAAACATGCACTGAGAGGAATGAAGGTGTAGAATTAGGTGTGTCACAGCCAAGTACTTGCGCCCACTCTGCTAGCAGTACACCGACGTCCGATTCTAGCAGGCAAATTTCCCTGCCCCAGCTGCTGGACCGTCGAAAGAAGTTCACTCCCAGCCATCCACATGCCCAGCGGTTGAATGCTAGCTTGGCTAAATTGCTAGCGCTTCAACTGCTGCCTTTTCAGTTGGTAGACTCGGCCCCCTTCCGTGAGTTTGTGCAATGTGCAGTTCCTCAGTGGCAGGTTCCCAAACGCCACTTTTTCTCACGGAAGGCTATTCCGGCTCTCTACCGGCATGTGGAAGGCAATGTCTTGGCCTCGCTGGACAGGGCGGTCAGCGGTAAGGTGCATATTACCGCTGACTCATGGTCCAGCAGGCATGGACAGGGACGTTACCTTTCTTTCACGGCCCATTGGGTCACTCTTTTGGCAGCTGGGAAGGATTCAGGACAAGGTGCAGTAGTGTTGGAGGTTGTCCCACCGCCACGCCTCCAAAATGCTACTACTGGTTGTGACACACCTCTCTCCTCCACCCCCTCCTCTTCTTCTTCCTCCATGGCCTCTTCCTGTGGTTTGTCCTATGAACCAGCGGTGCTCCGTAGCCGTTCACGGGGCTACGCAAGTACGCAGGCAAAAAGATGCCATGCCGTGCTTGCGCTGGTGTGTTTGGGGGACAGAAGCCACACTGGGGCAGAGGTCCTGTCTGCTCTGCAGGGCCAGGCCGAGAGGTGGTTGACGCCACGCCAGCTTAAGCCAGGAATGGTGGTTTGCGACAATGGCACCAACCTCCTCTCCGCCCTCCGACAGGGACAACTGACCCATGTGCCCTGTGTGGCTCACGTCCTTAACCTGGTGGTGCAGCGCTTCTTGGGCAGGTACCCGGGCTTACAGGATGTCCTGAGGCAGGCCAGGAAAGTCTGTGTGCATTTCCGCAGATCTTATAATGCCAGTGCTCGCCTGGCTGAGCTGCAAAAGGAGTTGAACCTGCCCAAGAACCGCCTTATATGTGACATGCCCACCAGGTGGAACTCAACGTTGGCCATGCTGCAGCGGCTGCACACGCAGCAGAGGGCCATCAATGAGTACCTGTGCGACTACGGCACCAGGACAGGGTCAGGGGAGCTTGGTTTTTTTTCTCCACGCCAGTGGGGCATGATCAGGGATGCATGCACTGTCCTGGCACCATTTGAGGAGGCCACGAGGATGGTGAGCAGTGACAGTGCATGCATCAGTGACACTGTACCTCTTGTCCACCTGTTGGAGCACACGCTGCGTGGAATAATGGACAGGGCACTTGAGGCAGAACAGAGGCAGGAAGAGGAGGACTTCCTTGCCTCTCAAGGCCCCCTTTACCCAGACAGTGTTCCTTCTGTCCCACCCATCGCACAGGAAGAGGAGGAGGAGGAGGAGGAGGAGGAGGAGGAGGAGGATTGTGTCAGCATGGAGGTGGAGGCTGGCACTCAGCATCATCAGCAGCAGTCTTTTAGGGATGATTTACAGTCCCAAGAAACCAGTGGACTTGTACGTGGCTGGGAGGAGGTGGCTGCGGATCATGTCGTCCTTAGTGACCCAGAGGACTCCGGAGCGAATGCCTCAGCAAACCTACGCTGCATGGCCTCCCTGATCCTGCAAAGTCTGCGGAAGGATCCTCGTATTCTTCGGATCAAGGAGAGGGACCATTACTGGCTGGCCACTCTCCTTGATCCACGGTACAAGGGTAAGGTTGCGGACCTTATGTTACCGTCGCAGAGGGAGCAGAGGATGAGACAACTCCGGGAGGCCTTGCAGAAAGGTCTGTGCAACGCGTTCCCAGAGACTGGGAGGTTGCAAACTCCTGGTCCTGGACAACGAGTTGCTGAGGCTTCGGCCAGTCAAAGAAGGAGCGGTGGGGAAGGTGGCCGTCTGACCGATGCGTTCAGACAATTCTTTAGTCCGCAGCCCCAAAGTATGATCGGTTCCAGCAACCATCGCCAGCGTCTGATAAACATGGTGCAGGAATATCTAGGGGCAAGGTCAGACTTGGACACCTTCCCCACCGAAAATCCTCTGGCTTACTGGGTCTTGAGGATGGATCACTGGCCAGAGCTTGCACAGTATGCAATTGAGCTACTGGCCTGTCCTGCATCCAGCGTTCTTTCGGAACGCACATTCAGTGCTGCTGGAGGATTTGTCACGGATCACAGGGTGCGCCTGTCCACCGACTCGGTTGATCGACTGACTTTCATCAAGATGAACCAGTCTTGGATCACCACCAGCTACCACACACCTGATGCTGATATAACAGACTAATTGATTTTAACATGTCACATCCCTTCAAGACTGATGCTGATGCTGAGTGCCTGTGCTGTTATGTTGACTGGCTATCCTCCTCCTCCGAGTCCTCAATGATACGATTGATGATGATAGCTTGTAAGATCATTTTTGTTTATGGGTGCCGCCACCAGTGCCTAACGCCCAATTTTTCAGCCCCTGTTTAACAGGGGCGTGTAATTACAATTTTTGAAGCAATACTTTGCAACAGGGCTCATTGCTGTGCTCCAAGTACAGTATCTGTGAGGAGTTGCAGTGTTGTGCCACCAGTGCCTAAGGCCCAATTTTTCAGCCCCTGTTTAACAGGGGCGTGTCATTACAATTTTTGAAGCAATACTTTGCAACAGGGCTCATTGGTGTGCTCCAAGTACAGTATCTGTGAGGAGTTGCAGTGTTGTGCCACCAGTGCCTAAGGCCCAATTTTTCAGCCCCTGTTTAACAGGGGCGTGTCATTACAATTTTTGAAGCAATACTTTGCAACAGGGCTCATTGCTGTGCTCCAAGTACAGTATCTGTGAGGGGTTGCAGTGTTGTGCCACCAGTGCCTAAGGCCCAATTTTTCAGCCCCTGTTCAACAGGGGCATGTAATTACAATTCTTGATCTAATAATTCACAGCAGGGCCCATTGCTGCACCCACCAAGAGTAACTGTCAGGGCTTACAGTGTTGTGGCACCAGCACCACCATCAAAGGCCCAATTTTTACTACCACTGTTCAACAATTATATGTAATTAAAATTCCTGATATAATAGTTGACAGCAGGGCGTTCCAGCACCAACCAAGAGTAACTGTGAGTGCTTACAGTGTTGTGCCAACACCAACAACTAAGGGGCCTATTTCTGCAGAGTATATACGGCAGGTCCCTACTTTCAAACATCCAACTTACAAACGACTCCTACTTGCAAACGCAAGAAGACAACAGGAAGTGAGAGGAAATCTACCACTAGGAAGGAAAATTCTCTCCTGTAAGAATAAATATGGGAGAAAGGTGTCTCCTCTGTACTGATGCTTTATCAGCAATCCTTGTTTCAAGAAAAACACCACATTTCAAAAACAGTTGTCATTGGGACGGAAAGTGAGGTGAAATGTTCTGAACAGGGGCACAGACAGCAAAACAAATGTTACAGGGGTGATAACCCTTACCTATGTTTTCCAAAAAGTTTAAAAATAGATTTTTGGTCTGGAGCTACACTTCAACAATGTACCTGTTCAAAATTACAAACAGACTCTACATAAGAACAAACCTACAGTCCCTGTCTTGTATGCACCGCCTGTATAGGGCTGTTCAGAGTATATAGGGCCTTTTTTATTTTATGTGCGGGGTTCCCCTTAATATCCATACAAGACCCAAAGGGGCTGGTAATGGGCTGGGGTAGGGGGGGGGGGGGTCATGGGGTAGCTATGCCATTTTTCTTAAAGAATTTCATCCATATTACCGGGACCAGACATTACATTAAAGCCGCAAGCAGTTTTAAATGGCTTTTTTTTCCTTTAGAAGTGTCATTTTGTGCAGGGACAGTTCTAAACACGGGAAACACGTGGCACTTCACAGGCATACTTTAGACACCCCCCAGGTACGATATTTAAAGGAATATTTGACTTTTTTTTTTTCACTTTATGCATCATTAAAATGACTGCTCCCGAAAAACGACCGTTTTTAAAACTTCTTTTTGCATTGATACATGTCCCCTGGTGCAGAACCCGGGTTCCCAAACCCTTTTTAGGACAATAACATACATAATAGTTGTTATAATTAGCACTTTAGAATTCGAACGTTCGCATCCATTGTATTTAATAGGGTTCTAATGTTCGTTCGAACTTTCGGTCCGTTCGCGGGTTCTGGTGCGAACCGAACCCGGGGGTGTTCGGCTCATCACTATGTGCCATGCTTCCAAATTCATTTTAAAGGACAAGTCTAGGTCCACCACATGAGATAATATATCTGGGGAGGCCAGCAATAGACCATAAATTAGTGGGATTCCTCCTCTTTTCCCATATTACATAATTTTTGTTAGGGAGTATGAGAGGAGGCATCCTGCCCCACTGGACATAAAGAAAAATTAGAAATTTGATTAAATCGAAAAAATTCAGACTGTGATATACTTACCTATTTTCAGGACGCTACAGTCTGGTCATGTGAACTCCCCAGTGTTGGCTACAGGGCAAAGGAGAGAGTTCTCGAAAGTGGCTGGAAGTGGTGACATCAGCCATAAGCTTACTTGGGGTCATCCATTGTTGGCACTCCCTCCTCTATCCTGAAGCTGCTGCTAGCTGACAGAGGAGTGTCGATCACTAATACTATATGCATTTTCTTCTACAGGTTAGTTAGTATAGATGTTAGAGGGGGGGCAGTTTTGAGGTAAGTTAGTGATAGACCAGAATTTCACTTTACAGCGGTATTCTTTTTTTAGGCTTTTCCCCTCTGTTTTCCCCTGGTGATCTGGCCAGTAACACACCTCCTGTATTATATAGACACCATTCTGGATGAATGAGGACAGGGAGCATATTTGGACAGCAGCATTGTCAGTCTGGGGGGAGGGTAGTGTTAGATGTACTAGCAGATTTAAATATAGTAACAAGCTGAATTCTAACTAATACTTTATAATCAGTTACAGAAAACTTTTTTTTTTTCTTTTGGGATAAACGTTTACATAATTGAATAAAAGCTGATAATTTTAAGCACCCCTGCCCACCCCTGCCAGCGTTAAATGGTCTGTTTCTTTTTTATTATTTTTTTTCAATTTATTTTTATTATTGATAATTTTCTTAGATACAAAGAGTTTTACAAAAATCTTTTCAATATGCATTGTTTCATTCTTATTATTCAGTAAACAAAATATACAAAATCTTGATCAGTATCTATTATCTACTCTATCATAAAAACAAAATGACGTGTAGCATTCACCTACTGTACATGTGTGTTCTACTATCTTTCTTACACTTTCATTCCAACATACATTCATCCATTTGTCCAAGTGCAAAGGGGAAAAGAAAGCGAAAAAAAGACACAGAGAGAAAAGGGGCCGGGGAAGAAACCCCTATTTCTCCCCCTGATTTTCTCTCCCAGTCTTTTCCATTTACTCATTAATGTTTTCCTTTTATACATATTCTTTCATTCTGTTTGAGAACTGAAATTCATCCCATTTTAGCCATATTGCTGGCATTTGGCTTTCTATGTACCCTTCTTCTCTTATCTGTCTTTCCATGTATTGTATTTCGTTCATTTCACATATCCATTCTCCTATATTTGGGCTTTTATTTTCTCTCCAATTGCGAGCTATTATTGTTCTAGCTGCCGAGGTCATATGATGAAAAATATCATTCTTAATGCTCAATATTGATTCTGGCATCATATATAACAATGAGGTTTTATGTTAAATGGTCTGTTTCATCCCTGTAATTGCAAGAGAGCATTTTTGTTGAAAAACAACAGACTTACTGGCTGGATTTCCAGATGAAAATAGAAGAAAGAAAGCCTCAAAAGGAAATTATTACAGCCATCACATCTAGGAATTGGTAAGCTGCAATATAATAAATGCTTGCTTTTGGGTTTAATACCACTTTAACATCTCAGGATGCCCCCTTGGCTTATTGTGGGGGAAAACAGTGGCTGCTAGTTACTTTAATGTTTATTATCCCCATCAGTATAAATATAAGCATCTTTCTGGGGGGAAGCAATAGCAGGGGGGCTCAATAGCAACTGGGGCTTTTTTCTGCAACTGGGGCTCTTTCTCAAAGTGGGGTGATTTCTATAAGTGGAAGCACTTCTGACTCTGCACTTCAGCGAATGCACAAAGCGAAGGAACACAACGCATTATATTTTGAAACACAGGTATACTTTTTCACGCTTTCAGCTCTTCCTTCCCCTTCTAAAATGCACTGTCTACCACTCCTTCTCACAGCTGTGTCATCTATTCTTAAACTGTCTCTCCTTCACCCCTCTTCTCCACCCCACACCTTACCTATATCGCCCTCACTTCTGTCCTCCCCCTATTACTGCAATTCTATATTCACACGCCCAATACTCCAAACCACTGGGGCATGTCCCCCCATATAAATCACATTCCCACATTACCTCCCTTACCCTTCTGCTATTCATAGCCTCTGGTGATGCATCCCCAAACCCTGGGCCTCCTTCATCCTCCTTCATCTAACTGTGCTCAACTGTGCTCAACGCACCCATTTCCCTATACCCTCTGGCTGCAGCCGCAATGCACACAATCTAGTTCCCATTTCTCTTCTTCCCAAGACCAGACTCCCTTTCTCTTGCGCCCTTTGGAACGCTCGCTCTGTCTGTAATAAACTCACCTCCCTCCACGATCTCTTTATCGCTAACTCATTTAATCTTCTCGCCGTCACTGAAACCTGGCTTCACGAATCTGACACTGAGGCTTCTGCTGCTCTATCCCACAGTGGTCTTCTTTGGGCTCACTCCCCCAGATCCAGTGGACGCAAAGGAGGGGGTGTTGGAATCCTTTTAGCCCCACATAGCACCTTTCAGGTACTTCACCCACCTCCCTCTCTGTCATTCTCCTCATTTGAGGCACATTGAATTTGTCTCTTCTCCCCAGTTTCTCTAAGAATAGCTGTGATCCACCGGCCCCCCATGTCCAGTATCTTCCTTTCATGATGACTTCTCCGCCTGGTTACCCTACTTTCTCTCTTCTGAAATCCCCACAATCATTCTTGGTGACTTCAACATCCCTATTAATAATTCTCCTGCAACTTCCAAACTTCTCAGTCTAACCTCCTCCTTTGATCTGAAGCAATGGATACATACTCCTACTCACTCTGAAGGCAATACCCTTGACCTTGTCTTCTCTTACCTATGCACTCCATGCAACCTCTCCAACCATCCTTTCCCCCTCTCTGATCACCACCTTATTAATTTCACTCTCTCCCTCTCCTCCACCTCCTCTCCCTCCAAATGCCTAACGGTTACTCGTAGAAACCTTGGCCATATCAACCCTTCTCTACTATGCTCTGCGACTGACCACCTCTATGACAAAATCGCACCCCTGTCCTGCACCCACCTAGCCACTTCTGTCTACAACACTACACTTCTAGCATCACTGGACAGACTGGTCCCCCTCACTACACGCAAAATAAGGCCCTGTCCCCTTCAACCCTGGCAAACAGATGATACTAGAAGTCTGAAAAAACACAGCCGTGCTCTCGAGCGCCAATGGCGTAAGACGATGTCCCAGAAAGATTTTGGCCAGTATAAATCTGCCCTCCAAAAATACAATTCCAGCCTCCTCACTTCCAAGCAGACCTATTTCATCACCCTCATTAAAAACGTATCATCCCGTCCCCGTCAACTCTTCTCTACTTTCAACTCGCTCCTTCGTCCTCCACTGCCTCCACCCACTAACTCACTCACTGCCCAGGAGATTGCCAATGACTTCAAACAGAAGATTGACACAATTCGCGAGGAGATCTCTACTGTTCAGATACCCTTCACGCTATACACCTCCTGCCCACAGGTACAATCATTACTTCCCTCTTTCAACCCCACCACTATAGACGAGGTTGCTAAATTACTTGCTAATGTCCACCTTACCACCTGCGCTCTTGATCCTGTTCCCTCGCAAATGCTACGTTCACCCTCTAGCTCTATTCTACACTCTCTAAACCACATCTTCAATCTCTCCCTCTCTTCTGGCATCTTCCCTAACTCTTTGAAACATGCACTAGTCAGCCCCATACTTAAAAAGCCCTCTCTGGAACCATCCAATCTTGACAACCTGCGCCCCATCTTCTTGTTCCCAATTTTATCAAAACTCCTTGAACTTCTAGTCTACAACCGACTGAGCGTCCACCTTGCTGATAATAACCTTCTTGATCCCCTTCAGTCTGGATTTCGTCCTCAACATTCCACAGAAACTGCTCTCCTAAAACTAACAAATGATATACCAACGGCCAAAACTAAGGGACACTATTCTGTACTCCTACTCCTGGACTTCTCTGCTGCCTTCGATACGGTTGACCGCCCCCTCCTCCTCAAAAAACTCCATGCCTTTGGTCTCCGCGACTGTACTCTTCGTTGGTTCTCTTCCTACTTATCCAACCGCACCTTTAGCGTTACTTACAATTCTACTTCCTCCTCTCCTCTTCCTTTCTCAGTTGGTGTCCCCCAAGGTTCCGTTCTTGGACCTCTTCTATTTTCAATCTACACCTCCCCCCTGGGTCAGCTGATAGCCTCCCATGGCTTCCAATACCACCTCTACGCTGACGACACTCAAATCTATTTCTCTGCCCCTCTACTCACTCCTTCATTCTCCTCACGTATCTTTAATTTACTATCAGATATATCAGTTTGGATGTCACACCACTTCCTCAAACTTAATCTATCCAAAACTGAACTGATCATTTTTCCTCCTCCACGTGCCCCTCCCCCGATCTCTCTGTCAAAATTGATGGCACAACTATCAGCCCATCCCCACATGCCAAGGTCCTAGGAGTAGTTCTGGACTCCGAATTCTCTTTTAAACCTCACATCCAATCACTGTCCAAATCTTGCCGCCTCAACCCCCGCAACATCTCCAAAATATGCCCCTTTCTAACCAATGACACAACAAAGCTCCTAATTCACTCCCTGGTCATTTCTCGCATCGATTACTGCAACTCCCTCCTCATTGGCTTACCTCTGAAAATGTTAACCCCCCCTTCAGTCCATCATGAATGCTGCTGACAGACTCATCCACCTTACCAACCGCTCTGTCTCTGCTTCTCCTCTCTGTCAATCCCTCCACTGGCTTCCGCTCACCCAACGAATTAAATAAAAAATACTAACAACTACCTACAAAGCCATCCACAACTCTGCCCCCAGCTACATCACTGACCTAGTCTCTAAATACCAACCTAATCGTTCTCTTCGTTCCTCTCAAGACCTCCTGCTCTCTAGCACTCTCATCACCTCCTCCCATGCTCGTCTCCAGGACTTTTCCAGAGCCTCTCCAAGCCTATGGAACTCCTTACCCCAATCTGTCCGTCTATCTCCTTCTCTATTAGCTTTTAGAGGATCCCTAAAAACCCTCCTCTTCAGAGAAGCCTATCCTACCCACACCTAACAACTGTATTTTCATTTTGTCCACCTGATCATCCCCCACAGCTACTACCCTTTGTTTCACGTGACCCTCCCTTCTAGACTGTAAGCTCTAACGAGCAGGGCCCCCTGATCCCTCTGCATTGAATTGTATTGTGATTGTACTGTCTTCCCTGATGTTGTAAAGCGCTGCACAAACTGTTGGCGCTATATAAATCCTGTATAATAATAATAATAATAATAATAATAGTTTATTTGCACAATAAACTTTGGAGAGAGGGTTAGGGGTAAAAAAAAAAAAAAATCCAAAATATCTCAGGTCTTCTCATAGCAGCAGAATGGTTAGTGGTCCTTTAAAGGTATCCTTCTAATAATAATTGGCCCTTTTGCCCTATGCAAGCAGCCACATGCACCATCGGTAGCAGCTTCTCATAAGTTCTCCAGGACACTTCAGCACAGCTGACTTATCTGAAGATGCTCAATATAGATAGCCATCTTCCATAGTAGATTTTTCCTAAGATCTTAGTGCAGGCCATCTTTTATTCCTTGGACCTTCAGCTCCTTCCCTTGCCTTAAACAAGGCCCAAGAAAAATTATCTCCTTACAATGGCATCCTCACCAGGTAGAAGCCCAGGTGGGAAGGCAAAAGTCCTTTCTATAAGGTTGCTCAAAATATGTATCCTGTTCTCTCAGCTCACATCACTTGACAAAAATTCTCATTGATTGGCTTAACCACTTGACCTCCAGAAGATTTACCCCCTTCATGACCAGGCTATTTTTTGCGATTCAGCACTGCATTATTTTAACTGACAATTGCGCGGGCATGCTACGCTGTACCCAAATTACATTTTTGTACCTTTTTCCCCCACAAATAGAGCTTTCTTATGGTCGTATTTGATCACCTCTGTGTTTTCTATTTTTTGTGCTATAAACAAAAGAAGACCGACAATTGTGAAAAAAAAAACAATATTTTTTATTTTCTGCTATAAAACATATCCAATAAAAAAATTTGTTTAGGCAAATGTTCCATATTTTTGGTAGAAAAAATCCCAATAAGCATATACTGTATTGATTGGTTTTGCCAAAAGTTATAGCATTTACAACTATGGGATATTATTTTTTTTGTTGCAAGTAATGGTGGTGATCAGCAACTTATAGTGAGACTGCCATATTACGGTGGACAAATCGGACACTAACTGACACTTTTGACACTTTTTGGGAACCAGTGACACTAATACAGTGATCAGTGATAAACATATGCACTGTCACTGTACTGACACTGTCTGGGAAGGGGTTAAGATCAGGGTCGATCAAAGGGTTAATTGTGTGCCTAGCCTTTGTGGAAGGTGCTCTTACTATGGGAAGGCCGTTCTGCCTGTGTACTGTATAATCAGCAGGTGATGGCAGACATCAAGTCCGCAGTACCCGCCCCATGGCTCCCCCTGTGTGTGATCACAGTGGGAGCGGCCTGCTGACACACGTGCGCCCCAGACCCGGCATAGTGTCAGATCACGTACTAGATGTGTGATCTGGCACAGAACGGCCGCGCTGCCGCAGTTACATAGTTACATAGTAGGTGAGGTTGAAAAAAGACACAAGTCCATCAAGTCCAACCTATGTGTGTGATTATATGTCAGTATTAAATTGTATATCCCTGTATGTTGTGGTCATTCAGGTGCTTATCTAATAGTTTTTTTAAACTATCGATGCTCCCCGCTGAAACCACCGCATGTGGAAGGGAATTCTACAACCTTGCCGCTCTTACAGTAAAGAACCCTCTACACCAGTGGTTCTCAACCTTTCTAGTGCCGTGACCCCTTGATAAAATTTCCCAAGTTGTGGGGACCCCTAACAGTAAAATTATTTTCGTAGCATGGGTTGTCAGCACCCAAGGCAAGACAAGTAATTTGCGCCCCTAACCCTCGGACATTTAGCACTCCCTGAGCCCCTTCCACTCATACAGTATTAAAAAAAAACCTAATAATACATTTTAGGATGTACCACTCTTTCTCTTTCTTCTCCTTTCTTTCCCTTTTATCTCTCTCTATCCTTATTTCTTGTTCCCCAACCCTCTCTTTAGCCGTCTTTCTTGTTCTTTCTCTTATTCTTTCTCTTCCTTTTTCTTTTCTTCCTCCCCCTCTTCTCCTCTCCCTTCCATGTATTCTCTATTTTTATTCCTTCGCTTACTCCTTGGTGGGGTGGGGTGTAAATGGGATGAGTGCCAATACTGGTTGGAGTTCTGATTAGCCAAATTAGGTGCTCTTGATCAAGGTCATCTGCTGATCTGAGAACTGTAGTGGGGACTTTTAATGGCAAATATAATCACAGGTAGTGTTACTCACTGTATCTCCGACTTTGTGGTGTCTCGTAGCAGTGACACCGAAATCAGGAGATGGGGTCTCCTCCAGCCTCTTCCACTTCACATTTCTCACCAGCAAGCTGACCTCTAATCTCTGCCCCCCAGCCATGCCGTGAACTGAATGGGCAGCTGCAAAGAAGCTGAGTGGGCAGCCATGGGCTCTAGGAACAGCCCAGCTGGGCAGCCACAGGCTCCAGGGACAGCCCTGCTGGGCGGCCGCAAAAAGGCTGGGAGAGCGGTGCGGGCTTCAGAAACAGCCCAGGATTTGGTGACCCCTGGCAAATCATCATTCAACCCCCGAGGGGGTCCCGACCCCCAGGTTGAGAACCACTGCTCTACACAGTCTAAGGTTAAACCTCTTTTCTTCTAATTTTAATGAGTGGCCACGTGTCTTATTAAACTCCCTTCCGCGGAAAAGTTTTATTATTGTGGGGTTACCAGTATGGTATTTGTAAATTGAAATCATATCCCCTTCTCAAGCGTCTCTTCACCAGAGAGAATAAGTTCAGTGCTCGCAACCTTTCTTCATAACTAATATCCTCCAGTCCAGTCCCTTTATTAGCTTTGTTGCCCTTCTCTGTACTCACTCCATTTCCAGTACATCCTTACTGAGGACTGGTGCCCAGAACTGGACAGCATACTCCAGGTGCGGCCGGACCAGAGTCTTGTAGAGTGGGAGAATTATCGCTTTATCCCTGGAATTAATCCCTTTTTAATGCATGCCAATATTCTGTTTGCTTAGTTAGCAGCTTGGCATTGCATGCCATTGCTGACCCTGTCATCTACTAGGACCCCCAGGTCTTTTTACATCCTTGATTCCACAGTATATCTGCGGTGGGAGGTCAGGAACTGGTTAAGCTTTGTATATATGGTCAGTTTTTTTTTTAGTTTATCATTTTGTAGTTTATTTTTTTTTGTTCAGCCGACGGGCTGAACAAAAAAAATAAAAAAATATGGATTCCCTCATACACACAAACTAGGTGGACAGAGGAATCCTCCCCACTGCAACATTGCATTCTGACAGTGGGGACTCTCCAATGCCAGAATACACTGCTCAATAGTAGGGATGAGCTTCGTGTTCGAGTCGAACATACGTTCGACTCGAACATGGGCTGTTCGATCGTTCGACGAAGATCGAACGATTTGGGCCGTTCGCGCCAAATTCGAGTGACGCGAACGGCCCACAATGCACTACGCCATCGCAGTGTCATCCAGGCGCTGTGATTGGCCAAGCATGCACTGTGACCCCGCATGCTTGGCCAATCACAGCGCCGGCAGCGAGGAGAGCAATGATTGGCCACAGGCAGGATGCCTGTGGCCAATTATTGTAGATGGGGTTTAGTACACGCCCCACACTATAAAAGGCCGCCAGCGCGGCGGCCTTGTGTAGTGTGTTCCGGAGCAGTGAAAGAGAAGCATAGGCAGGGACAGTGTCATTATTTTTCCTTTACTATTCCTGGATTCCTTGTGTTTAGGGACAAATAAGGATAGGTAGGGAGAGTGTCAGTGACAGTGTGCTATTCTGTGCTAATCCTTGTTTGTAGGGACAGAGAGGTACAGTGAGGGAAAGTGTCAGTGTGCTATTCTGTTCTAAAACTATTTTGCTGAACCATATTTTCAATCCTTGAGTTTAGGGACAGAGAGGTACAGTGAGGGAAAGTGTCAGTGTGCTATTCTGTTCTAAAACTATTTTGCTGAACCATATTTTCAATCCTTGAGTTGAGGGACAGAGAGGTACAGTGAGTGAAACTGACAGTGTGCTATTCTGTTCTAAACCAATTTTGCTGTTCCATATTTTCAATCCTTGAGTTGAGGGACAGAGAGGTACAGTGAGTGAAACTGACAGTGTGCTATTCTGTTCTAAACCAATTTTGCTGTTCCATATTTTCAATCCTTGAGTTGAGGGACAGAGAGGTATAGTGAGTGAAACTGACAGTGTGCTATTCTGTTCTAAACCAATTTTGCTGTTCCATATTTTCAATCCTTGAGTTGAGGGTCAGAGAGGTACAGTGAGTGAAACTGACAGTGTGCTATTCTGTTCTAAACCAATTTTGCTGTTCCATATTTTCAATCCTTGAGTTGAGGGACAGAGAGGTACAGTGAGTGAAACTGACAGTGTGCTATTCTGTTCTAAACCAATTTTGCTGTTCCATATTTTCAATCCTTGAAATGAGGGACAGAGAGGTACAGTGAGTGAAACTGACAGTGTGCTATTCTGTTCTAAACCAATTTTGCTGTTCCATATTTTCAATCCTTGAGTTGAGGGACAGAGAAGGACACTCGTAGAAATTATCAGTGTGCTATTCTGTGCTAAATCTTGTTTGTAGGGAGGGACAGAGTAGGACAGTGAGGGAAAGTGTCAGTGTGCTATTCTGTTCTAAAACTATTTTGCTGAACCATATTTTCAATCCTTGAGTTGAGGGACAGAGAGGTACAGTGAGTGAAACTGACAGTGTGCTATTCTGTTCTAAACCAATTTTGCTGTTCCATATTTTCAATCCTTGAGTTGAGGGACAGAGAGGTACAGTGAGTGAAACTGACAGTGTGCTATTCTGTTCTAAACCAATTTTGCTGTTCCATATTTTCAATCCTTGAGTTGAGGGACAGAGAGGTACAGTGAGTGAAACTGACAGTGTGCTATTCTGTTCTAAACCAATTTTGCTGTTCCATATTTTCAATCCTTGAGTTGAGGGACAGAGAGGTACAGTGAGTGAAACTGACAGTGTGCTATTCTGTTCTAAACCAATTTTGCTGTTCCATATTTTCAATCCTTGAGTTGAGGGACAGAGAGGTACAGTGAGTGAAACTGACAGTGTGCTATTCTGTTCTAAACCAATTTGGCTGTTCCATATTTTCAATCCTTGAGTTGAGGGACAGAGAGGTACAGTGAGGGAAAGTGTCAGTGTGCTATTCTGTTCTAAAACTATTTTGCTGAACCATATTTTCAATCCTTGAGTTGAGGGACAGAGAGGTACAGTGAGTGAAACTGACAGTGTGCTATTCTGTTCTAAACCAATTTGGCTGTTCCATATTTTCAATCCTTGAGTTGAGGGACAGAGAGGTACAGTGAGTGAAACTGACAGTGTGCTATTCTGTTCTAAACCAATTTTGCTGTTCCATATTTTCAATCCTTGAGTTGAGGGACAGAGAGGTACAGTGAGTGAAACTGACAGTGTGCTATTCTGTTCTAAACCAATTTTGCTGTTCCATATTTTCAATCCTTGAGTTGAGGGACAGAGAGGTACAGTGAGTGAAACTGACAGTGTGCTATTCTGTTCTAAACCAATTTTGCTGTTCCATATTTTCAATCCTTGAGTTGAGGGACAGAGAGGTACAGTGAGTGAAACTGACAGTGTGCTATTCTGTTCTAAACCAATTTTGCTGTTCCATATTTTCAATCCTTGAGTTGAGGGACAGAGAGGTACAGTGAGTGAAACTGACAGTGTGCTATTCTGTTCTAAACCAATTTTGCTGTTCCATATTTTCAATCCTTGAGTTGAGGGACAGAGGTACAGTGAGTGAAACTGACAGTGTGCTATTCTGTTCTAAACCAATTTTGCTGTTCCATATTTTCAATCCTTGAGTTGAGGGACAGAGAGGTACAGTGAGTGAAACTGACAGTGTGCTATTCTGTTCTAAACCAATTTTGCTGTTCCATATTTTCAATCCTTGAGTTGAGGGACAGAGAGGTACAGTGAGTGAAACTGACAGTGTGCTATTCTGTTCTAAACCAATTTTGCTGTTCCATATTTTCAATCCTTGAGTTGAGGGACAGAGAGTAGTGATGAGCCGAACACCCCCGGGTTCGGTTCGCACCAGAACCCGCGAACGGACCGAAAGTTCGTACGAACATTAGAACCCTATTAAATACAATGGATGCGAACGTTCGAATTCTAAAGTGCTAATTATAACGACTATTATGCATGTTATTGTCCTAAAAAGGGTTTGGGAACCCGGGTTCTGCACCAGGGGACATGTATCAATGCAAAAAGAAGTTTTAAAAACGGTCGTTTTTCGGGAGCAGTCATTTTAATGATGCATAAAGTGAAAAAAAAAAAGTCAAATATTCCTTTAAATATCGTACCTGGGGGGTGTCTAAAGTATGCCTGTGAAGTGCCACGTGTTTCCCGTGTTTAGAACTGTCCCTGCACAAAATGACACTTCTAAAGGGAAAAAAAGCCATTTAAAACTGCTTGCGGCTTTAATGTAATGTCTGGTCCCGGTAATATGGATGAAAATCTTTAAGAAAAATGGCATAGCTACCCCATGACCCCCCCCCCAGCCCATTACCAGCCCCTTTGGGTCTTGTATGGATATTAAGGGGAACCCCGCACATAAAATAAAAAAGGCCCTATATACTCTGAACAGCCGTATACAGGCGGTGCATACAAGACAGGGACTGTAGGTTTGTTCTTATGTAGAATCTGTTTGTAATTTTGAACAGGTACATTGTTTAAGTGTAGCTCCAGCCCAAAAATCTATTTTTAAACTTTTTGGAAAACATAGGTAAGGGTTATCACCCCTGTAACATTTGTTTTGCTGTCTGTGCCCCTGTTCAGAACATTTCACCTCACTTTCCGTCCCAATGACAATTGTTTTTGAAATGTGGTGTTTTTCTTGAAACAAGGATTGGTGATAAAGCATCAGTACAGAGGAGACACCTTTCTCCCATATTAATTCTTACAAGAGAGAATTTTCCTTCCTAGGGGTAGATTTCCTCTCACTTCCTGTTGTCTTCTTGCGTTTGCAAGTAGGAGTCGTTTGTAAGTTGGATGTTTGAAAGTAGGGACCTGCCGTATATACTCTGCAGAAATAGGCCCCTTAGTTGTTGGTGTTGGCACAACACTGTAAGCACTCACAGTTACTCTTGGTTGGTGCTGGAACGCCCTGCTGTCAACTATTATATCAGGAATTGTAATTACATATAATTGTTGAACAGTGGTAGTAAAAATTGGGCCTTTGATGGTGGTGCTGGTGCCACAACACTGTAAGTCCTGACAGTTACTCTTGGTGGGTGCAGCAATGGGCCCTGCTGTGAATTATTAGATCAAGAATTGTAATTGCATGCCCCTGTTGAACAGGGGCTGAAAAATTGGGCCTTTCGTGGTGGTGGTGGTGGTGGTGGTGTTGCCACAACACTGTAAGCCCTCAGAGTTACTCTTGGTGGGTGCAGGAATGGGCCCTGCTGTGAATTATTAGATCAAGAATTGTAATTACATGCCCCTTTTGAACAGGGGCTGAAAAATTGGGCCTTTCGTGGTGGTGGTGGTGGTGGCGTTGCCACAACACTGTAAGCCCTCAGAGTTACTCTTGGTGGGTGCAGCAATGGGCCCTGCTGTGAATTATTAGATCAAGAATTGTAATTACATGCCCCTGTTGAACAGGGGCTGAAAAATTGGGCCTTAGGCACTGGTGGCACAACACTACAACCCCTCACAGATACTGTACTTGGAGCACAGCAATGAGCCCTGTTGCAAAGTATTGCTTCAAAAATTGTAATTACACGCCCCTGTTAAACAGGGGCTGAAAAATTGGGCCTTAGCCACTGGTGGCGGCACCCATAAACAAAAATGATCTTCCAAGCTATCATCATCAATCGTATCATTGAGGACTCGGAGGAGGAGGATAGCCAGTCAACATAACAGCACAGGCACTCAGCATCAGCATCAGTCTTGAAGGGATGTGACATGTTAAAATCAATTAGTCTGTTATATCAGCATCAGGTGTGTGGTAGCTGGTGGTGATCCAAGACTGGTTCATCTTGATGAAAGTCAGTCGATCAACCGAGTCGGTGGACAGGCGCACCCTGTGATCCGTGACAAATCCTCCAGCAGCACTGAATGTGCGTTCCGAAAGAACGCTGGATGCAGGACAGGCCAGTAGCTCAATTGCATACTGTGCAAGCTCTGGCCAGTGATCCATCCTCAAGACCCAGTAAGCCAGAGGATTTTCGGTGGGGAAGGTGTCCAAGTCTGACCTTGCCCCTAGATATTCCTGCACCATGTTTATCAGACGCTGGCGATGGTTGCTGGAACCGATCATACTTTGGGGCTGATGACTAAAGAATTGTCTGAACGCATCGGTCAGACGGCCACCTTTCCCACCGCTCCTTCTTTGACTGGCCGAAGCCTCAGCAACTCGTTGTCCAGGACCAGGAGTTTGTAACCTCCCAGTCTCTGGGAACGCGTTGCACAGACCTTTCTGCAAGGCCTCCCGGAGTTGTCTCATCCTCTGCTCCCTCTGCGACGGTAACATAAGGTCCGCAACCTTACCCTTGTACCGTGGATCAAGGAGAGTGGCCAGCCAGTAATGGTCCCTCTCCTTGATCCGAAGAATACGAGGATCCTTCCGCAGACTTTGCAGGATCAGGGAGGCCATGCAGCGTAGGTTTGCTGAGGCATTCGGTCCGGAGTCCTCTGGGTCACTAAGGACGACATGATCCGCAGCCACCTCCTCCCAGCCACGTACAAGTCCACTGGTTTCTTGGGACTGTAAATCATCCCTAAAAGACTGCTGCTGATGATGCTGAGTGCCAGCCTCCACCTCCATGCTGACACAATCCTCCTCCTCCTCCTCCTCTTCCTGTGCGATGGGTGGGACCGAAGGAACACTGTCTGGGTAAAGGGGGCCTTGAGAGGCAAGGAAGTCCTCCTCTTCCTGCCTCTGTTCTGCCTCAAGTGCCCTGTCCATTATTCCACGCAGCGTGTGCTCCAACAGGTGGACAAGAGGTACAGTGTCACTGATGCATGCACTGTCACTGCTCACCATCCTCGTGGCCTCCTCAAATGGTGCCAGGACAGTGCATGCATCCCTGATCATGCCCCACTGGCGTGGAGAAAAAAAACCAAGCTCCCCTGACCCTGTCCTGGTGCCGTAGTCGCACAGGTACTCATTGATGGCCCTCTGCTGCGTGTGCAGCCGCTGCAGCATGGCCAACGTTGAGTTCCACCTGGTGGGCATGTCACATATAAGGCGGTTCTTGGGCAGGTTCAACTCCTTTTGCAGCTCAGCCAGGCGAGCACTGGCATTAAAAGATCTGCGGAAATGCACACAGACTTTCCTGGCCTGCCTCAGGACATCCTGTAAGCCCGGGTACCTGCCCAAGAACCGCTGCACCACCAGGTTAAGGACGTGAGCCACACAGGGCACATGGGTCAGTTGTCCCTGTCGGAGGGCGGAGAGGAGGTTGGTGCCATTGTCGCAAACCACCATTCCTGGCTTAAGCTGGCGTGGCGTCAACCACCTCTCGGCCTGGCCCTGCAGAGCAGACAGGACCTCTGCCCCAGTGTGGCTTCTGTCCCCCAAACACACCAGCGCAAGCACGGCATGGCATCTTTTTGCCTGCGTACTTGCGTAGCCCCTTGAACGGCTACGGAGCACCGCTGGTTCAGAGGACAAAGCACAGGAAGAGGCCATGGAGGAAGAAGAAGAGGAGGGGGTGGAGGAGAGAGGTGTGTCACAACCAGTAGTAGCATTTTGGAGGCGTGGCGGTGGAACAACCTCCAACACTACTGCACCTTGTCCTGCATCCTTCCCAGCTGCCAAAAGAGTGACCCAATGGGCCGTGAAAGAAAGGTAACGTCCCTGTCCATGCCTGCTGGACCATGAGTCAGCGGTAATATGCACCTTACCGCTGACCGCCCTGTCCAGCGAGGCCAAGACATTGCCTTCCACATGCCGGTAGAGAGCCGGAATAGCCTTCCGTGAGAAAAAGTGGCGTTTGGGAACCTGCCACTGAGGAACCGCACATTGCACAAACTCACGGAAGGGGGCCGAGTCTACCAACTGAAAAGGCAGCAGTTGAAGCGCTAGCAATTTAGCCAAGCTAGCATTCAACCGCTGGGCATGTGGATGGCTGGGAGTGAACTTCTTTTGACGGTCCAGCAGCTGGGGCAGGGAAATTTGCCTGCTAGAATCGGACGTCGGTGTACTGCTAGCAGAGTGGCCGCAAGTACTTGGCTGTGACACACCTAATTCTACACCTTCATTCCTCTCAGTGCATGTTTCAGAGAGGACTGAAGTTATAGTGGGGTTGGAGATCCCAGCTGATGCGGTGCAAGGAGAGGTCCGCTTTGTTCTTTGGTGTGGGTCTTTGAGGTAGGCTTGCCAACGAGCTGCATGGCAGGTCAACATATGTCTGGTCAGGCATGTGGTACCCAAGCGGCTGATGTTTTGGCCACGCGATATACGCTTGAGACATATGTTGCAAACAGCAGCTGTGCGATCTGATGCACTAGCCTCAAAAAAGGCCCACACCAAAGAACTTTTTGAATGACGGGCAGAGGCAGCGCCCTGCACAGGCGGAGCTCTGCGGTGTGATTCCGTCGGTGTACTGCCCTTACGCTGGCCACCAAAGGGCATCCTGCCTCGTTGGAGATGTGCCTCCTCCTCATCCTCCTCCTCCTCCTCTCTCCTATTAGGCACCCACGTGGAGTCAGTGACCTCATCATCCCCTCCCTCCTCATCACTGGAGCCAATCTGGCAGTAAGCTGCAGCTGCTGGAACATGACTGCCAGATTGGTGTCCTTCTTGAGCATCCCCTCTGTCTGCTCTCACGCTACTGCCTTCCTGTAGCTGGGTTTCATCATCAGACCCTTCGAAACGCTGGGCATCCTCCTGGAGCATGTACCCAACACTGTGCTCAAACAGTTCAGGGGACTCCTCAGGAGGAGGACATGGTGGGTCTAGGGAAGGAGTGACTGATGATGAGTCTGACATTGATACCAGGGAAGAGGACGCTTTGGCAGCTGCTTTGCCAGTACCCTGAGCCTGGGTGAGAGAGGATGAGGAGGAGGAGGAGGGCTTGGTCATCCACTCTACCAAGTCTTCGGCATGATGTGGCTCAACATGTCCAGCTGCCGAAAAGAAGGACAAGCGTGTCCCATGGCCATGTGCTGATGACAATGCACCGCGTCCACGACCAGCACTGTTGCCCCCAGACACAGAGCCTGCTTGCCCTCTTTTATTGCCTCCTGACTGTCTGCCTCTCCTTGTTTGCCTTCCAGACATTCTAATAGATGGCCTGCAGGGAGATGGGAAAAAAGCAATAAGGGCTACCTTCAGGTGTCCTTCTCTGTCCCTTTACTTAAGGATTTCTAAATATGGTTGAGGATGATTGCTTTCGCACAGAATAGCACAACGACAATTTCCCTGACTGTCCAAAAAACAAGGATTTCAAAGATGGTTGATGAGGAATGCTTTAGCACAGTATAGCACAAGGAGAATTTCCCTCACTGTCCTTCCCTGTCCCTACAAACAAGGATTAGCACAGTAAAACACACTGACACTCTCCCTACCTATAGTTTTCTGTCCCTATAAAAAATGTTTTTTTAAAGATGGTTGATGATCAATGCTTTAGCACAGTATAGCACAAGGAGAATTTCCCTCACTGTCCTTCCCTGTCCCTAGAAACAAGGATTAGCACAGTGAAACACACTGACACTCTCCCTACCTATAGTTTTCTGTCCCTAGAACAAATGTTTTTTTAAAGATGGTTGATGATCAATGCTTTAGCACAGTATAGCACAAGTAGAATTTCCCTCACTGTCCTTCCCTGTCCCTAGAAACAAGGATTAGCACAGTGAAAGAAACTGACACTCTGCCTACCTATAGTTTTCTGTCCCTAGAAAAAATGTTTTTTTAAAGATGGTTGATGATCAATGCTTTAGCACAGTATAGCACAAGGAGAATTTCCCTCACTGTCCTTCCCTGTCCCTAGAAACAAGGATTAGCACAGTGAAAGAAACTGACACTCTCCCTACCTATAGTTTTCTGTCCCTAGAAAAAATGTTTTTTTAAAGATGGTTGATGATCAATGCTTTAGCACAGTATAGCACAAGGAGAATTTCCCTCACTGTCCTTCCCTGTCCCTAGAAACAAGGATTAGCACAGTGAAAGAAACTGACACTCTCCCTACCTATAGTTTTCTGTCCCTAGAAAAAAAGTTTTTTTAAAGATGGTTGATGATCAATGCTTTAGCACAGTATAGCACAAGGAGAATTTCCCTCACTGTCCTTCCCTGTCCCTAGAAACAAGGTTAGCACAGTGAAACAAACTGACACTCTCCCTACCTATAGTTTTCTGTCCCTAGAATTTTTTTTTTTTTAAAGATGGTTGATGATCAATGCTTTAGCACAGTATAGCACAAGGAGAATTTCCCTCACTGTCCTTCCCTGTCCCTAGAAACAAGGATTAGCACAGTAAAACACACTGACACTCTCCCTACCTATAGTTTTCTGTCCCTAGAAAAAATGTTTTTTTAAAGATGGTTGATGATCAATGCTTTAGCACAGTATAGCACAAGGAGAATTTCCCTCACTGTCCTTCCCTGTCCCTAGAAACAAGGATTAGCACAGTAAAACACACTGACACTCTCCCTACCTATAGTTTTCTGTCCCTAGAAAAAATGTTTTTTTAAAGATGGTTGATGATCAATGCTTTAGCACAGTATAGCACAAGGAGAATTTCCCTCACTGTCCTTCCCTGTCCCTAGAAACAAGGATTAGCACAGTAAAACACACTGACACTCTCCCTACCTATAGTTTTCTGTCCCTAGAAAAAATGTTTTTTTAAAGATGGTTGATGATCAATGCTTTAGCACAGTATAGCACAAGGAGAATTTCCCTCACTGTCCTTCCCTGTCCCTAGAAACAAGGATTAGCACAGTGAAAGAAACTGACACTCTCCCTACCTATAGTTTTCTGTCCCTAGAAAAAATGTTTTTTTAAAGATGGTTGATGATCAATGCTTTAGCACACTATAGCACAAGGAGAATTTCCCTCACTGTCCTTCCCTGTCCCTAGAAACAAGGATTAGCACAGTAAAATACACTGACACTCTCCCTACCTATAGTTTTCTGTCCCTAGAAAAAATGTTTTTTTAAAGATGGTTGATGATCAATGCTTTAGCACAGTATAGCACAAGGAGAATTTCCCTCACTGTCCTTCCCTGTCCCTAGAAACAAGGATTAGCACAGTAAAACACACTGACACTCTCCCTACCTATAGTTTTCTGTCCCTAGAAAAAATGTTTTTTTAAAGATGGTTGATGATCAATGCTTTAGCACAGTATAGCACAAGGAGAATTTCCCTCACTGTCCTTCCCTGTCCCTAGAAACAAGGATTAGCACAGTGAAAGAAACTGACACTCTCCCTACCTATAGTTTTCTGTCCCTAGAAAAAATGTTTTTTTAAAGATGGTTGATGATCAATGCTTTAGCACAGTATAGCACAAGGAGAATTTCCCTCACTGTCCTTCCCTGTCCCTAGAAACAAGGATTAGCACAGTAAAACACACTGACACTCTCCCTACCTATAGTTTTCTATCCCTAGAAAAAATGTTTTTTTAAAGATGGTTGATGATCAATGCTTTAGCACAGTATAGCACAAGGAGAATTTCCCTCACTGTCCTTCCCTGTCCCTAGAAACAAGGATTAGCACAGTAAAACACACTGACACTCTCCCTACCTATAGTTTTCTGTCCCTAGAAAAAAAGTTTTTTTAAAGATGGTTGATGATCAATGCTTTAGCACAGTATAGCACAAGGAGAATTTCCCTCACTGTCCTTCCCTGTCCCTAGAAACAAGGATTAGCACAGTAAAACACACTGACACTCTCCCTACCTATAGTTTTCTGTCCCTAGAAAAAATGTTTTTTTAAAGATGGATGATGATCAATGCTTTAGCACAGTATAGCACAAGGAGAATTTCCCTCACTGTCCTTCCCTGTCCCTAGAAACAAGGATTAGCACAGTAAAACACACTGACACTCTCCCTACCTATCCTTCTCTTTCCCTAAACTAAAGGAATCCAGGTTAAGCAAGAAAAAAAATGTCACTGTCCCTGCCTATGCTTCTCTTTCCCTGCTCCGGAACACACTACACTAGGCCGCCGTGCTGGCGGCCTTTTATAGTGTGGGGCGTGTACTAAACACCCTCAGCAATAATTGGCCACAGGCATCCTGCCTGTGGCCAATCATTGCTCTCCTCGCTGCCGGCGCTGTGATTGGCCAAGCATGCGGGGTCACAGTGCATGCTTGGCCAATCACAGCGCCTGGATGACACTGCGATGGCGTAGTGCATTGTGGGCCGTTCGCGTCACTCGAATTAGGCGCGAACGGCCCAAATCGTTCGATCTTCGTTGAACGATCGAACAGCCGATGTTCGAGTCGAACGTATGTTCGACTCGAACACCGAGCTCATCCCTAACAGAGAGGTACAGTGAGTGAAACTGACAGTGTGCTATTCTGTTCTAAACCAATTTTGCTGTTCCATATTTTCAATCCTTGAGTTGAGGGACAGAGAGGTACAGTGAGTGAAACTGACAGTGTGCTATTCTGTTCTAAACCAATTTTGCTGTTCCATATTTTCAATCCTTGAGTTGAGGGACAGAGAGGTACAGTGAGTGAAACTGACAGTGTGCTATTCTGTTCTAAACCAATTTTGCTGTTCCATATTTTCAATCCTTGAGTTGAGGGACAGAGAGGTACAGTGAGTGAAACTGACAGTGTGCTATTCTGTTCTAAACCATATTTGCTGTTCCATATTTTCAATCCTTGAGTTGAGGGACAGAGAGGTACAGTGAGTGAAACTGACAGTGTGCTATTCTGTTCTAAACCAAATTTGCTGTTCCATATTTTCAATCCTTGAGTTGAGGGACAGAGAGGTACAGTGAGGGAAAGTGTCAGTGTGCTATTCTGTTCTAAAACTATTTTGCTGAACCATATTTTCAATCCTTGAGTTGAGGGACAGAGAGGTGCAGTGAGTGAAACTGACAGTGTGCTATTCTGTTCTAAACCAATTTTGCTGTTCCATATTTTCAATCCTTGAGTTGAGGGACAGAGAGGTACAGTGAGTGAAACTGACAGTGTGCTATTCTGTTCTAAACCAATTTTGCTGTTCCATATTTTCAATCCTTGAGTTGAGGGACAGAGAGGTACAGTGAGTGAAACTGACAGTGTGCTATTCTGTTCTAAACCAATTTTGCTGTTCCATATTTTCAATCCTTGAGTTGAGGGACAGGGAACGACACTCGTAGAAATTATCAGTGTGCTATTCTGTGCTAAATCTTGTTTGTAGGGAGGGACAGAGTAGGACAGTGAGGGAAAGTGTCAGTGTGCTATTCTGTTCTAAAACTATTTTGCTGAACCATATTTTCAATCCTTGAGTTGAGGGACAGAGAGGTACAGTGAGTGAAACTGACAGTGTGCTATTCTGTTCTAAACCAATTTTGCTGTTCCATATTTTCAATCCTTGAGTTGAGGGACAGAGAGGTACAGTGAGTGAAACTGACAGTGTGCTATTCTGTTCTAAACCAATTTTGCTGTTCCATATTTTCAATCCTTGAGTTGAGGGACAGAGAGGTACAGTGAGTGAAACTGACAGTGTGCTATTCTGTTCTAAACCAATTTTGCTGTTCCATATTTTCAATCCTTGAGTTGAGGGACAGAGAGGTACAGTGAGTGAAACTGACAGTGTGCTATTCTGTTCTAAACCAATTTGGCTGTTCCATATTTTCAATCCTTGAGTTGAGGGACAGAGAGGTACAGTGAGGGAAAGTGTCAGTGTGCTATTCTGTTCTAAAACTATTTTGCTGAACCATATTTTCAATCCTTGAGTTGAGGGACAGAGAGGTACAGTGAGTGAAACTGACAGTGTGCTATTCTGTTCTAAACCAATTTGGCTGTTCCATATTTTCAATCCTTGAGTTGAGGGACAGAGAGGTACAGTGAGTGAAACTGACAGTGTGCTATTCTGTTCTAAACCAATTTTGCTGTTCCATATTTTCAATCCTTGAGTTGAGGGACAGAGAGGTACAGTGAGTGAAACTGACAGTGTGCTATTCTGTTCTAAACCAATTTTGCTGTTCCATATTTTCAATCCTTGAGTTGAGGGACAGAGAGGTACAGTGAGTGAAACTGACAGTGTGCTATTCTGTTCTAAACCAATTTTGCTGTTCCATATTTTCAATCCTTGAGTTGAGGGACAGAGAGGTACAGTGAGTGAAACTGACAGTGTGCTATTCTGTTCTAAACCAATTTTGCTGTTCCATATTTTCAATCCTTGAGTTGAGGGACAGAGAGGTACAGTGAGTGAAACTGACAGTGTGCTATTCTGTTCTAAACCAATTTTGCTGTTCCATATTTTCAATCCTTGAGTTGAGGGACAGAGAGGTACAGTGAGTGAAACTGACAGTGTGCTATTCTGTTCTAAACCAATTTTGCTGTTCCATATTTTCAATCCTTGAGTTGAGGGACAGAGAGGTACAGTGAGTGAAACTGACAGTGTGCTATTCTGTTCTAAACCAATTTTGCTGTTCCATATTTTCAATCCTTGAGTTGAGGGACAGAGAGGTACAGTGAGTGAAACTGACAGTGTGCTATTCTGTTCTAAACCAATTTTGCTGTTCCATATTTTCAATCCTTGAGTTGAGGGACAGAGAGGTACAGTGAGTGAAACTGACAGTGTGCTATTCTGTTCTAAACCAATTTTGCTGTTCCATATTTTCAATCCTTGAGTTGAGGGACAGAGAGGTACAGTGAGTGAAACTGACAGTGTGCTATTCTGTTCTAAACCAATTTTGCTGTTCCATATTTTCAATCCTTGAGTTGAGGGACAGAGAAGGACATTCATAGAAATTATCAGTGTGCTATTCTGTGCTAAATCTTGTTTGTAGGGAGGGACAGAGTAGGACAGTGAGGGAAACTGACAGTGTGCTATTCTGTTCTAAAACTATTTTGCTGAACCATATTTTCAATCCTTGTGTTGAGGGACAGAGAGGTACAGTGAGTGAAACTGACAGTGTGCTATTCTGTTCTAAACCAATTTTGCTGTTCCATATTTTCAATCCTTGAGTTGAGGGACAGAGAGGTACAGTGAGTGAAACTGACAGTGTGCTATTCTGTTCTAAACCAATTTTGCTGTTCCATATTTTCAATCCTTGAGTTGAGGGACAGAGAGGTACAGTGAGTGAAACTGACAGTGTGCTATTCTGTTCTAAACCAATTTTGCTGTTCCATATTTTCAATCCTTGAGTTGAGGGACAGAGAAGGACACTCGTAGAAATTATCAGTGTGCTATTCTGTGCTAAATCTTGTTTGTAGGGAGGGACAGAGTAGGACAGTGAGGGAAAGTGTCAGTGTGCTATTCTGTTCTAAAACTATTTTGCTGAACCATATTTTCAATCCTTGAGTTGAGGGACAGAGAGGTACAGTGAGTGAAACTGACAGTGTGCTATTCTGTTCTAAACCAATTTTGCTGTTCCATATTTTCAATCCTTGAGTTGAGGGACAGAGAGGTACAGTGAGTGAAACTGACAGTGTGCTATTCTGTTCTAAACCAATTTTGCTGTTCCATATTTTCAATCCTTGAGTTTAGGGACAGAGAAGGACACTCGTAGAAATTATCAGTGTGCTATTCTGTGCTAAATCTTGTTTGTAGGGAGGGACAGAGTAGGACAGTGAGGGAAAGTGTCAGTGTGCTTGTAACGGGAAGGCCCGGGGAACTCAGAATCGCTTAGGAAGTATGAAATACCCTTGCGCCAGCTTCCCCAATGGCTCTTATGTGTCAATCACCCTGTGTCTCTATTAGGGGCACAGGGTGAATGAAAACCCCAAATATGGTCTATGATGGCCATATTCAATGCTGTACATACATTTTATCTAGATTGGGTCTGTAATATTCATCCACCATATTCCCCAGGATACCTGCAAAGAACTCTCTACTGTTTGATTATGACCTCAACAGGTTAATTGGAAAGTGACGCCTTCATGATGTTTAGACACATACTCTTAGATGCTAATATCATCACCGACAGCCCTGACTTTGTGTAATGGCTGTGAGGATTTAAGGTAATTTGCATTCTATTGTTCAGTATGACTTGGGAAGGTCTGGTGTGAATAGAAGTAATTAACCCTATACTTGTGTGTATTGTAAAGGCAGACTGGGATTTACAATACAAAGGGATTTAAGATGTAAAGGGTTTAGAACCTGTTGTCGCCAGACAGACTGGCTGCCAACCCTTTGTGGGAAGATGTGTATTGGAGATCGTATATTCTATTGTGTTGGGATCTTTTGAAGCCTAGCAGACATCAGGATGAGGTGTTGAGTTTTGGGATGTGTGGGTGGAGCTGGGCCCTTGTTCATGTTAAATCATGTGCCCTGAATTGTGTATAAAGTTACAATGTTTGTCAATAATAAATTCATTCCTACTACAGAAGAGACAGAGTGCGTCTCGTCTTCTTCCAGAGGGGTCGGCTCCTATAGGAAAGGGTCGTTTAGCTGTGGATATCGGTAGCGAGTGGATGTGTGCCTAGGAGAGGGAACATCGTAAACGGCGTTAATACCCCTTGAGATTGGGGTATTGTTACAGTGCTATTCTGTTCTAAAACTTTTTTGCTGAACCATATTTTCAATCCTTGTGTTTAGGGACAGAGAAGGATAGGCAGGGGACAGTGTCAGTGTCATTGTTGCTAAGCCTCCTGCACAATATACACCTGAAGGTAGCCCTTATTGCTGTTTTTCCCATCTCCCTGCAGGCCATCCATTAAAATGTCTGGAAGGCAACCAAGGAGAGGCAGACAGTCAGGAGGCAAAAAAAGAGGGCAAGCAGGCTCTGTGTCTGGGGGCAACAGTGCTGGTCGTGTACGCGGTGCATTGTCATCAGCACATGGCCATGGGACACGCTTGTCCTTGTTTTCGGCAGCTGGACATGTTGAGCCACATCATGCCGAAGACTTGGTAGAGTGGATGACCAAGCCCACCTCATCCTCCTCATCCTCTCTCACCCAGGCTCAGGGTACTGGCAAAGCAGCTGCCAAAGCGTCCTCTTCTCTGGTATCATTATCTTCATTAGTCAATCCTTCCCTAGACCCACCATGTCCTCCTCCTGAGGAGTCCCCCGAACTGTTTGAGCACAGTGTTGGGTACATGCTCCAGGAGGATGCCCAGCGTTTGGAAGGATCTGATGATGATACCCAGCTAGAGGAAGGCAGCAGCGTGAGAGCAGAGAGAGGGGATGCTCAAGAAGGACACCAATCTGGCAGTCATGCTCCAGCAGCTGCAGTATACTGCCAGATTGGCTCCAGTGATGAGGAGGGAGGGGATGATGAGGTCACTGACTCCACGTGGGTGCCTAATAGGAGAGAGGAGGAGGAGGAGGAGGATGAGGAGGAGGCACATCTCCAACGAGGCAGGATGCCCTTGAGTGGCCAGCGTATGGGCAGCACACCGACGGAATCACACCACAGAGCTCCGCCTGTGCAGGGCGCTGCCTCTGCCCGTCATTCAAAAAGTTCTTTGGTGTGGGCCTTTTTTGAGGCGAGTGCATCAGATCGCACAGCTGCTGTTTGCAACATATGTCTCAAGTGTATATCGCGTGGCCAAAACATCAGCCGCTTGGGCACCACATGCTTGATCAGACATATGTTGACCTGCCATGCAGCTCGTTGGCAAGCCTACCTTAAAGACCCACACCAAAGAACAAAGCTGACCTCTTCTTGCACCGCATCAGCTGGGATCTCCAACCCCAGTATACCTTCAGTCCTCTCTGAAACCTGCTCTGAGAGGAATGAAGGTGTAGAATTAGGTGTGTCACAGCCAAGTACTTGCGGGCACTCTGCTAGCAGTACACCGACGTCCGATTCTAGCAGGCAAATTTCCCTGCCCCAGCTGCTGGACCGTCGAAAGAAGTTCACTCCCAGCCATCCACATGCCCAGCGGTTGAATGCTAGCTTGGCTAAATTGCTAGCGCTTCAACTGCTGCCTTTTCAGTTGGTAGACTCGGCCCCCTTCCGTGAGTTTGTGCAATGTGCGGTTCCTCAGTGGCAGGTTCCCAAACGCCACTTTTTCGCACGGAAGGCTATTCCGGCTCTCTACAGGCATGTGGAAGGCAATGTCTTGGCCTCGCTGGACAGGGCGGTCAGTGGTAAGGTGCATATTACCGCTGACTCATGGTCCAGCAGGCATGGACAGGGACGTTACCTTTCTTTCACGGCCCATTGGGTCACTCTTTTGGCAGCTGGGAAGGATGCAGGACAAGGTGCAGTAGTGTTGGCGGTTGTTCCACCGCCACGCCTCCAAAATGCTACTACTGGTTGTGACACACCTCTCTCCTCCACCCCCTCCTCTTCTTCCTCCATGGCCTCTTCCTGTGGTTTGTCCTCGGAACCAGCGGTGCTCTGTAGGTGTTCAAGGGGCTACGCAAGTACGCAGGCAAAAAGATGCCATGCCATGCTTGCGCTGGTGTGTTTGGGGGACAGGAGCCACACTGGGGCAGAGGTCCTGTCTGCTCTGCAGGGGCAGGCCGAGAGGTGGTTGACGCCACGCCAGCTTAAGCCAGGAATGGTGGTTTGCGACAATGGCACCAACCTCCTCTCCGCCCTCCGACAGGGACAACTGACCCTTGTGCCCTGTATGGCTCACGTCCTTAACCTGGTGGTGCAGCGGTTCTTGGGCAGGTACCCGGGCTTACAGGATGTCCTGAGGCAGGCCAGGAAAGTCTGTGTGCATTTCCGCAGATCTTATAATGCCAGTGCTCGCCTGGCTGAGCTTCAAAAGGAGTTGAACCTGCCCAAGAACCGCCTTATATGTGACATGCCCACCAGGTGGAACTCAACGTTGGCCATGCTGCAGCGGCTGCACACGCAGCAGAGGGCCATCAATGAGTACCTGTGCGACTACGGCACCAGGACAGTGTCAGAGGAGCTCAGGTTTTTTTCACCACGCCAGTGGGGCATGATCAGGGATGCATGCACTGTCCTGGCACCATTTGAGGAGGCCACGAGGATGGTGAGCAGTGACAGTGCATGCATCAGTGACACTGTACTTCTTGTCCACCTGTTGGAGCACACGCTGCGTGGAATAATGGACAGGGCACTTGAGGCAGAACAGAGGCAGGAAGAGGAGGACTTCCTTGCCTCTCAAGGCCCCCTTTACCCAGACAGTGTTCCTTCTGTCCCACCCATCACACAGGAAGAGGAGGAGGAGGAGGAGGAGGAGGATTGTGTCAGCATGGAGGTGGAGGCTGGCACTCAGCATCATCAGCAGCAGTCTTTTAGGGATGATTTACAGTCCCAAGAAACCAGTGGACTTGTACGTGGCTGGGAGGAGGTGGCTGCGGATCATGTCGTCCTTAGTGACCCAGAGGACTCCGGACTGAATGCCTCAGCTAACCTACGCTGCATGGCCTCCCTGATCCTGCAAAGTCTGCGGAAGGATCCTCGTATTCTTCGGATCAAGGAGAGGGACCATTACTGGCTGGCCACTCTCCTTGATCCACGGTACAAGGGTAAGGTTGCGGACCTTATCGTACCGTCGCAGAGGGAGCAGAGGATGAGACAACTCCGGGAGGCCTTGCAGAAAGGTCTGTGCAACGCGTTCCCAGAGACTGGGAGGTTACAAACTCCTGGCCCTGGACAACGAGTTGCTGAGGCTTCGGGCAGTCAAAGAAGGAGCGGTGGGGAAGGTGGCCGTCTGACCGATGCGTTCAGACAATTCTTTAGTCCGCAGCCCCAAAGTATGATCGGTTCCAGCAACCATCGCCAGCGTCTGATATACATGGTCCAGGAATACCTAGGGGCAAGGTCAGACTTGGACACCTTCCCCACCGAAAATCCTCTGGCTTACTGGGTCTTGAGGATGGATCACTGGCCAGAGCTTGCACAGTATGCAATTGAGCTACTGGCCTGTCCTGCATCCAGCGTTCTTTCAGAACGCACATTCAGTGCTGCTGGAGGATTTGTCACGGATCACAGGGTGCGCCTGTCCACCGACTCGGTTGATCGACTGACTTTCATCAAGATGAACCAGTCTTGGATCACCACCAGCTACCACACACCAGATGCTGATATAACAGACTAATTGATTTTAAAATGTCACATCCCTTCAAGACTGATGCTGATGCTGAGTGCCTGTGCTGTTATGTTGACTGGCTATCCTCCTCCTCCTCCTCAATGATACGATTAACGATGATAGCTTGGAAGATCATTTTGGTTTATGGGTGACGCCACCAGTGGCTAAGGCCCAATTTTTCAGCCCCTGTTTAACAGGGGCGTGTAATTAAAATTTTTGATGCAATACTTTGCAACAGGCCTCATTGCTGTGCTCCAAGTACAGTATCTGTGAGGGGTTGCAGTGTTGTGCCACCAGTGCCTAAGGCCCAATTTTTCAGCCCCTGTTCAACAGGGGCATGCAATTATAATTATTGATCTAATAATTCACAGCAGGGCCCATTGCTGCGCCCACTAAGAGTAACTGTCAGGCCTTACAGTGTTGTGGCACCAGCACCACCATCACCACCACCACCACCACCAAAGGCCCAATTTTTCAGCCCCTGTTCAACAGGGGCATGCAATTATAATTATTGATCTAATAATTCACAGCAGGGACCATTGCTGCGCCCACCAAGAGTAACTGTCAGGCCTTACAGTGTTGTGGCACCAGCACCACCATCACCACCACCACCACCACCAAAGGCCCAATTTTTCAGCCCCTGTTCAACAGGGGCATGCAATTATAATTATTGATCTAATAATTCACAGCAGGGACCATTGCTGCGCCCACCAAGAGTAACTGTCAGGCCTTACAGTGTTGTGGCACCAGCACCACCATCACCACCACCACCACCACCAAAGGCCCAATTTTTCAGCCCCTGTTCAACAGGGGCATGCAATTATAATTATTGATCTAATAATTCACAGCAGGGACCATTGCTGCGCCCACCAAGAGTAACTGTCAGGCCTTACAGTGTTGTGGCACCAGCACCACCATCAAAGGCCCAATTTTTACTACCACTGATCAACAATTATATGTTATTACAATTCCTGATATTATACTTGACAGCAGGGCGTTCCAGCACCCACCAAGAATAACTGTGAGTGCTTTCAGTGTTGTGCCAACACCAACACCTAAGGGGCCAATTTCTGCAGAGTATATACGGAAGGTCCCTACTTTCAAACATCCAACTTACAAACTACTACTACTTGCAAACGGAAGAAGACAACAGGAAGTGAGAGGAAATCTACCCCTTGGAAGGAAAATTCTCTCCTTTAAGAATTAATATGGGAGAAAGGTGTCTCCTCTCTACTGATGCTTTATCACCAATCCTTGTTTCAATAAAAACACCACATTTCAAAAACAGTTGTCATTGGGATGCAAAGTGAGGTGAAATGTTCTGAACAGGGGCACAGACAGCAAAAAAAATGTGACAGGGGTGATAACCGTTCCCTATGTTTTACAAAAAACTAAGAAAAAGGAATTTGCCATGGAGCTCCACTTAAACAATGCAGCTGTTCAAAACTATAAACAGATTCTACATAAGAACAAACCTACAGTCCCTGTCTTGTATGCACCGCCTGTATACGGCTGTTCAGAGTATATAGGTCCTTTTTTATTTTGTGTGCGGGGTTCCCCTTAATATCCATACAAGACCCAAAGGGGCTGGTAATGGGCTGGGGTAGGGGGGGGGGGGGGTTGATGGGGTAGCTATGCCATTTTTCCTAAAGATTTTCATCCATATTACCGGGACCAGACATTGCATTAAAGCCGCAAGCAGTTTTAAATGACTTTTTTTCCCTTTACAAATGTTATTTTGTGCAGGGACAGTTCTAAACACGGGAAACACGTGGCACTTCACAGGCATACTTTAGACACCCCCCAGGTACAGTTTTTTTTTTTCACTTTATGCATCATTAAAATGACTGCTCCCGGAAAACGTCAGTTTTTAAAACTTCTTTTTGCATTGATACATATCCCCTGGTGCAGAAGCCGGGTTCCCAAACTCTGTTTCGGACAATAACATGGATAATAGTCGTTATAATTAGCACTTTAGAATCCGAACGTTCGCATCCATTGTATTTAATAGGGTTCTAATGTTCGTGCAAACTTTCGGTCCGTTCGCGGGTTCTGGTGCGAACCGAACCCGGGGGTGTTCGGCTCATCACTACTCAATAGGCTTGTGCAATTTGTTTCGTAACAAATCGAAATTCGTCCGAATTTAGCAACTTTTGGACGTTCGGAAGCATTCGAATTTCCGAACAAAGCAATTACGAATAAAACCGAATCCGAAATAAATTATATCGCAAATAGCGAATGCCCGAATGTCTTCGGCATAATTAGACGAAAACAATGTACTCTACCGAAAGTACGAATTATAAATCGACTAAAAATAAGGCTTACATTAATACGAATCATTCCGATTCAACGAAAAATGTCGCTTGCGAAAATACGAATTAGTCCGAACACGAAAAATCCCGTCTAGCAAAATTACGAACGATTACGAATCAACAGGACCGAAAAGAAACGAACCGAAACTAAACAAATTTTTCTGTCGTGCACAAGTCTACTGCTCAATGGCTGCAGCCGCTAAACGATGGAAGTTTTCAAATGGGACTGTTCAACAGAAGTTGATCTAACGAGCCACACACACAGAACAAAATTCTACCTATCCCCGCTGAACTGGCTGAATTTCGATCACTCTGTACCCACCTTAGACAAATAAATATTCATACATCTTAACAGCAACAGGTGGAAGTAATCAATATCCTCAGCTTAGGAAAAATCCCGCAAGCTCAAAAAACATTAAGGCCCCATGCACACGAGACGCCGGTGCAAACTCTGCTGATCACACGTTTTTAAAGGCTAAAACCGGCGTTTAAAAACACCAGTTTGCCGCGATTTTAGCGGTGCTTTACCGCGTTTGCGTCTATAGGCGTTTAGTTAAGAAACATCATAAGACCCTCCCTAAGCTCAAAAAACGGTATTATTAACCATTTCAGCCATTTTGGGAGACCAGCAGCTGAGAGAGCAGCAGTGTACTTAGATTTAGCGTATCACTTGCCACATCATCTGCCACAAGCTGTGGATTGTCCACTTGCCACGTCACCTGATATGTCACCTGGCCACGTCACCTGGCCACAAGTTGTGGATTGTCCACTTGCCACGTCACCTGGCCACGTCACCTGCCACAAGTTGTGGAATGTTCACTTGCCACGTCACCTGGCCACGTCACCTGGCCGCGTCACCTGCCACAAGTTGTGCATTGTCCACTTGTCACGTGACCTGCCACATCACCTGCCACGTCACCTGGCCATGTCACCTGCCACAATTTGTGGATTGTCCACCTGCCACGTCACCTGCCACGTCACCTGGCCACATCACCTGGCCACGTCACCTGCCACAAGTTGTGGATTGTCCACTTGCCACATCACCTGGCCACGTCACATGCCACAATTTGTGGATTGTCCACCTGCCACGTCACCTGGCCACGTCACCTGCCACAAGTTGTGGATTGTCCACTTGCCACGTCACCTGCCACGTCACCTGCCACGTCACCTGGCCACGTCACCTGCCACAATTTGTGGATTGTCCACCTGCCACATCACCTGCCACGTCACCTGGCCACGTCACCTGGCCACGTTACCTGCCACAATTTGTGGATTGTCCACCTGCCACGTCACCTGGCCACATCACCTGGCCACGTCACCTGCCACAATTTGTGGATTGTCCCCCTGCCACGTCACCTGCCATGTCACCTGGCCACGTCACCTGCCACGAGTTGTGTATTGTCCACTTGCCACATCACCTGCCACGTAACCTGCCACATCACCTGGCCACGTCATCTGCCACAATTTGTGGATTGTCCACCTGCCACGTCACCTGCCACCTCACCTGGCCACGTCACCTGCCATAATTTGTGGATTGTCCACATGCCACGTCACCTGGCCACATCACCTGGCCACGTCACCTGCCATAATTTGTGGATTGCCCACCTGCCACGTCACCTGCCACGTTACCTGGCCACGTCACCTGCCACAAGTTGTGGATTGTCCACTTGCCACGTCACCTGCCACGTCACCTGCCACAATTTGTGGATTGTCCACCCGCCACGTCACCTGCCACGTCACCCGGCCACGTCACCTGCAACAAGTTATGTATTGTCCACTTGCTACGTCACCTGCCACGTCACATGCCACGTCACCTGGCCACGTCACCTGCCACAATTTGTGGATTGTCCACCTGCCATGTCACCTGCCACATCACCTGGCCACATCACCTGGCCACGTCACCTGCCATAATTTGTGGATTGTCCACATGCCACGTCACCTGCCACGTCACCTGGCCACGTCACCTGCCACATGTTGTGGATTGTCCACTTGCCACGTCACCTGCCACGTCACCTGCCACGTCACCTGGCCACGTCACCTGCCACAATTTGTGGACTGTCCACCTGCCACGTCACCTGCCACGTCACCTGGCCACGTCACCTGGCTGCGTCACCTGCCACAAGTTGTGCATTGTCCACTTGTCACGTGACCTGCCACATCACCTGCCACGTCACCTGGCCACATCACCTGCCACAATTTGTGGATTGTCCACCTGCCACGTCACCTGCCACATCACCTGGCCACGTCACCTGCCACAAGTTGTGGATTGTCCACTTGCCACATCACCTGGCCACGTCACATGCCACAATTTGTGGATTGTCCACCTGCCACGTCACCTGGCCACGTCACCTGCCACGTCACCTGCCACAAGTTGTGGATTGTCCACTTGCCACGTCACCTGCCACGTCACCTGGCCACGTCACCTGCCACAATTTGTGAATTGTCCACCTGCCACGTCACCTGCCACGTCACCTGGCCACGTCACCTGGCCACGTTACCTGCCACAATTTGTGGATTGTCCACCTGCCACATCACCTGGCCACATCACCTGGCCACGTCACCTGCCACAATTTGTGGATTGTCCACCTGCCACGTCACCTGCCATGTCACCTGGCCACGTCACCTGCCACAAGTTGTGTATTGTCCACTTGCCACATCACCTGCCACGTAACCTGCCACATCACCTGGCCACGTCACCTGCCACAATTTGTGGATTGTCCACCTGCCACGTCACCTGCCACGTCACTTGGCCACGTCACCTGCCATAATTTGTGGATTGTCCACATGCCACGTCACCTGCCACGTCACCTGGCCACGTCACCTGCCACAAGTTGTGGATTGTCCACTTGCCACGTCACCTGCCACGTCACCTGGCCACGTCACCTGCCACAATTTGTGGATTGTCCACCTGCCACGTCACCTGCCACGTCACCCAGCCACGTCCCCTGCAACAAGTTGTGTATTGTCCACCTGCCACATCACCTGGCCACATCACCTGGCCACGTCACCTGCCACAATTTGTGGATTGTCCACCTGCCACGTCACCTGCCATGTCACCTGGCCACGTCACCTGCCACAAGTTGTGTATTGTCCACTTGCCACATCACCTGCCACGTAACCTGCCACATCACCTGGCCACGTCACCTGCCACAATTTGTGGATTGTCCACCTGCCACGTCACCTGCCACGTCACTTGGCCACGTCACCTGCCATAATTTGTGGATTGTCCACATGCCACGTCACCTGCCACGTCACCTGGCCACGTCACCTGCCACAAGTTGTGGATTGTCCACTTGCCACGTCACCTGCCACGTCACCTGGCCACGTCACCTGCCACAATTTGTGGATTGTCCACCTGCCACGTCACCTGCCACGTCACCCAGCCACGTCACCTGCAACAAGTTGTGTATTGTCCACTTGCCACGTCACCTGCCACGTCACCTGCCATAATTTGTGGATTGTCCACATGCCACGTCACCTGCCACGTCACCTGGCCACGTCACCTGCCACAAGTTGTGGATTGTCCACTTGCCACGTCACCTGCCACATCACCTGCCACGTCACCTGGCCACGTCACCTGCCACAATTTGTGGATTGTCCACCTGCCAGGTCACCTGCCACGTCACCTGGCCACATCACCTGGCCACGTCACCTGCCACAAGTTGTGGATTGTCCACTTGCCACGTCACCTGCCACATCACCTGGCCACGTCACATGACACAATTTGTGGATTGTCCACCTGCCGCATCACCTGCCACGTCACCTGGCCACGTCACCTGCCACAAGTTGTGTATTGTCCACTTTCCACGTCACCTGCCACGTCACCTGCCACGTTACCTGCCATGTCACCTGGCCACGCCCCCTGCCACAATTTGTGGATTGTCCACCTGCCACGTCACCTGGCCACGTCACCTGCCACAAGTTGTGGATTGTCCACTTGCCACGTCACCTGCCACATCACCTGGCCACGTCACATGCCACAATTTGTGGATTGTCCACCTGCCACATCACCTGGCCACGTCACCTGCCACAAGTTGTGGATTGTCCACTTGCCACGTCACCTGCCACATCACCTGGCCACGTCACATGCCACAATTTGTGGATTGTCCACCTGCCACATCACCTGGCCACGTCACCTGCCACAAGTTGTGGATTGTCCACTTGCCACGTCACCTGCCACATCACCTGCCACAATTTATGGATTGTCCACCTGCCACATCACCTGGCCACGTCACCTGCCACGTCACCTGCCACAATTTGTGGATTGTCCACCTGCCACATCACCTGGCCACGTCACCTGCCACGTCACCTGCCACAATTTGTGGATTGTCCACCTGCCACGTCACCTGGCCACGTTACCTGCCACAAGTTGTGGATTGTCCACTTGCCACGTCACCTGGCCACGATACCTGCCACAAGTTGTGGATTGTCCTCTTGCCACGTCACCTGGCCACGTCACCTGCCACAATTTGTGGATTTACACCTGCCACGTCACCTGGCAACATCACCTGCCACAAGTTGTGGATTGTCCACTTGCCACGTTACCTGTCACAAGTTGTGGATTGTCCACTTGCCACGTCACCTGCCACAAGTTGTGGATTGTCTACAGTGCAATGCAAGCAATTACAGTTTTTTTTATATTTTTTTAATGGTTTTTCATCATTTGCCATCTTTTTTGAGATTTCTAATGTATAAAATAGGTCACCTTTAAAAACGCTTATAAATGCAAACGCGGCAAAACGCCGGTACCGCGTTTAGCGGCGTTTAGCGTCTGAAACGTGGAAAACTTTTGCGTCTGAACCCATTTTTTTGCTTCTGGAAAAACGAGGTTAAACGCAACTGCTTGTAAACGCCAAAAAACGAGACTGTGTGCATGGACACATAGGATAACATTGAATGGGTTCAGGGGCAGTTGAAAAAAGCGTCCAACTGCCTCTGAACGCGCGTTTAACAGCAAATAACAGCGTCTCGTGTGCATGGGGCCTAACAACGTTCAGGCTGGTTACAGCCTATCTGCAAACAACACTAAATTTAGCTAGGGACTCTGCAATTCTGTCACACAAGCAGAAATCAAAATAGTAATAAAACTTCTTCATTGTATAAACAGATAAAAAATCAGCATTCTGCCTAATGCATGCAATTGATAAGATAAGGGGCAGTTTGGTATTTATTGCTAAAGGTCAGCTTATATTTCCTAACATTCCCTATTTTTCATGTAACTACAATAAAGCTAAAAATATTAGTTCCCATTAGATTTGATAACCTTTATGCTTAATCTTCCCTTACGTATTCAATAATCTTTTAAAGGGTACATTTTAGAATATCAAATTTGATTTCCCTGGAAATTCATGCAATACAATGCTAATACAATAAAGTGGTATATATATATATATATATATATATACACATATATATATATATATATATATATATATATATATACACAGTATATATATACTGTATATAGTACAGGACACCATTAATGGTCCTGGACAGGAAATACGTGTCCCCATTATCTGAGTTATGGTTACTTTAAGGGGGGTGACCTGAAAGCAGTTTGGAGATTTCACATTTTCAGGGGTTCTCACCTACTCATGGTGAGGGGTTTTGGAGAAACTTTGGGTAGGAAAAAGCCTCCAACACTGATTTAAGAGACTTTGGTCCTGAAAAGGTTAAGCTGCCTGCAGGGTGGGCTGAAAAGGAGCAGGAAGGAGTTAACACCTGTCAGTGAAGTGGAATGGAGTAGTTCACAGCTGTGGGAAGGTGTGGACTGTCTGGCAACTGAGACACTTGTTTTCTAAGCTCCTGTAGCCTTTGCGGTACACCTAAATCAGATGGAAACCCCAAACCCAAGTGTGGGACTGATATACTAGCGGAGAGCCATTATGTTGTCTGAATTTTTACAACAATTATGGACTGTTTTGTCTTTTTTCTTTTTTTCACAAGAAAGGACTGTTTTGTCTTACTTATGCTGAACAAAAAGCTGTTTTTGTTTGCTTGTTTAAGCCCCCGTTCACTTGGGTGCGATTTGTCATGCGATTTGACAGTTCCAAATCTCATGACAAGTTGCACCCCATTGTGAGCAATAGAACTGCTCAAATTGCCACCATTCATGTCGCAGAAACCTTGAAAAAGGTTCCTGCACTACTTTTTGCTGATTTCATTGCGACTTGCATAGACTTCTGTTGTATGAAGATGCAAGCCATAATGAAATTAGCAGTGCAAATCAAACTGATGTATGGCTTTGAAATTGCCCTGAAGTATCATGATTTCAAAGCCGCACCAATGTGAACGGGGGCTTAGGGAAACCAATACATAGACAGATGGTTGTGGATGTCAGAGTCCCTGTGGGAGAAACACTTTGAGATGCTTATTACTGTTGCTCTACAAGCTAGTATACACCCTTTGTTAAGATGTCACTTGGCTAAAGTACAGCGCCTTGAAAAAGTATTCATACCCCTTGAAATTTTCCACATTTTGTCATGTTACAACCAAAAACGTTAATTTATTTTATTGGGATTTTATATGAAAGACCAACACAAAGTGGAACATAATTGTGAAGTGGAAGGAAAATTATAAATGGTTTTCAATTTTTTCTTACAAATAAATATGTGAAAAGTGTGGTGTGCATTTGTATTCAGCCCCCCTGAGTCAATACTTTGTAGAACCACCTTTTGCTGCAATTACAGCTGCAGGTCTTTTTGGGGATGTCTCTACCAGCTTTGCACATCAAGAGAGTGACATTTTTGTTAATTCTTCTTTGCAAAATAGCTCAAGCTCTGTCAGATTGGATGGAGAGTGTCTGTAAACAGCAATTTTCAAGTCTTGCCACAGATTCTCAATTGGATTTAGGCCTGGACTTTGACTAACACATAAATATGCTTTGATCTAAATCATTCCATTGTAGCTCTGGCTGTATGTTTAGGGTCGTTGTCCTGCTGGAAGGTGAAACTCTGCCCCAGTCTCAAGTCTTTTGCAGACTCTAATGCCCTGTACACACGATTGGATTTCTGATGGAATAAAATCCGATGGAATTTTCTGTCGGAATTCCGAAGAAGCTGAGTTCCATCAGTCTTGCTTCCACACCATCAGATAAAATTCCGACCGTCCAAAACGCGGTGACATAAAACACTCGGACGAGGCGAGAAAAATGAAGTTTAATGCTTCTGAGCATGCGTCGACTTGATTCTGAGCATGCGTGGGTTTTTTCTCCATTGGAGTTCCACACAGACGATCGGAATTTCCTATCGTTTTTTCTTCCATCGGAAAAATTTAAAACATGTTCTATTTTTTTACACCGATGGAAAAAAGTCCGATGGGGCTCACACACGATCGGTTTTTCCGATGAAAAAAGTCCATCAGACTTTTTTCATCGGAAAAAACGATCGTGTGTACAGGGCATTACAAGTTTTCTTCTAAGATTGCCCAGTATTTGGCTCCATCCATCTTCCCTGTCCCTGCTGAAGAAAAGCATCCCCGCAACTTGATGCTGCCACCATCATGTTTTACAGTGGGGATGGTGTGTTCAGGGTGATGTGCAGTGTTAGTTGCGTTTTGCTTTTAAGCCAAAAAGTTCAATTTTGGTCTCATCTGACCAAAGCACCTCATTGCTGTTCCCCTCCACATGGCTTCTCTCAAACTGCAAACAGGGCTTCTTATGGCTTTCTTTCAACAATGGCTTTCTTCTTGCCACTCTTCCATAAAGGCCAGATTTGTGGAGTGTACGGCTAATAGCTGTCCTGTGGACAGATTCTCCCGCCTGAGCTGTGGATCTCTGCAGCTCCTCCAGAGTTACCATGGGCCTCTTGGCTGCTTCTCTGATTAATGCTCTCCTTGCCCGGCCCATCACTTTAGGTGGACGGCTATGTCTTTGGTAGTTTTGCCATACTCTTTCCATTTTCAGGTGATGGATTGAACAGTGCTCCATGAGATGTTCAAAGCTTGGGATTTTTTTTTATAACCTAACTTTAAACTTCTCCACAACTTTATCCCTGACCTGTCTGGTGTTCCTTGGCTTTTATGAAGCTGTTTGCTCACTAAAGCCCCATACACACGGTCGAACTTCCATCAGACTTTTCCCTGGATTTTTGTCCGAACGGAGTTGGTCGGGAACACCCATAGCATACACACCACAGGACTTTTCTGCAAACTTTCCCAAAACTTTTTGCAACATCACATGGTTTTTCTGCTATTTTCTGCCCTTTACCGCCACCCTTTGGTCAACTTCTGCTATTGTTGGTTGATTTTAACATTAGTTGTTTTGTCCATCGGACAAAAGTCCTATGGTTTTCTGTACACACGGTAGGACTTTGCTCCATCGGACTTTTGTTGGGCAAAAGTTTGTCTGTTTGCAGACTCAACTTTTGTCCGATGAAAACACAAAAAAAAAAAAAAAAGTTTGTCCGATGGAGTGTACACACGGTCAAATTGTTGATCCAACTTGCTCAAAATGAAGTTTGTTGGCCAAAAGTCTGACCGTGTGTACGGGGCTTAAGATTTTCTAACAAACCTCTGAGGGCTTCACAGAACAGCTGTATTTATACTGAGATTAAATTACACACAGGTGGACTCTATTTACTAATTAGGTGACTTCTGAAGGCAATTGGTTCCACTAGATTTTAGTTAGGGGTATAGGAGTAAAGGGGGATGAATACAAATGCACGCCACACTTTTCATATATTAGTTTGTAAAAGATGTTGTAAACTATTTATAATTTTCCTTCCACTTAACAATTATGTCCCACTTTGTTTTGGTCTATCACATAAAATCCCAATAAAATACATTTACGTTTTTGGTTGTAACATGACAAAATGTGGAAAATTTCAAGGGGTATGAATACTTTTTCAAGCCACTGTATGTCTTCATCACAAAATATTTTTAGTGTATTGTTCCTATAGATGCAGCTGCCCATGTCCCCTATGCCTCCCCAGTCTAGATGGTCAGCTGTGGAAGAGAGGGTTTTGTTTTGTAAAATACACCCGAGGTTTACTTTCATGGAACCCCTTGTCCTGATGGGCCCTACTAGTGAAAGAGAAGAATAGAATTGGAATTTTAGTGCCTATGTTACCTACCTTACCAGTTTGGATGTTTAGATGTGGAATAGAGGGTCCTCTTCTGTAAATTTCATTCATGGATTAACTTCATGGACCGTTTTTTCCTGATGGGCCCTAGTGAAGTGCACTAGACTAGAATAGATAGGCAAGAGACATTGGAAACATATAAACAAAAAGCAAAAGCAAAATCCTGTAAGTAGAAAAATAAGACTGGAATTTTAGTGCATTAAAAAATATAAAAGGTAGCTCATAAAAAAAGCAAAAGCTTGATAGGGACTATTGCCATGGTTAGACCTTAATTAAAAAGTTTTATATGTAAGTCATATATAATACAGTAAAATAGAGTTCAATGAACTAATAACAATACCATTTTTCATGACAGCTACAATAATTATTTGGCCCTTTGTTTTGCTTCTTTAATTGTTCAAAGAATATTTTTTTTTTAAAAACTGATGAACGTGTCTAAACTCTATTTAAACTCTATTTAATGCCTAATTTTCAAGAAAAGCAGTTAGATCTTTTTATAATAATTGAAAAATTTGTTGCTTTAAAGTAAACTTAAATCCTTTTTTTTACAAAATTTCAGCTTCTCTATGTACCAATTTACCATTAGTGTACCTCTGTTGCAGAAAAGAATTTTTTTTTTTTTCTAAATTCTAAGGCCCCTTTCACACTGGGGCGGTGGGTGCGTCAGCGATAAAGCGCTGCTATTTTTAGCGGCACTTTACCATCTATTTTGCGGCGCTATTCGGCCTCTAGCGGAGCGCTTTTAACCTCCGCTAGCGGCCAAAAAAGGGTCAAGACCACCCGCAAAGCGCCGCTGCAGCAGCGCTTTGCCGGCAGTATAGCCGCTCCAGTGTGAAAGCCCTCAGGGCTTTCACATTGGAGAGACAGCAGCGGCACTTTCAGGGCGCTTTGCAGGCGCTATTTTTAGCGTTATAGCGCCTGCGAAGTGCCTCAGTGTGAAAGGGGTCTAAAGCAGGTATTAACTTAGCCTCTGCTTTCTTCCATAGAAAACACCTTCAAGGCTTCCTGGTATATGTCCTACATGATGGGAAAACTGTTAGTAGAATGAAGAAGTACTGAAGCAGCTGACCTACCCTTCAGAAGATTGCTCCCACCCCCCTCTGTAGTTCCATGATTCTCCAATGCAGGCAATGTCAGTGAGCACTGTTCTTCCTCAATACACAGCCTTTGTCTTCCTCTGCTGATCAATCATTTTGTACCATAACTTCTTCTTGCATAGATTGTTAATTTGGCATTGTGGGCAGGAGCTGAGCAATCACATTACAGCCTATGTGGAGAGGAGCTGTAGTATGGAAAATAGGAAAAATATATCACTGGAGGTCTGTAAACCTCACCATACACTATACAATCTGATTGTACAATTTCCTTTAGATCTATCAACAATTATGTAGTGCAAGGGCCTGCCTGATTGGATACAGAATTATTGGATAGATAGATGTGTCCTCCTATTATATAGTTTTGGTAAACTAGAACTAGTTCACCAGAACTAGTGTCCCCATTAGAAGACTTTCCTTCTACTTTAATGAGGACAACCCAAAATGTGGGATTTTCTTTTGCTTTCTCTTTCAATTTTAACAGTAAACGTGACAAATAGAGAGGGTGAATCTCCCCAATGGGGCAAGGCCAGCAATAAAATATGTTTTCTTATCCATCTCCTCTTCATCTCCACTGCCTTCTAAGATCAGTCTCTACCGCCGCCCGGACCCCCCCCCCACCTGGGCGGCAGCAGAGACTAATCTTAGGAGGCCAGTGTGTCCTTAGACACGATTGGGAGTCCTAAGACTCCCTGGCCAATCGGGTCTCAGGAGCTGCTTCCTGATTGGCCAGGAGGAGAATCAGGAAGACAGTAGCGAATATTCATTCGCTATTGTCACACAAGTGTGTGTGCCTATTAGAGCCTCTGGCTCTAATCACATACTTCTAAAATTCATGTGTCCGGCACCCCGCATGTAGATTAGGGGGCAGACGCATAGATAGTGGGGGCGGAACCCCTGCGCCCTGCATTACGGGCCACCACTGCCTGTAGTTATACTTTATTTATAAAACCGAAGTTTGTTTTTTGTATAGAATACAGCAATGAGGGGTCAAAAGAGAAGTATAGCCAAAACAGTTTTGGCTATACTTCTCCTGGGGATCACAGGAGTGCAGTTCGTTCTGCACACCTGTGACCCATTTCAGCTGACAGCGGGCTAAAGCATAAGCAAATCGAGGCTCTAAAAAAGATCCGCCTGGACCGGCAGCTGGCTCAGCTTCACAGTGAGCCACCCCACAGCTCAGCGCTTCAGTGAATCTAAAGTGGCAGAGCAGAGAGCCAGTGACTGACAGTCTGCTCACGGAACACTGAGAACTGAGTGATCAGCTGTCTTTAATCGCTCAGTTCTCAATCTTAGAATCAGCGGGGAACAGATGCAGCATTGGACCGATGCTGCATCCACCTAGGTGAGTATAATGTTATTTTTTTCGTTAACCCATACTTCTCTTTTAAAACCCATCGGTTTTTTGGTTTGCCATTCGTTTTAGTTTTTTTGGAGATTTCACTTCTTGTATTATTGATATGACAAGAGTTAGGAAGTTTTTCCAAAGTGAAGGAAGACCCCTTAAACAATTGTCATTGGAACAAATTGAAAGAGTCCCCCTCTTTAGCTGGTGACAACTCAAAATTTTGGATTTTCGCATCACTTTCAGTCTTGTTGAAAATGGTGAAGATGACAAATGGAGAGATAATCTCCAAATCAGGGAGACAGGCAGCAAATGAAAGCTGACATGGGCTTAACCCCCTTAACACTCCAAAACTTAAACAGTTTGAACAGCATTTTAAAAACAGGCTAACCAGAATTATTTTTTTATCCTGTGTGTATATAAAGCTGGGTATACATGTCCAAAAAATAAGAGCAAAACCACACATGCTTGGCAAAAAAAAGAATATATTACAATACAATACATTACATCCAGGGCTGGCCAAAGACATTGTGCTGCCTGGGCCCAAGAATGAAATGCTGCCCCCCCCAAAAAAAATCCTATGCCCATCCAGCAAAGAGACGTTTCCATAAAGCAAAGAGACAGCCCAATATATTCAGCAAGAGACATCCCATATATTCAGCAAAGAGACATGCCCCTTCTAGGGTGACCACGCATTTTGCAGGTCTGTCCCGGGCACATTCATTCCAGGACAATACAGTGTCCCGGAATGAAACTGACACAGCCACCCCCCTAGGCCAATCTGATGCCCCCAAAAAAGGCCGCCACATCACCTCTTTACTCACTGACAGTACTTGTCCTGGCCGGGAATGCCTGGAGGAGCACAATCCCCGCCCCCTGCATGTGATTGGAGAAATCATAAATCCCACCTCTTGTGTCCAATCACTGTGCTGTGATTCGTTACAGAACAAGCTGATGTTTGGGAAGGGGGGGTGTCCGTGAATAGTAGTTTAAAAATGTGGTCACCCTAGCTCCTTCCTGCAAAGAGTATTGTGTAGCACCACGAAAGCTCCCCCCTTTCTCTCCACTTCCACCGACCAGCTACGCTCTGATCCCAGCTCAGTGATGCAACATGCCGCAACAACAGCGCTGCATTGACCACATTTCCAAACTGCCATTCAGGGATACCGCCCTTCCTTCCCAAAAAAAGATGAGGGGGGGGGGGTGTAGTCTCGCTGACAGGGAATTTGGCAGCGGGTGATTTGTCGGGCGAATGGCTGGTGTTAGCACTTAAATCATCCTAACATTATGATTGATATGGTGTCAGGATGATCAAATCACATTATTTCTATTACTACATTGTAATATATAATGAAATAGTTTAACTCACCATAATGCAGAATCAGTGGGAACCCTGAGCTTGTCATTTGCCACCATTGCTTGCCACCAGATGTAGCTTATTGCTTGCCACCGTTGCCTGCCACCAGATGCAGCTGTGCCACTTGCCACCCATAGCCTGCCACAACATGCAGCCTGTCACTTGTTACCAATGCCTGTCACCAGATGCAGCCTGTCACTTGTCACCAATGCCTGTCACCAGATGCAGCCTGTCACTTGTCACCAATGCCTGTCACCAGATGCAGCCTGTCACTTGTCACCAATGCCTGTCACCAGATGCAGCCTGTCACTTGTCACCAATGCCTGTCACCAGATGCAGCCTGTCACTTGTTACCAATGCCTGTCACCAGATGCAGCCTGTCACTTGTCACCGATGCCTGTCACCAGATGCAGCCTGTCACTTGTCACCGATGCCTGTCACCAGATGCAGCCTGTCACTTGTCACTGATGCCTGTCACCAGATGCAGCCTGTCACTCAGCCTGGCTCTCTCTCCCTTCCCTTCAGATGGGCATGCTGGGGGCTGCAGTTTCCCCCCTAGAATTGCAATGGGCCAGCCATTTGCACTACATATCCCATAATCCTCTTTTCTCCTTTTAGTTTTTTTCCCTGGCCAATGGGAGGAAAAGGGGGAAGAAACATAGCGGTGGCTGTCCTAGGAACAGCAGCATGAGGAGGAGAAGGAGGGGGGAGAAGAGCCCGCAGCTGCTCTCTCTCCACACACACAGCCGCTCCGATCTCATGCTGTTACATACAGGGAGGAGGTGGGTGGAGCTAGCGGAGGAGGAGGAAGTGAAATACTCTCTGCAATGAATGATGGGCCTCTCTCTCCTTACGTCACTGGTTGCTAGACACAAAGCGGGCCGCAGCTAGCAACCAGTTTGGGCAGTGAAGCAGGGGCCGCTGGAGAGACCCTTGAAGTGCGTCTTGCCACTGCGGCCAGTGACAGCGGCTCCGGCGATGCAGTACAGTATGACATTGACAATGCACACTAGATGGAGGGAAACCCAGGTCCTCAGGCAGGCCCGGATTTATTCCCTTTGCCGCCCCAAGGCCGGGTCCTCCCTTTTGCCGCCCCAATGCCGCGGGTTGACGGGTTGAGAACTGGGGGGGGGAGATGTGCTGGCCGGAAAAGTCCAAGTGACCTCTCCTCTCATCTCTCCCCTCCTCTTCTGCCCCTCGAATTGAGAAGTGGGGGGGGGGTTGCTGGGTTGCTGCCAAAGGTCCAAATTACATCAGAGCCCCCCTTACATCAGAGTCCGCACAGAGGCCCCCCTTACATCAGAGTCTGCACAGAGCCCCCCCTTACATTACATCAGAGTCTTCACAGAGCCCCCTCTTACATCAGAGTCCGCACAGAGCCCCCCCTTACATCAGAGTCCGCACAGAGCCCCCCTTACATCAGAGTCCGCACAGAGCCCCCCTTACATCAGAGTCCGCACAGAGCCCCCCCTTACATCAGAGTCCGCACAGAGCCCCCCCTTACATCAGAGTCCGCACAGAGGTCCCCCTTACATCAGAGTCCGCACAGAGGTCCCCCTTACATCAGAGTCCGCACAGAGGTCCCCCTTACATCAGAGTCCGCACAGAGGTCCCCCTTACATCAGAGTCCGCACAGAGGTCCCTCTTACATCAGAGTCCGCACAGAGACCCCCCTTACATCAGAGTCCGTACAGAGCCCCCCCCTTACAACAGAGTCCGCACAGAGGCCCCCTCTTACATCAGAGTCCGCACAGAGGCCCCCTCTTACATCAGAGTCCACACAGAGCCCCTCTTACATCAGAGTCTGCACAGAGCCCCCCTTACATCAGAGTCTGTACAGAGCCCCCCCTTACATCAGAGTCCGCACAGAGGCCCCCTTACATTAGAGTCTGCAGAGAGGCCCCCCTTACATCAGAGTCTGCACAGAGGCCCCCCTTACATCAGAGTCCGCACAGAGGCCCCCCTTACATCAGAGTCCGCACAGAATTTCCACTTACACTGTAAGGGGGAGCTCTGTGGACTTTAATGTAAACGGGAACCCTAATTTAAGGGGTGTTCTGGGAAACTTGATTTAAGGGGGCATGCTGTGGACTCTGGTGTAAAGGGGGTCTCTGCTCACCAAAGCCTGCCCCCCTCCCCTTTAACAAAGTCCACAGAGCACCCCTTTTTATACACTGGGAGGCAGGAGAGAGGGTGAGCTTACCAGGATGGAGGCTGAGGTGCTGGCTGTCTGACACTTTTCTGGGTTCAAACTTCCTGCCCAGTGCCCTCACATGGGAGTGTGGGTGGGGCAGACTCAGAAGGAGGAGGATCAGAGCTCTATCTCTCCTCTGTCTGTGCAGAGAGAGGGATGTCAGCGCCAGTGTGCTCTGAGGCTAAGCTATGTGTGAGACGAGACATAGCTCAGTCCTGCAGCCCTCCCCCTGGAGCTGACAACAGGCACGGCTGCACAACGGGAAGTGAGTGGCGGCCGTGACCTGTGTTAACAGAGTTCCAGCAGCCTGTGTAGAGACATCTCACCTCTTTCCCTCCCTTCCTCTGCCATGCGGATTGGATTGAGGAGCGGGGGGGGGGTTTCTACCGAAAGTCCTGACACATCTCACCTCTCCCCCCTCCTCTCTCCTCTGCAGCGGAAGAGGGGGGGGGTGCCGCGGCGCCGCCCCTGCATTCACTGCCGCCCCGAGGCCTGGCCTCTGTGGCCTTGTGGGGAATCCGGCCCTGTCCTCAGGCAGTGCGCCCCTGTTGCCGCCCCTCTTAAAGTGCCGCCTGGGACCATGGTCCCATCGGGTCCCATGGTAGGGCCGGCCCTGATTACATCTCTTCCTAAGTTTTATTCTGTCGTACAAGAATTTTCGTAAGTTGAATAACCTCTTCATTAGAGCACACCATTGCTAGCAAATGAGCCAGTGTGTAAGGCAAAACATGCTTGTCTTGTTTATATGCTAAGAGACACTATATGGTGCAAGCAGCTAAAATAGGCATTTACTGAATCCCGAGCAGTGTGGTTCAAGGAGCTGACAAATGGATGACTCCAAAGGCTTTAGATGGAGTAAGCTGCAACACAAAAAGATAAATCTCAAAGCTCCAGAATTCATCATCAGGGCTTTTACAAAAGCCACACAGTGACTACCTGTATATAAAGGTAGAAGCTTTAATCCTCAGTTTTGTTTTACTGGTCTTTGGTTCACACTGAGTCATCTTCTCTTCTTTTAGAGAATGATAGAAACATGTGAAGGGCAGAGTCCTTTGTACCTCTTCAATAAACAAATGGCGTCACAAAGGATCTGTGAGTATATGCTGGAAGTTATCTGAAAGTTCTGTTCTTTGAAGAAAGTTTCTCTTAGGCTTGTGCAATTCGTTTCGTAACGAATCGAAATTCGTCCGAATTTAGCAACTTTCTGACATTCGGAAGCATTCGAATTTCCGAACAAAGTAATTACGAATAAAACCGAATCCGAACTAAAATTATCATAAATAGCGAATGCTTTCGGCATAATTCGTTAATGCGTTAACGCGGCCTAATGCAAGTCGACTTGTGATCGTAATCGCATAACAAATAATTTAATTATATTCGAATCGATTCGTTTTACTCCCTAGTGAGCTACTAACAATTGGAAAGAAATTGATTCATCAGAATGATTGTCCGCTAAATTTAACGAATAGTGAAATGAAATCATTCGTCATGCAAAACCACGAGTCGAATTGGTGTTGCATTAGGCCGTGTTAAAGCATCAACAAATTACAACAAAGCCATTCGTTATTTGAGATAATTTTTGTCGGATTCGGTGTTATTCGTAATTGCTTTGAACCGAAATTCAAATGCATCCGAATGTCCGAAAGTTGCAAAATTCAGACGAATTTCAATGCAAATGCATTCGTTATTCCGGATATTAGAGAATTACATTTTTTTTAGCCAATCAGTTGATCCCTTGGGGGCTGGATTACTGGCATGGAGTAATTTACAGGCCAATCAGTTGATTTATTTTGTGCTGGAGGTTGGATTAAGGGCAAAAGGTCACTGCATTGTGCATTCCACCAGTGGTAACTGAGTGAGAAAGGGAGTTTGAGCAGAGGAGGGGGAGACAATATTTGAGAAGTAGCAGAAGAGAGTCCAGCCTAGTAAATTTTTTTGTCAAGATGGATTCAAGCTCTCAACATGAGGTTCCTCCTCCTGGTACCAGCAGCAGCAGTGACACAGCAACAACAACCACTACCAGCACCTGTGAGTTTGTACCACCATTGTCTGTGTCATGTATGTCAGCATCTGTATTGCCAGGCCCAGACAGTCATACTTCCACCACCAGTACTACACGTTCCAGTAGTCATGTTAAGTCTAAAAGGAGTGACTTTTCAAAGGGGAGGCAAATGAAGCAGCAGCAGCAGCTTGCCTGTCCTGTTTCAGTGCCTCAGCCAAAGCGTTCAGGCAGATCTAGCTGCAAAAGGCCTAGCTCTGATACTTTGACTATCAGTAGTAGTGCTATGCTAAGGCCACCTTCAAAACAGAAAAGGTCAGAGAGGGAAACTGTTGGTTCAAAATCCCCTACTAGCAGGGCTGAGAGGTCCTGCTCTGAGACCAGGAAGCAGTCGGCATCTATTGCATGTCGTCGCCTTTTTCAGGATCTTCCCCCAAGAACAACCTGCACAATAACTACTAGTGCCAGTTGTGTCACCACCACCTCTGCTATGGGCACTTTGAGAAATGTGGTGACACCAAGTATTTTTTACAGGAAAGGCCTGACACTACCACCTACACAGGCTTTTGATTCTGTGCATCCATTTAAGCAGCCTAAAAGTGAAATATTAGAATATGAGCAAGACATTTTGTGCGCTCATAGTTCCACCACCACCACTATTGCTACTCCCATTGGCACCACCATCACCACTGAAAAAATTACATCTGCAGGTCATAGAAGTAATGACGGAGATTTTTTAGTCACATTTCCCTTTAGCCATCCGAGAGAAAAGGTAATTCAGCAGGACCCCCCAACATCTGATGGTGCTAAATCCTCCTTCGCAAACATGGAAGATTCAGATTATACCTTACCTTTTAATCTCGATCAGGAACCAAATGTTTATGAGACAGAATATTCTCCTTCCAATATTAAATTTGATTCCCCACTGTTGTATTCCCCTGAAAGAACGGCACCAGTGGCACCTGCCTCTCCTGTTCCGGTTGAGTCTCCCATAAACATTAGAGCCGCCAGCACAACTGTTAATCAAGTAACCTCCTTCACTATCCCTGACATGAGGCCACCTCCCATTTTATCACAAAAACACTGCAGCATAGCAGAGTGCATAGGCCAGGCTACAACCAAAATTAAGCAACTTGCTCTAGCATCTGCGGCTGAAGAGGAAACTCTCTCTAAAAAATCTTCACCACACAGTGGCAGCACCCGTCGTTCTAAAATTTGGCAACTTTTCGTGACAGTTGGTGATGGCCGCACAGCTACATGTAAAATATGCAGCAGAGAAGTCAGCCGTGGGAGAATGTTGGGTCATCTCACGAACGCTGGGATGAAGCAACACATGCTTAGCCACCATAGGCCAGTGGTGCTGAGGGAAGAAATGGGTGTGGCTCCCCCATCTACCACCACTATTACCAGCAGCAGTGTCAAAGTCACAGCCACTTCTGGAGCTGCAGGTCGTAAAATGCTAAATAAATCCATACAGCCCACTATTGAACATTTTGGAGGGGTACATTACCGGGGTATGTCAAAACAGCAGTCCCGCAAACTTACGCGCCTCATTGGACAACTTATAGCTGTTGGGGGGGCTTCTTTCAGTTTTGTGGAAGGGGAGCCCTTCAAGCAGCTGATGCAGGCTGTGGCACCACAATACCAGGTCCCTTCACGCACCACATTCAGTAGAACTGTAGTGCCCTCGCTGTACCGGTCATGTGTTGGGGTTTTGAAGGATTTGCTGGGGAAGGCTGCTGGCCAATCAGTTCACTTTACAACTGATTTATGGAGTGCTACTAGTGGCCAGCATGCCTTCCTGTCCTTGACTGCCCATTGGTGGCAGCCCAATGAGTCGCAAGATATACAACCACCACCACAAACAATTGCACGGTCAAGAAAAACCTCAAGTGCTGTGGCCGCTGCCACAGTGCACAAGACAGGATTGCACTCCTTCCTCCTCCATGCTGAGGTGATGGATCAGCAGCACACATCACAGAATATTTTAAATGCACTTCAGAAAATGATATGGAGGTGGCTAGGGGAACAGGCAGGCACTAATGTCAAAATGGGATTTGTTGTCAGTGATGGTGGAGCGAACATGACAAAGGCTATCCGTGATGGAAGATTTGTTGGTGTGCGCTGCTGTGCACACATCCTTCATCTATTTGTTAGGTCTGCTCTCGATGATAACACTAACAGTGGAAGGTTAGCAGCACTTTTAGAGTCGTGCCGCAAAATTGCTGGTCACTTCCACCGTAGTGTGAAGGATAGCCACCTTCTCAGGCAGGAACAGAGAAAGGCAGGCCTCGTGGAGCACTGCCTTCAACAGGATGTGGGAACAAGGTGGAACTCAACTTTACATATGCTAGAGCGTATCCTTGAGCAACAGAGGGCAATTCACGCAATGGCATGTGAACATTTTATTGGTATTGCCAGACCACTAGGCAGGGAGGACTGGGTCATGATTGACCAAGTTATCACAGTGCTCAGGCCTTTTGAGGATGTCACTGACAATTTAAGCCAAGAGAGTGCTAGCCTGGCACAAGTGGTTCCCCTCTTTGCACACCTTACAAATAAAATAGATTTGTTCCTTTCCAATAGGGAACAATTGCCTGGTGGCAATATACTTGCTGAAGTTGATGCCCTTCTGAGGAGGCTGAAGGAGCAACTCAGTTCGCGCATAAAAGAGCTCATCGACTCTCGCACCGAGTTCATGTTAGCCACAATTTGTGACCCCAGATTCAAAGGCAGGATAGCACTCCGCAAAAATACTCTCACCACCTGGAGGGATAGATTAATAGAGAGGGTACGTGAGAGGGAAAGGCAAATGGGAGTACATTCAGAGGAGGGAGAAGAAGAGGAGCGTGATGATACTCTGTTAGCTGGTACTAGCAGCACTGCTGCCGGTGCTCACTCCACCAGAGCATCAGCTTTTTGGGCTAAGGCACTTCACAGTTTGGTGGGACCCACTGAACAGCCCCCTAGAAAAGCAAAAAATGCTGGTGACATAGTTAGGGCTTACCTAGCAGAACCTCCTTTGCCCCCCAGTACAGATCCCTTGAGTTTTTGGGATGAGAAGAAGGATGTGTGGCCTGCTTTGTCCTCGGTAGCCCAGGAGCTTCTTTCCTGTCCCTCAACCACGGTCCAGAGTGAGCGGGTGTTTTCTGTAACAGGAAATATATTATGCCCTCAGCGCTCACAATTGCTCCCCCAGCTCTTAGAGCAAATGGCTTTTTTAAAAATCAACATGCCAAAGCTTGGTTACCCTGCTCTTGACTTTGATGCTGCATAAAAAAATAATACTCATCCATGATGATAACATAATCTCCAAATCTCCACCTGACCCAGTTCCACGTCTCCCCTAAGGCCCTCATTCCATGCCAGAAATCATCACATGTCCCATCCTGACCATTTCCGTGAGGGCTTAAATGTCAGATATGGTAGTTACTCCATGTCTGACCCTATACCATCCTATCAAATTTAATGAACATCTGAGATGGTCAGGTTGAAAACAAAGTTCCATTTGGTTTGTGATGATTTGGCATGGAATGTTCCTCTACTAAGTCCCACCTCATACCTCCTGCCCTGCTATTTTACTGCCCAAGGTTTTAGCTACTGATCTGGTATTATAACTTATATTGTTGTCCTTTTGAGACAACTGTGTCATTTAGTACTAGCATAATAAATAAACGGGACAGCTGTATCATTTGTACATTTCAATTAAAACTTTAAACCATTCAGTTTGTGAAACGTTCCTGCTGCAATAGTTCTGCTATTTCCATTCCACCTGCCTTCTTCTCAAATCTCGAATACCTAGGACACTGGAATACAAACGCAGTCCCTTTAAGTTCGGTATAAGCAAGCAGCGCCATGAAGGTGAAAGGCAAACCGTTTGTCAGTGCGACTGCGCACATGGTCATGCAATATATCAGGAAAGCACAGACCACGCATGAGTGCAAACAGCACCTTGGAGGATTGCCTCCTGTCAGGGTTTCACTACCTGGACAGGTGTCAAAACTGTCTCAAGCCGCTGTATTTATGTACTTATAAGAATTAATGTTATAAAATTATTCCAGTCATTTTCACAATTTAAACAGTGCACTTTAAACATAATATAATACCATTGGATTTTCTCCTAGTTAGTAGTTACTTAGTTAAACCATTATTTGTATTTTATAAGTTAAATCTGTTGTTGTTTTCCTTTAGTTATGCAGCTTGCCAACCAGGCTGCTTGCTTGCTTATACTTGTAGTACTGGTGGTGGAAATAGTGGTGATACTGAGTCTGCTGCTAATATACATACAGACACAGGAAAGTGAAGGCCTACAATGGTACTACGATTCTCCTATACTCCCACCACCAAAATGTTTTTTCTTTCCACCCTCTGATGGCACCTACATCGTGGCAATGAGATTTTGCTGCTAATGCTAATATATCCAGTCCACCAAGATATTCATGTAATCTCCAGGCCACAGTGTTGGCAACATGGCACATGTAAGTTGGCACTATGGAAAGTCATCACCCACGACAAGGAAGGAAAGACTGTAATTGCGTTGCCGTGAGTCAGAAGGTGAGTACCTGCTCTCCTGGCCACTTACTCCCATATCCATCATTGATTTCCATTCATTTATGTAACTCTTGTTTTATTTGCCAATTTAGTGAAAGTACCACTGGAATGAGTGGATGAGGCTTCTTCATGACAGACACATACAAGTCGAAGATTTTACAGGTATGTATTAACCATACACATCTTTTAGGATGTATGAATAACGGCAAACTTGTATGTAGGGATGCACGATAGCAGTATTGGATACGAGTAATTTTTTATCTGTACTTGTCGTCAATACCAAAGACCTTTCAGGTGCATCCAGGTGCTGTTAGAGAGCGTGACGCCGGCTTCACAGCTTATCAGGAAGCCAGGCCTCCCGGATTCTTGGTTGGCAGGGAAGCTGGCGCCAAGCTCCCTCGCGGCACCTGGACGCAGGTAATGGTATTAGGTATTGACGAGTACAGATAAAAGATTACTCATATCCATTCAATACCGGTATCAGACGTATCCATACGTAGAGGGAATCTCAAATGATGCATGTTCCTTTCAAACATAAAATCAGGACAGCTGTATAGAACACTTATACACTTTTCCAGATCATTATATGTTGTAGTTCAAAGTTGCAGTAACAGAACTGGAAATAGTATTAGCCATCATCATCACAACTCGACTAATACTATTTCCATTTCTGTTACTGCAACTTTGAACTACAACATATAATGATGCGAAAAAAGAAAGAGAATACTAAGGTCAGCGAGGCAGTATAATACCTAGCTAAACCTAAATGAAGTTGTTGGTGACAACTGGCAAGGATGTTCTTTTAACTGTTTAAGTTGATTACCATGTGTGATAGCATGTGATTTTTTATATTAAGCAACCAGATATGTAATAAAGTGTACAATGTCACATAATAATCATCAATATATAAGCACTAAAGTATGCTTTTATTAGGCAAAAATTATTTGCATTTATTTATTTGCACAAACAAACGTAGAAAAAAAAACATGTATGTTAACACGTATACATATATATACAACTATTAATAACAAAAAGGTGAGCTGAGCTGCCTTGGGTCCTGAAGCAGAGGAAGAACTAGCCCTCAGATTTCCTAAGGAGAGGGTTCTCTGCTGCTCTGAGTACTACTACCAGACGAGCTCCCAGGCAATGGAGCATTGTGCCTGGAAATTGCTTCCATCAAAGACAGTCTTAAATGCTCCATTGCCTGGTTATGCTGTTGGTTTACCCGGGCCAACATACGCTCCATATTGTCAGTCTGTTGCCTGGCTACAAGTTCAATGATCCGGGTTAATCTCCTGATGTCCCGCCATGACAATCTTCTATTGTCACTTGCCTGCCTCTGAAGTCCTGTGACGACCCTCTGATGCTCTGCATCATGGACAGTTGCTGGTCCAGGCGGTACAGCAGTAGGTGCCAGTGCCATCTGGGTAGGAGGGGGCAACAGCTGTGGCTGCTCCTGTAGAGGCACACCAGGGGCAGCATCAGATGTTGGCAGGATGCGGGAAACATGGCCCGTGACCTCCTCCTCTGGCCATGGGGAGAAGTCCGGAGTATCGGTAATCACAGGGGTCAGCTCTGGCTCATTCTGGAGCTCAATGCCCTCGCAAATAAGGACAGGTGAGCGAGGCGAGCTGCACTGCGCTCTCCCCTCTGACTGGTCTTGTTGATCTGAAATAGACGAGATAGCCAATGTTGATGATAGCATTCAAAGAAATAGATTTCTAGAGATTAGAATAAAAATATTTATTTAACTTTTTATTTTTTATAGGACACTGTCCTTTAAAAAATAAATACATTTTGTGTCACATATATTCCTATTACAAGGAATGTAAACATCCCTTGTAATAGAAAAAAAGAATGTAATAGAATAAACAATCATAGGTTACAATACAAACAGTGGGGTCTATTTACTAAAGGAAAATACACTTTCCACTACAAGTGCACTTGGAAGTGCAGTCACTGTAGATCTGAGGGGGACATGCAAGGAAAATAAAAAAACTGAATGTTTGCTTGTACATGATTGGATGATAAAATCAGCAGAGCTTACCCTCATTTCAGAGTTTCTCCTCAGATTTACAGCGACTGCACTTCTGGGGAGGACATCCCCTCCGGCTGTTTGTAATAACAGACAAACGGCTGCTTCGCCACATCGGTTGTTAAAAAACGGTACCAGGTGATGTCTGCCGCTGCAAGCATCACCCCAGTACAACACCTCGAAGCACTATATTCAATTGGTAAGTTTGTCAACGATAACGATTATTACAAAAAAGTGGCCACCAATAATCGGTCGACCCCTAGTTTGAGGTGTGTGTGTGTGTATGAACTTAAAAATGGATGGTTGTTAAATAGCTTTTTTTGTGTTTTATAATGCCTGTTTGTAAAGTGTGGATGATGATGGTGCCTTGTGTCCTGTTTCTTTATATTGGCAGCTTGCGTGTTCTACTTACGTTGAGGAGAAATGGGCCGCTGCTTCCTGACAGAAGCTGACGCTGGAGGGTCCGGGATATGGCTCAGGCTTTCTGTTAAAGATAGAATAAAAGAGTTAAGGTAACCACTTCTGGACAAAGCCTATTTCTGACAGTTATTCTTGCCAATTTAAAATCATTATTTTTTGCTAGAAAATTACTGAGAACCACAAACATTATATATATATATATATATATATATATATATATATATATATATATATTATATAATATATATATATATAATATATGTATTTGCACAGCGGCCTTTCAAAAGCAATTTTTGGGGAAAAATTTACTGAATTAAAAAAATAAATTTACATTAAATTTATTTATCCCAATTTTTGGGGATATTGCGATAGACAATGTTACTCCAAGTAAATAGATATCGAACATGTTATGGTTTAAAATTGCAAACTCTGTTGGAATGGCGAGAAAGTACGGTACTTAAAAATCACTATAGATGAGCATGTAATTTTTGTTTTACGATTACAAGTTTAGAGTTACAGAGGAGATCTTTTGCTATAATTATTTCTCTCGATGTGAGGATTGCGGCGATACCTCACGTGTGATTTGAACACCATTTACATTTGCGGGCGCCACATATGTGTTTTCTTTGGTAAGCTAGCATGCGGGGCACTTTTCAAATATTTTTTTTGTTATTTTTTGTTTATTTTTTCAAGTTTTACTTTAACAAAAATTCCAATCCCCAAATCCCTCCTTTGCATGTACAAGTATTCAAAAAGCAAAAATCTGCATATTTGAATACTGTGGATTTTTTCATATCGGCGCCATTGGCAGCCAAGTAAATGAGTACGTAACTTCTGAGTTACTACATTGGAGACTCGATTGAAGCCGATTCCGGCTTTGTTTGCAACTCTGGTCGCTCCGGACTGGAGACTCGGGCGAAGCGGTGTAAGGCGGCGGGCGGGGGGCTTGTTGTGTCCTCTCCCACTCCTTATGATGACAGCTGAGCAGCTTCTGAGCCGCATCAGTTGTTATCATAACAAAGCCGACCACCAGATCTAAAAAGCGGTACCGGGGTGACGGCTGCAGCTGCTTATCACCCCGGTACAACCACTTCCTCAAAGAACTGGACAGATACATTGTTTTGCGGGAAGTGGAATGCTACAGGACCTATTTGAGCTTTCATTTTTTTTTATTTCCTTGCACAGTGTGCCATTTATTGGCCGAGTACAATCAGCTAATCTCTCAGCCAGAGAATGGACGGCAGAGGATTGTCACCCGGCTTCGGCAGCACAGCAGAAGCCAGATGTCGTAAATCTGACTTCATAACAAAAAAGGATCCTAGCAAGGTAAGAGGACAAATCATTGCTAAATGGTTTGTGCTTTGACAGCCCCTCCTCTCTTATTTCTCCATCCCATTCTTACATCAGTTTCCTCAGTCCCCTGGCATATCACAATCCCCCTTCACATCACAGTTTACAGTAGTGTTCTGAACCTCCGTTCACAATGGTATCTTAATCTTCTCTGCCACCTTCACAGCACCGCCCCACAGCTTTGTCCACTGCCCTCCTTCACATCACAGCCCCCTGCAACTCTGGCCCCCTTCACATTACACAGCACCCTGCATCTCTGGCCCCCTTCACATTACACAGCACCCTGCATCTCTGGGCCCCTTCACATTACACAGCATCCTGCATCTCTGCCAGTTTCCCATCTTAACCTCCCAGCTCTGCCCCCATCAGAATACAGCCTCCACAGCTCTGCCCCTTGCATTATTTGGGCTCACAGAGCTGGAGACACAATGGGAGACACAGCAGCACTGAATAGTGGGCAGGAGCGGGAGGTGCTGAAGTTAACCAGCAGGTGATTGGTTGCTAGGGCTGCCTAGCAACCAATCACCTGCTGGTTAACTTGGAAAGTTATCTTCAGAAGCTCCGTTCTTGCCCAATATTCAGATCTGATGTGTCTCCGGCTCTGTGTGCAGAACGGCACATAAATGGCTGGACTGTGGCGGTCTGGATGGCACAGTGTCTCGTATGCATTTAGCCCACAGTCCGCCATTTAGTGATGTCTGCTTTAAATGTTAAATAGATGTTTGTTACTATGTTTATTATTATGTTTGCTTTGTGTTTATGTTAGGTAGGTACTACTCACCACCACCACCACTGCCAGAATCTTGAGGGCACGAACTTGGAGCTGTTCCCTCCACAGATGACGTTGCTCGATCTGGAAAACATGAATGTAAAGCAAAACGTAAGTCTCACATGTGTAGTCATAAAAAAAATAGTGAGCTGGAAACAACCATATAACTGCAATATATAATGATATATTTTATTTTACTCACCAGCTCTCTGATGCTCGGCTGGACCCTTTCTGCTGACTCCAGGGACATCCTCCTCATCTGCAAGCAGGCCATCTCTCAGCTCTGCCTCCCACTGTCTGAAGACCACAGCCTTTCCTCCAGTAGACTGGGCCAGAAGATGCTTCTCTATCTTTTTATGAACTGACGCCCGGCAATCATAAAACCTGCAAATGATTACAGATACACGTTACAACAATATTATTTTTATTTTACATGTTACTTTTCTGTGCCAAATAAATATTTGTGTTACGTTCAAATCAGTTTATTGACTATTGACTAACTACTATACTGTGTATTTTTCACATATATGTGGTGTGTTCTAAGAGTGATATAATATTTGAATACTTACCTGTGCCTGACACCATCGGTGGCCCTGCGAACCTTGGAGACTGCATTCACTGAGTCCCGGACTCGTTCCCAGGCTGCTCTCTTCGCAGAGGTTGAGACATTTAGGCTGAAGAGTCTCACTTTTTCTATGTTCACTGCAGCAACCAATGCAGAATTCTCCTCTGGGGTAAATACGGGCCCCCTTGATGTTTTCTGTCTCTTGGTTCGCTGGTGCTGCTGCAGGTCGGTGTCAGAATTCTCTTCTGATGTAGGGGTGGACACTTGCCTCTTTTTTTTGCCATGCTCCCGCTCCACTCCACCTCCATGGGCATGCTCTCTTCCATGCCTTGGCTCCACTCCACGCCTCCGTTCACCTCCACTCTTCCTCTCCCCTTCACGCCTCTCCTCTCCTCCACGCCTCCTCTTCCCTCCACGCTTACTCTTCTCTACTCTCCCCTCTACACCTCCTCTTCCCTCCTCTCCCCTCCATGCCTCCTCTTCTCTCCTCAACCCCCCACTGATCCTCCTCTCACCTCCACGCCTCCGCTCCCCTCCACACCCCTCCTCCCCTCCACTCCTCCTCTCCCCTCCATGCCTCTCCTCCACTACACTCCTCTCCCCTCCATGCCTCTCCTCCACTACACTCCTCCTCTTCCCTGAGTCCCCTCCACTCCTCCCCTTCCCTCCACGCCCCTCCTCCCCTACACTCCTCCTCTCCCCTCCATGCCTCTCCTCCACTACACTCCTCCTCTTCCCTGAGTCCCCTCCACTCCTCCCCTTCCCTCCACGCCCCTCCTCCCCTACACTCCTCCTCTCCCCTCCATGCCTCTCCTCCACTACACTCCTCTCCCCTCCGTGCCTCTCCTCCACTACACTCCTCCTCTTCCCTGAGTCCCCTCCACACCTCCCCTCCCCTACACTTCTCCTCTCCCCTCCATGCCTCTCCTCAACTACACTCCTCCTCTCCCCTGAGTCCCCTCCTCCACTTCTCTGCTCCCCTCCACTACTCTGCTCCCCTCCACTTCTCTGCTCCCCTCCACTTCTCTGCTCCCCTCCACTTCTCTGCTCCCCTCCACTCTCACCAACAACTCTCATACCAACACCAACATTCTCACTCACAAGACTCACACGTCCATTCTCACTCCCAGACATTCTAATTCACCAAAACAAACAAAAACAATCACACATCTAACACAATAACACTCTCTGCTCTGCTCTCTGCTCTGCTCTCTGCTCCTCCCTCACTTCACCACTATACAACCTCTCAAAATGACATACAGGGGCGGAGACTATAGGCATTAGGCACATGTCAAAAACTAAAGTAAAAAATCGAGATTTAGAATAGTTACGAATAACTGCGATGTATTAGAAAAGTACGAATCCATTCGAAGCACGCAGCGCCACTGTCAGACATGTAAATTTTCGAATCAACGACCAAAAAAAGTTACGAATGTACGAATCCATTCGAAGCACAATAACACTCTGCTCTGCTCTCTGCTTCTCCCTCACCGTGCTGAACTCCCTCTCAAAATGGTGTACAGGGGGGGTGGAGGCTAATGCTATAGCCGCATGTCAAAAACAAAAGTAAAATACGAGATTTCGAATCGTTACAAATAACCGCTATGTATTTAGAAAAGTACAAATCCAATCGAAGCACATTTGGCATAATAGGGCAGCGTCGTTGTGAGAGAGACACGGAAAATTACGAATCAACGAACCCAAAAAAAGTTAGGAAAGTAGGAGTTGTTTCCAGAATCAACTAAAAACAATGTACTCTACCGAAAGTACGAATTGGTGTACAGGGGCGGAGGCTATAGGCGCATGTACAAAAACTAAAGTAAAATACGAGATTATGAATCGTTACAAATAACCGCTATGTATGTATGAAAAGTACAAATCCATTCGAAGCACATTAGGCATAATAGGGCAGCGTCGTTGTGAGAGAGACACGGAAAATTACGAATCAACAAACCCAAAAAAAGTTACGAAAGTTGTGTCCAGAATCAACGAAAAACAATGTACTCTACCGAAAGTACGAATTATAAATCAACTAAATATAAGGCTTTCAGTAATACGAAGCATTCCGATTCAACGAAAAATTTCGCTTTCGAAAATACGAATTAGTCCGAACACGAAAAATCCCGGCTAGCAAAATTACGAACGATTATGAATCAACAGGACCGAAAAGAAACGAACCGAAACTAAACAAATTTTTCCGTTGTGCACAAGCCTAGTTTCTCTATGTTTATCTGTGCTAGCTCAAATATGATGATCTTAAAGCAGAACTATCGCCACTGTAGAAAATGTAATTTAACCACTTGCCGCCCGCCTTATAGCAAAAGGCCGGCGGCAAAGTGATTTCAATATCATGACCGGACGTCATATGACGTTGGGAGTATAACAAGCCGCTGCGTGCCCCCGTGTGACATATTAGGCATTTATTTACTCTACATAACAACATCTTTTATATTTTGCCCAAAAAAATGGGTATTATGTTGGGTTTGTGTGCTCTAAAATTCATTCAAGTTTATTTTTTCCTGAAAATTTGCATTTGATAAACTGTTGTGCAAATATTGTGCAACATAAAAAAATTGCAACAACAACCATTTTATTCTTCAGGGCCTCTGTTAAAAAATATATAATGGTTAGGTGGTCTAAGTAATTTTCTAGCTAATTTTTATTATTTTTACACGTATGAGAGGAATGTCAGAATTGGCCCAGTTTTTAAATGGTTCAACTGAACTCCAGGATTAGCTTTACTCTTGCACAGTTGTACAGACTCTTGTACAGAAATGTCCTGGCTGGGGAATTGCAGCATCATCCAGCCCTTTTCTCCCCAGCCCTATTGTCCCATCCTTTTCCCATAACTCCTCCCAAAACCTAGTCCACTGAATAATGGGGCTATTTTCAGTAAACTATGTACACCCCCTAACAGCAGATATGATCTGCCTGAATTTCACAGAGAAGGACACAGGCCAAGTGATGATAGTACTCAGTCTTAAAAAAAGGCATGAAATTAATACAGAAAGGCTTTGTTTTAAAAATGAATTAGCATGTTGGGGTGGAGTGGGCAGCAGGTGGTAGAAACCAAGGCAAGAAATAAGTAGATTAAAGTTTGGCTTTGTCATTAGCAGCTTCACAGATGTACTGTATATATGTAGGAGTTTATGAATTGAAGGTACTGGAGATTGGGCAGCTAAGTGAGAAGAAACAGTACCTAAGCACATCTGACACAGGGTTCAATTAACAAAGCGATAAACAATCATTAGGTGCATTGACAATTGTTATTACTCTTTCGTCCATGGACCGACACAGCTTCTCTATTGACAAAGTGGGTATTATCCATTAATTAGGAGTGACTAGGCAGAAAAACTTGTAAAAAGTGTTGCATCACACCTTCTACAGTACCGCCCAGGGGGCGGACCCCCTCTGGGTATAACCTCTCAGTCTGCATCTCGCAGATCAGTTTTTTTCTGTCTAGCCCATTGGTCCGGGGGAAAAAGATATATATATATTTATTTTTTTGCTACATTTTTGTTTCCTGCGATCTTCGATCAACTGTCGACTGGGTGACAGGCTGGATCCTCGATCCTTGTAGTCTCCCCAGTTTCGGCCATCGAGCGTGTGCCGACCCTAGCTATGCGCTGGGTTTTCCACGACATGCCCGTCGCTCCACGGGTGGCCAGTGAGCCTATGCTCCAGGGCCTGCATCGGACCGCTCAGCTTCGGCTGACCTTACGGCCGAGTCGCAGCAGCCTGGCCAGTGAGCTTACGCTCCAAGGCTTGCATCGGACCGCTCAGGTTCGGCTGACCTTACGGCCGAGTCGCAGCAGCCTGTCCGGTAAGCGTCACGCTCCAGGGCATACATATGATCGTCCCTTTTGGGTCCAATCACAGCATGCCTGGCCAACAGTCACCTTCCGTGTGCGGACGATGATCTGTTTGGAATGTCTTCCAGCATAATACATGCAGGATAGGTAAGTAAAACTCCCCTGCCTCGGCTGGGTGATTTAGCTGGACATTCCTGGAGAGATCAAGTAAGTGGTTGTGGCCCCTTTCTTCCCTCTCCCCCTGCCTTTCCCTCCTCCCTGGGCTTCTAGCTAAAGGTTGCTGGGTGCTGGGGGTCACCTAAGGGGTTCCACTGGAGCGGGGCTGGCTGTAACTAACATTTAAAAGAAATGTCATTTCTGCTTACCTGTGTGTGTGTGCTTCCTCCTCCATGCTTTCGGCGGCCATTTTGAGGTGGTCCATGCCGAGTTCGGCCTCTTGTGACTGCCCGGCGGCCATCTTCCTGTGATTTGGCCACACCCACTGACACCCTGTATGTATATATTGCCATTCGGCGGCCATCGTTTTGTGGGCTACGGCTGCTTGACCTCTATCTTCGGCTCGGCGGCCATTTTCTTAGAGCCCACATTATCTTCCATACAGACGTTTTTGGCAGCCATTTTGCGAGAGCCTCCGGCCTCTAGGGTGCATTACACTGGCGCAAAAATTCACACAGGAAGTGCTGATAAAAGAAGCAGACTGACACAGCAGCAGTGAGACAGCATCACAGGCGCAGCACACGGCAGCATAGCAGTACCGGTCCAGGGTGGTAAATCCTCTGGGTAACTCAGCAGCGCAGGAGGGTGGCCTATTGATATCTTGCCTGGAGCCCTGTGAGTGTCAGCGTGTGGTCAGCATGGCATCTGAGGCAGATGTCTTCTCCCCTGAAACACCAGTATTAGCAGCTGGTGCCCCTGAGGTGTCTATGAACGCTATGACGGCAATCCTAGAGGCGTTTGCTGCCAGGGTGGAAGCAGCACACGGGAATACAGGGGGTAGTAAACGCCCTGTCCCCTGCAAGCTTCTGGGGATAATTCTGATGGAGAACCAGGTCCAGCTACGGCTCCGGGCCCAGATTCTGACGCATCAGAGACTGCAGACCGTGACCGGACAGTGAGGATGACTCCAAGTCCAGGTCAGTACGCGAGACGGCTTGGTATCTGACCTTATTACTGCAGTGCGGGATACGCTAAAGTTGGAAAATACTGCAGAAGCAGCAGAGACTCCGGTCCACTTGGGTTTCATAGACCTGCCCGCACTGCTAAGGTGTTCCCTTGTGTGTCTTTTGATAAACTCTTATACAAGGAATGGGAGAACCCACTGAGGGTCTTTACAGCCCCAAAGAGGTTTGCGGTACGGTACCCCTTTGAGGAGAGTTTTCTGAAGAGATGGACCTCTCCCCCTATAGTGGACCCTCTCGTGTCCAGACTTAATAGAGCCACCACAATTCCTGTAGAAGGGGCTCCTGTTTTCAAGGACCCTGTGGATAAGAAGGCTGAAGCACTCACTTGCTACCTATACTCAGTGGTAGGCTCGGCAGTACGCACGGCATTGGTGGGGGCCCTAGTGTCTCAGACACTTACTGAATTGGCAAGATTGCTACTCCAGGGGTTAAGGAGCGAGATGCTCCTCCTGATGAGATAACATTGGCCGACCAGTTGGTCCAGGGCCCTAGGTTTGTCTGCGAGTTAGACATGGATACTATTCCCCTGCTGTCTGAAGCTTTGGTTTATGCAGTAGCAATACGCCGCCTGATCTGGCTAAAGGGCTGGTCTGCGGACCAGACCTCCAAGAAAGCCCTGTTTAATCTGCCTTTTAAGGGCGACAGACTTTTTGGGGCCTCTATGGATGACATCATCAAGGATGCCACAGGAGGTAAAAGCACTTTGCTCCCTCAAACTAGCAAGGGTAGGGGCCACGCCAAGGGCAAGGGCCCTCCTTTACTGCACGCAAGCGTTTTTTTCGTCCCCCTAGGGCGACAGGGAAAAGACCCCAGACCGATAAGGCGCCTGCCCAAGGACAAAAGCGTCCTTGGTCCCGCAGAACCAACAAGCCTGCGGACTAATCTGCGTCCGCATGAAGGTCCGCCCCACCTAGCTCTCGGGTGGGGGGACGTCTTCGCAAATTCGCGACTCAGTGGACAGCTCTAGTCTCCGACAGGTGGGTTTGCGAAGTAATCTCCTCAGGCTACAAGATAGAATTTCTCTCTTGTCCACCGGACAGATTCATCACCTCCAAGCTCCAGCTACTACCGACCCGTCGGGAGGCCCTGTATGGGGTGGTCCAGGGTCTACTGGAACGCAAGGTAGTTATTTCAGTTCCAGAACAGGAACGGGGTCAGGGTTTTTACTCAAATCTGTTCATTGTGCCGAAGAAGGATGGGGTTCATCCAATCTTGGATCTCAGAGCCCTCAATTGTTTTGTGAAGATTTCGGATGGAGTCGGTTCGATCTGTAGTCACGGCTCTCCATCAGGGGGACTTTCTGGCCTCCTTGGACATCAATGACGCATACCTGCATGTCCCCATATACTCCAGACACCAGAAGTCTCTGTGATTTGCTGTCGGGAAGAACCACTACCAGTTTGTGGCCCTCCCGTTTGGCCTTGCCTCAGCACCCAGGACGTTCACCAAGGTGCTCGCTCCGATTCTGGCACTTCTAAGACAGCGGGGTATCGCTATCATGGGCTACTTGGACGACCTTCTACTAAAGGCGCCTTCAAGCTCAGAATTTAGAGGTAAGCGTGTCCATTACCTGTCAGACTCTTCGAGACTGTGGTTAGATACTAAACACGCAAAGGTCAGTATGGTGCCCACTCAACGCCTAGGGTACATGGGGTTGATTCTGGATTCCTCAGAGGCAAAGGTATTCCTCCCTGTGGAGAAGTTGCAGACCCTTCGGGGCTGCAGTACGGCAGCTGACTTCCAGGAAGTGGTCGTCACTTTGTTTTGGCATGCGAGTGTTGGGCCTCATGGTAGCCTCCTTCGAGGCGGTCCCATATGCTCAATACCACACTCGAGTGTTACAGAAGGAAGTTCTGCCCAGATGGAACAGATGCCCTTCATCTCTGGATTATCAAATCCGAGTGAGCCACCTAGTCAGGAGATCCCTGGTATGGTGGCTGACAGCACCGGCTCTAATGACCAGGAAGTCATTTCTTCCGGTTTACTGGATAGTGATCACGACGGACGCCAGCCTTACAGGTTGGGGGGGAGTCTGGGGTGTTCAGTCAGCGCAAGGTCGCTGGACCCCAGAGGAAGCCCTCCTGCCGATCAATGTCCTGGAAATCCGGGCGATCAGGCTGTGCCTCTTCAAATGGTCTCAGAGGCTGCAAGGACGTCCAGTCAGGATCCAGTCAGACAACGCCACAGCAGTGGCATATGTCAATCATCAAGGAGGAACAAAAAGCTCAGCTGCAGCATCGGAGGTCGCTTGCATCCTGAAGTGGGCAGAGAGGAGCGTACCGGCACTGTCGGCCGGGTACATTCTGTGTGTGGAAAACTGGCAGGCGGACTACCTGAGCCGCCAGATGCTGGACCAGGGAGAATGGTCCTTACACCCGGAGGGGTTCCAACTCCTCTGCCAAAGAGGGGGCACACCAGACGTAGATCTTCTGGCTTCCCGACTCAATCGGAAGGTATTGAGGTTTGTGGCCAGGTCAAGAGACCCATGGGCAGACGCAACGATCGCGTTGGTGGCATTGTGGGGTCAGTATCGGCTAATCTATGCCTTCCCTCCCTTAGGGCTTCTTCCTCTTCTGCTCTGCAGAGTGGAGGCAGAGGGAATTCCAATGATCCTAATCGCTCCAGATTGGCCTCAGCGTCCTTGGTACGCCGATCTAGTACGTCTGGTAGCAGACGTCCCCTGGCGCCTACCACTACGGAAGGACCTGCTATCGCAAGGTCCCATACTCCATCCTGCTTTACAGTCACTGACTTTAACGGCATGGCTGTTGAGAACCAGGTACTGAGAGACCGGGGCCTATCAGATTCAGTAATCTCTACTATGAGAAGTGCTCGGAAACCGTCCTCTAGGAAGGTTTATCACCGCACTTGGAAAGCCTACATCTCCAGGTGTGAGGAAATGAAATGGCATCCGCGTACTTATTTGGTTTTCAGAATCCTGCTGTTTTTACAGCATGGGGTGGACCAAGGGCTTGCCTTAAGTACGATTAAGGGACAGATATCTGCCCTGGCTGTCTTTTTTCAGCGACTCCTGGCGACTTACTCTCTCGTGAGTACATTTGTGCAGGGGGTTTGACATGTGGCCCCTCCGGTCCGTCCCCCGCTACCTCCGTGGGACTTGAACCTGGTCCTCTCGGTGCTTCAGAAGGCACCGTTTGAGAATATTAGAGATATTCCCCTGTTGACACTTTCTCAGAAGGTGGTCTTTTTGGTGGCTGTTACGTCAGTTAGACAAGTCTCTGAGCTGGCAGCCTTGTCCTGCAAGGCTCCCTATTTGGTTTTCCACAAGGATAAGGTGGTGCTGTGGTCGCAGCCTTCCTTTCTTCGGAAGGTCGTTTCGGCTTTTCATCTCAACAAAGACATTGTACTTCCATCCTTGTGTCCCCATCCGTCGAATCCTAAGGAGTCGGCGTTGCATTCCTTGGACGTTGTCTGAGCTTTGAGAGTATACCTATCTGCTACTTCCCTGTTCCGGAAGTCAGACTCACTGTTTGTTTCGGTGGCTGGTCCCAAGAAGGGCCAAGCAGTCTCGTCGGCCACCATCTCTGGGTGGATCCGACAGATAGTAATCCAGGCTTACGCCTTAAAGGGTCAAGCGCCCCCCTTTCCGATCACGGCGCATTCGACCAGGGCAAGAGGTGCCTCTTGGGCTTTCCGACATCAAGCGTCTGTTTCCCAATTATGTAAAGCGGCGACTTGGTCGTCCACTCAGACTTTCACAAAATTCTACAAAGTGGATGTAGGTGCATCTTCAGATGCCTCTTTCGGCCGCAAGGTTTTGCAAGCGGCTGTTTAGAGTTGCAGCTCCTCCGTTGAAGGAGTGCTGTTTTGTGTTTGAGGTGAAGTTTTTTTTTATGCTGTTACCACCCCTCGTTTTTTCTCTGACACTGCTTTGGGACGTCCCACTTTGTCAATAGAGAAGCTGTGTCGGTCCATGGACGAAAGAGTAAATAGGATTTTTTACTCACCGTAAAATCCTTTTCTCTGAGTCCATGGACCGACACAGCACACACCCCTCCTTTTAAGTTTGTACTGCTTTTTGACGAACTGATCTGCGAGATGCAGACTAAGAGGTTATACCCAGAGGGGGTCCGCCCCCTGGGCGGTACTGTAGAAGGTGTGATGCAACACTTTTTACAAGTTTTTCTGCCTAGTCACTCCTAATTAACGGATAATACCTAATTTGTCAATAGAGAAGCTGTGTCGGTCCATGGACTCAGAGAAAAGGATTTTACGGTGAGTAAAAAATCCTATTTTACTGCATTTAAAAATTTGCCAGACTAAACATATGGATGATTATGACAAATTACATTTGCATATTAGATTCGTGAATTGAACCTATCCTGCCCAGGAATCCCTCAGGAATATACACACAATCTTAAGCCCCGTACACACGGTCAGACTTTTTGCCAACAAACTTCATTTTGAGCAAGTTTGACAAAAAATCAGACCGTGTGTACGCTCCATCGGACAAACATTTTTGTTTTTCATCGGACAAATATTCGGTCTGCAAACAGACAAACTTTTCGCCAACAAAAGTCTGATGGAGCAAAATCCGACCGTGTGTACAGAATACCATCGGACTTTTGTCCGATGGACAAATAAGCATGCCCAGAACCAATGTTTAAATCAACCAACAATAGCAGAAGTTGACCAAAGGGTGGCGGTAAAGAGTAGAAAAGAGCAGAAAAACCACGTGATGTTGGGAAAGTTTGGGGAAAGTTTGCAGAAAAGTCCAAGCGTGTGTATGCTATGGGTGTGCCCGGCCAACTCCCTTCGGACAAAAATCCACAGAAAAGTTTGTTTGAAGTCCGACTGTGTGTTCGAGGCTTAACTCTAAGGCCTCGTACACACGACCGATTTTCTCGTCGTAAACAGTCAAGAAAAGTGCCGCGAGAGTTTTTTTGTCTAGAAAAACGTTCGTGTGTATGGTTTTACGACGAGAAACTTGACGAGAATCTCGACGAGAAAATAGAGAACCTGCTCTCTATTTTCTCGTCAGGATTCCAGATTTCCTCGTCGTGTTTCTCGTCGGCCTGTTTTGTGACGAGAAAATGGTTCGTGTGTATGCTTTTACGACTCTTCCAAAAGCGCGCATGCTCACAAGCAACTATGAGACGGGAGCGCATCTTCTGGTAAAACAAGCCTTCATAATGGAGAGAGCACATTCGTCACGCTCATAAATATTTCATCGTTTAAATGTTCTGCATTGAATTCTTCGTTAGAATGTTACATTAATCAAAACGAGAGACCTTCTTTTGCTGCTGATATTCACACAGAGTTCTGCCTTATTTTTAACCTTTTTCATGCTGCTCTTTATAAGATTTATGTGTATTATATCGTGCAAGTTTTTAGGAATAATTTAAATGGTTAGATTTTTCAAAATGATGTTAATTATAATTTCTCAATGTTTTGATAGCGATCTCACATTTAATTTTCTAATCTATATTTTTAAAATTTCACACCATGTTTTTGAGCTAATCAGATTTAGTTATTCTTTTGGGGGGGTGATATCTGTGCCTTTTATTGTCAGTCAAATGTATCTGCTTACTCCAAAGCTTTTTTTTTTTTATTTAAAAATACACATAGTCAAGTATGAACTTAAACAAAAAACACATTTATTCATGTTTATAAATTAAATAAAGAGAAGGCAGCGCTGGAGAAGCTGCTGCCATTTGTGCATCCCAGGGACCCCAGAGCACACACCAACCCTGTGTGGACACTAAAATTGGGAGCTTGAGAAGGCCCACATTTCAGAACACAATCTGATGCTGGCCTCCCAGAGGTCAGGAACAGCAGCAGGTGAGATATATGTCCCAAGTGTGTGGTACTACAACAGGCTGCCTTCTGTCCGACCAGTGCGACCACAATGAAGCAAGGCCATCACTTCCTCTTCTTCCTGGCAACCTTCCCTGCAGCCTTTCCTGAAGCCTTTCCTGAAGCCTTTCCTGCAGCCTTTCCTGCAGCCTTCCTTCTTCGTTTAGCTGGAGGCTGGCCCACTGGAGGGGTACTCCTGTCAGGAGGAGGAGGTGGAGGTGTAGCAGAAGGGGGTGGGGCAGAAGAAGAAGGTGGAGGTGTAGCAGAAGGGGGTGGGGCAGAAGGTGGAGGTGTAGCAGAAGGGGGTGGGGCAGAAGGTGGAGGTGTAGCAGAAGGGGGTGGGGCAGAAGGTGGAGGTGTAGCAGAAGGGGTGGGGCAGAAGGTGGAGGTGTAGCAGAAGGGGGTGGGGCAGAAGGTGGAGGGGTAGCAGAAGGGGGTGGGGCAGAAGAGGAAGGTGGAGGTGGAGGTTGAGGTTGGGTCAGTTGGGCCACCTCACATATGGCGGTATTGGGGGTAATTTGCTCCATCACCCCCTTGTTGAGCAAGGTGATGAGCAGGGGTTCGCATAGGAGGCGTTGCTCCATGCTCATCACCTTGAACTTAGCCTCCACTAGGCCGGCAATGGCCTCTTCAGGGGATGTGGGCTCCTTGAGGGTGGCATGGGCCTCTTTAATAAGGGCCATTGCTGCGTCACTGGTGGTCCTGTCCCTCCTGCCTCTTTTGTGAAGCCTGATGGGAGGCACCTGGGATCTGGTGCTTCTCCTTTGCCCTGCCACCTCCTGTCTGCCACTGGGCCCTGCCACCTCCTGGCTGCCACTGGGCCCTGCCACCTCCTGGCTGGTACTGGGCCCTGCCACCTCCTGGCTGCCACTGGGCCCTGCCACCTCCTGGCTGGTACTGGGCCCTGCCACCTCCTGGCTGCCACTGGGCCCTTCCTCCTCCTGCCTGACAGTTTCCAGACCCTCCTCCTGGCTGATTTCATCCTGTGTATGAAAAAGAAACATAGTTTAATATGTTGGTTTAATCTTTGCCTCAAACTTTGTAATCCTGATGGAAGCAATTAGAATGTAAATGCATAAATCCTTGCTTTAAATTTACCACTACATCAGCTTGACTATTTACCACACAATTAAGTGCAGAATAATGTCTACAGATCATGATTTCACTTGTGGAATACAAAATAATGTATGTTTCTCATCCTGACATATTTGGGAAACATTAATTTTATCCCACTACATTTTCAGTTAATACTATACCTGGCTCCAGATGGACAAATCAGGATCATCCAGGATGGCTGCCTCCTCTTGCTCCAGAGAAGGCTCAGGTTGGCTGCAGGGAAGTCTGGGGGGAAGAGTGGAGAGTGATGGCCTTGGCTCAATGTGGTCATCCAGGAAGGACATCCTGCTGTAGTACCACAAAACCGGGACATAAACATCATCTGCTGCTGCTCCTGACCTCTGAGAAGCCAGCACCTTAGAGCGTTCAGTCCTGTAGGTACCTCTCAAGCTCCCAATTTTAGTGTCCACTTGTTTTGCTGTGGCTGTGGGCACCTTGGTATGCACAAATGGGAGCAGCTTCTCCAGCGCTGCTTTTCTCACCCCTTTTTTTTATGGATGGGGTTTTTGGTCTCCCACAGAGCCGGCAGCTCCCTTACCCGGTCAATAAATTCCGCCAGGAACTCTTTGTCGCTAATAAAGACATTCATATTGTATCTGCAAGTAAAATAATTTATATTTAAATAATGTGAGGCAAACAGTCTAACCTCCTTCACATCCTAGTCACCATATATATCCTCCACCAATCTCAAGACAGTATAGGCCCACAATTTTTACAAGTCTCACAAAATCACATACCTTCGTTCGCACGTCCGTCACTTGAACTCCTCTCTCCGCACACCGAACGTACTATAGTCACATGTGTGTTTGCTATATACACACCACGCATGCGTCCAAATTCGAACACGTCGCTCCGCACACGTCGCCCGCCCATGACGTTCTAACTAACATCTTTTCCCCGCCCCTTCTCTTTCGGCGCGCAGACAGATATGGCGGAGTTACAGCAGGTGTCTGATAATTCCGCAACTAGCGAGGAGACAAGCCCGGAGACCGAGGACACGTCACGATCAAGGAGGAGATTCAAGGCATCGAATATGTCTTTGGCGGAGATGGCGGAGATGGTGGACATCTTGGTCAAGGCTGATTATGATGCCAAGCATGGGCCGTATAGCAAACCAAATAGAAGGAAGGCCAAAATCCTCACTAAAGTTGTGAAGAGTCTGAGGGCGAAGTTCGGGGTGAAACGCTCAAATGAGCAGCTCAGAAAGAGGTGGTCAGACCTCAAACTGAGGGAGCCAGACCAGTTGAGGAGCATAAAGAGGATGCTCGCTAAAAGTAAGTAAAATGACGACCTTTCTGCTATTAATCTTTTTAGAAACTGACTTTTTTTTTTTTTTTTTCATATTGGACTCCCTTCCAAAATGTAATATTTTGAACTAGGTTGGGCACAGTAATCGTTCGTTACGTTACCGACACTTCGTTCGGCCACTATCCGCGGTTTTGGCTTATTTAAGACCCCCAAAAGTAATTAGACATCTGCCATTTTTGATCAAGTATTGTGGCTAATTTTTAAGTCTAGATGATGTGTTTGTAAGGAGAATGAAATGCAAACTTTAATCAGTGTAAAGGAGAGGACACTCAGCAGCTGCTTCCACATCTGTACTTTGGAGCACTATAGTGTGGGCCACCAGACCCGCCTTTTTTGGGTGTCCCACACAGGTGCATCAGAGTTTATTTGTGGTGCCTCCATGTCCAAAAAATTATATCCAAATGTGAATACTAAACATATTTGGGGTCATAAATAATGCATTTTTCTTTAAATTCCGCACAAACACACACTTGTACCCCACTTCCAAACAATTTAGCCTGTTTTAAGTTTAAAAATGAGATTTTTACAGTATGATAAATAGACCTTTGGTTTTATTCTCATAGGGGAGAGAAGACTGGGAGGAGGACACTCCAGGGAGCACATGCACCCCACAACTTCCAAGCAACCCCAAACTCCCAAAGATCCACAACCGAAAGATGTGCAGGAAGTTGAGGTGGAGGAAGGAGAAGTGCAGGAAGGAGAGGTGGATGACGTTGTGGATCTGGTCACCACAACAGGTCAGTATCTGACACCACAGCTTAAGGTAAGCGAGGTAGGCCTGCAGAGTTTTATTAATTTTTTTTTATGGTTTTTAGGGGATGGAAATGTTGTGAAGGATAGCACACCGTTCTCTGCTGACAGTGCCCTCCGCCTCATCCAGCAAGTGATGGAATGTAGCACGGAACTGGACCTAATTAAACAAAGAATCCATGTGATGGAACAAACATTTAAAGACATTCTCGATGTTTTGGGGAGAATTCAACAAGCCATCCAAACACATTTGTTTTTACATGTTTGTTTTTATATTTTTACTAATTTTTTGAGTAACAAAGCAGCCAAAAATTGAATATGCACACAGTGTGTGAACATGTGCTATCTGCCATCAGGGGATATCCATGTACGTCTTTTGTGGGTGCAACCCCTTCCTCGTATCAAAAGTCGGTGAACTGAGGAAGGGGATGCACCCCCAAAACACGTCCATTGATCACCCCTGATGGCAGATAGCACATGTTGACAATAGGGATCAGGATTGTAAACTTCCTATTTGCAAAAAATTAAAAATGTGTGCATATTGAATTTTTGGCTGGGCAAGGGGTGGCAGGACCCCATATTAGGACGGGCACATAGAGACATAGTTTGTGTAACTGAATGTCTCAGATTGCTCAGAGGTATCCAATGTTGTCATTTTAGAAATGCAAGTGGTATTTTTGTATTTTCATAAGCCAAAATTTGCCGGGTTGTGGCCAGGCCAACCCCAAAGTAAAAAAAAAAAAAAAAGTGCAGAGAGTAAAATATTTGACCACAAACAACGTGTAGCTTCTTTTTATAATACTCTCTAAGCTTATTTGGTTCTTTTGTAAGGTAACATAGTGAAATTGGTTGTTATTTACTAAAGTAAAATACACTTGCCACTACAAATGCACAAAGACAAACTAGGAGACAGGAAAGAACAAATAATTAAAGGTTTAAACAAGATTTTTATTGGGATACTTAGACATAGGCTGGCATAGGAATTGCCCCCCTACCCGTGAAATACTCCATGTATTTGTCCCGAACCACACGGGCATTTTGGGGGGGCAAGCCAAGACGGGCAGATTCCAGGCCCGGAAGGGGATTTGCAGGGGAAAGTCCAGCCTCTGGCAAAACTGAGGCCATATACGAATTAGATTTTTGGCTCAGAAAGTTGTGTAGCACACAGCAGCATAACACTACATAGTTTATTTTGTAGTCCGCCAAGTGGATGGAAGTCATAAAAAGGCGGAACCGGCTGGCCATTATGCCGAAGGCATTTTCAACGACTCTTCGGGCCCTGGCCAGCCGGTAATTGAACACACTCTTCTCTGGGGTCAGGGTCCTCTGTGGAAATGGCCTCATAAGATGCCGTCCGAGTCCGAAGGCTTCATCAGCCAAGAAAACAAAGGGGAGTCCTTCAATATTCCCTGCATCCGGTGGCAATGCAAGGTCGTCACTCTGGAGACGGAGGGCAAACTCCGTCTGGATGAAGGATCCCCCATCGGACATCCGGCCATTCTTCCCTACATCAACATAGAGGAATTCATACCGTGCTGACACCACCGCCATCAGCACAATGCTATGAAACCCCTTGTAGTTGTAGTAGTAGGACCCAGAACGGGGTGGCGGCAAGATGCGGACGTGCTTCCCGTCTATGGCACCACCGCAGTTGGGGAAGTCCCACCGCGTGGCAAACTCCGATGCCACAGTCTGCCATTCCTGTGGCGTGGAAGGAAGCTGTGGAGTGAAACAAGATGAAATAATATTAGAAAAACAAAGGCATACATTACAAGCAAATTCTAAACCAAAAAATTAGAGACCAACATCAATCTAATTATACGTTTATTAAGGTGTGTAAAAAAAGTATAATGGAAGGCTCATTTATCATATTCATCACCACCTCTGATGGGCCATTACTAAATTATTTTGGGGGGGGGGGAGATGTGTTTGGCCACAGGATAGCATTGCAGTGGCGGTGCGTCCAGAGTGGGCGCTGGAGCACTGTCCCCTCTCTCCTGTGCCCATCACTCAGAACAATACATAGGTTCATGCGTTGCATGAACCTATGTATTGTCTATGCCGCACACTATTCAGGTGGATGGCCTCTTGTAAAGCGACCGACATATGAATAATTGCGTCATTTAGGGGGTTAAAATTGCAGAGCAGAAACAGGTATTAAAAAAGTCTTGCAAATTACAACCTGAGGGATGTAATTGGCTTCCTCAAAGAAAAATCGGGGACGCAAGGAGGGGGCATTCCTTGTGTAAACACTGACAGGCTGCTCTGGCAATCATGTTCACCAAGTCTGTTTAATGGTAACATGATTGGCTGATGCAACATGAAGGGAAGGAGAAGACATCAAGGACAGAAGAAGGATGGCGCTGACCACAAGAAGGTAAGTGCAGGGCTGGGGGGAAACTGGCTGCATTAGAGGGGACTAAATGGCTGCATTGGAGGGGACAACTGGGGGCGTTTATTAGGCAACAGAGCAAAAAAGGAGGAAGTTTATTTCCGAAATTGGGGTTGGAACCCCCCAACATTTGGAGCAACAGGCGCCCCTGCTGGAAAAGTTAGTGAGGGGAAATATTTAGGGAGGATAAAAAAGGGGCAATCTAAAGCTTCCAACATGCATGGGGACAAAGGGGACATTCTCAGCATATTACAATCATGGTAATTAGGGAAGGATGAAAGAAATACAATACATTAGCATACATGTAATACATAAAATGTGATGTTAAGGGAGAAAACTTACCCTAATATAGTCCTCCTGCAGGACTTGTATAATAGCAGAACAGGTGTCTGGGATTATGAGGCCCAGAGCCTGGGGGGAGATGCCTGTGGTGAACTTCAAGTCCTGAAGACTTCTCCCTGTCGCCAGGTAACGCAACGTGGCGATGAGCCTCTGCTCAGCACTGATGGCTTCCCGCATAACGGTGTCCTTCCTGGTAATATAGGGGGACACGAAAGCCAACAGTTCCTGAAAAACGGGGTCAGACATCCTCAGAAAATTCCTGTAGTCCTCAGGATTATTCTCGACGATCTCCCGCAGCAGAGGCATGTGGCAGAATTGGTCCCGCTGGAGCAACCAATTCTTGGTCCATGAACTCCTCCTCACACCATTCATGGACTGGTCTTGGTCCAAAACAAGCAGACCAACACCAAGCGCACGCACAGCACGAACTCGACGACGAGAACGTCCAGGCGACATGGCTAGGAAACGGTCGTCTAATCAGAACGTACAGAACAGAACGCACTTTAGAACAGCAAGGCCTATGAATAACGAACTGAAATTCAGAAACGAACAGGCAATAACGCACTGTAAAACAGATACGACCTGCCTAGACGCCCTGAAAGTCAAGATACGAACCCACAAGCACAAACTGAACCGCAGAAAACGATCTGAAAAGTACGAAGACTGAAAAGTGCGAATCGTCTCTTCCCAAACTTTTACTTCACACGCGGTAACACGAGATCAGCAAAAGCAGCCCAAGGGGTGGCGCCAAGAAAAAAGATCTTCCCCTTTATAGTGCCGTCGTACGTGCTGGACGTGAGCGCAGAGAACCACGAGGAAATTGGAAAATGACAGTGTGTACGCATAGAAAGCTTGACGAGAAAATCGACAAGCTTAACAAGAATCTCGTCGAAAAAAACGACGTGTTTTTTACGACGAGAAAATCGGTCGTGTGTACGAGGCCTCACAATGCTTTATTTAGCCAAAAATGGCTGATAGCATAAAACAGAAGGCTGAACATAAAGAATGAAATTATCAAATATATTGATTCCTGTGCATCGATAGAGATGCTCTCATTAATAATTGGATAAATTGTTTGCTGCTTGTCAGCAACAAAAGGATATGCAAAGTGTACTGAGAAATGGTGGCGAATTAGATCAATATAGAATGAAGATTAATTTCCATTTTAGTGAACAGTTGATTAGTGATGGGCAAATCTGCCCAGGTTCAACTGACTAATGCCTCGTACACACGATCGCGATTCCCGGAGAGAAAAGTGCGATGTGAGCTTTTTGTCGCAAATTCTGATCGTGTCTATGCTCCGTCGCACTTTTTCTGTGAGAATTCTGGCCAAAAAAAGATTGAGAGCAGGATCTCAATTTTTGTGACAGGAAAAAATCCTATTAGGAATCGCGGTCATCTGTATGCAATTACGACACAAAAATAAACACGCATGCTCAGAATCAAGCAGAAGAGCCGAACTGCCTATTGAACTTCATTAATCTTGGCTCGTCGTACGTCTTGTATATCACTGCGTTCTTGACGGTCGGAATTTCGTCCAAGATTAGTGTGACTGTGTGTATGCAAGACAAGTTTCAGCCGTTTTCCTTAAAAAAAAAAAAAAGACGCGGTTTTCTTGTCGCAAATCGCATTCGTGTGTACGAGGCAATAAGAGTTCAGCCAATCTTATCTGAAATTCAGTGAACCCAAACTTAGAAGTGAATCCCATTGAAGTCTAAAGCTGGCCATACATTATACAATCTTCTTGTACAATTTTCCTTTAGATTTACCAAAACCATATAATACGAGGTCAAACCTAAATACTTTCAATTTGTATGCAATCATGCAAGCCCTTGCACTATAAGAAAATTGTATAATGTATGGCCAGCTTAAGTGGGGGCAAACTTTGTTGTTAAATTCTGTCCATAATGTGAGGTGGTTTATGTGCTCGCTGTTTTTTTTTCTGAAATGATGCAGCAGATTGTGGCAAGCAAAAAGGCAATTCTAAAAACAGATGGTCAGTACCAAGTGAATGCTTCGCTTTGAGCATCCCAAACTTAAAAAAGGCCCTTATCAGCATAAAATAAAATTTTAAAAAACTTGCAAAAAGAGGAATCCAAAGTACCACCCCTGAAACAAAAGCTCACTTTTTTTTTGTTAAGGGGGGGGGGGGGCTCTATTGCACCTCCTATGTACCTACAGACTATTTCCTCATTCATCATTAAAAAATATATGTATATATATATATATATATATATATATATTTATATATATATATATATACAGTGGAACCTTGGATTACGAGCATAATCCATTCCAGGAGAATGCTTGTAATCCAAAGCACTTGCATATCAAAGCGAGTTTCCCCATAGAAGTCAATGGAAAGATAATTCGTTCCGCATTGACTTCTATGGCATGCAATACCGCATGTGGCCAGAGGTGGGGGGTGCCAGAGAGTGATTCTGAGTATTTCCGAATGGCTTGGAACGGCTCCGAACCATTCCAAGTGTCACCGGCACCCCCGCATCTCTGGCCAAATGCGGTACTGCACACCACATTAGCTTGAATTCTGCTCGTTTAGCGAGACAACACTCGCAAACCGAGTCAGAATTAAAAAAAGTTGCTTGTTATTCCAAACGTTTGTTACCCGCGTTACTCGTAAAGCAAGGTTCCACTGTATATATATCAAAGGCTTTCACATTTAATTATTTTCTAAGCTTTAATCGTGGATGTGTATTTATGAAGCAGTCAAAATAGTTTGAATGTGACTTCTAAAAGGCCAAAATCAAATACTGTAAATAATATTTGTATGTATTGGTGAAGCAAATAGCTGAAGAAAGGCATGATGCTAGTATTAAATTTACATATGAATGGATGTTGACTGAAGTGTGCAAATAATACATCCAGGCTTATTTAAGAAGACAGAGCAACTAATAAAAATTCCCTTACTTCAGTAAGGTTTCTGAGTAACTGCAATTTTCAACTCATCATTGCCTTTTGCACTTATTTACTGAATAAACTTAACTTGATCTGATGTAATACAGACTTCCACATAATGGTACTATTATTAACATTATTATTATTATTTAAAATGGACAATATAAATACAATGTATACAATGTACAGTATATGCTTCTATTAAACACAGCAAGAGACATCATAGTCCATGTACCGTGTTTCCCCGAAAATAAGCCCGGGTCTTATATTAATTTTGGCAGCAAAAGACACAGTAGGGCTTATTTTCGGGGTAGGTCTTACCATGTAATGTGCTGTCTTCTATCCCCCTCTCCCTCCCTGCCTGTCAGGAATCCCCAGTGTGAACTGAGTTAAAATGCTTGTAAAATCCTATAATCCACTTTATTACAGTAGTATATACTGTACAATGTGTGTGTTTCTGTAATATAATTGTGCCAAATACCTTCATTATAGCGCCGCTCTGCGCTTCTGTGACCCGCCGGAGCTCTCTTCCCTTCAATTATATTACAGAAACACACACATTGTACATTATATACTACTATAATAGAATGGATTGTAGGATTTTACAAGCATTTTAAACTAGGGCTTATTTTCGGGGTAGGGCTTATATTGCAGCCCTCCTGGAAAATAGCGCTAGGTCTTATTTTCGGGGTAGGTCTTATTTTCGGGAAAACACGGTAGTACTGATAATTTGAGTGTGAAGAGTTGCAGGTGGGTTTAAATACTTCCTGATTTATTACACCTGTATTTATGGGACTCCTTCATCCACTGTAATTTCTGGCTCTGCCCACCTAAGCAAGGAGTCTTACATATCTTGTTTCTACAAAAGGAATCTCAGACCTACTGCTGCAACTTCTACAATGTAACCTTATGGAAACATTCAACAGAGAGAGAAAGAGACACCTTTATTATTGCCATGGCAGGAGGGTGGAGTTGGAAACTCCTGTGCAGGGATCTCTTCACCAGAGTACTCAAGAAATATAGGAATCAAGTAAGTGATTCAACCTGTCAGCATTCACCCAGGATGCAAATATCAGTTCTGAGGAACATGACCCCTTGAAAATGTTAGTACGACTTAAGCCTCGTACACACGGTCGGACTTCAAACAAACTTTTCTGTGGATTTTTGTCTGAAGGTAGTTGGCCGGGAACACCCATAGCATACACACAGCAGGACTTTTCTGCAAACTTTCCCCAAACTTTCCCAACATCACGTGGTTTTTCTGCTCTTTTCTGCTCTTTAGTCAACTTCTGCTATTGTTGGTTGAATGTAACATTGGTTCTGGGCATGCGTGTTTTTACTTCGGACAAAAGTCTGATGGATTTCTGTACACACGATAGGACTTTGCACTGTAGGACTTTTGTTGCCTGAAAAGTTTGTTCGTTTGCAGAGCGAACTTTTGTCCGATGAAAACCGAAAAAGTTTGTCCGATGGAGCATACACACGGTAAGATTTTTTTGAAAACTTGCTCATTTTGAAGTTTGTTGTCAAAAAGTCCTACCGTGTGTATGGGGCTTAAGACTAGTAAATTTAGATGGTAGATTTTAGTATAACTGTCCTCCTGTACAGTGTGGCTTAATACCCTGTAGAATTCCTTATTATTATTGTAGCGAGGGTTTAAATTTAGGGGGATACACCTGGGTGGTAGTATGACCCAGGTGTGTATAAATCATGAAAGGATTTAGACCATTGTTAATTTGTGGAGGACTTGGTGGTGTATTGTTCTCCTTGGCCTGTGGGTGGCGGGGTTCCCACAGGTCTAAGGTAGATTCACTGCCGCAGTGCTGGCCTTTTTGTCCCCTGCCAGCGATGGTACGGCGAGGGCGGGGAACCCGCCAAGGCGTCGCGGGAGGAGATAAAGGGGAGAGACGCCCTCACCACAAGGTCTTTTTCCTGCATCGCGCGCCCAGGCACCTTCGGCCTGGGTGCGGGCGGTTCGGAGTTCCGGCCTAGGCCGGGTCGGAGTGGAGTTGGCGTCCATCCCAGGCACCTTCAGCCTGGGGTGAGGTACTAAACCGGAGGCCTGGGGCCCAGTGACTTCGACTGGGTCCCGCAAGGGCGGAGGAGTCCGAGGGTCCCTGAGGTGGATGGGGCCCATGTCTGAGGTGAGGAGGCCGGGGAGGTCACCCGTCCAAAGAGTCCGGAGCAGCATCAACCCGGTGACGGATGGGCCTCCGGTAACTCCCTTGGAGGGACATCTTCCCCCTGACAGGGGCCACAACGCAGCGAAGGTACTCCTATCTGCATTCTATTGAGTCGCTGGTAGAGACTCACAAGTTCCAAGTTCTCTCTAGCCAAGGCTATAGTAACCGCTGGTGAAACCACAGTGGTTTAGCATACAATTAGGATAGTGCCTCGACCTGCTCACCCCACCGTATTGAACTGTTATTGGGTCTCAACCAGTTGGCTGGCAAAGAACTGTTTGATTGTGAGTGTGACAATAAAACAAGTGTTGGACCCTAATCGGTGTGTGGTACTCTGGTTAATGGGAGCAAAGGGAAGTGTCAGCACAGCAAGACTTGGTCATTAACTGAAACGCACAGGCCCGAGGAAAATAACTGGTACTGGCCTTCACCTCACTCACTGCCATGGGGAGGACATGGGCCGTAGCGCATCTTACTCTCACATACAACATACCCCTGGACAAAACGGATGGAGTGAGGGCGCTACATTATTATTATTATTATTATAATACAGAATTTATATAGAATTTATATAGCGCCAACAGTTTGCACAGCGCTTTACAACATGAGGGCAGACAGAACAGTTACAATACAATTCAATACAGGAGGCATCATAGGCAAACAATGACTTTCTGAAAGTCTGTATTTGTATAAACCTGGGCTAATCCCCATACGCGCTCACACCTGACAAAAAGTCACTGACACCAAGCGCAGTCACGTAAGAGGACAGAAGGTGTGACTTTGCTCCCTGTGATGTAAAGGTCAGAAGGAAGGTTTACTTTTATGCCGCGTACACACGACCGCTTTTCTCGACGAGAAAAACGGCATTTTTTCTTTTCGCCGAGAAAAACGATCGTCTGTGGGCTTTATGTCGTTTTTCTCGTCGAGAAAAACGGCATAAAAAACGACGAGAAAAATTAGAACATGTTCTAAATTTTCTCGTCGTTTTTTCCAGCATTTTTTTCCGCGGCAGTTTTCCCATAGGGAAACACTGCCGCGGAGCCCACAGACGGTCGTTTTTCTCGTCAAGAGAAAAAATGACGGGAAAAACGACCGTGTGTAGGGAACCAAGTGGTTCCCTCGTTTTTCCTGTCATTATTCACGGCGTTTTTTTAACCGCCGTGAATAATGATCGTGTGTACGCGGCATAAGAATACAGAAACACTTTGCAAGTGTAAAACATCTACTGTGCTCAAAGTCTAATGGACCTTTGCCATTTGGGAATCACTACCTTTCTCATGATCTGTCTCAGGCTTATTGGCACTATTCAGTTGGATGAATAAATATTTAAACAGAATAAGAGTGATTGCTCTACCAATGCAGAAAGAGCAGTTCAATTTTAGGTCCACAATAAGCCATCAATGTGTTTCTTTTTTTTAATGCTGACACTGCCTTGCAATTTAGCAGAGGGAACAATTTCAGGGGGCTGTACAATGGAAATCTAAAAGTTGCTCTTCACACCTTGGTCAGGGTTGGTTTTTGTGTAGACATTAGTTGGCTTCTGCAAGGGAATTGACGTTTAGGCTGGGTTCAGTCACTATTAACAGGCAATGTGTTTTGGCATTATATTATCAACTAGGTTTGAATTCTTTGCTTTGCTATGGAGCCGAATAAGTGTTTGTTTCTCTTCTATTTTTTCTAATGCTACGCATTAAATAAGCTGATTTTCCATAAGACTTTCCTTGCCTCACAATATTATGATGGAATTTTAGAGAACTAAATTTTTTGTTCAATTTTGACAGACATATTGGTGCCAGTTGCTGAGGCAGAACTCATTTCTGAGTTCTGACCATCACTGTTACTACAGTGGATTGCTGTCTTGACTTTGACTAATGGAAGTGACCATGGTAAAATTCCACCTGTATAGACATATAATGAGGTTATCTGTGTGAGATATAGGTAGGTCATTTGTGAAACTAAGGGACCACAAAAACCACAACACTATCATACATCACAATAACTGATCACCTGACATCGCAAATTAGATTTCATTGCTATAAATTGGACAAACCCTTGGACATTCAAATGGATAAGGCAGAAATAATGTTTCCCTAATGCCTCGTACACACGACCGGTTTTCTTGACATGCCAAAACCCGAAGTTTTTCCCGACGTGATTCCTCTGAAGCCTGCCTTGCATACACACGTTCATTAAAAAAAACGCTCGACCAAAGCGCGGTGACGTCCAACATGTACGACGGGACTATAAAGGGGGCGTTCCATTCAAATGGCGCCACCCTTTGGGCTTGCTTTTGCTGATCTCGTGGTAGTAGAAGTTTGGTGAGAGACGATTCGCGCTTTTCAGCCTTGTGCTTTTTAGTACTTTTTAGAATGTGCCATCTCCATTACGAACGCTAGTTTTACCAGAACGAGCGCTCTCATCTCATACTTTATTCTGAGCATGCGTGTTTTTTTTCCCCTCGGAAAAGCATGGTTTTCGCGACGAGAAAAAGACTGACGGGAATCACGACGGGAAAAAATAGTGAAGGTTCTAAATTTTTTGCGTGCGGTTTTCTCTTCGGGAAAACTGCTATGGAGCATACACACGACCGGTTTTCCCGACCAATCTAAAGAATGGCAGTTTTCTCGTCGGGAAAACCGGTCGTGTGTACGGGGCATTAGGTAAAAATGCAAAAATAATGTGTATTTTCTCTGCCATAAGCACATCTGCTTAGGGTACTACTGAATGCACTACATCAAGTTCACAACAGAGTGTAAATTCCTGTTTACCTATAATAATTGCAAAAAAAGTCTACTGTAAAGGTAAGTGTGTATACACATAATGGGAAATACTGTATACATTGTAATAAGACAATAAGGTCAAGTCTTACTGTATGTAAGGGGTCAAGTGATGACAGGTGCAGGCTCCAGTTCCTCCTCCGCTACCTGCCACTGCTTCTCAGACCTGCGACACTCTTCTTTGATCATTGAGCGGCTACTAATGATGTAAACTCCTGCACATGGTATTACATTGGCTCTGGCAACTGTCTCCATTCTCGCTACCTTGCAGGTTATGGGAATGAGTCAGGGGCATGCTTTGCGCAGTGTATAAAGGAAATAATAAACTTCAGGGAGCCAGAAGAGTTGTTTTTGGGGGAAAAGGTGACTTTGCATGTCTTATTTAAAAAAAAAATAAAACAGACGCCTAGCGTTTTTTGTTGTTGACGTTAACCTTTAAGACATTACCAGTAACAGCAGCAGACCACATAAATGCTATAGAGCGCATTTTTCTGCAGATGCCCTCTGCTTTTTACATAAGTTTTAAATTAATATCCTACTTAAAGTGATTGTAAAGGATCGTTTAAAAAAACAAAAATGACAAACATATCATCATACTTACCTCGACTGTGCAGCTCGTTTTGCACAGAGTGGCCTGAACACCCTGGGTTTTACTTCCTCTTTATTTCCCTGCAAAGGTAAAGCATAATGGGCTACTATGAATCGCATAGTAGCCCATTACGTGTCACTTACCTGAAACTGAAGCCTGCGATGTCCCCGCTGGCTGGAAGCGTCCATCTTCAGCCCTCTTCCTTCTGGGGGCCGCAAACTCCGGCTCTGTGACTGGCTGGAGTCATGTGACGTCACTCCCGCGAATGCGCGTAGGAGCCTCCAGGCACGGCATGACCCCCTCTAGAATCGGCACAGTGTGCCCTTTCTAAAGTGCGCATGCGCCGAATACATTGGCGCATGCGCAGAAGACGACAACGTTCGGGGACATTGTAAATATCTCCTAAACCGTTTAGGTTTAGGAGATATTTCCAGCACCTACAGGTAAGCCTTAATATAGGCTTACCTGTAGGTGAAAGTGGTTGTACAGGGTGTACAACCACTTTAACCACTTAAGCCCCGGACCATTTTTTATCTAAAGGACCAGAGCTGTTTTCAGAATTTTGCACTGCGCTGCTTTAACTGGAAATTGTGCGGACATGCAATGTTGTACCGAAACGAAATTCGCGTCCTTTTCTTCCCACAAATAGAGCTTTCTTTTAATGGTATTTGATTGCCTCTGCGATTTTTATTTTTTGCGATATAAACGGAAAAAGACCGAAAATTTGGAAAAAAATGATATTTTCTACTTTTTGTTATAAGAGAAATCGAATAAACTCAATTTTAGTCATACATTTAGGCCAAAATGTATTCAGCCACATGTCTTTAGTAAAAAAAATGTCAATAAGCGTATATTTATTGGTTTGCGCAAAAGTTATAGCGTCTACAAACTAGGGTACATTTTCTGGAATTTACACAGCTTTTAATTTATGACTGCCTATCTCATTTCTTGAGGTGCTAAAATGGCAGGGCAGTACAAAACCCCCCCAAATTACCCAATTTTGGAAAGTAGACACCCCAAGGAAATTGCTGAGAGGCATGTTGAGCCCATTGAATATTTTTTTTTTTTTGTCGCAAGTGATTGAATAATGACTAAAAAAAAAAAAAATTACAAAAAGTTGTCACTAAATGATATATTGCTCACAAATGCCATGGTTATATGTGGAATTGCACCCCAAAATACATTTTGCTGCTGCTCCTGAGTACGGGGATACCACATGTGTGGGACTTTTTGGGAGCCTAGCCGCGTACGGGCCCCCCAAAGCCAAGCACCGCCTTCAGGATTTCTAAGGGCGCAAATTTTTGATTTCACTCCTCACTACCTATCACAGTTTCGAAGGCCATAAAATGCCAAAATAGCACAAAACCCCCCCCAAATGACCCCATTTTAGAAAGTAGACACCCCAAGGAAATTGCTGAGAGGCCTGTTGAGCCCATTGAATATTTTTTTTTTTGTCCCAAGTGATTGAATAATGACAAAAAAAAAAAAAAAAATTACAAAAAGTTGTCACTAAATGATATATTGCTCACACATGCCATGGTTATATATGGAATTACACCCCAAAATACATTTTGCTGCTTCTCCTGAGTACGGGGATACCACATGTGTGGGACTTTTTGGGAGCCTAGCCGCGTACGGGACCCCGAAAACCAAGCACCGCCTTCAGGATTTCTAGGCACAAATTTTTGATTTCACTCCTCACTACCTATCACAGTTTTGAAGGCCATAAAATGCCAAAATAGCACAAAACCCCCCCAAATGACCCAATTTTGGAAAGTAGACACCCCAAGCTATTTGCTGAGAGGCATGGTGAGTATTTTACAGCTCTCATTTGTTTTTGAAAATGAAGAAAAACATTTTTTTATTTTTTTTTTAATTTTCAAAACTTTGTGACAAAAAGCGAGATCTGCAAAATACTTACCATACCTCTCAGCAAATAGCTTGGGGGTGTCTACTTTCCAAAATGGGTTTCATTTGGGGGGGGGTTTGTGCCATCTGGGCATTCCATGGCCTCCGAAACTGTGATAGGCAGTGAGAAGTGAAATCAAAAATTTACACCCTTAGAAAGCCTGAAGGCGGTGATTGGTTTTTGGGGTCCCGTACGCGGCTAGGCTCCCAAAAAGTCTCACACATGTGGTATTCCCGTACTCAGGAGAAGCAACAGAATGTATTTTGGGGTGTAATTCCACATATGCCCATGACATGTTTGAGCAATATATCATTTAGTGACAACTTTGTGCAAAAAAAAAAAAAAAAATTGGCTATTTTCCGCAACTTGTGTCAACATATAAAATATTCCATGGACTCGACATGCCTCTCAGTATATAGCTTGGGGTGTCTACTTTCCAAAATGGGGTCATTTGGGGGGGTTTTGAACTGTTCTGGCATTTTATACACAACATTAGGAAGCTTACATCCACTCTTCTAACCACTTGAAGGCAAAGCCCTTTTTCACACTTTTTGTTTACATGAAAACATATTTTTTTTTGCAAGAAAATTATGTTGAACCCCCAAACATTATATATATTTTTAAAGCAAAGGCCCTACAGATTAAAATGGTGGGTGTTGCATTTTTTTTTCTACACAGTATTTGCGCAGCGATTTTTCAAGCGCATTTTTTGGGGAAAAAATACACTTTTTTTAATTTTAATGCACTAAAACACATTATATTGCCCAAATGTTTGATGAAATAAAAAAGATGATCTTAGGCCGAGTACATAGATACCAAACACAACAAGCTTTAAAATTTCGCACAAACGCGCATTGGCGACAAACTACATACATTTTTAAAAGCCTTTAAAAGCCTTTACAGGTTACGCCGTTAGATTTACAGAGGAGGTCTACTGCTAAAATTACTGCCCTCGATCTGACCTTCGCGGTGATACCTCACATGCATGGTGCAATTTCTGTTTACATATGACGCCAGACCGACGCTTGCGTTCGCCATTGGGCAAGAGCAGGGCAGGACAGGGGTGCTTTTTTTTTTTTATTATTAATTTTGCTTTTTTATTTTATTTTTAAACTGTTGCTTCCATATTTTTTTTTTTTAGCATTTTTATTGTTATCTCAGGGAATGTATATATCCCCTATGATAGCAATAGGTAGTGACAGGTACTCTTTTTTGAAAAAACTGGGGTCTATTGGACCCTAGATCTTTCCTCTGCCCTCAAAGCATCTGACCACACCAAGATCGGTGTGATAAAATGCTTTCCCAATTTCCCAATGGCGCTTTTTATATCCGGGGGGGGACATTCCCTCCCAATGCTTGTAAAAGCAGTCCAGAGGCTAATTAGCCACTAGGATTGCTTTTACATGAAAGCCGGCCGCTGGCTGAAAAGAATGATACCAAGATGATACCTAAACCCACAGGCATCATTCTGGTATAAACATTCAAATCCAGCAACATACCAGTACGTTGCTGGTCCTTGTTGGACATGTATTGTAATCTTTTTTTTCATGCAGCCTGTTGGCTGAACGAAAAAAAAAAGATTGATCGGTGGGTATGCCCACCATTAGAATACCACCCTTCATCCACCCACTTCTAATGATGGGCATACATGCACCATTTATATATGCCGAAGCATGGGGGCATCTTCCCGCAAAAGTTATGCCACACACACATGGTCAGACTTTTCCACGGGCAAGCCTCCGTCGGAATTTCGACCGTTTGTACGCGGCATTAGGAGCAAAATCGCTCCTCCGCCCCTGCTGCCCCAATGCTTCGGCATATATGCTTTTTTTTTTTTAACTGTGGTGGTGAAATCACCTCCTACAGCACTGGAGTCGCAGGGATCAGGCCTGTCTCTGCGAACGCTGCAGTTATGTGTGTTGTGTTTTGTAAGTGACAGTGATCGATCGATACTGCACTCGGGTGGCCTGGGCTGGACGGAGGGGCAAAACGCAGGTGCTAGCAGGTATCTGGGCTGATCCCGCTAACACTGCATTTTTGGGAACCCTAAACTGCTGGGGACGCTAGTATAGATCTGATCAGATCAGATATTGATCTGTTCAGATACTATACCACTAAGGGGGGTGTATGCTTAACGCGTGGGTGTTAGCGCTACTGGCACTAACCTGATGCTGCCTGGGGTGTGACGCAGACCCTCTCTGACGCTAAAACCTAATTGATATCACCCACCGGGCGATCAGGGGGTTAAACCTTTATTGGGTTATATATACGGCGGGTGCCCTGACACTATAAAAAGCAAACTAACTAACCAGCGTCACCCGTAACACTTATATGGTGATTACTGGTGAAAGGGTTAACTAGGGGCAATTAGGGGGTAGGGATGAGCTTCGTGTTCGAGTCGAACATACGTTCGACTCGAACATCGGCTGTTCGATCGTTCAACGAAGATCGAACGATTTGGGCCGTTCGCGCCAAATTCGAGTGACGCGAACGGCCCACAATGCACTACGCCATCGCAGTGTCATCCAGGCGCTGTGATTGGCCAAGCATGCACTGTGACCCCGCATGCTTGGCCAATCACAGCGCCGGCAGCGAGGAGAGCAATGATTGGCCACAGGCAGGATGCCTGTGGCCAATTATTGCTGAGGGTGTTTAGTACACGCCCCACACTATAAAAGGCCGCCAGCACGGCGGCCTAGTGTAGTGTGTTCCGGAGCAGGGAAAGAGAAGCATAGGCAGGGACAGTGACATTTATTTTTTCTTGCTTAACCTGGATTCCTTTAGTTTAGGGAAAGAGAAGGATAGGTAGGGAGAGTGTCAGTGTGTTTTACTGTGCGAATCCTTGTTTCTAGGGACAGGGAAGGACAGTGAGGGAATTCTCCTTGTGCTATAGTGTGCTTTAAAAAAAACATTTTTTCTAGGGACAGAAAACTATAGGTAGGGAGAGTGTCAGTGTGTTTTACTGTGCGAATCCTTGTTTCTAGGGACAGGGAAGGACAGTGAGGGAATTCTCCTTGTGCTATAGTGTGCTTTAAAAAAACATTTTTTCTAGGGACAGAAAACTATAGGTAGGGAGAGTGTCAGTGTGTTTTACTGTGCGAATCCTTGTTTCTAGGGACAGGGAAGGACAGTGAGGGAATTCTCCTTGTGCTATAGTGTGCTTTAAAAAAACATTTTTTCTAGGGACAGAAAACTATAGGTAGGGAGAGTGTCAGTGTGTTTTACTGTGCGAATCCTTGTTTCTAGGGACAGGGAAGGACAGTGAGGGAATTCTCCTTGTGCTATAGTGTGCTTTAAAAAAACATTTTTTCTAGGGACAGAAAACTATAGGTAGGAAGAGTGTCAGTTTCTTTCACTGTGATAATCCTTGTTTCTAGGGACAGGGAAGGAAAGTGAGGGAAATTCTCCTTGTGCTATAGTGTGCTTTAAAAAAACATTTTTTCTAGGGACAGAAAACTATAGGTAGGAAGAGTGTCAGTTTCTTTCACTGTGATAATCCTTGTTTCTAGGGACAGGGAAGGAAAGTGAGGGAAATTCTCCTTGTGCTATAGTGTGCTTTAAAAAAACATTTTTTCTAGGGACAGAAAACTATAGGTAGGAAGAGTGTCAGTTTCTTTCACTGTGATAATCCTTGTTTCTAGGGACAGGGAAGCAAAGTGAGGGAAATTCTCCTTGTGCTATAGTGTGCTTTAAAAAAACATTTTTTCTAGGGACAGAAAACTATAGGTAGGAAGAGTGTCAGTTTCTTTCACTGTGATAATCCTTGTTTCTAGGGACAGGGAAGGAAAGTGAGGGAAATTCTCCTTGTGCTATAGTGTGCTTTAAAAAAACATTTTTTCTAGGGACAGAAAACTAAAGGTAGGAAGAGTGTCAGTTTCTTTCACTGTGATAATCCTTGTTTCTAGGGACAGGGAAGGAAAGTGAGGGAAATTCTCCTTGTGCTATAGTGTGCTAAAGCATTCCTCATCAACCATCTTTGAAATCCTTGTTTTTTTGGACAGTCAGGGAAATTGTCGTTGTGCTATTCTGTGCAAAAGCAATCATCCTCAACCATATTTAGAAATCCTTAAGTAAAGGGACAGAGAAGGACACCTGAAGGTAGCCCTTATTGCTTTTTTCCCATCTCCCTGCAGGCCATCTATTAGAATGTCTGGAAGGCAAACAAGGAGAGGCAGATAGTCAGGAGGCAATAAAAGAGGGCAAGCAGGCTCTGTGTCTGGGGGCAACAGTGCTGGTCGTGGACGCGGTGCATTGTCATCAGCACATGGCCATGGGACACGCTTGTCCTTCTTTTCGGCAGCTGGACATGTTGAGCCACATCATGCCGAAGACTTGGTAGAGTGGATGACCAAGCCCTCCTCCTCCTCCTCATCCTCTCTCACCCAGGCTCAGGGTACTGGAAAAGCAGCTGCCAAAGCGTCCTCTTCCCTGGTATCAATGTCAGACTCATCATCAGTCACTCCTTCCCTAGACCCACCATGTCCTCCTCCTGAGGAGTCCCCCGAACTGTTTGAGCACAGTGTTGGGTACATGCTCCAGGAGGATGCCCAGCGTTTCGAAGGGTCTGATGATGAAACCCAGCTAGAGGAAGGCAGTAGCGTGAGAGCAGACAGAGGGGATGCTCAAGAAGGACACCAATCTGGCAGTCATGTTCCAGCAGCTGCAGCATACTGCCAGATTGGCTCCAGTGATGAGGAGGGAGGGGATGATGAGGTCACTGACTCCACGTGGGTGCCTAATAGGAGAGAGGAGGAGGAGGAGGATGAGGATGAGGCACATCTCCAACGAGGCAGGATGCCCTTTGGTGGCCAGCGTAAGGGCAGTACACCGACGGAATCACACCGCAGAGCTCCGCCTGTGCAGGGCGCTGCCTCTGCCCGTCATTCAAAAAGTTCTTTGGTGTGGGCCTTTTTTGAGGCTAGTGCATCAGATCGCACAGCTGCTGTTTGCAACATATGTCTCAAGCGTATATCGCGTGGCCAAAACATCAGCCGCTTGGGTACCACATGCCTGACCAGACATATGTTGACCTGCCATGCAGCTCGTTGGCAAGTCTACCTCAAAGACCCACACCAAAGAACAAAGCGGACCTCTCCTTGCACCGCATCAGCTGGGATCTCCAACCCCACTATAACTTCAGTCCTCTCTGAAACATGCACTGAGAGGAATGAAGGTGTAGAATTAGGTGTGTCACAGCCAAGTACTTGCGGCCACTCTGCTAGCAGTACACCGACGTCCGATTCTAGCAGGCAAATTTCCCTGCCCCAGCTGCTGGACCGTCGAAAGAAGTTCACTCCCAGCCATCCACATGCCCAGCGGTTGAATGCTAGCTTGGCTAAATTGCTAGCGCTTCAACTGCTGCCTTTTCAGTTGGTAGACTCGGCCCCCTTCCGTGAGTTTGTGCAATGTGCGGTTCCTCAGTGGCAGGTTCCCAAACGCCACTTTTTCTCACGGAAGGCTATTCCGGCTCTCTACCGGCATGTGGAAGGCAATGTCTTGGCCTCGCTGGACAGGGCGGTCAGCGGTAAGGTGCATATTACCGCTGACTCATGGTCCAGCAGGCATGGACAGGGACGTTACCTTTCTTTCACGGCCCATTGGGTCACTCTTTTGGCAGCTGGGAAGGATGCAGGACAAGGTGCAGTAGTGTTGGAGGTTGTTCCACCGCCACGCCTCCAAAATGCTACTACTGGTTGTGACACACCTCTCTCCTCCACCCCCTCCTCTTCTTCTTCCTCCATGGCCTCTTCCTGTGGTTTGTCCTCGGAACCAGCGGTGCTCCGTAGGCGTTCAAGGGGCTACGCAAGTACGCAGGCAAAAAGATGCCATGCCGTGCTTGCGCTGGTGTGTTTGGGGGACAGAAGCCACACTGGGGCAGAGGTCCTGTCTGCTCTGCAGGGCCAGGCCGAGAGGTGGTTGACGCCACGCCAGCTTAAGCCAGGAATGGTGGTTTGCGACAATGGCACCAACCTCCTCTCCGCCCTCCGACAGGGACAACTGACCCATGTGCCCTGTGTGGCTCACGTCCTTAACCTGGTGGTGCAGCGGTTCTTGGGCAGGTACCCGGGCTTACAGGATGTCCTGAGGCAGGCCAGGAAAGTCTGTGTGCATTTCCGCAGATCTTATAATGCCAGTGCTCGCCTGGCTGAGCTGCAAAAGGAGTTGAACCTGCCCAAGAACCGCCTTATATGTGACATACCCACCAGGTGGAACTCAACGTTGGCCATGCTGCAGCGGCTGCACACGCAGCAGAGGGCCATCAATGAGTACCTGTGCGACTACGGCACCAGGACAGGGTCAGGGGAGCTTGGTTTTTTTTCTCCACGCCAGTGGGGCATGATCAGGGATGCATGCACTGTCCTGGCACCATTTGAGGAGGCCACGAGGATGGTGAGCAGTGACAGTGCATGCATCAGTGACACTGTACCTCTTGTCCACCTGTTGGAGCACACGCTGCGTGGAATAATGGACAGGGCACTTGAGGCTGAACAGAGGCAGGAAGAGGAGGACTTCCTTGCCTCTCAAGGCCCCCTTTACCCAGACATTGTTCCTTCTGTCCCACCCATCGCACAGGAAGAGGAGGAGGAGGAGGAGGAGGAGGAGGAGGATTGTGTCAGCATGGAGGTGGAGGCTGGCACTCAGCATCATCAGCAGCAGTCTTTTAGGGATGATTTACAGTCCCAAGAAACCAGTGGACTTGTACGTGGCTGGGAGGAGGTGGCTGCGGATCATGTCGTCCTTAGTGACACAGAGGACTCCGGAGCGAATGCCTCAGCAAACCTACGCTGCATGGCCTCCCTGATCCTGCAAAGTCTGCGGAAGGATCCTCGTATTCTTCGGATCAAGGAGAGGGACCATTACTGGCTGGCCACTCTCCTTGATCCACGGTACAAGGGTAAGGTTGCGGACCTTATGTTACCGTCGCAGAGGGAGCAGAGGATGAGACAACTCCGGGAGGCCTTGCAGAAAGGTCTGTGCAACGCGTTCCCAGAGACTGGGAGGTTACAAACTCCTGGTCCTGGACAACGAGTTGCTGAGGCTTCGGCCAGTCAAAGGAGCGGTGGGGAAGGTGGCCGTCTGACCGATGCGTTCAGACAATTCTTTAGTCCGCAGCCCCAAAGTATGATCGGTTCCAGCAACCATCGCCAGCGTCTGATAAACATGGTGCAGGAATATCTAGGGGCAAGGTCAGACTTGGACACCTTCCCCACCGAAAATCCTCTGGCTTACTGGGTCTTGAGGATGGATCACTGGCCAGAGCTTGCACAGTATGCAATTGAGCTACTGGCCTGTCCTGCATCCAGCGTTCTTTCGGAACGCACATTCAGTGCTGCTGGAGGATTTGTCACGGATCACAGGGTGCGCCTGTCCACCGACTCGGTTGATCGACTGACTTTCATCAAGATGAACCAGTCTTGGATCACCACCAGCTACCACACACCTGATGCTGATATAACAGACTAATTGATTTTAACATGTCACATCCCTTCAAGACTGATGCTGATGCTGAGTGCCTGTGCTGTTATGTTGACTGGCTATCCTCCTCCTCCGAGTCCTCAATGATACGATTGATGATGATAGCTTGGAAGATCATTTTTGTTTATGGGTGCCGCCACCAGTGGCTAAGGCCCAATTTTTCAGCCCCTGTTTTACAGGGGCGTGTAATTACAATTTTTTTAGCAATAATTTGCCATAGGGCTCATTGCTGTGCTCCAAGTACAGTATCTGTGAGGGGTTGGAGTGTTGTGGCACCAGTGCCTAAGGCCCAATTTTTCAGCCCCTGTTTAACAGGGGCGTGTCATTACAATTTTTGAAGCAATACTTTGCAACAGGGCTCATTGCTGTGCTCCAAGTACAGTATCTGTGAGGGGTTGTAGTGTTGTGCCACCAGTGCCTAAGGCCCAATTTTTCAGCCCCTGTTCAACAGGGGCATGCAATTACAATTCTTGATCTAATAATTCACAGCAGGGCCCATTGCTGCACCCACCAAGAGTAACTCTGAGGGCTTACAGTGTTGTGGCAACGCCACCACCACCACCACCACGAAAGGCCCAATTTTTCAGCCCCTGTTCAAAAGGGGCATGTAATTACAATTCTTGATCTAATAATTCACAGCAGGGCCCATTGCTGCACCCACCAAGAGTAACTCTGAGGGCTTACAGTGTTGTGGCAACGCCACCACCACCACCACCACGAAAGGCCCAATTTTTCAGCCCCTGTTCAAAAGGGGCATGTAATTACAATTCTTGATCTAATAATTCACAGCAGGGCCCATTGCTGCACCCACCAAGAGTAACTCTGAGGGCTTACAGTGTTGTGGCAACGCCACCACCACCACCACCACGAAAGGCCCAATTTTTCAGCCCCTGTTCAAAAGGGGCATGTAATTACAATTGTTGATCTAATAATTCACAGCAGGGCCCATTGCTGCACCCACCAAGAGTAACTCTGAGGGCTTACAGTGTTGTGGCAACGCCACCACCACCACCACCACGAAAGGCCCAATTTTTCAGCCCCTGTTCAAAAGGGGCATGTAATTACAATTCTTGATCTAATAATTCACAGCAGGGCCCATTCCTGCACCCACCAAGAGTAACTCTGAGGGCTTACAGTGTTGTGGCAACGCCACCACCACCACCACCACGAAAGGCCCAATTTTTCAGCCCCTGTTCAAAAGGGGCATGTAATTACAATTCTTGATCTAATAATTCACAGCAGGGCCCATTCCTGCACCCACCAAGAGTAACTCTGAGGGCTTACAGTGTTGTGGCAACACCACCACCACCACCACCACCACGAAAGGCCCAATTTTTCAGCCCCTGTTCAACAGGGGCATGCAATTACAATTCTTGATCTAATAATTCACAGCAGGGCCCATTGCTGCACCCACCAAGAGTAACTGTCAGGGCTTACAGTGTTGTGGCACCAGCACCACCATCAAAGGCCCAATTTTTACTACCACTGTTCAACAATTATATGTAATTAAAATTCCTGATATAATAGTTGACAGCAGGGCGTTCCAGCACCAACCAAGAGTAACTGTGAGTGCTTACAGTGTTGTGCCAACACCAACAACTAAGGGGCCTATTTCTGCAGAGTATATACGGCAGGTCCCTACTTTCAAACATCCAACTTACAAACGACTCCTACTTGCAAGAAGACAACAGGAAGTGAGAGGAAATCTACCCCTAGGAAGGAAAATTCTCTCCTGTAAGAATTAATATGGGAGAAAGGTGTCTCCTCTGTACTGATGCTTTATCACCAATCCTTGTTTCAAGAAAAACACCACATTTCAAAAACAGTTGTCATTGGGACGGAAAGTGAGGTGAAATGTTCTGAACAGGGGCACAGACAGCAGAACAAATGTTACAGGGGTGATAACCCTTACCTATGTTTTCCAAAAAGTTTAAAAATAGATTTTTGGGCTGGAGCTACACTTAAACAATGTACCTGTTCAAAATTACAAACAGATTCTACATAAGAACAAACCTACAGTCCCTGTCTTGTATGCACCGCCTGTATACGGCTGTTCAGAGTATATAGGGCCTTTTTTATTTTATGTGCGGGGTTCCCCTTAATATCCATACAAGACCCAAAGGGGCTGGTAATGGGCTGGGGTAGGGGGGGGGGTCATGGGGTAGCTATGCCATTTTTCTTAAAGATTTTCATCCATATTACCGGGACCAGACATTACATTAAAGCCGCAAGCAGTTTTAAATGGCTTTTTTTTCCTTTAGAAGTGTCATTTTGTGCAGGGACAGTTCTAAACACGGGAAACACGTGGCACTTCACAGGCATACTTTAGACACCCCCCAGGTACGATATTTAAAGGAATATTTGACTTTTTTTTTTCACTTTATGCATCATTAAAATGACTGCTCCCGAAAAACGACCGTTTTTAAAACTTCTTTTTGCATTGATACATGTCCCCTGGTGCAGAACCCGGGTTCCCAAACCCTTTTTAGGACAATAACATGCATAATAGTTGTTATAATTAGCACTTTAGAATTCGAACGTTCGCATCCATTGTATTTAATAGGGTTCTAATGTTCGTACGAACTTTCGGTCCGTTCGCGGGTTCTGGTGCGAACCGAACCCGGGGGTGTTCGGCTCATCATTATTAGGGGGTTAAAACCTTTATTAGATAATATATGGGGGTACCTGATGCTATAAAAACCTGACGGCGAACCTAAAAAAAAATTACTGGCTACCTATCGGCATCACCGACACTAAGACAACGATCATAAAAACGATCGCTTAGCGACAGTGGTGATAGGGGGTGAAAGGGTTACCTGGGGGGCGATCAGGGGGTTAAACCTTTATTAGATAATATATGGGGGTACCTGACGCTATAAAAACCTGCGGCGAACCTAAAAAAAATTACTGGCTACCGATCTGCATCACCGACGCTAAGACAGCGATCAGAAAAATGATCGCTTAGCGACAGTGGTGATAGGGGGTGAAAGGGTTACCTGGGGGGCGATCAAGGGGGTTAAACCTTTATTAGGTAATATATCGGGGTACCTGACGCTATAAAAACCTGCGGCGAACCTAGAAAAAAATTACTGGCTACCGACTGCATCACCGACGCTAAGACAGCGATCAGAAAAATGATCGCTTAGCGACAGTGGTGATAGGGGGTGAAAGGGTTTTCTGGGGGGCGATCAAGGGGGTTAAACCTTTATTAGGTAATATATGGGGGTACCCGACGCTATAAAAACCTGCGGCGAACCTAAAAAAAAATACTGGCTACCGATCAGCATCACCGACGCTAAGACATCGATCAGAAAAATGATCGCTTAGCGACGGCGGTGCTAGGGGGTGAAAGGGTTATCTGGGGGGTGATCAGGGGGTTAAACCTTTATTAGGGGGGGTTAGGGGGCTACACGGGACCTAAAACTAAATGTAGTGACACTTTTACAGTCACAAATGTCACTGATTGCAGTGATCACTAAATAAATGGTCACTGCAATCAGTGACACTGTGACTGGGGGCTAGGGGGTGATCTGGGGGGTGATATGGGGGGGCCTGGGGGGCGATTTATGTGCCTATGTGTCCTGGTGTCAGTGTGCTGTTTTGTGCACTAACCTGCATCTTCTCCTGTACGGCGCTCGGTATATGTGAGTGCCGCAGGAGAGATGACATCACTTCCTCCTGGAGGAAGGGGAAGCTCTCTCATTCGCCGGGAGCGATCGAGAGGGGGGGGCCGGAATCGAACGGCTGTCCCCTCATGCCGGATCGCTCCTGAAGGTAAAAACGACCACCCACTGTAAAGAAGGGGGGTCCGATCGGACCCCCCAACTATACAAAGGCAGTCACGTAGATATACGTGATTCTGCCTGTCGGTGCCATTCTGCCGACGTATATTTACAGTGGGCGGTCGTTAAGTGGTTAAGGTGAAAAACCATGAGGGTTTACAACCCCTTTATGTTTACCTATAGCCAGACTATGGACATTCAAGTCTTTACATATTCTAAACAAGCAATAAATGAGCCTTAAAGTGTTTGTAAAAGCAGAAGTTTTTTTTTTATCTTAATGCATCTATGCATTAAGATAAAAAGCCTTCTGTGTGCAGCAGCCCCCCTAACACTTACTTGAAGTCCCTCTCTGTCCAACGATGTCCACGAGTGTCTCAGCTGTCTGAGAATCCCCCTCCTGATTGGCAGAGACACAGCAGCTGCTCCATTGGCTGCTGCTGCTGTCAATCAAAGTTAGCTAGCCAATCAGGGGAGAAAGGTCTGAATGGACAAAGGGAGCTGTGACTCGGCTCGTGTGCCCCTATAGCGAGCTTCTTGCTGTGGGGGCACTGAACAGGAGGGAGGAACAAGGAGCACAGAATTGGGACCCAAGAAGTGGAGGATCCGGACTGCTCTGTGCAAATCCACTGCAACAGAGAAGGTAAGTATAACATGTTTGTTATTTTTATAGGGAAAAAAAAAGACTTTACAATCACTTTAAAGCAAGCCCTTACTGACCTATGTCACCACAGGCACTGTGGAGCAATTAAGCTTCAAAATTCACAGCAGAAGCATAGACGCCATTTAAGCTCAGCTCACCCTGCTTGTTTTACAACATTACAGATCATTCATTGCTTGTAAAAAATATGTACAGTGGGTATAGAAAATAATCACCCCCCTTTAAAGTAATCACATTCTGTTTCTTTGCAGTCTGAAATTAAGACAGACACAGTTTTTATTGTATCCAGCTGTATTTACTAGTGCAATTTATAACATCCAAGTGAAAGATAGAACTTCAACATGTCAAAAAAAATTTTTCAGAATCAGAATCACTGAGTTGGAAAATGGAACCCCCCCCCCCCCTATGTCAGTACTTTGTTGGACCACATTTTGCTTTAATTACAGCCTTTAGTCTATTGTGATGTGTCTCATGTGATCACCTTCAACGCACCTTGAAGATTCTGAAGCCACATGGAAAAAGGTGTTATGGTCAGATGAGACTAAAATGTAATTATTTGGCCTCAACACCAAATGATATGTCTGGCGAAAATCCAATACAGCTCATAATACAAATGCCACCATTGCTACAATAAAGCATGGAGGTGATAATATCCTGTTATGAGGGTGCAGCAGGGACTGGAGCACTTGTCAGGATAGAAGGAAAATGTATGGGGCAAAACACCATCACATTTTTGAGGAAAATCTGCTGCCCTCTGCCTGGAAGTTGTCAGTGGGAAGAAGCATAGGCGTGCGCAGCCTATTGCATTAGGGTGTGCACCCCAAAACTCAAACACACAAATGCGTGTATATGTATGTATGTATGTATGTATGTGTGTATATATATATATATATATATATATATATATATATATATATATATACACATACACTGTATATACACACAAACACTCACATATACGTACATAAAACCACCCATGTATGTGCCTGCCTGACCCAAGTGCCTTCTTTCACCTTTTTATTAACAAAATAATAAATGTATAGAATTTTGCTAGGGCATTTATTATTTTTTTAAACTGGAGACTGCAAAGTATTGCGCCCTCAATCAGCAGAGTGAAGGTGAAGTGCTTCTGCAGACACTGCCTACAGTTCTATTGCCCGTACCTCTGTATGGCTGTCATTGCAGAGCTGTAGGCAGGTGTGCTGATCAGTGTACCGGCTGCCATGTTGGATTGAACTTGTAGTTTATAAATTTACAGATTCCTATGACTAAGGCTGGATTCACACCTATGCATTTTTAGCGCTTTTTGCATTTTGAAGATTTGCACTACAGTCCATTTAACATGGTTTCCTATGGAATACGTTCTGTAGTGCAAATCAGGAAAATGCAGAAAGCACTAAAAATGCATAGGTGTGAACCAGGCCATAATGATGAGGCTGTGTGGGTGCAGAGGAGGGGAGGGGGCAACTAAAACATGTTAAACCCTGAATACGGGTGTAACATGCAACATGTTCTAAAAGGTGAACTCATCCTTTAGGCCTGGTTCACACCTATGCAGGTTGCAGTCGATGCATATTTTAGGTGCATTTTGCATTTTTCAATACACGTTTTTGATGCATTGAAGTCTATGGAACCAAAAACACAACCTGCTGGTCCCTGAAACTTTCCATAAAATGCACAGATGTGAACCACATCCATAGAAAACCATGTTAAATGGACTGTAGTGTGTTTCTGCAAAACTGAAAACGCACTAAAAAATGCATAGGTGTGAACCAGGCCTAAAGTTGCTATACGTGCACAGGTTTTTTGTTCAGATCACTAGCTGACAGGTGCGTGCATCTACACAAGCGATACTGGGACACTGTATTCTGATGGGGGGGGGGGGACTCCCCACTGTCAGAATACACCGATTAGTGCTGTAGCCGATTGGCTGAAAGCCACTAATTGAACAAGGTTCTGTCTAACAGGGAGGGCTGGACCCAAACTGAAATTAAGGCCATGCCTGCTCAACTGGACTTGCTCCAGCAGGCCCGCTCCACTACTGCGACTTGTCCCCTCAGCTTTTAAACCCGTTTCTCACTGGGGTGTGGGCTGCGTTAGCGGTAAAGTGCTGCTAGTTTTAGCTGCGCTTTACCGCTGTTTAAACTACGCTTTTCAGACGCTAGCGGGGCACTTTTAACTCCCGCTAGCAGCTGAAGAAAGGGTTAAAACCGGCTGTGTTGCGGCACTGCCAAAGCGATTTGCAGTAGCTTCGCCAGCACTGCCCATTCATTCCAATGGGCATGGGGCGGTTTAGGAGCGGTGTATACAGCGCTACTAAACCACCCCAAAGATGCTGCTTGCGGGACCTTTTCTAAGGTCCTGCAAGCGCACCGCCCCAGCGTGAAAGCACTCAGGCTTTCACACTGAGGACACATTTTTCAGGCGCTTTACAGTCGTTATTTTTAGCGCTAAAATGTCTGAAAAACGCCTCAGTGTGAAAGGGGTCTTAAATTCCTGGCTGTGGTCACACTCCAGCCTCCCCATCATACCATACTGTGTTAATGTCCCTCTATGGTATGTGATGATGTTACAGCTTTGGGGTGAAGGAAGAGAAATTAGAATCAGGTAAGTGAAAGAGGTTACCCCCCCTCCCCCCCATACACTGCAAGGCTGGACTTTTTTACTGTCCTGGAGTTGGACTGTATTATTATGATAAGAGTTTTTGAAAGGTTTGGAATTCCTGGGACTTCTGAGGTGCTCCATAGATGTATTCCATATGCACACACATTATATGTTATTAAAAAAAAACATTTTTTAAACAGGATATAATGTGTATGGGGAATACATTTATGTAACACCTCAGAAGGCCCAGGAATTCCTAACCTGTTAAAGAATGTTACTTTCTCTGTCAGTAAACCTGCAAAGTACAGGGCAGGTTTACAGCACAGAGTTGTATAGAGGGAAAGGCAGAGAAGGTCGGTACTCACAGGTAAAAGGGCCGCTATCTGTCCTCTCACATCTCCAGTCATCCCCAGGGAGAGCTGTGCTGTGTGCTGGACAGGAGGAAAGTGATCCGGGTGCACTCCACTGTGTGTAATGATCTCTTCCTCTTCCTGCTCCTCCCACCTGTACTTCAGCTGTGAAAGCCACTGAAAGCCCCGACTGACTCGGCCAGACAGGAACCCGAGGAGAGAGACAGTCTTCCCCCCAATGCTGCATCAGTGAGGAGATCGGAAAGCAGCTGTCTTCTGGCACACAGGCATAAGATGGTGGGTAACTCCTGTGAGGATTGCAGACACAGCAGTAAAGTAAGCAGTCAGGAGTTTTCCGATGCTCTCTGAAGTTTACACGCTTCTTCTCTGACAGCTGGCGGCCGAGTGATATTCAGCTGACAGGGATGATGTAGCTGGAACTACAGAGTCAGCATCGGAAAATGTGTCTGACAGACTGATTACTCCGCAGCCAGTGGCTGCAGTTCCCACAGGAGTTACACATCCTCCATGACAAATAGTCCCACTTTCAGCTACCAGAGGTGAGGGAAAAGGAATCCTCACACATTTTGGCAGCAAAAAAGCCCTGGGGTGTGTTGGGTTTGCCTGGGCATTAGGGTGTGCCCAGGCACACCCGGCACACCCCGTACGCACGCCTATGGGAAGAAGGTTTACCTTCTAACATGACAATGACCCAGGGCCAGTGCCACCATAAGGCAGCATAGGCAACCGCCTTATGGCGCAAGGCTAGGGGGCGCGAAAAATTCACCTGCGAAGACAGACCCCACTGCATGTACCGGATTCTGCTCAAAATTTGCCCCCTCCATCTCCCCCATTTCCGATGCCTTGCCCTCTCTTCTCCCTCTATCTCCGGCTCCTTTTTTCCAGCGCCGGCTTTCAGTCGGTTTCGCTATGCGAGGGCTTCCTACAGGGTAAGTGCGCTCCCCTGCCGGGACGCAGCTCCATCTCCTGCCTGCATTGCAGCCCTAGCAGCAGCAGAGAGAACGGAGGGGAGAAAGCCAGTGCAAAGAGCAGCTGCCTGGAAGTGCCGGAAGTACGGCATGATACAGGGATCTGGGGCGGGTCGGATGCGAAGGAAGCCCTGCATGTCCTGGCTTGCCACGATTCCCCCTCCCTCCTCTTCTCGGACTGTCAGGGACCTGTATGCAGCACTGCTCTCCTCCAGGTGAGGCCACCACTGCTGTGAGGAACATATGTGCAGGGGGGTGTGTACAGTGGGGAACATATGTGCAGGGGGGTGTGCAGTGGGAAACATATGTGCAGGGGGGAACATTTGTGCAGGGGGGTGTACAGTGGGAAACATGTGTACAGTGGGGAACATATGTGCAGGAGGGTGTACAGTGGGGAACACGTGTACATTGGGGAACATATGTGCAGGGGGGTGTACAAAGTGGAACATGTGTACAGTGGGGAACATATGTGCAGGGGGGTGTGTACAGTGGGGAAGATATGTGCGGGAAGGTGTGCAGTGGGGAGAAGATATGGTGGGGGGGTGTGCAGTGGGGAACATATGTGTGGGGAGGTGTGCAGTTGGGAGAAGATATGCAGGGGGGTGTACAGCGGAGAACATATGTGCAGTGGGGAACATATGTGCAGGGGGAAGTACAGTGGGGAACATGTGTAAAGTGGGGAATATATGTGCAGGGGGGTGTACATTGGGGAACATATGTGTGGGGGGTGCAGTGGGGAGCAGATATGCAGTGGGGTGTACACAGCGGAACATATGTGTGGGGGGGGTGCAGTGGGGGGCAGATATGCAGGGGGGATGAACAGCGGGGAACATATGTGCAAGGGGGTGTACAGTGGGAAACATGTGTACAGTGGGGAACATATGTGCGGGGGGGTGCACAGTGGGAAACATTTGTACAGCGGGGAACATATGTGCAGGGGGGTGTACAGTGGGAAACATGTGTACAGTGGAGAACATATGTGCAGGGGGGTGTACAGTGGGGAACATGTGTACGGTGGGAAACAGATGTGCAGGCGGTGCACAGTGGGGAAAATATGTGCAGGGGGGTGTACAGTGGGGAACATATATGCAGGGGGGTGTAAAGTGGGGAACATATGTGCACAGGGGTGTACAGTGGGGAACATATGTGCGGGGGGTGTACAGTGGGGAACATGTGTACAGTGGGGAACATATGTGCAGGGGAGGTGTACAGTGGGGAATATGTGTACAGTGGGGAACATATGTGCAGGGGGGTGTACAGTGGGGAACATATGTGCAGGGGGGGTGTACAGGTTTGCAAGGTGGTGCAGAACAGGTGTGCAGGGAACTACAGTGATGCAGGAATTGGGGTGATCTGAGTTGTGAAGGCAGAAGAATTTGGGTGATCTGAGGCCTGAAAGTGCAAGAATTGGGGTGATTTGAGGTGTGAAGGTGCAGGAATTGGGGTGAACTGAGGTGTGAAGATGCAGGAATTGGGGTGAACTGAGGTGTGAAGGTGCAGGAATTGGGGTCAACTGAGGTATTAATAATAACATGTTTTGTGTGTGTACCACTTAAAGGATAAGTTCACCTTTGTAAAAAAATAAAAAATAAATGCACATTTTTTTGCAGGTAAAATAATGTGCATTTATAATTTTTTTTATTAGGAGCCTATAGAGCATTGAACCCATGATCAGCAGATCTCATGCTTCTGCAGACAGGCAGCTACACAATGACAGGAAGAATCAATGAACTAACACAGCACTCAACAGTGCCATGGTAGGTCATTAAGAACTACAAGCCGACATCCACAAAGGCTGTTGGTACTTGTAGTTCTCCCATTTACAGTACTTTTTTTTTTTCTTAAATCATGACAGCGGGTGCGGAGAGAGGATCCATGACCTGCAGTCACAGCGGAGGATCAGGGGGGTGTGGGGCTGCTGCAACAGTGGCATGTTACATGTTACCCCAACCACAGACTTTTTTTAGAAGTGGGAAAAGTTTGCAGCAGTGGGGGGTAAAATGCACCTTTGTCTAAGTAGATTAAAATTCTTGCACCAGCCCTGCAATGACCCAAAGCACGCAGAAAAAATGACCACACAGTGGTTAAAGGAGAAAAAGGTGAATGCCCTTGCATAGCCTAGTCAGAGCCCAGACTTAAACCCCATTGAAAATCTGTGGAATGACTTAAAGACTGCAGTCCACAAACGGTCACCAACAAATCAAACTGAACTTGAGCAGTTTTGCAAAGAAGTGTGGGCAAATTTTGGAAAGTCTAGATGTGAAAAGTTAGTAGAGACATATCCCAACAGACTAAAGGCTGTAATTAACCACTTCCAGCACAAGGACGTCATATGACGTCATTGACTTTGAGTGGGGATATCTGAATGATGCCTGCAGCTGCAAGCATCATTCAGATATCATCTTTTTTCATCCGGCGATTCTCTGCACCGTAAGAACAATCATAGCAGCAGTTCATCTGCTTGATAGTTCTTACAGGTGGCTCCCCCTGCCGCCACCCTCCAGTGCTTTTACCGGCTCGTCCGTGGGATCTGCGAGCCAGAGAAAGAATTGGCCGCCCCCGGAAGTTGAGCATAGAAATTTCTGATGAGCAGATGGTCCCCAGTCATCTCTATGACCTTCGGAGGCCCGGCGCCACATTATGATGTCACGTCTGGGCCGGCGGAAGTAAATATTGCCTGGGACGCGGCTGGAAAGGCCGAGACCGTTCTTTTTTTTTTTTTTATCTCGGTCTGTCCAGCCTGGAGGAGAGATGTGAAGTCTTACAGGCCCCATATCTCTCCATAAAGAGGACCTATTACAAACTATTCCTATTATAAGGGATGTTTACATTCCTTGTAATAGGAATAAAAGTGATCAAAAAATAAATTTAAAGATTAAGTGTAAAAATAAAAAAATAAAAGTAAAATAAACAATAAAAAAATGTTTTAAGCGCCCCCGTCTCTGCGTGCTTGTGCACAGAAGCGAACGCATACACAAGTCGCGCCCACATATGTAAACGGCATTCAAATCACACATGTGAGGTATCGCCATGAGCGTTGGAGTGAGAACAACAATTCTAGCCCAAGACCTCTGAAACTCTAAACTGGTCACCTGTAAAAAATGTTAAAACATTGCCTCTGGAGATTTTTAAGTACCAAAGTTTGGCGCCATTCCACAAGTGTGGGAAATTTTAAAGCGTGACATGTTAGATATCTATTTACTCTGCGTAACATCATCTTTCACATTGTACCAAAAAAATTGGGTTAACGCTACTGTTTTTTTTTTTATTCATGAAACAGTTTTTTTTTAAAACGCATTTGAAAAATTGCTGCGCAAATACCGTGTGACTTAAAAAGTTGTGTAGCGGGCATATACTTTTAAATCTGGTGAAGACATCAGTGATGTATTGTTCTCTGCGGCCCAGCAGGTGGCGCTGTCACTTTGGGCCGGGGTTGAACCATCGCTGCAGTGCCGTACCCTTTGTGACCTCTCGCAGCAGTTGTACGGCGGGGCGGGGAATCTGCTGTGCTTGCTGGGGAAGGGTATAAAGGGGGCGGACATCTTCGCCACAAGGTTTGAGTCCCAGGCACCTTCAGCCTGAGGGCTGCTGTCCGCGGCCGGTGTCCAGGCGGCCTAGGCCTGGACACTTGGAGTTCGTGTTCCATCCCAGACACCTTCAGTCTGGGGTGAGGTGCTCAGCCGGAGGCCTGGGGCCCAGTACCTTCCGCTGGGTCCCGCGAGGGAGGGATTGTCCTAGGGGGCCCCGGGAGTGGGGCACCCGAATCCAGAGGCGTAAGGGACTGGAGGAGGGACTCATCCGAAGATCTGGTGCAGCATATTGCCAGTGCTGGGTGAACCTCTGGAGACCGCCCGGAGGGATATCTTTCCCGAACAGGGGCCAAGTTCAGAGAGGAAGGTAGTTCACATTCCATGACCGGTGGCAGCGGTCCAACTATTCAACTCAGGTCAGTGGCAGGGGCCTCAACAGTTCATCCGGTCGGTGGCAGCAACCAAAACTCACGGTCGGTGGCAGAGACCGTGCGCCAGGCCTATTCGCTAGCAAGGGAATAGGAGAGTTCATTTGTGCCTGGACCTACTCGTACCCACACCCCCTGGTTGTCTGCTACTAAAAGTTCAACTGATTGTGTTCAACCTGAAAACAGAGAAATAAAGGAGTGTTGGACTTTTGATTGGTGTGGGACTCTATTATTGGCAGACACATCTCCATGGAAAAACTGAGGCTTCGTATGCAGTGAACAGACCCGGAGGTAATTAAACTAACTTGCTCAACCCTCATACACATACGAGGGGAGAGTTTGGCGTAGTGTTCCTGTACTCTTGTCTCCCAGGTACCCCTAGACACCAGCCACTCAAACGAGAAGAAACCAAGTGGGAGAGTGAGGGGAGAGGCGCTACAGTTGCAACAACCATCATTTTATTCCCTAGGGTCTCTACTAAAAAAAAACATATATAATGTTTTTGGGGGTTCTGGGTAATTTTTTAGAAACAAAATAGTGATTTTTACATGTTGGAGAATAGTGCCAGAATAGGCCCGGAATGGAAGTGGTTAAAGCAAAAGGTGGTTCAACAAAATACTGACATAAAGGGGAAAGGGGGGTGATCCTTTTACCAACTCAGTGATTCTGTTTTTGAATTTTTAAAAAACATTTTCCTGGTGCCTCCATGGCAGCATACCTGTGATAGAGCTCCGCCTCGACTCCTTCTTCAGGACTAGTGAATAGCATAAATTAAAGGCATAGTCCTTCCCCCAACATTCTCCTTTTTTTCCTCATACCTTCTTGTGCTGGTGAAGAGTAGCAGTATGCCCATACCTCTGCAGTAGGGATGAGCTTCGTGTTCGAGTCGAACATACGTTCGACTCGAACATCGGCTGTTCGATCGTTCGACGAAGATCGAACGATTTGGGCCGTTCGCGCCAAATTCGAGTGACGCGAACGGCCCACAATGCACTACGCCATCGCAGTGTCATCCAGGCGCTGTGATTGGCCAAGCATGCACTGTGACCCCGCATGCTTGGCCAATCACAGCGCCGGCAGCGAGGAGAGCAATGATTGGCCACAGGCAGGATGCCTGTGGCCAATTATTGCTGAGGGTGTTTAGTACACGCCCCACACTATAAAAGGCCGCCAGCACGGCGGCCTAGTGTAGTGTGTTCCGGAGCAGGGAAAGAGCAGCATAGGCAGGGACAGTGACATTTATTTATTTCTTGCTTAACCTGGATTCCTTTAGTTTAGGGAAAGAGAAGGATAGGTAGGGAGAGTGTCAGTGTGTTTTACTGTTCGAGTCCTTGTTTCTAGGGACAGGGAAGGACAGTGAGTGAATTCTCCTTGTGCTATAGTGTGCTTTAAAAAAACATTTTTTCTAGGGACAGAAAACTCTAGGTAGGGAGAGTGTCAGTTTCTTTCACTGTGCAAGTCCTTGTTTCTAGGGACAGGGAAGGACAGTGAGTGAATTCTCCTTGTGCTATAGTGTGCTTTAAAAAAACATTTTTTCTAGGGACAGAAAACTCTAGGTAGGGAGAGTGTCAGTTTCTTTCACTGTGCAAGTCCTTGTTTCTAGGGACAGGGAAGGACAGTGAGTGAATTCTCCTTGTGCTATAGTGTGCTTTAAAAAAACATTTTTTCTAGGGACAGAAAACTCTAGGTAGGGAGAGTGTCAGTTTCTTTCACTGTGCAAGTCCTTGTTTCTAGGGACAGGGAAGGACAGTGAGTGAATTCTCCTTGTGCTATAGTGTGCTTTAAAAAAACATTTTTTCTAGGGACAGAAAACTCTAGGTAGGGAGAGTGTCAGTTTCTTTCACTGTGCAAGTCCTTGTTTCTAGGGACAGGGAAGGACAGTGAGTGAATTCTCCTTGTGCTATAGTGTGCTTAAAAAAAACATTTTTTCTAGGGACAGAAAACTCTAGGTAGGGAGAGTGTCAGTTTCTTTCACTGTGCAAGTCCTTGTTTCTAGGGACAGGGAAGGACAGTGAGTGAATTCTCCTTGTGCTATAGTGTGCTTTAAAAAAACATTTTTTCTAGGGACAGAAAACTCTAGGTAGGGAGAGTGTCAGTTTCTTTCACTGTGCAAGTCCTTGTTTCTAGGGACAGGGAAGGACAGTGAGTGAATTCTCCTTGTGCTATAGTGTGCTTTAAAAAAACATTTTTTCTAGGGACAGAAAACTCTAGGTAGGGAGAGTGTCAGTTTCTTTCACTGTGCAAGTCCTTGTTTCTAGGGACAGGGAAGGACAGTGAGTGAATTCTCCTTGTGCTATAGTGTGCTTTAAAAAAACATTTTTTCTAGGGACAGAAAACTCTAGGTAGGGAGAGTGTCAGTTTCTTTCACTGTGCAAGTCCTTGTTTCTAGGGACAGGGAAGGACAGTGAGTGAATTCTCCTTGTGCTATAGTGTGCTTTAAAAAAACATTTTTTCTAGGGACAGAAAACTCTAGGTAGGGAGAGTGTCAGTTTCTTTCACTGTGCAAGTCCTTGTTTCTAGGGACAGGGAAGGACAGTGAGTGAATTCTCCTTGTGCTATAGTGTGCTTTAAAAAAACATTTTTTCTAGGGACAGAAAACTCTAGGTAGGGAGAGTGTCAGTTTCTTTCACTGTGCAAGTCCTTGTTTCTAGGGACAGGGAAGGACAGTGAGTGAATTCTCCTTGTGCTATAGTGTGCTTTAAAAAAACATTTTTTCTAGGGACAGAAAACTCTAGGTAGGGAGAGTGTCAGTTTCTTTCACTGTGCAAGTCCTTGTTTCTAGGGACAGGGAAGGACAGTGAGTGAATTCTCCTTGTGCTATAGTGTGCTTTAAAAAATCATTTTTTCTAGGGACAGAAAACTCTAGGTAGGGAGAGTGTCAGTTTCTTTCACTGTGCAAGTCCTTGTTTCTAGGGACAGGGAAGGACAGTGAGTGAATTCTCCTTGTGCTATAGTGTGCTTTAAAAAAACATTTTTTCTAGGGACAGAAAACTCTAGGTAGGGAGAGTGTCAGTTTCTTTCACTGTGCAAGTCCTTGTTTCTAGGGACAGGGAAGGACAGTGAGTGAATTCTCCTTGTGCTATAGTGTGCTTTAAAAAAACATTTTTTCTAGGGACAGAAAACTCTAGGTAGGGAGAGTGTCAGTTTCTTTCACTGTGCAAGTCCTTGTTTCTAGGGACAGGGAAGGACAGTGAGTGAATTCTCCTTGTGCTATAGTGTGCTTTAAAAAAACATTTTTTCTAGGGACAGAAAACTCTAGGTAGGGAGAGTGTCAGTTTCTTTCACTGTGCAAGTCCTTGTTTCTAGGGACAGGGAAGGACAGTGAGTGAATTCTCCTTGTGCTATAGTGTGCTTTAAAAAAACATTTTTTCTAGGGACAGAAAACTCTAGGTAGGGAGAGTGTCAGTTTCTTTCACTGTGCAAGTCCTTGTTTCTAGGGACAGGGAAGGACAGTGAGTGAATTCTCCTTGTGCTATAGTGTGCTTTAAAAAAACATTTTTTCTAGGGACAGAAAACTCTAGGTAGGGAGAGTGTCAGTTTCTTTCACTGTGCAAGTCCTTGTTTCTAGGGACAGGGAAGGACAGTGAGTGAATTCTCCTTGTGCTATAGTGTGCTTTAAAAAAACATTTTTTCTAGGGACAGAAAACTCTAGGTAGGGAGAGTGTCAGTTTCTTTCACTGTGCAAGTCCTTGTTTCTAGGGACAGGGAAAGACAGTGAGTGAATTCTCCTTGTGCTATAGTGTGCTTTAAAAAAACATTTTTTCTAGGGACAGAAAACTCTAGGTAGGGAGAGTGTCAGTTTCTTTCACTGTGCAAGTCCTTGTTTCTAGGGACAGGGAAGGACAGTGAGTGAATTCTCCTTGTGCTATAGTGTGCTTTAAAAAAACATTTTTTCTAGGGACAGAAAACTCTAGGTAGGGAGAGTGTCAGTTTCTTTCACTGTGCAAGTCCTTGTTTCTAGGGACAGGGAAGGACAGTGAGTGAATTCTCCTTGTGCTATAGTGTGCTTTAAAAAAACATTTTTTCTAGGGACAGAAAACTCTAGGTAGGGAGAGTGTCAGTTTCTTTCACTGTGCAAGTCCTTGTTTCTAGGGACAGGGAAGGACAGTGAGTGAATTCTCCTTGTGCTATAGTGTGCTTTAAAAAAACATTTTTTCTAGGGACAGAAAACTCTAGGTAGGGAGAGTGTCAGTTTCTTTCACTGTGCAAGTCCTTGTTTCTAGGGACAGGGAAGGACAGTGAGTGAATTCTCCTTGTGCTATAGTGTGCTTTAAAAAAACATTTTTTCTAGGGACAGAAAACTCTAGGTAGGGAGAGTGTCAGTTTCTTTCACTGTGCAAGTCCTTGTTTCTAGGGACAGGGAAGGACAGTGAGTGAATTCTCCTTGTGCTATAGTGTGCTTTAAAAAAACATTTTTTCTAGGGACAGAAAACTCTAGGTAGGGAGAGTGTCAGTTTCTTTCACTGTGCAAGTCCTTGTTTCTAGGGACAGGGAAGGACAGTGAGTGAATTCTCCTTGTGCTATAGTGTGCTTTAAAAAAACATTTTTTCTAGGGACAGAAAACTCTAGGTAGGGAGAGTGTCAGTTTCTTTCACTGTGCAAGTCCTTGTTTCTAGGGACAGGGAAGGACAGTGAGTGAATTCTCCTTGTGCTATAGTGTGCTTTAAAAAAACATTTTTTCTAGGGACAGAAAACTCTAGGTAGGGAGAGTGTCAGTTTCTTTCACTGTGCAAGTCCTTGTTTCTAGGGACAGGGAAGGACAGTGAGTGAATTCTCCTTGTGCTATAGTGTGCTTTAAAAAAACATTTTTTCTAGGGACAGAAAACTCTAGGTAGGGAGAGTGTCAGTTTCTTTCACTGTGCAAGTCCTTGTTTCTAGGGACAGGGAAGGACAGTGAGTGAATTCTCCTTGTGCTATAGTGTGCTTTAAAAAAACATTTTTTCTAGGGACAGAAAACTCTAGGTAGGGAGAGTGTCAGTTTCTTTCACTGTGCAAGTCCTTGTTTCTAGGGACAGGGAAGGACAGTGAGTGAATTCTCCTTGTGCTATAGTGTGCTTTAAAAAAACATTTTTTCTAGGGACAGAAAACTCTAGGTAGGGAGAGTGTCAGTTTCTTTCACTGTGCAAGTCCTTGTTTCTAGGGACAGGGAAGGACAGTGAGTGAATTCTCCTTGTGCTATAGTGTGCTTTAAAAAAACATTTTTTCTAGGGACAGAAAACTCTAGGTAGGGAGAGTGTCAGTTTCTTTCACTGTGCAAGTCCTTGTTTCTAGGGACAGGGAAGGACAGTGAGTGAATTCTCCTTGTGCTATAGTGTGCTTTAAAAAAACATTTTTTCTAGGGACAGAAAACTCTAGGTAGGGAGAGTGTCAGTTTCTTTCACTGTGCAAGTCCTTGTTTCTAGGGACAGGGAAGGACAGTGAGTGAATTCTCCTTGTGCTATAGTGTGCTTTAAAAAAACATTTTTTCTAGGGACAGAAAACTCTAGGTAGGGAGAGTGTCAGTTTCTTTCACTGTGCAAGTCCTTGTTTCTAGGGACAGGGAAGGACAGTGAGTGAATTCTCCTTGTGCTATAGTGTGCTTTAAAAAAACATTTTTTCTAGGGACAGAAAACTCTAGGTAGGGAGAGTGTCAGTTTCTTTCACTGTGCAAGTCCTTGTTTCTAGGGACAGGGAAGGACAGTGAGTGAATTCTCCTTGTGCTATAGTGTGCTTTAAAAAAACATTTTTTCTAGGGACAGAAAACTCTAGGTAGGGAGAGTGTCAGTTTCTTTCACTGTGCAAGTCCTTGTTTCTAGGGACAGGGAAGGACAGTGAGTGAATTCTCCTTGTGCTATAGTGTGCTTTAAAAAAACATTTTTTCTAGGGACAGAAAACTCTAGGTAGGGAGAGTGTCAGTTTCTTTCACTGTGCAAGTCCTTGTTTCTAGGGACAGGGAAGGACAGTGAGTGAATTCTCCTTGTGCTATAGTGTGCTTTAAAAAAACATTTTTTCTAGGGACAGAAAACTCTAGGTAGGGAGAGTGTCAGTTTCTTTCACTGTGCAAGTCCTTGTTTCTAGGGACAGGGAAGGACAGTGAGTGAATTCTCCTTGTGCTATAGTGTGCTTTAAAAAAACATTTTTTCTAGGGACAGAAAACTCTAGGTAGGGAGAGTGTCAGTTTCTTTCACTGTGCAAGTCCTTGTTTCTAGGGACAGGGAAGGGCAGTGAGTGAATTCTCCTTGTGCTATAGTGTGCTTTAAAAAAACATTTTTTCTAGGGACAGAAAACTCTAGGTAGGGAGAGTGTCAGTTTCTTTCACTGTGCAAGTCCTTGTTTCTAGGGACAGGGAAGGACAGTGAGTGAATTCTCCTTGTGCTATAGTGTGCTTTAAAAAAACATTTTTTCTAGGGACAGAAAACTCTAGGTAGGGAGAGTGTCAGTTTCTTTCACTGTGCAAGTCCTTGTTTCTAGGGACAGGGAAGGACAGTGAGTGAATTCTCCTTGTGCTATAGTGTGCTTTAAAAAAACATTTTTTCTAGGGACAGAAAACTCTAGGTAGGGAGAGTGTCAGTTTCTTTCACTGTGCAAGTCCTTGTTTCTAGGGACAGGGAAGGACAGTGAGTGAATTCTCCTTGTGCTATAGTGTGCTTTAAAAAAACATTTTTTCTAGGGACAGAAAACTCTAGGTAGGGAGAGTGTCAGTTTCTTTCACTGTGCAAGTCCTTGTTTCTAGGGACAGGGAAGGACAGTGAGTGAATTCTCCTTGTGCTATAGTGTGCTTTAAAAAAACATTTTTTCTAGGGACAGAAAACTCTAGGTAGGGAGAGTGTCAGTTTCTTTCACTGTGCAAGTCCTTGTTTCTAGGGACAGGGAAGGACAGTGAGTGAATTCTCCTTGTGCTATAGTGTGCTTTAAAAAAACATTTTTTCTAGGGACAGAAAACTCTAGGTAGGGAGAGTGTCAGTTTCTTTCACTGTGCAAGTCCTTGTTTCTAGGGACAGGGAAGGACAGTGAGTGAATTCTCCTTGTGCTATAGTGTGCTTTAAAAAAACATTTTTTCTAGGGACAGAAAACTCTAGGTAGGGAGAGTGTCAGTTTCTTTCACTGTGCAAGTCCTTGTTTCTAGGGACAGGGAAGGACAGTGAGTGAATTCTCCTTGTGCTATAGTGTGCTTTAAAAAAACATTTTTTCTAGGGACAGAAAACTCTAGGTAGGGAGAGTGTCAGTTTCTTTCACTGTGCAAGTCCTTGTTTCTAGGGACAGGGAAGGACAGTGAGTGAATTCTCCTTGTGCTATAGTGTGCTTTAAAAAAACATTTTTTCTAGGGACAGAAAACTCTAGGTAGGGAGAGTGTCAGTTTCTTTCACTGTGCAAGTCCTTGTTTCTAGGGACAGGGAAGGACAGTGAGTGAATTCTCCTTGTGCTATAGTGTGCTTTAAAAAAACATTTTTTCTAGGGACAGAAAACTCTAGGTAGGGAGAGTGTCAGTTTCTTTCACTGTGCAAGTCCTTGTTTCTAGGGACAGGGAAGGACAGTGAGTGAATTCTCCTTGTGCTATAGTGTGCTTTAAAAAAACATTTTTTCTAGGGACAGAAAACTCTAGGTAGGGAGAGTGTCAGTTTCTTTCACTGTGCAAGTCCTTGTTTCTAGGGACAGGGAAGGGCAGTGAGTGAATTCTCCTTGTGCTATAGTGTGCTTTAAAAAAACATTTTTTCTAGGGACAGAAAACTCTAGGTAGGGAGAGTGTCAGTTTCTTTCACTGTGCAAGTCCTTGTTTCTAGGGACAGGGAAGGACAGTGAGTGAATTCTCCTTGTGCTATAGTGTGCTTTAAAAAAACATTTTTTCTAGGGACAGAAAACTCTAGGTAGGGAGAGTGTCAGTTTCTTTCACTGTGCAAGTCCTTGTTTCTAGGGACAGGGAAGGACAGTGAGTGAATTCTCCTTGTGCTATAGTGTGCTTTAAAAAAAACATTTTTTCTAGGGACAGAAAACTCTAGGTAGGGAGAGTGTCAGTTTCTTTCACTGTGCAAGTCCTTGTTTCTAGGGACAGGGAAGGACAGTGAGTGAATTCTCCTTGTGCTATAGTGTGCTTTAAAAAAACATTTTTTCTAGGGACAGAAAACTCTAGGTAGGGAGAGTGTCAGTTTCTTTCACTGTGCAAGTCCTTGTTTCTAGGGACAGGGAAGGACAGTGAGTGAATTCTCCTTGTGCTATAGTGTGCTTTAAAAAAACATTTTTTCTAGGGACAGAAAACTCTAGGTAGGGAGAGTGTCAGTTTCTTTCACTGTGCAAGTCCTTGTTTCTAGGGACAGGGAAGGACAGTGAGTGAATTCTCCTTGTGCTATAGTGTGCTTTAAAAAAACATTTTTTCTAGGGACAGAAAACTCTAGGTAGGGAGAGTGTCAGTTTCTTTCACTGTGCAAGTCCTTGTTTCTAGGGACAGGGAAGGACAGTGAGTGAATTCTCCTTGTGCTATAGTGTGCTTTAAAAAAACATTTTTTCTAGGGACAGAAAACTCTAGGTAGGGAGAGTGTCAGTTTCTTTCACTGTGCAAGTCCTTGTTTCTAGGGACAGGGAAGGACAGTGAGTGAATTCTCCTTGTGCTATAGAGTGCTTTAAAAAAACATTTTTTCTAGGGACAGAAAACTCTAGGTAGGGAGAGTGTCAGTTTCTTTCACTGTGCAAGTCCTTGTTTCTAGGGACAGGGAAGGACAGTGAGTGAATTCTCCTTGTGCTATAGTGTGCTTTAAAAAAACATTTTTTCTAGGGACAGAAAACTCTAGGTAGGGAGAGTGTCAGTTTCTTTCACTGTGCAAGTCCTTGTTTCTAGGGACAGGGAAGGACAGTGAGTGAATTCTCCTTGTGCTATAGAGTGCTTTAAAAAAACATTTTTTCTAGGGACAGAAAACTCTAGGTAGGGAGAGTGTCAGTTTCTTTCACTGTGCGAGTCCTTGTTTCTAGGGACAAAGAAGGAAAGTGAGGGGAATTCTCCTTGTGCTATAGTGTGCTAAAGCATTCCTCATCAACCATCTTTGAAATCCTTGTTTTTTGGACAGTCAGGGAAATTGTCGTTGTGCTATTCTGTGCAAAAGCAATCATCCTCAACCATATTTAGAAATCCTTAAAGTGGAGCTCCACCCTAAATAGCAACTTTTGCTATTTGGAACCCTCCCCCCCTCCGGTGTCACAATTGACACCTTTCAGGGGGGAGGGGGGTGAAGATACCTGTCTAAGACAGGTATTTTCACCCACATCCGGGAGTCCTGTCTCCGGGAATCTGCGGGAGTTACGTCACTTCCCGCAGACTTCCCTTGGTGTTCTGGGAGACACTCGGCTCCCAGAACACAGGAGCACCAATCAGAACGGCGCAGCGCGACTCGCGCAAGCGCCGTAGGGAACCGGGCATGAAGCCGCAGGGCTTCACTTCCTGGTTCCCTCAGCGAGGATGGCGGAGGGAGCAGCAGAGCGACGAGCGGTCGCTCGTCCTCTGCTGCGGACGTCGCTGGACTCCAGGACAGGTAAGTGTCCAAATATTAAAAGCCAGCAGCTGCTGTAGCTGTAGCTGCTGGCTTGAATTTTTTTTTTCCGGTGGAGCAACCCCTTTAAGTAAAGGGACAGAGAAGGACACCTGAAGGTAGCCCTTATTGCTTTTTTCCCATCTCCCTGCAGGCCATCTATTAGAATGTCTGGAAGGCAAACAAGGAGAGGCAGACAGTCAGGAGGCAATAAAAGAGGGCAAGCAGGCTCTGTGTCTGGGGGCAACAGTGCTGGTCGTGGACGCGGTGCATTGTCATCAGCACATGGCCATGGGACACGCTTGTCCTTCTTTTCGGCAGCTGGACATGTTGAGCCACATCATGCCGAAGACTTGGTAGAGTGGATGACCAAGCCCTCCTCCTCCTCCTCATCCTCTCTCACCCAGGCTCAGGGTACTGGCAAAGCAGCTGCCAAAGCGTCCTCTTCCCTGGTATCAATGTCAGACTCATCATCAGTCACTCCTTCCCTAGACCCACCATGTCCTCCTCCTGAGGAGTCCCCTGAACTGTTTGAGCACAGTGTTGGGTACATGCTCCAGGAGGATGCCCAGCGTTTCAAAGGGTCTGATGATGAAACCCAGCTACAGGAAGGCAGTAGGGTGAGAGCAGACAGAGGGGATGCTCAAGAAGGACACCAATCTGGCAGTCATGTTCCAGCAGCTGCAGCATACTGCCAGATTGGCTCCAGTGATGAGGAGGGAGGGGATGATGAGGTCACTGACTCCACGTGGGTGCCTAATAGGAGAGAGGAGGAGGAGGAGGATGAGGAGGAGGCACATCTCCAACGAGGCAGGATGCCCTTTGGTGGCCAGCGTAAGGGCAGTACACAGACGGAATCACACCGCAGAGCTCCGCCTGTGCAGGGCGCTGCCTCTGCCCGTCATTCAAAAAGTTCCTTGGTGTGGGCCTTTTTTGAGGCTAGTGCATCAGATCGCACAGCTGCTGTTTGCAACATATGTCTCAAGCGTATATCGCGTGGCCAAAACATCAGCCGCTTGGGTACCACATGCCTGACCAGACATATGTTGACCTGCCATGCAGCTCGTTGGCAAGCCTACCTCAAAGACCCACACCAAAGAACAAAGCGGACCTCTCCTTGCACCGCATCAGCTGGGATCTCCAACCCCACTATAACTTCAGTCCTCTCTGAAACATGCACTGAGAGGAATGAAGGTGTAGAATTAGGTGTGTCACAGCCAAGTACTTGCGGCCACTCTGCTAGCAGTACACCGACGTCCGATTCTAGCAGGCAAATTTCCCTGCCCCAGCTGCTGGACCGTCGAAAGAAGTTCACTCCCAGCCATCCACATGCCCAGCGGTTGAATGCTAGCTTGGCTAAATTGCTAGCGCTTCAACTGCTGCCTTTTCAGTTGGTAGACTCGGCCCCCTTCCGTGAGTTTGTGCAATGTGCGGTTCCTCAGTGGCAGGTTCCCAAACGCCACTTTTTCTCACGGAAGGCTATTCCGGCTCTCTACCGGCATGTGGAAGGCAATGTCTTGGCCTCGCTGGACAGGGCGGTCAGCGGTAAGGTGCATATTACCGCTGACTCATGGTCCAGCAGGCATGGACAGGGACGTTACCTTTCTTTCACGGCCCATTGGGTCACTCTTTTGGCAGCTGGGAAGGATGCAGGACAAGGTGCAGTAGTGTTGGAGGTTGTCCCACCGCCACGCCTCCAAAATGCTACTACTGGTTGTGACACACCTCTCTCCTCCACCCCCTCCTCTTCTTCTTCCTCCATGGCCTCTTCCTGTGGTTTGTCCTATGAACCAGCGGTGCTCCGTAGCAGTTCACGGGGCTACGCAAGTACGCAGGCAAAAAGATGCCATGCCGTGCTTGCGCTGGTGTGTTTGGGGGACAGAAGCCACACTGGGGCAGAGGTCCTGTCTGCTCTGCAGGGCCAGGCCGAGAGGTGGTTGACGCCACGCCAGCTTAAGCCAGGAATGGTGGTTTGCGACAATGGCACCAACCTCCTCTCCGCCCTTCGACAGGGACAACTGACCCATGTGCCCTGTGTGGCTCACGTCCTTAACCTGGTGGTGCAGCGGTTCTTGGGCAGGTACCCGGGCTTACAGGATGTCCTGAGGCAGGCCAGGAAAGTCTGTGTGCATTTCCGCAGATCTTATAATGCCAGTGCTCGCCTGGCTGAGCTGCAAAAGGAGTTGAACCTGCCCAAGAACCGCCTTATATGTGACATGCCCACCAGGTGGAACTCAACGTTGGCCATGCTGCAGCGGCTGCACACGCAGCAGAGGGCCATCAATGAGTACCTGTGCGACTACGGCACCAGGACAGGGTCAGGGGAGCTTGGTTTTTTTTCTCCACGCAAGTGGGGCATGATCAGGGATGCATGCACTGTCCTGGCACCATTTGAGGAGGCCACGAGGATGGTGAGCAGTGACAGTGCATGCATCAGTGACACTGTACCTCTTGTCCACCTGTTGGAGCACACGCTGCGTGGAATAATGGACAGGGCACTTGAGGCAGAACAGAGGCAGGAAGAGGAGGACTTCCTTGCCTCTCAAGGCCCCCTTTACCCAGACAGTGTTCCTTCTGTCCCACCCATCGCACAGGAAGAGGAGGAGGAGGAGGAGGAGGAGGAGGAGGAGGATTGTGTCAGCATGGAGGTGGAGGCTGGCACTCAGCATCATCAGCAGCAGTCTTTTAGGGATGATTTACAGTCCCAAGAAACCAGTGGACTTGTACGTGGCTGGGAGGAGGTGACTGCGGATCATGTCGTCCTTAGTGACCCAGAGGACTCCGGAGCGAATGCCTCAGCAAACCTACGCTGCATGGCCTCCCTGATCCTGCAAAGTCTGCGGAAGGATCCTCGTATTCTTCGGATCAAGGAGAGGGACCATTACTGGCTGGCCACTCTCCTTGATCCACGGTACAAGGGTAAGGTTGCGGACCTTATGTTACCGTCGCAGAGGGAGCAGAGGATGAGACAACTCCGGGAGGCCTTGCAGAAAGGTCTGTGCAACGCGTTCCCAGAGACTGGGAGGTTACAAACTCCTGGTCCTGGACAACGAGTTGCTGAGGCTTCGGCCAGTCAAAGAAGGAGCGGTGGGGAAGGTGGCCGTCTGACCGATGCGTTCAGACAATTCTTTAGTCCGCAGCCCCAAAGTATGATCGGTTCCAGCAACCATCGCCAGCGTCTGATAAACATGGTGCAGGAATATCTAGGGGCAAGGTCAGACTTGGACACCTTCCCCACCGAAAATCCTCTGGCTTACTGGGTCTTGAGGATGGATCACTGGCCAGAGCTTGCACAGTATGCAATTGAGCTACTGGCCTGTCCTGCATCCAGCGTTCTTTCGGAACGCACATTCAGTGCTGCTGGAGGATTTGTCACGGATCACAGGGTGCGCCTGTCCACCGACTCGGTTGATCGACTGACTTTCATCAAGATGAATCAGTCTTGGATCACCACCAGCTACCACACACCTGATGCTGATATAACAGACTAATTGATTTTAACATGTCACATCCCTTCAAGACTGATGCTGATGCTGAGTGCCTGTGCTGTTATGTTGACTGGCTATCCTCCTCCTCCGAGTCCTCAATGATACGATTGATGATGATAGCTTGGAAGATCATTTTTGTTTATGGGTGCCGCCACCAGTGGCTAAGGCCCAATTTTTCAGCCCCTGTTTTACAGGGGCGTGTAATTACAATTTTTTTAGCAATAATTTGCCATAGGGCTCATTGCTGTGCTCCAAGTACAGTATCTGTGAGGGGTTGGAGTGTTGTGGCACCAGTGCCTAAGGCCCAATTTTTCAGCCCCTGTTTAACAGGGGCGTGTCATTACAATTTTTGTGTTTCAATCTTTTTATTCAAGTTTTGTCATACAAAATGTATAAAAGTCGCCACATAACATTGTACAGTCACAATCAACATTTGGGGTAACACAATGAAGATCACCAAGTGTAGGGGTCCTTGGAGTAGTCCGAAGCTCCGTAGAGCCGTTAACCCCTATTAGCATCGCAGATCATATCTGAACCGTCCACCCAGATGAGCCGCCCCCCCATCCATCTATCGGGGGGGGCGCAACTCAGCCGGCCATGTGGGCAGCCCAGAGGTCTGATCAGACTGACAATGGTCCCGTAGGAGCTGAGAAAACAGGGAGCAGCACAAACCTCTAAGGTCCGGATCTGACTCCAAAAATAAACAATAAACAAATTTCAAAAGAGAGGAAAGAGGACAGTGACAAAGAATAGAAGGAAGGAGACAGAGTAAGGAAAGGACAGTTGAGGAGGGGGGAATGGGGGGAGGGAGGGGGGGGAGGAGCCCCGATTCAGCATCCAGACATCTCAACCTAATCCCCTAGGCTATGCTGTAAACATCCCCGGGTCATTAGTTAGGTAACGAAGCCATGGGTCCCAAACTCCATGAAACAGTTTCATTTTATCTTGGGCCAGAGCGGTCAAGCGTTCGTTTAGCATCAACCAAGACAATTTGCCTTTAAGCTGATCGAATGGTAGAGCTGCCGATTTCCAGTTCCTAGCAATAGTGATTTTGGCTGAAATAAAAATAAATGTCAAGAGCCTCTTGCAGGACTTGGAGGCTTCCACATCTCCTCCCCCCAGTAGTGCTTGCTTAGCTGATTTAGTTAGGTTTAGTTGGGTAAGGGAGTAAACTAAATTATACACCCTGATCCAAAACCTCCGGACCTTTGGGCATGTCCACCAAATATGATAGGTGGTGCCCATCTGGCCACATCCTCTAAAGCACAACGGGGTAGCTCCTGAGACAAAAGTTGCCAGTCTGACCGGCACCATATACCACCTCAGTAGAACCTTATAATTGGCCTCAATTATTGAAGTATTGACGAGCGAACGAGATGCTGTCTCGGCTATCCTATGCCATTCGTCCAGATCCAGGGTTTCCTGCAAGTCGGTCTCCCATTGGACCATATAAGTCAGCTTTGTCGATACACTCAGCAATATCGAATATATAGCAGATAAATGTCCTTTAATTTTATCATAATTTTTGCATAGATGTTCCATGGGAGTTTGGGTTGCTAGGTTGCTCTTGCGAGCCAGGGTTTGTACATAATGTGAGATTTGGGCGAACCTATAACCCTCCGCTGGAGGCATTTGATGTCTGTCAGCCATAGTCCGTTCGGTCAGCATACCTCTATGATCGCACAAGTCAGCAATACACTTAAAACCCTTATTAGTCCACCATTCGAACGCTAGTGGAGTGAGACCCGGGGTGAATGCTTTATTTTGAAGCAGAGGTGTCAGTGGAGAATGAGGAGATTTGAATTTGTGAGATCTGGAGAGTCTGTCCCATAGTTCCAGTGACATGGATAAAGTAGGGCAAAGTATAGGAGGTCGCTCCTTGATAGGGAGCCATAAAATATAAGAAATAGGTTTGGGACGGCAGGAATAAGATTCCATAGCCATCCAGATGGCCTGTGCCTGTTGGGAGTGAAACCTTGTAAGTTGTGCTATCTGGGCAGCATAAAAATATTTTAATAAGTCTGGAAGACCAAGTCCTCCTCTCCGCTTCAACGTGTATAGAGTGCTCCTATTCACCCTGGGTCTCTTATCACCCCAAATAAACTGTAGTACTTTATTCTGGAATCGTTTAAGGTCATCACGGGCCAATGAAACTGGCAAGGTACGGAAGAAATACAATAATCGAGGTAGAACATTCATTTTAATTGAGTGAAGTCTGCCAAACCACGATGGCGGGTGAACCTGCCACTTAGCCATGTCAGCTGTTAGCCGTTTGAAAAGGGCTGGATAATTCTCTTTGTACAACTCACCAATAGATGAGGTCAGCTGTATGCCTAAATAAGGGAGAGCTGTGGATTCCCATCGGAATTGAAATGATTTTTCAAGCGTAGCCTGAGTGGAGCTTAGCAAAGATAAGTTCAGTGCTCTTGACTTACTATGATTAATTGCCAATCCGGAAATGTTGGAGAAAGGCTGCAAAATAGCATACAAGTTAGGTAGGGATGTGATCGGTGAGGTCAAGGTCAGCAACAAGTCGTCCGCAAAGAGTAAACATTTGTGTTCATAGTCTCCGCAATAAATGCCCTGTATATCTCTGCAGGCGCGAATTTTGAGCGCTAGTGGTTCAATCGCCAGGGCGAATAATAGTGGCGACAACGGGCAGCCCTGTCTAGTTCCTCTCCTGATAGGAAATGTTTGGGATGTATATCCTCTGAGCATTAGCGAGGCACTGGGGGAATCATATAATATGTGAAGGAGATCCAGAAAGCGTCTCCCAAATCCAAAGCGTGTGAGAACATCAAAAAGATAGTCCCAGGAGATAGAATCGAACGCCCTCTGGATATCCAATGAAAGTAACATTCCCCTCCTAGTCCCCTTTCCATCCCAATCAGACCGAACTGCCGAGATAAGGTTAATTATCCGGCGGGTTTGGTCCGATGCCTGTCTTGTCGGGACAAAACCTGCTTGGTCAGGATGGATATAACACTGAAGAAAAGTATTAAGTCTCTGGGCCAGTATTTTGGTTAGAATCTTAAGATCCGTATTGATCAGAGAAATTGGGCGATAATTGGAACAATCTGTATGGTCCTTTCCTGGTTTCGGGATAACACTTATATAGGCTACATTTTCATGGCTGGGGAGCTTGCTGCCGCTTCTCAGGTCATTAAAGAAAGTACAGAGATGTGGGGCCAGAAGATCGTGATATTTCCTATAGTAGTGACCCGGGAATCCATCTGGCCCAGGGGCCTTGGTAGGGTGTAGGGTTTTGATTGCAGCCCTGACTTCAGGCTCTGTAAGAGCACCGTCCATCAGTTCCGCATGGGCTTGTGTCAATTTAGGCAGCTGTAAGTCGCGAAAGAATGTGCTCGCTTCAGATGAATCGAACTTGTCCTGCACTCCATACAGCTTAGCATAAAATTCGTGAAATTCTCCAATTATCCGTTCGGGGTTCTGGGAGGTTAGGCCCGTGGATAGTCGTAGTTTAGGCAAAGTCGGTGTGTACGGTCGAGGAACCAGTTTTCTAGCTAACATTGTGGTAGGTTTATCACCCATCGTATAGAACCTGTGCTTAGACCAACTAATATGTTTCTCCGCTTGAGTAGTCAAGCTAAGATTTAGTGCTAGTCGAGCCTCGTCAATTTTATGCCTTATATCTACCAGGGGATTTCTGTGCTGTTCACTAAGTAAGTTATCTAAGTTAGTTTCCAGAATCTTATTTGCCTGTTCCCTATTGCGTTTAATCCTGGCTGCCACTTGTAACAATATGCCCCTAATCGCTGCTTTATGAGCTACCCAGTTAATTGCGGGGGATGTGTCCGATGCCTTATTAAGTCTAAAGTATTCCTGTATTTCCTTTTGAATCTCTAAAAAGATTGTAGGGTCATTCAGCAAGCTCACATTAAGTCTCCACGGGGAGGGTCTAGATTTAGTCCATAGCCCTGAAGTAGAGAGTTTTATCGGGGAATGATCAGACCAAGGGGTAGATAAAATCTTAACCGACTTAATAAATGGTAGCAAAGGCGTACGTACTAGAACGTGGTCTATCCTCGAGTAAGTATGATGGGCTTGTGAAAAGTGTGTAAAGTCTCTGACCGTAGGGTTATTTTCTCACCAGGCGTCGATGAGGTCATAGAAATGAAACAGACGTGCAACCTTGCTGCTTCCAGTCGGTGGGCGTTTCAATGTTGGTCTAGAGGAGTCCGATTTATCCATAATTCTGTCCAAGGGAATATTACTATCGCCTCCCATAATGACCTGACCCTGGACTTTGGGCATAAGAATCTTCAGCATTTTGCTAAAGAATTCCGGCTGTCCAGTATTCGGGGCATAGTATGATATAAAGGACACCTCCTGGTCATGGAGCCGCCCCACTGCCATAATATATCTACCCCTCTTGTCCTTAACGATAGCGATGGGGGTAAAGGGGGTCCGTTTCGAAAAGCAGATGGCTACACCGCCCTTCTTTTCCCGACCCCCTGCCAAGTAAAACTGTGGATACTTCCCATTGAGGTAACGGGGCGCTGAGACATTGGAGAAATGAGTTTCCTGCAATAGCAGGACTTCAGCCTTCTGTTTATGATAAAACTGGAAAGCCTTAGTTCTTTTAGTAGGGGAGTTAAATCCATGTACATTGTGGCTAACTATCGAATAGTCTGTGTTATATGTGGTGGCCATCGTGGTAGGGCAGAGCACTCTTACCTTGCATAATGAATGAAGCGAGAAGGGTCCCGATGATGATGACTGTTTGGCTATGTGACCTCTCAGACCATGACATAAGGGAAGGGCGCTGAACCGAGGCTCCGAAGAAAGAGGGGGAAGGGAGAGAAGGAAAAGGCATTAGAGAAGAAGAGAAACAAAAATAAAAGCAAAAAAACATATACATAGGCCTTAGGCCCAAACAACCAATATAACTCAATCCTAGCTGATGAATGAAGGAATGGGGAATAACCCCTGCCGGAGACAACATCCGGCAAATTAGGTGCAAGGGTACCATCCTTGTCGTAGGATAGGTAGTCTTGCAGTTGGGTGGCAAGCATGACCACCCCGACCCAAATATGATTACACTCTGTACGAGCAGGCTATTCGAGGTCATATCGGAAATGACAAAATCAATCAATACAGTTTTAACATAACAGGCTGTCTATAGGAACATGCATTCCCAAGGCCAGTGGCGCCGGGGCCGGAAGGGTCCCCATCGGTCGTTCCGGCCCCCGAGCCACAGCCCAACAGGGGAACACATTGCGGTCCGACTAAGGCCCCCAGACTGCTAAAAAGCAAAAAGCAAAATTTCTTCGACCAGGTTGGGCCCGTCGGGGTTGTAAAATATTCGGCTGGCAGCCAGTCCGAAGAACCAGGAACTCCAGTAACTTTGTAACCCGTGACTTTGTAACCTGTGAACTGTGAACGGTAACGATGGCCCCATCAGGCCCATAGTCCACCATGGGCCCAGGCCATATCCGTGCAATCAAGCACTAACAGTTCCCAAAAGGGGGCAAAAAAGCAAAAAGAGAGAAGAGCAATAATACTCAGGTATTCCTGCGAGCATTTCTGGCCTGTGAGCGTGTGCGATCCTGCCATATCGGGGAGAGGGGACGATGATCCAGATGAGGGGGAGATGAAATCGGAGTCGGAGAGTCCCGTGCAATGATGCCGAGACTAAGCAGTAGGTCTTCGCCTGCTTGGAACGTGGAAAAGGAGTGGGACTTTCCGTTGTAAGTGAATGATAACTTAAAAGGGAACGACCATCGATACTTAATCTGTTTGGCCATAAGTTGCTGGAGTAATGGCCGTAGGTTTCTGCGTTTCTGGACCGTTGATGGCGCCAAATCTGTAAAGAGCTGTATTGGTGTTCCAAATAGCGACAGGTCCGGCCTGTTGCGAGCCGCAAGCATCATCTTATCCTTAATGCGGTAGTGATGTGGCTTAACAATAATGTCTCGTGGTAGGCCGTCGGCCCTTGGGGCTGTCAGTGCTCGGTGAACGCGATCAACTTCCATGTGGTGGTTGGCTATATCAGGGATAAGGGTTTTCATCAGGTCTTTTACAGCCCCCTCTAGATCTGTGTGAGTTTCAGGGAGGCCACGCACGCGGACATTGTACCTACGAGAACGATTCTCCAAATCTTCAATTTTTGTGAATGCCTCTTCTAATCTATCCTGGAGGTCTGTCACCATGGCTGAGTTCTGGTTGACCCTTTTGATGGCTCCATCCACTTTGGTTTCAATTAGCTCAAAACGCTCTCCCAAGCTATGGATGTCTTTTTTCAGGTCAGTGGTGATTAATGTGCAGGCCTTAGAGAGCTCCTGCTGCAGCATGGTGGAGAATCTGCCCAAAAGTACAGCATCAGGGGAATAGTGTGAGAGCTGGGGAATTGGCATATCCTGGCTGGATTGGCTGGATTGGCTAATGAGGACTTCTGCTAAGTCTGCCATGTTCCTATCCATGGAGGAGGCAGGGGAGGCAGGGGAGTTTGGAGAGTCATGTCTATCAGCGTATATGGCTGGGGATGGGGGATGTGATAGTGACTCACCCCGCTGTCCGGTCTCCACCTCTCCCGAGGATTGTGAGGAGAATGGATCCCTAGTTGGCTCCAGATTTAGCTGCCTGTCTCCTCTCTGTGTAGCGCCGTCGGATCTGGCTGCTGCCGTGCTGCCTCGTGTGTCTGGCTTACCCGGCGCCATCTTGGATCGCGGCTGTGCTGTAGGGGAAGGCCCTGCTCTCTTCTGGGCTGTAGTTTGCGTATCGTGTCCTTTCCGCGGCTGCCCCTGTGCCCTACGGTTCATCGCCACTTCGGGGTTGGTGTGGGATCGGTCCTGGCTCACGGACCTCAGTGCCTGCGCTATCGTTAGCTCTGGTGGGTCGGGGTGCCGGGAGCTCGGTCAGCACACGTCCTTCTCCGAGTCCCCGCGCATGCGCACTTGTCATTACAATTTTTGAAGCAATACTTTGCAACAGGGCTCATTGCTGTGCTCCAAGTACAGTATCTGTGAGGGGTTGTAGTGTTGTGCCACCGGTGCCTAAGGCCCAATTTTTCAGCCCCTGTTTAACAGGGGCGTGTCATTACAATTTTTGAAGCAATACTTTGCAACAGGGCTCATTGCTGTGCTCCAAGTACAGTATCTGTGAGGGGTTGTAGTGTTGTGCCACCAGTGCCTAAGGCCCAATTTTTCAGCCCCTGTTCAACAGGGGCATGCAATTACAATTCTTGATGTAATAATTCACAGCAGGGCCCATTGCTGCACCCACCAAGAGTAACTCTGAGGGCTTACAGTGTTGTGGCAACGCCACCACCACCACCACCACGAAAGGCCCAATTTTTCAGCCCCTGTTCAAAAGGGGCATGTAATTACAATTCTTGATCTAATAATTCACAGCAGGGCCCATTGCTGCACCCACCAAGAGTAACTGTCAGGGCTTACAGTGTTGTGGCACCAGCACCACCATCAAAGCCCCAATTTTTACTACCACTGTTCAACAATTATATGTAATTAAAATTCCTGATATAATAGTTGACAGCAGGGCGTTCCAGCACCAACCAAGAGTAACTGTGAGTGCTTACAGTGTTGTGCCAACACCAACAACTAAGGGGCCTATTTCTGCAGAGTATATACGGCAGGTCCCTACTTTCAAACATCCAACTTACAAACGACTCCTACTTGCAAACGCAAGAAGACAACAGGAAGTGAGAGGAAATCTACCCCTAGGAAGGAAAATTCTCTCCTGTAAGAATAAATATGGGAGAAAGGTGTCTCCTCTGTACTGATGCTTTATCAGCAATCCTTGTTTCAAGAAAAACACCACATTTCAAAAACAGTTGACATTGGGACGGAAAGTGAGGTGAAATGTTCTGAACAGGGGCACAGACAGCAAAACAAATGTTACAGGGGTGATAACCCTTACCTATGTTTTCCAAAAAGTTTAAAAATAGATTTTTGGGCTGGAGCTACACTTCAACAATGTACCTGTTCAAAATTACAAACAGATTCTACATAAGAACAAACCTACAGTCCCTGTCTTGTATGCACCACCTGTATACGGCTGTTCAGAGTATATAGGGCCTTTTTTATTTTATGTGCGGGGTTCCCCTTAATATCCATACAAGACCCAAAGGGGCTGGTAATGGGCTGGGGTAGGGGGGGGGGTCATGGGGTAGCTATGCCATTTTTCTTAAAGATTTTCATCCATATTACCGGGACCAGACATTACATTAAAGCCGCAAGCAGTTTTAAATGGCTTTTTTTTCCTTTAGAAGTGTCATTTTGTGCAGGGACAGTTCTAAACACGGGAAACACGTGGCACTTCACAGGCATACTTTAGACACCCCCCAGGTACGATATTTAAAGGAATATTTGACTTTTTTTTTTTCACTTTATGCATCATTAAAATGACTGCTCCCGAAAAACGACCGTTTTTAAAACTTCTTTTTGCATTGATACATGTCCCCTGGTGCAGAACCCGGGTTCCCAAACCCTTTTTAGGACAATAACATGCATAATAGTTGTTATAATTAGCACTTTAGAATTCGAACGTTCGCATCCATTGTATTTAATAGGGTTCTAATGTTCGTACGAACTTTCGGTCCGTTCGCGGGTTCTGGTGCGAACCGAACCCGGGGGTGTTCGGCTCATCACTACTCTGCAGTCGGCAGCGTCCGCCGGGTTTAGCCTTTCCCGTGCGCAGTCCCTGTTCTTGGGCTGCTCACAGAGCTGATAAGACTGGGAACCCCTCTGTGGATCTGTTGGGGTCATTTCGCAGAGTTTCCTCACAGGAACGCAGTCTGCTATCACATCCATGATGAATGCAGTGGAAGTCGCAAAAGGATCAGCTCCATCTTCCCAGGCTGGTGGTTTCCATTTTTTATTACAGGCATTTGTGTTTTTCCCCTTTCTTTTCCTCTCTTCCCCTCCCCTCCCCTTTCCTTTGCTTGTTAGGCGCCTTCAAATGATTATTGTCTTACTTTTTTGTTCCTTTAAAACTGTGCAACTGGATAGGGCAGGTGTCTCTCTGTGCAACAACATTGTGGTGCTTATTTCCGGGTTCGGGGGGGGGGGGCTACAGGTGCTCTGTACCTCCCGCCAGGTAGGAGAGTGTCATGGCACGGCGTCCTCGCCGCCGTCTGCGCATGCGCGATTCGGGAGTGATACAGAGCCGTAGTTTCTCGGCTCTCTGTACTGGGCGACGCTGGATCTTCTGCGCGTGCGCATGCACGGTCGCTTTGTTCAGTGGCAGCCATCTTGGATTCTGGAAAGAAGGCTAGATTTGCCCTTTTTTTCAATCAATTCCAAATGGTGGTTTATGGGATTAGCCTACGCACCTTGAGCCTATTTAGGTTCAGATTCAGGGATTGCTGTCAGAGTCTCCTCAGCTGTGCCCTGCTAGGTCTCTCTGATGCTGCTTTGTGGTAGGTACTTTATTTTCTAAAAAAAAAATGTTGCCGATCAAAAATTTTTAATATTTTCAAAAAAAAAAAAAATTACGATATAAAAATGTTTATCTTTAAAAAAAAAAAAAAAGATGACGATATAAAAATGTTTGTTTAAAAAAAAAAAAGAAAAGTGACGCCAAAAACTCCTGATTCTTTTCCCTTTCTTACTATATTTCCGGAGCTGATCCTTGTGCCCAACTTCGCAATGAGTCATTCATCTCGCAGCAAAGATCCTCACACTTCTATTAGGTATGTGACCAACTATACGTGAGTATAAAAAAATAAATTAAAAAAAAGTGCGCTCACTGGTAGATTTGAGCGGACACCTGGATGTTCGGGTTCGACGGGTTTGGCCGAACTTTGGAAAAAAGTTCGGGTTCGGGACCGAACTTTAACCCGAACCCCATTAAAGTCAATGGGGACCCGGACTTCTAAGGACTAAAAAGGCTCTAAAAAAAGTAATGGAAAGGGCTAGAGGGCTGCAAATGGCAGCAAAATGTTGTTAAGAGCATGGCAAGTGCTCTGCAAACAAATGTGGATAGGGAAATAACTTAAAATAACATTAAAAAAATTAAAAAATATGCTGGAGGCCCCCTTTTCAGCAGAAGAGGTACAGGAAGTCATTAAGAACCTCAGAAACTCAACGGCACGATGCCACACATATGGTGGGAATGCCCCAGAATACGCCCTTTCTGGAATAAATTATTCAATTTAATGGATAAGCTAGTGGGAAAATAAAATACTTTGAAATAAAAATGTAGCGGGGTGCTAAATTTAAGGGAAGTGTTTGAGTGGTAAATAGGCTCAAACACCCTAATTCTGTAGGATTCATGGACCATTTTGTCCTCGGGGGACAGTATTGGTGTGCAGTTCCCTGCGGCCTACAGGTGGCGCTGCCATTGTAGGCTAGGGTTGAACCGCCGATACAGTGCTGTGCCTTTTGTGTCCCCTCTTGGCAGTAGTACAGCGGGGCGGGGAACCTGCTGTGCATGCCGGGAGAGCATATAAAAGGGGCAGACCTTTGGCCTGGGGGCTGATGTCCAGTGGGGTCCGCGCCCAGGTGCCTTCGGCCTGGGTGCATGTGTTCCTGTTCCATCTCGGGCACCTTTAGCCTGGGGTGAGGTACTATCCTGGAGTTCCTGCTGCCCTGGGTATGAAGGCCTAGGGGCGGGAGTAAAGCCTGGAGTCCAGAGCCTTCGTCTGGAGTCCGCTAAGGGTCGAGGAGTCTTAGGGTGCCGCCTCGTGTAGGGGACCCTGTTCCAGGGAAGGGAGGATCATTCTGATGGACCGATGCGGGATTCACGGTGAAGGAAGGGTCTGTTGACTCCCTGGAGAGATGTCTTCCCCTTGATATGGGCTAGGTTCGTAGAAGGAGAAGCTCAAGGTCATCTTGACTGTATCAGAGGCCTTATTCACCCGGCCCGTGGCAGGGGCCTTATACACCCTGGTCTGTGGCAGAGGCCAAAGTTCTCCAGGTCCGTGGCAGGGGCCTTGTACACCCGGTCTGTGGCAGAGACCAACCTTAAGGTCTGTGGCAGAGACCGTGCACCTAAAACTGTTTGAGAAACCTAAGCAGTGAAGTGAATGTGCTACGTTTGTGCCTGGACCTCCTCCACACCTTAAGCTGTCCTGTTTCTTTGCTCTAACCTTTTCTATCCGAGTAGAGTTTATTTTGCCATGAGAGAATAAGAGTTGTAGTTTCAGCTGGTGTGGACATTGACTTTACTGGGAATTAAAGGACTTGCCTCTACCTACAGTAGAGGTGAGAATCATCCTCTGGAGGAGTTTTGACTCCGGCTGTGGACACGTCCCATCAAGTACACCGCTCAACCTCTTTATATAGGAGGGTACGGGCTGGTAATGCGGTGTGCCTTTCTCCCTCCTGCGAGGAGCCAACAACATAAAGGCAGGTAAGGGGGAAAGGATCTGTGCTCTACAAAAAAATAAAATAAAAATTATAATCTTGACCTAGGAGGATGAGGTCCATATGGAGTAGGAGGTTGAGGTGGCGGTGGATGTGGCTGTGTAGGTGGAAGCGGCGGTGGAGGAGGACGAGGTAGCCAACACTGGTTCAAAAATACAACAATGGCTGGGTAAGGCTGGTGATGTGTCGAATTCTGTCCCCCTTCGAATAGTGTCCACCCTGTACTGCGCTTGCTCAGTATGTAGGACAAGGGGATTTCGAAAATCTCCCAAGACGAACGGCGCCTGCGTGGTGAGTTCAGGTGAAGGCCACACCATCCGTGGTTCAAGCCGAGCCAAGTGAGGCCGTGCCCGAAGCGTGGCGATCGAAGCGAGCCCGTGAAGGGCCCTGTTACTATGTGCTACCGTATGTCCACTTGGATGGTGGGGCTTGAACCTGCACTCACGGCGCAGGCGCCGTTCATCTTCGGAGATTTTGTGAATCTCCTTGTCCTCTGTACTGCGCAAGCACTGCGCCTTCGCAGTACGGGCCGGACACAATCCGATGGCCGGACAGTTTTTGTCACAACACCGGTATACATGTCTATTGTGCAGAAGGTATGGACAAGTCCTATGGGATCCATGCCTGGTTCATTTTAATGAACGTGAGCTTGTCCACATTGGCTCTGGACAGGCGGCTGCGCTTGTCTGTGATAACGCCCCCTGCCGTGCTAAATACACGTTCAGATAATACACTGGCTGCAGGGCAGGCCAGCACCTCCAAGGCATAAAGGGCAAGCTCAGGCCATGTGCCCAATTTGGAGACCTAGAAGTTAAAGGGGGCAGACCCGTCATCCAGTACGTGTAGGCCTGTGGACACATACTGCTCAAATATTTTTTGTGGCCCTAAATGGCGTTTTTTGGAAGACCACAACACACCCACAGTACGTAACCACTGAATCGCAGAGCTACAGAACTGCAGAAAATGCTATTCAAAAAAAATTTAGTTTTTTTAGTATAGCACAGTAGAAGACAAATATATAGAAATTGTTTATTTCACACACCTCCACATATGTATAACACACTGCAAAATATTTTTTGTGGCCCTAAATGGCGTTTTTTGGAAGACCACAACACACCCACAGTACGTAACCGCTGAATCGCAGAGCTACAGAACTGCAGAAAATGCTATTAAAAAAAATGTTGTTTTTTTAGTATAGCACAGTAGAAGACAAATATATAGAAATTGTTTATTTCACACACCTCCACATATGTATAACACACTGCAAAATATTTTTTGTGGCCCTAAATGGCGTTTTTTGGAAGACCACAACACACCCACAGTACGTAACCGCTGAATCGCACAGCTGCAGAACTGCAGAAAATGCTATTTAAAAAAAAAGTTTTTTTTTTAGCATAGCACAGTAGAAGACAAATATATAGAAATGGTTTATTTCACACACCTCCACATATGTATAACACACTGCAAAATATTTTTTGTGGCCGAAAATGGGTCTTTTTGCAAGAGTACATTAAAGTGCAATTTTTTTTTTGCCCTAAATGGGTCTTTTTTTGCACGAGCAAAATAAAATGCAACTTTTTTTTTGCCCTAAATGGGTCTTTTGGAAAAGAGCACAATAAAGTGCCTTTTTTTTGCCCTAAATGGGTCTTTTTCCAAGAGCAGAATACACCCACAGTATGGAAACGGTGTATCTCTCAATGTAATATATGCCTTGCTGGTGCACTGAGCTTGCAGATAAAAGTTAGATTTTCTCTGACACTGGGCTCATGGCAGTGTAAAAAGACTGTGCATTGCAACACAAACAGGTAAACCTATGCAGATCGCTGAGTTATATCTCTGAATCTGGACTCCTATTCCTATATAATAAATCTCTCTCCCTGAAAGCACCAACAGGAACCTGGCCCTACTCTACACTGTCTCTCTATCTTTTCCCTCAGATTCCAGAACCAGGACTAACTCATGTATTTTCAATCTCTCCCAATAAGCAACAGCAGCAGACAAGATCCTCTCCGTATCTATTCTGAAGCAGAGTGACGTGTGTGCTGTGTGCCTCTAGCTTATATAGAAGCTGGGTCACATGTTGCACTGACCAATCACAGCCATGCCATTAGTAGGCATGGCTAGGATGGCTTCTAAGGGCACACCAGCTAATCAAAAGGTGATTGGCTGGCCCCTGAACCATTTCTAACTGCGCCATTAGTATGCCGAACCCGAACTCGAACACAGACTTTCACGCAAAGTCCGGGTTCGGGTTCGGGTTCGGGAAAAAGCTAAAGTTCGGTACGGACCCGAACTTTACAGTTCGGGTTCGCTCACCCTACTCACTGGTCTAGCGTGAGTTCCTTACATCGTAGCCCTATCCACTCCAAGGGATCCGGCTCATCAGGGCGTAGGTCCCATTCTTCACGTCGTAGATCAGAGAGGTCAAGATCCAGAGGACATGATCGGTCCCCCTCTCCTAGGACCTATAGAAAGAGAAATGCTGGACATGTGTGGCTACACCGCTACCAGACAGAGTGGTCTGTAAGGACTGTTTTACGGACTATGCGTCCAACCGCGAGCTAGAAAATCAGCACGCTGTAGATCTGCTCAAGCGAACAATGAAGGACTCCTTCTCTGAGCTTTTGGCTTTGGTCCCCGCTCAACCACTTCAGCAGATATCCCAGGTTCAGGATATAGAACCTAATCTCCCTGGTCCGTCAGCAGTCAGTACACCTCTGCCGCCGTCAGGCCGACCAGCTAGAGATTCACCACCTGAAGTCTCTTCAGGGTACTCTTCAGAGGAATCAGAACCTTCTGGCTTCAGTCTCTCCTTGGTAAAGCTATTCATCCAGGCAGTCAAATCTGCAATCGCCTGGAAAGACGCAGAATAGCCTCCCCAAGAGTCTACAAGCTACTTCCCATTCCTCAGATGGGCGAGATTAGTCAAGTCATTCAGAAGGAATGGTCAAAGACTGATAAACTATATACCCCTTACCAGAGTCGGGAACGCAGTCACCAAACTCCATGCCAGTGGTAGACGCGTCGGTGGTGCGACTCGCAAAAAATATAACTTTGCCAATGGAGGATTCCACTTCCTTCAAAGACCCTCTAGACAGGTGAATCGACCTGGAGCTGAAGAGGAGCTACTTAGCCGCGGAAGCAGCATGTAAGCCAGCTATTGCCCTCACATCAGTATCAAATGCCATAAGATCTTGGACAGATAATATTGAGACGGCTTTGCGTCAGGATGTCCCCATGGAGGATATAACTAAGTCCGTAGAAGAGCTTAGATTGTCGGCAGACTTTGCCTGCGTAGCGGCCATTGACACGATCAGGTGGTCGGCAAGATCCATGTTGCATTCAGTGATGGCGAAGAGGGCCTTGTGGCTGAAACCCTGGATGGCTGACTTATCCTCCAAACAAAATTGGTGCAAAATCCCGTTTGATGGGAAAGCACTATTCGGAGACAAAATGGATAAAGCTATCTCCAGGCTGTCAGGAGGGAAGTCTGGTATGCTTCCACAGGACAGAAGTAGGCGAAGATTCAGAGGTGGTTCCTCTAGGTTCCGCCAGTCAAACCCAAGGGATTTTAGGCAGTTGAGACAGCCCAGAGACAACAAAAGACCTTGGAAAGGTACTCAGGGATCCTTTTTGAACAGGAAGATGAAAGCCCTTCCGGCTCCACAGGAGCAGAAGCAGTTTTTTTTTTACGCCAGAGTAGCCCAGGCACTCCCGGTGGGAGCCAGGCTAAATTTTTTTACCCCAGTCTGGGCCACCCGCTGCCACGAACCCTGGGTTCTGTCAACAATTCAATGGGGGCACTTTTGGAATTTTTCTCACCCCCCACCTCGGAACTCTTTCAAAGGACAGAGATTCCATCCTCTCCACTGAAGGCTCAAGCTCTGAAAAACTTCCTAACGTCACTCCAGCTTCAGGGGGCGGCTGTTCCGGTTCCCTTGGCAGAGTGCTTTGCAGGCTTTTACTCCACCCTATTTCTGGTCCCAAAGAGGACAGGTGGGTGGAGGCCTGTGATAGACCTAAAGAGGCTCAACCAGTATATCCGCCCCGAAAGCTTCAAAATGGAGTCCCTGCAGACGATTATTCAGACAGTCCAGTCATCAGATTGGATGATTTCGGTCGATCTGCAGGATGCATACCTACATGTTCCAATTCTACCTGCATTTCAAAAATACCTGAGATTTGCAGTGGGATGGACCCACCTACAGTTTTAAGCCCTGCCTTTCGGTCTGTGCACCTCTCCCAGGGTGTTCACCAAGATACTAATATCTGCTTTGGTTCCCCTGCGGGAGAGGGGCTTGAGGATATACCACTACTTGGACGACATCCTACTCCTAGCAAGCAATCCGGATCAGTTGGTATGTCACCGGGACATTCTTCTACAGTCCCTAAAAAGAGCTAGGGTGGCTGGTGAATTCCGACAAGCCAACACAGCAGATAATCTATGCGCAATGTTCGACACTCAGGAGGGGACAGTGTCATTACCACCGCCGAAGGCAAGGATCGTCATCCAGAGAATGATCAAAGTCATCCGGAGCCCGTATCTGACGGCTTCACAATGCCTGAGCCTCATTGACACAATGTCTTCCTATATACCCATGCTTCCTTGGGCACATTGGCACTTGAGGTATTTCCAGACTGGTTTCTTGGCGCAGTGGAAGAAACAACGACTATCTCAGATGATCCTGCTGATGGGGAAAAATGCACAGGAGCCTTCACTGGTGGACAGTTCCGGAAAACCTCTCCAAGCCTCATCACCTGGGCTCCCTTCCTTGGATCACAATTACGTCCGATGCAAGCAGACAGGGCTGGGGAGCCCATTGCGGGCAAACCAGAATACAGGGGAGATGGTCATGCACCACCCAGGGAGTGGTATCAAACATCTTGGAGATGAGGGCAGCCTTCTTGGCACTGACCTCTTTGGCACCCCAAATCAGAGGCCAGAGAATACTCCTACGCCTAGACAACAGGGCAGCTGTCGCTTATCTGCAGAAGCAGGGAGGCACTCGCAGCAGGTCACTCCTCAAGGAGGTAGAGCCGATCATGCTCTGGGCGGAGCAGAACCTCCTGGACCTCAGAGCGATGTATCTGCCAGGCAGGTTTAACACGGAAACAGACACATTATCCAGAAACTTCCTGGACAACGAGTGGGCTCTCCACCCCCATGTCTTCCTTTAGATTGCCAACATATGGGATCCCCCTCAGGTAGATCTGTTCACCTCCCCGAAGAACACCAAGCTGGACAGGTTCTTCTCTCGGCTGCCGCATCCACAAGCCGAGGCAGTGGATGCCCTGTCATGTCCCTGGAGGTTCACCACGGAATATGCCTTTCCTCCCAGGCCATTAATATTCAACTTCCTCCTGAGGCTCCTCAGGGAGCCAGTCCAGGTGGTGGCAGTACTTCCGTATTGCGCCTCAGTGTGGGCTCTCCAATCAAGATCCCTCCTTTCCCTCAACTTCTGTCGCAGGGCAGTCTAGTTCATCCAAACTAGGGATGAGCCGAACACCCCCGGGTTCGGTTCGCACCAGAACCTTCGAACGGACCGAAAGTTCGCGCGAATTTTCGAACCCTATTCGTTATAATGGACGCGAACGTTCGAAATCAAAATTGCTAATTACAACGGCCAATATGCATGTTAATGTTATAAAACAGGTTTGGGGACCCGGGTCCTGCCCCAGGGGACATATATCAATGCAAAAAGAAATTTTAAAAACTAAAGTTTTTTCGGGAGCAGTCATTTTAATGATGCATAAAGTGAAAAAAAAAAAGTGAAATTTTCCTTTAAATATGGTACCTGGGGGGTGTCTAAAGTATGCCTGTGAAGTGGCATGTGTTTCCCGTGTTTAGAACTGTCCTTGCACAAAATGACATTTGTAAAGGAAAAAAAGAAGCCATTTAAAACCACTTGCGGCTTTAATGTCATGTCTTGTCCTGGCCGCCATATGGCTGAAAATCCTTGAGAAAAATGGCATGGCTACCCCATCACCGTCCCCCCCCACCCCAGCCCCTTTGGGTCTTGTATGGATACTAAGGGGGACCCCGCACCCAAAATAAAACCCTATACCTACAACCCTATATACTCTGAACAGCAGTATATAGGTGGTGCAAACAAGACATGGACTGTAGGTTTGTTCTTAAGTAGAATCTGAACAGGTACATTATGAAGTGTAGCTACATCCCAAAAAAATCAATTTTTAAGCTTTTTGGAGAACATAGGGAGGGGTTATCACCCCTGTAACATTTGCTGTCTTTGCACATCTGTTCAGAACATGTCACCTCACTTTCCGTCCCAATGACAAATGTTTTTGGAAAAGTGGGGTTTTAATTGAAACAAGGATTGGTGATAAAGCATCAGTAGAGAGGAGATACCTTTTTCCCAAATTAAATCTAACAGGATAGAATTTTCCTTCCTAGGGGTAGATTTCCTCTCACTTCCTGTTTTCTCTTGCCGTTTGCAAGTAGGAGTCGTTTGTAAGTTGGATGTTTGAAAGTAGGGGCCTGCCGTATATACTCTGCAGAAATTTGCCCTATTAGATGTTGGTGTAGCCACAAGACTGGTGGGCACAGGAATGGGCCCTGCTGTGAGTTAATAGATCAAGATTTGTACTTGCATGCACCTGTTGAACCGGGCAGAAAAATTGGGCCTTTGGTGGTGGTGGTGGTGGTGGTGGACGGTGTTGCCACAAGACTGTAAGCCCTCACAGTTACTCTTGGTGGGTGCAGGAATGGGCCCTGCTGTGAGTTATTAGATCAAGATTTGTAATTGCATGCACCTGTTGAACAGGGCAGAAAAATTGGGCCTTTGGTGGTGGTGGTGGTGGTGGACGGTGTTGCCACAAGACTGTAGGCCCTCATAGTTACTCTTGGTGGGCGCAGGAATGGGCCCTGCTGTGAACTATTAGATCAAGATTTGTAATTACACGCCCCTGTTAAACAGGGGCTGAAAAATTGTGCCTTAGGCATTGGTGCTGGTGCCACAACACTGCAACCCCTCACAGATACTGTACTTGGAGCACAGCAGTCACACCTGTTGCGAAGCATCTTTTTAAAAAATTGTAATTACACGCCCCTGTTATACAGGGGCTGAAAAATTGTGCCTTAGGCACTGGTGCTGGTGCCACAACACTGCAACCCCTCACAGATACTGTACTCTGAGCACAGCAATGAGACCTGTTGCAAAGCATTGCCTAAAAATTGTAATTACACGCCCCAACAGGGGCTGAAAAATTGTGCCTTAGGCACTGGTGCTGGTGCCACAACACTGCAACCCCTCACAGATACTGTACTCTGAGCACAGCAGTCACACCTGTTGCGAAGCATCTTTTAAAAAAAATTTAATTACACGCCCCTGTTATACAGGGGCTGAAAAATTGTGCCTTAGGCACTGGTGCTGGTGCCACAACACTGCAACCCCTCACAGATACTGTACTCTGAGCACAGCAATGAGACCTGTTGCAAAGCATTGCCTAAAAATTGTAATTACACGCCCCAACAGGGGCTGAAAAATTGTGCCTTAGGCACTGGTGCTGGTGCCACAACACTGCAACCCCTCACAGATACTGTACTCTGAGCACAGCAGTCACACCTGTTGCGAAGCATCTTTTTAAAAAATTGTAATTACACGCCCCTGTTATACAGGGGCTGAAAAATTGTGCCTTAGGCACTGGTGTGGTGGCATGGATCATTGAGGAGGAGGAAGAGGATAGTCAGTGAACATAACAGGACAGTCACTCAGCATCAGCATAGGCAGTCTTGAAGGGATGTGACATTATAAATTATTCCGTTATATCCGCTTCAGGTGTCTGGTAGCTGGTGGTGATCCAAGACTGATTCATTTTTATGAAGGTCAGTCGATCAACCGAGTCGGTGGACAGGCGCACCCTATGATCGGTGACAAATCCTCCAGCAGCACTGAATGTGCGTTCGGAAAGAACGCTGGATGCAGGACAGGCCAGTAGCTCAATTGCATACTGTGCAAGCTCTGGCCAGTGATCCATCCTCAGGACCCAGTAAGCCAGAGGATTTTCGGTGGGAAAGGTGTCCAAGTCTGACCTTGCCCCTAGGTATTCCTGCACCATGTATATCAGACGCTGGCGATGATTGCTGGAACCGATCATACCTTGGGGCTGCGGACTAAAAAATTGTCTGAACGCATCGGTCAGACGTCCACCTTCCCCACCGCTCCTTCTGCTACTGACCGAAGCCTCAGCAACTTGTCGTCCAGGACCAGGAGTTTGTAACCTCCCAGTTTCTGGGAACGCGTTGCACAGACCTTTCTGCAAGGCCTCCCTGAGATGTCTCATCCTCTGCTCCCTCTGCGACGGCAAGATAAGGTCCGCAACCTTACCCTTGTACCGTGGATCAAGGAGAGTGGCCAGCCAGTAATGGTCACTCTCCTTGATCCGAAGAACACGAGGATCCTTCCGCAGGCTTTGCAGGATCAGGGAGGCCATGCAGCGTAGGTTAGCTGAGGCATTCGGTCCGGAGTCTTCTGGGTCACTGAGGATGACATGATCGCCAGCCACCTCCTCCCAGCCACGTACAAGTCCACTGGTTTGTTGGGACTGTACATCATCCCTAAAAGACTGCTGCTGCTGATGCTGAGTGCCAGGCTCCACCTCCATGCTCACACAATCCTCCTCCTCCTCCTCCTCCTCCTCCTCTTCCTGTGTGATGGGTGGGACAGAAGGAACATTGTCTGGATAAAGGGGGCCTTGAGAGACAAGGAAGTCCTCCTCTTCCTGCCTCTGTTCTGCCTCAAGTGCCCTGTCCATTATCCCACGCAGCGTATGCTCCAACAGGTGGACAAGAGGTACAGTGTCACTGATGCATGCACTGTCACTGCTCACCATCCTCGTGGCCTCCTCAAATGGTGAGAGGACAGTGCATGCATCCCTGATCATGCTCCACTGGCGTGGGGAAAAAAAGCCAAGCTCCCCTGACCCTGTCCTGGTGCCGTAGTCGCAAAGGTACTCATTGATGGCCCTCTGCTGCGTGTGCAGTCGCTGCAGCATGGCCAACGTTGAGTTCCACCTGGTGGGCATGTCACATATTAGGCGGTTCTTGGGCAGGTTCAGCTCCTTTTGCAGCTCAGTCAGCCGAGCACTGGCATTATAAGATCGGCGGAAATGCACACAGACTTTCCTGGCCTGCCTCAGGACATCCTGTAAGCCTGGGAACCTGCCCAAGAACCGCTGCACCACCAGGTTGAGGACGTGAGCCATACAGGGCACATGGGTGAGCTGCCCCTGTCGCAGGGCGGAGAGGAGGTTGGTGCCATTATCAGAAACGACCATTCCTGGCTTAAGCTGGCGTGGCGTCAACCACCTCTCGGCCTGCCCCTGCAGAGCTGCCAGAACCTCTGGCCCAGTGTGGCTCCTGTCCCCCAAACACACCAGCGCAAGCACGGCATGGCATCTTTTTGCCTGCGTACTCGCGTAGCCCCTTGTACGCCTACGGAGCACCGCTGGTTCCGAGGACAGAGCACTCGAAGAGGACATGGAGGAAGAAGAAGAGGAGGGGGTGGAGGAGAGAGGTGTGTCACAACCAGTAGTAGCATTTTGGAGGCGTGGTGGCGGAACAACCTCCAACACTACTGCACCTTGTCCTGCATCCCTCCCAGCTACCAATAGAGTGACCCAATGGGCCGTGAAAGAAAGATAACGTCCCTGTCCATGCCTGCTGGACCATGAGTCAGCGGTAATATGCACCTTACCGCTGACCGCCCTGTCCAGCGAGGCATGGACATTGCCTTCCACATGCCAGTAGAGAGACGGAATCGCCTTCCGTGAGAAAAAGTGGCGTTTGGGAACCTGCCACTGAGGAACCGCACATTGAACAAACTCACGGAAGGGGGCCGAGTCTATCAACTGAAAAGGCAGCAGTTGAAGTGCTAGCAATTTAGCCAAGCTAGCATTCAACCGCTGGGCATGTGGATGGCTGGGAGTATACTTCTTTCGACGGTCCAGCAGCTGGGGCAGGGAAATTTGCCTGCTACAATCGGACGTCGGTGTACTGCAAGTACTTGGTTGTGACACACCTAATTCTACACCTTCAGTCCTCTCAGAGCAGCTTTCAGAGAGGACTGAAGATATAGTGGGGATGGAGATCCCAGCTGATGAGGAGCAAGGAGAGGTCCGCTTTGTTCTTTGGTGTGGGTCTTTTATGTGTGCTTGCCAACGAGCTGCATGGCAGGTCGACATATGTCTGCTCATGCTTGTGGTGCCCAAGCGGCTGATGTTTTGGCCACGCGAGATACGCTTGAGACAAATATTGCAAATAGCAGTGGTGCGATCTGATGCACTCGTCTCAAAAAAGGCCCACACCAAAGAACTTTTGTGATAACGTGCAGAGGCAGCGCCCTGCACAGGCGGAGCTCTGCGGTGTGGTACAGTTGCTGTGCTGGCCTCTAGCTGGCCTCCAGGGGGCATCCTGCCTCGTTGGACATGTGACGCTGCATCCTCCTCCTCCTCCTCCTCTCTCCCTTCAGGCACCCACGTGGAGTCAGTGACCTCATCATCCCCTCCCTCTTCACCACTAGAGCAAACCTGGCAGTAAGCTGCAGCTGGTGGAACACTACTGCCAGATTGCTGTCCTTCAGCATCCCCTCTCTCTGCGCGCACACTACTGACTTCCTCAAGCTGGGTATCATCATCCGAGCCTTTGAATCGTTGGGCATCCTCCTGGAGCATGTACCCAACACTGTGCTCAAACAGTTCGGGGGACTCCTCAGGAGGACATGGTGGGTCTAGGGAAGGGGTGGCTGATGATGCCATTGAGTACGCGTTGGCAGCTGCTCTGCCAGTACCCTGAGCCTGGGTGAGAGAGGATGAGGAGGATGAGGAGGGCTTGGTCATCCATTCTACCAAGCCTTCGGCATGATGCGGCTCCACATGTCCAGCTGCCGAAAACAAAGACAAGCGTGTCCCATGGCCACGTGCTGATGACGATGCACGACCACGTCCACGGCCAGCACTGTTGTCTCTAGAAACAGAGCCTGCCTGCCCTGTGTTCTTGCCTCGGCACGCTCTGCCTCTCCTTGGCGGTCTTCCAGCCATTGTAGTCGGTAGTGTATATAGTATAAAAAATAGAACTCCTATGTGTGCTCACAACACACTGTAGGTCCTATGGGTGCTGACACTAACACACTATAGGTACTATGTGTGCTGCTGACAAGAAAATATAGGAGCTCTGTTTGCTGCCACTAACACACTAGAAGTCCTATGGGTGCTGCTGAGAAGAAAATATAGGAGCTCTGTTTGCTGCCACTAACACACTAGAAGTCCTATGGGTGCTGCTGAGAAGAAAATATAGGAGCTCTGTTTGCTGCCACTAACACACTAGAAGTCCTATGGGTGCTGCTGAGAAGAAAATATAGGAGCTCTGTGTGATGCCACTAACACACTAGAAGTCCTATGGGTGCTGCTGAGAAGAAAATATAGGAGCTCTGTTTGCTGCCACTAACACACTAGAAGTCCTATGGGTGCTGCTGAGAAGAAAATATAGGAGCTCTGTGTGATGCCACTAACACACTAGAAGTCCTATGGGTGCTGCTGAGAAGAAAATATAGGAGCTCTGTTTGCTGCCACTAACACACTAGAAGTCCTATGGGTGCTGCTGAGAAGAAAATATAGGAGCTCTGTTTGCTGCCACTAACACACTAGAAGTCCTATGGGTGCTGCTGAGAAGAAAATATAGGAGCTCTGTTTGCTGCCACTAACACACTAGAAGTCCTATGGGTGCTGCTGAGAAGAAAATATAGGAGCTCTGTGTGATGCCACTAACACACTAGAAGTCCTATGGGTGCTGCTGAGAAGAAAATATAGGAGCTCTGTTTGCTGCCACTAACACACTAGAAGTCCTATGGGTGCTGCTGAGAAGAAAATATAGGAGCTCTGTTTGCTGCCACTAACACACTAGAAGTCCTATGGGTGCTGCTGAGAAGAAAATATAGGAGCTCTGTTTGCTGCCACTAACACACTAGAAGTCCTATGGGTGCTGCTGAGAAGAAAATATAGGAGCTCTGTTTGCTGCCACTAACACACTAGAAGTCCTATGGGTGCTGCTGAGAAGAAAATATAGGAGCTCTGTTTGCTGCCACTAACACACTAGAAGTCCTATGGGTGCTGCTGAGAAGAAAATATAGGAGCTCTGTTTGCTGCCACTAACACACTAGAAGTCCTATGGGTGCTGCTGAGAAGAAAATATAGGAGCTCTGTGTGATGCCACTAACACACTAGAAGTCCTATGGGTGCTGCTGAGAAGAAAATATAGGAGCTCTGTTTGCTGCCACTAACACACTAGAAGTCCTATGGGTGCTGCTGAGAAGAAAATATAGGAGCTCTGTTTGCTGCCACTAACACACTAGAAGTCCTATGGGTGCTGCTGAGAAGAAAATATAGGAGCTCTGTGTGATGCCACTAACACACTAGAAGTCCTATGGGTGCTGCTGAGATGAAAATATAGGAACTCTGTGTGATGCCACTAACACATTAGAAGTCCTATGGGTGCTGCTGAGAAGAAAATATAGGAGCTCTGTTTGCTGCCACTAACACACTAGAAGTCCTATGGGTGCTGCTGAGAAGAAAATATAGGAGCTCTGTGTGATGCCACTAACACACTAGAAGTCCTATGGGTGCTGCTGAGAAGAAAATATAGGAGCTCTGTTTGCTGCCACTAACACACTAGAAGTCCTATGGGTGCTGCTGAGAAGAAAATATAGGAGCTCTGTTTGCTGCCACTAACACACTAGAAGTCCTATGGGTGCTGCTGAGAAGAAAATATAGGAGCTCTGTTTGCTGCCACTAACACACTAGAAGTCCTATGGGTGCTGCTGAGAAGAAAATATAGGAGCTCTGTTTGCTGCCACTAACACACTAGAAGTCCTATGGGTGCTGCTGAGAAGAAAATATAGGAGCTCTGTTTGCTGCCACTAACACACTAGAAGTCCTATGGGTGCTGCTGAGAAGAAAATATAGGAGCTCTGTGTGATGCCACTAACACACTAGAAGTCCTATGGGTGCTGCTGAGAAGAAAATATAGGAGCTCTGTTTGCTGCCACTAACACACTAGAAGTCCTATGGGTGCTGTTGGGGTGCAATGCTGTGCTAACAGCACTGCGGTTGGTACTACTGCAATACTGTACTAACAGTAAGCACGCACCAGACTAATCCCCAGCAGCAGCTAATAACACACTAACTGTGCAATCAGCAGCAATGAACGATCAATGACTTAGGTAGCAATGGTTTAGCAAAGAAATAGCCAATGGTTTAGCAAAGAAGAGCAAATCTTTCAGTATCAAGCAAAGACAGAATCAGCAGACTAATCTCTCCTAAAGCCGGAACTCATGTGACCGGGGCCGATGGCGTGGCGGCCTTTTAAATGGTGGGGCGTGTACTAAAGCCCCTGAGCTGTAATTGGCTACAGCCGTCCTGCCTGTAGCCAATTATTGCTCTCCGAGTTTCGGGCGCTGTGATTGGCCAAGCATGCGGGGTCACAGTGCATGCTTGGCCAATCATCAGCCAGCAATGCACTGCGCCGGCCGCGCCGGCCGCAATGCATTGCGGGGCCGCTCGCATCACACGAATGTGATGCGAACGGCCCAAATAGTTCTGGGCTCGACGAGCGAGCGAACGCCCGATGCTCGATTCGAACATGGGTTCGAATCGAGCACCGGGCCCATCCCTAATCCAAACCCTCAGAAGTTGAATCTTCAAATCTGGAGGTTGAGAGGCGAAGGTTCGAGTCCCTAGGGTGTTCTCCAGGAGTCATATCAACCCTTCTAAAAGCTAGGAAGCCAGCAACTAATGCCATATATTGAAAAATATGGGACAAGTTCTTGTCATTTGTTTCCGGAAATGGATTTGATCCAATCCTTCCTTCTACATCTCATGTTCTAGGATTCCTTCAGACAGGACTTGGTCTGGGACTTGGTCTGAGCTCTCTCAAAGTGCAGGTAGCAGCAATCTCTGCTGCAACAAATAAGAGATGGGCGGAGGATCCTTCAGTAGTCACTTTCCTCAGAGGTATATTGAAGATTCGCCGTCCTGTCAGATGATCATTTCCTAAGTGGGATCTGTCCCTAGTCCTGGAAGTTCTATCTGACCATCCCTTTGCTCCAGTGGAACAAGTAACATATGGAACCTGACACTAAAGACGGCTTTCCTGTTAGCCATTACATCTGGCAGAAGAATCTCGGAACTTCACTCTTTAGGGATAGGTGACGACCACATCTCCTTCTCCCCAGACAGAGTGGAACTTCGTCCCCTTCGGGGGTTCACACCAAAGGTTGCTACTCCAAGCCACCTGTTGGAACCCTGGGCACTACCAGTGTTTACAGACAGGGATTCAGAGTCTTGTCACGAACTGGATGTATCCAGAGTGCTCAGGGCCTACCTAGAAGCCACCGGCCCCTTCAGAAATTCTGAGAGACTTTTCATCGTACCGTTCGGTAAATACAGGGGCAAAGAAGCTTCCATCAGAACTCTGGCATCTTGGGTTGTAAAGTTAATCCAGAAGGCCTACAGGGTGAAGAATATGGAGCCTCCATTCCGAGTGAATGCTCATTCTACAAGGGCAGTCTCAGCTTCCTGGGCGGCAAGGGCTAATGTTTCATTGGAGACGGTGTGCAGGGCCGCCACCTGGTCTTCTCACCATACGTTCCTCAGACACTACCATATTGATCCAGGAGCGCTCACGACTGTTGAGTTTGGAAGGAGGGCAGTTCAGGCTGCTATGTCCCCTTCTAATTAAACATTTTTTGTTAAGCAATTATCCCACTCATGTCAGCTAGTTATTTATCACAGGTATGCTGCCATGGAGGCACCAGGAAAACGGAAAATTGTATCATGCTTACTAGTGATGAGCCGAACACCCCCGGGTTCGGTTCGCACCAGAACCCGCGAACGGACCGAAAGTTCGAACGAACATTAGAACCCTATTAAATACAATGGATGCGAACGTTCGAATTCTAAAGTGCTAATTATAACAACTATTATGCATGTTATTGTCATAAATAGGGTTTGGGAACCCGGGTTGTGCACCAGGGGACATGTATCAATGCAAAAAGAAGTTTTAAAAACGGTCGTTTTTCGGGAGCAGTCATTTTAATGATGCATAAAGTGAAAAAAAAAAAGTCAAATATTCCTTTAAATATCGTACCTGGGGGGTGTCTAAAGTATGCCTGTGAAGTGCCACGTGTTTCCCGTGTTTAGAACTGTCCCTGCACAAAATGACACTTCTAAAGGAAAAAAAAGCCATTTAAAACTGCTTGCGGCTTTAATGTAATGTCTGGTCCCGGTAATATGGATGAAATTCTTTAAGAAAAATGGCATAGCTACCCCATGACCCCCCCCCTACCCCAGCCCATTACCAGCCCCTTTGGGTCTTGTATGGATATTAAGGGGAACCCCGCACATAAAATAAAAAAGGCCCTATATACTCTGAACAGCCGTATACAGGCGGTGCATACAAGACAGGGACTGTAGGTTTGTTCTTATGTAGAATCTGTTTGTAATTTTGAACAGGTACATTGTTGAAGTGTAGCTCCAGCCCAAAAATCTATTTTTAAACTTTTTGGGAAACATAGGTAAGGGTTATCACCCCTGTAACATTTGTTTTGCTGTCTGTGCCCCTGTTCAGAACATTTCACCTCACTTTCCGTCCCAATGACAACTGTTTTTGAAATGTGGTGTTTTTCTTGAAACAAGGATTGCTGATAAAGCATCAGTACAGATGAGACCCCTTTCTCCCATATTTATTCTTACAGGAGAGAATTTTCCTTTCATGGGGTAGATTTCCTCTCACTTCCTGTTGTCTTCTTTCGTTTGCAAGTAGGAGTCGTTTGTAAGTTGGATGTTTGAAAGTAGGGACCTGCCGTATATACTCTGCAGAAATAGGCCCCTTAGTTGTTGGTGTTGGCACAACACTGTAAGCACTCAGTTACTCTTGGTTGGTGCTGGAACGCCCTGCTGTCAACTATTATATCAGGAATTTTAATTACATATAATTGTTGAACAGTGGTAGTAAAAATTGGGGCTTTGATGGTGGTGCTGGTGCCACAACACTGTAAGCCCTGACAGTTACTCTTGGTGGGTGCAGCAATGGGCCCTGCTGTGAATTATTAGATCAAGAATTGTAATTACATGCCCCTTTTGAACAGGGGCTGAAAAATTGGGCCTTTCGTGGTGGTGGTGGTGGTGGCGTTGCCACAAGACTGTAAGCCCTCAGAGTTACTCTTGGTGGGTGCAGCAATGGACCCTGCTGTGAATTATTAGATCAAGAATTGTAATTGCATGCCCCTGTTGAACAGGGGCTGAAAAATTGGGCCTTAGGCACTGGTGGCACAACACTACAACCCCTCACAGATACTGTACTTGGAGCACAGCAATGAGCCCTGTTGCAAAGTATTGCTTCAAAAATTGTAATGACACGCCCCTGTTAAACAGGGGCTGAAAAATTGGGCCTTAGGCACTGGTGCCACAACACTCCAACCCCTCACAGATACTGTACTTGGAGCACAGCAATGAGCCCTATGGCAAATTATTGCTAAAAAAATTGTAATTACACGCCCCTGTAAAACAGGGGCTGAAAAATTGGGCCTTAGCCACTGGTGGCGGCACCCATAAACAAAAATGATCTTCCAAGCTATCATCATCAATCGTATCATTGAGGACTCGGAGGAGGAGGATAGCCAGTCAACATAACAGCACAGGCACTCAGCATCAGTCTTGAAGGGATGTGACATGTTAAAATCAATTAGTCTGTTATATCAGCATCAGGTGTGTGGTAGCTGGTGGTGATCCAAGACTGGTTCATCTTGATGAAAGTCAGTCGATCAACCGAGTCGGTGGACAGGCGCACCCTGTGATCCGTGACAAATCCTCCAGCAGCACTGAATGTGCGTTCCGAAAGAACGCTGGATGCAGGACAGGCCAGTAGCTCAATTGCATACTGTGCAAGCTCTGGCCAGTGATCCATCCTCAAGACCCAGTAAGCCAGAGGATTTTCGGTGGGAAAGGTGTCCAAGTCTGACCTTGCCCCTAGATATTCCTGCACCATGTTTATCAGACGCTGGCGATGGTTGCTGGAACCGATCATACTTTGGGGCTGCGGACTAAAGAATTGTCTGAACGCATCGGTCAGACGGCCACCTTCCCCACCGCTCCTTCTTTGACTGGCCGAAGCCTCAGCAACTCGTTGTCCAGGACCAGGAGTTTGTAACCTCCCAGTCTCTGGGAACGCGTTGCACAGACCTTTCTGCAAGGCCTCCCGGAGTTGTCTCATCCTCTGCTCCCTCTGCGACGGTAACATAAGGTCCGCAACCTTACCCTTGTACCGTGGATCAAGGAGAGTGGCCAGCCAGTAATGGTCCCTCTCCTTGATCCGAAGAATACGAGGATCCTTCCGCAGACTTTGCAGGATCAGGGAGGCCATGCAGCGTAGGTTTGCTGAGGCATTCGCTCCGGAGTCCTCTGGGTCACTAAGGACGACATGATCCGCAGCCACCTCCTCCCAGCCACGTACAAGTCCACTGGTTTCTTGGGACTGTAAATCATCCCTAAAAGACTGCTGCTGATGATGCTGAGTGCCAGCCTCCACCTCCATGCTGACACAATCCTCCTCCTCCTCCTCCTCCTCCTCCTCCTCTTCCTGTGCGATGGGTGGGACAGAAGGAACACTGTCTGGGTAAAGGGGGCCTTGAGAGGCAAGGAAGTCCTCCTCTTCCTGCCTCTGTTCTGCCTCAAGTGCCCTGTCCATTATTCCACGCAGCGTGTGCTCCAACAGGTGGACAAGAGGTACAGTGTCACTGATGCATGCACTGTCACTGCTCACCATCCTCGTGGCCTCCTCAAATGGTGCCAGGACAGTGCATGCATCCCTGATCATGCCCCACTGGCGTGGAGAAAAAAAACCAAGCTCCCCTGACCCTGTCCTGGTGCCGTAGTCGCACAGGTACTCATTGATGGCCCTCTGCTGCGTGTGCAGCCGCTGCAGCATGGCCAACGTTGAGTTCCACCTGGTGGGCATGTCACATATAAGGCGGTTCTTGGGCAGGTTCAACTCCTTTTGCAGCTCAGCCAGGCGAGCACTGGCATTATAAGATCTGCGGAAATGCACACAGACTTTCCTGGCCTGCCTCAGGACATCCTGTAAGCCCGGGTACCTGCCCAAGAACCGCTGCACCACCAGGTTAAGGACGTGAGCCACACAGGGCACATGGGTCAGTTGTCCCTGTCGGAGGGCGGAGAGGAGGTTGGTGCCATTGTCGCAAACCACCATTCCTGGCTTAAGCTGGCGTGGCGTCAACCACCTCTCGGCCTGGCCCTGCAGAGCAGACAGGACCTCTGCCCCAGTGTGGCTTCTGTCCCCCAAACACACCAGCGCAAGCACGGCATGGCATCTTTTTGCCTGCGTACTTGCGTAGCCCCGTGAACGGCTACGGAGCACCGCTGGTTCATAGGACAAACCACAGGAAGAGGCCATGGAGGAAGAAGAAGAGGAGGGGGTGGAGGAGAGAGGTGTGTCACAACCAGTAGTAGCATTTTGGAGGCGTGGCGGTGGGACAACCTCCAACACTACTGCACCTTGTCCTGCATCCTTCCCAGCTGCCAAAAGAGTGACCCAATGGGCCGTGAAAGAAAGGTAACGTCCCTGTCCATGCCTGCTGGACCATGAGTCAGCGGTAATATGCACCTTACCGCTGACCGCCCTGTCCAGCGAGGCCAAGACATTGCCTTCCACATGCCGGTAGAGAGCCGGAATAGCCTTCCGTGAGAAAAAGTGGCGTTTGGGAACCTGCCACTGAGGAACCGCACATTGCACAAACTCACGGAAGGGGGCCGAGTCTACCAACTGAAAAGGCAGCAGTTGAAGCGCTAGCAATTTAACCAAGCTAGCATTCAACCGCTGGGCATGTGGATGGCTGGGAGTGAACTTCTTTCGACGGTCCAGCAGCTGGGGCAGGGAAATTTGCCTGCTAGAATCGGACGTCGGTGTACTGCTAGCAGAGTGGCCGCAAGTACTTGGCTGTGACACACCTAATTCTACACCTTCATTCCTCTCAGTGCATGTTTCAGAGAGGACTGAAGTTATAGTGGGGTTGGAGATCCCAGCTGATGCGGTGCAAGGAGAGGTCCGCTTTGTTCTTTGGTGTGGGTCTTTGAGGTAGGCTTGCCAACGAGCTGCATGGCAGGTCAACATATGTCTGGTCAGGCATGTGGTACCCAAGCGGCTGATGTTTTGGCCACGCGATATACGCTTGAGACATATGTTGCAAACAGCAGCTGTGCGATCTGATGCACTAGCCTCAAAAAAGGCCCACACCAAAGAACTTTTTGAATGACGGGCAGAGGCAGCGCCCTGCACAGGCGGAGCTCTGCGGTGTGATTCCGTCGGTGTACTGCCCTTACGCTGGCCACCAAAGGGCCTCCTGCCTCGTTGGAGATGTGCCTCCTCCTCATCCTCCTCCTCCTCCTCTCTCCTATTAGGCACCCACGTGGAGTCAGTGACCTCATCATCCCCTCCCTCCTCATCACTGGAGCCAATCTGGCAGTATGCTGCAGCTGCTGGAACATGACTGCCAGATTGGTGTCCTTCTTGAGCATCCCCTCTGTCTGCTCTCACGCTACTGCCTTCCTCTAGCTGGGTTTCATCATCAGACCCTTCGAAACGCTGGGCATCCTCCTGGAGCATGTACCCAACACTGTGCTGAAACAGTTCGGGGGACTCCTCAGGAGGAGGACATGGTGGGTCTAGGGAAGGAGTGACTGATGATTTGTCTGACATTGATACCAGGGAAGACGACGCTTTGGCAGCTGCTTTTCCAGTACCCTGAGCCTGGGTGAGAGAGGATGAGGAGGAGGAGGAGGGCTTGGTCATCCACTCTACCAAGTCTTCGGCATGATGTGGCTCAACATGTCCAGCTGCCGAAAAGAAGGACAAGCGTGTCCCATGGCCATGTGCTGATGACAATGCACCGCGTCCACGACCAGCACTGTTGCCCCCAGACACAGAGCCTGCTTGCCCTCTTTTATTGCCTCCTGACTGTCTGCCTCTCCTTGTTTGCCTTCCAGACATTCTAATAGATGGCCTGCAGGGAGATGGGAAAAAAGCAATAAGGGCTACCTTCAGGTGTCCTTCTCTGTCCCTTGAAACAAGGACTTTCACAGTGAAAGAAACTGACACTCTCCCTACCTACAGTTTTCTGTCCCTAGAATAAATGTTTTTTTTAAGCACAATATAGCACAAGGACAATTCACTCACTGTCCTTACAGGTCCCTGGAAACAAGGACTTGCAGAGTGAAAGAAAAAAAACACTCTCCCTACCTACAGTTTTCTGTCCCTAGAAAAAATGTTTTTTTTAATCACAATATAGCACAAGAACAATTCACTCACTGTCCTTACAGGTCCCTGGAAACAAGGACTTGCAGAGTGAAATAAACTGACACTCTCCCTACCTACAGTTTTCTGTCCCTAGAATAAATGTTTTTTTTAAGCACAATATAGCACAAGGACAATTCACTCACTGTCCTTACAGGTCCCTGGAAACAAGGACTTGCAGAGTGAAAGAAAAAAAACACTCTCCCTACCTACAGTTTTCTGTCCCTAGAAAAAATGTTTTTTTTAATCACAATATAGCACAAGGACAATTCACTCACTGTCCTTACAGGTCCCTGGAAACAAGGACTTGCAGAGTGAAAGAAAAAAAACACTCTCCCTACCTACAGTTTTCTGTCCCTAGAAAAAATGTTTTTTTTAATCACAATATAGCACAAGGACAATTCACTCACTGTCCTTACAGGTCCCTGGAAACAAGGACTTGCAGAGTGAAATAAACTGACACTCTCCCTACCTACAGTTTTCTGTCCCTAGAATAAATGTTTTTTTTAAGCACAATATAGCACAAGGACAATTCACTCACTGTCCTTACAGGTCCCTGGAAACAAGGACTTGCAGAGTGAAAGAAAAAAAACACTCTCCCTACCTACAGTTTTCTGTCCCTAGAATAAATGTTTTTTTTAAGCACAATATAGCACAAGGACAATTCACTCACTGTCCTTACAGGTCCCTGGAAACAAGGACTTGCAGAGTGAAATAAACTGACACTCTCCCTACCTACAGTTTTCTGTCCCTAGAATAAATGTTTTTTTTAAGCACAATATAGCACAAGGACAATTCACTCACTGTCCTTCCAGGTCCCTGGAAACAAGGACTTGCAGAGTGAAAGAAAAAAAACACTCTCCCTACCTACAGTTTTCTGTCCCTAGAAAAAATGTTTTTTTTAATCACAATATAGCACAAGGACAATTCACTCACTGTCCTTACAGGTCCCTGGAAACAAGGACTTGCAGAGTGAAATAAACTGACACTCTCCCTACCTACAGTTTTCTGTCCCTAGAATAAATGTTTTTTTTAAGCACAATATAGCACAAGGACAATTCACTCACTGTCCTTACAGGTCCCTGGAAACAAGGACTTGCAGAGTGAAAGAAAAAAAACACTCTCCCTACCTACAGTTTTCTGTCCCTAGAAAAAATGTTTTTTTTTTAATCACAATATAGCACAAGGACAATTCACTCACTGTCCTTACAGGTCCCTGGAAACAAGGACTTGCAGAGTGAAAGAAAATAAACACTCTCCCTACCTACAGTTTTCTGTCCCTAGAATAAATGTTTTTTTTAAGCACAATATAGCACAAGGACAATTCACTCACTGTCCTTACAGGTCCCTGGAAACAAGGACTTGCAGAGTGAAATAAACTGACACTCTCCCTACCTACAGTTTTCTGTCCCTAGAATTAATGTTTTTTTTAAGCACAATATAGCACAAGGAGAATTCACTCACTGTCCTTCCAGGTCCTTGGAAACAAGGACTTGCAGAGTGAAAGAAAAAAAACACTCTCCCTACCTACAGTTTTCTGTCCCTAGAAAAAATGTTTTTTTTAATCACAATATAGCACAAGGACAATTCACTCACTGTCCTTACAGGTCCCTGGAAACAAGGACTTGCAGAGTGAAATAAACTGACACTCTCCCTACCTACAGTTTTCTGTCCCTAGAATTAATGTTTTTTTTAAGCACAATATAGCACAAGGAGAATTCACTCACTGTCCTTCCAGGTCCCTGGAAACAAGGACTTGCAGAGTGAAAGAAAAAAAACACTCTCCCTACCTACAGTTTTCTGTCCCTAGAAAAAATGTTTTTTTTTAATCACAATATAGCACAAGGACAATTCACTCACTGTCCTTACAGGTCCCTGGAAACAAGGACTTGCAGAGTGAAATAAACTGACACTCTCCCTACCTACAGTTTTCTGTCCCTAGAATAAATGTTTTTTTTAAGCACAATATAGCACAAGGACAATTCACTTACTGTCCTTCCAGGTCCCTGGAAACAAGGACTTGCAGAGTGAAAGAAACTGACACTCTCCCTACCTACAGTTTTCTGTCCCTAGAATAAATGTTTTTTTAAGCACAAGCACAAGGACAATTCACTCACTGTCCTTCCAGGTCCCTGGAAACAAGGACTTGCAGAGTGAAAGAAACTGACACTGTCCCTACCTACAGTTTTCTGTCCCTAGAATAAATGTTTTTTTTAAGCACACTATAGCACAAGCACAAAACACACTGACACTCTCCCTACCTATCCTTCTCTTTCCCTAAACTAAAGGAATCCAGGTTAAGCAAGAAAGAAATAACAGTCACTGTCCCTGCCTATGCTGCTCTATCCCTGCTCCGGAACACACTACACTAGGCCGCCGTGCTGGCGGCCTTTTATAGTGTGGGGCGTGTACTAAACACCCTCAGCAATAATTGGCCACAGGCATCCTGCCTGTGGCCAATCATTGCTCTCCTCGCTGCCGGCGCTGTGATTGGCCAAGCATGCGGGGTCACAGTGCATGCTTGGCCAATCACAGCGCCTGGATGACACTGCGATGGCGTAGTGCATTGTGGGCCGTTCGCGTCACTCGAATTTGGCGCGAACGGCCCAAATCGTTCGATCTTCGTCGAACGATCGAACAGCCGATGTTCGAGTCGAACGTATGTTCGACTCGAACACGAAGCTCATCCCTAATGCTTACCAGTAATTTTCCTTTCCTGGTGCCTATCCATGGCAGCATACGCTCCCACCCTCGGTATTCTATATTACAGAGAATGTTGGGGGAGGGACTATGCCTTTAATTTATGCTATTCACTAGTCCTGAAGAAGGGGTCGAGGCGGAGCTCTATCACAGGTATGCTGCCATGGATAGGCACCAGGAAAGGAAAATTACTGGTAAGTATGATACAATTTTCCGTTTTTGACATGTTGGTGTTATATCTTTCACTTGGATGTTATAAGTTGCACTAGTAAATACAGCTGGATATAACAAAAACTGTGTCTGTTTTAATTTCAGGCTGCAAAGCAACAAAAATGTGATTTATTTTAGAGGGGGGTGATTCTTTTCTATACCCACTGTATATGCTTGCATGTTCATTACTTGGCTACAAGTTAAGGTTTACGGCTGAGGTGAGTGATTCTGTTTTTTTTTGCAATATTATTGTTACTTAGCAATTGTTCTGAATGGCAGTGTTTGTTCTGACTGGATATTTTTGCACTAATCTATAAGATCTGCCACTCTATGTTGAATCATCGTCATTGGTGCTCTGTAGCTTCAATCTATAAATTACAAAATACTGTATGTTCTCTGTTTGTTCTGTTATCATGGATTTTGTTACATGAAATCTTCTCTTTAACCACTTAACAACCACCTGCCGACAAATAACGTCGACAAGGTGGTTGCTTAACTCTGGGAGGACGTTATATAACGTCCTCCCAGAATCGCGCTCCCGCGCGCCCCCTGGGGCGCGCACACGGGAAACTCCGTGACCGCCGGGTCCAGAGGACGCGGCGGATCACGAATCGCGGTAAATCGCCGCTGATAGCGGCCGTTTACCACGTGATCGCTCCGTCAAATGACGGAGCAATCACTTGTAAACAGACCGGCGTCATTTGATGACGCCGGTTCCTCCCTCCCCTCTCTGTACCGATCGGTACAGTGTGAGAGGAGAGGGGGAGGGAGCGGATGGCAGCAGCAGCACTGTGGGCTGGATCTGTGACAATTGCAGTCACAGATCCAGCCATCCATCCATCCCTGCTCAGCCATCCCTGTGCTATACCCTGCCAATACTCTGCAATACACCCTGCCAATACTCTGCAAAATACCCTGGTGCAATACTCTGCAATACCCTGGTGCAATACTCTGCAATACCCTGGTGCAATACTCTGCAATACCCTGCGAAATACTCTGCAATACCCTGCGAAATACTCTGCAATACCCTGCGAAATACTCTGCAATACCCTGCGAAATACTCTGCAATACCCTGGTGCAATACTCTGCAATACCCTGGTGCAATACTCTGCAATACCCTGGTGCAATACTCTGCAATACCCTGGTGCAATACTCTGCAATACCCTGGTGCAATACTCTGCAATACCCTGCACAATACTCTGCAATACCCTGCACAATACTCTGCAATACCCTGCACAATACTCTGCAATACCCTGCAAAATACTCTGCAATACCCTGCACAATACTCTGCAATACCCTGCACAATACTCTGCAATACCCTGCACAATACTCTGCAATACCCTGCACAATACTCTGCAATACCCGCCACAATACTCTGCAATACCCGCCACAATACTCTGCAATACCCGCCACAATACTCTGCAATACCCGCCACAATACTCTGCAATACCCTCCACAATACTCTGCAATACCCTCCACAATACTCTGCAATACCCTCCACATACCCTGTGCAATACCCTCCACAATACCCTGTGCAATACCCGTGCAATACCCTGCCATACACCGCAATACCCTGCCATAGTCCGCAATACTCCGCAATGCCCTGCAATACTCCGCAATGCCCGGCAATACTCCGCAATGCCCGGCAATACTCCGCAATGCCCGGCAATACTCTGCAATAACCACTTCCCGCCCTCCGGCCGTCATATGACGTCCTTGACTTTGTGCGGGGATATCTGAATGATGGGAGCAGCTACAGGCATCATTCAGATATCAGCTTTTTCAGCCGGCGATTCCCTACACCATAAGAACAATCATAGCGGCTGTTCCGCCGCTTGATCATTCTTATGGGAGGCGAGAGGGGATGTCCCCCCCCCCGCCGCCGCCCTCCGGTGCTTCTACCGACTCACCGCTACGATCAAAGCCAGGATTGTTGTTTTTTTTTTTTGTATTTTTTTCAGGCTTCCCAGCCTAGAGGTGAGATGTGGGGTCTTATTGACACCCCCCCCCCATATCTCACTGTAAAGAGGACCTGTCATGCCATATTCCTATTACAAGGGATGTTTACGTTCCTTGTAATAGGTATAAAAGTGATCAAAAAAATGTTTAGGGCGGAAAAACATGTCAAACTAAAATAAATAAAGTAAAATGAAGAATAAAATATATATATTTTTTTAAAGCGCCCCTGTCCCCGTGAGCTCGCATACAGAAGCGAACGCATACGTAAGTCCCGCCCACATATGAAAACGGTTTTCAAACCACACATGTGAGGTATCGGTGCGAACGTTAGAGCGAGAGCAATCATTTTGGCCCTAGACCTCCTCTGTAACTCAAAACATGTAACCAGTAAAAATATTTAAAGCGTCGCCTATGGGGATTTTTTAAGTAGCGAAGTTTGGCGCCATTCCACGAGTGTGTTCAATTTTTAAGGGCGACATGTTAGGTATCTATTTACTCGGCGTAACTTCATCTTTCATATTATGCAAAAACATTGGGCTAACTTTACTGTTTTTTTTTTTTTTAAGCACAAAACATTTTTTTTCCGTAAAAAACGCGTTTAAAAAATTGCTGCGCAAATATCGTGCGAGATAAAAAGTTGCAACAACCACCATTATATTCTCTAAGGTCTTTGCTAAAAAAACATATATAATGTTTTGGGGTTCTATGTAATTTTCTAGCAAATAAATGATGATTTTTACATGTAGGAGAGAAATGTCAGAATTGGCCTTGGTGCTCCAGAACGCCTGAAGGTGCTCCCTGCATGTTGGGCCTCTGTATGTGGCCACGCTGTGTAAAAGTCTCACACATGTGGTATCGCCATACTCGGGAGGAATAGCAGAATGTGTTTTGGGGTGTAATTTGTGGAATGCATATGCTGTGTGTGAGAAATAACCTGCTAATATGACAATTTTGTGAAAAAAAAAAAAGAGAAAAAAAAATCTTGATTTTGCAAAGAATTGTGGGAAAAAATGACAACTTCAAAAAACTCACAATGCCTCTTTCTGAATACCTTGGAATGTCTTCTTTCCAAAAAGGGGTCATTTGGGGGGTATTTGTACTTATCTGGCATGTTAGGGTCTCAAGAAATGAGATCGGCCGTCAGTACTTCAGGTGTGATCAATTTTCAGATATTGGCACCATAGCTTGTGGACTCTATAACTTTCACAAAGACCAAATAATATCCACCAATTTGTACTTATTTTTACCAAAGATATGTAGCAGTATAAATTTTGGCCAAAATTTATGAAGAAAAAATAGTAATTTGCAAAATTTTATAACAGAAACGAAAAAAAAATCATTTTTTTACAAAATTTTCAGTCTTTTTTCTCTTATAGCGCAAAAAATAAAAAACCCAACAGTGATTAAATACCACCAAAAGAAAGCTCTATTTGTGTGAAAAAAAGGACAAAAATTTCATATGGGTACAGTGTTGTATGACTGAGTAATTGTCATTCAAAATGTGAGAGCACCGAAAGCTGAAAATTGGTCTGGTTATTAAGGGGGTTTAAGTGCCCAGTGGTCAAGTGGTTAAAATCAATGTGGAAATCTCTTGGCTCAAACACCTCTCTCAACTTCCCCTCCTTTTCCAATCACTCTTTTATTGGTAAAACATTTGCTGTTATATTTTGATCACGACAATGAAGTGAAAGTAGCTAGAAATATTTTAACACGTCTTATGCCCTGTACACACAATCAGATTTTCCGATGAAAAAAGTCCGATGGACTTTTTTCACCAGAAATTCCGATCGTGTGTGGGCCTCATCGGACTTTTTTCCATCGGAGTACAAAGATAGAACATGTTTTAAATTTTTCCGATGGAAAAAAATTCAATGGGAAATTCCGATCGTCTGTGTGGAATTCCATCGGAGAAAAATCCATGCATGCTCAGAATCAAGTCGACACATGCTCGGAAGCATTGAACTTTATTTTTTTTCGGCTCGTAGTAGTGTTTTACGTCACCGCGTTTTGGACGGTTGGAATTTAGTCTGACAGTGTGTATGCAAGACTGATGGAAGTCAGCTTCATCGGAATTCCGACGGAAATCCGATCGTGTGTACAGGGCATTACAACTAAATAATAATCCTATACTGAAAAGAAAACAACACGGGTGCGGGGTTCCCCTTAATATCTATCCAAGACCCAAAGGGGCTGGTAATGGGCTGGTAATGGGCTGGGGGAGGGGGGGTGGGAGGGTACCCATGCCATTTTTCTCAATGATTTTCATCCATATTGCCGGGACCAAACATTACATTAAAGCCGCAAGCAGTTTTAAATGACTTTTTTTCCTTTAGAAATGTCATTTTGTGCAGGGACAGTTCTAAACACGGGAAACACGTGGCACTTCACAGGCATACTTTAGACACCCCCCAGGTACAATATTTAAAGGAATATTTCACTTTTTTTTTTCACTTTAAGCATCACTAAAATCACTGCTCCCGAAAAAACGGCCGTTTTTAAAACTTATTTTTGCATTGATACATGTCCCCTGGGGCAGGACCCGGGTCCCCAAACCCTTTTTAGGACAATAACTTACATATTAGCCCTTATAATTAGCACTTTTGATTTCGAATGTTCGCGTCCATTGTATTTAATAGGGTTCTAAAGTTCGCACGAACTTTCGGTCCGTTCGCAGGTTGTGGTGCGAACCGAACCGGGGGATGTTCGGCTCATCCCTAGTTATCATATACACTACCACATCATGGGGTTGATTTACTAAAGGCAAATAGACTGTTTACTTTTACAAGGGAATTTTCCTCAAAACTTGGTAAATCTGGTGAAGTTTCACTTTGCAAAAAATACCCAATCATGTGCAAGAAAAACAAACCAAAAAAACAGCACTTTTGCCTACACATTATTGGATGATAGACATAAGCAGTACTTCCCTACGAGCTCCGCTGATGCCATTGCGTCATTTGTACCAAAAAGCAATTTTTATATCAAATGTGAGTGTTCCTTATTTTTTATATTTTGCTAAATTGATTTACACTATGTGGCATCCTGTTCTCCTTCTTGATCTTATTATATGAATCTACGGGAGTTTGATCCATCATACTCTGAGATTGTCCACCTTGAGGGTTACAGTCATTGTGAACCATCCGAACGACTGTGGAATCCCCTTTCTTAAGCCTCGTACACACGATCGGATTTATATTGGACAAATCCGTGGAATTTTGTGCCAAGGGCGTTGGCCGCAAACTTGTTCTGCATACAGACGGCAGAACTTTTTCAGCCAACATACACGAAACTACGTGTTTTTTCTGCTCTTTAGCGCCACCCTTTGCTGCTAATGTTTTCTTATGGTTAGCATTGGTTCGGAGCATGCGTGTTTGTACTTTGGATTTTTTTTCCTGACGGACTTGTGTACACACAATCGGATAATCCGACATCACACATTTGTTGTCGGACCAGGGGAGGGCTAGGCCAGGGTGCAGGGTGGCAGTTACCTCCCAGGCCACCCTAACTTATGTTCAAAATGGCCGACAGACGCTGCCCGGTACCATTTTCTTTTTTATTCTGGTCTAGGAAGTCGGGCCGGGGGCATGGCCATGGCGGCCGACCACTAGCTGTTGCATTCCGGGAGTTGTAGTCCGCACTCAAGCTTCTGGTGGGTGGAAAACACAGCAGCGCAGAGGAAACTACAACTCCCTGGGACCGGATTCTTGGAAGCAGACAGAGGTAGGGCGTGCCAGGGAGTCAGGACGCAGGGCTGCAGGGCTGGGCGCTGGCTGCAACTTGACCCCAGGATCAGGAGCGCTACCCCACCAGGAAACCGTGGCGTGCAAGGACCTGCTGAGCTGAAATCGCTGAGGTGAGAGACCCTGACACCCCTAGCTGACCCCCCATCTCCACCCCATACACCCCATGTAACCTGCCCCAGTGATCAGGCTGCATTGATGGGCACTGGAGTTGGCTGCACTGATGGGCACTGGTAAGGCTGCATTGAAAAACCAGGTGGACCATGGATGGTGAGCTGATTCGGCGGTTCAGTGGGCCACTTGACTGGACTTGCCCCTCAGGCCTAAGGCCGCCAGCCCTCCCCTGTGTCGGACAGTTTTAAAGCATGCTATAAAACATTTGTTGTTGGAAATTTCGACAACAATTGTCTGATGGAGCATACAAACGGTCGGCTTTTCCGACAAAACCCTGCCATCACACATTTGTTGTCGGAAAATACGATCGTGTGTACGGGCCTTTTCAAGCCAGAGGTTGCCTACATGGATGCCTCTACCTAATGGTGTAATTTCACCACAAGCCTTGTCGACCCATCAGGCATATGTCCTTTTGAGTCCAAGGATTTCAGTAAGCCTCCATACAGTCGGTGGTGGATATTTTGCCTGTTTTTTCTTCACATCTGTCTCCACTTTTGATGTCATGAGGATGCCATGAGAATTTATGCTATTTGTTTGGACTATTCACACGTTCGGTGTGTTCACTTGTGGACTTTATGTTTATCTTCATTCCATTTACTGTTGATTTTTTATTACCCCATTTGTGGATGTTATTAATTACGTTATTTCATATGTATCATTTTATGTGTTTAAGATTCACATGATTTATATATGGCCCTATTTCATTTAGAGACAGTTCTTATTAGGGCTGCACATTTTTTGTTATATTCATTGGTTTGCCTGAAAGTTATAGCATCAGCAAACTATGGTATAGATCCGAGATCTTCAAACAATGGCCCTCCAGTTGCTGCAGAACTACTCATCCCCATGAGGCATTTGATATTGTCGTAGAAATAAAGGTTCTATGCAGAGCACACAGCCCATATTTCCTGTGTTCTATAAGCACACACTTTAGATTCATCTTTTTGCAATAATGCTATCTTTAGCTAAGTTTGCTAAGATCCACTCACCGTTCATCCCATCATTCATTCAAGGAAAGCACCAACACAGATCTTATCGTCAAGTCATCCTAGAGCAGAGTGTCCCCTGGGATAGCCAGCTCTGTTTATTTATAGTAAACATGGGCAACAAAAGAAGGTGTGGCTTCACAGAACAGCCATTCAGACATTTTGTATATTTTCAAAAGAACCAATCACAGACATGTTTAAATTCAAATATAATCCTAGCAGTGACGTGTGCAAACGGCTGTGTACAGGGGTCATGCTTTCTGTGAGACAAAGCAACAGTAGAAAGCATGGCTTTGTACAGAGCCGTGTGCAAACCAACTCACTGCTACCAATGACGGAAACTATATGACAATTATGCCTCAATGGACCACAACTGTTTTACAGTTATGCTACTGTTCTTGTGGACACAGATCTGTGCGCTCGGAGTCATTTAACGCCCCCCGCCAGGAGGTGGCCAGTCCCCCAACGGGGCGCAAAACAACATCTCTAAATGGAGCAAACATCGCTGTTTCCATAGGAAGATTTTCCCGCCACCGATCTTCCACCAACGTCTGTATGTGCAAATACGCTCAGATGAGCGCATTACAGCAAAACTGACATTGGGGGGACATCTGACAACATACATTAATGCATTTTTCCACAACAGTCCTCCCTTTTTTGTCATATGCACCCCATGTGTCCCTCGATGAAAGTTGATCTGCTTCTTACACCCGGAAATGAATCAGTCCTTAGTCCATAAAAAGGAAAACACGGCTTGACATGTAGACTCTACTCTTCAGGGGCATGACTTATAAAGGAGGACACGACATGGTGAGCTGTAGTAATCGCCGATCGGTCTGTGATCCTCTGTGTCTTGTATGTGGGTCCGGTTTCGGGGCGTCTCATCAAGGAAACTCTGGTCACGCGTCAAATCAGGCAACAGGAGCATCTCGTCACGACATAGAAAGAATAGAAATAAAAACGACATGAGTATATATATTCCCACTTCCTTTAACCACGATCCGCTGTAAAATAAAAATTAGATCCCCAAAGATTTCCAGACCCTTAAAATAGACTCCCGACCTTCACTTAGCTACAGCTCTGGCTTTAACAATTACATGAAGAACCCTATCCTTAACGGATGAGAATTGTTCAATCGTATCCCAAACCCGAGCCCCCCCCACATGCAGGACACCATGCCCAGACCTGGTCGGGGTTGGTGAACAAATCCCTTCTAGCTGTCCCTGCCATTCTTAATTTCCTGCGCCATCAGATCCTCGCGATCGGCCGCGACATAAGATGCTGGGACAGCTTCACCATCGCGCATGAACCTCTTGCTTTGGGGGAATTACCTTTTATAAGCTGCAGATCCGCATAAACACCAAACTAAAGTTCAAACACACTTGTGGGCTGCCTAGATACCCAAACCGACAAGAGGCAGAGCCATTAAAACTAACCAATTTTACCCTCTAAAAATGCATCGTTAGATTCCAATGACAAGTGTCTGTTTGGAGTCTTCACCAGTTTGTCAAAACTCCTCATACCCATAATAACATCATAAATGGCATGTACCGCTGTCATCGCTGGGGACTAAAACTTGGTGAAGACTCAGAACAGACCATCGGTCCTGTTCGCTTTCTGAGCTAGTCAGGACATACACTTTACATAATAACTTGGGATGCTTTGCGCGCTAAAATTTACTAAACAACAAAAATATAAATAAACAAAGATACTCCTCATTCTTTGGTGTGGTTGAGCCGCTTCTTGCAGTAGCTGGCGTGGTCTCATCCCTCAAGCTTCTTTACAACTAGTGATGAGCCGAACACCCCCGGGTTCGGTTCGCACCAGAACCCGCGAACGGACCGAAAGTTCGTACGAACATTAGAACCCTATTAAATACAATGGATGCGAACGTTCGAATTCTAAAGTGCTAATTATAACAACTATTATGCATGTTATTGTCCTAAAAAGGGTTTGGGAACCCGGGTTGTGCACCAGGGGACATGTATCAATGCAAAAAGAAGTTTTAAAAACGGTCGTTTTTCGGGAGCAGTCATTTTAATGATGCATAAAGTGAAAAAAAAAAAGTCAAATATTCCTTTAAATATCGTACCTGGGGGGTGTCTAAAGTATGCCTGTGAAGTGCCACGTGTTTCCCGTGTTTAGAACTGTCCCTGCACAAAATGACACTTCTAAAGGAAAAAAAAGCCATTTAAAACTGCTTGCGGCTTTAATGTAATGTCTGGTCCCGGTAATATGGATGAAAATCTTTAAGAAAAATGGCATAGCTACCCCATGACCCCCCCCCTACCCCAGCCCATTACCAGCCCCTTTGGGTCTTGTATGGATATTAAGGGGAACCCCACACATAAAATAAAAAAGGCCCTATATACTCTGAACAGCCGTATACAGGCGGTGCATACAAGACAGGGACTGTAGGTTTGTTCTTATGTAGAATCTGTTTGTAATTTTGAACAGGTACATTGTTTAAGTGTATCTCCAGCCCAAAAATCTATTTTTAAACTTTTTGGAAAACATAGGTAAGGGTTATCACCCCTGTAACATTTGTTTTGCTGTCTGTGCCCCTGTTCAGAACATTTCACCTCACTTTCCGTCCCAATGACAACTGTTTTTGAAATGTGGTGTTTTTCTTGAAACAAGGATTGGTGATAAAGCATCAGTACAGAGGAGACACCTTTCTCCCATATTAATTCTTACAGGAGAGAATTTTCCTTCCAAGGGGTAGATTTCCTCTCACTTCCTGTTGTCTTCTTGCGTTTGCAAGTAGGAGTCGTTTGTAAGTTGGATGTTTGAAAGTAGGGACCTGCTGTATATACTCTGCAGAAATAGGCCCCTTAGTTGTTGGTGTTGGCACAACACTGTAAGCACTCACAGTTACTCTTGGTTGGTGCTGGAACGCCCTGCTGTCAACTATTATATCAGGAATTTTAATTACATATAATTGTTGAACAGTGGTAGTAAAAATTGGGCCTTTGATGGTGGTGCTGGTGCCACAACACTGTAAGCCCTGACAGTTACTCTTGGTGGGTGCAGCAATGGGCCCTGCTGTGAATTATTAGATCAAGAATTGTAATTGCATGCCCCTGTTGAACAGGGGCTGAAAAATTGGGCCTTTCGTGGTGGTGGTGGTGGTGGTGGTGTTGCCACAACACTGTAAGCCCTCAGAGTTACTCTTGGTGGGTGCAGGAATGGGCCCTGCTGTGAATTATTAGATCAAGAATTGTAATTACATGCCCCTTTTGAACAGGGGCTGAAAAATTGGGCCTTTCGTGGTGGTGGTGGTGGTGGCGTTGCCACAACACTGTAAGCCCTCAGAGTTACTCTTGGTGGGTGCAGGAATGGGCCCTGCTGTGAATTATTAGATCAAGAATTGTAATTACATGCCCCTTTTGAACAGGGGCTGAAAAATTGGGCCTTTCGTGGTGGTGGTGGTGGTGGCGTTGCCACAACACTGTAAGCCCTCAGAGTTACTCTTGGTGGGTGCAGCAATGGGCCCTGCTGTGAATTATTAGATCAAGAATTGTAATTACATGCCCCTTTTGAACAGGGGCTGAAAAATTGGGCCTTTCGTGGTGGTGGTGGTGGTGGCGTTGCCACAACACTGTAAGCCCTCAGAGTTACTCTTGGTGGGTGCAGGAATGGGCCCTGCTGTGAATTATTAGATCAAGAAATGTAATTACATGCCCCTTTTGAACAGGGGCTGAAAAATTGGGCCTTTCGTGGTGGTGGTGGTGGTGGCGTTGCCACAACACTGTAAGCCCTCAGAGTTACTCTTGGTGGGTGCAGCAATGGGCCCTGCTGTGAATTATTAGATCAAGAATTGTAATTGCATGCCCCTGTTGAACAGGGGCTGAAAAATTGGGCCTTTCGTGGTGGTGGTGGTGGTGGTGGTGTTGCCACAACACTGTAAGCCCTCAGAGTTACTCTTGGTGGGTGCAGGAATGGGCCCTGCTGTGAATTATTAGATCAAGAATTGTAATTACATGCCCCTTTTGAACAGGGGCTGAAAAATTGGGCCTTTCGTGGTGGTGGTGGTGGTGGCGTTGCCACAACACTGTAAGCCCTCAGAGTTACTCTTGGTGGGTGCAGGAATGGGCCCTGCTGTGAATTATTAGATCAAGAATTGTAATTACATGCCCCTTTTGAACAGGGGCTGAAAAATTGGGCCTTTCGTGGTGGTGGTGGTGGTGGCGTTGCCACAACACTGTAAGCCCTCAGAGTTACTCTTGGTGGGTGCAGGAATGGGCCCTGCTGTGAATTATTAGATCAAGAATTGTAATTACATGCCCCTTTTGAACAGGGGCTGAAAAATTGGGCCTTTCGTGGTGGTGGTGGTGGTGGCGTTGCCACAACACTGTAAGCCCTCAGAGTTACTCTTGGTGGGTGCAGCAATGGGCCCTGCTGTGAATTATTAGATCAAGAATTGTAATTACATGCCCCTGTTGAACAGGGGCTGAAAAATTGGGCCTTAGGCACTGGTGGCACAACACTACAACCCCTCACAGATACTGTACTTGGAGCACAGCAATGAGCCCTGTTGCAAAGTATTGCTTCAAAGATTGTAATGACACGCCCCTGTTAAACAGGGGCTGAAAAATTGGGCCTTAGGCACTGGTGCCACAACACTCCAACCCCTCACAGATACTGTACTTGGAGCACAGCAATGAGCCCTATGGCAAATTATTGCTAAAAAAATTGTAATTACACGCCCCTGTAAAACAGGGGCTGAAAAATTGGGCCTTAGCCACTGGTGGCGGCACCCATAAACAAAAATGATCTTCCAAGCTATCATCATCAATCGTATCATTGAGGACTCGGAGGAGGAGGATAGCCAGTCAACATAACAGCACAGGCACTCAGCATCAGCATCAGTCTTGAAGGGATGTGACATGTTAAAATCAATTAGTCTGTTATATCAGCATCAGGTGTGTGGTAGCTGGTGGTGATCCAAGACTGGTTCATCTTGATGAAAGTCAGTCGCTCAACCGAGTCGGTGTTCAGGCGCACCCTGTGATCCGTGACAAATCCTCCAGCAGCACTGAATGTGCGTTCCGAAAGAACGCTGGATGCAGGACAGGCCAGTAGCTCAATTGCATACTGTGCAAGCTCTGGCCAGTGATCCATCCTCAAGACCCAGTAAGCCAGAGGATTTTCGGTGGGGAAGGTGTCCAAGTCTGACCTTGCCCCTAGATATTCCTGCACCATGTTTATCAGACGCTGGCGATGGTTGCTGGAACCGATCATACGTTGGGGCTGCGGACTAAAGAATTGTCTGAACGCATCGGTCAGACGGCCACCTTCCCCACCGCTCCTTCTTTGACTGGCCGAAGCCTCAGCAACTCGTTGTCCAGGACCAGGAGTTTGTAACCTCCCAGTCTCTGGGAACGCGTTGCACAGACCTTTCTGCAAGGCCTCCCGGAGTTGTCTCATCCTCTGCTCCCTCTGCGACGGTAACGTAAGGTCCGCAACCTTACCCTTGTACCGTGGATCAAGGAGAGTGGCCAGCCAGTAATGGTCCCTCTCCTTGATCCGAAGAATACGAGGATCCTTCCGCAGACTTTGCAGGATCAGGGAGGCCATGCAGCGTAGGTTTGCTGAGGCATTCGCTCCGGAGTCCTCTGGGTCACTAAGGACGAGATGATCCGCAGCCACCTCCTCCCAGCCACGTACAAGTCCACTGGTTTCTTGGGACTGTAAATCATCCCTAAAAGACTGCTGCTGATGATGCTGAGTGCCAGCCTCCACCTCCATGCTGACACAATCCTCCTCCTCCTCCTCCTCCTCTTCCTGTGCGATGGGTGGGACAGAAGGAACACTGTCTGGGTAAAGGGGGCCTTGAGAGGCAAGGAAGTCCTCCTCTTCCTGCCTCTGTTCTGCCTCAAGTGCCCTGTCCATTATTCCACACAGCGTGTGCTCCAACAGGTGGACAAGAGGTACAGTGTCACGAGGATGCATGCACTGTCACTGCTCACCATCCTCGTGGCCTCCTCAAATGGTGCCAGGACAGTGCATGCATCCCTGATCATGCCCCACTGGCGTGGAGAAAAAAACCAAGCTCCCCTGACCCTGTCCTGGTGCCGTAGTCGCACAGGTACTCATTGATGGCCCTCTGCTGCGTGTGCAGCCGCTGCAGCATGGCCAACGTTGAGTTCCACCTGGTGGGCATGTCACATATAAGGCGGTTCTTGGGCAGGTTCAACTCCTTTTGCAGCTCAGCCAGGCGAGCACTGACATTATAAGATCTGCGGAAATGCACACAGACTTTCCTGGCCTGCCTCAGGACATCCTGTAAGCCCGGGTACCTGCCCAAGAACCGCTGCACCACCAGGTTAAGGACGTGAGCCACACAGGGCACATGGGTCAGTTGTCCCTGTCGGAGGGCGGAGAGGAGGTTGGTGCCATTGTCGCAAACCACCATTCCTGGCTTAAGCTGGCGTGGCGTCAACCACCTCTCGGCCTGGCCCTGCAGAGCAGACAGGACCTCTGCCCCAGTGTGGCTTCTGTCCCCCAAACACACCAGCGCAAGCACGGCATGGCATCTTTTTGCCTGCGTACTTGCGTAGCCCCTTGAACGCCTACGGAGCACCGCTGGTTCCGAGGACAAACCACAGGAAGAGGCCATGGAGGAAGAAGAAGAGGAGGGGGTGGAGGAGAGAGGTGTGTCACAACCAGTAGTAGCATTTTGGAGGCGTGGCGGTGGAACAACCTCCAACACTACTGCACCTTGTCCTGCATCCTTCCCAGCTGCCAAAAGAGTGACCCAATGGGGCGTGAAAGAAAGGTAACGTCCCTGTCCATGCCTGCTGGACCATGAGTCAGCGGTAATATGCACCTTACCGCTGACCGCCCTGTCCAGCGAGGCCAAGACATTGCCTTCCACATGCCGGTAGAGAGCCGGAATAGCCTTCCGTGAGAAAAAGTGGCGTTTGGGAACCTGCCACTGAGGAACCGCACATTGCACAAACTCACGGAAGGGGGCCGAGTCTACCAACTGAAAAGGCAGCAGTTGAAGCGCTAGCAATTTAGCCAAGCTAGCATTCAACCGCTGGGCATGTGGATGGCTGGGAGTGAACTTCTTTTGACGGTCCAGCAGCTGGGGCAGGGAAATTTGCCTGCTAGAATCGGACGTCGGTGTACTGCTAGCAGAGTGGCCGCAAGTACTTGGCTGTGACACACCTAATTCTACACCTTCGTTCCTCTCAGTGCATGTTTCAGAGAGGACTGAAGTTATAGTGGGGTTGGAGATCCCAGCTGATGCGGTGCAAGGAGAGGTCCGCTTTGTTCTTTGGTGTGGGTCTTTGAGGTAGGCTTGCCAACGAGCTGCATGGCAGGTCAACATATGTCTGGTCAGGCATGTGGTACCCAAGCGGCTGATGTTTTGGCCACGCGATATACGCTTGAGACATATGTTGCAAACAGCAGCTGTGCGATCTGATGCACTAGCCTCAAAAAAGGCCCACACCAAAGAACTTTTTGAATGACGGGCAGAGGCAGCGCCCTGCACAGGCGGAGCTCTGCGGTGTGATTCCGGCGGTGTACTGCCCTTACGCTGGCCACCAAAGGGCATCCTGCCTCGTTGGAGATGTGCCTCCTCCTCATCCTCCTCCTCCTCCTCTCTCCTATTAGGCACCCACGTGGAGTCAGTGACCTCATCATCCCCTCCCTCCTCATCACTGGAGCCAATCTGGCAGTATGCTGCAGCTGCTGGAACATGACTGCCAGATTGGTGTCCTTCTTGAGCATCCCCTCTGTCTGCTCTCACGCTACTGCCTTCCTGTAGCTGGGTTTCATCATCAGACCCTTCGAAACGCTGGGCATCCTCCTGGAGCATGTACCCAACACTGTGCTCAAACAGTTCGGGGGACTTCTCAGGAGGAGGACATGGTGGGTCTAGGGAAGGAGTGACTGATGATGAGTCTGACATTGATACCAGGGAAGAGGACGCTTTGACAGCTGCTTTGCCAGTACCCTGAGCCTGGGTGAGAGAGGATGAGGAGGAGGAGGAGGGCTTGGTCATCCACTCTACCAAGTCTTCGGCATGATGTGGCTCAACATGTCCAGCTGCCGAAAAGAAGGACAAGCGTGTCCCATGGCCATGTGCTGATGACAATGCACCGCGTCCACGACCAGCACTGTTGCCCCCAGACACAGAGCCTGCTTGCCCTCTTTTATTGCCTCCTGACTGTCTGCCTCTCCTTGTTTGCCTTCCAGACATTCTAATAGATGGCCTGCAGGGAGATGGGAAAAAAGCAATAAGGGCTACCTTCAGGTGTCCTTCTCTGTCCCTTTACTTAAGGATTTCTAAATATGGTTGAGGATGATTGCTTTTGCACAGAATAGCACAACGACAATTTCCCTGACTGTCCAAAAAACAAGGATTTCAAAGATGGTTGATGAGGAATGCTTTAGCACACTATAGCACAAGGAGAATTTCCCTCACTGTCCTTCCCTGTCCCTAGAAACAAGGATTATCACAGTGAAAGAAACTGACACTCTTCCTACCTATAGTTTTCTGTCCCTAGAATTTTTTTTTTTTAAAGCACACTATAGCACAAGGAGAATTTCCCTCACTGTCCTTCCCTGTCCCTAGAAACAAGGATTATCACAGTGAAAGAAACTGACACTCTTCCTACCTATAGTTTTCTGTCCCTAGAAAAAATGTTTTTTTAAAGCACACTATAGCACAAGGAGAATTTCCCTCACTGTCCTTCCCTGTCCCTAGAAACAAGGATTATCACAGTGAAAGAAACTGACACTCTTCCTACCTATAGTTTTCTGTCCCTAGAAAAAATGTTTTTTTAAAGCACACTATAGCACAAGGAGAATTTCCCTCACTGTCCTTCCCTGTCCCTAGAAACAAGGATTATCACAGTGAAAGAAACTGACACTCTTCCTACCTATAGTTTTCTGTCCCTAGAAAAAATGTTTTTTTAAAGCACACTATAGCACAAGGAGAATTTCCCTCACTGTCCTTCCCTGTCCCTAGAAACAAGGATTATCACAGTGAAAGAAACTGACACTCTTCCTACCTATAGTTTTCTGTCCCTAGAAAAAATGTTTTTTCTTGTTCATACATCACGGGACACAGAGCAGCATAGTCATTACTATGTGGGTTATATAGAATTACCTTCAGGTGCTGGCACTGGCAACTTCCAAAACAGGAAGTACCCTCCCCTATATAAGCCCCTCCCATCCGGGAGTACCTCAGTTTTTTGCCAGTGTCTAAGGTGTTGGCCAAGGTTAACATGTATTCATCTGGGCTTGTGTACAGGTTCTCTGGGCCTTAGCAAGCTATTCCGGATCCGACCAAAAAAGCTTCATAGCTAAACGGTCGGTACCCGGGCCTTGCAGAGAAGAGCAGGGTTTTGCCTGTAATGCCTCTCTTAGGAGGGCTGGACTCTGGGATCCAGAGCTCTGGTCATACCCAAAACCAAGAGGCTATCTGTGCAGGGTGCTATACAGGTCCAGGGGAGTGGAATCCTTGGGAACCCGGTCCCTGAAGGTCTAGTACAATGCCTGCCGTGAGAGGTGAAGTTTGGGCTTCTGTGGACCAAACAAAGTCCTGCGGCGGGGAAAAGGTAAGTGGGGGCCCCTCAGGAACTTGGTTCTATTGAGGGGACCCCCAAGCCTAATATGTCTTTCTGCCTGTTACCTAAAGGGTATTCCCGCTAATAGCTGTATATGCCTAAGAAATCCTAGAAATGTTTTTTCATAAGGGAAGTTTTAAAAAAACTGTAAACCTGGAAATGTTTTTTCATAAAGGAGGTTTAAAAAAAAAAAAAAAAAAAGACAAAGGTGCGGTACCTGTGTTTGTCCACTAGAGGCCGCTGTGGAACGTCTTTTTTCTTGGGACTATTCCTTCCATGGTGAAAGTCCAGGCAGATGAGTGAGCTCTCTATCAGGGAAGCTGCATTCCTCTGTCATGCTGCCAAGTAGTTTCCTTCCATCCCGAGTCCTGGTGAAACAGGGACCCTGGCTCCTCTCCCTACATGGCGCCAAGAGCGCACACGTGCACGCGCGCGCGCGCACACATGCTTTCCTTTTATAAGGTTTAGCTTCAAAAAAGGGGGCGGAGCCTGGCGGATGACGCGCTCTGTGCGCCCAGCGCTTCTGCGCATGTGCGGGCGTCCCAGCAAGATAAAAGGACTCAGTCCACGCTGCTTGCTATGGACACAGAGCATGAAAAGGAGCTGGTAGCATGGTATAGGGGCTTACAGCGGGCGGTTGATACAGGCATCCCCAGAAAGACGCATTAGTAGACACCCACTGATGTACATAGCAGCAAATTGCATTAGACTATTTCAGTAAGGGGTGTATTGCGGCTGGAATACCTCAGCTTTGAACTAAGGAATATGCCGCCTAAAAAACTCCGAGATATACCTCTCAGGAAGTGTAGGGGGTCTCCATCGGGCTCTGAGGATCTGGAGCAGTCATCTGCACCCTCCTCCCCTGAGAAATCAGAGGTTAATACCCATAAGGAACCCCCGGGAGTGCCAGGTACTGCGGCTGTCCTCAGTCCACCTGCTCCTGCATATATAACAGAGGAGGTTTTTTCCTCAACTCTGGAGGGATTGGAGCAGAGATTGGCTGCATTGATCGCTTCTTCTCTACAGGAAAGAAAGCGCGCCAGATCTCCATCACCTCCATTAGAGTGCCTGTTGGCAGAGCAACAGTCCCAGGGAGGGACCGACCTACCTGAAGGGGATCAGGAGGAGGTTAGCTCTGTTTTTGAGGAATCGACAGTAGATGAACCATTTTCAGCATCACAGACTGAAAGATTGTGGGTCCAGACCCTAACTGACATGGTTCGATCTGCATTTAAAATGCCTCTTGTTGAACCATCAACTACTGCTGTCTCCTCATTGGGGTCGCTAAAAGCTCCCCAGGTTAATTGCTCCTTTCCAATACATCCATTATTGGAAGGACTTATATACCAGGACTGGGAACATCCTGATAAACTATTTGTTCCGCCTAAAATGTTTCCGGTGATCTATCCCATGGAGGAAAAGTTCACCCAGAGATGGAATGTTCCTACGGTGGATGCAGCCATCTCTTCTGTGAACAAATCACTGACATGTCCAGTAGATAATGTTCAAATGTTCAAAGATCCAGTGGATAAAAAATTGGAATCTTTATTAAAATCTGCTTTTTCCACAGCAGGGGCTGTTACACAGCCAGCAGTGGCAGCTATTGGGGTCTGCCAAGCTTTAAAGGATCAAATGAAAATGGTCCTGAGGGATTTGCCAGACCAGCAGGCCCAGGCTCTGGCTGATCTGCCTAGAGCATTATGCTTTGCGGTTGACGCCATCAAGGATTCTATCCATCAGGCCTCCCGCCTCACGCTGTCTTTGGTACATATGCGTAGGCTTCTGTGGCTCAAAAACTGGTCTGCTGAAGCTCCCTGTAAGAAGCTCTTAGTTAGCTTCCCATTTCATGGGGAACGCCTTTTTGGCGAAGACCTGGATAAGTATATCCAGAAGATTTCCAGTGGTAAAAGTACTCTCTTACCGAGTAAAAAGAGGTCTAGGGGTCCATCTTTTAAGAGGACTACCTCTCCTATCCCTGCGACGTCTGCTACTAAGCAGTTCCGACGGCCTCCTCGGTCAAACTCAGGAGGTAAAAATCAGGGACAGCCACAGGGTAATAAAAAGCCCTGGATCCGAAGAGGTACTAAACCAGCCTCCAAGTCAAGCCTATGAAGGGCTGCCCCCACTCAAACGGGTGGGGGGAAGACTTCAGTTGTTCGCAGAGACCTGGCGGGAGACGATCAAAGACAGATGGGTGCTCTCCGCAGTAACTCTGAGATACAAGTTGGAGTTAAAAGAGTCTCCTCCTTCCCATTTTATGTGGTCAGGCATGCCAAGAGACCCTCTGAAAAGAGGGTCTCTCCTATTGGCGTTAGAACAACTATTGCTCCAAGGAGTAATTATGGAGGTTCCTATGGAAGAGTGGGGGTTGGGTTTCTACTCACACCTTTTCACAGTCCCGAAGCCAAACGGGGACATAAGACCCATATTGGACCTAAAGAGTCTAAACAAATTTCTAAACGTCCGGTCTTTCCGGATGGAGTCGATCCGATCGGTCACCACTGCCCTACAAGGGGAGGAATGGTTAGCCTCGATCGACATCAAAGATGCTTACTTGCATGTTCCCATCTTTCCAGGTCATCAAAAATTCCTACGCTTTGCAGTAGAAGGGCGCCATTTTCAGTTCAGAGCCTTACCATTCGGTCTGGCCACAGCACCACGAGTGTTCACAAAAATTCTGGCCCCACTGTTGGCCGATCTAAGAACACGGGGTGTAACGATAATGGCATACCTAGACGACCTGTTGTTGATGGACCACTCAGTTGCCAAGCTAGAAGTGGTAATTGTCGATACAATCAAGTATCTAGAGTCTCACGGTTGGGTCATCAACCTGGACAAGTCAGCCCTACAGCCAGTGAAAAACCTGGTATATCTAGGGCTACGGCTGGATTCAGACCAGAGGAAGATTTTCTTACCTCTAGACAAGGTATCCTCTTTGAGGGCCTTGGTCCGTCTGCTTTGTGCAAAAAGACAGCCGTCCATACGCCTGTGCATGAGGCTGCTAGGAAAGATGGTAGCATCATTCGAAGCTGTGCCATACGCCCAATTCCACTCAAGGAATTTACAAAGGGCCATATTGTCAGCCTGGATCGGAAAAGTTCAGGCTCTAGACTTCCCGATGGCTTTGTCCCCTTCGGTTCGGAAGAGTCTCTGCTGGTGGTTGATCCCCCAGAATCTCCAGAAGGGAAAACCCTTCAGCCCGATATCTTGGAAGGTGGTCACTACAGATGCCAGCCTTATAGGCTGGGGGGCAGTACTGGAGCAATGGTCTCTCCAGGGCAGATGGTCAAATGTAGTAAAAACCCTGCCCATCAATCTCTTAGAGATACGAGCAGCGCGGTACGCCCTAGTAGCCTGGACATCCAGACTCCAAGGGTCCCCTGTCAGAATTCAATCAGACAATGCCACAGCAGTGGCATATATCAATCATCAGGGAGGCACCAGGAGTCGTGCAGCCCAGAGGGAAGTAAGTCACATCCTGGAATGGGCAGAAAAGCATGTCCCATGTATATCAGCTGTCTTCATTCCAGGGGTGGAGAATTGGAAGGCGGACTTTCTGAGTCGCCAACAGTTATGCCCAGGGGAATGGTCCCTTCATCCCGAGGTCTTCCGAGCAATATGTCAGCGGTGGGGAACACCGGATGTAGATCTGCTAGCATCCAGATTCAACGCAAAGGTGGACAGATTTGTCTCCCGGACAAGGGATCCCCTCGCTTGCGGCTCGGATGCTCTGGTGTTCCCTTGGGATCAGTTCAGACTGATATATGCATTCCCTCCGCTACAATTGTTGCCTCGACTCCTTCGCAGAGTCAGGTTGGAGAAGAAGCCGGTGATCCTGGTGGCTCCAGCGTGGCCCCGAAGGGCCTGGTACGCGGAGATCATCAAAATGTCTGTGGGGAGTCCTTGGACCCTTCCACGTCGTCCGGACCTGCTTTCGCAAGGACCGATATACCACCCTTCCTTACTAACTCTAAGTTTAACGGCCTGGCTATTGAATCCCACATCCTAAAGAAGAGAGGTCTCTCTAACTCTGGGGTATCAACTATAATCAATGCCAGGAAGCCTGTATCCAGGCAGATCTACTATAGAGTTTGGAAGGCGTACATCACTTGGTGCGAGGCCAGAAAATGGCATCCACGTAAGTACGTTATAGGCAGAATTCTGGACTTCCTGCAGTGGGCTGTAGACAGGAAGTTTGCCTTAAGTACTATCAAGGGCCAGGTTTCGGCCTTGTCAATACTATTTCAAAGGCCCCTGGCTATGCATTCACTTGTCAAATCCTTTATGCAAGGTGTGACTCGTATTATTCCACCGATTAAGGCTCCCATATGCCCATGGGATCTAAATTTGGTTCTGTCGGTTCTGCAGAAGCAGCCATTTGAACCTTTGCGGCACATTTCCTTGGTTCTACTCACCAGGAAATTGATATTTTTAGTAGCCATATGCTCGGCTAGAAGAGTGTCGGAATTAGCCGCCATGTCCTGTAAAGAGCCATATCTGGTTATCCATAAGGACAGAGTAGTATTACGTCCTCACCCAGCCTTTCTTCCTAAGGTGGTATCGAGGTTTCACTTGAACCAGGATGTGGTTCTTCCTTCTTTTTTCCCCAAACCAAGCTCGGTAGAGGAAAAGTTATTGCATTCTTTGGATGTAGTAAGAGCAGTTAAAGCTTATCTAAAAGCCACTGCTCAGATTCGTAGAACGGATTCTTTATTTGTTCTGCCGTGGGCCCCAGAAAGGGTCAGGCAGCATCAAAATCTACTTTAGCCAAGTGGATTCGACAGGTCATAATACAAGCCTATGGCTTGAGAAGTAGACCGCCTCCGTTCAAAGTTAGGGCGCACTCCACGAGAGCAGTTGGAACTTCATGGGCAGTGCATCACCAGGCCTCCCTGGCGCAAATTTGTAAGGCCGCAACATGGTCTTCAGTACACACGTTTACTAGGTTCTACCAGGTGGACGTTAGAAGTCAGGAGGATGTCGCCTTTGGGCGCAGTGTGTTGCAGGCCGCAAAAGATCCTCATGCCTGATGGCGCCCAGCTTATGTATGGTGTATCCCCCCCCCTCATGTGGCATTGCTTTGGGACGTCCCACATAGTAATGACTATGCTGCTCTGTGTCCCGTGATGTATGAACAAGAAAGTAGGATTTTTAAAACAGCTTACCTGTAAAATCCTTTTCTTGGAGTACATCACGGGACACAGAGCTCCCACCCCTCTTTTGGGGACACGTATTGCTTTGCTACAAAACTGAGGTACTCCCGGATGGGAGGGGCTTATATAGGGGAGGGTACTTCCTGTTTTGGAAGTTGCCAGTGCCAGCACCTGAAGGTAATTCTATATAACCCACATAGTAATGACTATGCTGCTCTGTGTCCCGTGATGTACTCCAAGAAAAGGATTTTACAGGTAAGCTGTTTTAAAAATCCTACTTTTAAAGCACACTATAGCACAAGGAGAATTTCCCTCACTGTCCTTCCCTGTCCCTAGAAACAAGGATTATCACAGTGAAAGAAACTGACACTCTTCCTACCTATAGTTTTCTGTCCCTAGAAAAAATGTTTTTTTAAAGCACACTATAGCACAAGGAGAATTTCCCTCACTGTCCTTCCCTGTCCCTAGAAACAAGGATTATCACAGTGAAAGAAACTGACACTCTTCCTACCTATAATTTTCTGTCCCTAGAAAAAATGTTTTTTTTAAAGCACACTATAGCACAAGGAGAATTTCCCTCACTGTCCTTCCCTGTCCCTAGAAACAAGGATTATCACAGTGAAAGAAACTGACACTCTTCCTACCTATAGTTTTCTGTCCCTAGAAAAAATGTTTTTTTAAAGCACACTATAGCACAAGGAGAATTTCCCTCACTGTCCTTCCCTGTCCCTAGAAACAAGGATTATCACAGTGAAAGAAACTGACACTCTTCCTACCTATAGTTTTCTGTCCCTAGAAAAAATGTTTTTTTAAAGCACACTATAGCACAAGGAGAATTTCCCTCACTGTCCTTCCCTGTCCCTAGAAACAAGGATTATCACAGTGAAAGAAACTGACACTCTTCCTACCTATAGTTTTCTGTCCCTAGAAAAAATGTTTTTTTAAAGCACACTATAGCACAAGGAGAATTTCCCTCACTGTCCTTCCCTGTCCCTAGAAACAAGGATTATCACAGTGAAAGAAACTGACACTCTTCCTACCTATAGTTTTCTGTCCCTAGAAAAAATGTTTTTTTAAAGCACACTATAGCACAAGGAGAATTTCCCTCACTGTCCTTCCCTGTCCCTAGAAACAAGGATTATCACAGTGAAAGAAACTGACACTCTTCCTACCTATAGTTTTCTGTCCCTAGAAATTTTTTTTTTTAAAGCACACTATAGCACAAGGAGAATTTCCCTCACTGTCCTTCCCTGTCCCTAGAAACAAGGATTATCACAGTGAAATAAACTGACACTCTTCCTACCTATAGTTTTCTGTCCCTAGAAAAAATGTTTTTTTAAAGCACACTATAGCACAAGGAGAATTTCCCTCACTGTCCTTCCCTGTCCCTAGAAACAAGGATTATCACAGTGAAAGAAACTGACACTCTTCCTACTCATAGTTTTCTGTCCCTAGAAAAAATGTTTTTTTAAAGCACACTATAGCACAAGGAGAATTTCCCTCACTGTCCTTCCCTGTCCCTAGAAACAAGGATTATCACAGTGAAAGAAACTGACACTCTTCCTACCTATAGTTTTCTGTCCCTAGAAAAAATGTTTTTTTAAAGCACACTATAGCACAAGGAGAATTTCCCTCACTGTCCTTCCCTGTCCCTAGAAACAAGGATTATCACAGTGAAAGAAACTGACACTCTTCCTACCTATAGTTTTCTGTCCCTAGAAAAAATGTTTTTTTAAAGCACACTATAGCACAAGGAGAATTTCCCTCACTGTCCTTCCCTGTCCCTAGAAACAAGGATTATCACAGTGAAAGAAACTGACACTCTTCCTACCTATAGTTTTCTGTCCCTAGAAAAAATGTTTTTTTAAAGCACACTATAGCACAAGGAGAATTTCCCTCACTGTCCTTCCCTGTCCCTAGAAACAAGGATTATCACAGTGAAAGAAACTGACACTCTTCCTACCTATAGTTTTCTGTCCCTAGAAAAAATGTTTTTTTAAAGCACACTATAGCACAAGGAGAATTTCCCTCACTGTCCTTCCCTGTCCCTAGAAACAAGGATTCGCACAGTAAAACACACTGACACTCTCCCTACCTATAGTTTTCTGTCCCTAGAAAAAATGTTTTTTTAAAGCACACTATAGCACAAGGAGAATTTCCCTCACTGTCCTTCCCTGTCCCTAGAAACAAGGATTCACACAGTAAAACACACTGACACTCTCCCTACCTATAGTTTTCTGTCCCTAGAAAAAATGTTTTTTTAAAGCACACTATAGCACAAGGAGAATTTCCCTCACTGTCCTTCCCTGTCCCTAGAAACAAGGATTCGCACAGTAAAACACACTGACACTCTCCCTACCTATCCTTCTCTTTCCCTAAACTAAAGGAATCCAGGTTAAGCAAGAAAAAATAAATGTCACTGTCCCTGCCTATGCTTCTCTTTCCCTGCTCCGGAACACACTACACTAGGCCGCCGTGCTGGCGGCCTTTTATAGTGTGGGGCGTGTACTAAACACCCTCAGCAATAATTGGCCACAGGCATCCTGCCTGTGGCCAATCATTGCTCTGCTCGCTGCCGGCGCTGTGATTGGCCAAGCATGCGGGGTCACAGTGCATGCTTGGCCAATCACAGCGCCTGGATGACACTGCGATGGCGTAGTGCATTGTGGGCCGTTCGCGTCACTCGAATTAGGCGCGTACGGCCCAAATCGTTCGATCTTCGTCGAACGATCGAACAGCCGATGTTCGAGTCGAACGTATGTTCGACTCGAACACCGAGCTCATCCCTATTTACAACGACCCAGTCACCTGGTTGGAAAGAATGTAAACTGATTATTAAGTCAGGGTCCAGGAGGGACATTTTGGAGTTCATGTCACAACGATCGCACCCACCCCATCAGCCGAGAATATAAGTGGCAGCTAATGAGGAGACTACGACCCTGGTTTTGATTGACCTCCAAACAACCCTCATATGACAGTAACCCACACATCGGGACTGTGGTCACTGCATAACCTGTGCGTGGCTTACAATACCTGGAACCATTGACAAAAGGTTCTTAGCCTCTGGGATGGGAACCTACTTCACCAGACTGCTGCTTGCCGATTCAAATTCTAGAGGTTATTATTAGTTTGAAAAAAAAACTGTCACTCTTACATTTATCATTCTCCCCCCTTTTCTTCCTCCTTACAGACTGAAGGAAGAAATGTGTGGTGCAGGAAAAATAAACAATGACATAACCTATGATACTTTTACCTCCTTAGACTCATGTATTTATCCATATGTACAGCTGTCTACATACACCTGTTCTCTGTGTACAAACTCCTTGGACCTGAAAAATACTTATAAGCAAAATCATTACTCTATTCTTCATATTTAACCTGCAAAGAATGGAAAATAATAATGACATTCCTGTACATTGGTAAATTGTCAATGACATTCTTTCAAAACTGATTCAAACAAAACCCTCTGTAACCCTTACTTTTCCCGTTCCTACAAAAATACAACAGCCGCGACGCATCGGAGGATCGCCAAGGTAAGTTCGAACATATTCACGTTACTCCATACAAACATTCCGATACAAATATGGGGGAGATACTTCATAGTTTCCAAAACCAAAAATGAAAAAAACAAACAGAATTCTCCCTTCACTCTTTCAGCAATAGAAAAAAAATACAATGGGAACATGAGAGCAGCTCGAGAACCTTACATGGACCAGCCATACAAAGTTCAAACAAACGGGCATGAGAATGTAACCACCGTTCCTCCTCTGAGAATCACAAAAATGTGTACTACACCTCCATCAACACTCATCATTACAGATTTCTGAAGCCGCAGCTCAACTACATCCATTCCAGAGGGATACCCAAAATAGTATCCTTGGACCACCTATGTTAATCTTTTTGGGGTTCAAAGGCCTTTGCCCCAAAACTAGGCTTCGTGCACTGTGTGACCGTCTGACTGTGGGAAGCCTCCATTCCTTCCCTTTGCACAGACCTCCTTGTGTCCATGGCGATTCGAATCGGCTTATCGTCTTAAACCTGCGTCCAGGTTAAACCGTTGCACCCATTTTCGGAGAGCACCGCCCGGTGTCTTCTTATACGGTGGATTGCAGAACTACAACCACTATATGGTCAAGTCCTCCAACTAGAAACCCTAACTGAGGCGTCAACTTTATGGCTTGTTGTCCCAACACTTTTGGAACTACAGAACAACCACAGATCAACCCCCCAATTAGGCCTCTACCCCTTACAGTGCATGCATACACAAGCTATACACCCATACACTGTGTTGTCAGACTAAACCACACAGAACACTTACGCCAGTTTACCACCTGCAGAACAATGTGGCTTCTCTCTGTATCTAGATGATAAAATAATGGTGATACCCCCTGTTTGCTCTCTACCCAAAGCTGTATTACAGTACAAAACTTCACAAAACTGGAACAAAATATAAAAGACTTTTAAACGCCAAAATGCTTTCCATTTTCCTTCCAAGCACAAATCTCATTCAGACAACCCCAAGCTCCTCCCACCAACTTTCTGCTGATATATAAATGCTGAAAAGAAACTTCCGGTTACATGCTCAGCTACTTAAAAAAAAAAAACTGGTTTATTTACATATCAATTGTTCAGGAAGAGGGAGGGGGAGGGGAGGCCTTAGCCTTAATCGCCTTGTCTATTAAGACTCCAAAAAATCCATGGCTACACATGATATATTTCAACAATTTAAAACCTTGTCAAGAAAATGATGGAATAAAACCCCCCTTTGCAAATGGGAGGGTCCTGACCCAAACATCCCGAGCAAGCAAAACCACAAGTTGACACTCAAATACAAAACTCCTGCAAAAAATGGCTCTAGGAGTTTCGACCAAACCCCCTCTCCTCCTCTACAGGCTATACAATACAAGCTTCAAAACATATGAATTGCCCTCTGGGAAACTCCCAAATATCCAAACATAAAAACACATCATTGTACAAAAACTCTGTTAGTCTTACAATCTATCAAAATTCAGTGTAAAGTGAACTTTTTCATATACTGCAAAGTCAGCTGACCCTGCAATAGCTTACATTCACTTAAATGAAAACAGAGAAATCCCCCTCCTAACACCACCTGCATGGAGTCTGCATGTCCTCCCTGTCTCTGCGTTGGCCTCCCCCCACACTCCAAATGCTGGTAGGTCAGCCAGATCCCATCCATAAATAGGCCCCAGCATGTGCGTGTGTCCGCAAGCGCGTCGTGGCCCCTCGGGGTAAGACCGCACTATTTTAAGATACCTCTCAACTCACCTCAAAAGGTGATGCTTAGAAAAGCAATTTAAACTAGAGACAAAACCATCCTCTCAGTATGTCACTCCGGCGTCCCACCACTATCCCCAGCAGTGCACAGGTCAAACTGTAAACGCATAAAACAGAAGAAAACTGCGCCAATCAACAAATGCCAATACAGCATATTCAGGAGCCGTGTTTGCTAAACTGGAACTTCCTATCTCAAACTGTAAACGTCTCAAAATGGCCGACAAGCCAGGATAACAAAATGGTGGATGACCACCACCCCCACCTCATGGACAACAACAAAAATGGCGCCGTGCAATTTTTCCCGCCAAAACCAGCATCTCTTTAAAAGAAAATCAAAAATGTTTTTCTCCACAAAGACTGACTACACAGTTGAGATTTTTCGAAATCATCATCAAAATCCACTGAAAAAGGTGTCAGCTACACTCTACAAGGACCACATGTACACTTACAAACTTAGCCTCCCTTTTGCCAACTAAACAGCACATTCAATAAATGTTAGTTACATGAACAATATTAAAAACATGTTCATTTCTCTAAGTTCATATACTCTGAGATATTCACCACTTTTCTCTACCTAAAGTTCACACACACAGTGGCCTCAGCTTCCATAACAAGCCATTGCAGAGACATACTATTGTCTGCCTTCTAGCAATGCCTGGCCACTTGGATATGCGGCGGGAACTTTCAACTCAAAAACCAAACTCTTTACTTAAAATATTTTTACACTTATGGAGACATGTGTCTTTGTCCCCTACAAAGGCAAAAATCACAATCTATCCATTTCTATTTTTCATAGAAATCACAAACACCACACACATACAGTACAATGTTGCCTGCATGTCTGCTCAGAGTGCATTTCCCTCAGGGCACAGCCCCAGCAACACAAAGCAGTGGGCAAGCCCTTCCCCCAATCAAGCACATGGCAGCCAAACAATGTACTTACAAACTTCTCAGTGCACTAAATACCACAGCTATACCTTCATTTCATACACAATATACAGTTTCCATCAGATCATCTCTCAGGGCCCTCCCACTACAAAACTCCTGCATGCTATTTACAGAAAGTCACCAACTTTCACCCTTGTAACTGAGATACTGGCTGCCCCTCCCCACTAAACCTCATGGCTCACAAACAATCGTCCACTTTACAAACTGCTCAGTACATCGCACAAACAGCCATCTCTTACACAATTTCAATCGCACTCATGGGTACACATGTCCTACATCACACAAACAATCTAATCACACACAGGCACATGCAGGCATACCCACACAGGCACACACAATCAAATTCACAAGCATACGATCGGATTCGCAGACATACACACGCACACACAAACAGCATTATTTCAAAAAGACAAATTTTTTGTTCTTTTACAAAGTAGAGCCCCCCACATCGGAACGTAGATCCACTCTCCCCCCCATCTCGATCCGATGTCCAAAGGGACTCCATCTATTCCCAAAGATCCTGGCCCGCCATAAACTGTTGTGGAATTTCTAGGCTGTTGTTTACAGAGCACACAGCCCATAATTCCTGTGCTAAATAAGCACACACTTTAGATTCATCTTTTTGCAATAATGCTATCTTTAGCTAAGTTTGCTAAGATCCACTCACCGTTCATTCCATCATTCATCCAAGAAAGGCAGCACCAACACAGCTTATCTTCTCATCTCGGCTTCCCAGCATAGACTGTCCAGCCGACGCCTAATCATAGGCTTTTATTAAACTCAAAAGATCTCAGACAGGAGGTGATTGGCTGCAGCAAGCAATCACCCCCCCCATAGGCGGGGACATCACAGGATGTCCCTTCCACACAGGAGAATGACCATACAAGGACATCCTTCCAACCAGATACAATATTCATTCAAATAGACTAGCAGTGACATACACTGCTACCAATGACGGAAACTACATGACAATTATGCCTCAAATGGACCACAATTATTTTATAGTTATGCTACTGTTCCTGTGGACACAGATCTGTGCGCTTGGAGTCATTTAACGCCCCCCGCCAGGGGCTGGCCAGTTCCCCCAACGGGGCGCAAAACAACATCTCTAAATGGAGCAAACATCGCTGTTTCCACAGGAAGATTTTCCCGCCACCGATCTTCCACCAACGTCTGTATGTGCTAATATGCTCAGATGAGTGCATTACAGCAAAACTGACACTGGGGGGACATCTGACAACATACATTAATACATTTCCATAAAAATCTTCACAACAATATTCACAGACATGACTACGAATGATGGGAATTGTAGTTCCTGAACAACTGGAGGGCCATAGCTTGAAGACTCCTGGTATACATACTAGAATTGTATTTATAAAAAAAAATTCATACTAGTAATGGCAGTGATCAGCAACTTATAGCGGGACTGTGATGCGACGCCCATTCTGAAACTTTGTGGGAACTATAATTTCCAGTGGCACTAATACGGTGATCAGTGCTAATAATATACACCAGGGATATGCAATTAGCGGACCTCCAGCTGTTGCAGAACTACAAATCCCATGAGGCATAGCGAGACTCTGACAGCCACAAGCATGACACCCAGAGGCAGAGGCATGATGGGACTTGTAGTTTTGCAACAGCTGGAGGTCTGCTAATTGCATATCCCTGATATACACTGTCACTGTACTAATGACATTTGCTGGGAAGGGGTTAACTTCTAGGGCGATCACAGGGTTAACAGTTTGCCTAACAAGTGTTAATGTGTGTATTATGTGCTGTTTTTTCTAAGCAGGTAAGAAAAAAATGCCCATTGCTTTTGTCTGTGGAGAGCCCTGTGTTGTTTACCAACACAGGGCTCTCTTTTGTCATTTACCCTTTTCTTATATGCTCGGCCGATCAACGGACTCGCTGATCGGCTTGTGCTACAGCAAATGGCAGCTCAAGCTTCCTTAGTTCCTCTATGGTTTCCTTGGTCACTGAGAAGTGACTACCCGATTGGATGTTGGCACCCCATGTGACGTTGGTGGCCATCTTGGATCAGGCAGAGTCTATTTAAGTACAGCGTTTCCAGATGTGGCATGAATTTTGCGAGAGGCTAGAGTAGGGACAGGACACCCGTCTGACAGGGACAGTTCACAGAGCCAGGGGAAGGTTCCAGAGGAGTAGGGAACGTGCAGGGACCACTCCAAACCTTTGGGAAGTGTCTCTTTTGGATACTGACCAGCCAGGCTGCATTCCATTCCTCATGGCAGACGCTTTTGCTACCTTTGAGTCTCCAGTCTACTGTCCCATCACTGTTACAACTTGTGAGTACTCCCGGTCTGGTTGCCTTCCCACCAGGCCTATTGTATATTGCTGGACTTCTGTTACAATATATTCCTGTTACTGCACCTGGACTCCATATTGCTGCGGGGCCTGCATTAAAGTGAACTTGTGGATGCTGCTGAGACTTGTTCTTGATGCTTTTTGTCAGAGTTAAAGCATAGTTCCAGTCACCTGTCGGAAAAATAAAAGTCAGCAGCTACAAAAACTGTAGCTGCTGACCTTTAAAAAACAGCCACTCACCTGTCCCATGATCCAGTGGTGTGCACACCCCTGTCGGTCTCACGCGCTGTCTTCGGTCCCCGGCATCATCACTATAGGCCCCTGGCTGTGACAGCTTGCGGCTTCAGACCTTGGTGCCCACTGCGCATGCGCGATTCACGCTGTTCATCGTGAATGGTGGATGCAGTCTCCTGGGACCTGTCAGTGTACCAGAAGACTGCAGGGGGGGGAGGGAGGAACATTTCCATTTACGAGCACCACAACACTCCCCCCCCCCCCACACTCAAAAGTGCCAATTGTTCAAGAGGAGCGGGGAACAAGTCCTTAAAGCAAAACTTCCCCTTTTGGGTGGAGCTCCGCTTTAAATAAAACAAGCGCAAATGTGCAGACATGCATCTGATATTTAAGGCCCCGTTCACACCTATGCGAATTGGTTGTGGCTTAAACCGCATCCAATTCGCATAACATTATAAAATGCATCGATTTTAATGAGGCTGGTTCACATATGTGCGATGCATTCGCACTTCGCATTGCCCAAAAAACGTGTGCGTTTTCTAGGCATTGCAGTGCGGCTCAGGTGCGAATTCAGGGCCATTATCTTCTATGCTGATTCGCAGATGTGTTCAGTTCTCATCAGGATTTCTCTCCTTTTCCTCACTACACTTCCCCCCTCCCCCTCCCCTCTCCCAGGTCTCCAAATTCATAGCTAAAACTGAGATGATCTGCTGAACAGCTTTCTTATCTCTTTGCAAAGATAAGAGAGGTGGAATTCGCAGGCACAAGTGTGAATCCAGCCTTAAAGTCCTGACTCCACTGAAATCAGTGGATTGGGCAGTGAGCAGACATTCAAATTAATGATGAAAAAAAAAAAAAACACTTTTAGGCTGGGTTCACGCTTCACTTCACACATTTTATAATGTTATGCGAATTGGATGCGGTTTAAGCCGCAATCAATTCGCATAGGTGTGAACGGGGCCTTAAATATATTGTATGTCAGTGTATGAATGTATAACAATGAACATTTCTGATAATATATTATTTTAAGTATAGGTAACAGAAAGATTTATTTTTGGCTCTGTTTATTAAATGTATTCTCTATAGTTTTTTTATTTTATATTCTGCTTAAAATAATCCTTGTGCTGGACATTCTCCACAATAAGGCCGGATTCACACCTATGCAGTTTTAGTGCTTTTTGCATTTTGCAGATTTGCACTACAGCCCATTTAACATGGTTTCCTATGGAACACGTTCTGTAGTGCAAATCTGCAAAATGCAAAAAGCACTAAAAATGCATAGGTGTGAATCAGACCTAAGCGATTGTTCCCATGCGTCTTTGTTAATTGATCATCTGTAGTAAGCTCTTTCACAGAAATCGTTTACTGAGCATACCTGCATCTGGGCTAATAAGGGTGTCACTCTTACAAATCTCATGGGACACCCTCTACAGTGAATAACGCTTACTATAGCGCATTTAAGTAATGGTAGATGCCCTAAGAAGAGAACATTCTTCCACTATAATGGTTATTTATATGGATGTATTGGCTACCTTTTCTTCCTAATTTTGAATGATCCATGGGGAAAAATTGCTCTAGTTAATTACTTTCACCTTGCTGAATCACTCAATGCATTAACCAATAAACAAATGTAACTGGTATGTACAAATAATACTTACTGACGGTGATCTTTAACACTTTTCCATTAAATAACCGGTGAAAATAGGGTAATCTAGCATAAAAGCCAAACATAATGCCACAGTGTGTAATTCATTTTGCCACTTTACAGAACAATATTGTTAATCAGGTTTGTTGAAACGGAATCAGAATTAGTAATTACTATTATCAAAATATGGTAAGTGAAAGTAACATCACACTTTCAATCAATTACAATTAAAATGAAAAACAGCACAGGTTAATGAAGAGCACGCTGAGTATATTTACTTTAGATCGTAGTATGAGGCTCATTAATTTTGTTGCTGTTCAGCTGATTATTATTGATTCTAGCATTCTGGCCTTTCTAAGGAGTGCACTGAAAAGAACTCTTAATTTAAAAAATGACTTCCTGTCAGTAAGACGTCTATAAAACAGCAATTTATAGAGCAAACAATTTACTGACCTCAAGTAATCACAGAGTTTGATCATGTATGAAAACCAGATTGAACAAGAGTGTCACCTATGGCAGAGGAATTTCTCTCCGCTGCGCAGTTTCAGAATGCACCTGATCCAAAAACTGGCAGCTGCTTGCATTGATTTATATGTAGCGGAGGAAAGGTGCCTGTAAGGAAGGAAATTTAGAACAAGTAAGATAAAAAAAATTCTCAGCACTTAGTTCAGTTACAAATGGATACACTATATTACCAAAAGTAGGGATGAGCTTCGTGTTCGAGTCGAACATACGTTCGACTCGAACATTGGCTGTTCGATCGTTCGACGAAGATCGAACGATTTGGGCCGTTCGCGCCAAATTCGAGTGACGCGAACGGCCCACAATGCACTACGCCATCGCAGTGTCATCCAGGCGCTGTGATTGGCCAAGCATGCACTGTGACCCCGCATGCTTGGCCAATCACAGCGCCGGCAGCGAGGAGAGCAATGATTGGCCACAGGCAGGATGCCTGTGGCCAATTATTGCTGAGGGTGTTTAGTACACGCCCCACACTATAAAAGGCCGCCAGCACGGCGGCCTAGTGTAGTGTGTTCCGGAGCAGGGATAGAGTAGCATAGGCAGGGACAGTGACTGTTATTTCTTTCTTGCTTAACCTGGATTCCTTTAGTTTAGGGAAAGAGAAGGATAGGTAGGGAGAGTGTCAGTGTGTTTTGTGCTTCTGCTATAGTGTGCTTAAAAAAAACATTTATTCTAGGGACAGAAAACTCTAGGTAGGGACAGTGTCAGTTTCTTTCACTCTGCAAGTCCTTGTTTCCAGGGACCTGTAAGGACAGTGAGTTAATTGTCCTTGTGCTATATTGTGCTTAAAAAAAACATTTATTCTAGGGACAGAAAACTCTAGGTAGGGACAGTGTCAGTTTCTTTCACTCTGCAAGTCCTTGTTTCCAGGGACCTGTAAGAACAGTGAGTTAATTGTCCTTGTGCTATATTGTGATTAAAAAAAACATTTATTCTAGGGACAGAAAACTCTAGGTAGGGACAGTGTCAGTTTCTTTCACTCTGCAAGTCCTTGTTTCCAGGGACCTGTAAGGACAGTGAGTTAATTTTCCTTGTGCTATATTGTGATTAAAAAAAACATTTATTCTAGGGACAGAAAACTCTAGGTAGGGACAGTGTCAGTTTCTTTCACTCTGCAAGTCCTTGTTTCCAGGGACCTGTAAGGACAGTGAGTTAATTGTCCTTGTGCTATATTGTGCTTAAAAAAAACATTTATTCTAGGGACAGAAAACTCTAGGTAGGGACAGTGTCAGTTTCTTTCACTCTGCAAGTCCTTGTTTCCAGGGACCTGTAAGGACAGTGAGTTAATTGTCCTTGTGCTATATTGTGATTAAAAAAAACATTTATTCTAGGGACAGAAAACTCTAGGTAGGGACAGTGTCAGTTTCTTTCACTCTGCAAGTCCTTGTTTCCAGGGACCTGTAAGGACAGTGAGTTAATTTTCCTTGTGCTATATTGTGATTAAAAAAAACATTTATTCTAGGGACAGAAAACTCTAGGTAGGGACAGTGTCAGTTTCTTTCACTCTGCAAGTCCTTGTTTCCAGGGACCTGTAAGGACAGTGAGTTAATTGTCCTTGTGCTATATTGTGCTTAAAAAAAACATTTATTCTAGGGACAGAAAACTCTAGGTAGGGACAGTGTCAGTTTCTTTCACTCTGCAAGTCCTTGTTTCCAGGGACCTGTAAGGACAGTGAGTTAATTTTCCTTGTGCTATATTGTGATTAAAAAAAACATTTATTCTAGGGACAGAAAACTCTAGGTAGGGACAGTGTCAGTTTCTTTCACTCTGCAAGTCCTTGTTTCCAGGGACCTGTAAGGACAGTGAGTTAATTTTCCTTGTGCTATATTGTGATTAAAAAAAACATTTTTTCTAGGGACAGAAAACTGTAGGTAGGGAGAGTGTTTTTTTTCTTTCACTCTGCAAGTCCTTGTTTCCAGGGACCTGTAAGGACAGTGAGTTAATTGTCCTTGTGCTATATTGTGCTTAAAAAAAACATTTATTCTAGGGACAGAAAACTCTAGGTAGGGACAGTGTCAGTTTCTTTCACTCTGCAAGTCCTTGTTTCCAGGGACCTGTAAGGACAGTGAGTTAATTTTCCTTGTGCTATATTGTGATTAAAAAAAACATTTATTCTAGGGACAGAAAACTCTAGGTAGGGACAGTGTCAGTTTCTTTCACTCTGCAAGTCCTTGTTTCCAGGGACCTGTAAGGACAGTGAGTTAATTTTCCTTGTGCTATATTGTGATTAAAAAAAACATTTTTTCTAGGGACAGAAAACTGTAGGTAGGGAGAGTGTTTTTTTTCTTTCACTCTGCAAGTCCTTGTTTCCAGGGACCTGTAAGGACAGTGAGTTAATTTTCCTTGTGCTATATTGTGATTAAAAAAAACATTTTTTCTAGGGACAGAAAACTGTAGGTAGGGAGAGTGTTTTTTTTCTTTCACTCTGCAAGTCCTTGTTTCCAGGGACCTGTAAGGACAGTGAGTTAATTTTCCTTGTGCTATATTGTGATTAAAAAAAACATTTATTCTAGGGACAGAAAACTCTAGGTAGGGACAGTGTCAGTTTCTTTCACTCTGCAAGTCCTTGTTTCCAGGGACCTGTAAGGACAGTGAGTTAATTGTCCTTGTGCTATATTGTGCTTAAAAAAAACATTTATTCTAGGGACAGAAAACTCTAGGTAGGGACAGTGTCAGTTTCTTTCACTCTGCAAGTCCTTGTTTCCAGGGACCTGTAAGGACAGTGAGTTAATTGTCCTTGTGCTATATTGTGATTAAAAAAAACATTTATTCTAGGGACAGAAAACTCTAGGTAGGGACAGTGTCAGTTTCTTTCACTCTGCAAGTCCTTGTTTCCAGGGACCTGTAAGGACAGTGAGTTAATTTTCCTTGTGCTATATTGTGATTAAAAAAAACATTTATTCTAGGGACAGAAAACTCTAGGTAGGGACAGTGTCAGTTTCTTTCACTCTGCAAGTCCTTGTTTCCAGGGACCTGTAAGGACAGTGAGTTAATTGTCCTTGTGCTATATTGTGCTTAAAAAAAACATTTATTCTAGGGACAGAAAACTCTAGGTAGGGACAGTGTCAGTTTCTTTCACTCTGCAAGTCCTTGTTTCCAGGGACCTGTAAGGACAGTGAGTTAATTTTCCTTGTGCTATATTGTGATTAAAAAAAACATTTATTCTAGGGACAGAAAACTCTAGGTAGGGACAGTGTCAGTTTCTTTCACTCTGCAAGTCCTTGTTTCCAGGGACCTGTAAGGACAGTGAGTTAATTTTCCTTGTGCTATATTGTGATTAAAAAAAACATTTTTTCTAGGGACAGAAAACTGTAGGTAGGGAGAGTGTTTTTTTTCTTTCACTCTGCAAGTCCTTGTTTCCAGGGACCTGTAAGGACAGTGAGTTAATTGTCCTTGTGCTATATTGTGCTTAAAAAAAACATTTATTCTAGGGACAGAAAACTCTAGGTAGGGACAGTGTCAGTTTCTTTCACTCTGCAAGTCCTTGTTTCCAGGGACCTGTAAGGACAGTGAGTTAATTTTCCTTGTGCTATATTGTGATTAAAAAAAACATTTATTCTAGGGACAGAAAACTCTAGGTAGGGACAGTGTCAGTTTCTTTCACTCTGCAAGTCCTTGTTTCCAGGGACCTGTAAGGACAGTGAGTTAATTTTCCTTGTGCTATATTGTGATTAAAAAAAACATTTTTTCTAGGGACAGAAAACTGTAGGTAGGGAGAGTGTTTTTTTTCTTTCACTCTGCAAGTCCTTGTTTCCAGGGACCTGTAAGGACAGTGAGTTAATTTTCCTTGTGCTATATTGTGATTAAAAAAAACATTTATTCTAGGGACAGAAAACTCTAGGTAGGGACAGTGTCAGTTTCTTTCACTCTGCAAGTCCTTGTTTCCAGGGACCTGGAGAGACATTGAGTGAATTGTCCTTGTGCTATATTGTGATTAAAAAAAACATTTATTCTAGGGACAGAAAACTCTAGGTAGGGACAGTGTCAGTTTCTTTCACTCTGCAAGTCCTTGTTTCCAGGGACCTGTAAGGACAGTGAGTTAATTTTCCTTGTGCTATATTGTGATTAAAAAAAACATTTTTTCTAGGGACAGAAAACTGTAGGTAGGGAGAGTGTTTTTTTTCTTTCACTCTGCAAGTCCTTGTTTCCAGGGACCTGTAAGGACAGTGAGTTAATTTTCCTTGTGCTATATTGTGATTAAAAAAAACATTTTTTCTAGGGACAGAAAACTGTAGGTAGGGAGAGTGTTTTTTTTCTTTCACTCTGCAAGTCCTTGTTTCCAGGGACCTGTAAGGACAGTGAGTTAATTGTCCTTGTGCTATATTGTGCTTAAAAAAAACATTTATTCTAGGGACAGAAAACTCTAGGTAGGGACAGTGTCAGTTTCTTTCACTCTGCAAGTCCTTGTTTCCAGGGACCTGGAGAGACATTGAGTGAATTGTCCTTGTGCTATATTGTGATTAAAAAAAACATTTATTCTAGGGACAGAAAACTCTAGGTAGGGACAGTGTCAGTTTCTTTCACTCTGCAAGTCCTTGTTTCCAGGGACCTGTAAGGACAGTGAGTTAATTTTCCTTGTGCTATATTGTGATTAAAAAAAACATTTTTTCTAGGGACAGAAAACTGTAGGTAGGGAGAGTGTTTTTTTTCTTTCACTCTGCAAGTCCTTGTTTCCAGGGACCTGTAAGGACAGTGAGTTAATTTTCCTTGTGCTATATTGTGATTAAAAAAAACATTTATTCTAGGGACAGAAAACTCTAGGTAGGGACAGTGTCAGTTTCTTTCACTCTGCAAGTCCTTGTTTCCAGGGACCTGTAAGGACAGTGAGTTAATTTTCCTTGTGCTATATTGTGATTAAAAAAAACATTTTTTCTAGGGACAGAAAACTGTAGGTAGGGAGAGTGTTTTTTTTCTTTCACTCTGCAAGTCCTTGTTTCCAGGGACCTGTAAGGACAGTGAGTTAATTGTCCTTGTGCTATATTGTGATTAAAAAAAACATTTTTTCTAGGGACAGAAAACTCTAGGTAGGGAGAGTTTTTTTTTTTTTTTCACTCTGCAAGTCCTTGTTTCCAGGGACCTGTAAGGACAGTGAGTTAATTGTCCTTGTGCTATATTGTGCTTAAAAAAAACATTTATTCTAGGGACAGAAAACTCTAGGTAGGGACAGTGTCAGTTTCTTTCACTCTGCAAGTCCTTGTTTCCAGGGACCTGGAGAGACATTGAGTGAATTGTCCTTGTGCTATATTGTGATTAAAAAAAACATTTATTCTAGGGACAGAAAACTCTAGGTAGGGACAGTGTCAGTTTCTTTCACTCTGCAAGTCCTTGTTTCCAGGGACCTGTAAGGACAGTGAGTTAATTTTCCTTGTGCTATATTGTGATTAAAAAAAACATTTTTTCTAGGGACAGAAAACTGTAGGTAGGGAGAGTGTTTTTTTTCTTTCACTCTGCAAGTCCTTGTTTCCAGGGACCTGTAAGGACAGTGAGTTAATTTTCCTTGTGCTATATTGTGATTAAAAAAAACATTTATTCTAGGGACAGAAAACTCTAGGTAGGGACAGTGTCAGTTTCTTTCACTCTGCAAGTCCTTGTTTCCAGGGACCTGTAAGGACAGTGAGTTAATTTTCCTTGTGCTATATTGTGATTAAAAAAAACATTTTTTCTAGGGACAGAAAACTGTAGGTAGGGAGAGTGTTTTTTTTCTTTCACTCTGCAAGTCCTTGTTTCCAGGGACCTGTAAGGACAGTGAGTTAATTGTCCTTGTGCTATATTGTGCTTAAAAAAAACATTTATTCTAGGGACAGAAAACTCTAGGTAGGGACAGTGTCAGTTTCTTTCACTCTGCAAGTCCTTGTTTCCAGGGACCTGTAAGGACAGTGAGTTAATTTTCCTTGTGCTATATTGTGATTAAAAAAAACATTTTTTCTAGGGACAGAAAACTGTAGGTAGGGAGAGTGTTTTTTTTCTTTCACTCTGCAAGTCCTTGTTTCCAGGGACCTGTAAGGACAGTGAGTTAATTTTCCTTGTGCTATATTGTGATTAAAAAAAACATTTTTTCTAGGGACAGAAAACTGTAGGTAGGGAGAGTGTTTTTTTTCTTTCACTCTGCAAGTCCTTGTTTCCAGGGACCTGTAAGGACAGTGAGTTAATTGTCCTTGTGCTATATTGTGCTTAAAAAAAACATTTTTTCTAGGGACAGAAAACTCTAGGTAGGGAGAGTGTTTTTTTTTTTTCACTCTGCAAGTCCTTGTTTCCAGGGACCTGTAAGGACAGTGAGTTAATTGTCCTTGTGCTATATTGTGCTTAAAAAAAAACATTTATTCTAGGGACAGAAAACTCTAGGTAGCGACAGTGTCAGTTTCTTTCACTCTGCAAGTCCTTGTTTCCAGGGACCTGTAAGGACAGTGAGTTAATTTTCCTTGTGCTATATTGTGCTTAAAAAAAACATTTATTCTAGGGACAGAAAACTCTAGGTAGGGACAGTGTCAGTTTCTTTCACTCTGCAAGTCCTTGTTTCCAGGGACCTGGAGAGACATTGAGTGAATTGTCCTTGTGCTATATTGTGATTAAAAAAAACATTTATTCTAGGGATAGAAAACTCTAGGTAGGGACAGTGTCAGTTTCTTTCACTGTGAAAGTCCTTGTTTCAAGGGACAGAGAAGGACACCTGAAGGTAGCCCTTATTGCTTTTTTCCCATCTCCCTGCAGGCCATCTATTAGAATGTCTGGAAGGCAAACAAGGAGAGGCAGACAGTCAGGAGGCAATAAAAGAGGGCAAGCAGGCTCTGTGTCTGGGGGCAACAGTGCTGGTCGTGGACGCGGTGCATTGTCATCAGCACATGGCCATGGGACACGCTTGTCCTTCTTTTCGGCAGCTGGACATGTTGAGCCACATCATGCCGAAGACTTGGTAGAGTGGATGACCAAGCCCTCCTCCTCCTCCTCATCCTCTCTCACCCAGGCTCAGGGTACTGGAAAAGCAGCTGCCAAAGCGTCGTCTTCCCTGGTATCAATGTCAGACAAATCATCAGTCACTCCTTCCCTAGACCCACCATGTCCTCCTCCTGAGGAGTCCCCCGAACTGTTTCAGCACAGTGTTGGGTACATGCTCCAGGAGGATGCCCAGCGTTTCGAAGGGTCTGATGATGAAACCCAGCTAGAGGAAGGCAGTAGCGTGAGAGCAGACAGAGGGGATGCTCAAGAAGGACACCAATCTGGCAGTCATGTTCCAGCAGCTGCAGCATACTGCCAGATTGGCTCCAGTGATGAGGAGGGAGGGGATGATGAGGTCAATGACTCCACGTGGGTGCCTAATAGGAGAGAGGAGGAGGAGGAGGATGAGGAGGAGGCACATCTCCAACGAGGCAGGATGCCCTTTGGTGGCCAGCGTAAGGGCAGTACACCGACGGAATCACACCGCAGAGCTCCGCCTGTGCAGGGCGCTGCCTCTGCCCGTCATTCAAAAAGTTCTTTGGTGTGGGCCTTTTTTGAGGCTAGTGCATCAGATCGCACAGCTGCTGTTTGCAACATATGTCTCAAGCGTATATCGCGTGGCCAAAACATCAGCCGCTTGGGTACCACATGCCTGACCAGACATATGTTGACCTGCCATGCAGCTCGTTGGCAAGCCTACCTCAAAGACCCACACCAAAGAACAAAGCGGACCTCTCCTTGCACCGCATCAGCTGGGATCTCCAACCCCACTATAACTTCAGTCCTCTCTGAAACATGCACTGAGAGGAATGAAGGTGTAGAATTAGGTGTGTCACAGCCAAGTACTTGCGCCCACTCTGCTAGCAGTACACCGACGTCCGATTCTAGCAGGCAAATTTCCCTGCCCCAGCTGCTGGACCGTCGAAAGAAGTTCACTCCCAGCCATCCACATGCCCAGCGGTTGAATGCTAGCTTGGCTAAATTGCTAGCGCTTCAACTGCTGCCTTTTCAGTTGGTAGACTCGGCCCCCTTCCGTGAGTTTGTGCAATGTGCGGTTCCTCAGTGGCAGGTTCCCAAACGCCACTTTTTCTCACGGAAGGCTATTCCGGCTCTCTACCGGCATGTGGAAGGCAATGTCTTGGCCTCGCTGGACAGGGCGGTCAGCGGTAAGGTGCATATTACCGCTGACTCATGGTCCAGCAGGCATGGACAGGGACGTTACCTTTCTTTCACGGCCCATTGGGTCACTCTTTTGGCAGCTGGGAAGGATTCAGGACAAGGTGCAGTAGTGTTGGAGGTTGTCCCACCGCCACGCCTCCAAAATGCTACTACTGGTTGTGACACACCTCTCTCCTCCACCCCCTCCTCTTCTTCTTCCTCCATGGCCTCTTCCTGTGGTTTGTCCTATGAACCAGCGGTGCTCCGTAGCCGTTCACGGGGCTACGCAAGTACGCAGGCAAAAAGATGCCATGCCGTGCTTGCGCTGGTGTGTTTGGGGGACAGAAGCCACACTGGGGCAGAGGTCCTGTCTGCTCTGCAGGGCCAGGCCGAGAGGTGGTTGACGCCACGCCAGCTTAAGCCAGGAATGGTGGTTTGCGACAATGGCACCAACCTCCTCTCCGCCCTCCGACAGGGACAACTGACCCATGTGCCCTGTGTGGCTCACGTCCTTAACCTGGTGGTGCAGCGGTTCTTGGGCAGGTACCCGGGCTTACAGGATGTCCTGAGGCAGGCCAGGAAAGTCTGTGTGCATTTCCGCAGATCTTATAATGCCAGTGCTCGCCTGGCTGAGCTGCAAAAGGAGTTGAACCTGCCCAAGAACCGCCTTATATGTGACATGCCCACCAGGTGGAACTCAACGTTGGCCATGCTGCAGCGGCTGCACACGCAGCAGAGGGCCATCAATGAGTACCTGTGCGACTACGGCACCAGGACAGGGTCAGGGGAGCTTGGTTTTTTTTCTCCACGCCAGTGGGGCATGATCAGGGATGCATGCACTGTCCTGGCACCATTTGAGGAGGCCACGAGGATGGTGAGCAGTGACAGTGCATGCATCAGTGACACTGTACCTCTTGTCCACCTGTTGGAGCACACGCTGCGTGGAATAATGGACAGGGCACTTGAGGCAGAACAGAGGCAGGAAGAGGAGGACTTCCTTGCCTCTCAAGGCCCCCTTTACCCAGACAGTGTTCCTTCTGTCCCACCCATCGCACAGGAAGAGGAGGAGGAGGAGGAGGAGGAGGAGGATTGTGTCAGCATGGAGGTGGAGGCTGGCACTCAGCATCATCAGCAGCAGTCTTTTAGGGATGATTTACAGTCCCAAGAAACCAGTGGACTTGTACGTGGCTGGGAGGAGGTGGCTGCGGATCATGTCGTCCTTAGTGACCCAGAGGACTCCGGAGCGAATGCCTCAGCAAACCTACGCTGCATGGCCTCCCTGATCCTGCAAAGTCTGCGGAAGGATCCTCGTATTCTTCGGATCAAGGAGAGGGACCATTACTGGCTGGCCACTCTCCTTGATCCACGGTACAAGGGTAAGGTTGCGGACCTTATGTTACCGTCGCAGAGGGAGCAGAGGATGAGACAACTCCGGGAGGCCTTGCAGAAAGGTCTGTGCAACGCGTTCCCAGAGACTGGGAGGTTGCAAACTCCTGGTCCTGGACAACGAGTTGCTGAGGCTTCGGCCAGTCAAAGAAGGAGCGGTGGGGAAGGTGGCCGTCTGACCGATGCGTTCAGACAATTCTTTAGTCCGCAGCCCCAAAGTATGATCGGTTCCAGCAACCATCGCCAGCGTCTGATAAACATGGTGCAGGAATATCTAGGGGCAAGGTCAGACTTGGACACCTTCCCCACCGAAAATCCTCTGGCTTACTGGGTCTTGAGGATGGATCACTGGCCAGAGCTTGCACAGTATGCAATTGAGCTACTGGCCTGTCCTGCATCCAGCGTTCTTTCGGAACGCACATTCAGTGCTGCTGGAGGATTTGTCACGGATCACAGGGTGCGCCTGTCCACCGACTCGGTTGATCGACTGACTTTCATCAAGATGAACCAGTCTTGGATCACCACCAGCTACCACACACCTGATGCTGATATAACAGACTAATTGATTTTAAAATGTCACATCCCTTCAAGACTGATGCTGATGCTGAGTGCCTGTGCTGTTATGTTGACTGCCTATCCTCCTCCTCCGAGTCCTCAATGATACGATTGATGATGATAGCTTGGAAGATCATTTTTGTTTATGGGTGCCGCCACCAGTGCCTAACGCCCAATTTTTCAGCCCCTGTTTAACAGTGGCGTGTAATTACAATTTTTGAAGCAATACTTTGCAACAGGGCTCATTGCTGTGCTCCAAGTACAGTATCTGTGAGGAGTTGCAGTGTTGTGCCACCAGTGCCTAAGGCCCAATTTTTCAGCCCCTGTTTAACAGGGGCGTGTCATTACAATTTTTGAAGCAATACTTTGCAACAGGGCTCATTGCTGTGCTCCAAGTACAGTATCTGTGAAGGGTTGCAGTGTTGTGCCACCAGTGCCTAAGGCCCAATTTTTCAGCCCCTGTTCAACAGGGGCATGTAATTACAATTCTTGATCTAATAATTCACAGCAGGGCCCATTGCTGCACCCACCAAGAGTAACTGTCAGGGCTTACAGTGTTGTGGCACCAGCACCACCATCAAAGGCCCAATTTTTACTACCACTGTTCAACAATTATATGTAATTAAAATTCCTGATATAATAGTTGACAGCAGGGCGTTCCAGCACCAACCAAGAGTAACTGTGAGTGCTTACAGTGTTGTGCCAACACCAACAACTAAGGGGCCTATTTCTGCAGAGTATATACGGCAGGTCCCTACTTTCAAACATCCAACTTACAAACGACTCCTACTTGCAAACGCAAGAAGACAACAGGAAGTGAGAGGAAATCTACCACTAGGAAGGAAAATTCTCTCCTGTAAGAATAAATATGGGAGAAAGGTGTCTCCTCTGTACTGATGCTTTATCAGCAATCCTTGTTTCAAGAAAAACACCACATTTCAAAAACAGTTGTCATTAGGACGGAAAGTGAGGTGAAATGTTCTGAACAGGGGCACAGACAGCAAAACAAATGTTACAGGGGTGATAACCCTTACCTATGTTTTCCAAAAAGTTTAAAAATAGATTTTTGGTCTGGAGCTACACTTCAACAATGTACCTGTTCAAAATTACAAACAGATTCTACATAAGAACAAACCTACAGTCCCTGTCTTGTATGCACCGCCTGTATACGGCTGTTCAGAGTATATAGGGCCTTTTTTATTTTATGTGCGGGGTTCCCCTTAATATCCATACAAGACCCAAAGGGGCTGGTAATGGGCTGGGGTAGGGGGGGGGGTCATGGGGTAGCTATGCCATTTTTCTTAAAGATTTTCATCCATATTACCGGGACCAGACATTACATTAAAGCCGCAAGCAGTTTTAAATGGCTTTTTTTTCCTTTAGAAGTGTCATTTTGTGCAGGGACAGTTCTAAACACGGGAAACACGTGGCACTTCACAGGCATACTTTAGACACCCCCCAGGTACGATATTTAAAGGAATATTTGACTTTTTTTTTTTCACTTTATGCATCATTAAAATGACTGCTCCCGGAAAACGACCGTTTTTAAAACTTATTTTTGCATTGATACATGTCCCCTGGTGCAGAACCCGGGTTCCCAAACCCTTTTTAGGACAATAACATGCATAATAGTTGTTATAATTAGCACTTTAGAATTCGAACGTTCGCATCCATTGTATTTAATAGGGTTCTAATGTTCGTTCGAACTTTCGGTCCGTTCGCGGGTTCTGGTGCGAACCGAACCCGGGGGTGTTCGGCTCATCACTAACCAAAAGTATTGGGGCACCTGCCCTTACACGCACATGAACTTTAATGGCATCCCAGTCTTAGTCCGTAGGGTTCAATTTTGAGTTGGCCCATTCTTTGCAGCTACAACAGCTTCAACTCTTCTGGGAAGAAGGCGTGGCTCACAGTCTTCTCTATAATTCATCCCAAAAGTGTTTTGTCGGGTTGAGGTCAGGACTCTGTGCAGGCCAGTCAAGTTCCTTCACCCCAAACTCTCTCACCCATGTCTTTATGGACCTTGCTTTGTGCACTGGTGCGCGGTCATGTTGGAACAGGAAGGGCCAACCCCAAAGTGTTCCCACGAAGTTGGGAGCATGAAATTGTTCAAAATGTCTTTATTATTCTGACGCCTTAAGGGCTCTTTCACACGGGGCGGATCCGTGAAGATCCGCCCCGTGAAGCTCCGCTTGCTCAGCGGGGATCGCTCCGTTGATCCCCGCTGAGCCGACGGATGACTGGGCGGTCCCCGCACACTGTGCAGGGACCGCCCTGTCAGAGCGCCGCTCTCCCCTATGGGGAATCGGATGACGACGGACCGTAGAGTCCGTTGTCATCCGATCCGCTCCGCAGACGGAAGGAAAAATAGGATTTTCCTCCGTCACACTTTTTCGGAGCGGAGCGGAGCGGATGTCAGCGGACATGTCTCCGCTGACATCCGTGCTTCCATAGGGGTGCATGGAGGATCCGTTTCAGGTCCGCCTAAAAAACTGACAGGCGGACCTGGACGGACCTCCGTGTGAAAGAGCCCTAAGAGTTCCCTTCACTGGAACTAAGGGGCCAAGCCCAACCCCTGAAAAACAACCGCACACCATAACCCCCCCTCCACCAAATGATTTGGACCAGTGCACAAAGCAAGGTTCAAAAATACATGGATGAGCGAGTTTGGGGTGGAGGAATTTGACTGGCCTGCACAGAGTCCTCACCGCAACCCAAAAGAACACCTTTGGGATAAATTAGAGTGCAGACTGCAAGCCAGGCCTTCTCTCCAACATCAGTTCCTGACCTCACAAATGCGCTTCTGGAAGAATGGTGAAACATCCCCATAGACACACTCCTAAATTTTGTGGGCAGCCTTCCCAGACGAGTTGAAGCTGTAAAGGGTGGGCCAACTCAATATTGAACCCTAGGGACTAAGACTGGGATGCCATTAACCTCCCTGGCGATATTCCCGAGTCTGGCTCGGGGTGAGATTTCAGTACCAAAAGCGGTAACCCCGAGCCCAACTCGGGCTGCATCGCAGGATACAGGGAAAGTTACTTACCTTGTTCCCTGGATCCTGCAATGTCTCCCCGCTGTGTGTGGGAGCTGTCTCCTCACTCGATTCACACACAGTGCCCGAGTGCCGCCGAGCTCTGTTCCCTGCGTCGTTGTGGCGCACGGGGGCCGGAGATGGGCGCCAAATTCAAAAAAGTACAATCTTACAGATTACAGTACTGTATAAAAAAATTACACATCCCCTTTGTCCCCAGTGGTCTGTCCAGTGCCCTGCATGCACTTTTATATTATAAATACAGTTTTTTCTGCCTGGAAACTGGAGATTGTCCATAGCAACCAAAAAGTGTCCCTTTATGTCAAAAGTGGTTTTAGACCAACTAGAAAACAGCAATAATAAATTAGAATCACTTGTAGAATTGAGCGATAGTGATTTGTGGGGAAATTCGTCATCAAACACTAAATCTAATGACAGCGACAATTCTGCAACTGAGCAAATTTCAGTGTTTTTGATTTGATTACATTATTGAATAATTTTTATTATAATTACATTACTATTTGTTATAATTATTTATAGTTATTTATTATAATATAATTTATCATTTTGTGTTTCAAACTTTATCATACCTGGGATGTCTACTAGACTCTGGTTTGGACAGATTTAAGTGAGTTATTCCTAAGAATTACAGGCCTACAATATAAAACGCCAAATTTCCATGCAAAATAATTGTACCGCTTTCAGCACCTAAAATCTGACAGAATCATACCGCCAGGGAGGTTAAAGTTCATGTGCGTGTAAAGCCAGGTGCCCCAGTACTTTTGGTAATTTAGTGTATCTACACTTGATGGAATATCCCAAAACTTAAAAGTACATGAACAAAAACAAACAAAAACCAACAAAAAGCAAAAAAAAAAATCCATTCCTAGTAGCCACTCGAAAAAAGTACCTCCCTCTGATGCACTTGCATTATAAAGAAATAATGTGGACAACGCTAATAAAGTTAATAAATAACCAAAACTTTAAGTTTTTATCATTAACCACTTCAATACCATGCACTTATGCACCTTCCCGCCCAGACCAATTTTCAGCTTTCAGTACTCTCACACTTTGAATGACAATTACTTAGTTATGCTACACTGTATCCAAACAAAATTTTTATCATTTTCTTCTCACAAATAGAGCTTTCTTTTGGTGGTATTTAATCGCCACTGGGTTTTTTATTTTTTGCGATATAAGCAAAAAAACAGCAATTTTTTTTAAAAAAAAAACACTTTTTTTTAGTTTCTATTGTAAAATTTTGCAAATAAGTAATTTTTCTTCATAAATTTGTGCCAAAATGTATACGGCTACATATCTTTGGTAAAATGAACCCAAATTAGTGTATATTATTTGGTCTTTGTGAAAGTTATAGAGTCTACAAACTATGGTGGCAATCACTGAAAATTTATCACATCTGATCACGCCTGATGTACTGAAGGGATATCTCATTTCTTGAGACACTAACAAGCGAGGAAAGTACAAATACCCCAAAATTACCCCTTTTTGGAAAGTAGACAGTCCAAGGTATTTACTAAGAGGCGTGGTGAGTTTTTTGAAGTTGTATTTTTCCCCCAAAATTCTTGGGAAAATGTATTTATTTATTTTTACACGAACTGGTCATATTAACATTTTTTTTCTCTCACACAGCATATGCATAATTGCAACTACACCACAAAATACATTCTGCTACTCCTCCTGAGTGTAGCGATACCACATGTGTGAGACTTTTACACAGCCTGGCCACATACAGAGGCCCAACATTGAAGTAGCACTTTCAGGCGTTCTACAAGCATAAATCGCACATATCCTTTCTCAACCACCTATTACACTTTTGAAGGCCCTGGAGCACCAGGACAATGGAATTTTCCACAAAATGACCCCATTTTGGAAAGCACACACCCCAACGTATAATCTATGAAGCATTATGAGTCTTTTGAACGGTTCATTTTTTTTCCAGAAGGTTTTGGAAAATGTGGAGAAAAAATGAAAATGCATTTTTTTTACACAAAGTTGTCCATTTATAAGATATTTCTAACGCATAGCATATACATAGCAAAAATGACACCCCAAAATGCATTCTGCTACTCCTCCTGAGTATAGCGATACCACATGTGTGAGACTTTTACACAGCCTGGCCATATACAGAGGCCCAACATTGAAGTAGCACTTTCAGGCGTTCTACAAGCATAAATCGCACATATCCTTTCTCAACCACCTATTACAATTTTTTAAGGCCCTGGAGCACCAGGACAATAGAATTTTCCACAAAATGACCCCATTTTGGAAAGCACACACCCCAACGTATAATCTATGAAGCATTATGAGTCTTTTGAACGGTTCATTTTTTTCCAGAAGGTTTTGGAAAATGTGGAGAAAAAATGAAAATGCATTTTTTTTACACAAAGTTGTCCATTTATAAGATATTTCTAACGCATAGCATATACATAGCAAAAATAACACCCCAAAATGCATTCTTCTACTCCTCCTGAGTATAGCGATACCACATGTGTGAGACTTTTACACAGCCTGGCCATATACAGAGGCCCAACATTGAAGTAGCACTTTCAGGCGTTCTACAAGCATAAATCGCACATATCCTTTCTCAACCACCTATTACAATTTTGAAGGCCCTGGAGCACCAGGACAATAGAATTTTCCACAAAATGACCCCATTTTGGAAAGCACACACCCCAACGTATAATCTATGAAGCATTATGAGTCTTTTGAACGGTTCATTTTTTTCCAGAAGGTTTTGGAAAATGTGGAGAAAAAATGAAAATGCATTTTTTTTACACAAAGTTGTCCATTTATAAGATATTTCTAACGCATAGCATATACATAGCAAAAATAACACCCCAAAATGCATTCTGCTACTCCTCCTGAGTATAGCGATACCACATGTGTGAGACTTTTACACAGCCTGGCCATATACAGAGGCCCAACATTGAAGTAGCACTTTCAGGCGTTCTACAAGCATAAATCGCACATATCCTTTCTCAACCACCTATTACAATTTTGAAGGCCCTGGAGCACCAGGACAATAGAATTTTCCACAAAATGACCCCATTTTTGAAAGAACACACCCCAACGTATAATCTATGAGGCATTATGAGTCTTTTGAACGGTTCATTTTTTTCCAGAAGGTTTTGGAAAATGTGGAGAAAAAATGAAAATGCATTTTTTTTACACAAAGTTGTCAATTTATAAGATATTTCTAACACATAATATGTACATAGCAAAAATTACACCCCAAAATGCATTCTGCTACTCCTCCTGAGTATGGCGATACCACATGTTTGAGACTTTTACACAGCCTGGCCACATACAGAGGCCCAACATCCAAGTAGCACCTCCAGGCATTCTAGCAGCATTAATTGCACATATCATTTTCTGACTACCGATCACATTTTTGAAGGCCCTTCATATATCTAACACATAGCAGGTACATACCAAATAACAAAAGATTACCTGTGGTTTTAGAAGTGCAGTGGTCCACAGAGGAGAGCATCGGTCCAGGCAGCAGGCAGGGATGAGGTCAGCGACAGCAAAAGCAATCATCCAGGCAGCAGGCAGGAATACTGTCCATAGTTCGCACAGGCAGAGATACTGTCAGCACAGCCAGAGCACAGCCAAAGCACAGGTCCAGGTAGCAGGCAGAGGTGTCCCTGCAGAAATGCTGTCCAAAGTCAGTAGAGGCAGCAGGCAGATATATGGTCAACACAGCCAAAGTATTGGTCCAAGCAGCAGGAAGAAACATGGTCCATATTGTCATGGGTCATTACAGGCAGTAATATGGTCAGCACAGCCAAATTATTGGTCCAGGCAGCAGGAAGGACCATCAAGCTTAGGGCCAGGGGGACAGGGGTAGAGGCTTCTCCCACCCAAATCGCTTTGAAGCCTCCGGGCAACCAGACCCTGTTCTTGGAGCACAGAAAACGAAAAACTGGTTTTCTCTACTCAGAACGCTATTCTGAAGCCCCTCACATATGTGAGACCCCTGTGTACTAAAAGTAGATGGCCAAAAGATCAGTCCAAGTGGCAGGCAAAAACATGGTCGATTAACAGGCCAAGGTCGGTACACGTGGAAGTCAGAAACGTGGTTTAAATCGGCAGGCAGAGGCATCGTCGGTAAACAGGCCAGGGTCAGTTAATTAACATGGAAGGTAGTTAGTAACATGGTAGCAGGCAAATAGGGAAATGGCAGTCTGTTAATAATAAGGGGAACTAATGGATGTATGATAATTTTTGAAGCAATTTCCGATGCACAGGCCAGGTTGGGAGGGACAATCGGGACAATAATAGCTGGTGTCTCTTCTTACTCCTCCTCTGCTGCATACACGGCATTTCTTTTGGCGTCTTCTTCCAGATTCTGTGGGGGGGATGCTAAAGGGATAGTGTCGCTCGTGAAGCCGACTCACACTATCAGAGCGAATGCTTCCTGGGGCGGGATCTTGTTGGTAAATGAGGGCATCGATGATATCTTCGATATATTGGAGGTAGTGGAGTCGGTGATTTTGAGTTGCTTTTTGGTAGCAGACAAACGAATTAAAAAGGGCCATGTGAAACAGGTGAAACGCAACTTTTTTGTGCCAATAATGGGACTTTCTGGTTGATAAGTAGGGCTGTAGCATCTGGTCATTTAAATCCACCCCCCCATGTACAAATTGTAGTCGTGGACACATTCAGGCTTTACAATGGAGCCGCGTCTTCTTGGGATCTCCACCATGGTGTCATTGTGGATCGTAGAGAGGATGTGGACATCTTTCTTGTCCCTCCACTTCATGGCCAACACCTCCTCGTTCCTCATGGATGCCGATTCTCCAGGTCGCAATTTTTTTGTCAATAAATTTTGTGGGAATCCCTTCCCGTTTTTTTTGAAGGTACCGCAGGCCGGGGTTTGTTTACTGTAAAGGTGGCGAAAAAGGGGCAGGCTGGTATAATAATTATCAACATATAAATGGTAACCTTTTCCAAACAGGGGGTATGCCAACTCCCAGACAATTTTCCCACTGGTTCCAATATATGTGGGGCAATCACGGGGCTGGAGCTGGGAGTCTTTGCCTTCGTAGATCCTGAATTTGCAGACGTATCCAGTGGCTCGATCACATAATTTATTTAATTTTAACCCATACCTGGCTCTCTTGCTTGGTATGTACTGCTTGAACTGCAGTCGGCCGGTGAAATGTACGAGGGACTCGTCCACACAAATTTTTTGGTCTGGGATGAAAACTTCTTCAAATCGCTGGAAAAAGGCATTGATTAGGGGGCGTATCTTGTACAATTTGTCGTAGTTGGGATGATCTCGGGGAGGGCACTGTGAATTGTCATTGAAGTGGAGAAAGCGCATAATCCTGTTGTATCTTTTCCTGGACATGACAGCGGAATATATGGGCATGTGTTGGATGGGGCGTTTGGACCAATATGAATGGACTTCGTTCTTTTTTGTAAGCCCCATATTGAACATAAGGCCCAAAAAGAATTACAATTCCTCCAATGTTAGACGCCGCCACTGGAACATGCGGGCGTAGGAAGAATCGGGGTTGGCAGCAATAAATTGGGATGCATACAGATTCGTTTGATCCACTATATTCTGCAGCAAATCTTGTGGGAAAAATAAACAAAAATAATCAAATTTAGAAAAATTTGTAGTGTCGGGCTGCACACCTGGCTGTGCGGTGAAAGGGGGGATGATAGCGGATCCTGAGTTGGCAGGCAACCATAAGGGGTTTGCCAGGGCATCGGGAAGGTAGGATTGGGGCTGGATTCTTCGGGTTGGGCGTGCATTTCCATTGCTTGTACTGGGCTCCTCTTCCTGGGGTATGGCGCTGCTGGTGGTAGGCAGTTCTCCTGATCTTGGTGCTGATCTTGGTGCCGATAGCATTCTTTTGGGAGGGACGGTTTCCTCCGGGGACTCGGACTCTGAGCCACTATCCTCCACTGGCTCGTATTCCGAACCAGAATCGGATAATGGGAGCTCCCCGCTGCTCTCATCATCCGACATGGCAAGAATGGCATATGCCTCCTCAGGTGTGTAAACCCTTTGGGACATTATGGCAGTGCTTATTGGTGGGCCTGTGTAATGGTACTGCTGGTGGTAGTGGTGGCGGTCTGTGTGGTAGTACCGATGGAGGTATTAGTGGTGGGCCTGTGTGGTGGTACCGATGGCGGTATGGGTGGTGGTGGTACCAATGGCGGTACAGGTGGTGGTGGTACCGATGGCGGTACGGGTGGTGGTGGTGGCGGCGGTACCGATGGCGGTACAGGTGGCGGTACGGGTGGTGGTGGTAGCGATGGCGGTATGGGTGGTGGTGGTACCGATGGCGGTACAGGTGGTGGTGGTACCGATGGCGGTACAGGTGGTGGTGGTACCAATGGCGGTACGGGTCGTGATGGTACCGATGGCGGTACAGGTGGTGGTACAGGTGGTGGTGGCACTACCGACGGTGGTACGGGTGGTGGTACTGGTGGTGGTACCGATGGCGGCACTAGTGGTGATACTGGTAGCGGGCCTGTGTGGCAGTATAGATGCTGGGCCTGGTGGCGGTACTGGTGGTGGTACTGGTACCGATTGCGGTACTGGTAGCCTGTGTGGCGGTGCCAATGGCGGTACCGATGGAGGTGGGCCTGTGCCAGATGATTGACAGATGGGCTGATTGATTGACAGATGGGCTGATTGATTGATTGACAGATGGGTTGATTGATTGACAGATGGGGTGATTGATTGACAGGTGGGGTGATTGATTGACAGATCGGCTGATTGATTGACAGATGGGCTGATTGATTGACAGATGGGCTGATTGATTGACAGATGGGCTGATTGACAGATGGGCTGATTGACAGATGGGCTGATTGGCTGGGCTGATTGATGTGCTGGGCTGTGTGACAGGTCCTCTTTATGGGGGGGGCGTGTTGTGCACTGTAAACTTATGTAGACAAACTACACTGAGCTAACTTACTGATCTCTTCTCTCTCCTCACAGATCGGTGTGTGAGGAGAGAGCAGGGATCAGGTAGTAACTCCTGTGGAGTTTGTTTACATTTGTGACCGGCTGTGATTGGACACAGCCGGTCACGTGGTAAACAGCCAATTCATTGGCTGTTTACTCTGATCGGGGACGCGCTGTGTCCAAGGGACACTCGCCTTCCCCGATCCCCGCTCTGCAAGCCTGTGGCGGCGCGCACGGAGCGTGCCGCCGAGTTTGGTTTGACAGGTGATCGGCTGTGACTTTGACACAGCCGATCACATGGTAAACAGCCAATGAAATTGGCTGTTTACCGTGATCGGGGAAGCGCTGTGTCCGAGGGACACATGCCGTCCCCGATCACCGCGCTGCGCGCCCCCGCGGGCGCGCGCAAGGCATTATCCTGCAGGACGTCATATGACGTCCAGTATCGATATTGCAACCACTTCCCGGACGTCAATTCACTATTGACTGGGCGGGAAGTGGTTAAATACTTTCATGAAACGTGTCACAACAATATCTCACAAGTCACAACTAGGGATGAGCTTCGTGTTCGAGTCGAACATACGTTCGACTCGAACATTGGCTGTTCGATCGTTCGACGAAGATCGAACGATTTGGGCCGTTCGCGCCAAATTCGAGTGACGCGAACGGCCCACAATGCACTACGCCATCGCAGTGTCATCCAGGCGCTGTGATTGGCCAAGCATGCACTGTGACCCCGCATGCTTGGCCAATCACAGCGCCGGCAGCGAGGAGAGCAATGATTGGCCACAGGCAGGATGCCTGTGGCCAATTATTGCTGAGGGTGTTTAGTACACGCCCCACACTATAAAAGGCCGCCAGCACGGCGGCCTAGTGTAGTGTGTTCCGGAGCAGGGATAGAGTAGCATAGGCAGGGACAGTGACTGTTATTTCTTTCTTGCTTAACCTGGATTCCTTTAGTTTAGGGAAAGAGAAGGATAGGTAGGGAGAGTGTCAGTGTGTTTTGTGCTTCTGCTATAGTGTGCTTAAAAAAAAACATTTATTCTAGGGACAGAAAACTCTAGGTAGGGACAGTGTCAGTTTCTTTCACTCTGCAAGTCCTTGTTTCCAGGGACCTGGAAGGACAGTGAGTGAATTGTCCTTTTGCTATATTGTGATTAAAAAAAACATTTATTCTAGGGACAGAAAACTCTAGGTAGGGACAGTGTCAGTTTCTTTCACTCTGCAAGTCCTTGTTTCCAGGGACCTGGAAGGACAGTGAGTGAATTGTCCTTTTGCTATATTGTGATTAAAAAAAACATTTATTCTAGGGACAGAAAACTCTAGGTAGGGACAGTGTCAGTTTCTTTCACTCTGCAAGTCCTTGTTTCCAGGGACCTGGAAGGACAGTGAGTGAATTGTCCTTTTGCTATATTGTGATTAAAAAAAACATTTATTCTAGGGACAGAAAACTCTAGGTAGGGACAGTGTCAGTTTCTTTCACTCTGCAAGTCCTTGTTTCCAGGGACCTGGAAGGACAGTGAGTGAATTGTCCTTTTGCTATATTGTGATTAAAAAAAACATTTATTCTAGGGACAGAAAACTCTAGGTAGGGACAGTGTCAGTTTCTTTCACTCTGCAAGTCCTTGTTTCCAGGGACCTGGAAGGACAGTGAGTGAATTGTCCTTTTGCTATATTGTGATTAAAAAAAACATTTATTCTAGGGACAGAAAACTCTAGGTAGGGACAGTGTCAGTTTCTTTCACTCTGCAAGTCCTTGTTTCCAGGGACCTGGAAGGACAGTGAGTGAATTGTCCTTTTGCTATATTGTGATTAAAAAAAACATTTATTCTAGGGACAGAAAACTCTAGGTAGGGACAGTGTCAGTTTCTTTCACTCTGCAAGTCCTTGTTTCCAGGGACCTGGAAGGACAGTGAGTGAATTGTCCTTTTGCTATATTGTGATTAAAAAAAACATTTATTCTAGGGACAGAAAACTCTAGGTAGGGACAGTGTCAGTTTCTTTCACTCTGCAAGTCCTTGTTTCCAGGGACCTGGAAGGACAGTGAGTGAATTGTCCTTTTGCTATATTGTGATTAAAAAAAACATTTATTCTAGGGACAGAAAACTCTAGGTAGGGACAGTGTCAGTTTCTTTCACTCTGCAAGTCCTTGTTTCCAGGGACCTGGAAGGACAGTGAGTGAATTGTCCTTTTGCTATATTGTGATTAAAAAAAACATTTATTCTAGGGACAGAAAACTCTAGGTAGGGACAGTGTCAGTTTCTTTCACTCTGCAAGTCCTTGTTTCCAGGGACCTGTAAGGACAGTGAGTTAATTTTCCTTGTGCTATATTGTGATTAAAAAAAACATTTTTTCTAGGGACAGAAAACTGTAGGTAGGGAGAGTGTTTTTTTTCTTTCACTCTGCAAGTCCTTGTTTCCAGGGACAGAGAAGGACACCTGAAGGTAGCCCTTATTGCTTTTTTCCCATCTCCCTGCAGGCCATCTATTAGAATGTCTGGAAGGCAAACAAGGAGAGGCAGACAGTCAGGAGGCAATAAAAGAGGGCAAGCAGGCTCTGTGTCTGGGGGCAACAGTGCTGGTCGTGGACGCGGTGCATTGTCATCAGCACATGGCCATGGGACACGCTTGTCCTTCTTTTCGGCAGCTGGACATGTTGAGCCACATCATGCCGAAGACTTGGTAGAGTGGATGACCAAGCCCTCCTCCTCCTCCTCATCCTCTCTCACCCAGGCTCAGGGTACTGGAAAAGCAGCTGCCAAAGCGTCGTCTTCCCTGGTATCAATGTCAGACAAATCATCAGTCACTCCTTCCCTAGACCCACCATGTCCTCCTCCTGAGGAGTCCCCCGAACTGTTTCAGCACAGTGTTGGGTACATGCTCCAGGAGGATGCCCAGCGTTTCGAAGGGTCTGATGATGAAACCCAGCTAGAGGAAGGCAGTAGCGTGAGAGCAGACAGAGGGGATGCTCAAGAAGGACACCAATCTGGCAGTCATGTTCCAGCAGCTGCAGCATACTGCCAGATTGGCTCCAGTGATGAGGAGGGAGGGGATGATGAGGTCAATGACTCCACGTGGGTGCCTAATAGGAGAGAGGAGGAGGAGGAGGATGAGGAGGAGGCACATCTCCAACGAGGCAGGATGCCCTTTGGTGGCCAGCGTAAGGGCAGTACACCGACGGAATCACACCGCAGAGCTCCGCCTGTGCAGGGCGCTGCCTCTGCCCGTCATTCAAAAAGTTCTTTGGTGTGGGCCTTTTTTGAGGCTAGTGCATCAGATCGCACAGCTGCTGTTTGCAACATATGTCTCAAGCGTATATCGCGTGGCCAAAACATCAGCCGCTTGGGTACCACATGCCTGACCAGACATATGTTGACCTGCCATGCAGCTCGTTGGCAAGCCTACCTCAAAGACCCACACCAAAGAACAAAGCGGACCTCTCCTTGCACCGCATCAGCTGGGATCTCCAACCCCACTATAACTTCAGTCCTCTCTGAAACATGCACTGAGAGGAATGAAGGTGTAGAATTAGGTGTGTCACAGCCAAGTACTTGCGCCCACTCTGCTAGCAGTACACCGACGTCCGATTCTAGCAGGCAAATTTCCCTGCCCCAGCTGCTGGACCGTCGAAAGAAGTTCACTCCCAGCCATCCACATGCCCAGCGGTTGAATGCTAGCTTGGCTAAATTGCTAGCGCTTCAACTGCTGCCTTTTCAGTTGGTAGACTCGGCCCCCTTCCGTGAGTTTGTGCAATGTGCGGTTCCTCAGTGGCAGGTTCCCAAACGCCACTTTTTCTCACGGAAGGCTATTCCGGCTCTCTACCGGCATGTGGAAGGCAATGTCTTGGCCTCGCTGGACAGGGCGGTCAGCGGTAAGGTGCATATTACCGCTGACTCATGGTCCAGCAGGCATGGACAGGGACGTTACCTTTCTTTCACGGCCCATTGGGTCACTCTTTTGGCAGCTGGGAAGGATTCAGGACAAGGTGCAGTAGTGTTGGAGGTTGTCCCACCGCCACGCCTCCAAAATGCTACTACTGGTTGTGACACACCTCTCTCCTCCACCCCCTCCTCTTCTTCTTCCTCCATGGCCTCTTCCTGTGGTTTGTCCTATGAACCAGCGGTGCTCCGTAGCCGTTCACGGGGCTACGCAAGTACGCAGGCAAAAAGATGCCATGCCGTGCTTGCGCTGGTGTGTTTGGGGGACAGAAGCCACACTGGGGCAGAGGTCCTGTCTGCTCTGCAGGGCCAGGCCGAGAGGTGGTTGACGCCACGCCAGCTTAAGCCAGGAATGGTGGTTTGCGACAATGGCACCAACCTCCTCTCCGCCCTCCGACAGGGACAACTGACCCATGTGCCCTGTGTGGCTCACGTCCTTAACCTGGTGGTGCAGCGGTTCTTGGGCAGGTACCCGGGCTTACAGGATGTCCTGAGGCAGGCCAGGAAAGTCTGTGTGCATTTCCGCAGATCTTATAATGCCAGTGCTCGCCTGGCTGAGCTGCAAAAGGAGTTGAACCTGCCCAAGAACCGCCTTATATGTGACATGCCCACCAGGTGGAACTCAACGTTGGCCATGCTGCAGCGGCTGCACACGCAGCAGAGGGCCATCAATGAGTACCTGTGCGACTACGGCACCAGGACAGGGTCAGGGGAGCTTGGTTTTTTTTCTCCACGCCAGTGGGGCATGATCAGGGATGCATGCACTGTCCTGGCACCATTTGAGGAGGCCACGAGGATGGTGAGCAGTGACAGTGCATGCATCAGTGACACTGTACCTCTTGTCCACCTGTTGGAGCACACGCTGCGTGGAATAATGGACAGGGCACTTGAGGCAGAACAGAGGCAGGAAGAGGAGGACTTCCTTGCCTCTCAAGGCCCCCTTTACCCAGACAGTGTTCCTTCTGTCCCACCCATCGCACAGGAAGAGGAGGAGGAGGAGGAGGAGGAGGAGGAGGATTGTGTCAGCATGGAGGTGGAGGCTGGCACTCAGCATCATCAGCAGCAGTCTTTTAGGGATGATTTACAGTCCCAAGAAACCAGTGGACTTGTACGTGGCTGGGAGGAGGTGGCTGCGGATCATGTCGTCCTTAGTGACCCAGAGGACTCCGGAGCGAATGCCTCAGCAAACCTACGCTGCATGGCCTCCCTGATCCTGCAAAGTCTGCGGAAGGATCCTCGTATTCTTCGGATCAAGGAGAGGGACCATTACTGGCTGGCCACTCTCCTTGATCCACGGTACAAGGGTAAGGTTGCGGACCTTATGTTACCGTCGCAGAGGGAGCAGAGGATGAGACAACTCCGGGAGGCCTTGCAGAAAGGTCTGTGCAACGCGTTCCCAGAGACTGGGAGGTTGCAAACTCCTGGTCCTGGACAACGAGTTGCTGAGGCTTCGGCCAGTCAAAGAAGGAGCGGTGGGGAAGGTGGCCGTCTGACCGATGCGTTCAGACAATTCTTTAGTCCGCAGCCCCAAAGTATGATTGGTTCCAGCAACCATCGCCAGCGTCTGATAAACATGGTGCAGGAATATCTAGGGGCAAGGTCAGACTTGGACACCTTCCCCACCGAAAATCCTCTGGCTTACTGGGTCTTGAGGATGGATCACTGGCCAGAGCTTGCACAGTATGCAATTGAGCTACTGGCCTGTCCTGCATCCAGCGTTCTTTCGGAACGCACATTCAGTGCTGCTGGAGGATTTGTCACGGATCACAGGGTGCGCCTGTCCACCGACTCGGTTGATCGACTGACTTTCATCAAGATGAACCAGTCTTGGATCACCACCAGCTACCACACACCTGATGCTGATATAACAGACTAATTGATTTTAAAATGTCACATCCCTTCAAGACTGATGCTGATGCTGAGTGCCTGTGCTGTTATGTTGACTGGCTATCCTCCTCCTCCGAGTCCTCAATGATACGATTGATGATGATAGCTTGGAAGATCATTTTTGTTTATGGGTGCCGCCACCAGTGCCTAACGCCCAATTTTTCAGCCCCTGTTTAACAGGGGCGTGTAATTACAATTTTTGAAGCAATACTTTGCAACAGGGCTCATTGCTGTGCTCCAAGTACAGTATCTGTGAGGAGTTGCAGTGTTGTGCCACCAGTGCCTAAGGCCCAATTTTTCAGCCCCTGTTTAACAGGGGCGTGTCATTACAATTTTTGAAGCAATACTTTGCAACAGGGCTCATTGCTGTGCTCCAAGTACAGTATCTGTGAGGGGTTGCAGTGTTGTGCCACCAGTGCCTAAGGCCCAATTTTTCAGCCCCTGTTCAACAGGGGCATGTAATTACAATTCTTGATCTAATAATTCACAGCAGGGCCCATTGCTGCACCCACCAAGAGTAACTGTCAGGGCTTACAGTGTTGTGGCACCAGCACCACCATCAAAGGCCCAATTTTTACTACCACTGTTCAACAATTATATGTAATTAAAATTCCTGATATAATAGTTGACAGCAGGGCGTTCCAGCACCAACCAAGAGTAACTGTGAGTGCTTACAGTGTTGTGCCAACACCAACAACTAAGGGGCCTATTTCTGCAGAGTATATACGGCAGGTCCCTACTTTCAAACATCCAACTTACAAACGACTCCTACTTGCAAACGCAAGAAGACAACAGGAAGTGAGAGGAAATCTACCACTAGGAAGGAAAATTCTCTCCTGTAAGAATAAATATGGGAGAAAGGTGTCTCCTCTGTACTGATGCTTTATCAGCAATCCTTGTTTCAAGAAAAACACCACATTTCAAAAACAGTTGTCATTGGGACGGAAAGTGAGGTGAAATGTTCTGAACAGGGGCACAGACAGCAAAACAAATGTTACAGGGGTGATAACCCTTACCTATGTTTTCCAAAAAGTTTAAAAATAGATTTTTGGGCTGGAGCTACACTTCAACAATGTACCTGTTCAAAATTACAAACAGATTCTACATAAGAACAAACCTACAGTCCCTGTCTTGTATGCACCGCCTGTATACGGCTGTTCAGAGTATATAGGGCCTTTTTTATTTTATGTGCGGGGTTCCCCTTAATATCCATACAAGACCCAAAGGGGCTGGTAATGGGCTGGGGTAGGGGGGGGGGTCATGGGGTAGCTATGCCATTTTTCTTAAAGAATTTCATCCATATTACCGGGACCAGACATTACATTAAAGCCGCAAGCAGTTTTAAATGGCTTTTTTTTCCTTTAGAAGTGTCATTTTGTGCAGGGACAGTTCTAAACACGGGAAACACGTGGCACTTCACAGGCATACTTTAGACACCCCCCAGGTACGATATTTAAAGGAATATTTGACTTTTTTTTTTTCACTTTATGCATCATTAAAATGACTGCTCCCGAAAAACGACCGTTTTTAAAACTTCTTTTTGCATTGATACATGTCCCCTGGTGCAGAACCCGGGTTCCCAAACCCTTTTTAGGACAATAACATGCATAATAGTTGTTATAATTAGCACTTTAGAATTCGAACGTTCGCATCCATTGTATTTAATAGGGTTCTAATGTTCGTTCGAACTTCCGGTCCGTTCGCGGGTTCTGGTGCGAACCGAACCCGGGGGTGTTCGGCTCATCACTAGTCACAACCCCAAGGTGCTATAGCATTAAACATATCAGTCCATATATACACATTCAATAAGTGCCCCGTGTACCACACCCTTCAAACTTACTCCAGCAATGTACACTCCACCTCGTGATCTTAAAACAAAATGCTCACTTGCCAGAAACCCAGTGACCTTTTTAACAAGTCACGTGGCAACAAGCACGTTTATTAAAAAGGTCACTGGGTTCCTGCTGAGTGAGTATTTCATTTTAAGATCACGAGGCGGAGTGTACATTTCTGGAGAAAGTTTGGAGGGAACAGTGTACTGTATAAATGGAAGGATATGTTTACCACTATAGCAATTTGGGGGTTGTGAGCAATTTTTTTCACATGAGTTGTGACATGTTTCATGAAAGTATATAATAATGAAAATGTTAAACTGTTTATTTATTCACTTTATTAGTGCTGTCCACATATTTTCTTCACTTAGTTCAGATAGACAGCCTCAAATCCCAGCTATACGGTCTTATGCACATACAGTGACATGAGACCTTTAACACTTACACATTACATGCATGCATGTAACATGAAACAATACAGTATACTGTATGTAATGCACTTTGATTGGCATGAGATATTCCATTTCGCATTGGCTATTTAACACCAGCTACAATCTTCAGACATGGAATACATGTTTTGATAGTTAATAGTATAAACTCTACTTCCAAGGTAAACCTATAAAGTAAAATATATTCTGACAGACCCATCCGGGATAGGGGCTTTTGGAGAGGACTGCAGGGTAGCCTCTTGCCTACTGACTTTAGGCCCTGGCTTTTGAAGGGGCTCTGTCCTTTGGGAGGTGTGTGCCTGGGGGGACCTTTGGAGTGTTTTCTTCAGATTTGGGTCCATGTCTCCCCAAAAACACACAGACTCTGGGAACCTAGGACCTGGATACAGATTTGTGCCCAAACCAGCATTGACTGCTTAGTGTCTTCTTCCCCAGACTCAGAGACACTAAAAGTCAACCTGTTAATCATTGGCAATGATTGAGCACATGATACTGTGTAAAACATGTCTGCCTTGATTGTCGTTTTTCCTGTGCCACTTGGATGGATCAATAAAGGACTCATCATCTTGGATTGCAGCCGTTTGCTCCTTTTTGCAGTTTGTACGGCGGGCGAGCCGTGGCTAGCACCCTTGAGAGGAGTCCTTCAATTCACTTCACTCATTTATCTGGATTCATCCACCTGAGCGATGTTCCTTGTTTCTTCACATTTCACAAAGCAGCCGGGTGAGCTGGTATTTTCGAGAGAGAGGGGACATAGAGCTCCCACAAGTTGGGACTTTGCTAAAATTCCACACAGGGGACACAGAGCTCCTAGAAGGTTGATTTTCTTTGCCAAGTCCAGAAAGACTGTTGCTGTTCCGGAGGGAATGCAGCCAAGGATTTGTTTGCTTTTATAGTGTGCATAGAGAAGGAAGTTGTCCTCATCTGCTATTTTTTCAAAGTTGGGCATCCCATAATCCCTATACCCTATCCAAGCTGTTTTCCCCAATAAAATAACCAAAAACAAGCCCATGGACCGATTCCTGGTCTCTGACTCAAAGGGAAAAATGCATGTTGCCTGGCTGTTCAGGAATAGGGGGACCCAAAAATCCAGTGGCTCCTTATGGGGTGGAGCAACATACTGCATGAGCAAGGCCCCTCCCATAAAACGATTTCAAAGCAAACTGGGGTTTCAAGATGTGCTGTTCAAGCTGTTCTGAAGCGGCACAAAGAAACGGGAAACATTGAGGACTGTAGACACCGTGGTTGGCAAGGGAAACTTAAAGTGGTTGTTAAGCCACTATATAACATTATGTGTCCCAGTGTCTGTGTTATATTAAAAGAAAAAAAAAGATTTCTACCTTATCTCAGAACATCTCCCGGCGCCCACGTGACTCCTCTGCTCTCTCCGGCTGACAGCTATAGCGGGAGGGGCCGAAAACTCCCGCTGATGTCAGCCGGGGTGGAGGGGAGAGAGAGCAGAGGAGTCACTTGATCTCCGGGAGACGCTCTGAGATAAGGTAGAAATCTGAATCTTTTTTATGTAACACAAATACTGGAACACGTAATGTTATTTTACAGAGGGGATTGTGTCGTGGTTATACTTTAGTTATGATAGCAGCAGGAGGGGAGGGCTGGGGAGTGGATGGAGCTGGCAGGCAGGGAAGGGAGGGGGGAGAGGATGGGTGGGAGCAGAGAGGAGAGCTGCGGATGGTAGAGGCACATAAACTGACCACGGTGTCAGGGCTCAGCAGCCATGATAAACCGTGGTCAGTTTATAGGGGGAGGGAAGAGCCAGGCAGGATCAGCCAGGTTCTATAGGTTATACAGGGGGCCAAATAACACAGTACAAGCACTGTGCTGTATAACATGCTTTAAGGGAACAGGATCAATTATTTTAGGGTAAAAAATGCTTTAATGCAGCAGATGAAAGACACACCATGCTTTCTTCCCTTCATCTTTGGAAGATGTCCAGCAGTGTCATCAGCACAGAACTCATGCAAACCAGTGGAACCCAGGTTACCATATATACTGTCTGGAGAAGTCTGGCCAGTAGTGGTCTTCATGGAAGAATTGCAGCCAAAAAAAGCCATACCTCCAACATGGAAACAAGGTGAAGCTACTCAACTGTGCATGAAAACATAGTAATTAGGATGTAGAATAATGACAGTAGGTGCTCTGGACTGATTAGTCAAAATGTAAAATATCTGGCTGTAGCAGGAGGTAGTTTGTTTGCTGAAGAGCTGGAGAGCAGTACAATAATGAATGTCTGCAGACAACAGTGAAGCATGGTGGAAGTTCCTTGCAAGTTTGGAGCTACATTTCAGCAAATGAAGTTGGAGATTTGCAGAGAAATACAAGCAGATATTTATCCATCATGCCTTATCATCATGGAGGCCTGTGTTTGGCCCCAAACTTATTCTGCAGCAGGACAACAAACCCAAACATACAGCCAATGTCATTAAAGCGGAGCTCCGCTGTAAAAAAAAAAATTAAAAGCCAGCAGCTACAAATACTGCAGCTGCTGACTTTTAATAAATGGACACTTACCGTATGTCCTGGAGTCCAGCAAAGTCGGCAGCAGAAGACGAGCAATCGCTCATCTCTCGGCTGCCCCCGCCTCCATCATTGGTGAGGGAATCAGGAAGTGAAGCGTTGTGGCTTCACTGCCCGGTTCCCTAGTGCGCATGCGCGAGTCGCGCTGCGCCGTCCTCATTGGTCCCTGCTGTGTTCTGGGAGCCGAGTGTTTCCCAGCACACAACGGGGGGGGGGGGGGACTGACAAACTACCCTCAGTTTCCCACAGAGTGTATGCCCGGAAGTGGGTGCTAGGCTTGTGCAATTCGTTTCGTAACGAATCGAAATTCGTCCGAATTTAGCAACTTTCGGACATTCGGAAGCATTCGAATTTCCGAACAAAGCAATTACGAATAAGACCGAATCCGAAATAAATTATACCGCAAATAGCGAATGCCCCAATGTCTTTGGCATAATTCGTTATGAAAAAGTTACGAATGTACGAATCCATACGAAGCACAATAACACTCACTCTGCTCTGCTCTCTGCTTCTCCCACACCGTGCTGAACTCCCTCTCAAAATGGTGTACAGGGGCGGAGGCTATAGCCGCATGTAAAAAACGAAAGTAAAATACGAGATTTCGAATCCATTCGAAGCACAATAACACTCTGCTCTGCTCTCTGCTTCTCCCTCACCGTGCTGAACCCTCTCAAAATGGTGTACAGGGGCGGAGGCTATAGCCGCATGTAAAAAACTAAAGTAAAATACGAGATTTCGAATCGTTACAAATAACCGCTATGTATTTAGAAAAGTACAAATCCATTCGAAGCACATTAGGCATAATAGGCAGCGTCGTCGTGAGAGAGACACAGAAAATTACGAATCAACGAACCCAAAAAAAGTTACGAAAGTAGGAGTTGTGTCCAGAATCAACGAAAAACAATGTACTCTACCGAAAGTACGAATTATAAATCAACTAAAAATTCAACGAAAAATGTCGCTTGCGAAAATACGAATTAGTCCGAACACGAAAAATCCCGTCTAGCAAAATTACGAATGATTACGAATCAACAGGACCGAAAAGAAACAAACCAAAACTAACCGAATTTTTCCGTTGTGCACAAGCCTAGTGGGTGCAAATACCTGTCAGGTATCTGCACCCCCTCCCCCCTGAAAGGTGCCAATTGTGGCACCGGAGGGGGGGAGGAATCCGATGAGTGGAAATTCCACTTTGGGTTGGAGCTCCGCTTTAAGACCTATCTTTAGTGTAAAGAAGAACAAGGTGTCCTGAAAGCATAGCACCTATCTTCTATTACAAGGACTTGACATTGGGAATTGTTTTAAGACCTGACAGGCAAACTTTAAGTGATTCATACTCTTATCTGACAAGTCTATCATCTGTGTATAAGTCCAACAAAGCACAGTCTCCGTATACTTTTTGTATGTTCTCCCAATAAGTAGCTTACGCATTGGAACAGATGTTTTCCCCAACCAAAGTAATTGTCCCTTTTTTCTAACACAAAGTCTTCTCCAGTCCCAACCGCTAACCACCAGCAGAACCTCCCACTGGGGCCTTAAATACTCCCTCGGAAACCAAAATCAGAATGCCTACCTGACTCCCTAGCAAGATACTGAGGGAGCCTCCCTTAAAAGAGGCATACACCCTGTTACAGCTTTAGAATTGTTTTGTATATGTGTAGAGCTACCCCCATAAGAGCCACTGCAAATGATGGGTCCTCTTGTTCTTGTCTTGACCTTTCTAAGGATCTCAACCTTTATATATTCAGATAGGACCATAAAACCCTGACACCCAGAAACATTATTTTCTCAGGAACAAATACCAGATCAGAGAATGAAAAGGGTAACTCTGTATCTAGCAAGTTAAGTCAATAGGTAAATACGTGGACATAAATTGGATTGAACACAATATTAACAGTTACTTGACATTTTAATTTAATAACTAATAGGATGTGAGGTACACTTAAAATTAAGTCTCCAAATCAGTAGGGCAAATGTGAGTAAAGAAGGAGTTTGAACTGCAAGCAGGTAACTCTATACTACTGTAAATGTAAAGTGTAGCGCTAGAAATGTTTAATTTTTGGGTGAATAACCCAACCCAAACCTTAAACTACAGGTAGTGAAACCATGAAGTAAGTGAATGAATGTCTCCTATTGAGGGAACATATCATATATGACACACTAAAGTGTATATGGAGATCTTTTGCAATTTGATGTCGCAAGAAATTCTCTGACAGTGAAAATCAAAGAAAAAATCTCAACAATAAAAGCAAAGTGATCATTAACTCCACTATTTAAACAAAAATAATACACAACTAAAAAATTATTAGTAGTACATCAGAACTTTTAAAATGCCAGTATACATGGAGTGCAGTCCAAGTATCACTACGGTGAAAACCAAAAAACTATAGGCAACACGGTGCTGGTAACAAAAAGTCCATAAGCAGAAATCAGCAGTGATGTAAGAAGGATGGCACACTGTTGTTACAGATGTCTAGCTGAACACCGCAAGTATTAACACCCAAGAGTGCCTTCACCTTTAAGGGATGAGGGAAGAGAAATGGCTACTCTTACCCAAGATTGTGGATCCAGCTCACCGTACAGCGGTGGATCAGGCAGGCTTGTATCCACAGACCATGAAATCAGGTATGGAGCGTGACTCTTTCAGACACCTCCTCTCTGGACAGTCAATGGATCCAAGAAGCCAACAGATCCAGCAAGTAGATATATTCCGGGTCAAAAGTGATCCTTCAACCCAAGCTGTAACTCCTCCGGGTGATATGGTGTTCAAAACATAGAAAGGAAAGAAGAGGGCCTCCACATAGCGTAAATCCCAAAAAATTGGGGTTTTATTGGTAAAAATATTCAAACAAATTAATATTTGTTAAAAAATGGTTCAATTGAACATTTAAAAAAATCGCAGTATAGAGCAGCTTATGCCAGCGTGTAGACCCTACGCGTTTTGTCCACAAAGACTTCAACTGGGGTACACGCGAACCCTCCACCCTCTGCGCTTATATATGAACTACAATTGCCAAATTACAAGCATGTGTGGCCATTTGGAAATCTGACTTCCGGTGTCCTAATTCACGTGCTGACGTTACCTCGCAGAGCGTCTATCTGTGGTTACAGCGTGCGTTCCAAGACGGACACGTGACGTCTCAGGGTAACCTAGTATGAGGCAAAAGTTGAGATAAAACGTCATGATGAGTTGCGCTCAGAACCAAGCCTCCGTATGGAATACAAGTCCGCGCCAAATCATATTCGCCATGTGACGCTTACGTCATGCGCAAAGCGCACCAAACTCCTGGCCCCGGAATATGCCGTAGGCTAGAATTCTAGGCCATCGCAGTCCGGCGTGATGACGCACACCCTGAAGCAACGCGTCACATGATGATGGCACATCATCAAGGGCTGGTTTTAAGCCACGTTACTCAACAGTGGTTAACCCTTTACATACATCGTATCGAGTTCATCACCACCACACATGGTGTGTGCCATTAGGGAAAATACACTCTCTGGCAAGCATGGTATGAATGAGTCGAACATGCATATAAGGAAAACATATAAATGAAAAATAGGAACACCTTACCAGCATCAAAAAAATAACACACTAATCATAGCATGCCAAGACACTATCTGCAATTTCATAATAAAAACCCAACAGGTACTACGTTTCAAATTATAGACAAATTTATTCTGAATTGGAAGGGGGAATCAAGCCTCAGAGGGGTATGCAAGTTAGAAACTTTTTGGATATACCAGCTTAAGTGTTATAAGCCATATGGGCTCAATACAGATTGGGACATTAACGCTTTCATCAATCAAGCGTAACCCTATTGTTCCCCCTGACAGTGCTGATGTAGTACTTACTTTTCCTGTTTGATAGTTAGGTTTAAGTTACGTTCTAAGTTTAACATATATGCTTTTCATGCCATCGTCATATTCCTGGTTTCAACATCTCCTTAAAAGTTCACCCCAACATATTAACCTCCCTGCCCTTAGAGTAGGTGGGTTGTACATATTAAATTGATCCCTATATAGTCTAAGTAGAGGACCCCCTTAATTGAGTGTCACATTACATTTTGTGTACCATTTTTAATAATTTGGCCATCACACTCTTATGTTGGTTAAGAGTTGCATAGTATTATAACCACATTCCTAATGTGACAGCTGTTCTCTATCTGACAAGGTTCAGGTCTGTCATATATATCCTTTTTTTCTTTTTAGTTCTTCTTTCCTATACATGTCTTTGGTATTTTAATATATGCACCATGTTTCTATATACAGGTGATCATTTGCTATTTCTGAAAGTTAATTTTGTATAATACCATACTCTGTAAAAGTTTGTGTGGCCTTTTAATACAATCTTACTTTTATAAACAGTGGGGAGAACAAGTATTTGATACACTGCCGATTTTGCAGGTTTTCCTACTTACAAAGCATGTAGAGGTCTGTAATTTTTATCATAGGTATTCTTCTACTGTGAGAGACAGAATCTAAAACAAAAATCCAGAAAATCACATTTTATGATTTTTAAATAATTAATTTGCATTTTATTGCATGAAATAAGTATTTGATTACCTACCAACCAGTAAGAATTCCGGCTCTCACAGACCTGTTATTTTTTCTTTAAGAAGCCCTCCTGTTCTCCACTCATTGCCTGTATTAATAGCACCTGTTTGAACTTGTTACTTGTATAAAAGACACCTGTCCACACACTCAATCAAACAGACTCCAACCTCTCCATAATGGCCAAGACCAGAGAGCTGTGTAAGGACATCAGGGATAAAATTGTAGATCTGCACAAGGCTGGGATGGGCTACAAGACAATAGGCAAGCAGCTTGGTGAGAAGGCAACAACTGTTGTCGCAATTATTGGAAAATGGAAGAAGTTCAAGATGACGGTCAATCTCCCTCAGTCTGGGGCTCCATGCAAGATCTCACCTCATGGGGCATCAATGATCATGAGGAAGGTGAGGGATCAGCCCAGAACTACACGGCAGGACCTTGTTCAATGACCTGAAGAGAGCTGGGACCACAGTCTCAAAGAAAACCATTAGTAACACACTACGCCATCATAGATTAAAATCCTGCAGCACGCAAGGTCCCCCTGCTCAAGTCAGCGCATGTCCAGGCCCATCTAAAGTTTGCCAATGACCATCTGGATGATCCAGAGGAAGAATGGGAGAAGGTCATGTGGTCTGATGAGACAAAAATAGAGCTTTTTGGTCTAAACTCCACTCGCCGTGTTTGGAGGAAGAAGAAGGATGAGTACAACCCCAAGAACACCATCCGAACCGTGAAGCATGGAGGTGGAAACATCATTCTTTGGGGATGCTTTTCTGCAAAGGGGACAGGACGACTGCACCGTATTGAGGGGAGGATGGATAGGGCCATGTATCGTGAGATCTTGGCCAACAACCTCCTTCCCTCAGTAAGAGCATTGAAGATGGGTCGTGGCTGGGTCTTCCAGCATGACAACGACCCAAAACACACAGCCAGGGCAAATAAGGAGTGGCTCTGTAAAAAGCATCTCATGGTTCTGGAGTGGCCTAGCCAGTCTCCTGACCTGAACCCAATAAAAAATCTTTGGAGGGAGCTGAAAGTCCGTATTGCCCAGTGACAGCCCTGAAACCTGAAGGAACTGGAGAAGCTCTGTATGGAGGAGTGGGCCAAGATCCCTGCTGCAGTGTGTGCAAACCTGGTCAAGAACTACAGGAAACGTATGATCTCTGTAATTGCAAACAAAGGTTTCTGTACCAAATATTAAGTTCTGCTTTTCTGATGTATCAAATACTTATGTCATGCAATAAAATGAAAATGAATTACTTAAAAATCATACAATGTGATTTTCTAGATTTTTGTTTTAGATTCCATCTCTCACAGTTGAAGAATACCTATGATAAAAATTACAGACCTCTACATGCTTTGTAAGTAGGAAAACCTGCAAAATCGGCAGTGTATCAAATACTTATTCTCCCCACTGTATACCTTTTATGTGTAATGGCAGTATTGCTTTCCTCATTGGAAGTATCTGCCGTTATACAACATCTAGTTTTAGTGGACCCATGTATATAACTATTTATCATTGATATGTTTTCCTTATATGCATGTTCGACTCATTCATACTATGCTTGCCAGGGAGTGTATTTTCCCTAATGGCACACACCATGCGTGGTGGTGATGAACTCGATACGTTGTATATAAAGGGTTAAACACTGTTGAGTAACGTGGCTTACAACCAGCCCTTGATGATGCGCCATCAGCATATGACGCGGAGCTTCAGGGGGTGTGTCATCACGCCGGACTGCGATGGCCCGGAATTCTAGCCTATGGCATATTCTGGGGCCGGGAGTCCAGTGCGCTTTGCGTAAGATTTGGCGCAGACTTGTATTCCATATGGAGGCTTGGTTCTGAGCGTAACACGTCATGACGTTTTATCTCAACTTTTGCCTCATACTAGGTTACCCTGAGACGTCACGTGTCCGTCTTAGAACGCACGCTGTAACCACAGATAGACGCTCTGCAAGGTAACTGAATTAGGACACTGGAAGTCAGATTTCCGAATGGCCACACATGCTTGTAATTTGGCAATTGTAGTTCATATATAAGCGCAGAGGGTGGGGGGTTAGCGTGTACCCCAGTTGAAGTCTTTGTGGACAAAACGCGTAGGGTCTACACGCTGGCCTAAGCTGCCCTATACTGCGCTTTTTTTAAATGTTCAATTGAACCATTTTTTAACAAATATTAATTTGTTTGAATATTTTTACCAATAAAACCCAATTTTTGGGGAATTTACACTATGTGGAGGCCCTTTTCTTTCCTTTCTATGTTTTGAACACCATATCACCTGGAGGAGGTACAGCTTGGGTTGAAGGACCACTTTTGACCCGGAATATATCTACTTGCTGGATCTGTTGGCTTCTTGGATCCATTGCCTGTCCAGAGAGGAGGTTTCTGAAAGAGTCGCGCTCCATACCTGATTCCATGGTCTGTGGATACAAGCCTGGTTGATCCACTGCCATCCGGTGAGCTGGATCCACAATCTTGGGTAAGAGTAGCCATTTTTCTTCCCCCATCCCTTAAAGGTGAAGGCACTCCCGGGTGTTAATACTTGCGGTGTTGACATGTACCTTGGATGTGAGCCTGATGTGCAGAGGGAGACCTCTCGTACAACCCTGGTTCCTGGGACACTGGAGTTGGGACAGTGACGGGGTGGGCACAGTGGGGTATGAGTGCCTGCTGGGTTCTCTTGGACTGGATATGAAGACCGCTGTGAAGGCAGGAATTGGCTTGGAAGCTGAGGATGCAGGTCAGCGGGATGCAGATCAGCGGGATGCCGGTGCGCCAAGGAGTAACAGGTGTGCGCAGCAGATGAAGACAGTAACCAGCCTGGAAGCTGAGGATGCAGGTCAGCGGGATGCAGGTGCGCCAAGGAGCAACAGGTGCACGCAGCAGGCAGAAGAAGGGTCAGACGATCCAGGTAAGGCACAGCGGATCAGATACAGGCAGGCAGCGGATGGTCAGTATTCAGGCAGGATCAGCAACGAAGGATCCGGCAGACAGATGAGCAGGACAAGGTCAAGGAAGCCAAAGGTCAGGACTGGTGATAGCAGCAAGGTCAGGGAGTCGGGTCAGAGTAACAACAGGTGCAGGTTCAGAATTAGTTTACAGGATAAGCTGCAGATCAAACAGCAAGGATCTGGACAGTGGAAGCCCCTTTTAAAGGCTACTGCACGCCAAAGCAGCGTCACCATGCGCGCGTGCACGATCTCCGTGATCGGCGCATGTGCATTGGAGTACGTCTGTTTACCGCTGGAAGCCTGCTAGCGGGGATGCGCCCAAGCCCTATTACGGGTCTAAGAGGCGTACATCCATGACAAGTGTATTGTATCCATTGGAAATACAGCTAGACATCTGTAACAACAGTGTGCCATCCTTCTTACATCACTGCTGATTTCTGCTTATGGACTTTTTGTTACCTATAGTTTTTTGGTTTTCACCATAGTGATACTTCACTGCACTCCATTTATACTGGCATTTTAAAAGTTCTGATGTACTACTAATAATTTTTTAGTTGTGTGTAGCGGGCCCCCCATATTTGGGGCCGATATGCTTGAAGTTTAGGGGGTAGCCTGAGCATTAGTTTGGCTCAGGCTGTTTGATTTCTTAAATTGGTCTCTGCTTTATTGTGATGTTGCCTGGTTGTATAGTTCCCCTTGACCTGTGGGTGGCGCTGTTGCCAAGGTCTCAGGTTGAACCGCAGGTGGCGTTGCGGCGTTATTGGGTGTCCTCTCTCGGCAGCCATGCAGTGGGCGTGGTCTATCTGCTGTGCATGCCGGGAGAGGGTACTTAAGGGGCAGACGCCATTGGCTCGGGGTCTTCGTCCTCGGCACGTACTCCAGCTTTGGTGGCCCTCCTGGCCAGGGCTGCGTGTGAATGTGCTGGGTCCCGGGCACCTTTAGCCCGAGGCCCCATCGTTCCAGGTAGGCCCAGTACCTTTTAACCACTTAACGACCGCCCACCGCCGATTTACGTCGGCAGAATGGCACGGACAGGCAGAATCACGTAGATCTACGTGACTGCCTTTGTACAGTTGGGGGGTCCATCCGGACCCCCCTTCTGTGCCGTGAGCGGTCGTTACTTCACCGGGAGCGATCCCAGATGAGGGGGCGGCCTTTCGATTCCGGCCCCCCCCTCGCGATCGCTCCCGGCGAATGGAAATGCCCCCTCTGTCTGTGTCAGACAGAGGAAGCAGGAGGAAGTGATGTCATCTCCTGTGCGGCGCTCACATATACCGAGCGCCGTACAAGAGAAGACATCAGGTCAGTGAGCACAACACTACACTGACACCAGGACACATAGGAACACTAATCGCCCCCCCCAGGACCCCCAGACCCCCCCAGATCACCCCCCAGATCACCCCCCAGCCCCCAGTCACAGTGTCACTGATTGCAGTGACCATTTATTTAGTGATCACTGCAATCAGTGACATTTGTGACTGTGAAAGTGTCACTAAAGTTTAGTTTTAGGTCCAGTGTAGCCCCCTAACCCCCCCTAATAAAGGTTTAACCCCCTGATCACCCCCCAGATAACCCTTTCACCCCCTATCACCGCTGTCGCTATGCGATCATTTTTCTGATGGCTGTCTTAGCATCAGTGATGGCGATCGGTAGCCAGTAATTTTTTTTAGGTTCGCCGCAGGTTTTTATAGCGTCGGGTACCCCAATATATTATCTAATAAAGGTTCAACCCCCTTGATCGCCCCCCAGGTAACCCTTTCACCCCCTATCACCGCTGTCGCTAATCGATCGTTTTTCTGATGCTGTCTTAGCATCAGTGATGGCGATCGGTAGCCAGTAATTTTTTTTAGGTTCGCCGCAGGTTTTTATAGCGTCAGGTACCCCAATATATTATCTAATAAAGGTTAAACCCCCTTGATCGCCCCCCAGGTAACCCTTTCACCCCCTATCACCGCTGTCGCTATGCGATCATTTTTCTGATGGCTGTCTTAGCATCAGTGATGGCGATCGGTAGCCAGTAATTTTTTTTAGGTTCGCCGCAGGTTTTTATAGCGTCGGGTAAACCAATATATTATCTAATAAAGGTTTAACCCCCTTGATCGCCCCCCAGGTAACCCTTTCACCCCCTATCACCGCTGTCGCTAATCGATCGTTTTTCTGATGCTGTCTTAGCATCAGTGATGGCGATCGGTAGCCAGTAATTTTTTTTAGGTTCGCCGCAGGTTTTTATAGCGTCAGGTACCCCAATATATTATCTAATAAAGGTTAAACCCCCTTGATCGCCCCCCAGGTAACCCTTTCACCCCCTATCACCGCTGTCGCTATGCGATCATTTTTCTGATGCTGTCTTAGCATCAGTGATGGCGATCGGTAGCCAGTAATTTTTTTTAGGTTCGCCGCAGGTTTTTATAGCGTCGGGTACCCCAATATATTATCTAATAAAGGTTTAACCCCCTTGATCGCCCCCCAGGTAACCCTTTCACCCCCTATCACCACTGTCACTAAGCGATCGTTTTTCTGATCGCTGTCTTCGTGTCGGTGATGCCAATCGGTAGCCAGTCATTTTTTTTAGGTTCGCCGCAGGTTTTTATAGCGTCAGGTACCCCCAAATATGATCTAATAAAGGTTTTAACCCCCTAATTGCCCCTAGTTAACCCTTTCACCAGTGATCACCATATAAGTGTTACGGGTGACGCTGGTTAGTTAGTTTGCTTTTTATAGTGTCAGGGCACCCGCCGTATATAACCCAATAAAGGTTTAACCCTCTGATCGCCCGGTGGGTGATATCAATTAGGTTTTAGCGTCAGAGAGGGTCTGCGTCACACCCCAGGCAGCGTCAGGTTAGTGCCAGTAACGCTAACACCCACGCGTAAAGCATACACCCCCCTTAGTGGTATAGTATCTGAACAGATCAATATCTGATCTGATCAGATCTATACCAGCGGTTTAGGGTTCCCAAAAACGCAGTGTTAGCGGGATCAGCCCAGATACCTGCTAGCACCTGCGTTTTGCCCCTCCGTCCAGCCCAGGCCACCCAAGTGCAGTATCGATCGATCACTGTCACTTACAAAACACAACACACATAACTGCAGCGTTCGCAGAGACAGGCCTGATCCCTGCGACTCCAGTGCTGTAGGAGGTGATTTCACCACCACAGTTAAAAAAAAAAAAGCATATATGCCGAAGCATGGGGGCAGCAGGGGCAGCAGGGCGGAGGAGCAATTTTGCTCCTAATGCCGCATACATACGGTCGAAATTCCGACGGAGGCTTGCCCGTGGAAACGTTTGACCATGTGTGTGCGGCATAACTTTTTTGCGGGAGGATGCCCCCATGCTTCGGCATATATAAATGGTGCATGTATGCCCATCATTAGAAGTGGGTGGATGAAGGGCGGTATTCTAATGGTGGGCATACCCACCAATCAATCTCTTTTTTCGTTCAGCCAACAGGCTGCATGAAAAAAAAAGATTACAATACATGTCCAACAAGGACCAGCAACGTACTGGTATGTTGCTGGACTTTGAATGGTTATACCAGATTGATGCCTGCGGGTTTAGGCATCATCTTGGTATCATTCTTTTCAGCCAGCGGCCGGCTTTCATGTAAAAGCAATCACAGCGGCTAATTAGCCTCTGGACTGCTTTTACAAGCAGTGGGAGGGAATGTCCCCCCCCGGATATAAAAAGCGCCATTGGGAAATTGGGAAAGCATTTTATCACACCGATCTTGGTGTGGTCAGATGCTTTGAGGGCAGAGGAAAGATCTAGGGTCTAGAAGACCCCAGTTTTTTCAAAAAAAGAGTACCTGTCACTACCTATTGCTATCATAGGGGATATTTACATTCCCTGAGATAACAATAAAAATTATAAAAAAAAAATATATGTAAGGAACAATTTAAAAATAAAATAAAAAAGCAAAATTAATAATAAAAAAAAAAAAAAAAAAAAAAAGCACCCCTGTCCTGCCCTGCTCTTGCCCAATGGCGAACGCAAGCGTCGGTCTGGCGTCATATGTAAACAGCAATTGCACCATGCATGTGAGGTATCACCGCGAAGGTCAGATCGAGGGCAGTCATTTTAGCAGTAGACCTCCTCTGTAAATCTAACGGGGTAATCTGTAAAGGCTTTTAAAGGCTTTTAAAAATGTATGTAGTTTGTCGCCAATGCGCGTTTGTGCGAAATTTTAAAGCATGTCGTGTTTGGTATCTATGTACTCGGCCTAAGATCATCTTTATTATTTCATCAAACATTTGGGCAATATAGTGTGTTTTAGTGCATTAAAATTAAAAAAAGTGTATTTTTTCCCCAAAAAATGCGTTTGAAAAATCGCTGCGCAAATACTGTGTAGAAAAAAAAAATGCAACACCCACCATTTTAATCTGTAGGGCCTTTGCTTTAAAAATATATATAATGTTTGGGGGTTCAACATAATTTTCTTGCAAAAAAAAAATATGTTTTCATGTAAACAAAAAGTGTCAAAAAGGGCTTTGTCTGCAAGTGGTTAGAAGAGTGGATGTAAGCTTCCTAATGTTGTGTATAAAATGCCAGAACAGTTCAAAACCCCCCAAATGACCCCATTTTGGAAAGTAGACACCCCAAGCTATATACTGAGAGGCATGTCGAGTCCATGGAATATTTTATATGTTGACACAAGTTGCGGAAAAAAGACAATTTTTTTTTTTTTATTCTTTTTTTGCACAAAGTTGTCACTAAATGATATATTGCTCAAACATGCCATGGGCATATGTGGAATTACACCCCAAAATAAATTCTGTTGCTTCTCCTGAGTACAGGGATACCACATGTGTGAGACTTTTTGGGAGCCTAGCCGCGTACGGGACCCCAAAAACAAAGCACCGCCTTCAGGCTTTCTAAGGGTGTAAATTTTTGATTTTACTTCTCACTGCCTATCACAGTTTCGGAGGCCATGGAATGCCCAGATGGCACAAAACCCCCCCAAATGACCCCATTTTGGAAAGTAGACACCCCAAGCTATTTGCTGAGAGGTATTGTGAGTATTTTGCAGATCTCGCTTTTTGTCACAAAGTTTTGAAAATTGAAAAAAAAAAAAAAAAAAAAAAAAAATTTTCTTTCTTCATTTTCAAAAACAAATGAGAGCTGTAAAATACTCACCATGCCTCCTCAGCAAATAGCTTGGGGTGTCTACTTTCCAAAATGGGGTCATTTGGGGGGGTTTTGTGCTATTTTGGCATTTTATGGCCTTAGAAACTGTGATAGGTAGTGAGGAGTGAAATCAAAAATTTGTGCCTAGAAATCCTGAAGGCGGTGCTTGGTTTTCGGGGTCCCGTACGCGGCTAGGCTCCTAAAAAGTCCCACACATGTGGTATCCCTGTACTCAGGAGAAGCAGCAAAATGTATTTTGGGGTGCAATTCCACATATAACCATGGCATGTGTGAGCAATATATCATTTAGTGACAACTTTTTGTAATTTATTTTTTATTTTTATTTTTTGTCATTATTCAATCACTTGGGACAAAAAAAAAAAATATTCAACGGGCTCAACAGGCCTCTCAGCAATTTCCTTGGGGTGTCTACTTTCTAAAATGGGGTCATTTGGGGGGGGTTTGTGCTATTTTGGCATTTTATGGCCTTCGAAACTGTGATAGGTAGTGAGGAATGAAATCAAAAATTTGCGCCCTTAGAAATCCTGAAGGCGGTGCTTGGTTTCCGGGGTCCCGTACGTGGCCAGGCTCCTAAAAAGTCCCACACATGTGGTATCCCCGTACTCAGGAGAAGCAGCAAAATGTATTTTGGGGTGCAATTCCACATATAACCATGGCATGTGTGAGCAATATATCATTTAGTGACAACTTTTTGTAATTTTTTTTTTTTTTTGTTTTTTTTGTCATTATTCAATCACTTGGGACAAAAAAAAAAAATATTCAATGGGCTCAACATGCCTCTCAGCAATTTCCTTGGGGTGTCTACTTTCCAAAATGGGGTCATTTGGGGGGGGTTTTGTACTGCCCTGCCATTTTAGCACCTCAAGAAATGAGATAGGCAGTCATAAATTTAAAGCTGTGTAAATTTCAGAAAATGTACCCTAGTTTGTAAACGCTATAACTTTTGCGCAAACCAATAAATATACGTTTATTGACATTTTTTTTACTAAAGACATGTGGCTGAATACATTTTGGCCTAAATGTCTGACTAAAATTGAGTTTATTCGATTTTTCTTATAACAAAAAGTAGAAAATATCATTTTTTTTCAAAATTTTCGGTCTTTTTCCGTTTATATCGCAAAAAATAAAAATCGCAGAGGCAATCAAATACCATTAAAAGAAAGCTCTATTTGTGGGAAGAAAAGGACGCAAATTTCATTTGGGTACAACATTGCATGTCCGCACAATTTACAGTTAAAGCAGCGCAGTGCCGAATCCCAAAAACAGGCCTGGTCCTAATGGCCCGAAATGGTCCGGGGCTTAAGTGGTTAACTGAGGCCTACAACCAAACAGCGGAATCCCAGGGTGCCTGAGGGAGGGTGACCTGCTCTGAAGGAGAGGCAACCAGGGGAGGACGTTTCTAAGGGGATCGGTGAAGGATGTCGCCGTCTCGGGAGAGGCCTGGTTACCTGTCAGAGGGAAGGATTCCGTGACCCGCTAGAAGCCCTTGTAATGTGTCCCATTGGCATTTATGGTCTCTAAAGTTACAAGTGTTGAGAAGTTCGGGACCTAGGAGATAAAAGATCCTGTGTCAGAGGATCTCCTGAACGTGTCTCTGAGAGAAACAAATATTAAGTGAATGTTCTGTTCTTCACTCCAGCTGCTAGATCCGTTAGAGGGAACTATCCGGGTGAGCAAAACCCACTCAGGCCTGAGTGGCGACGAGTAGTAATTAAGTGCCGCGTGCCTGAACCTGTATTCCTGTTCAACTCTCTCTCTCTCTAACTTTCCCTGTGAGTTGCAAGAAAAAGGAAAATAAACTCTTTTATTGGGTTTAATATTGTCTGGACATTGGCTTTCCTCAAGAGAAAAATAGACTTTTCCCTACACTCTAGGGACGAGAACCAATGGAAAGAGGTAACTCGCTGCAGAACCCAAAACTGTTAACACCGCTCACCCTCTACAAGATGGAGGATACTGGGCATGTGGCATGGTGTGTCCCACTCTACAAGTGGAGGTAAGCAGGGTAAAGGATCTGTGTGCTACACGTGTATTATTTTTGTTTACATAGTAAAGTTTAGGGATGAGCTCGGTGTTCGAGTCGAACATACGTTCGACTCGAACATCGGCTGTTCGATCGTTCGACGAAGATCGAATGTTTTGGGCCGTTCGCGCCAAATTCGAGTGACGCGAACGGCACACAATACACTGCGCCATCGCAGTGCAATCCCGGCGCTGTGATTGGCCAAGCATGCACTGTGACCCCGCATGCTTGGCCAATCACAGCGCCGGCAGCGAGGAGAGTCAAAATTGGCCACAGGCAGGATGCCTGTGGCCAATTATAGCTCAGGGAGGTTTAGTACACGCCCCACACTATAAAAGGCCGCCAGCGCGGCGGCCTTGTGTAGTGTGTTCCGGTTCAGGGAGAGAGAAGGATAGGCAGGGACAGTGTTAGTGATATTTGTTCATTTACCTTGTGTTTAGGGAGAGAGAAGGATAGGCAGGGACAGTGTCAGTGATATTCTGCTAAACCTTGTGTGCAGGGAGAGAGAAGGATAGTCAGGGACAGTGTCAGTGATATTCTGCTAAACCTTGTGTGCAGGGAGAGAGAAGGATAGGCAGGGGACAGTGTCAGTGATATTTTTGCTAAGCCTCCTGCACAGTATACACCTGAAGCTAGCCCTTATTGCTGTGTTTTCCTGTTGTGTAACACAGGCAGGTGTCTGCAGCACTTACAGCGGGCGTAGTGTGCCTCCTGCACATTATACACCTGAAGCTACCCCTTATTGTTTGTAGTTTTTTTTCTTTTGTGTTACACTAACAGGCATCTGCAGCACTTACAGCGGGCGTAGTGTGCTTCTTGCAAAATATACACCAGAAGCTATCCCTTATTGCTGTGTTTTCCTGTTGTGTAACACAGGCAGGCATCTGCAGCAGTTATAGCAGGCGTAGTGTTCTTCCTGCAAAATATACACCTGAAGCTAGCCCTTATTGCTTTGTTTTCCTGTTGTGTAACACAGGCAGGCATCTGCAGCAGTTATAGCAGGCGTAGTGTGCTTCCTGCAAAATATACACCTGAAGCTAGCCCTTATTGCTGTTTTTTCCTGTTGTGTAACACAGGCAGGCATCTGCAGCACTTACAGCGGGCGTAGTGTGCCTCCTGCACATTATACACCTGAAGCTAGCCCTTATTGCTGTTTTTTCCAGTTGCATAACACAGGCAGGCATCTGCAGCACTTACAGCAGGCGTAGTGTGCCTCCTGCAAAATATACACCTGAAGCTAGGCCTTATTGCTGTGTTTTCCTGTTGTGTAACACAGGCAGGCATCTGCAGCACTTACAGCAGGCGTAGCGTGCTTCTTGCAAAATATGCACCTGAAGTTACCCCTTATTGCTGGTTTTCCCATCTCCCTGCAGGCCTTTAGAATGTCTGGAAGGCAAACAAGGAGAGGCAGACAGTCAGGAGCCAATAAAAGAGGGCAAGCAGGCTCTGTGTCTAGAGACAAAAGTGCTGGTCGTTGACGCGGTGCATCATCATCAGCACGTGGCCATGGGACACGCTTGTCCTTATTTTCGGCAGCTGGACTTGTTGAGCCGCATCATGCCGAAGACTTGGTAGAGTGGATGACCAAGCCCTCCTCATCCTCCTCATCCTTTCTCACCCAGGCTCAGGGTACTGGCAAAGCAGCTGCCAAAGTGTCCTCAATGTCATTATCAGTCACTCCTTCCCTAGACCCACCGTGTCTTCCTGAGGAGTCCCCCGAACTGTTTGAGCACAGTGTTGGGTACATGCTCCAGGAGGATGCCCAGCGTTTCGAAGGGTCTGAAGATGATACCCAGCTAGAGGAAGGCAGTAGCGTGAAAGCAGAGAGAGGGGATGCTCAAGAAGGACACCAATCTGGCAGTCATGTTCCAGCAGCTGCAGCATACTGCCAGATTGGTTCCAGTGATGAGGAGGAAGGGGATGATGAGGTCACTGACTCCACGTGGGTGCCTGATAGGAGAGAGGAGGAGGAAGAGGAGGATGAGGAGGAGGCACATCTCCAACGAGGCAGGATACCCTCCGGGGGCCAGCGTAAGGGCAGCACACGGACTGAATCACACCGCAGAGCTCCGCCTGTGCAGGGCACTGTCTCTGCCCGTTATTCCAAAAGTTCTTTGGTGTGGGCCTTTTTTGAGTCGAGTGCATCAGATCGCACCGCTGCTGTTTGCAACATATGTCTCAAGCGTATCTCGCGTGGCCAAAACATCAGCTGCTTGGGCACCACATGCTTGACCAGACATATGTTGACCTGCCATGCAGCTAGTTGGCAAGCCTATCTTAAAGACCCACACCAAAGAACAAAGCGGACCTCTCCTTGCTCTGCATCAGCTGGGATCTCCAACCCCACTATACCTTCAGTCCTCTCTGAAACCTGCACTGAGAGGAATGAAGATGTAGAATTAGGTGTGTCACAGCCAAGTACTTGTGGGCACTCTGCTAGCAGTACACCGACGTCCGATTCTAGCAGGCAAATTTCCCTGCCCCAGCTGCTGGACCGTCGAAAGAAGTTCACTCCCAGCCATCCATATGCCCAGTGGTTGAATGCTAGCTTGGCTAAATTGCTAGCACTTCAACTGCTGCCTTTTCAGTTGGTAGAGTCTGCCCCCTTCCGTGAGTTTGTGCAATGTGCGGTTCCTCAGTGGCAGGTTCCCAAACGCCACTTTTTCTCACGGAAGGTGATTCCGTCTCTCTACCGCCAAGTGGAAGGCAATGTCCATGCCTCGCTGGACAAGGCGGTCAGCGGTAAGGTGCATATTATCGCTGACTCATGGTCCAGCAGGCATGGACAGGGACGTTACCTTTCTTTCACGGCCCATTGGGTCACTCTTTTGGCAGCTGGGAAGGATGCAGGATAAGGTGCAGTAGTGTTGGAGGTTGTTCCGCCGCCACGCCTCCAAAATGCTACTACTGGTTGTGACACACCTCTCTCCTCCACCCCCTCCTCTTCTTCTTCCTCCATGGCCTCTTCCTGTGCTTTGTTCTCGGAACCAGCGGTGCTCCGTAGGCGTTCAAGGGGCTACGCAAGTACGCAGGCAAAAAGATGCCATGCCGTGCTTGCGATGGTGTGTTTGGGGGACAGGAGCCACACTGGGGCAGAGGTTCTGTCAGCTCTGCAGGGGCAGGCCGAGAGGTGGTTGACGCCACGCCAGCTTAAGGCAGGAACGGTGGTTTGCGACAATGGCACCAACCTCCTCTCCACCCTCCGACAGGGACAACTGACCCATGTGCCCTGTGTGGCTCACGTCCTTAACCTGGTGGTGCAGCGGTTCTTGGGTAGGTACCTGGGCTTACAGAATGTCCTGAGGCATGCCAGGAAAGTCTGTGTGCATTTCCGCAGATCATATAATGCCAGTGCTCGGCTGGTTGACCTGCAAAAGGAGTTGAACCTGCCCAAGAACCGCCTTATATGTGACATGCCCACCAGGTGGAACTCAACATTGGCCATGCTGCAGCGGCTGCACACGCAGCAGAGGGCCATCAATGAGTACCTGTGCAACTACGGCACCAGGTCAGGGGAGCTCAGGTTTTTTTCACCACGCCAGTGGGGCATAATCAGGGATGCATGCACTGTCCTAGCACCATTTGAGGAGGCCACGAGGATGGTGAGCAGTGAGAGTGCATGCATCACTGACACTGTACCTCTTGTCCACCTGTTGGAGCATACGCTGCGTGGAATAATGGACAGGGCACTTGAGGCAGAACAAAGGCAGGAAGAGGAGGACTTCCTTGCCTCTCAAGGCCCCCTTTACCCAGACAGTGTTCCTTCTGTCCCACCCATCCCACAGGAAGAGGACGAGGAGGAGGAGGAGGAGGATTGTGTCAGCATGGAGGTGGAGCCTGGCACTCAGCATCAACAGCAGCAGTCTTTTAGGGATGATTTACAGTCCCAAGAAACACGTGGACTTGTACCTGGCTGGGAGGAGGTGGCTGCGGATCATGTCGTCCTTAGTGACCCAGAGGACTCCGGACCAAATGCCTCAGCTAACCTACGCTGCATGGCCTCCCTGATCCTGCAAAGTCTGCGGAAGGATCCTCGTATTCTTCGGATCAAGGAGAGGGACCATTACTGGCTGGCCACTCTCCTTGATCCACGGTACAAGGGTAAGGTTGCGGACCTTATCTTACCATCGCAGACGGAGCAGAGGATGAGACAACTCCGGGAGGCCTTGCAGAAAGGTCTGTGCAACGCGTTCCCAGAGACTGGGAGGTTACAAACTCCTGGTCCTGGACAACGAGTTGCTGAGGCTTCGGTCAGTCAAAGAAGGAGCGGTGGGGAAGGTGGCCGTCTGACCGATGCGTTCAGACAATTCTTTCGTCCGCAGCCCCAAGGTATGATCGGTTCCAGCAACCATCGCCAGCGTCTGATATACGTGGTGCAGGAATACCTAGGGGCAAGGTCAGACTTGGACACCTTTCCCACCGAAAATCCTCTGGCTTACTGGGTCTTGAGGATGGATCACTGGCCAGAGCTTGCACAGTATGCAATTGAGCTACTGGCCTGTCCTGCATCCAGCGTTCTTTCGGAACGCACATTCAGTGCTGCTGGAGGATTTGTCACGGATCACAGGGTGACCTTCATAAAGATGAACCAGTCTTGCATCACCACCAGCTACCAAGCACCTGAAGCTGATATAACAGAATAATTTATTTTAAAATGTCACATCCCTTCAAGACTGATGCTGATGCTGAGTGACTGTCCTGTTATGCTGACTGACTATCCTCCTCCTCCTCAATGATCCGATTCATGATGATAGCTTGGAAGAACATTTTTGTTTCTGGGTGCTGCCACCAGTGGCTAAGGCCCAATTTTTCAGCCCCTGTTTAACAGGGGCATGTAATTACAATTTTTGATGCAATGCTTTGCAGCAGGGCTCATTCCTGCACTCCAATTAGAGTATCTGGGAGAGGTTGCAGTGTCGTGGCACCAGCACCAGTGGCTAAGGCCCAATTTTTCAGCCCCTGTTTAACAGGGGCGTGTAATTACAATTTTTGATGCAATACTTTGCAACAGGGCTCATTACTTTGCTCCAAGTACAGTATCTGTGAGGGGTTGCAGTGTTGTGGCACCAGTGCCTAAGGCCCAATTTTTCAGCCCCTGTTCTACAGGGGCATGTAATTACAATTATTGATCTAATAATTCACAGCAGGGCCCATTCCTGCGCCCACCAAGAGTAACTGTGAGGGCTTACAGTGTTGTGGCAACACCACCACCACCACCACCAAAGGCCCAATTTTTCAGCCCCTGTTCAACAGGGGCATGCAATTACAATTCTTGATCTAATAATTCACAGCAGGGTCCATTCATGCGCCCACCAAGAGTAACTGTGAGGGCTTACAGTGTTGTGGCACCAGCACCACCACCAAAGGCCCAATTTTTCCTACCACTGTTCAACAATGGCATGTAAATACAATTCCTGATATAATAGTTCACAGCAGGGCGTTCCAGCGCCCACCAAGAGTAACTGTGAGGGCTCACAGTGTTGTGGCAACACCAACATGTAAGGGGCAAATTTCATCAGAGTATATACGGCAGGCCCCTACTTTCAAACATCCAACTTACAAACGACTCCTACTTGCAAACGGAAGGAGACAACAGGAAGTGAGAGGAAATCTACCCCTAGGAAGGGAAATTCTCTCCTGTAAGAGTTAATATTGGAAAAAGGTGTCTCCTCTCTACTGATGCTTTATCACCAATCCTTGTTTCAATGAAAACCCCACTTTTCAAAAACAGTTGTCATTGGGACGGAATGTGAGGTGAAATGTTCTGAACAGGGGCACAGACAGCAAAACAAATGTTACAGGGTTGATAACCCTTCCCTATGTTTTCCAAAAAGCTTAAAAATATATTTTTTGGCTGGAGGTACACTTAACCACTTAAGCCCCGGACCATTTTGTAGCTAAAGGACCAGTGGTGTTTTCAGAATTTTGCACTGCGCTGCTTTAACTGTAAATTGTGCAAACATGCAATGTTGTACCCAAACGAAATTTGCGTCATTTTCTTCCCACAAATAGAGCTTTCTTTTAATGGTATTTGATTGCCTCTGCGATTTTAATTTTTTGCGAAATAAACGGAAAAAGACTGAAAATTTTGAAAAAAAATGATACTTTCTACTTTTTGTTATAAGAAAAATCGAATAAACTCAATTTTAGTCATACATTTAGGCCAAAATGTATTCAGCCACATGTCTTTAGTAAAAAAAATGTCAATAAGCGTATATTTATTGGTTTGCGCAAAAGTTATAGCGTCTACAAACTAGGGTACATTTTCTGGAATTTACACAGCTTTTAATTTATGACTGCCTATCTCATTTCTTGAGGTGCTAAAATGGCAGGGCAGTCAAAACCCCCCCAAATGACCCCATTTTGGAAAGTAGACATCCCAAGGAAATTGCTGAGAGGCATGTTGAGCCCATTGAATATTTCTTTTTTTTGTCTCAAGTGATTGAATAATGACAAAAAAAAATAAAAATTACAAAAAGTTGTCACTAAATGATATATTGCTCACACATGCCATGGTTATATGTGGAATTGCACCCAAAATACATTTTGCAGCTTCTCCTGAGTACGGGGATACCACATGTGTGGGACTTTTTGGGAGCCTAGCCGCCTACCGGCCCCCGAAAACCAAGCACCGCCTTCAGGATTTCTAAGGGCGCAAATTTTTGATTTCACTCCCCATAAAATGCCAAAATAGCACAAAACCCCCCAAATGACCCCATTTTAGAAAGTAGACACCCCAAGGAAATTGCTGAGAGGCATGTTGAGCCCATTGAATTTTTTTTTTCTTGTCCCAAGTGATTGAATAATGACAAAAAAAAAAAATTACAAAAAGTTGTCACTAAATGATATATTGCTCACACATGCCATAGTTATATGTGGAATTGCACCCCAAAATGCATTTTGCTGCTTCTCCTGAGTACGGGGATACAACATGTGTGGGACTTTTTGAGAGCCTAGCCGCGTACGGGCCCCCGAAAACCAAGCCCCGCCTTCAGGATTTCTAAGGGCGCAAATTTTTGATTTCACTCCTCACTACCTATCTCAGTTTCAAAGGCCATAAAATGCCAAAATAGCACAAAACCCCTCCAAATGACCCCATTTTGGAAAGTAGACACCCCAAGCTATTTTCTGAGAGGCATGTTGAGTATTTTACAGCTCTCATTTGTTTTTGAAAATAAAGAAAGAAAATCATTTTCTTTATTTTTTTTTTTTTTTCAATTTTCAAAACTTTGTGACAAAAAGCGAGATCTGCAACATACTCACCATACCTCTCAGCAAATAGCTTGGGGTGTCTACTTTCCAAAATGGGGTCATTTGGGGGGGTTTGTGCCATCTGGGCATTCCATGGCCTCCGAAACTGTGATAGGCAGTGAGAAGTGAAATCAAAAATTTACACCCTTAGAAAGCCTGAAGGCGGTGCTTGGTTTTTGGGGTCCCGTACGCGGCTAGGCTCCCAAAAAGTCTCACACATGTGGTATTCCCGTACTCAGGAGAAGCAACAGAATGTATTTTGGGGTGTAATTCCACATATGCCCATGGCATGTTTGAGCAAAATATCATTTAGTAACAACTTTGTGCAAAAAAAATAAAAAATAAAAATAAATTGTATTTTTTCCGCAACTTGTGTCAACATATAAAATATTCCATGGACTCGACATGCCTCTCAGTATATAGCTTGGGGTGTCTACTTTCCAAAATGGGGTCATTTGGGGGGGTTTTGAACTGTTCTGGCATTTTATACACAACATTAGGAAGCTTACATCCACTCTTCTAGCCACTTGAAGACAAAGCCCTTTCTGACACTTTTTGTTTACATGAAAACATATTTTTTTTTGCAAGAAAATTATGTTGAACCCCCAAACATTATATATTTTTTTAAAGCAAAGGCCCTACAGATTAAAATGGTGGGTGTTGCATTTTTTTTTTCCACACAGTATTTGTGCAGCGATTTTTCAAACGCATTTTTTGGGGAAAAAATACACTTTTTTTAATTTTAATGCACTAAAACACACTATATTGCCCAAATGTTTTATGAAATAAAAAAGATGATCTTAGGCCGAGTACATAGATACCAAACACAACATGCTTTAAAATTTCGCACAAACACGCATTGGCGACAAACTACATACATTTTTAAAAGCCTTTAAAAGCCTTTACAGGTTACCACGTTAGATTTACAGAGGAGGTCTACTGCTAAAATGACTTCCCTCGATCTGACCTTTGCGGTGATACCTCACATGCATGGTGCAATTGCTGTTTACATATGACGCCAGACCGACGCTTGCGTTCGCCATTGCGCAAGAGCAGGGCAGGACAGGGGTGCTTTTTTTTTTTATTATTATTAATTTTGCTTTTTTATTTTATTTTTAAACTGTTCCTTCCATATTATTTTTTTTAATCATTTTATTGTTATCTCAGGGAATGTAAATATCCCCTATGATAGCAATAGGTAGTGACAGTACTCTTTTTTTTGAAAAAACTGGGGTCTATTAGACCCTAGATCTTTCCTCTGCCCTCAAAGCATCTGACCACACCAAGATCGGTGTGATAAAATGCTTTCCCAATTTCCCAATGGCGCTTTTTATATCCGGGGGGGGACATTCCCTCCCACTGCTTGTAAAAGCAGTCCAGAGGCTAATTAGCCACTAGGATTGCTTTTACATGAAAGCCGGCAGCTGGCTGAAAAGAATGATACCAAGATGATACCTAAACCCGCAGGCATCAATCTGGTATAACCATTCAAAGTCCAGCAACATACCAGTACGTTGCTGGTCCTTGTTGGACATATATTGTAATCTTTTTTTACATGCAGCCTGTTGGCTGAACGAAAAAAAGAGATTGATCGGTGGGTATGCCCATCATTAGAATACCGCCATTCATCCACCCACTTCTAATGATGGGCATACATGCACCATTTGCCGAAGCATTGGGGCATCCTCCCGCAAAAATTAAGCCTCACACACATGGTCGGACTTTTCCACGGGCAAGCCTCCGTCGGAATTTCAAACGTATGTACGCGGCATTAGGAGCAAAATCGCTCCTCCGTTCCTCCGCCCCTGCTGCCCCAATGCTTCGGCATATATGCTTTTTTTTTTAACTGTGGTGGTGAAATCACCTTCTACAGCACTGGAGTCGCAGGGATCAGGCCTGTCTCTGCGAACGCTGCAGTTATGTGTGTTGTGTTTTGTAAGTGACAGTGATCGATCGATACTGCACTTGGGTGGCCTGGGCTGGACGGAGGGGCAAAACGCAGGTGCTAGCAGGTATCTGGGCTGATCCCGCTAACACTGCGTTTTTGGGAACCCTAAACTGCTGGGGACACTAGTATAGATCTGATCAGATCAGATATTGATCTGTTCAGATACTATACCACTAAGGGGGGGTGTATGCTTCATGCATGGGTGTTAGCGTTACTGGCACTAATCTGACGCTGCCTGGGGTGTGACGCAGGGTTAACTAGGGGCAATTAGGGGGTTAAAACCTTTATTAGATAATATATGGGGGTTCCTGACGCTATAAAAACCTGCGGCGAACCTAAAAAAAATAACTGGCTATCTATCGGCACCAGCATAACTAATACAGCGATCAGAAAAACGATTGCTTAGTGACACTGGCAAAAGGGGGTGAAAGGGTTACCTGGGGGGGGCGATCAAGGGGTTAAACCTTCATTAGGTAATATATGGGGGTACCTGACGCTATAAAAACCTGCGGCGAATAACTGGCTACCTATCGGCATCACCGTCAATAAGACAGCGATCAGAAAAACGATCGCTTAGCGACAGTGGTGATAGGGGGTGAAAGGGTTACCTGGGGGGCGATCAAGGGGGTTAAACCTTTATTAGGTAATATATGGGGGTAGCTGACGCTATAAAAACATGCGGCGAACCTAAAAAAAATAACTGCCTACCTATCGGCATCACCGACAATAAGACAGCGATCAGAAAAATGATCGCTTAGCGACAGTGGTGATAGGGGGTGAAAGGGTTACCTGGGGGGCGATCAAGGGGGTTAAACCTTTATTAGGTAATATATGGGGGTACCTGATGCTATAAAAACCTGCGGCGAACCTAAAAAAAATAACTGGCTACCGATCGGCATCACCGACACTAAAACAGCGATCAGAAAAACGATCGCTTAGCGACAGTGGTGATAGGGGGTGAAAGGGTTACCTGGGGGGCGATCAAGCGGGTTAAACCTTTATTAGGTAATATATGGGGGTACCTGACGCTATAAAAACCTGCGGCGAACCTAAAAAAAATAACAGGCTACCTATCGGCATCACCGACACTAAGACAGCGATCAGAAAAACGATTGCTTAGCGACAGTGGTGATAGGGGGTGAAAGGGTTACCTGGGGGGCGATCAAGGGGGTTAAACCTTTTTTAGGTAATATATGGGGGTACCAGACGCTATAAAAACCTGCGGCGAACCTAAAAAAAATAACTGGCTACCGATCGGCATCACCGACACTAAAACAGCGATCAGAAAAACGATCGCTTAGCGACAGTGGTGATAGGGGGTGAAAGGGTTATCTGGGGGGTGATCAGGGGGTTAAACCTTTATTGGGGGGGTTAGGGGGCTACACTGGACCTAAAACTAACTGTAGTGACACTTTTACAGTCACAAATGTCACTGATTGCAGTGATCAGTAAATAAATGGTCACTGCAATCAGTGACACTGTGACTGGGGGCTGGGGGGTGATCTGGGGGGTGATCTGGGGGGGCCTGGGGGGGCGATTTATGTTCCTATGTGTCCTGGTGTCAGTGTACTGTTTGTGCACTAACCTGTGTGTCTTCTCTTGTACGGCGCTCGGTATATGTGAGCACCGCATGAGAGATGACATCACTTCCTCTGCCTGTGTAAACATTACACAGCAGAGGAAGCTTTCTCATTCGCCGGGAGCGATCGCGAGGGGGTGGCCAGAGTCAAACGGCCGTCCCCTCATCCCGGATCGCTCCCCAACGAATAACGACCGCTCACTGTATAGAAGGGGGGTCCGATCGGACCCCCCAACTATACAAAGGCAGTCACGTACACTGTACGTGATTGTGCCTGTCGGTGCTATTCTGCCGACGTATATATACATTGAGCGGTCGTTAAGTGGTTAAACAACGTACCTGTTCAAAATTAAAAAACAGATTCTACTTAAGAACAAACCTACAGTCCCTGTCTTGTTTGCACCGCCTGTATACTGCTGTTCAGAGTATATAGGGCCTTTTTTATTTTGTGTGCGGGGTTCCCTTAATATCCATACAAGACCCAAAGGGGCTGGTAATGGGCTGGGGTAGGGGGGGGGGGGTTGATGGGGTAGCTATGCCATTTTTCTCAAAGATTTTCATCCATATTACCGGGACCAGACATTACATTAAAGCCGCAAGCAGTTTTAAATGGCTTTTTTTCCTTTAGAAATGTCATTTTGTGCAGGGACAGTTCTAAACACAGGAAACACATGCCACTTCACAGGCATACTTTAGACACCCCCCAGGTACGATATTTAAAGGAATATTTGACTTTTTTTTTTCACTTTATGCATCATTAAAATGACTGCTCCCGAAAAACGGCCGTTTTTAAAACTTCGTTTTGCATTGATAGGGTTCTAACATTCGCACGAACTTTCGGTCCGTTCGAAGGTTCTGGTGCGAACCGAACGGGGGGGGGGGGGGGTGTTCGGCTCATCCCTAGTAAAGTTAATGATCACTTTGCTTTTATTGTTGAGATTTTTTCCTTTGACTTTCACTGTCAGAGATTTTCTTGCGACATCAAATTGCAAGAGATCTCCATATACACTTTACTGTGTCATATATGATATCTTCCCTCAATAGGAGACATTCATTCACTTACTTCATGGTTTCACTACCTGTAGTTTAAGGTTTGGGTTGGGTTATTCACCCAAAAATTTAAAATTTCTAGCGCTACACTTTACATTTACATATTCCTTTACAATTAGTATGATTGTTGTGTTGGCTGCTCACATTCTTTAAGGTTGGCGCAGTATATCATATATGTTTAACTCTATACTACTCATGTGCATTAACGGCAGCTATGCTAGGCCTAGACTGATTGAAAGACAACACCAACCAAACAATAGGGATGAAAAAGTATACAGAGGTTAATAATGGATATAATAAGGGATAATGGAAGGGACAGTCTCTAATATGATCTGCTGGCTATCATTGGGGTCCTTGAAGAATGTTGGTGCACGAGAACCTACATACAGTAAATAGCCAATGTGGTCCGGCTTGTCTCAGTAGAATACTTAGTGTCTGAGGTCATATTTGATTGATGTCAAGTATCCCTGCCCTCAATGTCTTTGGAGATAGAATCCAATTTAAGTCAGATCTGTTGGGATTTTTTATACCTACAACTGAATGTCCTGCTGTTAGCGATTCTGTGAAAAATGACAGAGAGGAACATCTGCCTGCGGCCCTCTCACCAGCTCCTATGGTCAGGCAGCAGTCTCTTGTGGTGCAGGAGGACCTTCTCAGTTTTGCCTGGGTGTACATAGACTCCAGAATTTTGGGCACTTTTCTTCTGCCAGTAAATGCCAGTAAGAGGAAAAGGTTGCCAGTAAAAAATATGGCTGTGACACTCGAGACCGTCCAAGTACCTTCTACAGTGTGTTCCGTCAGTGCCAGCAAGGGACGGTGGCGGTAGTGCCTGAAAGTGTCCTGTGATGTCATGGAGCAAGGGAGCCAAGTGGAGTGGCCGGAGCCTCATGTGCGGATCTGAGGGACGGGAGAAAGGCAAGTCAGGAGCAGGACTGTCAATGCTGTTTGGAGTGGAGGGACCACCTGGTTTGGAGAGAGACTGTCACTGTGACTCTGGAGGGGACGTGTTGTGTTGGGGATTTTTACTGCTGCACACTGCTGTGTGTCACTGTGTGAGTGTGTCATTGTGAGAGTCAATTTCATGTTTGTGTGCTGCCCATTCTAATATCTTGCCCTCCTGAGTCCTGTCCTTGAGCTACCTACTTACTATATCGAAAAAAGAATAAGAAATATGTTTTTTGCCTTAATATCTACCTTAAATAACATGTCTAATTGCATATTGTACTTATTTGTAGCCTAAATACTGAAATTTTTACTTAAAACTGTAATTTTGTAACTTTTGGAAATGCCAGTAAAAACTTGGTTGTGCCAGTAAATTCTGGATGTCGTGTCAGTAAATTTCAATCTGGTAGGTTGGCAACACTGGCGCCTGGCTACATATGGAAGTAGTTTGTGTAGAGGGCCTTTGGATATCTTCTGCAATACCTGAATTTCTCTGCTGAGTGGCAATACAGTAATCATTTTTTATTGATTGTAGTACCATGGGGGATCTAAATCATCTCACTAAGCTTCTTTTATCATTAAAGATAATCACTTACAGCTTTCATTCCTCCATATTCATCAACATGTACTTTTTTTTACTCTCCAGCTGATCATACTTTTTCTTTTATACCAGACATTGTGAAGGAATCAATCTTGAATGTGTTAAATCCACAGGAATTAGTCCATATAATTTATTTCTATTTAATCAAAAGAGCTGATCTGCTTGATACAAGTAGTTTAACCACTTCGCGCCCGGGCTATAAGCAAAAGACGTCCGCAAAGCGGTCGTCAATTGCTGATAGGACGTCTATGGACGTCCTCTTATTTACTTCCGCGATGCGCGCCACCACGGGCGCGCGTCGGGGAAAAACTGTGCCCGCCGTGTCAGGCGAGTGCCGATGCGCGTGCCTGGCGGCCGCGATGTCCGCCAGGTGCCAGCGATCGGCTGTCACAGAGCCAGGGGCGTGGATCTCTGTGTGTAAACACAGAGATCCACGTCCTGTCGGGGAGAGGAGACGGATGGTGTGTCCCTTGTACATAGGGACAACCATCAGTCACCTCCCCCAGTCAGTCCCCTCCCCCCCACAGTAAGAACATCTAGCAGGGAACATATTAACCCCTTGATCGCCCCCTAGTGGTTAACCCCTTCCCTGCCAGTCACATTTATACAGTAATCAGTGCATATTTTTAGCACTGTTCGCTGTATAAATGTGAATGGTCCCAAAAATGTGTCAAAAGTGTCCGATGTGTCCGCCGTAATGTCACAGTCACAAAAAAAAAAATCGCAGATCGACGCCATTACTAGTAAAAAAATAAATAAACAAATAATTTAAAAAAAATCATAATTCTATTCCCTATTTTGTAGGCGCTATAACTTTTGCGCAAACCAATCACTATACGCTTTTTGCGATTTTTTTTTTTACCTAAAATATGTAGAATACGTATCGGCCTAAACTGAGGAAAAAAATATATTTTTTTAAGAAAAAATGGGATATTAATTATAGCAAAAATTAAAAAATATTGTGTTTTTTTCAAAATTGTCGCTCTATTTTTGTTTATAGCGCAAAAAATAAAAACCGCAGAAATGATCAAAGACCGCCAAAAGAAAGCTCTATTTGTGGGAAAAAAAGGACGTCAATTTTGTTTGGGAGCCACGTTGCACGACCGCGCAATTGTCATTCAAAGCGTGACGGCGCTGAAACCTGAAATTTCGCCTGGGCAGGAAGGGGGTTATGTGCCCAGTTGTCAAGTGGTTAAACACGACCACTTCAAGCAGTGTACATTAGAAGTGAAAAAAGGCTAAGCAACTTTTCATGTTATTAACTAGGGAGGTTTTAATTCACTGAATCGATAAATTTAAATAAGCAGTTGCTCCAGGGTTACCCTTTCTTGCATGACTGTGAACAAGTAGAGCAGATATTATTAGAGTTCACTCTATCCAGACCTAATATTACCAGTTCTGTAAAGCAAACGGGCCTTTTGGACTATTGCTTGACAAAGAAATAACAAGAGCGTCTAATAACTGTCTTTTAATATTAAATAAAAGATCTACTGAGCTGACCAGAATGTCTTAAATGACAATATCACATGAAAATACAAATGTATATTTTTATTATTTTGCTAGAAATAGGAAGTTCTAGACAAACCAGTATTTTTAGTGGGATGCCCCAGTTAATATTTGGAGTAGCTATTAAACTCTTATTCAATATGGAATTGCAACATAGTGATTGGCTGTAAGGCTCTGTAGCTCATGATTCAAGAGTTAATTTCTACTAATAAATAATCCTATGGACATTAAAGCGGACCTTCAGTCATTTTTTCAACTTTCCATCTATTAAATCTTCTGCCCTTGTTGTTTTAACTTTGGATAGTAAAACATTTTTTTTTTTCTGCCAGTAAATACCTTATACAGCCTACTTCCTGTTTCTTGTCCAGTAAAAAGCCTAGGCTTATGACATCATGCACAGCTCCCCCTCTCACTCTTGTGAGAGTTAGTCAGGAAGGGAGGGGGGATGAGTCATAAGAGGGGCAATGAAAGCTGCAGGGTGCAGAGCTGGAGGTGTGCCTCTGTGTAAATCCAGGAAGTGAACAGACAGAAGCTTCAGCTGCCCACAGTTAAAATGGATAAAGCCAGACTTAATGGAGGGAGATTTCTGCAGCATAATTGTTAAGCACAAAATCACAGTATATATAAAATAATATGCAAAGTGTTTGGAGGTAAGTTTCAGAATGGCAAATATGTTTTTATTACAGATTATGTGAGCAGACTGCAGTTCCTCTTTAAGTATGCAAGCTTCTTATAGGTTTTCTAACTCAACTCATAACCTACTTTATGGTTAATTGGCTTATTTTTTTGTGATTATTACAGAAGTGTGCTGTTCAACTTCACAAGTGCCCCATATTACAAGGGAGCCCCACCGTTAACAGTAAGGTGATCAAAGTAAAGCACACACTCCCACTGTTTGCCATATGGCCCCCTTAGGGAAGAACCAGCTTCAACAATAGTTAAAGCTGATCTATGGACAAAATTAAAATTACATATGTGATACAGCCTGTCACTAGTATCACTCACTAGTGCTGCTTTTTCTATTTCTGTCCGGTCACTGGGTGGGCGGTCCAAGATCAACCGGGCTCAAAGAAAGTGGGTTGAATGATGATGACCATCAGACCAAGGACACCTAGCAGCATACAAAAGGTGCTTCAGGGGAAATCTCTGGATTGGAGGTGAATATTGCAGCAACTGTTCTGCTATTTTAGTTTTTATTGGGCTTTTCATTCCTATCTTGTTCTTTGCGGCTGCAATTAATGTGTCCCAAACGTCATGCTATGAAAGGGTTAAAGTGGTTCATGGCTGCAAGCAGCTACAACCAGCTCCTGGCTGTAATGTAGAAGTGATATAGATCACTGTTCAGTAGTGTGGGCAGCACGAACGGTAAGTATATATGTTTTTTTCTTTAACAAGCAAGTCATGGTTCAAACTTTTTTGTATGATGACATGATAATTTTAAGGAGGGAGAACAACTTAAGTTCTTCTAAGAAATTCGAAAATTCAGCAGGAACTGGTCAAATTGTGATCCATCTGTGGGCAGGCTGGTTGTATTGAAGTCGATCTATCGATCAGCTTCATTACAACCAGTCTGTCGTTTTTTTATACAATCATTGTCGGTGGCTATAGCCGCCAGCAATGATCATTGTATTCTGATGGCGGGGAAACCTACTTCTGTCAGAATACAATAGCGTAAGGAGTGATTTTCTTTCCTTCAAACTGTGTTTGAAGGAAAGAAGATACCGCATATACTCGAGTATAAGCCAAGTTTTTCAGCCCTTTTTTTAGGCTGAAAATGCCCCCCTCGGCTTATACTCGAGTCAGTGTCCCCATTTACTGTTCTCTGGTGTCTCCGGGGCCGTTACGGTGTGCACGGATGTTCTCGGGGCCACTCCGGTGTGTGCGGGTGTTTTTCTGTCTCTCCGGGGCCGCTGTGTGCTTTTACTGCGACCTCCTCATATTCTGTATAGCGTGATGATCCACCTCCAGAGGTCTAACAGCAGCCTGCATTGTTTACGAGTCGCCACCATTTTGTTGTAGCTGCGGCTCACACCTGGCAGTTTCTGTGACTGTCATATCATCCTTCCTCTCCAGACTCCTCCTATGCTAACCCTTCTCCAGTATTCGCTTAAGAAAGTTGACTGGAGATATAATTTATAGTCTATACCCCATTTTACATTTATTTTCTGTACCTCTGCATGAATTTTTGACTTTGTGGATTTATGACTCAAGTAAAAATGCCACTTCTTACCCATCAACTGCAGTGCTCTGTGCTGAAATAACTGAGCAACCACCACTGTTTATCAAAAGTATCCTTACACAGACTTATATTGCAGAGGAATAGAGGGGATAAGTCTAACCAGGTCTAATACTGGATGCTGGTTGGTTAGAACACTAAAATAATTTACCGTACCAGTAGCTGCTGTATTTCCCACCCTAGGCTTATACTTGAGTCAATACGTTTTCCCAGTTTTTTGTGGTAAAATTAGGTGCCTCGGCTTATACTTGGGTCGGCTTATACTCGAGTATATACGGTATGTAATCTTATGTAAATCTATGGGCAGCCTTAAGCCCTGTACACACGATCGGATTTCCTATGGTTTTTAAACCGATGGATTTTTCCATCAGTCTTGCCTACACACCATCAGTCAAAAAACCGACCTTTCCAAATGCGGTGACGTAAAACACTCCGATGAGCCGAGAAAAATTAAGTTCAATGCTTCTGAGCATGCGTCGACTTGATTCTGAGCATGCGTGGGTTTTTTAACCGATGGACTTGCCCATAGACAATTGGAATTTGCTATCGATTTTTTATCCATCGGAAAAATTTAAAACATGTTCTATTTTTTGACACCGATGGAAAAAAAAAATGATGGGGCCCATACACGATAGGTTTGTCCGATGAAAAAAATCCATCGGACTGTTTTCATCGGTAAAACCGATCGTGTGTACGCGGCTTAAGTGTTTGCTCACTCTAGGGGGGTTATATTATTTCAAGGGTATGTATAGCCAAAACTTTTTTTTAATTTTGGATAGACAGTTTCTCCACCTCTTGTTTTGGGGACAACTCTAAAATTTTGGCTTTCTGCTTTGGTAACAGTGGTCACCAGTAGTGGTGGTGAATTTCCCCTTCCTCCATATTATCTCCCAGTAGGTTCATAATAGAGCCTTGATTTCATTCATATCCTTTATACATCTAAAAACTTCTCATGTTGTAGTGTGTTACCACTTTATTAAAATGTATAAAAACAGATAACTCACATATCCTGATGATTCAACAAGCACAGGCAGCTTGCATATACTGAAAACAGCCTTCCATCTACAGATGGCATGTGTGCAGAACTCAACTGGTATGATGACGACACCCCTCATCTCAACACATTTCGTCTATGCAGATTTTACCAAGAGCTTAAAGGATGGTGGTCAGCACGTCCTTATTAATCGCTATTATTACCCCTTCTGACACCATATAATCAGATTTAATTACAATCCATTTGGAAAGTCTCCAACATATTTTCAAATATGCATAGCCATTTCCAAGTATGTCTGATGTATATTAATAATTACATTTGAGGATATTATTGCATAGCAAAGCACCATTACACAGTCAAGAAAGCATAACACTTTCAAGGACATTTTTAAATTGACCAGCCCCCATTTTTGTGTTTGCTAGCATTACTAACCTTTTAGGAGTTTCCTGGTCATTTTTAGCATTTAATCATAGTGTAAACACATACTGTTTTAACTGATAATGAAAAAGTGCACATTACTGTCAATTAGAGCACTCTGCTTTCTATACCAGACTTGATAAATTATAGCTTTTTTGTGCACTTTGAGAACTTAAATTTGAAATGTGTAAAAAAGCCTTGAAGTAAAACCAATGGGAAAGCAAAATAAGTTTAATACATGTCAAACAAATTCAGCGAGGTACCAGCTGATCCCCTGCTCGCTCTGTCTCCCCAACCAACCCCCCCCCCCCCCGGCAGTTGCTGCTTGGCCAATAAGCAGCAGGAGGGGGACACAGTAACTGCAATACACACTGGAACGTGTAGCTTTGTGTAGGGACCACTGTATTGTGTGGGATGGCTGCCAAACTACAAATCCCATTAACATATGGGACTCGAGAGGAGTTAGAGGGGGAGTTTTGTTGAACTGCCCGGAAAAGCTAGGGGTTTTTGGATCCCGAGAGAGCAGGATAGAGGGGACTACTAGCTGTCTGTTGATCGCCTAGAGAGGCCACACCAGTGAGGGCCCAATCATGTGACTGTGTGAGGACATTTGTAGCCGCACAGCATTGATCACACCTGCACCATTGCCACCAGATCAGAGCATCTATAAGTGGTTTCCATTGCTGTTTGACAGAGGCTTTTTGAAAAAGACCGAGGTGGCCCCTTATGACATGGGCTTTTGCAGCTGTATCCTGGGAACTAGTGAGAGGGCTATCTACCCATTACTGACATTGTTCACAGGGGCTGGACCACTGAGAGCAGGACACCAAGTGCACCCAATGCATACCACACCTATACAAGCTTTTACTGCACCCATACCAACTGTTATGCTGAACTGTTACTGTTTCTAGACAGCACCTATGTTGTATCTACGTCAGGTCTTTACTACATCTATAGCACACATCTACTGCATGCAGGTTCATTAAGACTTTTGTTAAGTACACCAACACTTCTTAGAGGGCCCCAACGTTAGCTGGCAGAAATAAAACCCTAAGGACTGCTTCAGTCCCATAACCTGCGTGCAAATCCCCTCCATCCCCCTATACCCATTCTTGTCATCTCTAATGCTGACAGTGCTTACCAGACAGATTTATGCATCATTAGTTCACTTTGGCAGTATAGCTCCTGTGGTTTATAGACTAATGCCTTGTACATACGATAGGAATTTCTGATGAAAAAAGTCTGATGGAATTTTTTTCATCAGAAATTCCTATTATGTGTGGGCCCATCAGACTTTTTTCCGTAGGATTTTAGAAATAGAACATGTTTTAAATTTTTCTGATGGAAAAAAATCCTATGGGAAATTCCGATTGTTTGTGTGGAACTTCGTCGGGGAAAAAAACCATGCATGCTCAGAATCAAGTCAACGCATGCTCAGAAGCATTGAACTTAATTTTTCTCAGCTCATCGTAGTGTTTTATGTCACCGCGCTTTGGACGGTCGGAATTTAGTCTGACAGTGTGTATGCAAGACTGATGGAAGACAGCTTGATTGGAATTCTGGCAGAAAATTCCATCAGATTTTAGCCCATAGGAAAATCCTATTGTGTGTGCAGGGTATAAGTCTTATTACTGCTCACTGCTGTTCTTCAGGTGGTGTTCCTGTTTATGGGGATCTGGATGCAAAGTGTCCTTCTATGCCTTGTCTCTCATGCTAATCACTCTGTATGCCAAACTGTGTTAATACCCTTGCTGTTCACTTTTTTTTTGCTAGCGTTATTGGGTGACAATATATTAAAGTGGTTCGGCAGAATGTTTTTTACCTTCATGCATCGTATGCATGAAGGTAAAAAAAAATCAATATGCAGCCCCCGCCAATATTTACCCAAGCCTCCTTGTGATCCAGTGATGTGCATGAGAGTGGCTGTTCCCCTGGTCTCTGCCTCCTGATTGTCTCAGAGACAGTAGCCATTGGCTCCTGCTGCTGTCAATCACAGCTCACAGCCAGTGAGGAGGGAGCCACATAGCAAGCAGCTTGTATAAATGTAGCTTTTTGAATGACTCTAGAGGAGAGAGGGATGCAGATAAACAGGTGTGGGGAGGTGCAGCATGCAGTAAACACTCAAAGTCCAGTTGCAGAAAACAGAGCTTGTAGTAAAGTTAAAGTTTGGCAATTCACAACAAGCCTGGCGGGAAGGCACCTGACCGGGAAAATTTACAGAATGTAGCAGTGGTGTGTAGTAGAGCAGGTCTGGGATATGCTAAGGGGTGAAATGTGGCCTGGCCAGTCTGTGCCCAAATAGGGAGGTCTCCAGGAAGGATGGTGTGTCCCTATCCTTTCTCTACTCGCCTGGAACCTCTCCCTAAAACTAATCACTGTCCCTGACAGATTGGTGACCTGACCCTATACTACCCACATGCCAAATGCGCACTAAGTCTGGGAGCCAGAGTCTTAAATAGACTCTGCCTGCCCCAAGAGTCACATGGGGTGGCAGCATCCAATTGGATAGCTTCCCCAGTGACCCAGGAAACCATAGAGGAACCATGGTCCTCTTGATTTTCTCTCCCTTTGCGATGCCTCTGTGGTTGAGAGCCACCTGCAGTGAAGAAAGTAGACTGCACCTGGCTACACATTTACAACTTATGTAGGAGGATTTGTTTCATATATGTGTGTCACCTGAGGCCAGTCATTTCATTGAGTATATGTAAGGGTTTACAACCACTTTACCTTACATAAGCTGTCCAATTTTCAATGATGGTAGAGTAAAACTTCCTTCATAGTTACTCCTTTTTTTCATTGCAGGTAAATAATGTATTCCAAGCAGAAGTAAAGTGGCTTTATTGAGTTCTTGAAGAAGGAGGGGTGCAGCCTGTCCAACATTCACAGACAGCTACAGAATGTTTACAGAGATGACAACATTGACAAAAGTCACCAAAGACAAGACATTGCCCTTTGGACCTACCTACTGCTGCCTTAGCCTGCAGCTAGATCAACATGCAACCATATTTCTTCTCTACCCTGTACAAGCTAGAAAATTCTGCGTCAATAATGAAAAACTAGACTTTTTATACTTAAGAATGGTCAATTTATGTAAGTATTGGGCTGTGCTGCTGCATGTATGGCAATCATAAATTGGCCCCACATAGGTATAATCCTTATACAATGTGATTAAAATGGATCTCCTTATAAAAGATTGTATTCATAGGTCTGACTAATTTTACTTCAGAGAATATTAATTTCTCCTATAAATTCATAAGAGGAAAAGTTATTATCAGTCTAGCATTGACTGTCATGTTGAGATGTTATGCCGTTATTCTGTACGCCCTTCAAGAGATAATACTATATTTAAATACAGAAAAGACATTAATTGGTCTGCTCATTAATGATATCATAGAAAGCTGTTGCACAGCACTAATTTTAGATTTAACCGTTATGAAGGCATTCATTCTTACATATTGCTTGTGTGTAATATTAAACAAAATGCATAGTATACAGATATGTATTTAGAAGGTAAAATGTTTGCCTAATGAAATAAGTTAAATAAAAATACTCCCACGCTACCACTTATCGGTGTATATAAGTTTGTAAAAAGTCAAACTAATATGATAACTGCTGCAAGCACCTAATAGTTTTCCAAAAACTATAAAGTGCAAAAATTCTGAAAAAAATGGTGCTGCGTTACTAATATGCATACACAATAATAAAGTGCATAAACAATAATAAAGTGCACAACAGTGAAAACAAACATGATGAGCAGATTCATCACGAAGAATAAAGACACCAGAGACTGATTTATTCAACACTTAGGTGCAAACTGGAACTCACTTTATTGTAAACTCACACAGAATATATACCACACAAAATCAGTTAAGGCCCCTTTCACACGGAGGTCCGTTCAGGTCCGCCTGTCAGTTTTTTAGGCGGACCTGAAACGGATCCTCCATGCACCCCTATGGAGGCACAGATGTCAGCGGAGATAAACAGTAATATGTTCAGTACATCTAACAGCACATCTAATGAACAGCTAACATAAACAAATAAACATCGCACAAGATTCAATAACAAGGTAAAATGGACACAATGCTAGTCACATCTCCAAGAGTATTAGCAGACCGACAGAAACAATGAGAATTCACACCTAGGAGGCACACAATGGGCAAATTATACCATGAGAGAAAGACACCTTAGTAAACAGATTACAGCAGGAGACCCCAGCATCAGGTTGTTTTGAACTGATTATGTTAAAGGAACACTAAGGGCTCTTTCACACGGAGGTCCGTTCAGGTCCGCCTGGCAGTTTTTTAGGCGGACCTGAAACGGATCCTCCATGCACCCCTATGGAGGCACGGATGTCAGCGGAGACATGTCCGCTGACATCCGCTCCGCTCCGCTCCGCCAAAGTGTGACGGAGGAAAACCCTATTTTTCCTTCCGTCGGCGGAGCGGATCGGATGACAACGGACTCTACGGTCCGTCGTCATCCGATTCCCCATAGGGGAGAGCGGCGCTCTGACAGGGCGGTCCCTGCACAGTGTGCGGGGACCGCCCAGTCATCCGTCGGCTCAGCGGGGATCAACGGAGCGATCCCCGCTGAGCAAGCGGAGCTTCACGGGGCGGATCTGCACGGATCCGCCCCGTGTGAAAGGGGCCTAAAGAATTTTTTTTTATTGTTTTTTAAATAACAAACATGTTATACTTACCTCCGCTGTGCAGCTCGTTTTACACAGTCCCCCCGATCCACGTCTTTTGGGGTCCCTCGGCGGCTGTCTCGGCTCCTCCCTGCAATCACTCACCACCTATATGCGAGCAAGCTCACATGGTGGTGAGTGATTGCGGGCGCGCTCCTGTGTTACAGCCAGCGGCTATTGCCGCTCACTGTATCACTCGGCCCCGCCCCCCGGCGCGCCGCGTCATTGGATGTGATTGACAGCAGCGCGAGCCAATGGTGTGCGCTGCTTTCAACCCATCCACTGTAACCAATCAATGGCCAGGCTGAGAAGCGAAGAGGATGTCGGGGGAGAGCGCGGGACTTTCGAGGGGGTCAGGTAAGTAAAACGGGGGGGGGGGGGGCTGGGAGCTGCGGTATTGTCGGATGTTTTTTCACCTTAATGCATAGGATGCATTAAGCTGAAAAAACTTTTTACCTTACAACCCCTTTAACATCTGCTCCGAATCTGGTGGTGGGGGTTAAAGCAGTCAATGCTGGTTTGAGCATACAGGCCCCAAATCTGTATCCGGGTCCTCCAGTTCTGAGTTTGTGTGTTTTGGGGAGGCATGGACCCGAATTCTAAGCAAAACCACTCCAAAGGCCCCCCAGCCACTCCCCTCTCAAAAGAATAGAGCCCCCTCAAAAGCCAGGGCTCTTAGTCAGTAGGCAAGAGGCTACCTTGCAGTCCGAAGGCCCCTGTCCTGGTTGGGTCTGTCACAAATACAGTGAGGGAAAAAAGTATTTGATCCCCTGCTGATTTTATATGTTTGCCCACTGAAATGATGAGTCTATAATTTCAATGGTAAGTTTATTTTAACAGTGAGAGGCAGAATAACAACAAAAAAATCCAGAAAAACACATTGCAAAAAAGTTATAAATTGATTTGCATTTTAATGAGTAAAAAAAGTATTTGACCCCTTCGCAAACCATGACTTAGTACTTGGTGGTAAAACCCTTGTTGGTAATCACAGAGGTCAGACGTTTCTTGTAGTTGGCCACCAGGTTTGCACACATCTCAGTAGGGATTTTGTCCCATTCTTCTTTGCAGATCCTCTCCAAGTCATTAAGGGTTCGAGGCTGATATTTGGTAACTCGAACCTTCAGCTCCGTCCACATATTTTCTATGGGATTAAGGTCTGAGGACTAGCTGGGCCACTCCAGGACCTTAATGTGCTTCTTCTTGAGCCACTCCTTTGTTGTCTTGGCTGTGTGTTTTGGGGTCATTGTCATGCTGGAATACCCATCTACAACCCATTTTCATTGCCCTGGCTGAGGGAAGGAGGTTCTCACCCAAGAATTGACAGTACATGGCCCTGTCCATCGTCCCTTTGATACGCTGAAGTTGTCCTGTCCCCTTAGTGTAAAAACATCCCCTAAGCATAATGTTTCCACCTCCATGTTTGACGGTGGGGATGGTGTTCTTATGCCACTTACACACGATCGGAAAATCCGACAAGAAAACCGTGGATTTTTTTTCCGACGGAATGTTGGCTCAAACTTGTGTCGCATACACACGGTCACACAAAATTCCGACCGTCAAGAACGCGGTGACGTACAAGACGTACAATGAGCCGAGATCAATGAAGTTCAATAGGCAGTTCGGCTCTTCTGCTTGATTCTGAGAATGCGTGTTTTATTGCGCATCGGAATTGCATACAGACAATCAGAATTTCCGACAAGAACTTTTCTTGTCGGAAAATTTGAGAACCAGATCTCAAATTTTTGTTGTCGGAAATTCCAACAGAAAAAGTCAGATAGAGCCTATACACTGTCGGAATTTCCGACCAAAAGCTCACATCGAACATTTCTTGTCGGAAATTCTGACCGTGTGTACGCGGCCTTAGGATCATAGGCAGGATTCCTCCTCCTCCTCCTCCTCCTCCTCCTCCAAACACGGTAAGTTGAGTTGATGCCAAAGAGCTTGATTTTGTTCTCATCTGACACAACACTTTTTTTTTTTTCAAAAAGATTGATTGAAGAAAAGAGGAATTACATAGTAAAGAAATCACAGGTACAATGTTGTACATAATATAGATAACAATTGCAAACAGATCCACAAAGGACTGAAAACTTAACCTTATATCATAAGAATATTGGACAATATGGAAGATTTGAAGGGGTGGATATTCATTTAACAAAAACTATTGCATGGAACATAAAGAATAAGGCAATAGTATAAGATTATATAAAAACAAAAACCCAGAAGAATCAGCAAAGATTCTTGGTGAGGATGACTAAGGTCAGAATGGTCCGGCAGCACTACTGCAAGACTCAACATAGTTGGGTAAAACACACAGTGATTAGTGGGAGAATAGTCGTTTTTTTGTTTTAACTATTTGTAAATGTGAAAGGATGATAGCCAGCAGGACATTGGGGTTTCGCCCCATGTCTAACTGTAAATATGGATCAGAGTAAAAGGAACACCAACCAGGGTGACCACATATTATAAATTTTTCCAGGGGATTCTTTAGCAATAGCTACCATTTCCTCCATATTATAGATTTCCTCTATAATATGCGAAACCATTCAGGAATCGTAGGGGTATGTTTTGATTTCCAGTGTCTGGGGGTCAGAATTTTTTTCGTTTCTGTGATACATGTAACTAGATCACGCACTTTGCTCCAGAAATTAACTAGTTGAGGGCAGTCCCACCAGATGTGCAATTGTGCATTATGGTACCCCGGATTGGTCATATCTCCAACACAAATCCGAGGACAGTGGGTACCACCGCTTTTTGATTTTGTCTGATGTGGCATATCAGTGAGTTAGTATTTCCTGCAATCTGGTACTGATCAAGCATTTGTGAGCAAAGGTGGGTGAAGTTTGATGAATATCCATACTGGGGGGGGTCCGGATTTTGAGCAATAGGGGTAAGTGGGCTGGGGGAAGAGGATAGGTCATATTGTGTGATCACCTTATGAAATGCTCCCAATGTCGCCCCCAGTAATGGATGCTGTTGTATACTGCTTGGTTTCTTCCCCCCAGGGGATCCATGGGAGGGATAGATTTGATAGAGCTCCTTCTAACGAGAACCAGTCCTTATTTTCATTGTGACAATTCCAGTTTAAGATTCTCACTAGATGTACCACATAGAGATAGTGTAAAATCAAGAGGGCCAATACTACCCCACTCTTTTGTTTTAGTAAGTACATTAAGATTAATACGTGGTTTTCGACCCATCCAGATAAAATTACAGGTAATTGTGTAGAGTTGTTTAAAAAATGTGTGGTGGAGCGGGATAGGCAAGGTGTGGAAGTGGTATAGTATTCTGGGCATTATTATAGATTGACAGTTATTTTATGTTTCTTCCCTTTGCGAATAATCGCACCAACTGTTGTCACCCTCTCACCAAGCTGCTTGGCGATGGTCTCGTAGCCAGTGGCTTATCTAGTGAACATGGCGCCTATGGCAAGCACTGAAACTGCGCCCGTCAAAACATTTGAAACCCATTTTTCAGATAACCTTAACAAAAAAAAAGCTAATTAAACTACAGGTCAAATTTTATAAAATTGTAGTATATTAGTGATGGTGACACCCCCTATTGTAAGTGGAGTTATTTTATTTCTTGAGGGGGTGTTACCACCATCACTTATATATTGCAACAATTTTATATTTTGATATTGTTATTTGTTTGAAAGATATAAAGTTGTACATTTGGTTTACAGGACACCACATATACAATATATGGTATTCAGAGGGAGGGCTCCACCATCACTTAAAGTGGAAGTAAACTTCCTTTACTGCCTTTTACATATAGGTAAGTCTATAATAAGGCTTACCTATAGGTACAGTAAATATCTCCTAAACATGTACAGTTTAGGAGATATTTACATAACATGGAACCAGTGACATCACTGGCGCATGCGGTCTGAAGGAATGCTGTTCCTTTAGAACCCTGTGCCATAAACGGTGGCTCCTGCGTGCATGCACGGGAGTGACTTCATCATGGCTCCGGCCAGTCACAGAGCCCGTGAACCCGGAAGCAAGATGAGTAAAAATGAGAGTGCCTGCTGCGCTGACTTCTGGGTGTGGGAGGGCTTTGTTTTAAGGTAAGTTTACCATAATGTGCTAGTATGCAATACATACTTGCACATTATACCTTTACTTTGCAGGGTAAAAAAAAAAAAGTCCAGCAGTATACAACCACTTTAAATTATGCAGTTACAGTTAGAAATTAAACACTAAGGTGAAGAAGGAAGCACAGCATTGTATATTTTATTGTAATATTTACAAAGTGTTTATACTGGTTATTGCAAGAGGGGGAAAAGGGAGGAGAGAGAGAGAATACAGAATACATCAGAAAGTACAAAGAGAGGAGCTCTTGCAGTAAATGTATTTTCCTGTGACATTCTCCAGATTACCTGAATGCATTCTTCTGATTCTCTTGCTCATTTCTCCTCCTTCTCTGCCCCCTCCCCAGTCTCCACGGCAGCTCAGCTATTTCTCCAGGCTCCAGCATAGCTCTAGTATTCTGTTCTTTTCAATCGAAGGGGGTGGGTTACAGCAGCAACCATTGGCTCAGTAAGCAGCAGGAGGTGGAGCTGTTAACCCTTTCTTGTCCTGTGGCTTGCCAGCAGCCTTCCTATAGTATGAGGCTGCTGGTTCCTAATCCTTTCTGCTGCTTCTAAAGTCAATGACAGGAGAGGAAGGAGGAAGCTGCAGGGCGCTCCTATACACACAAAGCCACTGGGAGAGAAGAGCTGCAGTTTCAGGACTGTTAAGCTGGAGAGGAGGGAGAGCACAGCGCACCTCCCAACTCCTGTCCCCTCTCTGGCATAGAAGCCTATTTTGAAAACATCTGGGGGACATCACTGCCTTAAGGCCTCTCTCCCCTTGTGCTCTGCAGTCAGTGCCTGTGCCTCCACATGTTTCTTCTGCACTTGAGAAGATGCAGGGAGGAGGTGGGCGGAGCTAAGCAGTGGGCGCGAGGAGGAGGAAGTTAAATCTCGCTGTGAATGCTGGTCTCTGCCTCTCTCCTCCTCGTGACGTCACTGGTTGCTAGATGCGAGGCGGGCCTTGGCTAGCAACCAGTTTGGGCAGTGAGACAGGGGACAGTGGTGAACTACCTAATGCAGTCTCCGCTGGCCAGAATCTCACCCCAGGCTGACAGCGAGCAATACCAGGGCCATTTTAAGAAGAGATCTCTGTAAGTACCTTGCTGCCCAGCCACTCAGGAGCGCCCCCTTCATATGGCGCCCATGGCACTTGCCATATCTGCCATACCCTGGATACGCCACTGCTTGTAGCCCATTCCAGCCTTGTGTAGGTCTACAATCTTGTCCCTGACATCCTTGGACAGCTCTTTGGTCTCGGCCATGGTAGAGAGATTGGAATCTGTTTGATTGGTTCTGTGGACAAGTGTCTTTTATACAGGTAACAAGCTGAGATTAGAAGCACTCCCTTTAAGGGAGTGCTCCTGGGGGGCGTGGCTACCACGCAACTGAATGGACGTGTGACCACACAGCTCCGCTCCAGACACGGGAATCGCTAACTACTGGGACGACACCGCCGGCCGAATCCTCCTCTATACCCTGTCTAATGGACCCGGGACACTTCTGAGATGACCCGCAAGTGGAAAGATCACGCACAACCTAAAAAACTGGATGATTTCTATCCGCCGAAAGGCCGAGAGCCTCTCCAAGATGGCGCTGGCGTGGGGAACATCTCGCCGCCTTCTTCCTGCAGCTCGCGGTCCGCAGCATCTAGCCCAGGAACACACTCGGGCCAGGCGCAGACATCTCCAGCGGCAGCTACCCCCTTATCCCGCAGCCCTGCAAAGTCTAAGCCTCACCTGGAAGTCAGCACCAGACAGGTGAGCACAACTCATGACCCCATGGAAGACACGAGGGAGCTGATCGATCCCTTCACATCATTTCCCACATCAGGTCAGCCTGTGTCTGACACTACACTCAAAGACATGCTTGTCTCCCTCCGCAGCTCCATGCATGCTGACCTGATGCAATGCATGCAAAACTTCAAATCTGACATAGGTGACTTAGGAGGAAGGGTGGATCACATTGAGGGAAAAATGGGAGAATTTGCGTCGTCCCATAATACTCTGATTGATGCCCACGCTGACCATGCAGATGAACTTTCTTGGCTTAGGGCAAAGGTCGCTGACCTTGCGGATAGGTCAAGGAGAAACAACATAAAAATCAGGGGAGTGCCTGAAACCATACTCCCATCGCAACTCCAGCAGTATGCCCACGATCTATTAAAGCAGTTCCTTCCATCTGTTTCTGAGTCAGAAATGCAAATAGACCGCATCCATAGACTACCTAAACCGTCCCACCTCCCAGACAACATTCCCAGAGACGTCTTGATGCGAATACATTTCTACCAAGTTAAGGAACAATTAATGATTGCATTCCGCAAAACTCAGCAACCCCCGGAACAATTTGCTCATATCCAACTTTTTGCGGACCTATCGCAATTCACAATGCAAAAGCGCAAATCCTTGCTGCCGGTGACCAAGGCCCTTCGCAACCACAATATCCCATATCGCTGGGGGTATCCGGTTAAGGTAACGGTCACACATGATGGTAAAAATTCTGTGATCACGGGAATTGAGGAAGGGCTTACATTGCTAAGCTCACTGGATATACTTCCAGAAAAAGCTCCTGCAGAGACCTCACCCCCAATGAGGCTCAGCGCCCAGTACGAATGGCAAACGGTGTCGAAGAAAAAAAGCGGCAAAAAAAACGCCTCATAATCACCCATATTGAGATTTCAACAACTGTTTATACGTCAAGATTCCTGATGTGTTCTGGAGCACTCAGTTCGCTGGTTCTCTCTTATTTTTGTTCCCCTCCACTAAGTTTTGGATGGCAAGTCTACCCTCTGGCTCTTGTTTGAACATGTTTTTTACACTGCAATACTTATTGTTTTTTTATCTTTTGACTTTGTTTTCTCCTTCTATTGTACTTTTTCTTCCCCACTGCTGGTTTGACCTGTGCCGGAAACACTGCTCTTCCTCTTATGTGAAGAGGATCACCTTGTCTCATTCGGCCCAATGCCTGACCCTCATGAAGAAAGACCCCTCACCATCGAGAATAAGGTATTATCATCATCAAAAATTTCTTGTGTACACATGGCGCTTAAAATAATTTCCTTCAATGTGAACAGCCTCAACCACCCGGCCAAATGAGCCTCGGTCTGGAGAGAAGCGCTCAAACTCCAGGCTGATGTCCTTTGCATCCAAGAGACGCATTTCCTGTCTGACAAACCTCCCCATTTTCACCACAAACAATTTCCACACATCTTTCTGGCTTCAGCTTCTACCAAACAGAAAGTGGTACTGATAGCTATCAGAGACTCAGTAGCCTTCAGCCTGACGGCCACCCACATTGACCCGGAAGGAAGATATCTCATATTGGTGGGAGAACTCAACAACAAACCTTTTTCCATTGCTAACCTGTACGCTCCAAACTCCCACCAATTCCGATTCCTTAAAAGGCTATACAGTAAAATTGCTACACTTCAAAAAGGCTCCCTGATAATCTGTGGCGACCATAACCTAACTGTTGATCACACAATAGACTCTTCCTCTAAAGCCAAACGTCCTCCTCCTCAGCTTCAAAATCTGCTTCACTCAGAGGACATTTTTGATGCCTGGAGATGCCAGCATGCAAATGAGAGAGATTACACCTATCACTCTGCTCGACATAACTCTTATTCGAGAATTGATCTGATTCTTGTGGATAAAATGCTTTTACAGGCGGTGTCCTCCTCCACCATCCATGACATTACATGGTCTGATCATGCACCTGTCTCAATCACGGTGGTGGAGGGGCACACACCTAGTCCTGCTTATATATGGCGGGCCAACTCTCGTGTTTTTCAGGTGCCCTCTCATGCAGCAACAATAACAGATAATTTATCTAAATTTTTTGATGATAATATAGGCTCGGTTTCTGATCCTGCAATGTTATGGTGTGCTCATAAGGCATTTATTAGAGGAATCATTTTACAGATTTGTGCAAGAGAAAAGAGGCAGAGGACACACAGGTTGGATCAACTTCTTAATGACATCAAAACATTAGAGGCCCAAAATAAATCCCCCCCCAGTGTACATACTGCCCAAAAACTTTCTCAATGTCGCTCTGCTCTCAGACTCCTACTTATTGAACAGTATGATAAGCATCTTCAAAATTTGAAACTGGCCCATTATTCCTCTGGTAACCGGGCGGGTAAATTCTTAGTTCAGAGGCTTAAATCTGCCAGAGCCAAAGTGAAAATTCCATTCCTGCTTTACTCAACTGATAAGCACAAAATAATCAACCCCAAAGAGATAGCTATTTCCTTTGTGGAGTACTACTCCTCCCTATACAATCTCCATACTGATACCAACACCCCACAACCTACAGAAGAATGCATCCAAGCTTTTTTAGCAAAAATTAACCTCCCTTCTCTATCGCAGATACAACTACAGTCTCTAAACTCGCCTATCACGGAGTCTGAGATCAAAAAAATTATTAAGTCACTACCGTTAGGAAAATCACCTGGTCCAGATGGACTTCCAAATGATTACTACAAATTTTTTCAAAATAATCTAACGCCAACTCTCCAGGAAGTGTTTACTGCTGCAATGTCCTCTGCTTCATTTCCCGCTGAGATGCTTAAAGCATATATAGTTACAATACCAAAACCAGGTAAGGAACCTAATATCCCAGCGAACTTTCGGCCGATATCTTTACTCAATACTGACGTTAAATTATATGCTAAAGTCCTGGCACACAGGTTATTGCCTATTCTCCCTTTTTTAATTGGTCCTGACCAATCTGGCTTCACTCAGGGAAGGCAGGCGTCAGACGCCACGAGGCGTGTTGTTGGGATTATACAGTATGCTAAATCCTGTCGGACGCCTGCGCTGCTCCTGTCTTTGGATGCGGAGAAGGCATTCGACCGGATACATTGGGGGTATATGAAGCACACTCTGCAGAAATTTGTTTTTTCGGGGCCCATCCTCTCAGCCATACTTGCTCTCTACTCCTCTCCCTGTGCCCAAGTCTACACTTCCAACATGTTATTAAGCACCTTCTCAATTTCAAACGGCACTAGACAGGGATGTCCTCTTTCTCCCTCGATCTTCAACCTTCTTATAGAGCCACTGCCTGAGAGGATCAGGTCCCACCCAGGTATCACCGGCTTCCCCATTCAAGGCAGGTCCCACGATATTAACTTATTCGCAGATGACATAATTCTGTTCCTGATAACCCCCTCTACATCATTGTACCACGCTCACGACACTCTCACTGACTTTAGTCAAATTTCTTTCTATAAGGTTAACTTCACGAAGTCAATTATCCTAGACCTGGGCATCCCACCCCCTTTAAAGAACCACCTTCAGGCAAATCTCCCATACTCTTGGAGTAAATCTAATATCACTTACCTGGGAATAAAGCTTACGACCGAACCCCTTCCTCTAGCGGAAGCTAACTATTCAGCTTTGATTAACAAACTCACCAAAGAAACCAAAAGACTTTCCAATATAGAATTGTCCTGGTCTGGGCGCTTAGCCGCGTTTAAAATGCTGATCCTTCCCCAAATACTTTATGTATTTAGAACACTCCCTATTCCCTTGTCCAGCTCTCATCTCAAAGACCTCAATGCCCTTCTTTCTAACTTCATCTGGAGATGTAAAAGACTAAGATGCTCCAAGACTCTGTTGGTTAAACACCGGTTAGCGGGAGGTATGGGATTAGTTGACATTCAAGACTACTTCCGCACGTCCATTCTGACACAACTTAAAAGTTGGATTGACCCAACAACGTCTTCTATATGGAACAGTATTGAACGCTCTTTGAGCCCAACTACAAATCTTAAATCCCTCCTCCTTATAGATGTGTGGAAGCCTTTTCCCATGGATGGACTACCTCTCACCATTCAGGCTTCTCTAGCGGTCTGGAGAGACCTAAGGAAAATACCGATCCCACCTTCCAACCAAATAGCAGTTCCTGTGCCCATAGAAACTCTCTCCCAGATTATCCCTAACCTATCTCTCAAGGGCTGGCAAGATAGGGGGATCAAGTTAATAGATGACATGTATCAGGATGACACCCTCCTTTCATTTGTTGCCCTTCAGAAGAAGTTCTCCTTGGCACCTACCGACCAATATAAATATATTCAAATTTCCCACTTTCTTAACTCTATCGGATCACATAGGATATATCTCCCAAAAGAGGTCTGGCGCTTCTACACTACATCCCTACTCCCCCTAAAGGTATTTCACTTTTTTACAATCTTTTCCAACACAAACTAAAGTTTATTAAATCTCAACCCTATAAGAAATGGGAATCTGACCTGGGTATAGATATTATAGTCTCGCAGTGGCAGCATGCACTTGCTTCGCTATATAAAGCCTCCAGGTGTACTAACCACTGGGAGCTGTCCCAAAAAATAGCTCTTAGGTGGTATCTTACTCCATACAGAATCTCTAAGTTTGGAGCCCATAGTTCCCCACTATGCTGGAGAAATTGTGGAACGACAGGCAACTTGCTTTATATGCTGTGGACTTGCAGACACTTAACCAGTTTCTGTAACTCCATTTTCCACTACATATTGGAGATCACTGGAATTCTGACCCGCCCCAACCCCACCTTAGCAATATTGAATATTGGCATTGAAACCTTCCCCCCCGACTTCAAGACTGTGGTAACACATATCCTTTTGGCAGCTAGGACACTAATTGCGAAAAACTGGAAGACAGATAAGGCGCCGAATGCTTCAGAAGTACTGATTATCACCCAGTCACACTATGTATATGAATCTTTGTTGGCTATTAGGAATGGCAATAAGCAAAAGTTTGATAACCAGTGGAAAATATGGTCAACATGGTTTAAAAGTAATACTTGATTTTTCCATATAGGGTCTTATATCTTACTGTTTTTATCTGATTTAATGTTTATCCTTGGCTGCATTTTATCATTATCTTCATATAGAATCATAGTCTGACAACAGGTTGATCCCCTCTTTTTCCCCTGCTCCTCTCTATTCCCTTCACCTTTCTCTACCCCTCCCTTTCTTACCTTTACCTATTTTTTTTCTTTCTTTTTCCTAGTAAGCTATGCTATACCACCCCATTGGACTATTGCTATAGGTTTAGCTTTGTGTCTCTGGGGACTGTGCCTCTGACACACAAATACCTGTATATCCTTTTCCTGATATTCATGAAACCATTGTATTGCTTGCTTGCTTAAGAGCCCATTCACACAGGGGCGTCTTTGGATCCGACTCCAAATCGCCCCAGGTCGCCCCTAGTCGCCTCAGGTCGCGCTGGCTGAAGAAATCAATGTAAGTTAATGGAGCCGTCCTTATGCACACTACTGCAGTCGCTCCGACTTCAAAAAAGGTCCCTGTACTACTTCAATCCAACTTCTAGGCGACCTGTAACCATTCATTTCAATGGGAGTCGCCTCTCACTGTCTTAATAGGAGCGACTCTCCAGGAAGATAACATACATTTATCGGGCAAAGCTCTCCCTCCCCCCTCCCTCCCACAGAGCTGATTCTTGTTTGATTGGCCACTGGAATGTCTCCTGTCCTGCAGGCAACTTGGAGTTGCCTTGTAAATAGCTCCAGGTTGCGCTGAGTTGCCTCATAAAATCGTGTCTGAGTTGCCTCATAAAATCGCGCTGGAAGTCGTGTTGCCCCTGTGTGAATGGGCTCTTACTGTTTGTTTTGTTTTGTATTACCCTGCTTGAAAATTCTTTAATAAAAACCAATAAAAAAAAAAAAAAAAGGGAGTGCTCCTAATCACCTGGGTGCCAGAAATCTTGCTGATTGATAGGGGATCAAATACTTATTTCACTCATTAAAATGCAAATCAATTTATAACTTTTTTTGAAATGCGTTTTTCGGAATATTTTTGTTCTGTCTCTCACTGTTCAAATAAACCTACCATTAAAATTATAGACCGATCATTTATTTGTCAGTGGGCAATCATGCAATATCAGCAGGGGATTAAATACTTCTTTCCCTCACTGTATAAAAACACCAAAACAGAAATAAAATTCACAAAGGAGCTGTTTTAGCTGATGACAGTGATGTATTCAGTAGTGCTGAGCAGTAGTAGCAATACACAGTTCAGTTTTTGGAATGTTTCCAAATATGAAAGTGCATAGTGCAATCACAAACTAATGACTGTTTGCTTTGAAAACTATACGATGGAAGTCAGAACTGCACTGAGGAGAGACACAGACAGATCTGTAGGTGATGACATCATCCATCAATATTAGCTTTAGCCTAGGTTCACACATGTGTGATGCGGAATCCAGCGTGATTCCAGTGCCGGTTCCCGCATCGCATCTCTACCGAAACGCATCTCTTCACTGCCCTCTGTGATCGGCTGCGGGTGTCAATAGAATGTTATTGACACCCCCAAACTTGAAAACTTTACTTTAGCAAAGGGTGCAAACATGAAAAAGTTCACATGTACATATGTCCCTACTCCCCAACTTGGGCTGCGTGCTGTCCTGGCATACCTTGGTTGGTGTCTTCAGAGCAACTACAGGTCTCAGCAGCCCCTTGCATATTGGCAGACTCCTCTCTGGAGGTGATCCCCAGTGATGACACCTGGACGAGAAGGTAGCTGAAGTAGAGATGCTCCCCCTGAATTTATATGCACAGGGAGGGGGGCAGCAGAGCACGCCAAGCGAAAAGATTGGGTAACCCCTCCCCTCCCAGCCAGACAGCATCTAACTAGCACTTCAACCTGCTTACATGTATTCTTCCTTCATCTTTGCTACCCTTTAACCTGCATTCTTCTCAATACAATAAGGCCTCGTACACACGACCGATTTTCTCGGCAAGAACCAGCAAGAAACTTGCTGGCAGAGAGGTCTTGCCAAGTAAATCGGTCGTGTGTACGCTGCTATCGGGTTTCTCGTCGAGAAAACCGTCAAGAAACCTCGACGAGAAAATAGAGAACCTGCTCTCTATTTTCTCGTTGAGATTCTCCTTGGCATGTTTCTCGACGAGAAAAGTGAGTGTGTGTACACTTACCTGTCCTCCCGGAAGCCCGCGCATGTTCGAAATGAATTTGACGCTTGCGCGGTAGCTTCCTAGGCATACGTAGGGTATACCAAGATGGCGGCGACGGCATCGAATGTGACGAGCGCATGCTCGACGTAGTCGATGACGTCACTGCGTACACTCCTTTCAAAGAACCGCGGGTTCTTTGAAACGAGCGTGTGTACACTCGGCCGAGACAAGTTTCTTGTCCAAGAATCTCGTCGAAAAAAACGACATGTTTTTTTCAACGAGAATCTCGGCCGTGTGTACGAGGCCTGACTGTTAAACCTTGCCTGGACTCTGTGCGTGCGACTTCCTCCTCTTGGGTACCCAACTCCTGGCCCTGCCCACACACATGTGAAAAGCAGAGGTTTGCTTTAATGAACGGAGGGCAATACACTTTACAAACTGATTGTACAATCTCCTTTCAGTTTACCAAAACTAAGTAATATGACAACAAACCAAAACAATCCATTCAATTAGTATCAAAACAGACAGGCTTTTGTACAGCATAGTTGATGGTAGATCTAAAGGAGATTGTAAAATCAGATTGTTGTAGTTATGGCCTAAGACGCTATTCTCAAGCAACCCTGAAACCCAGGGGGCTCTGATATTCAAATACTGACTTTGGGAAACAAAATGGAATGCCATCTCAGTTTGTCCTGCCTCCCACTGCTAATGTTTGGTTACTTAGCCACTCATCAAGCTTAGAGAGGAACTGCAGCCTCCCCCCCACCATTTTTTTCCCTGCTTACCTTTTACTGTCTCCTGCGTTGAGCTGCTGGGATCCTCCTTTCTGCAGCCGCTGCACGGGTTCAACGCTGCCATGTTGTCTATGACAGCTGCCGTCTTTTCCGCTAGCCCCGCCTCCCTCCTCTTTGCTGAATGGGACTGCGGGTCATGCATCCCAAGAGGCACCGGGGGCACTGTGTCATTCGCCTAGGCAAAATCAGGAAACTGGGGGGTGGGCCGAGCCTTTGATGCCAAAAAAAACAATATGGGCACTGCGGAGGGGGAGCAGGATGGAGAGGAGAAGAGTGCTGCAGGAGGATGAAGGTCCGCTTTGAAATGATGCTGCCTGTTTACTAGACTTGTGCACAACGGAAAAATTCGTTCCGTTTCGGTTCGTTTCTTTCCGGTCCTGTTGATTCGTAATCATTCGTAATTTTGCTAGACGAGATTTTTCGTGTTCGGACTCATTCGTATTTTTGCAAGCGACATTTTTTGTTGAATTTTTTGTTGCTTTATAATTCGTACTTTCGGTAGAGTACGTTGTTTTTCGTTGATTCTGGACACAACTCCTACTTTCGTAACTTTTTTTGGGTTCGTTGATTCGTAATTTTCCGTGTCTCTCTCACAACGACGCTGCCTATTATGCCTAATGTGCTTCGAATGGATTTGTACTTTTCTAAATACATTGCGGTTATTTGTAACGATTCGAAATCTCGTATTTTACTTTCGTTTTTTACATGCGGCTATAGGCTCCGCCCCTGTACACCATTTTGAGAGGGTTCAGCACGGTGAGGGAGAAGCAGAGAGCAGAGCAGAGTGTTATTGTGCTTCGAATGGATTCGAAATCTCGTATTTTACTTTCGTTTTTTACATGCGGCTATAACCTCCGCCCCTGTACACCATTTTGAGAGGGAGTTCAGCACGGTGTGGGAGAAGCAGAGAGCAGAGCAGAGTGAGTGTTATTGTGCTTCGTATGGATTCGTACATTCGTAACTTTTTCATAACGAATTATGCCGAAGACATTCGGGCATTCGCTATTTGCGGTATAATTTATTTCGGATTCGGTCTTATTCGTAATTGCTTTGTTCGGAAATTCGAATGCTTCCGAATGTCCGAAAGTTGCTAAATTCGGACGAATTTCAATTCGTTACGAAACGAATTGCACAAGCCTACTGTTTACTTTAAATTATTTCTACAATGAGAGAAGAGGGCATACATATATTGTCTACCCAAGACAAAAAGAAAACTGACTTAAAACAAGTGTGTGTATCTTCATGTTAATAACCTTATAATTGGAAGTGTCTTAATAATAAGTCTGCATGAAAACAATGACATTTATAACTGTTCCCAGCTGTCAGATCCTCTTATGCCCAATTCCGATGGAATTTTCCGTCGGAATTCCGTTCAGGCTGTCTTACATACATAAAGAATAAAGTGAATTGCGCCAATTTATAATTGTTCAATCCTATATCCCTATGTTTGTGTAGCGGGTACTTGAATTTTGTAAGGACTCTGGTGGTGTGAGGTTCCTTGGGGTCCCGGGGTGGCGCTGTTGCCTGGGGCCGGAGTTGAACTCACACCGCAAACCGTGCCTTTTTGTCCTCCCCTGGAGCTGGTACAGCGGGGCGGGGAACCCGCTGGGACGCAAAGGGAGAGAGCATAAAAGGGCGGACGCCCTTTTTGGCGGGGAGTCGGAGGACGCGGCCGCACCCAAGCACCTTCAGCTTGGGTGCTGGCGTTCCGGTGTTTCAGGCCTAGGTGCCCTTGGCCTAGCTGGAGCAGGGATGGAGTCCATCTCAGGCACCTTTAGCCTGGGGTGAGGTACTATGGCGGATGCCTGGGGCTCAGTACCTTCGACTGAGTTCCGCGAGGGTGGAGGAATCCGAGGGGGCCCTGACTCCTTGGGTGCCCGTGTCTGAGTTTGTGAGGACTGGTGCGCAGTAGCTTCTCTGGGGAGCCTGGCGCAGCGTTGCTGGTGACGGAGAGGCCTCCGTTTCTCCCTTGGACGGATTACTTCCTCTGACAGGGGCAAAGTGAGTGAAGGTAAATTCACGTTCTATTACCTAATCAGTGGCAGTGACTATTCACCACTGGTGACAGCACAGTGGGCAGCAACAAAAGGGAAAGGATTGTGCCTCGATCTGTCCCCCTCATTTTCCAAAGGAGAAAGATTGTTTTATTGCTTGGCAAGAAGAATAAAACTGAGTTGTACCTATTCACTGTGTGGAACTTGGGTTACTTAAGCAAAGGAGTAAGGGACGAAGGACTGGACTTGACTCTAGGACACCTACACAAAATCCCAATCTCTGGCCTTCATCCACCAGTTACGGAGGACATGGGCCGTGGTGTGTTTTCTCTCTCTCCCAGGTACCCCTAGACAAGAGCCATATAACCGATAAAGAAAGAGAGAGAGGTGAGGCCGCTACATTTGTCAAAAAAATTGGGTGTGTCAATCGTGTGAACTTAATACTCTAATGAGGTATCCACAATTACTTGTGTGATGCCAATATCAAATTATACTTGCCATCAACAACACTGTATCGTGCTGCGATTTTTAAAGTGCAATGTGCCAAAAAATATTTATGTGTTGTGCCAAAGAAAACTTATATTATACATCCTTTAGTCCATCACATAAATATATAAATAAAGGGAGATATGCAGCAAAATATGCTCCAATAACCAAAATAGTCGGAAAAAAAAGAAGAAAAAAAACGCAAAAAAAGTACACAAAGAGTCCTATGTGAACAATTCCTCTTTTCACAGGTGACTTGCTGTGCTTTCACCTTCACCGTCTGTGTACCTACACCACCACCAAGTAGAATGGCCACTCACCAGATAGGCTAAATTATGCGCCTTTGGTTCATAAGGATAACTACTCCGTCTCTCAGACTTCTCAGCAGTCCCTCCCAATGTGCTGGTAGAAAATCGTGCTCTATGATCGCTCATGGAACATAAAAAACTATCATGGTGTAATATGTCATAACATTTTTATTGAAGTTAAAAAATTCCATCCACTCACATGTAAAAGTGCCTTCAGAGCCGGTACTGAGCTGATCCAGCTGTATATAGAAGATACATGTGTCTGGTCCGCACGTGCAGGCCCGGACTGGCCATAGGGCATACCGGGCAAATGCCCGGCGGGCCGGCAGTGGCCCATGTCTTCCTCATCATCTCCAATGTCTCCGGAGGCAGCCGGAGTTGGAAGGCGGAGCTGGGGGTGTGGCTGCCCCTCCACTCCTCCCACAGACTCGTTCACTCTGGCTGATCCCACAGCTGAAGGAGAAAAAAACGAGGACACAGCAGCCAGAGTGTCTTCATCTCCAGGCATGCTGTAAGTTACTGCACTGCTGCACGTCACTACATGAGTCCTAACCTGGCACGATACCACCCCAACCTGCCCTATGCCACCGCAACCTGCCCTATGCCACCGCAACCTGCCCTATGCCACGCAACCTGCCTTATGCCACCACAACCTGCCCTATACCACCCCAGCCTGCCCTATGCCATGGCAACCTGCCCTATGCCACTGCAACCTGCCCTATGCCACCACAAACTGCTCTATACCACCCCAACCTGCCCTATGCCACCGCAACCTGCCCTATACCACCGCAAACTGCTCTATACCACTCCAACCTGCCCTATGCCACCGCAACCTGCTCTATGCCACCACACCCTGCCCTATAACACCCCAACCTGCCCTATGCCAGCCAGCCTTCCATATACCACCACAAACTGCCCTATACCACTCAAACCTGCTCTATACCACCCCAGCCTGCCCTATACAACCCCATGCCACCCCAGCCTGCCCTATATCTTCGCAACCTGCCCTATATTACCCCAACCTGCCCAATTTCGCCCCTGCCGGCCCAATTCCATCCTATACTTTAATTTACAGGGGTCATTTGGGGGTACGCCTCGTGACCGTGCACTGCCTGCAGGGCACTGGGCGGGATAGACAGGAGGGGGTGACACCATGTTTTGCCGCACCAGGTGACACCAACCCTAGTGACGCCACTGCCCCAGTGCACTCTCAGCTGCGAGTCGGAGCCGCACTCGAGTGACAGTGACACCCGTCGGCACATCAGGGGTCCGGGACCCGCAACGATCCCCTTCTCTCTGGCAAGGTGGCCGCGGCACTGATGATCTGATCAGTCTCGGCTCGGCTGTCTCACACAGCCGAGCAGAGTGAAGCCGTCTCACCCTCCTCCTTTATGTCCACACAGGGGGAGGGGACCCAACATGCAGTCCCGCGCTGATCTGAGGTATATTATGGGTCTGAAGGGGGGGTCTGTATTGTAGGGGTGGTCTGAAATGTAGGGGGGTTCTGTATTGTAGGGGGGTCTGTAGTGTAGGGGGGTTCTGTATTGTAGGGGGTGTCTGAAATGTAGGGGGGTTCTGTATAGTAGGGGGTTCTGTATTTTAGGGGGGGTTCTGTATTGTAGGGGGGGTCTGAAATGTACGGGGGGGTCTGAAATGTAGGGGGGTTCTGTATTGTAGGGGGGGTCTGAAATGTAGGGGGGTTCTGTATTGTAGGGGGGTCTGAAATGTAGGTGGGTTCTGTATTGTAGGGGGGTCTGTAATGTAGGGGGGTTCTGTATTGTAGGGGGGGTCTGTAATGTAGGGGGGGTTCTGTATTGTAGGGGGTCTGTAATGTAGGGGGGTTCTGTATTGAAGGGGGTCTGAAATGTAGGGGGGGTTCTGTATTGTAGGGGGGGTCTGAAATGTGGGGGGGGGGTCTGTATTGTAGGTGGGGTTTCTGAAATGTAGGGGGGGTCCTGTATTGTAGGGGGTCTGTAATATAGGGGTGTTCTGTATTGTAGGGGGGTCTGAAATGTAGGGGAGTTGTATTTTAGGGGGTCTGAAATGTAGGTGGGTTCTGTATTGTAGGGGGTGTCCTGTATTGTAGGGGTCTGTATTGTAGGGGGGGTCTGAAATGTAGGGGAGTTCTGTATTTTAGGGGGGTCTGAAATGTAGGGGGGTATGTATTGTAGGGGGTTCTGTATTGTAGAGGGGGTCTATAATGTAGGGGGGTCTGTACTGTAGGGAGGGGGTCTGTACTGTAGGGAGGAGGTCTGTAATGTAGGGGGCCTGTAATGTAGGGGGGTCTGTATTGTAGAGGGGGTCTGTACTGTAGGGGGGTCTGTACTGTAGGGAGGGGGTCTGTACTGTAGGGAGGGGGTCTGTACTGTAGGGAGGGGGTCTGTACAGTAGGGGGGTCTGTGTAACATGCAGGGGGTCTAGAACTGTTAGGGGGTGTTTGTGTAACAAACTGTGGGGGGCTGTGTAATGTAAAGGGGTCCAGAGGTTCAGGGTGCTGTGTAATGTAAATGGGTCCAGAGGTGCAGGGTGCTGTGTAATGTAAAGGGGTCCAGAGGTGCAGGGTGCTGTGTAATGTAAAGGGGCCCAGAGGTGCAGGGTGCTGTGTAATGTAAAAGGGTCCAGAGGTGCGGTGCTATGTAATGTAAAGGGGTCCAGGGTGCTGTGTAATGTAAATGGGTCCAGAGGTGCAGGGTGCGATGTAATGTAAAGGGGTTCAGAGGTACAAAGTGCTGGATCCCCACATCCCATCATTAACCAGTCCAGGCCTGCGCACGTGTGCCCCTGTGTTTCCTTGCCAAGCCTCATTATGATACCAGAAGTGACGAGCAGATAATGATATCACATGCTCTATGCATTTCACATCAAGTGAGTTGTCAGGAAGCTGCCTCATCTCTGCTTGTACACAACGCGGTGACGTAAAACACTACGATGAGCCGAGAAAAATTAAGTTCAATGCTTCCGAGCATGCGTCGACTTAATTCTGAGCATGCATGTTTTTTTCTCTGTCGGAGTTCCACACAGACGATCGGACTTTCCGATCGGATTTTTTTCCATTGGAAAAAAATAGAACATGTTCTATTTTTAAACTCTGATGGAAAAAAGTCAGATGGGGCCAGCGGTGTATTGTCACCGCTGCCGCGCTGCCCACTATTCATATGGCCGGCCTCCTGGTGAGCGCCGGCCATATGAATTAGAGCGGCGGCCGGCGGTGGATGTGGCATGGAAGTGCCTATCAGAGCCAGCGGCTCTGATAGGCTTTCCGAATACAGCTCTCACGCTGTATTCGGCTTCCAAAAACTCCTCCCAGGTACGCACGGGGGTGCGTTCCTGGGAGAAGACTGTGGAGGTTTCAGACAATCAGGTTCACCGGATCTGGTTACCAGTGACCTGATTGGCTGAAGCGACATCGAGGGCGGGAGAACATATCGAGGATGGCGCGGACCGAGGAAGGTAAGTGCAGGGCTGGGGGGGGGGAACAGGCTGCATTTGGGGGAGAACTGACTGTATATGGGGGACAAACTGGCTGCATTTGGGGGGAACTGGCTGTATTATGGGGGACAAACTGGCTGAATATGGGGGCACACTGGCTGTATTATGGGGGACAAACTGGCTGCATTTGGGGGGAACTGGCTGCATTTGGGGGGACACTGGCTGCATTTGGGGGAACTGGCTGTATATGGGGGACAAACTGGCTGCATTTGGGGGGAACTGGCTGTATTATGGGGGACAAACTGGCTGCATTTGGGGGAACTAGCTGCATTTGGGGGGACACTGGCTGCATTTGGGGGGAACTGGCTGTATATGGGGGACAAACTGACTGAATATGGGGGCACACTGGCTGTATTATGGGGGACAAACTGGCTGCATTTGGGGGGAACTGGCTGTATATGGGGGCACACTGGCTGCATTTGGGGGGAACTGGCTGTATATGGGGGACAAACTGGCTGAATATGGGGGGAACTGGCTGTATATGGGGGACAAACTGGCTGTATATGGGGGCACACTGGCTGTATATGGGGGCACACTGGCTGTATATGGGGGCACACTGGTTATATATGGGGACAAACTGGTTGTATATGGGGACAAACTGGTTGTATATGGGGACACACTGGCTGTATATGGGAGCACACTGGCTGTATATGGGGGCACACTGGCTGTATATGGGGGGCACACTGGCTGTATATATGGGGGCACACTGGTTATATATATATGGGGACAAACTGGCTGTATATGGAAACAAACTGGCTGTATTTGAGGGGGCAAACTGGTGGCGTTTGGGCACAGTGGCTGCGTTTAATGGGCACAGTGGCGGCAATTGATTTTTTTTTTCAGTTTGTTTGCGCCCCCCCCAAAAATTTTGAGCACCAGCCGCCACTGGATGGGGCACACACACTGTCGGAATATACGATCGTGTGTACAAGGCATAAGGCTTACATTTTACTGCACTGTAATAAGGATATATCACACCATGTACCATGGTACCAGCACAATAAGTGAGTAGGATTTACAGTGTGGGGTTCCACATGCATGAAACCTCCTTACTGAATTCTTTAAAAGGAAATTCAGTGTAGAGAACAAACAAAGACAAGCAGGGAACTGCTAATGCCACCTAGAAACCACTAGATTTTCTAAAGTAAACCTTTTGATTAATTATTCCGTAACATGCAGCCTCCCTCTCATGCTAAACTATGTATGTGTTGGGCTACACCTGTGGTGCTGACTTTGTATTAGACAAGGATACCGATACGGGCAACTATAAGAACATAGCTAATAGGTCATCCAGCTGTACAAGGTAAATGCTAGTATTCGATAGGGGGCACTATTCGATAGGGGGCACTTCCCGACAGAGCACTGGCTATCGGTTTCCAGAGTGGTGCCAGCAGCAGGAAAGAAGAGATCTTTAGGTCAGTGTAAAGCAATACACTGGGCATAATAGTATAGGGCTGCTTCCACACTTTCCTGCGGGTTTGCTGCGCTTAGCCATAGATATCTATTATATTCTGCAGGTTTGGTTTGCGCTTTCTGAATGCAGGAGTTTTGGTGCACTTTCCCACCTGCAGGATATATAATAGAAGTCTATGGCAAAGCTAACCCAGGAAAGTTGCAGATGCACCGCGCTGAACCCACCGTGCAGGTAAACCTCAGCACATCAGTGTGAAAGCGGCCTTATAGGGGGCTCAGAACAGTAAAGCCCCGTACACACGATCGGTTTGACTGATGAAAACCGTCCGATGGATGGTTTTCATCAGACCAACCGATCGTGTATGGTACCCATCGGCCTTTTTTCCATCGGTTGGAAAAAATAGAACTTGTTTTAAAATTTTCCGATGGATAAAAAACCGATGGTAACTTCCGATCGTCTATGGGCAAGTCCATCGGTTAAAAAACCCACGCATGCTCAGACTGAATTAGGAGACGGGAGCGCTCGTTCTGGTAAAACTAGCATTCCTAATGGAGAGAGCACATTCGTCATTCTGCAAGTTATTGCTTCGTTTAATGCAGCGCATGTTTTGTTGCTTTAGAACAGTGTTTAAAATGTCATTTTGGCAGCAGATCTTTCTCATGAGTTCTGACAAACGTATGTCTTTCTTCTTTCTTGTGATCTTAGGAATAATTAGTTTAATTCTTCAAGGCCGAGCTCACAAATTCCCCCTTTTTTTTTTTGTCTTTTAATTTGTTGTGCATTATTTGGTGTGTCAATTTCTCAGAACAACTTTTTTTTTTTTTTTCGTTTCCTCATGGAGGTTGGTGTACCTTGTTATTAATTACACATTGTATTTATGAAATGTTATTGCTACTTCAAAAAAAAAAAACACATCAGGCATGTATGTTGGCTGAAATCAAATTTCCCTTTATTTCGGAAAAAAAGCAAACAAAAAACGAAGGGCAACTATTCAGAAATTAGCAGAAAATATCAAGTCATTAGATCCCAAATGCAGACCTGACTATGATGAATAATAAAATCAACAACAGCATGAAATCAGGAGCAGCAGCCAAAGACATACATCATCCCAAGCTGTGGTACTCCATCAACCTTCAATTTCTGGATGAGCAGCTCGAGGCCAGGGAATCACCTCCTGCTCTTCGCTGTAGCCTTCCCTCCACGCCTCCCTGCAGTGTTCCCTCCACGGCCCCGTCCACGCACCCTTGCAGGCTGGGCCACTGTGGGTGGTGATGTGGCAGGAGGAGGAGGAGAAGGGGGAGAGGGATTGGCCTGATGTGACAGATGGGTGGCCTCAGTCAGCAGCCCCCTCGCCCCCATGTGTACGGCCATATATATGAGGTGCTTACAAAGGGCCCGTTGTCCCGCCTCCATTTGGAGCAACTTATCCGCCAGATAGCTGCTAAACCCCTCCGTAGGGTTGAGGGGGGCCCTCATGATGGCAGCAGGCTCCTGAATCATCTTTAGTGACTCCTCCTCCACTTGTGTCATCCGCCGTTGTTTTGGCGGTCTGACGTGGAGGGGAGCCACTTGGGAGACGGCGCTGCCACTAGGCCTGGGGACCTGCTGAGTCCCACTTGGCCCTGCCTCCTCCTGCCTGCCACACTCCTGACCCTCTTCCTCCTGGCTTGCCTCATCCTGTTTATAAAATAAAAAGTAAAATTGTATTATTTGGGGAATCTATCACCCACAATTTGGATATCATTACTGGTGCATATTTTTTTTTTGGGGGGGGATGATATCATTTATGGGTAATCCAAACAGTTCAACACAATATTACTTAGTGGACAATAATTATCATCAAAAATACTATACCTGGCTGAAGATCTGGCTCTTCAAGTTCAGGAGGCTCCTCCTCCACCTCTGCAGGGGTGGAGGGAAGGGTGGAAGGAACGTTGGAGGGAAGGGTGGAAGGAAGGGTTGAGGGAAGGCTGGAAATAGATTCCCTGGCCTCGATCTGGTCATCCAGAAATTGAAGATGTCTGTAGTACCACAGCTTGGGCTTTACTACATCGTCGGCTGCTGCTCCTGATCTCTTTGACTGGCGCACTTCCTTGTATTTTTTTTTTATAGGAATTACGCAGGTTATTGATTTTATTATTGATCATAGTGTAGTCTGCATCTGGGATCCATGGCTTTATATCATCTGCTAATTTGGTAATAGTTGCCCGACGTACATCACTCTTGTGGTACGCAGGGTGTTTCAGTTCCCACAGGTTGCGCTGTTCCTTATATTTTTCAATAAAAGTCAGCATCACCTCCGGCTCACGTAGTTTATGCATCTTTTTGGATCAGCAAGTAAAAAAACAAGGATAAAAAAAAAAAGATCAGATTTTATTCTCCTCAACTTATCACAATATTGCCCTTTACAATCATGAATCATTATAGGCCACTGCAGGCCCGAGTTCCATTCTTACCTTTGTTCAGTTCGTTGGTTCACTTCCGGTCGTCCTTACTCCGCGCATCCCTAATAACTTCTTTCCCCTTTTTATACCCTGCGCATGCGTGTAACTCCACCCTCGTCGCCCGCCCATGACGGACTTTTTCTGCATTTACCCGCCCCTTAACGATCGGCGCACAGTGTGAGACGGTGACATGTCGCAGACACAGGTGGCTTCTTTCTTAGAAATTACCGATGAGGAAAGCCCGGAGGCGGAAACGTCCCGATCCAGTAAAAAAAGATACAAGGCGACTAATATGTCTTTTGCTGAGATGACGGAGATGGTGGACATTCTGCGGAGGAAGGATTACGACGGCAAGCATGGCCCATACGACACCCCTAATCTCCGGAAGTCACAAATTATGGAAAAAGTGGCGAAGACTCTCTATAAAAAATTTGGGGTCAGGAGATCCAAGGAACAACTCCGTAAAAGGTGGTCAGACCTGAAGCTCAGGGAGCCGGAGCAGTATAAGAAGCTTCTAAAAAGTATAGAAAAAAGTAAGTTTATTTTACTGTGTTCTTTCACATTGTAATATGTATTCTTCCATGTTTTGCAACATGTGCTTGGTTTGACTGGTTTCACATTTTAAAATGTCAACTTTTATGTTAAGTGGAGAGTCCACTTATTTGGTAAATGTGTTGTTAATAAAAAAATGCTGCTCTTCCCCCAAACATGTTTGGCACATATCCACGTAAACTACATGTGGGCATGCCTCATTTTACTTCAACAATGTTTATCTACACATTGTTGGCTAGATGATGTGTTGTAAGGAAAATTAGAATGTGAATGAAAGGATAAACTGTATTCTGGGTAAAGGAGATGACACTCCAGCAGTTGTTTACTTTTTTTTGTTCTTGATCAAGATACTATACTCTGGGCCACATGACCAAATTTCTTAACGGTGTCACACACAGGTGGTCCAGTGGATACCTTGGTGGTTATCCAAGTGTATTTGTGAGTGTCCTCCAAAATAACATGTTGCTTTGTTGAGTTTGCAAGATCTCATATGTTCATCTTGAAACTCAGGGCCAAATATCAATTGTACCCCACTTCAAAACAATGAGAATCCATTTTTAGGCCTAAAAAGTCTGTGTGCTAAAGGATACATTATTTTTTAAATTCCCATAGTGGAGAGGAGACTGGGAGGACACCATGCTCAGGAGACGAGGAACCAAACACCACAGAAACTCCCCGAAGATCACAAAGCAGACCAAGATCAGCATGTTCAGGAAGCGGAGGGGGAGAAAGCTGAGGTGGAGGAAGGGGAAGTGGAGGAAGGAGAGGTGGAGCTTATCAGCACAACAGGTCAGTGTCTGTTACCACAACTTCAAGGTAAATACAGATGTAGGCCTGCATAGTTTAAAAATTTTTTTTTTTTTTTAGGGACTGAACGTGGGGGTGTGTCAGGAAGTCCAAATCCTCCATTCTCGAGTGCCAGCGCCAAAATAATCATTCAGGAAATCATGGAATGCAGTAGCGAAATGGACATTGTGAGAAAGAGAATGATTGTGATTGAGCAAAAATATAAAAACATGATAGATATTTTGGGGAGAATAGTGTTTTTGTGTTTTGTTATGCGTCCGAAATTTCCTATGGGATTTCCACCAGCCCAAAAGTGATGATGCACACACTGACTCAACATTAGTGATGAGCCGAACACCCCCGGGTTCGGTTCGCACCAGAACCCGCGAACGGACCGAAAGTTCGCACAAACTTTAGAAACCTATTAAATACAATGGATGCGAACGTTCGAAATCTAAAGTGCTAATTATAACGACTATTATGCATGTTATTGTCCTAAAAAGGCTTTGGGAACCCGGGTTCTGCACCAGGGGACATGTATCAATGCAAAAAGAAGTTTTAAAAACGGCCGTTTTTCTAAAACAGTCATTTTAATGATGCATAAAGTGAAAAAAAAAAGTCAAATATTCCTTTAAATATCGTACCTGGGGGGTGTCTAAAGTATGCCTGTGAAGTGCCACGTGTTTCCCGTGTTTAGAACTGTCCCTGCACAAAATTACATTTCTAAAGGAAAAAAAGCCATTTAAAACTGCTTAGCGGCTTTAATGTAATGTCTGGTCCCGGTAATATGGATGAAAATCTTTAAGAAAAATGGCATAGCTACCCCATTACACCCCCCCCCCCTCCCCTACCCCAGCCCATTACCAGCCCCTTTGGGTCTTGTATGGATATTAAGGGGAACCCCGCACACAAAATAAAAAAGGCCCTATATACTCTGAACAGCCGTATACAGGCGGTGCATACAAGACAGGGACTGTAGGTTTGTTCTTATGTAGAATCTGTTTGTAATTTTGAACAGGCACATTGTTTAAGTGTAGCTTCAGCCAAAAAATCTATTTTTAAGCTTTTTGGAAAACATAGGGAAGGGTTATCACCCCTGTAACATTTGTTTTGCTGTCTGTGCAGTGTGCACCTGTTCAGAACAGTTCACCTCACTTTCCGTCCTAATGACAAATGTTTTTTGAAAATTTGGGTTTTTTATTGAAACAAGAATTGGTGATAAAGAATCAGTGGAGAGGGGACACTTTTTTCCCATATTAACTCTTACAGGAGAGAATTTGCCTTCCTAGGGGTAGATTTCCTCTCACTTCCTGTTGTATCCTTCCGTTTGCAAGGAGGAGTCGTTTGTAAGTTGGATGTTTGAAAGTAGGGGCCTGCCGTATATACTCAGCTGAAATTTGCCCCTTACATGTTGGTTTTGCCACAACACTGTGAGCCCTCACAGTTACTCTTGGTGGGCGCATGAATGGGCCCTGCTGTGAATTATTAGATCAAGAATTGTAATTGCATGCCCCTGTTGAACAGGGGCTGAAAAATTGGGCCTTTGGTGGTGGTGGTGGTGGTGGTGTTGACACAACACTGTAAGGCCTCACAGTTGGTCTTGGTGGGCGCAGGAATGGGCCCTGCTGTGAATTATTAGATCAAGAATTGTAATAACATGCCCCTGTTAAACAGGGGCAGAAAAATTGAGCCTTAGGCACTGGTGCCACAACACTGCAACCCCTCACAGATACTGTACTTGGAGCACAGCAATGAGCCCTGTTGCAAAGTATTGCATCAAAAATTGTAATTACACGCCCCTGTTAAACAGGGGCTGAAAAATTGGGCCTTAGCCACTGGTGCTGGTGCCACGACACTGCAACCACTCCCATATACTCTAGTTGGAGTGCAGGAATGAGCCCTGCTGCAAAGCATTGCATAAAAAATTGTAATAACACACCCCTGTTAAACAGGGGCTGAAAATGGGGCCTTAGCCACTGGTGGCGGCACCCAGAAACAAAAATGTTCTTCCAAGCTATCATCGTCATTTGGATCATTGAGGAGGAGGAGGATAGTCAGTCAACATAACAGGACAGTCTCTCAGCATCAGCATCAGTCTTGAAGGGATGTGACATTTGAAAATAAATTAGTCTGTTATATCAGCTTCAGGTGTTTGGTAGCTGGTGGTGATCCAAGACTGGTTCATCTTTATGAAGGTCAGTCGATCAACAGAGTCGGTGGACAGGCGCACCCTGTGATCCGTGACAAATCCTCCAGCAGCACTGAATGTGCGTTCTGAAAGAACGCTGGATGCAGGACAGGCCAGTAGCTCAATTGCATACTGTGCAAGCTCTGGCCAGTGATCCATCCTCAAGACCCAGTAAGCCAGAGGATTTTCGGTGGGGAAGGTGTCCAAGTCTGACCTTGCCCCTAGGTATTCCTGCACCATGTATATCAGACGCTGGCGATGGTTGCTGGAACCGATCATACCTTGGGGCTGCGGACTAAAGAATTGTCTGAACGCTTCGGTCAGATGGCCACCTTCCCCACCGCTCCTTCTTTGACTGACCGAAGCCTCAGCAACTGGTTGTCCAGGACCAGGAGTTTGTAACCTCCCAGTCTCTGGGAACGCGTTGCACAGACCTTTCTGCAAGGCCTCCCGGAGTTGTCTCATCCTCTGCTCCCTCTGCGACGGTAAGATAAGGTCCGCAACCTTACCCTTGTACCGTGGATCAAGGAGAGTGGCCAGCCAGTAATGGTCCCTCTCCTTGATCCGAAGAATACGAGGATCCTTCCGCAGACTTTGCAGGATCAGGGAGGCCATGCAGCGTAGGTTGACGTCAGACGCTCCTCTCCGGACCGACCGTTGCCATCTTTCGCTGCTGTCTCCTATCACGGACAAGCCAGCCTGTATCCCGGCTACTTGCGGCCGCCATAACCGGGACCTGGGAAATCCGTGGAGTAGCGTCAGAGATCCTGGACGCAATATAAACATTAATCCTACTGGATGACACCTGAAACTTACCATGATGTAAGTGTTTGATACAAATTGTCTGCTACATAATAAATCTGTTTTGCTAAGAGGCGCTTTTCTATTTTTCCTTTCATGTCATTTTCCTTGAGTCGGCTTCAACTTGGAGAAGAGCTGCCCTGGGCAACTGAGTTTTTATTAAAGACTTCCTATCCACAATTGTTACTATAGAGTTTTTCAAAACCTTATGCTACCTGCCATCCCTTGGTAACAGTAATAACTTTATGTCCATCTGATTGGAATACTTTTTTTGTTTTTTTGATTTTCAACCTTTGTATAATATCCTTTACACATTTAGGATTAATCGTGTTTGTCTGTGCAGGCTTCCCAAGCGCTTGCATTTGCTATTGTTATGCAGCGTAGGTTAGCTGAGGCATTCAGTCCGGAGTCCTCTGGGTCACTAAGGACGACATGATCCGCAGCCACCTCCTCCCAGCCACGTACAAGTCCACTGGTTTCTTGGGACTGTAAATCATCCCTAAAAGACTGCTGCTGATGATGCTGAGTGCCAGGCTCCACCTCCATGCTGACACAATCCTCCTCCTCCTCCTCCTCTTCTTCCTGTGCGATGGGTGGGACAGAAGGAACACTGTCTGGGTAAAGGGGGCCTTGAGAGGCAAGGAAGTCCTCCTCTTCCTGCCTCTGTTCTGCCTCAAGTGCCCTGTCCATTATTCCACGCAGTGTATGTTCCAACAGGTGGACAAGAGGTACAGTGTCACTGATGCATGCACTGTCACTGCTCACCATCCTCGTGGCCTCCTCAAATGGTGCCAGGACAGTGCATGCATCCCTGATCATGCCCCACTGGCGTGGTGAAAAAAAACCGAGCTCCCCTGACCCTGTCCTGGTGCCGTAGTCGCACAGGTACTCATTGATGGCCCTCTGCTGCGTGTGCAGCCGCTGCAGCATGGCCAACGTTGAGTTCCACCTGGTGGGCATGTCACATATAAGGCGGTTCTTGGGCAGGTTCAACTCCTTTTGCAGCTCAGCCAGGCGAGCACTGGCATTATAAGATCTGCGGAAATGCACACAGACTTTCCTGGCCTGCCTCAGGACATCCTGTAAGCCCGGGTACCTGCCCAAGAACCGCTGCACCACCAGGTTAAGGACGTGAGCCACACAGGGCACATGGGTCAGTTGTCCCTGTCGGAGAGCGGAGAGGAGGTTGGTGCCATTGTCACAAACTACCATTCCTGGCTTAAGCTGGCGTGGCGTCAACGACCTCTCGGCCTGCCCCTGCAGAGCAGACAGAACCTCTGCCCCAGTGTGGCTCCTGTCCCCCAAACACACCAGCGCAAGCACGGCATGGCATCTTTTTGCCTGCGTACTTGCGTAGCCCCTTGAACGCCTATGAAGCACCGCTGGTTCCGAGGACAAAGCACAGGAAGAGGCCACGGAGGAAGAAGAGGAGGGGGTGGAGGACAGAGGTGTGTTACAACCAGTAGTAGCATTTTGGAGGTGTGGCGGTGGAACAACCTCCAACACTACTGCACCTTGTCCTGCATCCTTCCCAGCTGCCAAAAGAGTGACCCAATGGGCCGTGAAAGAAAGGTAACGTCCCTGTCCATGCCTGCTGGACCATGAGTCAGCGGTAATATGCACCTTACCGCTGACCGCCCTGTCCAGCGAGGCCAAGACATTGCCTTCCACATGCCGGTAGAGAGCCGGAATCGCCTTCCGTGAGAAAAAGTGGCGTTTGGGAACCTGCCACTGAGGAACCGCACATTGCACAAACTCACGGAAGGGGGCCGAGTCTACCAACTGAAAAGGCAGCAGTTGAAGCGCTAGCAATTTAGCCAAGCTAGCATTCAACCGCTGGGCATGTGGATGGCTGGGAGTGAACTTCTTTCGACGGTCCAGCAGCTGGGGCAGGGAAATTTGCCTGCTAGAATCGGACGTTGGTGTACGGCTAGCAGAGTGCCCGCAAGTACTTGGCTGTGACACCTAATTCTACACCTTCATTCCTCTCAGAGCAGGTTTCAGAGAGGACTGAAGGTATAGTGGGGTTGGAGATCCCAGCTGATGTGGTGCAAGAAGAGGTCAGCTTTGTTCTTTGGTGTGGGTCTTTAAGGTAGGCTTGCCAACGAGCTGCATGGCAGGTCAACATATGTCTGGTCAAGCATGTGGTGCCCAAGCGGGTGATGTTTTGGCCACGCGATATACGCTTGAGACATATGTTGCAAACAGCAGCTGTGCGATCTGATGCACTCGACTCAAAAAAGGCCCACACCAAAGAACTTTTTGAATAACGGGCAGAGGCAGCGCCCTGCACAGGCGGAGCTCTGCGGTGTGATTCCGTCGGTGTGCTGCCCTTACGCTGGCCCCCCAAGGGCATCCTGCTTCGTTGGAGATGTGCCTCCTCCTCATCCTCCTCCTCCTCCTCCTCCTCTCTCCTATTAGGCACCCACGTGGAGTCAGTGACCTCATCATCCCCTCCCTCCTCATCACTGGAGCCAATCTGGCAGTATGCTGCAGCTGCTGGAACATGACTGCCAGATTGGTGTCCTTCTTGAGCATTCCCTCTCTCTGCTCTCACGCTACTGCCTTCCTCTAGCTGGGTATCATCATCAGACCCTTCGAAACGCTGGGAATCCTCCTGGAGCATGTACCCAACACTGTTGTCATGGATATGCAGTAGTGTTTGTCTGTCAGCTTACCTTCCTTCCCATGTGTTCATCTTAGAGGCCTGAGCCCTTTCACCTGGCTTCCTTTATAATCTCCTCCCAGCCAGACTCCACCCCAGGCCCTATCACAGAACACTATATTAACCTGTGCACTGCAAGCCTGCTTTGCTGATCAACGTGTTTGTTAGGCATTGTGTGTTTGGGTTCCTGCCTGCCGTGTGCTACGTCTGTCTCTCTGTTACGTTATTGGCTTGTCCCCGACTATCCCTGTCTGCTTGTGGCCCCTGACCTTCAGCTTGTTATTCGGATCTCTCTCATCTTGTGCTGCTGCTTCCCCTCTTTTCCCCTTATCCTACGGGGCGTGAGCTAGGAAACTCCAGGGGCCGCGACCTGGTCCCAGCCTGCAGCTAACATCCTCACCACTAGAGGCCCTGGAGAAGACCAGCTGGGTCTTAGACTCCGCGCCCTGGGGAATCTTGGCTCTAGCTTCCGTTTGGATCCCGGTTGTGCTCCTCTGGTCCCGCTTTCCACAACCACCCAGTTTCCTATCCGCAGAAGCCAGCCATAGGGTTCACTACCTCGCGGTGCACTCCTGTCCCCCTACGGTGTGCATCTGTCACCTGGCCACAGGTGACCCTGACAGTTTGATCAGCCATGAACCCAGCTGACATCCCGTTACCCGTGGATGATCCGTTGCAGGGCATAGTTTGCAGACTTGAAACCCAGGAATCGAATCAGACTCAGGTGATGCGATTCCTCCAGGATCTGGCTTCTCGCTTTGAGCAGCTTCAGGCCTCCTTGGGAACCCTGAATCCACAACCTCAAACACAACCAGCGGCTGCACCTATTGCACCAGTCGCAGCCACACACTCACTACAACTGCCAGCTCCGTCCCGTTTCTCTGGGGACTCCAAGGCTTGCAGGGGGTTCCTTAGTCAATGCACAATTCATTTTGAGCTCCAGCCCCAAAACTTCCTGTCTGATCGGGCTAAGGTAGCCTATATAATTTCCCTCCTCTCTGGTGAAGCTTTAGCCTGGGCAGCCCCTCTGTGGGAACTGAATGATCCAGTGGTTTCTAGCCTGTCTGGCTTCTTGAAACTTTTTCGGAATATCTTCGAAGAACCGGCTCGTGTCTCTTCAGCGGCCAGCGCCCTTTTACGTCTCCGCCAAGAGTCTGCTTCTGTGGGACAGTATGCCCTTCATTTCCGCATACTGTCGGCTGAGTTGAGCTGGAACAATGAGGCCTTAGTCGCAACCTTTTTGCATGGCCTGTCTGATAGAGTGAAGGATGAATTAGCAGGAAGAACCATCCCCACTGATCTGGCCGGCGTTATCTCCTTGTGTAACCAGATCGATATTCGCTTTCAGGAGAGGACCTTAGAAAAGCAACGCCAGCACTCCTTGGTTCTTAGTCAGCCTGAGCTCCCCTCTCTTCGACCCGTAGAGCATCTCCTACCAGCTGAGGAACCCATGCAGCTGGGTCGGACCAGGCTATCCCCTGAGGAACGTGCTAGGCGCAGAACTCTTGGTCTGTGTCTTTACTGTGGGGGCAAAGGTCATTTTCGTGACACTTGCTCTCTTTGTCCAGAAAAACGTCCGGGCCCACTTCATCTGGAAAGTGGAGTATTGGACCCAGAAATATCACCTTCCCCTTCTCGTCTTCTGCTTTCTGTGTTCCTTCATGTTGGTGCTTCTTCTCATTCGGTCTCAGCATATCTGGATTCCGGAGCCGCTGGTAATTTCATGGACTGGGAAATCGCGTCGTCCATGAGACTTACTCTTTTGCCCCTCACCACGCCATTGGTGGTCTTGGCGATTGATGGTACTGTTCTCCCAGGGGGACCTATCCGCTTCCAGACCCTCCCTGTTAAGATGTCGGTAGAGACACTCCACCAGGAGTGGATATCCTTCCTTATCTTACCCAAGGCCTCAACGCCTATAATTTTGGGTCTCCCATGGTTACAGCTCCATTCTCCTCATGTGGACTGGACTACTGGACAGATCCTGGCTTGGGGTTCCTCCTGTTCCTCGTCCTGCCTACCCAAGGTTGCCCCCTGTGAACCTGAGCCGGTCATTCATTCCAGGTCGCATAACCATTTACATTTCTCTGTCCCTAATCGCCCTTGGACGCACAGCCAGGCTAGCTTGTCTACAAGTCCTGCAGTCGCTACGTCTTGCGATGCGATTCAGGTAGTCGCTACACCTGACTCTGCTATTCACTCGGCCTCTGTACTAGTTATGCCAGTCCAGCCCATGCCCAGTGAGCCGCCTACTTTTTCTTGTTCAGGACATTCTGCTTGTCTTTCAGCTATTCAGCTTGACTCCTGTGACATGTCACCCTCTAACCAACCTGACTTCAGGGTTCCACTGACATCTGCCCAGTTTGATGGTCCTGTGCTAGATGACCAGTTCATCTTTAAGGGTCTAGGGGACCCTCCTCAGATTTCTGTTGATCCTCTCATGCCCTTGCTTATTCCTAGAGAGCCTTTGGTCCTCAATAGATCTTCTTGTCATCTCCCTACCTCGGTTCTGGTCTCTGAGGATAATCTAAAGTACGAGGTTAGACAAGTTCTGGATTCTCGGCTCTGCAGAGGTATTCTTCAGTACCTTGTGCATTGGAGAGGTTTTGGTCCTGAGGAGGCGTCTTGGATCGCTGCATCTGATGTCGTTGCACCTCATCTGTTGAGGAGGTTTCATCAGAGATTTCCCTTTAAGCCTGGGTCCAGGCGGGGGAGGGCCCATAAGAGGGAGGGTACTGTCATGGATATGCAGTAGTGTTTGTCTGTCAGCTTACCTTCCTTCCCATGTGTTCATCTTAGAGGCCTGAGCCCTTTCACCTGGCTTCTTTTATAATCTCCTCCCAGCCAGACTCCACCCCAGGCCCTATCACAGAACACTATATTAACCTGTGCACTGCAAGCCTGCTTTGCTGATCAACGTGTTTGTTAGGCATTGTGTGTTTGGGTTCCTGCCTGCCGTGTGCTACGTCTGTCTCTCTGTTACGTTATTGGCTTGTCCCCGACTATCCCTGTCTGCTTGTGGCCCCTGACCTTCAGCTTGTTATTCGGATCTCTCTCATCTTGTGCTGCTGCTTCCCCTCTTTTCCCCTTATCCTACGGGGCGTGAGCTAGGAAACTCCAGGGGCCGCGACCTGGTCCCAGCCTGCAGCTAACATCCTCACCACTAGAGGCCCTGGAGAAGACCAGCTGGGTCTTAGACTCCGCGCCCTGGGGAATCTTGGCTCTAGCTTCCGTTTGGATCCCGGTTGTGCTCCTCTGGTCCCGCTTTCCACAACCACCCAGTTTCCTATCCGCAGAAGCCAGCCATAGGGTTCACTACCTCGCGGTGCACTCCTGTCCCCCTACGGTGTGCATCTGTCACCTGGCCACAGGTGACCCTGACAACTGTGCTCAAACAGTTCGGGGGACTCCTCAGGAGGACATGGTTGGTCTAGGGAAGGAGTGACTGATGATGACATTGATACGAGGGAAGAGGACGCTTTGGCAGCTGCTTTGCCAGTACCCTGAGCCTGGGTGAGAGAGGATGAGGAGGATGAGGAGGGCTTGGTCATCCACTCTACCAAGTCTTCGGCATGATGCGGCTCAACACGTCCAGCTGCCGAAAAGAAGGACAGGCGTGTCCCATGGCCACGTGCTGATGGCGATGCACCGCGTCCACGACCAGCACTGTTGTCTCTAGACACAGAGCCTGCGTGCCCTCTTTTTTTGGCTCCTGACTGTCTGCCTCTCCTTGTTTGCCTTCCAGACATTCTAATGGCCTGCAGGGAAATGGGAAAAGCAGCAATACAGGCTAAGTTAAGGTGTAATATGGTCAGGAGGCACACTCCGCCCGCTGTAAGTGCCGCAAAATCCTGTTTGTGTAACACACCAGGAAAAAGCAGCAATACAGGCTAAGTTAAGGTGTAATATGGTCAGGAGGCACACTCCGCCCGCTGTAAGTGCCGCAAAATCCTGTTTGTGTAATACACCAGGAAAAAGCAGCAATACAGGCTAAGTTAAGGTGTAATATGGTCAGGAGGCACACTCCGCCCGCTGTAAGTGCCGCAAAATCCTGTTTGTGTAACACACCAGGAAAAAGCAGCAATACAGGCTAAGTTAAGGTGTAATATGGTCAGGAGGCACACTCCGCCCGCTGTAAGTGCCGCAAAATCCTGTTGGTGTAACACACCAGGAAAAAGCAGCAATACAAGCTAAGTTAAGGTGTAATATGGTCAGGAGGCACACTCCGCCTGCTGTAAGTGCCGCAAAATCCTGTTTGTGTAACACACCAGGAAAAAGCAGCAAGACAGGCTAAGTTAAGGTGTAATATGGTCAGGTGGCACACTCCGCCCGCTGTAAGTGCCGCAAAATCCTGTTTGTGTAACACACCAGGAAAAAGCAGCAAGACAGGCTAAGTTAAGGTGTAATATGGTCAGGAGGCACACTCCGCCCGCTGTAAGTGCCGCAAAATCCTGTTTGTGTAACACACCAGGAAAAAGCAGCAATACAGGCTAAGTTAAGGTGTAATATGGTCAGGAGGTACACTCCGCCCGCTGTAAGTGCCGCAAAATCCTGTTGGTGTAACACACCAGGAAAAAGCAGCAATACAGGCTAAGTTAAGGTGTAATATGGTCAGGAGGTACACTCCGCCCGCTGTAAGTGCCGCAAAATCCTGTTGGTGTAACACACCAGGAAAAAGCAGCAATACGGGCTAACTTCAGGTGTATAATGTGCAGGAGGCTCAGCAACAATGACACTGACACTGTCCCCTGCCTATCCTTCTCTCTCCCTGCACACAAGGTTTATCAAAGTATATGACACTGACACTCTCCCTGCCTATCCTTCTCTCTCCCTACACACAAGGTTTAGCAAAGAATATGACACTGACACTCTCCCTGCCTATCCTTCTCTGTCCCTACACACAAGGTTTAGCAAAGAATAGATTTGACACGATTTGACACTGTCCCTGCCTATCCTTCACTTTCCCTGCTCCGGAACACACTACACAAGGCCGCCGCGCTGGCGGCCTTTTATAGTGTGGGGCGTGGACTAAACCCCCTCAGCTATAATTGGCCACAGGCATCCTGCCTGTGGCCAATCATTGCTCTCCTCGCTGCCGGCGCTGTGATTGGCCAAGCATACAGGGTCACAGTGCATGCTTGGCCAATCACAGCGCCGGGATTACACTGCGATGGCGCAGTGTATTGTGGGCCGTTCACGTCACTCGAATTTGGCGCGAACGGCCCAAATCGTTTGTTGTTCGCCGAACGCGCCAACAGCCGATGTTCGAGTCGAACCTATGTTCGACTCGAACACCGAGCTCATCCCTACTCAACATGTGCTATCTGCCGTCACAGGATATCTATGTCCCTGTTTTGGGGGTGCAACCTCTTCCTCCCTCCTCAAGTAGGTGAGAGGAAGGGTTTTCACCCCTAAAGCACGTCCATTGATCCCCCATGATGGCAGATAGCACATGTTTACCTTAGCCATGGGATCATGTTGAAGATACCCATTTGAGCCCCAAAAAGAAAGTGTGGTTCTTCACATTTGGGATGGATCAGGGGTAACATCACCCCATCTCATGTTTGTATTTTTCACTGTGTTATTTTGTTACTTTTTCAGAAAAAAAATATTGGCTTTTGACCCATGCATGTTTCTGCAAAAAAAGCCGCACAAACAAAAAAAAGGCTAGAATTTCACAAACCAACCAAAAATGTTGTGCAATCAATAAAAACATTCGGGAAGTCTAAAAAAGGTGTGGCTTGTTCTTTCTATGCTCAATAGCAGTTCTGAAGATGCAAAAACAGTGTTTTTACCTCTGAGATTTGAGGGTATTTACTAAGGACAAATACACTTGGCACTACTAGAACCTGGGAGACACATAAACCACAAATACAAGAATGACAACACAAGTTTGTAGTAAATCAAATTATTTTTTTATTTGAAAAAGGTAATAATAAAAGGTCAGATGTGGTCAGGCAATGCGATGGCCCCCCTACCCCTGAAGTACTCTATGTATTTCTGACGTACTTCACGGGCACTTTGGGGGGCCAAGCCAGTACGGGCAGTGCTGAGGCCGGTCAGATTTGTCAGTTCAGATGGACCGGCCTCAGGCCCAACTGATGACACATAATTAGCAGAAAATTTTCGCAAAAAGTTGTGCAATTAGCAGCAGCAGTAGACAATGTTGTTCAGTTTATATTCCGCCAAATTGATAGCTGTCTGAAACAGGCGGAACCGGCTGTCTATTATCCCAAAGGCATTCTCCACAACTCTCCGGGCTCTGGCCAGCCGGTAATTAAAAACCCTCCTCTCCGGGGTGAGGGTGCGTTGGGTAACCGACCGCATGAGGTGTGGTCCTAGTCCAAAAGCTTCATCCGCGATGAAAACGAACGGTAGTCCTTCCACGTTCTCTGCATCTGGAGGCAGTGCAAGACCCCCAGCCTGCAGACGGTGAGCGAACTCCGTCTCAACGAATGCTCCGCCATCGGACATCCAGTCGTTCTTCCCCACGTCCACATACAGGAACTCGTACCGTGCCGACACCACCGCCATTAACACAATACTATAGAAACCTTTATAGTTAAAATAGTATGACCCCGAACGGGGTGGCGGCACTGTGTTGACGTGCTTCCCATCAATTGCCCCTCCGCAGTTGGGGAAATCCCACCGCTGGGCAAATTGGGAGGCCACAGTCAGCCATTCCTGTGGTGTGCTAGGGAACTGTGGAGTCAAACAAAAAGAAGACATTAGTACGGTTTATGTTTACAGTGCAAGCAGATTACACGCAAAAACATTGTTGACCAACATCATTCTAACATTATTATTTAAGGGAGTTTTTCCTACCAATAAACAAAGGCCCACTTAGCAGATGCCTCACCCCCGCTGAGTGGACATTCTAAAATAATCTAAGGGGGGGGGCCTAAGGTGATTGTGGGGGATCCAAAAAAAGGCTCTACCACTCTGCTGAGCTTGATTGAGAACTAAAAATATTTTTACATCTTTAGGGGGGGGGGGGGGGGGGAGGGAGGGTTGTCAAACTACGAGGGCACTGACCCCAAAAATATGAAAAGGAAAATAGAAGGCTAGCTGGGTTTGCGCCCACGATAGCATGCTGGAGAGGTTAGTGAAGGGAAATAGGCATGTAGGGCCCAAAAAGGCCTTTACAGGTAAAAACATGCATGGGGAAAATGGGGACATTACCAGGATATTACAAACAGGCAAATTTGGGTTAGGAGGGAAAAAAAAGAGAAGATTCTAAAACAATAAAAACATATAATGTGAGGTTAAAGGAGCAAAATTACCTTCATATAGTCCGTCTGCAGGACCTGAATAATGGCCGAACACGTCTCAGGGATAATGATCCCGAGAGCCTGGGGGGAGATGCCTGTTGAGAACTTGAGGTCCTGCAAGCTTCTCCCAGTCGCCAGGTATCTCTACGTGGCAATAAGCCTCTCCTCGGCAGTGATGGCCTGGCGCATCACAGTGTCCTGCCTCGTGATATAGGGGGACAGCAAATCCAACAGACGGTGAAATACGGGGTCCGTCATCCTGAGATAATTCCTGAAATCATCAGGATTATTCTCATGGATTTCCCGCAACAGAGGCATATGAGAGAATTGGTCCCGCTGGAGCAACCAATTCTTAGTCCATGAACTCCTCCTCACCCTGTTCACGGACTGAACTCGGGTTACAGTGTTAACTGCAACACCAAGCCCAAAGCCAGCACGAGCTTGAGAACGAGAACGCACTTCAAACATGGTTTTAAACCGGACGGCTGGTCAGAACGCACTCAAACAGAACGCACCGTGGAACAGCAAGGCCTGAGAAGAACGACCTGAAAAACAGTAAACGAACGGCCAAGAAGGCACTGCAAGGCAGTAACGACCTGACTGCACGCACTGAATGACAAATACGAACCCACAAGCACAAACTGAACACCAGGAAACGATCTGCAAAGCACGGAGACTGAAAAGCGCGAATCGGCTCTCACCAAACTTTTACTAACACGCGGTAACACGAAATCAGCAAAAGCAGCCCAAGGGGTGGCGCCATTAGATTTGTTGGGCCCTTTTATAGCGCGTCGTACGTTTTGTACGTGCCGTCGTTTTCTTGCCGTCGGTTTTTTGACTGATGGTGTGTGGCCAAGACTGATGAAAAACAGTTTCATCGGATCTCCGATGGACAAATCCATCGGACGAAAAACCATAGGTTATCCGATCGTGTGTACGGGGCTTAAGGGTTCATTTAAATTTGGAGGGTGGTAAAACCCCATAGTTAAGATGCGTTTTTATCATCCCCTTTAGCTGCAGTAGCCAGGGGTGTACACACGTCGAAGCTGCAGCAGGAATTATATGCCCTGTCATGGTTGGTGGGTGCAGCACCTGCCAAGCACTGCCCATTCAAGTGAATGAGGCCGCTTTGCAAGTGCACTGCAACCTTGTGCAGTACAGCAAACAAGGGGTTAAAGCAGGCAGCGTTGTGCTGCTTTCTCAACACCTGCTTTTGCCCCTTGGATCCCACAGAAGCATGTACTTGCGGGGCACTTGCAGAGTGGCCCCATTTACTTGAATGGGCCTCGATTGGCAGGCGGTAGCACCCACCAAAAGTAACAGGGGACTTAATTCCTGCTGCCGCATGTGTACATCTTTGGCTGCTGCCACAGCAGCTAAAGAGGGTAGGGATTGGAGGCGGAAAAACCACAGCTCAATCGCAGGATTTGACCACCCCCAACTTTACATGTAATGAGCTGAATGCATCTAAGGGCTCATTCACAAGTGCAGTAGGCATTGCTGCTCCTCTGAAAAGCAATCTGAGTGTGTTTGACAGATGGTGAGGAGGTGATATGTTGACACAATAGTACAGCAGTCAGAGGTTTAACCACTTATGGACCAGCCGCCGTCGTTATACGTCAGTACTTTGACGCTAAATACCGTTGTTATGGCAGCAGATAGCTGCCATAACCCCGGTATTTTTTTAAACGGCAAACGGTCCTCGTTCAGATAAAAGTGGTCTCAGCGGCAGACTCGCCACAAGATCACTTTTAATCGGGGGCCGCTTACCGGAGCGTCGGAGACAATCGCGCCCTTTCCCCTGAGAGGCTGGATGCCGAGTGAGGGAAAGATGGCCCCCACTCGACTGCATAACATTGGCTGACGGAAGCGACATCAAACGTCACTTCCGCCCATTGGACTGGAAAAAGTTTTATTTTATTTATTTATTTTATTGCATTTTTGTGTAAATGTCAGGTCTTTTTGACCCCAGATCTCACATTATAGAGGTCCTGCTTTTTTTTCTATTACGGATGTTTAAATTCCTTGTAATAGGAATAAAATTGACCGAAATTTTATTTTTTAAAAGGACAGTGTAAAAAAAAAAAAAAATGTAAAAATGAAAGTGCACAGGCCCGCCGAGCTCGTGCGCATGCGTAAGTCGCGCCCGCATATGAAAACGGTGTTCAAACCCCACATGTGAGGTATTGCCACGATCGTTAGAACAATAATTATAGCACTAGACATCCTCTGTAACTCAAAACTGGTAACTTGTAGAAAACTTTCAACTTCGCCAATGAAGAGTTTTAAGTGCCATCTGACTTTTTTCCATCGGAGTTTAGAAATAGAACATGTTCTATTTTTTTCCAATGGAAAAAAATAGAACATCGGAAATTCCTATTGTCTGTGTGGAACTCCGACGAAGAAAAAAATACGCATGCTCAGAATAAATTAGGAGACGGGAGCGCTCGTTCTGGTAAAACTAGCGTTCGTAATGGAGATAGCACATTCATCACGCTGTAACGGACTGAAAAGCACGAGGCTGAAAAGCGTGAATCAGCTTTCACCAAACTTTTACTAACACGCGGTAACACGAAATCAGCAAAAGCAGCCCAAAGGGTGGCGCCGCTTGATTTGAACTTCCCCTTTATAGTGCCGTCGTACGCGTTGTACGTCACCGCGTTTTGGACGGTCGGAATTTGGCATGACAGTGTGTATGCAAGACAGCTTGAACGGAATTCCGTTGGAAAATTCCGTCAGAGTTTAGCCCGTCGGAAATTCCGATCGTGTGTACAAGGCATAACACTTCCCAGCCCCCAGACTGAAAATGTTGCTGTCAAAAGGTGCTTCTGTGCACCACCAAGAGTGGGGGCACTCTAATACAGGAGGTGTGTTACTGGTCAGATTACCAGGTGAAAACAGAGGGGGAAAAAAAAGATAATGCTGCCACCACATCTAATGATTAGTAAGCTGCAATATAATACATTTTTGGTTTGGGGTTTGTTACCACTTTAACATATAACTGAAGGCAGAACTTTTTCACATATTGGATAGAGTGGAGAGGGATTAGAACACCTGTCAGGTTTGAATGACAATTACACAGTCATGTAACACTGTACCCAAATGAAATTTTTATTAATTTTTTCACACAAATAGAGCTTTCTTTTGGCGGTTTTTATTTACTACTGTTTTTTTGAGAAAAACATTTGAGAGAACATTTTGAGAAAAAAATCCTCTGTTTCTGCTATAAAATTTAGCAAATAAGTAATTTTTCTCCTTCACTGATGTGCACTGATGAGGCTGCACTGATGGGCTCTGATAGGCGGCACGGATGAGGAGGCACCGATGGACACTGATAGGGCTGCACTGATGGGCTCTGATAGGCGGCAATGATAGGGCTGCACTGATGATCAGTGCCCTGATTAGCTGTGTACATGTCCCCTGTCACACTTGCCAGTTAACAGCTCTTCTCTCCTCACTCTGTGACAGCATATGAGGAACGTACTGCCAATAACCGTCAAGTCTGCATTGTGATCAACTGTGATTGGACACAGCTGATCACATGGTAAAGGGCTGCTATCATTGGCCCTTAACAGCGGTCACAGAGTGTCCCTTGATTTGCATCAGTGTTTTGCCTGTCAGCCACAGCCTGCTAGCCGATTACCCTGATCCCTGCCTTATCCTGGACCTTACAAGAGCCCTGTATCCTTTTACCCCATCTTCGCTCCCCTTATTCCCATTCCCAGTCTTGTATATAGTATATTATAGTTTTGTTTTTTCTAAGTTTTTATTTCGCACAATAAAGAAAAGACATACAGAACATCAGGAAAGGTGTTACATCAAGATTATTGAGCAATAAATACACATCAATACAACGAATAATGCAAATATCAATCTTCCATAACGGAACCATTCTGGTCTCCAACCCTATCCCGTATTGCAATGTACCGGTAGTGGCTTTTTCTTTTTTTTTTAAAACAGCAAACAACTAGGCTTGTGCAATTCGTTTCGTAACGAATTGAAATTCGTCCGAATTTAGCAACTTTCGGACATTCGGAAGCATTCGAATTTCCGAACAAAGCAATTACGAATAAGACCGAATCCGAAATAAATTATACCGCAAATAGCGAATGCCCGAATGTCTTCGGCATAATTCGTTATGAAAAAGTTACGAATGTACGAATCCATACGAAGCACAATAACACTCACTCTGCTCTGCTCTCTGCTTCTCCCACACCGTGCTGAACTCCCTCTCAAAATGGTGTACAGGGGCGGAGGCTATAGCCGCATGTAAAAAACGAAAGTAAAATACGAGATTTCGAATCCATTCGAAGCACAATAACACTCACTCTGCTCTGCTCTCTGCTTCTCCCTCACCGTGCTGAACCCTCTCAAAATGGTGTACAGGGGCGGAGCCTATAGCCGCATGTTAAAAACGAAAGTAAAATACGAGATTTCGAATCGTTACAAATAACCGCAATGTATTTAGAAAAGTACAAATCCATTCGAAGCACATTAGGCATAATAGGCAGCGTCGTTGTGAGAGAGACACGGAAAATTACGAATCAACGAACCCAAAAAAAGTTACGAAAGTAGGAGTTGTGTCCAGAATCAACGAAAAACAACGTACTCTACCGAAAGTACGAACCCAAAAAAAGTTACGAAAGTAGGAGTTGTGTCCAGAATCAACGAAAAACAACGTACTCTACCGAAAGTACGAATTATAAAGCAACAAAAAATTCAACGAAAAATGTCGCTTGCAAAAATACGAATGAGTCCGAACACGAAAAATCCCGTCTAGCAAAATTACGAATGATTACGAATCAACAGGACCGGAAAGAAACGAACCGAAACGGAACGAATTTTTCCGTTGTGCACAAGTCTACAAACAACCACAAGGTCAAAAAGAGTAAACAAAATAGGAAAACAAAAGATAGAACTCCAAACCCCCATCCCCCCCTGCCCCCTGGGAAAGAAAAGAAAAAAAGGAGGTGGGAATTGGGACTTTAAATGAGACAGTTGACAGGTAGGGGTTGAATTTAGAAAATATTCAAGTTTATTCATGTATATAGTACAGGTGTATCACAATGTGGAAGGTAGCATGGGCATGTGCGCATGACATAACCTACATGATATGTGTACATGACAATTGACATGATGGACTCATTTAAAGTCCCAATTCCCCCCTCCTTTTTTACCTATCCGGGATGGAGGCACTTTCTCCAGGTGCTTCATTTAAAGTCCCAAACCTTCCTTTATTTTCAAACAATAGGGATGGAGTCAGTTGACAGTTAGTTGGCAGTCATCTCCTGCCAGCTTTGTATGGGGTTGGTGTGTGAGTGTGTGCACCAGTTGGTGCACATACCCATTGTCTGCAACATCAGGTTGTGGATTTGTTCTTGGTTCTGGACATATCTTAGCAATGGTGATCAGTGGGAAGCTCCGGAGCCATGTGTTGTCTCAGACCCGGGAGCTGCGCTGCGCTCTGCGTGTCCTCCCTGTCTCCCTCGCTTCCGCCCGTCCAGGGGCGGGAGGGTTTAGGGGGGTTTGGGCGGGTGCCCATGGCGCATCGGCGCCACGCACCGCCCCCTCATTTGACGTCACTTGTGGGCGTTGTGAGGTGTTTGCGGCTTTCCATCATAGCCGACACAGCTGGACGTTGTGGCATATGCTGTGGGCGGGTCTGTATACCGCCCAGGCTATGTCCCCGCCCCTGCAATGTTCGGCCAGCGTGACGCTGGTGGTGATTACCAGCACGTGCGTGACGCACATAAGGCGTCCTCCCGGAAGCAGCCTCCTTTACACCCACACACGTGTTGACGCCGCAGCCTTGTAAGGTCCCTACAGAAGGCACATCAAAGGTAATACTTGTGCGACTCTAGCATGGAGGTTTTTGTATTCCCTAATTTACCTTTTGATGCTTCTGGTTAACCCTAATAGATCCACTCATTTATTTCAGAGAACCACCCTTACTCTGATCAACCACTGGCCACACTCTGGAAATGCAAGGTCCCTGCAGAAGGTATATCAAAGGTAACACTGGTGCTATTTAAGCATGAAGGTCTTTGTATTCCTTCACTCACCTTAATCCTTCTGATTAACCCTAATGGACCTACTCATCCATTTCAGAAAATCACTCACTACCTTGATCCACTACTGGCCACTTGTGGAAATGGCAGTCTGCGGCCTTTTGCGTTCCGGGAGTGATGCTGGTGCGCCCTTGCTCTGTGCTGGACTTTTCGCCATCACAGCTCCCGGGGATGAACACCCCTCTTGGCCCAACACCCACTCACACCGCAACCCGGTATACTGTAAGTATCCAGAACTGACACTTTGTGTCTGCTGGTTATATACTGTCATATTCTTATATCACTATACTCTGTTATTTCAGATGTCCTGTAACATTCGCCCCTGATGAAGTGACATACACAGAAACGCGTCGGGCATAAAGGATGTAGCTACTTGCTGATAGGACTGTATCTTATTTTATGACGTTTATACATATATATATTTTTATACATTTCATTTTTTTTATACCTTGTTGCCATGTGTTGTCTAGTCCACACAATGTTACTTGTTATTATCAAATTTGTCAAGTCCATCATGTCAATTGTCATGTACACATATCATGTAGGGTATGTCATGCGCACATGCCCATGCTACCTGCCACATTGTGATACACCAGTACTATATATATGAATAAACTTGAATATTTTCTAAATTCAACCCCTACCTGTCAACTGTCTCATTTAAAGTCCCAATTCCCCCTCCTTTTTGACCTATCCGGGATGGAGGCACTTTCTCCAGGTGCTTCATTTAAAGTCCCAAACCTTCCTTTATTTTCAAACAATAGGGATGGAGTCAGTTGACAGTTAGTTGGCAGTCATCTCCTGCCAGCTTTGTATGGGGTTGGTGTGTGAGTGTGTGCACCAGTTGGTGCACATACCCACTATCTGCAACATCAGGTTGTGGATTTGTTGGTGGTTCTGGACATATCTTAGGAATGGTGATCAGTGGGAAGCTCCGGAGCCATGTGTTGTCTCAGACCCGGGAGCTGCGATGCGCCCTGCGTGTCCTCCCTGTCTCCCTCGCTTCCGCCCGTCCAGGGGCGGGAGGGTTTAGGGGGGTTTGGGCGGGTGCCCATGGCGCATCAGCGCCACGCACCGCCCCCTCATTTGACGTCACTTGTGGGCATTGTGAGGTGTTTGCGGCTTTCCATCATAGCCGACGCAGCTGGACGTTGTGGCATATGCTGTGGGCGGGTCTGTATACCGCCCAGGCTATGTCCCCACCCCTGCAATGTTCGGCCAGCGTGACGCTGGTGGTGATTACCAGCACGTGCGTGACGCACATAAGGCGTCCTCCCGGAAGCAGCCTCCTTTACACCCACACACGTGTAGATGCCGCAGCCTTGTAAGGTCCCTACAGAAGGCACATCAAAGGTAATACTTGTGCGACTCTAGCATGGAGGTTTTTGTATTCCTTCATTTATCTTTTGATGCTTCTGATTAACCCTAATAGATCCACTCATTTATTTCAGAGAACCACCCTTACTCTGATCAACCACTGGCCACACTCTGGAAATGCAAGGTCCCTGCAGAAGGTAACACTGGTGCTATTTAAGCATGAAGGTCTTTGTATTCATTCACTCACCTTGATCCTTCTGATTAACCCTAATGGACCTACTCATCCATTTCAGAAAATCACTCACTACCTTGATCCACTACTGGCCACTTGTGGAAATGGCGGTCTGTGGCCTTTTGCGTTACGGGAGTGATGCTGGTGCGCCCTTGCTCTGTGCTGGACTTTTCGCCATCACAGCTCCCGGGGATGAACACCCCTCTTGGCCCGACACCCACTCACACCGCAACCCGGTATACTGTAAGTATCCAGAACTGACACTTTGTGTCTGCTGGTTATATACTGTCATATTCTTATACCACTATACTCTGTTATTTCAGACGTCCTGTAACATCCGCCCCTGATGAAGTGACATACACAGAAACGCGTCGGGCACAAAGGATGTAGCTACTTGCTGATAGGACTGTATCTTATTTTATGACGTTTATACATATATATATTTTTATACATTTAAAACATTTTATACCTTGTTGCCATGTGTTGTATAGTCCACACAATGTTACTTGTTATTATCAACTTTGTCAAGTCCATCATGTCAATTGTCATGTACACATATCATGTAGGTTATGTCATGCGCACATGCCCATGCTACCTTCCACATTGTGATACACCAGTACTATATACATGAATAGGGTTGAGCGAACCCGAACTGTAAAGTTCGGGTCCGTACCGAACTTTAGCTTTTTCCCGAACCCGAACCCGGACTTTGCGCGAAAGTCCGGGTTCGGGTTGGGGTTCGGCAATCTAATGACGCAGTTAGAAATGCTTCAGGGGCCAGCCAATCACCTTTTGATTAGCTGGTGTGCCCTTAGAAGCCATCATAGCCATGCCTACTAATGGCATGGCTGTGATTGGTCAGTGCAACATGTGACCCAGCTTCTATATAAGCTAGAGGCACACAGCACACACGTCACTTTGCTTCAGAATAGATAGGGAGAGGATCTTGTCTGCTGCTGCTGCTTTTAGGGAGAGATTGAAAAATACATGAGTTAGTCCTGATTCTGGAATCTGAGGGAAAAGATAGAGAGACAGTGTAGTGTAGGGCCAGGTTCCTGTTGGTGCTTTCAGGGAGAGAGATATATTATATAGGAATAGGAGTCCAGATTCAGAGATATAACTCAGCGATCTGCATAGGTTTACCTGTTTGTGTTGCAGTGCAGTCTTTTTACACTGCCATGAGCCCAGTGTCAGAGAAAATCTATCTTTTATCTGCAAGCTCAGTGCACCAGCACTGCATATATTACGTTGAGAGATACACCGTTTCCATACTGTGGGTGTATTCTGCTCTTGGAAAAAGATCCATTTAGGGCAACAAAAAAAAAAAGGCACTTTATTGTGCTCTTTTCCAAAAGACCCATTAAGGGCAAAAAAATGAAAAAAATTGAATTTTATTTTGCTCGTGCAAAAAAAGACCCGTTTAGGGCAAAAAAATAAATAAAAATTTGCACTTTAATGTACTCTTGCAAAAAGACCCATTTAGGGCCACAAAAAATATTTTGCAGTGTGTTATACATATGTGGAGGCGTGTGAAATAAACCATTTCTATATATTTGTCTTCTACTGTGCTATACTAAAAAAACAACATTTTTTTTTAACCACTTAAGCCCTGGACCATTTGGTAGCTAAAGGACCAGAGGTGAATTCAGAATTTTGCACTGCGCTGCTTTAACTGTAAATTGTGCGGACATGCAATGTTGTACCCAAACGAAATTTGCGTCCATTTCTGCCCACAAATAGAGCTTTCTTTTAAGGGTATTTGATTGCCTCTGCGATTTTTATTTTTTGCGATATAAACGGAAAAAGACCGAAAATTTTGAAAAAAAATTATATTTTCTACTTTTTGTTATAAGAAAAATCGAATAAACTCAATTTTAGTCATACATTTAGGCCAAAATGTATTCAGCCACATGTCTTTAGTAAAAAAATGTCAATAAGCGTATATTTATTGGTTTGCGCAAAAGTTATAGCGTTTACAAACTAGGGTACATTTTCTGGAATTTACACAGCTTTTAATTTATGACTGCCTATCTCATTTCTTGAGGTGCTAAAATGACAGGGCAGTACAAAACCCCCCAAATGACCCCATTTTAGAAAGTAGACACCCCAAGGAAATTGCTGAGAGGCATGTTGAGCCCATTGAATATTTTTTTTTTGTCCCAAGTGATTGAATAATGACAAAAAAAATAAAACAATTACAAAAAGTTGTCACTAAATGATATATTGCTCACACATGCCATGGTTATATGTGGAATTGCACCCCAAAATACATTCTGCTGCTTCTCCTGAGTACGGGGATACCACATGTGTGGGACTTTTTAGGAGCCTAGCCACGTACGGGACCCCGGAAACCAAGCACCGCCTTCAGGATTTCTAAGGGCGCAAATTTTTGATTTCACTCCTCACTACCTATCACAGTTTTGAAGGCCATAAAATGCCAAATTAGCACAAAACCCCCCCAAAATGACCCCATTTTAGAAAGTAGACACCCCAAGGAAATTGCTGAGAGGCCTGTTGAGCCCATTGAATATTTATTTTTTTGTCCCAAGTGATTGAATAATGACAAAAAAAAATAAATAAAATAAAATTACAAAAAGTTGTCACTAAATGATATATTGCTCACACATGCCATGGTTATATGTGAAATTGCACCCCAAAATACATTCTGCAGCTTCTCCTGAGTACGGGGATACCACATGTGTGGGACTTTTTAGGAGCCTAGCCACGTACGGGACCCCGGAAACCAAGCACCGCCTCCAGGATTTCTAAGGGCGCAAATTTTTGATTTCACTCCTCACTACCTATCACAGTTTTGAAGGCCATAAAATGCCAAAATAGCACAAAACCCCCCCAAATGACCCCATTTTGGAAAGTAGACACCCCAAGCTGTTTGCTGAGAGGCATGGTGAGTATTTTACAGCTCTCATTTGTTTTTGAAAATTAAGAAAGAACATTTTTTTTTCTTTTTTTTTTTCAATTTTCAAAACTTTGTGACAAAAAGCGAGATCTACAAAATACTCACAATACCTCTCAGCAAATAGCTTGGGGTGTCTACTTTCCAAAATGGGGTCATTTGGGGGGGGGGGTTGTGCCATCTGGGCATTCCATGGCCTCCGAAACTGTGATAGGCAGTGAGAAGTGAAATCAAAAATTGACACCCTTAGAAAGCCTGAAGGCGGTGATTGGTTTTTGTGGTCCCGTACGCGGCTAGGCTCCCAAAAAGTCTCACACATGTGGTATTACTCAGGAGAAGCAACAGAATGTATTTTGGGGTGTATTTCCACATATGCCCATGGCATGTTTGAGCAATATATCATTTAGTGACAACTTTGTGCAAAAAAAATAAAAAAAATTTATTTTTTCCGCAACTTGTGTCAACATATAAAATATTCCATGGACTCGACATGCCTCTCAGTATATAGCTTGGGGTGTCTACTTTCCAAAATGGGGTCATTTGGGGGGTTTTGAACTGTTCTGGCATTTTATACACAACATTAGGAAGCTTACATCCACTCTTCTAACCACTTGAAGACAAAGCCCTTTTTGACACTTTTTGTTTACATGAAAACATATTTTTTTTTTGCAAGAAAATTATGTTGAACCCCCAAACATTATATATATTTTTAAAGCAAAGGCCCTACAGAATAAAATGGTGGGTGTTGCATTTTTTTTTCTACACAGTATTTGCGCAGCGATTTTTCAAACGCATTTTTTGGGGAAAAAATACACTTTTTTTAATTTTAATGCAATAAAACACACTATATTGCCCAAATGTTTGATGAAATAAAAAAGATGATCTTAGGCCGAGTACATAGATACCAAACACGACATGCTTTAAAATTTCGCACAAACGCGCATTGGCGACAAACTACATACATTTTTAAAAGCCTTTAAAAGCATTTACAGGTTACCCCGTTAGATTTACAGAGGAGGTCTACTGCTAAAATGACTGCCCTCGATCTGACCTTCGCGGTGATACCTCACATGCATCGTGCAATTGCTGTTTACATATGACGCCAGACCAACGGGCAAGAGCAGGGCAGGACAGGGGTGCTTTTTTTTTTTTTTTTATTATTAATTTTGCTTTTTTATTTTATTTTTAAACTGTTGCTTCCATATTTATTGATTTTTATCACTTTTATTGTTATCTCAGGGAATGTAAATATCCCCTATGATAGCAATAGGTAATGACAGGTACTCTTTTTTGAAAAAACTGGGGTCTATTGGACCCTAGATCTTTCCTCTGCCCTCAAAGCATCTGACCACACCAAGATCGGTGTGATAAAATGCTTTCCCAATTTCCCAATGGCGCTTTTTATATCCGGGGGGGGACATTCCCTCCCACTGCTTGTAAAAGCAGTCCAGAGGCTAATTAGCCACTAGGATTGCTTTTACATGAAAGCCGGCCGCTGGCTGAAAAGAATGATGCCAAGATGATACCTAAACCCACAGGCATCATTCTGGTATAAACATTCAAAGTCCAGCAACATACCAGTACGTTGCTGGTCCTTGTTGGACATGTATTGTAATCTTTTTTTTCATGCAGCCTGTTGGCTGAACGAAAAAAAAAGATTGATCGGTGGGTATGCCCACCATTAGAATACCGCCCTTCATCCACCCACTTCTAATGATGGGCATACATGCACCATTTATATATGCCGAAGCATGGGGGCATCTTCTCGCAAAAGTTATGCCGCGTACACATGGTCAGACTTTTCCACGGGCAAGCCTCCGTCGGAATTTCGACCGTATGTACGCGGCATTAGGAGAAAAATCGCTCCTCCGCTCCTGCTGCCCCAATGCTTCGGCATATATGCTTTTTTTTTTTAACTGTGGTGGTGAAATCACCTCCTACAGCACTGGAGTCGCAGGGATCAGGCCTGTCTCTGCAAACGCTGCAGTTATGTGTGTTGTGTTTTGCAAGTTACAGTGATCGATCGATACTGCACTTGGGTGGCCTGGGCTGGACAGAGGGGCAAAACGCAGGTGCTAGCAGGTATCTGGGCTGATCCCGCTAACACTGCATTTTTGGGAACCCTAAACTGCTGGGGACGCTAGTATAGATCTGATCAGATCAGATATTGATCAGTTCAGATACTATACCACTAAGGGGGGTGTATGCTTCACGCGTGGGTGTTAGTGCTACTGGCACTAACCTGACGCTGCCTGGGGTGTGACGCAGACCCTCTCTGACGCTAAAACCTAATTGATATCACCCGCCGGGAGATCAGGGGGTTAAACCTTTATTGGGTTATATACGGCGAGTGCCCTGACACTATAAAAAGCAAACTAACTAACCAGCGTCACCCGTAACACTTATATGATTATCACTGGTGAAAGGGTTAACTAGGGGCAATTAGGGGGTTAAAACCTTTATTAGGTAATATATGGGGGTACCTGACGCTATATAAAAACCTGACGGCGAACCTAAAAAAAAATTACTGGCTACCTATCGGCATCACCGACACTAAGACAACGATCATAAAAACGATCGCTTAGCGACAGTGGTGATAGGGGGTGAAAGGGTTACCTGGGGGGCGATCAGGGGGTTAAACCTTTATTAGATAATATATGGGGGTACCTGACGCTATAAAAACCTGCGGCAAACCTAAAAAAAATTACTGGCTACCGATCAGCATCACCGACGCTAAGACATCGATCAGAAAAATGATCGCATAGCGACGGCGGTGCTAGGGGGTGAAAGGGTTACCTGGGGGGTGATCAAGGGGGTTAAACCTTTATTAGGTAATATATGGGGGTACCCGACGCTATAAAAACCTGCGGCGAACCTAAAAAAAATTACTGGCTACCGATCAGCATCACCGACGCTAAGACATCGATCAGAAAAATGATCGCATAGCGACGGCGGTGCTAGGGGGTGAAAGGGTTACCTGGGGGGTGATCAAGGGGGTTAAACCTCTATTAGGTAATATATGGGGGTACCCGACGCTATAAAAACCTGCGGCGAACCTAAAAAAAATTACTGGCTACCGATCAGCATCGCCAACGCTAAGACATCGATCAGAAAAACTATCGCTTAGTGACAGTGGTGATAGGGGGTGAAAGGGTTACCTGGGGGGCGATCAAGGGGGTTAAACATTTATTAGGTAATATATGGGGGTACCCGACGCTATAAAAACCTGCGGCCTGAACCTAAAAAAATTACTGGCTACCGATCAGCATCACCGACGCTAAGACATCGATCAGAAAAATGATTGCTTAGCGACGGCGGTGCTAGGGGGTGAAAGGGTTACCTGGGGGGTGATCAGGGGGTTAAACCTTTATTAGGGGGGGTTAGGGGGCTACACTGGACCTAAAACTAAATGTAGTGACACTTTTACAGTCACAAATGTCACTGATTGCAGTGATCACTAAATAAATGGTCACTGCAATCAGTGACACTGTGACTGGGGGCTGGGGGGGGGCTGGGGGGTGATCTGGGGGTGTCTGGGGGGCCTGGGGGGGCGATTTATGTGCCTATGTGTCCTGGTGTCAGTGTGCTGTTTTGTGTACTAACCTGCATCTTCTCCTGTACGGCGCTCGGTATATGTGAGCGCCGCAGGAGAGATGACATCACTTCCTCCAGCCTGTGTAAACAAGCACACAGGCAGGGGAAGCTCTCATTCGCCGGGAGCGATCGAGAGGGGGTGGCCGGAATCGAACGGCCGTCCCCTCATGCCGGATCGCTCCCGAAGGTAAAACGACCACCCACTGTAAAGAAGGGGGGTCCGATCGGACCCCCCAACTATACAAAGGCAATCACTTACATATACGTGATTCTGCCTGTCGGTGCCATTCTGCCGACGTATATTTACAGTGGGCGGTCGTTAAGTGGTTAATAGCATTTTCTGCAGTTCTGTAGCTGTGCGATTCAGCGGTTACGTACTGTGGGTGTGTTGTGGTCTTCCAAAAAACGCCATTTAGGGCCACAAAAAATATTTTGCAGTGTGTTATACATATGTGGAGGTGTGTGAAACAAACAATTTCTATATAGTTTTCTTCTACTGTGCTATACTAAAAAAAAAACTTTTTTTTTGAATAGCATTTTCTGCAGTTCTGTAGCTGTGCGATTCAGCGGTTACGTACTGTGGGTGTGTTGTGGTCTTCCAAAAAACGCCATTTAGGGCCACAAAAAATATTTTGCAGTGTGTTATACATATGTGGAGGTGTGTGAAATAAACAATTTCTATATAGTTTTCTTCTACTGTGCTATACTAAAAAAACAACATGGTTGAGCAGTATGTGTCCACAGGCCTACACGTACTGGATGACGGGTCTGCCCCCTTTAACTTCTGGGTCTCCAAATTGGGCACATGGCCTGAGCTTGCCCTTTATGCCTTGGAGGTGCTGGCCTGCCCTGCAGCCAGTGTATTATCTGAACGTGTATTTAGCACGGCAGGGGGCGTTATCACAGACAAGCGCAGCCGCCTGTCCAGAGCCAATGTGGACAAGCTCACGTTCATTAAAATGAACCAGGCATGGATCCCACAGGACTTGTCCGTACCTTCTGCAGAATAGACATGTATACCGGTGTTGTGACAAAAACTGTCCGGCCATCGGATTGTGTCCGGCCCATACTGCGAAGGCGCAGCGCTTGCGCAGTACAGAGGACAAGGAGATTCACAAAATCTCCGAAGATGAACGGCGCCTGCGCCGTGAGTGCAGGTTCAAGCCCCACCATCCAAGTGGACATACGGTAGCACATAGTAACAGGGCCCCTCACGGGCTCGGTTCGATCGCCACGCTTCGGGCACGGCCTCACTTGGCTCGGCTTGAACCACGGATGATGTGGCCTTCACCTGAACTCACCACGCAGGCGCCGTTCATCTTGGGAGATTTTCGAAATCCCCTTGTCCTACATACTGAGCAAGCGCAGTACAGGGTGGACACTATTTGACGGGGGACAGAATTCGACACATCACCGGCCTTACCCAGCCATTGTTGTATTTTTGAACCAGTGTTGGCTTGTCCTCCTCCACCGCCGCTTCCACCTACACAGCCACATCCACCGCCACCTCAACCTCCTACTCCATATGGACCTCGTCCTCCTAGGTCAAGATTATAATTTTTATTTTATTTTTTTGTAGCGCACAGATCCTTTCCCCCTTACCTGCCTTTATGTTGTTGGCTCCTCGCAGGAGGGAGAAAGGCACACCGCACTACCAGCCCATACCCTCCTATATAAAGAGGTTGAGCGGTGTACTTGACGGGCCGTGTCCACAGCCGGAGTCAAAACTCCTCCAGAGGATGATTCTCACCTCTACTGTAGGTAGAGGCAAGTCCTTTAATGCCCAGTAAAGTCAATGTCCACACCAGCTGAAATTACAACTCTTATTCTCTCATGGCAAAATAAACTCTATTCGGATAGAAAAGGTTAGAGCAAAGAAACAGGACAGCTTAAAGTGTGGAGGAGGTCCAGGCACAAACGTAGCACATTCACTTCACTGCTTAGGTTTCTCAAACAGTTTTAGGTGCACGGTCTCTGCCACAGACCTTGAGGTTGGTCTCTGCCACAGACAGGGTGTACAAGGCCCATGCCACGGACCTGGAGAACTTTGGTCTCTGCCACAGACCAGGGTGTATAAGGCCCCTGCCACGGGCCGGGTGAATAAGGCCTCTGATACAGTCAAGATGACCTTGAGCTTCTCCTTCTACGAACCTAGCCCATATCAAGGGGAAGACATCTCTCCAGGGAGTCAACAGACTCTTCCTTCACCGTGACTCCCGCATCGGTCCATCAGAATGATCCTCCCTTCCCTGGAACATGGTCCCCTACACGAGGCGGCACCCTAAGACTCCTCGACCCTTAGCGGACTCCAGACGAAGGCTCTGGACTCCAGGCTTTACTCCCGCACCTAGGCCTCCATACCCAGGGCAGCAGGAACTCCAGGATAGTACCTCACCCCGGGCTAAAGGTACCCGAGATGGAACAGGAACACATGCACCCAGGCCGAAGGCACCTGGGCGTGGACCCCACTGGACATCAGCCCCCAGGCCAAAGGTCTGCCCCTTTTATATGCTCTCCCGGCATGCACAGCAGGTTCCCCGCCCCGCTGTACTACTGCCAAGAGGGGACACAAAAGGCACAGCACTGTATCGGCGGTTCAACCCTAGCCTACCATGGCAGCGCCACCTGTAGGCCGCAGGGAACTGCACACCAATACTGTCCCCCGAGGACAAAATGGTCCATGAATCCAACAGAATTAGGGTGTTTGAGCATATTTACCACTCAAACACTTCCCTTAAATTTAGCACCCCGCTACATTTTTATTTCAAAGTATTTTATTTTCCCACTAGCTTATCCATTAAATTGAATAATTTATTCCAGAAAGGGAGTATTCTGGGGCATTCCCTCCATATGTGTGGCATCGTGCCGTTGAGTTTCTGAGGTTCTTAATGACTTCCCGTACCTCTTCTGCTGAAAAGGGGGCCTCCAGCATATTTTTTTATTTTTTTATTTTTTTTATGTTATTTTAAGTTATTTCCCTATCCACATTTGTTTGCAGAGCACTTGCCATGCTCTTAACAACATTTTGCTGCCATTTGCAGCCCTCTAGCCCTTTCCATTACTTTTTTTGAGCCTTTTTAGTCCTTAGAAGTCCGGGTCCCCATTGACTTCAATGGGGTTCGGGTTCGGGTTAAAGTTCGGTCCCGAACCCGAACTTTTTTCCGAAGTTCGGCCGAACCCGTCGAACCTGAACATCCAGGTGTCCGCTCAACTCTATACATGAATAAACTTGAATATTTTCTAAATTCAACCCCTACCTGTCAACTGTCTCATTTAAAGTCCCAATTCCCCCCTCCTTTTTGACCTATCCGGGATGGAGGCACTTTCTCCAGGTGCTTCATTTAAAGTCCCAAACCTTCCGTTATTTTCAAACAATAGGGATGGAGTCAGTTGACAGTTAGTTGGCAGTCATGTCCTGCCAGCTTTGTATGGGGTTGGTGTGTGAGTGTGTGCACCAGTTGGTGCACATACCCACTGTCTGCAACATCAGGTTGTGGATTTGTTGGTGGTTCTGGACATATCTTAGCAATGGTGATCAGTGGGAAGCTCCGGAGCCATGTGTTGTCTCAGACCCGGGAGCTGCGATGCGCCCTGCGTGTCCTCCCTGTCTCCCTCGCTTCCGCCCGTCCAGGGGCGGGAGGGTTTAGGGGGGTTTGGGCGGGTGCCCATGGCGCATCGGCGCCACGCACCACCCCCTCATTTGACGTCACTTGTGGGCGTTGTGAGGTGTTTGCGGCTTTCCATCATAGCCGACGCAGCTGGACGTTGTGGCATATGCTGTGGGCGGGTCTGTATACCGCCCAGGCTATGTCCCCGCCCCTGCAATGTTCGGCCAGCGTGACGCTGGTGGTGATTACCAGCACATGCGTGATGCACATAAGGCGTCCTCCCGGAAGCAGCCTCCTTTACACCCACACACGTGTAGACGCCGCAGCCTTGTAAGGTCCCTACAGAAGGCACATCAAAGGTAATACTTGTGCGACTCTAGCATGGAGGTTTTTGTATTCCTTCATTTACCTTTTGATGCTTCTGGTTAACCCTAATAGATCCACTCATTTATTTCAGAGAACCACCCTTACTCTGATCAACCACTGGCCACACTCTGGAAATGCAAGGTCCCTGCAGAAGGTATATCAAAGGTAACACTGGTGCTATTTAAGCATGAAGGTCTTTGTATTCCTTCACTCACCTTGATCCTTCTGATTAACCCTAATGGACCTACTCATCCATTTCAGAAAATCACTCACTACCTTGATCCACTACTGGCCACTTGTGGAAATGGCGGTCTGCGGCCTTTTGCGTTCCGGGAGTGATGCTGGCGCGCCCTTGCTCTGTGCTGGACTTTTCGCCATCACAGCTCCCGGGGATGAACACCCCTCTTGGCCCGACACCCACTCACACCGCAGCCCGGTATACTGTAAGTATCCAGAACTGACACTTTGTGTCTGCTGGTTATATACTGTCATATTCTTATACCACTATACTCTGTTATTTCAGACGTCCTGTAACATCCGACCCTGATGAAGTGACATACACAGAAACGCGTCTGGCACAAAGGATGTAGCTACTTGCTGATAGGACTGTATCTTATTTTATGACGTTTATACATATATATATTTTTATACATTTACATTTTTTTATACCTTGTTGCCATGTGTTGTCTAGTCCACACAATGTTACTTGTTATTATCAACTTTGTCAAGTTCATCATGTCAATTTTTATGTACACATATCATGTAGGTTATGTCATGCGCACATGCCCATGCTACCTTCCACATTGTGATACACCAGTACTATATACATGAATAAACTTGAATATTTTCTAAATTCAACCCCTACCTGTCAACTGTCTCATTTAAAGTCCCATTTCCCCCTCCTTTTTTACCTATCCGGGATGGAGGCACTTTCTCCAGGTGCTTCATTTAAAGTCCCAAACCTTCCTTTACTGGGAAAGAAAAGCAACCGTGCCTCTCTACTCCAAAGGGAGAGAACCCCACAAACCCTCCCCCCTCCCTAGGGATTCCAATACTCAGTTTGAATAATAGGATAAGAAAACTAAAACCATCCTCATTTTGAATAGTGTGCCCATAACCTCCTCTCTAGCCTGGAAATCGTGCAGTAAAGTAGAAACACTCTAATGCCCCATACACACGATCGTTTTTCATGCCGTTAAAAATGCCATTTTTAAAAATGGCCATTAAAAATGATCGTGTGTATGCTCCAGAGCATTTTTAACGACGTGAAAAACGGCCATTAAAAATTTCGAACATGCTCTCTTTTTTCACGTCGTTTTTCATGTCGTTTTTTTTAACGACGTGAAAAACGATAGTGTGTATGCTTTAACGACGTGAAAAAAACGTGCATGCTCAGAATCAAGTATGAGACGGGAGCGCTCGTTCTGGTAAAACTAGCGTTCGTAATGGAGATAGCACATTCGTCACGCAGTAACGGACTGAAAAGCACGAGGCTGAAAAGCGCGAATCGTTGCTCAACAAACTTTACTAACATGAAGGGTGGCGCCATTCGAGCGGAACTTCCCCTTTATAGTGTCGTCGTACGTGGTATACATCACTGCGCTTTGCTTGATCGTTTTTTAAAATGATCGTGTGTACGCAAGACAGGCTTGAGAGGAAACATGAAAAAAAACTACGTGAAAAACGGCAAGAAAAAAAATGGCAAGAAAAACGATCGTGTGTATGGGGCATAAGGCCCCTTTCACACTAATGCGACTTCAAAGTCGTGCGATTTTGCCGCGATTTCAGGGAATGCCTGTGTAAGTGGCATCAAAATCGGACCAAAGTAGTGCAGGGACTACTTTGAAGTCGGAACGACTTGAAGTGGTACTAATATGAATGGCTGTCATTGGAAAGCATGGGAAACGACTTGTCGTGCTACTTTGCCATCACAAATCGTGGGACAAGTTGTACAAGTGTGAAAGGGGCCTTAGTCACATCTAATAGTCTATAACCTCTCTTCTTCCAGCCAGCGTGTTCTTAGAATCCACCCATCTGAACCATACCTTCCTGAACTATTTGGGAGCCCCTCTAGCCTCATAGGTCATCCTATACAACAGCACATCTGAGTTCACTATCTTCATCCACATCCCAAGTATCAGCTGCTCTCCATGAATCCAACGCCTGGCAATGAGTTTCCTCACTCCAAAAAACAGGATCCTAAGGCCCCTTTCACACGGGCGGACCGTATGTCCGTTTTTCACCAATCCGTTTTCGGATGAAAAACTGACATACATGTATCCCTATGGGATAGCGGATGAACATCCGCTGACACCCGATCTCACTGTGTCCGCAATGCTCCATTTTTCAGGATAGAATAATTTCTATTTTTCTATCCGTCTGCGGAGCGGATCGGATGAACACGGACAGACGGTCCGTGTTCACCCGATCCCCCATAGGGGAGAGCGGAGATCTGACAGGGCAGTCCCTGCACAGTGTGCGGGGACCGCCCAGTCATCCGCCGGCTCAGCGGGGATCAACGGAGCGATCTCCGCTGAGCAAGCGGAGGTTCGCGGGGTGGATCATGACTGATCCGTCCCGTGTAAAAGGGGCCTTAGGAACAATTTTGTGTAATAGTGTATCTATATATAGTTAGGTTGTTGGTTTGATTTTTCTTTGTGGTCATTTTTTTTTTCACTTTTGCTGTGGGTCTGTTGGCGTTGGGTAGGTGTTGTGTGCATTAACCACTTGCCCTCCAGAATATTTACCCCCCTTCATAACCAGGACATTTTTTGCTATACGGCACTACATTATTTTAACTGACAATTGCACGCTCATGCAACGTTGTACCCAAATTCAATTGATGTAATTTTTTTCCCACAAATAGAGCTTTCTTTTGGTGGTACTTGATCACCTCTGGGTTTTTTTTATTTATAAACAAAAAAAGACATAAAACATATATCACAGATACCAATAAAAAAAAAATATATATATAATTTCATAATAAATTTAGGACAATATGTATTCTGCTACATGTTTTTGGTAAAAATAAAAATCCTAATAAGTGTATATTGATTGGTTTGCGCAAAAGTTATAGCATCTAAAAACTATGGGATATTTATACTGGAATATTTTGTTATTTTTATACTAGTAATGGCGGTGATGAAGCAGGTTGTATCATTTAAATATCTAGGGGTCATAATCACCCCAAACGTTAATGAATATATAGATAAAAATATACTACCCCTTATAGCCAAATTTAGAAAACAAGGCAAAACCTAGACTAAATTTCCATTGACTATGATTGGAAGAGCGAACCTGGTGAAAATGGTGTGGCTGCCCCAACTGTTATACTTATTACACAATTGTCCAGTCTGGCTGACTAGTGATGAGCCGAACACCCCCGGGTTCGGTTCGCACCAGAACCCGCGAACGGACCGAAAGTTCGTACGAACATTAGAACCCTATTAAATACAATGGATGCGAACGTTCGAATTCTAAAGTGCTAATTATAACAACTATTATGCATGTTATTGTCCTAAAAAGGGTTTGGGAACCCGGGTTCTGCACCAGGGGACATGTATCAATGCAAAAAGAAGTTTTAAAAACGGTCGTTTTTCGGGAGCAGTCATTTTAATGATGCATAAGGTGAAAAAAAAAAGTCAAATATTCCTTTAAATATCGTACCTGGGGGGTGTCTAAAGTATGCCTGTGAAGTGCCACGTGTTTCCCGTGTTTAGAACTGTCCCTGCACAAAATGACACTTGTAAAGGAAAAAAAAGCCATTTAAAACTTCTTGCGGCTTTAATGTAATGTCTGGTCCCGGTAATATGGATGAAAATCTTTAAGAAAAATGGCATAGCTACCCCATGACCCCCCCCCCCTACCCCAGCCCATTACCAGCCCCTTTGGGTCTTGTATGGATATTAAGGGGAACCCCGCACATAAAATAAAAAAGGCCCTATATACTCTGAACAGCCGTATACAGGCGGTGCATACAAGACAGGGACTGTAGGTTTGTTCTTATGTAGAATGTGTTTGTAATTTTGAACAGGTACATTGTTGAACTGTAGCTCCAGCCCAAAAATCTATTTTTAAACTTTTTGGGAAACATAGGTAAGGGTTATCACCCCTGTAACATTTGTTTTGCTGTCTGTGCCCCTGTTCAGAACATTTCACCTCACTTTCCGTCTCAATGACAACTGTTTTTGAAATGTGGTGTTTTTCTTGAAACAAGGATTGCTGATAAAGCATCAGTACAGAGGAGACACCTTTCTCCCATATTTATTCTTACAGGAGAGAATTTTCCTTCCTAGGGGTAGATTTCCTCTCACTTCCTGTTGTCTTCTTTCGTTTGCAAGTAGGAGTCGTTTGTAAGTTGGATGTTTGAAAGTAGGGACCTGCCGTATATACTCTGCAGAAATAGGCCCCTTAGTTGTTGGTGTTGGCACAACACTGTAAGCACTCACAGTTACTCTTGGTTGGTGCTGGAACGCCCTGCTGTCAACTATTATATCAGGAATTTTAATTACATATAATTGTTGAACAGTGGTAGTAAAAATTGGGGCTTTGATGGTGGTGCTGGTGCCACAACACTGTAAGCCCTGACAGTTACTCTTGGTGGGTGCAGCAATGGGCCCTGCTGTGAATTATTAGATCAAGAATTGTAATTACATGCCCCTTTTGAACAGTGGCTGAAAAATTGGGCCTTTCGTGGTGGTGGTGGTGGTGGCATTGCCACAACACTGTAAGCCCTCAGACTTACTCTTGGTGGGTGCAGGAATGGGCCCTGCTGTGAATTATTACATCAAGAATTGTAATTGCATGCCCCTGTTGAACAGGGGCTGAAAAATTGGGCCTTAGGCACTGGTGGCACAACACTACAACCCCTCACAGATACTGTACTTGGAGCACAGCAATGAGCCCTGTTGCAAAGTATTGCTTCAAAAATTGTAATGACACGCCCCTGTTAAACAGGGGCTGAAAAATTGGGCCTTAGGCACTGGTGGCACAACACTACAACCCCTCACAGATACTGTACTTGGAGCACAGCAATGAGCCCTATGGCAAATTATTGCTAAAAAAATTGTAAGTACACGCCCCTGTAAAACAGGGGCTGAAAAATTGGGCCTTAGCCACTGGTGGCGGCACCCATAAACAAAAATGATCTTCCAAGCTATCATCATCAATCGTATCATTGAGGACTCGGAGGAGGAGGATAGCCAGTCAACATAACAGCACAGGCACTCAGCATCAGCATCAGTCTTGAAGGGACGTGACATGTTAAAATCAATTAGTCTGTTATATCAGCATCAGGTGTGTGGTAGCTGGTGGTGATCCAAGACTAATTCATCTTGATGAAAGTCAGTCGATCAACCGAGTCGGTGGACAGGCGCACCCTGTGATCCGTGACAAATCCTCCAGCAGCACTGAATGTGCGTTCCGAAAGAACGCTGGATGCAGGACAGGCCAGTAGCTCAATTGCATACTGTGCAAGCTCTGGCCAGTGATCCATCCTCAAGACCCAGTAAGCCAGAGGATTTTCGGTGGGGAAGGTGTCCAAGTCTGACCTTGCCCCTAGATATTCCTGCACCATGTTTATCAGACGCTGGCGATGGTTGCTGGAACCAATCATACTTTGGGGCTGCGGACTAAAGAATTGTCTGAACGCATCGGTCAGACGGCCACCTTCCCCACCGCTCCTTCTTTGACTGGCCGAAGTCTCAGCAACTCGTTGTCCTGGACCAGGAGTTTGTAACCTCCCAGTCTCTGGGAACGCGTTGCACAGACCTTTCTGCAAGGCCTCCCGGAGTTGTCTCATCCTCTGCTCCCTCTGCGACGGTAACATAAGGTCCGCAACCTTACCCTTGTACCGTGGATCAAGGAGAGTGGCCAGCCAGTAATGGTCCCTCTCCTTGATCCGAAGAATACGAGGATCCTTCCGCAGACTTTGCAGGATCAGGGAGGCCATGCAGCGTAGGTTTGCTGAGGCATTCGCTCCGGAGTCCTCTGGGTCACTAAGGACGACATGATCCGCAGTCACCTCCTCCCAGCCACGTACAAGTCCACTGGTTTCTTGGGACTGTAAATCATCCCTAAAAGACTGCTGCTGATGATGCTGAGTGCCAGCCTCCACCTCCATGCTGACACAATCCTCCTCCTCCTCCTCCTCCTCCTCCTCTTCCTCTTCCTGTGCGATGGGTGGGACAGAAGGAACACTGTCTGGGTAAAGGGGGCCTTGAGAGGCAAGGAAGTCCTCCTCTTCCTGCCTCTGTTCTGCCTCAAGTGCCCTGTCCATTATTCCACGCAGCGTGTGCTCCAACAGGTGGACAAGAGGTACAGTGTCACTGATGCATGCACTGTCACTGCTCACCATCCTCGTGGCCTCCTCAAATGGTGCCAGGACAGTGCATGCATCCCTGATCATGCCCCACTGGCGTGGAGAAAAAAAACCAAGCTCCCCTGACCCTGTCCTGGTGCCGTAGTCGCACAGGTACTCATTGATGGCCCTCTGCTGCGTGTGCAGCCGCTGCAGCATGGCCAACGTTGAGTTCCACCTGGTGGGCATGTCACATATAAGGCGGTTCTTGGGCAGGTTCAACTCCTTTTGCAGCTCAGCCAGGCGAGCACTGGCATTATAAGATCTGCGGAAATGCACACAGACTTTCCTGGCCTGCCTCAGGACATCCTGTAAGCCCGGGTACCTGCCCAAGAACCGCTGCACCACCAGGTTAAGGACGTGAGCCACACAGGGCACATGGGTCAGTTGTCCCTGTCGGAGGGCGGAGAGGAGGTTGGTGCCATTGTCGCAAACCACCATTCCTGGCTTAAGCTGGCGTGGCGTCAACCACCTCTCGGCCTGGCCCTGCAGAGCAGACAGGACCTCTGCCCCAGTGTGGCTTCTGTCCCCCAAACACACCAGCGCAAGCACGGCATGGCATCTTTTTGCCTGCGTACTTGCGTAGCCCCGTGAACGGCTACGGAGCACCGCTGGTTCATAGGACAAACCACAGGAAGAGGCCATGGAGGAAGAAGAAGAGGAGGGGGTGGAGGAGAGAGGTGTGTCACAACCAGTAGTAGCATTTTGGAGGCGTGGCGGTGGGACAACCTCCAACACTACTGCACCTTGTCCTGCATCCTTCCCAGCTGCCAAAAGAGTGACCCAATGGGCCGTGAAAGAAAGGTAACGTCCCTGTCCATGCCTGCTGGACCATGAGTCAGCGGTAATATGCACCTTACCGCTGACCGCCCTGTCCAGCGAGGCCAAGACATTGCCTTCCACATGCCGGTAGAGAGCCGGAATAGCCTTCCGTGAGAAAAAGTGGCGTTTGGGAACCTGCCACTGAGGAACCGCACATTGCACAAACTCACGGAAGGGGGCCGAGTCTACCAACTGAAAAGGCAGCAGTTGAAGCGCTAGCAATTTAGCCAAGCTAGCATTCAACCGCTGGGCATGTGGATGGCTGGGAGTGAACTTCTTTCGACGGTCCAGCAGCTGGGGCAGGGAAATTTGCCTGCTAGAATCGGACGTCGGTGTACTGCTAGCAGAGTGGCCGCAAGTACTTGGCTGTGACACACCTAATTCTACACCTTCATTCCTCTCAGTGCATGTTTCAGAGAGGACTGAAGTTATAGTGGGGTTGGAGATCCCAGCTGATGCGGTGCAAGGAGAGGTCCGCTTTGTTCTTTGGTGTGGGTCTTTGAGGTAGGCTTGCCAACGAGCTGCATGGCAGGTCAACATATGTCTGGTCAGGCATGTGGTACCCAAGCGGCTGATGTTTTGGCCACGCGATATACGCTTGAGACATATGTTGCAAACAGCAGCTGTGCGATCTGATGCACTAGCCTCAAAAAAGGCCCACACCAAGGAACTTTTTGAATGACGGGCAGAGGCAGCGCCCTGCACAGGCGGAGCTCTGCGGTGTGATTCCGTCGGTGTACTGCCCTTACGCTGGCCACCAAAGGGCATCCTGTCTCGTTGGAGATGTGCCTCCTCCTCATCCTCCTCCTCCTCTCTCCTATTAGGCACCCACGTGGAGTCAGTGACCTCATCATCCCCTCCCTCCTCATCACTGGAGCCAATCTGGCAGTATGCTGCAGCTGCTGGAACATGACTGCCAGATTGGTGTCCTTCTTGAGCATCCCCTCTGTCTGCTCTCACCCTACTGCCTTCCTGTAGCTGGGTTTCATCATCAGACCCTTCGAAACGCTGGGCATCCTCCTGGAGCATGTACCCAACACTGTGCTCAAACAGTTCGGGGGACTCCTCAGGAGGAGGACATGGTGGGTCTAGGGAAGGAGTGACTGATGATGAGTCTGACATTGATACCAGGGAAGAGGATGCTTTGGCAGCTGCTTTGCCAGTACCCTGAGCCTGGGTGAGAGAGGATGAGGAGGAGGAGGAGGGCTTGGTCATCCACTCTACCAAGTCTTCGGCATGATGTGGCTCAACATGTCCAGCTGCGGAAAAGAAGGACAAGCGTGTCCCATGGCCATGTGCTGATGACAATGCACCGCGTCCACGACCAGCACTGTTGCCCCCAGACACAGAGCCTGCTTGCCCTCTTTTATTGCCTCCTGACTGTCTGCTTCTCCTTGTTTGCCTTCCAGACATTCTAATAGATGGCCTGCAGGGAGATGGGAAAAAAGCAATAAGGGCTACCTTCAGGTGTCCTTCTCTGTCCCTTGAAACAAGGACTTGCACAGTGAAAGAAACTGACACTCTCCCTACCTACAGTTTTCTGTCCCTAGAAAAAATGTTTTTTTTAAGCACAATATAGCACAAGGAGAATTCACTCACTGTCCTTCCAGGTCCCTAGAAACAAGGACTTGCACAGTGAAAGAAACTGACACTCTCCCTACCTACAGTTTTCTGTCCCTAGAAAAAATGTTTTTTTTAAGCACAATATAGCACAAGGAGAATTCACTCACTGTCCTTCCAGGTCCCTAGAAACAAGGACTTGCACAGTGAAAGAAACTGACACTCTCCCTACCTACAGTTTTCTGTCCCTAGAAATTTTTTTTTTTTAAGCACACTATAGCACAAGGAGAATTCACTCACTGTTCTTCCCAGTCCCTAGAAACAAGGACTTGCACAGTGAAAGAAACTGACACTCTCCCTACCTACAGTTTTCTGTCCCTAGAAAAAATGTTTTTTTTAAGCACACTATAGCACAAGGAGAATTCACTCACTGTCCTTCCCAGTCCCTAGAAACAAGGACTTGCACAGTGAAAGAAACTGACACTCTCCCTACCTACAGTTTTCTGTCCCTAGAAAAAATGTTTTTTTTAAGCACACTATAGCACAAGGAGAATTCACTCACTGTCCTTCCCAGTCCCTAGAAACAAGGACTTGCACAGTGAAAGAAACTGACACTCTCCCTACCTACAGTTTTCTGTCCCTAGAAAAAATGTTTTTTTTAAGCACAATATAGCACAAGGAGAATTCACTCACTGTCCTTCCAGGTCCCTGGAAACAAGGACTTGCACAGTGAAATAAACTGACACTCTCCCTACCTACAGTTTTCTGTCCCTAGAAAAAATGTTTTTTTAAGCACACTATAGCACAAGGAGAATTCACTCACTGTCCTTCCAGGTCCCTGGAAACAAGGACTTGCACAGTGAAAGAAACTGACACTCTCCCTACCTAGAGTTTTCTGTCCCTAGAAAAAATGTTTTTTTTAAGCACAATATAGCACAAGGAGAATTCACTCACTGTCCTTCCAGGTCCCTGGAAACAAGGACTTGCACAGTGAAAGAAACTGACACTCTCCCTACCTACAGTTTTCTGTCCCTAGAAAAAATGTTTTTTTTAAGCACACTATAGCACAAGGAGAATTCACTCACTGTCCTTCCCAGTCCCTAGAAACAAGGACTTGCACAGTGAAAGAAACTGACACTCTCCCTACCTACAGTTTTCTGTCCCTAGAAAAAATGTTTTTTTTAAGCACACTATAGCACAAGGAGAATTCACTCACTGTCCTTCCCAGTCCCTAGAAACAAGGACTTGCACAGTGAAAGAAACTGACACTCTCCCTACCTACAGTTTTCTGTCCCTAGAAAAAATGTTTTTTTTAAGCACACTATAGCACAAGGAGAATTCACTCACTGTCCTTCCCAGTCCCTAGAAACAAGGACTTGCACAGTGAAAGAAACTGACACTCTCCCTACCTACAGTTTTCTGTCCCTAGAAAAAATGTTTTTTTTAAGCACACTATAGCACAAGGAGAATTCACTCACTGTCCTTCCAGGTCCCTGGAAACAAGGACTTGCACAGTGAAAGAAACTGACACTCTCCCTACCTAGAGTTTTCTGTCCCTAGAAAAAATGTTTTTTTTAAGCACACTATAGCACAAGGAGCATTCACTCACTGTCCTTCCAGGTCCCTGGAAACAAGGACTTGCACAGTGAAAGAAACTGACACTCTCCCTACCTACAGTTTTCTGTCCCTAGAAAAAATGTTTTTTTTAAGCACAATATAGCACAAGGAGAATTCACTCACTGTCCTTCCAGGTCCCTAGAAACAAGGACTTGCACAGTGAAAGAAACTGACACTCTCCCTACCTACAGTTTTCTGTCCCTAGAAAAAATGTTTTTTTTAAGCACAATATAGCACAAGGAGAATTCACTCACTGTCCTTCCAGGTCCCTAGAAACAAGGACTTGCACAGTGAAAGAAACTGACACTCTCCCTACCTACAGTTTTCTGTCCCTAGAAAAAATGTTTTTTTTAAGCACAATATAGCACAAGGAGAATTCACTCACTGTCCTTCCAGGTCCCTGGAAACAAGGACTTGCACAGTGAAAGAAACTGACACTCTCCCTACCTACAGTTTTCTGTCCCTAGAAAAAATGTTTTTTTTAAGCACAATATAGCACAAGGAGAATTCACTCACTGTCCTTCCAGGTCCCTAGAAACAAGGACTTGCACAGTGAAAGAAACTGACACTCTCCCTACCTACAGTTTTCTGTCCCTAGAAAAAATGTTTTTTTAAGCACACTATAGCACAAGGAGAATTCACTCACTGTCCTTCCCAGTCCCTAGAAACAAGGACTTGCACAGTGAAAGAAACTGACACTCTCCCTACCTACAGTTTTCTGTCCCTAGAAAAAATGTTTTTTTTAAGCACACTATAGCACAAGGAGAATTCACTCACTGTCCTTCCCAGTCCCTAGAAACAAGGACTTGCACAGTGAAAGAAACTGACACTCTCCCTACCTACAGTTTTCTGTCCCTAGAAAAAATGTTTTTTTTAAGCACAATATAGCACAAGGAGAATTCACTCACTGTCCTTCCATGTCCCTGGAAACAAGGACTTGCACAGTGAAAGAAACTGACACTCTCCCTACCTACAGTTTTCTGTCCCTAGAAAAAATGTTTTTTTTAAGCACAATATAGCACAAGGAGAATTCACTCACTGTCCTTCCAGGTCCCTAGAAACAAGGACTTGCACAGTGAAAGAAACTGACACTCTCCCTACCTACAGTTTTCTGTCCCTAGAAAAAATGTTTTTTTTAAGCACACTATAGCACAAGGAGAATTCACTCACTGTCCTTCCCAGTCCCTAGAAACAAGGACTTGCACAGTGAAAGAAACTGACACTCTCCCTACCTACAGTTTTCTGTCCCTAGAAAAAATGTTTTTTTTAAGCACACTATAGCACAAGGAGAATTCACTCACTGTCCTTCCCAGTCCCTAGAAACAAGGACTTGCACAGTGAAAGAAACTGACATTCTCCCTACCTACAGTTTTCTGTCCCTAGAAAAAATGTTTTTTTTAAGCACAATATAGCACAAGGAGAATTCACTCACTGTCCTTCCAGGTCCCTGGAAACAAGGACTTGCACAGTGAAAGAAACTGACACTCTCCCTACCTACAGTTTTCTGTCCCTAGAAAAAATGTTTTTTTTAAGCACAATATAGCACAAGGAGAATTCACTCACTGTCCTTCCAGGTCCCTAGAAACAAGGACTTGCACAGTGAAAGAAACTGACACTCTCCCTACCTACAGTTTTCTGTCCCTAGAAAAAATGTTTTTTTTAAGCACACTATAGCACAAGGAGAATTCACTCACTGTCCTTCCCAGTCCCTAGAAACAAGGACTTGCACAGTGAAAGAAACTGACACTCTCCCTACCTACAGTTTTCTGTCCCTAGAAAAAATGTTTTTTTTAAGCACACTATAGCACAAGGAGAATTCACTCACTGTCCTTCCAGGTCCCTGGAAACAAGGACTTGCACAGTGAAAGAAACTGACACTCTCCCTACCTAGAGTTTTCTGTCCCTAGAAAAAATGTTTTTTTTAAGCACACTATAGCACAAGGAGCATTCACTCACTGTCCTTCCAGGTCCCTGGAAAAAAGGACTTGCACAGTGAAAGAAACTGACACTCTCCCTACCTACAGTTTTCTGTCCCTAGAAAAAATGTTTTTTTTAAGCACAATATAGCACAAGGAGAATTCACTCACTGTCCTTCCAGGTCCCTAGAAACAAGGACTTGCACAGTGAAAGAAACTGACACTCTCCCTACCTACAGTTTTCTGTCCCTAGAAAAAATGTTTTTTTTAAGCACAATATAGCACAAGGAGAATTCACTCACTGTCCTTCCAGGTCCCTAGAAACAAGGACTTGCACAGTGAAAGAAACTGACACTCTCCCTACCTACAGTTTTCTGTCCCTAGAAAAAATGTTTTTTTTAAGCACAATATAGCACAAGGAGAATTCACTCACTGTCCTTCCAGGTCCCTGGAAAAAAGGACTTGCACAGTGAAAGAAACTGACACTCTCCCTACCTACAGTTTTCTGTCCCTAGAAAAAATGTTTTTTTTAAGCACAATATAGCACAAGGAGAATTCACTCACTGTCCTTCCAGGTCCCTAGAAACAAGGACTTGCACAGTGAAAGAAACTGACACTCTCCCTACCTACAGTTTTCTGTCCCTAGAAAAAATGTTTTTTTTAAGCACAATATAGCACAAGGAGAATTCACTCACTGTCCTTCCAGGTCCCTAGAAACAAGGACTTGCACAGTGAAAGAAACTGACACTCTCCCTACCTACAGTTTTCTGTCCCTAGAAAAAATGTTTTTTTTAAGCACAATATAGCACAAGGAGAATTCACTCACTGTCCTTCCAGGTCCCTGGAAACAAGGACTTGCACAGTGAAAGAAACTGACACTCTCCCTACCTACAGTTTTCTGTCCCTAGAAAAAATGTTTTTTTTAAGCACAATATAGCACAAGGAGAATTCACTCACTGTCCTTCCAGGTCCCTAGAAACAAGGACTTGCACAGTGAAAGAAACTGACACTCTCCCTACCTACAGTTTTCTGTCCCTAGAAAAAATGTTTTTTTTTAAGCACACTATAGCACAAGGAGAATTCACTCACTGTCCTTCCCAGTCCCTAGAAACAAGGACTTGCACAGTGAAAGAAACTGACACTCTCCCTACCTACAGTTTTCTGTCCCTAGAAAAAATGTTTTTTTTAAGCACAATATAGCACAAGGAGAATTCACTCACTGTCCTTCCAGGTCCCTGGAAACAAGGACTTGCACAGTGAAAGAAACTGACACTCTCCCTACCTACAGTTTTCTGTCCCTAGAAAAAATGTTTTTTTTAAGCACACTATAGCACAAGGAGAATTCACTCACTGTCCTTCCAGGTCCCTGGAAACAAGGACTTGCACAGTGAAAGAAACTGACACTCTCCCTACCTAGAGTTTTCTGTCCCTAGAAAAAATGTTTTTTTTAAGCACACTATAGCACAAGGAGCATTCACTCACTGTCCTTCCAGGTCCCTAGAAACAAGGACTTGCACAGTGAAAGAAACTGACACTCTCCCTACCTACAGTTTTCTGTCCCTAGAAAAAATGTTTTTTTTTAAGCACAATATAGCACAAGGAGAATTCACTCACTGTCCTTCCAGGTCCCTGGAAACAAGGACTTGCACAGTGAAAGAAACTGACACTCTCCCTACCTACAGTTTTCTGTCCCTAGAAAAAATGTTTTTTTTTAAGCACAATATAGCACAAGGAGAATTCACTCACTGTCCTTCCAGGTCCCTAGAAACAAGGACTTGCACAGTGAAAGAAACTGACACTCTCCCTACCTACAGTTTTCTGTCCCTAGAAAAAATGTTTTTTTTAAGCACACTATAGCACAAGGAGAATTCACTCACTGTCCTTCCCAGTCCCTAGAAACAAGGACTTGCACAGTGAAAGAAACTGACACTCTCCCTACCTACAGTTTTCTGTCCCTAGAAAAAATGTTTTTTTTAAGCACACTATAGCACAAGGAGAATTCACTCACTGTCCTTCCCAGTCCCTAGAAACAAGGACTTGCACAGTGAAAGAAACTGACACTCTCCCTACCTACAGTTTTCTGTCCCTAGAAAAAATGTTTTTTTTAAGCACAATATAGCACAAGGAGAATTCACTCACTGTCCTTCCAGGTCCCTGGAAACAAGGACTTGCACAGTGAAAGAAACTGACACTCTCCCTACCTACAGTTTTCTGTCCCTAGAAAAAATGTTTTTTTTAAGCACAATATAGCACAAGGAGAATTCACTCACTGTCCTTCCAGGTCCCTGGAAACAAGGACTTGCACAGTGAAAGAAACTGACACTCTCCCTACCTACAGTTTTCTGTCCCTAGAAAAAATGTTTTTTTTAAGCACAATATAGCACAAGGAGAATTCACTCACTGTCCTTCCAGGTCCCTAGAAACAAGGACTTGCACAGTGAAAGAAACTGACACTCTCCCTACCTACAGTTTTCTGTCCCTAGAAAAAATGTTTTTTTTAAGCACAATATAGCACAAGGAGAATTCACTCACTGTCCTTCCAGGTCCCTGGAAACAAGGACTTGCACAGTGAAAGAAACTGACACTCTCCCTACCTACAGTTTTCTGTCCCTAGAAAAAATGTTTTTTTTAAGCACAATATAGCACAAGGAGAATTCACTCACTGTCCTTCCAGGTCCCTAGAAACAAGGACTTGCACATTGAAAGAAACTGACACTCTCCCTACCTACAGTTTTCTGTCCCTAGAAAAAATGTTTTTTTTAAGCACACTATAGCACAAGCACAAAACACACTGACACTCTCCCTACCTATCCTTCTCTTTCCCTAAACTAAAGGAATCCAGGTTAAGCAAGAAAGAAATAAAAGTCACTGTCCCTGCCTATGCTGCTCTATCCCTGCTCCGGAACACACTACACTAGGCCGCCGTGCTGGCGGCCTTTTATAGTGTGGGGCGTGTACTAAACACCCTCAGCAATAATTGGCCACAGGCATCCTGCCTGTGGCCAATCATTGCTCTCCTCGCTGTCGGCGCTGTGATTGGCCAAGCATGCGGGGACACAGTGCATGCTTGGCCAATCACAGCGCCTGGATGACACTGCGATGGCGTAGTGCATTGTGGGCCGTTCGCGTCACTCGAATTTGGCGCGAACGGCCCAAATCGTTCGATCTTCGTCGAACGATCGAACAGCCGATGTTCGAGTCGAACGTATGTTCGACTCGAACACGAAGCTCATCCCTATGGCTGACACTAAAACAATTTAGAGTAATTGATGCGACTTTTAGAGACCTTATATGGAAATATGGAAAACCGAGAATTAAGTTAGAAACTCTGCAACAAGTAAAAGATAAAGGGGGAATAGCGGTCCCTAACTCAAGATTCTATTATATGGCAGCACAACTTCAACATTGGAGTGGATGGGAGGAGATAGATAATAATGACCCCATACAGAACATATTAATGACCCAATTTAAAGCATTACCATTAGTACAGCAAATAGTCTCCCATCAATTCTTTAAAAACGAAAGATTCCAACCTTTAATTTAATCCATAGGTTATGGGAAACAATACGTGTTGTTACGCATCATAGGGGATACACTAGACACATGCCAATATGGTATAACTACTGCCTATCAGAGTTGAATAAACTACCAGAACTATAAGAATGGAAAAAATCAGGAATAACTCTCTTATATCAATTGTTTGAAGGAGATGTACTCCTACCCTTCGATATACTGAATTTCAATTACTAAATAGCAATTTCTATCGATATCTTCAAATACGACGCGCTTTGCAAAGCCAGACCCTAACATTCCAACTACAGTATAACCCATCAGAGATTTTGATGAAGGCAACTTCAATACGATCTATGAAACGAGGACTAATAGGGGACCTCTATCTGATATTGCTAAACATAGAGAAAGTAAATGGACAGGCGAATAGCTTTGCCCATTGGCAAAAAGATTTGATAGATCTTAGTGAGGAGGAGTGGAAGGGAGCTATGGAGATTCTGCCTGAGGTATCCGTCTCACCATTGCAGCAACTGACTCAGCTTTTTATAATACATAGGACTCATTACACTCCACAAAAATGATATGCTTGGGGAAAATATACATCCCCCCTATGTCCGCATCTAACGGATCTCTAATACATATGCTCTGGCGCTGCTCTAAGCTTCATAAAAATTGGGAGAAAGTGTTCCAGACCCTGAATACACTATGTCGGACAGAAATAACAAATTTACCTAAAATAGCAATACTGGGAATAATTCCAAATAGAGCATTACCAGTAGAGATGTATGCGATGTGGACTAGGTCCCTTTACCTAGCTCGTAAGCTTATCTTACAAAAATGGATCGCTACAACGCCACCAACCCACAAACAATGGTGTAATAAGGTAAAATATATATTGAAAAGAGAAAGATTAAAGCGGAGCTCCACCCTAAAGTGGAACTTCCGCTGATCGGAACCCTCCCCCCCTCCGGTGTTACAATTGACACGTTTCAGGGGGGAGGGGGGTGCAGATACCTGTCTAAGACAGGTATTTGCACCCACTTCCGGGAGTCCTCTCTGCGGGAAGCACGTCACTTCCCGCAGATTCCCCGTTGTGTTCTGGGAGACACTCAGCTCCCAGAACACAGGGGACCATTCAGAACGGTGCATGCGCCGTAGGGAACCGGGCATGAAGCCGCAAGGCTTCATTTCCTGGTTCCCTCACCGAGGATGGCGGTGGGGGCAGCAGAGTGACGAGCGATTGCTCGTCCTCTTCTGCGGATGTCGCTGGACTCCAGGACAGGTAAGTGTCCATATATTAAAAGTCAGCAGCTGCTGTATTTGTAGCTGCTGGCTTTTAATATTTTTTTTTCCGCGGCACTTCCGCTTTAACCTACAAACATAGAGGAGTTCCCCATAAATTTAATAAAATATGGTCCTATTGGCTTAATTCTAGTAATCCGTTCTACGATGGGCTATGTGAGGGGGGTGGGAGGAGAGGGAGGAGGAGGAGGGCTAGATGGGGGCGAGGAGGATGATTTATAATAAATTAAGTAGTACAAATCAGAATGAAAAAGGAATCCTACTTAGAGCTTTATGTTTCTTTTTTTTTTTGTATTGTCTTGATAGATGTGTATTGTAAATTAGATGTTTATTATAATTCATGTTTGAATTACTCCTCCTTTTTTTCATGTTCATTTATGAAGCTAAATGAAATGTTTACTATTTTTAAATCCATTAATACTTTCTGTATGTAATAAGCAATAACAAAAACAATAAAAAATCTATCTGATTAAAAAAAAAAAAAAAGTAATGGCGGTGATCAGCGACTTAAAGCGGGACTGCGATATTGCGGTGGACAATCTGACACTTTTGACTTTGTGGAAACACAGTAGTCAGTGCTAAATATATACACTGTCACGGTACTAATGACACTGGCTGAGAAGGGGTTAAACATCTAGGGCGATCAAAGGGTTAAATGTGTGCCTTACCAGTGTTTGTGTGTACTAGGTTTGCTGTTTTTACCAAGGGATGTGATAGATTTAATTCCCTGCTTTGCAGGGATAGAAAATCCATCACATTTCTGCTGTCAGGACGGAGCACTGTGTATTGTTTACATATCTCCTCAACGATCAGCGGGTTCCGACGGACATCCATTGGCCGGCACCCGCTGATCAGCTTCTGCTGTGACTAATAATGGCAGAAGCGGTGTGCCCCCTACCCGGATGTGAAAAATCACATCTATCTACACACATACAGTGGAACCTCGGATTACGAGCATAATCCGTTCCAGGAGAATGCTCGTAATCCAAAGTACTCGCATATCAAAGCAAGTTTCCCCATTGAAGTCAATGGAAACGAAAATAATTCGTTCCACATTGACTTCAATGGCAAGCAATACCGCATGTGGCCAGAGGTGGGTGGGGGGGGGGGGCGCCAGAGAGCCTCGTAAACACACGGAAGGGCCCGAGGACAGTTCGGCTGAGTATTTCAGAGAACTTTCTGAAATAGTCAGCCGAGCTGTCCTCAGGCCCTTCCACGTGTTTACGAGGCTCTCCGAGCACTTTCAAATGGAGCCGATTGGCTCTGGCGCCCCCCCCCCCCCATTTTAGGCCAAATGCAGTACTGTACACAGCTGTGGCTTGAGACAACACTCGCAGACCGTATTGATCGTATTGCGAAACACTTGTTAACCACGTTACTCGCAATCCGAGGTTCCACTGTATATATATATATACAGGTCCTTCTCAAAAAATTAGCATATTGTGATAAAGTTCATTATTTTCTGTAATGTACTGATAAACATTAGACTTTCATATATTTTAGATTCATTACACACAACTGAAGTAGTTCAAGCCTTTTCTTGTTTTAATATTGATGATTTTGGCATACAGCTCATGAAAACCCAAAAATCCTATCTCAAAAAATTAGCATATCATGAAAAGGTTCTCTAAACGAGCTATTAACCTAATCATCTGAATCAACTAATTAACTCTAAACACCTGCAAAAGATTCCTGAGGCTTTTAAAAACTCCCAGCCTGGTTCATTACTCAAAACCGCAATCATGGGTAAGACTGCCGACCTGACTGCTGTCCAGAAGGCCATCATTGACACCCTCAAGCAAGAGGGTAAGACACAGAAAGAAATTTCTGAACGAACAGGCTGTTCCCAGAGTGCTGTATCAAGGCACCTCAGTGGGAAGTCTGTGGGAAGGAAAAAGTGTGGCAGAAAACGCTGCACAACGAGAAGAGGTGACCGGACCCTGAAGAAGATTGTGGAGAAGGACCGATTCCAGACCTTGGAGGACCTGCGGAAGCAGTGGACTGAGTCTGGAGTAGAAACATCCAGAGCCACCGTGAACAGGCGTGTGCAGGAAATGGGCTACAGGTGCCGCATTCCCCAGGTCAAGCCACTTTTGAACCAGAAACAGCGGCAGAAGCGCCTGACCTGGGCTACAGAGAAGCAGCACTGGACTGTTGCTCAGTGGTCCAAAGTACTTTTTTCGGATGAAAGCAAATTTTGCATGTCATTCGGAAATCAAGGTGCCAGAGTCTGGAGGAAGACTGGGGAGAGGGAAATGCCAAAATGCCTGAAGTCCAGTGTCAAGTACCCACAGTCAGTGATGGTCTGGGGTGCCATGTCAGCTGCTGGTGTTGGTCCACTGTGTTTTATCAAGGGCAGGGTCAATGCAGCTAGCTATCAGGAGATTTTGGAGCACTTCATGCTTCCATCTGCTGAAAAGCTTTATGGAGATGAAGATTTCATTTTTCAGCACGACCTGGCACCTGCTCACAGTGCCAAAACCACTGGTAAATGGTTTACTGACCATGGTATTACTGTGCTCAATTGGCCTGCCAACTCTCCTGACCTGAACCCCATAGAGAATCTGTGGGATATTGGGAAGAGAAAGTTGAGAGACGCAAGACCCAACACTCTGGATGAGCTTAAGGCCGCTATCGAAGCATCCTGGGCCTCCATAACACCTCAGCAGTGCCACAGGCTGGTTGCCTCCATGCCACGCCGCATTGAAGCAGTCATTTCTGCAAAAGGATTCCCGACCAAGTATTGAGTGCATAACTGAACATAATTATTTGAAGGTTGACTTTTTTTGTATTAAAAACACTTTTCTTTTATTGGTCGGATGAAATATGCTAATTTTTTGAGATAGGATTTTTGGGTTTTCATGAGCTGTATGCCAAAATCATCAATATTAAAACAAGAAAAGGCTTGAACTACTTCAGTTGTGTGTAATGAATCTAAAATATATGAAAGTCTAATGTTTATCAGTACATTACAGAAAATAATGAACTTTATCACAATATGCTAATTTTTTGAGAAGGACCTGTATATATATATATATATATATATATATATATATATATATATATATATATGTGATGCTGCAGATAGTCTTTCTAACCGTACTCCAGTTTCCTAAGTACAGCTACCTGAATTGTTCGCTGCCGCTGGATACCATTCAGTTTCCCTTAGAGGTGAGCACTGCAGAAAGACAATATAAAGACAATTGCAGGTACTTTATTTAAACATACATTTAAGGAACATGTAACTGAATGATGAGTTTGGCTTTAAAGGATCAACAATGCAGCAAGCTTTGGCTGTGGGATTTAGGCCTACCAACATATGGCATATGGGAGGGTGGGATACTTTACATCAGGGATGCTAGGAAAGCAGTGCATTTTATTTGGAAATACATTAAAGTGGAGTTCTACCCAAAAGTGGAACTTCCACTTAAACCACTCCTCACCCCCTTACATGCCACATTTGGCATGTCATTTTTTTTGGGGGGGGGGAGTGGGGGCTTCGGTAGGAGTGGAACTTCCTGTCCCACTTCCACCCAGGGACCGCCTAGTCGACTCCTCCTCTCGCCTTAGGCGGCCCCTCCCTGTAGGCAATCTCCTGGGACAGGTACCAGGCGATCGCCTGTCCACTCCTAGAGCGCAGCGCGACTCACGCATGCGCAGTGAGTGCCCGGCCGTGAAGCCGAAAGCTGTCACGGTCGGGTGCCCACAGTGTGAATGGAGGCGCCGGCGAAGAGGAGCAATGCTCCGAGCGGCGGCATCACTGGACAGTGGAGCAGGTAAGTGTCTGTTTATTAAAAGCCAGCAGCTACACTTTTCGTAGCTGCTGACTTTTAATAAACATAAAAAGACTGAAACTCCCCTTTAACAAAGAACATTTACTTTTATCGTAAGAAACGACTTAAAGCGGAGTTCCACCCAAAAGTGCAACTTCTGCTCATTGGTCTCCTCTCCCTGTCTTTGACAGGTATCCTGTTTCCACTTCCGGGAGTCCGCGCTGCTGCCCATGACATCACAGCGGGGCTCCCTCCTCCCCCCCTGTCGCCGGGCCAGTAGAAGAGATGAGCGGGGCCTCGCACATGCGCAGAAGGGTTTCCAGCGTGAAGCCGTAAGTCTACACTGCTGGGTTCCCTTAACCGCAATGGCAGCACCCGACAGCTGATTGAAACATGGTTTTGTGTGTGTGGAATGAGGACACAGAGGGGGGCCCCTGGGAGGAGGACACAGGGGGGGGCCTGGGATGAGGACACAGGGGGGGGCCTGGGCTGAGGACTCAGAAGGGGGCCCTGGGATGAGGACTCAGAAGGGGGCCCTGGGGTGAGGACTCAGAAGGGGGCCCTGGGGTGAGGACTCAGAAGGGGGCCCTGGGATGAGGACTCAGAAGGGGGCCCTGGGATGAGGACACAGAAGGGGGCCCTGGGATGGGGAGGAAAGAAGGATAGGAAAAGAGAAAAGGACAGAAAGATTAAAGAGCAGGGGAGGAAAGAAGATAATGCTGCCTACATAAATTATCTAGGAGAGCAGACAGCAGAGCAGGAGAGGGACAGACAGATTCAGGAACAAAAGAGAAGAGAGGAGAACGCAGCATACATCAGACATGTGAAGGATATGGCTGTGAAGGAGGAGAGAAGAAGAGATGAGGAGACACGGAGAAGGGAGATAAGGAAGAAATATGAGATTGGGATAGAAGAGGAGAGATGACAACAAAATTAAACATAAGGGAAGTAGATTGGGAGAGAAGTGTGGAGAAGGGGAACGAAAGGGAGGAGCAGAGGGAAGGAAAGAGGAAGAAAGGATTTCTGGACAAATTACGGGCAATAAGAGCAGATTGAATGAGTAGAAGAACACGGGGAGCACAGGGGGGGGGGATAGCCGGAGATGATCGGTGTGCTGTTGGGGGCAGTTACAAGCACTTTTAAATGAAAGTGTAACTAAATGCAAAACTTTTTTTTCTAGTTTTGGATTGGTTTTTATTGCCGTCTGTGTCCTTGGGGGAGGACAGAGGGGGACACCGAGCGGGGGGAGGACAGAGAGGGACACCGGGCTGGGGGAGGACAGAGGGGAACACCGGGCGGGGGGACACCAGGCTGGGGGAGAACAGAGGGGGACGCCGTGCTGGGGGAGGACAGAGGGCTGGGGAGGACAGAGGGGGGACATCGGGCGGGGGAGGACAGAGGGGGATTCCGGGCGGGGATCAGAACACAGAGGGGGGCCCTGGAATGAGGACACAGAGGGGGGCCCTGGGATGAGGACACAGAGGGGGGCCCTGGGATGAGGACACAGAGGGGGGGCCCTGGAATGAGGACAGAGAGGGGGGCCCTGGGATGAGGACACAGAGGGGGGCCCTGGAATGAGGACACAGAGGGGGGGCCCTGGAATGAGGACACAGAGGGGGGGTCCTTAGATGAGGACACAGAGGGGGGGTCCTGGGATCAGGACACAGGGGGGGGCCCTGGGATCAGGACACAGAGGGGGGCCCTGGGATCAGGACACAGAGGGGGGGACCTGGGATCAGGACACAGAGGGGGGCCCTGGGATCAGGATACATATCCATGATGCGTTTCCCCGCATGAAGCAGCTTTTGCTAGTTTTGTATTTTGTAGAGTAGAGTAGGGACTGACCAGAGAGGGATTACTTTGACGCAGTTGGCCAGCTTAAACATGTATTGCAATGTATGTGTGAACTAAAAATCCCTGTTTATATATAAAGTTTCTAAACACTGGTGATCTTGCGAGCTACCATACACAAAATGTCAGTTCTAAGATAATCAGCTGCTAGCACTGATCACATCCCATTCAGTATAAAAGTAACAGAAAAAAGTGCTGCGCTAAAAAATATGCCTTTGTGTTTTTTACACATACACACGCTAGGCTATGTCTGTAGAAAACCACATAGGAAATAATATAATGGCACCAATAACTCAAATTAGTGTAATTCTGTGCTCAATTATAGTGCAGCATGTGAACTAATATTAGTTTGTTTCTCTACTTATCCATATATCCACACTTATTGCCTATAGAAGATCACATGCATAAAGTGCTAATTAGTGCCACAACTTAATGCTAATTAAAGTGATTATGTGCGACAAATAGAAATGATATGCATTAATGCTCAAATAACAACATCTGTCATAAAATACATCCAATATAATTGTGCTCAAAATATTCACAAACGTGTTCCCATGCACTACAAAAGTGCTATGTGCAAAGTGCTATTTTGCTTGATTCATAAACTGACATGCATAATATATACAGTCCATTCACAGTTCAAAAAGATCCAAAGCAACTGGTGATAGCAAAACGTGTCCTTGTGTCCACTCTGGTGCTCCCTGCTTCTGTATAAATGCTCACCTTAGAGCGTGTGACCCTGCAATTAAGCCTGGTCAGAACACGCATATGAAGCACCTCTGGTTTCAGTGATTATGTTGGAATCCTGGGCTGGTTGCTGGTGACGTGTTCCACATGTGTATGATGAAAAAAACTCAATAGTGTGATATTGTTTAAACAATTTATTGTGTAAATAAAACTTAGCCCCTACTATGGGGTACTCACATTTTGTGGGTGCTACAGTGCACCACTCTTTACAAGCTCAGGAAAACTGCTGAAGTAATGTGTCCTTTCCTTTAGCTGAGAACGCTCCACTGCCTCCTGCATTGTCCTGTCCCCTCCCCTACGCGCGTCGATACCGGAATTAACTCGTATCTTCCTCAGGAGGTCATACAGTGCCGGGACCAGGTCATACAGTTCCAGGACCAGGTCATACAGTGCCAGGACAAGGTCATACAGTGCCAGGACCAGGTCATACAATGCAAGCACAAGGTTATACAGTGTTGGGACCAGGTTGTACAATGCCAGGACCATGTCACACAGTGCTGGGACCAGGTCATACAGTGCCAGGACAAGGTCATACAGTGCCAAGACAAGGTCATACAGTGCCGGGACCAGGTCATACAATGCAAGCACAAGGTCATTCAGTGTCGGGACCAGGTTGTACAATGCCAGGACAAGGTCACACAGTGCTTGGACCAGGTCATACAGTGCCAAGACAAGGTCATACAGTTCCAAGACAAGGTCATACAGTGCCGGGACCAGGTCATACAATGCAAGCACAAGGTCATACAGTGTCGGGACCAATGCCAGGACCAGATCACACTGTGCTGGGACCAGGTCACACAGTACCAGGGCCAAGTTGTGCAATGCCAGGACCAGGTCACACAGTGCCGGGGCCAGGTGATACAGTGCAGGGACCAGGTTGTACAATGCCAGGACAAGGTCACACTGTGCCTGGGCTGGGTTACACAGGGCCAGGACCAGGTCGCACAGTGCTGGGGCCAAGTCATACAGTGCCGGGACCAGGTCATACAGTGCCGGGACCAGGTCATACAGTGCTGGGGCCAGGTCATGGCGGGGCCAGGTTAAACAGTGCCAGGAACAGGTCGTACAATACCAGGACAAGGTCAAAATGGATGTTATAGGAGACGCACCCCGTGCTTTAGATAAGGGGGGGAGCAGGGTGAGTTTGGGGGTTAATTTTTGATAAATCTTAAAAACCTAACATGAAACATGGTCACAAAGGTGGACTAAGCTTAAAGCTTAAGCCCCCTGCCAGCCCGTGCTTTGTCCAATCAGTTTGGTAGCAGATTTTGGCTGACACGGTGATATAAAGGGAACTGCACTGTAAAGGGGCACTGCAATGATTACAGTGCCCCTTTACAGTGCAGTCCCCTTTATATTACAATGTCCCAGTCCTATTGTGGCGATACAATGCTAGTACTGTATGACTGAAAAGCAAGGAGAGAGGCGCCTCTAAGTGCAGCAGTAAAAAACTTTTATTAGTAAATAACATAATACACTCACATATAGGTGAATGAATACAGGCGTGTGGAGAATGTCAGGATGACGACCAGCAGCTGCAGATCACAGTGCACAGGTTTCCAGCTCAGCTGTGTGAAGCAGGAGTGTCTCTTGTGGGTGGATGAGCCGGCTTCCAGGGACAGCAATCCTGTTAGATGTTCAGAAGCGAGACTTGGAACACACAAGTGGCTGGATGGCAGGGACTGACGTCATCAGAGATGGACGCGTTTCATGAGCGTGCAGGCTAGCGATGTCCTGGCAAGCCGTGCTCCTTTTTCAACATGACATCTTGTCACCTATATGTGAGTGTATTATGTTATTTACTAATAAAAGTTTTTTACTGCTGCACTTAGAGGCGCCTCTCTCCTTGCTTTTCAGTTTTACTCAGAACATGGTTTCTGTTCATCCATGACGGCTGCCCTGTGCAAAGTGGATCCCCTCCATCCCTGTTTTCTTCTACATACATCATAGTATGTAGATAGACTCCATGGACTTCTTTTCAGACCATTCATATACATCATATGGTGTTGTGTATTATAACCTTTTTTACTTTGTCATTCTAACCTTATTATAACCTATTTTACTTTGTCATTCTTTGCCATGTTTTTATTTTAATTTATTTTTATTTTTATTATTATTTTTATTATTATTTTTATTTTTATTTTTATTATATTCAATTGGGGACATATATGTCTATGTGGATATTGTGCGCCACTACTTGTTTGTAGTACTGTATGACACCTATTGTGCCTACACTGCCCAGTGACACTGACCTGCTCTCTCTCTGGTGGTGCGGGTACAGCGTGGCTCTCCCTGGTGGCGCAGGTACAGCGTGGCTCTCTCTGGTGGTACGGTACAGCGTGCTTTAGATAAGGGGGGAGCAGGGTGAGTTTGGGGGGTTAATTTTTGATAAGTCTTAAAAACCTAACATGAAACATGGTCACAAAGGTGGACTAAGCTTAAAGCTTAAGCCCCCTGCCAGCCCGTGCTGTGTCCAATCAGTTTGGTAGCAGATTTTGGCTATGATTTTGGCTGACATCAGCTGATTGGCTGTGTCCTATTCAGGCCCAGACTGGGACAAAAAATAGCGTGGCTTTCTCTCTCTGGTGGTGCGGTACAGCATGGCTTTCTCTCTGGTGGTGTGGTACAGCGTGGCTTTCTCTCTCTGGTGGTGTGGTACAGCGTGGCTTTTTCTCTCTGGTGGTGTGGTACAGCGTGGCTTTCTCTCTCTGGTGGTGTGGTACAGCGTGGATTTCTGTCTCTGGTGGTGTGGCACAGCGTGGCTTTCTCTCTCTGGTGATGTGGTACAGCGTGGCTTTCTGGGGGGTTAAAAGCGCCTGCTAGCGGCGGCAAATTTTTTATTTTATTTTTTTGTCATTATTCAATCACTTGGGACAAAAAAAAAATATTCAATGGGCTCAACATGCCTCTCAGCAATTTCCTTGGGGTGTCTACTTTCCAAAATGGGGTCATTTGGGGGGGGGGTTTGTGCCATCTTGGCATTTTATGGCCTCCAAAACTGTGATAGGTAGTGAAAGGTAGTGAGGAGTGAAATCAAAAATTTATGCCCTTAGATATCTTGAAGGCGGTTCTTGGTTTTCGGGGTCCCGTACGCGGTTAGGCTCCCAAAAAGTCCCACACATGTGGTATCCCCATACTTAGGAGAAGCATCAGAATGTATTTTGGGGTGTAATTTCACATATGCCCAGGTCATGTGTGAGCAATATATAATTTAGTGACAACTTTATGCAAAAAAGAAAAAGTTTGCAATATTCCCGCAACTTGTGGCAAAATTAAAAATATTTCATGGACTCAACATGCCTCTCAGTATATAGCTTGGGGTGTCTACTTTCCAAAATGGGGTCATTTTGGGGGGTTTGTGCTATTTTGCCATTTTATTGCCTTCAAAACTGTGATAGGTAGTGAGGAGTGAAATCAAAAATTTGCACCCTTAGAAATCCGGAAGGCAGTGATTGGTTTTTGGGGCCCCGTACACGGATAGGCTCCCAAAAAGTCCCACACATGTGGTATCCCCGTACTCAGGAGAAGTAGCAAAATTGATTTTGGGGTGCAATTCTACATATAACCATGGCATGTGTGAGCAATATATCATTTAGTGACAACTTTTTGTACATTTTTTTTTGTCATTATTCAATCACTTGGGACAAAAAAAAATTCAATGGGCTCAACATGCCTCTCAGCAAATAGCTTGGGGTGTCTACTTTCCAAAATGGGGTCATTTGGGGGGGTTGTGTGCCATCTTGGCATTTTATGGCCTTCAAAACTGTGATAGGTAGTGAGGAGTGAAATCAAAAATGTATGCCCTTAGAAATCTTGAAGGCAGTGCTTGGATTTCGGGGCCCCGTACACGGCTAGGCTCCAAAAAGTCCCACACATGTGATATCCCCGTACTCAGGTGAAGCAGCAGAATGTATTTTGGGGTGTATTTCACATATGCCCATGGCATGTTTGAGCAATATATCATTTAGTGACAACTTTGTGCAAAAAAAAAAAGTTTGTCATATTCCCGCAACTTGTGGCAAAATATAAAATATTCCATGGACTCAATATGCCTCTCAGCAAATAGCTTGGGTGTCTACTTTCCAAAATGGGGTCATTTGGGGGGGGGGTTTGTGCTATTTTGGCATTTTATGGCCTTCGAAACTGTGATAGGTAGTGAGGAGTGAAATCAAAAATTTGTGCCCTTAGAAATCTTGAAGGCAGTGCTTGGTTTTCGGGGCCCCGTACGTGGCTAGGCTCCCAAAAAGTCCCACACATGTGGTATCCCCGTGCTCGGGAGAAGCAGCAAAATGTATTTTGGGGTGCAATTCCACATATAACCATGGCATGTGTGAGCAATATATCATTTAGTGACAACTTTTTGTAAAAATGTTATTTTTTTGTCATTATTCAATCACTTGGGACAAAAAAAAAACATTCAATGGGCTCAACATGCCTCTCAGCAATTTTCTTGGGGTGTCTACTTTCCAAAATGGGGTCATTTGGGGGGGGGGTTTGTACTGCCCTGCCATTTTTGCACCTCAGGAAATGAGATAGGCAGTCATAAATTAAAAGCTGTGTAAATTCCAGAAAATGTACCCTAGTTTGTAGACGCTATAACTTTTGCGCAAACCAATAAATATACGCTTATTGACATTTTTTTTACTAAAGACATGTGGCTGAATACATTTTGGCCTAAATGTATGACTAAAATTGAGTTTATTAGATTTTTCTTATATCAAAAAGTAGAAAATATCATTTTTTTTCAAAATTTTCGGTCTTTTTCCGTTTATATCTCAAAAAATTAAAATCGCAGAGGCAATCAAATACCATTAAAAGAAAGCTCTATTTATGGGAAGAAAATGACACATATTTCGTTTGGGTACAACATTGCATGTCCGCGCAATTTCCAGTTAAAGCAGCGCAGTGCCAAATTGTAAAAACACCTCTGGTCTTTAAGCTGCATATTGGTCAGGGGCCTAAGTGGTTAAATGTACATTAATTATAAAATCAATTTTGCTGCATTTTTTGCAAGAGGTGGATTGTCCCTTTAAAGTCATTATAAAAGTCTTGCATTGCTTGCTGTCTTATAAAGATGTGAAATTTTTAAGGCTGGTATTGCTTAAAGTGTAACTCCACTTTTGGTGGAGTTACAGTTCTTGGGGACCTACCTAATCACACTTGACAATGGCATACCTAATTAACCGCCTACACCATGTCTTCACTATTCAGCCTGCACTGCACTGTATTGCACTGTCCCTTCTTTAAAATATTTCCAATCATGTCCTCCACCCTCCACTCAAAAAACTTTCCTCATTCCAAAACAAAGTTTGTATGCTGCAATAAATAATAATAAAAAAAAATATTGGAAGGGACAAGGGGGACAAAAGAAGTGAATACCAGCCAACACTCTTTTTCTGGCAAAGCATACCTGAGCCAACTTACTGCACAATAGAATGCTAATCTTGTCTAATCACAAAGGGTGTTGATCACAGGTGTGAAAAACAAGGCTGAGGCATGTCGCATGACGTGTGAAAATCAATGTTTCCCTATGGGAGCCGTCTTAACTGGTCCGACACATGTCGGTCCGACTTTGAAAATGCTCCCTGTACTACTTCGGTCCGACTTTGATCCGACTTCAGCCCATTGACTATCATTGAAGTCGGATCAAAGTTGGACCGCAGTCTTGCATGATCCGACTTTGACATGCGACTTGTGCTCTGCTGCTCTTGAGGGGGAACTCCAGGCCAAATTTTAAATAAAAAACCGGCATGGGTTCCCCCTCCAGGAGCATACCAGGCCCTTGGGTCTGGTCTGGATTTGAAGGGGAACCCCTACGCCGAAAAAACGGCGTGGGGGTCCCCCCTAAAATCCAAACCAGACCCTTATCCAAGCACGCAACCTGGCAGGCCGCAGGGGAAGAGGGGGGACGAGAGAGCGGTCCCCCTCCCTCCTAAACCGTACCAGGCCGCATGCCCTCAACATGGGGGGTTTGGTGCTCTGGGGCAGGGGGCAACCTGCGGCCCCCCCACCCCAAAGCACCCTGTCCCCATGATGATGAGGACAGGGCCTCTTCCCGACAATCCTGGCCGTTGGTTGTTGGGGTCTGCGGGCGGGGGGCTTATCGGAATCCGGGAGCCCCCTTTAATAAGGGGCCCCCAGATCCCGGCTCCCCCACCCTATGTGAATGAGTATGGGGTACATCGTACCCCTACCCATTCACCTGGTGGAAAAAATGTCAATAAAAAACACAACACAGCTTTTTAAATTAATTTATTGCACAGCTCCGGGGGTCTCCGCGCTCTTCGGTTCTTTCTTCCGCCGGGCCTCCGCTATCTTCTTCCAGCTCTTTTGCTAGCGGAGAGGCCCGGTCTTCCCGTCGTCTCGTCCGGCTCTCCGTTGTCCTTCTGCCGGCCCCTCCGCTATCTTCTTCCAGCTCTTTTGCTAGTGGAGGAGCCGGTCTTCCCGTCGCCGTCGGCGTCTTCTTCCCTCTTCTCCTCCTCGATGTTGACGCGTCGCTTCCTCCCGCTGTAATACTGGCTGTTCGCTCCGCTCCGCTCCGAATTAATATAGGCTTCTCATGACGTCACAGTCACATTCTCCCATGACTTCACAGTCACATGCTCCGGGGCCACCCGGAGCATGTGACTGTGACGTCATGAGAAGCCTATATTAATTCGGAGCGGAGCGGACAGCCAGTATTACAGCGGGAGGAAGCGACGCGTCAACATCGAGGAGGAGAAGAGAGAAGAAGACGGCGACGGGAAGACCGGCCCCTCCACTAGCAAAAGAGCTGGAAGAAGATAGCGGAGGGGCCGGCAGAAGGACAACGGAGAGCCAGACGAGACGACGGAGAAGACCAGGCCCCTCCACTAGCAAAAGAGCTGGAAGAAGATAGTGGAGGGGCCGGCAGAAGGACAACGGAGAGCCGGACGAGACGACGGGAAGACCGGGCCTCTCCGCTAGCAAAAGAGCTGGAAGAAGATAGCGGAGGCCCGGCAGAAGAAAGAACCGGAGAGCGCGGAGACCCCCGGAGCTGTGCAATAAATTAATTTAAAAAGCTGTGTTGTGTTTTTTATTGACATTTTTTCCACCAGGTGAATGGGTAGGGGTACGATGTACCCCATACTCATTCACATAGGGTGGGGGGGGGCCGGGATCTGGGGGCCCCCTTATTAAAGGGGGCTCCCGGATTCTGATAAGCCCCCCGCCCACAGACCCCGACAACCAACGGCCAGGGTTGTCGGGAAGAGGCCCTGTCCTCATCAACATGGGGACAGGGTGCTTTGGGGTGGGGGGCCGCAGGTCGCCCCCCTGCCCCAGAGCACCAAATCCCCCATGTTGAGGGCATGCGGCCTGGTACAGTTCAGGAGGGAGGGGGGGCGCTCTCTCGTCCCCCCTCTTCCCCTGCGGCCTGCCAGGTTGAGTGCTCGGATAAGGGTCTAGGTTGGATTTTGGGGGGACCCCCACGCCGTTTTTTCTGCGTAGGGGTTCCCCTTAAAGTCCAGACAAGACCCAAGGGCCTGGTATGCTCTTGGAGGGGGAACCCATGCCGGTTTTTTTATTTAAAATTTGGCGTGGAGTTCCCCCTCAAGATTCATACCAAACACAGTGCCTGCTATTGGCGGGGATCCAAGTCGGATCCCCGTTCATTCAAAGTCAGACATATGTCGGCTTCATGTCACGGGGCAAAGTCGGATCCAAAGTAGGACGGCTGTAGTGGGAACCCAGCCTAAGAAATAATTAATCTCACATTCACATTGGGCCATTTTGACATGTTAAAGCGCATGCCAAATTGGATTCTATTGCCGGAAATGGCACCGTCCGAATCGGTGCCACGCCGACTTTGCGGCGGCACACCAATTCCCAAAAGTAGTTCCTGCACTACTTTTGGCGTCTTCGGGGGCAATTTGAATTGACATCTGTGCGTGGACTCACACAGATATCTGTCAAATAGCCCCTCCCCCCCAAGTTGGACTGAAATGCTGGTTTGAAATCGTGCGAGTTCAGCTGAACTCACGTGATTTCAAACCGGCCCTTAGTGTGAACAAAACATATATGAACATGTACATCGCTCTAAGGCAGTTTCTCTTACCCTGCTGCTCCAAAAAGCCTCTATCCCACATGGAGGGTGCAATCCCTGTATGCAAACAGATACTTAGAAGAAAAGAAGGCCGGACAGCCGCACTCCTGTGCAATTTCTTTATTCAAGTGCTGGATACAAATGTGAACTACAGATATCAGCTTGCATGTTTCACACCAAGGTCGGGTGCTCACTCATTTATTCAAGTGCCAGATACAAAGGTGAACTACAGGGATCAGCTTACATGTTTCACACCAAGGTCGTGTGCTTACTCATGAGTAAGCACCCGACCTTGGTGTGAAACATGTAAGCTGATACCTGTAGTTCACCTTTGTATCCGGCAGTTGAATAAAGAAATTGCACAGGAGTGCGGCCGTCCAGCCTTCTTTTCTCTTTAGTGTGAACGTTGGCTAAATGTAGTTTTTACCAAGTGATAAGCAACCTCACACCTACCTTTTGGGTGGCAACATAAGAAAGGAATGATCATTAAAGAAGAAGTAAACCCTGATGGGTTTTACTTCCTCTTTTGTTTCCTGCAAACCCTGCAAAGTAAAAGCATAATGGGCTAGTATACATCGCATACTAGCCCATTATGTGGCACTTACCTGCAAAGGAAACCCACGCTGTCCCCGATGCAGGAAGCATCCATCTTTGCCCCTCTTACTTCCGGGCCGTGGACTCCGGCACTGTTACTGGCCGAAGTCGCATGACAGTCACGTCACAGGCACTATTGAAATGGCACGATTGTGCCCTTTGAGTGCGCATGTGCTGATGGCGTCGGCACAGGCGTATATGGTAAATATCTTCTAAACCATACAGGTTTAGAAGATATTTCCAGTACCTACAGGTGAGCCTTATAGGTTTACCTGTAGGTAAAAGTGGTGTATAAGAGTTTACAACCACTTTAGGAGCTTATGTTTTGATATCTGGGAGGCTCATTTGCTTTTCCAGTAATCGCTAGTTCTTCCATATTTTGTGCATGTTTGTTTCTGAGTAAAATATGACTTACGTAGAAGAACAAACCGGGATAAAATAATATGCAGGCATAGAAAACTAAAAGACTTGTTCACAAATGCTAGAAGTTTGGTGAACAAAATGGAAGAACTGTAACTACTAATAAATGAGGAGGATTTCGACTTCTTGGGCCTAACAGAGACCTGATTTGACAGCACACGTGACTGGCTTGCAACTGTCCAAGGGACAGGGTAGGTAGAAGAGGGATGTACATGTATGTCAAGAGTGCTTTTCCAGTGAACACGAGGGATGACATGACTATTGTAAAACCGATGTATTCCATTACTGCCCACCACATTATACCCCATACCTTACTTATCTTAATCAAAGAGACCACACATTGCTGTTTGGAGTAAAACATGGCCATAGCAGCCTCCTTTATTTTATAACTGTTCCATCAGTTATCAAAACTTTAAACCATCAAAAACACATAAACCCAGAAAACATAACAGAAATATTGCCCCCTAGTGTTGGTCTTTGCAGGAACCTCAAATTCGCCATAATCATATTAACCCGATATTCCTCATCATATTAAATTCTTATTATCCCATGACACTGCGGTACCTTACCAATGGTCCTAGGCCTCAAGCCGATCAGCTACTCAGAGACGACCACTGACCGCAGTGCCCCCATTATCCAACTCATCCAGCTAAACTCCTGTTAGCTGGAAACCATTCTCAGAACCCATACCACGATGGTTCCTGACCACTTGCTTATTCGAGGTACTTCCTTCTCCCGCAAAGACCAAACACCCGCCACAGCACCCAAGGGAAAACACCTTTACCCTTTGGTGCCCCTCCAAACCCTAAGGGCTCGTTGGATCCCGTCCTGCAAACCCAAAGACCATAAATCAGTCCCCACATCGTTCAGATGAACCCCATCCCTCCGTAGATACCGCCATGTATCCACCTCCAATTCGAAATGTCGGACCACCAACCCACCATTCCGTACCACAAACTTGCCCATGTCTCGGTTAATTTTCCTCCGGGCCCTGTTGATTCCAGCCGCGGACCTAGCCCCCCTCCACTCTACCCGTGCCACCATGTCTGACCAGACGATAATCATGTCCGGGAACGACATCCTTAGCCTCAGGAAATCAGACTTCATATCCCGAGTCACTTCTAGCATGGACCTGAAACCCAAGTCATTACCACCTACGTGCAGTACTAGAACGTCAGGTGGCCTGTCCAAACGCGCAAAACGGTGCACCTCCGGAACCATCCTACTCCACAACATTCCTGGAACTCCCAGCCAGCGGACACATGCCTCCGGTCTTGGGAACCCCAGCTGCCGACCCTCATGGCGAACATCGGCCCTCTTAGCCCCCCAGAATACAAACGAATGGCCCAGTATCCAGACCAACGCCTGCATTCGACCTGTAATTGCAAGAAGACAATTCCCATGAGAATCTCCCATCACCCTTATATATTCCCAGAAATCCGAACAGCAACCCAAACCAAAACATGAACAACGCCCTATGACATGTACCCCCACATTATTCCAGTCCCACCAATAACTGCGGGCGTACGTATAACCGGAACCTCCTGGATTCCCAGCGGCCTATCCTCTTAACCGCCTCCTCATCCATCCCACATCTGGCCGCCTCCGTAGCTGCCCCGATCCTAAAAGAGTGCGAGGAAAATTCATTTTCCTTGAGTCCCAAAGCCCGAAGGGACTTCCTGAACACCGCAATGAACTGATACCTTGAAAGTGGGATTCCGTCCTCGTGTACCAAAAAGGAACCCACCCCCGACGGTCACACCTCCAAGTACCCTTTTACAGCCCTTACCGGGCACAACAGGGAACCTGGAACCGGAAAAACCTGGACCAACTTACCTCTGCCCATCTGGTCCGTCTTAGACCTCCTCAGCACCAGCGACACCCCTTGCTCCGTCCAGCCCACCTCGCTATCAAGCAACCCCCCGTGCACTGCTTTTGACAGGCTGACCAACTCACCTATCCGGAATGCTCCAAAGAACGCCAGTAAGAATGCCACCGTGAACAACAAAACTTCGTATGGGAATGAACACAAGCCCTGTAACTGCCCCATGATCTTGACCAATAGAGCAAACGATACCGGTCGCCTGCCATCCGGCTTCTGCCCCCCACGCCCATATCCCTTGAGCGCCTGCCGCACCCAAAATCTCTTGTGAAATCAGGGCAACCTTGCCATTTGAACAAAAAGGCCAAACCTGCCATCTTCTTACCCAAACTGGACCTGGACACGCGGGCCTCCATGTTTCTAGCCAGGAAATACAGCACCAATAAACTGACATCGGGACCCACAGGATCCGCTCCTGCTTCCCGAACCATCTCCTTCCATTCCAACCACACCTTCTCATACGCCCCCCATGTGCCCGTACTCACCGATTTTTTGCTCCAACCTGACACTATTCCAACGGACTCTTCCACAGCCAGCCTGGACAAGGGACCCCCCGTTGCTCAGCCTCCGGTGCCAACTCCCGGAACCTGTCCCACTGAAAGCGAGACAGCGCATCAGCTATGACATTGTCCACCCCCGGAAGGTGCACCGCATACACAAACACATTGAGCTGCAAACATCTCAACACCAGATAGCGCAGAAGACGCACCACCGGGGGGGAAGATGCCGACACTTTGTTGATGACTTGTACTACCCCCAGGTTGTCCCCATGAAAACGCACTTTCAGATCCCTGAAACACGCCCCCCACAACTCCACCGCCAGCACCACCGGGAAAAGTTCCAACAGAACCAAATTCTTGGTGAAACCAGCGTCTATCCAGGACTGCGGCCATGGGCCCGCACTCCACCTGCCCTGAAAGTAAGCCCCAAAACCTGCCCCCCCAGCCGCATCTGTGTACAGTTCTAAATCAAAATTGCTAATAGGGCCCGACATCCCTAACGCTCGCCCATTGAAAGACTCCAAGAATGAATGCCAAACCCGCAAGTCCGCCTTGTGTTCTCTGCCCAAACTCACAAAGTGCGTGGGGGACCGTACCCCAGCCGTGCTAGCCGACAGCCGTCTGCAAAACACCCTGCCTATTGGCAGAATGCGGCACGCAAAATTGAGCTTTCCCAGTAGCGACTGCAAAACCCTAAGCTGCACTTTCCTTACCCCCATCATGACCTTCAGCTCGGTCTTGAGCGACTCCAATTTGTCCAATGGTAGGCGGCACTCCATGGCCACTGAATCCAGGACAATACCCAAAAACGTGATAACCGTGCGAGGTCCCTCCGTTTTGTCAGGTGCTAACGGTATCCCAAACCGCTCTGCAACGTGCTCCAATGTGGCAAGGAGCACAGCGCAGATTCTGGATGAGGCCGGACCCACACAAAGGAAATCGTCCAAGTAGTGAATGATTGAATTCACCCCTGACACATCCCTGACCACCCATTCCACGAACGAACTGAACTGTTCGAACAATGCGCACGATATGGAGCACCCCATAGGCAAGCACTTATCCACATAGAACTCATTGTCCCACTGACATCCCAGGAGGTGAAAACTATCTGGGTGAACCGGCAACAATCTAAACGCCGCCTCTATGTCTGTTTTTGCCATCAGTGCCCCCTGGCCATACCGGCGAACCCACCCCACCGCAGCATCAAAGGAAGTGTAACTGACCGTACATGCTTCCGGATCAATAGCGTCATTGACCGACCTGCCCTTCGGGAAAGACAGGTGGTGAATGAGGCGGAACTTGTTGGGCTCCTTCTTAGGTACCACCCCGAGCGGGGAGACCACCAAGTTCACCAGGGGAGGGGACCAGAAAGGACCCCCCATCCGGCCCAAAGCAACCTCCTTGCGCAGCTTTTCCGTGACCACTGCAGGTTGCTGCAAGGCCGATCGCAGATTGCGCGCAATCGGGGGAATAACCTGCAAGGAACACGGAATGCGAAACCCTTCTGAAAACCCTTGCTCCAACAACCTTGCTGCCCCCTTGTCCGGATACCTACTGAGAAACAGCCGCATCCTTTCCACCATCACCGGAGTCCTCCCTTTTTTGCCCAGAGTCCCCGGCCCGACCCTTACCTCGCTTAAAGCATCTAGCCTGTGTATGGGAGCCACCGCAACCGGAGCACTCATGCTTGAATTGACAGGACCCCCCAAACTTGCAGGAGCCCTCATCATACTGCCAGCACACCCCTTTTTGTTTCCCGGCCGATTGTCCTGGGAAAGAGGTTCCACCGCCCCCCCCCTGAAAAAACTGACTAGACGCCCTTGACGCAGTCATCAACCGCATCCATAAGCTGATGTCCTTATTATCCCACCGCAGACCAGGCCTCACCGCTCTCCTCTGCCTGAATTGTTCATCATATCTGAGCCACCCCGTGCCCCCATACACTCTGTCTGCCTCCCCAATAGAGTCCTGATATCCAAATAGCGCTGAACAATGCTCCGGGTTCTTTTGACCTATGACACTAGCCATTATAGAGAATGCTTGCAACCAGTTTGCAAACGTCCGAGGGATCAGCCTATACCTCCTCTTTTCCTCATCCTCCTTTTTTGAATCATCCGGTTTTACCCTGTCCAGGTTAAACTTCTCCAATGGCAGAAGTGAGAACATCTCCACATACTCACCCTTCCATATCTTTTCCTTCACTTCGGGTTTCAGGTGAGATCCCAGCGGTGCCTCATAACTAGAGTTGAGCGGGTAGCTGGATATTCGGGTCCGGCGGGTTCGGCCGAACTTCGGAAAAAAGTTCGGATTCGGGACCGAACTTTAGCCCGAACCCGGACCCGGACCCCATTGAAGTCAATGGGGACCCGGACTTCTGACGACTAAAAAGGCTCTAAAAAAGTAATGGAAAGGGCTAGAGGGCTGCAAATGTGGATAGGAAATAACTTAAAAGAACATAAAAAAAATAAAAAAATAAAAAAATATGCTGGAGGCCCCCTTTTCAGCAGAAGAGGTACAGGAAGTCATTAAGAACCTCAGAAACTCAACGGCACGATGCCACACATATGGTGGGAATGCCCCAGAATACGCCCTTTATGGAATAAATTATTTAATTTAATGGATAAGCTAGTGGGAAAATAAAATACTTTGAAATAAAAATGTAGCGGGGTGCTAAATTTAAGGAAAGTGTTTGAGTGGTAAATAGGCTCAAATACCCTAATTCTGTAGGATTCATGGACCATTTTGTCCTCGGGGGACAGTATTGGTGTGCAGTTCCCTGCGGCCTACAGGTGGCGCCTTTTGTGTCCCCTCTTGGCAGTAGTACAGCGGGGCGGGGAACCTGCTGTGCATGCCGGGAGAGCATATAAAAGGGGCAGACCTTTGGCCTGGGGGCTGATGTCCAGTGGGGTCCGCGCCCAGGTGCCTTCGGCCTGGGTGCATGTGTTCCTGTTCCATCTCGGGCACCTTTAGCCCGGGGTGAGGTACTATCCTGGAGTTCTTGCTGCCCTGGGTATGGAGGCCTAGGGGCGGGAGTAAAGCCTGGAGTCCAGAGCCGCCTCGTGTAGGGGACCCTGTTCCAGGGAAGGGAGGATCATTCTGATGGACCGATGCAGGAGTCACGGTGAAGGAATGGTCTGTTGACTCCCTGGAGAGATGTCTTCCCCTTGATATGGGCTAGGTTCGTAGAAGGAGAAGCTCAAGGTCACCTTGACTGTATCAGAGGCCTTATTCAACCGGCCCGTGGCAGGGGCCTTATACACCCTGGTCTGTGGCTGAGACCAAAGTTCTCCAGGCCCGTGGCAGGGGCCTTGTACACCCGGTCTGTGGCAGAGACCAACCTCAATGTCTGTGGCAGAGACCGTGCGCCAAAAACTGTTTGAGAAACCTAAGTAGTGAAGTGAATGTGCTACGTTTGTGCCTGGACCTCCTCCACACCTTAAGCTGTCCTGTTTCTTTGCTCTAACCTTTTCTATCTGAGTACAGTTTATTTTGCCATGAGAGAATAAGAGTTGGAGTTTCAGCTGGTGTGGACATTGACTTTACTGGCAATTAAAGGACTTGCCTCTACCTACAGTAGAGGTGAGAATCATCCTCTGGAGGAGTTTTGACTCCGGCTGTGGACATGGCCCGTCAAGTACACCGCTCAACCTCTTTATATAGGAGGATACGGGCTGGTAGTGCGGTGTGCCTTTCTCCCTCCTGCGAAGAGCCAACAACATAAAGGCAGGTAAGGGGGAAAGGATCTGTGCTCTACAAAAAAATAAAATAAAAATTGTAATCTTGGCCTAGCAGGACGAGGTCCATATGGAGTAGGAGGTTGAGGTGGCGGTGGATGTGGATGTGGCTGTGTAGGTGGAAGCGGCGGTGGAGGAGGACGAGGTAGCCAACACTGGTTCAAAAATACAACAATGGCTGGGTAAGGCCGGTGATGTGTCGAATTCTGTCCCCTGTCGAATAGTGTCCGCCCTGTACTGCTCTAGCTGAGTATGTAGGACAAGGGGATTTCAAAAATCTCCCAAGACTAACGGCGCCTGCGTGTTGAGTTCAGGTGAAGGCCACACCATCCGTGGTTCAAGCCGAGCCAAGCAAGGCCGCGATCGAAGCGAGCCCGTGAGGGGCCCTGTTACTATGTGCTACCTTATGTCCTCTTGGATGGTGGGGCTTGAACCTGCACTCACAGCGCAGGCGCCGTTCATCTTCGGAGATTTTGTGAATCTCCTTGTCCTCTGTACTGCGCAAGCGCTGCGCCTGCGCAGTACGGGCCGGGCACAATCCGATGGCCGGACAGTTTTTGTCACAACACCGGTATACATGTCTATTCTGCACAAGGTACGGACAAGTCCTGTGGGATCCATGCCTGGTTCATTTTAATGAACGTGAGCTTGTCCACATTGGCTCTGGACAGGCGGCTGCGCTTGTCTGTGATAACGCCCCCTGCCGTGCTAAATACACGTTCAGATAATACACTGGCTGCAGGGCAGGCCAGCACCTCCAAGGCATAAACGGCAAGCTCAGGCCATGTGCCCAATTTGGAGACCCAGAAGTTAAAGGGGGCAGACCCGTCATCCAGTACGTGTAGGCCTGTGGACACATACTGCTCAACCATGTTGGTGAAATGCTGCCTCCTGCTAAGACGTTCCATCTCAGCTGGTGGTGCTGGTTGTTGTGGCGTGCTGACAAAGCTTTTCCACATTTCGGCCATGCTAACCCTGCCTTCTGAGGTGCTGCCGGTGCCCCGGCTGCGTTGGCGACCTCTTCCTCCTCCTCTGCCTTCGCCTTGTGCTTCCACCGTACGCCCGCTGTCAGGTGGGAATGCCACCAGCAGCGCGTCTACCAGCGTGCGCTTGTACTCGCGCATCTTACGATCCCGCTCCAGTGAGGGAATTAAGGACGGTACGTTGTCCTTGTAACGGGGATCCAGCAGGGTGGCCACCCAGTAATCAGCACCAGTTAAAATGTGGGCAACTCGGCTGTTGTTGCGGAAACACTGCAGCATGTAATCGCTCATGTGTGCCAGGCTGCCCAGAGGCAAAGAAAAGCTGTCCTCTGTGGGAGGTGTATCGTCTGTGTCCTCTGTATCCCCCCAGCCACGCACCAGTAATGGCCACGAGCTGGTCTGAGTGCCACCCTGCTGTGAACATGGCTCCTCCTCCTCCTCCTCCTCCTCCTCCTCCATCTCCTCCTCCACCTCGTCATCCTCCAGAACTGTGCCCTTTCTGCCGGACAATTGTGTACCTGGCGTTTGTTGGTGCAGGAACCCACCCTCGTAGCCACTTGTGAAAGACTGCCCTGAAAGCCTTTGAAATGATCCCGCTTCCTCCTCCTCCTCCTCATCCTCCTGTGCCACATCCTCTTCCATCATCGCACAAAGCGTTTTTTCAAGGAGGCATAGAACTGGGATAGTAACGCTGAGAACGGCGTCATTGGCACTGGCCATGTTGGTGGAGTACTCGAAACAGCGCAACAAGGCACACAGGTCTCGCATGGAGGCCCAGTTATTGGTGGTGAAGTGGTGCTGTTCCGCAGAGCGACTCACGCGTGATTGCTGCAGCTGAAACTCCACTATTGCCTGCTGCTGCTCGCACAGTCTGGCCAGCATGTGCAAGGTGGAGTTCCACCTTGTGGGCACGTCACATATGAGGCGGTGAGCGGGAAGGCCGAAGTTACGCTGCAGCGCTGACAGGCGAGCAGCAGCAGGGTGAGAACGCCGAAAGTGCGCACACACAGCCCGCACTTTCTGCAGCAGCTCTGGCATATTGGGGTAATTTTTAAGGAACCTCTGGACCACCAAGTTCAGCACATGCGCCAGGCAAGGGATGTGCGTCAAACCGGCTAGACCCAGAGCCCATTATCGCACACCACCAGGCCGGGCTTGAGGCTCACTGACAGCAACCACTCATCGGTCTGTTGTTCCATGTCCCTCCACAACTCCTGCGCGGTGTGGGGATTTTCCCCCAAACAGGAAAGTTTTAAAACTGCCTGCTGTCGTTTACCCCTGGCTGTGCTGAAGTTGGTGGTGAAGGTGTTACGCTGAATGGATGAGGAGGCGGTAGAGGATGAGGAAGCGGAGAAGGAGGAGTTAGCAACAGGAGGCAAACTGAAGCGCCCTGCAATCCTCGGTGGTGGAAGGACATGCGCCAAACCGCTATCTGCCTCAGGCCCAGCCACCACTGCATTTACCCAGTGTGCTGTTAGGGAGATATAACGTCCCTGACCGTGCTTACTGGTCCACGCATCCGTAGTTAGGTGGACCTTGCCACAGATGGCGTTGCGCAGTGCACACCTGATTTTGTCCCCCACCTGGTTGTGCAGGGAAGGGATGGCTCGCCTGGAAAAGTAGTGGCGGCTGGGCACGACGTACTGCGGGACAGCCAATGCCATCAGGCTTTTAAAACTCTGCGTCTCCACCAGACGGAATGACAGCATTTCAAAGGCCAGGAATTTTGAAATGCTGGCATTCAGGGCCAGGGATCGCGGGTGGCTAGGGGGGTACTTCCTCTTCCACTCCAATGTTTGGGAGATAGAGAGCTGAACTCTTCCATGGGACATTGTGGAGATGGTTGGTGACCCAGGTGGTAGTGTTGCTGGCAGATCCTCTGTTTGCGGGGTGACAGGTGCCACTGTCACTACAGAGGTGGATGAAGAGGCCGAGACTGCAGCAGAAGAGGAAGCAGGAGGAGCCAGAGACCTTTCTTGGTTTTTGAGGTGTCTACTCCACTGCAGCTCGTGCTTTGCACTTAGATGCCTGGTCATGCAGCTTGTGCTCAGGTTGAGAACGTTTATGCCTCGCTTCAGGCTCTGATTGCACAGCGTGCAAACCACTCGTGTCTTGTCATCAACACACTGTGTGAAGAACTGCCACGCTAGGGAAGTCCTTGGACCTGGCTTTGGTGTGCTCGGTCCCTTGCTGCGTTGGGCAGTAGCAGATGTACTGTCTAGGGGACGAATGCTCCGTTTTTGCACCCTGCTCCCTCTTCTGCTGTGCTGGTGGCAGAACTGAACTGCAGAAAATGCTATTCAAAAAAAAAAGGTTGTTTTTTTTAGTATAGCACAGTACAAGGAAAATATATAGAAATTGTTTATTTCACACACCTCCAGATGTGTATTTCACACTGCAAAATATTTTCTGTGGCCCTAAATGGCGTTTTTTGGAAGAGCACAACACAACCACAGTATTTAACCACTGAATCGCACAGCTATAGAAGTGCAGAGAATGCTATTCAAAAAAAATTTTGTTTTTTTTAGTATAGCACTGTACAATATATAGAAATTGTTTATTTTACACACCTCCACATGTGTATTTCACACTGCAAAATATTTTCTGTGGCCCTAAATGGCGTTTTTTGCCAGACCACAACACACCCACAGCACGTAACCGCTGAATCGCACAGCTACAGAAAATGCTATTAAAAAAAAAAGGTTTTTTTTTTTAGTATAGCACTGTACAAGAAGAATATATAGAAATTGTTTATTTTACACACCTCCAGATGTGTATTTCACACTGCAAAATATTTTCTGTGGCCCTAAATGGCATTTTTTGCCAGACCACAACACACCCATAGCACGTAACCGCTGAATCGCACAGCTACAGAAAATGCTATTAAAAAAAAAAAGGTTGTTTTTTTTAGTATAGCACTGTACAAGAAGAATATATAGAAATTGTTTATTTTACACACCTCCAGATGTGTATTTCACACTGCAAAATATTTTCTGTGGCCCTAAATGGCGTTTTTTGGAGGAGCACAACACAACCACAGTATTTAACCACTGAATCGCACAGCTATAGAAGTGCAGAGAATGCTATTCAAAAAAAATTTTGTTTTTTTTAGTATAGCACTGTACAATATATAGAAATTGTTTATTTTACACACCTCCACATGTGTATTTCACACTGCAATTTTTTTTCTGTGGCCCTAAATGGCGTTTTTTGGAAGAGCACAACACAACCACAGTATTTAACCACTGAATCGCACAGCTGCAGAGGCCAGAGAATGCTATTCAAAAATAATGTTGTTTTTTCACACACCTCCAGATGTGTATTTCACACTGCAAAATATTTTCTGTGGCCCTAAATGGCGTTTTTTGCCAGACCACAACACACCCACAGCACGTAACCGCTGAATCGCACAGCTACAGAAAATGCTATTCAAAAAAAAAGGTTTTTTTTTTTAGTATAGCACTGTACAAGAAGAATATATAGAAATTGTTTATTTTACACACCTCCAGATGTGTATTTCACACTGCAAAATATTTTCTGTGGCCCTAAATGGCGTTTTTTGCCAGACCACAACACACCCACAGCACGTAACCGCTGAATCGCACAGCTACAGAAAATGCTATTAAAAAAAAAAAGGTTGTTTTTTTTAGTATAGCACTGTACAAGAAGAATATATAGAAATTGTTTATTTTACACACCTCCAGATGTGTATTTCACACTGCAAAATATTTTCTGTGGCCCTAAATGGCGTTTTTTGGAGGAGCACAACACAACCACAGTTCTTAACCACTGAATCGCACAGCTATAGAAGTGCAGAGAATGCTATTCAAAAAAAAATGTTGTTTTTTTTAGTATAGCACTGTACAATATATAGAAATTGTTTATTTTACACACCTCCACATGTGTATTTCACACTGCAATTTTTTTTCTGTGGCCCTAAATGGCGTTTTTTGGAAGAGCACAACACAACCACAGTATTTAACCACCGAATCGCACAGCTGCAGAGGCCAAAGAATGCTATTCAAAAATAATGTTGTTTTTTCACACACCTCCAGATGTGTATTTCACACTGCAAAATATTTTCTGTGGCCCTAAATGGCGTTTTTTGCAAGAGCACAACAACCCCAACAGTATATAACCGCTGAATCGCACAGCTGCAGAGGCCAGAGAATGCTTTTTAAAAATAATGTTGTTTTTTCACACACCTCCAGATGTGTATTTCACACTGCAAAATATTTTCTGTGGCCCTAAATGGCGTTTTTTGGAAGAGCACAACACAACCACAGTATTTAACCACTGAATCGCACAGCTATAGAAGTGCAGAGAATGCTATTCAAAAAAAATGTTTTTTTTTTTTAGTATAGCACTGTACAATATATAGAAATTGTTTATTTTACACACCTCCACATGTGTATTTCACACTGCAATTTTTTTTCTGTGGCCCTAAATGGCGTTTTTTGGAAGAGAACAACACAACCACAGTATATAACCGCTGAATCGCACAGCTGCAGAGGCCAGAGAATGCTATTCAAAAATAATGTTGTTTTTTCACACACCTCCAGATGTGTATTTCACACTGCAAAATATTTTCTGTGGCCCTAAATGGCGTTTTTTGGAAGAGCACAACACAACCACAGTATTTAACCACTGAATCGCACAGCTATAGAAGTGCAGAGAATGCAATTCAAAAAAAATGTTGTTTTTTTTAGTATAGCACTGTACAATATATAGAAATTGTTTATTTTACACACCTCCACATGTGTATTTCACACTGCAATTTATTTTCTGTGGCCCTAAATGGCGTTTTTTGGAAGAGCACAACACAACCACAGTATTTAACCACTGAATCGCACAGCTATAGAAGTGCAGAGAATGCTATTCAAAAAAAAATTTTTTTTTTTAGTATAGCACTGTACAATATATAGAAATTGTTTATTTTACACACCTCCACATGTGTATTTCACACTGCAAAATATTTTCTGTGGCCCTAAATGGCGTTTTTTGCCAGACCACAACACACCCACAGCACGTAACCGCTGAATCGCACAGCTACAGAAAATGCTATTCAAAAAAAAAAGGTTGTTTTTTTTAGTATAGCACTGTACAAGAAGAATATATAGAAATTGTTTATTTTACACACCTCCAGATGTGTATTTCACACTGCAAAATATTTTCTGTGGCCCTAAATGGCGTTTTTTGCCAGACCACAACACACCCACAGCACGTAACCACTGAATCGCACAGCTACAGAAAATGCTATTCAAAAAAAAAGGTTGTTTTTTTTAGTATAGCACTGTACAAGAAGAATATATAGAAATTGTTTATTTTACACACCTCCAGATGTGTATTTCACACTGCAAAATATTTTCTGTGGCCCTAAATGGCGTTTTTTGGAAGAGCACAACACAACCACAGTATTTAACCACTGAATCGCACAGCTATAGAAGTGCAGAGAATGCTATTCAAAAAAAAATGTTGTTTTTTTTAGTATAGCACTGTACAATATATAGAAATTGTTTATTTTACACACCTCCACATGTGTATTTCACACTGCAATTTTTTTTCTGTGGCCCTAAATGGCGTTTTTTGGAAGAGCACAACACAACCACAGTATTTAACCACTGAATCGCACAGCTGCAGAGGCCAGAGAATGCTATTCAAAAATAATGTTGTTTTTTCACACACCTCCAGATGTGTATTTCACACTGCAAAATATTTTCTGTGGCCCTAAATGGAATTTTTTGCAAGAGCACAACAACCCTAACAGTATATAACCGCTGAATCGCACAGCTGCAGAGGCCAGAGAATGCTTTTTAAAAATAATGTTGTTTTTTCACACACCTCCAGATGTGTATTTCACACTGCAAAATATTTTCTGTGGCCCTAAATGGCGTTTTTTGGAAGAGCACAACACAACCACAGTATTTAACCACTGAATCGCACAGCTATAGAAGTGCAGAGAATGCTATTCAAAAAAAATGTTGTTTTTTTTAGTATAGCACTGTACAATATATAGAAATTGTTTATTTTACACACCTCCACATGTGTATTTCACACTGCAATTTTTTTTCTGTGGCCCTAAATGGCGTTTTTTGGAAGAGCACAACACAACCACAGTATATAACCGCTGAATCGCACAGCTGCAGAGGCCAGAGAATGCTATTCAAAAATAATGTTGTTTTTTCACACACCTCCAGATGTGTATTTCACACTGCAAAATATTTTCTGTGGCCCTAAATGGCGTTTTTTGCAAGAGCACAACAACCCCAACAGTATATAACCGCTGAATCGCACAGCTGCAGAGGCCAGAGAATGCTTTTTAAAAATAATGTTGTTTTTTCACACACCTCCAGATGTGTATTTCACACTGCAAAATATTTTCTGTGGCCCTAAATGGCGTTTTTTGGAAGAGCACAACACAACCACAGTATTTAACCACTGAATCGCACAGCTATAGAAGTGCAGAGAATGCTATTCAAAAAAAATGTTGTTTTTTTTAGTATAGCACTGTACAATATATAGAAATTGTTTATTTTACACACCTCCACATGTGTATTTCACACTGCAATTTATTTTCTGTGGCCCTAAATGGCGTTTTTTGGAAGAGCACAACACAACCACAGTATTTAACCACTGAATCGCACAGCTATAGAAGTGCAGAGAATGCTATTCAAAAAAAATTTTGTTTTTTTTAGTATAGCACTGTACAATATATAGAAATTGTTTATTTTACACACCTCCACATGTGTATTTCACACTGCAAAATATTTTCTGTGGCCCTAAATAGCGTTTTTTGCCAGACCACAACACACCCACAGCACGTAACCGCTGAATCGCACAGCTACAGAAAATGCTATTCAAAAAAAAAGGTTTTTTTTTTAGTATAGCACTGTACAAGAAGAATATATAGAAATTGTTTATTTTACACACCTCCAGATGTGTATTTCACACTGCAAAATATTTTCTGTGGCCCTAAATGGCGTTTTTTGCCAGACCACAACACACCCACAGCACGTAACCGCTGAATCGCACAGCTACAGAAAATGCTATTCAAAAAAAAAGGTTGTTTTTTTTAGTATAGCACTGTACAAGAAGAATATATAGAAATTGTTTATTTTACACACCTCCAGATGTGTATTTCACACTGCAAAATATTTTCTGTGGCCCTAAATGGCGTTTTTTGGAAGAGCACAACACAACCACAGTATTTAACCACTGAATCGCACAGCTGCAGAGGCCAGAGAATGCTATTCAAAAATAATGTTGTTTTTTCACACACCTCCAGATGTGTATTTCACACTGCAAAATATTTTCTGTGGCCCTAAATGGCGTTTTTTGCAAGAGCACAACAACCCCAACAGTATATAACCGCTGAATCGCACAGCTGCAGAGGCCAGAGAATGCTTTTTAAAAATAATGTTGTTTTTTCACACACCTCCAGATGTGTATTTGACACTGCAAAATATTTTCTGTGGCCCTAAATGGCGTTTTTTGGAAGAGCACAACACAACCACAGTATTTAACCACTGAATCGCACAGCTATAGAAGTGCAGAGAATGCTATTAAAAAAAAAATGTTGTTTTTTTTTGTATAGCACTGTACAATATATAGAAATTGTTTATTTTACACACCTCCACATGTGTATTTCACACTGCAATTTTTTTTCTGTGGCCCTAAATGGCGTTTTTTGGAAGAGCACAACACAACCACAGTATATAACCGCTGAATCGCACAGCTGCAGAGGCCAGAGAATGCTATTCAAAAATAATGTTGTTTTTTCACACACCTCCAGATGTGTATTTCACACTGCAAAATATTTTCTGTGGCCCTAAATGGCGTTTTTTGCAAGAGCACAACAACCCCAACAGTATATAACCGCTGAATCGCACAGCTGCAGAGGCCAGAGAATGCTTTTTAAAAATAATGTTGTTTTTTCACACACCTCCAGATGTGTATTTCACACTGCAAAATATTTTCTGTGGCCCTAAATGGCGTTTTTTGGAAGAGCACAACACAACCACAGTATTTAACCACTGAATCGCACAGCTATAGAAGTGCAGAGAATGCTATTCAAAAAAAATGTTGTTTTTTTAGTATAGCACTGTACAATATATAGAAATTGTTTATTTTACACACCTCCACATGTGTATTTCACACTGCAATTTATTTTCTGTGGCCCTAAATGGCGTTTTTTGGAAGAGCACAACAACCCCAACAGTATATAACCGCTGAATCGCACAGCTGCAGAGGCCAGAGAATGCTATTCAAAAATAATGTTGTTTTTTCACACACCTCCAGATGTGTATTTCACACTGCAAAATATTTTCTGTGGCCCTAAATGGCGTTTTTTGCAAGAGCACAACAACCCCAACAGTATATAACCGCTGAATCGCACAGCTGCAGAGGCCAGAGAATGCTATTCAAAAATAATGTTGTTTTTTCACACACCTCCAGATGTGTATTTCACACTGCAAAATATTTTCTGTGGCCCTAAATGGCATTTTTTGCAAGAGCACAACAACCCCAACAGTATATAACCGCTGAATCGCACAGCTGCAGAGGCCAGAGAATGCTTTTTAAAAATAATGTTGTTTTTTCACACACCTCCAGATGTGTATTTCACACTGCAAAATATTTTCTGTGGCCCTAAATGGCGTTTTTTGGAAGAGCACAACACAACCACAGTATTTAACCACTGAATCGCACAGCTATAGAAGTGCAGAGAATGCTATTCAAAAAAAATGTTGTTTTTTTTAGTATAGCACTGTACAATATATAGAAATTGTTTATTTTACACACCTCCACATGTGTATTTCACACTGCAATTTATTTTCAGTGGCCCTAAATGGCGTTTTTTGGAAGAGCACAACACAACCACAGTATTTAACCACTGAATCGCACAGCTATAGAAGTGCAGAGAATGCTATTCAAAAAAAATGTTGTTTTTTTTAGTATAGCACTGTACAATATATAGAAATTGTTTATTTTACACACCTCCACATGTGTATTTCACACTGCAATTTTTTTTCTGTGGCCCTAAATGGCGTTTTTTGGAAGAGCACAACACAACCACAGTATTTAACCACTGAATCGCACAGCTATAGAAGTGCAGAGAATGCTATTCAAAAAAAATGTTGTTTTTTTTAGTATAGCACTGTACAATATATAGAAATTGTTTATTTTACACACCTCCACATGTGTATTTCACACTGCAATTTTTTTTCTGTGGCCCTAAATGGCGTTTTTTGGAAGAGCACAACAACCCCAACAGTATATAACCGCTGAATCGCACAGCTGCAGAGGCCAGAGAATGCTATTCAAAAATAATGTTGTTTTTTTCACACACCTCCAGATGTGTATTTCACACTGCAAAATATTTTCTGTGGCCCTAAATGGCGTTTTTTGCAAGAGCACAAGAACCCCAACAGTATATAACCGCTGAATCGCACAGCTGCAGAGGCCAGAGAATGCTTTTTAAAAATAATGTTGTTTTTTCACACACCTCCAGATGTGTATTTCACACTGCAAAATATTTTCTGTGGCCCCAAATGGCGTTTTTTGGAAGAGCACAACACAACCACAGTATTTAACCACTGAATCGCACAGCTATAGAAGTGCAGAGAATGCTATTCAAAAAAAATGTTGTTTTTTTTAGTATAGCACTGTACAATATATAGAAATTGTTTATTTTACACACCTCCACATGTGTATTTCACACTGCAATTTATTTTCTGTGGCCCTAAATGGCATTTTTTGGAAGAGCACAACAACCCCAACAGTATATAACCGCTGAATCGCACAGCTGCAGAGGCCAGAGAATGCTATTCAAAAATAATGTTGTTTTTTCACACACCTCCAGATGTGTATTTCACACTGCAAAATATTTTCTGTGGCCCTAAATGGCGTTTTTTGCAAGAGCACAACAACCCCAACAGTATATAACCGCTGAATCGCACAGCTGCAGAGGCCAGAGAATGCTTTTTAAAAATAATGTTGTTTTTTCACACACCTCCAGATGTGTATTTGACACTGCAAAATATTTTCTGTGGCCCTAAATGGCGTTTTTTGGAAGAGCACAACACAACCACAGTATTTAACCACTGAATCGCACAGCTATAGAAGTGCAGAGAATGCTATTAAAAAAAAAATGTTGTTTTTTTTTGTATAGCACTGTACAATATATAGAAATTGTTTATTTTACACACCTCCACATGTGTATTTCACACTGCAATTTTTTTTCTGTGGCCCTAAATGGCGTTTTTTGGAAGAGCACAACACAACCACAGTATATAACCGCTGAATCGCACAGCTGCAGAGGCCAGAGAATGCTATTCAAAAATAATGTTGTTTTTTCACACACCTCCAGATGTGTATTTCACACTGCAAAATATTTTCTGTGGCCCTAAATGGCGTTTTTTGCAAGAGCACAACAACCCCAACAGTATATAACCGCTGAATCGCACAGCTGCAGAGGCCAGAGAATGCTTTTTAAAAATAATGTTGTTTTTTCACACACCTCCAGATGTGTATTTCACACTGCAAAATATTTTCTGTGGCCCTAAATGGCGTTTTTTGGAAGAGCACAACACAACCACAGTATTTAACCACTGAATCGCACAGCTATAGAAGTGCAGAGAATGCTATTCAAAAAAAATGTTGTTTTTTTAGTATAGCACTGTACAATATATAGAAATTGTTTATTTTACACACCTCCACATGTGTATTTCACACTGCAATTTATTTTCTGTGGCCCTAAATGGCGTTTTTTGGAAGAGCACAACAACCCCAACAGTATATAACCGCTGAATCGCACAGCTGCAGAGGCCAGAGAATGCTATTCAAAAATAATGTTGTTTTTTCACACACCTCCAGATGTGTATTTCACACTGCAAAATATTTTCTGTGGCCCTAAATGGCGTTTTTTGCAAGAGCACAACAACCCCAACAGTATATAACCGCTGAATCGCACAGCTGCAGAGGCCAGAGAATGCTATTCAAAAATAATGTTGTTTTTTCACACACCTCCAGATGTGTATTTCACACTGCAAAATATTTTCTGTGGCCCTAAATGGCATTTTTTGCAAGAGCACAACAACCCCAACAGTATATAACCGCTGAATCGCACAGCTGCAGAGGCCAGAGAATGCTTTTTAAAAATAATGTTGTTTTTTCACACACCTCCAGATGTGTATTTCACACTGCAAAATATTTTCTGTGGCCCTAAATGGCGTTTTTTGGAAGAGCACAACACAACCACAGTATTTAACCACTGAATCGCACAGCTATAGAAGTGCAGAGAATGCTATTCAAAAAAAATGTTGTTTTTTTTAGTATAGCACTGTACAATATATAGAAATTGTTTATTTTACACACCTCCACATGTGTATTTCACACTGCAATTTATTTTCAGTGGCCCTAAATGGCGTTTTTTGGAAGAGCACAACACAACCACAGTATTTAACCACTGAATCGCACAGCTATAGAAGTGCAGAGAATGCTATTCAAAAAAAATGTTGTTTTTTTTAGTATAGCACTGTACAATATATAGAAATTGTTTATTTTACACACCTCCACATGTGTATTTCACACTGCAATTTTTTTTCTGTGGCCCTAAATGGCGTTTTTTGGAAGAGCACAACACAACCACAGTATTTAACCACTGAATCGCACAGCTATAGAAGTGCAGAGAATGCTATTCAAAAAAAATGTTGTTTTTTTTAGTATAGCACTGTACAATATATAGAAATTGTTTATTTTACACACCTCCACATGTGTATTTCACACTGCAATTTTTTTTCTGTGGCCCTAAATGGCGTTTTTTGGAAGAGCACAACAACCCCAACAGTATATAACCGCTGAATCGCACAGCTGCAGAGGCCAGAGAATGCTATTCAAAAATAATGTTGTTTTTTTCACACACCTCCAGATGTGTATTTCACACTGCAAAATATTTTCTGTGGCCCTAAATGGCGTTTTTTGCAAGAGCACAACAACCCCAACAGTATATAACCGCTGAATCGCACAGCTGCAGAGGCCAGAGAATGCTTTTTAAAAATAATGTTGTTTTTTCACACACCTCCAGATGTGTATTTCACACTGCAAAATATTTTCTGTGGCCCTAAATGGCGTTTTTTGGAAGAGCACAACACAACCACAGTATTTAACCACTGAATCGCACAGCTATAGAAGTGCAGAGAATGCTATTCAAAAAAAATGTTGTTTTTTTTAGTATAGCACTGTACAATATATAGAAATTGTTTATTTTACACACCTCCACATGTGTATTTCACACTGCAATTTATTTTCTGTGGCCCTAAATGGCATTTTTTGGAAGAGCACAACAACCCCAACAGTATATAACCGCTGAATCGCACAGCTGCAGAGGCCAGAGAATGCTATTCAAAAATAATGTTGTTTTTTCACACACCTCCAGATGTGTATTTCACACTGCAAAATATTTTCTGTGGCCCTAAATGGCGTTTTTTGCAAGAGCACAACAACCCCAACAGTATATAACCGCTGAATCGCACAGCTGCAGAGGCCAGAGAATGCTATTCAAAAATAATGTTGTTTTTTCACACACCTCCAGATGTGTATTTCACACTGCAAAATATTTTCTGTGGCCCTAAATGGCGTTTTTTGCAAGAGCACAACATCCCCAACAGTATATAACCGCTGAATCGCACAGCTGCAGAGGCCAGAGAATGTTTTTTAAAAATAATGTTGTTTTTTCACACACCTCCAGATGTGTATTTCACACTGCAAAATATTTTCTGTGGCCCTAAATGGCATTTTTTGCAAGAGCACAACAACCCCAACAGTATATAACCGCTGAATCGCACAGCTGCAGAGGCCAGAGAATGCTTTTTAAAAATAATGTTGTTTTTTCACACACCTCCAGATGTGTATTTCACACTGCAAAATATTTTCTGTGGCCCTAAATGGCGTTTTTTGCAAGAGCACAACAACCCCAACAGTATATAACCGCTGAATCGCACAGCTGCAGAGAATGCTATTCAAAAAAAAGTTTTTTGTTTTTTTTTTAGTATAGCATAGTACAAGGAAAATATATAGAAATTGGTTATTTCACACAACTAGAGATATACACTGCAAAATATTTTTTTTGCCCAAAAATAGGTCTTTTTTGCGCACAACAAAGTGCTTTTTTTTTTTTGCAACAGCACAATAAAGTGCCTTTTTTTTTTTTTGGGGCCCAAAAATGGGTCTTTTTAGCAAAAGCACAATAAAGTGCCTTTTTTTTTTTTTTTTCTGCCCGAAATGGGTCTTTTAGCAAGAGCACAATACAGCCACAGTATGGAATAGGTGTATCACTCAACGTAATGCAGTGCTGGTGCACTGAGCTTGCAACACAAACAGATAAACCTATGCAGATCGCTGAGCTATTATATCTCTCAATCTGGACTCCTATCTAAATCTCTCTCCCTGAAAGCACAAACAGGATCCTGCCCCTACACTACACTACACTGTTTCTCTATCTTTTCTATCAGTAGATTGCAGAATCAGGACTAATTCCTATCATATAATTCTCTCCCTCACAGCAACAGCAGCCAGGATCCTTTCCCTACACTGTCTAAAAGCAGAGTGACGATCTGTGCTGTGTGCCTCTTGCTTATATAGAAGCTGGTCACATGCTGGGTCACATGTTGCACTGACCAATCACAGCCATGCCATTAGTAGGCATGGCTATGATGGCTTCTAAGGGCACACCAGCTAATCAAATGGTGATTGGCTGGCCCCTGAAGCATTTCTAACTGCGCCATTAAATTCCCGAATCCGAACCCGAACCCGGACTTTAGCGCAAAATCCGGGTCCGGGTCCGGGGTCGGGAAAACGCCAAAATTCGGTACGGACCCGAACTTTACAGTTCGGGTCCGCTCAACACTACTCATAACACACATACATGTCACATTTTGCAGCATCATCCAACCTAATAATGTCCTGCCTTGCTGCCTGCTCCACCGCACCACCCTCCTTTGTGGCTAAAGCTACAGCAACCACCCCTGCGGCTTCACCCACCCCGGTATTCCCCGCAGGTAAAACTGGTGCCCCCACTGCAGCCGCGGGCCCCGCCGTCCCTGTCGGCGGAACCCACGCCGCAGCTGGGCTGACTCCCCCGCCATCCCAATGGCTGACTAAGGACTTGATGCCCGCAAGAAACCCCTGCAGCCCATCCATCCGAGCACCTCCCCCATCCGGGAATGTACCCCTCCTGCCTGCCCATCATCTTGACCCAACACTTGTACCGCTAGACCCACACCCGCAGCAGGCCTAACCACCTGGCCACCATTCCTAGCATGGCCCCCAGCATAATCAATTAAAAGGGACTTACCGGGCTGCCTGGAAGAAATCCCACCAGCCGATCCACTTGAATCCACCGCTGCCACCGACCGTCCGGGTCTCCGATCTTCCTCTGAGCTGGCAACCTCCCCCTCTGACAGCATACCAGCCTGCTCTTCACCACCGGACGACAGCTCACCAGGTGACTTGTCCCTGGAAGCCGAGGGGCCAGGACCCGATCGGTCCCACCTCCGCGCACCTGACCCGCACGCCGATTTTTTAGCCGACTTGCCTCCACGCTGTCTCAGCTCACCCGCACCGCCGTCATCCCTCACTGGCTCCACACCTCGCTCAGCCTCCTGCACCAGCTGTCCGGCCGAGGGGGGGGATGCCCGGACACCGCGGCCACCGATAACCCACGCAGGAGCCCCAAACCCGCCGGGAGCCCCCGGGGGGCCGGGCCCGCCTGTTCTGACTCAACGCGCCGCGCGGGACTGTCGGCCACTCTGGAACTCCCGGTGCGGCCCCCCGCCGAGCTCCGAACCTGAGGGGGATTCCTTCCGGTACCCTCCGCCCTGGGCAATGCGGCGCGCTTGGCCGGGGGGCCCGAAGGGGCCCTAGGGGGACTCCCAACCTGCAGCTGAGCTCTAGGGGAGGAGCCTGATGAGTAGCGCTCTGGGGGCCTGGACCTCCGAGCTCGCCCAGCCTCTCTCCCTGCGGTACCTTGCGATCCGACCGGACTAGAAAGCATCGGCCCCAGGGTCTCCTGGAGCCAATCCTCGCCCCGTGTCGCAGCCTCTGCCCGAAGCTGGGCCAGAAGTTTGTCTACAGAAGACATGCTGCTGCAAGCTGACATACTGCTGGAAACTTTCAGTTTGTCTACAGAAGACATGCTGCTGCTAGGTGACATGCTGCTGGAAACTTTTAGTTTGTCTACAGAAGACATGCTGCTGCTAGCTGACATGCTGCTGGAAACTTTCAGTTTGTCTACAGAAGACATGCCGCTGCTAGGTGACATGCTGCTGGAAACTTTCCCCTGCGCTGTGCCAGAAGTTTGTCAACAGAAGACATGCTGCTGCTAGCTGACATGCTGCTGGAAACTTTCCCCCGCGCTGTGTTAACCCAGAGGGGCGGGGTCTTCCTTTTATCTAGCTGTAGCGGGGTCTTCAATTTAGTGAGATACACCTGTAATTATGTCAGGGATTAGACCCCTTTTTGTTATTCGTGGAGGATTGGGTGGTGCAATATTCTCCTTGGCCTGTGGGTGGCGGGGTACCTACAGGCTCGAGGTAGAATCACTACCACAGTGCTACCCTTTTTGTCCCTTCCTGGAGATGGTACGGCTGGGGCGGGGAACCCGCCGTGGTGTCGATGGGAGGAGATAAAAGGGGGAGACGCCCTCGCCACGAGGTCTGTTGGGAGATCTTCTCTTCACGTACCCAGGCGCCCTCGGCCTGGGTGCGGGCGGTTCAAGGTTCCGGCCTGGGCACCCTAGGCCTGGCCGCAATGAAGCTGGAGTTGGAGTCCATCCCAGGCACCTTCAGCCTGGTGTGAGGTACTATTGAGAAGGCCTGGGACCTGGTGACTTCGACCGGGTCCCGCGAGGGTGAAGTGATTCCAGGGTGCCCCTTGCGAGGGGACCCGCATCTGAGGTGAGGAGGCTGGGGAGGTCACCCGTCTGAAGACTCCGGAGCAGCGTCAACCCGGTGACGGACGGGCCTCCGGTAACTCCCTCGGAGGGTTATCTTCCCCTGATAGGGGCCGCAGCGCAGCGAAGTTGTTCTAATCAAGACTCCTGCAACCCCTGGTCATAGCACAGGGGGTGTAGGGACTACAATCTAGATAGTGCCTCGGCCTGCTCATCCCACCGTATCCTGCCATGTATTGTTTGTTGTGGAGCTACGGAATAAAACTAGCAGTTGGACTGTGATCGGTGTATGGACTCTGTTGATGGGAGCGAAGGGAGATTCCAGCATAGCAGGGATAAGTTCCGCAACCTAATGCACATTTGGCCCGAGGAAGATATTGATACTGGCCTTCACCTCACCCACAGCCATGGGGAGGACATGGGCCGTAGCGCACCTCACTCTCGAAAACCAGGTACCCCTAGACAAGAGCTTTCGGACAACCGAGAAACATGTGAAGGGGGTGAGGCCGCTACACGTGGGGGCTCGTCAGTCCGGGATGAAATGTGTGTTGACCCTGAGGTTTGGAACGGCTGTGTTTGAACTTTGCTGCCCGGAGGAGGTCCGAGCAGGTCGGCCATGTGATTGGCCAAAGTGCGTCCCTGTGCTCGAAGTCGTGGAAATTTCTCTGAAAAACCGGGAGAGGCCCATGCAGAAAGAGCGGGAAGAGGGAGGAGTCCAGCCGTGTGACGAACTACATGTGGGGACTTTTGCTGCACTGCGCCACGAGGCACCCCATGACTGCGCAATTCGTGGGAGGAGACTGAAGGAAGCCCGCGAAAACGTGCAAGTCGTGGGAGGAGTCTGGCCACGTGTGGAGATACACGTGGAGACTCCGGCGCAAGGTCAGCGCGTGATGGAGCAGCAAGTGGTCGGAGTGAACTCAGGCTCCCCGTGGATGCCGGTACCTTATCCTTTCAAGATGACTGCATTTGCTGCGCCCATTACAGACACGGGGATAAGGCTCAGGCCCCGAGGACAGTTGGCTCTGTATTCATGCAGAGACACGGAGGCCCTCGGTGTGATCTGTCCCGGATGCTCGGGACTGGTGGTCCAACTAAAGCCATTCGGGCGATGTGAGGCATGCAAGGAGTTCCTTTTTGAGGTTGAACCATACACGGAAAGGCCCCGGGCCCTACGCCTCAACTGCATCACAGGAACCGCCACTCCGGAGGGAGAGATCCAAGCCTCTGCGGAGGTTCCCGTACGCGCTGACCAGGGCGAAGTGACTGCCCAACCAGAGACTGAGAGAGAAAAATCCGAGGACACTGCTTCGGTCACTACAGACTCCCTGCTCCCACCTCCGAAGAGGAAAGTCGGCCTGGTACAGGCATCCTATGGTCGTGGTCGAGCTTCACCCCGCCGCTTGCCTGGCCTAGATGGCGCCGGTAGAGAAGAGAGTCCCGGACATCCCAGTTCTTCAGAAGGTTCAGGTGAGCCAGGGGCTGGGACTGTGGTGTTGGTTGGAGGTGTCGGGGGTCCACAGTCGGTGGAGCCCGCAAGGGAGGGTAGCCTTCCGTCTACTAGAGACTACCTTCCTGCCGAAATGTATGACACCTCCGACCTAGAGTCATTGTCAGACTGTGGGGATGACGGAGAGATAGATGAACTGTTTCACCGGAAGGGCTGGGACAGACGCCCACTACCTGTGCTGAGTAAACCGCAGGATTCCCCCATGTCCATAGAAGACAGTACGCTCCGGGTGAAGGCCCCGGAGTTCCCGAGAAAATCTAGTCCTCCGATCAACTTTCCTCATTCAACTACATCACCCGCTCTGATGGTGGGGATGCAGCGTGCTTCGTTGCGGGCACCAAAGGCAAAGCAACCCGAGATGGTGAAGGTACCTCGGCACCCGGAGGCCATCGTGCAGCCAGGAGAAGGTGAGCGAGATGTGATGCCGCCTCTAGCCAGGTTGCAGAGACTTTTCTCCCAGAGAGTCGCCCGTGAATATGGGTGGGAGTACCCCTACTTGCCTCGGGACTTATTGTATGAAGTCCAGGTCCTGCGACCAAGGTGGTATGACGAGTTTGTATGGGAAAAGCTTAAAGTACCCCATGCCAGGCGAAACCTGTCATGTTCGCCGCCTGTGTCTAAAAAGTTCAAGGACTGCAGAGCTAATTGGAGACTTGGGCGCCATATTCATGCCGATAAGGTGCTCATCTGCAGGAAAGAAGGAGAGGATGTCGAGTATTCGGTGGAAGTGTTTGACGGGCACCTGAAGCCCCTGTTTCTGCCGGATCCAAGGTTCTACTTATAGGAGAAGTGAGCTCCTATCTTGTTGCTGTTGAAGCTTTCTGGAAGAGACATTCCCAGACGCCTAGAACTGTGCCCTACTTTTGTTTTGATTTGGGCTTTTCTTTTACTCACTGGAGACTTGGGAGCTGTTGTTTTTTTTCTCCCTTTTCTTCATGTGCCAAAGGCAGAGACTTTTGGGGTAGAGTTAGAGTAGGAAAGCAGGAAGAATGAAGATCTAACCAAGTGTCATTACCGCAGCGCTGTCACCAGGTGGCAGTGTTGTGCAACGGTTGTTTGAAATGTTACACATGCATTACTTACTTATTGGAGTAAATGGGTTTCTCGGCTGACAGACCCATTCATGCCAAATTACACAGATTGTTAGGATGTGTTTTTTTTGTTTCCCTTCTGCAGGAGATTCGTCGGTCAAGACTGCTGAGAGTGGGGTGTTTTTTGATTAGGAATGGGAGGGATTGTAAATGTGTACAAAGCAGAAGTTTTATATGAGAGTTTATCGTTTTATAGTTCCCTTTTCCGTTGAGCAGGTCTTGGCACACACAGTATCCAAAATTTGAGGGATAGCCTCTGGGGCCCACTTCATGTCACCACTCCTTGGGAGACATGGGTGTGCACCTGACGCTGGGGACCAGCGTCAAATCACCAGGGGGAGTGTGTAGCGGGGTCTTCAATTTAGTGAGATACACCTGGGGGTAGAGAGACCCAGGTGTGTAATTATGTCAGGGATTAGACCCCTTTTTGTTATTCGTGGAGGATTGGGTGGTGCAATATTCTCCTTGGCCTGTGGGTGGCGGGGTACCTACAGGCTCGAGGTAGAATCACTACCACAGTGCTACCCTTTTTGTCCCTTCCTGGAGATGGTACGGCTGGGGCGGGGAACCCGCCGTGGTGTCGATGGGAGGAGATAAAAGGGGGAGACGCCCTCGCCACGAGGTCTGTTGGGAGATCTTCTCTTCACGTACCCAGGCGCCCTCGGCCTGGGTGCGGGCGGTTCAAGGTTCCGGCCTGGGCACCCTAGGCCTGGCCGGAATGAAGCTGGAGTTGGAGTCCATCCCAGGCACCTTCAGCCTGGGGTGAGGTACTATTGAGAAGGCCTGGAACCTGGTGACTTCGACCGGGTCCCGCGAGGGTGAAGTGATTCCAGGGTGCCCCTTGCGAGGGGACCCGCATCTGAGGTGAGGAGGCTGGGGAGGTCACCCGTCTGAAGACTCCGGAGCAGCGTCAACCCGGTGACGGACGGGCCTCCGGTAACTCCCTCGGAGGGTTATCTTCCCCTGATAGGGGCCGCAGCGCAGCAAAGTTGTTCTAATCAAGACTCCTGCAACCCCTGGTCATAGCACAGGGAGTGTAGGGACTACAATCTAGATAGTGCCTCGGCCTGCTCATCCCACCGTATCCTGCCATGTATTGTTTGTTGTGGAGCTACGGAATAAAACTAGCAGTTGGACTGTGATCAGTGTATGGACTCTGTTGATGGGAGCGAAGGGAGATTCCAGCATAGCAGGGATAAGTTCCGCAACCTAATGCACATTTGGCCCGAGGAAGATATTGATACTGGCCTTCACCTCACCCACAGCCATGGGGAGGACATGGGCTGTAGCGCACCTCACTCTCGAAAACCAGGTACCCCTAGACAAGAGCTTTCGGACAACCGAGAAACATGTGAAGGGGGTGAGGCCGCTACATAGCCTTCACCCCTCCCCTCTATCTTTCCCTTAGCCAATAGTTAATCTTCTCTTATTACATACTCTGTTCACTCAGTCATGCCCAGCCCTCCGCCTATGGCATTCTGTCTTTTTGCTCCAGGCTTTTCTTTACTAACAGGGCAAAGTAAGAGGTAGAATACTTGTGGCTGGAGCTTCAAAGTGAAGAAACAAACAGGAAATTATTAGTGTGTATATGCTACAGACCCCCTAGCCTGAAGGATGAGGACGAAACTGATCTCCTACCCCACTTTGAAATGGTGGCGAGGCAGGGCAATGTTATCATCACAATGGACTTCAATTATCCAGATGTTGTGAATAAATATTTATTCACAATGCAGAGTTCTTTAACCACTTAACGACCGCCTCCAGTAGATATACTTCGGCAGAATGGCACGGACAGGCATATCAACGTACCTGTACGTCCCTTTAACTGCCCGACGTGGGGGTCGCGCACGCGCCGCCGCCGGCCCGCTCGCAACCCCCCTACCTTCCCCGTGAGTCGGACCGCGTGTCATGCGGACTCGATCGCCGTGGGGGTCCCCGCAATCGTCTCACGGAGGGATGGAGCGAGGAGATGTTAGTGTAAACACAACATCTCCCCGCTCGTCTACTGACACTGTCACCGATCTCCACTCTGTGTAATCAAATCAGAGCGGAGTTCGGTGACGTGTCACACGTAGCCACGCCCCCTAACAGTAGTAATCACTCCCTTAGGCACACTTAACCCCTTCAGCGCCCCTAGTGGTTAACCCCTTCACTGCCAGTGTCATTTTTACAGTAACCAGTGCATTTTTATAGCACTGATCGCTGTAAAAATGAAAATGGTCCCAAAAATGTGTCAAAAGTGTCCGATGTGTCCGCCATAATGTCGCAGTCACGAAAAAAATTGCTAATCGCCGCCATTACTAGTAAAAAAATTTTTTTATAAAAATTACATAAAACGACCCCCTATTGTGTAAATGCTATAACTTTTGCGCAAACCAATCAATAAACGGCGATTGCGATTTTTTTAACCAAAAATATGTAGAAGAATACGTATCGGCCTAAACTGAGGAAAAAATATATATTTTTATATATTTTTTGGGGATATTTACTATACCAAAAACTTGAATGTTTTTTCAAAATTGTCGCTCTATTTTTGTTTATAGCGCAAAAAATAAAAACCGCAGAGGTGATCAAATACCACCAAAAGAAAGCTCTATTTGTGGGAAAAAAAGGACTTCAATTTTGTTTGGGAGCCACGTCTCACGACCGCGCAATTGTCAGTTAAAGCAACGCAGTGCCGAATCGCAAAAATGGGCCTGGTCTTTATGCTGCATATTGGTCCGGGGCTTAAGTGGTAAACCAATTATTTGCATTGTAAAAAAAAAGCCTTAACCACTTCCATACAGGGCATTTTCACCTCCTTCCTGCCCAGACCAATTTTTAGTTTTCAGCGCTGTCGCACTTTGAATGACAATTGTGCGGTCATGCAAAACTGTACCCAAATGAATTTTTACATTTTATTCTCCCATAAATAGAGCTTTCTTTTTGCGGTATTTGGTCACCTCTGTGGTTTTTATTTTTTGCGCTATAAACAAAAATAGAGCGACAATTCTGAAAAAAACACAATATTTTTTACTTTTTGCTATAATAAATATCACAATTTAAAAAATAAATACATTTTTTCCCTCATTTTAGGCCGATATGTAATCTTCTACATATTTTTGGTAAAAAAAAAATCGCAATAAGCGTATATTGGTTATTTTGCGCGAAAGTTATAGCGTCTACAAAAAAGGGAATAGATTTATGGCATTTTTATTTTTTTTTATTTTTTTACTAGTAACGGTGGCGATCTGTGATTTTTATTGTGACTGTGACATTGCGACGGACATTTCAGACACTTTTGACACATTTTTGGGACCATTCACATTTATACAGCGATCGGTGCTATAAAAATGCACTGATTACTGTGTAAATGTGACTGGCAGGGAAGGGGTTAACACTAGGGGGCGATCAAGGGGTTAATTATGTTTCCTAGGGAGTGATTCTAAGTGTGGGGGGAGGGGACTGACTGGGGGAGGTGGCCGATCGGTGTCCCTATGTACAAGGAAGACACCATCAGTCTCCTCTCCCTGACAGGACATGGATCTGCGTGTTTACACACACAGATCCACGTCCCTGGCTCTGTAACTGGCGATCGCAGGTGCCTGGCGGACATCGCGGCCTCCAGGCACCCGCATTAGCACCTGAGTGACGCGGCGGCACGCACGCGCCCCCTAGCGACCAGGCTGCCCGAGGGCGTCATATGACAGCCAACCAGGATGGTAGAGCAATCACAGAGAAGGACCCATTGTCCTAATGCTTTTTTGATAATGGTCAGACTCCAATCACTGGATTTTTAACCACTTGCCTACTGGGCACTTATACCCCCTTCCTAACCAGGCCAACTTTCACCTTTCAGTGCTCTCACATTTTGAATGACAGTTACTCAGTCATGCAACACTGTACCCTTGTGAAATTTCTGACCTTTATTTCACACAAATAGAACTTTCTTTTGGTAGTATTTAATCACCACTGCATTTTTTTTTGCACTATAAATGAAAAAAGATTGAACATTTTGTAAAAAAATTAATTTTTTATAGTTTCTAATATAATATTTAGCAAATTTGTAATTTTTCTTCATAGATTTTGGCCAAAAGTTATTCTGCTACATATCTTTGATAAAAATAACCCAAATAAGTGTATATAATTTGGTCTTTGTGAAGGTTAGAGAGTCTACAAGCTATGGTGGCAATCATAAAAAATTGATCACACCTGATGTACTGACAGCCTATCTTATTTCTTGAGACACTAAGGGCTCTTTCACACGGACGTTCCGTATGTCCGTTTTTCATCCATCCGTTTTCGGATGAAAAACGGACATACATGTATCCCTATGGGATAGCGGATGTCAGCGGATGAACACCTGCTGACAACCGCTAACATCCGTCTCCGCTATGCTCCGTTTATCATGACGGAGGAAAATCCTATTTTTCCTTCCGTATGAAAAACGGAACGGACGTAAAACGGATGTCAGCGGATGATCCGTTTTACATCCGATCCGCTGACATCCGTTTTTTACCAAAATATGTATATTTTTTAATATTTGAATCAAAAAAGTCACCTATGACCCAGGTTGTGGTCTAACAGGAAGTCACATGCAGCCCAGTGTTTGGAGGGAGAGAGACAGAGTGAGAGAGAAACAGAGATGGCAAAAGATGTGTCCCATGAGCGCCTCATCAACATGGTGCATGCCAGGCCAGCACTCTGGGATAAGAAATGTTGTGAATACAGTGACCGTATAACAAAATCAAGGATCTGGGAAGAAATATTCCAAGATGTCACATCGAACTGGATGACAATGAATGAAAAGCAGCGCAAAATACGTGGTAAGCAGTTTGGGTGGATGGGGGTGGGGTGGCATGGTGAGACTTGTAGTACACCCATATGTCACTTTAAGCCGCATGCAAACAGGACGTTAAAAAAGGTCATTAGCTTTTGTAGTGATTTTTCAGCTTTTTTCAGCGTTAGGTGACGTGGCCAGGTGACAATCCACAACTTGTGGCAGGTGACGTGGCCAGGTGATGTGGCAGGTGACATGGCAGGTGATGTGGCAGGTGACGTGGCCAGGTGACAATCCACAACTTGTGGCAGGTGACGTGGCCAGGTGCGTGGCCAGGTGATGTGGCAGGTGATGTGGCAGGTGACGTGGCCAGGTGACAATCCACAACTTGTGGCAGGTGACGTGGCCAGGTGACGTGGCCAGGTGATGTGGCCAGGTGACGTGGCCAGGTGACAATCCACAACTTGTGACAGGTGACGTGGCCAGGTGATGTGGCAGGTGACGTGGCCAGGTGATGTGGCAGGTGACGTGGCCAGGTGACAATCCACAACTTGTGGCAGGTGACGTGGCCAGGTGATGTGGCAGGTGACGTGGCCAGGTGATGTGGCAGGTGATGTGGCAGGTGACAATCCACAACTTGTGGCAGGTGACATGGCCAGGTGATGTGGCAGGTGACGTGGCCAGGTGATGTGGCAGGTGACGTGGCCAGGTGACAATCCACAACTTGTGGATGAAAAAATTAGTTCAGCAGAGTTTGCACCAGTGTCCCGTATACATGGGACCTTACTGCACTGGCGTTTTAGTGCGTTTTGACATTTTTTTTAACACTAGTTTTTTTTTCCTCACAAACATCAAAAAACGTTGATGAGCCGCGTTTATATTTTTTGATTATTTTATGCTTTTGAGCATTTTTACAGCTGAATACATATGGGTTACAAATAGTATACCTACTGTTAATTTTGTCTACTTGTCCTATGCATGAAAAATAATGTTAATTTTGTCTACTTTTCCTATGCAGGTAAAAAAATCATCATCCGCTGGAGATCGATCAGGGACCGTTTCAGAAGGGAACTCAATGAAGAAAATGAACAAAATAGAAATGGTGCTGGAACGGCACCCAAAAAAAGAAGTCCTTTCTATGATATGTTGGGGTTTCTAAGATCCTTTATGGAGTTAAGATCATAAGTAAATAACTCAATGCGTGTAATATATGTAATACAATAATATATTGTAATAAATCTATTATGCTGTCCTGTAATTCAGCGATCAACATATCTTTTACAGTACAAGCACCAATGTGTCAGAGACAGAAGAGGAGGGGGATTTGGACTCTGGTAATACAGTACAGGACGCAGAGGTAGATATACCAGAAGCACATGGTGACGAACAACCCGCGTCATTCCAACCGTCACCAAGTCCAGGTTCATCTACTACAATCATAACGGAAAGACAACGTGTGCCTGTAAGAATCCCATACAAAATGACCCATTGTAAAATGTTTACATTGATATATGTTCTAAAAAATTTCTCCCCCAACAGAATCGTTCTGTTCGCGGTACAACTGCAAGACCTAGACAACGCGGAGGACAATCAAGGCCAGACATAGAGGGAGCAATGATTCAATTTATGGAAGACATGAGGGAAATGCGGAGGGCTGACACAAGGGATCCTTTCACTGACCCTTCAAATCATGATGCAAGTTATTTAAGGAGCCTGTACCACCAACTAGCTTTGGTCCCCTCACATCGAAAACTGGAGGTGCACATGTCCCTATACAATTACACCGGTATGTGTGTAAGGGCTGCAATTTCGGGTGACCCCATGCCGACGCTCATAAATGAGCAACAACGCCCCTACCAGGGTTATCAGCACCATCATTACCCTCAAAGTCTTATGCCCCATCAACCAACAACCAGTGTCCACAATGTGTTGACCCCACCTCAAGTGTCGCCCCAGCCTATGTCCAGTTCATATGAAGCATCCAGGTCTCAGATGCACTCCTTTCCTACTTCCTCCCAATCAACCAACTGGTATTCCAATTCCCCCAAAGAGCCTTATTACCAGGAACTTTAAAGTGGCACTGTTTAGACCCCTTTCACACTGGGGCGGTTTGTAGGCGCTATTACGCTAAAAATAGCGCCTGCAAACCGACCTGAAACAGTGGTTGCTGTGTCTCCAGTGTGAAAGCCCCGAGGGCTTTCACACTGGAGCGGTGCGCTAGCAGGACCTCTCCAAAAGTCCTGCTAGACGCATCTTTGGAGCGGTGAAAGAGCAGTGTGTTTACCGCTCCTTCACGCTCCTGCCCATTGAAAACAATGGGACACCGCGGCTATACCGCCGCCAATGCGCCTCTACAGAGGCGCATTGCCAGCGGTATTAACCCTTTTTCGGCCACTAGCGGGTGGTAAAGCAGCACCACTAGCGGCAGAATACCGCCGCAATTCCAACGGTACAGCGGCGCTATACCGCCAGCGCACCTCCTGCCCCAGTGTGAAAGGGGCCTAATTGCATGGGGGGGGTCCAAGTATTATACCCATGGTAGTGCGATGACAGCCATTGCATGTGATGTGAACAGCAATGAGCTGCGAATCACATGCAATATCTGTCATTGCACTAGTGTGAACCAGCACATAAGGTCTGCTCTCCTCCACCTTCCGTTTGAGGATGCCCCACAGATGCTCAATAGGGTTTAGGTCTGGAGACATGCTTGGCCAGTCCATCACCTTTACCCTCAGCTCCTTTAGCAAGGCAGTGGTCATCTTGGAGGTATGTTTTGGGTCGTGTTCATGTTGGAATACTGCCCTGCGACCCAGTCTCCGAAAGGAGTGGATTATGCTGTGCTGCTTGAGTATGTCACGGTACATGTTGGCTGTTTAAATATATGTTATTTTTTAAGGTTACTATATGTTTACATAAATATTTTTGGAAATATATACTGTGGTCACTTATTTTATATGACATAAATAAAAAATATTTGATTTCATGGAAAACTGCATTTTATTTTTGTACTCTCTATACACTGCATATACAATTTTGAGGAAAAGTAGATGATGGATTACATAGGCAGCGAATAGTAATGTTGGCACTACTTAAACATGAGCATACTGCCATGGAACCTCTCCATTAGGGCACATAAAATGGTCTGCAAACTGGTCACGCAGAGCAAGGACAGAATTGCTTGGGCGCAGTCCACAAAGATTCACAGAGGGCAAATGTATTTAATCTTCATCTTCCATGCTGATGCCTTCCTTCTCACGAATTATGTTGTGCAGCACACAGCATGCTTGAATAACACCTTCAGCATTGGCCAGTTTCAGTTGCAAGGCACTGTGGAATATGCACCATTTGCTACTTAGTATGCCAAATGTACATTCGATGTACCTCCTTGCTCTACTGAGTCGGTAGTTGAAGATTCTCTTTTTTTTGGTTAAATTATGTTTTGCATATGGCCTTAAAAGGTGCCTTGAGAGGGCAAAAGCCTCATCAGCCACGAGGACATGAGACATATCAGGTCCAGATGTTCCAGCAAGTGGTTTGTCAGCCGGTAAATTCATCCTGCCCTCTAGAAGCCTTCTCCCCATTCTGGATGCCCTGAACACTCGGGAGTCAGCAGTGCTGCCATACGCACCAATATCCACTGCGACAAATTTATAGTTGCTATCACAGATTGCCATCAGAACCACGGAAAAATATTTCTTGTAGTTGTAATAGCTGGAGCCAGATCCAGGAGGCATTGTAATCCGAATGTGTTTGCCATCCAAGGCTCCAACGCAGTTAGGAAATTGCGTGTTCTTCAGGAATCCATCTGCGATTTCCAACCACATTTGTAAATCAGGAACTGGCAATGCAAGCGGTCTTAGCTCCTCCCATATAGCCTTGCAGGTGTCATGTACAATTTCAGATATTGTTGATATACCCAGCAGAAAATAGTGGTTCAAACTGGTGAAGGTTTGACCCATGGCAAAAAACCTAAGATGGATATAAACAAATGTTAGACTAGACTGTACAAAATGGTATACTGTATGTTCATGAGCTCTATACAGCCAATACCAGGTGAGAGGGAGAGGAGCGAGGTGTCGGGCGGACGCATCGCTAGACCGTGGGACAGTTAAGTGGCTGTTTTTTAAAAGTCAGCAATTACATTTTTTGTAGCTGCTGACTTTTAATAGGGTGGAACTCTGCTTTAAGGGGGGGTTAGGTGGCAGTTGAGAGGGGTCTAGGTGAGTGGCGGGGGGGAGTTATGTACATGCCTTGGTAAATATCCAGAGCTTTGACTAGTGGCTCAGGGGAGTAGGGGGGCTCATAATCTAAAATGAACAACAGCAAGGCTGGTGTACCTTAGAGTAAGTAGGAGACGCTCCTCAGGGGGTACACAACGTCTCATGTTTGTGTCCAAATGATACAAACTTGGTTGAATTTTTTCTAGGACGAAATCAAATGTGAGGATAGTCATCCTGGTAAAATTGAAGAATTTTGTTGGGTATCTTCGCAAATCAGCATAATGCAGAGCAACAAAACCCTCATAGGGCCTCTTCAGCAGCATGGGATGTGCCCAATAGGTGCAACGTTTTCACTGCAATCTTCTCCTCCTCCGACTCTCCACTCTCCTCACATACTCCATAAGGACAAAACGTGTCACGTTGTCCCAAAATCGGGTAGAAAACATCGCTACAAAATGCTAGAAACGCACAGAGACAGGTAACAGGGCAATAAAATGTCTGCACACTATCACTGGGACCACAAAGCAGCATGGGAAACACAATGCATGCTGGGGAGGAGCAAAGTCTCATGGGAGATTAGATACAAAAGGATGAAAACGGATGAGAAACTGAAGAGAAACTGAAGAGAAACTGAAGAGAAACTGAAGAGAAACTGAAGAGAAACTGAAGAAAAAGCAATAGAAAAAATATGTAAAACGGACGTCCATTAAAAAAAACGGACCTTGACGGATGTAAAACAGACGTTCGCGGATGTAAAACGGACGTTCGCGGATGTAAAACAGACGTTCGCGGATGTAAAATGGATGTCAAAATTGACATCCGCATCCGTTTTTCACTCCAAAAAATGGAACTGAACTGAACTGAACGGAAAGGAAAAAACGGAACGTCCGTGTGAAAGAGCCCTAACAAGTCAGGTACAAGTACAAATACCCCTCCCCCAATGACCCCTTTTTGGAAAGTAGACATTCCAAGGTATTTATTAAGACATGGTGAGTTTTTTGAAGTTGTAATTTTTTCCCCAAATTCTTTGCAAAATTGAGTAAGACCTAATGCCGCGTACACACGACCAATTTTAATGTCATTGAAAAAAACGAAGTTTTTCTCGACGTGATTCTTCTCAAACCTGCCTTGCCTACACACAATCATGAAAAAAAATGCTCGAGCAAAGCGGGGTGACGTACGAAATGTACGACGGCACTATAAAGGGGAAGTTCCATTCGGATGGCGCCACCCTTTGGGCTGCTTTTGCTGATCCTTGTGTTAGTAAAGTTTGATGAGAGACGATTCACGCTTTTCAGCCTCGTGCTCTTCAGTCCGTTACAGCGTGATGAATGTGCTATCTCCATTACGAATGCTAGTTTTACCAGAACGAGCGCTCCCGTCTCATAACTTGCTTCTGAGCATGCGCGTTTTTTTCACGTCGTTAAAGCCTACACACGGCCGTTTTTCATGACGAGAAAAACGACGAGAAAAATTAGAACATGTTCCAAATTTTTAATGCCCATTTTTCACGTTGTGAAAAATGCTCTGGAGCCCACACACGATCGTTTTTAATGACCAAATAAAAAAATGGCATTTTTCTTGTCATGAAAAACGGTCGTGTGTACGCGACATTAGTCTGGGACTCTCAGGTGTGCCTGCTGCTTGAGGAAAGTGAGTGCCAGGGATTACTGTATGGACAATGTCTGTTCTAATAGAGACCTAGAGTTACTGGCCATTCTCTGTTTTCCTTTAGTCAAAGATACTGCTACAGGATTTGTGCTAAGAAGTTTGTCCTCTAGTTAATTTCTCCTGACGTTTGGAGTATCCAGCACCATATCCCTCCCTACTGTTCAAGTTTTCTGCAATAAATTCACAAAACGACATCCCCTAAACTGAGCTTATATTGTCGGTGTGAATGGAACTGTGACAGGCAGCCTCTGTACTACCAAGAAGGTAGAACATGTTTTTTCAGCGGCCCCGTTGGAGGTGAACGCTACATGTGGAGGCTTGTAATCCAGGATATCCCTGTGGTACAGGCTTCTATTGCCTACCGCAACCAACAGAAGATTGTAAATTTGGAGTGTCTCTATGGATTGTCAGGTTCATGCATACAGGTAAAAGTTGAGAAAGTTGTGGTTGAAAGAGCTTGACAACAGTAAAAATCTGTGTTCTCCATGAGAAATTACTGGCAGTTGCAGGTGCGTTTTCAGCTGGGCAGTGAAGAGTTAACGCTCAGTATGGGAGGAAAGTGCCCAAAAAGTGAGGATTCTAGTGCCAAAGTGGCTGGAGAAGAAGGAAGGAGTTATAGAGTACATACCAAAGGGGTGTAACTTGTACAGAGGATATGTGTAGAGTAGGTGTGCAAGATGGCACACAGTCCCCTAGACTGAGCCTGTATTGTCAGTATGCATGGAACTGTGACTGTGGCAGGCAGCCTCTGTGCTGGCAGGGAAGACCTGGGCACACTCTCAGCACCCCTTTAAGCGGTAGTAAACAATCTTTTTTTCACTTTTAACTACAGGTAAGCCTAAAATAAGGCTTTCCTGTAGATACAGTGAATATTTCCTAAACCTGCACCATTTGGGAGATATTCACATTCATAGCAGCCTTTAACATCCCCGCCGCATGCACACTGCGCTCTAAATAGACGGCACGGTAATCGTACTGTGGCAGTAATCATATGAAAAGGCTGGTTGTACTGATGTCAATTGATAGATCAACCTCAGTACAACCAGGCTGCCCATAGGTGGATCGAAATTTAGTCAGTTTAGCAGGACCCGGCTATGTCCAGCTTTAGCCCCATAGTTTGCCAGTGTGCACCATGTGCACAGCTATTAGCCTCTACCTCTTATTAACTTTAAAAGGTTTCCCAAGTATGTGTTTGATATGCTATATATACATGATGTATTGGGTTATTGTAGCTTGATATAATGTACTGCTATAGGATCATTATATAATTTACTATAGGGGAGTTGTATAATGTGTAGGCCTGTCACCTCCAAACAATGTGCCTGAAGAGAGCAATATTTCCAGTAGTGAAGCTCTGTGAACTCTGCTATGAGGTCTTTATGGAGAGTTCAGTGATGTATGGCCTTCAGCAATAGAGCAGAAGTCTCATTCCATGTCTATGCTCAGTAGGGAATAATTGAGGTGATGCCATTGATACTCATAGAACTAAACAGATTACACATCCCTAACAACTAGTCTTGGTCATAAGAGGTAAATCAGTTGATGGCTTTAAATTATTAAACACCTTTCCGCTGTGAATAGGAAGAAATAGATTAACCCTTTTGCTGGAGAAGTCCTTTCAATAAACAGGAGTATAATGAAATCTTTCAATTATTTTGTAATTTTTTAAACATTCTTCAAAACCGATTTCCAGTGTAATTAGAACATATAATATTACTAATATCTTGGTCACTAGAAGTCTAAGTCCAGTACTGATTCCAAAGCTGGGTTCTTCCATTAGAGGTACAAGAAGAAAAAAAAGAGTTACACTTAAAATAGTTTATATTATTTCATTCCAAAATATCATAATGTATTAAATAATTTAGCACAGACATTTAATAATTTATCTTTAGCTAACAGAGCCATCTGCTGACAACCCTTGCATTTTTAGAATCCCATGAATAGGTGTAATAAAAAATTGATCATGCTTTTAGAAACGACCTGGCATGTTTTCAGCATGATGGTCGTAAAATTGTTAAGCACTCTCCCAGGGAATTAAAGTCATCACTACCTTGTAGGCTTCCAGGTAGAATAGAGAACTGCAACATAACATAACAGTAACATAACTCAGTTCCTTTGAGTTTCAATTGTTCCCTAACAAGCAATCTTCAAACACCACTAAATATAAAAGCTTAATACTGCATTTCCCCTATGGGTTTAAAATAAAGTACAGCTGTCAAATAAAAAAAAAAATACCACCAATGCCAGTAGCATTGCTTATGGGAGACACGAATTAAGTATCTGGAAAGGAGTTGCATCCTTCTTTTTTTTATTTTTTATTATATTTTTAAGGCTGGATATATTTGAATAATTGAATAAGGAAATACTTTGTTTCCAATAAACAATATATACAGTACATACTGTATAATTTCTGTGCAAACTATTTTGTAATTTAAAGCCTAGTTCCAGGATTAACTTTTTATTTGCATTTGAATTGAGCAGGAAATAAAGGGAAATCTCCCCTATGGGATCACAGACAGAAATAGGAACTCAACACAAGTTTTAACCCTTCGCTAGACATAAAAATGGCTTTAATCGTTTTTTCTAACAATGACCTATTCATTCTACATCCAGCTACTGTATGATTTTCCAAAACTGCCAAAAAAGAAGATTCTCTTCTATACAAATATAACAAATGTACTATTTGAACAGAAATTAAAGTAGAACTATGGGCAAAATAAACAATAATTACATATGATGCCACCTGTCAGTAAGATTATTTGACTATTATTTGATAGAAGATGTACTGCATCTAGCCAAGTGACCAATACAGGTGGCATATAAAACTGTAAAACACTTACAGGGGGGCTTACAATGGTCAGCTTTAATTCATATGGTTCAAATTTTTTAAATAGAAAATAAGAAACTGTCAAAGTTGCCTTAAGGTGGAGTTCCACGGAAAAGTGGAAGCTCCGCTTATCTGTCCCCCCCCCCTTTGGTGCCACATTTGGCACCTTTTGGGGGGAGGGGGGAGTGGGTATCTTTTTTTGACAGGTAACTGTCCCCACTTTCGTCAGACCTCGCTGCGGCGAGGTACGTCATTAGTCCGGCCCCCCTCCTCACCCCCCGCCGCCGGGCCAGTTAGAGAGCACAGCGCCCTTCGCACATGTGCAGTAGGGAACCGGCTGTATTGCCGCAAGGCTTCACTGCCAGTTTTCCTAACCGACTATGGCAGCGGCAGCTGACTTAGAATTTTTCCATGCGGGGGCGGAACTCCGCTTTAAATGAGCTTATCTGAAGTCCATGTAAAAATGACATGTGGCAATACCCCCAATTAAGAGGGCTGCTGGTATAGTTTTGGGCCTGTAACACGCCCCTGTCAACCCCCAGGAATTGGCTCTAACCTCCCTTGGCAAAGCTAGTGCAAATGGAAGTGTGAAACCCGTTATGCTATAGGAATCACTACTCCGCAATAAAGCATACACAATCAGTTAATATCAAATTACCTGAGCTGACTGCTTCAGCTGGGATAGACAGTACGCCACACAACGTATTTGCTTAACCACAAATACTTTTACTGAGTAGAAGATATAAGGTTATACAATGGTACATTTATCTAAGCAGAGTCCTGCAATATTAAAAGTCCAGCAAATAACAGTCTTATACACACTGAATGTCTCTTAGCAAACTACGCTTGCGAGCCTTCCCCTCGTGGCCAATATGGCGCCCAAACAATGTCTCCCTGCTGAACAGTCAGGCCTGACTATTTCACACATAGTTAATTCGTTGAGAAGGATCTTCGCTAGCAATGGTGGTGCACTTTGTGGGTTATTTGTAATCCAAAGGTATTAAATTGTTAGTTACTCAGCATGCAATAAGAAAAACTTAACTCCGGCTGCACAACACACTGTTCCTCTGGTGTGCAATGTAACACTCCGGTAATGGTGGGCCCTAACCAAAGGATACTGGGCCTAAAAGATAGTGAATGAATACTGAGCAAGTGCTCTCTCACCCGACCGGACCAGTCCATACAACCGACTTCAGTAGCTGGTGCTCCAGCACACAGTTTCACGATACCCATAGTCTCCGATCCTCTCGACCATCCGAGGGAGATTGATGGATGAGACGACTCTGGATTCTCCCGTGAAGATCAGCAAGCTCTTCGGATCCCCTAGGCCCAGGCTCTCCAGCCTAGTCCAATGCAACAGGCCCCAACGTAGGCTCCACTTGTTAGGAGGGTGGTGTCCAAAAGAGACCCGCGTGTTGCTCCTCCCCACTTAAATAGTCCTTCCCCAGCAGACCTTGTGCCGGGCAATGCACTGTGGGTGTCCCGCTGCATACTGGGTATAGTAGTCTTTGTACTCATTAAAGTGACACCTCGCTAAACACTCCCCCACTTAAAATCTTTGGTCCCCAAAGATAAGCAGTCAAAGAACATTGTTAGCATATGCACACGTAATACAATTCACGGCTACAAAGGAGCCTGGCAGAGGAACCTCCCTCCAAGCTTTGGGAGAGAGATTTTCCTGCCCACAGGTCACATTAGTGGAAGTGGTCTGTCTAACTGTGCCAGGGAGTGAGCTAAATTCACAGTAGAGGGACCAGGCTGATCTACTGTCCTTCTTGCTGTAACAACAGTCTCTTCCGAGCAATGGGGGATTTGAGTGTAGGTTAGTCTTCTTGGGGGGTGGATGGTCCTCCTCTCTCTTTGTTTCCTAGGAACCGGGGTCTCAACTGCAGTGGGTCCTTCCAATTCTCCCTCTATTAAGTCAGGTGTGTTGGGTTCCGCTGGTCCAGGGGCATCTAAATCAGGTGCAGAGAGGTACAAGGACTCCTTGGGGTCTTCTACTGGAAAAGAGTCCAGAGCATCCTCCCATTCTTCAGTAAGAGTATCGAGTGGTATGAACTCAGCAGCCTCAGCATTCAAAGTGTCCCCAGTGATAACTTCAGATGATGGAGAGGCCATGGCCATATGTTCAGGTACTTGAGAAGACCATAACCAATCGAGCTCCAATTCCTCATCTTCACTCTGAACTTGGGCATCCATTTCTCCTGAAAGAGTTGTTTGAGATCTGGTGACAGGTCTAGGGGTATTTGAGGCTGAAAGGGGCTCAGAAGGATCCGAGGTAGGAGGCAAACAAACTGCTTCGGAGAGGGGCAGCAAGTGATCCCTGTGCCACGTCTTCAACGTCCCCACGCTCCCTTCTGGTTTGAGTTGATACACTGGCAAACCTGGCAATTGTTTACAGATTACATATGGTTGTGACCTCCACCGGTCGGCCAGCTTATGCTTCCCCGGAATGCCTAAGTTCCGCAACAGCTTCCTGTCTCCTGGCTGTAGGTCATAAATTCGGACCTCGAGGTCATAACTCCGCTTATTCCTGACTCCTCTTTGATCGGAAGTCGCCTGGGCCTTCTCATACGCCAGTCTTAAACTCTGTCGCAACAGATCCAGATACCCCTTGTGGGAAGCTGCTGAGGTATGATCTATTGAGGTGCCAAAGGCCAAATTCACAGGTAGTCTTGCTTCCCTGCCGAACATCAATCTGTATGGGGAATACCCAGTAGCATGTACTATTGTATGCATGCACAATGGCGGCCACATGCTTGCCCCAGTGCTGCTTCTTCTCGCTACTCAATGTCCCCAGCATATTTAACAATGTCCGATTGAATCGTTCAGGTTGGGCATCCCCTTGTGGGTGGTATGGGGTGGTTTGTGTCTTCTTTATACCCAGTGAATCTAACAGTTTCCGTATCAGTCTGCTTTCGAAATCCCTTCCCTGGTCTGAGTGGAGGCGTTGAGGTAGTCCGTAGTGTACAAAGAACTTTTCAACCAGAACCTTAGCCACTGTGGAGGCCTTCTGGTCTTTGGTTGGGAATGCCTGAGTGTATCTAGTGAAATGATCGGTTATCACCAGAACATTCCCATGTCCACTCAAATCAGGTTCTAGACAAAGAAAATCAATGCATACCAGATCCAAGGGCCCTTGAGTTTGTAGGTGGCCCATTGGGGCAGCTTGATGAGGCAGAGTCTTTCTTTGTATGCATCTTGCACATGAGTGTCAATATTCCTCTACTTCAACCTGCATACAGGGCCAGTAAAATCAGTTCCTTACGAGCTGAAAGGTTCTTTCCGACCCCAGGTGGCCATGATCATCATGCAAAGCGCTCAGAACAGTCTTCCGGTGTTTCTCCGGCAGAAACAGTTGCCACTTATCCTCCAAATCATCAGAGGGGCCCCTTCGGTAGACCACCCCTTGATGCATTTGCAGCCGATCCCATTCTCTTCTTAATCCTTTGAGGGGTCCTTCAGAAGTAAGTCTGGGTTTTGGCTTTCCAATGCTTCCAGAGACAATCTCCCCAGCGGGTCTTCCAGTTGATCTCTTCTCAGATCCTTCTTTGAGAGTTTGGGTAGATTCTCTTCTCCAATCTGGGTCACATCACAGTAATACTTGGGTACTCCAACAACCGAGACTCCTATTTCTTCGGCTCTGGACCCTCCACTTGTCTGGAACTCCGCTCCCTGACATAAGGCTCGCACTCCCTCTGGGCCAGTCGAGTCCAGTCTTCCGTAGGATTAGTGGGAGCATGAGACCTTCTGGATAAGGCATCGGCGTCTCTGTTTCCAGTCCCAGGTCTGTATTTTAGACTGAAAGTGAATCCGGAGAGAGCTACCAGCCAACGGTGGCAGGTGGCATCCAGTTTGGCTGTAGTCAGGAGGTAGGTGAGCAGGTTATTGTCTGTCTTTACCACAAACTCAGCTCCATACAGGTAGTCCTTCAGCTTATCCACCACAACCCATTTCAAGGCCAAGAATTCCAGCTTGTGGGTGGGGTAATTCTTTTCAGCTGGGGTCAAACTTCTGCTCACATAAGCAACGGGCCTCAGCTGGTCATCATGCTCTTGATACAGCACTCCTCCCAGACCATCATGACTGGCATCCACATGTAGCTCATACGGCTTCCTGGTGTCCGCATAAGCCAAGACGGGGGCAGTGGTCAGGCTCTCCTTCAATCTTGTGAAAGCCTCCTCACAGCTCACTGTCCACTGGTCTTCTATAGACTCCCCGGGTTTTCTGGGCCCTGAGTCATCTTTTTCTCCTTCGGTCTTCAGGAGTTCATTCAAAGGCTTGGCGATTTTTGCAAATCCCTCCACAAACCTTCTGTAGTAGGAGCAAAACCCCAGAAACGACCTGAGCTCAGTCACTGTGGTGGGCCGGGGCCAGGAGGTAACTGCCTCCAACTTTCCTGGATCTGTGGACACAATGTGCCCCAGGTAGTGAACTGAAGATTGGTAAAACTGGCACTTCTCCAAAGAAAGTTTGAGTCCCTCATCACTGAGTCTCTTCAAGACCTTCTCCAGCCTCGCCTCATGCTCTTCTAGAGTTTTCCCGAACACAATGATGTCATCCAGATAAACCAGCACTTCAATAAGGTTCATGTCCCCCACCGTCTTTTCCATGAGTCGCTGGAAAGTGGCCGGAGCTCCTGACAGGCCTTGAGGCATGCGACCGAATTCATAGAACCCCACAGGGGTGATGAATGCTGTCTTTTCTCGATCTTCAGGGTGCATTGGAATCTGGTATAACCCGCTCTTCACATCCATCACACTGAACCACTTTGCTCCAGACAAACTCTGTAAGGCATCCTCTATTCGTGGAGTGGTGTATTGATCGGGTATCGTTCTCCTATTGAGGGTCCGATAATCAATACATAGCCTCAATGACCCATTTTTTTTCTGACCACCACTATTGGGGGGGTGTATGGGCTCCTAGACTCTCTGATGACCCTGGTTCTCTTGAGCTCTGATAGTTGCTCGCGCAGATCTTCCAAATCAGCCAAGGGGACCCGCCGGACTCTTTCCCTGAATGGCCTGTCCTCCTGCAGGCGGATGCTGTGGGTGGCACTTTTTGCACACCTCACATCTAACTCATCCTTGGAGAAGATCTTCCGCCACCTAGTCAACTGGGCTCTGGCCCTCTCCCTCCAAGCCGGTGGTAAAGCCGTATCTTCCAAACAGATTCTCTCCACAATAGCTCTCTCCCCCTCTTCCTTCTTTAAGTCTGACAAGGCAACCGGGGTGGCAGGGTTCACTTGGCCCAACAGCATCCGGGCTGGGATCTTCACAGGTGTGTCGGTGGTGTTCCTGATGCTCACCGACACCCTGTCATTAGCCTTCTTCAGAGCTCCCAATGGAACCCCCTCAGGAATTACTTCCAACCCTTGATGGGTATCCAAAGGATCTGGTTCTAGGACTATGAAGGGACCAGGTTGCTCCCAGGTGAGTTTTACGGTAGCCCTCAAGCAAGTTGCTTCCCCGGGCTGTAATATCCTCTCCTTCTTGTCTAACTTCCAGACCTTTCCCACTCCTTCTTCTGGAGCCTTCTGTTCTAACACCAGCCGTTGATAGGCCCGTTGCAACAGAGAGTGAATTCTGGCTATTGGGGCGTCCTGCTCCTGGGGGCCAGTAATCTCCTTACCAGGTCAGTATTAGTCCCTATTATGAGGGAACTCTTGTTGGCTCCTGGCGGGCGAGGACAAACTACCACCAATGTGTCGAAGATCTCTGCGTCTCCGGCTACTGAGGGGTCGAAGGCCAGTCTAATTGGAAGGTATCCATCATACGGGAAGTTTTGGGTTCCAAGTCCCCATATTTCCAAATCTTCTAGCTTCTGCAATGGCAAATGTCTCAGATGTTTCTGGTAGAAGTCCCGGTACAGAAGGGTCACTTGAGCTCCCGTGTCGAGAATGACCTTTGTGTAGATCCCTTCCACTTGAATGGGAACCACTGGGGAGGGTCCCACCAGTTTAACAGGAAATTTCCTCGTGGAGGTCTCCTTCCTAGGTTCCATGGGTTTGGCCTTCTGTGATTTCTTCTTCCTTAATCTCTTCCTGGATCTTAAGCCTTGTTGGGCCTGGTATGCATTAATTTCCTGCCAAGGTTTAGGTTTGGACTTAAAGTGAGAAGTATTAAGTTGGTGGGGTGGGGAATTGTCCCCCCTTCTTAGCTTCTCCTGTTCTCTGATCCCTTTGGAGCTTGCTGGAACTGACGGGGACCCGGTTGACTCCTTCACCGGGGTCCTCTGGAGTTTTCCGCCGGCTTGCGATATGTGCTTTGGGATCTCTTCGGGCTGGGGCACACCCGCACTTAATGTCCAACCCCTCCACAGTTAAAACAAACTTCTTCTTCTTCTTTGTCCTGCTGGAAGACTGGTGTTGGGGCATTCTGAAACACTTCCTTCTTTAAGTCTTCTTTTTTTGTAGCTCCTGAATTTTTAGCCATTAAAGAAGTCAGCATTTCCAACACTTGGGCCATCTGTGACTTTAAGACAGCCACCTCAGAGTCCCGTTCCGTGGCCATAACAGATCCAACCCCCGCTGAGGGAGAAGGAGTGAGTTTCTCAGTTGCCTGTTGGTCATTGAGTAAAGCCTCTTCATCCCTCACTACTCGCACAAGGTCTGGATAGCTTAAGGACATGACTCCTCTGGTAGTCTTCAGATGGAGCCAGACTGGATCGGAGCGCAGTGCTCCCCTCATGACCTGCCACATCCTGGCTGCATCTATGGCCTCTGGTACCATCCCTTTCTTCAGGACTATCTGCCAGAGCATTTTATTCAACCTTCGGACATATTCAGAAAAACGTTCTCCTGGCTGTTGAAGAGTATGCTCAAACTGGTAGATTAAGTCAGTAACTTTCTCCAACTGGCCAAACTCCTCCTGCAGCATAATTAAGTAGTCATAGGCAGTACAAGAGGTATTGCTGAATCTAAGATTCTTCACAGCTTCTGCAGCGGCCCCCTTTAAGCTTTCGTTTATGTACTGTTTCTTTTGGGCTTCCGTCACTTCCCATCCTTCCACAGCCTGCATTGCTTGTTCCATCCACGTATCAAAGTCCTCTTCCCCGAGTGGTACAGGCTGTTTACCCGAAAAAAATCTCAGCTTCCGGGACCCAGTCTCCTCACACACTGTTACTCTTCTGGCACTTTGTGACAAGGTCTCCTAAAGCGTTGAGGAGTTCGGGGCCTATAGTGGTCAGAGGCGCCGCGGAGATCGTTGTCTCTTTTGGCTGCTTTTCCCTAGGGCCGGTTCGGGGGGTTCTTTCTTTATAGACTTCACATGTGCTAAGTGGTATTTCTTCTGGTCTATGGACTGTACACTCTGGCCTCTGAAACTCTCAGGTATCTCATCCTTCCATTCCACCAATGCGTAGGTACGGGAGGCCCCCTCTTCTGGCCCGAGGTCAATTAACCATGCTTTCTGGCTCGGGGACAGTAACTCCATGAGCCTGTCTACATTGCTCCCTGACCAGTCTTCCCCAGGGAGTTCAACGACTACAGCCGTGTCTGGAAAAGCGCTGACTGATGCGCACCACTGGGTCACTGTTAAAGGATCCATGCCGGTACTTCTGGCAGGCTTGATTGCAGCGTACAGGATCCCGGACTCGAGCCCCCACGTGTAGCAATACCCCCAGTTAAGAGGGCTGCTGGTATAGTTTAAGGATCCATGCCGGTACTTCTGGCAGGCTTGATTGCAGCGTACAGGATCCCGGACTCGAGCCCCCACGTGTAGCAATACCCCCAGTTAAGAGGGCTGCTGGTATAGTTTTGGGCCTGTAACACACTGCTGTCAACCCCCAGGAACTGGCTCTAACCTCCCTTGGCACAGCTAGCGCAAATGGAAGTGTGAAACCCGTTATGCTATAGGAATCACTACTCCGCAATAAATCATACACAATCAGTTAATATCAAATTACCTGAGCTGACTGCTTCAGCTGGGATAGGCAGTACGCCACACAACGTGTTTGCTTAACCACAAATACTTTTACTGAGTAGAAGATATAAGGTTAGACAATGGTACATTTATCTAAGCAGAGCCCTGCAATATTAAAAGTCCAGCAAATAACAAGAACTATGTTCTAACAGTTTTATACACACTGAATGTCTCTTAGCAAACTACGCTCGCGAGCCTTCCCCTTGTAGCCAATATGGCGCCCAAACAATGTCTCCCTGCTGAACAGTCAGGCCTGACTATTTCACACACAGTTAATTCGTTGAGAAGGATCTTCGCTAGCAATGGTGGTGCACTTTGTGGGTTATTTGTAATCCAAAGGTATTAAATTGTTAGTTACTCAGCATGCAATAAGAAAAACGTAACTCCGGCTTCACAACAAACTGTTCCTCTGGTGTGCAATGTAACACTCTGGTAACGGTGGGCCCTGACCAAAGGATACTGGGCCTAAAAGATAGTCAATGAATACTGAGCAAGTGCTCTCTTACCCGACCGGACCAGTCCGTACAACCGACTTCAGTAGTTGGTGCTCCAGCACACAGTCTCATGATACCCGTAGTCTCCGATCCTCTCGACCATCCGAGGGAGATTGATGGATGAGACAACTCTGGGTTCTCCCGTGAAGATTAGCAAGCTCTTCGGATCCCCTAGGCCCAGGCTCTCCGGCCTAGTCCAATGCAACAGGCCCCAACGTAGGCTCCACTTGCTAGGAGGGCGGTGTCCAAAAGATACCCGCGTGTTGCCCCTCCCCGCTTTAATAGTCCTTCCCCAGCAGACCTTGCACCGGGCAATGCACTGTGGGTGTCCCGCTGCATACTGGGTATAGTAGTCTTTGTACTCATTAAAGTGACACCCCGCTACAGACATGTTCATCTAAAACTGCCCTGACCACACAAAAGCAATGCAGCTGCGCAATTTCACAGCAAACTATTGTCAACCTATTACAGGAGGTGGAAAAAAAAATAATGGATCTACTGGCAGGATCAATGGGTAATAAAACTATGTTACAGAGGGGACTCAGAAGAACAAAAAATATATTTATGCTAGTGATTCAGTGGATTAAATATATGATATTTTAATTTGTGCACAGTTCCACTTTAACAAACATCCCACTTTCTGCTCCTGGGATTGGGTCGCTGTATTTCCAAAAGGTCTGCCAAATTACAAACATCCTTTGCAGTAGGATTTTCTTTTGCTGGGACAGCAGCTTTTATAATAACAACCAAAAGCACAATTAAGTGAATTAATAAAAGAGGATGGCAAGGCAAAAATACTCTCTGTTGAGTCATAATATAGGGTTCAGGTACACTTGGCAGTCAGTTACCGTGGTCACGGCCGGCGGTCAAAACATTCCTATCCTGAATGGCACTCTTCAGAGTTGAGGAAAGGGAGGGCTAACCTCACCTAACTGCAGCAGCTCCTAAACTCTGCTAAAAGCCTATGTGTACATTGACACAGGCTTTTATAGAGTTAAAGCGGAGTTTCACCCAAAAGTGGAACTTCCGCTTATCTGCTTCCTCCCCCCCTCGGGTGCCAAATTTGGCACCTTTCAGGGGGGTAGAGGGAACGGGTACCTGTTTTTGACAAGCACTCTTCCCCACTTTCGGGAGACTGCGCCACGGTGCCGTCCCTCAGAAGTTCGGCCACCATCCTCCTTCCTCTGTCACCGGGCCAGTTAGAAAGCGCAGCGTGGCCGAAAGGCTTAACTGCCGTGTTCCCTTACCATGAATGACGGAGGCAGCACCCGAGAGCCGATCCGAAAATCGGCTGGGGTTCCGACATTGTGGGCTCCCTGGACAGGTAAGTGTCCATATATTAAAAGTCAACTGCTACAGTATTTGTGGGGAGTGGGGGGTTGGGCATAACTCCTCGTTAAGTTTAGGAGCTTTGGCAAAAAAACGCCAAAAGCTCCTAAATTCAAGTTTAGGAACTGCTAGTGTACATGAACCCTTTGCACTCTCTAATCAGGACCACAGCATTTTTTCTATTCGTCACTGCACGACTTTAATTAGCAATTGCGTGGCCATGCAACACTGTACGCAAATAATTTTATATAATTTTTGTTCACACAAATAGAGCTTTCTTTTGGTGGTATTTGATCACCATTGAGTTTTTATATTTTCAAAAAAAGACCAACATTTTTGAAGAAAAGAAAACAATACTTTCTACTCATATAATATGTCCAAAAAGAAAAAAAAATATTTCTTTCATAAATTTAGGTTACAATTTTAGGTTATGTATTCTGCTACATGTCTTTGGTAAAAACAAAATCCCAATAAGTGTATATTAATTGGTTTGTGTGAAAGTTATAGCATCTGCAAACTATGGTGTATATATACTGGAATTTACGCAGCTATGACACTATATTGGTAATGGCGGTGATCAGCGACTTACAGTGGGACTGTGATAGTCTGGCGCTAACAGACCCTCATTGGGAGGTACACTAACTGACTGACTTAAGCCCCATACACACGGTCGGACTTCCATCGGACTTTTCCCTGGATTTTTGTCCGAAAGGAGTTGGCCGGGCACACCCATAGCATACACACCACAGGACTTTTCTGCAAACTTTCCCAAAACTTTTTGCAACATCACGTGGTTTTTCTGCTCTTTAACACCACCCTTTGGTCAACTTCTGCTATTGCTGGTTGATTTTAACATTAGTTGTTTTGTCCATCGGACAAAAGTCCTATGGTTTTCTGTACACAGGGTCGGACTTTTGTTGGCCAAACGTTTGTCCGTTTGCAGACTCAACTTTTGTCCGATGAAAAAAATAAAAAGTTTGTCCGATGGAGCGTACACACGGTCGGATTGTTGGTCCAGCTTGCTCAAAATGAAGTTTGTTGGCCAAAAGTCTGACCGTGTGTATGGGGCTTTACACTGATGTTGCTAGTGACACTAATGCAATGATTGGTGATAATATTGTACGCTGTCACTGTACTAATGACACAGAAGGGGTTAACATCTAGGGGCAATCAGGGGGTTAACTGCGTGCCTAATAAGTGTAATGTGTGCAAAATGTTCTGCTTTTACTAACCAATCATGCTGTTTTTTTCTCCCTTTGCAGGGAGAAGAAACAAACAGATCAATGCTCTGTGTACATGCTCTGTGTTTGTACACACAGAAATCTGTGCTGTGATTGGATACAGCAGATCAGCAGGTCTCAGAAGGTCTCAGCCATAAATCATTGACCAGGACTTGCCATCAAAATCGCGCCTGCGCACACCAAACCCACAACCAAGCCATCAAAGTTTATTTACGTTGCTAAGCCTGCAGCTTCCGCTTGGTCACAGTAAATCTACTGTGGCTGAGTGGTAGAAGGCTAAAAAACCTTTGGTTGTGATACATCTGGAATGTATTTAGCTGATTAAAAAAAAAAATTATTCTACATTGAATGGATTATTTGGAAAGGCCCTCATTCTGAATAGCTACTGTTAAAGCGTGTCAATTTAACAGATCAAGTAAAATCTTACAGGTGTATGGCTAACTTAAGAGTTGCTGAATGACGGCTGAGCCTTTCACACCTACTCACACAGATTAGTACCATGGTAACAGAAACAGGATAGAGGAAAAGCCTTAATCATGGCACTTTTAAATTACACGAATACCTTTTTTAAAGGAAGAACAGGGCACAGATTTAACCTGCGGTAACTTAATCTATTACACTTCTTTTTTTTACTATTAAATTAGAGAGATGCTTTAACTTGACAACTGGGCACATAACCCCCTTCCTGCCCAGGCGAAATTTCAGGTTTCAGCACTGTCACGCTTTGAATAACAATTGCGCGGTCGTGCGACGTGGCTCCCAAACAAAATTGACATCCTTTTTTTCCCCACAAATATAGCTTACTCTTTCGTCCATGGACCGACACAGCTTCTCTATTGACAAAGTGGGTATTATCCGTTAATTAGGAGTGACTAGGCAGAAAAACTTGTAAAAAGTGTTGCATCACACCTTCTACAGTACCGCCCAGGGGGCGGACCCTCTGGGTATAACCTCTCAGTCTGCATCTCGCAGATCAGTTTTTTTTTCTGTCTAGCAAGGAGTAGGACATGGCTCCCTTGGCTCCCTTGGTCCGGGGGAAAAAATATATATATATATATTTTTTTTTCATTTGTTGTTTCCTGCGATCTTCGATCAACTGCCGGCTGGGTGACAGGCTGGATCCTCGATCCTTGTAGTCTCCCCAGTTTCGGCCATCGAGCGTGTGCTGACCCTAGCTACGCGCTGGGTTTTCCACGACATGCCCGTCGCTCCACGGGTGGCCGGTGAGCCTACGCTCCAGGGCCTGCATCGGACCGCTCAGCTTCGGCTGACCTTACAGCCGAGTCGCAGCAGCCTGGCCGGTGAGCTTACGCTCCAAGGCTTGCATCGGACCGCTCAGCTTCGGCTGACCTTACGGCCGAGTCGCAGCAGCCCGTCCGGTGAGCGTCACGCTCCAGGGCATACATATGATCGTCCCTTTTGGGTCCAATCACAGCATGCCTGGCCAACAGTCACCTTCCGTGCGCGGACGATGATCTGTTTGGAATGTCTTCCAGCATAATACATGCAGGATAGGTAAGTAAAACTCCCCTGCCTCGGCTGGGTGATTTAGCTGGACATTCCTGGAGAGATCAAGTAAGTGGTTGTGGCCCCTTTCTTCCCTCTCTCCCTGCCTATCCCTCCTCCCTGGGCTTATAGCTAAAGGTTGCTGGGTGCTGGGGGTCACCTAAGGGGTTCCACTGGAGCGGGGCTGGCTGTAACTAACATTTAAAAGAAATGTCATTTCTGCTTACCTGTGTGTGTGTGCTTCCTCCTCCATGCTGTCGGCGGCCATTTTGAGGTGGTCCATGCCGAGTTCGGTCTCTTGTGACTGCCCGGCGGCCATCTTCCTGTGGTTCGGCCACACCCACTGGCCCCTATCAGCTGATCGGCGGCCATGTTTGTCCACCCTGTATGCATATATTGCCGTTCGGCGGCCATCTTTTTGTGGGCTATGGCTGCTTGACCTCTATCTTCGGTCGGCGGCCATTTTCTTAGAGCCCACATTATCTTCCATACAGATGTTTTTGGCCACCATTTTGCGAGAGCCTCCGGCCTCTAGGGTGCATTACACTGGCGCGAAAATTCACACAGGAAGTGCTGATAAAAGAAGCAGACTAAGGGGTTCCACTGGAGCGGGGCTGGCTGTAACTAACATTTAAAATAAATGTAATTTCTGCGTACCTGTGTGTGTGTGTGTCCTTCCTCCTCCATGCTGTCGGCGGCCATTTTGAGGTGGTCCATGCCAAGTTTGGCCTCTTGTGACTGCCCGGCGGCCATCTTCCTGTGGTTCGGCCACACCCACTGGCCCCTATCAGGTGATCGGCGGCCATGTTTGTCCACCCTGTATGTATAGATTGCCATTCGGCGGCCATCTTTTTGTGGGCTACGGCTGCTTGACCTCTATCTTCGGCTCCGCGGCCATTTTCTAGGGTGCATTACACTGGCCCGAAAATTCACACAGGAAGTGCTGATAAAAGAAGCAGACTGACACAGCAGCAGAGGGACAGCATCACAGACGCAGCACACAGCAGCATAGCAGTACCTATCCAGGGTGGTGAGTCCTCTGGGTGACCCAGCCTCTCTGCAGCACAGGAGGGTGGCCTATTGATATCTTGCCTGGAGCCCTGTGGGTGTCAGCGTGTGGTCAGCATGGCATCTGAGCCAGATGTCTTCTCCCCTGAAACACCAGATTTAGCAGCTGGTGTCCCTGAGGTGTCTATGGACGCTATGTCGGCAATCCTAGAGGCGTTTGCTGCCAGGGTGGAAGCAGCACACGGGAATACAGGGGGTAATAAACGCCCCCGTCCCCTGCAATCTTCTGGGGATATTTCTGATGCAGAACCAGGTCCAGCTACGGCTCATGGCCCAGATTCTGATGCATCAGAGACTGCAGACCGTGACCGATCGGACATTGAGGAGGACTCCAAGTCCAGGTCAGTACGCAAGACGGCTTTGGTATCTGACCTTATTACTGCAGTGCGGGATACGCTAAAGTTGGAAAATACTGCAGAAGTAGCAGATACTCCAGTCCCCTTTGGGTTTCGTAAACCTGCCCGCACTGCTAAGGTGTTCCCTTGTGTGTCTTATTTTGACAAACTCTTATACAAGGAATGGGAGAACCCACTGAGGGTCTTTACAGCCCCAAAGAGGTTTGCAGTACGGTACCCCTTTGAGGAGAGTTTTCTGAAGATATGGACCTCTCCCCCTATAGTGGACCCTTCGGTGTCCAGACTTAATAGAGCCACCACTATTCCAGTAGAAGGGGCTCCGGTTTTCAAGGACCCTGTGGATAAGAAGGCTGAAGCACTCGCTCGCTACCTATACTCAGTGGTAGGCTCGGCAGTACGCCTGGCATTGGCGGGGGCCCTAGTGTCTCAGACACTTACTGAATGGGCAAAATTGCTACTCCAGGGGTTAAAGGAGCGAGATGCTCCTCCTAATGAGATAACTTTGGCCGACCAGTTGGTCCAGGGCCTTAAGTTTGTCTGCGAGTCAGACATGGATACTATTCCCCTGCTGTCAAGAGCTTTGGTTTATGCAGTAGCAATACGCCGCCTGATCTGGCTAAAGGGCTGGTCTGCGGACCAGACTTCCAAGAAAGCCCTGTTGGATCTGCCTTTTAAGGGCGACAGACTTTTTGGGGCTTCTCTGGATGACATCATCAAGGATGCCACAGGAGGTAAAAGCACTTTGCTTCCCCAAACTAGCAAGGGTAAGGGGCCACGCCAAGGGCAAGGGCCCTCCTTTACTGCACGCAAGCGTTTTTTTCGCCCCCTTAAGGCGACAGAGAAAAGACCCCAGGCCGGTAAAGCGCCTGCCCAAGGACAAAAGCGTCCTTGGTCCCGCAGACCCATCAAGCCTGCGGACAAATCTGCGTCCACATGAAGGTCCGCCCCCACCCAGCTCTCGGGTGGGGGGACGTCTTCGCAAATTCGCGACTCAGTGGACTGCTCTAGTCTCCGACAGGTGGGTTTGCTAAGTAATCTCCTCAGGCTACAAGATAGAATTTCTCTCTTGTCCACCGGACAGATTCATCACCTCCAATCTCCAGCTACTACCGACCCGTCGGGAGGCCCTGTATGGGGCGGTCCAGGGTCTACTGGAACGCGGGGTAGTTATTCCATTTCCAGAACAGGAACGGGGTCAGAGTTTTTACTCAAATCTGTTCATTGTGCCGAAGAAGGAGGGGGTTCGGCCAATCTTGGATCTCAGAGCCCTCAATTGCTTTGTGAAAGTACAAAGATTTCGGATGGAGTCGGTTCGATCTGTAGTCACGGCTCTCCATCCGGGGGACTTTCTGGCCTCCTTGGACATCAAGGACGCATACCTGCATGTCCCCATATACTCCAGACACCAGAGGTTTCTGCGATTTGCTTTTGGGAAGAACCACTACCAGTTTGTGGCCCTCCCGTTTGACCTTGCCTCAGCACCCAGGACGTTCACCAAGGTGCTCGCTCCGATTCTGGCACTTCTAAGACAGCGGGGTATCGCTATCACAGGTTACTTGGATGACATTCTGCTGAAGGCCCCTTCAAGCTCAGAATTAGAGGTAAGCGTGTCCATTACCTGTCAGACTCTTCGAGACTGTGGTTGGATACTAAACACGCAAAAGTCAGTATTGGTGCCCACTCAACGCCTAGTGTACCTGGGGTTGATTCTGGATTCCTCAGAGGCAAAGGTATTCCTCCCTGTGGAGAAGTTGCAGACCCCCTGGGCTGCAGTACGGCAGCTGACTTCCAGGAATTGGTCGTCACTCCGTTTTTGCATGCGAGTGTTGGGCCTCATGGTAGCCTCCTTCGAGGCGGTCCCATATGCTCAATACCACACTCGAGTGTTACAGAAGGAAGTTCTGTCCAGATGGAACAGATGCCCTTCATCTCTGGATTATCAAATCCGAGTGAGCCACCTAGTCAGGAGATCCCTGGTATGGTGGCTGACAGCACCGGCTCTAAGGGCCGGGAAGTCATTTCTTCCGGTTTACTGGATAGTGATCACGACGGACGCCAGCCTTACAGGTTGGGGGGGAGTCTGGGGTGTCCAGTCGGCGCAAGGTTGCTGGACCCCAGAGGAAGCCCTCCTGCCGATCAATGTCCTGGAGATCCGGGCGATCAAGCTGTGCCTCTTCAAATGGTCTCAGAGACTGCAAGGGCGTCCAGTCAGGATCCAGTCAGACAACACCACAGCGGTGGCATATGTCAATCATCAAGGAGGAACAAGAAGCTCAGCTGCAGCATCGGAGGTTGCTCGCATCCTGAAGTGGGCAGAGAAGAGCGTACCAGCACTATCGGCCGTGTACATTCCGGGTGTGGAAAACTGGCAGGCGGACTACCTGAGCCGCCAGATGCTGGACCAGGGAGAATGGTCCTTACACCCGGAGGTGTTCCAACTCCTCTGCTAAAGATGGGGCACACCAGACGTAGATCTTCTGGCTTCCCGACTCAATCGGAAGGTATTGAGATTTGTGGCCCAGTCAAGAGACCCATGGGCAGACGCAACGGACGCGTTGGTAGCATCGTGGGGTCAGTATCGGCTAATCTATGCCTTCCCTCCCTTAAGGCTTCTTCCTCTTCTGCTCCGCAGAGTGGAGGCAGAGGGAATTCCAATGATCCAATCGCTCCAAATTGGCCTCAGCGTCCTTGGTACGCCGATCTAGTACGTCTGGTAGCAGACGTCCCCTGGCGCCTACCACTACGGAAGGACCTGCTATCGCAAGGTCCCATATTCCATCCTGCTTTACAGTCATTGGCTTTAACGGCATGGCTGTTGAGAACCAGGTACTGAGAGGCCGGGGCCTGTCAGAATCAGTAATCTCTATTATGAGAAGTGCTCGAAAACCGTCCTCTAGGAAGGTTTATCATCGCACTTGGAGGGCCTACATCTCCATGTGTGAGGAAATGAAATGGCATCCGCGTACCTATTTGGTTTCCAGAATCCTGCTGTTTTTACAGCATGGGGTGGACCAAAGGCTTGCCCTAAGTACGATTAAGGGTCAGATATCTGCCCTGGCTGTCTTTTTTCAGCGACCCCTGGCGACTCACTCTCTCGTGAGTACATTTGTGCAGGGGGTTCGACATGTGGCCCCTCCGGTCCATCCCCCATTACCTCCGTGGGACTTTAACCTGGTCCTCTCGGTGCTTCAGAAGGCACCGTTTGAGAAGATTAGAGATATTCCCCTGTTGACACTTTCTCAGAAAGTGGTCTTTTTGGTGGCTGTTACGTCAGTTAGACGAGTCTCTGAGCTGGCAGCCTTGTCCTGCAAGGCTCCCTATTTGATTTTCCACAAGGATAAGGTGGTGCTGCGGCCGCAGCCTTCTTTTCTTCCGAAAGTCGTTTTGGCTTTTCATCTCAGCGAAGACATTGTACTTCCATCCTTGTGTCCTCATCCGTCGAATCCTAAGAAGTCGGCGTTGCATTCCTTGGACGTTGTCCGAGCTTTGAGAGTATACCTATCTGCTACTTCCCTGTTCCGGAAGTCAGACTCACTGTTTGTTTCGGTGGCTGGTCCCAAGAAGGGCCAAGCAGTCTCGTCGGCCACCATCTCTAGGTGGATCCGACAGATAGTAATCCAGGCTTACGCCTTAAAGGGTCAGGCGCCCCCCTTTCCTGTCACGGCGCATTTGACCAGGGCAATAGGTGCCTCTTGGGCTTTCCGACATCAAGCGTCTGTTTCCCAACTATGTAAAGCGGTGACTTGGTCGTCCGCTCACACTTTCACAAAATTCTACAAAGTTGATGTAGGTGCATCTTCGGATGCCTCTTTCGGCCGCAAGGTTTTGCAAGCGGCTGTTTAGAGTTGCAACTCCTCCGTTGGAGGAGTGCTGTTTTGTGTTTTGGGGTGAAGTTTGTTTTTATGCTGTTACCACCCCTCGTTTTTTTCTCTGACACTGCTTTGGGACGTCCCACTTTGTCAATAGAGAAGCTGTGTCGGTCCATGGACGAAAGAGTAAATAGGATTTTTTTACTCACCATAAAATCCTTTTCTCTGAGTCCATGGACTGACACAGCACCCACCCCTCCTTTTAAGGTTGTACTGCTTTTTGTTTATTTTTTTATTTTTATTTTATTTTTTTTAATTTTCAAAATTACAAGCATATATTGTCAATAAACATAGTCACTATAAATAGTAGCAGTTAAGGAGAACACAAATTAGATATTTATGTCAAGCTCCAGTGATTTTTGAAGGCAACAACAACAGAAGAGGAGAAAAAAAAACAGTAATTTAAGTTTAACATATGTTGACCATTATCTGGAGACTTGCTAAAATATATGCTTAGTGTTGAATTTAGTAATTACAAACCAGATTTAGTAATAATATATAACATGTAAGGTAATATAAGGATTTATAAAGAAAAAATGAAGGGTCATAATTTCTCGACCTCATATAATGTTATTGTAATATATAATGTACTGCTTTTTGACGAACTGATCTGCGAGATGCAGACTGAGAGGTTATACCCAGAGGGTCCGCCCCCTGGGCGGTACTGTAGAAGGTGTGATGCAACACTTTTTACAAGTTTTTCTGCCTAGTCACTCCTAATTAACGGATAATACCCACTTTGTCAATAGAGAAGCTGTGTCGGTCCATGGACTCAGAGAAAAGGATTTTACGGTGAGTAAAAAATCCTATTTTCTTTTGGTGGTATTTGATCATTTCTGCGGTTTTTATTTTTTGCGCAATAAACAAAAATAGAGCGACAATTTTGAAAAAAAAACACAATATTTTTTACTTTTTGCTATATTAAATATCCCACTTTAAAAAAAAAAAAAAACTATTTTTTTTCTCAGTTTAGGCCGATACTTATTCTTCTACATATTTTAGGTATTTTTACGCAAAAGTTATAGCGCCTACAAAATAGGGAATAGAATTTTTTTAAATTTTTTTTTTTTTACTACTAATGGCGGCGATCTGCGATTTTTATTGTGACTGCGACATTATGGCGGACACATCGGACACTTTTGACACGTTTTTGGGACCATTCACATTTATACAGCGAACAGTGCTATAAATATGCACTGATTACTGTATAAATGTGACTGGCAGGGAAGGGGTTAACACTAGGGGGCGAGGAAGGGGTTAAATGTGTTCCCTGCTAGGTGATTGTTACTGTGGGGGGAGGGGACTGACTGGGGGAGGAGACCGATCTGTGTCCCTATGTACAAGGGACACAGCATCGGTCTTCTCTCCCTGACAGGACGTGGATCTCTGTGTTTACACACAGAGATCCACGTCCCTGGCTCTGTGACAGCCGATCGCAGGTACCTGGCGGACATCGCGGCAGCCAGGCACGCGCATCGGCACCCGCGTGACACAGCGGGCACAGCTTTTCCCCCGATGCGCGCCCCCGGAAGTAAACAGGAGGACGTCCATGGACGTCCTCCTGGCAATTGAGCGCCGCAATGCAGGCGTCTTTTGCCAATGGCCCGGGCGTGAAGTGGTTAAAGCAATTCTGTCATGAATCTGAGCAAATAAAACTGCATTTAGAGGTAAAATTCAAAAGCAGGGATTACCTGCATGTCAAACTGATGAGTATTCCGAGAAGCTGAAGTTATTTTTAAAGCTCAGCTGTCCTTCCCACCTCAAGAGCCTTGCTACTGGCCAGTGAGCTCGGCCCCACCCTTTTCAGCCATCTGATTTTGACTATAATGCCCTGTACACACGATCGGTTTTACCGATGAAAACAGTCCGATGGACAAACCGATCGTGTAAAACCGATCGGGGAAAAAAACCGATAGAAAATTCCGATCGTCTGTGTGGAACTCCATCGAAGAAAAAACCCACGCATGCTCAGAATCAAATCGACGCATGCGCAGAAGCATTGAACTTCATTTTTCTCGGCTCATCTGAGTGTTTTACATCACGGCGTTTGGGACGGTCGGATTTTTGACTGATGGTGTGTGGGCAAGACTGATGGAAGTCAGCTTCATCGGAATTCCGATGGAAAAATCGTGTGTACAGGGCTTGAGTCTTCTAATATTGATTGTCTCACTGACCAATAAGGAAACTCTGATGGACTGGTTTCAAGCTTTGGGAAAAGTCAAATGCTGTATATAATTTCATCTACTTATATCTTAGGATCTGCTAAACACTTTGACATGCAGTTCTCACTGTTCTCATGAACATTGAAACTCCATGAGGTGAGATCTTGCATGGAGCCCCAGACCGAGGGAGATTGACAGTTATTTTGTGTTTCTTCTATATGCGAATAATCGCACCAACTGTTGTCACCCTCTCACCAAACTGCTTGGCGATGGTCTTGTAGCCTATTCCAGGCTTGTGTAGGTCTACAATCTTGTCCCTGACATTCTTGGACAGCTCTTTGGTGTTGGCCATGGTGGAGAGATTGAAATCTGATTGATTGATTGCTTCTGTGGACAGGTGTCTTTTATACAGGTAACAAGCTGAGATTAGGAGGACTCCCTTTAGAAGAGTGCTCCTAATCTCAGCTCGTTACCTGTATAAAGACACCTGGGAGCCAGAAATCTGCTGATTGATAGGGGGATCAAATACTTATTTCACTCATTAAAATGCAAATCAATTTATAACTTTTTTGAAATGCGTTTTTTCTGGATATTTTTGTTGTTGTTTTTTTATTGTAGTTTTGTTGTTGTTTTGTTGTTTGTTGTCTCTCACTGTTAAAATAAACCTACCGTTAAAATTATAGACTGATCATTTCTTTGTCAGTGACTTTTTTTTACCTCACTGTATATATACCTGGGTATATATGCATAAATTCACCAAGACTCTTGTTGGACCCTGTGCTGATAATTTCTGTGTGTATAATAAATGTACCATTAATTATATTTTCTTACATAAAGCTTTTATTATTTCCATACTGGTATGCATCTACAGTATCTCACAAAAATGAGTACACCCCTCACATTTTTGTAATTTTTTTATTATATCTTTTCATGTGACAAAACTGAAGAAATGACATGTTGCTACAATGTAAAGTAGTGAGTGTACAGCTTGTATAATGCCGTGTACAGACGATCGGACATTCCGACAATAAAACCGTGGATTTTTTTCCTACAGATGTTGGCTCAAACTTGTCTTGCATATACACGGTCACAAAAATGTTGCTCGGAAATTCTGAACGTCAAGAACGCGGTGATGTACAACACTACGACGAGCCGAGAAAAATGAAGTACAATGATTCCGAGCATGCGTCAAATTGATTCCGAGCATGCATAGAATTTTTGTGCGTCGGAATTGGATACACACAATCGGAATTTGTCAGAATTTGTCAGAAAAATTGAGAACCAACTCTCAAACATTTGCTGTCGGAAATTCCGACAGCAAATATCCGATGGAGCCTACACGCGGTCAGAATATCCGACCAAAAGCTCACATCAAACATTTGTTGTCTGAAATTCCGATCGTGTGTACGTGGAATTACAGTGTAAATTTGCTGTTCCCTCAAAATAACTCAACACAGCAATTAATGTCTAAACCGCTGGCAACAAAAGTGAGTGCACCCCTAAGTGAGAATGTCCAAATTGGGCCCAAAGTGTCAATATTTTGTGTGGGCACCATTATTTTCCAGCACTGCCTTAACCCTCATGGGCATGGAGTTCACCAGAGCTTCACAGGTTGCCACTGGAGTCCTCTTCCATTCCTCCATGACGACATCACGGAGCTGGTGGATGTTAGAGACCTTGCTCTATAGAGTTTAGGTCTGGAGACATGCTTGGCAAAACCATCACCTTTACCCTCAGCTTCTTTAGCAAGGCAGTGGTCAAGGGAGGTGTGTTTGGGATCATTATCATGCCCTGCGGCTCAGTCTCCGAAGGGAGGTGATCTTTCTCTGCTTCAGTATGTCACAGTACATGTTGGCATTCATGGTTCCCTCAATGAACTGTAGCTCCCCAGTGCTGGCAGCACTCATGCAGCCCCAGACCATGACACTCCCACCACCACGCTTGACTGTAGGCAAGACACACTTGTCTTTGTACTCCTCACCTGATTGTCGCCACACACACTTGACACCCTCTGAACTAAATAGGTTTATCTTGGTCTCATCAGACCACAGGACATGGTTCCAGTAATCCATGTCCTTAGTCTGATTGTCTTCAGCAAACTGTTTGTGGGCTTTCTTGTGCATCATCTTTAGAAAAGGCTTCCTTCTGGGACGACAGCCATGCAGACCAATTTGATGCAGTGTGAACATTGTAGCAAAGTTTAATTTCTTCAGTATTGTCAAATGAAAAGATATAATAAAATATTTACAAAAATGTGAGATACTGTATATACCTATCGTTAATGCTGTATGTTGGTTGCAGTAGATCCTTTGCTTCAGTTACTTTGATTCGATTACTAGGTAATTTCCTAGGAAGTAAATACCCTGTCCTGGGTGGAGGCACTGCCAACTTTATTATCAAACCCACTCTTCCACTCACTGAAGGTTCTGGTTTTGTTATTTACATACAGGTTTAGAGCAATAATCTGTTTGGGGAGGGCCATTTTTCATAACCCCCTAAACTTGGGCTACACTCACACTCTAGCGATGGTTGTAGAGAGGGGGCAATTTTATAGCAAAAAGAAAGTGGTTTGTTAGTCATCCTATATGGTGAAGTGCTAGAACTTCAGGCAAGTTATTATTACTGTGTCTTCCTGTCTGAAGGCCCATACACCCGATCAGACTTTTTGACAACAATTGTCCGACGGACCTGTTTTAGCGGACAATCCGACCGTGGATATGCTCCATGCTACAAATGTTTTGTGTTTTTCAACGGACAAATGTTCGCTGTGAAAACAGACAAACTTTCCGGAAAAAATGTCCGATGGAGCAAAATCCGATCGTGTGTACTAAAGTCCAAAGTACAAACACGCATGCTCAGAACCAATGCTAAAGATCAGACAACAATAGCAAAAGTTGCCCAAAGGGTGGCGGTAAAGAGCAGAAAAACCACGTGATTTGGTGAAAGTTGGCTGAAAAAGTCCTGCCGTGTGTATGTATACCAAGTTCACGGACAACGCCCCTTAGACCAAAGTCCACGGAAAAGTCAGATGGAAGTCCGATCATGTGTATGAGGCTTAAGTGACAGTCAGTCCCCACATTTTATCATACTGTCAAAGAAAAAAAAAAAGAGGTGAAATACCCCCAGTTGGTTCACAGACAGCAAGAAGCTTGACAGAAATATTTAGTGTTCCTGAGTCTATCCAAAAGGAAAAAAAAAAGTTTGACTGGAATTGGGCTTTAATAAGAAGACTCAAGAGCTATTCTAGTCATAACTTCTCTAAAGACCAGGAAAAAGCAAAAACTTTCATATTCAACTCCTATCACTTTCATTTTTATGGTGGCTGAAGAGCGATGTCCCTATAAGAAGTGTACTGAAAAGTGTTTTGGTCAAGTGATTTTCAAAAGCATTTTCTAAATTGAGTTTACTGTGCTAAAAGGCTTTATTTCTCTAAGGTCATTCTCCAGAGAAGTTCTATCCAGCTGCAGGCCTCTAGAAGCACAGTTGGTTTAAGTTGTTTTGGCAAAGCATAATTAACAGACTTGTGAAATATTTAATCAACTTTTTTCAATCATAGGTTAATTGGAGAAGTACTTAAAGGTCACTGAGAGGAATACAGAATTGCATTATACAAGTCATCAAAGACATGATGGTTGTCAAATGGCTACAACTGTCTACAGAAATAAAACACAAAATGTTCTTAAAGAGGTTCATGAATTTAAATGGAGGAACTTAAACTTTTAGGACTGTTTACAATGTTGATATATACAATTAGAAAATAATGATCAAAGAGGTTGAGAAAAGTCTACATAACTGATACATCACCTTCTGGGTATCTGTAGGACAACAGGAAAGGCTTATTAAAGTGGATGTAAACCCTGAAATAAAAAAAATTCAAAAACCTGCAAGACAAAGCCATAATGAGCTAGTATGACTAGCATACTAGCTCATTATGCATTACTTACCTTAGATTGAAGCCCCCAAAACCTTCCACGTCTCCCCCTCTGGCCGCAGTCATCTCACCGGAAGGTTACTTCCGGGTATCGCCGCTCCAGCGCTGTGATTGGCCGTAGCGGCAAAGATGTCACTCCATGCATGCGCGCGGGAGCCGTCAAATCCGGCAAGGCCGGATTTGTGAATGGGATTTACAGTGCGCCTGCGCCATTGTCTGCGGCGCGCATACGCAGTACACAACAGTGTAATCCTTTTGCCAAATATCTCCTAAACCGTGTAGGTTTAGGAGATATTGCAAACATCTACAGGTAAGCCTTAATCTAGGCTTACCTGTAGGTGTAACTTGCAAAGAAGGTTCACAACCATTTTAACACTAGATGAATGCCCAGCGTCTTCAGCAGAATTAAAGAGCTTGTAAAGGAAGGACATTTTTTACTTTAATGGATTCCCAGGATTAAAGGGTAATTCCAATTTTGTGGGGAAAAAATTTGCAAATAAAAAAATAATAATAATAACATAGCGAATACAATTTGCGACTCAAGTCATATTGTAATTGAATGTTTAATAAAGGGAATTTTTAATTAAAAATTCCCTTTCCTTTTCAATCTGCAGCTCTGTAATTTTCTGTAAAATGCAATGCAATATGGCTACCTGGAGGTGTTCTGTAAACACTGATTAGTCTGCACTAAGATACAAGTCAGATATCAGACATCCCTGCACCTAAATTTTAATTTTTGGTGAGATACGTCTAAAGTAGGGCTGTGGAAATTAACTATTAATTCCTCGATTAATCGATTAATTGTTTTGATCGATCAAAATTCTTTTGATCGATCAAAAGTCTTCAGGGAGATCCGGTGACGTCACGGCTTGTCCATCTGAAGGGCTCCTTTGCTGTGCCTTCATATCTGCATGCCGGCGGGACCTTACTATCTGCCACACACAAGGGCTGTTACACTTCCCTCTGTCACTTCCCTCTATCAACCTGGGATTCTACAGCCATCCACTGGGAGTTGTGATAGTTCCCTTCACGGGACATCTACATGCCGACGGATTGATGTTAACCCCTCCTTATCTGGATTCAGCAGTGGTATCGTTGTACACATTTTTATACCAGTATCATACTTAGCTACATGTTTTTATGACTGCTTTTGCTACCGTTTGGTATTACTCGCACCATTTTTACAGTTTATGTAGCTACATCGATTTTATCTCCAGTACAATATTTATTTTGTTACATACTTGAAGACTATAAAAGTTTTAATGCTATTCCCATCGAGTGCTGCCTTTGTGTGTTTTTTGTATCCTGCTATCCATTTTTCCAGTGGTTGGTAGCTGCACTGGGAATTGGCCTGCAAGGAGATCAGCTAAAAGTAGTTGGATCTATGTGCATTATAATTAATCAAAATTAGTCGATTAATCGATTAAAAAAAAAAAGATTAATCGAACAGGAAAATTTTAATCAGTAACAGCCCTAGTCTAAAGGGATGCAGACCCTGCAATTTTCCTCATTAGAGCCCAGCTAATTGATAATTATGAAAGCACTCCCATATAGATTCACTTCCCATAGGGTTACCGACAAACAAACAGGGATTTCTTCAGAATAACAAAAGGTAGGACTCTGCAACAGTTTGTTAAAATCCTTGTAATGTACATCGATCACCCAGAGAGGAATATTTTATTCTCAACAAAAGTTACTCTTTAACCCCTTGCCAACCGGCTCACGCCGATATACGTTGACAAAGTGGCACGGGTGCGCAAAACGACGTACCCGTACGTCGCTGCGTCATTGGCGGCTACGGACTCGATGTCCGCTTGTGGCCCGCGATCATGGCACAGAGAGGCAGAACGGGGAGATTCCTATGTAAACAAGGCATTTCCCTGTTCTGCCTAGCAACATGACAGGGATCTTCTGCTCCCAGTGATCAGGAGCAGTGATCTCTGTCATGTTCTAGTGAGTCCATCCCCCTACAGTTAGAACACAGTGAGGGAACACAGTTAACCCCTTGATCGCCCCCTAGTGTTTAACCCCTTCTCTGCCAGTGACATTTACACAGTAATCAGTGCATTTTTATAGCACTAATCGCTGTATAAATGCCAATGGTCCCAAAATAGTGTCAAAAGTGTCCGATTTGAGGCTCTTACAGTCTTCAAAATAGGGTGGGTTCTGGATGAAAGAGCATTGCGCTCTGAGCCCACCAAGGTGTGTTAGAATAGCGAATGAAATTCGCTATTCTAACACTGAATCGCCTCTCCACCAATCAGGATGCGTGGGAGTGAGACACATTTCCCGATTGGCGGAAAGGAGAAGTGTTCTGATTGGCTGCCAAGGAGGAGGCAGGAGACGGAAGCTGTCGAGCAGGGGAAGGAGATGCCCGCTCGTGAGGCGACAGAGGAGAGCTGGGGAAGCCGACCGTGGTTGAGGTAAGTGCACCGACCGACTGACTGACCTGACACGGGAGGGGGGGCTTGGCGGGTGCACTGTTTGCCACCCCCCAAAAAAATTTACCTCCAGCCACCACTGAGGTAAGTATAGCATGTTTAATAATTAAAAAACTAAAAATTATTGTATACCACTACTAGTTATTTATTCCCATTTGGTCTGTTAAATATACCATTTTATCTATCTGTTTGATAGTTGTTGGGATGACCTTTGGGTTTGGGTTGAACATGAGCTCAAGCCAAACCCAGCCTGTTTGCAGTTAGGTGAACAGGTGAACAAACTGGTCATATTTGGCCAGTTCCCCCACCCAAACCTGTAGCCTGATGTATCCAGAAGTCTATCATTTAGTGGCAGTATTACTTTGCCTCTAAATACAGGTGATACTCGAAAAATTAGAATATCGTGCAAAAGTTCATTTATTTCACTAATGCAACTTAAAAGGTGAAACTAATATATGAGATAGACTCATTACATGCAAAGCAAGATAGTTCAAGCCGTGATTTGTCATAATTGTGATGATTATGGCTTACAGCTCATGAAAACCCCAAATTCACAATCTCAGAAAGTTTGAATATTACATGCAATCAATAAAACTAGGATTGTACATAGAACAATATCGGACCTCTGAAAAGTATAAGCATGCATATGTACTCAGTACTTGGTTTGGGCCCTTTTTGCAGCAATTACTGCCTCAATGCGGTGTGGCATGGAAGCAATCAGCCTGTGGCACTGCTGAGGTGTTATGGAAGACCAGGATGCTTCAATAGCGGCCTTCAGCTCTTCTGCATTGTTCGGTCTCATGTTTCTCATCTTTCTCTTGGCAATGCCCCATAGATTCTCTATGGGGTTCAGGTCAGGCGAGTTTGCTGGCCAATCAAGCACAGTAATCCCGGTCATTGAACCAGGTTTTGGTGCTTTTGGCAGTGTGGGCAGGTGCCAAGTCCTGCTGGAAAATGAAGTCAGCATCCCCATAGAGCTCATCTGCGGAAGGAAGCATGAAGTGCTCCAAAATCTCCTGGTAGACGGCTGCGTTGACCCCGGACTTAACCCGCCTAGCGGTATTCCCGAGTCTGGCTCGGGGTAAGATTTCAGTACCTAAAGCGGTAACCCCGAGCCAGACTCGGGATCGCATTGCAAGATATAGGGGAAGTTACTTACCTTGTCCCTGGATCCTGCGATGTCTCCCCGCATTGTGTGCGAGCTGTTATCTCGCTTGATTCACTCTGCCGAGTGCCGAGCTCCGTTCCTGAGCGTTGCGACGCACGGGGGCGGAGTTCGGTGCCAAATTCAAAAAGTGAAACACACAGTATAGATACAGTATACTGTAATCTTACAGATTACAGTACTGTATCAAATAATAACACATCCCCTTTGTCCCTAGTGGTCTGTCCAGTATCCTGCATGCACTTTTATATTATAAAAACTGTTCTTTCTGCCTGGAAACTGGAGATTGTCCATAGCAACCAAAAAGTGTCAGTTTATATAAAAAGTGGTTTTAGACCAGCTAGAAAACAGCGATAATAAATTAGAATCACTTGCAGAATTGAGCGATAGCGATTTGTGGGGAAATTCGTCATCAAACACTAAATCTAATGACAGCGACAATTCTGCAACTGAGCAAATTTCTGTGTTTTTGATTTGATTACATTATTGAATAATTTGTATTATTATTATATTATTATTTGTTATTATTTATAGTTATTTATTATATTATAATTTATGACTTTGTGTTTGAAACTTTATTATACCCGAGATGTCTACTAGACTCTTGTTTGGACAGATTTAAGTGAGTTATTCCTAAGAATTACAGGCCTACAATATAAAACGCCAAATTTCCATGCAAAATAATTGTACCGCTTTCAGCACCTAAAATCTGACAGAATCATACCGCCAGGGAGGTTAATGAAGCACAGTGGACCAACACCAGCAGATGACATGGCTCCCCAAATCAACACAGACTGTGGAAACTTCACTCTGGACTTCAAGCATCTTGCAGTGTGTGCCTCTCCATTCTTCCTCCATACTCTGGGTCCTTGGTTTCCAAATCAGATGCAAAATTTGCTCTCATCAGAAAAGAGGACTTTGGACCACTGAGCAACAGACCAGGTCTGTTTTTCTTTAGCTCAGGTAAGACGCTTCTGACGTTTGTTGTTCAGGAGTGGCTTGACAAGAGGAATACGACATTTGAAGCCCATGTCCAGGATCCGTCTGTGTGTTGTGGCTCTTGATGCACTGACTCCAGCCTCAGTCCACTCCTTGTGAAAGTCCCCAACACTTTTGAATGGCCTTTACCTGACAATCCTCTCCAGGGTGCGGTCATCCCTGCTGCTTGTGCACCTTTTTCTTCCACAATTTTCCCTTCCACATAACTTTCTATTAATGTGCTTTGATACAGCACTTTGGGAACGTCCAACTTCTTTGCAATTACCTTTTGAGGCTTTCCCTCCTTATGGAGGGTGTCAATGATGGTTTTCTGCACAACTGTCAGGTCAGCAGTCATTCCCATGATTGTGATTCCTACTGAACCAGACTGAGAGACCATTTAAAGGCTCAGGAACCCTTTGCAGGTGTTATGGCTTAATTAGATGATTAGAGTGGGACACTTTGGGCCTAGAATATTACACCTTTTCACAATATTCTAATTTTCTGAGATCGTGGATTTTGGGGTTTTCATGAGCTGTAAGCCATAATCATCACAGTTATGACAAATTACCGCTGGAACTATCTTGCTTTGCATGTAATGAGTCTATCTCATATATTAGTTTCACCTTTTAAGTTGCATTAGTGAAATAAATGAACTTTTGCACGATATTCTAATTTTTCGAGTATCACCCGTATATATGAAAATGCCTGCAAAATAAAAAAAAATGGGGTAGCTGCTGCTTTAATAGTGCTTTTGTTGCTTCTAAATGACATATCACCATAAATCACCATAAATCGATAATAGTTAAGATAAGAAAGCTGTGCTTACCCTGTTTGGATGATATAAAACAATTCATAAATAACAACCATGCAAACCCAAGTTAATGCATATAACTAACTAAAGTGCAAATGTCCATTAAGTGTAATCTTCACTGTTAAATCAAAGTGCAGTAGTGCAAAAAAAGTGCAATCCTCTTGTGCTACAATTCTTGTAATGTAGTGACTTGTGCTTTGACCAAACTCACCAAAGTTTGTTGACTAGGGATGAGCTTCGAGTTCGAGTCGAACTCATGTTCGACTCGAACATTGCCTGTTCGCCCGTTCGCCGAACATTGAACAATTTGGGGTGTTCGCGGCAAATTCGAAAAGTCTATGGGAGAAATCTAAAGTGCTAATTATAAAGGCTCATATGCAAGTTATTGTCCTAAAAAGTGTTTGGGGACCTCGGTCCTGCCCCAGGGGACATGTATCAATGCAAAAAAAAGTTTTAAAAACGGCCGTTTTTTTAGGAGCAGTGATTTTAATAATGCTTAAAGTGAAACAATAAAAGTGAAATATTCCTTTAAATTTCGTACCTGGGGGGTGTGTATGATATGCATGTAAAGTCGCGCATGTTTCCCGTGCTTAGAACTGTCCCTGCACAAAATGTCATTTTTGAAGGAAAAAAAGTCATTTAAAACTCACTTGCGGCTATAATGAATTGTCGGCTTTTATCAATACATAAAAAAGTCATTGATAAAAAAAAAAAAAAAAAAGTGTGGGGGTTCCCCCAAATTCAATTACCAGGCCCTTCAGGTCTGGAATGGATATTAAGGGGAACCCCGCCGCAAATTAAAAAAAAAATGGCGTGGGGTTCCCCCTAAATATCCATACCAGGCCCTTGAGATCTGGCATGGATTTTAAGGGGAACTCCACCCCAAATTTGAAAAAAAAAATGGCGTGGAGTCCCCCCAAAAATCCATACCAGACCCTTATCCGAGCACGCAACCTGACCGGCCGCAGGGGAAGAGGGGGGGACGAGAGAGCGGCCCCCCCTCCCTCTTGAACCGTACCAGACCACATGCCCTCAACATGGGGAGGATGTCCCCATGTTGATGGGGACAAGGGCCTCATCCCCACAACCCTTGCCCGGTGGTTGTGGGGGTCTGTGGGCGGGGGGCTTATCGGAATCTGGAAGACCCCTTTAACAAAGGGGACCCCCAGATCCCGCCCCCCCTATGTGAATTGGTAAGGGGTACATTGTACCCCTACCATTTCACGAAGAAAGTGTCAAAAAATGTAAATAAAAACACACAAACACCTTGGAAAAGTCCTTTATTAAAAAATAAAAAAATAATAATAAAAAAAAAACATTCCAGCGATGAAATCCAGTGTCCCGCGGCCATCCCGATGTCCAGCGCTGTCCGTCATTGGTTGTGCCTGTGCGGACCTGATGGGGAACTTCCTCCGCTGTGTTTTAAATGTATAGACCCGCCCCTTCTAAAGTTCCCCATCAGGTCCGCTCAGCGGACCAGATGCGGAACGCGAGAAGGGGCGGGTCTATTCATGTATTACACAGCGAACGAAGTTCCCCATCAGGTCCGCCCCCTCGGTATGTCCGACCCCGCCTACGTCATTGGCCTGAGCGGGGAACTTCCTTCACTGTGTAATTTAAATTTACACAGTAAGGGAAGTTTCCCGCTCAGGCCAATGACGTAGGCGGGGTCTGACATACCGAGGGGGCGGACCTGATGGGGAACTTCGTTTGCTGTGTAATACATGTATAGACCCGCCCCTTCTCATGTTCCGCATCAGGTCCTCAGCCTTACACCTAGTCAGTGGCGGAACTACCGCCATAGCGACACACGCGCCCGCTATGGGGCCCGCAACCGAGAGGGGCCCGTGGGCTGGGGCCGGTTTCAGTTGCTGCAGTGCTCCTCCCTGTCCCCTCTCTCCTGCTCCTGTGCATTACAGAGCTGGCTGAGTCTGTGTGTGTGTTCGGCGGCGGCGGGCGGCACTGTAACGCGGTCCCGCCCCTCCTAGACTGGCTCGTGTGATAGTAGATAGAATGAGTGTTCAGCCTATCACACGAGCCGGTCTAGGGGGGGGCGGGATCGCGTTACAGTGCCGCCCGCCGCCCGCCGCCGAACACACACAGACCCAGCCAGCTCCGTAATACACGTGAGGAGATGCCCGCCGTGCAGCCCGCCCTATGTGCCTGGATAGGAGGATCGGATTCGGCAGGGTGGCCGCATATAGAGGAATTGAGCTTTCTACTGTCCTCCATGCAGCCGCTGAATGCTTGCAGGAGGGAGAGGAGGAGAATCAAGCATTCTGCGGCTGTATGGAGGACAATAGAAAGCTCAGTTCCTCTATATGTAGCCGCCCTGCTTCTCCTCCTATCCAACTTCTTTTGCAGCCCCCCCCCCAGTGCTCCTCTCCCCCACCACACTCTCCAGCCCCCCTCACCACAGTTCTCTCCACCCCTGTTCTTGCTGCCCCCCCCTGCTCGCAAGCTCTTCCCATCCTTCTCCAGCCACCATCCCAGTGCTCTCCACTCCCCCCAGACTGTGCTCTCCCCCCCAGTGCTCTCCACCCCTGTTCTTCCCCCCCCCCCAGTGCTCTCCACCCCTGTTCTTCCCCCCCAGTGCTCTCCACCCCTGTTCTTCCCCCCCAGTGCTCTCCACCCCTGTTCTCCCCCCCCCAGTGCTCTCCACCCCTGTTCTTCCCCCCCCCAGTGCTCTCCACCCCTGTTCTTCCCCCCCCCCAGTGCTCTCCACCCCTGTTCTTCCCCCCCCCAGTGCTCTCCACCCCTGTTCTTCCCCCCAGTGCTCTCCACCCCTGTTCTTCCCCCCCCAGTGCTCTCCACCCCTGTTCTCCCCCCCCCAGTGCTCTCCACCCCTGTTCTTTTCCCCCCAGTGCTCTCCACCCCTGTTCTTCCCCCCCCCCCAGTGCTCTCCACTCCCCCAGTGCTCTCCACCCCTGTCCCCCCCAGTGCTCTCCACTCCCCCCAGACTGTGCTCTCCCCCCCAGTGCTCTCCACCCCTGTTCTTCCCCCCCAGTCCTCTCCACCCCTGTTCTTCCCCCCCAGTCCTCTCCACCCCTGTTCTTCCCCCCCAGTGCTCTCCACCCCATGTTCTTCCCCCCCCCAGTGCTCTCCACCCCTGTTCTTCCCCCCCCCCCAGTGCTCTCCACCCCTGTTCTTCCCCCCCAGTGCTCTCCACCCCTGTTCTTCCCCCCCAGTGCTCTCCACCCCTGTTCTTCCCCCCCAGTGCTCTCCACCCCTGTTCTTCCCCCCCAGTGCTCTCCACCCCTGTTCTCCCCCCCCCAGTGCTCTCCACCCCTGTTCTTTTCCCCCCAGTGCTCTCCACCCCTGTGCTTCCCCCCCCAGTCCCCCCCCCAGTGCTCTCCACCCCTGTCCCCCCCCCAGTGCTCTCCACCCCTGTACTTCCTCCACCCCTGTTCTTTCCCCCCCCAGTGCTCTCCACCCTGTTCTTTCCCCCCCCAGTGCTCTCCACCCCTGTTCTTCCCCCCCCAGTGCTCTCAAGCTCCACCCATCGCTCTCCAGCCCCCCCTGTGCTCTCCACCCCCGTTCTTTTTGGCTCCCCCTTCATTGCTCTCAAGCTTCCCCCCCAGCACTCTCCGCTCCCTACCCCTGTACTACTCTCCACTCCCCCCTGCATTTTGCCCCCACCCACATGCTCTCCAACCCCCGCCAGTTCTCTCTCCGCTCCCCCCTGCATTTTGCCCCACCCATGTGCTCTCTAACCCCGCCAGTGCTCTCCGCCCACCATAGTGCTCTCCAGCCCCCCGTACTTACCACCCCTTTTTTTTCTGGTGCCCACTGGTGCTCTCAAGCTCCCCCCATTGCTCTCCCCCCCCAGTGCTCTCCACTCCCCCCCAGTGCTTTCCACTCCCCCAGTGCTCTCCAGCCCCGTGCTCTCCACCCCTGTTCTTTCTGCCCCCCCAGTGCTCTCAAGATCCCCCCCCAGTGATCTCTACCCCCCACACTCTTAGCCCCTTCAGTGCTCTCCAGCCCCCTCTCTCAGCCTCCCATGCTCTCCACCCCTGTTCTTTTTGGCTCCCCCCCAGCGCTCTCCGCTCCCCACCCCTGTGATCTCCACTCCCCCTGCTCTTTGCCCCCACCCATGTGCTCTCCAACCCCGCCAGTGCTCTCCGCTCCCCCTTCTCTCCAGCTCCCACCCAGTGCTCTCACTTCCCCAGGACCAGAGGACAGGCTGTCTGGGGGCAGAAAATGACAACAGCTGAAGGTGCAGGTGGCCAGGGACCACTCCATCTCACAGCAAACAGATCCTCTGGAAGGAGCACTGTCCCCATCCAAAACTAGAACAGACCCTGCCTGCTGATGGCGATCATGAATATCCTGCTGGCATAGAAGGTACCGTACCGAGCATCAACAACACACCTTCCCACAGACAGGGACTGCAGACTGGGACATGGGGCATAGGAGGGGCTGCAATGATGGGCACAGTGAGGCTGCAATGGTGGGCACAGTGAGGCTGCAATGGTGGGCACAGTGAGGCTGCAATGGTGGGCACAGTGAGGCTGCAATGGTGGGCACAGTGAGGCTGCAATGGTGGGCACAGTGAGGCTGCAATGGTGGGCACAGTGAGGCTGCAATGGTGGGCACAGTGAGGCTGCATTCATGGGCACAGTGAGGCTGCATTCATGGGCACAGTGAGGCTGCATTCATGGGCACAGTGAGGCTGCATTCATGGGCACAGTGAGGCTGCATTCATGGGCACAGTGAGGCTGCATTCATGGGCACAGTGAGGCTGCATTCATGGGCACAGTGAGGCTGCATTCATGGGCACAGTGAGGCTGCATTCATGGGCACAGTGAGGCTGCAATGAAGGGCACAGTGAGGCTGCAATGAAGGGCACAGTGAGGCTGCATTGATGGGCACAGTGAGGCTGCATTGATGGGCACAGTGAGGCTGCATTGATGGGCACAGTGAGGCTGCATTTGATGGGCACAGTGAGGCTGCATTTGATGGGCACAGTGAGGCTGCATTTGATGGGCACAGTGAGGCTGCATTTGATGGGCACAGTGAGGCTGCATTTGATGGGCACTGATGAGGCTGCATTTGATGGGCACTGGTGAGGCTGCATTTGATGGGCACTGGTGAGGCTGCATTGAGCTCTTGTGTCTGCAGCCTCTGACCATCTCCTGTATCATGTCTGCAGTCTCTGAGGGAGTCTGGAGAGGAGTCAAGAGTGGGAGCACTGCCGGGATGGGAGTCATGGGAGAAGTCAGATGTGTGTGGACTGTAGAGACTATATAGGATAAAACCAGAGCCACCGAGCTGAAGCCGACTGATTGAGCCATGCACGGCGCACCTGAGAGGGGGTCAGTGATGTAAGGGCGGAGTATATACGATAATGTAAGGGGGCACTTGATGATTGACCACTTTTAACTGGCATTTGCGTTCATATATATAAAGCCCTATGTGATTTCATATCTGTCTTATCTATATATAATACACTCTTCAAATGTGCTTTAAAATGTATGGTTTTCCCTTTCATGAACAAGAAAATAATGACGTTATGCTGGTATTAAAATGCTGTGGGGCTGGTATGAATTTTTTTCCAGGGCTGGATTTTATTCCCAGTCCGGCCCTGCCCATGGAAAAGAGGAGGAATGCATACTGCCGGGGGCCGAGCACCGCCCGCACGGTCCCCCAGCCAGGGGAAGTGAGGAGAGGAAGAGGCGAGCTGTCCTTACAAGCAGAGAGCTGTTATAGCTTTCATCTGAATGTCCTTGTCCTGTGTTCCCGGGGCTCACCGTCACATAGCCCCACCTCTTGGCCCAGCGCCTTTGATAGACAGAACGCCGGTCCAATGCGGGACATGTGACGTCATCAAAGGCGCCGGGCCAAGAGGTGAGGCTATGTGACGGTGAGCCCCGGGAACGCAGGACATTCAAATGAAAGCTATTACAGCTCTCTGCTTGTACGCACAGCGCGCCTCTTCCTCTCCTCACTTCCCCTGGCTGGGGGACCGTGCAGGCAGTGCTCGCCCCCCCACTCTGAGGCAGCCCCATGCTCGCCAATAGCCATTTGAGGGCTGCAGTATGCATTCCTTATCCTCCCCGGTAGTTCGGCCACTGGCTCGCCTCTTTCACTGCACAGGTGAGGCTACATTGTGCACGGGTCATGTTGCATTGGGCACAGGTGAGGCTGTATTGGGCACGGGTCACGCTGTATTGGGCACGGGTCACGCTGTATTGGGCACGGGTCACGCTGTATTGGGCACGGGTCACGCTGCATTGGGCACGGGTCACGCTGCATTGGGCACGGGTCACGCTGCATTGGGCACGGGTCACGCTGCATTGGGCACAGGTGAGGCTGCATTGGGCACAGGTGAGGCTGCATTGGGCACAGGTGAGGCTGCATTGGGCACAGGCAAGGCTGCATTGGGCACAGGCAAGGCTGCATTGGGCACAGGCGAGGCTGCATTGGGCACAGGTGAGGCTGCATTGGGCACAGGCCACGCTGCATTGGGCACAGGCCACGCTGCATTGGGCACAGGCCACGCTGCATTGGGCACAGGCCACGCTGCATTGGGCAGCGGTGAGGCTGCATTGGGCACTGGACACGCTGCATTGGGCACAGGCCACACTGCATTGGGCACAAGTGGGCACAGGTGAGGCAGTATTGGGCACGGGCAGACCACGCTGCATTGGGCACAGGTGAGGATTATTGAAGCGCTAACACCAGGTGTTTGGAGTATCTTTATCTGTTGATTAAACTTTCTGGAATACATATATTGCTATTGTGGTGTAGGATCTGGGTTCTTTCTTTCTTTCTTTCTTTTATCTCAGACTCGAACCACACGCCCTTTAAACCACGCCCACTATTTAATTTAAGTCCGCCATTTTTTTGTGGGGGGGGGGGGGGCCCATACAACATTTTGCTATGGGGCCCTGTGATTTCTAGTTACGCCCCTGCACCTAGTTATTAGCTGAGCGGACCTGATGGGGAACTTGAGAAGGGGCGGGTCTATACATGCATTAAAGTGCGATAATTTCCCCATCAGGTCCGCCCCCTCGGTATGTCAGACCCCGCCTACGTCATTAGCCTGAGCGGGAAACTTCCTTCACTGTGTAAATTTAAATTACATTTTTTGACACTTTCTTCGTGAAATGGTAGGGGTACAATGTACCCCTTACCAATTCACATAGGGGGGGCCGGGATCTGGAGGTCCCCTTTGTTAAAGGGGTCTTCCAGATTTCGATAAGCCCTCCGCCCGCAGACCCCCACAACCACCGGGCAAGGGTTGTGGGGATGAGGCCCTTGTCCCCATCAACATGGGGACATCCTCCCCATGTTGAGGGCATGTGGCCTGGTACGGTTCAGGAGGGAGGGGGGGCCGCTCTCTCGTCCCCCCCCCCTCTTCCCCTGCGGCCGGCCAGGTTGCGTGCTCGGATAAGGGTCTGGTATGGATTTTTGGGGGGACTCCACGCCATTTTTTTTTATTTGAGGGTGGAGTTCCCCTTAAAATCCATGCCAGATCTCAAGGGCCTGGTATGGATATTTAGGGGGAACCCCACGCCATTTTTTTTTTAAATTTGCGGCGGGGTTCCCCTTAATATCCATTCCAGACCTAAAGGGCCTGGTAATTGAATTTGGGGGAACCCCCACGCTTTTTTTTTTTATCAATGACTTTTCTATGTATTGATAAAAGCCGACAATTCATTATAGCCGCGAGTGAGTTTTAAATGGCTTTTTTTCCTTCAAAAATGACACTTTGTGCAGAGACAGTTCTAAGCACGGGAAACATGCGCGACTTTACATGCATATTATACACACCCCCCCAGGTACGAAATTTAAAGGAATATTTCACTTTTATTTTTTCATTTTAAGCATTATTAAAATCACCGCTCCCGTAAAAACGTATATTTTTTTTAAACCTTTTTTTGCATTGATACATGTCCCCTGGGGCAGGACCCGGGTCCCCAAACACTTTTTAGGACAATAAATTGCATATTAGCCTTTATAATTAGCACTTTAGATTTCGAACGTTCGAGTCCATTGTATTTAATAGGGTTCTAAAGTTCACACGAACATTCTGTCTGTTCGCAGGTTCTGGTGCGAACCGAACAGGGGGGTGTTCGGCTCATCCCTGTTGTTGACCACCTGTTCATACCTTGCCTTAGGAAGGTCAATACACAGGTGCAGGTTATCCCATCAGCCTTGGACTGATACTTGGCTAGTACATCCCATGCACTGACCGAAAGGAAGCCAGAGAACAGCATACATAACATTAAACCATTTATTAAAATTGCCCACAATGAGAAAAAGTTTACACTCACAAGTATAGTTTCTTCGCCTGGGACTGATCTGCCACAATGTTTGCAGAGCGCCACTGCTTATCCTTATGGGTGTACGTTCCAAAGAGCAGAAATTATGTGGCTGGAAATTCCCACCCCTACGTGTTTCCTCTCATCCAGGACATCATCAGGAGGCGTACTATGCCTCTAAATGACAGATCCTAGTTAATTCTAATTGAAAATCAATTGGCAGGGATCCTGGGTCACATTTGGCCTATGACATCACCCAGGTTCCCTGCCACTGAGTGTCACGAGGATGCTATACACAGACATCCAATACAGGTGGTCAGATCATTGGGCTGCACATTAAGGAATCAGGAACAGAGTAAGTGAAAAATATAAATATTTATTAAAGATAAAGACACGCGTGTAAACAAAACCACAGCAAACCATAAGCAAGAAACTAATAAAAAAAAGAACACAACAAACCCCAAAACAACCTAATCTAACTAGCTAACTAATATGTACAAAAGGGAACACACATACATGAACAAGGCAGGGATGAGAGACAAGGGGAGCAGAAGGCCAGGTACTGGGAGCAGTCAGCAAGGGGGAGCTGGAAGCTGGTATCAGGGGACAGGTCTCAGGGGACAGGGTACAAGGATCAGAGTCCAGGACAAGGCAGGGAACAGATCAGGATCAGGTAACGGATCAGGTTCAGGTTCAAGCAGGGACCAGGCTCACAGAAGGAATTCTGGAGCAATGAGCTTGGTTAAGGGCGGGCTTATATAGTCCAGCAGACCCAGATCAGGTGTGCTTGATGGCTGGTGGAAAGTCTTGGTGAGGAGACACCCGCTGGTGGCCACCAGAACTACACCCACTGGTGCTGAAAGCAACAGTGCCACCAGCAGGTGAGCCCAGTAATGACACCATTCCTGACACTGAGTTTACATTCCAGCAGTGCTTGGGAGCTGTCATTTGTGATGGGTGTAGCAGTGAGGCAGCATTGATGTTGTGATGTATCTGTATTGTTGATCGTTGCTTATCATGATTGACTTTAATCTACATCACTGGACAATTTAATTGACCACATGTGGTCAATAACATCACCCAGGATCTTTGTTTCAAATAGAAGCCGGTGAGGATATGTCATTTAGAAGCTGTAGTGATACCCCTGCTAAATGATAGTTCCCCTGGTTTGTTGACCTACCAAGGAATGTGGGGATCTGTCACTTTGCAGTAGCATTGTTGCCATTGCTAATGTACAGATACCCGACCACTGTTTAAAAATACAATATGTCACTTTTAAAGGAGTACATCATGCTGCATGAGCAACTTCATGTACTGCTTTAAATCATCTCCTGTTATTTACCTTTTCCTGCAAGCCTGCCACTGTCAGTTATGGAGAATTCCTTGAAGCTTGCTAATATCCCTTATGCCAGCTGCCTACCCTTGTGGTATAAGCTCAAGGTAGTTCAGCAACCATGAACATATAGCAAATGGGGCCCATTGACTTAGCTGATTAATGAATAGTTGTGGTCAGGCAGCTGACAAACTGCTGATCACAGTCATTCACTAAGTTGACTTCCCCCCCACCTCCACTGCCGCCTGCCCTGCCTTTCTATGGTGTATCCTGCCTGTCAGTGATCCTGACAGCTGTGCCCCTGTGTGTCTTTGTCTCCCATGAAACCTTGGCTCCCTGCTGGCACCTGTGATCCCTCCGATCCCCATTTCTTTCCCCCTCCTGTCCCTGCAGAGACAACAGGCTGCGGCCATACAGCAGGGAGGATTGGATCCATGCAGAATCCCTTCACTTTCCTGAATGAGCACAAGAGTGCTAACTGCTAGGCTTGTGCAATTAGTTTCGTAATGAATCGAAATTCGTCCGAATTTAGCAACTTTTGGACATTCGGAAGCATTCGAATTTCCGAATAAAGCAATTACGAATAAAACCGAATCCGAAATAAATTATATCGCAAATAGCGAATGCCCGAATGTCTTCGGCATAATTCGTTATGAAAAAAGTTACGAATGTATGAATCCATTCGAAGCACAATAACACTCACTCTGCTCTCTGCTTCTCCCTCACCGTGCTGAACTCCCTCTCAAAATGGTGTACAGGGGCGGAGGCTATAGCCGCATGTAAAAAACAAAAGTAAAATACAAGATTTTGAATCGTTACAAATAACCGCTATGTATTTAGAAAAGTACAAATCCATTTGAAGCACATTAGGCATAATAGGCAGCATCGTTGTGAGAGAGACACGGAAAATTACGAATCAACAAACCCAAAAAAGGTTACGAAAGTCGGAGTTGTGTCCAGAATCAACGAAAAACAATGTACTCTACCGAAAGTACGAATTATAAATCAACTAAAAATAAGGCTTACATTATTACGAATCATTCCGATTCAACTAAAAATGTCGCTTGCGAAAATACGAATTAGTACGAACACGAAAAATCCCGTCTAGCAAAATCACGAACGATTACGAATCAACAGGACCGAAAAGAAACGAACCAAAACTAAACACATTTTTCCGTTGTGCACAAGTCTACTAACTGCTCAGGAGTGGTCTGTTCAGACCCCTGACCCCCACCCCCCCCCAAACACCCCCCACACAAACACACACAATGTACACATGTACACTACACACCTTGTAGAAATTTAAGTAATGTGTGTTGGTGCACTGCGATTTCACAAAAAGGCACAATTTAGATCTAAAAGTTTGTTATTTTCTAACTCGGTATAGTTCTATCATTTTGATTTAGCATGAGTTTTGTGTTGTGTAAGCGGATTTTAGTGTATTTTATAGAAAATAATGTTTTGATGAACATTTACGTAATGATTGTGCGTTGTAGAAAATCAGCAGCACCATCTTTTGATTCCTTGGGTCTTGTGCTTTCAGAAAATGTATAGGCTTGAGGGATCCTGTACAAGTTTTCAAAACTGTAGGTAAAAAGTAGGGTTGTCCCGATACCGATACTAGTATCGGTATCGGGACCGATACCGAGCATTTGCGCGAGTACTTGTACTCGCGCAAATGCTCCCGATGCCTGATCCGATACCTGGGGTGGGAGAGAGAGAGGCGGCGTACAACATGAAGTCAGCGGGCGCGCAGGTAAAATCACTGACCGTACAGAGATGGCTGCGGTATGCTGAGTGCACTCCTCCTGCATCCGGCATATTCTCTTCCCTGTAAGGCGGAATGAGCTCCGCCGACAGATGCCTTCTAGTGCTGGCCCCGCCGTGACATCATTCAGACGTTCGGGAGGCGGGATAGGAGAGGAAAAGAAAGTGCTGTCGGCGCTGCAGGGGGGGACAGTGTGCATGTGAGTAATAACCTGCCAGATCTGTTCACATACACACTGTGCATAGTGTGAGGAGCCCAAGAGCAGCTCTGCCCCCCTCCCCCCAGCTCGACTTTCACACTTCCCTCCTTGCAGTGGCTCCCGAGTCCTGCTGGTAAGACATAAATGATGTCTTAAAGAGGGCAGGGCCTGCTGTTATAAGGGGGGGGGGGGCTCTCTGATCTCTGGAAGTCTCAAAGGAAGGGGGGGATTTGAGCTAATAAGGGTCTCTAAGAGGGGGTACTGACTGCCGATTTAATGTGTGGTATCCAACCATTAGCTCACAGCCCCCCTTATATCAATGCCCCCCCTCATCAGTGCCGCCTATCTGTGTCCACCATTGTCGCCTATCAGTGTCACACATCAGTGTAGCCTTATAAGTGCCACTTCATCTGTGCCCATCATTGCCGCCTATCTGTGTCACACATCAGTGCAGCCCTTTAAGTGTCACTTCATCTGTGCCCATCATTGCCACATATCTGTGCCATCTTTCAGTGCCAGCCATCAGTGCGTGTCACCTATCAGTACCACCCTTCAGTGTGTGCCACCTATCAGTGCGTGCCACCTATCAGTGCCAGCTATCAGTGCGTGCCACCTATCAGTGCCAGCTATCAGTGCATGCCACCTATCAGTGCCAGCTATCAGTGCATGCCACCTATTAGTGCCAGCTATCAGTGCATGCCACCTATCAGTGCCATCTTTCAGTGCCAGCCATCCATGCGTGCCACCTATCAGTGCCATCTTTCAATGCCAGCTATCAGTGCGTGCCACCTATCAGTGCATGCCACCTATCAGTGCCCATCCATCAGTGCCACTGCCAGCCATCAGTCCCAGCCATCAGTCAGTGCCACCTTTTTAGTGCCCATCAGCCAGTGCCATCTATCAGTGCGTCACATGACATAAAAAAAAAGTATCAGTAATCGGTATCGGTGAGTACTTGAAAAAAAGTATCGGTACTTGTACTCGGTTTTAAAAAAGTGGTATCGGGACAGCCCTAGTAAAAAGTATTGAAACATTATAAAAACTTGAAAAAAAGATGATCTGGCCACCAGAGGGTCTGCTAGCACAATCTCAATGAAAACTATTTTCAATCCTTAAGCCTTGTTAAAAAATGCAGCTTTTTCAATTCTCACTTTGTCCCTTGTACTGTTTCCCCCAAACAGTCCATTAGCTGCCACCCCACATATGTCACATATGTCATGAATGGTGCTCAGCTTCAGTCAACTCAGAAGTTTTCACCAAGGTAGTTATAGTTACACCCCCTGAAGGTCTCTGGACTGCAGAAAATGTAGCCATCAGCCAAATTGCCAGTGTTGCTTTGACATACACTTAACTGCAGTGTGATGTGTTCACAGTTCCAGCTCAACCCACAGGATGTGATTTAAAAATGTGGAATGGGACTTTTTGGGTAACAAATAACAATAAAAAGATTGTAAAAAATGTCTTTATTCACAAAGTTTAAAAATGTTACCATACATATAAGAGAGTGCAATCAAATACATCAATGGTTATTCAGTATCAGATATATGTTCTATCAATGAGAATTTTTACAGTGGAAACGTGGAAAATCTCAATGCGTTTCAACTCATAAAGAGTCTTTATCAGGAGGTAAGCAGTGTATTACAGAACCCAATGATGCTTTGGTACAAAGGAAGAGAGGATGCAAGTCCACAAAAGAGGCCCTGGAGATTAGATCGGACGAGATGCAAGCGAGATTAGCCCCACCATCTCCTCAAAAAACAAAGAGGAGATGTGACCTGATACAGATGAATAATAAAATCCAGGGCTCACAGAATCACCTCAATGGTAACAAACAGACCCCAGCAAGAACATTTGTAATTTTGGTTCTAATTTAGCAACAGGATTAATACCCACAGGATGCCACTGGAGAAATAGAAGTCAAGAACTGGTGGGAGGTTATCATGTGAGTGGCACTTGCAAAAAGAATTTGAGGTACAAAAAGGGAATTTTGTGCAAAAATATAATACTATGTACAGGAAATACTCACGTGTAGCGGCCTCACCCTCTCTCTCTTCTTTAACGGTTACTCTGGCTCCGGTCTAGGGGTACCTTGAAGGGGAGAGCGAGGTGCGCCACGGCCCATGTCCTCTAGATTACAGCATGTAGAGGTGAAGGCCAGTATCAGATTACATTCGGGCTGTGTATACGCTCAGAGCCAGGTCTGTTCTGCTGATAACCCCCCTTTGCTCCCAGTAATTGGAGTACCACACACTGAAAAAGGTCCAACACGTATTTATTCCATAACGGCAAACAAATAGTCCTTTGCGAGCAGACAGTTTGAGACCCATAGAACAGTTCAGTATTGGTGGGGAGTAGGTCAAGGCACAATCCTCAAAGAAACTAAACCGTTGAGATTTCACCAACGGTTGCTATGCACAGTGGCTGTTAAATGGACTTTTGGTTGCACAGTCTCTTCCAGCGACTCTAGTGAACAGGGACTGGAGTTACCTTTGCTACGTTGCAGCCCCTGTCAGGGGGAAGACATCCCTCCAAGGGAGTTACCAGAGGCCCCGCCGTCACCAGATTATTGCTGTACCGAGCTATTCGGAAGGGTTACACTCCCCGGCCTCCTCGCCTCAGATACAGGTCCCAACACCTTAGGGCCCCTCGGACTCCTCCACCCTCATGGAACCCAGTCGAAGTTACTGGGTCCCAGGCCTTGGCCGTAGTACCTCACCCCAGGCTTAAGGTGCCTGGGATGGACTCCATCCCTCGCTCTGGCCAGGTCAAGGTGCCTGGGCGCGGCCACGTCCTCCAACTCTGAACCCCGAGGTCAGGGCGTCCGCCCCTTTTATCTCCTCTCCCTTTGCGTCACAGCGGGTTCCCTGCCCCGCTGTACCGGCGACAGGAAAGGACAAAAAGGTACAGTCTTGCGGTGCAGGTTCAACTCCGACCCAGGGCGACAACGCCACCTGCAGGCCACAGGGAACCTTGCACCACCAGAGTCCTCCAAGAACCACAAAAGGGATTCTCAGATTCCCTAACAATTAGTACATCTGGGTTAAATAACCCAGATGCTCCCCTCCAAATTTAAATACCCGCTACATGAGTATGAGTAAAAGTATGAATAAAAGTAAGTAATAAAAGTATGAATAAAAAAAATGAAAAAAAACTTGCAATTGGGCTTTAAATGTTCTCCTATCTTTAGGATGACATGGAGGTCCCATTTGAGGACCACAGTGGGTCCCCATCATAGACCCTAATTGGTTCTTGGAATAAACATATGGCTTCAGATATATTCACAGGAGACTTCCATGCTTAAATTTTTTCCAAATATTATATGCAACAGGTAAGAGAGACAGAACCTCTCTTCCTCAGTTTGTAAATTACCGTATTTATCGGCGTATAACATGCACAGGCGTATAACACACACCCTAACTTTCAAGCCTAGTACACACGACCGAGTTTCTTGGCAAGAACCAGCAAGAAACTTGCTGGCAGAGCATTCTTGCCGAGTAAATCGGTCGTGTGTACTCGGCTATCATGTTTCTCATCAAGAAAACCGTCAAGAATCTCGATGAGAAAAATAGAGAACCTGCTCTCTATTTTCTCGTTGAGATTCTTGTCAGCATGTTTCTCAACGAGAAAAGTGTGTGTGTGTACACTTACCTGTCCTCCGGGAAGCCCGCACATGCTCAAAATGACTTTGACGCATGCGCGGTAGCTTCCTAGGCATAGGTAGGGTGTAGCAAGATGGAGGCGACGGCATCGAATGTGACGAGCGCACGCTCGTCGTAGTCGATTACGTCACCGCGTTCGCTCCATTCCGCGGGTTCTTTGAAAGAAGCGTGTGTACACTTGGCCCGGGACAAGTTTGTTGTCCAAGAATCTCGTCAAGAAAAACAACGTGTTTTTTCTTGACGAGATTCTCGGTCGTGTGTACGAGGCCTAAGAGGAAAGTTTCAGGAAAAAAAAAACTTTCCACAGCCCCCTGCGTATAACAAGCAGGCACAGTTTACCCTCTATTTTCAGGGTAAAAAAGTGAGTGTTATACGCCAATAAATACAGTATTTTTCAAGTCTTGATACAAGTATTTGGGAAGTTTCCTGTAGTCATAACAGACTACAGTTGGGCAGCCATGCTAGCTAACCTGGATTTATTTGTCATTAGTATGCAGTATGGGAATTCTCCCTGTATTGGCATGGATCTGCTGATCCTATAAAAATATACTACTGTAAAATAGTTTAGATTTCCTCCATAGACCTGACAGTGTACTTCTATATCCATGGATAACCATCCAAGGGGCCTTTATTGATTCAGCTCAACTCAAAAGCAGTAGACAGCTGGTGTATGCAAGGATTTTTATTACTTGAATTGGGGCAAAATCTGAAACTGGACCAGTGAAATTGATTCGAAAGGAAAATTCTGTGTGACCACAGCAGTGGATTATTCTGCTTGGTCAAGAGAGCAGATGATGCAATATTTAACATTTTTAGTCTCTAAATAATACTTAATTATGGCAGTTGCAGCAGGATTGTTAAATTTGCAACTTAATGTCCACATTTATTGGCAGCTAAAAATAAAGAACATTATTTAATTACCACTAGTAACTTAAGTAGAAATACAAAACCTGAATTAGTCAGAACTCTGTACATGCAGGAAGGAGTGTACTTTACTACAAAAATAGATGTTTAACCCACACACCTGTGAATCAGGATTATGGTTCTCAGTGCAAATGTATAAAATAGTTAAAAGGAAAATCTATTTTTTTTTTTTACAGAAGAAAAGGGAATTAAGGTGGACAATAAAGTGCACTTTTCTTATGAATTATTGTGTGATTTGTTAGCACTACAAAATTCTTACTTAGTGAATAATGTGCTGCTTTCCTAAGGTTCCTTATATGACATATCCTATGGTCTCTGGATATCAGGAGCATAGTGAATACATGGAGAATCTATTGTTGTCAATAAGATAGACTCTGTCTGGTAGGATCATAAAGCAAAACATTTTGCAGCACCAGTAGGGCCTCGTACACACGGCCGAGATTCTCGTTGAAAAAAACATGTCGTTTTTTTCGACGAGATTCTTGGACAAGAAACTTGTCCCGGCCGAGTGTACACACGCTTGTTTCAAAGAACCCGCGGTTCTTTGAAAGGAGCGTACACGGTGACGTCATCGACTACGTCAAGCATGCGCTCGTCACATTCAATGCCGTCGCCGCCATCTTGGTATACCCTACGTATGCCTAGGAAGCTACCGCGCATGCGTCGAATTCATTTCGAACATGCGCGGGCTTCCGGGAGGACAGGTAAGTGTACACACACTCACTTTTCTCGTCGAGAAACATGCCGACGAGAATCTCGACGAGAAAATAGAGAGCAGGTTCTCTATTTTCTCGTCGAGGTTTCTTGTCGGTTTTCTCGACGAGAAACCCGATAGCAGCGTACACACGACCGATTTACTCGGCAAGACCTCTCTGCCAGCAAGTTTCTTGCTGGTTCTTGCCGAGAAAAGCGGTCGTGTGTACGAGGCCTAGGAATCAGTAAGCAACAAAACATAGGAAATAGAGCCATGTAATTTTTGCCCCATGCATCTATAGGTAAAAAAGGGTTTTTAATACCTAATGCCTTGTACACACGGTCGGATTTTCCGTCGGGATAAACTCCGACGGATTTTTCAGACGCAATTCCGTTCAAGCTGTCTTGCATACACACTGTCACACCAAATTCCGACCGCCAAGAACGCGGTGACGTACAACACTCTGACGAGCCGAGAAAAATGAAGTTCAATGCTTCCGAGCATGCGTCGACTTGATTCTGAGCATGCATGTTTTTTTCTCCGTCGGAGTTCCATACAGACGGAATTTCCGATAGAAATTTTTTCCGTCGGAGAAAAAGAGAACATGTTCTCTTTCTAACTACGTCGGAATTTCCGACAGAAAAAGTCAGATGGGGCATACACACGGTCGAAATATCTGATGAAAAATTTTCGTCTGACTTTTTTCATCGGAAATTCCGACCGTGTGTACGCGGCAATAGACAATAGAGATTATTGGGCTTTACATCTAAACCTTTAAAGAGGAAGTAAACCCTGATGGGTTTTACTTCCTATTTTGCTCACTACAAACCCTGAAAATTAAAAGCATAATGGGCTAGTATGCATTGCATACTAGCCCATTATGTGACATTTACCTGCAAACGAATCCATCGCTGTCCCCTGTACAGGCAGCGTCCATCTTCTCGCCCCTCTTCCTTCCGGGGCCGCGGACTTCGGCTCTGTGATTGGCCGGAGCCGCGTGACGTCACTCCCCACGCATGCGCACAGGAGCCGCCGGTAACGGCACAGTCTAACTGAAGCAACAGCACGATGTGCCATTGCTTCAGTGCGCATGTGCCGATAACTTCGGCACATGCAGATACAGGGGGATATCTCCCAAACCATACAGGTTTAGGAGATATCCAGGGTAGCTACAGGTAAGCCTTATTATAGGCTTACCTGTAGCAAAAAGTGGTTTGTAAGGGTTTACAACCACTTTAAATATACTGTGCAGCACAGTGATTTTGTACACTCTGATATTCTGCAGTCTAGTTTTTAGTCAGAAGATGAAGCTTTAGGCTTCTTTTCATGTTTTCCAGGCTCTTACTTTGCTGTCAAAAGCTAAGTTATCCTTTGTAACAAAAAAAAAAAAAAAAAAAAAAAATCACATATTTTTGCAGGAAAAAATATGCACATATTATTTTTTCACTGAAGCCTGCAAAGCATTGCACCCGTGAATATTCGATTGCAGGTGCAATGTCAGGCTCCTGCACACACTGTTTAGAGCTCTCTGCCCAAACCTCTGTGTGGTGTGAATGAACTATAAACATGCTGATCAGCATTAGTGATGAGCCGAACACCCCCGGGTTCGGTTCGCACCAGAACCCGCGAACGGACCGAAAGTTCGTACGAACATTAGAACCCTATTAAATACAATGGATGCGAACGTTCGAATTCTAAAGTGCTAATTATAACAATTATTATGCATGTTATTGTCCTAAAAAGGGTTTGGGAACCCGGGTTGTGCACCAGGGGACATGTATCAATGCAAAAAGAAGTTTTAAAAACGGTCGTTTTTCGGGAGCAGTCATTTTAATGATGCATAAAGTGAAAAAAAAAAAGTCAAATATTCCTTTAAATATCGTACCTGGGGGGTGTCTAAAGTATGCCTGTGAAGTGCCACGTGTTTCCCGTGTTTAGAACTGTCCCTGCACAAAATGACACTTCTAAAGGAAAAAAAAGCCATTTAAAACTGCTTGCGGCTTTAATGTAATGTCTGGTCCCGGTAATATGGATGAAAATCTTTAAGAAAAATGGCATAGCTACCCCATGACCCCCCCCCCTACCCCAGCCCATTACCAGCCCCTTTGGGTCTTGTATGGATATTAAGGGGAACCCCGCACATAAAATAAAAAAGGCCCTATATACTCTGAACAGCCGTATACAGGCGGTGCATACAAGACAGGGACTGTAGGTTTGTTCTTATGTAGAATCTGTTTGTAATTTTGAACAGGTACATTGTTTAAGTGTAGCTCCAGCCCAAAAATCTATTTTTAAACTTTTTGGAAAACATAGGTAAGGGTTATCACCCCTGTAACATTTGTTTTGCTGTCTGTGCCCCTGTTCAGAACATTTCACCTCACTTTCCGTCCCAATGACAACTGTTTTTGAAATGTGGTGTTTTTCTTGAAACAAGGATTGCTGATAAAGCATCAGTACAGATGAGACCCCTTTCTCCCATATTTATTCTTACAGGAGAGAATTTTCCTTCCTAGTGGTAGATTTCCTCTCACTTCCTGTTGTCTTCTTGCGTTTGCAAGTAGGAGTCGTTTGTAAGTTGGATGTTTGAAAGTAGGGACCTGCCGTATATACTCTGCAGAAATAGGCCCCTTAGTTGTTGGTGTTGGCACAACACTGTAAGCACTCACAGTTACTCTTGGTTGGTGCTGGAATGCCCTGCTGTCAACTATTATATCAGGAATTTTAATTACATATAATTGTTGAACAGTGGTAGTAAAAATTGGGCCTTTGATGGTGGTGCTGGTGCCACAACACTGTAAGCCCTGACAGTTACTCTTGGTGGGTGCAGCAATGGGCCCTGCTGTGAATTATTAGATCAAGAATTGTAATTGCATGCCCCTGTTGAACAGGGGCTGAAAAATTGGGCCTTTCGTGGTGGTGGTGGTGGTGGTGTTGCCACAACACTGTAAGCCCTCAGAGTTACTCTTGGTGGGTGCAGGAATGGGCCCTGCTGTGAATTATTAGATCAAGAATTGTAATTACATGCCCCTTTTGAACAGGGGCTGAAAAATTGGGCCTTTCGTGGTGGTGGTGGCGTTGCCACAACACTGTAAGCCCCCAGAGTTACTCTTGGTGGGTGCAGGAATGGGCCCTGCTGTGAATTATTAGATCAAGAATTGTAATTACATGCCCCTTTTGAACAGGGGCTGAAAAATTGGGCCTTTCGTGGTGGTGGTGGTGGTGGCGTTGCCACAACACTGTAAGCCCTCAGAGTTACTCTTGGTGGGTGCAGCAATGGGCCCTGCTGTGAATTATTAGATCAAGAATTGTAATTACATGCCCCTGTTGAACAGGGGCTGAAAAATTGGGCCTTAGGCACTGGTGGCACAACACTACAACCCCTCACAGATACTGTACTTGGAGCACAGCAATGAGCCCTGTTGCAAAGTATTGCTTCAAAAATTGTAATGACACGCCCCTGTTAAACAGGGGCTGAAAAATTGGGCCTTAGGCACTGGTGCCACAACACTCCAACCCCTCACAGATACTGTACTTGGAGCACAGCAATGAGCCCTATGGCAAATTATTGCTAAAAAAATTGTAATTACACGCCCCTGTAAAACAGGGGCTGAAAAATTGGGCCTTAGCCACTGGTGGCGGCACCCATAAACAAAAATGATCTTCCAAGCTATCATCATCAATCGTATCATTGAGGACTCGGAGGAGGAGGATAGCCAGTCAACATAACAGCACAGGCACTCAGCATCAGCATCAGTCTTGAAGGGATGTGACATGTTAAAATCAATTAGTCTGTTATATCAGCATCAGGTGTGTGGTAGTTGGTGGTGATCCAAGACTGGTTCATCTTGATGAAAGTCAGTCGATCAACCGAGTCGGTGGACAGGCGCACCCTGTGATCCGTGACAAATCCTCCAGCAGCACTGAATGTGCGTTCCGAAAGAACGCTGGATGCAGGACAGGCCAGTAGCTCAATTGCATACTATGCAAGCTCTGGCCAGTGATCCATCCTCAAGACCCAGTAAGCCAGAGGATTTTCGGTGGGGAAGGTGTCCAAGTCTGACCTTGCCCCTAGATATTCCTGCACCATGTTTATCAGACGCTGGCGATGGTTGCTGGAACCGATCATACTTTGGGGCTGCGGACTAAAGAATTGTCTGAACGCATCGGTCAGACGGCCACCTTCCCCACCGCTCCTTCTTTGACTGGCCGAAGCCTCAGCAACTCGTTGTCCAGGACCAGGAGTTTGTAACCTCCCAGTCTCTGGGAACGCGTTGCACAGACCTTTCTGCAAGGCCTCCCGGAGTTGTCTCATCCTCTGCTCCCTCTGCGACGGTAACATAAGGTCCGCAACCTTACCCTTGTACCGTGGATCAAGGAGAGTGGCCAGCCAGTAATGGTCCCTCTCCTTGATCCGAAGAATACGAGGATCCTTCCGCAGACTTTGCAGGATCAGGGAGGCCATGCAGCGTAGGTTTGCTGAGGCATTCGCTCCGGAGTCCTCTGGGTCACTAAGGACGACATGATCCGCAGCCACCTCCTCCCAGCCACGTACAAGTCCACTGGTTTCTTGGGACTGTAAATCATCCCTAAAAGACTGCTGCTGATGACGCTGAGTGCCAGCCTCCACCTCCATGCTGACACAATCCTCCTCCTCCTCCTCCTCTTCCTGTGCGATGGGTGGGACAGAAGGAACACTGTCTGGGTAAAGGGGGCCTTGAGAGGCAAGGAAGTCCTCCTCTTCCTGCCTCTGTTCTGCCTCAAGTGCCCTGTCCATTATTCCACGCAGCGTGTGCTCCAACAGGTGGACAAGAGGTACAGTGTCACTGATGCATGCACTGTCACTGCTCACCATCCTCGTGGCCTCCTCAAATGGTGCCAGGACAGTGCATGCATCCCTGATCATGCCCCACTGGCGTGGAGAAAAAAACCAAGCTCCCCTGACCCTGTCCTGGTGCCGTAGTCGCACAGGTACTCATTGATGGCCCTCTGCTGCGTGTGCAGCCGCTGCAGCATGGCCAACGTTGAGTTCCACCTGGTGGGCATGTCACATATAAGGCGGTTCTTGGGCAGGTTCAACTCCTTTTGCAGCTCAGCCAGGCGAGCACTGGCATTATAAGATCTGCGGAAATGCACACAGACTTTCCTGGCCTGCCTCAGGACATCCTGTAAGCCCGGGTACCTGCCCAAGAACCGCTGCACCACCAGGTTAAGGACGTGAGCCACACAGGGCACATGGGTTAGTTGTCCCTGTCGGAGGGCGGAGAGGAGGTTGGTGCCATTGTCGCAAACCACCATTCCTGGCTTAAGCTGGCGTGGCGTCAACCACCTCTCGGCCTGGCCCTGCAGAGCAGACAGGACCTCTGCCCCAGTGTGGCTTCTGTCCCCCAAACACACCAGCGCAAGCACGGCATGGCATCTTTTTGCCTGCGTACTTGCGTAGCCCCTTGAACGGCTACGGAGCACCGCTGGTTCAGAGGACAAACCACAGGAAGAGGCCATGGAGGAAGAAGAAGAGGAGGGGGTGGAGGAGAGAGGTGTGTCACAACCAGTAGTAGCATTTTGGAACAACCTCCAACACTACTGCACCTTGTCCTGCATCCTTCCCAGCTGCCAAAAGAGTGACCCAATGGGCCGTGAAAGAAAGGTAACGTCCCTGTCCATGCCTGCTGGACCATGAGTCAGCGGTAATATGCACCTTACCGCTGACCGCCCTGTCCAGCGAGGCCAAGACATTGCCTTCCACATGCCGGTAGAGAGCCGGAATAGCCTTCCGTGAGAAAAAGTGGCGTTTGGGAACCTGCCACTGAGGAACCGCACATTGCACAAACTCACGGAAGGGGGCCGAGTCTACCAACTGAAAAGGCAGCAGTTGAAGCGCTAGCAATTTAGCCAAGCTAGCATTCAACCGCTGGGCATGTGGATGGCTGGGAGTGAACTTCTTTCGACGGTCCAGCAGCTGGGGCAGGGAAATTTGCCTGCTAGAATCGGACGTCGGTGTACTGCTAGCAGAGTGGCCGCAAGTACTTGGCTGTGACACACCTAATTCTACACCTTCATTCCTCTCAGTGCATGTTTCAGAGAGGACTGAAGTTATAGTGGGGTTGGAGATCCCAGCTGATGCGGTGCAAGGAGAGGTCCGCTTTGTTCTTTGGTGTGGGTCTTTGAGGTAGGCTTGCCAACGAGCTGCATGGCAGGTCAACATATGTCTGGTCAGGCATGTGGTACCCAAGCGGCTGATGTTTTGGCCACACGATATACGCTTGAGACATATGTTGCAAACAGCAGCTGTGCGATCTGATGCACTAGCCTCAAAAAAGGCCCACACCAAAGAACTTTTTGAATGACGGGCAGAGGCAGCGCCCTGCACAGGCGGAGCTCTGCGGTGTGATTCCGTCGGTGTACTGCCCTTACGCTGGCCACCAAAGGGCATCCTGCCTCGTTGGAGATGTGCCTCCTCCTCAACCTCCTCCTCCTCCTCTCTCCTATTAGGCACCCACGTGGAGTCAGTGACCTCATCATCCCCTCCCTCCTCATCACTGGAGCCAATCTGGCAGTATGCTGCAGCTGCTGGAACATGACTGCCAGATTGGTCTCCTTCTTGAGCATCCCCTCTGTCTGCTCTCACGCTACTGCCTTCCTGTAGCTGGGTTTCATCATCAGACCCTTCGAAACGCTGGGCATCCTCCTGGAGCATGTACCCAACACTGTGCTCAAACAGTTCGGGGGACTCCTCAGGAGGAGGACATGGTGGGTCTAGGGAAGGAGTGACTGATGATGAGTCTGACATTGATACCAGGGAAGAGGACGCTTTGGCAGCTGCTTTGCCAGTACCCTGAGCCTGGGTGAGAGAGGATGAGGAGGAGGAGGAGGGCTTGGTCATCCACTCTACCAAGTCTTCGGCATGATGTGGCTCAACATGTCCAGCTGCCGAAAAGAAGGACAAGCGTGTCCCATGGCCATGTGCTGATGACAATGCACCGCGTCCACGACCAGCACTGTTGCCCCCAGACACAGAGCCTGCTTGCCCTCTTTTATTGCCTCCTGACTGTCTGCCTCTCCTTGTTTGCCTTCCAGACATTCTAATAGATGGCCTGCAGGGAGATGGGAAAAAAGCAATAAGGGCTACCTTCAGGTGTCCTTCTCTGTCCCTTTACTTAAGGATTTCTAAATATGGTTGAGGATGATTGCTTTTGCACAGAATAGCACAACGACAATTTCCCTGACTGTCCAAAAAACAAGGATTTCAAAGATGGTTGATGAGGAATGCTTTAGCACACTATAGCACAAGGAGAATTTCCCTCACTGTCCTTCCCTGTCCCTAGAAACAAGGATTATCACAGTGAAAGAAACTGACACTCTTCCTACCTATAGTTTTCTGTCCCTAGAAAAAATGTTTTTTTAAAGCACACTATAGCACAAGGAGAATTTCCCTCACTGTCCTTCCCTGTCCCTAGAAACAAGGATTATCACAGTGAAAGAAACTGACACTCTTCCTACCTATAGTTTTCTGTCCCTAGAAAAAATGTTTTTTTAAAGCACACTATAGCACAAGGAGAATTTCCCTCACTGTCCTTCCCTGTCCCTAGAAACAAGGATTCGCACAGTAAAACACACTGACACTCTTCCTACCTATAGTTTTCTGTCCCTAGAAAAAATGTTTTTTTAAAGCACACTATAGCACAAGGAGAATTTCCCTCACTGTCCTTCCCTGTCCCTAGAAACAAGGATTATCACAGTGAAAGAAACTGACACTCTTCCTACTGTGACAGCAGGAAGGTAAAGTCACCTGGTTGCATCCAGGGGGGTAGATATATTTCGCCCAGATTCAGGCTTTACGCCGACTTATACAACTAGGTGGAGAGTTGTATAAGGCTAGTGGGCTCATGGATGACTCATACCTCTAGGGAGAGTGTGGGGCGTCGTACAGACAGGGAGTTGATGAGGCCAGCTGAAGCTTGTCAGCTCATTTAGGCCTCTATAAGAACTCCCAGATTCATTAGGTGTCAGCTCATGCCTGGAACCAGACCTGTGTGGACTGTCTAGGGAGAGTGAACCCCTGTGCGGTGAGAAAAAGCCTGTGTGGCTATTTGCTTGGACATTTAAAACCAGGGACTTAGGGACTAGGACAGCACTAGGCTGATCCCAGTTGTTAGTTAGGAAACCTGTATGTTTAGTCAGAGGTCAACTTGACCAGGATTTATTTTGGTTATGTTTCTTTTGCTTTGCTGTGTTTTGTCACTGTAAATAGAAAATAAACCGCACCTTTTTGATTTTGAAAACCACAACCTCCGTTTGCTGGGCCTGTTCTGTGTGGGGAGCCCATCCCGGGGGTCACACACACCCGCTGCCGAGCTAACCCCCCCTCACAGTTGGTGGAGAATGCGGGCAGTTTTTTTTTTAAGCCAGCATGGAGGAGATACTGAAGCAGCTGGCTCTAGCAAATGCCAATCAACAGCAGACAAATGCAGGTTTGCAAAAGAGCCTTGCAGCTCAACAGCAGAGCCTTGCAGCCCAGCAGCAGACAAACGCAACTTTGCAACAGAGTCTGGAGGCTCAGCAACGAGCCCAGCAGCAATCTGAGGCCCGCTTCATAGACCTGTTGCAGAAGCAAGAGCAGAGACTACAACAACAGATGGAAGCAGTAATGCAGCAACGTCCGCAGACCAGTGAGGAAAGCCGTCCCACTAATACCGCGTCCTTTGGGGTGAGTCGTTTATTGACAAAAATGACTGGAGAGGATGATCCAGAGGTATTTTTGACCACATTTGAAAGGACCGCTGAAAGAGAAAAGTGGCCTGAGGAGCAGTGGGCTGGACTGGTGGCTCCTCTGTTAACTGGTGAATCGCAGAAAGCTTACTATGACCTAGAGCCTAACCAAGCAAAAGACTATGTGATGCTAAAAGCTGAAATATTGGCAAGGCTGGGTGTCACCCAGGCTGTCCGGGCTCAGCGTGTGCATAACTGGACTTTCCAGCTTGGAAAACCCCCCAGGTCTCAAATGTATGATCTCATTCACCTGAGCAGAAAGTGGCTACAGCCAGAGACTTTGTCCGCACCAAAGATTGTGGAACGTGTTGTAATGGATCGGTTTTTGAGAGCTCTTCCTACTGCCATCCAAAAGTGGGTAAGCCATGGAGACCCAGAGGCGGCCGATGGTCTTGTGGATCGTGTGGAGAAATACTTGGCTACAGAGAACCTGACGGCCTCTTCCAGAGACACTCGGACTTTCCACCCTAAGACCAGACCATCCCCAGGGGCGGATAAGAGGATTCCAAGGGGTGAGGGTGGAGAGAGTGAGAGGGTGGGAGCTCTACCCCAAGTTTGGCGAGAACAGCCTGGGAAATCAGCGGCTCAAGAGGCGGCAAGAAGGATCGTTTGCTACCGCTGCCGGCAAGCGGGACATATTGCAGCCAATTGCCCGGTTGTGGAGGAACCCATGCAGTGTGACTTTCTGACGGGCAGACGTCAGTCGCTGTGTGCGACAGTCGCATGCACTGCCATTCGAGGAACTGAGAAACATTTATGCAAAATGTGTGTTAATGGTAGAAATGTTGTGGTATTGCTGGATTCAGGTAGCCTTGTGACCCTGATAAAGGCTGAGTTAGTTAAAACAGAGGTCTCTGGGAATAACAAGGTAGCTGTTATTTGTGTGCATGGGGACACCCGAGAGTATCCAGTGACTACAGTGTGTTTCGAGACCCCCAAAGGTACCCTCTCTCATCCAGTGGGCTTAGTATCTCAGTTACCGCATGACGCCATTGTGGGAAGGGATTTTCCGAAGTTCTGGGAACTGTGGGATGATCCTGAGCCCCTCACTGGTGCCCCTATGTACCAGGAATGTGATAGCCAGAACTCCCCTGAGAGTGGTGAGGACTCTCCGGAATTTCCCTTATCAGTATTGGCAGGGGAGACTCAAGAAACTGGAGAGGAGCCCACCTCCTCAGACGAAAACCTACCGTCTGTGGAGTTTTCTGATCTTGAGGTTCACAGGGAAAACTTTGCCACAGAACAGTTGAAAGACCCCGCCCTAATAAAGGCACGGGAAAACGTAGTGAAAATAGATGGCGAGTTAGTGAACCCAGATAATACCTGCACTTACCCATACTTCAGCGTAGAGAAGGACCTACTGTATCGGGTGGCAAAAAGGGCAGAAGAAACCGTTGAGCAGCTTGTGGTGCCCAAACCTTACAGGAAGTTGGTGTTGGAGTTGGCCCATGGGCACATTCTTGGAGGTCATCTGGGGACAGAGAAAACCCGAGAGAGGGTATTACAGAGATTCTATTGGCCGGGGGTGATGAAGGACGTAGAAAATTATTGTTCCTCCTGCCCTGTGTGTCAGAGGTTGGCCCCGATGCCACATTTCCGTAGCCCGCTGGTCCCTCTACCCATCATTGAGGTCCCGTTTGAGAGGATCGCCATGGATTTGGTAGGTCCTATAATCAAGTCCGCTAGGGGGCACCAGTACATATTAGTTATAATGGACTATGCCACCCGTTATCCAGAAGCGATCCCTCTCCGAAATACCTCGGCCAAAACCATAGCCAAAGAGCTATCTCTTGTTTTTAGCCGGGTGGGTATTTGTAAAGAACTGCTTACGGACCAAGGTACACCCTTTATGTCCCGGGTTATGAAAGAACTGTGTAAATTGTTCAAAGTGACGCAATTGCGTACGTCTGTGTATCACCCCCAAACCGATGGGCTGGTTGAAAGATTCAACAAAACCCTAAAACAAATGTTGAAGAAAGTGGTGGATAGAGATGGAAAGGATTGGGACTGTTTACTTCCTTATTTGATGTTTGCTATTAGGGAGGTGCCCCAATCCTCTACGGGATTCTCCCCCTTTGAGTTACTGTATGGGAGACACCCAAGAGGGCTGTTGGATATTGCCAAGGAAACTTGGGAAAGTGAGAGTTCTCCCCACAGGAGTGTGATTGAGCATGTCGCCCTGATGCAAGATCGAATTGCACAGGTAATGCCCATCGTGAAGGAACATTTGGCCCAAGCGCAGTTGGCACAGCAGAGAGTGTACAACCGTGGAGCCAAGACCCGTACCTTTTCCCCGGGGGATAGGATATTGGTACTTGTCCCTACGGTTGAAAGTAAATTCCTTGCCAAATGGCAAGGCCCCTACGAGATAATGGAAAAAGTGAGCGAAGTGAATTACAAGGTCAGACAACCAGGAAGGCGAAAACCCGAACAGATCTATCACGTTAATCTGTTGAAAGCCTGGAGGGATAGAGAGTCCCTAGTCGCAGACACTTGGTCACCAGCTCAAACTGGTTGCGTGATTCCTGAGGTTGGAATAGCAGCCACCTTGTCACAACCCCAACAACAGGAGGTTAAGGAGTTTGTGCTTCGCAACAAGGAGGTATTCTCTGAGCTGCCGGGACAAACATCTGGGGTAGAGCATGACATCATTACCCCGCCCGGTGAAAGGGTGAAGTTAAAACCCTATCGGATCCCAGAGGCTCGACGGGAGGCAATACGGGAGGAAGTACAGAAAATGCTGAACTTAGGGGTGATAGAGGAGTCCCAAAGTGACTGGTCTAGTCCCATCGTGTTGGTGCCTAAACCGGATGGGAGCTGGCGATTTTGTAACGATTTTCGTCAGTTGAACAAAGTTACAAAATTTGACACCTACCCCATGCCACGTATAGATGAGTTGATCGACCGGCTGGGAACAGCCCGATACATGACGACTCTTGACCTTCCCTGTCCCTAGAAACAAGGATTCGCACAGTAAAACACACTGACACTCTCCCTACCTATCCTTCTCTTTCCCTAAACTAAAGGAATCCAGGTTAAGCAAGAAAAAATAAATGTCACTGTCCCTGCCTATGCTTCTCTTTCCCTGCTCCGGAACACACTACACTAGGCCGCCGTGCTGGCGGCCTTTTATAGTGTGGGGCGTGTACTAAACACCCTCAGCAATAATTGGCCACAGGCATCCTGCCTGTGGCCAATCATTGCTCTCCTCGCTGCCGGCGCTGTGATTGGCCAAGCATGCGGGGTCACAGTGCATGCTTGGCCAATCACAGCGCCTGGATGACACTGCGATGGCGTAGTGCATTGTGGGCCGTTCGCGTCACTCGAATTAGGCGCGAACGGCCCAAATCGTTCGATCTTCGTCGAACGATCGAACAGCCAATGTTCGAGTCGAACGTATGTTCGACTCGAACACCGAGCTCATCCCTAATCAGCATGCTCGCAGTTCATTGATATTACAGGTCCATCTGTCGTGGTGGCAGATGAGACATGTAGTTTAATCATTCACAGATTCCTGTGAACGAATGAAGTGGCTGTTTTCAAAATGTGACAGTGGGTGCGGGGAGAGGAACACCCACCAGCTGTTACAGAAAGGAGCGCTCAGTCGGTGGTAGGCGGGTGTATAGGAGCATATGTAACATGGGTGTAACATGCTCCTAAAGGTGAACTTATTCTGAGGAGGCTATGTTCACCTTTAGGGAAAAAATAATAAATGCATATATTTTTGCAGAAAAAGTGTGCATTTATTTTATTTATTTTCCACAGGAGCCTGCAAAGCATTGTTCCTGCACTCAGTATCAGTGAACTATGAATGCACGATCATGCACAACTAAGGAACATGCACCAAGACTAAACTTTTCCTGTTGGTTATTCAGACAATCTATCCATTCCTCTTCTGCTTCTTTCCAAGTTCTTCTTTAAAGCCCAACTTCAGCCAAAACATTGAATTTTGTTTTGGCTGCGGGCTTTTCTATGGTCAGTGACTCACTAGGAAGAGAAGCCAGGATTTACATAATGGGGACATACATAAAATATTTTTGAAGCTAACATTTTTTTTTACTTTTTTCAGAGTTTACTCTTTTAAAAAAAAGCGATACATTTATAAAAAAAAAAAAAAAACACGTTTCCACTGAAAGTATTTTTACTGACCATACAGTTGTAAAGTTTCCTGTTTTGGAGGTATAGGTTAATGCATATCATACTGTGTACAAGTCTTTGGAGTCCACTTTTAGAATCCTTCTTAAAAATCCTACATTTATCCCTGGAGAGGAAGCAACTAATAAAATGCTAGTAATGTTTCATGAAGAGACTTCAGTGACTATAATGCCGCGTACACACGACCGTTTTTAATGTCATTGAAAAAACGACGTTTTTCTCGACGTGATTCTTCTCAAGCCTGCCTTGCCTACACGCGATCGTGAAAAAAAATGCTCGAGCAAAGCGCGGTGACGTACGAAACGTACACTGGCACTATAAAGGGGAAGTTCCATTCGGATGGCGCCACCCTCTGGGCTGCTTTTGCTGATCCTTGTGTTAGTAAAGTTTGGAGAGAAACGATTCGCGCTTTTCAGAATTGTGCTCTTCAGTCCGTTACAGCGTGACGAATGTGCTATCTCCATTACGAACGCTAGTTTTACCAGAACGAGCGCTTCCGTCTCATAACTTGCTTCTGAGCATGCACGTTTTTTTTCACGACGTTAAAGCATACACACGGGCGTTTTTCACAACGAGAAAAACGACAACGTGAAAAACAACGAGAAAAATTCGAGCAGGTTCCAAATTTTTAATGGCCATTAATTTTTAATGGCCATTTTTCACGTCGCGAAAACTGCTCTGGAGCCTACACACAATCGTTTTTAATGGCCAAATAAAAAAATGGAATTTTTCTCGTCATGAAAAACGGTCGTGTGTACGCAGCATTACAATTAGGTCCTCAACACACGGGGCTGTACAACTGCATCCTTCTCTGTGTTTTAGTGAGCCCCAGAGGGACAAGTGTGGCATCCAACCAAGATGCAGACGGTCTGTCACAGTCTAAATGTCGGTACTACTTTATCCAGTGTTTAGCCCCATCTAACTGCAGCCTGCCATAGACTTTGCCAGGCTGTCTGCATTGGGGCTGGATGCTTCACCTGTCCCTCTAAAATTCCAGGAGGGATGAAGTGCAACTGGACGACCCCATGTGCAAGGGAACTAAAGTGGAAATCTTTGGCAACAATGTAAGTAAATTCTTACCTGGCCCTGATGATATATTTGCACTGGGGCTATGTCAGATCTCATACACAAACTTTTATTCTGTTCGCTTTAACTTGCTATGCTGCTTTATATTGTACTGAAAGTGGACTTAGCATCATGCAGATTTGTATTTGCCAAGTGCTAAGTAATGTCTATGTCTAACACTTAAGCCTCGTACACACGATCGGATATCCTATGGATTCTGATCTGATGGTTTTGTCCGTCGGAAATCCGATGAAGCTGACTTCCATCAGTCTTGCTTACACACCATCAGTCAAAAAACCGACCGTTTCAAACGCGGTGATGTAAAACACTCCGATGAGCTGATAAAAATGAAGTTCAATGCTTCTGAGCATGCGTCGACTTGATTCTGAGCATGCGTGGGTTTTTTATCCGATAGCAAATTCCGATCGTCTATGGGCAAGTCTATCGGTTTTTGATCCATTGGAAAAATTTAAAACATGTTCTATTTTTTAAAACCGATGCAAAAAAGACCGATGGGTCCCATACACGATCCCATACACGATCGGTTTGTCCGATGAAAAAAGTCCATCGGACTGTTTTCATCTGTAAAACCGATCATGTGTACAGGGCTTAACAGGTATCTATCACCTCTCATAGGGATCACAGAACTCCATCTAAGACCCCTTTCACACTGAGCCGCCCATAGCGTTCGCTATTTTTACCGCCGACGCTATGGGCGGATTTGCGGCACATTTTGGCCGCTAACGGGGCGGTTTTAACCCCCGCTAACGGGCGAGAAAGAATTAAAACTGATCGCAATGCGCTGCTGAAGCGGGCGGTATAGCGGGCGGGCGGTATAGCCGTGCTGTCCCATAGATTTCAATGGGCAGGAGCACACACACCGCTCCTTCACCGCTCCAAAGATGCGGCTAGCGCAATAGCTAGAGCAACGCTCCAGTGTGAAAGCCCTAGAGTTCCGGGGTGCGCTTGGTACATAGTACAGAGTTTAGGGATGCACTACATGCAGAGTTTGGGGGTGTGCTATGTACATAGTGCGGAGTTCAGGAGTTGTGCTGCATACAGAGAGCAGAGTTTAGGGGTGCACTGCACACAGAGTGCAGAGTTCAGCCTTCTTTCACAGCTGCTTACCTCTGCATCTCCCATCCACATCTCACTTTCACCCCTCTTCAGCACTGACCTCTGCATGTGACTCCCCCTCCACTTCACCCCTCCCCTCCCCTTAAAAGCTCCACCATCTTCCACATATCTTACTTTTGTTGCTGTATTGAGCTAAAGCACACAGCCGGCTCTAGTACCTCCCTGCACAATGTAGGTGACTCCTCCTCTCTCACTTGCAGGAAGATCATCTAGTAGGGGTGTCGGCATCCGCAATGCACCCTGGGTACCTGCATCTCCCTTGCATCTCCCTTGTTCCAATTCTGCTCTCAATGGGAGCTGCTCAGGAGATCAGATATGTGGGAGCCGTTGGGAGACAAGCTGTCACTGGTACAAATACCAAAGCCAGACTTCTGTGTTTACAAACAATAGTGGCGAGCAGGGAGCAGAAGGCCTGAACCACTGAACCAGAGGTGGTGGAACTGAGTTCCACCAAGTTACAGCTGAAAAAAGCCCTGCGCGCGTGTATATATATATATATATATATATATATATATATTGTGACAGCAGGAAGGTAAAGTCACCTGGTTGCATCCAGGGGGGTAGATATATTTCGCCCAGATTCAGGCTTTACGCCGACTTATACAACTAGGTGGAGAGTTGTATAAGGCTAGTGGGCTCATGGATGACTCATACCTCTAGGGAGAGGGCTGGGCGTCGTGCGGACAGGGAGTTGGTGGGGCCAGCTGAGGCTTGTCAGCTCATTTGGGCCTCTATAAGAACTCCCAGCTTCATTAGATGTTAGCTCATGCCTGGAACCAGACCTGTGTGGACTGTCTAGGGAGAGTGAACCCCTGTGCGGTGAGAAAAAGCCTGTGTGGCTATTTGCTTGGACATTTAAAAACCAGGGACTTAGGGACTAGGACAGCACTAGGCTGATCCCAGTTGTTAGTTAGGAAACCTGTATGTTTAGTCAGAGGTCAACTTGACCAGGATTTATTTTGGTTATGTTTCTTTTGCTTTGCTGTGTTTTGTCACTGTAAATAGAAAATAAACCGCACCTTTTTTTGATTTTGAAAACCACAACCTCCGTTTGCTGGGCCTGTTTTGTGTGGGGAGCCCATCCCAGGGGTCACACACACCCGCTGCCGAGCTAACCCCCTCACAGTATATATATATATATATATATATATATATATATATATATATATATATATATATATATATATATATATATATATATATATATGTGAGAGTCTAACGGGGCTGCACAACCCAAAAGTATGCAAAAAAATGGAAGGTTTCCCCAGGGGTTTTTTTTAGCAGCAAAAAATATTGTGGATAAGTAATTAAGTAAAACCTTTTAATTTTATAGAGAAATACATGTGTAGCGCCCCCCCCCCCAATGTTTGGGGGCGCTATGTGAAATTTAAAGGCAGTCTAAACCAGTAATTGGGCTCAGACCAATTGTGTTCAAGTTGTTGTTCTGCTCGGGGTGTGATACTGCCCGGCAGTGTTATTCTCCTTTGTCTGCAGGTGGCGCTGTCACCACCGACACGGGCTGGATTACGGGGGTATCACAGCACCTTGGGTGTCCTCTCTCGGCAGCCGTACAGTGGGCGTAGTCTACCCGCGGTGTATGCTGGGAGAGGGTACAAAAGGGGCAGACGCCTTTTGGCGTGAGGCGATTCCAGGGGGACCCCAGGGCTTACAGGGGGAACCTCTGGTCCAGTGAGTGTGCCTCGTGGCCCGCATGGCACGAGGTGCGCTAGAGTGCTTAGGCCTTGAGCACCTTCAGCCCGAGGCCCTGTTGCTGCATTGTAGGCCCAGCTCCACTGACTAGGGCCCACGCTTCAGAGAAGGATCCCAGGCTGCCCATTTGTAGGGGGCCCATCTTTGGGAAAGGGGTTTTTAGGGGAAGAACAGTCCCGGCGGAGATAGCGACGGTACTGCTGTCTCGGGGAGAGGTCTGGAGGCCTACCTAAAGGGGAATTCATCGTCTCTGACTTCCGTGCTCTATCTCGGCTGCTAGGACTGCTCTCATAGGGACTATCCGGGTGAGTTATACCCACTCAGGCTTGAGTGGCGGCGAGTGTAGATATTGGACTTAAGTGTTGCGTGCCTGAACCTTTCCCCACATCTTTCAACTCTTTTACTCTTGCTTTTCTTCAAGTTTAACTCAAAGTGCAGAAAAAGAATAAAGCCTTGCTGATTAGGTTTTACTCAAGTGTGGACATTGGCCCTATTCCAAGGACTCGTCGGTGTGCCTAGACAACGGAGCTAAAGGATCCGCTCGTGGGAGGTATTTTGCTGCAGACCCAAAGTAACGAAACCAGTAGATCCCATTGACAAATCGGGGTCTGCGGGTGTGTGGCATACCGGGGGTAAAGGGAGCTACACATAATACATTCAAATATACAATGGATTTAAGATACAAACTCTGGTTGGCGATACACACAGCAGCATAATATCTCTATGTATTTATAAGTGTATTTACCATTCAGTAGATGAAAAAGTGGGGACGCATCGCACAAACCAGATGACTAAAAACATTTGCGTTCAGTGATCCCATTGTCTCCGCCCGTCCCTACCGCGCACTCCAGGTGAGTCCACAATCCACCAGGCTTGCAGAGGGCCACGCTTTTGGACCTGAAGAGGAGGACGGGAGGCAAAGCACCTGCAATTGAATATGCGGAAATCTCAATAAATAGTCAGCGGATATTCTGTGAGTGTTCAGTACTGCCCTGCGACTTCAGACTGGCTGATACTAGGTCAAAATTCATTGAAATTACCTATTTGTATTATTTCATAGTTTATTAATTTATTTAGTTTAGTTTATGGATTGATTCATATTATTATTAATAAAATAGGTTAGAGAAAATAAAAAAATTGGATATAATTGCTTAATTGATCGAAATCTATAATAGGTGACGTGAAGTGAAGTAGTGTATGTGATAATACGGTGATTGAGGATATAGAAAAAATATATTAAATTAAACGTGATCCAAAACACAAAAAGCTGGTGTTGAAAAAAATATAAATAAATAAAAAAAAAAAATCGGGACATTCATGTGGACGATACACAAAAGAAAACTGCGCTAAAAATTATAAACAAAAAAAGGCTGCAATAATGGTGGCATAAACACAAACAGAACTAGAACAGAAAAAATTGTGCCAATAGTGAACCTCTAATGATGGCCAGAGGCTGATCTGTGTGAAGCACAATACAACACACTAAACAGCAGCCTCTAGAAATGTAAATAAATGTCCAAAGATTGGTTATTGAATGAACCACCGACCCAATCCAAAAACAGTCCAATGTATGGCTGAGGGATATCCGATGGAGGGATTTGGACACACAATGATAGGACTGCAACACCCAGTGATCTCACATACAGAAATTGCCCTCCACCACATAAAATGGCAGCTTACCAAAGGTAAGCCCACGATAATCAATCGACTGTGACCCAGTCGCGGCCTTGAGTGGATGAACCAACGGAATCTGGAGACAGCACACAACACCGCCAATCACTCTTCCCTCGATCCTCCCGATTACAGGTAATCGACAACAGGACCGGTGTAAAGGAGAGGACATAGACCATAGGGTGATATCGTACAATCCAGGTTTATTTAAAATAAAGTTAAAACACTTACATTTGTATAAGTGATTAAGAGCAATGAAAGTAAGCCAGCCGGCTACCAAACGAACACCCTTCCCTTAGAACTGCGTGGTGACGTCAGCACGTCGCTCCCATACGCGTTTCGTCATGATAGGACGTTGTCAATGGGGATAGGGCGACGTGCTGACACACCACCTATTATATAGCCAAACCTCGCTATGAGATTCAGGGATTGAGGCTGGCGCCATTTTGGAAATGGGAAAAATTTGCCAGTATCATGCTTGAACACATCCAGGCAGGGATTGAGGCTAGCGCCATTTTGGAAATGGGAAAAATTTGCCAGTATCTTGCTTGAACACATCCAGGCATCAGTAAAAATTCCAAATTATTTAGAAAATACCAAATAATTGATTAGTAAAAAATATATAAAATATATTAGGCCCAAATGAAGGAGATATTAGCAACCCCGCATTTGGACAGTTTATAAGCCTATATAAATAGGCATAATGGTAAAAAACTGACCCTAATAGGACAAGGTAATCATAGATCAAAATCTCCCTAACGGTAAAAAGAAGGAAAGAATTAATCTAATAGGACAGCAAGGGGAATTAACCATATGAAATGTAAAGATTCCCAATAAACATAACACCAATCCATATACACCAACAAATATGTGCACATGTGATAAAAGGATCAGTGTGATCATTATAATTGTATATAATCGATTAACACATATTCCTATATGTTATTAATTTGACAGAAAAATTTGATAATGTTAATAATAAATTATAAATTGTGATAATGTTAATAATAAATTAAATAAGTATAAAATTATGTGCAAAAAAATACCCGTGATGAGGAGATCACTAATTGATCATATAAATATAAATAAATCAAACTGAAATGACTTAGATTGATTCAGTGTACATAATTCTATTTACCAAAAATTGTGATATTAATAAAAAAAAAATTGTATGATAATAATGAAAAAATATATAAAAAATTAATTGATCAACTAATTTTTTGGTAAAAAATTAAAATTAGTGAAAAAAATAGTGACTGATCATTATAATCTCAAACATCAGGCACTTTAAGCATTGCTAATAAAAGCATTCACATCTGTCTCGATGTTTAATCCAAAAGGCGCAAACTTAAGTCCTTTGTCTAGAACCAATTTCTCAGCATCTGACAGATTTTGTTTACTAAGATTTCTTTGGGCTAGGTACATTGATGACATCCTCCTTCTGTGGGATGGTCAATATCAGGATCTTGTAGCATTTATGGAGGATCTTAACTCCAATCAGAGGGGTATTAGACTCCAATATGATGCTAGTCAGGTCAGGGTACATTATTTGGATTTACAAATTGAAATTAGGGATAATTCCTTTACCACATCCACTTTCTTCAAGGAGACGGATAGGAACTCCTTTATTCCGATAGGGAGTTGTCATCACGAGCCCTGGCTAAAAGGGGTTCCTAAAAGCCAGTACCTCAGACTGCGGAGGAATTGCTCTGATCCACAACAGTTCCTGGTGCAGGCCGGGGTCCTCACTCAGAGGTTCCTGGAGAAGGGGTGCCAGAGTGATTTTCTAAATGATGTCCTAGAAGGAGTAAAAGCCACTGGGAGAGAATCTCTGTTAAGAGAACGAGTGGATGGTGGTGGCGCTCGGGATCCCTTAGGTGTCCCTTTCATTACCTCCTATTCACTACAACATAGGACTATCAAGGGCCTTATTAATAAGCATTGGCATATTGCTACCAATGATGCCATTTTGAGGGAAGTCTTACCCAAAAGGCCTAAAACTATCTTTCGGGGTGTTCCTAATTTAAGGAACCAATTAGCTCCCAATGTTCTTGATCCACCTGTTAAACCTTATAGCTTTTTTGATCAGTAACTGGCTATTACAAATGCAAGAGGTGCAGGGTATGCCATTTTAATAGTTCTAGGGATAGGCGTGTGACCTCCTTCTCGTCTACTGTTACCCAAGGCCAGTATACGATCAAGTCATGTATTACATGTACTACTGAGGGTGTTGTTTATATGCTGCAATGTCCATGCGGTATGCAATATGTAGGGCGCACCAAGCGACCCCTTAAAGTGCATCTCAATGAGCATATCACCAATGTCAAAATGGGGTTTAAGAACCTGTAACGTACCTTAGGTGTGAGCCTGACGTGTGGAGAGGGACCTCCCGTACAACCCCGGCTCGGAGACCACTGGAGTGGGGACAGTGGTGGTAAGAGCACGGTGAGGTAAGGGTGCCTGTCTGATCCTCACTGCTTAGAGTGGTGGAGCCGGGTGGAGACTGGAACGGCTGGTTCCGGAAGCAGCGGATGCAGGTCAGCAGGTGCAGCTTGCAGAGCAGAGGATGCAGGTCAGCGGGTGCCAGTTTGCAGGGCAGGGATGCAGGTCAGCGGGTGCAGGTTTGCAGAGCAGGGATGCAGGTCAACAGGTGCAGGTTTGCAGAGCAGGGATGCAGGTCAGCAGGTGCAGGTTTGCAGAGCAGGGATGCAGGTCAGCAGAGCAGGGATGCAGGTCAGCAGGTGCAGGTTTGCATTCTAAAGGATGCAGGTCAGCGTGTGCAGCTTGCAGAGCAGAGGATGCAGGTAAGCTGGTGCAGGTTTGCAGAGTCAGACAAGCCGGGTCATACACATCAAGGTAAACATCACAAGTGGCAGGCAGAGAGTAGTCAAAGTCCAGGCCGAATCTTGGCAACAGGCAGACTGGCAGATAACTGAGCAGGGTCAAACGAGCCGAGGTCAGGACTGGAGACAGAAGCATGGTCAGGAAGCCGGGTCAAACACAGGAACAGGATACAAGCACAGAATCAGGAACTCAGGGAACAGAAGCAGATCAAACCGCAAGGGGCAACATCTCTGGAATGTCTTTTATAGGAAGTACATGGGAGGAGCAAGGGGTTCAGAGTTCAACAGTAATCAGACACCAAGCAGAGTAGTCTAATGGATCAGATAGGTTATCCAGCAGATCAGGCAGGGAACTGTCCAGCATCTCAGATAGCTCCGCTGGAAGAGTCAATGCCAGACACAGAAGAGGTCCCAGGTTCAAGCCCAGCATGTCCCTGACAGAACCATTCAGTATCTAAACATTAACTGTTGAAGCATAACAGAGACCCTTCGGGCACACTCTTTCTGGGTATTGATAAGTATAAGGCCCACTGGAGGGGGAGTCTAATGGTGAGAGAAATTTCCAAGATGGAAATGGCTTGGATCCATAGGCTCAAGACATATGCTCCTTTTGGATTAAACATCGAGACAGATGTGAATGCTTTTATTAGCAATGCTTAAAGTGCCTGACTCGGTGTGAGATGTTTGAGATTATAATGATCATTCACTATTTTTTTCACTAATTTGAATTTTTTACCCAAAAATTAGTTGATCAATTAATTTTTTATATATTTTTTCATTATTATCATACAATTTTTTTTTTATTAATGTCACAATTTTTGGTAAATAGAATTATGTACACTGAATCAATCTAAGTCATTTCAGTTTGATTTATTTATATTTATATGATCAATTAGTGATCTCCTCATCACGGGTATTTTTTTGCACATAATTTTATACTTATTTAATTTATTATTAACATTATCACAATTTATAATTTATTATTAACATTATCACATTTTTCTGTCAAATTAATAATATATAGGAATATATGTTAATCGATTATATACAATTATAATGATCACACTGATCCTTTTATCACATGTGCACATATTTGTTGGTGTATATGGATTGGTGTTATGTTTATTGGGAATCTTTACATTTCATATGGTTAATTCCCCTTGCTGTCCTATTAGATTAATTCTTTCCTTCTTTTTACCGTTAGGGAGATTTTGATCTATGATTACCTTGTCCTATTAGGGTCAGTTTTTTCCCCTTTTTTACCATTATGCCTATTTATATAGGCTTTTAAACTGTCCAAATGCGGGGTTGCTAATATCTCCTTCATTTGGGCCTAATATATTTTATATATTTTTTACTAATCAATTATTTGGTATTTTCTAAATAATTTGGAATTTTTACTGATGCCTGGATGTGTTCAAGCATGATACTGGCAAATTTTTCCCACTTCCAAAATGGCGCTAGCCTCAATCCCTGCCTGGATGTGTTCAAGCATGATACTGGCAAATTTTTCCCATTTCCAAAATGGCGCCAGCCTCAATCCCTGAATCTCATAGCGAGGTTTGGCTATATAATAGGTGGTGTGTCAGCACGTCGCCCTATCCCCATTGACAACGTCCTATCGTGACGAAACGCGTATGGGAGCAACGTGCTGACGTCACCACGCAGTTCTAAGGGAAGGGTGTTCGTTTGGTAGCCGGCCGGCTTACTTTCATTGCTCTTAATCACTTATACAAATGTAAGTGTTTTATCTTTATTTTAAATAAACCTGGATTGTACGATATTACCCTATGGTCTATGTCCTCTCCTTTACACCGGTCCTGTTGTCGATTACCTGTGATCGGGAGGATCGAGGGAAGAGTGATTGGCGGTGTTGTGTGCTATCTCCAGATTCCGTTGGTTCATCCACTCAAGGCCGTGGCTGGGTCACAGTCGATTGATTATCGTGGGCTTACCTTTGGTAAGCTGCCACTCTATGTGGTGGAGGGCACTGTCTGTATGTGAGATCACCGGGTGTTGCAGTTCTATCATTGTGTGTCCAAATCCCTCCATCGGATATCCCTCAGCCATAAATTGGACTGTTTTTGGATTCGGTCGGTGGTTCATTCAATAACCGATCTTTGGACATTTATTTACATTTCTAGAGGCTGCTGTTTAGTGTGTTGTGTTGTGCTTCACACAGATCAGCCTCTGGCCATCATTAGAGGTTCACTATTGGCGCAATTTTTTCTGTTCTAATTCATGTGGACCACTATGCTGTAAATGCAATTGACAAACCATGTTTTATTTGGGGTATTTTTCTGCCTCGAGTGATGTTTTATGCTGCTGTGTGTATCGCCAACCAGAGTTTGTATCTTAAATCCATTGTATATTTGAATGTATTATGTATTTCTCTTTAAAACGTTTTACTTAATTACTTATCTACAATATTTTTTACTGCTAAAAAAAAAACCCTGGGGAAACCTTCCATTTTATTAGCACTATATTTATATTGTTAATTGCCTTTGGGATTATGGCTTTTTATGCACTCTTTGATACTTTGCAATAGAAGTCTTCTCCTGCCATTATCAAATCTTACATCAAGTGGTTAAGGACATTTACATGGCCCTATGTCCCTACTGTTACGTAGGCTTTGCCATTGCAAGTTCTTTATATGCCCTTTATGGTAAGGGTGTTTATATGTACCGGTATGTAATTTTATGCAAAATATGGGCAAAATTTTCTCTTGACTGTGGGTTTTCCACTAAAATGCAAGGTGAACTTATAACATGCCCCCTCCCCCTGTCAAATCACTGTACAATAGCTTTAAAACTGCACATCTGTTGGAAAAAATGTAGACAATATATTAATCTAAATAGAGCAAAAGATTAGCCCCTGCACCTCTGTAACATCCTAGAGAGAAGGAACCCTGCTCTCCAATGACTCAGACTATGCACACTCCAGCCCCTACTGGACATTTCCCCTCCAGGGATAGGCTGAAGCTCAATAAATATTCAGACTGGTTGATTTGACTCTCCTGCCTTAAAGTGGTTCAAAAGCCTAAACATTTATTACCCTAACCCCTTAAGCCCCGGACCAATATGCAGCATAAAGACCAGGCCCCTTTTTGCGATTCGGCACTGCGTCGCTTTAACTGACAATTGCGCGGTCGTTGCGATGTGGCTCCCAAACAAAATTGACGTCCTTTTTTCCCCACAAATAGAGCTTTCTTTTGGTGGTATTTGATCACCTCTGTAGTTGAAACTTTTTGCGCTATAAACAAAAATAGAGCGACAATTTTGAAAAAAATTCAATATTTTTTACTTTTTTCTATAATAAATATCCCCAAAAAATATATATAAAAACATTTTTTTTCCTCAGTTTAGGCCGATACGTATTCTTCTACATATTTTTGGTAAAAAAAATCGCAATCGCCGTTTATTGATTGGTTTGCGCAAAAGTTATAGCGTTTACAAAATAGGGGGTAGTTTTATGAAATTTTTATTAATTATTATTTTTTTACTAGTAATGGCGGCGATCAGCGATTTTTTTCATGACTGCGACATTATGGCGGACACATCGGACACCTTTGACACATTTTTGGGACCATTGTCATTTTTTACAGCGATCAGTGCAATAAAAATGCACTGGTTACTGTAAATATGACACTGGCAGTGAAGGGGTTAACCACTAGGGGTGCTGAAGGGGTTAAGTGTGCCTAAGGGCGTGATTCTAACTATGGGGGGGGCGTGGCTAGGAGTGACATGTCACCGATCTCCGCTCTGATTACACAGAGCGGAGATCGGTGACAGTGTCAGTAGGCGAGCTTACACTATCATCTCCCCGCTCCATCCCTCCGTGACACGATCGCGGGGATCCCCGCGGCGATCGAGTCCGCGGGACCGACTCACGGGGATGACTGCAGGGTCGGCGGCGTGCCGGCGGCGTGCGCGCGACCACACGGCAGGCAGTTAAAGGGCCACGTACAGGTACGTGCTTGTGCCTGTACGAGCCATTCTGCCGACGTATATATGCCATGACCGGTCGTTAAGCGATTAATACATTCCTTAGCTCCTAATTCAATAATTGTTAACCTCCTACACTCCATCCCAGCATACATTCAGTTCAACTCTTTGAACAGCTTGCAAAGTTAAGCTTGCCACTTCTTGTGCCACTTCAGCGTTATGTGACTGGCACTTTCAAAACGACACTAACTAAGGCACTTCTACAAAAATCAGCTCAGCTCACACATCTCCGCAGCGGCTCCGATGCGAATTGCACAGGAGCCCTGTGCGTCTTTTGGTCTGTTTCAGGTCCGATTCAGCCCAAAATTCAGGCTGAAATCGCACCTGAAAAGGTGAATGGGGGTGCACTGCTGTGAGCCGCTGCCTGTTCTAGTGTGAACCGCTGCCTTAAAACTCTACCTCCATTCTACATTTTGATTGCACAAAAACAATACCAAAAATCTCACTAGGTGTAGCTGGCTTGTGCATTTGTAATTTGCCATTCCTATAATAATAAATATAAGATACATACTATTTTCTTTAAGTTGTTTTTAGCTAACGATTTGTAATAAAAAACGAATTATTGATATATTTTGAAGTCATACTGGTACCTAATAGGACTTGTAATGAACGATGATCCTTAGACAGTCTGGCAAAGTGGAAACATACTGGAAAATCCATTGTGGGTCTATTATCGTATAAAGGTTAAGAACCCCTGCTTAAACTCCTTCCCGACGGTCATATGTATATATGCACAAAGAAAAAAGTATGGTTGCGCTAACCCTGGGTGGAGTATCACAACTGAGTGCAAATTAATACAAAAACATTGTGAACTAACATAATGTGAATGAATATAAGCACAGTAATGAACAATTGTGATTGGAAGTATCCTAAAAAAAATATATATACACCCAATTATGACAAAAAAGGAGTGACACAAATAAATTCTCCAAAAAGTGTTGAATTTGTTTTTAAATTGTGCCTCATGGAATTAGTCCAAAAATATAGATGGTATAGTGCATTTTCTTTTCCTTTTTTCCATATGTATATATGCGGCCTCTCGGCGAGTGGGCCTTAACACGAGAGGCCGCATATATGTGTACCTAAAGTAAGGTGACCAGATTTTTAAAATGAAATCCGGGGACATATTTTTTTTTTTACTAGCAATGGCGGCAATCAGCGACTCTCTGCCCATCGCCGCCAATGCCCCACCTCACAGCCTGTCAAGTCTTTCTCTCCGGGCCCCGGCTACTACTGGGTGGGGAGCGGAGGAAATCACTCCGCCGGGGAAGGCAAGGAGATAAACAGGCAGGCGGCTGGCTGAGACTTGAGCCAAGGCAGAAGAAGATGCGAACGGAGCTGGATGGGCATGCACCCAAAACGGAAGAAATATTCCCTCCACTCCGACCAGCACATGATCATCAGAAAGGGGCACAGATAATGGAGAAAATAGACCCCCCCTAAGCTAGTAGGAGCGGGGGGGGGGTGTAATTCAGATTTTTTTTAAATTAATTCTGCACTGACTGTCTTTGAAATTGCCTTAGCCCTTGTTCAAATCCAATCCGGGGACAAAACTGGGGACAGACTTGGCCTGGCGACAGTGTCCTCAATCCGGGGACTGTCCCCAGAAACCGGGGATGTCTGGTCACCCTAACCTAAAGGTAAACAGAGTTGTGCCTAGAGCACGAGCCCTGCGCAGTCCGGGCACAGTTACCGGCGGCTAACAGAAAGGTAAACAGAGTTGTGCCGAGAGCACGAGCCCTGCGCAGTCCGGGCACAGTTACCGGCGGCTAACAGAAAGCTCCCATTCTCTACGAGCGATCGGGAGCTTTCTGATCATGTGACTGCTGTGACCGCCAATTACGGCGGTCACATGATCAAAAATCCCGCCCCGCCTCCCGCCATCTGAAACTGCTAAAAGGGTCGGGAGGGGCCGACGCATAGGGGTTAAGGTCCCGTATACAGGTGTATCATAATTAGAAAGAAATCAAATGCTTTTGAGTGCTTTTGAGTTGTGTTGACTTACCTTTAAGCTGCTTTTTCAGTTGCACAAGTTGTGGCTTCAAACTGCCAGTAAATAGTATCCATCTGCTTTGAGGTGCTTTTACATTCACATGAACTATAGTGAAGAAAAGCAGCTCAAGATAATATGTTCCTGTTCATTTCATTAGGAAATGCAAGGCGAAATATTCTTCACTGAGCTAAAAAAAGAACATATTTCAACATTTTAATAATTTCTACAGAAAAATTCTCAGTGACATTTACACAGACCACTCAGACAGTCTTTGCGCAGCACCCAAATTCCAGTTCAATAACCGCTTCAAATATTAAACCATGAAAAGGGTCTCCAGTCAGCATATTTATGATTAAGGACAGCCGATGATTTGATGTTCGACTATGGTACTTTTCATAAAAATATCATTATTAGAAAGGGCACACAGCACATTCCTCCCTGACGATAGCACAGCTTGATATTGTTTCTATAATGTTTCCTAAACCTAACATTTTCCATAGTCCGTGCAACCATCAAGTGTGAAAAACAGAAAAAATAGGATTTTTATAACAGCTTACCTGTAAAATCCTTTTCTTGGAGTACATCACGGGACACAGAGCGACATAGTCATTACTAATGGGTTATATAGTTACCGTCAGGTGCTGGCACTGGCAACTTCCAAAACCGGAAGTACCCTCCCCTATATAAGCCCCTCCCATCCGGGAGCACCTCAGTTTTGTAGCAAAGCAATAAGTGTCCCCAAAGAGGGGCGGGAGCTCTGTGTCCCGTGATGTACTCCAAGAAAAGGATTTTACAGGTAAGCTGTTATAAAAATCCTATTTTCTTTCTCGTACATCACGGGACACAGAGCGACATAGTCATTACTAATGGGATGTCCTAAAGCAATGCCAAATGAGGGGGGGGATACACCATATATAAGCTGAGCGCTATCAGACATGAGGATCTTTTGCGGCCTGCAACACACTGCGCCCAAAGGCGACATCCTCCTGACTTCTAACGTCCACCTGGTAGAACCTAGTAAACGTGTGTACCGAAGACCATGTTGCGGCCTTACAGATTTGAGCCAGGGAGGCCTGGTGATGCACTGCCCATGAAGTTCCAACTGCTCTCGTGGAGTGCGCCCTAACTTTGAACGGAGGCGGTCTACTTCTCAAGCTATAGGCTTGTATTATGACCTGTCGAATCCACTTGGCTAAAGTAGATTTTGACGCTGCCTGACCCTTTCTGGGGCCTTCCGGCAGAATAAACAAAGTATCCGTTCTGCGAATCTGAGCAGTGGCTTTTAGATAAGCTTTAACTGCTCTTACTACATCCAAAGAATGCAATAACTTTTCCTCTACCGAAGTAGGCTTGGGGAAAAAAGAAGGAAGAACCACATCTTGGTTCAAATGAAAACTCAATACCACCTTAGGAAGAAAGGCTGGATGAGGACGTAACACTACTCTGTCCTTATGGATAACCAGATATGGCTCCTTACAGGACATAGCTGCTAATTCCGATACTCTTTTAGCCGAACAAATGGCTACTAGAAAAATCAATTTCCTGGTGAGAAGCACTAAGGAAATATGCTGTAATGGTTCAAATGGTTGTTTCTGTAGAACCGACAGAACCAAGTTTAGATCCCATGGACATATGGGAATATTAACCGGAGGACTAATACGCATCACTCCTTGTATAAAGGCTTTGACTAGTGAATGCGAAGCCAAGGGCCTTTGAAAAAATATTGACAAGGCCGAAATCTGACCCTTGATAGTACTCAAGGCAAGCTTCCTATCTACAGCCCATTGTAGGAAGTCCAGAATCCTACCTATTACGTATTTACGTGGATGCCATTTCTTGGCTTCACATCAGGCGATGTACGCCTTCCAGATTCTATAGTAGATCTGCCTGGATACCGGCTTCCTGGCATTGATCATGGTAGATACCACAGCATTAGAGAGCCCTCTCTTTTTTAGAATGTGGGCTTCAATAGCCAGGCCGTCAAACCTAGGGCTGGTAAGGAAGGGTGGTATATCGGTCCCTGCGAAAGCAGGTCCGGACGATGTGGGAGGGTCCAAGGACTCCCCACAGACATTTTTACAATCTCCGCGTACCATGCTCTTCGGGGCCACGCTGGAGCCACCAGAATCACTGGTTTCTTTTCTACCCTGATTCTGCGGAGTAATCGAGGTAACAATTGTGGCGGTGGGAATGCATATATCAGCTTGAACTGATCCCAAGGGAACACTAGGGCATCCGAGCCGCACGCTAGGGGATCCCTTGCCCAAGAGACAAACCTGTCCACTTTTGTGTTGAATCTGGATGCTAGCAGATCTACATCCGGTGTTCCCCACCGCTGACATATTGTCCGGAAAACCTCGGGATGAAGGGACCATTCCCCTGGGCATAATTGTTGGCGACTTAGAAAGTCCGCCTTCCAATTCTCCACCCCTGGAATGAATACCGCAGATATGGCTGGGACATATCTTTCTGCCCATCTCAGGATGTAATTTACTTCCCTTTGGGCTGCACGACTCCTGGTGCCCCCCTGACGATTGATATATGCCACTGCTGTGGCATTGTCTGACTGAACTCTGACAGGGGACCCTTGGAGTTTGGATGTCCATGCTACTAGGGCATACCGGGCTGCTCGTATCTCTAAGAGATTGATGGGCAGGGCCTTTTCCGCATCCGACCATCTGCCCTGGAGAGACCATTGCTCCAGTACTGCTCCCCAGCCTATAAGGCTGGCATCTGTAGTGACCACCTTCCAGGAAATCGGACTGAAGGATTTCCCTCTTTCCAGATTCTGGGGAACCAACCACCAGCGGAGGCTCCTGCGAACGGAAGGGGACAAGGACATTGGTAAGTCCAGAGCCTGAACTTTTTTGTTCCAGGCTGACAGTATGGCCCTTTGCAACTTCCTTGAATGGAATTGACCGTAGGGTACTGCTTCGAATGATGCCACCATTTTTCCCAGCAGCCTCATGCACAGGCGTATGGATGGCTGTCTTTTTGAACCCACTAAGTGGATCAAATCTCTCAAAGACGACCCCTTTTCTTGAGGCAAGAAAATCTTTCTCTGGTCTGAATCCAGCCTTAGCCCCAAGTATTCCAGACTTTTGACTGGTTTTAGGGCTGACTTGTCTCGGTTGATAATCCAACCGTGATATTCCAGATACTTGATTGTCTCGTGAACAACCACTTCTAGTTTTTCCACTGAGTGGTCTATCAGCAACAAGTCGTCTAGATATGCCATTATCGTTACACCTCGTGTTCTTAGATTGGCCAATAATGGGGCCAGAATTTTTGTGAACACTCTTGGTGCTGTGGCCAGACCGAAGGGTAAGGCTCTGAACTGAAAATGGCGCCCTTCTACCGCAAAGCGTAGAAATTTTTGGTGGGCTGGAAAGATGGGGATGTGCAAATAAGCATCTTTGATGTCGATCGAGGCTAACCATTCCTCCCCTTGTAGGGCAGTGGCTACCGATCGGATCGACTCCATCCGGAAAGTCCTGATATGTAGGAATTTGTTTAGCCCTTTTAGATTTAATATGGGCCTCACGTCCCCGTTTGGCTTCGGAACTGTAAAGAGGTTTGAGTAAAACCCGAACCCCCATTCTTCCAGGGGAACCTCTATAATTACTGCTTGAAGCAATAATTGTTCCAGTGCCAACAGGAGGGATCCTCTCTTCTGGGGATCCCTTGGCACGTTTGACCTTATAAAGCGGGAAGGAGGGGAGTTTTTTAACTCCAATTTGTATCCCAGATTTACTGCGGAGAGCACCCATCTGTCTCGGATCGTGTCCCGCCAGGTTTCTGTGAACAACTGAAGTCTTCCCCCCACCCGATTGGGTGGGGGCAACCCTTCATGCATTTGACTTTGGGGGAGGTTTTGTACCTCTCCTGCTCCAGGGCTTCTTGTTACCCTGCAACTGTCCCTGATTTTTACCTCCGGGATTTGACCGGGGAGGCCGTCGGAACTGTTTCACAGCCGATGTCCTAGGGACTGGAGAAGCCGGCCTCTTAAAGGAGGGACCTCTAACTCTATTTTTAACCGGCAAAAGTGTACTTTTACCGCTGGAAATTCTCTGGATATACTTGTCCAGGTCTTCCCCGAATAAGCGCTCCCCATGAAATGGGAAGCTGACCAGCAATTTTTTACAGGGAGCTTCAGCAGACCAGTTTTTGAGCCATAGAAGCCTGCGCATATGTACTACAGACAGCGTAAGGCGGGAGGCCTGATGGATTGAATCCTTTATAGCGTCCACCGCAAAGCATAAGGCTCTAGGTAGATCAGCTAGGGCAAGAGCCTGCTGATCCGGCAAGTCTCTTAAGACCTGTTTCAACTGATCCTTCACTGCTTGGCAGACCCCTATAGCTGCCACTGCTGGTTGTGTCACCAATCCTGCTGTAGAAAAAGCAGATTTCAATAATGACTCCAATTTTTTATCTATTGGGTCCTTGAACATTTGGACATTTTCCACCGGACATGTCAGTGATTTATTCACACAAGAGATGGCTGCGTCCACTGTAGGGACCTTCCATTTTCTGATGAACTTATCCTCCATGGGATAGACCACCGGAAATCTCTTGGGGGGAGTAAATATTTTGTCAGGATGCTCCCAATCCTGGTAAATGAGCCCCTCCAGTAAAGGATGGATCGGAAAGGAACAAACAGTCTGGGGAGCTTTTAGCGACCCCAACGAGGAGACAGAAGTGGAGGATGGCTCCGCAAGTGGCATTTTAAATGCTGATCGGACCATATTAGTCAGGGACTGAACCCATAACCTCTCAGCATGTGATGCTGAGAACGGCTCTTCCACTGTTGATTCCTCTACAACCGAATCAACCTCATCCTGATCCCCCTCAGGTAGGTCGACCTCTGTATGGGACTGTTGCTTTGTTAACAGGCACTCTGAGGGAGGAGACGGAGATCGAGCGCTTTTCTCCTGTGACAGGGAAGCAGCGATTAATGCTGACAATCTCTCTTCCAGTCCTCCCAGAGCTGAGGAAAAAACCTCCTCTGTTACATACACAGGAGCAGGTGAACTGAGGACAGCCACAGTACCAGGTACTCCTGGGGGTGCCCTACGGTCACTAACCTCTGATTCTTCAGGGGAGACTGGTGCAGCCAAAGCATGCCCAAGATCCTCAGAGCCCGATGGAGACCCCCTATTCCTCCTGGAATTTCTAGTCCCGGAGTTTTTAGACGGCATATTCCTAAGCCACAAAGCTGAGGTATTCCAGCCGAAATACACCAGTTACTGATAATAGTCTAGCATAAATGCTGCTATAATAAACAGTTGGTGTCTACTAATGTGCCTTTCTAGGGGATGCCTGTATCAACCGCTTGCTGTATGCCTTTAAATGTTGCCAGCTCTGTCTCTGTACTTCATAGCCAGCTTACTACAATATTGTGGCTTTTTAAAACCTGCTGGGACGCCCGCACATGCGCAGAAGCGCTGCGGCGCGCACAGAGCGTCATCCCCCAGGCTCCACCCCCTTTCCGGGTCACCTCTATATATAGAGGCGCGTGCACGCGCACGCGCGCGGCCATGTGCGCCCTCGGCGCTAATTTCAAACATGGAAACCAGGGACAGGAGCCAGGGCCCCTCTTTGCCGCAGGCCGGGGGATGGACGAGCACTGCAACATGGCAGAGGAAGCAGTTTCCTATAGGAGAACTCACCAACTGCCTGGACTTTGCTCTCTGAGAAGAAACTAGTCCACATGACAAGAAAACATTCCACAGCGGCCTCTAGTGGACAAACACAGGTACCGCAGTCTAATAAACTAAATATATATAAAAAAACATTTTTTTTTTTTTTTTTCTTGACCACCATTAAAAATTATTACATTTTTTTAGTAGTTACAGGCATGCACAGAATCTTGCGGGAATACCATTAGGTAACAGACAGAAAGACAAATTAGGCTTGGGGGTCCCCCAATAGAACCAAGTTCCTGGGGGCCCCCACTTACCTGTTCCTCGCCGCAGGACTTTGTTTGGTCCACAAAAGCCCAAACTTCACCTATCACGGCAGGCATTGTAATCAAACCTTCAGGGACCGGGTTCCCAAGGATTCCACTCCCCTGGACCTGTATAGCACCCTGCACAGAAAACATCTTGGTCGTGGGTATGACCAGAGCTCTGGATCCCAGGGTCCAGCTCTCCTAAGAGAAGCATTACAGGCAGAACCTTGCTCTTCTCTTTGCAAGGCCCGGGTACCGACCGTTTAGCTATGAAGCTTTTTTGGTCGGATCCGGAATAGCTTACTGAGGCCCAAAAGAACCTGTACGCAAGCTCAGTGAAAAACACATGTTTCTTCTTGGCCAACACCTTAGACACTGGCAAAAAACTGAGGTTCTCCCGGATGGGAGGGGCTTATATAGGGGAGGGTACTTCCGGTTTTGGAAGTTGCCAGTGCCAGCACCTGACGGTAACTATATAACCCATTAGTAATGACTATGTCGCTCTGTGTCCCGTGATGTACGAGAAAGAAAGTCATTCTATTTTGATACCACTTAGTTACTGCAAAGCTACATGCAGTGTTCGACAGATGATGCATTTCTGATTAGACTTTTCCACCTTTTTAAAGAAATAAGTAAGGCAAGGGCAGTAAGATACTTGTTATAATAAATTACTTTCCTTTAGGTATGTACGTTTTTCAAGGATATTCATTAATAACACCACAGGAGATCTAGAAGTTTACCAGAAACCCTTTTTAAATGAAGGATGTGGACCAAACCTCTGCAGTCTGTTTTACTGGTAAAATGTTTTAAATAAAATCATATCTAAATCCAAAACTTTTTTCTTTTTACTTTTGAATAGAGTAGGGAATGGTTAAATCCCCTGTCAAGTTTGTGTAGCGCTACCCCCAGTGGAGCCATTGAATTGTTTAATGATTTCTCTGCACACCTGAAAATGACATATCTCACTCACCCAGCCCTTACTGACATTACTTGAGGTATTTCAAAGAATTTATTAGGCCAAGTATAGCCTTAAAGTAGAAATGATTAGCAACTTAACTCATACAAACAATCAATAAGACAATAATATTACTCTGAGAGATATCGTTAAACACCTGTAGTATTCTGAATAACAGTAATTAAAGTGGTTGTAAACCGCAGAAGAATACAAAATAAAACCTGTAAGGAAAAAGGCATAATGTGCTAGTATGCATCGCATACTAGCACATTATGAAATACTTACCTTAGGACGAAGCACTCTCAACGGCGCCCGCTCACCACTGTGATGGCTGACATCTTTCCCGGTGTTTCTTCTGGGTTCGCGGGCTCCGGCGATGTGAGTGGCTGGATCCGCGATGACGTCACTCCTGCGCATGCGCACGGGAGCTGCTGTTTCCGGCACGGTCTCTGAAGATCTGTAAGCTGGACTTTCAGAGCGCATGCATTCTGAATATTTCCTAAACTGTGCAAGTTTAGGTGATATTCACAGTACGTTCAGGTAAGCCTTATTATAGGCTTACCTGTAGGTACAAGGGGAGTAACAGGGTTTACTACCACTTTAACAGAACTGAACTGCATTTACCTAGCAACAGTACATAAAGATAGTTCTAAATTGGAATACCAGTTTTGTCACATTGGCCAGTGAATGATGAAAAAAAACATTGACTGTCAAAGTTGTGTCTGTAGACACGTGCTCTTGTTCAGTTCAAGTCATCAGCCGGAATCAGAGATGTTGTGACGTCTTTTTTTCAGTCCTGTTGGGACATTCCCTCTTTTCCTTCCTTATAAGTGGTAGGTGTGTTCTCTAGCACAATCTGATCACACCAGACATCCAAGCACAGCTCATACCTTCCCAGGGAGAAGTCCCCATCTCTGAGGCAAGGTCCTGTGTGATGTGCAGACTCTCCCGATTGTGATCAGCAATGGTGGGGTTCCATTCAGACAGCAGCAGCCCAATTTTTTCTAACACCCCTGCAAGCTTTAAGACATTCCTCCATTTACCTCTCAGTAGCCTGCAGACACCTCTCCTTGCTCTTTTACATCAGCCAATCACTGTCCTCCACGATTGAACAAGCTTCAGCCAAAATGGCTACCCCCTGCACTGGAGACCTACTATAGACATGCATTACAAAGTGGTTTTCTAAAATGATGGTTGCAGCACTTCTCATTAATGAATATTGAGTTTAATCCTGTCCACACTGCAGAAAGAGAATAGCAGTAACAAAGGAAGAAGTTCAGCAGCAGTTATCAGCTACAGTCCAGGTTAAGTTTTTTATTTGCTGCCTGTGTCTCAATGGAGAGATTATCATTCACTCTGTCTCAAGGAACAATAGGAAGATCTCTTCAAAGTAAGAAACATACCAGAAAAGTGTCTGCGTTGGAAGATTTCCCCTCTATTCCTGCTTGTGTCAACTCAAATTTTAGATTTTCCTTCACTTTCAATCCTGGTGACAATGGTCAACAGTACAAATAGAGAAAGTGCATCTCCTCAGCAGGGACACTTATTAAACCTAACAGATACAGGATATGAGTTGGTATTACAATAGCATAGGAGCCACATGCCGGGGACTCCCATCTGCTAGTTTTTCTTAGCAGGAATGCACCAGGTCGTTTATTTTTTTTTCTGGAAAAAAATAAATACCTTTACAGTGCCAATGCTGTAACATTACAGAATGGGCATTGTGAACAGTATAGAGCTGTGTATAACTATTTTTCCTATGGATTTTCATGTGAAAAAAGATGCTGAAATAGATGAAAAGATCATACAAGCAAAATATACCACACTCACGTATGAACTGAAGTACATTAGGCCCAAAGTATTTTGTAAAATATAGTTTCTGGGCAAAGAAAATGGGGGTCCTATATACAACCACATAAAGTGAGAAGCTTGTTCTTTCCAACTTACACCTTACTTTATGTTTTTGTATTTACTTTTATTATCTTCCACCAGGGAAGACTGAGAGCCTTTGGCCCGGTGGTCAAACACAATCAACTAGTTCTTTATTTGGATTTGGTTGGTGGGTTGCACTGATTAGTGGAAATAGAGACTGGTGGGTGTTACCAAAGAAAATAGTTTATTGTAACTATTGTATTGATTGAAGATGCTGTTTTGTAAATAAAATACACAGGTATCTCTTGGTGTAGTGATCTCATAACCCCAGGGTAACCTCATGCTCTAAACTAGGGATCGGAAACCTACGGCCCTTGGGCCGCACCCGGCCCTCCACTGCTAAATGTCCAGCCCATCAGTGCACGTGATGAATTCACGTGCACCCAGCCAACACGGACATTTTAACCACTTAATGCCAACTGTACGCAAATATGCGGCCTCTGCCTGAAGGGGTTGTACCGGGTGATGCCTGCAGCTGCACACATCACCCGGTACTGTTTTTTAGAGTTGGTGGTTGGCTTACTTGGGATAACAACCGATGTGGCTAAGAAGCCACTCGGCTGTTATCCCAAGCAGTGGGAAGGGACGACCCCCACCTCCCGCTGCCTTCGGCGTCTCGCCTGCGCTCTCCTGTCCCACCGGCTGGCCGGAGACGCGAACGAAGTCGGAATCGGCTTCGATCGGGTCTCGGATCTAGTAACCTGGAAGCGATGTCATGACATCACTTCCGGTTTACAGAAGACTTAAAGGCTCCTAATTTAAAAAAATGACAGTATTCAAAACTGTCAGACTTGGCATTTTAAATGTTTTTAAGTGCAAAGGAGGGATTTGGGGTCTTATAGACCCCAGATCCCTCCATAAAGAGTACCTGTCACTGCCTATTACTGTCACAAGGGATGTTTACATTCCTTCTGACAGCAATAAAAGTGATCAGATTTTTTTTTTCAAAGGGACAGTGTAAAAATAAAAATAAAAAATATATATTATTTTTAAGTGTCTCATCCCTTCGTGCTCGCGCGCAAAAGCAAACGTATACATAAGTCACGACCACAAGTGTAAACAGTGTTCAAACCACACATGTGAGGTATCATCGCGATCGTTAGAGCGACAGAAATAATTCTGTCCTAGACCTACTCTGTAACTTTAAACAGGTAACCCCTCTAGAAATTTTTAAATTGTCGCCTACGGAGATTTTTAAGTACCGTAGTTTGTTGCATTCCATGAGTGTGCGCAATTTTAAAGCATGACATGTTAAACTTACTATAATCTTCATTTATTAGCAGGTGAATGCGGCCCTCCATGCATTCAAACACATTGAACCCGACCCTTAAGTGGAAAAAGGTTGCTGACGCTTGATTTAGGGGTACAATACCATCAAGAAAGTAATTTATATCCAGATTCCTGGTAACGATTACTTATAGAGGAACAAGTTGATAAAAATAATATTTTAGAAACATCTCGAGGTGTAAATTTAATATTCAGATCTCGTTCACATTTATTCATAAATCCTGGAACTTGTTGTATTGCGTCCGAAAGTAAAAGCTTATATGAAAACTAAAGGGCGTGAGGAAAAGGACCTGTATTCCGACAAACTCATTCAAATGTTGTAAGTGAATGACCAAATGAATTGGCAGGTGGTAAGGTAGACAGAAAGTTTGAGATATGAAGGATTTGTAATGGTCCAATCGAATAGAAAGATGGGTCAGAGGACATTTGTTGAGTAGTTAACCATTCCAAATTTTGTATAAATGGAAATACAAGATATGTATCCATATCTGGCAGTGTGTGTAAAGTTCGATCTCTTTTCCTTTGTAAAAATAGAGGATGGTCTAGAATCGGTAGAAGTGGAGAGAGGAACGGGGAGAAAAGCATGTTTATAATGTTTCCATGTGGCTGTTATAGTAGGATGAGATCGTAAGGACGAATAAGGAAACATTGGACTTGTTCTGTGGAGACCCATTGTTTGATATTAGAATGTCGACACTAATCAAAAGCTCTTGAGAAATGAATGGCCAAATATTACAAATTTTGACAGGGAGAACTAGGCCACCTAAGGTTTTTGGTCTGCGGAGGCCCAAACTAATTGGTTTACTATAGATTGCAATGATTTCAAATAACCTGCAGATATATTTATCAGGATTGTTTGGAAGAGGTATAGAATTCTGTGGAGGACAATCTGTTTTAAAAAATTACATCTGCCTGTCCAGGAAAAATTGCAAGATGACCAAGATGATAACGCAGAACAAAATTTGGATAATAGTGTAATTAAGTGTGTATAATGTAGATAGGTTCCCATGTAGTAAAATATCTAGATATTTAATATGAGATGAAGCCCATTTAAAATGAAAATTTGACTGTATATTACTTAACGCTTGTTTTAGGATAGTGAGATTTAGTGCTTTAGATTTTTGGTAATTAACGTGGAAGTTTGATAAGGTTCCATAATGTTTACATTTTTGCAGACTGAGCCCTCGTACACACGGCTGAGATTCTCGTTGAAAAAAACATGTTGTTTTTTTCGACGAGATTCTTGGACAAGAAACTTGTCCCGGCCGAGTGTACACACGCTCGTTTCAAAGAACCCGCGGTTCTTTGAATGGAGCGTACGCGGTGACGTCATCGACTACGACGAGCATGCGCTCGTCACATTCGATGCCGTCGCCACCATCTTGGTATACCCTACGTATGCCTAGGAAGCTACCGCGCATGCGTCAAATTCATTTCGAACATGCGCGGGCTTCCGGGAGGACAGGTAAGTGTACACACACTCACTTTTCTCGTCGAGAAACATGCCAAGGAGAATCTCGACGAGAAAATAGAGAGCAGGTTCTCTATTTTCTCGTCGAGGTTTCTTGTCGGTTTTCTCGACGAGAAACCCGATAGCCGCGTACACACGACCGATTTACTCGGCAACACCTCTCTGCCAGCAAGTTTCTTGCTGGTTCTTGCCGAGAAAATCGGCCGTGTGTACGAGGCCTGATCGGCAAAGTACTGTAGTAATAGGTTTATTAAGAAGGAAAAGAAAGTGTGAAGCCATCAGGTTCAGGTGCTTTACCAGTTGATGTTTCTTTAATAGCCTGGACTAATTCCAGGTCTATGATTGGTGTATCCAAGAGGGATGATGAGATAGATGACAGGGAAGGGAGCCTGAATGAGAAAGATAGCTTTTGTGCAAATATGGGTCTCTGATTGTTTATCAGTACCTTGGGTGTTTAAATTATAGAGGGAGGAATAATAATCCCGAAAAGTATCACCTATTTCCGTGGATTACATACCATCACGAGAAAAGATCATAGGTACAAATGTTTTGACTCTCTGTTTGCGCAAAGCATTGGCCAATAATCTACTACATTGGTTTCCAAATTCATAAAAATGACTCTTGCATCTAGTAAGGGTGGTTTTTATTTTATCCAAACAAAGAGTAAGCGAGTAAGTTCCTCCAATTTATCAGGAGTTTGGAATTTTTTATGAAGAAGTTCAAGTTTCTGGATTTTAGATATCGTTTCCTTCAATTTTTCATTCCTTTTTTTTCTAAGGGCAGTTCCCAGCTTAAAGTGGATGTAAACCCCCACATATACCCAGTGAAGTGAACAGCCTCAGATGATACACTTGGATGAAAAAAAACTCCCTACATAAGTTTTACAAGTATATCTGTTGTCTTCAGCTTTATATATTCTTTTGAAAGTTCAGATTTTGTTAGGAGATTTTCTCTTCCTGTTCCGCACTGCAGTGAAGCCTGGGCATACAGCCAAGACAGCTGATTGAAAAAAAAGGCACACACCCCCTCTCCTCATAGGTAGAGACTTTCAGAGCTGTTTCGTTGAATGGTTCAGCACGCTGCCAATCTATTTATAGCATCCTCCCCAACAGGCTGCTTTTATCTCAGTTGACAGAGAACTTGTCAGAAGTTATCAGGCTGATAACAGAAGAACGGAGCAGGAGAGAGCTACAGGACATAGTGCTTTGAAGAGAGATAAGAAAACACTGCAGAGTAGTTCTTGGATGATGTATTCTCCAAACATCAACTAATTGATATTGGTTAAAGCGTTTGTTAACCTGCTCCTTTAAAGCATGTTATACAGCACAGTGCTTGTGCTGTGTCATTTGGCCCCCTTTATCACCTGAAATACCTGTCTGATCCTGCCTGGTTCTGCTCTCCCCTTTGTAAACTGACCACAGTGTATTATGGCTACTGAGCCCTGACACCGTGGTCAGTTTACTTGCCTCCATCATCTGCTGTCTCCTGTCTGCTCTCCTCTCTGCTCCCCCACTCACTCCTTGCCTGTCAGCTAGTGACAGTGCCCATCCCTCCTGCTGCTGGAATAACTTGTATATTTGTATACTATCTGCTCTGTCTCTTAATGCAGTGTCCCCCTGTGAGTGTGTTTTATAAAAAAAAACTGCCTCCTATACCTCATTTCAGAGCGGCTCCCAGCGATTATGTGACCGGCCGCCTCTCTCCTCCTCTCCTCTCACCTTACGTCAGCGGGGGGAATCTAGGCCCCGCCTGCTGCATCTGTCAGACGGGGAGAGGAGAGAACTGGCCGGTCACGTGATTGAAGAGGAACCAAGTAATGTGTGGTTGTATTTTATAGTTACTGAAGATTGAGGAGCTAAGTGAGAAGGGTCAGAAAACTCAATCTTTTTTTTTTTTCAAAATATGAATTTTTATTAGTTTTTCTTTTTTCACAAGGAAATACAGAAAGGCAGAACAACTGTGGTCACAATAGACCATATCACAAACTTGCAGGCTTTGCAGTGAGAGTCACATTCCATCTGTAATATAAAACATCTAGACTGTGGCAACAGACAGGTACAGTAACATAGTGCTCATACATTTAGACCATAAACGTTCCTGCTCCAGTGTGTTAGCACCAGAAATATAATTGTAGCGGGGGTTTAAAATCTAAGGGAGTGTTTGAGTGGTAGTTGTACTCAAGCACACTATTTGATAGGGTTTTGTAAACCATTCTTTTACTACAGGTGAGATGCTGGTGTATAGTTCCCTGTGGCCTGTTGATGGCGCTGCCATCGGAGGCCAGGGTTGAACCGCTGGTACAGTGCTGCGCCTTGGATGTCCCCTCTCGGCGGTGATATGGTGGGTGTGTCGGCCTGCTGTGCATGCCGGGAGAGGATATAAAAGGGGACAGACCCTGTTTGTAGGGGTGAGTTCCTGGGGGTCCGACCCCGGGGGTGTGTTGTCCTGTTCGTGGCCACCCCAGGCACCTTTAGCCCTGGGGTGGAGTTCCTGGTCCGGTACACTGGTGGATCAGTCCCAGGCACCTTTAGCCCTTGGGACTGCAACTGAAGGCCTTGGGTCCAGCACCTTCGGCTGGAGCCCACGGAGGGAGGAGGAATCCCAGGGTGCTGCCTTTTGAGGAGACCCGTATCTGGAAGAGGAGGCCGAGGGAGGACCGTTCCGAGGGACTGGTGAGAGATCACAGTGAAGGAAGGGGCCCGGTAACTCTCTGAAGGGATGTCATCTTCCCGTTAGAGGCCTAATACCAGAACCAACGTTCACCAGGTCTGTGGCAGAGTTGTGCAAAGATTGTGTGTAACCTAATTCGAGCATCACTCCAGCTGCTAGGATCCACTCTAATGGGACTATCCGGATGAGCTGAGACTACCTGAAGATATGGGTAGTGAATAAGTATTCATTTGTGCCTGGACCTACTCCAACACCTCTTGCTGTCCTGATCTTCCTCCAACCTTTCCTGTTCAATGATTATGCATAAGAGAAAAATAAACTCTACGTTGGAGTTGCAAATGGTGTGGACCTTGGAGTTATTGGGGAATAGAGACTTGTCTTTATTGCAGTGAAGACGGGAACCATTCTCTGGAGAACCTGACCATAGAGACCCAGGTACATTGCACTGCTCAACCTCTTCACACAGGAAGGTATGGGCATGTGGCATGGTGTGCCCCTTTTCCTACAAGTGAGCCAAAGGTGAGGAACAAGGGGTCTGTGTGCTACATAATCTTAAGCAATCTGTCTCTTGTTTGGTTAAAGGGTTTGTAAAGAAAAATAAATAAATAAATAACAAACATGTTATACTTACCTCTAGGTATGAGCCGAACACCCCCCAGTTCGGTTCGCACCAGAACCTGCGAACGGACCGAAAGTTTGCGCAAACTTTAGAACCCTATTAAATAGAATGGACTCGAACGTTTGAAATCAAAAGTGCTAATTATAACGGCTAATATGCAAGTTTTTGTCCTAAAAAGGGTTTGGGGGCCCGGGTCCTGCCCCAGGGGACATGTATCAATGCAAAAAGAAGTTTTAAAAACTGCCGTTTTGTCGGGAGCAGTGATTTTAATGATGCTTAAAGTGAAAAAAAATATATGAAATATTCCTTTAAATATCATACCTGGGGGGTGTCTAAAGTATGCCTGTGAAGTGGCACGTGTTTCCCGTGTTTAGAACTGTCCCTGCACAAAATGACATTTCTAAAGGAAAAAAAATCATTTAAAACTGCTTGCGGCTTTAATGTAATGTTTGGTCCCGGCAATATGGATGAAAATCATTGAGAAAATGGCATGGGTACCCCCCCACCCCCCTCCCCCATCCCACTACCAGCCCCTTTGGGTCTTGTATGGATATTAAGGGGAACCCCACACCCAAAAAAAGGCCCTATATACTCTGAACAAGAACAGCATTATACAGGCGGTGCAAACAAGACATGGACTGTAGGTTTGTTCTTAAGTAGAATCTGTTTGTAATTTGGAACAGTTTTTAATTGTAGCTCAAGCAAAAAATCAATTTTTAAGCTTTTTGGAAAACATATGGAAGGGTTATCACCCCTGTAACATTTGTTTTGCTGTCTGTGCACCTGTTCAGAACATTTCTGTCCCAATGACAAATGTTTTTTGAAAATTTGTTTTTTTTATTGAAACAAGGATTGGTGATAAAGCATCAGTGGAGAGGAGACACCTTTTTCCCATATTAACTCTCAGGCCGCGTACACACGACCGGTTTTCGTGTGTATGCTTTCTCGTCGAGAAAACCGTCCAAAATCTCGACGAGAAAAAAGATGACCTGCGGTCTTTTTTCTCGTCAGAGTCTCATTTTTTCTCGGCGTGATTCTCGTCAGACTGTTTTTGGACGAGAAAACCGTTCGTGTGTATGCTTTTCCGAGTCTTTCAAAACCGCGCATGGTCAGACTGAAGTATGAGACGGGAGCGCACCTTCTTGTAAAGCTAGCGTTCGTAATGGAGATAGCACATTCGTCACGCGTTAACAATTTTTGCATCATTTAAATGCTGCACATTAAAATCTTGTTTAGAATGGTACAATGATGAGAAATTATGATCTTTTTTGGCTGCAGATCTTCACACAGATTTCGGACTTATTTTTAGCAACATTTCTGAATGCAGATCTCATGAATATGTTATTTTATTTTCTCGAGCAAGATGTTTTTTTTTTGGGGGTTTTTATTTCGTATTTTTTTGGGCAGATATGCATTTTTAAATCTGTGATGTTTGTGCTGGAACACTGTGTGACCCTTCACCTTTTTCTCCTGATGCATGCTGGGAAGGGGCTGTACCAGGAAGTAGAGAGTGGTGTGTGAGACTGGAAGCAGCAGCAGCATGATGGACAGAAGGGATTACATCTGGTAATGACAGAATCCTGTTGTATTAGGACTCTATGTAACAAGTCATCATGTTCTGAGTGAGTAATAAACCCTTCCATGTTTAAGAAGTTCATCTGGCCTGTGTGTAACTTGCTGAGCAGATACTTTTTAGCATTGCTAGCAACACTCTGAGAGACCCCGTGTCTAAGGGACATAACAGTGGCGACGAGGATTGTGGATTTTAGCACACATGGCCTTCATAGGGTTTATTCAACCATTTGATCCTGCTGCTGAATCATGGAGCTCCTGGGTGGAGAGGCTGGAGCAGTATATGGAAGCAAATAGTGTGGCTGCAGAAAAGAAAGTTGCAGTTTTCCTCACAATATTGGGTCAAGCTGCATATGGCACTCTCAGAGACCTCATTTCTCCAGACAAGCCGGCCTCTAAGCCCCTGCCTGAGTTAATTCAGAAGCTACATGAGCACTACAACCCAAAGCCATTAGAGATTGCAGAGCGGTTTAAATTCTACAGTAGAAGGCAGCATGCCGGGGAGGACATAAAGACTTATATCATTGCTTTACGTAAACTAGCTGCCACTTGTCAGTTTGGAGACTTCCTGCAGACGGCTCTCCGTGACATGTTTGTTATGGGACTCTGCGACCCAGCCATACAGAAACGCTTACTCACAGAACCCGACTTGACTCTGACGAAAGCCACTGACCTTGCTATGGTCATGGAGTTGGCTACACGGGACGCCACCCTACTGAAGGCACCACCTGAAACTCCTGCAAGCCAGGGAGAGGAAATATTCCACTCTGCTATCACCCGACACCCAAGACGGCTGTCTCCAAATCTTCCTAAACCTCGCCACCCTAATTCTTCTGTCTCTAGGACACCAGCTTGCTACCGTTGTGGTAACACTACTCACAGTGCACCTGCTTGCAAGTTCAAGGATGTCATTTGTTTTCTTTGTGGAAAGACTGGCCATATTGGGCATGTTTGCCGCAGCTCATGCTCCCCGAACACTACCACAAAAGTTAAACGTAAACAGACATTTCATATGGATACTGACAATCACGGCTCCAGCTCTGATGAGGAAACCTGTGTCCAGCATGTTGGACTGTTTCGGATAGCTGGGAGTACTCCTGCGATTAAAGTGGATGTCACACTCAATGGCTGTCCTGTCTCCATGGATGTTGATACAGGGGTGGCAGTGTCTGTCATTTCATGGACTGATTTAAAGGCATCGGGTCTGTCCCTACCGCTCCAACCTACAAATCTCACACTACAAACCTACAGCAAGGAACTACTACAGCCCTTGGGCTATGTGAAACCCCTTGTTACATTAGGCAACCGCAGTCAAACTCTACGCCTTTATGTTGTCAATAAAGGAGGTCCTCCGCTGTACGGTAGGGACTGGATCAAAGCCCTGGGCATGCCTCCTCTTGCCATTGCCCAATGTACATTGCTTTCTGAGGTGGACCATTGGGTGGAATCCCTGAAGTCACGCTTTAAGGGGGTTTTTGAGGACTCTTTGGGCACAGTAAAAGGAATAATGGCCCACCTCCTCTTGAAGCCGGGTGCTACACCTCGTTTTTGTAAGGCAAGATCAGTACCTTTTGCCTTGAGAAAGAAAGTGGAAGCAGAGCTGGACCACCTATTGGCTGAAAAGATCATAACTAAAGTGGATAGAAGTGAATGGGCATCGCCAATTGTGCCTGTCAAGAAAAAGAATGGAGACATTAGAATTTGTGGAGATTTCAGGGTTGCCCTGAACAACCAACTTCTTGTGGATCAATACCCATTGCCTCGACTTGAAGATCTATTTAGCTCATTGGCTGGGGGGCAAAAGTTTACAAAAATAGACTTAAAGCAAGCTTACCTGCAACTGCAAGTACACCCAGATTCACGCCATCTGTTGACCATTAACACCCATAAAGGATTATTCCAATATAACCGCATGGTTTTTGGCATAGCCCCAGCTCCAGCCATCTGGCAGCGAATCATGGATGAGGTCCTGGCAGGCATACCTTTCACTCAATGTCTACTAGATGACATGCTCATCACTGGTCCCACTGATGAAGAACACAGAAAGAATGTTGAAGCTGTGCTAGAGAGACTCCAAAGGTATGGTTAACGTGTCAATCTTTCAAAATGCGAATTTCTAAAGTCTCGACTGGAATTTTGTGCCCACACTGTGGACCGACATGGGTTACACACTACTGAAGAAAAGGTTAAAGCCCTTACCCATGCCCCTACTCCCCAGAATGTCACACAGCTCAGGTCCTACCTTGGCCTCCTAAATTACTACCACCGTTTCTTGCCGAACCTAGCACACCAGCTTTACCCATTACATCGCTTACTGGATGCAAGAGCTAAATGGATATGGACAGCCAAATGTGAAGAAGCTTTTCGGTTTTCTAAAGAACTCATTCTGTCTTCTCGAGTTCTGGTCCACTATGATTTAAAGAAACACGTCACCTTGGCTTGTGACGCCTCGCCTTATGGACTGGGTGCTGTGCTTTCCCATGTCATGCCAGATGGCACAGAGCGCCCCATTTCTTTTGCCTCCAGGTCTTTAACCTCAGCAGAGCAAAACTACTCCCAGATAGACAAGGAAGCTTTGGCCATTGTATGGGCCACAAAAAAATTTCATACGTACATCTATGGTCGGGAGTTCACACTTATCACTGACCACAAACCTCTGTTGTCAATACTGAACCCTCAGAAAGGAATTTCTACAAAAAACGCATCTCGCTTACAAAGGTACACTTTATTCTTGGGAGCTTATACTTATTCTATCAGATACCGCTCCCATGATGCCCATGGCAATGCAGATGCGTTTTCCAGATTGCCAATTGGAGACCACTCACCAAGAGACGTACGCATAGTGGAAATACACAGGCCGAAATCCTGCATGTCCACCTCCTTAATTGCCAGACATACAGTCACAGATCCCGGCCTGTCTCAGATATTCTCATATGTTCAGGCTGGATGGCCAGAGAAAGTCCCAGGTGAATTTCGTCCGTACTTTGCCAGAAAATGTGAGCTTGTGACTAATGCTGGTTGCCTACAGTGGGGCAACAGAGTGATTATACCTCAGTATTTGCAACCAACCATGCTAAGGATACTGCATGAGGGCCATCCTGGTGTGGTGCGCATGAAGCAGCGAGCCCGGAGCTATGTTTGGTGGCCTCAAATGGACACAACAATTGAAGATTATGTGGCTCAATGTCCTGGGTGCTGTCAAGCTCAGCGACCCCAAAAGAAAGGAACCCTGCTACCTTGGCCATGGCCGACAGAACCGTGGTCAAGACTCCATCTTGATTTTGCTGGCCCAATCCAGGGTAAAATGTATTTGATCATAGTAGATGCACATTCAAAATGGCCAGAGGTTTTTCAAATGCCTTCTGTTACCTCAGCTGCTACCATTCTAGTCTTAAGGAAGCTCTTTGCTCAATATGGCTTGCCAACAGCCATAGTCTCGGACAATGGGACTCAATTTACATCGCATGAGTTTCAATCCTTCCTCAGTGGCTTGGGCATCCAACACTACAAAACAGCTCCTTATCATCCAGCCTCGAATGGGCTGGCAGAACGGTTTGTGCAGACGTTTAAGAAGCACTTACTGTCCACTCTGGACCAGGTTGGACTGTCAGAGGAGAAGCTTCTGGAGTTCTTGACCATGTACCGAAACACAAAACACGCTACTACTGGGCTGTCCCCAGCTTTTGTTATGTTTGGCAGGCATCTCCGCACCAAACTGGATTTAGTTTGTCCACAGGAACAGTCACCGACACCTCCTCCGCCAGGCCGTCCTGGATTCCGTGCTGGTGATCTTGTATGGTTTCGGAATTACAGAGTTTTGCCTCATTGGCTTCCTGGCATTATTGATGGACCTCTTGGACAACAAATGTACCTTGTTCGCCTGGAGAATGGCGTTTGTGTTCGAAGACACCTTTCGCAATTGAGAAAGCGCATTTGCCTGCCAGTAGAAACAAACCCGACCTCTCTTTCTACCCAACCACCAGAGTCTACTCAGGGCTCTACTGGTGACATATGGCATGGTGTCTGGCATGATTCTACAAGTTTACAACCAACTCTTGAAGCGGTTGGTGACCGTATTCCTGAGGAGCCCGGACATGTGTCTGGAGTTGCAGAGACTGATTTGTCTGTTGGACACCCACTGACACCTCCAGAACCTTTGACAGACTCTACCCCTCCTGGTGCTGTGCCACTTCGTAAGTCTGCCCGCCAAAGACATCAAACTCCTCGTTGGCAAAGCACTGTAATCTTACAGGACACTTTGGAGGTCAGGAAACAGAGACAAAGGGCTCATAATGTGATGCGGGAGCCACAGAACTGAGTTGGAGATACTACTTGCTGAACTGATCCTGCTTGCCTTGTTTCTTTATGTGTTGAGTATTTTATTCTCTTGTTATGTTTATTTTATTTTATTTTTTCCTATTGTTTTTTTATTTTTATTTTTTTATGGGAAAAAGAGGAGATGTGATGTTTGTGCTGGAACACTGTGTGACCCTTCACCTTTTTCTCCTGATGCATGCTGGGAAGGGGCTGTACCAGGAAGTAGAGAGTGGTGTGTGAGACTGGAAGCAGCAGCAGCATGATGGACAGAAGGTATTACATCTGGTAATGACAGAATCCTGTTGTAGTAGGACTCTATGTAACAAGTCATCATGTTCTGAGTGAGTAATAAACCCTTCCATGTTTAAGAAGTTCATCTGGCCTGTGTGTAACTTGCTGAGCAGATACTTTAGCATTGCTAGCAACACTCTGAGAGACCCCGTGTCTAAGGGACATAGCAAAATCGTATTTAATTTCTCGTGATCTCCATATTTTTTTCTCCGGTGTAAAATTTACATAATTTCCCAAAAAATATCTTCTCTTTTTTGGCCTTCAAGGCGTTTTTTTGGTGTTATCTGTCCCATTTAAAATCTAGCTTTGTAATTTTTGGAAATTACCTGCCTACTCACCAGCTAAATATTTTGCTTTAACAAAAACACATAGGCAAGTATTAACAGTAAAAAAAAATCCATTTATTCTGGTCTACAAAATAAGAATAACCAAACCAGAAGGCAGCGCTGGAAAGCCTGCTGCAATTTGTGCAACTGTGTGGACACCAAAATTGGGACCTTGAGAAGCACATACATTTGTGAGCCCAATCTGGTCTTGGACTCCCAGAGATAAGGAACAGCAGCAGGATAGATACATGTCCCAAGTCTCTGGAACTACAACAGGCTGCATTCTGTCTGACCACATTACAGCAAGGGAATCACTTCCTGGTCTTCTTGCTCCGCTTCACTGCAGCCTTCAGGGTAGGCTTCCCTGCAGCCTTCTCTGCAGCCTTCTCTGCAGCCTTCCTTGTCTGCCTGGCTGGAGGCGGTGCCTCAGGAGGTGTACTCATGTCAGGAGGAGGAGGTGGAGGTGGAGAAAAAGGAGGTGGAGCTGGAGAAGAAGGAGGTGGAGGAGAAGAAGAAGGAGGTGGAGGAGAAGAAGAAGGAGGTGGAGGAGAAGAAGGAGGAGGTTGTGAAAAAGTAGGTTGAGGTGGAGAAGAAGGAGGTGGAGGATAATAAGAAGGTGCAGGAAACAGTGGTCTCTGTGAGTCTGCCCCTCAACCCCTTATTTAAAAGGGACATGAGCAGGGCCTCACAAAGCAGCCATTGCTCAGGTTGCATCTGGGCCATTTTCATACCCACCAATGCCGCATAGCCCTCATCAGGGGTTAGGGGCTGCTGGAGGGTGGCATGTGCCTCTTTAATGAGGGCCAGTGCTGCCACACTCACAGCCCTATCCCTCCTGCCCCTTCTTGGTGGCATGCAGATTAAAGGCACCTGACACCTTGTCCTACTACTTGGACCAGCCACCTCCTCTCTGCCACTTGGACCAGGCACCTCCTCTCTGCCACTAACCCCAGCCTCCTCCTGCCTGACATTTTCTGACCTGTCATCCTGGCTGACCTCCTCCTGTGTAAAAAAGTCACATATTTTAGAGTTTTGTTTCATCAATCACACATAGGGGGTTATTTAGTAAAGGCCAATCCACTTTGCACTACAAGTGCAAACTACAAGTGCACTTGTAATTGCTTTGAAAGTGTACTTGGAAGTGCATTCACTGTAGATCTGAGGGGGACATGCAAGGCAAAGAAAAAGCAGAAATTTAGCTTGCACATGATTGGCTAATAAAATCAGCAGAGCTTTCCCTCATTTCAGATCTACGCCTCTGATTTACAGCGACTTTACTTCCAAGTGCAATTTCTTTGCAATTTTTATTGCACTTTGCACTTGTAGTGCAAAGTGGATTTGCTTTTAGTAAAGAACCCCCACAATGTTCAGATCATTAACTGTTGCAAATACTTAGAAATTTTTGTTTATAATACTCTCATTAGGCCCCCATCATTTTGCAATCTTCTCCCAAACTTTTTGGATCACTACTGTCTATTGCTATGTCAAACACTTTTTCTTGATTGACTAAATTTGGTCACATCTTAACATCTAGTTTACATCATTAAATTTATCCCAATAAAGGTTTGGAAAATACTATACCTGGCTCCAGACGGACAGATCTGGGTCCTCATCCAAGATGGAAGGCTCCTCCTGATCCTGGGAAGGATCATCTTGGCTGGAGGGAAGGCTGGAGGGAAGGCTGGACAGTGATTCCCTCGGTGTAATGTGGTCATACAGAAAGGCCAACCTGTCGTAGTACCACAAATGTGGGACATATACCTCCCCTGCTGCTGCTCCTGACCTCTGAAATGCCAGGACCCGATTGCGCGCAGTCCTATATGTGCCTCTCAAGGTCCCAATTTTGGTGTCAAGCTGCTCCGCGGTTGCATTGGGCACCCGTGTTTGCACAAATGGGAGCAGGCTCTCCAGCGCTGATTTCCTTAACCCTTTTTTTGTGCTGGGGATTTTTTGTCTCCCAGAGAGCGGGCAGCTCCCTTAATCTATCAATGAATTCAGCAAGGAATTCTTTCTCCATAAACGCATTCATTGTTTCTGCAAGACAAAACACCAGCCAAAATTACAAATGTCAATCACACTCTAAACTCGAGTAATCTTTATGCCCATATATGCCTCTACAATCTCTATGCAGTATAGGCCACTGATTTGCCAAGTATTAAATGATACCTTCGGTCTTAACGTTCGGCGCTCCTAACTCTTCCTCCGCACACAGAACGTAGATACGTCACATGTGTGTGAGCTTTATATACACTACCCATGCGTGACACACGTCGCCCGCCCATGATGTTCTTTCTCGATGTTTCCCCGCCCCTTCTCTTTCGGCGCGCAGGCGACATGGCAGAGTCACAGCAGGTGTCTGTGAATTCAGAGAATTCTAATAAGGACACAAGCCTAGAGCGGGAAACGTCACAAACAAGGAGGCGCTACAAGGCATCTAATATGACCTTTGAGGAGATGGCGGAGATGGTGGCCATATTGAACAATTCTGATTATGATGCAAAGCATGGGCCGTATTCCCACCCTAATCTTCGGAAGGACAAAATTATGAAGCAAGTAGTGAAAAGTCTGAAGAAGAATTTCGGGGTGAAAAGATCCAAGGAGCAGCTCAGAAAGAGGTGGTCTGACCTCAAACTTAGGGAGCCGGAGCAGTTACGGAGCATTAACAGAATGCTTAAAAAAAGTAAGTACTTCTCCTGTGTCCCTATTGTTGTATTTCACAACTTTCATGTTGCTCCCTGTTGTAGTTTTTTATTAATTAACATTCTTAAATTACATTAAATTCTCCAATTTAGTGGGCACAGTAATCGGTCGATATAGACACATCGTTTGCACACTACATACGATGTTTTGACAATATCCGTTCTTTTTTCTTAAAAAAAAAAATAAGTATGTTTAAAATCACTAAATGTTATGACATTGTTGTCTAGATGATGTGTTTGAAAAGAGAATGAAATGCAAACTTAAAGTGGTTGTAAACCCACATATAGTTTTATTTTTCCCCCTCCCCACCTGTAAGAGAAAGGCATAATGAGCTAGTATGACTAGCATATTAGCTCATTATGTACCACTTACCTTAGATCGGGGCCCCCGAAGCCGTCCGCGTCCCTCCATCTAGCCGCATCCATCGCTGCGGCGATAGCCGGAAGGTTACTTCCGGGTATCGCCGCTGCAGCCAATCACAGCGCCGCTCCGGCGCTGTGATTGGCCGGAGCGGCGTTGACGTCACTCTGCGCATGCGCGCAAGAGCCGTCACAATCGGCTACGCCCAGCTATTGCTGGGAAGTAGCCGATTTTGTGAATGGGATCAACCCCATGAATGCGCCGTTCTCTACGGCGCGCATGCGCCGTAGACACGGAGCAATGTCATTTTTACTAAATATCTCCTAAACAGTATAGGTTTAGGAGATATTTCTTGCACCTACAGGTAAGCCTTAATCTAGGCTTACCTGTAGGTGCAAGTTGAAAAAGTGGGTTTACAACCACTTTAAATCAATGTAAAGGAGAGGACACTCAGCAGTTGTTTACACATCTGCACTCACAGGAGCACTATAGTGTGGGCCACCAGAACAACCTTTTTAGGGTGTCCACCACAGGTGCTACAGTGGGTACTGGGGGGGGGGGGTCCATGTGATAAAATTGTCACAAAAAGGTCAGTATTCTAGCTTTGTTCAGTTCTCCAATCTGGTCTTCAGCTTGGAACTGTGCCAAAACAGACAAGTGTACCCCACCTGCAAGCAATGTTTCATATTCCTAGTTATGACTTCAGATATGTGTGTGTTAAGTGTACCATTTGTTTCAATCTCATAGGGGAGAGAAGACTGGGAGGACACCACTCCTCGGAGCCCAGGAACCCCACACCTTCTATAGAACCCCAACCTCTCCAACAAGCCCAACCTGAGGATGTGGAGGAAGTCGAATTGGATAAAGGAGAGGTGGAGGAAGGAGAATTGTAGGAAGTAGAGGTGGATGAGGTGGTTGAACTTGTCACTACAACAGGTCAGTATCTGTCACCACAGCTTCAGGTAAAAGAGATGTAGGCCTGGAGATTGTTATATTTTTATTTTTATTTTAGGGGATGAATATGTTGCTGAAAGTCCCCGATTCTCCAGGGATAGTGCACAAAGACTCATACAACAAGTAATGGATTGTAGTACTCAACTGGACTTCATGAAAAAAAGGATTCAGGATATAGAGAATACATTTAAGGACATCATAGATGTTTTGGGGCGAATAGACTAAAACACCCCTTTTTGTTCAATTTTTTTTACCACTTTTGTTGCAGTTTGTTGCCTAAAAAAATTGAGAAGATGCACACAGTGGGTCAACATGTGCTATCTGCCATCACGGGATCTCCATGTACGTGTTTTGGGGGTGCAACCTCTTCCTCTCAAGTAGGTGAAAGGAAGAAGGGGTTGCCCCCCCAAAACATGTAGAATGATCCCCCATGATGGCGGGTAGCACATGTTGACAATAGGGATGAGGAAGGAAATAACCTATTTTTCCCTCCCTAAAATTGTGTGCATCTTCGAATTTTGTCTTGTTCAGGGGTGACAACACTCCATCTTTGATGAAGGGCAGATAGACATTTGTTTTTCTTCAAAAGGTCTTAGATCTTGCCTATATACGTTAAACATTGTTGTATTTGGAGGAATGTTGAGGAGAGTTTTTGTAATTTTAGTATCATCAAAATTTGCCATGTTAGGTGAAAAGCCAAAAATGGGTTTCTAAAATGTAGAGACACAAAAAATGTAAAAAAAAAACATATGTGTGATTGTGCACAGTAAAATACAAGAAAAAAAAAAGTGTGGCTGCTCTTTTTTTTAAGCACTATAACCTTTTTTGGATGTAGTTTTGTGGTTAGCAGTGGAATGTTTGGTGTTTACTATGGAAAATACACTTGGCACTACAAGTACACTTTGAAAAAGTAGCACACACCTCAAATATAAACAAAGCAAAACTACAAATGTAAAGTTCAGATATTTTTTTTTTTTTCAAAGATAAAACTAGGAATGATCCTCTGGCATTGGAATGGCCCCCCTACCCATGAAATAATCAGCATATTTCTGCCGTATTGCACGGGCACATTGGGGGGGCAAGCCAGCACGGACATGTTCGAGGCCCGGCAGGGCATTGTCCGCAGCAAGTCCGGCCTCTGGCCCAACTGTGGCCATATAAGTAGAAGATTTCTTCCTTAAAAAATTGTGCAAAACACAACAACAAAAAACAATATAGTTCAATTTGTACTCCGCACGGTTAATTGGAGTTAGAAATAGACGGAACCGGCTGGCCATTATCCTGAAGGCATTCTCAACAACTCTTCGGGCTCTGGCCAGCCGGTAGTTGAAGACCCTCCTCTCCGGGGTGAGGGTCCTCTGGGGGAAAGGCCTCATGAGATGCCGACCCAGGCTAAAGGCTTCATCAGCCAAAAAGACAAAGGGGAGTCCTTCCACATTCCCTGCATCCGGTGGCAATGCAAGGTCATCACTCTGTAGACGAAGAGCAAACTCCGTCTGGGCGAAGGCTCCTCCATCTGACATCCGGACATTCTTCCCCACATCCACATAGAGGAATTCATACTGTGCTGACACAACCGCCATCAGCACGATACTATGAAACCCCTTGTAGTTATAAAAAAAGGAGCCGAACGGGGTGGTGGCACGATGCGGACGTGCTTCCCATCAATGGCTCCTCCGCAGTTGGGGAAGTCCCACCGCCTGGCAAACTCCAATGCCACAGTCTGCCATTCCTGTGGCGTGGAAGGAAGCTGGGGAATCAAACAAGATAAAAATAAAGTAGTACTTTTGCAAATATCATTGCAAGCAGAATATCCAAAAACATTAGTACATTAGTGGCCAACATAAGTATAACATTTTGGTTAAGGATTCTTAAAAAAAATAAAAATTAAAAAAAATAACGCACATTGCTCACCGCCCCCCCCCCCCCCCGAAGAGAAAAAAAGAAAGTAAAACTGCGCTAAATGAGCTAAATAAGAAGGAAACCCCAGACGTTCACGCTGGTGGCTTCGTGGATATTGGGAGCTGCGATTTAAGAATGTGAACTACCATACATGGTAGAGAAATAGGAAAATTGGGGGAAAAATCGCGCTAACCCATGACCAATCACTATGACAGTAATGGGGTGAATGAAAATTAACCAATGAAACACAGAAAAATCTATTAAAACTAATGAATGAAATCAAAAGTATATATACAAAGAATAAACTATAAATATATGGTGTACTGTGATCTACATCAAATATATATAATAGTCCATCAAAGAAATCCTTGAATGAAATCCAAATAAATAACACCAGTGCTTCATGTGAAAATCATAGAAAGTGTTGTGTCCACATTCATCTGTGACGTTCCACCACCAAATAGCAGGATTTCTCCCTACCAGCTGTACACGACCCCCCGTGACAGAGGGTCAATATATGCAGAAATCAAGTAGTTTCTCCCACGAATCACCGCAGCACACAGCACATAAGATTCCTAAAGCACCGACCTCCGGTTTTCATCAATAGGCACATATGTATGAAAAGAATGGAACACACTCCACATAGTGCATTAAACTTTTAAAAATGTATTCCATTAAAATTAAGTTGCACTTACGCTTATGCAGTTTAAAATCGCCTGTTTACGTCTGGTGTGCCGGCCGTAGCACATTCAACAGACACCCGTCCTTGTCGGAAGTGTTAGAGGTGACGTCAGTGCGCCGCTCCGCCCTACGTCCGTTTCGTAAAAAACGTACTTCTTCCAGGGGCACGGGCGGCGCACTGCGTCACCTCCATTTATACTACAGAGCAACCAAGCCTCGTTCTGGATCCAAACCATCCACCGGACATGCACAGCCGCTCTAAGCGTCACTACAATGTGAACGCTGGCCGCATACATTACCCTGATTCGCTGGATTACTGAGGGACACATAACACATCCATGGACCCCACCTTAACCCACAGAGCATCCCCAGCGCCACTGTGGCTCGGACCCCATAATGTATTGTATGTGCTAGCCAAAGCACACATAAACTTGGCATAAATTATACATTTTGTCCATAATTGGTCAGATCTAGCCCAATAATCAATTCAAACTGGACCGGAAATCTGATCAATGAAGAAATAGGGGCCACTCCACAACCACGGCTGGAGTGACACCTAGTGGACACTTTTCAAAACATTCCCCATAGACAGAGACCAACACACTGAAGGTGTCAGTCCATGTCCCGGAGAGATACAAAATCATGTCTTTCCAACAGGATCTGACTGTTACGCCAAAATTGCATTTGAGCAATTCAAAAAAATTAAAAATGTGACTGGCTGGCGTCCCTAAAGAACACAAGGATACACATCAAAAACTCTTGATGTAAAAATACACTTATCCACAATGATCAAACGACCCGAGCCCAATGATTGGACCGGAAGTCCGGTCATTGTGGATATGGGTGCCACTCTCCAGCCGCAGCCAGAGTGACCCCTGGTGGACAATATGCAGATGGTTCTCCAAATGCATAGACAAAGCACTAAAAAGTGCCCGTCCAGGTCCGGGAAGAATACAAAAATGTATACTCCCAAATGCATCCAATTGTCTCCTACATATTACATTTTAAATATCTAAAATTAAGTTAAAACTAAATCCAATAATAAATTTGTCAAATGTTCAATGGGAATGTGAACCACTGATTCCAGGGCCTTATTTGAAGACTACATAAGGGACATATATTCCATTAATAAAGAACTCTCTAGATCTCAATCTCGGCATCACTGCTGGAAAAGGAGAGAAAAAGAGATGTCGACTTCAACTATAACATCATAGTGGACCGCATGGGAACATATAGACACCCGCTTTGAACAGAGAATCGTGATATGAAATATTATGGTATAGGGACTAACCCATAGTGCTAATGAACCCAATTGCCAAAATTAATTGAGTGGTGCTCAATGATGCTATAACTAAAAATTGTGTACAGTGATGACACTAACTAATAGTCCGTGGATGTGTGAGGAACACAAAAACGAGGCCTAATTAGTGCACTGCAGCACCAAGTGATACATCACATAAAAATTACGTGACTCTACATAATTATAACAAAACCATATTCAAAAAATTATTATACAGTTACAAAATTACAAAATATACAAATATTATAATAACTTATATGTGATAGTGCATCAACTAATACACCATTGTATATACATTCAAGAGTTGTTAATAAATGCGTTGACATCTGTGTCGACGTTTAACCCAAAAGGGACATAAGTCTTTAATCTATGTATCCAAGACATTTCTTGTTTGGAAATCTCCCTCACAAGTGAGCTCCCCCTCCAATGGGGTTTATATTTATCTATCCCCATATAGAGAGTATTAGATGGATCCCTCTGGTGTACTTCATCGTAATGTCTAGAGACTGAATGCTTGGGAAACCCTGCCTTGATGTTGCTGATGTGCTTATTCAATCTTACCTTTAGAGCCCTTTTAGTCCTCCCCACGTATTGCAACCCACATGGACATTGAATGAGGTAGACCACTCCCTCTGTGGCACAGGTGATAAACGATTCCACTTCGAACACCCTAGACGTGCTAGTGGACGTAAAGTTACAGATCTTTCTGTCTTTACACCTGTTCATGGAGCAAACTCTACAGGTCTTGCAATGGTAATACCCCGTGAGATTTTGAAAAAAGACCCTGTTGGCTTTTGGAGGATCAGAAACGCTGGGAGCGATCCTATTGCCAAGCGAAGAGACCCCCTTAAAAATGATTTGGGGTTTCGCCGGCAATATGGCTTTCAAAACTTGATCGCTTTCCAAAATATGCCAGTGTTTCTGTATCAGCTGTTTCACCTTGCGGGGTTGTAGAGAATACGTTGTAATGAAAGGCATGGAGATCTTTTTAGCCCCCGTTTGGTGTGATTTATCTACCAAAAGCAGAGACCTATCCATCTCTCTAATTTCCTTCACTGTCTGGGCTAATGCTTGAGAGTCATAACCCTTTTCTACAAATCTAGCTGACATCATAGACGCCTGAGTGTCAAAAGTGTCAACCCTAGTGCAGTTGCGTCTGAGGCATGTAAACTGCCCTCGAGGGACAGCCTTCAACCAGGGTTCGTGATGGCAACTATCTAAGGCAATGTATGAGTTGCGATCCGTTGCCTTGAAATATGTTGATGTCACAAATTTGCCATCTTCCACCCTGATTGTTAAATCCAGGAAGTTAATCTGCTCCGTACTGGCTTCAAAATTGAATCTAATGCCCCTTTCATTGTTATTTAGGGATGCCATGAAATTCAAAAGGTCCAACTCTGTGCCATACCATAGGAGGAGGACGTCATCAATATAGCGAGCCCAGAGGGCCAGTTCTGGCCTCCTAGGGGCATCGATGACATCCTCCTCCCACTTGGCCATGAACAGATTGGCCAGGCTCAGGGCGTACTTGGCCCCCATCGCCACGCCTCTATCCTGACGGTAGAATTGTTCGTCAAACAGGAAATAGTTGTGCGTGGCGGCATAACTCAATAATTCCATGATGAAGTCAGTCTGGATTATTGATAATCCAGAGTCCCTCATTAGATATAACTTCACTGCCTCCAACCCCAAACTGTGAGGGATGATGGTGTATAGCAAAGTTACATCCGCTGTTACCATCCATAGACCATTCTTAGGTGTAAGTTCTGTTAGCAAATTGATCACCTGTTTGGTGTCCTTAATATAAGAGGGAATCCTCCTCACTAGTGGTTGAAGGTAGTGATCAATATGTTTGCCCACCCAGGACGTGATTGAATCTATCCCACTCACAATGGGACGTCCCGGGGGGCAAATAAGGCTCTTGTGAATTTTGGGGAGGTAGTAAATAATTGGGATCCGGGGAGCAACAGGCACCAAGAACAGTTTCTCCTTCTTAGTGAGAATACCTATGTGGAAACCTTTGTCCACAATGGTCTCTAGTTCTTTCTTGTACCTAATGGTGGGGTCCCTATTTAAAGGAGTATAAGTCTCACTGTCCCCGACAATCCGATTTAATTCTGTTATATAGTCACAGCGGTCTAAAACCACTATACCACCCCCCTTGTCCGCTGGTCTGATAACCAATGATTCTTTCTGACACAGGGAATCAAGACCTACTTCCAAATCTCGTGACATCTTAGTCTTTTTGACTTTGATGTCTTCGAGATCCCTCAATACCACGTCCTTAAACACCCTAATGGAAGGGGCAAGTGAACCAGGGGGTTTGAAGAGTGAAGCATTTGATAGACCAGAATGTTGAAATTCAGTCCTAATCGATGTCCCCTCAGTGATCGGGTTAAGATTCATGTACCGCTGGATGTTAAGCTTACTGTACGTACATATTTATGCACATCCATGAAGGTCTGGAACCTGCTCATACCTCTCGGTGGAGCAAATTTCAGAACCTTATCAAGAAGCTTTTTCTTTTTTGCTGACTGGGCATGCCTCCCGCCTCTAGTTCCTCTCTTAACTCTATAGACCTTCTTGGGCCTTGACTGTTCCTGGGAAAATCCCAATTCTGACTCCTCTGCCCACCAAAAGGTTCGTCATAATAACTAAACCTTGGTTGGGCATGGCCTTGGTCATATCCACCCTGGTAATGACCACCACGATATCCTCTCGGTGAGTCATACCTAAACCCTCTCTCATTATACCCCACAGGGGTTCCCATGTCAGACAAGGGAAAGAAACGGTTACGTATGGGGACATTGAAGGCCTGATCTCCCCCTCCCTATTAGGGTATGGGGGATCTTCCCAATGTTGACTCTGAGAGTATTGGGGTGGTCCCCTTTGGCCTCTATCCCAAAACTGGGATGGGTCCAATCGATAGTTTTGGATTTGATAATCCCATTTGTGACTATTCTTACTCCTTTTCCCCGCTGGGGGTCGTGCTGAGCTCTTTTTAGGTGGCCTCGCTCGATTTTGATTGCTCATTATTTTATTTTTATTAGGGGTATCTCTTTTCGGTGAGGGGTGAGCCTCTCTCCTTAGTTGGGTGAGGGTAATTGGTCACGGGTTAGCGTGATTTTTCCCCAATTTTCCTACCCCCCTCTGATGGCCCATTGATTTTCTTTGGGGGGGGCTAGATGAGTTTGGAACCCCCCAAAAATCACATTCAGGAAAAAGAGTTTAACATTTGAGGGGGGGGACTACAATGGATATGAAAAAATACATTGTTAACAGACTAGGCTAGATGTGTTTGGGCCCAGGAGAGCATGCTGGAGAGGTAAGTGAAGGTAAAAATGCATGTAGGCGCCCACATCTTATTGTTTCAGGATCTCTCGCAGATCACCCTGCGAAACAGAAGAGCTTTGCGCCCTCTGCTGGAGAAATTACGGGAGTGCGATTTGAAATATACCTGGAAGTTCCCATTCGCCTTAACAGTCTATTTCAATGGAATCCAGCACGTTTTGCGCGAGCCAGATGAGTTACCTGACTTCTGTGCAGCTTTGGGATTGGATCCAATCTCCTTGCCCGATTGGTATGCAGAATTCCTGGATCCACCCCGTGACAGATCACCCTCAAGATCTCCTCACTCTACTCCAGACAAGAGGCTTTTTAAGAAGCAGAAGCCGTATCGCCCCGGGGGCTCCTTGGCTCGAACACCTAGATCGTCGAGGGATGTTCGCAGAGAACAAGTGGAAGCCTAAACCAGGACCTTCGAGTCCCTCTCTGCTCCGTTTGATGTTCATTTTTCCCAGTTCACTCTTTTCTGAGACAGATTCCAGTTATGCTCTCTCCTGAATGTTGGACTGACTAGATTCAACTAACTTGGGAGCGGACAACTTCATGTGCCTTGTAGTGGTGCCCGGGGGTCTCGTACCCCCCTCCCCCCTCCTCCCTCCCCCATCACCCCCTCCTCCTTCCCGCCCCCCTCCCTCCCCCCTACCATCCCCCTCCTCTCCCCTCCCTCCCTCTCCCTCCCTCTCCCCTCCTACCCATCCTCCCTCTCTTCCTCTTCTTCCCCCCCTCTTCACACCCCCCCCTCACCCTCTCCCTCCCCTCCTTGCCCCCTCCCTTCATTCCCCTCCCTCATTCCTACCCCACCCTTTTCCGCCTCCCCCATCCCCTTTCCGGGATATTGTCTTAGGTGCTGTCCCCTCATCCTTCCCCAGGTCGCCGACTATAATGTGGGCTCTTAATTGCCGGTCCTCACACCCGGATGCACCTGACGTTGAACTCTTTTTTGATATTAAGCTTCAGTGGGATCACCTGGGGCTACTGGGGGGACTGGATGCGGGTGGGGGCCTACTTCTCTTTATGTTTAGATAGGGAGGGGGCGACCTCTGGCTACTACTGATCAACTCTCCTGGGATGTTTAATGCCCACTGATTAAGTTGTGCACTCTCTTTCTGGGTTGGGTGGATATGTTGGGTTCTGAGCTCAGGTTCGAGCCAGCATATTTCAGTTTGTTGTTTTCCATGCAGGCTGTGTGTGTGTGTCATGTTGCACTGCATTTATTTGTTTTTCTATACCTTGCTGTGTGTTACATTTACATTTTTTCTTTTTCTGGATTGGGGTGGTCGACGGTTGTTGCCCAGTCCGGTCCAGGCCCTCGTGGTTGGGCGCCTCCCGCTCTCCCCACCAAGTGTGCCCGGGACTGCCAGTTCAGACCTGGACGCACTAATTTACTCCTTATTCAGGACAGTGTGTTCTGCCTGATCAGGGAATTCTCTGATTCTCTCTGTCATCTCCCATTTCTCTTATCTCCCTCTTTCCTCTCTTTCTTATACTTTTTTAGGTTTAGAATATATTTGGCCTTTGGTTTACTCTGGGGTACTGCTGTTGACTATACTGTGACAGTTTTGTCTTTTAGGCGTACTCCGGCTCGTCTCGCTCTGATCCTTCAACATGGCCTACTCCGACCTCGGCCGAGGTCCGCTCGTGATTTCACACAATGTTAAAGGTATGAATATTCCCGAGAGACGCTCCACGCTATTACGGGAGCTCACGAAATGTAGACCACACTTTGTGTTTTTACAGGAAACCCACTTTAGAACGCATCATGTCCCCAGTCTGACAAACGCCTTTTTTACAGAAGCATATCATGCTACCAATGACGACTCCAAGGCAAAGGGTGTTACCACCCTGGTCAGCAAAAACGCCCCTTTTGCCTTGCAGGAGAAGCTAATAGACCCCAAGGGTAGATTTGTTTTTCTGAAGGGCCTATACAACAACACGCCTCTGACACTGGCCAATGTTTATTTCCCGAATAGGTCCCATGTGACCTTCTGCCAACATATAGTGCGGGAGCTCCTGGGATTTACATCGGGTTGCTTGATCCTGGGTGGCGACTTCAATGTCCCTCTCAATCCGTCCGTTGACACCTCTAATGGGAAAACCTGCATCACTTACAGGATCCTTAAAAGGATCAAGACCTTACTACAAAGCTTGCATCTTATTGACACGTGGCGGTTTGATCATCCTGAAGATAAAGACTTCACGTTCTTCTCACCTCCACACAACAGACACTCCCGCATTGACTACCTCTTCATATCCCAACGGGATTTAACCCGAGTCTCAGAGACACATATAGGCTTCAAGTCTTTCTCTGACCATGCGCCAATCTCATTAACCTTGAATGTACTTACCCCCCCTCACACTCCCAGTCGTGGCGTCTGAATGCGTCCTTACTAACAGACCCTGACTTACTAATGACCTTGACCTCCTCAATCAAGGACTTCTTTCAGCGGAACTCCACCCCAGGTATGGATCCACTAGTGGTTTGGGAGGCTCACAAATGTACCCTGAGAGGGGAACTTATCAGAATGGGAGCAATCCGGAAGAGAGAAAGGGAGGGACAAATAGTCACCATAACGAGTAAAATCAAAGAATTAGAAAACCTCCATAAACAGTCTCTTAGCACGAACACGGCGACTGAGCTTCTAGATCTCAGGAAAGACCTCCAACAGCTCTTTGATGCTAGATCAAGGCGTCTTTTATTTTTCAAAAAGAAAATCTATTATGAGTTTGGGAACAAACCTGGTAAGCTCCTCGCGAGGGCACTGAGAGAACAGAATGCTAGAAACCTAATTTCGGGCATCAGGAGACATGATGGTAAGCTGGATGTGGCCACGGAAGCGATAGCACAACATTTTCATGATTTTTACACAAAGTTGTATAACCTACCACCTCAACACAAAGGAGGGACTCCGGGGAGTGATAGGGCTCAGTTGGTGGAGGACTATTTAACTAAAAGTGGAATGCCTGCTCTTTCTGACTCGGACATTGCACTTTTGGAGGAGCCACTCTCGTCCTCAGAGGTTGAACTCGCCATTAAGCAGCTGAAACCGGGTAAAAGTCCTGGCCCGGATGGGTACACCTCTATCTATTATAAGACTTTCTCTCAGCTTATAGTAGCACCACTTACAGCTGTGTTGAACTCATTGTCTGCTCCCAGACGGGTCACCCCAGACTTTCTTTCGGCTTATATCACAGTGATCCACAAACCGGGCAAAGACCCAGCGGAGTGCTCCAGCTACCGCCCGATTTCGCTACTAAACCTAGACGTCAAATTGTACGCAAAGATTCTGGCCTCCAGATTAAGTCCCATGTTGTCGAATCTTATCGACCCGGATCAGGTGGGTTTCATGCCTGGCCGAGAGGCTAAAGACAACGTGATCAAGGCAATGCTATTGTCTAATGCGGCTTATGCTGGGAAGATAGAGGGCCTTCTCCTGTCCACGGATGCGGAGAAGGCCTTCGACCGCGTGGCCTGGGACTTTATGCTAGCCACTTGCACGAAGATAGGACTGGGGCCACATATGCTAGCCAGGATCTCTGCTCTATACCAATCCCCAACGGCTCGATTAAAAATCAATGGTACCTTTTCAGATAATGTTCTGATAACTAATGGCACAAGACAGGGATGTCCCCTGTCCCCTCTACTGTTCATTTTATCCCTTGAGCCCTTTCTTAGAATGGTTAGAGCTAATACAGACATCCAGGGCTTCAGAGTGTCGACTAAAGAGTACAAAGTGGCCGCCTACGCGGATGATTTGCTTTTCTTTTTATCTAACCCTATAATCTCCTTGCCAAATCTGATGCAGGAGTTTGCCAATTATAGCTACGTTTCCAATCTTAAGATAAATTACTCTAAGTCGGAAGCCCTGAATGTCTCACTTCCTGAGCGATTGCTGAATCGGGTGGTGGCTGCCTCCCCCTTCAGATGGGAACCGAAGGCCCTGAAATATTTGGGAATTTGGCTAACGCCTAGATTAGGAGACATGTTTGGTTGTAATTTCCCGGAGTTCCTTAAGAAAGTCAGAGAAGACTTACTTAGATGGCAGTCGGGTTACTTCTCTTGGTTTGGTCGTGCGGCCATAATCAAGATGACTATCCTCCCCAGACTGCTCTACCTCTTGCATGCCATCCCACTTCAGATACCTGCTTCCTTTTTCACTACACTCAGGAGCGTTCTCCTAAGATTTCTATGGAACTCGCAAAAGCCCAGGATTAGGTTCGCATACCTGATGAAGCCTAAAGTTCAGGGTGGAATGGGAATACCAGACTTTAGGTCCTACTACCAAGCCACTCACTTGACTAGAGTCGTCGATTGGCATTGTCATGGGGCAGCTAAGGATTGGGTCTCTCTAGAGGAAGCATTATCCCCCGTTCCCCTTAAATTTGCCCCATGGATCCCTTGGAATAGCTTACCGAGCAGTGTCAAACATCACCCCCTTACTGGTAGCATGCTAAGACTCTTCTACAATCTGACCAAACACCTTTCCTTTTCCTCACAACCTAGTCCCCTGACGCCACTGAAAAATAACCTCGACTTCGTCCCAGGTCTAAACAACCCACATTACCAATCCAAGACTCGCCCTCAACCTCTGTTGGTAGGCGACTGCATTACGGGGGGAGCTGTGAAAGACTGGACGGTACTTAAAACTGATGCACAACTCCCACACATGACCCTTTGGGAGTATCTCCAACTACGTAGCTACCTGGGGAATAAGTCTGTCAGGAGCAAATTACATAGACCTCTAGAGGCCTTTGAGTCGATTTGTCAGCTGGGTGACACAAGTGTGAGAACTACGTCATTGAATTACTCATGGCTACAAAATTTAAAATACAAGTCCGTTGATAAACTCAGAGCGAGATGGGCGGAGGAGCTTCAGATGGAGATTTCCCCCAAACAATGGAGGTATGCATGTATTTTGACTCATAAGTGCTCTATAAGTACTAAGACGCAGGAAACGGCATTTAAACTGTTGACACACTGGTACAATACCCCAGCCAAGATACATAGATGGAACCCACAGATACCAGCCACCTGCTGGAGATGCCATCAAGAAGTGGGTACGTTGCTCCACATTTGGTGGCAATGTCCACGAATTTCTCCATTCTGGGAGAGGGTCAAACTTCTGGTCTCGCAGATCACCGAAACCAAGATCGTGTTGAATGCGGCTTCCTGCCTGCTCCACATCACGGATGTCTCTTTGGGGAGGTACAAAAACTCCTTAACGAGACATCTGCTAAATGCGGCTAAGTCCTTGATCCCGCTCTACTGGCGATCACAGAGGGTTCCTTCCACTGCTGAGTGGCTGCAAAGGGTTTCGGAGGTTTGCGAGATGGAGGAGACCTTGACTCAAGCCACCGACGTGGTGGATAAATTTTGCACTATCTGGCAACCATGGTTGATATTCAGGTACTCTACTGTTTACTCAGATATTATGTCTGCCTCACCTCCCGGGGATCCCTGCGAGGGGGCGGAGTAGGAGATACATGGATGTCTCCTGCCCCTACATCCCCCCTCTGGTTTGCGGCAGTATCTTTGAGGCCAAGGGTTTTCTTTTCTCTTTACCTTTTCTCGGGCCAGGGCTCTGCCCTTTTCCCCCCTCCCCCTCCCCACCTTTTAGCTCTTTATTCTCTGTTCTGTATTTGTTTTCCATTTTAGTTTTTTTTAGTTTTTTTTGTCTCTTCTTATATGCTGTGAACGCGGTTGCCCCTCATAATTGATATTCGAAGACTACATCCTAGATTTATCATAAGTCCTATTGTTAACTCATTTCAACAGTCATCCTTGTGAATCCAGCTGAACTTGTGACCATGTCTCTCTTTTTGTTTTGTTTTTCTCTCCAATTTACCCGATGCTCACGTCACCTGGTCACCTTGAGTTAGAATATTGTGGTCTCAGTTACTCTGTTGCTATCTGACTTGCCTAATTTGTGGATAAGTGTACCTAATGTGCAGTTGCATCTGCGAATGTTCTGTTCTGTTTTTTATTTTATTTTCTTTTTGCTTACCCATCTCTATCTTGTCTTCAATAAACTTATAATGAGAAAAAATGCATGTAGGCCAAAAAATTTGGTAAAAAAGTACAGCATGCATGGGGACAAAGGGGACATTCTCAGCATATTACAATCATGGTAATTAGGGAAGGATGAAAGAAATACAATACATTATCATACGTGAAATATATAGAATGTGATATTAAATGCGAAAACTTACCCTCATATAGTCATCCTGCAGGACTTGGATGATGGCAGAACAGGTCTCTGGGATTATGACGCCCAGAGCATGGGGGGAGATGCCTGTCGTGAACTTCAGGTCCTGCAGACTTCTCCCTGTCACCAGGTAACGCAACGTGGCGATGAGCCTCTGCTCAGCACTGATGGCTTCCCGCATAACGGTGTCCTGCCTGGTAATATAGGGGGACACCAAAGCCAACAAATGCTGAAAAACGGGGTCAGACGATCTCCCGCAGCAGAGGCATGTGAGAGAATTGGTCCCGCTGGAGCAACCAATTCTTGGTCAATGAACTCCTCCTCACCCTGTTCATAGACTCGTCTTGGTCCAACACAAGAAGACCAACAGACACACAAAGTCGGTGCACAACACGATCTGTACGATGAGAACGTATCCGCAACATGGCTTAAAACGGTTGTCTGATCAGAATGAACTAAACAGAACGCACTGAAGAACAGCAAGGCCTATGAAGAACGACCTGAAAATCAGAAACGAGTGGACAAGAACGCACTGGAAAACAGATACGACCTGACTACTCGCCCTGAAAGACAAGATACGAACCCACAAGCACCTACTGAAGAAAATGAACTGAAAGCACGAAGTCTGAAAAGCGCGAATCGTCTCTTCCCAAACTTTAACTAACACGCGGCAACACGAGATTAGCAAAAGCAGCCCAAGGGAGGACGCCATGAGAATTGAACTTCCCCTTTATACTGCCGTTGTACGTGTTGTAGGTCACCGCGTTTTTAGACCGACGAGATTTTGGAATGGCAGTGTGTATGCAAGGAAAGCTTCACAAGAATCACGTCAAACTTGACAAGAAAACCGTCGAGAAAAACAACGGTTTTTTTTCGACGAGAAACTCGGCCGTGTGTACGAGGCCTTACAGGAGAGAATTTCCCTTCCTAGGGGTAGATTTCCTCTCACTTCCTTTTGTCTCCCTCCATTTGCAAGTAGGAGTCGTTTGAAAGTCGGATGTTTGAAAGTAGGGGCCTGCCATATATACTCTGCAGAAATTTGGTTCTTAGGTGTTGGTGTTGCCACAACACTGTAAGCCCTCACAGTTAATCTTGGTGGGCGCTGGAACGCCCTGCTGTGAACTATTATATCAAGAATTGTAATTACATGCCATTGTTGAACAGTGGTAGGAAAAATTGGGCCTTTGGTGGTGGTGCTGGTGCCACAACACTGTAAGTCCTCACAGTTACTCTTGGTGGGCGCAGGAATGGGCCCAGCTGTGAAATATTAGATCAAGAATTGTAATTACATGCCCCTGTTGAACAGGGGCTGAAAAATTGGGTTTTTGGTGGTGGTGGGGGTGGTGTTGTTGCCACAACACTGTTAGCCCTCACAGTTGCTCTTGGTGGGTGCAGGAATGGGCCCTGCTGTGAATTATTAGATCAAGAATTGTAATTACATGCCCCTGTTGAACAGGGGCCGAAAAATTGGGCCTTAGGCACTGGTGCCACAACACTGCAAACCCTCACAGATACTGTACTTGGAGAGCAGCAATGAGCCCTGCTGCAAAGTATTGCATCAAAAATTGTAATTACACGCCCCTGTTAAACAGGGGCAGAATAATTGGGCCTTAGGCACTGGTGCCACAACACTGCAACCCCTCACAGATACTGTAGTTGGAGCGCAGCAATTAGCCCTGCTGCAAAGCATTGCATCAAAAATTGTAATTACATGCCCCAGTAGCTCAATTGCATACTGTGCAAGCTCTGACCAGTGATCCATTCTCAAGACCCAGTAACCCAGAGGATTTTCGGTGGGAAAGGTGTCCATGTCTGATCTTGCCCCTAGGTATTCCTGCACCATGTAAACCAGACGCTGGCGATGGTTGCTGGAACCGATCATACCTTGGGGCGGCGTACTAAAAAATTGTCTGAACGCATCGGTCAGATGGCCACCTTCTCCACCGCTCCTTCTTTGACTGACCGGAGCCTCAGCAACACGTTGTCCAGGACCAGGAATTTGTAACCTCCCAGTCTCTGGGAACGCGTTGCACAGACCTTTCTGCAAGGGCTCCCGAAGATGCTTCATCCTCTGCTCCCTCTGTGATGGCAAGATAAGGTCCGCAACCTTACCCTTGTAACGTGGATCAAGGAGGGTTGCCAGCCAGTAATGATCCCTCTCCTTGATCGCACGAATACGAGGATCCTTCCGCAGGCTTTGCAGGATCAGGGAGGCCATGCAGCGTAGGTTTGCTGAGGCATTCGGTGCGGAGTCCTCTGGGTCACTGAGGACGACATGATCCGCAGCCACCTCCTCCCAGCCACGTACAAGTCCATGGGTGTCTTGGGACTGTAATTGATCCCTTTAAGACTGCTGCTGATGCTGACTGCTAGTCTCCACCTCCATGCTGACACAATCCTCCTCCTTCTCCTCTTCGTCCTCTTCCTGTGTGATAGCCGGGCCAGCAGGAACACTGTCTGGATAAAGGGGGCCTTGAGAGGTAAGGAAGTCCTCCTCTTCCTGCCTCGGTTCTGCCTCAAGTGCCCTGTCCATTATTCTATGCAGCGTGTGCTCCAACAGGTGGACAAGAGGGACAGTGTCACTGATGCATGCACTGTCACTGCTCACCATCCTCATGGCCTCCTCAAATGGTGCCAGGACAGTGCATGCATCCCTGATCATGGCCCACTGGCATGGGGAAAAAAATCCAAGCTCCCCTGACCCTGTCCTGGTGCCATATTGCAACAGATACTCATCGATGGCTCTCTGCTGCGTGTGCAGCCGCTGCAGCATGGCCAACGTAGAGTTCCACCTGATGGGCATGTCACAGATTAGGCGGTTCTTGGGCAGGTTGTAATCCTTTTGCAGGTCAGCCAGCTGAGCACTGGCATTATATGACCGGCAGAAATGCCCACAGAGTTTCCTGGCCTGCTTCAGGACCTCCTGTAAGCCCGGGTACCTGCCCAAGAACCGCTGCACCACCAAGTTAAAGACGTGAGCCAAACAGGGCACATGGTGCCATTGTTGGAAACCACCTTTCCTGGCTTAAGCTGGCGATGCATCAACCACCTCTGAGCCTGCCCCTGCAGAGCTGACAGAATCTCTGCCCCAGTGTGGCTCCTGTCCCCCAAGCATACCAGCTCAAGCACCGCATGGCATCTTTTTGCCTGCGTACTTGCATAGCCACTTGAATGTCTACGGAGCACCGCTGGTTCCGAGGAGAAAGCACAGGTAGAGGCCATGGAGGAAGAAGAAGAGGAGGGGGTGGAGGAGAAAGGTGTGTCAGAATCACCAGTAGTAACATTTTGGAGGCGTTGTGGCGGAACAACCTCCAACACTACTGCACCTTGTCCTGCATCCTTCCCAGCTGCCAGCAGAGTCACCCAATGCGCTGTGAAAGATAAGTAACATCCCTGTCCATGCCTGCTGGACCATGAGTCAGCGGTAATATGCACCTTACCACTGACCGCCCTGTCCAGCGAGGCCAAGACATTGCCTTCCACATGCCGGTAGAGAGCCGGAATCGCCTTCCGTGAGAAAAAGTGGCGTTTGGGAACCTGCCACTGAGGAACCGCACATTCCACAAACTCACGGAAGGGGGCAGAGTCTACCAACTGAAAAGGCAGCAGTTGAAGTGCAAGCAATTTAGCTAAGCTAGCATTCAACCGCTGGGCATGTGGATGGCTGGGAGCGAACTTCTTTCGGCAGTGCAGCAGCTGGGGCAGGGAAATTTGCCTGGTACAATCGGACTTTGGTGTACCGATAGCAGATTGCCTGCAAGTACTTGGCTGTGACACACCTAATTCTACACCTTCATTCCTCTCAGTGCAGGTTTCAGAGAGGACTGAAGGTATAGTGGGGTTGGAGATCCCAGCTGATGAGGAGCAAGGAGAGGTCCGCTTTGTACTTTGGTGTGGGTCTTTTAGGTAAGCTTGCCAATGAACTGCATGGCAGGTTGACATATGTCTGGTCAAGCACATGGTGCCCAAGCGGCTGATGTTTTGGCCACGCGAGATACGCTTTAGACATATGTTGCAAATGGCAAAGGTGCGATCTGCTGCACATGTCTGAAAAAGGCTCACACCAAAGAACTTTTGGAATAACGCGCAGAGATAGCAGCGTCCTGCACATGCGGAGCTCTGCGGTGTGATGCAGTCGGTGTGCTGCCCTTAAGCTGGCCTCTGGAGGGCATCCTGCCTCGTTGGAGATGTTCCTCCTCCTCCTCCTCCTCCTCCTCTCTCCTATCAGGCACCCACGTGGAGTCAGTGACCTCATCATCCCCTCCCTCCTCATCACTGGAGCAAATCTGGCAGTATGCTGCAGCTGGGGGAACATGACTGCCAGATAGCTGTCCTTGTTGGGCACCCCCTCTCTCTGGGCTCACGTTACTACCCCCAAACCAAAGATGGGAAAAAAAAAGAAGAAGGGAAGAGGAAAGAAGAGGGGGGGAGGGGTTATGTTCAGCATGGGGGTGACGGACACATTGCCAACGTCACCTCGCTTTTGGCCAATATCAGGAAATCTATTAAGAATTCAACAAGGATTGCCTTTCATCAGAATATATGTATAAGTTCCACAGCCTCCAGACCTTGGAGTGTTTTTCTTGTTTATTTTGTGCTGTAAGCACCAGGTCTTTTGGATGCTTAATTTCCTCTACTTTACGCAACCACAATCCAACGGATGGAGGCGTGGTTTGTTTCCAGGTAGTCGGAATGCAAGACTTTGCGGCATTAAGCAGGTGTCTCACTGTTGCTTTATAAATATTAATATTTAATATTTAATATTCAATATCTCAACGATATATGATATGGGTTAAATAAGAGTTAAGCATTTATTAAAGAATTGTTTTTAGTCTATCTAATACACCGCAAACATTACAGTCTTTAGGCAAGGGAGTAAATATTAGTTTCAAACACAAAGTATGTAAATATTAGTATTAGGTTACAATACAGAGTATATACATTACATTACAAATAGACAGACAAACATATGACAATGCAAGCATACTGTAAGTGCTGGGAGATGGTCTGATAATTACCTATAATGTCTCCTGGGCCCAGGTCCTCTCATCTCTCCCTCTCTACTGATTGGGGTGGTCCTTTTATGGAGCCCTCTCCCATTGACTAAAACAGGGCGGCTACGATTGGTTGCTGTTATCTCTCTCCTCCCTCCTGCCGTTATATTAATTTCCCACACTAGCCCACTCTTTACTGGAATTTAGTGATAAATGGATTTGAAGATAATTTAATTAAACCGGAGGTCGTTAACTTTCCTTGAATGGGGCCCTTAGCTATACATGGAACTAGCCGTGGCCAATTACCCCTTAAATGGATATTGGTTCGTTAACACGGGAGAATACACACGCCTTTATCTAGTGAATAAAGGTGGTGTCGCATAGATCAGAAGTTTCAGCTGTTATCTCTCTTCCTGGCTTGTTTAAATACTAAATTACCTCGTCAGACCATACGACTCCTCAGCACCTTGTCACCCAGCATTCATGCATATTCAATAAGAGGACAGGTAATTAGATTGTCCTCTCTCCCAGCTTGTCAGCTAAGTTAACCCTTTACAGACACACATATTTTATACTACACATTTCACTTCTAACTTATATATACATCTATATGTACAGATATTCCCAGTTTACAATGGAAATTATTCATAAACATTCCTCATAAGGCAACACTCACAATGGATTTCTTGTAAGATCGTGCCGGAATTGTGGAAGCGTGCAGCAGGAAGAACGCTGGATCTTTTTGAATTGTGTGATCGGTGAACTTTTGTGTGATCGTCTCTATGGTTGTCCAAAAATGCAGTAATAGTGGGCATGACCAAAAGATATGGAGGAGCATTCCTTTATCTCTTTTGACACCGCCAGCATTTATCTGTTGTGGTAGGGAAGAATTTATGTAAGAACTGAAGCGTATAGTACCACCTGGTTAGAATCTTATAGTTCGTTTCTTGGATTCTTGTGCATATGGACGATTTTAGAGAAAATCGAAGGATATTTTGTGTCTGCACATCAGTGAAAGTCTGTTTTAAGTCCTGTCCCCAAGTTCGTAGAAACATTAGGTCGGGTTGTGTTGACGGGGTGTTGAGTAAGGTGTATGTTTTCGTTAGTATTTGGGCTAGCGCTCCTTCGTCTTTACAGTAATTTTCAAATGTTGTCAGGTCGCGGGTAAATTGTATGGGATTTAGTGGATGAAGTGGTGTAACCTTATAGCTTTCCAAAACGAAAGTTGGAAGCTACCAGTATCGCTCGTCAGGGTTTGGATCGATGCCCACCGGTCTACGTCTACAAAGTGTAGAGCACAGTCTCTACCCGCCACCACGAGCTCCCCATAGTCTGATCGGGTCAGTCCAGGTGGAAACGCCGGGTTGCCGAGAATTGGGAGTAGTGGGGACGTCCTTGACATCAAGGAGGCAGCGTTCACCACTAACGAACCCATGCGTAGCGTAGCGCCTATGGTGGGGTGTTTCTTCATATCCAAAGGGAGTTGGTCATAGCACCATACTGCCCCCTTTAATGGAATATGTACCTGGTTGCGTTCTATCTGCGTCCACAGTTTGAATTGTACATGTCTGTTCCAGTCAATGATTCTCCCTAAGTGTACTGCCAGGTAGTAGTTCTTTATGTCTGGAAGGGCCAGACCTCCACATTGTTTTGGGAGAGTCAAGTATCGTATGCGCAGCCGTGGTTTCTTGTGTGCCCATATAAATTTGATAAAGAGGGATTGTACTTGTCTGAAATATGGAGCTGGGATCCTGATTGGCAGTGCTTGAAATAGGTACAGGAACTTCGGGAGAATGCACATTTTGAGATGATTGCATCTCCCAAACCAGGAGTGGAGCCCTTTATTCCTCTCCTCTAGCAGTCCTCTGGCTTTAGTCAGCATTGGGGGGAAGTTGAGTTCAAATGTGCGCGTCAAGTCGCTCGGTAAAAATGTCCCCAGGTAATTGAGGTGGCTATCAGACCATTTGAATTTAAATTTAGATTTCAGAGAAGACAGGCCATCCGGTGTCATATTGACACCCATAACCGCAGACTAAACTCAATCTTTTTAACCCAGATGGACCCTTGAAATTTTCAGATTTTAGTAACCCCTACTAAAAAATGATTCAATTCTATACTTATTAACAATGATTCGTAAAAAAGTTTTAAATAAAAGTATAAAGAATATGACAGGCATACCTAGAGTTTTTGGCATCCAGGATAGATATTTTTTCAACACCCCCTGCTCATGACAAAAAATTATATTCAGTTAAAAGCTTAAAATAACCACTTGAATACAGGGCACTTTTACCCAGGCCAATTTGTGTACCAATGTATCCAAACTAATTTTTTATCATTTTGTTAACACAACTAGAGCTTTCTTTTGGTGGTATTTAATCAACACTGGGTTTTTTATTTTTTTCTAAATAAACTAAAAAATTTTGCAAATAAATAACTGTTCTTCAAAAATTTCAGCCAAAATATATTCTGATACATTTCTTTGGAAAAAATAACCCAAATAAATCACTGTATATTATTTAGTCTGTAGGCAAATTATACAGTCCACAAACCATATGGCATATATCTGAAATTTGATTAATCCTAAAGTACTGAAGGTCTATGTCATTTCTTGAGGCCCTAAAATGTCAGGACAGTAAAATATCTTCCAAATTACCCCTTTTTGGAAAGTAGACAGTCTAAGGTATTTAGTTAGAGGCATGGCAAGTTTTATGAAGTTGTAATTTTTTGTCATAATTTAAGAAAATTAAGAAATACATTTTTTTTTATATACTGTCACCAGTGCAGTACAGCATCATTATATAACTGGTGTGGCAGTAATCAGGGATACTAACTGGTGACAGTACGAAAAAAAAATATATACATATTTTATTTTTCCATATTTTGTCTCTATTTTTTTTTTTAACACACTTTGACCAGAGCAAAATAATGTTACCATACTAACATTGTACTACTCTGGGGAAGTGATCAGTATTTTTTTTTTACACATTGTGTTTACAGATAGCAATGAATTTCATTGCTATAAGCAAACATTTTACTGAATGAAATAGATTAATTCAGTTTGTTTTGTTGTGATTAGCTGTGATTGGCCACAGCTGATCACATGGCATAGATGGGCTGTTATTTTCTCTGTCTTTATCATGTGATCACTGTGACCAATCACAGCTAGAAACACAATTGTACACCATAGATGCCTTGAAAGGAAGCCATCCATTTTTTACAACTGCCATGTGACCTGCTGTGATTGGTTACAGTGGTCACATGGTACCGGAAGTGGGCTGGTACAGCGGTCACAAAAAACATAAGGGGGTGGGTATATGAAAAGCTCATCCAATAAATAATTAACAGTGGTGCCCAGATGGAGGTGCAGGTTGTAAATCAGTCTATTGGCGGGTATAATTATAACCTCCAGCTACAGGGGCATGTTCCGCCTATAGAGCCTCTGAATAAAATAAAGCATATGCAAAAAACAGGAGAAAGAAGAGGGAAAAACCGGATATAGAAAATCCAAAATTCCCCCACAGACAGAATTCTTCAAAAAGGCTCAGGTAATTATGAATACTAAATGTAAGTAAACCGCAATTATGGAAATAAAGAAAACAATTTAATGAATATACATGATGATTGCACACCACATCAAAAACAACTATAATAAAATAAGACTAGTCAAAAGGAAGAACAGTGAAACAGGGGTGGCCACCCGTGCGACCATACACACCACACACATACAACCGCTGCTGATCATGTGCAGAATATCGATATTGGAATAGTCACAAGGACTCATGGGTTTGTATATATCTCACTGATAAATGGACAGTATTCAATCCGTGCATGAAATGGTTGGTTTGTAATGAAAAAGTTGGCAGGTGACTTTGCTGGATAGCCATAGACCAGCCGATATAGTTGAACACTGGGTAATGAGGTGAGGGTGTCACAGAGCTGGAGGTAGGCTGAGTCACGCTTCAAAGAAGTGGGGGGACTTGGGTCGAGTTAGTAGTCAACACCTGTCCCTCACAAATAGTATCTGTGGGATGAATCCAACATCCATTAGAAGCTGCCAGGAAGTTCATGTATAGAAGACACTCACTCACCATTTCATGATGTATTGGTCGGCTGCTGGTGGTCTATTCTTCTGCTGGTATCACCTGGAATGTGTTGAATTCCATTCATCAAGTTCGGGAGGGGTCATCCCAACAAGTGCACATGAAATAGAAAGTCTGTCCACATTGGTAGAATATCGATATAGATACGCCGCAACGCTGTCATCAGGTCAACGCGGCATGTTTGCAGATCATAGCGGCTGGTAGGGGTGGTTAGTCCAATGGGTTAGACACCCCTGTTTACACGCTACACGGAGTGTAGCAAGAAATTGCTTGACTTGCTGACATGTTTCACCTTCATTAAGGTTTCATCGGAGCATGCGCATTAGCATGGTGTCTGTCCAGATATAGTTTGGCCAACATGTGTTCCTAATTACGGTGCCTGCTGGATAATTGGATCATTCATACACCCATTCGCGCCTATTAAAGCAATTCTATAAGTACTGACTATACAAGAAAAATTAAATAAATAGAAATCAACCGTGAGGGGAGGGGAAAGGGGGGATTTTTTGAAAAACATTATTCTTGGGGACACAACAACAGGGGGGGGGTTAAAAAAGGAGGGGAGAGGGGAAGGGGAGGGGGCCCGTCAGAAAATTGGCCAATGTCTTGCTGTTCATATGTGCCGTGACGGTACTTTCATTAACTGGTGGATCGAGAGAGCAGGAAGATTGTGGATACATGTGTAGTGTCATTCCGGGAGCCAAGAAACCCCCCCCCCCTTCATCAACAGTTCAGCAGTGTTTCCCTGTTCCTGTGTAATAACATTGTTTTGTTAATCAATAGGTAAAGGTTACATTGCATCTATCTGGCACCCACGTCAATTATCAGTATTCATTGGTCAGAATGCCAGTAGGAAGGTGACATGCAGCCTATAGATGAAGACAAAATAAGGTTGTGTGAGGAGGGGGACCATTTGAGGATTTTGAATTTTAAATAAATAGTCCAAATACCCCGTGGGTAGCGGAGATTCAGATCCACATAATGATATTTATGCGGCTAGCCCATTCCCACAAAGTCTCGACCATACATGCAGCGGTATACCACCAAGTGTACGGGGTCCGGGATTATAACAAGATTAAGTACAAGTTTATATTCCTCAGACGTAAATATCCGTGTACAGATGTATGTATGTATTATGTTACCTAGAACACCCCTGCATTCAACAAGACAGAATGGGGAGAGCTGCTGAAAACAATCATTGATGAACATTTGTTTTGGAAAAGATGCAACCTTATTTTGTCTTCATCTATAGGCTGCATGTCACCTTCCTACTGGCATTCTGACCAATGAATACTGATAATTGATGTGGGTGCCAGATAGATGCAATGTAACCTTTACCTATTGATTAACAAAACAATGTTATTACACACGAACAGGGAAACACTGCTGAACTGTTGATGAAGGAGGGGGGGGGGGGTTTCTTGGCTCCCGGAATGACACTACACATGTATCCACGATCTTCCTGCTCTCTCGATCCACCAGTTAATGAAAGTACCGTCACGGCACATATGAACAGCAAGACATTGGCCAATTTTCTGACGGGCCCCCTCCCCTTCCCCTCTCCCCTCCTTTTTTAACCCCCCCCCCCGTTGTTGTGTCCCCAAGAATAATGTTTTTCAAAAAATCCCCCCTTTCCCCTCCCCTCACGGTTGATTTCTATTTATTTAATTTTTCTTGTATAGTCAGTACTTATAGAATTGCTTTAATAGGCGCGAATGGGTGTATGAATGATCCAATTATCCAGCAGGCACCGTAATTAGGAACACATGTTGGCCAAACTATATCTGGACAAACACCATGCTAATGCGCATGCTCCGATGAAACCTTAATGAAGGTGAAACATGTCAGCAAGTCAAGCAATTTCTTGCTACACTCCGTGTAGCGTGTAAACAGGGGTGTCTAACCCATTGGACTAACCACCCCTACCAGCCGCTATGATCTGTAAACATGCCGCGTTGACCTGATGACAGCGTTGCGGCGTATCTATATCGATATTCTACCAATGTGGACAGACTTTCTATTTCATGTGCACTTGTTGGGATGACCCCTCCCGGACTTGATGAATGGAATTCAACACATTCCAGGTGATACCAGCAGAAGAATAGATCACCAGCAGCCGACCAATACATCATGAAATGGTGAGTGAGTGTCTTCTATACATGAACTTCCTGGCAGCTTCTAATGGATGTTGGATTCATCCCACAGATACTATTTGTGAGGGACAGGTGTTGACTACTAACTCGACCCAAGTCCCCCCACTTCTTTGAAGCGTGACTCAGCCTACCTCCAGCTCTGTGACACCCTCACCTCATTACCCAGTGTTCAACTATATCGGCTGGTCTATGGCTATCCAGCAAAGTCACCTGCCAACTTTTTCATTACAAACCAACCATTTCATGCACGGATTGAATACTGTCCATTTATCAGTGAGATATATACAAACCCATGAGTCCTTGTGACTATTCCAATATCGATATTCTGCACATGATCAGCAGCGGTTGTATGTGTGTGGTGTGTATGGTCGCACGGGTGGCCACCCCTGTTTCACTGTTCTTCCTTTTGACTAGTCTTATTTTATTATAGTTGTTTTTGATGTGGTGTGCAATCATCATGTATATTCATTAAATTGTTTTCTTTATTTCCATAATTGCGGTTTACTTACATTTAGTATTCATAATTACCTGAGCCTTTTTGAAGAATACTGTTTGTGGGGGAATTTTGGATTTTCTATATCCGGTTTTTCCCTCTTCTTTCTCCTGTTTTTTGCATATGGTACAGCGATCAGTCATCGACTATGTCCAGTGGGTGCAGCCAGTGACAGATTGCACTGCAGCGGGACCCTGAAGGTGCATGCGAGGCACGATCCAGGAGGATGTCATATGACGTCCACCGGGATCGATGAGAGGTCAGCCCAGCCTTCAATTTACTATAGGCTGGGCTGGAAGTTGATAAAATAAATAATAAAATAAGTTCAGACAGTGAAAACTGCGGTGTCCCCAAACATTAGTGGTCAGTTGGAAAATTCCCCCTTGCAATGGAGGTCACTGTAGGTGGGAGATCATTTCACTAACACTATTAGGAGGAATCCTAGGGATTCACAGAACCCTGGGTGAGAAAGGTTTAGTTAGAACATCTATCAAGTTTTTATTGCTGTCTGTGTGCCCCATCCCTTGGATAGATTCACCTCTCGATTTGTACTGGTGACCATTGCCACTGCCAAAAAAGTAAGAGGAAATCAACATTTTTAGAACTGTCCCCTGAACAGGAAGTATGGGGAAATCTTTTGATGGGTACACCTGTACTGGTGATAGCATCTTATGCCTTGTACACACGACCGGATTTTCCAATGGAAAAAGTCAGACGGGCTCTTTTTATCAGGTATTCCGACCGTGTGTATGCCCCATCGGACTTTTTCCTTCGGAAATTCCGGCGGACTTAGATAGAGAACTTGTTCTCTTTTTTTCCGACGGACAAAAATTTCAATCGGGAAATCCGTTTGTCTGTATGCAATTCCGACGGACTAAAAACCACGCATGCTCAGAAACAATTTGACGCAATTTTCTCGGCTCGTCGTAGTGTTTTACGTCACCGCATTCTTGACGGTCGGATTTTAGTGTGACCGTGTGTATGCAAGACAGCTTGAGCGGAATTCCGTCGGAACTCCGTCGGACAATCCGTCGGAACTCCGTCGGACAATCCGTCGGACTTTATTCCGACGGACAATACAGTCGTGTATACAGGGCATAAGAGGGAAATTCCCATCGCTTTGAGAGGTTTCATCTAACTGCCCGTTATGTCTCTGACATAAAGTGAACAGAAAAATGATACAAAACAGCAAAAAAAGTAATCTAACAGGGATTTTCCCTACTCTATCAGAAAAAAAAATGGCAATAAATGCATTTTAATTAGTCTCTGGTCAAAACTGAGCCCTCTGTGACTATTGATCCAGTGGCAGTTACAACCTTGTGTACTTCCCATTGCTACTCCACTGGCTGCCTCCACTATGTATGGATGACCAGTACACTTTAATACATTTAATGTATCTAATTCCTATTTCATGATAATTTAGGAAGAATAGTAAAACTAAAATTTCAGCAAATGAAAAAGAAATGCTCAGTTGTCTCAACAGCTCATTATTGCACTTTATTCAATGATGATTTACTTAAGAGTCCTATTCTAAATGAAGAAAAAAAAAACACTGTAGAAGACAGGAAAAAAAGAATAATTATTGGATTTGCTATGGATTGAAGTAAAATTTACATTTGTTTCATAAAAGTGAAATCCATAAAATTACTTTCCCTAAAGTGCTTTAGTTAATTCCAAACATTTAAATCCTTTCATGCTTGAGTTGCATATTATCTTTCTGTTTTTAATTATTCATTTTAACCCATTCAGTTAATGAGATGGCAGGCATATTTTATGATAGGTTTTCTTAAATTTCATAAAGTCGGGGTATTACAGCCTAGGCAAGATTTATATCTTGGACTTCCAGACCTAACCAGTGTTAAATTGTTCTTCCTCAGTAAGACGATTAGGCTCCGGTATCATATAGAATGTGGAGGGGACTCATAATCCAGACACACATTTGGCCTTTCTTCCTCCCACCTTCTCCTGCCATTGTTAGCTTTGTGGTAACAAAATCATATTTAAAAAAACTGTACTAGTGAAATATCAACACACATTTATCTCAGCCGTAACTTAGTACTAAGTATGTTTATTAGTAAATACTAACCTAACCTAAAGACTAAAGCTATACCTAGCCTCTACTGCAGGTACATCTCATAAAATTTGAATATCATTAAAAAGGTTATTTATTTCAGTAATTCAAATAAAAAAGTAAAACTCATATATTTTATATAGATGTGTTACACACAGAGTGATATAGTTTAAACATTTATTTATTTTTTGATGATTATGGCTTACAGCCAGTGAAAACCCAAAATTCAGTATCTCAGAAAATTTGATTATTACGTAAGACCAATAAAATAGGGACTTTGTAATACAGAAATGTTGGCTTACTGAAAAGTATGTAAATGTACAGTATACTATGCACTCAATACTTGGTTGGGGCGCCTTTTGCATGAATTACCGCATCAATGAGGCGTGACATGTAGGCGATCAGCCTGGGACACTGCTGAGGTGTTATGGAAGCCAAGGTTTCTTTGATAGCAGCCTTAAGCTGGCCTGCATTGTTGGGTCTGGTGTCTCCCATATTCCTCTTGACAATATCCCACAGATTCTCTATTGCCGCGTACAGACGATCAGACATTCCGACAACAAATGTTCGATGGGAGCTTGTTGTCGAAAATTCCGACCGTGTGTAGGCTCCATCTGACATTTTCCTTTCGGAATTTCCGACAACAACCCTGTACCTCACAGTCAGCAGACACATTCCAGCCAATCAGCAGCATACCCTCCCTCCCAGACCCTCCCACCTCCTGGACAGCATCCATTTTAGATTCATTCTGAAGCTGCAGTCTTAGTGAGAGGAGGGACAGTGTAGCTGCTGCTGATTTAATAGGGAAATCTATAGCTAGGCCAGTGTATTCAGTGTCCACTCCAGTCCTGAAAGACTCATCTGATCTCTGCTGTCAGGACAGCGTCCTGACAGCACCCCAAAAATCCATTGTTAGGGCTAGTACATACATCAGTCTGCCTTTTTTTTTCTCTGTAATCTAATTGCAGTTGCCTGCCAGCGTGTGTGTGACAGGCTCACAGCGTATACTGTGCCCACTTGCCCAGTGGCACCACTCATATATCTGGTGGCACAGTAGATTACTAGTGAGAGGAGGGACAGTGTAGCTGCTGCTGATTTAATAGGGAAATCTATAGCTAGGCCAGTGTATTCAGTGTCCACTAGACATGTGCACACTGAAATATTTCGTTTCGGAATTTCGTTTTCGTCCAAAAAATAAATTTATTTAGTTACTCCCGAAATTCGTTTTTATTTATTTCGTTTTTCGTTAAAAATTGCATTCGTCCGAAAATCTGAATTAATTAAGGTCGAATCTGTCATTGAAGGCTTATGGTGTCTGTCGAATGTTCAAAGAAGTTTCGACGGAGCAGCAAAACTGTACGACTCTGCAATCATACATTTCCGGTCGAATGTTCCGCCCACAAGCAGTGATCTTTTCTCTCTATGTCGAATCTTTTCTCTCTATAATGTCGAATCTTTTCTCTCCTATGTCGAATCTTTTCTCTCTATAATGTCGAATCTTTTCTCTCCTATGTCGAATCTTTTCTCTCTATAATGTCAAATCTTTTCTCTCTATAATGTCAAATCTTTTCTCTCCTATGTCGAATCTTTTCTCTCTATAATGTCAAATCTTTTCTCTCTATAATGTCAAATCTTTTCTCTCCTATGTCGAATCTTTTCTCTCCTATGTCGAATCTTTCCTCTCCTATGTCGAATCTTTCCTCTCCTATGTCGAATCTTTTCTCTCCTATGTCGAATCTTTCCTCTCCTATGTCGAATCTTTCCTCTCCTATGTCGAATCTTTCCTCTCCTATGTCGAATCTTTCTCTCCTATGTCGAATCTTTTCTCTCTATAATGTCGAATCTTTTCTCTCCTATGTAGAATAATCTTGGACTAATAGAGTTAAGGTTAGGCACATTCGACCACAGATTCGATAGACACAGATTGTTATTGTCAGCGTCACGTCGAATCTCCTATCTATATCGAACTGTTGTAGCAACGAAAACGAAAATAAAGCATTTGTTTATGTCGGATCTTTCGGTTTTCGGATTCTGTGCTTTCGTTTTCGTTTGTTAAAACGATAACGAAAATAGCTGAAATTCGGACGAAAATGCATTCGGACGAAAACGAATGCACATGTCTAGTGTCCACTCCAGTCCTAAAAGACTCAGCTGATCTCTGCTGTAAGGACAGCGTCCTGACAGCACCCCAAAAATCCATTTTTAGGGCTAGTACATACATCAGTCTGGCTTTTTTTTTCTCTGTAATCTAATTGCAGTTGCCTGCCAACGTGTGTGTGACAGGCTCACAGAGTATACTGTGCCCACTTGCCCAGTGGCACCACTCATATATCTGGTGGCACAGCAGATTACTAGTGAGAGGAGGGACAGTGTAGCTGCTGCTGATTTAATAGGGAAATCTATAGCTAGGCCAGTGTATTCAGTGTCCACTCCAGTCCTGAAAGACTCATCTGATCTCTGCTGTAAGGACAGCATCCTGACAGCACCCCAAAAAGCCCTTTTTAGGGCTAGTACATACATCAGTCTGCCTTTTTTTTTCCTCTGTAATCTAATTGCAATTGCCTGCCAGCGTGTGTGTGACAGGCTCACAGCGTATACGGTGCCCACTTGCCCAGTGGCACCACTCATATATCTGGTGGCACAGTAGATTACATTTAAAAAAACAAAACAATTTTAACTGCAATAGAATAGCAGTCAGTTGCCTGCCAGCGTGTGTGTCAGGCCTACAGCGTCTACTCTGCCAACTTCTGCCAGTGCACAGTGCCACTCATATCTGGTGTCACAGTAGCTTGCACGCATAGTACAACTAAACTAATCAAAAAAAAATGACAGGCAGAGGCAGGCCACCCCGCAGGGGCCGTCGTGGTCGTGGTGCTGTGATTCCCTTTGGCCCTAGAATAATGCCCAGTGTTCAGAGGCCACGTACCCTGAACTCGAAAAGTTCTGAGGACATAGTTGACTGGCTAACACAGGACACCCAATCTTCTACAGCTTCCGCTTGGAACCTTGACGCACCATCCTCCTCCAGCTCAGCTTCGGGCACCTCTCAAGTTACCACTCGCCCGCCTGCCGCCACCACCAACACTAGCACCACAGCTGCTTCACTTTATCTGTCAGAGGAGTTATTTACACATGAGTTGGAAGAAATGAGTGATGCGCAACCATTATTGCCAGAGGATGTAGATAAAAGGGATATGTCTCAGTCAGGCAGCATTACACACATGGACGTACGGTGTGATGATGATGATGTTGTACCCGATGCTGCTTCCTTTGCTGAGTTGTCAGATACAAGTGAAGCGGTTGATGATGACGATGTGTCCGTGGATGTCACGTGGGTGCCCGCTCGAAGAGAAGAAGAACAGGGGGAAAGTTCAGATGGGGAGACAGAGAGGAGGAGGAGACGAGTTGTAAGCAGGGGGAGGTCGTCGCAAGGAGCTAGTGGCACAGTCAGACAGCATGTATCGGCACCTGGGGTCAGCCAGACAGTACGCCAATCAAGGCATGCTGTTGCCACCACCAGAATGCCGTCATTGCAAAGCTCAGCAGTGTGGCATTTTTTTGTGTGTCTGCCTCTGATAACAGAGTCGTGGGAAATCCAACACCCACCTAGGTACAACTGCTTTGTAAAGGCACATGATCGCACATCACAAACGCATATGGGATCAACACATGATGACGAGTACAAGCAGCACACAAGCTCAAAGCCACCATCCTCCTCCTGGTCCAGCATCTTCAGCCACGTCAACCACTGCTGTCCTCCTTGCCCCCTCTCAACCATCCGCCACTCCGTCTATCGCCTTGAGCAGTTCCTGCTCATCTGCCCACAGTCAGGTGTCTGTCAAGGACATGTTTGAGCGTAAGAAGCCAATGTCACAGAGTCACCCCCTTGCCTGGCGTCTGACAGCTGGCTTGTCAGAACTCTTAGCCCGCCAGCTTTTACCATACAAGCTGGTGGAGTCTGAGGCCTTCAAAAAATTTGTAGCTATTGGGACACCGCAGTGGAAGGTACCCGGCCGAAATTTCTTTTCACAAAAGGCAATCCCCAACCTGTACTCTATTGTGCAAAAGGAAGTCATGGCATGTCTGGCACACAGTGTTGGGGCAAGGGTCCATCTGACCACTGATACCTGGTCTGCAAAGCACGGTCAGGGCAGGTATATCACCTACACTGTGCATTGGGTAAACCTGCTGACGGCTGCCAAGCATGTAATGCGTGGCTCTGCAGAGGAGTTGGTGGTGACACCGCCACGACTTGCAGGCAGGCCTGCTGCCACCTCCTCTACTCCTCCTACTCCATCCTCTTCAATAACCTCCTCGGCTGAGTCCTCTTCTGCTGCTGCGTCTTGCTCCACATCAACTGCACCCCCCCAGCTTCCCAGGGGCTATTCCACATCCCGGATATGACAGTGTCACGCCGTCTTGGGGTTGACTTGCCTGAAAGCAGAGAGTCACACCGGACCAGCACTCCTGTCCGCCCTGAACGCACAGGTGGATCAGTGGCTGACTCCGCACCAACTGGAGATCGGCAAAGTGGTGTGTGAAAACGGAAGCAATTTGTTGGCGGCATTGAATTTGGGCAAGTTGACACATGTGCCGTGCATGGCACATGTGTTGAATCTGATTGTACAACGCTTTGTGCTTAAGTACCCAGACTTACAGGACGTCCTCAAGGAGGCCAGGAAGGTGTGTGGCCATTTCAGGCGTTCCTACATGGCCATGGTGCACTTTTCAGATATCCAGCGGCGAAACAACATGCCAGTGAGGCGCTTGATTTGCGACAGCCCGACACGTTGGAATTCAACACTCCTAATGTTTGACCGCCTGCTCCAACAAGAAAAAGCCGTCAATGAGTATTTGTATGACCGGGGTGCTAGGACAGCCTCTGCGCAGCTGGGAATTTTTTTGCCACGTTACTGGACGCTCATGCGCAATGCCTGTAGGCTCATGCGTCCTTTTGAGGAGGTGACAAACCTAGTCAGTCGTACTGAAGGCACCATCAGCGACATCATCCCATTTGTTTTCTTCCTGGAGCGCTGGATCAGGCCGTAGATGAGCGTGAAGAGGAAGAGGAAGAGTTGTGGTCACCATCACCACCAGAAACAGCCTTATCAGCATCGCTTGCTTGACCTGCTGCAACGCTGGAAGAGGAGTCTGAGGAAGAGGAGTCAGAGGAGGAATGTGGCTTTGAGGAGGAGGAGGAAGACCAACCACAGCAGGCATCCCAGGGTGCTCGTTGTCACCATTCTGGTACCCGTGGTGTTGTACGTGGCTGGGGGGAAGAACAGACCTTTAGTGAGATCAGTGAGGATGAGGAACGGGACATGAGTAGCTCGGCATCCAACCTTGTGCAAATGGGGTCTTTCATGCTGTCGTGCCTGTTGAGGGACCCTCGTATAAAAAGGCTGAAGGAGAACGACCTGTACTGGGTGGTCACGCTACTAGACCCCCGGTATAAGCAGAAAGTGCCTGAAATGTTACCGAATTACCGGAAGTCGGAAAGGATGCAGCAGTTCCAAAATAAATGAAAAAGTATGCTTTACACAGCGTATAAGGGTGATGTCACAGCACAACGGGAATCTAACAGGGGAAGAGGTGAAAGTAATCCACCTTCTACCACGACCACGCCGGCAAGGACAGGACGCTTTACAGACGTGTTGTTGATGGAGGACATGCGGAGCCTTTTAAGTCCTACGCATCGCCACAGCCCTTCGGGATCCACCCTCAGAGAACGACTCGACCGACAGCTAGCAGACTACCTCGCCTTAACTGCAGATATCGACACTCTGAGGAGCGATGAACCCCTTGACTACTGGGTGTGCAGGCTTGACCTGTGGCCTGAGCTATCCCAATTTGCGATAGAACTTCTGGCCTGCCCCGTTTCAAGTGTCCTTTCAGAAAGGACCTTCAGTGCAGCAGGAAGTATTGTCACTGAGAAGAGAAGTCGCCTAGGTCAAAAAAGTCTAGATTACCTCACCTTTATTAAGATGAATGAGGCATGGATCCCGAAGGGACTGACAGTGGGCGATACATTTGCTTTAAAAAAGGCCTGATGAGATGAGCTGCCTTGGGCTAAAAATGGTCCACACGCTGCTGTATTTTATCTCTGCATGTCGGATGACTTGCGTGACTTATCCGCCACCAACTAGGGTTCAAGCCGCAATGTTTTAGGGCACTTTCTGCCTGGAAAGCATAAATTTTTCTGGCCGCTGCTACAGCAGCGGCTGCAACAATACCAAATTTTTCAGGCATGTGTACATGCCTAATTTTTCTGGCCTCTGGTGCTGCACTGTGGCTGCAAAAAAAAAAAAAAAAAAAAGCACATACATGTGTCAATTCCCCTTCGTGATCGTTACCTTGCTGTGGTGAAGGGGCTTGCGTATCACAATGAAGCGACCACCTCTATGAGTGTGTTGGCAATGGCAATGTTGGCACACCCCAGATGATAAGGTCGTTGCTTCATTGTGAACAGACCAAATGCGATCGGCTGGATAATTTTGCATAGAAAAAACATTAATTTTCTTTGTGATCATCTAAGGTGATCATTAAAGCCTTGCGGTTGTGCAAATGGACTGTTTGCGGTTGTTTGCGGTGCGTTAAACGGGGAGTTTGGTCTGTCAGAGTTTGGTCTGTCACTGTGAAGCGGGCGTAACCCTTACACTACCTGATCGATACAACATCATACCTGATGTTTTAAAGCACGTTATTCCAAACAATTTAGGAATGTTAGGTGATTTATGCCCTTTATGGATTAAAACCCGACTCTGCGTCAGCTACGTAATTTTCCATGGGAGTTTTGCCATGGATCCGCCTCCGGCATGCCACAGTCTAGGTGTTAGTCCCCTTGAAACAACTTTTCCATCACTATTGTGGCCAGAAAGAGTCCCTGTGGGTTTTAAAATTTGCCTGCCTTTTGAAGTCTATGGCGGTTCGCCCGGTTCGCCCGTTCGCGAACATTTGCGGAAATTCGCGTTCGCCGTTCGCGAACGGAAAATTTTATGTTCGCGACATCACTAATGGAGATAGCACATTCGTCACGCTGTAACGGACTGAAAAGCACGAGGTTGAAAAGCGCGAATCGTCTCTCATCAAACTTCTACTAACACGACTGGTATAGTGCCGTCATACGTCTTGTACGTCACCCCGTTCTTGGCGTGCGGGATTTCCGACAACATTTGTGTGACCGTGTATATGCAAGACAAGTTTGAGCCAACATCCGACCGGAAAAAAATCCACGGTTTTGTTGTCGGAATGTCCAATCGTCTGTACGTGGCATAAGGGGTTTAGGTCAGGCGAGTTTGCTGGCCAATCAAGCACAGTGATACCATGATCATTAAACCAGGTTTTGGTACTTTTGGCAGTGTGGGTAGGTGCCAAGTCCTGCTGGATAATGAAATCAGCATCTCCATAAAGCTGGCCACCAGAGGGAAGCATGAAGTGCTCTAGAATTTCCTGGTAGAGGGCTGCGCTGACTTTGGACTTGATAAAACACAGTGGACCAACACCAGCACCCAACAAGTGACTTTTTACCACTACTATACCTTTATATTGGCTTTTGGAATTTAGAAAGGCAACAATTTAGAAATTGGATGAAAAGTTTAGCACTGTAAAACCCTTTTTGATAGATAAGTAGTGCATTTTATATAAACCTATATAGATCAGACCAAAATGATGGACAAATAAAGAGGAAAGAGGGACAGAGGGACTTTGTTCCAAATGAGGGACAGTCCCTCTAAATCAGGGACGATTGGGAGCTATGCATTTATATCAGGCTACCACCAATCCGGCCCACATAGGGCTACCGATCGGGTAGCCTATCTCTGCATCATTGAGGACCACCCAGCCCTGAGAATGAGGATGCTGAGGCATCACTCGAACTGCCTGAAGACTTCAGAAAAGGTAAGTAAAACAAAAGGAACAAAATAAAAACAACATAGTATTACCCAATAGTGCTAAGTGATTTTTATTCTAAAACAAAAGCTGTTAGTAAAAAAAAAAGTAAAAAAAAATACAATATTTTTAAAGTATAATGCGCTACTGCTTTTGGTACAATGAAAATATGAAAATAACTGCTAAATGGTTTCCCATAAGTTTCCTGTGTGTCTTGTTTTATCAAAGCAAAATGTTATATCTTGCACCTAAAGCTAAATGATTCTGCAATGTTGTCAGTACTGAACAAACTATCCCGCTGTAATCCTTCTAGTCAGTCATTTTACTCTGTTTACAGTAGAGAAACAAGCCCTTTCAAGGTTACTTGATATAGCTGCAAGCTATAGTTAGCACAATATAATACAAGACTACAGTGCAAATTGTAGAGGATAATTGGTCATTCATATACTGTAGTGGTATAAAATTTACAGGGACAAGTTCACCAAATCATTGTAATCTTTTTGGTAAAAACAAAAGAATAATTTGATATAATATATGGATATCATTATTGACTTGGCTCTATTTTTAATGTAAAATGTTGCTTATTTCAATTAAAAGTTCAGGAATGAACTGCCGCTCATACATACTGTATACCTTTAAAATGTTGGCGCCTATATAATTTGGTAATGTATATGAAATTGTCTTGTTTGAAAACACAAACAGCAACATGGCAGCTGCAATACCCTACAACACTCAGCCCCACTCCAGACCTATGCCTCCCACCGTTGTGAATGCCTGGGTGCTGGCTTAAAAACTTTTTATTTAAGCCACACACTCATGTCAACTTCTACAAACACCTTCATTTAACCACCAGATGCATAATGGTGACCAGGGAAGGGGGGTGGCTTATATTCTTGATGTCACGAGGCAGCACCAGCATCCTGAAATTTTTGAGACTCACACGTGAGTTTCATTATATTGTCACCTAATGTCTCACATTAAAGCTGTGTCATACCTGATATGGGATATACGTGTAGCACTTACCCCCATTTAAGGGACCGGCTGGTTTTGTTGGGTCTGCAAACTACCTCCAAGGCTTCCATTGTCAGGGTATAGAAAAGTCTTTAGGAAAGCCAATGTCCACACAGATGTAAAACCCAACAATAAGGATTTATTTACTTTGCTAAGGGAACTTGAGAGGAAAGTAGGAACAAAAGAAGAACAGGGGAAGGTTCAGGCACGCAGCACTAAAACACAACATTGCCACTCAAGCCTGAGTGGGTATTGCTCTCCCGGATAGTCCCTCTCACTGGTCCTAGCAGCCGGGATGATGCATGATGCAATTTTAGCTGAAAAACTTAAGGATGCAATCAGGAATCCTCTGCCACAGGGTTATCAAAGTCCCGAACCTCCCAGCCAAGCAATAATAGAGAACCTTTAGGAAAATTTGGCGTATTGCAGGGCTTGTAGTAATGGATCCCTCTCCTTAGGTGAGTCTCCAGGCCTCCTCCCGAGACAGCAGTACCGTCGCTAGTCTCCTCTGGGGCAGATCCTCCCATGGCCTCCTTTCCTAAGAGTGGGCTTCCCGCAGGTGGGTAGCCTGGGATCCTTTCCTGAAGTGTAGGCCTTAGCCAGCAGAGCTGGGCCTAGCAGGTAGCGATGTAGCCTCGGACTGAAGGTGCCCGGGGCCAGAACACTCCAACGGTTGGGCTCCCAGGACGGAACCCCAGAACGGACCCCAATTAATGGTGTCTGCCCTTTATGTACCCTCTCCCAGCATGCACAGCGGGTAGACCACGCCCACTGCACGGCTGCCGAGAAAGGACACCCAAGGTGTTGTGATACCCCCTATAGTTCAACCAATGCCGGTGGTGACAGTGCCACCTACAGGCGAACAGGGAACACTACTGCCAGGCAGTATCACACCCAGAGCAGAAGCAACTTTAGAACAATCAAGTGGTCTGAGCCCAACTACTGGCTCAGACTACCCTTAAATGTAAGCATAACACCCCAAATATTTTGGGGGGGAGCTACATACACTACTGTGCACAAGTTTTAGGCAGGTGTAAAAAAAGGGTGTAAATTAGGAATGCTTTCAATAATAGAAGTGTTAATAGTTTATTTTTTATCAATGAACAAAATGTATAGTAAACAAACAGAAGAGAAATACAAATCAAATCAATAATTGATGTGACTACCCTTTGCCTTCAAAACAGCATTAATTCTTCTCGGTGCACACAGTTTTTGAAGGAACTCGTGGGTAGGTTGTTCCAAACATCTTGGAAAACTAACCACAGATTTTCTGTGGATGTAGGCTGCCTCAAATCCTTCTGTCTCTTTATGTAATCACAGACAGACTCGATGATGTTGAGCTCAGGGCTCTGTGGGAGTCAAACCATCACTTCCAGGACTCCTTGTTCTTTATGCTGAAGATAGTTCTTAATGACATTGGCTGCATGTTTGGGGTTGTTGTCCTTCTGCAGAAAAAATTTGGGGCCATTCACAGGCCTCCCTGATGGTATGGCATGATGGGTAAGTATCTGCCTGTATTTTTCAGCATTCAGGACACCATTGATCCTGACCAAATCTTCAACTCCATTTGCAGAAATGCAGTTCCAAACTTGCAAGGAACCTCCACCATGCTTCACTGTTGCCTGCAGGCACTCATTATTGTACCGCTCTCCAGCTCTTTGGCGAACAAACTGCCTCCTGCTACAGCCAAATATTTCATATTTTGACTCATCAATGCAGAGCGCCTGCTGCCATTTTTCTGTACCCCAGTTCCTTTGTTTTTGTGCATAGTTAAGTTGCTTAGCTTTGTTTCCACGTCAGAGGCATGGCTTTTTTGGCCATGAAGACCACTTCTGGCCAAACTTCGGACAGTAGATGGGTGTTCCTGGGTCCCACTGGTTTCTGCCAGTTCTGTGCTGATGGCACTGCTAAGACATCTTCTGATGTTGAAGGGAAGTAAGCATGATGGGGTGGATTTACTAAAGGAAAAATAAAGTGTGACCTTTGCAAAGTTCAGTTGCTCCAGAGCTTAGTTGATGAGGTAAAGCTTCACTTTGCAAAAAGTACCCTATTACGTGCAAGGAAAATAAAAAAAACATCATTTTTGCTTGCACATGATTGGATGATGGAAGTCAGCAGAGCTTTTGCTCATTTAATAAGCTCTGGAGCAACTGCTCTTGCAGAGTGCAACTGCACTTTGCAACATGCTGTTAGGCGACCACTGCGTCAATGACCCTCATCATTGCGCGTTTCTTCATGCTTCTTCAAAAGCGCTTGAAGAGCACATATTGAAACCCCAGTCTGCTTTGAAATATTTTTCTGGGAGAGACCTCACTAATGCAGAATAACTACCTTGTGTCTTATTGTCTTGCTATGGTGTATGACCTTTGACATGGAACTATCTTTCACAACCTCCCCCTAGTAGCAGAGTTTGGCTGTGCCTCACCCAGTTGTAAGCCTTCTACACAGCTGTTTCTCTTTCAATTAATGACTGTGTTTCAACCTACATATGAAATTGATGATCATTAACACCTGCCTTGAATAATTGATTAATTATACACCTGAATTTAATCCTACAAAATCTCTGACTTTGTGCAAGTGTACAAAGTGTGAAAGTGTAAGAACTGATGCTGGTTTGAAGCCAAAGGGTAGTCACACTGAATATTGATTTGATTTAGATTTTCCATCTGTTTGCTCATTTTTCTTTTTGTAAATTGATAAAAATAAACAATTTAAATATATATTTTTCAAAGCTTTCTTACTTTACAGCATTTCTCTTACACCTGCCTAAAAATGTTACACAGTACTGTAGTCCTACAGAAACTTCTGCACATTCTAAAATACAGATCCAAGTATATATAGCTACTCAAAATAAACAAAATATATTGTACCCGATCACATATATTCTCCCTGGGATAGACAGATTATATTGCTGCTCTGTATGCTGTCATGCAACTAGTGACTGAATAAAGGCATTTGGAGAAGTTGACATCAGTATGTGGCTCACATGTATTAGGCCCCTTTCACACGGGGCGGATCCGTGCAGATCCGCCCCGTGAAGCTCCGCTTGCTCAGCGGGGATCGCTCCGTTGATCCCCGCTGAGCCGACGGATGACTGGGCGGTCCCCGCACACTGTGCAGGGACCGCCCTGTCAGAGCGCCGCTCTCCCCTATGGGGAATCGGATGACGACGGACCGTAGAGTCCGTTGTCATCCGATCCGCTCCGCCGACGGAAGGAAAAATAGGGTTTTCCTCCGTCACACTTTGGCGGAGCGGATGTCAGCGGACATGTCTCCGCTGACATCCGTGCCTCCATAGGGGTGCATGGAGGATCCGTTTCAGGTCCGCCTAAAAAACTGACAGGCGGACCTGAACGGACCTCCGTGTGAAAGAGCCCTTAGTAGCTACAATAACCCAGTGCAATATATGGCTATAACTGCTTTAAATTTACACATTTGCCAATTATTGTTAAATGATCCCATTCGTATTTTCTGAAAAACAAGATACAATGAAAAACCTTCTAGGGCTAGCATTGTTTATTTTATATTAACCACTTAAGCCCCGGACCATTTGGTAGCTAAAGGACCAGAGGTGAATTCAGAATTTTGCACTGCGCTGCTTTAACTGTAAATTGTGCGGACATGCAATGTTGTACCCAAACGAAATTTGCGTCCTTTTCTTCCCACAAATAGAGCTTTCTTTTAATGGTATTTGATTGCCTCTGCGATTTTTATTTTTTGTGATATAAACGGAAAAAGACCGAAAATTTTGAAAAAAAATGATATTTTCTACTTTTTGTTATAAGAAAAATCGAATAAACTCAATTGTAGTCATACATTTAGGCCAAAATGTATTCAGCCACATGTTTTTAGTAAAAAAAATGTCAATAAGCGTATATTTATTGGTTTGCGCAAAAGTTATAGAGTTTACAAACTAGGGTACATTTTCTGAAATTTACACAGCTTTAAATTCATGACTGCCTATCTCATTTCTTGAGGTGCTAAAATGACAGGGCAGTACAAACCCCCCCAAATGACCCCATTTTGGAAAGTAGACACCCCAAGGAAATTGCTGAGAGGCATGTTGAGCCCTTTGAATTTTTTTTTGTCCCAAGTGATTGAATAATGACAAAAAAAAATAAAAATTACAAAAAGTTGTCACTAAATGATATATTGCTCACACATGCCATGGTTATATGTGGAATTTCACCCCAAAATACATTTTGCTGCTTCTCCTGAGTACGGGGATACCACATGTGTGGGACTTTTTGTGAGCCTAGCCACGTACGGGACCCCGGAAACCAAGCACCGCCTTCAGGATTTCTAAGGGCGCAAATTTTTGATTTCACTCCTCACTACCTATCACAGTTTCGAAGGCCATAAAATGCCAAAATAGCACAAAACCCCCCCAAATGACCCCATTTTAGAAAGTAGACACCCCAAGGAAATTGCTGAGAGGCCTGTTGAGCCCATTGAATATATTTTTTTTGTCCCAAGTGATTGAATAATGACAAAAAAAAAAAAAAAAATTACAAAAAGTTGTCACTAAATGATATATTGCTCACACATTCCATGGTTATATGTGGAATTACACCCCAAAATACATTTTTCTGCTTCTCCTGAGTACGGGGATACCACATGTGTGGGACTTTTTAGGAGCCTAGCCGCGTACGGACCCCGAAATCCAAGCACCGCCTTCAGGATTTCTAGGCACAAATTTTTGATTTCACTCCTCACTACCTATCACAGTTTCGAAGGCCATAAAATGCCAAAATCGCAGAAAACCCCCCCAAATGACCCCATTTTGGAATATAGACACCCCAAGCTATTTGCTGAGAGGAATGGCGAGTATTTTACAGCTCTCATTTGTTTTTGAAAATGAAGAAAGAATATATATATATATATATATATTTTTTTTTTTCAATTTTCAAAACTTTGTGACAAAAAGCGAGATCTGCAAAATACTCACAATACCTCTCAGCAAATAGCTTGGGGTGTCTACTTTCCAAAATGGGGTCATTTGGGGGGGGTTTGTGCTATCTGGGCATTCCATGGCCTCCGAAACTGTGATAGGCAGTGAGAAGTGAAATCAAAAATTTACATCCTTAGAAAGCCTGAAGGCGGTGCTTGGTTTTTGGGGTCCCGTACGTGGCTAGGCTCCCAAAAAGTCTCACACATGTGGTATCCCCGTACTCAGGAGAAGCAACAGAATGTATTTTGGGGTGTAATTCCACATATGCCCATGGCATGTTTGAGCAATATATCATTTAGTGACAACTTTGTGCAAAAAAAAAAAAAAAAATTGTCGTTTTTCCGCAACTTGTGTCAACATATAAAATATTCCATGGACTCGACATGCCTCTCAGTATATAGCTTGGGGTGTCTACTTTCCAAAATGGGGTCATTTGGGGGGTTTTGAACTGTTCTGGCATTTTATACACAACATTAGGAAGCTTACATCCACTCTTCTAACCACTTGAAGACAAAGCCCTTTTTGACACTTTTTGTTTACATGAAAACATTTTTTTTTTGCAAGAAAATTATGTTGAACCCCGAAACATTATATATATTTTTAAAGCAAAGGCCCTACAGATTAAAATGGTGGGTGTTGCATTTTTTTTTCTACACAGTATTTGCGCAGCGATTTTTCAAACGCATTTTTTGGGTTAAAAAATACACTTTTTTTAATTTTAATGCACTAAAACACACTATATTGCCCAAATGTTTGATGAAATAAAAAAGATGATCTTAGGCCGAGTACATAGATACCAAACACGACATGCTTTAAAATTTCGCACAAACGCGCATTGGTGACAAACTACATACATTTTTAAAAGCCTTTAAAAGCCTTTACAGGTTACCCCAGTAGATTTACAGAGGAGGTCTACTGCTAAAATGATTTCCCTCGATCTGACCTTCGCGGTGATACCTCACATGCATGGTGCAATTGCTGTTTACATATGACGCCAGACCGACGCTTGCGTTCGCCATTGGGCAAGAGCAGGGCAGGACAGGGGTGCTTTTTTTTTTTTTCTTTTTTTTTATTATTAATTTTGCTTTTTTATTTTATTTTTAAATTGTTCCTTCCAAGTATTTTTTTTTTTAATCATTTTTATTGTTGTCTCAGGGAATGTAAATATCCCCTATGATAGCAATAGGTAGTGACAGGTACTCTTTTTTTGAAAAAACTGGGGTCTTCTAGACCCTAGATTTTTCCTCTGCCCTCAAAGCATCTGACCACACCAAGATCGGTGTGATAAAATGCTTTCCCAATTTCCCAATGGCGCTTTTTATATCCGGGGGGGGCATTCCCTCCCACTGCTTGTAAAAGCAGTCCAGAGGCTAATTAGCCGCTAGGATTGCTTTTACATGAAAGCCGGCCGCAGGCTGAAAAGAATGATACCAAGATGATACCTAAACCCGCAGGCATCATTCTGGTATAAACATTCAAAGTCCAGCAACATACCAGTACGTTGCTGGTCCTTGTTGGACATGTATTGTAATCTTTTTTTTCATGCAGCCAGTTGGCTGCATGAAAAAAGAGATTGATCGGTGGGTATGCCCACCATTAGAATACCGCCCTTCATCCACCCACTTCCAATGATGGGCATACATGCACCATTTATATATGCCGAAGCATGGGGGCATCCTCCCGCAAAAAAGTTATGCCGCACACACATGGTCGGACTTTTCCACGGGCAAGCCTCCGTCGGAATTTCGACCGTATGTACACGGCATTAGGAGCAAAATCGCTCCTCCGCCCCTGCTGCCCCAATGCTTCGGCATATTTGCTTATTTTTTTTAACTGTGGTGGTGAAATCACCTCCTACAGCACTGGAGTCGCAGGGATCAGGCCTGTCTCTGCGAACGCTGCAGTTATGTGTGTTTTTGTTTTGTAAGTGACAGTGATCGATCGATACTGCACTTGGGTGGCCTGGGCTGGATGGAGGGGCAAAACGCAGGTGCCAGCAGGTATCTGGGCTGATCCCGCTAACACTGCGTTTTTGGGAACCCTAAACTGCTGGGGACGCTAGTATAGATCTGATCAGATCAGATATTGATCTGTTCAGATACTATACCACTAAGGGGGGTGTATGCTTCACGCGTGGGTGTTAGCGTTACTGGCACTAACCTGACGCTGCCTGGGGTGTGACTCAGACCCTCTCTGACGCTAAAACCTAATTGATATCACCCGCCGGGCAATCAGGGGGTTAAACCTTTATTGGGTTATATACACGGCGGGTGCCCTGACACTATAAAAAGCAAACTAACTAACCAGCATCACCCGTAACACTTATATGGTGATCACTGGTGAAAGGGTTAACTAGGGGCAATCAGGGAGTTAAAACCTTTATTAGATAATATATGGGGGTACCTGACGCTATAAAAACATGCAGCGAACCTAAAAAAAATTACTGGCTACCGATCTGCATCACCGACACTAAGACAGCGTTTAGAAAAACGATCGCTTAGCGACATTGGTGATAGGGGGTGAAAGGGTTACCTGGGGGGCGATCAAGGGGGTTAAACCTTTATTAGATAATATATTGGGGTACCTGACGCTATAAAAACCTGCGGCGAACCTAAAAAAAATTACCAGCTACCGATCTGCATCACCGACACTAAGACAGCGTTTAGAAAAATGATCGCTTAGCGACAGTGGTGATGGGGGTGAAAGGGTTACCTGGGGGGCGATCAAGGGGGTTAAACCTTTATTAGATAATATATTGGGGTACCTGACGCTATAAAAACATGCGGCAAACCTAAAAAAAATTACTGGCTACCGATCTGCATCACCGACACTAAGACAGCGTTTAGAAAAACAATTGCTTCGCGACAGTGGTGATAGGGGGTGAAAGGGTTACCTGGGGGGGGGCGATCAAGGGGGTTAAACCTTTATTAGATAATATATTGGGGTACCTGACGCTATAAAAACCTGCGGCGAACCTAAAAAAAATTACCGGCTACCGATCTGCATCACAGACACTAAGACAGCGTTTAGAAAAACGATCGCTTAGTGACAGTGGTGATAGGGGGTGAAAGGGTTACCTGGGGGGCGATCAAGGGGGTTAAACCTTTATTAGATAATATATTGGGGTACCTGACGCTATAAAAACATGCCGCGAACCTAAAAAAAATTACTGGCTGCCGATCGGCATCACTGACGCTAAGACAGCGATCAGAAAAATGATCGCTTAGCGACAGTGGTGATAGGGGGTGAAAGGGTTATCTGGGGGGTGATCAGGGGGTTAAACCTTTATTAGGGGGGGTTAGGGGGCTACACTGGACCTAAGACTAAACTTTGGTGACACTTTTACAGTCACAAATGTCACTGATTGCAGTGATCACTAAATAAATGGTCACTGCAATCAGTGACACTGTGACTGGGGGCTGGGGGGGTGATCTGGGGGGTGATCTGGGGTGTCTGGGGGGGCCTGGGGGGGCGATTTATGTCCCTATGTGTCCTGGTGTCAGTGTAGTGTTGTGTGCACTGACCTGATGTCTTCTCTTGTACGGCGCTCGGTATATGTGAGCGCCACACCAGAGATGACATCACTTCCTCCTGCTCCCTCTGTCTGACACAGACAGAGGGGGCATTTCCATTCGCCGGGAGCGATCCCGAGGGGGTGGCCAGAAACGAATGGCTGCCCCCTCATCCCGGAACGCTCCCAGACACTTAGCCACCGCTCACTGTATAGGAGGGGGGTCCGATTGGACCCCCCAACTATACAAAGGCAATCACGTACACTCTACGTGATTGTGCCTGACGGTGCCATTCTGCCGACGTATATATACAGTGAGCGGTCGTTAAGTGGTTAAAAGCAGAAAACATTATACTGATTTGACATTCAGCCATGTAGTAACTTCAGTCAAACTGATAGAAGAACAGATTTGTTTGGCAGATACAAATTGGGCAGTAGCTCACTGTGGCTGTCCCTGTTCCAGCTGATGCAAAACTCCCCTTCTGCTGGCCAACTTTCATTAAGCACTCATTCAGAATTATGGGTCTGCAGATGATACAGCATTGTAAAATTTGTCAACAGCAGGTAAATTTTAAAGCCTTAGTTTAGGAATATTTTTTTTTAAACTCAGCACAAGCGACAATACTTACATTTACATTTAATAACAAGTGTCTCTTGTGCTGCTGATGACTGTTATACAATAGTTTAAACCTGTTCTCTGCTCCCACCCCCATATCCCACAGCAGTAATCTTCTGGTGCCTCAGTGGTTAACACGAGCGATGGACCTGTCACAGGCATTTATCAAGAGTGCCCAACTTTGCCTGTCCTATCCACCCCCCTTCTCCAATCATAGAAGCTGTACTATATCTCCCATTAACAAAAAGCTTACTATTAATGGTGGAAACAGACCTTTCATTTATCTGCGCTCCTCCATTCATAGATTCTTCTTATTCATGGAAGTGTTGTGCTTATCAAGGGACAGTTTGCCCGCACAATATTAATTTTAAGTTCTTTTTAACGAAAGATATTTTTGAATACAAGACAACCTATATGACATAGTCTATAATGTGAAACTTATTCACGGAGACGTGCGATCATACAAAATAGCTACATTTATTGGTTGACAAAAAGCAAATATTTACATAAAATTAAAATACCAATTGCGTTACATGAACGACTTCAAAATCAATAAAATTACCCGCAAAATGGGCATACAGTCCCTTAGACATAATGCTGTCATGATAAATTCTCAATAGGTTCAACAACCTTGTATAATTGACAATGAAACAGAACATCTGTATTTCACACATCCAACCGTTACTATACTGCAGGTAAGTAAGTGGTTAACAATGTGAAATAAATTGGACGTTTGCTTTGTCACTAAGATTGGAACTATGCAAAAAGAAAAATATAATGAAAAATTGAATCTTTACAAAAAACATCTACCAGTTGTTGGTTAATGAGAATAAATCATAATTGCAGAATATTCAATACTTCAATAATTTTGAGAACAACAATGAATTCAAGATAAAATCAAAAATGGCATAATTACCAATTCCACAATGGCAATTTCCTACTGGCAAGTGACCAGTGTTAAGATGGCTGCCGTGGCTTTCAGGTATCGGGTATCTAGGAATCTTCATGAGTGTAAAAATATGTCTTTATGCATGGTGCATGTGTGTTAGTCTGTCTGAGGGTGTGGATCTCCCAGTGTGCCCCTCAGGGTGGGTCCGTGAGTCTGTGTGTTCTGCGTGTGAGTCCCCTCTTATCTAATTTTTCTTCCCTTAAAAATTGTCTCCGGACAATAAGGTTATAAAAATTATATTAAGTTCTGCCCAGGGATGGGTGTCTACAACTCATTGGTGGCTGCAGATGTGGGACTTTGGGATCCTCAAGCAATACCACTTTCAACCACTGGGGCATCAATTCTTTAACCACATCAATACTGGGCACTTAAACCCCCTTCCTTCCCAGACCAATTTTCAGCTTTCAGTGCTCTCGCAATTTGAATGACAATTATTCAGTCATGCTACACTGTACCCAAATGAAATTTTTATCATTTTGTTCACACAAATAGAGCTTTCTTTTGGTGGTATTTGTTCACAATTCCATTTTCAATTTTTTGCGATAAAAGCGAAAAAAGAGCGAATATTTTGAAAAAAAACAACATTTTCTACATTCTGTTTTAAAAGAAATCCAAACAAATCAAATTTCGGCAAAAATTTAGGCCAAAATGTATTCTGCTACATGTCTTTGGTAAAAAAAATCCTGATAAGTGTATGATAATTGGTTTGTGTGAAAGTTATAGAGTCTACAAACTAAGCTACGCATTATTGCAAATTGATCAATCCTAATGCACTGATGGCCTATCTCATTTCTTGAGGCCCTAAAATGTCAGGACAGTACAAATACCCCCCAAATGACCACTTTTTGGAAAGAAGACAGTCGGAGGTATTTAGTAAGAGGCATCGTGAATTTTTTGAAGTTGCAATTTTTTTCCCACAATGCCTTGGAAAATTAAGAAATATATATATATATATATTTTTTCTTCACAAAGTTGTCAATTTAGAAGATCTTTCTAACACATAGTATGTACATAGCAAAAATAACACCCCAAAATACATTCTGCTACTCATCCTGAGTATGGCGATACCCAGTGTGTGAGACTTTTCCACATCCTGGCCACATACGGAGGCCAAACATCCAAGTAGCACCATCAGGCGCTCTAAAGGCATAAATTACACATTTCATTTCCTGAGTACCTATCACATTTTTGAAGGCCCTGGAGAACAAGGACAATGGAATTACCCACAAAATGACCCCATTTTGGAAAGAAAACAACCCAATGTATATTCTATGAGGCATAATAAGTCTTTTGAACATGTCATTTCTTTCCAAAAGTTTTGGGAATATGTGGAAAAAAAATAAAACATATATTTTTTTCACAAAGTTGTCAATTTAGAAGATCTTTCTAACACATAGTATGTACATAGCAAAAATAACACCCCAAAATACATTCTGCTACTCATCCTGAGTATGGCGATACCCAGTGTGTGAGACTTTTCCACATCCTGGCCACATACGGAGGCCAAACATCCAAGTAGCACCATCAGGCGCTCTAAAGGCATAAATTACACATTTCATTTCCTGAGTACCTATCACATTTTTGAAGGCCCTGGAGAACAAGGACAATGGAATTACCCACAAAATGACCCCATTTTGGAAAGAAAACAACCCAATGTATCTTCTATGAGGCATAATAAGTCTTTTGAACATGTCATTTCTTTCCAAAAGTTTTGGGAAAATGTGGGAAAAAAATTAAAACATATTTTTTTTTCACAAAGTTGTAAATTTAGAAGATCTTTCTAACACATAGTATGTACATAGCAAAAATAACACCCCGAAATACATTCTGCTACTCGTCCTGAGTATGGCGATACCACATGTGTGAGACTTTTCCACATCCTGGCCACATACGGAGGCCAAACATCCAAGTAGCACCATCAGGCGCTCTAAAGGCATAAATTACACATTTCATTTCCTGAGTACCTATCACATTTTTGAAGGCCCTGGAGAACAAGGACAATAGAATTACCCACAAAATGACCCCATTTTGGAAAGAAAACAACCCAATGTATCTTCTATGAGGCATAATAAGTCTTTTGAACATGTCATTTCTTTCCAAAAGTTTTGGGAAAATGTGGGAAAAAAATTAAAACATATTTTTTTTTCACAAAGTTGTCAATTTAGAAGATCTTTCTAACACATAGTATGTACATAGCAAAAATAACACCCCGAAATACATTCTGCTACTCGTCCTGAGTATGGCGATACCACATGTGTGAGACTTTTCCACATCCTGGCCACATACGGAGGCCAAACATCCAAGTAGCACCATCAGGCGCTCTAAAGGCATAAATTACACATTTCATTTCCTGAGTACCTATCACATTTTTGAAGGCCCTGGAGAACAAGGACAATGGAATTACCCACAAAATGACCCCATTTTGGAAAGAAAACAACCCAATGTATTTTCTATGAGGCATAATAAGTATTTTGAACATGTAATTTCTTTCCAAAAGTTTTTGGAAAGTGTGGAAAAAAAATTAAAACATATATTTTTTTCACAAAGTTGTCAATTCAGAAGATCTTTCTAACACATAGTATGTACACAGCAAAAATAACACCCCAAAATACATTCTGCTACTCGTCCTGAGTATGGTGATACCCCATGTGTGAGACTTTTCCACAGCCTGGCCACATACAGAGGCCCAACATGCAAGTAGCACCTTCAGGCTTCTAACACATAGCATGTACACACCAAGAATTACACCCCAAAATACATTCTGCTGAGCAAAAGGTAATAAAAAAAAGGCTCACCTATGGTTTTAGCAGGCAGGAATACCGTTCCAGAGCAGTCAAAGCATTGGTCCAGACAGCCATAGGAAATGTCCAGGAATTGTCCAGCAGGGAAACAGAGATATGGAAACCTATGAACATGGTCCATGGTTTAGCAGGCAGTTCAGGTGGCAGGCAGAGGCATGGCCAGTTCAGGTGGCAGGCAGAGGCATGGCCAGTTCAGGTGGCAGGCAGAGGAATGGCCAGTTCAGGTGGCAGGCAGAGGAATGGCCAGTTCAGGTGGCAGGCAGAGGCACGGCCAGTTCAGGTGGCAGGCAGAGGCACGGCCAGTTCAGGTGGCAGCACTATAACATTTAGGCCTTGGTCAGGAAAGACCTAAGAACAGGGGTAGAGGCTTCTTCCCACCCAAATCTCTACGAAGCCTCCGAGTCTCCAGACCCTAATCCGAGAAAAACAAAACCTGGAGAAAAACATTTTCTCCACTCGGAAACTCTTTTCTGGAGCCCCTCAAATATGTGAGACCCCTGTGCTGTACTCAAATGATCAGTTTAGGAGGCAGGCAAAAAGCATGGTCATTTAACAGGCCGAGGTCAATTCACGTTGAAGGCAGAAACATGGTTGGCAGAGGCATAGTCGAAAACAGTCCGGGTCATTCACAGAAATGGCAGATGGTGGAAACTGGAAAAAAAATCATCTTCACTTTACTAATAGTTTAGTAAAGTATGATAGCTCTGAAAGCACTTTCCAATACAAAGGCCTGGCTGGGAGGGACATTGGGGACAGTAGTATCGGGTGTCACGACGAATTCCTCTACTTGAACACACACGACATTTTTTTTGGGGTTTGCGACCTGTTTCGGTAAGAGGGAGGATTTCGGAGAAGTGCCTTTCGTGGAGTCTGGCTACTGCATCGGAGCGAATTAGTTGAGGGGCTTGGCCATGGGGATAGAGAAGGGCTTCGATCAAGTCTTCTTGGAATTTTAGATAGGTTAGGGAACTTTGGGTGCACTTAGAAAAAATGATATAAGAATTGAAAAGGGCTAGTTGCATCAAATAAATGGCAACTTTTTTGTACCAAAACAGTGATTTCCTGGTGGCCAAGTAGGGCTGCATCATCTGGTCATTCATATCCACCCCCCCCCCATGTAAAGATTATAGTCATGCACACATTTTGGCTTCTGGACGGGGCCTCTTCTTCTCTGCAGTTCCACCAAGGTGTCATCATGCATTGTGGAAAGGATGTAGACATCTCTTTTTTTATCTCTCCACTTCAATGCTAGGACCTCTTCAGTCCGCATACTGGCCATTTCCCCCTGTTTCAGTTTCTTGGCAACCAATCTCTGTGGGAAGCCTTTACGGTTGGTCTGTGCTGTCCCACAGGCCACAGTTTTCTTTTGGTACAGATGGCGAAAAAGTGGGAGACTTGTATAGAAATTGTCTACGTATAGGTGGTAACCTTTCCCAAGCAATGGTTCAATCAGCTGCCAGACAATTTTGCCACTTGTTCCCATGTAGGTAGGGCATCCGGGGGGGTTTAGCTGTCTGTCTTTTCCCTCATAAATTATAAAATCATATGTGTAACCCGTGGCCCTGTCACATGCCTTATAAAATTTTACCCCACGTCTGGCTCTTTTACTGGGGAGGTATTGCTTTATTCCAAGTCTTCCTGTGAAGTGTACTAATGATTCATCTACACATATATTTACATCAGGGGTAAACATCTGCTTGAAGCTGGCGCAAAAAAAATTGATTAGGGGCCGAATTTTAAATAATTTATCATAATTGGGATGATTTCGAGGGAGGCATTGGGCATTGTCGTTGAAGTGTACAAACCTCATTATCATCTCGTAACGGGTTCTTTTCATGAAAGATGAATAGATTGGCATGTGGTAGATAGGTCGGGTAGACCAGTAGGAATGGAGTTCATTTTTTTTGTCAGCCCCATGTTGAGGGTTAGGCCAAGGAAAATTTTAAATTCTTCCACGGTGAGGGGTTTCGAAACAAAAGGACGGGCATAGGAAGAATTTGGATTGTTGGCTATATATTGACTGGCGTATAGATTACACTGCTCCACAATGTAGGTTAGGATATCATCAGTAAAAAATAATTCAAAATAATAAATCGGGGTAGCATTTTCCGACTGTATCTGAGGGCCTGGCTGGGCTGTAAAAGGGGGAATGATAGGTTCTACTGACGTATCGGGCAGCCATGTTGGATACAGTAGAAGATCGGGGAGGCTAGTATGGGCCCTGCCTCGTTGTTGATGGGACGCCCCATTGCTAGCATTTGGCCTATCCTCTAGAAAAGTTGCAGAACTGCTGGCGGATGCCTGCCTATCCTGGCATGATGCGCTGCTGGCGGATGCCTGCCTATCCTGGCGTGATGCGCTGCTGGCGGATGCCTGCCTATCCTGGCGTAATGCGCTGCTGGCGGATGCCTGCCTATCCTGGCGTGATGCGCTGCTGGCGGATGCCTGCCTATCCTGGCGTGATGCTCTGCTGGCGGATGCCTGCCTATCCTGGCGTGATGCGCTGCTGGTGGATGCCTGCATATCATCATGGAGTCCTGCGCTGCTGGTGGATGCCTGCTGGTGGATGTCCTGGAGTGCTGCGCTGCTGGTGGATGTCTGCGGCGCCTGCTCATAACTCCTGATCTCACTTGTTACGATTCTATCCTCAGTTTCTATTTCAGAGCCACTACTTTCCTCTGGATAATATTCACTATCCGATTCTGACAGAGAGAGTTCCTCGCTACTCTCGTCCGACATACCCTGGAGTATGGAGAGCCTCCTCGCTGCTGTAGAATCGTTTAGCCATGTGGGAAGATGTGCCAGATGTTGGCGGTCAGATGTGCCAGATGTTGGCGGTCAGATGTGCCAGATGTTGGCAGGGCAGATGTTGGCGGGCAGCTGTTGGCGGTCAGATGTTGGCGGCCAGATGTGTCAGATGTTGGCGGGCAGATGTGCCAGATGTTGGCAGGGCAGCTGTTGGCGGTCAGATGTTGGCGGGCAGATGTCAGATGTTGGCGGCCAGATGTTGGCGGGCAGATGTGGCAGCTGTTGGCGGGCAGATGTTTACTGCCAGATGTTGGGAGTCAGATGTGCCAGATGTTGGCAGGGTAGATGTTGGCGGGCAGATGTGCCAGCTGTTGGCGGGCAGCTGTTGGTGGTCAGATGCTAGCGATCAGATGTTGGCGGGCAGCTGTGCCAGATGTTGGCAGGCAGCTGTTGGCGGGCAGATGGCGGGCAGATGTGGCAGCTGTTGGCGGGCAGATGTGGCAGCTGTTGGCGGGCAGATGTGGCAGCTGTTGGCGGGCAGATGTTTACTGCCAGATGTTGGGAGTCAGATGTGCCAGATGTTGGCAGGGCAGATGTTGGCGGGCAGATGTGCCAGCTGTTGGCGGGCAGCTGTTGGCGGTCAGATGCTGGCGATCAGATGTTGGCGGGCAGATGTGCCAGATGTTGGTGGGCAGCTGTTGGCGGCCAGATGTTGGCGGGCAGCTGTGCCAGATGTTGGCGGGCAGCTGTGCCAGATGTTGGCGGGCAGATGCGCAAGATGTTGGCGGGCAGATGCGCAAGATGTTGGCGGGCAGATGCGCCAGATGTTGGCGGGCAGATGTTGGTGGGCAGCTGTTGGCGGGCAGCTGTGCCAAATGTTGGCGGGCAGCTGTGCCAGATGTTGGCGGGCAGATGCGCAAGATGTTGGCGGGCAGATGCGCAAGATGTTGGCGGGCAGATGTTTTCACTGTTTTATGGACACTGTGTTTTATGGACACTGTGTTTGGGGGACACTGTGTTTTGGGGACACTGTGTTTGGGGACACTGTTTTGGGGACACTAGCTGGGTGATCAGTGGGTAAACAGCAGACAAACAGCTAAAAACTCACTGATCTCCCGGCTGCAGCACAGATTGTCTCTTCCTCTCCTCACTGACAGGCTCTGTGTGAGGAGAGGAAGAGATCAGAGCAGTTACAACTGCTCTGTGTTTACATTACATGACGGCTGTCATTGGACAGCCGTCATGTCATCAGGAGGGCCAATCACATGGCCCTCCTGTTTGCACACACCTTCTATCTCTGGGGGGTACAGGCAGATCGGGATCGCGCCGCTGCGCGTGCACGTGGCGGCGCGATCCCCTCACAAGTGCCAGCCCCCCCTCTCTGTGTTTACATCACGATGGCTGTGATTACACACAGCCATCGTGCCGATCAGGAGGGCGAATCACAGTGCCCTCCTGCTGTTCCGAGATGCGGCGTGTCCGCGGGACACGCGCGCATCGGGATCGCGCGGGTGCGCGCGCGCGATCACGCTCCTTCTGAAGGACGTTCAGGAACGTCCACTCAGAAGGAGAGAGCACCCACCCGGCCGTATATATACAGTGGCCGGGTGGGAAGTGGTTAAGTGTATATATTCTATTTTCATAATGTGTATAAATTATATATTGTTGGGAAGACTATATATGGATATTTATCTTTTGGTAATCCGGTATATATAGCATACTTCTAATATACTTTTTGATTCAGTCACATAACATAATTTGTTTTATATTCCTGTCTAAAAATATATCTATAAGCTGTTTTTTCTAAACAGGGTACAGATTATATGTCAATCAATATAACACAAAAATATTTATCTATATATTTTGAATACGTGGTACTCTCTAAACGTAGGTTCCTTTATATTCTATAATCACAATTTGACGTATTTCATAATGCTAATTAACTCTTTAAAACACTTCTATTTATACAATCACATTGGTATCTATATTTATTCTTCTAACACAGTCCCTAGGTCAACAGATACTAAAATCATATTTTTCCCTATGACCTAAAATGTCATTGATAATCTAAACATCATTCTTATTTATTACATATCAATATATGTTCTTACTTTGAATATCATGCGCATTTATAATGTAACATGTATCCAGGTGTTTTCTTAAAATGTCTGAGAACATGGCATAGGCGTCACTTATGGTCATATATCTATATATATACAGATATATAAGAAAAATTTATACAAAACGTGGATGTTTGTATGTTTCTCTGGTTGTTAAAATCGGATTTTGGTTGTAGAATTAACCAGCATTTATGATGCCATTGTTTGGGGAGCAAGCTGAGTAAACTGGTTGCTTTACTTTAAGGGGCAATCTTACCCTCTGAAACAATGGGAATCTTTGCTCTAGTTTTAACTGTTAGTCACAGTAACTTCTCAGGCTTATCCACCTATTTGCGTTGCTTTTCTGAGTCTATTCGACAATGGCCTATAACAAAAATTCTGGTTTATGTGACAAGGCACCCTATTTTCCAGGCAAATCCCTGTCCCAACATTTTCTTGTAAAAATTACAGATAGGTGATCCATTGAATATTGGAAAAACATGTGTTCATGTGTTCTTCTCTGAAAGGTTCACAAGTGCAGTAGTTCACGTCACCCTTAAGGCCTACTGGACTTTCAAATTTCTGCCAGTAAATTTTTTAATGTATTATTATTATTATTATTAATGAAATCACAACAGAAGCTATAGTACAGCTTCTATGAATGGAGGAGGGGGCAGAAAGGTTGAGCATAGTCAGCATTATTGGTGAGTGCCTGTCCCAGGTCCAATGCTGGTCTCAAGCTCTGCAGCACAGGAAGATTATGACTGCGGTGTATGGGGGTGCAGAGGACTTCAAACTACTCAACTACTATTCAACTACTTAAAGCAGAGTTTGCCCCCCCTCCCCCCAGCAAAAAAATAAAAGTCAGCAGCTACACATATTGTAGCTGCTGACTTTTAATGTTAGGACACTTACCTGCCCTGGAATCCAGCGATGTCAGCACCCCAGTTAATGTTTCCATCGGCTCTCGGGTGCAGCCGCCACCATTCGTGGTAAGGAAAACCGGCAGTGAAGACTTTCGGCTTTACAGCTAGTTCCCCATTGAGCATGCCCAAAGCACGCTGCAATTTCTGAATGGCCCGGCGGCGGGGGGCCAAACTTCAGAGTAATCTCGCTGCAGTGAGATCTCTCGGAAGTGGGGATGGGTACTTGTCAAAAACAGGTACCCGCTCCCCCCAAAGGTGCCAAATGTGGCACCAAAGGGGGGGGCAGATAAGCGGAGCTTCCACTTTTGGGTGGAACTCCGCTTTAAATGTAAGTATTGTCTCTTGTCTGATGATTTTTACGTAAAAGTAGGCTTTAACCACTTCCCATCCTGGCTATTGTGAAATGACGGCCACAAGGTGGCTCTACAATGCCGGAAGGCCGTCATATGATGTCCGCCAGGTACCCAAGATCGGCAGTCACAGAGCCAGGGATGTGGATCTCTGTGTGCAAACACAGAGATCCACGTTCTGTCAGGGAGAGGAGACCGAGACCGATTGTGTGTCCCTTGTACATAGGGACACTGATCGGTCACCTCCCCCAGTCAGTCCCCTCCCCCTACAGTTAGAATCACCTAGCAGGGCACACATTTAACCCCTTGATCGCCCCCTAGTGTTAACCCCTTCCCTGCCAGTCACATTTATATAGTAATCAGTGCATATTTATAGCACTGTTCGCTGTATAAATATGAATGGTCCCAAAAATGTGTCAAAAGTGTCCAATGTGTCCGCCGTAATATCGCAGTCCTGACAAAAATCGCAGATAACCGCCATTACTAGTAAAAAAAATAATAATAAAAAAGTCATAATTCTATCCCCTATTTTGTAGGCGCTATAACTTTTGCGCAAACCGATCACTATGCGCTTATTGCGATTTTTTTTTTACCAAAAATATGTAGAAGAATACATATCGGCCTAAACTGAGAAAAAAATATGTTTTTTTAAAAAAATTGGGATATTTATTATAGCAAAAAGTTAAAAATATTGTGTTTTTTTCAAAATTGTCAGTCTTTTTTTGTTTATAGTGCGAACCATTAAAACCGCAGAGATGATCAAATACCACCAAAAGAAAGCTCTATTTGTGGGAAAAAAAGGACGTAAATTTTGTTTGGGAGCCACGTCACACGACCGCGCAATTGTCATTCAAAGCGTGACAGTGCTGAAAGCTGAAATTTCGCCTGGGCAGGAAGGCGGTATATGTGCCCAGTAAGCAAGTGGTTAAATAACATGGCTAAGCCCAAGAATTACTGAAGGCAAAAAGCTTAGGCTTGGGCTTTACTACAAGAATTAGGATACTACAGACAATGTAGCATGGTACTGCTTGTAAAATACAGTATTGTAAAACTGGCCACTAGCAGAACAGTTTTAATCAGAGATAATGGGCTACTATAGACAAAGGATACAGGCAGGTGTTTTTTGCTGCATGAATTAATATACTGCAGACAATATAAAGTGTAAAATTGGCCAGAAGCAGGACAATTTGAGTGCATAAGGCTAGGTTAGAGACAAAAGATGCAGTTGTGATGAGTAAATAAATACTCAACATGTTAAGCTTTAAAATTTTACATGCCCGTGAAACAGTGACAAACTCTGGAATCCAATGTTGTACAAAGCGTCTCTCTAAAATTCTTTACGGGTTCTCACTTTAGAGTTGAAGGAGAAGTCCAGCCAAAGTTTATGGATCACAGGAGTGCAGTTTGTTTTGCACTCCTGTGATCTGTTTTCAGCAGAGAGCGGGCTAAAGTCACAGAAGTTCGACACCTGGCTCAGCCTCTCAGCGAGCCGCTAAGAGGCTGAGCTGGCCACCCCAGCCCCCTCCACAGCTCAGTGCTTCAATGAGCAAGGAGGGGGCAGAGCAGAGAGCTGTGACTGACAGTCTACAGCTCTCGGCTTGGGGAGCTGTCAGAAGCGAGCAATCAGGGGTGTTCGATCGCTCGGTTCTCAGTGCAGAGGCGCCAGGGGACAGATGCTGCATCCACCTAGGTCAGTGGTTCTCAACCCTGTCAGGACCCACTAACAGGCTAGGTTTGCAAGATAACTGAAATACATCACAGGTGATATAATTTGCTGCTCAGTGATTGCAGTATTCTAGTCTGCATCTCCCCAAGGTAATACATAAAATCTGGCCTGTTAGTGGGTCCTGAGGATGGGAGTTGAGAACCACTGACCTAGGTACTTATGATTCAGGAAAAAAAAGAAAACCTTTACTTTTCTTTTAACAATGAATTATTGATCTAATTCTGACATTCACAGCCATATGTAACCAGTGTAGTGCAATCATCAATTTCATACTTTTTTTTTTTTTTTACAAATAACTTGATTGCTATCACATAAGGGACAAAAGCCCCTTATGTAATAGAGTTTTGATGTGACAGGTTTTCTATACTGAGACTTTGGGGTCTATTAAACTTCCACAGTCTGTTATGCCTTGTACACACGATCGGAATTTCCGATGGAAAATGTCAGATGGAATTTTTTCATCGGACATTCCGACCGTGTGTGTCCCCCTTTGGACTTTTTTCCGTCAGAATTTAGAAAGAGAACATCTTCTCTTTTTTTCGATGGAAAAAATTTCTATCGGAAATTCCATTAGTCTGTGTGGAACTCCGAAGGAGGAAAAACCACGCATGCTCAGAATCAAGTCGACGCATGCTCGGAAGCATTGAACTTAATTTTTATCGGCTCATCGTAGTGTTGTACATCACCGCGTTCTTGACGGTCGGAATTTGGTGTGACAGTGTGTATGCAAGACAGCTTGAACGGAATTCCGTCTGAAAAATCCGTCAGAGTTTATCCCGACAGATAAACCGATCGCGTGTACAAGGCATTACTGTATTTAAAATCCCTGTCTACCAGCTGTCATTTATGGTGCTGTTAGACAAGTTGGTAAAGAATGGCTGGTCGGGGGCATGGCCAGGCAGTGGATGTAGCCGGACGTGTTCTTAGTGAGCTCCGCCGAAAATCCGCAAAATCATCCTGTGGATCTATGTAATATTGCTCTAAAGTCGGCTCAGCGGTTATCGGAAGGGACCCGGAACATCTCCATACCTTTATCTGCCTGTTTATCCCACGATGTCGGCCACCAAGAAGCAGAACTCGTCCCGGTCGGTGGACCTCATGGCACAACATGGCGCCCTGGATGCTCGCTCCGCCAAAGATCGGCACAGAGAGGGAGCAGAGAAATTGTTCTCCATGTCCTCGGATCCCATAGCCTCCTCCAGTACACCTAATGATTCCCCCGGTGGAGGATCGGAGGCAGATGACACAGTTCCTCTGGAAGACTCGACTGGTGCGGCCTTCACTTGGGACACAGTGAGTACTCCAGAAGGGGCCTCTGCTAGGCCGCAAGGCCCCGTTAGCCCCAGTGATAATGAGCCTACTCTGAGGGACATTTTCATGGTGGTGACAACCTGTAACCTCTCCATTGCTGCGCTCACCACGGAGATCAAGGGAGTCAAAGCAGAAATTACCTTTCTGAGACAAGACAACCAAAAACTCAGGGAGAGGACGTCAGCTGTAGAGGGCAGGGTAAGCTCCATAGAGGATGACTTGGCACCCATGCAGAGGGACCTCACCTATAATAACCACCTTCTCTCTCAGCACTCTTCCCACTTGGAAGATTTGGAAAATAGGATGAGGAGAAATAATGTGAGAGCGATTGGTCTGCCAGAGAGAATTGAGGGTAAAAACCCAGTGGAGTTTATCGAGACTTGGCTGGTCAATGCCTTTGGCAAAGAAACCTTCTCCCCCATGTTTTCTGTGGAACGAGCGCATAGGGTCCCTGCTAGGGCTCCCGCACCTGGAGCTCCTCCAAGACCCTTCTTGTTTAAACTCCTTAATTATAAGGAGATGCCATTCTGCGCCAAGCCTGATTACAACCTGCAGCCCTAAAAATTGATAATGCCAAGGTTTCCCTGTTTCCAGATTTCTCGGCAGAGCTGCAGAAACAACGGGCCAAGTTTATGGATGTCAAGCGCAGGCTTAGAGACCTTGATCTGAAATATGCCATGTTTTATCCTGCTCGCCTGCGCCTGGAAGTGATGGGGACAGTGCATTTCTTTGACTCGCCACCCGCTGCTGCACAATGGCTAGACAGAGAAGAACAAGCGATCCGAGAGGCGCGCAATAGGCGCCCTGCCCCGCCGTGAGAGTCACCGCACCACCTTTCCTGGTTTCCAGTTTAATTCCACTTTTCTATTACAAGGCGGAGTATGCTGTTGCTACACGGTTCTTTCCTTACCAACACGGCTATTTTGTTCCAGCTGTTGAGAAGTACTTAAGACACTGTAGTGCACTTCCACTGTTGCCCCCTGGATGGCCTGGTTCCGGCCACTGGTTGACTCTTGCCGTGATTGTTTGGCCCTGTTGGCCAGTCTCCATAGTTCAAGCTCTCATGACACTTCCGCCAAGCCTTTTTTGCTGCTGTTTTTTTTCCATTTTTCTTTATACATTTTTATGCCCGTCACCCCACCCGAGTCCACCGTATGGGTTGCTATTTTTTATATCCATGCACCCCCTCTCTCCTCATGCGCTATGCAACGAACTGTATCCCCCTGGGTATATTGCCCTGCTTGTATGGACTCCAATCTGATCACATTTGTGATGCTCCTAACCGTTCACATGACTGCATTTTATAGATGGCTAAGCTAACTAGATTTTTGTCCTGGAATGTTAGGGGTTTGAATAATCCAGTTAAGCGTTTGGCCGTGCTCCGCACGATCAAACTAATAGATGCGGATGTGATATGTTTGCAGGAGACTCATCTCCCCTTGACTCCTACACCACAATTTGCAACGAGACAGTTTTGTCATCAATACCACGCCACAGGCTCGGTGTACTCGAGGGGGGTAAGTGTCCTAATAAGACGAGGCACGCAATTTTCCTTCATAGATGTTAAAACTGATCCAGAGGGTCGCTTTGTATTTCTGCTGTGCTCCCTCTATGGGACGAAATTCATATTGGCCGGGTTATATATTCCTCCTCCATACTCTGCGGGCCTACTTAAGATTTTGGCTGATTTTATATCCCGCTTCCCAGGTATACCGGTGTTGGTCCTCGGTGATTTTAATAACTACTTGGATTATGGGAAAGACAAACTCATTTCCCGTATCTTAGGACCGACATTGCAAGGTACAGGGGCTACTCCTTTTGCTCGGCTTCTTCTAGAACTAGGTCTCACAGATGTTTGGAGAATGCATAAACCTGAAGCCAGAGTTTATTCCTGTCAATCGGCCTCAGTGGGGGGCCTGTCCAGGATCGACATGGGACTGGGTACTGATTTGCTGTTACCATTGGTTGTCTCTTCGCAATACCACCCCAGGCAGACCTCGGACCACTCACCATTTTCGGTAGATCTCAGGTTGGGAGCCACTAGGGGGAATAGCTTATGGAAACTTAATCCATTTTGGCTGTCTCTGATACCGGACCCTGATCCCATTCCGGCAGAAGTTGGTACAGTATGGGACACGGCCAAAGCCTATTTAAGGGGGCAATTTATTAGACTTATTTCCCAGATTAAGACCAAAACTAAGGAGTGGGAGATGCTTGTACTTGCAGATGCGCAGCGCTCTGAGGCTGCCTATGTTGCTGACCCCAATGATAACACTAAAAGAATATGGTTGGCCTCCCAGTCTGTACTTGGGCAGGTGTCCCTACAGCTGGCAGAGAACAAACGCTTCTTTCTGCAACAGAAACACTTTGAGGAGGGGGAGAATACAGGACATATGTTAGCGATGATTGCCAAATCGCAGCAATCTATTTCTCACATAGTCGCTGTAAATGATGCACAGGGGACACCTTGTTATTCCTCTCGGTCCATTATGGACAGCTTTTCCAGGTTCTTTCAGGAGGTTTATTCATCGAAGGTTCAGCCCACCCAGGAGGAGCTTTCCTCCTTCTTGGATAGGTTCCCCATTCCGGTCTTCTCATCGGCTGATGTGGCCCTACTCGGTGCCCCATTGACTCAGGATGAACTCCTAGAGGCCCTGGCGTCTGCTCAAAATGGGCGGGCTCCGGGTGCGAATGGCTTACCGGCTGAAGTATTTAAAAGATATACGGAACAGCTCCTGCCAATACTTTTAAAAGTTTATAATGAAGCCTTTGAAAAAGGAATGCTTCCCCCTTCCATGAATGAAGCTCTTATAGTGGTGTTGTTGAAACCTGGCAAAGACGCTATGTCTTCGGACTCATATCAGGGGCGGATCCAGGGGGGGCAACAGGGCAATTGCCTCCCCCCGAGACCATCTGTCACACTCACTTGCTTGCTCTGTTTTTTTTTTTTTGAGCCTGATCTCCCGGAATTTGGGGACCTGGTACTGGCCGACCGTAGGTTCCCTGAACCCCAAACATGGCACACATGTAGCCCCATGTCTCCTCTACAAGTGTGCAAAGTTTGGTGTCTGGGGAACCTACGGCCGGGGAGCACTGATTTTTTAAATCCGGGCACCCCTTCCATAGACTCCAATGTTAAATGGTCATTTCTCTGGTGACTTTGCGGACCCGGTATTAGCCGCTCGTAGGTCCCCTGGACCCCAACCTTGGCACACATGTCTCCTCTACAAGTGTGCAAAGTTTGGTGTCTGAGAGACCTACGGCCGGGGAGAACCGATTTTTTAAAGCTGGGCACTCCTTCCATAGACTCCCATGTTAAACATCAGTCTAGTCATGGGCACAGTGAGGCATGGGCACAGTGAGGCAAAGTGAGGCACAGTGAGGCATGCAGATGGACACCCTAGGCTTATACTTGAGTCAATACGTTTTCCCAGTTTTTGGGCTAAAATTTGGTGCCTCGGCTTATATTCGGGTCGGCTTATACTCAAGTATATACAGTACTTGTTCTGCGGCTGCCGCTGCCTCTCTGAGTCTCTCTCTCAGTTTCTCACATCAGCCGATCAGCGGCACCGAGAGAGAGAGACTCGTCTAATGTAGTTACGCGGCGCACTGACACGATACCAGGAGCGGAGGAGGAGGTGGGTGGAGCCTCTTCCCTGCACTCGTTGCTAACGCCTGCGCCGCTTGGCGTCTAGCAACGAGTGATGTCAGTGAGTCACGTCGGGCCGCTCTGTGGGCAGGTGCGATAGCGTGCGGCTCCACAGACGGATAAGAAAGCGGGCGACTCCGCTTGCGGCGCGGTTTGTGGGCAGGCGGCGCGGTTCGTGGGCAGACCGTGCTGCTCAGTGTGTTGGCAGCGCAGGTGAGAGTGAGAGAGCAGGCTCAGTGTGGCAGCTGGTCAATCAGCTAGCCGGTAGCGGGGGAGCAGAGAGATGAGATCATCTCTCACCGCCCGTGCCTGCCCTGCATTCCTGCAGTAACTTCCGCCCTCACTGTGCAGGCAGCAGAGAGATTACATTATCTCTCTGCTGCCTGACTCTGGGAGTCTGGGACACAGCAAGAGACAACCAAAACTACACCTTAGCAGGCAGGTTAGTGACAATCCACAAGGTGTGGCAGGCGACGTGGCAAGTGACAATCCGCAAGGTGTGGCTAGTGACAATCCGCAAGGTGTGGCAGGTGATGTGGCAAGTGACAATCCACAAGGTGTGGCAGGTGACACGCTCAGGGCTCCCATTGATTGCAGGCGACGGTGGCAAGTGACACACTCGGGGCTCCCACTGATTCTGCATTGAACTATTTAATTTTATATTACAATGTAATAATAGAAATAATGCACTTCAATCATCCTGACACCATAACAACCATGGTGCCGGGATGATTGAAGCGCCGATATCAGCCATTTCCCCGATAAATTTCCCACAAAAAAAACATATTTTATGGCAGTGCCCCTCCCGAGAAAAGACTCTGGATCTGCCCCTGACTTATATAGACCTATTTCCCTGCTCACATATGATATTAAGTTGCTGGCTAGAGTTTTGGCCACCAGGTTGTCCAAATGTATCCACCATGTTATACATAGGGACCAATCTGGATTTATCCCATCGAGATCCACATCTCAGAACCTGCATAGACTGTTTCTCAACATTCAAATACCGGTGGACAACCCCGGTAATAGGGCCATCTTCTCTTTGGATGCAGCTAAAGCGTTTGATAGCTTCGAATGGCCCTATTTATGGGAGATATTGTCAAGATTTGGGGTGGGCGACACATTTCTTAGATGGATGCAATTATTATACAGCGCCCCCTCAGCTAGAATGCAAATTAATGGGGATATATCTGACTCATTTAGACTCTTTAGGGGCACACGGCAGGGGTGCCCGCTCTCACCCCTGCTGTTCGCCCTTGCTTTAGATCCACTGGCCATACATACAGTATAAGAGCTCTGCAAGACATTACAGGATTTTGTAGAGGTCCCAGTCAGGAGGTGGTCTCTTTATATGCAGACGACACCTTGATCTACCTAGGTGACACTGGCCGCTCTTTGGAGAATGTGATGCGACTGATCGCAGGCTTCGGAGAGCTGTCGGGGTTTAGTATTAATTGGAACAAGTCGGTGCTTATGCCCTTGGACCCTCTGACTCGCCCCGTTCCTGTCTGTGCTCGGGATATTTTAATAGTGGAGGAATTCCGCTACCTGGGCATACAGGTGACCCCAGACCCAACCCAGTACCTGTTGCTGAATCTGGGACCATTGCTTTGTAAACTCCGGGCTAAATGTACGGCGTGGACAAAGCTGCCTCTTTCGGTCACGGGGAGGGCTAATCTAGTGAAAATGATCTGGGCCCCACAACTTCTTTATATCTTTGACAATGCTCCCATTTGGATACCCCATAGATGGTTCACCCAAATAAATTCTCAATTTAGAGACCTAATATGGGGCAATAAGTCAGCACGCATCAGCCTCTCTTCCTTGCAACTGGCCAAGGATCAGGGCGGATTGGCAGTTCCTCATGCTCGATACTATTATGTGGCTTCCCAATTACAGCATCTGGGTAATTGGGGTGGGGAGGATGCAGATGATTCCATAAGATCGTAATTGGTCCCTAGTGGATCGGAGCTGTCTGCACTATCCCACCTAGATGCAGGACTTGCTCATCTATCTAGTTCCCTCCCCACGATTCATCTATTAAATGCCCTTTGGAAGTATACCAGGTCCCTCCTGAAGATCAAGGGGGTGAGTTCGTTCACCCCATATGGAGAAATAAATACTTTCTTGAACTCTTCAAACTTAAAGATTTCCGCTCTTGGGAACTTGCAGGCATACATTTTATTACACAACTGTTCAGGGGATCGATCCTTAAATCATTTTCTGATCTGGAGGAGGAATTTGCCCTCCACAGGTCTCAATTTTATAGATATCTGCAGTTGAGGCATGCTATCCAGGCTGAGTCTCGGATTTCTGATTTCAGGCTGCTGGCACATCCCTTGATGAATGTGGTATTCCTGGCTGAAGATAAGAAGGGAATGATCTCAGGGATCTATGCTAGACTACTTGATGCATCTCATGATGCCTCCAAACTTCCTTGCAGAAAGGGATGGGAAAAAGATTTAGGCCCCATAGATGGAGAAACCTGGGAATTGTGCCTTACCTCCGCTCCATTGGTACAGTTTCTGCGTCCCGCAGATTATCTCATTTGTTTTTGCTTCATAGAGTATACAGGACTCCACTTTGTTTATATAAATGGGGTTGTCAGGACACGCCACTTTGTCCCAAGTGCTGCATACACGATGGAGATTTGCTACACATGATGTGGAAATGCCCGAAACTTTTTCGGTACTGGAAGTATATCCTCTCCTCTATCTCACAGGTATACCAAATACCGATGCCACAGGAACCCATTGTGTGCTTGCTTGGTGCGTTGGAGATACCCTCGCTCTCGCCCCATGGACATTCTGCAATACTTTGTCTCCTTTATATAGCCCGGAAGGCGATTGCGAGGCTTTGGATATCTCAGAGAGTACCAACGGGAGGGCAGTGGGTGGAGATGGTAAACATCCAGTTAATACGTGAGAAACTTACCTATCAGCATAGGAGTGCTCTGAAAAAGTTCTACTCGATGTGGCAACCATGGCTTGATACCCCTGGTCTGGGCCCTTCTCAACTTATCAAAGATAGGCTCTTACAGATATAGGTACTTGGTTTATAATGCATTTTCGGGGCCGAATTCAGGGGGGGGAAGAGACTGGGAGTATACTTGGGAAGGAGAAGAGGTTAAGGGGGGGAGGGGAAGGGAATGTCTGGTATATATTATTCTTGATTTCCTGTACTTGTAGTGGTGGGTCTCGGGAAGGGTCGAATGAGGCATGGTGGCTGATATCTCTCTGAAAAAAGTTTTCTATGGGGAAGTTTGCCCAATCCCAATGGTTTGGAGATTGGTATGTTTCATCTCTGTTTTTGTAATTTTTCTTTCTTATGCTGTTTTATATTATATGAGTAATTGTTTATTATTTGAGCACTTGCAAACTGAATCTAGTCTTTAGTCTCGGTCTCCATACTTTGCTATCTATACTGAGTACGCAGTTAAGGATGATGACTACTCACCTGTTATGTGCAGATAGCGGTTACGTGCCTACTGAATGTCGTACCTACTGTATATGAGACTCAACTGATTGAAATCTGTATTTTGTGATTGATTCTGATATATGCCTAGAATGTACTTGTCTGCTATATGGTTTTCTCAATAAAACTTTTTTACTGATTTAAAAAAAAAAAGAAAAAAGAATGGCTGGTCAATAAATGATCACAACTTAGCTTTTTTACCCCCCCACTAAACGTAAAATAGATCACCATCAACATAAAATAAAAATAAATAAATAATTATGGTCAAAGAAATATGTCCCCTGATTGAATTTACACAATAATTTACTGAAACTGTACATTTTGAACCTGCAGGATATCATTAGTGCAGGGAATACTTCCTGGGAAGAGCTTGGCATCAGGAGACTCATGTGGATGGAGACTACTACAATAGAGACAATGGAAAGGATAATATGTGCAAAGAGGAGGGCAGAAAATGGATAGGATTATATGGGCTCATCGAAGAGCAGACAATGGAGAGATTATATGTGCACAGAGAGGTAAAGACAATGGAGAGGATGATATATTAACACAGGGGTAAAGACAATGGATAGGATATCTGCACACAGAGCAGAAAACAATGGACAGAGACAATAAACGTACACAGACACATCTCACTTCTCTGTAAACAATGGAAGGAACAAAGAACTTTCTTCAAAATACAAAAACAAATAGCAACTGATTTGAACTCACACAGAAAAAGTCTTTATCACTTCTGTCACTCTAATAATGCAGTCATCACATCTAAGAATTTGGAAGCTGCAATATAATAAACGTTTGCTTTTGGGTGTAATACTGCTTTAATTAACATTACTTCACAGCCCCCTCCTAAGCTTTAACAACCAGGGGGAAGCTAGGTAGGATGTTTAGGCAGGTCACTATATATATATGTAGCGGGCAGTTCCTCCCCTCTCCCCGTCCCCTCTATTAAAGTTCTGCTCGCAATGTCTCTGGTCTAGGGGTATGATAGGGGAGGGAGAGGGTGTGCTACGCCTGGCTTTCACCACAGGTGTATAAGTGGTATCGGCAATGCCTCTCTTTACCTTCGGGCCTGTGTTGTGCATCGGATCCTCCCTCCAAGAGTCTCCGAGAACCTCGTCTGCCAGGAACTTGAGCCACACACCGTTAAAGTCCAACACTCCTTTATTTAGAACATAACATGGACTCCCTTGGCTATAGAACAGAAAGAAGGAGGTGTGTGTACGAATAGGCCCAGACACAAGTTCGATCCTCCACTATCCTCCAAAGAGTGGGTTATGGTCTCCGCACGAGGGAAATTCACCTTCCGGACGGTCTCCGACAAGAGACTCACCCGTCACCGGCAGTATGCTGCACCGGGTCTTCAGATGAGGAGCTCTTCCCGGTCCATTACGCCCACCTCGGATTCAGGCATCCATCTCCGGAGTACCTTAGGATCCTTCCCTCGCGGAACTCAGTGTTGGGCACTGAGCTCCGGACCGCCGTCCGAGTACCTCACCCCTGGCTAAAGGTGCCAGGGGTGGAACACGATCTCCGGTGGTCCTCTAGGCCTAGTCCGCCTAGAGGACAAACACGAACTCCGTCCGCAGGCTAAAGGTGCCAGGGACCAACAACCCCGTGACCAAGATGGCCGGCCCTTTTATCCCCTCTCCCAGCAAGCACGGCGGGTTCCCCGCCCCACCATACCACTGCCCAGAGAGGACAAAAGTAGGCTCAGCACACAGCGGTATCCATCCGTCAGCCCATGGTGACAGTGCCACCCAGTGGGACCGCCAGAGACACACCACTGGTGTCACCGAAAAATTACTGCGGGAAAGTAAGTACCCGCTACATACTCCCCCCTGTTATTTGACACTGGTCCCCAGTGTCTGGAGTAAACCACATCCTCAACAACTGACATGATCCAGTCCAGAAACCACTAACCATTGAAAAACAAAAAACTTTTTTGGAAACTCTCCTAACGAAGAAGTTGTGTCTGAGCCCCTGTAATAAAAGAGGAGTGAAAGACAACACATTCAACATGAAAATCACATTTCAACAGTTTACTTTTCCCTCCCTATCCTAAGTAAAGACCTCCTCAGAGTATGTAATCTTGCTGGGATGTCCTCCTGTAGAGGGAAAAGAAATAAAATTTAACATGTAAAACCCTGACACATGTATCCGTGTGCATGAGGAAAAGAAACTTCTCCTAAAAGAAATCCCTGTTTCTCCAAAGAGTGAGTGCGTGAAAAGTGTTTGTGACGTTGCACGACACTGCCACCTGGTGACAGCCTCGCGGTAACTGCACCCGTGGAACTTCTTCTCCTTTCTCTCTAACCCTATCTACCCCAGAGTCTGTGATCTCCTTGCAGGAAGATAGAAACAAACAGGAACAGTTTCCTTTTTTTTTTTTTTTCTGGGCACACCAAAACACAATTTCTCCAGAAAGTTCAGCAGCATGATAATATTGGAGTCTTTCTCTCCTATAGGTAGAAGCGGGGATGTGGCAAAATCAGTGGCTTCAAGTGCTGATCCATAGTCTCTAGATGGTATTCCACATCTTCGCCTTCTTTGCGTCTGATCACTACTTTGTCTGCGTGGATGTGTCTTCCCACCATCCAGTCTGCCTTGCAGTCTTTGAAGCGCTGTGAAGCCTTTGGAGAACATGTTAGGTATCTGCGGGCGTGTGGAACTTTGAGGTGGGTCCACACAAAGTCATTGTACCAGCGCTCCCGGTACACTTCCACCTCATATAGCAAGTCCTTCGATAAGTAGGGGTACTCCCATCCGTACTCCGCTGCAACCTTTTGACTAAATAAACGCTGTAGTCTCACCAAAGGAGGCATGATAGCTTTGTCCCCTTCACCAGGCAAAACAACTGAGTCTGGATGACGAGGTGCCTTGACCACCTCCATTCTGGGCATTGGGGGCCGCAACAACAGTCTCTTAACCCCAGCGTCAGATACAGATGGTGCCGGGGATGTAGGGACAAGTTGAGGAAGGGATTCTCCTTTAGGCACTGACGCCTCCACCCTGGGTGTGCTCTCTCCTATGGACATAGGTGAATTCCCACTTCCACGGAATGAAGCAAGTGGTATCTTGTCCCAGCCCTTCTTGGCAAACAAGTCATCTATAAAGGCATCATCTCCCGTATCTGAGAGAGATTCCAGGTCGGAGGTGTCACACTCCTCCGCGGGTATGTAGCCCTGTGTGGAAACAGAACCTCCACACTCCGGGGACTTGCTAGGCCATGCCTTCTCGACACCTCCTCCCTCACACCAAGTCTTTTTTGCCGGCTTACCTTGACCTTTCCTGGGACGTCCGGAACTCCCGTCAACGGATCCCTCTGGGTCTGGCGTGAGCATGCGAGACGGTCCACCACCACCGCTGGTCGGGGCTACCACGCTGGTTCTTTTCTTCGGTGGCGGACGCTGTGAGACAGTGGTGACCGAGTTAGCATCCTTGGATTTCTCCCGTTGATGTTTCACGACCTCCTCCGCGGTCGTTGCAGTGTGCGCAGGGGTGACTCTCACAGCCGTGATTCCTCCTTTCTGAGTGGCGGTACCTGAAGCCCGGCCTGGGTAGATGGTTTTCGGCCTCTCAACCTCCGGATCCACTTCGAACGTGAACTCCCCACAGGCCTTACATCGTCCGAACGGCTTCAACAGGCACACCAGTCCCGAACACCCAGGGCAAATCATACCCAGGGCCTCAACGTCCATACATGAATATAGGGCGAATCGACCCCTCGGCTTCAGTCGGATCCCTGTATCCGTTATCGGAGCAGCAGCAGTCAATGTTGTAGTCACCGGGTGAACCGGGATCCATGAGGCGGGTCCAAACATGGCGACCTGTTGCTGTTCCATCTCACACTGCAGAGTTTTCGCGCCAATGTCCCACGTGTAGTCCGTCACACGTATTGGACTCCTCCCCTTTTGCTCCAGTTCGCGGTCTTTTCCACTTTGCTTGGTTGAGACACGCCCACGAACTAAGCGGTGGGGGTTTGTGTCTGGTGGCGCAGTGCAATTAAAAACCCCCACGTGTAGTCCGTCACACGGCTGGGTTTTCCCCCTTTCACCACTCTTCCTGCGCGGGCCTTTCCCCTTTTGAGGTCATGTCCACGACTTTCGAGCAGGGCTGCACTTTGGCCTATTCGTTTAACTCTGTCCGGCAGACACCTTCTACCAAGTGATGCACAACACATATACCGGACCCGAGCCCCCACGTGTAGCGGGCAGTTCCTCCCCTCTCCCCGTCCCCTCTATTAAAGTTCTGCTCGCAATGTCTCTGGTCTAGGGGTATGATAGGGGAGGGAGAGGGTGCGCTACGCCTGGCTTCCACCACAGGTGTATAAGTGGTATCGGCAATGCCTCTCTTTATCTTCGGGCCTGTGTTGTGCATCGGATCCTCCCTCCAAGAGTCTCCGAGAACCTCGTCTGCCAGGAACTTGAGCCACACACCGTTAAAGTCCAACACTCCTTTATTTAGAACATAACATGGACTCCCTTGGCTATAGAACAGAAAGAAGGAGGTGTGTGTATGAATAGGCCCAGACACAAGTTCGATCCTCCACTCTCCTCCAAAGAGTGGGTTATGGTCTCCGCACGAGGGAAATTCACCTTCCGGACGGTCTCCGACAAGAGACTCACCCGTCACCGGCAGTATGCTGCACCGGGTCTTCAGATGAGGAGCTCTTCCCGGTCCATTACGCCCACCTCGGATTCAGGCATCCATCTCCGGAGTACCTTAGGATCCTTCCCTCGCGGAACTCAGTGTTGGGCACTGAGCTCCGGACCGCCGTCCGAGTACCTCACACCTGGCTAAAGGTGCCAGGGGTGGAACATGATCTCCGGTGGTCCTCTAGGCCTAGTCCGCCTAGAGGACAAACACGAACTCCGTCCGCAGGCTAAAGGTGCCAGGGACCAACAACCCCGTGACCAAGATGGCCGGCCCTTTTATCCCCTCTCCCAGCAAGCACGGCGGGTTCCCCACCCCACCATACCGCTGCCCAGAGAGGACAAAAGTAGGCTCAGCACACAGCGGTATCCATCCATCGGCCCATGGTGACAGCGCCACCCAGTGGGACCGCCAGAGACACACCACTGGTGTCACCGAAAAATTACTGCGGGAAAGTAAGTACCCGCTACATACTCCCCCCTGTTATTTGACACTGGTCCCCAGTGTCTGGAGTAAACCACATCCTCAACAACTGACATGATCCAGTCCAGAAACCACTAACAATTGAAAAACAAAAAACTTTTTGGGAAACTCTCCTAACGAAGAAGTTGTGTCTGAGCCCCTGTAATAAAAGAGGAGTGAAAGACAACACATTCAACATGAAAATCACATTTCAACAGTTTACTTTTCCCTCCCCATCCTAAGTAAAGACCTCCTCAGAGTATGTAATCTTGCTGGGATGTCCTCCTGTAGAGGGAAAAGAAATAAAATTTAACATGTAAAACCCTGACACATGTATCCGTGTGCATGAGGAAAAGAAACTTCTCCTAAAAGAAATCCCTGTTTCTCCAAAGAGTGAGTGCGTGAAAAGTGTTTGTGACGTTGCACGACACTGCCACCTGGTAACAGCCTCGCGGTAACTGCACCCGTGGAACTTCTTCTCCTTTCTCTCTAACCCTATCTACCCCAGAGTCTGTGATCTCCTTGCAGGAAGATAGAAACAAACAGGAACAGTTCCCTTTTTTTTTTTTTTTTCTGGGCACACCAAAACACAATTTCTCCAGAAAGTTCAGCAGCATGATAATATTGGAGTCTTTCTCTCCTATAGGTAGAAGCGGGGATGTGGCAAAATCAGTGGCTTCAAGTGCTGATCCATAGTCTCTAGATGGTATTCCACATCTTCGCCTTCTTTGCGTCTGATCACTACTTTGTCTGCGTGGATGTGTCTTCCCACCATCCAGTCTACCTTGCAGTCTTTGAAGCGCTGTGAAGCCTTTGGAGAACATGTTAGGTATCTGCGGGCGTGTGGAACTTTGAGGTGGGTCCACACAAAGTCATTGTACCAGCGCTCCCAGTACACTTCCACCTCATATAGCAAGTCCTTCGATAAGTAGGGGTACTCCCATCCGTACTCCGCTGCAACCTTTTGACTAAATAAACGCTGTAGTCTCGCCAAAGAAGGCATGATAGCTTTGTCCCCTTCACCAGGCAAAACAACTGAGTCTGGATGACGAGGTGCCCTGACCACCTCCATTCTGGGCATTGGGGGCCGCAACAACAGTCTCTTAACCCCAGCGTCAGATACAGATGGTGCCGGGTATGTAGGGACTAGGGATGAGCTTCGTGTTCGAGTCGAACATACGTTCGACTCGAACATTGGCTGTTCGATCGTTCGACGAAGATCGAACGATTTGGGCCGTTCGCGCCAAATTCGAGTGACGCGAACGGCCCACAATGCACTACGCCATCGCAGTGTCATCCAGGCGCTGTGATTGGCCAAGCATGCACTGTGACCCCGCATGCTTGGCCAATCACAGCGCCGGCAGCGAGGAGAGCAATGATTGGCCACAGGCAGGATGCCTGTGGCCAATTATTGCTGAGGGTGTTTAGTACACGCCCCACACTATAAAAGGCCGCCAGCACGGCGGCCTAGTGTAGTGTGTTCCGGAGCAGGGATAGAGTAGCATAGGCAGGGACAGTGACTGTTATTTCTTTCTTGCTTAACCTGGATTCCTTTAGTTTAGGGAAAGAGAAGGATAGGTAGGGAGAGTGTCAGTGTGTTTTGTGCTTCTGCTATAGTGTGCTTAAAAAAAACATTTATTCTAGGGACAGAAAACTCTAGGTAGGGACAGTGTCAGTTTCTTTCACTCTGCAAGTCCTTGTTTCCAGGGACCTGTAAGGACAGTGAGTTAATTGTCCTTGTGCTATATTGTGCTTAAAAAAAACATTTATTCTAGGGACAGAAAACTCTAGGTAGGGACAGTGTCAGTTTCTTTCACTCTGCAAGTCCTTGTTTCCAGGGACCTGTAAGGACAGTGAGTTAATTGTCCTTGTGCTATATTGTGATTAAAAAAAACATTTATTCTAGGGACAGAAAACTCTAGGTAGGGACAGTGTCAGTTTCTTTCACTCTGCAAGTCCTTGTTTCCAGGGACCTGTAAGGACAGTGAGTTAATTTTCCTTGTGCTATATTGTGATTAAAAAAAACATTTATTCTAGGGACAGAAAACTCTAGGTAGGGACAGTGTCAGTTTCTTTCACTCTGCAAGTCCTTGTTTCCAGGGACCTGTAAGGACAGTGAGTTAATTGTCCTTGTGCTATATTGTGCTTAAAAAAAACATTTATTCTAGGGACAGAAAACTCTAGGTAGGGACAGTGTCAGTTTCTTTCACTCTGCAAGTCCTTGTTTCCAGGGACCTGTAAGGACAGTGAGTTAATTGTCCTTGTGCTATATTGTGATTAAAAAAAACATTTATTCTAGGGACAGAAAACTCTAGGTAGGGACAGTGTCAGTTTCTTTCACTCTGCAAGTCCTTGTTTCCAGGGACCTGTAAGGACAGTGAGTTAATTTTCCTTGTGCTATATTGTGATTAAAAAAAACATTTATTCTAGGGACAGAAAACTCTAGGTAGGGACAGTGTCAGTTTCTTTCACTCTGCAAGTCCTTGTTTCCAGGGACCTGTAAGGACAGTGAGTTAATTGTCCTTGTGCTATATTGTGCTTAAAAAAAACATTTATTCTAGGGACAGAAAACTCTAGGTAGGGACAGTGTCAGTTTCTTTCACTCTGCAAGTCCTTGTTTCCAGGGACCTGTAAGGACAGTGAGTTAATTTTCCTTGTGCTATATTGTGATTAAAAAAAACATTTATTCTAGGGACAGAAAACTCTAGGTAGGGACAGTGTCAGTTTCTTTCACTCTGCAAGTCCTTGTTTCCAGGGACCTGTAAGGACAGTGAGTTAATTTTCCTTGTGCTATATTGTGATTAAAAAAAACATTTTTTCTAGGGACAGAAAACTGTAGGTAGGGAGAGTGTTTTTTTTCTTTCACTCTGCAAGTCCTTGTTTCCAGGGACCTGTAAGGACAGTGAGTTAATTGTCCTTGTGCTATATTGTGCTTAAAAAAAACATTTATTCTAGGGACAGAAAACTCTAGGTAGGGACAGTGTCAGTTTCTTTCACTCTGCAAGTCCTTGTTTCCAGGGACCTGTAAGGACAGTGAGTTAATTTTCCTTGTGCTATATTGTGATTAAAAAAAACATTTATTCTAGGGACAGAAAACTCTAGGTAGGGACAGTGTCAGTTTCTTTCACTCTGCAAGTCCTTGTTTCCAGGGACCTGTAAGGACAGTGAGTTAATTGTCCTTGTGCTATATTGTGCTTAAAAAAAACATTTATTCTAGGGACAGAAAACTCTAGGTAGGGACAGTGTCAGTTTCTTTCACTCTGCAAGTCCTTGTTTCCAGGGACCTGTAAGGACAGTGAGTTAATTTTCCTTGTGCTATATTGTGATTAAAAAAAACATTTATTCTAGGGACAGAAAACTCTAGGTAGGGACAGTGTCAGTTTCTTTCACTCTGCAAGTCCTTGTTTCCAGGGACCTGTAAGGACAGTGAGTTAATTTTCCTTGTGCTATATTGTGATTAAAAAAAACATTTTTTCTAGGGACAGAAAACTGTAGGTAGGGAGAGTGTTTTTTTTCTTTCACTCTGCAAGTCCTTGTTTCCAGGGACCTGTAAGGACAGTGAGTTAATTGTCCTTGTGCTATATTGTGCTTAAAAAAAACATTTATTCTAGGGACAGAAAACTCTAGGTAGGGACAGTGTCAGTTTCTTTCACTCTGCAAGTCCTTGTTTCCAGGGACCTGTAAGGACAGTGAGTTAATTTTCCTTGTGCTATATTGTGATTAAAAAAAACATTTATTCTAGGGACAGAAAACTCTAGGTAGGGACAGTGTCAGTTTCTTTCACTCTGCAAGTCCTTGTTTCCAGGGACCTGTAAGGACAGTGAGTTAATTTTCCTTGTGCTATATTGTGATTAAAAAAAACATTTTTTCTAGGGACAGAAAACTGTAGGTAGGGAGAGTGTTTTTTTTCTTTCACTCTGCAAGTCCTTGTTTCCAGGGACCTGTAAGGACAGTGAGTTAATTTTCCTTGTGCTATATTGTGATTAAAAAAAACATTTTTTCTAGGGACAGAAAACTGTAGGTAGGGAGAGTGTTTTTTTTCTTTCACTCTGCAAGTCCTTGTTTCCAGGGACCTGTAAGGACAGTGAGTTAATTGTCCTTGTGCTATATTGTGCTTAAAAAAAACATTTATTCTAGGGACAGAAAACTCTAGGTAGGGACAGTGTCAGTTTCTTTCACTCTGCAAGTCCTTGTTTCCAGGGACCTGGAGAGACATTGAGTGAATTGTCCTTGTGCTATATTGTGATTAAAAAAAACATTTATTCTAGGGACAGAAAACTCTAGGTAGGGACAGTGTCAGTTTCTTTCACTCTGCAAGTCCTTGTTTCCAGGGACCTGTAAGGACAGTGAGTTAATTTTCCTTGTGCTATATTGTGATTAAAAAAAACATTTTTTCTAGGGACAGAAAACTGTAGGTAGGGAGAGTGTTTTTTTTCTTTCACTCTGCAAGTCCTTGTTTCCAGGGACCTGTAAGGACAGTGAGTTAATTGTCCTTGTGCTATATTGTGATTAAAAAAAACATTTATTCTAGGGACAGAAAACTCTAGGTAGGGACAGTGTCAGTTTCTTTCACTCTGCAAGTCCTTGTTTCCAGGGACCTGTAAGGACAGTGAGTTAATTTTCCTTGTGCTATATTGTGATTAAAAAAAACATTTATTCTAGGGACAGAAAACTCTAGGTAGGGACAGTGTCAGTTTCTTTCACTCTGCAAGTCCTTGTTTCCAGGGACCTGTAAGGACAGTGAGTTAATTGTCCTTGTGCTATATTGTGCTTAAAAAAAACATTTATTCTAGGGACAGAAAACTCTAGGTAGGGACAGTGTCAGTTTCTTTCACTCTGCAAGTCCTTGTTTCCAGGGACCTGTAAGGACAGTGAGTTAATTGTCCTTGTGCTATATTGTGATTAAAAAAAACATTTATTCTAGGGACAGAAAACTCTAGGTAGGGACAGTGTCAGTTTCTTTCACTCTGCAAGTCCTTGTTTCCAGGGACCTGGAGAGACATTGAGTGAATTGTCCTTGTGCTATATTGTGATTAAAAAAAACATTTATTCTAGGGATAGAAAACTCTAGGTAGGGACAGTGTCAGTTTCTTTCACTGTGAAAGTCCTTGTTTCAAGGGACAGAGAAGGACACCTGAAGGTAGCCCTTATTGCTTTTTTCCCATCTCCCTGCAGGCCATCTATTAGAATGTCTGGAAGGCAAACAAGGAGAGGCAGACAGTCAGGAGGCAATAAAAGAGGGCAAGCAGGCTCTGTGTCTGGGGGCAACAGTGCTGGTCGTGGACGCGGTGCATTGTCATCAGCACATGGCCATGGGACACGCTTGTCCTTCTTTTCGGCAGCTGGACATGTTGAGCCACATCATGCCGAAGACTTGGTAGAGTGGATGACCAAGCCCTCCTCCTCCTCCTCATCCTCTCTCACCCAGGCTCAGGGTACTGGAAAAGCAGCTGCCAAAGCGTCGTCTTCCCTGGTATCAATGTCAGACAAATCATCAGTCACTCCTTCCCTAGACCCACCATGTCCTCCTCCTGAGGAGTCCCCCGAACTGTTTCAGCACAGTGTTGGGTACATGCTCCAGGAGGATGCCCAGCGTTTCGAAGGGTCTGATGATGAAACCCAGCTAGAGGAAGGCAGTAGCGTGAGAGCAGACAGAGGGGATGCTCAAGAAGGACACCAATCTGGCAGTCATGTTCCAGCAGCTGCAGCATACTGCCAGATTGGCTCCAGTGATGAGGAGGGAGGGGATGATGAGGTCAATGACTCCACGTGGGTGCCTAATAGGAGAGAGGAGGAGGAGGAGGATGAGGAGGAGGCACATCTCCAACGAGGCAGGATGCCCTTTGGTGGCCAGCGTAAGGGCAGTACACCGACGGAATCACACCGCAGAGCTCCGCCTGTGCAGGGCGCTGCCTCTGCCCGTCATTCAAAAAGTTCTTTGGTGTGGGCCTTTTTTGAGGCTAGTGCATCAGATCGCACAGCTGCTGTTTGCAACATATGTCTCAAGCGTATATCGCGTGGCCAAAACATCAGCCGCTTGGGTACCACATGCCTGACCAGACATATGTTGACCTGCCATGCAGCTCGTTGGCAAGCCTACCTCAAAGACCCACACCAAAGAACAAAGCGGACCTCTCCTTGCACCGCATCAGCTGGGATCTCCAACCCCACTATAACTTCAGTCCTCTCTGAAACATGCACTGAGAGGAATGAAGGTGTAGAATTAGGTGTGTCACAGCCAAGTACTTGCGCCCACTCTGCTAGCAGTACACCGACGTCCGATTCTAGCAGGCAAATTTCCCTGCCCCAGCTGCTGGACCGTCGAAAGAAGTTCACTCCCAGCCATCCACATGCCCAGCGGTTGAATGCTAGCTTGGCTAAATTGCTAGCGCTTCAACTGCTGCCTTTTCAGTTGGTAGACTCGGCCCCCTTCCGTGAGTTTGTGCAATGTGCGGTTCCTCAGTGGCAGGTTCCCAAACGCCACTTTTTCTCACGGAAGGCTATTCCGGCTCTCTACCGGCATGTGGAAGGCAATGTCTTGGCCTCGCTGGACAGGGCGGTCAGCGGTAAGGTGCATATTACCGCTGACTCATGGTCCAGCAGGCATGGACAGGGACGTTACCTTTCTTTCACGGCCCATTGGGTCACTCTTTTGGCAGCTGGGAAGGATTCAGGACAAGGTGCAGTAGTGTTGGAGGTTGTCCCACCGCCACGCCTCCAAAATGCTACTACTGGTTGTGACACACCTCTCTCCTCCACCCCCTCCTCTTCTTCTTCCTCCATGGCCTCTTCCTGTGGTTTGTCCTATGAACCAGCGGTGCTCCGTAGCCGTTCACGGGGCTACGCAAGTACGCAGGCAAAAAGATGCCATGCCGTGCTTGCGCTGGTGTGTTTGGGGGACAGAAGCCACACTGGGGCAGAGGTCCTGTCTGCTCTGCAGGGCCAGGCCGAGAGGTGGTTGACGCCACGCCAGCTTAAGCCAGGAATGGTGGTTTGCGACAATGGCACCAACCTCCTCTCCGCCCTCCGACAGGGACAACTGACCCATGTGCCCTGTGTGGCTCACGTCCTTAACCTGGTGGTGCAGCGGTTCTTGGGCAGGTACCCGGGCTTACAGGATGTCCTGAGGCAGGCCAGGAAAGTCTGTGTGCATTTCCGCAGATCTTATAATGCCAGTGCTCGCCTGGCTGAGCTGCAAAAGGAGTTGAACCTGCCCAAGAACCGCCTTATATGTGACATGCCCACCAGGTGGAACTCAACGTTGGCCATGCTGCAGCGGCTGCACACGCAGCAGAGGGCCATCAATGAGTACCTGTGCGACTACGGCACCAGGACAGGGTCAGGGGAGCTTGGTTTTTTTTCTCCACGCCAGTGGGGCATGATCAGGGATGCATGCACTGTCCTGGCACCATTTGAGGAGGCCACGAGGATGGTGAGCAGTGACAGTGCATGCATCAGTGACACTGTACCTCTTGTCCACCTGTTGGAGCACACGCTGCGTGGAATAATGGACAGGGCACTTGAGGCAGAACAGAGGCAGGAAGAGGAGGACTTCCTTGCCTCTCAAGGCCCCCTTTACCCAGACAGTGTTCCTTCTGTCCCACCCATCGCACAGGAAGAGGAGGAGGAGGAGGAGGAGGAGGAGGAGGAGGATTGTGTCAGCATGGAGGTGGAGGCTGGCACTCAGCATCATCAGCAGCAGTCTTTTAGGGATGATTTACAGTCCCAAGAAACCAGTGGACTTGTACGTGGCTGGGAGGAGGTGGCTGCGGATCATGTCGTCCTTAGTGACCCAGAGGACTCCGGAGCGAATGCCTCAGCAAACCTACGCTGCATGGCCTCCCTGATCCTGCAAAGTCTGCGGAAGGATCCTCGTATTCTTCGGATCAAGGAGAGGGACCATTACTGGCTGGCCACTCTCCTTGATCCACGGTACAAGGGTAAGGTTGCGGACCTTATGTTACCGTCGCAGAGGGAGCAGAGGATGAGACAACTCCGGGAGGCCTTGCAGAAAGGTCTGTGCAACGCGTTCCCAGAGACTGGGAGGTTGCAAACTCCTGGTCCTGGACAACGAGTTGCTGAGGCTTCGGCCAGTCAAAGAAGGAGCGGTGGGGAAGGTGGCCGTCTGACCGATGCGTTCAGACAATTCTTTAGTCCGCAGCCCCAAAGTATGATCGGTTCCAGCAACCATCGCCAGCGTCTGATAAACATGGTGCAGGAATATCTAGGGGCAAGGTCAGACTTGGACACCTTCCCCACCGAAAATCCTCTGGCTTACTGGGTCTTGAGGATGGATCACTGGCCAGAGCTTGCACAGTATGCAATTGAGCTACTGGCCTGTCCTGCATCCAGCGTTCTTTCGGAACGCACATTCAGTGCTGCTGGAGGATTTGTCACGGATCACAGGGTGCGCCTGTCCACCGACTCGGTTGATCGACTGACTTTCATCAAGATGAACCAGTCTTGGATCACCACCAGCTACCACACACCTGATGCTGATATAACAGACTAATTGATTTTAAAATGTCACATCCCTTCAAGACTGATGCTGATGCTGAGTGCCTGTGCTGTTATGTTGACTGCCTATCCTCCTCCTCCGAGTCCTCAATGATACGATTGATGATGATAGCTTGGAAGATCATTTTTGTTTATGGGTGCCGCCACCAGTGCCTAACGCCCAATTTTTCAGCCCCTGTTTAACAGTGGCGTGTAATTACAATTTTTGAATCAATACTTTGCAACAGGGCTCATTGCTGTGCTCCAAGTACAGTATCTGTGAGGAGTTGCAGTGTTGTGCCACCAGTGCCTAAGGCCCAATTTTTCAGCCCCTGTTTAACAGGGGCGTGTCATTACAATTTTTGAAGCAATACTTTGCAACAGGGCTCATTGCTGTGCTCCAAGTACAGTATCTGTGAAGGGTTGCAGTGTTGTGCCACCAGTGCCTAAGGCCCAATTTTTCAGCCCCTGTTCAACAGGGGCATGTAATTACAATTCTTGATCTAATAATTCACAGCAGGGCCCATTGCTGCACCCACCAAGAGTAACTGTCAGGGCTTACAGTGTTGTGGCACCAGCACCACCATCAAAGGCCCAATTTTTACTACCACTGTTCAACAATTATATGTAATTAAAATTCCTGATATAATAGTTGACAGCAGGGCGTTCCAGCACCAACCAAGAGTAACTGTGAGTGCTTACAGTGTTGTGCCAACACCAACAACTAAGGGGCCTATTTCTGCAGAGTATATACGGCAGGTCCCTACTTTCAAACATCCAACTTACAAACGACTCCTACTTGCAAACGCAAGAAGACAACAGGAAGTGAGAGGAAATCTACCACTAGGAAGGAAAATTCTCTCCTGTAAGAATAAATATGGGAGAAAGGTGTCTCCTCTGTACTGATGCTTTATCAGCAATCCTTGTTTCAAGAAAAACACCACATTTCAAAAACAGTTGTCATTAGGACGGAAAGTGAGGTGAAATGTTCTGAACAGGGGCACAGACAGCAAAACAAATGTTACAGGGGTGATAACCCTTACCTATGTTTTCCAAAAAGTTTAAAAATAGATTTTTGGTCTGGAGCTACACTTCAACAATGTACCTGTTCAAAATTACAAACAGATTCTACATAAGAACAAACCTACAGTCCCTGTCTTGTATGCACCGCCTGTATACGGCTGTTCAGAGTATATAGGGCCTTTTTTATTTTATGTGCGGGGTTCCCCTTAATATCCATACAAGACCCAAAGGGGCTGGTAATGGGCTGGGGTAGGGGGGGGGGTCATGGGGTAGCTATGCCATTTTTCTTAAAGATTTTCATCCATATTACCGGGACCAGACATTACATTAAAGCCGCAAGCAGTTTTAAATGGCTTTTTTTTCCTTTAGAAGTGTCATTTTGTGCAGGGACAGTTCTAAACACGGGAAACACGTGGCACTTCACAGGCATACTTTAGACACCCCCCAGGTACGATATTTAAAGGAATATTTGACTTTTTTTTTTTCACTTTATGCATCATTAAAATGACTGCTCCCGGAAAACGACCGTTTTTAAAACTTATTTTTGCATTGATACATGTCCCCTGGTGCAGAACCCGGGTTCCCAAACCCTTTTTAGGACAATAACATGCATAATAGTTGTTATAATTAGCACTTTAGAATTCGAACGTTCGCATCCATTGTATTTAATAGGGTTCTAATGTTCGTTCGAACTTTCGGTCCGTTCGCGGGTTCTGGTGCGAACCGAACCCGGGGGTGTTCGGCTCATCACTAGTAGGGACAAGTTGAGGAAGGGATTCTCCTTTAGGCGCTGACGCCTCCACCCTGGGTGTACTCTCTCCTATGGACATAGGTGAATTCCCACTTCCACGGAATGAAGCAAGCGGTATCTTGTCCCAGCCCTTCTTGGCAAACAAGTCATCTATAAAGGCATCATCTCCCATATCTGAGAGAGATTCCAGGTCGGAGGTGTCACACTCCTCCGCGGGTATGTAGCCCTGTGTGGAAACAGAACCTCCACACTCCGGGGACTTGCTAGGCCATGCCTTCTCGACACCTCCTCCCTCACACCAAGTCTTCTCTGCCGGCTTACCTTGACCTTTCCTGGGACGTCCGGAACTCCCGTCAACGGATCCCTCTGGGTCTGGCGTGAGCATGCGAGACGGTCCACCACCACCGCTGGTCGGGGCTACCACGCTGGTTCTTTTCTTCGGTGGCGGACGCTGTGAGACAGTGGTGACCGAGTCAGCATCCTCGGATTTCTCCCATTGATGTTTCACGACCTCCTCCACGGTCGTTGCAGTGTGCGCAGGGGTGACTCTCACAGTCGTGATTCCTCCTTTCTGAGTGGCGGTACCTGAAGCCCGGCCTGGGTAGATGGTTTTCGGCCTCTCAACCTCCGGATCAACTTCGAACGTGAACTCCCCACAGGCCTCGCATCGTCCGAACGGTTCCAACAGGCACACCAGTCCCGAACACCCAGGGCAAATCATACCCAGGGCCTCAACGTCCATACATGAATATAGGGCGAATCGACCCCTCGGCTTCAGTCGGATCCCTGTATCCGTTATCGGAGCAGCAGCAGTCAATGTTGTAGTCGCCAGGTGAACCGGGATCCATGAGGCGGGTCCAAACATGGCAACCTGTTGCTGTTCCATCTCACACTGCAGAGTTTTCGCGCCAATGTCCCACGTGTAGTCCGTCACACGTATTGGACTCCTCCCCTTTTGCTCCAGTTCGCGGTCTTTTCCACTTTGCTTGGTTGAGACACGCCCACGAACTAAGCGGTGGGGGTTTGTGTCTGGTGGCGCAGTGCAATTAAAAACCCCCACGTGTAGTCCGTCACACGGCTGGGTTTTCCCCCTTTCACCACTCTTCCTGCGCGGGCCTTTCCCCTTTTGAGGTCATGTCCACGACTTTCGAGCAGGGCTGCACTTTGGCCTATTCGTTTAACTCTGTCCGGCAGACACCTTCTACCAAGTGATGCACAACACATATACCGGACCCGAGCCCCCACGTGTAGCGGGCAGTTCCTCCCCTCTCCCCGTCCCCTCTATTAAAGTTCTGCTCGCAATGTCTCTGGTCTAGGGGTATGATAGGGGAGGGAGAGGGTGCGCTACGCCTGGCTTCCACCACAGGTGTATAAGTGGTATCGGCAATGCCTCTCTTTACCTTCGGGCCTGTGTTGTGCATCGGATCCTCCCTCCAAGAGTCTCCGAGAACCTCGTCTGCCAGGAACTTGAGCCACACACCGTTAAAGTCCAACACTCCCTTATTTAGAAAATAACATGGACTCCCTTGGCTATAGAACAGAAAGAAGGAGGTGTGTGTACGAATAGGCCCAGACACAAGTTCGATCCTCCACTCTCCTCCAAAGAGTGGGTTATGGTCTCTGCACGAGGAAAATTCACCTTCCGGACGGTCTCCGACAAGAGACTCACCCGTCACCGGCAGTATGCTGCACCGGGTCTTCAGATGAGGAGCTCTTCCCGGTCCATTACGCCCACCTCGGATTCAGGCATCCATCTCCAGAGTACCTTAGGATCCTTCCCTCGCGGAACTCAGTGTTGGGCACTGAGCTCCGGACCACCGTCCGAGTACCTCACCCCTGGCTAAAGGTGCCAGGGGTGGAACACGATCTCCGGTGGTCCTCTAGGCCTAGTCCGCCTAGAGGACAAACACGAACTCCGTCCGCAGGCTAAAGGTGCCAGGGACCAACAACCCCGTGACCAAGATGGCCTGCCCTTTTATCCCCTCTCCCAGCAAGCACGGCGGGTTCCCCGCCCCACCATACCGCTGCCCAGAGAGGACAAAAGTAGGCTCAGCACACAGCGGTATCCATCCGTCGGCCCATGGTGACAGCGCCACCCAGTGGGACCGCCAGAGACACACCACTGGTGTCACCGAAAAATTACTGCGGGAAAGTAAGTACATACTTCCCCCTGTTATTTGACACTGGTCCTCAGTGTCTGGAGTAAACCACATCCTCAACAACTGACATGATCCAGTCCAGAAACCACTAACAATTGAAAAACAAAAAACATTTTGGGAAACTCTCCTAACGAAGAAGTTGTGTCTGAGCCCCTGTAATAAAAGAGGAGTGAAAGACAACACATTCAACATGAAAATCACATTTCAACAGTTTACTTTTCCCTCCCCATCCTAAGTAAAGACCTCCTCAGAGTATGTAATCTTGCTGGGATGTCCTCCTGTAGAGGGAAAAGAAATACAATTTAACATGTAAAACCCTGACACATGTATCCGTGTGCATGAGGAAAATAAACTTCTCCTAAAAGAAATCCCTGTTTCTCCAAAGAGTGAGTGCGTGAAAAGTGTTTGTGACGTTGCACGACACTGCCACCTGGTGACAGCCTCGCGGTAACTGCACCCGTGGAACTTCTTCTCCTTTCTCTCTAACCCTATCTACCCCAGAGTCTGTGATCTCCTTGCAGGAAGATAGAAACAAACAGGAACAGTTCCCTTTTTTTTTTCTTTTCTGGGCACACCAAAACACAATTTCTCCAGAAAGTTCAGCAGCATGATAATATTGGAGTCTTTCTCTCCTATAGGTAGAAGCGGGGATGTGGCAAAATCAGTGGCTTCAAGTGCTGATCCATAGTCTCTAGATGGTATTCCACATCTTCGCCTTCTTTGCGTCTGATCACTACTTTGTATTCCCACCATCCAGTCTGCCTTGCAGTCTTTGAAGCGCTGTGAAGCCTTTGGAGAACATGTTAGGTATCTGCGGGCGTGTGGAACTTTGAGGTGGGTCCACACAAAGTCATTGTACCAGCGCTCCCGGTACACTTCCACCTCATATAGCAAGTCCTTCGATAAGTAGGGGTACTCCCATCCGTACTCCGCTGCAACCTTTTGACTAAATAGGTTCCCCCAAATTCAATTACCAGGCCCTTCAGGTCTGGAATGGATATTAAGGGGAACCCCGCCGCAAAAAAAAAATGGCGTGCGGTTCCCCCTAAATATCCATACCAGGCCATTCAGATCTGGCATGGATTTTAAGGGGAACTCCACCCCAAATTTAAAAAAAAATTACGTGGAGTCCCCCCAAAAATCCATACCAGACCCTTATCCGAGCACGCAACCTGGCCGGCCACAGGAAAAGAGGGGGGGGACGAGAGAGCGCCCCCTCCCTCCTGAACCGTACCAGGCCACATGCCCTCAACATGGGGAGGATGTCCCCATGTTGATGGGGACAAGGGCCTCATCCCCACAACCCTTGCCCGGTGGTTGTGGGGGTCTGCGGGCAGGGGGCTTATCGGAATCTGGAAGACCCCTTTAACAAAGGGGACCCCCAGATCCCGGCCCCCCCCCTATGTGAATTGGTAAGGGGTACATTGTACCCCTACCATTTCACAAAGAAAGTGTACATTTTTTTAAATAAAAACACACAAACACCTTGGAAAAGTCCTTTATTAAAAAAATTCAATAAAATAAAAATAAAAAAACATTCCAGCGATGAAATCCAGTGTCCCGTGGCGATCCCGATGTCCAGCGCTGTCCGTCATTGGTTGAGCCTGAGTGGACCTGATGGGGAACTTCCTCCGCAGTGTTTTAAATGTATAGACCCGCCCCTTCTAAAGTTCCCCATCAAGTCCGCTCAGCCAATGACTAGGTGTAAGGCTGAGGACCTGATGCGGAACGTGAGAAGGGGCGGGTCTATTCATGTATTACACAGTGAAGGAAGTTCCCCATCAGGTCCGCTCAGGCCAATGACGTAGCCGGGGTCTGACATACCGAGGGGGCGGACCTGATGGGAACTTCCTTCACTGTGTAATACATGAATAGACCCGCCCCTTCTCACGTTCTGCATCTGGTCCACTTAGCCTTAGACCTAGTCATTGGGACACTGGATTTCATCGCTGGAATGTTTTTTTTGTTTTGTTTTTAATAAAGGACTTTTCCAAGGTGTTTGTGTGTTTTTATTTACATTTTTTTACACTTTCTTTGTGAAATGGTAGGGGTACAATGTACCCCTTACCAATTCACATAGGGGGGGCCGGGATCTGGGGGTCCCCTTTGTTAAAGGGGTCTTCCAGATTCCGATAAGTCCTCTGCCCGCAGACCCTCACAACCACCGGGCAAGGGTTGTGGGGATGAGGCCCTTGTCCCTATCAACATGGGGACATGCTCCCCATGTTGAGGGCATGTGGCCTGGTATGGTTCAGGAGGGGGGGCGCTCTCTCGTCCCCCCCCTCTTTTCCTGCGGCCGGCCAGGTTGCGTGCTCGGATAAGGGTCTGGTATGGATTTTTGGGGGGACTCCACGCCATTTTTTTTAATTTGGGGTGGAGTTCCCCTTAAAATCCATGCCAGAACTGAAGGGCCTGCTATGGATATTTAGGGGGAACCGCACGCCATTTTTTTTTTCCGGCGGGGTTCCCCTTAATATCCATTCCAGACCTGAAGGGCCTGGTAATTGCTTTTTTTTTTATTTTTTATCAATGACTTTTCTATGTATTGATAAAAGCCGACAATTCATTAATAGCCGCGGGTGAGTTTTAAATGACTTTTTTCCCGTCAAAAATGACATTTTGTGCAGAGACAGTTCTAAGTACGGGAAACATGCGCGACTTTACATGCATATCATACACACCCCCCAGGTACGAAATTTAAAGGAATTTTTCACTTTTGGATCCGAAATTCGTAAACAAAATTTTGTATTTCGTACAGAATTTGTATGCATAAAAATTCGTATTTCGGATTCGTACGAATGTATGAATTTCCGGAAATTCGTCCAAATTTTTGATTTGTACGAAACTAATCGCACATGTCTAGTGGATACTATTGAGGAGCTGATGTCCCCGGGGGTAATGGAGAAACCCCTCTCCACCCTCTATGGTGCACTTCTTTGAAAAAACTCAGTCAAATTGGAAAAACTGTGAGAATATTGGCAGGCAGATGTTCCATCTTTAGATGGGAAATTTTGGGAAGACAGTCTGGAGCTAAGTCCCAAACTTGTTATCTCGTCCAGGGATAAATGAATACAAGTTAAATTTATCCACAGGGTCTACTATACTCCTCAGAGACTTCGGAGGATGTTCCCGCACCGTAACCCTAACTGTCCTCGATGTGACCTTACCATAGGAACCTATATGCATATGTTCTGGGATTGTCCTATCATAGTGTCCTATTGGCAAGCCGTTTTTGATGAAATAAACCTCAAGTTGCAACTTGGTCTGATGCCTACCCCGGCTCTGGCTCTGTTGGGGATCCCCGATGATGAGCAACGATCACATCATTCCAAATTGCTTATAGCTTACCTGTTGTACTATGCCAAAAAGGAAATCCTGCTTAACTGGGTTTCTTCATCTCCGCCTACCGTCTCTGGTTGGGACAGGTTGGTGGATGAGGCATTCGAATAGGGGGTGTGCCTGGATATATGAGAAGGTGTGGGCACCCTGGACACTTACATGATGTCTCCGGTTGGGTATTGATGGGGGGCATGGGGTGTTCTCTTGGTTTGGGGGCGGCCTTTCGGCCATCTCTCCCCCCGCACCTGCCATCAATGCACACCTGTTGCTGTTGCGCTGGAATCGTGCGCATTCCTCATCTGTATAGGGTTTGCTTGTCATTTTGTTAATACGTGACTTGTACTAGGTTGTTGACTTTTCGTCTCAATGGGCAGCCCAGGCTGCAACAAATGCTACTATATACTTAATTTTCTTATTGTCGAGTCCATCTCTTTTTTCCTTTTTTTTTTCTGTGACCGCAATGTATTGTATGGTTTTGACAATGTATGATCTATATTATATTGTACACAACATTTTGATCTGAATAAAACACCTTGTTGTTAAAAAAAAAAAAAAAAAAATATTAAGTATATTGTTTAAGTAACGATATAGTGAAAAAGACCTGGAGTGAAAAAATCTGGCGTTAAAAAATCTAGAGTGCAAAATTGTGTCCACTACGTGTAGAAAGATTCTTATGCCGCGTACACACAATCGATTTTTTCGACGGTGAAAACACCGTTGAGAAAATCGACGTGAAAAACGAGGAACAGCTTGTTCCCCCCACACACGGCCGTTTTAAATGACATTTTTTTTTTGGTCGAAAAAAACCACCGTGTGTGGGCTCCCCGGCAGTGTTTCCCTATGGGAAAACTGCCGCGGCAAAAAACGAGGGGAATCACGACGAGAAAAATTAGAGCATGTTCTAATTTTTCTCGACGTGATTAATGACGTTTTTCTCGTCGAGAAAAACGACAAAAAGCCCACAGACGATCGTTTTTCTCGTCCAAAAGAAAAAATTTAATTTTTCTCGACGGGAAAAATGATCGTGTGTACGCGGCATTAGGCTCTGTTCCACTATGCACTCAGCAGAAATAAGACAGACCAAAAGCAGAAACAAAAACCAACGGACTCCACGGGTGCCATGAAAAATCTAGTGATAGAGAGCCTACACAAATTATGCACTCACCAAAAATATGCAATATTAAAGCTTGAATTCAATCCTACCAGCTTCCTCTTGTTTACAGCATAAAATTCCCATAAAAGGTACCAATGAGCTCCATGTAAAAAGCTCACCACCTGGAGCCCAGAGAGTGCATATATAGTGTAGTATTTTATTATCAAAGATTAAGAGTATATATATATATATATATATATATATATATATATATTGTGACAGCAGGCAGGTAAAGTCGCCAGGTTGCATCCAGGATGGGAGATATATATGTCCTAGATTCAGGCTTTATGCCGATTTATACCACTAGGGGGAGTGCTGGGAGTCTTGCAGGGGAAGAGTTAATGAGCCCAGCTGAAGCAAGTGGGCTCGTTAGGGCCTCTACAAGAACTCCCAGCATGCTAAGGGAGAGGCTCCGACCTGGAACCAGATCTGTGTGAATAGTCTGGGGAGTGTGATCTCTGTGCGGTGAGCCAAAGCCTGTGTGGTTACTGTAATAACTTCAAAAAGCAGGGAGCTAGGGACTGGGACAGCACAAGGCTGTACCGAGTTGTTAGTCAGGGACACCAACGTGTGTAGTAAGTAGGGATGAGCTTCGTGTTCGAGTCGAACATACGTTCGACTCGAACATCGGCTGTTCGATCGTTCGACGAAGATCGAACGATTTGGGCCGTTCGCGCCAAATTCGAGTGACGCGAACGGCCCACAATGCACTACGCCATCGCAGTGTCATCCAGGCGCTGTGATTGGCCAAGCATGCACTGTGACCCCGCATGCTTGGCCAATCACAGCGCCGGCAGCGAGGAGAGCAATGATTGGCCACAGGCAGGATGCCTGTGGCCAATTATTGCTGAGGGTGTTTAGTACACGCCCCACACTATAAAAGGCCGCCAGCACGGCGGCCTAGTGTAGTGTGTTCCGGAGCAGGGATAGAGCAGCATAGGCAGGGACAGTGACTGTTATTTCTTTCTTGCTTAACCTGGATTCCTTTAGTTTAGGGAAAGAGAAGGATAGGTAGGGAGAGTGTCAGTGTGTTTTGTGCTTGTGCTATAGTGTGCTTAAAAAAAACATTTATTCTAGGGACAGAAAACTGTAGGTAGGGACAGTGTCAGTTTCTTTCACTCTGCAAGTCCTTGTTTCCAGGGACCTGGAAGGACAGTGAGTGAATTGTCCTTGTGCTATATTGTGCTTAAAAAAACATTTATTCTAGGGACAGAAAACTGTAGGTAGGGAGAGTGTCAGTTTCTTTCACTCTGCAAGTCCTTGTTTCCAGGGACCTGGAAGGACAGTGACTGAATTGTCCTTGTGCTATATTGTGATTAAAAAAAACATTTATTCTAGGGACAGAAAACTGTAGGTAGGGAGAGTGTCAGTTTATTTCACTCTGCAAGTCCTTGTTTCCAGGGACCTGGAAGGACAGTGACTGAATTGTCCTTGTGCTATATTGTGCTTAAAAAAAACATTTATTCTAGGGACAGAAAACTGTAGGTAGGGAGAGTGTCAGTTTATTTCACTCTGCAAGTCCTTGTTTCCAGGGACCTGGAAGGACAGTGACTGAATTGTCCTTGTGCTATATTGTGATTAAAAAAAACATTTATTCTAGGGACAGAAAACTGTAGGTAGGGAGAGTGTCAGTTTATTTCACTCTGCAAGTCCTTGTTTCCAGGGACCTGGAAGGACAGTGACTGAATTGTCCTTGTGCTATATTGTGATTAAAAAAAACATTTATTCTAGGGACAGAAAACTGTAGGTAGGGAGAGTGTCAGTTTATTTCACTCTGCAAGTCCTTGTTTCCAGGGACCTGGAAGGACAGTGACTGAATTGTCCTTGTGCTATATTGTGCTTAAAAAAAACATTTATTCTAGGGACAGAAAACTGTAGGTAGGGAGAGTGTCAGTTTATTTCACTCTGCAAGTCCTTGTTTCCAGGGACCTGGAAGGACAGTGACTGAATTGTCCTTGTGCTATATTGTGATTAAAAAAAACATTTATTCTAGGGACAGAAAACTGTAGGTAGGGAGAGTGTCAGTTTATTTCACTCTGCAAGTCCTTGTTTCCAGGGACCTGGAAGGACAGTGACTGAATTGTCCTTGTGCTATATTGTGATTAAAAAAAACATTTATTCTAGGGACAGAAAACTGTAGGTAGGGAGAGTGTCAGTTTATTTCACTCTGCAAGTCCTTGTTTCCAGGGACCTGGAAGGACAGTGACTGAATTGTCCTTGTGCTATATTGTGATTAAAAAAAACATTTATTCTAGGGACAGAAAACTGTAGGTAGGGAGAGTGTCAGTTTATTTCACTCTGCAAGTCCTTGTTTCCAGGGACCTGGAAGGACAGTGACTGAATTGTCCTTGTGCTATATTGTGATTAAAAAAAACATTTATTCTAGGGACAGAAAACTGTAGGTAGGGAGAGTGTCAGTTTATTTCACTCTGCAAGTCCTTGTTTCCAGGGACCTGGAAGGACAGTGACTGAATTGTCCTTGTGCTATATTGTGATTAAAAAAAACATTTATTCTAGGGACAGAAAACTGTAGGTAGGGAGAGTGTCAGTTTATTTCACTCTGCAAGTCCTTGTTTCAAGGGACAGAGAAGGACACCTGAAGGTAGCCCTTATTGCTTTTTTCCCATCTCCCTGCAGGCCATCTATTAGAATGTCTGGAAGGCAAACAAGGAGAGGCAGACAGTCAGGAGGCAATAAAAGAGGGCAAGCAGGCTCTGTGTCTGGGGGCAACAGTGCTGGTCGTGGACGCGGTGCATTGTCATCAGCACATGGCCATGGGACACGCTTGTCCTTCTTTTCGGCAGCTGGACATGTTGAGCCACATCATGCCGAAGACTTGGTAGAGTGGATGACCAAGCCCTCCTCCTCCTCCTCATCCTCTCTCACCCAGGCTCAGGGTACTGGAAAAGCAGCTGCCAAAGCGTCGTCTTCCCTGGTATCAATGTCAGACAAATCATCAGTCACTCCTTCCCTAGACCCACCATGTCCTCCTCCTGAGGAGTCCCCCGAACTGTTTCAGCACAGTGTTGGGTACATGCTCCAGGAGGATGCCCAGCGTTTCGAAGGGTCTGATGATGAAACCCAGCTAGAGGAAGGCAGTAGCGTGAGAGCAGACAGAGGGGATGCTCAAGAAGGACACCAATCTGGCAGTCATGTTCCAGCAGCTGCAGCATACTGCCAGATTGGCTCCAGTGATGAGGAGGGAGGGGATGATGAGGTCACTGACTCCACGTGGGTGCCTAATAGGAGAGAGGAGGAGGAGGAGGAGGATGAGGAGGAGGCACATCTCCAACGAGGCAGGATGCCCTTTGGTGGCCAGCGTAAGGGCAGTACACCGACGGAATCACACCGCAGAGCTCCGCCTGTGCAGGGCGCTGCCTCTGCCCGTCATTCAAAAAGTTCTTTGGTGTGGGCCTTTTTTGAGGCTAGTGCATCAGATCGCACAGCTGCTGTTTGCAACATATGTCTCAAGCGTATATCGCGTGGCCAAAACATCAGCCGCTTGGGTACCACATGCCTGACCAGACATATGTTGACCTGCCATGCAGCTCGTTGGCAAGCCTACCTCAAAGACCCACACCAAAGAACAAAGCGGACCTCTCCTTGCACCGCATCAGCTGGGATCTCCAACCCCACTATAACTTCAGTCCTCTCTGAAACATGCACTGAGAGGAATGAAGGTGTAGAATTAGGTGTGTCACAGCCAAGTACTTGCGCCCACTCTGCTAGCAGTACACCGACGTCCGATTCTAGCAGGCAAATTTCCCTGCCCCAGCTGCTGGACCGTCGAAAGAAGTTCACTCCCAGCCATCCACATGCCCAGCGGTTGAATGCTAGCTTGGCTAAATTGCTAGCGCTTCAACTGCTGCCTTTTCAGTTGGTAGACTCGGCCCCCTTCCGTGAGTTTGTGCAATGTGCAGTTCCTCAGTGGCAGGTTCCCAAACGCCACTTTTTCTCACGGAAGGCTATTCCGGCTCTCTACCGGCATGTGGAAGGCAATGTCTTGGCCTCGCTGGACAGGGCGGTCAGCGGTAAGGTGCATATTACCGCTGACTCATGGTCCAGCAGGCATGGACAGGGACGTTACCTTTCTTTCACGGCCCATTGGGTCACTCTTTTGGCAGCTGGGAAGGATTCAGGACAAGGTGCAGTAGTGTTGGAGGTTGTCCCACCGCCACGCCTCCAAAATGCAACTACTGGTTGTGACACACCTCTCTCCTCCACCCCCTCCTCTTCTTCTTCCTCCATGGCCTCTTCCTGTGGTTTGTCCTATGAACCAGCGGTGCTCCGTAGCCGTTCACGGGGCTACGCAAGTACGCAGGCAAAAAGATGCCATGCCGTGCTTGCGCTGGTGTGTTTGGGGGACAGAAGCCACACTGGGGCAGAGGTCCTGTCTGCTCTGCAGGGCCAGGCCGAGAGGTGGTTGACGCCACGCCAGCTTAAGCCAGGAATGGTGGTTTGCGACAATGGCACCAACCTCCTCTCCGCCCTCCGACAGGGACAACTGACCCATGTGCCCTGTGTGGCTCACGTCCTTAACCTGGTGGTGCAGCGCTTCTTGGGCAGGTACCCGGGCTTACAGGATGTCCTGAGGCAGGCCAGGAAAGTCTGTGTGCATTTCCGCAGATCTTATAATGCCAGTGCTCGCCTGGCTGAGCTGCAAAAGGAGTTGAACCTGCCCAAGAACCGCCTTATATGTGACATGCCCACCAGGTGGAACTCAACGTTGGCCATGCTGCAGCGGCTGCACACGCAGCAGAGGGCCATCAATGAGTACCTGTGCGACTACGGCACCAGGACAGGGTCAGGGGAGCTTGGTTTTTTTTCTCCACGCCAGTGGGGCATGATCAGGGATGCATGCACTGTCCTGGCACCATTTGAGGAGGCCACGAGGATGGTGAGCAGTGACAGTGCATGCATCAGTGACACTGTACCTCTTGTCCACCTGTTGGAGCACACGCTGCGTGGAATAATGGACAGGGCACTTGAGGCAGAACAGAGGCAGGAAGAGGAGGACTTCCTTGCCTCTCAAGGCCCCCTTTACCCAGACAGTGTTCCTTCTGTCCCACCCATCGCACAGGAAGAGGAGGAGGAGGAGGAGGAGGAGGAGGAGGAGGAGGATTGTGTCAGCATGGAGGTGGAGGCTGGCACTCAGCATCATCAGCAGCAGTCTTTTAGGGATGATTTACAGTCCCAAGAAACCAGTGGACTTGTACGTGGCTGGGAGGAGGTGGCTGCGGATCATGTCGTCCTTAGTGACCCAGAGGACTCCGGAGCGAATGCCTCAGCAAACCTACGCTGCATGGCCTCCCTGATCCTGCAAAGTCTGCGGAAGGATCCTCGTATTCTTCGGATCAAGGAGAGGGACCATTACTGGCTGGCCACTCTCCTTGATCCACGGTACAAGGGTAAGGTTGCGGACCTTATGTTACCGTCGCAGAGGGAGCAGAGGATGAGACAACTCCGGGAGGCCTTGCAGAAAGGTCTGTGCAACGCGTTCCCAGAGACTGGGAGGTTGCAAACTCCTGGTCCTGGACAACGAGTTGCTGAGGCTTCGGCCAGTCAAAGAAGGAGCGGTGGGGAAGGTGGCCGTCTGACCGATGCGTTCAGACAATTCTTTAGTCCGCAGCCCCAAAGTATGATCGGTTCCAGCAACCATCGCCAGCGTCTGATAAACATGGTGCAGGAATATCTAGGGGCAAGGTCAGACTTGGACACCTTCCCCACCGAAAATCCTCTGGCTTACTGGGTCTTGAGGATGGATCACTGGCCAGAGCTTGCACAGTATGCAATTGAGCTACTGGCCTGTCCTGCATCCAGCGTTCTTTCGGAACGCACATTCAGTGCTGCTGGAGGATTTGTCACGGATCACAGGGTGCGCCTGTCCACCGACTCGGTTGATCGACTGACTTTCATCAAGATGAACCAGTCTTGGATCACCACCAGCTACCACACACCTGATGCTGATATAACAGACTAATTGATTTTAACATGTCACATCCCTTCAAGACTGATGCTGATGCTGAGTGCCTGTGCTGTTATGTTGACTGGCTATCCTCCTCCTCCGAGTCCTCAATGATACGATTGATGATGATAGCTTGTAAGATCATTTTTGTTTATGGGTGCCGCCACCAGTGCCTAACGCCCAATTTTTCAGCCCCTGTTTAACAGGGGCGTGTAATTACAATTTTTGAAGCAATACTTTGCAACAGGGCTCATTGCTGTGCTCCAAGTACAGTATCTGTGAGGAGTTGCAGTGTTGTGCCACCAGTGCCTAACGCCCAATTTTTCAGCCCCTGTTTAACAGGGGCGTGTAATTACAATTTTTGAAGCAATACTTTGCAACAGGGCTCATTGCTGTGCTCCAAGTACAGTATCTGTGAGGAGTTGCAGTGTTGTGCCACCAGTGCCTAAGGCCCAATTTTTCAGCCCCTGTTTAACAGGGGCGTGTCATTACAATTTTTGAAGCAATACTTTGCAACAGGGCTCATTGGTGTGCTCCAAGTACAGTATCTGTGAGGAGTTGCAGTGTTGTGCCACCAGTGCCTAAGGCCCAATTTTTCAGCCCCTGTTTAACAGGGGCGTGTCATTACAATTTTTGAAGCAATACTTTGCAACAGGGCTCATTGCTGTGCTCCAAGTACAGTTGCTGTGAGGGGTTGCAGTGTTGTGCCACCAGTGCCTAAGGCCCAATTTTTCAGCCCCTGTTCAACAGGGGCATGTAATTACAATTCTTGATCTAATAATTCACAGCAGGGCCCATTGCTGCACCCACCAAGAGTAACTGTCAGGGCTTACAGTGTTGTGGCACCAGCACCACCATCAAAGGCCCAATTTTTACTACCACTGTTCAACAATTATATGTAATTAAAATTCCTGATATAATAGTTGACAGCAGGGCGTTCCAGCACCAACCAAGAGTAACTGTGAGTGCTTACAGTGTTGTGCCAACACCAACAACTAAGGGGCCTATTTCTGCAGAGTATATACGGCAGGTCCCTACTTTCAAACATCCAACTTACAAACGACTCCTACTTGCAAACGCAAGAAGACAACAGGAAGTGAGAGGAAATCTACCACTAGGAAGGAAAATTCTCTCCTGTAAGAATAAATATGGGAGAAAGGTGTCTCCTCTGTACTGATGCTTTATCAGCAATCCTTGTTTCAAGAAAAACACCACATTTCAAAAACAGTTGTCATTGGGACGGAAAGTGAGGTGAAATGTTCTGAACAGGGGCACAGACAGCAAAACAAATGTTACAGGGGTGATAACCCTTACCTATGTTTTCCAAAAAGTTTAAAAATAGATTTTTGGTCTGGAGCTACACTTCAACAATGTACCTGTTCAAAATTACAAACAGACTCTACATAAGAACAAACCTACAGTCCCTGTCTTGTATGCACCGCCTGTATAGGGCTGTTCAGAGTATATAGGGCCTTTTTTATTTTATGTGCGGGGTTCCCCTTAATATCCATACAAGACCCAAAGGGGCTGGTAATGGGCTGGGGTAGGGGGGGGGTCATGGGGTAGCTATGCCATTTTTCTTAAAGAATTTCATCCATATTACCGGGACCAGACATTACATTAAAGCCGCAAGCAGTTTTAAATGGCTTTTTTTTCCTTTAGAAGTGTCATTTTGTGCAGGGACAGTTCTAAACACGGGAAACACGTGGCACTTCACAGGCATACTTTAGACACCCCCCAGGTACGATATTTAAAGGAATATTTGACTTTTTTTTTTTCACTTTATGCATCATTAAAATGACTGCTCCCGAAAAACGACCGTTTTTAAAACTTCTTTTTGCATTGATACATGTCCCCTGGTGCAGAACCCGGGTTCCCAAACCCTTTTTAGGACAATAACATGCATAATAGTTGTTATAATTAGCACTTTAGAATTCGAACGTTCGCATCCATTGTATTTAATAGGGTTCTAATGTTCGTTCGAACTTTCGGTCCGTTCGCGGGTTCTGGTGCGAACCGAACCCGGGGGTGTTCGGCTCATCACTAGTAGTAAGCGGTCAAGTTGACCAGGATTTATTTTCATGTTTCTTTTTGTTTTGTTGTTTTTCACTTGTAAATAGTTTGAATAAACCGCACCTTACGGTTTTGCAACTATAAACCCTGTCTGCTGTGCCTGTTTTGTGTGGTGAACCCATCCAGGGGGTCACACACACCCGCTGCTGAGCTAACCCCCTCACAGTATATATATATAATAGCTGCAGCACAGTATGTCATAAAAACAAAACAAGCTGGCCAGACTTACAATGATGGCCGCCGCTCCGAGCATGCGGATGTGGTGGCGTGACGTCATCATGTAGGCCCCTCCTAGCGCATTTCTTGCGCACGCACATTCTCAAAGGGTACGCCACAAGGGAGTGAATAATTGGTGGAGGCTCTCTAATTACCGTATATACTCGAGTATAAGCCAACCCGAGTATAAGCCGAGGCCCTAATTTTACCACAAAAAACTGGGAAAACTTATTGACTCGAGTATAAGCCGAGGGTAAAAATGCAGCAGCTACTGTAAGCGGAAAAGAGGGTCAACAATGCCCATTTGTAGCTTCACTGTGCCCATTGCCTCACTGTGCCCATTACCTCACTGTGCCTATTACCTCACTGTGCCTATTACCTCACTGTGCCCATTACCTCACTGTGCCCATTACCTTGCTGTGCCCATTACCTCACTGTGCCCATTACCTCATTACCCTCCACACTCACCTTCTGCTGCTACAGCGAAGATCAGGCTTCTAAGGATCACCTCCCATGTCCATCGCGCTGCGGGCGTCCATTTTTTAAAATTCGCGGCTTCCTCCTGGTCCCGTGCGATTCCGTGATAGGCGGACAGTGTTCCGCCTATCACAGCCATCTTCTCATCCTCAAGCTTTCCCAGCAGACACTGTGTTTAGTGATCTGCCAATCATGGACGTTCTTTCATCCTCGAACAAGAGGAGAAGGTCCGTGATTGGCGGATCACTAAGCACAGTGTCAATCGCATATCACGGAGCCGCACGGGACCAGGAGGGAGCGCGAAATTTAAAAAATAGACGCAGAAGGTACACTGACTCGAGTATAAGCAGAGGGGGGGACTTTCAGCCCAAAAAAGGGCTGAAAATCTCGGCTTATACTCGAGTATATACGGTACTGGATTTTCCATGACACCCGGTGGAGTCCATTGGTGTTGCCATTTTTGTTTTGCGTTTCATCCGTTTTATCTCTGGTGAGTGCATAGTGGAACAGAGCCTAAGCACTGACTGAAGCTTTCTACACGTGGTAGACACATTTTTTCACTCCTGGACTATATGCTTAATATTTTCTTGGATTTATTATTTGTTAGATGTATTATATTTATATTTTGAATTGAGCGCTGCACTTCTATTGATTGGGTTTATTCACAAGGTTTTGTACAGTAACCTTGTATGCCAGCAGCTGTATTGTTCTGGGTGCTCACTATATTATTTCTCTTGGAATAGCCCTTGTCTATATTTGTTACATTATCATCTCCCACTAACATAACATAACTAAATATATATATATATATACTTTATATATGTGTAGTGCCCTGCTCCTATTGGGTAGGCGCTATTTGTAAATTTAGTTGTCTGAGCTGTAGGTTAGCTCAGAATAATTGTGTACATTTCTGGTTTTTGTTCCAGTCCAGCTGTGTTGCGCATTTTCCACTTGACTGTGGGTGTCGCTGTCACCACAGGTCAAGGTTGGAAATGCAGCAGGCTGGATGTATTGGGTACCTCTTGCGCAAAAATACCTCAGTGTAATTGGTCCCCCGCTGTGCATTCTGGGAGAGAGTACTTAAGGGACAGACACGGTCTTCTGGGTCTCTCTGACCTGATGGCCCTCCTGGCCTAAGGTGTGCCATAGCAGTTTCCCTGCCTCGGGCCGCCTGGCCCGAGGCCTCGTTACTGGAAGTAAGCCCAGGAGTTTCTGGGGCCTACTAGTCAGGGGTGGTCCTGTGCTGTCTTGCCTGCGAGGAGAAGCCAAGCAATTGGAGACTCAATTGGAGATCGCATCCCGATATATCTACCACACAGTGTCGCCGGGTTGGCTGAAAGAAACTGGTACTGTGGGACTGTACTTAGACTTTGCAAAAGGTTCTGGTTCATACAATCCTGTGGCAGAGGATTGGGCAGAGACTAAGGCCTCGTACACACGACCGATTTTCTCGTCGTAAACAGTCAAGAAAAGTGCCGCGAGAGTTTTTTTGTCTAGAAAAACGTTTGTGTGTATGGTTTTACGACGAGAAACTTGACGAGAATCTCGACGAGAAAATAGAGAACCTGCTCTCTATTTTCTCGTCAGGATTCCAGATTTCCTTGTCGTGTTTCTCGTCGGCCTGTTTTGTGACGAGAAAATGGTTCGTGTGTATGCTTTTACGACTCTTCCAAAAGCGCGCATGCTCACAAGCAACTATGAGACGGGAGCGCATCTTCTGGTAAAACAAGCCTTCATAATGGAGAGAGCACATTCGTCACGCTCATAAATATTTCATCGTTTAAATGTTCTGCATTGAATTCTTCGTTAGAATGTTACATTAATCAAAACGAGAGACCTTCTTTTGCTGCTGATATTCACACAGAGTTCTGCCTTATTTTTAACCTTTTTCATGCTGCTCTTTATAAGATTTATGTGTATTATATCGTGCAAGTTTTTAGGAATAATTTAAATGGTTAGATTTTTCAAAATGATGTTAATTATAATTTCTCAATGTTTTGATAGCGATCTCACATTTAATTTTCTAATCTATATTTTTAAAATTTCACACCATGTTTTTGAGCTAATCAGATTTAGTTATTCTTTTGGGGGGGTGATATCTGTGCCTTTTATTGTCAGTCAAATGTATCTGCTTACTCCAAAGCTTTTTTTTTTTTATTTAAAAATACACATAGTCAAGTATGAACTTAAACAAAAAACACATTTATTCATGTTTATAAATTAAATAAAGAGAAGGCAGCGCTGGAGAAGCTGCTGCCATTTGTGCATCCCAGGGACCCCAGAGCACACACCAACCCTGTGTGGACACTAAAATTGGGAGCTTGAGAAGGCCCACATTTCAGAACACAATCTGATGCTGGCCTCCCAGAGGTCAGGAACAGCAGCAGGTGAGATATATGTCCCAAGTGTGTGGTACTACAACAGGCTGCCTTCTGTCCGACCAGTGCGACCACAATGAAGCAAGGCCATCACTTCCTCTTCTTCCTGGCAACCTTCCCTGCAGCCTTTCCTGAAGCCTTTCCTGAAGCCTTTCCTGCAGCCTTTCCTGCAGCCTTCCTTCTTCGTTTAGCTGGAGGCTGGCCCACTGGAGGGGTACTCCTGTCAGGAGGAGGAGGTGGAGGTGTAGCAGAAGGGGGTGGGGCAGAAGAAGAAGGTGGAGGTGTAGCAGAAGGGGGTGGGGCAGAAGGTGGAGGTGTAGCAGAAGGGGGTGGGGCAGAAGGTGGAGGTGTAGCAGAAGGGGGTGGGGCAGAAGGTGGAGGTGTAGCAGAAGGGGGTGGGGCAGAAGGTGGAGGTGTAGCAGAAGGGGGTGGGGCAGAAGGTGGAGGTGTAGCAGAAGGGAGTGGGGCAGAAGGTGGAGGGGTAGCAGAAGGGGGTGGGGCAGAAGAGGAAGGTGGAGGTGGAGGTTGAGGTTGGGTCAGTTGGGCCACCTCACATATGGCGGTATTGGGGGTAATTTGCTCCATCACCCCCTTGTTGAGCAAGGTGATGAGCAGGGGTTCGCATAGGAGGCGTTGCTCCATGCTCATCACCTTGAACTTAGCCTCCACTAGGCCGGCAATGGCCTCTTCAGGGGATGTGGGCTCCTTGAGGGTGGCATGGGCCTCTTTAATAAGGGCCATTGCTGCGTCACTGGTGGTCCTGTCCCTCCTGCCTCTTTTGTGAAGCCTGATGGGAGGCACCTGGGATCTGGTGCTTCTCCTTTGCCCTGCCACCTCCTGTCTGCCACTGGGCCCTGCCACCTCCTGGCTGGTACTGGGCCCTGCCACCTCCTGGCTGCCACTGGGCCCTGCCACCTCCTGGCTGGTACTGGGCCCTGCCACCTCCTGGCTGCCACTGGGCCCTTCCTCCTCCTGCCTGACAGTTTCCAGACCCTCCTCCTGGCTGATTTCATCCTGTGTATGAAAAAGAAACATAGTTTAATATGTTGGTTTAATCTTTGCCTCAAACTTTGTAATCCTGATGGAAGCAATTAGAATGTAAATGCATAAATCCTTGCTTTAAATTTACCACTACATCAGCTTGACTATTTACCACACAATTAAGTGCAGAATAATGTCTACAGATCATGATTTCACTTGTGGAATACAAAATAATGTATGTTTCTCATCCTGACATATTTGGGAAACATTAATTTTATCCCACTACATTTTCAGTTAATACTATACCTGGCTCCAGATGGACAAATCAGGATCATCCAGGATGGCTGCCTCCTCTTGCTCCAGAGAAGGCTCAGGTTGGCTGCAGGGAAGTCTGGGGGGAAGAGTGGAGAGTGATGGCCTTGGCTCAATGTGGTCATCCAGGAAGGACATCCTGCTGTAGTACCACAAAACCGGGACATAAACATCATCTGCTGCTGCTCCTGACCTCTGAGAAGCCAGCACCTTAGAGCGTTCAGTCCTGTAGGTACCTCTCAAGCTCCCAATTTTAGTGTCCACTTGTTTTGCTGTGGCTGTGGGCACCTTGGTATGCACAAATGGGAGCAGCTTCTCCAGCGCTGCTTTTCTCACCCCTTTTTTTTTATGGATGGGGTTTTTGGTCTCCCACAGAGCCGGCAGCTCCCTTACCCGGTCAATAAATTCCGCCAGGAACTCTTTGTCGCTAATAAAGACATTCATATTGTATCTGCAAGTAAAATAATTTATATTTAAATAATGTGAGGCAAACAGTCTAACCTCCTTCACATCCTAGTCACCATATATATCCTCCACCAATCTCAAGACAGTATAGGCCCACAATTTTTACAAGTCTCACAAAATCACATACCTTCGTTCGCACGTCCGTCACTTGAACTCCTCTCTCCGCACACCGAACGTACTATAGTCACATGTGTGTTTGCTATATACACACCACGCATGCGTCCAAATTCGAACACGTCGCTCCGCACACGTCGCCCGCCCATGACGTTCTAACTAACATCTTTTCCCCGCCCCTTCTCTTTCGGCGCGCAGACAGATATGGCGGAGTTACAGCAGGTGTCTGATAATTCCGCAACTAGCGAGGAGACAAGCCCAGAGACTGAGGACACGTCACGATCAAGGAGGAGATTCAAGGCATCGAATATGTCTTTGGCGGAGATGGCGGAGATGGTGGACATCTTGGTCAAGGCTGATTATGATGCCAAGCATGGGCCGTATAGCAAACCAAATAGAAGGAAGGCCAAAATCCTCACTAAAGTTGTGAAGAGTCTGAGGGCGAAGTTCGGGGTGAAACGCTCAAATGAGCAGCTCAGAAAGAGGTGGTCAGACCTCAAACTGAGGGAGCCAGACCAGTTGAGGAGCATAAAGAGGATGCTCGCTAAAAGTAAGTAAAATGACGACCTTTCTGCTATTAATCTTTTTAGAAACTGACCTTTTTTTTTTTTTTTCATATTGGACTCCCTTCCAAAATGTAATATTTTGAACTAGGTTGGGCACAGTAATCGTTCGTTACGTTACCGACACTTCGTTCGGCCACTATCCGCGGTTTTGGCTTATTTAAGACCCCCAAAAGTAATTAGACATCTGCCATTTTTGATCAAGTATTGTGGCTAATTTTTAAGTCTAGATGATGTGTTTGTAAGGAGAATGAAATGCAAACTTTAATCAGTGTAAAAGGAGAGGACACTCAGCAGCTGCTTCCACATCTGTACTTTGGAGCACTATAGTGTGGGCCACCAGACCCGCCTTTTTTGGGTGTCCCACACAGGTGCATCAGAGTTTATTTGTGGTGCCTCCATGTCCAAAAAATTACATCCAAATGTGAATACTAAACATATTTGGGGTCATAAATAATGCATTTTTCTTTAAATTCCGCACAAACACACACTTGTACCCCACTTCCAAACAATTTAGCCTGTTTTAAGTTTAAAAATGAGATTTTTACAGTGTGATAAATAGACCTTTGGTTTTATTCTCATAGGGGAGAGAAGACTGGGAGGAGGACACTCCAGGGAGCACATGCACCCCACAACTTCCAAGCAACCCCAAACTCCCAAAGATCCACAACCGAAAGATGTGCAGGAAGTTGAGGTGGAGGAAGGAGAAGTGCAGGAAGGAGAGGTGGATGACGTTGTGGATCTGGTCACCACAACAGGTCAGTATCTGACACCACAGCTTAAGGTAAGCGAGGTAGGCCTGCAGAGTTTTATTAATTTTTTTTAATGGTTTTTAGGGGATGGAAATGTTGTGAAGGATAGCACACCGTTCTCTGCTGACAGTGCCCTCCGCCTCATCCAGCAAGTGATGGAATGTAGCACGGAACTGGACCTAATTAAACAAAGAATCCATGTGATGGAACAAACATTTAAAGACATTCTCGATGTTTTGGGGAGAATTCAATAAGCCATCCAAACACATTTGTTTTTACATGTTTGTTTTTATATTTTTACTAATTTTTTGAGTAACAAAGCAGCCAAAAATTGAATATGCACACAGTGTGTGAACATGTGCTATCTGCCATCAGGGGATATCCATGTACGTCTTTTGTGGGTGCAACCCCTTCCTCGTATCAAAAGTCGGTGAACTGAGGAAGGGGATGCACCCCCCAAAACACGTCCATTGATCACCCCTGATGGCAGATAGCACATGTTGACAATAGGGATCAGGATTGTAAACTTCCTATTTGCAAAAAATTAAAAATGTGTGCATATTGAATTTTTGGCTGGGCAAGGGGTGGCAGGACCCCATATTAGGACGGGCACATAGAGACATAGTTTGTGTAACTGAATGTCTCAGATTGCTCAGAGGTATCCAATGTTGTCATTTTAGAAATGCAAGTGGTATTTTTGTATTTTCATAAGCCAAAATTTGCCGGGTTGTGGCCAGGCCAACCCCAAAGTAAAAAAAAAAAAAAAAAGTGCAGAGAGTAAAATATTTGACCACAAACAACGTGTAGCTTCTTTTTATAATACTCTCTAAGCTTATTTGGTTCTTTTGTAAGGTAACATAGTGAAATTGGTTGTTATTTACTAAAGTAAAATACACTTGCCACTACAAATGCACAAAGACAAACTAGGAGACAGGAAAGAACAAATAATTAAAGGTTTAAACAAGATTTTTATTGGGATACTTAGACATAGGCTGGCATAGGAATTGCCCCCCTACCCGTGAAATACTCCATGTATTTGTCCCGAACCACACGGGCATTTTGGGTGGGCAAGCCAAGACGGGCAGATTCCAGGCCCGGAAGGGGATTTGCAGGGGAAAGTCCAGCCTCTGGCAAAACTGAGGCCATATACGAATTAGATTTTTGGCTCAGAAAGTTGTGTAGCACACAGCAGCATAACACTACATAGTTTATTTTGTAGTCCGCCAAGTGGATGGAAGTCATAAAAAGGCGGAACCGGCTGGCCATTATGCCGAAGGCATTTTCAACGACTCTTCGGGCCCTGGCCAGCCGGTAATTGAACACACTCTTCTCTGGGGTCAGGGTCCTCTGTGGAAATGGCCTCATAAGATGCCGTCCGAGTCCGAAGGCTTCATCAGCCAAGAAAACAAAGGGGAGTCCTTCAATATTCCCTGCATCCGGTGGCAATGCAAGGTCGTCACTCTGGAGACGGAGGGCAAACTCCGTCTGGATGAAGGATCCCCCATCGGACATCCGGCCATTCTTCCCTACATCAACATAGAGGAATTCATACCGTGCTGACACCACCGCCATCAGCACAATGCTATGAAACCCCTTGTAGTTGTAGTAGTAGGACCCAGAACGGGGTGGCGGCACGATGCGGACGTGCTTCCCGTCTATGGCACCACCGCAGTTGGGGAAGTCCCACCGCGTGGCAAACTCCGATGCCACAGTCTGCCATTCCTGTGGCGTGGAAGGAAGCTGTGGAGTGAAACAAGATGAAATAATATTAGAAAAACAAAGGCATACATTACAAGCAAATTCTAAACCAAAAAATTAGAGACCAACATCAATCTAATTATACGTTTATTAAGGTGTGTAAAAAAAGTATAATGGAAGGCTCATTTATCATATTCATCACCACCTCTGATGGGCCATTACTAAATTATTTTGGGGGGGGGGAGATGTGTTTGGCCACAGGATAGCATTGCAGTGGCGGTGCGTCCAGAGTGGGCGCTGGAGCACTGTCCCCTCTCTCCTGTGCCCATCACTCAGAACAATACATAGGTTCATGCGTTGCATGAACCTATGTATTGTCTATGCCGCACACTATTCAGGTGGATGGCCTCTTGTAAAGCGACCGACATATGAATAATTGCGTCATTTAGGGGGTTAAAATTGCAGAGCAGAAACAGGTATTAAAAAAGTCTTGCAAATTACAACCTGAGGGATGTAATTGGCTTCCTCAAAGAAAAATCGGGGACGCAAGGAGGGGGCATTCCTTGTGTAAACACTGACAGGCTGCTCTGGCAATCATGTTCACCAAGTCTGTTTAATGGTAACATGATTGGCTGATGCAACATGAAGGGAAGGAGAAGACATCAAGGACAGAAGAAGGATGGCGCTGACCACAAGAAGGTAAGTGCAGGGCTGGGGGGAAACTGGCTGCATTAGAGGGGACTAAATGGCTGCATTGGAGGGGACAACTGGGGGCGTTTATTAGGCAACAGAGCAAAAAAGGAGGAAGTTTATTTCCGAAATTGGGGTTGGAACCCCCCAACATTTGGAGCAACAGGCGCCCCTGCTGGAAAAGTTAGTGAGGGGAAATATTTAGGGAGGATAAAAAAGGGGCAATCTAAAGCTTCCAACATGCATGGGGACAAAGGGGACATTCTCAGCATATTACAATCATGGTAATTAGGGAAGGATGAAAGAAATACAATACATTAGCATACATGTAATACATAAAATGTGATGTTAAGGGAGAAAACTTACCCTAATATAGTCCTCCTGCAGGACTTGTATAATAGCAGAACAGGTGTCTGGGATTATGAGGCCCAGAGCCTGGGGGGAGATGCCTGTGGTGAACTTCAAGTCCTGAAGACTTCTCCCTGTCGCCAGGTAACGCAACGTGGCGATGAGCCTCTGCTCAGCACTGATGGCTTCCCGCATAACGGTGTCCTTCCTGGTAATATAGGGGGACACCAAAGCCAACAGTTCCTGAAAAACGGGGTCAGACATCCTCAGAAAATTCCTGTAGTCCTCAGGATTATTCTCGACGATCTCCCGCAGCAGAGGCATGTGGCAGAATTGGTCCCGCTGGAGCAACCAATTCTTGGTCCATGAACTCCTCCTCACACCATTCATGGACTGGTCTTGGTCCAAAACAAGCAGACCAACACCAAGCGCACGCACAGCACGAACTCGACGACGAGAACGTCCAGGCGACATGGCTAGGAAACGGTCGTCTAATCAGAACGTACAGAACAGAACGCACTTTAGAACAGCAAGGCCTATGAATAACGAACTGAAATTCAGAAACGAACAGGCAATAACGCACTGTAAAACAGATACGACCTGCCTAGACGCCCTGAAAGTCAAGATACGAACCCACAAGCACAAACTGAACCGCAGAAAACGATCTGAAAAGTACGAAGACTGAAAAGCGCGAATCGTCTCTTCCCAAACTTTTACTTCACACGCGGTAACACGAGATCAGCAAAAGCAGCCCAAGGGGTGGCGCCAAGAAAAAAGATCTTCCCCTTTATAGTGCCGTCGTACGTGCTGGACGTGAGCGCAGAGAACCACGAGGAAATTGGAAAATGACAGTGTGTACGCATAGAAAGCTTGACGAGAAAATCGACAAGCTTAACAAGAATCTCGTCGAAAAAAACGACGTGTTTTTTACGACGAGAAAATCGGTCGTGTGTACGAGGCCTCAGTGTATTCTTCAAGTCTGTGGCAGAGCCTGCTGCTAGGTCAGTGAGCGAGGCCTATCCGGTGGTTGCTATATCCAGTGTGGAAACTGTTTGTCCTCTGGATTGAAGAAAGTACCCGTGATCCGCAAAGCAAGGTACCTGAATCTCCCCTAACCCTCCATCCCTCTAAATTACATTTCTTTAATAAAACCATTGGAAAATAGAGTATGTGTTGGTGCTGACATCTGTGAAAACTCTTCAATGGAACCCCTATGACGGATACGGTGGAAAAGACAGGTAACGGCATGACCCAAAAATATAACCAGCAGCTCCTACGGGGGTAGTGCTACACGTGGGGGCTCGAGTCCGGGATTTGCCGTTACCGGTCGCAACTCAAGCGGACTGTTCACCGGGAGCCGGTGCTACAAAGAGGGCTCTTGACTGTGCTATTTCTTTGAAAAAGGGGTTAATTTTGCAGATCACTTCTTGGCCGCGTGGGCTGTGGGCGGAGCCAAGAAAGGAAAAAACCCGCGAACTACGTGACTAAAGAGACAGGATGTCTCCTGTGGGTACCGCTACAAGTGCCATGCTGCCGGGATCTACGTTGACGGACACTGTCATTCGGTTGAAACCGCATGGGCGGTTCGTACTTTACGTGATTGGAGATGTGGAAGCATTGGGTATGCTGTGCAACAGGTGCGAAGGACTGGCTGTAAACCCCCATCCATTTGTTCGGTGACTACACTGCGGGGAGTACCTGTTTGCCGTGGAGCAACCCACCATGCCACCCCGTGCCTACCAGATGGACTAAGCCACGGGCATCGCTACCGATGAGGCTGCGGCCTTTGCTTCCGTGGCTAGACCTACACTTGCCACATCTGCTACAATGACTATTCCGGAGGGAGATGGCGCTGTTACTGCCATTGAGGAGTCATCAGCGGACGTCGCTACTGCTGTTACCTCCACTACTGTTACCTCCGCTGCATTTGGTCCCGCTGCACCTGTCCAAAAGAAGGTGGGATATGTGAAAGCCTCCCGCGGCCGTGGTCGAGGCCTACCCCAAAGACTACCCGAACTGGATCCAAAGGAAAGTCTGATTCCTGAGAAGTCCACAACAGGAACGGGTGAGAGATCTGGGGAAAGTGCACATATGGGGACTGTTTGTAAATATATGCCCGCAGAGGAGTTACGGGACTCTGAATTAGCTTCTTTATCAGACATCTCTGGAGACGATGATTTGTTCGAGACCATGTCTCAGGAGATGTTATAGGCCAATGGAGATGATACTGCTTCAGCTTTCACCTTTTCCGAATGGGCAGCTATGGACTAGGGGAAGACATCACCCAGTGTGGAAACCCCAGTTACTACTAGTGAAATCCTGGCCAGAGGTACCAATTTGTTTGGGTCAGGAAAGCTGTCTGTTAATACTCTGGTGCAAAAGTCCCCAGCTTTGTGCATACCTCATGGACTTGGAAGCACCAGATCTTTTCCGAGACTTGCCCGACTACAAAGAGTACTCAACAAAAGGGTAGCCACGGAGTACGGCCTGGAATTTCCCTACGTCCCCCGGGAGATCATGCAGGAAATTGGGTCTAGCAGAGAGAAATGGTATGGTGAGGCTGTTTGGGACTATTTGTTCGTACCTAAACCTTTTAGCAAAACAGGCTATTCGGCTACTATGGATGATCGTTTTAATGGGTGCCTGCTACACTGGAGTTACGGCCGGCACATCCATGCTGACAAGGTGGTCATCTGCCGACCAGGGAAGGACAATGTCATTTATTTCATCACTACCCTGGATAAACAAGGAAAGGAAAGCCACTGACTCTGCCTGACCCCCGGTTTTACTGGTGATCGTTTACAGTGGCGGTTTTCAACTTGCTAAGAGAAAAGAGTTTTCTCTGTTCTGAAGGACTGTGGGGTACATAGCTAGGTAGTGTTAGGTTACCGGGAACTTCGGAGTCAAGATTCCTCTACCTGTTCCGGTACTTGCGTTCAAGGACTTTGATTATGTTATTCTTCTGCCACTAGATGGTGGAAGTTTGCCCAGCAAAACTGGACTCTTACACTTAGCTACACACATAAAAAAAAATATATATATATAATATATATGGGGGAAAGAAAGGCTCATCTCTCAGGAAGTGAGGCTTTGCTTCCTGTTGTACAGTAATGCTTTATATTGTTACCTGTGTGTTTTTGTCTTTCAGGTACCCTGGATTTCTGCCAAACTACTGGAGAGTGGGTGGTTTAGACAGATAGTCAGGGGTGGTAATACATGTTAACCACTTGCTTACTGGGCACTTAAACCCCCCTCCTGCCCAGACCAATTTTCAGCTTTCAGCGCTCTCACTCTTTGAATGACAATTGCGCGGTCATACAATGCTGTACCCAAATTAAAAAAAAAAACATTTTTTCCCCACAAATAGAGCTTTCCTTTGGTGGTATTTTATCAAATAAAAAAGACCGAATTTAAAAAAATATATACAAAACTATATTTTGTTATAAAATGTTGCAAATGGGTAATTTTCCTCCTTCATTGATGTACGCTGATGAGGCTGCTCTGATGGGCACCAATAGGCGGCACTGATGGGCTGCACTGATGGGCACCAATGGGCTGCACTGGTGGGCACGGATAGGCGGCACTGGTGGGCACGGATAGGCGGCACTGGTGGGCACTGATAGGTGGCACTGGTGGGCACTGAGAGGTGACACTGAGAGGTGGCACTGATGGGTGGCACTGAAGGGCATTGATAGGTGGCACTGGTTTGCACTGAGAATTGGCACTAATAGGTGTCATTGATAGGTGGCACTGATAGGTGGCAGTGATGGGCACTGATGGGTGGCAATGATGGGCACTGATCAGCACTGGTAGGTGACATTGATAGGCAGCACTGCTAGGTGGCACTGACGAGGCACTGACTGGCACCACTGGTGGGCATTGCTAGGTGGCAGTGATGGGCATTGATAGGTGGTACTGATTGGCACTGACAGGTGGCACTGGTGGTCACTGTGGGCACTGGCAGGTGGCACTGGCAGGGGGCACTGGCAGGGGGTACTTGATTCCACTAATGAGGCAGAATTGCCTCTTCCACTGGGGACCGATGTCCCTCACTCAGCAGCCGGTGATCGGCTTTTTTTTCTCCTCATGCTGTCAGCGCGAGGAGAAAAAAACGATTACCGAGCTTTGTTTTGATCACGTGATCAGCTGTCATTGGCTGACAGCTGATCACGTGGTTAATAACCAGACTGAGCGGGGCATGATCAGACACCGCGCGAGGGAGCACACGTGCCCCCGTAACCCATCGCAAGGCCTCCGGAGAAGCGTAAGCAAGATCTAGACGTGACAGGGTTTTATGAGAACTAGAATGACACGTGTACTCTCTGGCGTCTGGGTGCAAACACCGCCACACATCAGTGAGAGCATAGGTAGAAGCCCAGTGTGTCAGGGCAGATTCCCCCCTACTCACCCCCCGCAGCCTGTCCATTATAACACAGGGTACCATATTGAAGTCCCCCCTCATGAGAACAGCCAAGGTATCAAAGTTCAGAACAATCTGCATTATTTCAGTCAAGACATAAACCGAGGCTGGAGGCGGTAAGTATAAACCCACTAGTACCACATTCCTACTGTAGATGCAGGCATTAAGTACAACGTACCGTCCAGCCGGGTCCAAACGCACCTCCAGGACCTGCAGGGGCAGGGACCTCCGTATAAGTATGCTGACCCCACGGACGTAAGTAGAATACATAGCATGATAGTGTAGACTCACCCAATGTCGACGGAGTCCCCCTATCCTGGAGCCCTGGAGGTGCGTCTCCTGTAAAATGCAAATATGTGGGTTATATTTCTGGAGATACTTGAACACTAACGAGCGCTTCACAGCCGAGTTAAGACATGCTTAATATTTTAACCACTTAACGACCGCTCACTGTATATATACGTCGGCAGAATGGCACCGACAGGCACAATCACGTAGAGCATACGTGATTGCCTTTGTATAGTTGGGGGGTCCAATCGGACCCCCCTTCTGTACAGTGAGCGGTGGCTAAGTGTCCGGGAGCGTTCCGGGATGAGGGGGCAGCCATTCGTTTCTGGCCACCCCCTCGCGATCGCTCCCGGCGAATGGAAATGCCCCCTCTGTCTGTGTCAGACAGAGGGAGCAGGAGGAAGTGATGTCATCTCTGGTGCGGCGCTCACATATACCGAGCGCCGTACAAGAGAAGATATCAGGTCAGTGCACACAACACTACACTGACACCAGGACACATAGGGACATAAATCGCCCCCCCAGACACCCCAGATCACCCCCAGATCACCCCCCCATCCCCCAGTCACAGTGTCACTGATTGCAGTGACCATTTATTTAGTGATCACTGCAATCAGTGACATTTGTGACTGTAAAAGTGTCACCAAAGTTTAGTCTTAGGTCCAGTGTAGCCCCCTAACCCCCCCCTAATAAAGGTTTAACCCTCTGATCACCCCCCAGATAACCCTTTCACCGCCTATCACCACTGTCGCTTAGCGATCATTTTTCTGATCGCTGTCTTAGCGTCAGTGATGCCGATCGGCAGCCAGTAATTTTTTTTAGGTTCGCCGCAGGTTTTTATAGCGTCAGGTACCCCAATATATTATCTAATAAAGGTTTAACCCCCTTGATCGCCCCCCAGGTAACCCTTTCACCTCCTATCACCACTGTCACTAAGCGATCGTTTTTCTAAACGCTGTCTTAGTGTCTGTGATGCAGATCGGTAGCCGGTAATTTTTTTTAGGTTCGCCGCAGGTTTTTATAGCGTCAGGTACCCCAATATATTATCTAATAAAGGTTTAACCCCCTTGATTGCCCCCCAGGTAACCCTTTCACCCCCTATCACCACTGTCACTAAGCGATCGTTTTTCTAAACGCTGTCTTAGTGTCTGTGATGCAGATCGGTAGCCGGTAATTTTTTTTAGGTTCGCCGCAGGTTTTTATAGCGTCAGGTACCCCAATATATTATCTAATAAAGGTTTAACCCCCTTGATCGCCCCCCAGGTAACCCTTTCACCCCCTATCACCACTGTCGCTAAGCAATTGTTTTTCTAAACGCTGTCTTAGTGTCGGTGATGCAGATCGTAGGCAGTAATTTTTTTTAGGTTCGCCGCATGTTTTTATAGCATCAGGTACCCCAATATATTATCTAATAAAGGTTTAACCCCCTTGATCGCCCCCCCAGGTAACCCTTTCACCCCCATCACCACTGTCGCTAAGCAATCGTTTTTCTAAACGCTGTCTTAGTGTCGGTGATGCAGATCGGTAGCTGGTAATTTTTTTTAGGTTCGCCGCAGGTTTTTATAGCGTCAGGTACCCCCATATATTATCTAATAAAGGTTTTAACCCCCTGATTGCCCCTAGTTAACCCTTTCACCAGTGATCACCATATAAGTGTTACGGGTGACGCTGGTTAGTTAGTTTGCTTTTTATAGTGTCAGGGCACCCGCCGTGTATATAACCCAATAAAGGTTTAACCCCCTGATCGCCCGGCGGGTGATATCAATTAGGTTTTAGCGTCAGAGAGGGTCTGAGTCACACCCCAGGCAGCGTCAGGTTAGTGCCAGTAACGCTAACACCCACGCGTGAAGCATACACCCCCCTTAGTGGTATAGTATCTGAACAGATCAATATCTGATCTGATCAGATCTATGCTAGCGTCCCCAGCAGTTTAGGGTTCCCAAAAACGCAGTGTTAGCGGGATCAGCCCAGATACCTGCTGGCACCTGCGTTTTGCCCCTCCGTCCAGCCCAGGCCACCCAAGTGCAGTATCGATCGATCACTGTCACTTACAAAACAAAAACACACATAACTGCAGCGTTCGCAGAGACAGGCCTGATCCCTGCGACTCCAGTGCTGTAGGAGGTGATTTCACCACCACAGTTAAAAAAAAAAAGCAAATATGCTGAAGCATTGGGGCAGCAGGGGCGGAGGAGCGATTTTGCTCCTAATGCCGCGTACATACGGTCGAAATTCCGACGGAGGCTTGCCCGTGGAAAAGTCCGACCATGTGTGTGCAGCATAACTTTTTTGCGGGAGGATGCCCCCATGCTTCGGCATATATAAATGGTGCGTGTATGCCCATCATTGGAAGTGGGTGGATGAAGGGCGGTATTCTAATGGTGGGCATACCCACCGATCAATCTCTTTTTTCGTTCAGCCAACTGGCTGCATGAAATAAAAAGATTACAATACATGTCCAACAAGGACCAGCAACGTACTGGTATGTTGCTGGACTTTGAATGTTTATACCAGAATGATGCCTGCGGGTTTAGGTATCATCTTGGTATCATTCTTTTCAGCCTGCGGCCGGCTTTCATGTAAAAGCAATCCTAGCGGCTAATTAGCCTCTGGACTGCTTTTACAAGCAGTGGGAGGGAATGTCCCCCCCGGATATAAAAAGCGCCATTGGGAAATTGGGAAAGCATTTTATCACACCGATCTTGGTGTGGTCAGATGCTTTGAGGGCAGAGGAAAAATCTAGGGTCTAGAAGACCCCAGTTTTTTCAAATAAAGAGTACCTGTCACTACCTATTGCTATCATAGGGGATATTTACATTCCCTGAGATAACAATAAAAATGATAAAAAAAAAAATTACTTGGAAGGAACAATTTAAAAATAAAATAAAAAAGCAAAATTAATAATAAAAAAAAAAGAAAAAAAAAAAGCACCCCTGTCCTGCCCTGCTCTTGCCCAATGGCGAACGCAAGCGTCGGTCTGGCGTCACATGTAAACAGCAATTGCACCATGCATGTGAGGTATCACCGCAAAGGTCAGATCGAGGGCAATCATTTTAGCAGTAGACCTCCTCTGTAAATCTACTGGGGTAACCTGTAAAGGCTTTTAAAGGCTTTTAAAAATGTATGTAGTTTGTCGCCAATGCGCGTTTGTGCGAAATTTTAAAGCATGTCGTGTTTGGTATCTATGTACTCGGCCTAAGATCATCTTTTTTATTTCATCAAACATTTGGGCAATATAGTGTGTTTTAGTGCATTAAAATTAAAAAAAGTGTATTTTTTAACCCAAAAAATGCGTTTGAAAAATCGCTGCGCAAATACTGTGTAGAAAAAAAAAATGCAACACCCACCATTTTAATCTGTAGGGCCTTTGCTTTAAAAAAATATATAATGTTTGGGGGTTCAACATAATTTTCTTGCAAAAAAAAAAATGTTTTCATGTAAACAAAAAGTGTCAAAAAGGGCTTTGTCTTCAAGTGGTTAGAAGAGTGGATGTAAGCTTCCTAATGTTGTGTATAAAATGCCAGAACAGTTCAAAACCCCCCCAAATGACCCCATTTTGGAAAGTAGACACCCCAAGCTATATACTGAGAGGCATGTCGAGTCCATGGAATATTTTATATGTTGACACAAGTTGCGGAAAAACGACAATTTTTTTTTTTTTTTTTTTGCACAAAGTTGTCACTAAATGATATATTGCTTAAACATGCCATGGGCATATGTGGAATTACACCCCAAAATACATTCTGTTGCTTCTCCTGAGTACGGGGATACCACATGTGTGAGACTTTTTGGGAGCCTAGCCACGTACGGGACCCCAAAAACCAAGCACCGCCTTCAGGCTTTCTAAGGGTGTAAATTTTTGATTTCACTTCTCACTGCCTATCACAGTTTCGGAGGCCATGGAATGCCCAGATGGCACAAAACCCCCCCAAATGACCCCATTTTGGAAAGTAGACACCCCAAGCTATTTGCTGAGAGGTATTGTGAGTATTTTGCAGATCTCGCTTTTTGTCACAAAGTTTTGAAAATTGAAAAAAAAAAATATATATATATATATTTTCTTTCTTCATTTTCAAAAACAAATGAGAGCTGTAAAATACTCGCCATTCCTCTCAGCAAATAGCTTGGGGTGTCTATATTCCAAAATGGGGTCATTTGGGGGGGTTTTGTGCGATTTTGGCATTTTATGGCCTTCGAAACTGTGATAGGTAGTGAGGAGTGAAATCAAAAATTTGTGCCTAGAAATCCTGAAGGCGGTGCTTGGTTTTCGGGGTCCCGTACGTGGCTAGGCTCCTAAAAAGTCCCACACATGTGGTATCCCCGTACTCAGGAGAAGCAAAAAAATGTATTTTGGGGTGTAATTCCACATATAACCATGGCATGTGTGAGCAATATATCATTTAGTGACAACTTTTTGTAATTTTTTTTTGTCATTATTCAATCACTTGGGACAAAAAAAAATATATTCAATGGGCTCAACAGGCCTCTCAGCAATTTCCTTGGGGTGTCTACTTTCTAAAATGGGGTCATTTGGGGGGGGTTTTGTGCTATTTTGGCATTTTATGGCCTTCGAAACTGTGATAGGTAGTGAGGAGTGAAATCAAAAATTTGCGCCCTTAGAAATCCTGAAGGCGGTGCTTGGTTTCCGGGGTCCCGTACGCGGCTAGGCTCCCAAAAAGTCCCACACATGTGGTATCCCCGTACTCAGGAGAAGCAGCAAAATGTATTTTGGGGTGAAATTCCACATATAACCATGGCATGTGTGAGCAATATATCATTTAGTGACAACTTTTTGTAATTTTTTTTTTTTTTTTTAGTCATTATTCAATCACTTGGGACAAAAAAATAAAAAATTCAATGGGCTCAACATGCCTCTCAGCAATTTCCTTGGGGTGTCTACTTTCCAAAATGGGGTCATTTGGGGGGTTTTGTACTGCCCTGTCATTTTAGCACCTCAAGAAATGAGATAGGCAGTCATAAATTTAAAGCTGTGTAAATTTCAGAAAATGTACCCTAGTTTGTAAACTCTATAACTTTTGCGCAAACCAATAAATATACGCTTATTGACATTTTTTTTACTAAAAACATGTGGCTGAATACATTTTGGCCTAAATGTATGACTACAATTGAGTTTATTCGATTTTTCTTATAACAAAAAGTAGAAAATATCATTTTTTTTCAAAATTTTCGGTCTTTTTCCGTTTATATCGCAAAAAATAAAAATTGCAGAGGCAATCAAATACCATTAAAAGAAAGCTCTATTTGTGGGAAGAAAAGGACGCAAATTTCGTTTGGGTACAACATTGCATGTCCGCACAATTTACAGTTAAAGCAGCGCAGTGCAAAATTCTGAATTCACCTCTGGTCCTCTAGCTACCAAATGGTCCGGGGCTTAAGTGGTTAAGGCGTTATTCCAATTTGGCTTAAAAAGTGAAAAGTGGAAATAGGTTTTAAATTGCTGGCTAGGAAGGGGAAGGGTGCCTCTATTACTCCCGGAAGTTTCAGAGATGCCTCAGAATTTAAAAAATAATTACTGAAAAATTTGCAATTGGACTGATATACAACATTGGGCTACAGTAGGCTCCAATTGCCTACTTTTAATGCATATGTTCAGCCTACAATATGCACTGTGGTTACAGGGTCTCTTTAAAGCCTAATGTCTAGTACACACAATGAGAAAATCGGACGAACAATACCGTTTTTTTAACGATTGCAAGATAATCTGATCCTTAGTAAACAGCTTTCAAGAGCTGATCACAACAGTTAATGTGAAATTACCCAAAGGGACAAACACTAATTTCTTTTTCATATGATACCAGTATGAACAACTTTTGCTTAATCAATACAGTATTCATCTAAAAAAATATGAAGACCAAGGTCATGCATGCTCGAAAACAAAAGAATACATTATGGTACAATACAACACATTACATCACTTCTGAAGTTGTATTCTGTTGTACGAGAATTTTCGTAACTTTAGTAACCTATTGGTTTTCGATATGAGACTAGCATCCCAAAAAAATAATCAGACAATCATTTGTCTGATATTCTCATTGTGTGTACGAGGTTTAACTCTGGGCAGTAATAAAATCATTAACATTGTTCTCCCAATCTGAAGAAGAATAAAGTGTTTTTTTTTTTCTAGTGAATAGAGTAACATAGAGTAATACTCACTTTAATCCGCCCTCCCAATGTCTTCTATTTGTGGCAACCAGTTACCTGAGGCTTATTGCTTGTCTCTGATTGGTCTTGTCAACTCCCCTCTCACCAACACCATAACCCATCCTGATCACATGGCAACTGGTCCTGCATCCGATGTAATGAGTGCTCACCAACATTCCAATGCTAGAAAGCAGAAGAAGGGGCTTTCAGCTGTCATGGGACTGTGGATTGAGGGGGCGATGTTAAATATTTTTTAACTATCCATATTAACCTCCCTGGTGGTATGATTATGTCAGATTTTTGATGTTGAAAGCGGTACAATTGTTTTTCATGGAAATTTGGTGTTTTATATTGTAGGTCTGTAATTCTTAGGAATAACTCACTTACATCTGTTCAAACAATAGTCTAGTAGACACCCCGTGTATGATACAGTTTGAAACACAAAATCCTAAATTATAATATAATAAATAATTATAAATAATAACAAATAATAATATAATAATAATACATTTTATTCAATACATTTTAGTCAATAATACAATCAGACCAAAAACACTGAAATTTGTCCAAACAAGGGTGCAATATTACTGGTCATATTGCTTTAGTAAACATCCCGGGTATGATACATTTTGAAACATGGGACTGCACAAAGTCTGATGTCACAATCAGGACAATGGAGCCTGGTTTCCTTTCAGATTTTCTTTCCACTGTCATCACGCTATGAGCAACAAATCACGTACATCCTTGTAGGTGCTGACTTTTTCTTGGTTGGTGGGATGTAGTCCATGAAGTGACGACCAGTCAGGCGTTCCGGGTTTACAATGCCAGCAGCACGACGTCCAGATCTATTTACAGCCATTGGTGTTTGGTGGTTCAGAAAGATCAGTTCGGCAACTTTCCAAATAAAGTCAGCATGAACCACAGGCTTGTCACTCTTTTTTTTTAGCAGAATGTAGACATTCCACAAGCATTGCTCAAGAAGATGCCTGAAGATCTTCTTGTAGTACTTTTTTTGTTGTTTTCTCATTGCTGGATAGAATATCATTGCTTGGTTGGCTCTGTCAACACCCTTCCATGGTGTTGTTGTAGTCTACCACTACTTGTGGCTTCATGATTTCCTTCCCACCTTTTGTGCGTACCATGACAGTGGAGGTATTATGGATTGTACTCATTAGGCACACATCTTTTTTGTAACACCATCGCAGTGCCATCATTTTGCCTTTCTGCCAGGCAACCATTTCTCCAGTCTTGAGCTTCTTTTTGCCAAAGATTGGCGGCATGTCACGCCGGTTAGCCCTAACTGTTCCATAGGCATCTGTTTTGTTCTGCAGAAGGAACTCATACGGTTCAGGAGATGTGTAAAAGTTGTCTGTAATTACACAATAGCCCTGATTTAGCAATGGCTCAATCAGTGAAAGAACGGAAGATTGAGTCAGAAATTTTGAAAATTCAAAAAATGGACTTCGTAGGCACCAATTATATGAAAAAATAAAGTATTTTTATTAACAAAAAAACACATAGAATTAAAAAAAGGGAAGGAGACAAAACACATAAGCTAAAAAACTGCAGTAAAACTACCGTGGCAACAAAATATTCCAATAAAGGTCAAAGAGGATCACCACATGTCACAGAGGGCATGTAAGACCATAGTACATAGTTGGCAGCATCTCCATCTGCGGACCTCTTTACCCGGACGTTTCCAGCCCCGATTGTTTGGTGGCATCATATTACAGATACCCCTTCCATTGTAACCTGCTCTGTTATATACAAAAAAACTCCAGGCTAACCTTTTAATAGACCATAGTGCATAGTAAAAAGATTGTTAGCTCGACATGTTTTGCGAAAACCGCTTCTTCAGGAGCTAGTAGAGTCTCGTGTTGAACTGCACGGCGTGCTTGGAATTTTTTGTTTACAGATGGTTAAATGGTACGTGACTGGAGCTTCCAAAGTGAACCTTTTTAAATACTTTAGTAGGGGAATTCTATCAGATAACCACAAGTGGTATAGGTAGCGATAATAGTATAGCCGGGTAACTTCATCCATCTAAAAATCATTAGAATATGCCAGGAATATTAAAAGGTTAGCCTGGAGTTTTTTTGTATATAACAGAGCAGGTTACAATGGAAGGGGTATCTGTAATATGATGCCACCAAACAATGGGGGCTGGAAACGTTCGGGTAAAGAGGTCCGCAGATGGAGATGCTGCCAACTATGTACTATGGTCTTACATGCCCTCTGTGACATGTGGTGACCCTCTTTGACCTTTATTGGAATATTTTGTTGCCACTGTATTTTAGCTTATGTGATTTTACTGCCGTATTTTAGCTTATGTGATTTGTCTCCTTCCCTTTTTTTTTTTATTCTATGTGTTTATTTGTTAATAAAAATACTTTCTATGTTCATATAATTGTTGCCTACAAAGTCAATTTTTTGCATTTTTAACATTTCTGATTCAATATATTTAGGACGTGGCACTGTGCTACTTTAGGCACCCATAGCCCATCCTGTGCTGGTGCTTTTTTGACCTATTTCTGTGATTCAAAGAGCGGAAGATGTTGCCATTCCATAATTGCTGTATTTTGGGTTGAATATGGTTCCTTTCCCAGTGTATAGTACAGAATTCCAAATGTAACCAGTTGTCGATTTGCATAGCATGAAGGATTTTACGCCATATCGTGCTCTCTTTAATGCCATGTATTGTATCCAGCTGAGCCTTCCCTTGTAGGCCATTAGACTTTCATCTATGCTGATGTCTCTATCTGGCACAGCTCTGTTGGAAATTCTTCAGAAACATTTAATATACTTCCCTAATTTTCTTGAGTTTTGATGCTAGATGAGTAGTTTCATCAAATTCTTCATTGTTTTCAAAGTGCAAATATTTCATTATCAGGGAAAATTTGTACTCTGACATAACCGTGCCAAAGAATGGAGTGGCAAGTCATTTATTTGTTGTCCAATACCACTTCTGCAGGGGTTTCCCCACCACTCCATGAAGAATTATTAGGCCCAGAAATTTCCAAATGTCCTCTTTGGTCACTGGTTCCCAATTTCTACTTCTTGAAAACTTCAGATGCATAGCAGCTTGTTGCTCTTGGTACCGGTTTGTCTCTGTAACAATTTTTTCAAAAACCTCTTCGGTCAAAAATAGTTGTTGGTATATCAAGGGGTTATCATCTTCAACATCCCATTTCATACCAGGTGCTCCAGTAAATGGGAATCTTGGGGGCACTGCATGATCCGTAGGCAGTCACAAGAGTACCAAGTCCACACATCACTGAGATCAGTCGTAGGATCGTCGCTGAAATCACTTTCTGTGTCTGATGACGATTTTCCCCACAAATCACTACAACTCAATTCTGCAAGTGATTCTGTATCGCTACCGCTGTTTTCCAGTAGGTCATAAAACACTTTTGATGTAGAGGCACGCTTTTTGGATGCCATGGTCTTTCTCCAGTTTCCAGACAGAAAGAACAGTAAAAATGCAGCCAAGTACACTGGACAAATCACTGGGGACAAACTGAGATCAATTGATTTGGTACAGTAATGTAATCCAACAGGATTACAATGTATTGTGTATGTATTGTGATTTATCCATTTTTAATCTGCTGTCAGTTCCACCCCCCTGCGCCACGACGCTCGCAGTGAAGGAAAGCTGGAACACACAGAGCGTCGGGCCGAAGATCTGGCCACCAGACACAGCAGGAGTACTTCGCGGGAACGTGGGGAAAAGGTAAGTCACCTCTTTCAGGATCCTGCGATGCAGACCCAAATGTGGCTCGGGGTTACCGCTAATGGTACTGAAATTTCACCCCGAGCCACACTCGGGAATACCGCCAAGGAGGTTAAGGCATTAAAGTGATTGTATAGTAGTTTTTTTCCCCTTAAAAACAAACATGTTAAACTTACCTGCTCTGGTTTTGCACAAAGCAGCACCAATCCTCATCTTCTGGGGTCCTCTGCCTAAACTCCTGGATATTCCTGCCTTCTCAGGTACCCCCTGGCAAACCTTAGCGGGGGAGGATATATTACTTGTGTGGGATAGATCCTGAGTCTCAATGGGGTTGATTTACTAAAACTGGAGAGTGCAAAATCTGGTGCAAAGTAACTAATCAGGTTCCAGATTTTATTGCCAAAGCGTAATTGAACAAGCTGAAGTTAGAAGCTGATTGTCTACCATGCACAGCCACACCAGATTTTGCACTCTCCAATTTTAGTAAATCAACCCCACTGTGTGTGACTATTTTGCTCGGCCCCGTCCCCTGCGCCTTTGTCACTGGATTTTATTGACAGCAGCAGGAGCCAATGGCTGCCATATGTGTTTTTTTTATCGTAATGCAGAGAATGCATTAAGGAAAAAAAAAAAGTTGGATGGATTCTAATTCTTTGCTTAGGGTATTGAACTAGCTACTTCTACTGCATTGAATAAGCCTTCATAATTTGTAATTTTATACTGTATGTTTTAAAATAAATTTGTCTTTTAATTTTTTTCCTGGAAGGAGAAATGCTTCACATCATGTTCCTATCACACAGCCAACACTCTGGAGTGCCATGAAAACTTCTGCTATATTAAATTATGTCAGTATGAATTTGAAAAATGATAATTGGCTATAAATACATAATCTTCTACAACATCCCCACCAATTATGAAAGGGTTATTTACCTTTTAACATCATTGTGCTTCATTGATCGCAGCTAAGTAGGCCTGTTCTTTCCTGGTTCGGCTCAGGTCACATCTTCTACAGCATCCTTTTCAAAACCTGAAATTGTTTGTGATTATGTAATTTACAAGCAGAATAGTTCTTGAGATTGCAGAGGATTCAGACAGAATCCCAACTGACAGTAAATAAGGCAAAAGAGGGAGATTTCCTCAGATGGACAAAAAAGTAAAAAAAAAAAAAAGTTACTAGCAACTGACGTATTTATATTTTCACCAGAAATTAGCTTACACAAAAACATATGACTATTCAGACATATAATATATGGGTAAAGCCCTGTACACACGATCGGATTTCCTATGGTTTTTTAACCATCGGATAAATTTAAAACATGTTCTATTTTTAAACACCGATGGAAAAAAGACCGATGGGGCCCACACACGATCGGTTTGTCCGATGAAAAAAGTCCATCGGACTGTTTTCATCAGTGAAACCTATCGTGTGTACAGGGCTTAACTGTTTCATCATAACATTTTTTTTCTTAATTATGCTCTTAACAGGGCTTAATAACATTTAAAGAAAAACTCTTTTTTTTTTTTTAAACTCCTCTACCTCTTTTCCAAGGCTCTCTGGCTGGATCAATGATGTCATGGGCCTTTTCTTCTCCTTTGCCAGAACATGGAGGAACACTGATTAAACTAAAAGATGGACTTTAAACGGCACATAGGTAAATAAGGTAAAAAATCTAGGGGTTTTTATTAGTAGAGAAAACTGTAAAAGTACATTTATACAAAAAATGTCATTGTAATAATCATTAATACATGACCCGGAATAATGCTCAATTCTCACTTCTGAAGGCTACAATAGTGTAGATAGACTCAAATTATAAGAGATATATATCCAACAATCAAAAAAATCATTTGGTTGAATAGTCCGTCCTGGGCACCTTTGGCCCAGGGGCGGAGGTCGGTGGATCAGTCCCAGGCACCTTTAGTCCTGGATCTGCAACAGAGGCCTGGGCCCAGCATCTTCGACTGGAGCCCACCAAGGATCGAGGAGTCTCAGGGTGCCGCCTTGCGAGGGGACCCGTATCCTAGATGAGGAGGCCGGGGGAGGAACCGTTCCGAGGGACTGGTGCAGAAGTCACGGTGAAGGAAGGGTCCCGGTAACTCTCTGGAGGGATGTCTTCTCCTTAATAGAGACCAAGTTCACCAGGTCTGTGGCAGAGACCAAGTTCAGCAGGTCTGTGGCAGAGACCAAGTTTACCAGGTCTGTGGCAGAGACCTTGGGCAAAGTTTGGGTACCATATCGGCTGCTAGTCCCAAGCTAGGGAGACTATCCGAATGGGCTGAGTCTGCTTGAGAATCGGAGCAGTGAATTGGGTTACGTTTGTGCCTGGACCTCTTCCACACCTTAAGCTGTCCTGTCTTCCCTCCAACCTTTTCTGTCAGAGACTGTGTTTTACAAGAGAATAAACTCTACGTTGGAGTTGCAGTTGGTGTGGACATTCAAGTTACTGTGGGGATACAAGGACTTGTCTTTATTTAATATAGAGGTGAGAAACATTCTCTGGCTGTCTGACTGTGGAGGACCCATCAACAACACCGCTCAACCTCTTCACACAGGAGGGTTCGGGCTTATGGCGTGGTGTGCCCCTCTATTCCTGCGAGGAGCCGAACAAGGCAGGTAAAGAGAGGGGTGGGTGCGCTAGACGTGGGGGCTCGAGTCCGGGATTTCCACAACAGAAGAAGCCCAGAGTTTGGACTTTGTTCCCCCTGTGAAGCTCCGTGGAGGTCTGCCATCTTTGAAGAAAGTAACGGCGCCATGAGGAGAGCTCAAGCTGCGTAGTTCGTGGGCGGGCCCAAGGTGAGAAAGCCTGCGAACATTGCAGAAAAATGGGAGGAGCCTCGCCATGTGAGGAGATGCACGTGGTGACTTTGGCGCCAGAGAGACAGTGCGCAATGGATCAGCGAGTGGGTAACATGGCGTCTAATGCCGCATGGATTCCGAGTTCAACTACCATGAACGTACCTCCTTTGCTGCTTCTGTGACCGATGCGGGGATCCGACTGAGGCCTCGAGGTCGCTTCGCTCTCTATGTCTGCAGAGAGGCGGAGGCCCTTAGAGTGGTTTGTCCCGGATGCCAGGGACTGGTGGTGCATCTTAGGCCCTTCGGAAGATGTGAGCAGTGTAAGGAATTTTTATTTGAGGTTGAGCAGCCTACTGAAAAGCCTCGGGCCTTCCGTTTGAACTGCCTTACGGGCGCCACCACTTTGGAAGAAGGAACCAGAGCTTCCGCAGTCACCCCTACGCGCACTGTTGAGACTTCGGAGGAAGTCGCGGTTGAAAGTGTTCCGGTCGTTGAGGAACAAGAGTCGGAGAGACCGGAGGATGCTGCTTTGGTCTTTACAGAGTCCTCGCTCCCACCGCCCAAGAGGAAGATTGGGTATGTTACAGCTTCCTGCGGCCGTGGTGGAGTCACACCCCAGCTCTTGCCCGGATCGGATGCATCCATAGGAAAAAGTTCCGGACATCCTGCTTCAGCTACAAGCCGAGGTAAGCCGGGGAAAGGGACCTTAGCTAAGGTCCGAAGTGTCGGGGATGCGTGGGTCAGGGACCCCAGGGCCATTGAACTTGTGAGAGGCGGTGATTCGTCATCCACCCGGAGTTACCTGCCGGCGGAGGAATGTGATACCTCCGACTTGGTGTCCGTCTCCGACCCAGGAGATGATATGGCCATAGACGAACTGTTTGAGCGGAAGGGTTGGGATAAGATGCCCCTGTCCTCGTCCCGTAGAAAAAGGGACTCACCCATAGTCACTGGGGATGCTACACCCCGGGTGGAGGCCCAGGAGCCTGAGGAGGAATCTGTCCCGTTGTCTGCCCTTCCACCACTTGAGATACCTGCACCTGTTGCCGAGATGGGACGAGTATCATTGCGGGCCCCTATGTCTGGTCCCGAGGCAGTGAAAGTGCCTCGACACCCGGATACCATAATTCTGCCAGGGATGGGAGATGGTGCAACCATGCCTCCGTTATCAAGGATGCAGCGGTTGTTCAACAAGAAAGTTGCGGCTAAGTATGGGTGGGAATACCCGTACTTGCCAAAGGAGTTATTGTTTGAAGTGGAGGCCTATAGATATCAGTGGTACGCAGACTTCCTTTGGACTTACCTAAAGGTACCCCAGGCCCGTAGGTATTACTCCTGTTCCGCCACAGTTACTAAGTGGTACAAAGAATGTAGAGAGTCCTGGATGCTTGGCAGGCATATTCATGCGGACAGAGTGGTTATCCAACGGAAGGATAAGGACAATGTTGAGTATCACATAGACACTTTTGACAAGAATTGGAAACCATTAGTGCTGCCGAATCCACAATACTACCTTTAAGAGACTGGACTCTTTTGTGTTTACCTTTTTGTTGTATTCCGGAGTATACTCTCCTTGAGCCCAAGAACTTTAGCCCTTACAGATGGGGTATTCTACTTGCTGGAAGAGCAGGAGCTGTTGTGTTTTTTTTTCTCTCCTCTCACAACGCCAAAAAGACAGTGACTTTTGGGGTAGTAATAGTTCAGGGCCACAGTCAGGTTCAAGAAAGAAGAGGATTCATCTCCAAGAGAAAGAAATAAAGTTGTTTTTTTTCAGGACAAGTGTTTTGACGGTGGCACTTCCACTAGGTGACGGTGTTGCAAAAATTTTGCACTCCATTTGAAGTGTGTCTTACTTTTTAGAAGGAAAGGATTTTTCCTTCGGGGAGAATCTTTTCTCTTCTAATGTATATGAGTTAGGATGTTAGAAATTATTGGTTGTGTTTTTTTCTTTCTCCTCTCTTCCCTCTGCAGGTGGACACCAAGCAAATCACTGAGAATGGGGTGGATTTAGCTATTGCAGAGGGGAGGGAAATGGAAATGTACATTGAAAATGTGGTTTATGTGACATTAAGAATGTGATTTGCACATGTGTTTCTCTGCTCTTCTTTCACTTCTGCATTTAACTCCCTTTCCCCATGTTCAGGTTCCGGCACAAACAAACATATTTTTTAATTTCGTGTTTTTTTTTCTTAGATAGTTTCTGGAATAGGTCTATGTTGACTCAGGCTTGAGAAACATAGGTTTGCTGCAGACACTGGGGACCAGTGTCTATTTAGTGGGGGGAGTATGTAGCGGGGTGCTAAATTTAAGGGAAATGTTGGGTGGTAGTTGTGCCCAAACACCCTAATTGTTAGAGTTCTTGCAACCATTTTTGTCTGCAGGGAGAGCATTGGTGTATAGTTCCCTGTGGCCTGCAGGTGGCGCTGCCATAGTAGGCCAGGGTTGAACCGCTAATCCAGTGCTGTACCTTGTGTGTCCCCTCTTGGCAGCCGTACGGTGGGTGTGGTAGGCCTGCTGTGCATGCTGGGAGAGGATATAAAAGGGGCAGACGCTGCCTGTTCAGGGTTCGTTGTCGGGGGTCCTACCCCAGGGTGTGTGTTCCTGTCCGTCCTGGGCACCTTTGGCCCAGGGGCGGAGGTCGGTGGATCAGTCCCAGGCACCTTTAGTCCTGGGGCTGCAACAGAGGCCTGGGCCCAGCATCTTCGGCTGGAGTCCACCAAGGATCGAGGAGTCTCAGGGTGCTGCCTTGCGAGGGGACCCTTATCCTAGATGAGGAGGCCGGGGGAGGAACCGTTCCGAGGGACTGGTGCAGAAGTCACAGTGAAGGAAGGGTCCCGGTAACTCTCTGGAGGGATGTCTTCTCCTTAATAGAGGCCAAGTTCACCAGGTCTGTGGCAGAGACCAAGTTCAGCAGGTCTGTGGCAGAGACCAAGTTCAGCAGGTCTGTGGCAGAGACCTTTGGCAAAGTTTGGGTACCATATCGGATGGTAGTCCCAAGCTAGGGAGACTATCCGAATGGGCTGAGTCTGCTTGAGAATCGGAGCAGTGAACTGGGTTACGTTTGTGCCTGGACCTCTTCCACACCTTAAGCTGTCCTGTCTTCCCTCCAACCTTTTCTGTCAGAGACTGTGTTTTACAAGAGAATAAACTCTACGTTGGAGTTTCAGTTGGTGTGGACATTCAAGTTACTGTGGGGATACAAGGACTTGTCTTTATTTAATATAGAGGTGAGAAACATTCTCTGGCTGTCTGACTGTGGAGGACCCATCAACAACACCGCTCAACCTCTTCACACAAGAGGGTACGGGCTTATGGCGTGGTGTGCCCCTCTATTCCTGCGAGGAGCCGAACAAGGCAGGTAAAGAGAGGGGTGGGTGAGCTAGACACGTTTAAGCATTTTTCTCAAAATTTGCCAGAACATGGCAGACTAACAGTGCTCACGTTCTCACTACTGTAGTACTCTGAACCAATCCTAGGCTGCACGCTAATACCATCCCTGGAAAATGCTAAATCTGGAGCAGCTGTGCATTGTAGCCAATCAGCTTCTAACTTGTTCAATTAAACTTTGACAAAAAAAAAAAACTGGAAGCTGATGGGTTTCTATGCACAGCTGCACCAGATTTTGAACTCTCCAGTTTTAGTAAATCAACCACATTGCATCCTGAAAAATGGACTAAACAATATAATGGAAGAAGATTACATGTGGTAGAGCCCGTGTTCAGAATTTAGGGATTTAGGCAGGCCATAAATGGGACGAATTTAGAAAGAATTTTCTTTCGAAAATCTTATCTAAGAATTTTCCTTCGAATTTCGCACCATTAACGCCATCTGCAGCAACAGCCGATTTGCGTGTGGCCATCAAATTTGAATAATCATGCATGTTGGAATTTTTTGGAAAACAAACGATTTTCTAGTCAATGATGGGAGAATCATGCGAAAAGTTTAATCGAAAAAGAAATGCGCATGTGCAAGAAAAGATAATTGCCTGAAAGAAAAGAAGATTCCCAGCCATGGAAATTATTTTCTGTAGAATGGAGGTGAAAGTGAAGGCTTGGTTGGTCGAATTTTGAAATCAATGGTGGCACCATTGGATCACATAATGCACAAAATTTCTAATTTTCAAAAGAAAATTCTTTCAAAATTGGACCATGTATGGCCAGCCTTAAACTGAATCTATTCCTCCATTTGGAAAAATAATTCAATGTACTTGAAGACTAATAAATGTCTAGAAACATTTGCATGTATGCAATTTTTATGTACTAAAGTCCACTTTTAAGGGGTAGTCAATAGCTGTCCAAATTTTAACAAAGTAGTAAATAATTTAATTACTTGTTAAAGGAATAAATGCAAATCTTTTTGCAGGTGAAAAAATGTGCATTTACTGTATTCTTTTTTTTACTTGGAACCTGTAAAGCATTGCACCCATGATCAGCAGAATGCAGGTGTCATGCAGGACTCCTGCAGACCTGCCAGCGTATCTGTCTGGCCGTACCTCCTAAGGGCAGGAATATACACACTTATAGGAAGAGACAATGAACTACCAGAGTTCTCCACAGCACCATAGTAGTTTGAGAACTTTAAAGTCATTTTAATGTCTCGTTTTTTTTGTTTTGTTTTTAAATAACAAACATGTTATACTTACCACCTCTGTGCAGTTGGTTTTGCACAGAACAGCCTGGATCCTCCTCTTCTCAGGTGCCTCTTTGCGCTCCTGGCCCCTCCCTCCTGTCGAGTGCCTCCACAGCAAGCAGCTTGCTATGGGGGCACCAAGCCAAGCTGCAGCTCTGTGTGTCCATTCAGACACAGAGCTGCCATTTGGCCCTACCCCCTCTCTCCCCTTATTGGTTAAATGGCTTTGATTGACAGCCGTGGGAGCCAATGGCACTGCTGCTGTGTCTCAGCCAATCAGAAGGGAGAGTCCCAGGGGGCCGAGGGATTTGTGGACACTGCTGGACAGAGAGGTGGCTCAGGTAAGTATTAGGGGGTGCTAGGGGGGCTGCTACACACAGAAGACTTTTTATCTTAATGCATAGAATGCATTAAGATAAAAAACCTTCTGACTTTACAACTCCTTTAAGCCGAGAGCCTCAAAGGTTGTCGGTGCTTGTAGTTTCCCATTCTCAAAACTCTGTAAATGAGTGATGTGGCCGGGCGGGCAGACCCCCACATGGCCCCCTGTTTTTTCAATAGTGACAGCGCATGGGGGGAGAAGATCCCCCGCTTGCTGTCACTAGAGGCAGCAGAGCTGGCAGCAGCTGCAGGAGTGGGAACATGTTACATCTTCCACCCAAAAAATGGGTGGAACATGTAACATGTTCCCAAAGATGAACATATACTTTAAAGCAGACATGAATGCTTTGGAAACTTTTACATGTCATCAATAACTGAGTGTATGCTAGGGCAACAGATGACAATGAAATATTATACACAGACACTTTCTCAAAGCAAACAGCAGGCAGAGTCAGCAGGCTAATGATTAGGTTTAGGAATGAGCTCAGTGTTTAATATGAACATAAGGGAGGCAGTATCTGGGGGCTCTTTTCATTGAAGGGGACTTCAGGTTTCCGATGAGCCCCCTTTGCACAGACCCACACAACCACCTGCCAGAGTTGTGGGGATGAGGGCCTTGTCCTTATCAACATGGGCACCCCCCATGTTGAGGGCACATAGTCTGGTATGATACAGAGGAAGGGGGCTGCATGCTTGACATCCTTCCCCTTTCCTAACCAGCCACGCTGTATGCTCAGTTTAAGGGTGTGCCACAGAATTTGTACCCTCTAAGCTGCCAAAATCTAATCCCATGGTACTGATTTATTTATCTCTATTAAACTAAAATATCTATGATTGAAACTGATCTCAGGGTGAGTCATGGCTTACATTTCCAACATAGCATGCTTCCATCACAGCTCCTGAATTCCTTCTTTCTTGTACATGGCATATAGGATGTGTTTTAAAGATTTCATCAGGGTGTAGCAAGAACATTTAAGAAGGAAAATAAAATTTGTATTAAAATCAACTTTGGTGTTTTTAGTTATATTTAGTTTTTAAAGCTGAACTCTAGGAATTATCATTTTTTAAACATACATTGATCCAACTTGGTTATATGTAATTCTTCATATCTCAAATCCAACCTGTGCAGACAGTGTTGGTCTCTTCCAGGGGCTGCTCGAGCAACTTGCCCTCTGTATGTGAAAGTACAAGACATTCTTTGAAGGGCAGTGCCCTGTGTTCAGTATACAGATGGCCAGTTGCTTGAGCAGCACCCAGAGGAGACCAACACTGAATAGTGATGAGCCAAGGTTTGGTCTGAATCCATTTCAGTCCAAACCCACAGGAAGCTATGACATGATGGCAGGCTGTCAGCCCAATCAAGAGAAAGGGAGCCGCTCAGGTGTGGGAATCCTTCAGATCACCTCCTCCCAGCAGACAAAGGTGCAAGCAATGCTATTGACAGCAAACAGGAACGAAAAAGTCTTCTGGACTGCAGCACTCAAAAATAAAAGCCTTTATTTTAAAATAAGGAATCCAAAATACACACTGTACAACGGTACACAGGTCAAAAAAATATGGCTGACATGTTTCGCACTATGCTAGTGCTTATTCATAGCGATGAATAAGTGCGAAACATGTCAGCCATATTTTTTTGACCTGTGTACCGTTGTACAGTGTGTATTTTGGATTCCTTATTTTAAAATAAAGGCTTTTATTTTTGAGTGCTGCAGTCCAGAAGACTTTTTCGTTCCTGTTTGCTGTCAGCCCTATCAGCCGTGGTCAGCGAATTTCCCAGCCTGCAGCCAAATGTTGACCTAACATGTCCACATCAGCCCAAACCTTAGCTCATCACTAGTGCTAGCTGTATATAGCATAGGCTACTACAATGAATTTCTATATACCCAGCAGCCTTCTCAATGAAGAATTAGATGTAACCAAGCTGGACCAATATATGTTTTAATAAGATTATTCCTGGAGCTCATCTTTAATAGAGATTACGTTTTTCCAGCTTTCTAATTTATGCACAATATTAGGCAGACAGCAAGGACAGTGTCATAAAAAATAAATGTATATGTTGAATACATACATACTCATTCATAGCGTGAACAATATTTGCATAATGTGTTTATTTCTATGTGGTACATATTAGCATTTAGCACCTTTCCTCTTGAAATAAAGGTACAGCTCAGAACCTCATGTGCAGTTTATGCTCCATTAGCTTCATGCTGCAGGGCACTTTTTATTCTAACATAGTTTGACACAAAACACACCTGGTTCAAATGCAACTTCTTTAAAAAAATATTCTTAAACAAACCCTGCAGTTTTTTTACCAAATGGTAAAACATTTTTTCTCTCTGAAATAAACACATTCATGCACAATTTATATTTGGAATAGAAACATTGGTCACAGCTATAATATGACCCTAAGAAATGAGGCACCAACACCATTAGAAACCATTATAGATATACATACAGCCAGGCCACCCTTATCACTAAAACCCCCAAAATATCCACCAGGCTATTAAGTGATTAGAATAGAATTTGAAGTGGTATGAGGTTATGTTGGTAAACTTTTTAAAGTCCTCTGTGACTAATGCTGCTGGACCCAAGTTGTAAGTTTGATAGAATTAAAAAAAAAAAATTCAATTACAACATTTTGCCAGCAACTTAGATGGTTAGTTGTATTACAGAAGGAGTCATCTGCATCTGCACTTTTCCAAAATACTCCACTTCTCTGCAGCTGTATAAGTCAGCCAATAAAGAAATGGTCATAGCAATGCTAAACTTTCAGTTACTACTGAAAAGATGAAAAGCCATCGCATAATGTGCAGGTCAGAGATTGCCATTTGGTAAGAAAATTTTATTCACAGCCAGATCATGGTCAGAGGCAGAAAGAAATCCAGAGAGATGTACCCAAATAATTGTAAAATAATTAAATTAAATAATTGTGAGTCATTGCAAAGTCTAATGCCCCGTACACACGGTCTGACTTTTGACCGGCCAAAATCACATCGGAATTCCGACGGAATTCCATCGGAGTAAAAGAGAACATGTTCTCTATCTAAACTCCGACGGGATTCCTCTGAATTTCCGATGGAAAAAGTCTGATGGGGCATACACATGGTCGGAATATCCGATGGAAAAAGTCCGTCTGACTTTTTTCATCAGAAATTCTGATCGTGTGTACAAGGCATAACAGATCTAATATAAATCTTTGTTGTAAAATAGGGATATCTGTGGCTAGTTGTAAATAGAATTCTACTGCCACCATTCCCTCCCTGTGTGATATGTTAGTATACAGGGAGGACACATCTGCTGTTTAGTGATGAGCCGAACACCCCCGGGTTCGGTTCGCACCAGAACCCGCGAACGGACCGAAAGTTCGTACGAACATTAGAACCCTATTAAATACAATGGATGCGAACGTTCGAATTCTAAAGTGCTAATTATAACAACTATTATGCATGTTATTGTCCTAAAAAGGGTTTGGGAACCCGGGTTCTGCACCAAGGGACATGTATCAATGCAAAAAGAAGTTTTAAAAACGGTCGTTTTTCGGGAGCAGTCATTTTAATGATGCATAAAGTGAAAAAAAAAAAGTCAAATATTCCTTTAAATATCGTACCTGGGGGGTGTCTAAAGTATGCCTGTGAAGTGCCACGTGTTTCCCGTGTTTGGAACTGTCCCTGCACAAAATGACACTTCTAAAGGAAAAAAAAGCCATTTAAAACTGCTTGCGGCTTTAATGTAATGTCTGGTCCCGGTAATATGGATGAAAATCTTTAAGAAAAATGGCATAGCTACCCCATGACCCCCCCCCCCCCTACCCCAGCCCATTACCAGCCCCTTTGGGTCTTGTATGGATATTAAGGGGAACCCCGCACATAAAATAAAAAAGGCCCTATATACTCTGAACAGCCGTATACAGGCGGTGCATACAAGACAGGGACTGTAGGTTTGTTCTTATGTAGAATCTGTTTGTAATTTTGAACAGGTACATTGTTTAAGTGTAGCTCCAGCCCAAAAATCTATTTTTAAACTTTTTGGAAAACATAGGTAAGGGTTATCACCCCTGTAACATTTGTTTTGCTGTCTGTGCCCCTGTTCAGAACATTTCACCTCACTTTCCGTCCCAATGACAACTGTTTTTGAAATGTGGTGTTTTTCTTGAAACAAGGATTGCTGATAAAGCATCAGTACAGAGGAGACACCTTTCTCCCATATTAATTCTTACAGGAGAGAATTTTCCTTCCAAGGGGTAGATTTCCTCTCACTTCCTGTTGTCTTCTTGCGTTTGCAAGTAGGAGTCGTTTGTAAGTTGGATGTTTGAAAGTAGGGACCTGCCGTATATACTCTGCAGAAATAGGCCCCTTAGTTGTTGGTGTTGGCACAACACTGTAAGCACTCACAGTTACTCTTGGTTGGTGCTGGAACGCCCTGCTGTCAACTATTATATCAGGAATTTTAATTACATATAATTGTTGAACAGTGGTAGTAAAAATTGGGCCTTTGATGGTGGTGCTGGTGCCACAACACTGTAAGCCCTGACAGTTACTCTTGGTGGGTGCAGCAATGGGCCCTGCTGTGAATTATTAGATCAAGAATTGTAATTGCATGCCCCTGTTGAACAGGGGCTGAAAAATTGGGCCTTTCGTGGTGGTGGTGGTGGTGGTGGTGTTGCCACAACACTGTAAGCCCTCAGAGTTACTCTTGGTGGGTGCAGGAATGGGCCCTGCTGTGAATTATTAGATCAAGAATTGTAATTGCATGCCCCTGTTGAACAGGGGCTGAAAAATTGGGCCTTTCGTGGTGGTGGTGGTGGTGGTGGTGTTGCCACAACACTGTAAGCCCTCAGAGTTACTCTTGGTGGGTGCAGGAATGGGCCCTGCTGTGAATTATTAGATCAAGAATTGTAATTACATGCCCCTTTTGAACAGGGGCTGAAAAATTGGGCCTTTCGTGGTGGTGGTGGTGGTGGCGTTGCCACAACACTGTAAGCCCTCAGAGTTACTCTTGGTGGGTGCAGCAATGGGCCCTGCTGTGAATTATTAGATCAAGAATTGTAATTACATGCCCCTGTTGAACAGGGGCTGAAAAATTGGGCCTTAGGCACTGGTGGCACAACACTACAACCCCTCACAGATACTGTACTTGGAGCACAGCAATGAGCCCTGTTGCAAAGTATTGCTTCAAAAATTGTAATGACACGCCCCTGTTAAACAGGGGCTGAAAAATTGGGCCTTAGGCACTGGTGCCACAACACTCCAACCCCTCACAGATACTGTACTTGGAGCACAGCAATGAGCCCTATGGCAAATTATTGCTAAAAAAATTGTAATTACACGCCCCTGTAAAACAGGGGCTGAAAAATTGGGCCTTAGCCACTGGTGGCAGCACCCATAAACAAAAATGATCTTCCAAGCTATCATCATCAATCGTATCATTGAGGACTCGGAGGAGGAGGATAGCCAGTCAACATAACAGCACAGGCACTCAGCATCAGCATCAGTCTTGAAGGGATGTGACATGTTAAAATCAATTAGTCTGTTATATCAGCATCAGGTGTGTGGTAGCTGGTGGTGATCCAAGACTGGTTCATCTTGATGAAAGTCAGTCGATCAACCGAGTCGGTGGACAGGCGCACCCTGTGATCCGTGACAAATCCTCCAGCAGCACTGAATGTGCGTTCCGAAAGAACGCTGGATGCAGGACTGGCCAGTAGCTCAATTGCATACTGTGCAAGCTCTGGCCAGTGATCCATCCTCAAGACCCAGTAAGCCAGAGGATTTTCGGTGGGGAAGGTGTCCAAGTCTGACCTTGCCCCTAGATATTCCTGCACCATGTTTATCAGACGCTGGCGATGGTTGCTGGAACCGATCATACTTTGGGGCTGTGGACTAAAGAATTGTCTGAACGCATCGGTCAGACGGCCACCTTCCCCACCGCTCCTTCTTTGACTGGCCGAAGCCTCAGCAACTCGTTGTCCAGGACCAGGAGTTTGTAACCTCCCAGTCTCTGGGAACGCGTTGCACAGACCTTTCTGCAAGGCCTCCCGGAGTTGTCTCATCCTCTGCTCCCTCTGCGACGGTAACATAAGGTCCGCAACCTTACCCTTGTACCGTGGATCAAGGAGAGTGGCCAGCCAGTAATGGTCCCTCTCCTTGATCCGAAGAATACGAGGATCCTTCCGCAGACTTTGCAGGATCAGGGAGGCCATGCAGCGTAGGTTTGCTGAGGCATTCGCTCCGGAGTCCTCTGGGTCACTAAGGACGACATGATCTGCAGCCACCTCCTCCCAGCCACGTACAAGTCCACTGGTTTCTTGGGACTGTAAATCATCCCTAAAAGACTGCTGCTGATGATGCTGAGTGCCAGCCTCCACCTCCATGCTGACACAATCCTCCTCCTCCTCCTCCTCCTCCTCTTCCTGTGCGATGGGTGGGACAGAAGGAACACTGTCTGGGTAAAGGGGGCCTTGAGAGGCAAGGAAGTCCTCCTCTTCCTGCCTCTGTTCTGCCTCAAGTGCCTCAAGTGCCTCTTCCTACCTATAGTTTTCTGTCCCTAGAAAAAAAGTTTTTTTAAAGCTGATTGATGATCAATGCTTTAGCACACTATAGCACAAGTAGAATTTCCCTCACTGTCCTTCCCTGTCCCTAGAAACAAGGATTATCACAGTGAAAGAAACTGACACTCTTCCTACCTATAGTTTTCTGTCCCTAGAAAAAATGTTTTTTTAAAGCTGATTGATGATCAATGCTTTAGCACACTATAGCACAAGTAGAATTTCCCTCACTGTCCTTCCCTGTCCCTACAAACAAGGATTATCACAGTGAAAGAAACTGACACTCTTCCTACCTATAGTTTTCTGTCCCTATAAAAAATTTTTTTTAAAGCTGATTGATGATCAATGCTTTAGCACACTATAGCACAAGTAGAATTTCCCTCACTGTCCTTCCCTGTCCCTACAAACAAGGATTATCACAGTGAAAGAAACTGACACTCTTCCTACCTATAGTTTTCTGTCCCTATAAATTTTTTTTTTTAAAGCTGATTGATGATCAATGCTTTAGCACACTATAGCACAAGTAGAATTTCCCTCACTGTCCTTCCCTGTCCCTAGAAACAAGGATTATCACAGTGAAAGAAACTGACACTCTTCCTACCTATAGTTTTCTGTCCCTAGAAAAAATGTTTTTTTAAAGCTGATTGATGATCAATGCTTTAGCACACTATAGCACAAGTAGAATTTCCCTCACTGTCCTTCCCTGTCCCTACAAACAAGGATTATCACAGTGAAAGAAACTGACACTCTTCCTACCTACAGTTTTCTGTCCCTAGAAAAAAATGTTTTTTTAAAGCTGATTGATGATCAATGCTTTAGCACAGTATAGCACAAGTAGAATTTCCCTCACTGTCCTTCCCTGTCCCTAGAAACAAGGATTATCACAGTGAAAGAAACTGACACTCTTCCTACCTATAGTTTTCTGTCCCTAGAAAAAATGTTTTTTTAAAGCTGATTGATGATCAATGCTTTAGCACACTATAGCACAAGTAGAATTTCCCTCACTGTCCTTCCCTGTCCCTAGAAACAAGGATTATCACAGTGAAAGAAACTGACACTCTTCCTACCTATAGTTTTCTGTCCCTAGAAAAAATGTTTTTTTAAAGCTGATTGATGATCAATGCTTTAGCACACTATAGCACAAGTAGAATTTCCCTCACTGTCCTTCCCTGTCCCTACAAACAAGGATTATCACAGTGAAAGAAACTGACACTCTTCCTACCTATAGTTTTCTGTCCCTAGAATTTTTTTTTTTTAAAGCTGATTGATGATCAATGCTTTAGCACACTATAGCACAAGTAGAATTTCCCTCACTGTCCTTCCCTGTCCCTAGAAACAAGGATTATCACAGTGAAAGAAACTGACACTCTTCCTACCTATAGTTTTCTGTCCCTAGAAAAAATGTTTTTTTAAACCTGATTGATGATCAATGCTTTAGCACACTATAGCACAAGTAGAATTTCCCTCACTGTCCTTCCCTGTCCCTACAAACAAGGATTATCACAGTGAAAGAAACTGACACTCTTCCTACCTATAGTTTTCTGTCCCTAGAAAAAATGTTTTTTTTAAAGCTGATTGATGATCAATGCTTTAGCACACTATAGCACAAGTAGAATTTCCCTCACTGTCCTTCCCTGTCCCTAGAAACAAGGATTCGCACAGTAAAACACACTGACACTCTCCCTACCTATCCTTCTCTTTCCCTAAACTAAAGGAATCCAGGTTAAGCAAGAAAAAATAAATGTCACTGTCCCTGCCTATGCTTCTCTTTCCCTGCTCCGGAACACACTACACTAGGCCGCCGTGCTGGCGGCCTTTTATAGTGTGGGGCGTGTACTAAACACCCTCAGCAATAATTGGCCACAGGCATCCTGCCTGTGGCCAATCATTGCTCTCCTCGCTGCCGGCGCTGTGATTGGCCAAGCATGCGGGGTCACAGTGCATGCTTGGCCAATCACAGCGCCTGGATGACACTGCGATGGCGTAGTGCATTGTGGGCCGTTCGCGTCACTCGAATTAGGCGCGAACGGCCCAAATCGTTCGATCTTCGTTGAATGATCGAACAGCCGATGTTCGAGTCGAACGTATGTTCGACTCGAACACCGAGCTCATCCCTACTGCTGTTACAAGAAACATCCGATCAGTTACTGGAATACCACTGAATTCATTAAATACCTGCTTTGTATCTTTTAAATAAGAAGGTGTGTTGATGACTAAATCTTGGAGAAAGGAGTCTATATATTCACCCACTCCAGCTGTAAGTGACCCTATCCCACTAATTATAGGGTGACCAGGCGGGTTCACAGGATCTTTATGAACCTTTGGTAAAAAACACAATACAGGAATTTTAGTAGCCTTAGGTATCAGATAGCCTTTATCTTTTTTATTTAGGATAACCTGTCTACCTCCCCTGTCGATCAGCAATTGTAATTCTCTTTTATATTTTATCAAAGAGTCTTAATAGGAAGGTACAGTATCTCACAAAAATGAGTACACCCCTCACATTTTTGTAAATATTTTATTATATCTTTTCATGTGACAATACTGAAGAAACAGTGTACATTTTCTGTCCTCTCAAAATAACTTAACACACAGCCATTAATGTCTAAACCGCTGGCAACAAAAGTGAGTACACCCCTAAGTGAAAATTTCCAAATTGGGCCCAAAGTGTCAATATTTTGTGTGGCCACCATTATTTTTCAGCCTTAACACTCTTGGGCATGGAGTTCACCAGAGCTTCACAGGTTGCCACTGGAGTCCTCTTACACTTCTCCATGACGACATCACGAAGCTGGTGGAAGTTAGAGACCTTGCACTCCTCCACCTTCCGTTTGAGGATGCCCCACAGAGGCTCAATAGGGTTTAGGTCTGAATACATGCTTTGCCAGTCCATCACATTTACCCTCAGCTTCTTTAGCAAGGCAGTGGTCATCTTGGAGGTGTGTTTGGGGTCGTTATCATGTTGGAATACTACACTGCAGCCCAGTTTCCAAAGGGAGGGGATCATGCTCTGCTTCTGTATGTCACAGTACATGTTGGCATTCATGGTTCCCTCAATGAACTGTAGCTCCCCAGTGCCGGCAGCACTCATGCAGCCCCAGACCATGACACTCCCACCACCATGCTTGACTGTAGGCAAGACACACTTGTCTTTGTACTCCTCACCTGGTTGCCGCCACACACGCTTGACACCATCTGAACCAAATAAGTTTATCTCGGACTCATAAGACCACAGGACATGGTTCCAGTAATCCATGTCCTTAGTCAGCTTGTCTTCAGAAAACTGTTTGCGGGCTTTCTTGTGCATCATCCTTAGAAGAGGCTTCATTCTGGGACGACAGCCATGCAGACCAATTTTATGCAGTGTGCAGCGTATGCTCTGAGCACTGACAGGCTGACCCCCCACCCCTTCAACCTTTGCAGTAATCATACGTCTATTTCCCAAAGACAACCTCTGGATATGAAGCTGAGCATGTGCACTCAACTTCTTTGGTCGACTATGGCGAGGCCTGTTCTAAGTAGAACCTGTCCTGTTAAACCGCTGTATGGTCCTGGCCACCGTGCTGAAGCTCAGTTTCAGGGTCTTGGCAATCTTCTTATAGCCTAGGCCATCTTTAAGTAGAGCAACAAATCTTTTATTCTGATCCTCAGAGAGTTCTTTGCCATGAGGTACCATGTTGAACTTCCAGTGACCAGTATGAGAGAGTGAGAGCGATAACACCAAATTTAACACACCTGCTCCCCATTCACACCTAAGACCTTGTAACACTAATGAGTCACATGACACTGGGAGGGAAAATGGCTAATTGGGCCCGATTTGGATTTTTTCACTTAGGGATGTACTCACTTTTGTTGCCAGCGGTTTAGACATTAATAACTGTATGTTGAGTTATTTTGAGGGAACAGCAAACTTACACTGTTATACAAGCTGTACACTCACTACTTTACATTGTAGCTAAGTGTAATTTCTTCAGTGTTGTCACATGAAAATATATAATAAAATATTTACAAAACTGTAAGGAGTGTACTCACTTTTGTGAGATACTGTAAGTATCTCTATCATTAAGAATATTATACATCTCATTTACATATTTACCTTTGTCCATTACTACAATGGAACCTCCCTTTTCAGCTGGACGTATTATCATATCTGTTTGTTCAAGTAAGCTCCTCATTCCTAAATAAGATCTATTCTCTCTTATTTTTTGAGGTGCATTGCCTCTAAATCTTGGGTAACTAGCTCTTTATATGTAGAAATGTGACCAGTGTTACTTGGTGGGTTTAAGAGAGATGCATTCCTAAGTGTGTAGTATGTCTGTATTCAGACACATAATTAGTATTCCTTATTAGAGGATGTTGTAAAAAATGTCTCTTCAGACATAATTGCCTAGTAAACTTCTAAATGTCTACAAAGGTTTGAAATTTACTAAGTTTGACCTTAGGAGCATACTTCAAACCTTTATTATGAACCAGTAATTCCTCTTTATTTAATTTCTTAGAATTTAGGTTAAAGACACCATTTAATTGTCCTAAATTTTTCCTTTTCCTTGCATCTGTTGACTCTTTTTCCTTCTCTCTTTCCTCTTTGTCTGTTACACTTCTTTTTTTGCCTCCTCTCCATCCTAAAAAACGACCCCCTCCACTTTGTTCTCGTGATTGGTAAGAGGTTAAAGGTTGGGGTTGGGAATATTCCCTGTATTCCCTATTGTCTGGTCTATAATACCCTCTTTGATCTTCCAACCCTACTCTTCTAAAGGAATCTCTCCTCTGTGGTGGTGGTTGTCCTCTGTATGGGGGAGGAGGATGAAGATGTTGATAAATTCTCCCTCCATTGTGTCTACGTTGTGGATGCCAATCCACAAGACACGTGGCCACTCATTAAAATGAGAAGAAAAGAGGTTTAACCTTAAACCACGTAGAGGGTTCTTTGCTCTAAGAGCGGCAAGGATGTGGAATTCCCTTCCACAGGCGGTGGTCTCAGCGGGGGGCATCGATGGTTTCAAGAAACTATTAGATAAGCACCTGAACGACCACAACATACAGGGACACACATAGGCTGGACTTGATGGACTTGTGTCTTTTTTCAACCTCACCTACTATGTAACTATGTAACTATATATCTCTCACCTATATCACATTCTTCGTGGTCCCTGATATCTGTTACTGACTGAGATGTCAAAAGAATCTCTCCCCCACGATTATCATATGTTTGAGGATATCCTCTGTTATGAGGGTTATTATTCCAGGCAATTTTCTTGTTATTTTTTATTTTCTTTCCCCTATGTATCGGTGTCCAAGTGTAGTTGGAACCTGTGTTATTATTGTGATTAGAATTAGAACTAGAAGTGGGGTCATTACTTCCCATCTCTACTGTATCTGCTTGAGGTGCTGCTAGTGTTTGTTAATCCTGCCATTTAAAAAACATTTTTTCTTCATAATCTATAACCACTTAAGCCCTGCACCATTTGGCTGGCCAAAGACCAGAGCACTTTTTTGCAATTCGGCAGTGCGTCGCTTTAACTGACAATTGCGCAGTCGTGCGACGTGGCTCCCAAATAAAATTGACGTCCTTTTTTTTCCACAAATAGAGCTTTTTTTTGGTGGTATTTGATCACCTCAGCGGTTTTTATTTTTTGCGCTATAGTCAAAAGTACAGCGACAATTTTGGAAAAAAAGCAATATTTTGCTATAATAAATATCCCCAATTTTTTCTTAAAAAAGCTATTTCTTTCTCAGTTTAGGCCGATATGTATTCTTCTACATATTTTTGGTAAAAAAAAATCGCAATAAGCGTATTGAAAAGTTATAGCGTCTACAAAGTAGGGGATAATTTTATGGCATTTTTATTATAATTTTTATTTACTAGTAATTGCGGCGATCTGCGATTTTTATCGTGACTGCGACTTTATGGCGGAAACATCGGACACTTTTGACACATTTTTGGGACCATTGTCATTTTTACAGCGATCAGTGCTATAAAAATGCACTGATTACTGTAAAAATGACACTGGCAGTGAATGGGTTAACCATTAGGTGGCGCTGAAGGGGTTAAGTGTGTCCTAGGGATGTGTTCTAACTGTAGGGGGGATGGGCTATGTGTGACACGGCACTGATCACCGCTCCCGATTACAGGGAGCTGTGATCAGTGTCCTGTCACTAGGAAGAATGGGGAAATGCTTGTTTACATTAGCATTTCCCCATTCTTCCTCTCCGTGAGACGATCACGGGTATCCCCGCGGACATCGAGTCCGCGGGACCTGCGGTCGGACTCACGGAGCCCGCAGCAGCCGTGCACGTGCCGCCGGCGGGGCCGCGCGTGCGCCCACAATGCCGCTTCTTAAAGGGGACGTATATAAACGTCGATCTGCCCACAGGAGCCATTGTGTCTACGTATATATGTGTGAGCCGGTCCTTAAGCGGTTAAGATCTCTAATGTATTTCTTTTAATTCTCTGTTCCTCCTCTGTAGTATCTAAAAATCCTTTTAAGTTTATCCCATTCTTTTTTTATAATCCTCTCTATCTTTATGTCTACACATTTATTTCTGGTAAGAGTAATGTCATTGTCCAGAGATAGAAATTTTTTCTTTAAAATTTCAATAAATCTATGCCTGCCTCATTAAGGAATTTAAACCATTCTTTATCTTCCTTGTTATCACCTTGTTCCAGGGGAACATCCCACCTCAGGGAACGTGGTACCATGTTCCCGTTACATAATGTTCCCAGAAGGAGATATCCCACAGAGGTCATGATATTTTTTAAGTGCGTAAATAAACCATGTATATCTCCCAGGTTATTATCCTCCACAAGTACATCATTAGTGATTACTGTGCGGTTAGCACGTGCCTCAAAAACACCCATCCTCAATAAAAACGTAGCATCTCAACTAGTGATATACTATGATAACAAAACTGAAAAAATAAAGTGAGCGCTAAACAGACAAAACTTCTGTATAGCGCTTACTTTATTTATTATTTCAGCTTTGTTTTTGCTGTCTGCCTGTGTGCTTTCTTTTTCCCCTGTTCTCTCTTCTGCCCCCCCCCCACCCTGATTGCCTGCAGCTCTACAGGCTTCCCCCATCTACTGCGAGGGATGTGTCAGGATGGAGAGTGGGGAAGGGCTGGTAAATGTGTAATTTACCAACCCCTTCCTTGTCCTAATGAATAGAGTCAGTGATCTGTACCAATCATTGACTATGTTCATTCATAACTGAGGCATAGTGAACTGTATTTTCTATGTTTCAGTTTGTGAATGAACCGGAAGCTCAGTACAAAGCTACTTCTTGTCCGTTCATTCAGTGCAGCTGAGGTTGCAGAGAAGGAGATTAAGAGCTGTGTCCTCAATCTCCTTTCTCTGTCTCAAAGATGGAACATCAGGGGTCTGTTTAGACCCCTGATATCTCACCAAAGCCTCCCAATGGGGCTCTTAAATATTTTTTAAAAATAATAAAAAAAAATTATATTGTGAAAAAAATAAGAATAAAAAAAGGGTAAAGTAATTTTAAAACCCATATAACAAAGATAAAAAAATACAGACACCAGTAGCGGAACTAGTAGGTCACAAAGGCCGCACTTGCAACCTTGGCCTTGACGTTCCGCTACCGGGCTTGGGGTAAGGGCCCCAGCTAGAGGTCAGGGAGGCCCTTCATGGTTTCTTGCACTGGGATCCTGAAGGTTATAGTTATGCCACTGACCTGGAACAAGTGTATAGATAAGAACTTTTCTCCAACTTTTAGAATTGCATACTTGTTGTGGGTGCGTGACTCAGAAAGTACTGAAGCCAGTCGATCAGTGTGTAGGATCCTGTTGTTGTCCATTCTAGGGACAGAGTCGGCTTTCACTTAGTTCCCCATCAGAGGTTTCCAGCTCCTATCCAGTTGGGAGATAAGTAGTAGGAAGGGGTGGAGCTGTAGGGAGTAGTGTATGGAGCAGGGAAGAAGACAGTAGTAATTCCAACTTGCTCTGTGTATCTTAGCCCCTGTGGAATCCTTGGGGCATGTCCCTACTAGAAATATTCCATAGAGCATGTGACCAGGAAGCTAGGGGACACTATCAGGGAGACCTAGAGTGGGCAGAGTGCTGTTCAGAACCAGTCATGTTTGATGGAACCATGAAGTAATGAATTGTTTCAAGTTATGTTGCCTTGAGTCATTAAACATCATGTTGTATGGACTGTTATGATGCCTGTTACACAATAAAAGTTCAAGCAAGAAGCTGGCTAAAGCTGGGTATACATTAGTAGAATTTCATTTGACATTTTTCATTCAAAAACATTGTAGTTGTTAATTTTTCTAATCATTACTTGGGTCAAATGGATGTTTATTTTCTACCACAGTAACAAGAAAATTCAGCAGGATGGAAAACTTTTCTCGAATTAATATCTACATTCTTGTGGTTTTCAAGTTCATTGATTTCAAAGTCGAATGGTAAAAGCAAATGGGATCTTGAACTTCTTTTCCTAAAAATGTTCGTACTCAGTTTTGTTTGAAATTTTATTAGTGTATACTCAGTTTAAGCCTTGTCATTCTAGTGGCCTAAGCTCAGGGAACAAGAAGCAGGTGTGGAGGGCGGACTAATGATGGCCGGGAGAAGGAGAGTCGGCCCACCTGGAGTTGGTGACAGATCCCGAGACTGCCCTTCACGCCAGAACGAATATGATGGTCACATTTTTACAGGAAGTGAAAAATAACAGTTCTACTGGAAGGATCAACATATTATAAAACTACAAACACTGCTGTGTTAATACTAATGACAGCATAGGCGTGCGCACAGGGTGTGTCGGGTGTGCCTGAACACACCCTAATCACCTAGTGTGTATTAGCATTATCACTCTGTGTAGCAGCAAGGAGATGGGAAAGATCTCCCTCTTACCAGCTCTGCCATAAGAGAAGTGCTTATGCACTCCTCTTTCACTGTGCCGCCAGGGAGATCAATGTGCCAGGGTCATATATATAGACACACACACATGAATATGTGTTTGAGCTTTGGGGTTCACACCCTAATGCAATAGGCTGCGCACAACTATGAATGACAGACTGCATCATATACTGCATGTTACGTTTTGCCTTTACTTATCATTCCTTTGGAAAATCCCATTTATATTCAGCATTGAGTTGATGTTCTACTGTATGCATCATTGACAAATTTAATGATATGTGCAACATTTTTAAGAGAAATTCCCCTCGTCTGGCATGTAATGATATGCTTGCAGTCTTGCAGGTACCACACATGATATTTCTGCCGTATGTTCATGTCTTTGTTGTCGTGCTCTACCAAGAGTATCAGAGTAAATCCGCTGATATAATGAGAAGCATTTGTATTCCCATCATAAAATGATAGCTGAATGGAGCATTAGAAATATCATTTAAAAAATCGTTATATAATATTGTGAGCTATAAGTACTGCTATTTATACAGTCTGCTTATCGCATATGATTATACGAAGCTTTAGTGTCCTGTCATTTTTATGTGCTGTTTAGAAATGTAAGTTCATTTGCATCAATATGAAGGCTTTTGAACATACCGTACTTATCATCACATTTATTGTTCACAACAGTAACCAGGCATCTATAACATATTATCATTAATATTCCTCTGTCACTTCAGTCATGCCAGTTTTTTTGTTATAATAGAAGCTTGCTTTCGATCCTGCTTTTGGGTTCCGCATTACAGCTCTTTATAAGTACACCTCTGCCATCTTTTTAACTAGCTTTGTCATTGACAGGTCCTCCCACATTCCCTAAACTCCACACTGATTTCTGCCTTACAGAGGGGTATTACCATCCTTACAGAAGAGAAAAGGAACTCTTCTCCTTGTGCAATACGTTCTACCAAAAGAAGGATCAAAGGCGAGGCCTAGTGGATTTGCAAGTTGCGAGTACAGCAGACAAGTAGGGTTGGACATTGGATGTAACTATTTTTTTTACAGTGGCGGCATTGGTATGTGAACTGTGCTGTGACAGGAGAGTGGCTTTGAAATTTTGCAGCAGTGTATAAAATCCAGAGAAAAAGTGAAAGGGTTGATAAGCAGATAAACTCATGAGAGCCTTTGTGTCCTAGGAGCCTGATTGGATTAGTCAATGATAAGTATCTGTAACTGTTACTTGTAGAAATGCTTTCAGTCTGTGGTCAGGGCTAGGTATTCAGGTTAAAGAAATGACATGCAAAGTTCAGAAAAGGTTGAACAGTTATTGTATTGAATAATTGCAGGTAAATTGGATAAAGGGATAAATGGCAATCTTCAATCACTAGCACTAGTAATATGGCTATAGCAGATGCGGCAAAACCCTTGAATTTCCAGTTCAATAATGCTGGTAGTACAATGTTATATCCTCAGCACCACAGGCTTAAAAAGAAAAAAAAAGAAAAAATATTCAGCGCAGACAATATTCAGTCCCTACGTGCCTTAGGTGGGATTTACTGCCTAATGACGGACTGATGGATGATGAATCTATAAAAGAGTGCGCAGAGTTCTTCACTAAAAAAGGTCTTGAATTAATAGATTTCTTGCTGCTTTGTAAACAAAGAAAAATTAAGTTGCTTGAAGCCCAAATTAAAGACATTAAAGACCGCATAGAACCATTTGAGGACAATCGGGATTTTGTTAGACTCCCTGTTAGTTCAATGGGATAAGGAGACACAGGACAAGTAAAAGAAAAAATTCCTGAGAGATGTTAAAGATTTTGGAAATGGTGATATTTATTAGTAACGGAGCAATACCTGTTGTCCCTAGTGGTGTCCCTCCTGACAATAACAGGGTATATTCCCCTGTACCCATGCCTGAGCCGGTGGTTGAGCATGAACGGGCTTGGAAGGGGGGAAATATCCCATTTATGTACAAAGGGGAGGAGTTTTACCCTAACATACAAAGGTCGTAAAGGAAATAATATACGAGGGAGAAATAGAGGAAATTGTCATCAGTCACCATATAGACGGGACCAGTGGCACCGCCCTCTTAATTCATGCGCCTGGCTCCTATCACCCAAGAGGTGGATCTCATTACCCTTAATGAGGATCTATTCCCATGCACAATAGATTTGCACCTATACAAAACTATACGCATTTTTTAGGACCCATTGGAGGGGACTTGCTCTTCGGACCCACACTCGAGATGTGGTATGTAGACAGTGGCGGCTGGTGCTCAAATTTTTTGGGGGGCGCAAACAAACTGAAAAAAAACAAAAAAACATCAATTACCGCCACTGTGCCCATTAAACGCAGCCACTGTGCCCAAACACCACTAGTTTGTCCCCAAATGCAGCCAGTTTCCCCCCAAAATACAGCCAGTTTCCCCCCAATATACAGCCAGTTTCTCCCCCATTAATACAGCCAGTTTCTCCCCCAATATACAGCCAGTTTCTCCCCCAATATACAGCCAGTTTCTCCCCCAATATACAGCCAGTTTCTCCCCCAATATACAGCCAGTTTCTCCCCCAAAATACAGCCAGTTTCTCCCCCAATATACAGCCAGTTTCTCCCCCAAAATACAGCCAGTTTCTCCCCCAAAATACAGCCAGTTTCTCCCCCAAAATACAGCCAGTTTCTCCCCCAATATACAGCCAGTTTCTCCCCCAATATACAGTCAGTTTCTCCCCCAATATACAGCCAGTTTCTCCCCCAAATGCAGCCAGTTTCTCCCCCAATATACAGCCAGTTTCTCCCCCAAATGCAGCCAGTTTCTCCCCCAATATACAGCCAGTTTCTCCCCCAAATGCAGCCAGTTTCTCCCCCAATATACAGCCAGTTTCTCCCCCAAATGAAGCCAGATTCTCCCCCAAATGCAGCCAGTTTCTCCCCCAATATACAGCCAGTTTCTCCCCCAAATGTAGCTAGTTTGTCCCCCAATATACAGCCAGTTTCTCCCCCATAATACAGCCAGTTTCTCCCCCATAATACAGCCAGTTTGTCCCCTATATGCAGCCAGTTTGTCCCCCATAATACAGCCAGATTGTCCCCCCCCAGCCCTGCACTTATCTTCCCCGAGTCAGCGCCGTCCTTCTTCCGTCCTCGATGTCTTCTCCCGCCCTCGATGTCACTTCAACCAATCAGGTTACCGGTGACCAGACCCAGTGAACCTGATTGGCCAGGGAACGCACCCCTGTGCGTCCTCTCATTAGGTATTTAGAAGCCGATTACAGCCCTCAGGCTGTAGTCGGGAAGCCTATCAGAGCCTGCTGGCTCTGATAGGCACTTCTAAAGGCCAATCAGACGCTGTTATTCAGATGGCCGGCGCTCAAGGGGCCGGCCATCTGAATAGTGGGTGGCAGCAATACATAGGTTCATGCAATGCATGAACCTATGTATTGTTGTGAGTGACGGCCGGGCGCAGAAGCGAGCGGTAGCGGCGCTTCTGCGCCCACTATAGTCGTGCCGCCATGTGTAAAAAAAAAAGACATTAAAAAAAAAAACTCTTAAAGGGCCCGTTTTTTTTTTGGTGACCACAGGAGGGGGGGGGGGCGGCGCCCCGGCGCTCCCTATGGACGGGCCGCCACTGTATGTAGATAATTTCCCCAATCAGGATCTGTAGAGAACGGACAGCAAAGAAAAAGAAAAGACAGAGAGGAAGTAGAGGGGGGAGAAGAATCCAAATGGCAAAGACCCCACTAGGTACAGGTATATACAATCTTAGTGGCACTCCTCTCACAGAAGATAAGAGTTCTAGATAAAGGCCCTGAATTTGCCCCTGTTCATAATTTCAACAACTTTCAAAATTACATATATGTTCAGAAGTATATACGAGGTCTCAACATGAAGAGATACTTTTTATCTAATCCAGGGGTGTCCAAACTTTTTTCAAAGAGGGCCAGATTTGATGAAGTGAACATGCTTGAGGGCCGACCATTTTGCCTGACATTTTTTGAACCATTAAAATTAAATGCAAATTAACTAATACACTGCCCAAAAAGAATTCTCTTGCCTTTGTGGCTGTGTGTGGTGAAGAGTCTAAGCATGAGCTTGGGCGTGTTATTTGGATATACTGAATTTATTGGTGTATAACACACACAGGCGTATAACATGCACCTTCACTTTAAGAGGGAAGTTTCAGGATTTTTTTTTAATTTTAAATAAAGAACTGTGAAGCAAAATAAGGGTCAGTGCCCATGAATGCAGCCTAATCAGTGCCCATCTGTAGCCTCACTATTGCCATGAATGCAGCCTCACCATTGACATGAATGCAGCCTCACCATTGACATGAATGCAGCTTCACCATTTCCATCAATGCAGCCTCACCATTGCCATCAGTGCAGCCTGATTGATGCCCATCTGCAGCCTCGGAGGGGACAGGAAGGGGGGCGGGACGAGCGCCAATGGATTACATACTGGAGAATCTCCTGTTCACTCGGCGGCCTTCCTATTACTGAGGCTGCCAAGTAAACAGGAGATTCTCCTGTATGTAATCTGACAGCACTCATCCCGTCCCCTCCCTGTCCCCTCTGGGGATGCCAGAACGATAAATATGGTATATATCTTTTGTGGCCCCCAACTAATCCCCAGGCCACAAAAGATATATATATCCAAATTACCAGTGGGGCCGCATTAAACTGAAACGCAGGCCACAATTGGCCTGCGGGCCGAGCTTTGGACATGCCTGATCTAATCCAATACAGAGGAGCATCAGCCAACCAAAAGGTACACACTGTCACCTTAGAAACAAATCCACGTTTAACACTCCTGGTACTGATAACAAACCCTTGGATGTTTTTAAGAATATGGTTTGTAATGATCTTGAAGCCCTCAATATCAAAAAAGTGAACGATTCCCAGTATATCAAAAAGGTTGTCTCTATTTTGGAAAGTAGGAAGGATATTGCTATTCGCCCTGAGGACAAGGGGGGTGGGGGCTGGTAGTACTAAGTAAAACAATCAGGAAGAAACGAATCATCTTGACGATCGTGACACCTACCAAGTATTGAGGAGTGACCCCACGCTTAAGTTTAAAAAGAAGCTGCATGCTCTTGTGGATGGGGGAAGGAGAAGAGGGGTTCTGAACCACAAGGAGGCGTTATACCTGGACCCTTTATTTTTCAGAACCTACATTATTTATTTCTTGCCAAAAATACACAAGAGTATTGATCGGCCTCCTGGTCGCCCTATAGTCAATGGGAATGATCCTGTCACTGCCCGGTTAGGGCAATATATTGGCTTCTTTCTTCAACCCCTTGTTATAAAAACTGACGCTTATCTCAAAGGCACTAAACACATTATCCAAACAAGTACCCCACATTATCTAACAAGTACCCCTTCAAGTATATTGGTCACGGCCGATGTTGGCTGGCTATATACTATCATAGGCCATGAAGATGCCTTGGCATCAGTGGAATGGGCCCTGGCAGATTCAGACCTGATAACAAAACATAAGAAGTTTCTTCTGAAAAGTTAAACATTTTGTTTGCTTAAAAACGACTTTTGGTTTGGCCGTCAGTTTTTCTTGTAATCCAGAGGCGTTGTGATGGGTCCCTGCTTCGCTCCCAGTGTGGCCAATTTGTTTTTTGGAGAGGAAGAAGTGGTATTTAGGGATCGTCCTTCCCAGCTTGTATGCTACAAGAGGTGCATAGACAATCTGGTCATGATTTAGGAGGGAGATATGGCTAGTGTGGAGGTATTCATAAACAAATTGAACGTTAATGAAAATAATATTAAGCTTACTTGGAATATAGATTTACATCAGATGACTTTTCTAGAATTTTTAAAGAGAGTGACTGATTCCGGAGCCGCAAGCATTTCAAACCCACTAATCGGAATGCTTACATACCACTAAACAGTTGCCACCAAAAATGTGGTTGTGTAATATCCTTAGGGGACAATTTATAAGACTGAAGCCTCGTACACACGAACGAGTTTCTCGGCAAAAACCAGCAAGAAACTTGCTGGCAGAGATTTTTTGCCGAGAAATTCGTTCGTGTGTATGGTTTCTCGTCAAGAAAAGCGACAAGTATCTCAACGAGAAAATAGAGATCCTGCTCTCTATTTTCTCGTCGAGATTCTCGTCGGCATGTTTCTCGACGAGAAAAGTGAGTGTGTGTACACTTACCTGTCCTCCCGGAAGCCTGCGCATGTTCGAAATGAATTAGACGCATGCGCGGTAGCTTCCTAGGCATACGTAGGGTATACCAAGATGGCGGCGACGGCATCGAATGTGACAAGCGCATGCTCGTCGTAGTCGATGACGTCACCGCGTACACTCCATTCAAAGAACCGCGGGTTCTTTGAATCGAGCGTGTGTACACTCGGCCGGGACAAGTTTCTTGTCCAAGAATCTCGTCAAAAAAAACGACATGTTTTTTTCGACGAGAATCTCGGCCGTGTGTACGAGGCCTCAGACTAAATTGCTCGTCTGAGGAGGATTTTTTGTCCCAGCCAAGGTATCAGCGACCAGATTTCAACAAAAGGGTATGAAAAAAATTCCATTATTAAATAGATCTTGATAGAAGTACAACTGTTACCAAGACACAGAATTGGAGGGATGTCCATGGTGGAGAGTACCGTATGATTCTTGATTATAGTATCCAGCACAAAAAGTTTGACTGCATTGTGACCAAATATTGGACGATACTTAGACAAGATTGAGTTCTCGGGCCATTGCTCCCCGTATGTCCACAGTTTATTTACAGGAAAGCACCTTCACTTTGGAAACACTATTGCCCCAGGGGTCATTGACCCCCCCCCAAAAAAAAATCCATATAATAGACTTTTCTCTTTTTTATCTGGATTTTATGCGTGTGGGAGGTGTACCGCCTGTAGGAGCTCGAAGGTGAATAACGAAAAATTATTTATCTTATCTGTCACTAAGAGGCAATATAACATGTTTGATTACTTGTACTACCCAGGGCGTTGTTTATATGCTTGAATGTAAATAAAAACAAATAAAATTTGCGCTTTGGCTAAAAAATGAAGCTAGTAACAGTGACCACGGCAGCCAGCACTAAAGGTTTTGATCATAGAACCACTAATAACAAATATATAAGGGTGCGGCGCCAATAGGAAAAAGTTGCAATATGAGCTCTGTGAGGAACAGTCCTATTCACAAACCGCCAACAATGATGGATGACAAGTTGGTAAAGAAGTCCCAGCACCAGCAGTGTGATAAGGGGTTGAATACACATGTCACCACCAGTGTGTAGAGGCAATCCTGCTTACCAGAGGAAGTTGACTCTCAAATCATAAAGAGTCAGGGAACGCGTATGTGATGAAGATGAGCATCCTTAACTGCATCACTCCAACTCCTGTCAGTTATGGAAAACGCGATCCCAGCCCAGGAAGCCCTTTCTCCAGGTAAGTGGATGTATATATGAATATACTGAGGCCTTTTTACCTCAAAAGATGTAAGGGCACCACAATAGTGTAATATTGCTTTAAAACTATTTTATTTAAAAAAAAATTATAGTACACTCACATTTCCATAAGAAGATAACAGGCAAAGAATCTCATAAAAGGTCCATAAGTCGTGGCGTGGTTACATCATCCAGGCACTGCCTTACATGTTTCGCAATAGTATTGCGTCGTCAGAGGCATAGCGGGCAAACGCAAGCATGTCCTAATATAATAAAGTACCCGGAAGTGACCCACCAGAAGTAGTCAGTCCGCTCTCAAACCAGAAGTGGCAACTCGGAAGTGACAAACCGGAAGTGGCATGCCGGAAGTGACTGTCGGGCTCCGGATTGCCACTTCTGGTTTTACCATTTCTAATTAAAAGATAAACAGAGCACTGGATTCTGTTTTATTTTATTCACACATGTCAACTCGTGGAGTGGAATATTTCTGGTGCCATCGTTGGTTTATTAGAGGACTGTTATCCCCCCATTGTGAGAAGGCTTATTCAGACCTTTATGGTCATATCAATGAGGTGAGCGGCTGCTGATGTCTTTGGTGGATGGGCTGGACTCGCTCTCTTACTTGCATGATCAGCTTGGATACACATCCTCACAGTAGCATACAATTTGCATAATATGAACTGTTATATGGACTATACTATTTTTTATTGAGTTATCTTTTGCTCTGCACTGTTTTTAGATTTTTTAACACACAGGCATAGCCTACATTACCTTAATGGCATCTGCAGAAGGGGTGGCTGACTGGCAGGGTGCCAGCACAAGTGGAACATGAGGTAACTGTACAGGTCCTATGCAGTAGTCCTGGTGACCAGTAAGTGGTAAGAGATACAGCAGTGTCCCTAATATCTTCCTTCTCACACAAGAATCTTTTCCTAAGGCTAATTCACTGTCCCTAGTGTAGCGGGGGTTAACATTTAGGGGGAGTATCTGGGTGGTAGTATGACCCAGATACACTAATTGTTAGGAATCTATGGCCAATTTGATTCGTGGAGGATATAATGGTGCTCAGTTCCCTGCGGCCCCTGGGTGGCGCTGTCGCCTTGGGCTGGGGTTGAACCATCATTGTAGGGCCGTGCCCTTTGTGTCCTCTTGCGGCAGTAGTACGGCGGGGCGGGGAACCCGCTGTGCCTGCTGGGAGAGGGTATAAAGGGGCGGACATCTTGCGCACGAGGTCCGAGCCCCAGGCACCTTCAGTCTGGGGGCTGCTGTTCTGTTGTCCGCGCCCAGGTGCCCTCGGCCTGGGTGCGAGGGAGTTCGAGTTCCATCCCAGGCACTTTAGGCCTGGGGTGAGGTACTAGCAAAGACCCGGGGCCCAGTACCTTCGACTGGGTCCCGCATGGGAGAAGATGCCTAGGGGGCCCACTGAGTGAGGGGACCCGAGTCTCGGGCGAGGAGAACCAGGGAGTTGACCTGGCCTGAAGATCCAGCGCAGCATTGGCTGGTGACAGTGCAGGCCTCTGGGGACCGTCCGGGACTGATCATCTCCCTAACAGGGGTCGCCATTAGAAGGTAGTTCATGTTCTATGGTCTTTACAGAGACCCAGCTACATCAGGTCGGTGGCAGAGGCCTAGTCTAAGGTCTGTGGCAAAGACCTCATCGTTCACACGGTCTGTGGCAGGGACCAATCTTACGGTCGGTGGCAGCGTCCGTGCGCCAAAAGTTGTTGTGAGTTCCTAGCAACTTATCTGATCCGAAAGGATTGTGCCTGAACCCTCACCCCACCAAGTCGTGTTTGTATCAACCTGTGTGCTTGCAAAGAGTTATATTTATCTCTGCGGAAATAAACATAAATGTTGTACTGTCACCTGGTGTGGGCTTACTTTTCTGGGAGCAAAGTGTTCTACATTCACCTATCTACTGGTCATTTTTGAAGTGGAATCTCTGGACAGGGACACAGATCCGAAGGTAAAGATCATAGCTCAAACCTCTACACACCTAAGAGGGGCGAGCTGGTGGCAGCATCTCACTCCTCCCCCCTTGGTTCCCCTAGACGAGTAAACCAGCCGAGAAGAAGAAGGGAGAGAGCGGGTGAGACCGCTACACGTGGGGGCTCGTCCGGGATTTGTGTTCCGTGTCAATGGAGCTGAAACTGTCAGAACTTGACTTTTACCCCCCAGAAAAGTTCGGAGGAGGTCGGCCATGTTGGCCGGCGCACCACGAGGCACACCCTCCCTGCTCAGTTTGTGGGCGTGACGAGGAAAAGGCCCGCGAAGTGTTGCACCAAAGGGGAGGAGTCTGGCCATGTGTGGAGATGCACGTGGAGACTTTGGCGCCAGTTCTTCAGTGCGGGATGGAGCAGTCAACGGTCAGCATGCTTTCTACTGCATCATGGGTCCCCACCGCATCTACTACTAGGGCAACCCCCGTTGCTGTCTCCGCTATGGATACGGGGACGATTCGCCCTGTACACATGCAAGGACGTTGAAGCCCTGGGTATGATTTGTCCCCGCTGTTCGGGACTGGTGGTACAGCTAAAGCCCTTCGGTTGCTGCGAGACCTGTGGCGAGTTCATTTTTGAAGTGGAGCAACCAATAGAAAGGCCAAGAGCCTTCCACCTCAACTGTCTAACAGGCGCCACCACTCTACAAGGAGAAGTCAGAGCTTGCACAGCCATTCCCCCGCGCACTACAGAGACTTCCATGGAAGTCGCGAACAAATGGACAGAGGATTTTAAAGCCGAAGATGCTGCTTCGGTCACCACAGATTCCCTACTCCCAGTGCCCAAAACGAAGGTCGGTTTCACAAAAGCTTCCAGCAGCCGAGATGGAGGACAACCCCTGCGCTTGCCTGGCCCGGATGGATCCAGTGGGAAAGTTCCCGGACCTCTATGTTCAAGTATCGGCCGAGGTAAGCCAGGGAATGGGACTTGGTGTTTTGTTGGAGGTGTCGGGGATCCGCAGTTATCGGCGCCCGCGGGAGGGGGTGATTCCACATCTACAGGGAATTACCTACCCGCAGAAGAGTATGACACCTCCAACCTAGAGTCGGTCTCTGATGCAGGAGATGATGGACAAATAGATGAACTATTTGAACGGAAGGGTTGGGACAAAGTACCCCTGGCCTCGTCCCGTGCACCTAGGGACTCACCCATGTCTACAGGGGATAGTACACCCCGGGTGGAGGCCTCGGTGCCTGAGGAGGGATCCAGTCCCCTGCTTGCCCTTCCGCCCCCAGAGTTACCTGCGCCATCTGCTCAGATGAAGAGAGTACCGCTGCGGGCACCTACGCCCAGTTTGGAGGTGGTCAAGGCACCTCGGCACCCAGAGTCGATTGTTCTGCCTGGAGAGGGAGACCGCTCCACGATGCCACCCTTGTCCAGGCCACAGAGGCTTTTCTGCCAAAAAGTTGCTAGTGAATACGGGTGGGAGTACCCGTATTTGTCCAAAGAGTTGTTGTACAAGGTGGAGGCCTGCCGGCAGAGGTGGTACAATGAATTTGTATGGACACACATGAAGGTACCTCATGCCCGTCGCTACCTAGCATGTTCACCTACAGCTTCAAAGCGGTTCAAGGACTGCAAGGCAGAGTGGATGTTGGGTCGGCATATCCATGCTGACCGGGTTGTTATCTGCCGGAAAGACGGAGAAGATGTGGAGTATCATATGGAGACCTTTGATCGATATTTAAAACCTCTTGTGCTGCTGCATCCAAGGTTTTACCTGTAGGAGGAAAGACTCCGGTTTGTTTTCTATTGCCAAACATTCCGGTACTCTGGAACTGTATCCTGTCTAGGGGTGTTTTACTCTCTGGAGGCATGGAAGCAGTTGTGTTTTATGTTGGTCTCCCTCTGCTTCCCACCGCAAAGATGATCAGGACTTTGGGGTGTAGTCAGGGCCACAGTACAGAGAAGAATCTGGATTTCACAAGTGCTTTACCGCAGCGCTGTCACCAGGTGGCAGTGTTGTGCAACGTTCATCACATTGCATTGCACACTTCTTGGAAGGAAAGAGGTTTCTCTTCGGAGGGATCTGTTTCACTCCAACACTCACATATGTGTCAGAAACTGTGTGTTGTTTCCTTCTTTTTCTCTTCCCTCTGCAGGAGAACATCGGTCAAGACTGCTGAGAATGGGCGGGTCTTAGTTAGTGATGTGGGAGAATGTCATTTGTGTGTAATGTGATGTGCATTTATAATGAGTGTTTCCCTCATGTTCACCTTTCCTTTTCCCTGTTGGGTTCAGGCGCAACTCCCAAGTTTTTTTCAAATTATTTTGATGTTTTTGAGAAGCAAGTCTCTGGATCGGGTCTATGTTGGCTCCCTTTGGAGCATGGCTCGTTCCAGACACTGGGGACCAGTGTCTATCTGCCAGGGGCTGAGTGTAGCGGGGGTTAACATTTAGGGGGAGTATCTGGGTGGTAGTATGACCTAGATACACTAATTGTTAGGAATCTATGACCAATTTGATTTGTGGAGGATATAATGGTGCTCAGTTCCCTGCGGCCCCTGGGTGGCGCTGTCGCCTTAGGTTGGGGTTAAACCATCATTGTAGGGCCATGCCCTTTGTGTCCTCTCGCGGCAGTAGTACGGCAGGGCGGGGAACCCGCTGTGCCTGCTGGGAGAGGGTATAAAGGGGGCGGACATCTTGCGCACGAGGTCCGAGCCCCAGGCACCTTCAGCCTGGGGGCTGCTGTTCTGTCGTCCGCATGGCTCGTTCCAGACACTGGGGACCAGTGTCTATCTGCCGGGGGCTGAGTGTAGCGGGGGTTAACATTTAGGGGGAGTATCTGGGTGGTAGTATGACCTAGATACACTAATTGTTAGGAATCTATGACCAATTTGATTAGTGGAGGATATAATGGTGCTCAGTTCCCTGCGGCCCCTGGGTGGCGCTGTCGCCTTGGGCTGGGGTTAAACCATCATTGTAGGGCTGTGCCCATTGTGTCCTCTCGCGGCAGTAGTACGGCAGGGCGGGGAACCCGCTGTGCCTGCTGGGAGTGGGTATAAAGGGGCGGACATCTTGCGCACGAGGTCCGAGCCCCAGGCACCTTCAGCCTGGGGGCTGCTGTTCTGTCGCCCGCGCCCAGGTGCCCTCGGCCTGGGTGCAAGGGAGTTCGAGTTCCATCCCAGGCACCTTAGGCCTGGGGTGAGGTACTAGCAAAGACCCGGGGCCCAGTACCTTCGACTGGGTCCCGCATGGGAGAAGATGCCTAGGGGGCCCACTGAGTGAGGGGACCCGAGTCTCGGGCGAGGAGAACCAGGGAGGTGACCTGGTCTGAAGATCCAGCGCAGCATTGGCTGGTGACAGTGCAGGCCTCTGGGGACCGTCCGGGATGGATCATCTCCCTAACAGGGGTCGCCATAAGAAGGTAGTTCATGTTCTATGGTCTTTGCAGAGACCCAGCTACATCAGGTCGGTGGCAGAGGCCTATTCTAAGGTCTGTTCACCCGGTCTGTGGCAGGGACCAACCTCACGGTCGGTGGCAGCGACCATGCGCCAAAAGTTGTTGTGAGTTCCTAGCAACTTATCTGATCTGAAAGGATTGTGCCTGAACCCTCACCCCACCAATTTGTGTTTGTATCAACCTGTCTGCTTGCAAAGAGGCATATTTATCTCTGCGGAAATAAATATAGATGTTGTACTGTCACCTGGTGTGGGCTTACTTTTCTGGGAGCAAAGTGTTCTACATTCACCTATCTACTGGTCATTTTTGAAGTGGAATCTCTGGACAGGGACACAGACCCGAAGGTAAAGATCATAGCTCAAACCTCTACACACCTAAGAGGGGTGAGCTGGTGGCAGCATCTCACTCCTCCCCCCTTGGTTCCCCTAGACGAGTAAACCAGCCGAGAAGAAGAAGGGAGAGAGCGGGTGAGACCGCTACACTAATAAGAAGAGTTCCTCTCACTACTCTAGTCACACACAAATGTGCCCAATTCCAGCAGGAAACTTGTATTTAATAGGACTGCCCTCACTAAAGATGTCCACCAAAGGTCACACAGTTAGGCAGCCTCCAATCAGATAGGTGATCCCATGGTCACACCTACAGAAACAATGTTCCACCTCTAGGATGGAGGACAAACGGCACCTGCCTTCAAGCCTAGTCTGAGGACGCAAGAAGGGCTTGGTTTATATGAACTGAGATATTGATGTGCTGCTATTCTCTGTTGTCATATATCCAAAGTGCTCATAAGGTGATGTTATTATAGCGTCAGTTCATACTAGGGCATGCACCACATACTGTATTAGCACATTATGACAGATTTACCTGCAAACAGAGCCCTCCAGCACAACGCTGTCATAGCTCCCCCAGTGCTTCCATCTTCACCTGGTCTTCCCTCTGGGTTCCCGGGCTCTGTTTACATGGCCGGGGCCGCAATAACATCACTCCCGCACATATGCATGGGAGCCGCGGCACAGTGCTCTGCATTGCACGGCATACTGTATGCCCAGATTGCAGAGCGTCACTGCGCATGTGCGGGTGACGTCATTGGCTTTTGCCGATGTGAATATCTTCTAAATGGTGCACTTTTAGGAGATATTAATTTTACCTACAGGTAAGCATGATTATAAGCTTACCTGTAGGTACAAGTTTAAATTCAGACTTTACTACCACTTTAATTCTTTTAGTCAAACATCTGCCTGCACTCTTTTTCTGTAGTTCATTTTAGCCAATTCTTCCTCATTAAAAATGTACTACGGTAGACCAATTTTTCACTGCTAAATCATCTGTGGATTTAAATAAAAAAATAAAAAAATGCTCAGTTTTGCTTCCGTGAGAAAAGGGACAGTCTCAGTGAACTACTGGACAATTTAAATTCACTGGTCAAAGCAGCTCTATTACCGCTTGGTTAAATGGTGCTGTGGTACCCACTTGCAGGTGACATGGGCCCCACCTGAGGTGCAGAATATATGGAGATGTATTTCACTGCATGGTGATACTAAATATGCAGGCAGTACACTAATGCCGCGTACACGTGGTCGGAATTTCCGACAACAAATGTTCGATGGGAGCTTTTTGTCGGAAATTCCGACCGTGTGTAGGTTCCATCGGACATTTGCTGTCGGAATTTCCGACAACAAAAATTTGAGAGCTGGTTTCTTACATTTTCCGACAATAATATCTGTTCTCGTAAATTTTGTCGTGTGTGGACAATTCCGACGCACAAAATTCCACGCATGCTCTGAATCAAGTACGAGACAGAATCGCTTGGTCTGGTAAAACTAGCGTTCGTAATGGAGATATTTGTCACAACGTTTCCCAGCCCTCCTCTCTGTACACATCCCCCCACTTTCCCAGCCCTCCTCTCTGTACACATCCCCCCACTTTCCCAGCCCTCCTCTCTGCACAAATCCCCCCTTTTTCCCAGCCCTCCTCTCTGCACAAATCCCCCCAACTTTCCCAGCCCTCCTCTCTGTACACATCCCCCCACTTTCCCAGCCCTCCTCTCTGTACACATCCCCCCACTTTCCCAGCCCTCCTCTCTGCACAAATCCCCCCAACTTTCCCAGCCCTCCTCTCTGCACAAATCCCCCCAACTTTCCCAGCCCTCCTCTCTGCACAAATCCCCCCAACTTTCCCAGCCCTCCTCTCTGCACAAATCCCCCCACTTTCCCAGCCCTCCTCTCTGCACAAATCCCCCCACTTTCCCAGCCCTCCCGTCTGCACAAATCCCCCCACTTTCCCAGCCCTCCCGTCTGCACAAATCCCCCCACTTTCCCAGCCCTCCTCTCTGCACAAATCCCCCCAACTTTCCCAGCCCTCCTCTCTGCACAAATCCCCCCAATTTCCCAGCCCTCCTCTCTGCACATATCCCCCCACTTTCCCAGCCCTCCTGTCTGCACAAATCCCCCCCACTTTCCCAGCCCTCCTCTCTGCACAAATCCCCCCACTTTCCCAGCCCTCCTGTCTGCACAAATCCCCCCACTTTCCCAGCCCTCCTCTCTGCACAAATCCCCCCAACTTTCCCAGCCCTCCTCTCTGCACAAATCCCCCCAACTTTCCCAGCCCTCCTCTCTGCACAAATCCCCCCAACTTTCCCAGCCCTCCCCTCTGCACAAATCCCCCCAACTTTCCCAGCCCTCCTCTCTGCACAAATCCCCCCACTTTCCCAGCCCTCCTCTCTGCACAAATCCCCCCACTTTCCGAGCCCTCCTCTCTGCACAAATCCCCCCACTTTCCCAGCCCTCCTCTCTGCACAAATTCCCCCACTTTCAGAGCCCTCCTCTCTGCCCATCCACACATACGTTTTCCCAGTTCTTCTCCATGCTCAAATCCTCTCACACACTTTCACAGTTCAGTCTCTGCGGAGCTCTCTCTCTCTCCTCTCCCCCCTCCCCCACCTCTTCCACCGCCAGTGCTCCAGTCCAGACCATGCCGCGTACACGTGGTCGGAATTTCCGACAACAAATGTTCGATGGGAGCTTTTTGTCGGAAATTCCGACCGTGTGTAGGTTCCATCGGACATTTGCTGTCGGAATTTCCGACAACAAAAATTTGAGAGCTGGTTTCTTACATTTTCCGACAATAATATCTGTTCTCGTAAATTTTGTCGTGTGTGGACAATTCCGACGCACAAAATTCCACGCATGCTCTGAATCAAGTACGAGACAGAATCGCTTGGTCTGGTAAAACTAGCGTTCGTAATGGAGATATTTGTCACAACGTTTCCCAGCCCTCCTCTCTGTACACATCCCCCCACTTTCCCAGCCCTCCTCTCTGTACACATCCCCCCACTTTCCCAGCCCTCCTCTCTGCACAAATCCCCCCTTTTTCCCAGCCCTCCTCTCTGCACAAATCCCCCCAACTTTCCCAGCCCTCCTCTCTGTACACATCCCCCCACTTTCCCAGCCCTCCTCTCTGTACACATCCCCCCACTTTCCCAGCCCTCCTCTCTGCACAAATCCCCCCAACTTTCCCAGCCCTCCTCTCTGCACAAATCCCCCCAACTTTCCCAGCCCTCCTCTCTGCACAAATCCCCCCAACTTTCCCAGCCCTCCTCTCTGCACAAATCCCCCCACTTTCCCAGCCCTCCTCTCTGCACAAATCCCCCCACTTTCCCAGCCCTCCCGTCTGCACAAATCCCCCCACTTTCCCAGCCCTCCCGTCTGCACAAATCCCCCCACTTTCCCAGCCCTCCTCTCTGCACAAATCCCCCCAACTTTCCCAGCCCTCCTCTCTGCACAAATCCCCCCAATTTCCCAGCCCTCCTCTCTGCACATATCCCCCCACTTTCCCAGCCCTCCTGTCTGCACAAATCCCCCCCACTTTCCCAGCCCTCCTCTCTGCACAAATCCCCCCACTTTCCCAGCCCTCCTGTCTGCACAAATCCCCCCACTTTCCCAGCCCTCCTCTCTGCACAAATCCCCCCAACTTTCCCAGCCCTCCTCTCTGCACAAATCCCCCCAACTTTCCCAGCCCTCCTCTCTGCACAAATCCCCCCAACTTTCCCAGCCCTCCCCTCTGCACAAATCCCCCCAACTTTCCCAGCCCTCCTCTCTGCACAAATCCCCCCACTTTCCCAGCCCTCCTCTCTGCACAAATCCCCCCACTTTCCGAGCCCTCCTCTCTGCACAAATCCCCCCACTTTCCCAGCCCTCCTCTCTGCACAAATTCCCCCACTTTCAGAGCCCTCCTCTCTGCCCATCCACACATACGTTTTCCCAGTTCTTCTCCATGCTCAAATCCTCTCACACACTTTCACAGTTCAGTCTCTGCGGAGCTCTCTCTCTCTCCTCTCCCCCCTCCCCCACCTCTTCCACCGCCAGTGCTCCAGTCCAGACCATGCCGCGTACACGTGGTCGGAATTTCCGACAACAAATGTTCGATGGGAGCTTTTTGTCGGAAATTCCGACCGTGTGTAGGTTCCATCGGACATTTGCTGTCGGAATTTCCGACAACAAAAATTTGAGAGCTGGTTTCTTACATTTTCCGACAATAATATCTGTTCTCGTAAATTTTGTCGTGTGTGGACAATTCCGACGCACAAAATTCCACGCATGCTCTGAATCAAGTACGAGACAGAATCGCTTGGTCTGGTAAAACTAGCGTTCGTAATGGAGATATTTGTCACAACGTTTCCCAGCCCTCCTCTCTGTACACATCCCCCCACTTTCCCAGCCCTCCTCTCTGTACACATCCCCCCACTTTCCCAGCCCTCCTCTCTGCACAAATCCCCCCTTTTTCCCAGCCCTCCTCTCTGCACAAATCCCCCCAACTTTCCCAGCCCTCCTCTCTGTACACATCCCCCCACTTTCCCAGCCCTCCTCTCTGTACACATCCCCCCACTTTCCCAGCCCTCCTCTCTGCACAAATCCCCCCAACTTTCCCAGCCCTCCTCTCTGCACAAATCCCCCCAACTTTCCCAGCCCTCCTCTCTGCACAAATCCCCCCAACTTTCCCAGCCCTCCTCTCTGCACAAATCCCCCCACTTTCCCAGCCCTCCTCTCTGCACAAATCCCCCCACTTTCCCAGCCCTCCCGTCTGCACAAATCCCCCCACTTTCCCAGCCCTCCCGTCTGCACAAATCCCCCCACTTTCCCAGCCCTCCTCTCTGCACAAATCCCCCCAACTTTCCCAGCCCTCCTCTCTGCACAAATCCCCCCAATTTCCCAGCCCTCCTCTCTGCACATATCCCCCCACTTTCCCAGCCCTCCTGTCTGCACAAATCCCCCCCACTTTCCCAGCCCTCCTCTCTGCACAAATCCCCCCACTTTCCCAGCCCTCCTGTCTGCACAAATCCCCCCACTTTCCCAGCCCTCCTCTCTGCACAAATCCCCCCAACTTTCCCAGCCCTCCTCTCTGCACAAATCCCCCCAACTTTCCCAGCCCTCCTCTCTGCACAAATCCCCCCAACTTTCCCAGCCCTCCCCTCTGCACAAATCCCCCCACTTTCCCAGCCCTCCCGTCTGCACAAATCCCCCCACTTTCCCAGCCCTCCTCTCTGCACAAATCCCCCCAACTTTCCCAGCCCTCCTCTCTGCACAAATCCCCCCAATTTCCCAGCCCTCCTCTCTGCACATATCCCCCCACTTTCCCAGCCCTCCTGTCTGCACAAATCCCCCCCACTTTCCCAGCCCTCCTCTCTGCACAAATCCCCCCACTTTCCCAGCCCTCCTGTCTGCACAAATCCCCCCACTTTCCCAGCCCTCCTCTCTGCACAAATCCCCCCAACTTTCCCAGCCCTCCTCTCTGCACAAATCCCCCCAACTTTCCCAGCCCTCCTCTCTGCACAAATCCCCCCAACTTTCCCAGCCCTCCCCTCTGCACAAATCCCCCCAACTTTCCCAGCCCTCCTCTCTGCACAAATCCCCCCACTTTCCCAGCCCTCCTCTCTGCACAAATCCCCCCACTTTCCGAGCCCTCCTCTCTGCACAAATCCCCCCACTTTCCCAGCCCTCCTCTCTGCACAAATTCCCCCACTTTCAGAGCCCTCCTCTCTGCCCATCCACACATACGTTTTCCCAGTTCTTCTCCATGCTCAAATCCTCTCACACACTTTCACAGTTCAGTCTCTGCGGAGCTCTCTCTCTCTCCTCTCCCCCCTCCCCCACCTCTTCCACCGCCAGTGCTCCAGTCCAGACCATATGGTATGTGCAGGCTTTTTTTTTTTGCAGGTGATCGAGGAGCTGTAGCTGGGGCGGAGTTCAGGGCTCCTCCGTGCTACATTGTAAAGGCGGGGACGGAAGCTGCCTCCTGCATCAACACAGGCAGCTGTACATTGCCGCGCTGGGAGCCGAAGGCGAGGGCTGCGCAGCGCTAGTGTGTAATGACAGGTTGGAGCAGAAAGTCCTGAGAAGGTCACTTCACTGCGCCCCCTCACCCCCAATAAATTGTACCGCCCAGGGCATCCGCCCCTTCCGCCCCCCCTTGTACCGGCTCTGATTGCAAATACTGTCAATGATACTGCTTAGTCCTATTGGAAATTATACTGAAAGTCCCAACAGGGATTCTGCGAGTAGTATTAAAAATACTGGCAGAATTTCATGAGCAGCATTGGAAACATTTGCAGGGATACTGGAAGTCCTTGCAAGGATTCTTTCGAGCAGCATTAACAGTACTAGCAGGGAAACTGAAAGTTTTAGCACTGAGTGATGTCCAGTTCATGAACGAATCGTTCTTTTGAATCGGTTCTTTTCAGTGAACTGGATGAATCGATTCATCTGAGTGAACTGATTCGTTTGAAACAGTTCACTTGTATGCACTCAACATAGCAGAGCAGGCCTGGTAATATGATCCTAGAGTGAGAGAGCTCGGCCCCTCCCTGCAACCAATCAGCGTGCTCAAGGCACAGTGACACTCAGGAACTGTATAGAGTGAGGAGTACACACACAGTACACCGAGTTAAAGAATCATACCAGTTACCGAGTTAAAGAATCGAGTTGTTAGAATACAGTACACTGAAAGAACCCTGAGTCACCACCAGTAGAATACACTAAATCAATGATCAGGTAGCAGCAATACACTACAGACTGCTTTAAAGACATAGAGGACAAAGAGTCAGGTTAAGAAGATATCCTCCTCATTCAGATTAATTCTTTAACCCTTTAGTATTTAGTTTGCTTATCCTAAAGGAGATATGCATGTTAAAGGAGACAAACATCCCTTCTGGGACGTGTCTAATTTAGTAGCTGTATAACTGAATGAGAGAGCTGTCTCATTTTTTTAACACAAAAATACATTTATCCTGCTTTATAGTAATATTGTTCTGCGTTTTGGTCCTGAGATTTCTATGCCCCCTGGATCCTTGATTTTTTTTGAAAGTGGTTGTAAACCCTGGAAAACCTAAATAAATAAATCCCACCTGCAAGACAAAGTCATAATGAGCTAGTATGACTAGCATACTAGCTCATTATGCATCACTTACCTTAGATCGGGGCCCCCAAAGCCGTCCTCGTCTCCCTCTCCAGCCATCACTGCGGCGATACCCAGAAGGTTACTTCCGGGTATCGCCGCTCCAGCCAATCACAGTGCTCAGTAACCTGGGTAGCAGGTGTTCTGTCAGATCAAGCAATCTATAGGATCAGCCAATATTGCCACTTACGGTGATGCACAAACAGCTGTGTAAATGAAAAGCGTTTTTTTTGTGCATGTGAACTGCATTCTGATGGGCCAACTTCACAGTTAAGATTGCTAGCCATCAGATTTGTCTGTAGTCTTTACAGTGCATAATGAGGCTCCTTTCACACTTGTGCGACTTGGGACTACAAAGTCGCAGGACAAGTGGTACTCCATGATTTCTAATCAGTACCATTCATATCTGTGCGTCTTCAAGTCGCAGCGACTTCAAAGTAGTCACTGCACTACTTTGGTCCGATTTTGATGCGACTTGAGGCAGAGACCTCAAGATTACATAGGTATTGCTTCAAGTCGCATCAAAATCGCATCAAAGTCACGGTAAAAATCGTGGCAAAAATTGCACGACTTTCAAGTCGCACAAGTGTGAAAGGAGCCTAACGATTGGATTTTACTACTGTGGGTACTTCGCCGGCGGTAGTAAAATCCGATAATTTTTGCTGTGCATGCGCTAGGAAAAATATGATGGCTAGCAATGTTAACTGTGAAGTTGGCCCCTCAGAATGAGGTTCACATGCACAAAAACCCGCTTTTCCTTTACACAGCTTTTTGTGCGTCACCAAATTAATGACGCCGCTAATCTGACAAATTTGCTTGTGCTCTGAGCAAGGAACTAAATACAAGTAAAAGTCCCCAGGAGCTGCCAACCTTCTGTGGAGAATCATTCTATTGATTCTAATCATTTAAAAAGGTTGAGTGAGAGCTTTGATTCACTTGCTTGTCAGTATTCAGCAAGTGAACCGAAGAATCGAAGAATCGATTCATTGAATCGGTTCATTTCAGTGAGTGAATTGAAATGAACCGATTCACTTAAAAGATCCGAACTTCCCATCACTATTTAGCAGGGATTAGGCAAGCAGATTTGGGAGCTCTGTCAGGGATCCTGTAAGCAAGAGTTCTGGAAGACCTGGCAAGGATTCTGAATGCATGAGTTCTTGAAGTCCTGGCAGAAGTCCTAGTGGTAAAAACAACTAAAAATCAACCCGCGCAACCCCACACAAACAAAAACTATTTCAAAAAATGTGCTTAATACAAAGTGTTAAAATATATGAAAGTGGTAACCTGCTAACACTACTAGTGATATCACCTCACCTAGTACCAAACTATAACTAATAAAAGCAGTGCAGTGCTGCCAATCTGTAAATATAGCTAAAGTGCAAATACATCACAATAAATGATAATACATAAACATGCAATAAATATAGCAAGTGAAAGTTCAAAGTCCACAGTAGGGATGAGCTCGGTGTTCGAGTCGAACATACGTTCGACTCGAACATCGTCTGTTCGACCGTTCGGCGAACATCGAATGATTTGGGGCGTTCGCGCCAAATTCGAGTGACGCGAACGGCCCACAATACACTGCGCCATCGCAGTGCAATCCCGGCGCTGTGATTGGCTAAGCATGCACTGTGACCCCGCATGCTTGGCCAATCACAGCGCCGGTAGCTAGGAGAGCCACAATTGGCCACAGGCAGGTTGCCTGTGGCCAATTATAGCTCAGGGGGTTTAGCACATGCCCCACACTATAAAAGGCCGCCAGCGCGGCGGACTTGTGTAGTGTGTTCCGGCGCAGGGAAAGAGAAGGATAGGCAGGGACAGTGTTGATATTCTTTGTGATATTCTTGTGTGCAGGGAGAGAGAAGGATAGGCGGGGAGAGTGTCAGTGTCATATTCTTTGCTAAACCTTGTGTGCAGGGAGAGAGAAGGATAGGCAGGGGACAGTGTCAGTGTCATATTCTTTGCTAAACCTTTTGTGCAGGGAGAGAGAAGGATAGGCAGGGGACAGTGTCAGTGTCATATTCTTTGATAAACCTTGTGTGCAGGGATAGAGAAGGATAGGCAGGGGACAGTGTGTTACACCAACAGGCATTTGCAGCACTTACAGCGGGCGGAGTGTGCCTCCTGCACATTATACACCTGAAGTTAGCCCGTATTGCTGTGTTTTCCTGGTGTGTTACACCAACAGGCATTTGCAGCACTTACAGCAGGCATAGTGTGATTCCTGCAAAATATACTCCTGAAGCTAGGCCTTATTTCTGGTTTTCCCATCTCCCTGCAGGCCATTAGAATGTCTGGAAGGCAAACAAGGAGAGGCAGACAGTCAGGAGCCAATAAAAGAGGGCAAGCAGGCTCTGTGTCTAGAGACAACAGTGCTGGTCGTGGACGCGGTGCATCGCCATCAGCACGTGGCCATGGGACGCGCTTGTCCTTCTTTTCGGCAGCTGGACATGTTGAGCCGCATCATGACGAAGACTTGGTAGAGTGGATGACCTAGCCCTCCTCATCCTCCTCATCCTCTCTCACCCAGGCTCAGGGTACTGGCAAAGCAGCTGCCAAAGCGTCCTCTTCCCTGGTATCAATGTCATCATCAGTCACTCCTTCCCTAGACCAACCATGTCCTCCTGAGGAGTCCCCCAAACTGTTTGAGCACAGTGTTGGGTACATGCTCCAGGAGGATGCCCAGCGTTTCGAAGGGTCTGATGAGAATACCCAGCTAGAGGAAGGCAGTAGCATGAGAGCAGAGAGAGGGGATGCTCAAGAAGGACACCAATCTGGCAGTCATGTTCCAGCAGCTGCAGCATACTGCCAGATTGGCTCCAGTGATGAGGAGGGAGGGGATGATGAGGTCACTGACTCCACGTGGGTGCCTAATAGGAGAGAGGAGGAAGAGGAGGAGGATGAGGAGGAGGCACATCTCCAACGGGGCAGGATGCCCTCGGGGGGGCAGCGTAAGGGCAGCACACCGACGGAATCACACCGCAGAGCTCCGCCTGTGCAGGGCGCTGCCTCTGCCCGTTATTCAAAAAGTTCTTTGGTGTGGGCCTTTTTTGAGTCGAGTGCATCAGATCGCACAGCTGCTGTTTGCAACATATGTCTCAAGCGTATATCGTGTGGCCAAAACATCACCCGCTTGGGCACCACATGCTTGACCAGACATATGTTGACCTGCCATGCAGCTCGTTGGCAAGCCTACCTTAAAGACCCACACCAAAGAACAAAGCGGACCTCTCCTTGCACCGCATCAGCTGGGATCTTCAACCCCACTATACCTTCAGTCCTCTCTGAAACCTGCACTGAGAGGAATGAATGTGTAGAATTAGGTGTGTCACAGCCAAGTACTTGCGGGCACTCTGCTAGCAGTACACCGACATCCGATTCTAGCAGGCAAATTTCCCTGCCCCAGCTGCTGGACCGTCGAAAGAAGTTCACTCCCAGCCATCCACATGCCCAGCGGTTGAATGCTAGCTTGGCTAAATTGCTAGCGCTTCAACTGCTGCCTTTTCAGTTGGTAGACTCGGCCCCCTTCCGTGAGTTTGTGCAATGTGCGGTTCCTCAGTGGCAGGTTCCCAAACGCCACTTTTTCTCACGGAAGGCGATTCCGGCTCTCTACCGGCATGTGGAAGGCAATGTCTTGGCCTCGCTGGACAGGGCGGTCAGCGGTAAGGTGCATATTACCGCTGACTCATGGCCCAGCAGGCATGGACAGGGACATTACCTTTCTTTCACGGCCCATTGGGTCACTCTTTTGGCAGCTGGGAAGGATGCAGGACAAGGTGCAGTAGTGTTGGAGGTTGTTCCACCGCCACGCCTCCAAATTGCTACTACTAGTTGTGACACACCTCTCTCCTCCACCCCCTCCTCTTCTTCTTCCTCCATGGCCTCTTCCTGTGCTTTGTCCTCGGAACCAGCGGTGCTCCGTAGGCGTTCAAGGGGCTACGCAAGTACGCAGGCAAAAATATGCCATGCCGTGCTTGCGCTGTTGTGTTTGGGGGACAGGAGCCACACTGGGGCAGAGGTTCTGTCTGCTCTGCAGGGGCAGGCCGAGAGGTGGTTGACGCCACGCCAGCTTAAGCCAGGAATGGTGGTTTGCGACAATGGCACCAACCTCCTCTCCGCCCTCCGACAGGGACAACTGACCCATGTGCCCTGTGTGGCTCACTTCCTTAACCTGGTGGTGCAGCGGTTCTTGGGCAGGTACCCGGGCTTACAGGATGTCCTGAGGCAGGCCAGGAAAGTCTGTGTGCATTTCCGCAGATCTTATAATGCCAGTGCTCGCCTGGCTGAGCTGCAAAAGGAGTTGAACCTGCCCAAGAACCGCCTTATATGTGACATGTCCACCAGGTGGAACTCAACGTTGGCCATGCTGAAGCGGCTGCACACGCAGCAGAGGGCCATCAATGAGTACCTGTGCGACTACGGCACCAGGACAGGGTCAGGGGCGCTCAGGTTTTTTTCACCACGCCAGTGGGGCATGATCAGGGATGCATGCACTGTCCTGGCACCATTTGAGGAGGCCACGAGGATGGTGAGCAGTGACAGTGCATGCATCAGTGACACTGTACCTCTTGTCCACCTGTTGGAAAATACGCTGCGTGGAATAATGGACAGGGCACTTGATGCAGAACAGAGGCAGGAAGAGGAGGACTTCCTTGCCTCTCAAGGCCCCCTTTACCCAGACAGTGTTCCTTCTGTCCCACCCATCGCACAGGAAGAGGAGGAGGAGGAGGAGGATTGTGTCAGCATGGAGGTGGAGGCTGGCACTCAGCATCATCAGCAGCAGTCTTTTAGGGATGATTTACAGTCCCAAGAAACCAGTGGACTTGTACGTGGCTGGGAGGAGGTGGCTGCGGATCATGTTGTCCTTAGTGACCCAGAGGACTCCGGACCGAATGCCTCAGCTAACCTACGCTGCATGGCCTCCCTGATCCTGCAAAGTCTGCGGAAGGATCCTCGTATTCTTCGGATCAAGGAGAGGGACCATTACTGACTGGCCACTCTCCTTGATCCACGGTACAAGGGTAAGTTTGCGGACCTTATCTTACTGTCGCAGAGGGAGCAGAGGATGAGACAACTCCGGGAGGCCTTGCAGAAAGGTCTGTGCAACGCGTTCCCAGAGACTGGGAGATTACAAACTCCTGGTCCTGGACAACGAGTTGCTGAGGCTTTGGTCAGTCAAAGAAGGAGCGGTGGGGAAGGTGGCCGTCTGACCGATGCGTTCAGACAATTCTCTAGTCCGCAGCCCCAAGGTATGATCGGTTCCAGCAACCATCGCCAGCGTCTGATATACATGGTGCAGGAATACCTAGGGGCAAGGTTCTAAACACGGGAAACACGTGTGCACTTCACAGGCATACTTTAGACACCCCCCAGGTACGATATTTAAAGGAATATTTGACTTTTTTTTTCACTTTATGCATCATTAAAATGACTGCTCCCGAAAAACGGCCGTTTTTAAAACTTCTTTTTGCATTGATACATGTCCCCTGGTGCAGAACCCAGGTTCCCAAACCCTTTTTAGGACAATAACATGCATAATAGTCGTTATAATTAGCACTTTAGATTTCGAACGTTCACATCTATTGTATTTAATAGGGTTCTAAAGTTCGTGCGAACTTTCGGTCCATTCGCGGGTTCTGGTGCGAACCGAACCCGGGGGTGTTCGGCTCATCACTAGTCCACAGTCACAGTGCAATGGTGACCACCAAAATATGTGCCCATATGCAGTGGTGTATTTTGGTTTTATACTGCCCTAGGTAGGATTAAAATTGGGTGCCCCCCCCATCTAAATTTGTCCCACCCCTTCCTGTTTAGGATTTACCCCATCATATTTAAACTCCGCCCCTTACCACTTTAGGCTCCACCTCTTCCTATTAGAGCTCCAGCTTTTCCCCTCTGTACAGTAAAAGCGCATAACAAGTGCATATATTTTGCATATATACAAGTGCATATATTTTGATGTGTTCCACACTGGGAACATGGCGCAAGAGATTGTCAGAGACTGCGGACATGGCGTATAGTATGATGACATGATATTTACATAGAAAATAGTCAGAGAGCCCTAAATAATCAGTGAGGATTCCAGCACAGCTATCAGAGGTTTCTCAGTATGTTATGCAGCTGAATCTTAATTTCATATCCCCATTCATGACCTTCACACAGATTGGATTATGACAGATAACCCTTCATTTGAACTATCAGAAATCAGGCAAACATTAGGTGGAGGTATGATTGCACACAGCACAATCTTTAGGTTACCTGCAGATAGAATTGCCCTTGCGGTTCGCCCCGCGGTCGATTCACGGCGAATTTTGCACATTCATGGTTCGCGAAACCGGCGGAAATATGGCGCTATTCGCGGCCGGTTCGCAGCCACCATATTCTTTTACATGTGGAACTTTGACCTATGACACATCCATCATGTGGTACAGGACAGCCAATGAGACATTTCAGCAGATGGACATACCCCCTACCTTATAAATAGACCTGATCTGGCTGCCATTTTACATTCTGTTATTTGTCAGCGTAGGGACAGGTTGCTCTGTGGAGCAGGGGCAGACTGTAATCCTAGCTATTAGGTCCACAAAAGTCCTTTTAAGGACTGGTATAGGTGTACTATTTTGTGTGCAGTAAATAGGTGTGTACTACATGCATAAAATACTCTAGGAAGAATAGTATAGTGCAGTTCTGCAGCTGTCTTTAGTCAGTGTAGGAAGGTTGCTGTGTGTGTATTAGCAGGGACATACTCTACTAAAACAAAAGTCCTCCTAAGGACTGGTATAGGTGTACAGTCCACAAAAGTCCTTTTACGGACTGGTATAGGTGTACTATTTTGTGTGCAGTAAATAGGGGTGTACTACATGCATAAAATACTCTAGGAAGAATAGTATAGTGCGGTTCTGCAGCTGTCTTTAGTCAGTGTAGGAAGGTTGCTGTGTGTGTACTAGCAGGGACAGACTCTACTAAAACAAAAGTCCTCCTAAGGACTGGTATAGGTGTACAGTCCACAAAAGTCCTTTTACGGACTGGTATAGGTGTACTATTTTGTGTGCAGTAAATAGGGGTGTACTACATGCATAAAATACTCTAGGAAGAATAGTATAGTGCAGTTCTGCAGCTGTTTTTAGTCAGTGTAGGAAGGTTGCTGTGTGTGTACTAGCAGGGACAGACTCTACTAAAACAAAAGTCCTCCTAAGGACTGGTATAGGTGTACAGTCCACAAAAGTCCTTTTACGGACTGGTATAGGTGTACTATTTTGTGTGCAGTAAATAGGGGTGTACTACACGCATAAAATACTCTAGGAAGAATAGTATAGTGCGGTTCTGCAGCTGTCTTTAGTCAGTGTAGGAAGGTTGCTGTGTGTGTACTAGCAGGGACAGACTCTACTAAAACAAAAGTCTTCCTAAGTACTGGTATAGGTGTACAGTCCACAAAAGTCCTTTTACGGACTGGTATAGGTGTACTATTTTGTGTGCAGTAAATAGGGGTGTACTACACACATAAAATACTCTAGGAAGAATAGTATAGTGCGGTTCTGCAGCTGTCTTTAGTCAGTGTAGGAAGGTTGCTGTGTGTGTACTAGCAGGGACAGACTCTACTAAAACAAAAGTCCTCCTAAGGACTGGTATAGGTGTACAGTCCACAAAAGTCCTTTTACGGACTGGTATAGGTGTACTATTTTGTGTGCAGTAAATAGGGGTGTACTACACGCATAAAATACTCTAGGAAGAATAGTATAGTGCGGTTCTGCAGCTGTCTTTAGTCAGTGTAGGAAGGTTGCTGTGTGTGTACTAGCAGGGACAGACTCTACTAAAACAAAAGTCCTCCTAAGGACTGGTATAGGTGTACAGTCCACAAAAGTCCTTTTACGGACTGGTATAGGTGTACTATTTTGTGTGCAGTAAATAGGGGTGTACTACACGCATAAAATACTCTAGGAAGAATAGTATAGTGCGGTTCTACTGTGCAGCTTCTGAGCGGTTCTGCTGCAGCTCTTTTCTCGGTTTAGGTAGAAGTTGCCGCTGTGTGTCGCAGGCACAGACTAGCGACTAAAATCGCTAACCAATAAAGCTCCACAAAAGTTCATTTTAAGGACTGGTATAGGTGTACTATTTGGTGTGCAGTATATAGGGGTCTAATACACGCATAAAAAAACTTTCAAACATACTATATAATATATACTATACTATATAATATATAGTGCATTTCAATTGTGCAGCATTTCTACTGTGCATCTTCTGAGCGGTTCTGCTGCAGCTCTTTTCTTGGTTTAGGTACAAGTTGCCGCTGTGTGTCGCAGGCACAGACTAGCGACTAAAATCGCTAACCAATAAAGCTCCACAAAAGTTCATTTTAAGGACTGGTATAGGTGTACTATTTGGTGTGCAGTATATAGGGGTCTAATACACGCATAAAAAACTTTCAAACATACTATATAATATATACTATATACTATACTATATAATATATAGTGCATTTCAACTGTGCAGCATTTCTACTGTGCATCTTCTGAGCGGTTCTGCTGCAGCTCTTTTCTCGGTTTAGGTAGAAGTTGCCGCTGTGTGTCGCAGGCACAGACTAGCGACTAAAATCGCTAACCAATAAAGCTCCACAAAAGTTCATTTTAAGGACTGGTATAGGTGTACTATTTGGTGTGCAGTATATAGGGGTCTAATACACGCATAAAAAACTTTCACATATAGAAAGAATAGTATAGTGCATTTCTACTGTGCAGCATTGTGACTGCTGAGAGGTTCTGTAGCAATACCACAAAGAGTGACAAACGCAATTAGAAAAAAGTATTATAACTGCTGTGATAGACCAGTGGCCCCCGAAAACGACAGTTTGAAGCGGGGTGTTATATACCTTCTTCCACATATACTGCCCTTCTCTACAGCCTTTTGTCACAGGGTCATTTAAAAAGATGATAGGCAGAGGAAGAGGCAGGCCCTTCCGCAGGGGTGGTAGGGGTAGGGCAGGAGCACCAGGCCGGAGCCAAAGTGGGAAGTTGCAGAAGGTGCGTTCGATTACGTCAAAGGACGCACCAGACTTGGTTGAGTGGCTCACTCAGCCTTACTCTTCTGCACCCTCCTCATCCTCTCTATCTGCACCCTCTTCACTCTCTGCTGTGTGCACCCCCAAAGACACTACCACCAACACCACCGCCACCATATACCCTCCGCTTGAGTCACAGGAATTATTTTCCGATCCATCACAAGACTTCTCTGATGCGCAGGCATTCTTGACATTGGATCAGGAAGAGGAGGTAGCAACAACCGCCACTCAGCAGTCTGACGACAGTACCCAGATCAGCCCAAGGATGTTGGTCCCCGCTGTTGCTGCCTACTCCGAGATCTCTAATGTTAGTGGTGGGGAAGGTGACGTAGATGATGATGTGTCTATGGACGTCACGTGGGTGCCCACAAGAGAGGACCAGGAGGGGAGTTCAGAGGGAGAGATGGACCAGCAGATAGGGAGGAGAGGCAGGCGGAACTTACATTGCACAGGAGGGACAAACAAGACTGCTAATGTATCAGGACTCAGAGCGAGCCATCAACCATGTACGGTCACATCTGGCACTCCCAGGACGCCGGCACATGGCTCTGCAGTGTGGGCTTTTTTTAACGTGTCCGCTGCTGACAATAGTGTTGCCATCTGCAGCCTTTGCAGTCAACGCATAAGTCGCGGTAAGCCCAACACTCACCTAGGGACGACCGCCTTAAGAAGGCACATGAACTCCCATCACCGAGCCCAGTGGGAGCAACGCCGTCAGAACCCACAAAGCCAAACCCCAGGCTCTCACCGTCCAGCCTCTTCTACTACTTCTCCTCTCTCTTCACAGTTGTCCTCCACTCCACCTTCCATCATCCCGTCCCCAAGTTTATCCGGAAAAAGGCAGGCTTCCGTGGGCCAAATGTTCGAGCGTAAAAGAATGATGACGCCGGATAACCCTCTTGCCCAACGGTTGACCGCTGGCTTGTCAGAACTCCTAGTCCGCCAACTACTGCCATATAAACTGGTGGACTCGGAGGCCTTTCGAAAATTTGTGGCCATTGGAACACCACAATGGAAGGTCCCAGGAAGGAAATATTTCTCCCAGAAGGGCATCCCAGAGCTATATGGCCATGTTCAGCGGCAAGTGAATGTATCTCTGGCACACAGTGTAGGTGCCAAGATACATCTGACCACAGACACGTGGTCTAGCAAACACGGGCAGGGAAGGTATATTACTTTTACTGCCCACTAGGTGAACCTTCTGACGGCCGTCAAGCATGTAACCCGTGGCACCCGTGTAGATTTGGTTTTACCGCCACGGATTGCATGCAGGCCTGCCTCTTCTTCTCCTCCTCCTCCTACACCATCCTCCCTCTCCTCCTCAGCTGACTCCTCTTCCGCTGCTACCATCTCTTCCGCTGCGCCGCCCAAGATCCCCAGAACCTATTTGACATGCCAGATGAGACATTGCCATGCTGTGCTGCGTCTGTTATGCCTGGAAGCCAAGAGCCACACTGGCCCTGCACTCCTTTCAGCTTTGCGTTCACAGGCAGATCAGTGGCTAACACCGCTCAATTTGACAGTTGGTAAAGTGGTGTGCGACAATGGTGCCAATCTGCTGAGCGCATTGAAACAGGGCAAAATTACACACGTGCCATGCATGGCACACATCTTGAACTTGGTCGTGCAGCGATTCGTTGTCAAATACCCTGGGGTCCAGGACGTCTTGCGGCAGGCAAGGAAAATCTCGGCCCATTTCAGAAGATCTTACACGGCCATGGCTCGCCTTGCTGACATTCAGCGGCGACACAATCTGCCGGTCAGACGTCTTATTTGTGACTGCCCGACGCGATGGAACTCAACCTTGTATGTGCTTGATAGGCTGCTCCAGCAGAAACGTGCAGTTAACGACTACCTGTACGAACTCTGCGCCAGAACAGGTTCTGGGGATCTTGTTTTTTTTTCACCGCGTCAGTGGCTGCTCATGCGCGACGCATGCAGACTTTTGCGGCCATTTGATGAGATCATCAAACTGGTCAGTCGCAGCCATGGTGCCATCAGTGACATCGTACCTTATGCCTTCTTTATGGAGCGTGCATTGCGTCGTGTCATTGATCAAGCCGTCGAGGAGCAGGAGCAGGAAGATGAGGAAGTCGCAATGCTGGATGAATTCCCAGGGGGGGCTACTCTATCTGAGACAAGTCAACAACAGGAGTCTGAAGAGGAGTCAGAGGAGGATGGTGCCGGGGCGGATGAGGAGGAGCAAGAAGAGCATGCTTTAAACCTTTCTGGGATCCCTGCTGTTGTTGTTCGTGGATGGGGAGGAGATTGAGGACGACATTATCCTGGATGATGACGAGCAGGAGCCAGGCCACCACACTGCTTCCAGTTTAGTGCAAACGGGGGCCTTCATGCTCCAGTGTTTTAAGAGGGACCCCCGTATAAAAAGCATAAAGGGCAAGGACCATTACTGGGTGGCAATGTACTTGGACCCCCGGTACAAACAAAAAATGGCAGAAATGTTACCACCATCACAGAGGGCGGTCAGAATGGAGCACTTCCAGGCCTTGCTTCGAGAAATGCTGCATTCTGCTTTTGCGTGCGCTGGCAGAGGAATTTCCACTCCTAGAGGAACAGTTGTGGATGCCAATCCAACAGCGCCTGCAAGAAGAGGGCGGTTTGAAGATGTCTTGGTCACTTCTGATATGAGATCATTCTTTCAGCCGACCCATCGACAGGTCTCATCCGGATCCAGCATCAGGGAACGCCTAGACCGACAGGTGTCCGACTACATCGGATTAACGGCCGATGTGGACGCTCTGAGAAGTGATGAACCCCTGGACTACTGGGTGGGCAGGCTTGACCTCTGGCCAGAGCTTGCACATTTTGCAATGGAACTGTTGGCTTGCCCCTCGTCCAGTGTCCTGTCCGAAAGGACGTTCAGTGCAGCAGGGGGATCGTGACCGATAAGCGCACTCGCCTAGCTCACGACAGTTTTGACTACCTCACATTTATAAAAATGAATGAGGCATGGATCTTTGAGGAATTCAACACATGTGACCAGTAGACCATGTTTCATTCAAATTCCTCATGACAGGCCACAAATATCCACCACCACCTATAACAATTATTCATGGTCCCTGTCTTTTTGGGTAAATACAGCGGCATAAAAGGCCTTTTATGTCCGTTGAATGCCTAATTTTTGGGGCCTGTAGTGCCCGAAACTTATTTATCCTGTGAATGCCTAATGTACCTCCAGCCACAGAATACAAAGTTCTTTGCTGTCAGATGAATGCCTGTTGGCTAATTTTTGGGACACTTACTTCTTTATCCAGGCTGTGAATGCCTAATTTTTCAGACTGGAATTGAAAATCAATTCCGCTAAATTGTGGAACGGATGCGGACACATTTTACAGACGTGTGAATGGACCCTATATGTATTTGACATGTATTTACCGGCTGCTGTCAGTTCTGGCTGATTTAGGCCGAGCTATTCCTAATAAAACCGAGCAATGTTACAAAAAAACTAAATAAACGTTATAACTGTATAAACGATTTATATAACTTATATAAAAAAAAAAAAAACATTTATGGCAACTTTTCCAATAGCAGGATCATCTCCTGCACCCCCTTCATAGCCTGGCCTTGCGTCTCTTCCATGGCCTTCATGCGCTCCTGAATTGACAAAAAATTTCAGATAAAAAAAGAATGCTTGTCGTTGTCAATCTCAAATTTGCTTAATACTTCTGTTATGTCATTGTCCATGTTGTGGGACTATGTGTGCACAGCTAGTAATTATTTTGTGGCTGCAAATATGACCTGGAGGTTTTTAATGTTCGCCTCCCATTGAAATGAATGGGGCCCGCCGCGAACCCGCGGTTCGCGAACATTTACCCGCGTTCGCACGATTGTGTTCGCGAACCGTCCCAGGAGATGTTCGTCCATCCCTACCTGCAGACTCACTCCAGTAACCCAAGCTTGTTCCGGTAACCTGCATTCCACCTATGAAGGGATCTACTGTCTCTTGTGTATTCTGGTCTGCACTGACTGATCACATCCCTGCTGTCCATCAAGCTTGCAGATCCTTGTAGTGTACATTGATGGATGTCAGCATGCACTGCACTCCGAGGAACATACAAACCATCGGAAAGAAGCCACAGCATTACACACACACACACACATACACACAAGGACAGGGAGAGCTGTTACAGTTGTGTAAAGCTGAGCAATTTGGAGGTCATACAGCTCATATATCCACTCCTGTGTTAGTAGTAATATGGTTATGGTCTCCTTCGCTAATCTCCTGAAGGCAAGCGACCGATAGGTACTTCTCATTCACAAAATTCTCCACCAACAGTGTGAGGAACCCTTGGTCCAGTTCTAACTAGCCTTAATTCATGTTGTTTCTTGCTAAATGCAACCAGACAACATGCATTGCATTGGTATATATCCCCCATGGCAGTGTTGGAGATAAAACAAACCTTCAGCTTAGCCTATTGACTGCAGTTAAGAAAAAGGACACAAGATGTCGCTAATGCTCAGTGATATGCTATGCTATGTATTTTTCTATGATGTGTTGTATTTCCTGTACATAGTGATGTACTTGTTGGTTTCTTTTCCTGTCTGTGTTCTTCTTACCATGTGAGGTGACATCTTTGCTAGTGTGGTTATGTTTCAATAAAAAAGCCAGTTCCTGTTACTCTACAACGTCTGATCTGAATTGACTCCGCTGCACCTATCAATCATACTTTGCAACAGTTTATGGGCCCAGTGTCCGGATAAAGTCTTATGACCAGGTGCGGCCCAGGCAGAACAAAGCCTCGAATGGAAGACAGTGTGGCTGATGCGGAGATCGACGTAAGGAAACTTTCCAGTGACATCGCCTATAGACAAGTAAGACTGTTTATATACAAAGGAGGGATAAAATGGCCGGAAACTCAGAGCTTAAACTCTCAGTGGCCAAGCTGAACAATGACAATTATCAGCTTTGGAAGTTTAAAGTGGAAATGCTATTATCCAAAGATGACTTGTGGGAGGTTACCACTACACAGAGGCCACAGGGTAATAATCAGGACTGGGGCAAGAAAAACAGACAGGCACGGGCCACCATAAGCTTACTAGTGGAGGATGATCAACTCATTCATATACGCAATGAGGACACAGCGAAAGGCATGTGGGATGTACTGAAAAGACTGCATGAAAGATCCAGTTTAAACAGCAAGCTGTTTCTGCTGCGAAAACTTTACAAAATTAGACTTGGCAGAGAACAGGACATGCAGGAGCATATAAACGCAATGCTGGAAGTGATTGCGCAACTCAGATCAATCGGGGAGAATATAACAGACAGTCACATTGCAGCCATGTTGTTATGCAGTTTGCCCAATACATATACTGCACTAATCAATGCACTGGAGACAAGACCTGAGACAGATCTGACGCTAGCATTTGTAAAAACCAGGCTCATAGATGAGTATCAGAGAAGAAAGGAATTAGTGCATGACTCCACAGAAACCGACGCCAGTACCGCTCTTAAAGCTACAGACGCAAGATCACACAGGAAAGAGACCAGAGTGTGTTTCAGATGCCACAAACAGGGACACATAAAGAAAGACTGTACTATATGGAAAGCAGAGAAAATGAGACAGCGTCCTTCTTATGCTAAACAAAAGCTCAAAACCACAATCAGTGATCCAAGGGAAGGTAACTGGAATGCCACATTTAAAGCGACAGGCAACAATAAATGCCAAGGCTGGTGCATCGATTCAGGGGCAACCAGTCACATGACGAGTGATAGAAGATTCTTCACAGAACTTGATCTGAACAACAAAGAAACTATTTATCTTGCAGATGGAAGCAAAATACATGCAGAAGGATATGGGCATGGAACCCTTGTATGCCCTGATGACGCGGGACACAATTTAGTGAAAGATGTGCTTTATGTTCCTAATCTAGAAGGAGGACTCTTATCTGTGAAGCGTCTAACAGCCAGAGGACGCGCTGTAAAATTCCAAGGTGACAAGTGTTCCATTCTAAACGGCAAACAGACAATAGCAAGTGCCAAGCTGGATGATCATCTATATCACCTCGACACAGTGAAGGAAAAGGTGAGACTATGTACACACAAGCACAATGACTGTATACATATATGGCACAGACGTCTAGGTCACAGACACCCAGAATGCATACAGGAACTACAGAGGAGGAATCTGACAAGGGATCTGATAGTATCCCCTTGTCCAGTTACTGTTAAGTGTGAATGTTGCATTAAATCCAAAGCTACAAGAGCAACACTTCCCAAAGTCAGTCAGAAGAGAGCTTCAAGACCACTTGACTTAGTTCACAGTGACGTGTGTGGTCCCCTAAACCCACCAACACCTGGAGGCAACAGGTAAATATTAACTTTCATAGACGACTATTCAAGATACACAGTCACCTACCTAATGCAACACAAGAGTGACGTTTTCGACAAATTACAAGACTACATAATAAAGACAAGTAATATGTTTCAGAGGAAGCCTCTCATACTTCGGAGCGATAATGGAGGTGAATTCACAGGAGGTAAGATACAAGAGGACTTAAAACAGAATGGAATAGAACATCAAAAGACAGTCCCGTATACACCAGAACAAAACGGAGTAGCTGAAAGAAAGAATAGAACTCTGACTGAAATGATCAGATGTATGCTGACAGATTCTGGACTACCACAAAAATACTGGGGTGAGGCAGCTATGACAGCTCCATATTTGCAGAACAGACTTCTTTCCAGAACAGTGGAGAAAACCCCATATGAACTATGGCACAATGAGAAGCCAAGTGTAAAACACCTAAAGCCTCGTACACACGACCGAGTTTCTCGTCGTAAAAAACACGTCTTTTTTTCGACGAGATTCTTGTTAACCTTGTCGATTTTCTCGTCAAGCTTTCCATGCGTACACACTGACATTTCCCAATTTCCTCGTTGTTCTCCGCGGTCACGTCCAGCACGTACGACGGCACTATAAAGGGGAAGATCTTTTTTCTTGGTGCCACCCCTTGGGCTGCTTTTGCTGATCTCGTGTTACCGCGTGTGAAGTAAAAGTTTGGGAAGAGACGATTCGCGCTTTTCAGTCTTCGTACTTTTCAGTTCGTTTTCTGCGGTTCAGTTTGTGCTTGTGGGTTCGTATCTTGACTTTGAGGGCGTCTAGGCAGGTCGTATCTGTTTTTCAGTGCGTTCTTGCCTGTTCGTTTCTGTTTTTCAGTTCGTTATTCATAGGCCTTGCTGTTCTAAAGTGCGTTCTGTTCTGTACGTTCTGATAAGACGACCGTTTCCTAGCCATGTCGCCTGGACGTTCTCGTCGTCGAGTTCGTGCTGTGCGTGCGCTTGGTGTTGGTCTGCTTGTTTTGGACCAAGACCAGTCCATGAATGGTGTGAGGAGGAGTTCATGGACCAAGAATTGGTTGCTCCAGCGGGACCAATTCTGCCATATGCCTCTGCTGCGGGAGATAGTCGAGAATAATCCTGAGGACTACAGGAATTTTCTGCGGATGTCTGACCCCGTTTTTCAGGAACTGTTGGCTTTGGTGTCCCCCTATATTACCAGGCAGGACACCGTTATGCGGGAAGCAATCAGTGCTGAGCAGAGGCTCATCGCCACCTTACGTTATCTGGCGACAGGGAGAAGTCTTCAGGACTTGAAGTTCACGACAGGCATCTCCCCCCAGGCTCTGGGCCTCATAATCCCAGACACCTGTTCTGCTATTATACAAGTCCTGCAGGAGGACTATATTAGGGTAAGTTTTCTCCCTTTACATCACATTTTATGTATTTAATGTATGATAATGTATTGTATTTCTTTCATCCTTCCCTAATTACCATGATTGTAATATGCTGAGAATGTCCCCTTTGTCCTCATGCATGCTGGAAGCTTTAGATTGCTGCTTTTTTCTCCTCCATGCATATTTCCCTTCACTAACCTTTCCAGCAGGGGCGCCTGTTGCTCCAAATGTTTGGGGGTTCAAACCCCAATTTAGGAAATAAACGTCCTCCTTTTTTGCTCTGGTGCCTATTAAACGCCCCCATTTGTTCCCTCCAATGCAGCCATTTTGTTCCCTCTAATGCAGCCATGTTGTCCCCTCCAATGCAGCCAGTTCCCCCCCAGCCCTGCACTTACCTTCTTGTGGTCAGCGTCATCCTTCTTCTGTCCTTGATGTCTTCTCCTTCCCTTGATGTTGCATCAGCCAATCATGTTACCATTAAACAGACTTGGTGAACATGATTGGCAGAGCAGCCTGTCAGTGTTTACCCAAGGAATGCCCCCTCCCTGCGTCCCCTATTTAACTTTTCTGAAGCCAATTACATCCCTCAGGCTGTAATGTGCAAGACAATTTTCCTCCCTGTTTCTGATATGCAATTTTAAGCCCATAAATGCCGCAGTTCTTCATATGTCGGTCGCTTAACAGGGGGCCATCCACCTGAATAGTGGGCGGCATAGACAATACATAGGTTAATGCAAGGCATGAACCTATGTATTGTTCTGAGTGACGGGCACAGGAGAGAGGGGGCAGTGCTCCAGCGCCCACTCTGGACGCACCGCCACTGCAATGCTATCCTGTGGCCAAACACATCTACCCCCCCTCCCCATTATAATTTATTAATGGACCATCATAGGGGGTGATGAATATGATACATGAGCCTTCCATTATACTTATTTAAAACACCTTAATAAACGTAGACTTTGCTTGATGTTGGCCTCTAATGTATTTTCTTAGAATCTCCTTGTAATGTTTGATTTGTGTATTCTAATATTTTTTCATCTTGTTTGACTCCACAGCTTCCTTCCACGCCACAGGAATGGCAGACTGTGGCATCAGAGTTTGCCACGCGGTGGGACTTCCCCAACTGCGGTGGTGCTATAGACGGGAAGCACGTCCGCATCGTGCCGCCACCCCGTTCTGGGTCCTACTACTACAACTACAAGGGGTTTCATAGCATTGTGCTGATGGCGGTGGTGTCAGCACGGTATGAATTCCTCTATGTTGATGTAGGGAAGAATGGCCGGATGTCCGATGGGGGATCCTTCATCCAGATGGAGTTTGCCCTCCGCCTCCAGAGTGACGACCTTGCATTGCCACCGGATGCAGGGAATGTTGAAGGACTCCCCTTTGTTTTTTTGGCTGATGAAGCCTTCGGGCTCGGACCGCATCTTATGAGGCCATTTCCTCAGAGGACCCTGACCCCAGAGAAGAGGGTGTTCAATTACCGGCTGGCCAGGGGCCGAAGAGTCGTTGAAAATGCCTTTGGCATAATGGCCAGCCGGTTCTGCCTTTTTATGACTTCAATACACTTGGCGGACTACAAAATAAACTATGTAGTATTATGCTGCTGTGTGCTACACAATTTTCTCTGCCGCAAATCAAATTCCTATATGGCCTCAGTTTTGCCTGAGGCTGGACTTTCCCCTGATAATCCCCTGCCGGGCCTGGAATCTGCCCGTGCTGGCTTGCCCCCCCAAAATGCCCATGAGGTTCGGGACAAATACATGGACTATTTCACGGGTAGGGGGGCAATTCCTATGCCAGGCTATGGCTAAAGATTCCTGTCTAACGATCAAAATAAAAATCTGGTTTAAACGTCTAACTTTTGTTGGTTTCCTGTCTCCTAGTTTGTCTTAGTGCATTTGTAGTGCCAAGTGTATTTTCCTTTAGTAAATACCAACCATTTCACTATGTAACCTTTAAAAAATAACCAAATAAGGTTAGAGCGTATTAGAAAAAGAAGCTACACGTTGTTTGTGCTCAAATATTTTACTATGTGCAAATTCACACACTTTTTTTTTTTTACATTTTTTGTTTGCCTGGCCACAAACCGGCAATTGTTTTCTTAGGAAAATACAAAAACAACAGTTGCATTCCAAAAATTACAAAATTGGATACCTCGGAGCAATCTGAGACATTCACTTACACAAACTATATGTCTCTATGTGCCCGTCCAAATATGGGGTCCTGCCACCCCTTGCCCAGCCAAAAATTGAATATGCACACAATTGGGATTATTTTCCTATAGGGATTTTAGACTCCTGATCCCTATTGTCAACATGTGCTATCTGCCATCAGGGGTGATCAATGGACGTGTTTTGGGGGTGCAACCCCTTCCTCAGTTCACCTACTTTAGATACGAGGAAGGGGTTGCACCCCCAAAAGACGTACATGGATATCCCCTGATGACAGATGGCACATGTTGACACACTGTGTGCAGATTACATTTTTGGCTGGTTTGATTGTCAAAAAGTTTTTAAAAAGTGGAAGAACAAACATGAAAAAAAAGGGGGTTTGGATGCCTTATTGAATTCTCCCCAAAACATCGAGAATGTCTTTAAATGTTTGATCCATCACATGAATTCTTTCTTTAATTTTGTCCAGTTCCGTGCTACATTCCATCACTTGATGGATGAGGCGGATGGCACTGTCAGCAGAGAAACGTGAACTATCCTTCACCCCAACATTCACATCCCCTAAAAACAAAATACAAAAGGTGTTATAACTCTGCAGGCCTACCTCTCTTACCTGAAGCTGGGGTGACAGATACTGACCTGTTGTGGTGACCAGTTCCACAACGTCATCCACCTCTCCTTCCTGCACTTCTCCTTCCTCCACCTCAACTTCCTCCACATCTTTAGGTTGTTGGTCTTTTGGAGTTTGGGGTTGTTGTGAAGCTGTGGGGTTCCTGTGCTCCCTGGAGTGTTCTCCTCCCAGTCTTCTCTCCCCTATGAGAATCAAACAAAAGGTAGAGTTATCACACAGAAATTCTCTATGTTAAAAAAAAAACAGGCTAAATTGCTTGGAAGTGGGGTACAAGTGTGTGTTTGGCCGGAAGTTAAAGATGAATGCATTATTTCTGACCAAGAATATGTTTAGTATTCACCTTTGTCTGTCATTTTTTAGACATGTAAGCAACACAAAAATTCTCTGATGCACCTGTGTGGGACACCCAAAAAATGCGGGTCTGGTTGCCCACACTATAGTGCTCCAAAGTACAGATGTGGAAGCAGCTGCTGAGTGTCCTCTCCTTTACACAGTTTACAGTTTGCATTTCATTCTCTTTACAAACACATCATCTAGCCTAAAACTTTGTGCCCCAAATTTCCCAAAAAATGGCAGATGTCTAATTACTTTTGTGGCTGTAAAATAAGCCAAAACAGCGGATAGTGGCCGAACGAAGTGTCTGTAACGTAACGAACGATTACTGTGCCCAACCAAGTTCAAAATATTACATTTTGGAAGGGAGTCCAATAAGAAAAAAAAACAAAACCAGCAACATGTCAGTTTAGAAAAGGATTAATAGCAGAAAAGTGTACATTTTACTTACTTTTTGCGAGCATTCTCTTAATGCTCCTTAACTGCTCTGGCTCCCTCAGTTTGAGGTTTGACCACCTCTTTCTGAGCTGCTCATTTGAGCGTTTCACCCCGAAATTCGTCTTCAGACTCTTCACGACTTTCTTGAGGATTTTGGCCTTCCTTCTATTTGGTTTGCTATACGGCCCATGCTTTGCGTCATAATCAGACTTGAGCAAGATGTCCACCATCTCCGCCATCTCCGCAAAAGACATATTAGATGCCTTGAATCTCCTCCTTGATAGTGACGTTTCCTCGGTCTCCGGGCTTGTCTCCTCCTCGTTAGTTGCGGAATTATCAGACACCTGCTGTAACTCTGCCATATCTGTCTGCGTGCCGAAAGAGAAGGGGCGGGGAAAAGATGTTAGTTAGAACGTCATGGGCGGGCGACGTGTGCCTAGTGACGTGTTCGTATTTTGACGCATACGTGGTGTGTATATAGCAAACACACATGTGACTATAGTACGTTCGGTTTGCGGAGAGAGGAGTTCAAGTGATGGACGTGCGAACGAAGGTATGTGATTTTGAGACTGTGCCAAATTCTTGGCCTATACTGTCTTGAGAATGTTGTAGGATATATATGGTGACTACGATGTTAAGGAGGTTAGACTGTTTGCCTCACATTAGTTATATATTATTTATTTAACTTGCAGATACAATATGAATGTCTTTATTAGCGACAAAGAGTTCCTGGCGGAATTTATTGACCGGGTAAGGGAGCTGCCGGCTCTGTGGGAGACGAAAAACCCCATCCACAAAAAAAGAGGGGTGAGAAAAGCAGTGCTGGAGAAGCTGCTCCCATTTGTGCAGACCAAGGTGCCCACAGCCACAGCAAAACAAGTGGACACTAAAATTGGGAGCTTGAGAGGCACCTACAGGACTGAACGCTCTAAGGTCCTGGCTTCTCAGAGGTCAGGAGCAGCAGCAGGTGATGTGTATGTCCCGATTTTGTGGTACTACAGCAGGATGTCCTTCCTGGATGACCACATTGAGGCAAGGCCATCACTCTCCACTCTTCCCCCCAGACTTCCCTGCAGCCAACCTGAGCCTTCTCTGGAGCAAGAGGAGGCAGCCATCCTGGATGATCCTGATTTGGCCATCTGGAGCCAGGTATAGTATTAAATGAAATTGCATTGTGATAAAATTAATGTTTGACAAATATGTCAAGATGAGAAACATACAATATTTTGGGTTCCACAAGTGAAATCAAGATCTCTAGACATTAGTCTGCACTTAATTGGGTGCTAAATAGTCAATCTGATGTAGGTGTAAATTAGAAAAAATGATTTCTGGATTTACATTCTAATTGCTTCAATCATGTTTATAAAGTTTGATGCAAAGATTAAACCAACATATTAAACTATGTCCCTTTTTCATACACAGGATGAAATCAGCCAGGAGGAGGGTTTGGAAACTGTCAGGCAGGAGGAGGCAGGGCCCAGTGGCAGCCAGGAGGTGGCAGGGCCCAGTGGCAGCCAGGAGGTGGCAGGGCCCAGTGGCAGCCAGGAGGTGGCAGGGAAAAGGAGAAGCACCAGATCCCAGGTGACTCCCATCCGGCTTCCCAAAAGAGGCAGGAGGGACAGGACCACCAGTGAGGCAGCAATGGCTCTTATTCGTGAGGCCCATGCCACCCTCCAGGAGCCCACATGCCCTGAAGAGGCCATTGCCGGCCTAGTGGAGGCAAAGTTCAAGGTGATGAGCATGGAGCAACGCCTCCTATGCGAGCCCCTGCTCATCACCTTGCTCAACAAGGGGGTGATGGAAAAAATTACCCCCAATACAGCTATTTGTGAGGTGGCACAACTGTCCCAACCTCAACCTCCTCCTCCACCTCCACATTCTTCTTCTGCCCCACCCCCTTCTCCTTCACCTCCACCTTGTTCTTCCGCCCCACCCCCTTCTCCTCCACCTCCTCCTCCTCCTGACAGGAGTACCCCTCCAGTGGCACAGCCTCCAGCCAAACGAAGAAGGAAGGCTGCAGGGAAGGCTTCAGGAAAGGTTGCAGGGAAGGTTTCCAGGAAGACGAGGAAGTGATGGCCTTGCTTCATTGTGGTCGGACAGAAGGCAGCCTGTTGTAGTACCACACACTTGGGACATATATATCACCTGCTGCTGTTCCTGACCTCTGGGAGGCCAGCATCAGATTGTGTTCAGAAATGTTGGCCTTCTCAAGCTCCCAATTTTAGTGTCCACACAGGGTTGCTGTGTGCTCTGGGGTCCCTGGGATGCACAAATGGCAGCAGCTTCTCCAGCGCTGCCTTCTCTTTATTTTAGTTCAAACATGAATAAATGTTATTTTTCTTTAAGTTCATACTTGACTATGTGTATTTGTAAAAATGTAAAATCTAGCTTTGGAGTAAGCAGATACATTTGACTGACAAAAAAAGGGACAGATAACAACCCCCCAAAAAATAACTAAATCTGATTTCCCAAAAAAGGGTGTAAAATTTAAATAATATATATTAAAAGATTCAATGGGAGATCACTATCAAAACATTGCGAAATTACAATTAACATCAGTTAGAAAAATATCTAATTTTTTAATATTCCTAAAAACTTGCACGATATAATACACATAAATCTTCTTAAGAGCAGCATGAAAAAGGTTAAAAAAAGATAGTCATAACTCTGTGTGAAGATCAGCAGCAAAAGAAGTTCATTCGTTTGGATTAATGTAACATTCTAACGAAGATTTCAATGCACAACATTTAAACGATGCAAAAATTTGGAGCGTGACGAATGTGCTATCTCCATTACGAAGGCTTGTTTTACCAGAAGATGCGCTCCCGTCTCATAGTTGCTTCTGAGCATGCGCGCTTTTGGAAGAGTCGTAAAAGCATACACACGAACCATTTTCTCATCACAAAACAGGCCGACGAGAAACACGACGAGGAAATCTGGAATCCTGACGAGAAAATAGAGAGCAGGTTCTCTATTTTCTCGTCGAGATTCACGGCAATTTTCTCGTCGTAAAACCATACACACAAACGGTTTTCTCGACAAAAAAGCTCACGCGGCACTTTTCTTGCCGGTTTTGGACGAGAAACTCGGTCGTGTGTACGAGGCTTTAGAGTTTTTGGATGCAAAGCATTCATCTACATACCTGAAGAAAAAACGCACCAAACTCCAAAACAGAGCATTTGAAGGTATCTTTGTTGGATACAGTGACAATGTCAAGGGTTACAGAATCCTAAATCCCAAAACAGACAAGGTTACCATTAGCAACAGCATAACTTTTGTTGAAGATCTAAGAGACAATGTAATGACAACAGTAGAAGCAAGAATAGAAGAGAAAACTGACATTGACCAGCCCATCTCTGTAACTTCCGAACAAACAGTTGAAGTGAGTGTAGACTCAACCAGTACTGAAGAGCAGACACAAGAAGGCTCAGACACAAAAACGAGACGTTCAACAAGAGAAAACAAAGGTAAACCATCTATACGTCTCTCATACAAAGCAAGTACTGCCAGTATCAACGAACCTGAAAACTGGGAAGACATATCTCAACTTTCAGAACAAGAAGCAATTAAATGGATAAAGGCTGCTGAGGAAGAGATAAAATCCATGCATGACACTAAAACATGGACACTTACAGAACTACCACCCGGAAGGAAAGCCATAGGCTGTAAATGGACTTTTAAAGTGAAATACAATGCAGATGGCACAATTGAACGGTACAAAGCAAGACTAGTAGCCAAGGGCTATTCTCAAAAATACGGAGAGGACTATGATGAGACGTTTTCACCAGTAGTCAAACACACTACAATACGGACTTTACTGACAGTAGCCATCACAAGGAAAATGCAAGTGAAACATTTTGATGTGAAAACCGCGTTTCTACATGGCAATTTAACAGAAGAAATTTACATGGAACAGCACCCAGGATTCAAAGTTGAACAAAGGTCAGACCTAGTGTGCAAACTTCGCAGGAGTATATATGGCCTAAAGCCAGCAGCCAGAGCATGGAATCTAAAAATAAATGAAGTGTTTACACATCAAAACTTTCAAAGGAGTAAAGCAGACCCCTGCTTATACACAAAGAAATTGGCAAACAAATGGGTCTATATGCTTATCTATGTGGATGATATCCTGATTTGCTTTGAGCAAAAAGAGGATGAAGCAGAAATACTGGAAAAACGAAATCAGCAATTTGACACCAAAGACCTCGGCAACATAAAGAATTACCTTGGCATCCAGATCAAGAGAGAGGAAGATGGCAGCTTTCTTCTGAACCAAAGGCACAAAATACAAGAAATAATTGAAACATTTTGAATGGAAGACGTCAAACCAGTAAAGTCTCCCATGGAAACCAACTACCTAAAGAAGATAATTTGTCAAGATAACCCATTTCCTTCTAATACTCAATACAGGAAAGCAATAGGGAAATTACTGTACCTAACCACTGCTACAAGGCCGGACATTGCAGCAACTGTTGGAATCCTATGCAGAAAAGTTTTGATGCCAAGTCAAAAGGACTGGAATGCTGTAAAGCGAATCATTCGCTATCTTAAAAGGACTTCACACTACAAGCTAAAGTTACCAGCAAGTGATGAAAGCACCTTAACAGGATATGTGGATGCTGACTGGGCAGGAGACACCAGTGACAGAAAATCTACATGGGGCTACTTATTTTTTCTGTCAGGAGGTGCCATCAGTTGGACTAGTAAAAAGCAACTCTCTGTTACACTGTCGTCTACTGAAGCAGAATACGTTGCTGCAGCGCTAGCAAGCCAAGAAGTTATATGGCTGAGACAGCTATTAACAGATTTGGGTCAACCACAGACCAACAGAAATCTATGAGGACAATCAAGGATGCATTGTACTTGCACACATGGAAGGAGTTAATTCAAGAACCAAGCACATTGATGTGAAGTTCCACTTTTTTTAGGGATCTTCAAGAGCAAGGTCTTCTTGGGTTACTTTATTGCCCAACCGAGGATATGACAGCGGACATCCTTACAAAGCCCCTGACCGCTGAAAGACATTCAAGGCTTACAGAGAAGATGGGTTTAACAGACTAAGCCTTAGTTGTTGAGAAGGGGTGTTGGAGATACAACAAACCTTCAGCTTAGCCTATTGACTGCAGTTCAGAAAAAGGACACAAGATGTCGCTAATGCTCAGTGATATGCTATGCTATGTATTTTTCTATGATGTGTTGTATTTCCTGCACATAGTGATGTACTTGTTGGTTTCTTTTTCCTGTCTGTGTTCTTCTTAACATGTGAGGTGACATCTTTGTTAGTGTGGTTATGTTCCAATAAAGAAGCCAGTTCCTGTTACTCCACAATGTCTGATCTGAATTGACTCCGCTGCACCTATCAATCGTACTTTGCAACAGGCAGTGCCCAGCTTCACATGCTTTTTTGACAGTAATTTACATATTAGACCTAAAACTTGGCAGAATTTAAAGTGATACTAAACAGAGAAGTGTTAATTGCCATAATTCATTTACGTATATCATCTACTGTATATCCTCTAAGTACCTTATTCCTGCAGCACAGTTGTGTGGTCACATGATCTTTTCTTGTTCTTTGGCATCTACAGGGAAAGATCACTGGTAGGGACTTCTATTACTACTGTATGAGTCTGTCTGCACAGCCATGCTGTGCCAGTCACATGACTAAAAAAAACTGTTTCTGAAGAGCATATCAGATTAAAATATAAATATCCAAAATCTGATTTATAGTAAAACTAAGATTTTTTGTGTTTCTTAGTGAATGTAATTAATCAGTCTACTATACTCCCCCACCCCATAGTGTTTAGCAATAGGAGGACATGGAGGAGGAAGGAGGGAGGGGAGTGTCATTTACCACTGTGTATACGTCCACATGTGTTATTCCATAAATACATGGGCTGCGCAGATAAGAAAAAGGAGGAAATGAAGAGCTTAGAACTGAGCATGCTCAATTGAGGACACCAGCTGGTCTACACATTTTAAGCCTGCAATAGGAACACAGAGAAGGTGGGAGGAATAATTGAAGGCAGGATCAACCAGGTATATTTCACTCTACAGAAAACAAATGCTTTAGTGGCTTTGTGAGTATGAACACTTTGTTATATAGCATGTAATGATCGTTTTTCATAGCTTGGGTTTAATGACACTTAAACAAAATGATTCGCCCACCATAGCCTTCATTGAGATTCACCTCTAAGTTCATTCATACTGAACATGAACAAGATTCACCAAGTCCTTAGCAAATTTAATCCAGGCAGATTTGCCCATCACTAAGAACAGCAAAGTATACCATTCAGGTATTCAAAAGAAGAGGGTCTATGCTCACCTGCCCAGCTGCCCCTTCTTCTGATCTTTGCTCTCTTACAGAGCAAAGGTCTTTTCACATTCAGCACACTGTCTACACCTACGGGATACAGTAATAACATAAGGTTCAGTTAAAAAAACGGAAGCGTTTTAAAAAAACTGGCTCCCACTGCTGTCAATCACAGCCAGTGAGCCAATCAGTAGATGGAGAGGGCGGGGCCAAGCCACAGCTCCATGTGTGAATGGACACAAAGAGCCATTGCTGCTGTGGGGGCACCCGGCAGGAGGGAGGAACCAGGAGCACCGATGAGGGACCAGAGAAGAGGAGGATCCAGGCTGCTCTGTGCAATACGACTGCACATAGCAGGTAAGTATAACATGCTTGTTATTTATTTCTTTTTTTAAAACAAGGCTTTAATCTCACTTTAACTCTTTGCCATTGTTTCTTTCTCTGTGCACATCCATTTGCCATCTCTCTCTTGCTTTATAAAAAAGTATTTAAAGGGGTTGCTCCGCCGGAAAAAAAAAATAATTAAAAGCCAGCAGCTACAGCTACAGCAGCTGCTGGCTTTTAATATTTGGACTCTTACCTGTCCTGGAGTCCAGCGACGTCCGCAGCAGAGGACGAGCGACCGCTCGTCGCTCTGCTGCTCCCTCCGCCATCCTCGCTGAGGGAACCAGGAAGTGAAGCCCTGCGGCTTCATGCCCGGTTCCCTACGGCGCATGCGCGAGTCGCGCTGCGCCGTTCTGATTGGTGCTCCTGTGTTCTGGGAGCCGAGTGTCTCCCAGAACACCAAGGGAAGTCTGCGGGAAGTGACGTAACTCCCGCAGATTCCCGGAGACAGGACTCCCGGATGTGGGTGAAAATACCTGTCTTAGACAGGTATCTTCACCCCCCTCCCCCCTGAAAGGTGTCAATTGTGACAACGGAGGGGGGGAGGGTTCCAAATAGCAAAAGTTGCTATTTAGGGTGGAGCTCCACTTTAAGTACCCTTTGTTGCACTTTTTTTTTCATTATGCTTAACTTACAGCAAGTAGGACAGAACCCTATCATAATGACCACAGAAACATTTGCAGACCTGCAAACCCGATTCAAAAATTCAGGAGGATTATTATAAGATAGGTCCAAGTGTATGTAAAGACAATAATTTTTTTCTGTTTTAGATGGAGTGTGGAGGGGTTAGAACCTCTATTATTTTATAGCTGTCCACATTCCTGCTGGGGAAATTCATCATTTCTACTGGTCCTGATTAGTGATGAGCCGAACACCCCCGGGTTCGGTTCGCACCAGAACCCGCGAACGGACCGAAAGTTCGCACGAACATTAGAACCCTATTAAATACAATGGATGCGAACGTTCGGATTCTAAAGTGCTAATTATAACGACTATTATCCATGTTATTGTCCGAAACAGAGTTTGGGAACCCGGCTTCTGCACCAGGGGACATGTATCAATGCAAAAAGAAGTTTTAAAAACGGACGTTTTCCGGGAGAAGTCATTTTAATGATGCATAAAGTGAAAAAAAAAAGTCAAATATTCCTTTAAATATTGTACCTGGGGGGTGTCTAAAGTATGCCTGTGAAGTGCCACGTGTTTCCCGTGTTTAGAACTGTCCCTGCACAAAATAACATTTCTAAAGGAAAAAAAAGCCATTTAAAACTGCTTGCGGCTTTAATGCAATGTCTGGTCCCGGTAATATGGATGAAAATCTTTAGGAAAAATGGCATAGCTACCCCATCAACCCCCCCCCCCTACCCCAGCCCATTACCAGCCCCTTTGGGTCTTGTATGGATATTAAGGGGAACCCCGCACACAAAATAAAAAAGGACCTATATACTCTGAACAGCCGTATACAGGTGGTGCATACAAGACAGGGACTGTAGGTTTGTTCTTATGTAGAATCTGTTTATAATTTTGAACAGCTGCATTGTTTAAGTGGAGCTCCATGGCAAATTCCTTTTTTTTAGCTTTTTGTAAAACATAGGGAACGGTTATCACCCCTGTCACATTTTTTTTGCTGTCTGTGCCCCTGTTCAGAACATTTCACCTCACTTTGCGTCCCAATGACAACTGTTTTTGAAATGTGGTGTTTTTATTGAAACAAGGATTGGTGATAAAGCATCAGTAGAGAGGAGACACCTTTCTCCCATATTAATTCTTAAAGGAGAGAATTTTCCTTCCAAGGGGTAGATTTCCTCTCACTTCCTGTTGTCTTCTTCCGTTTGCAAGTAGTAGTAGTTTGTAAGTTGGATGTTTGAAAGTAGGGACCTTCCGTTTATACTCTGCAGAAATTGGCCCCTTAGGTGTTGGTGTTGGCACAACACTGAAAGCACTCACAGTTATTCTTGGTGGGTGCTGGAACGCCCTGCTGTCAAGTATAATATCAGGAATTGTAATAACATATAATTGTTGATCAGTGGTAGTAAAAATTGGGCCTTTGATGGTGGTGCTGGTGCCACAACACTGTAAGGCCTGACAGTTACTCTTGGTGGGCGCAGCAATGGTCCCTGCTGTGAATTATTAGATCAATAATTATAATTGCATGCCCCTGTTGAACAGGGGCTGAAAGATTGGGCCTTTGGTGGTGGTGGTGGTGGTGATGGTGGTGCTGGTGCCACAACACTGTAAGGCCTGACAGTTACTCTTGGTGGGCGCAGCAATGGTCCCTGCTGTGAATTATTAGATCAATAATTATAATTGCATGCCCCTGTTGAACAGGGGCTGAAAAATTGGGCCTTTGGTGGTGGTGGTGGTGGTGATGGTGGTGCTGGTGCCACAACACTGTAAGGCCTGACAGTTACTCTTGGTGGGCGCAGCAATGGTCCCTGCTGTGAATTATTAGATCAATAATTATAATTGCATGACCCTGTTGAACAGGGGCTGAAAAATTGGGCCTTTGGTGGTGGTGGTGGTGGTGATGGTGGTGCTGGTGCCACAACACTGTAAGGCCTGACAGTTACTCTTGGTGGGCGCAGCAATGGTCCCTGCTGTGAATTATTAGATCAATAATTATAATTGCATGCCCCTGTTGAACAGGGGCTGAAAAATTGGGCCTTTGGTGGTGGTGGTGGTGGTGATGGTGGTGCTGGTGCCACAACACTGTAAGGCCTGACAGTTACTCTTGGTGGGCGCAGCAATGGTCCCTGCTGTGAATTATTAGATCAATAATTATAATTGCATGCCCCTGTTGAACAGGGGCTGAAAAATTGGGCCTTTGGTGGTGGTGGTGGTGGTGCTGGTGCCACAACACTGTAAGGCCTGACAGTTACTCTTGGTGGGCACAGCAATGGGCCCTGCTGTGAATTATTAGATCAATAATTATAATTGCATGCCCCTGTTGAACAGGGGCTGAAAAATTGGGCCTTTGGTGGTGGTGATGGTGGTGCTGGTGCCACAACACTGTAAGGCCTGACAGTTACTCTTGGTGGGCGCAGCAATGGGCCCTGCTGTGAATTATTAGATCAAGAATTGTAATTACATGCCCCTTTTGAACAGGGGCTGAAAAATTGGGCCTTTCGTGGTGGTGGTGGTGGTGCCGTTGCCACAACACTGTAAGCCCTCAGAGTTACTCTTGGTGGGTGCAGCAATGGGCCCTGCTGTGAATTATTAGATCAAGAATTGTAATTACATGCCCCTGTTGAACAGGGGCTGAAAAATTGGGCCTTAGGCACTGGTGGCACAACACTGCAACCCCTCACAGATACTGTACTTGGAGCACAGCAATGAGCCCTGTTGCAAAGTATTGCTTCAAAAATTGTAATTACACGCCCCTGTTAAACAGGGGCTGAAAAATTGGGCCTTAGCCACTGGTGGCGGCACCCATAAACAAAAATGATCTTCCAAGCTATCATCATCAATCGTATCATTGAGGACTCGGAGGAGGAGGATAGCCAGTCAACATAACAGCACAGGCACTCAGCATCAGCATCAGTCTTGAAGGGATGTGACATGTTAAAATCAATTAGTCTGTTATATCAGCATCAGGTGTGTGGTAGCTGGTGGTGATCCAAGACTGGTTCATCTTGATGAAAGTCAGTCGATCAACCGAGTCGGTGGACAGGCGCACCCTGTGATCCGTGACAAATCCTCCAGCAGCACTGAATGTGCGTTCCGAAAGAACGCTGGATGCAGGACAGGCCAGTAGCTCAATTGCATACTGTGCAAGCTCTGGCCAGTGATCCATCCTCAAGACCCAGTAAGCCAGAGGATTTTCGGTGGGGAAGGTGTCCAAGTCTGACCTTGCCCCTAGATATTCCTGCACCATGTTTATCAGACGCTGGCGATGGTTGCTGGAACCGATCATACTTTGGGGCTGCGGACTAAAGAATTGTCTGAACGCATCGGTCAGACGGCCACCTTCCCCACCGCTCCTTCTTTGACTGGCCGAAGCCTCAGCAACTCGTTGTCCAGGACCAGGAGTTTGTAACCTCCCAGTCTCTGGGAACGCGTTGCACAGACCTTTCTGCAAGGCCTCCCGGAGATGTCTCATCCTCTGCTCCCTCTGCGACGGTAACATAAGGTCCGCAACCTTACCCTTGTACCGTGGATCAAGGAGAGTGGCCAGCCAGTAATGGTCCCTCTCCTTGATCCGAAGAATACGAGGATCCTTCCGCAGACTTTGCAGGATCAGGGAGGCCATGCAGCGTAGGTTAGCTGAGGCATTCGGTCCGGAGTCCTCTGGGTCACTAAGGACGACATGATCCGCAGCCACCTCCTCCCAGCCACGTACAAGTCCACGGGTTTCTTGGGACTGTAAATCATCCCTAAAAGACTGCTGCTGTTGATGCTGCTGAGTGCCAGGCTCCACCTCCATGCTGACACAATCCTCCTCCTCCTCCTCCTCCTCCTCGCCCTCTTCCTGTGCGATGGGTGGGACAGAAGGAACACTGTCTGGGTACAGGGGGCCTTGAGAGGCAAGGAAGTCCTCCTCTTCCTGCCTCTGTTCTGCCTCAAGTGCCCTGTCCATTATTCCACGCAGCGTGTGCTCCAACAGGTGGACAAGAGGTACAGTGTCACTGATGCATGCACTGTCACTGCTCACCATCCTCGTGGCCTCCTCAAATGGTGCCAGGACAGTGCATGCATCCCTGATCATGCCCCACTGGCGTGGAGAAAAAAAAACAAGCTCCCCTGACCCTGTCCTGGTGCCGTAGTCGCACAGGTACTCATTGATGGCCCTCTGCTGCGTGTGCAGCCACTGCAGCATGGCCAACGTTGAGTTCCACCTGGTGGGCATGTCACATATAAGGCGGTTCTTGGGCAGGTTCAACTCCTTTTGCAGCTCAGCCAGGTGAGCACTGGCATTATAAGATCTGCGGAAATGCACACAGACTTTCCTGGCCTGCCTCAGGACATCCTGTAAGCCCGGGTACCTGCCCAAGAACCGCTGCACCACCAGGTTAAGGACGTGAGCCACACAGGGCACATGGGTCAGTTGTCCCTGTCGGAGGGCGGAGAGGAGGTTGGTGTCATTGTCGCAAACCACCATTCCTGGCTTAAGCTGGCGTGGCGTCAACCACCTCTCGGCCTGGCCCTGCAGAGCAGACAGGACCCCTGCCCCAGTGTGGCTTCTGTCCCCCAAACACACCAGCGCAAGCACGGCATGGCATCTTTTTGCCTGCGTACTTGCGTAGCCCCTTGAACGCCTACGGAGCACCGCTGGTTCAGAGGACAAAGCACAGGAAGAGGCCATGGAGGAAGAAGAAGAGGAGGGGGTGGAGGAGAGAGGTGTGTCACAACCAGTAGTAGCATTTTGGAGGCGTGGCGGTGGAACAACCTCCAACACTACTGCACCTTGTCCTGCATCCTTCCCAGCTGCCAAAAGAGTGACCCAATGGGCCGTGAAAGAAAGGTAACGTCCCTGTCCATGCCTGCTGGACCATGAGTCAGCGGTAATATGCACCTTACCACTGACCGCCCTGTCCAGCGAGGCCAAGACATTGCCTTCCACATCCCGGTAGAGAGCCGGAATAGCCTTCCGTGAGAAAAAGTGGCGTTTGGGAACCTGCCACTGAGGAACCGCACATTGCACAAACTCACGGAAGGGGGCCGAGTCTACCAACTGAAAAGGCAGCAGTTGAAGCGCTAGCAATTTAGCCAAGCTAGCATTCAACCGCTGGGCATGTGGATGGCTGGGAGTGAACTTCTTTCGACGGTCCAGCAGCTGGGGCAGGGAAATTTGCCTGCTAGAATCGGACGTCGGTGTACTGCTAGCAGAGTGGCCGCAAGTACTTGGCTGTGACACACCTAATTCTACACCTTCATTCCTCTCAGTGCATGTTTCAGAGAGGACTGAAGTTATAGTGGGGTTGGAGATCCCAGCTGATGCGGTGCAAGGAGAGGTCCGCTTTGTTCTTTGGTGTGGGTCTTTGAGGTAGGCTTGCCAACGAGCTGCATGGCAGGTCAACATATGTCTGGTCAGGCATGTGGTACCCAAGCGGCTGATGTTTTGGCCACGCGATATACGCTTGAGACATATGTTGCAAACAGCAGCTGTGCGATCTGATGCACTAGCCTCAAAAAAGGCCCACACCAAAGAACTTTTTGAATGACGGGCAGAGGCAGCGCCCTGCACAGGCGGAGCTCTGCGGTGTGATTCCGTCGGTGTACTGCCCTTACGCTGGCCACCAAAGGGCATCCTGCCTCGTTGGAGATGTGCCTCCTCCTCATCCTCCTCCTCCTCCTCTCTCCTATTAGGCACCCACGTGGAGTCAGTGACCTCATCATCCCCTCCCTCCTCATCACTGGAGCCAATCTGGCAGTATGCTGCAGCTGCTGGAACATGACTGCCAGATTGGTGTCCTTCTTGAGCATCCCCTCTGTCTGCTCTCACGCTACTGCCTTCCTCTAGCTGGGTTTCATCATCAGACCCTTTGAAACGCTGGGCATCCTCCTGGAGCATGTACCCAACACTGTGCTCAAACAGTTCGGGGGACTCCTCAGGAGGAGGACATGGTGGGTCTAGGGAAGGAGTGACTGATGATGAGTCTGACATTGATACCAGGGAAGAGGACGCTTTGGCAGCTGCTTTGCCAGTACCCTGAGCCTGGGTGAGAGAGGATGAGGAGGAGGAGGAGGGCTTGGTCATCCACTCTACCCAGTCTTCGGCATGATGTGGCTCAACATGTCCAGCTGCCGAAAAGAAGGACAAGCGTGTCCCATGGCCATGTGCTGATGACAATGCACCGCGTCCACGACCAGCACTGTTGCCCCCAGACAAAGAGCCTGCTTGCCCTCTTTTATTGCCTCCTGACTGTCTGCCTCTCCTTGTTTGCCTTCCAGACATTCTAATGGATGGCCTGCAGGGAGATGGGAAAAAAAGCAATAAGGGCTACCTTCAGGTGTCCTTCTCTGTCCCTTTACTTAAGGATTTCTAAATATGGTTGAGGATGATTGCTTTCGCACAGAATAGCACAATGACAATTTCCCTGACTGTCCAAAAAACAAGGATTTCAAAGATGGTTGATGAGGAATGCTTTAGCACAGTATAGCACAATGAGAATTTCCCTCACTGTCCTTCCCTGTCCCTACAAACAAGGTTTAGCACAGTAAAACACACTGACACTCTCCCTACCTATAGTTTTCTGTCCCTATAAAAAAAAAATTTTTCAAAGATGGTTGATGAGGAATGCTTTAGCACAGTATAGCACAATGAGAATTTCCCTCACTGTCCTTCCCTGTCCCTACAAACAAGGTTTAGCACAGTAAAACACACTGACACTCTCCCTACCTATAGTTTTATGTCCCTATAAAAAATGTTTTTTTAAAGATGGTTGATGAGGAATGCTTTAGCACAGTATAGCACAATGAGAATTTCCCTCACTGTCCTTCCCTGTCCCTACAAACAAGGTTTAGCACAGTAAAACACACTGACACTCTCCCTACCTATAGTTTTCTGTCCCTATAAAAAATGTTTTTTTAAAGATGGTTGATGAGGAATGCTTTAGCACAGTATAGCACAATGAGAATTTCCCTCACTGTCCTTCCCTGTCCCTACAAACAAGGTTTAGCACAGTAAAACACACTGACACTCTCCCTACCTATAGTTTTCTGTCCCTATAATTTTTTTTTTTTTTTAAAGATGGTTGATGAGGAATGCTTTAGCACAGTATAGCACAATGAGAATTTCCCTCACTGTCCTTCCCTGTCCCTACAAACAAGGTTTAGCACAGTAAAACACACTGACACTCTCCCTACCTATAGTTTTTTGTCCCTATAAAAATTTTTTTTTTTAAAGATGGTTGATGAGGAATGCTTTAGCACAGTATAGCACAATGAGAATTTCCCTCACTGTCCTTCCCTGTCCCTACAAACAAGGTTTAGCACAGTAAAACACACTGACACTCTCCCTACCTATAGTTTTCTGTCCCTATAAATTTTTTTTTTTAAAGATGGTTGATGAGGAATGCTTTAGCACAGTATAGCACAATGAGAATTTCCCTCACTGTCCTTCCCTGTCCCTACAAACAAGGTTTAGAACAGTAAAACACACTGACACTCTCCCTACCTATAGTTTTCTGTCCCTATAAACATTTTTTTTTTTAAAGATGGTTGATGAGGAATGCTTTAGCACAGTATAGCACAGTGAGAATTTCCCTCACTGTCCTTCCCTGTCCCTACAAACAAGGTTTAGCACAGTAAAACACACTGACACTCTCCCTACCTATAGTTTTCTGTCCCTATAATTTTTTTTTTTTTTAAAGATGGTTGATGAGGAATGCTTTAGCACAGTATAGCACAATGAGAATTTCCCTCACTGTCCTTCCCTGTCCCTACAAACAAGGTTTAGCACAGTAAAACACACTGACACTCTCCCTACCTATAGTTTTTTGTCCCTATAAAATTTTTTTTTTTTAAAGATGGTTGATGAGGAATGCTTTAGCACAGTATAGCACAATGAGAATTTCCCTCACTGTCCTTCCCTGTCCCTACAAACAAGGTTTAGCACAGTAAAACACACTGACACTCTCCCTACCTATAGTTTTCTGTCCCTATAAAAAAATTTTTTTAAAGATGGTTGATGAGGAATGCTTTAGCACAGTATAGCACAATGAGAATTTCCCTCACTGTCCTTCCCTGTCCCTACAAACAAGGTTTAGAACAGTAAAACACACTGACACTCTCCCTACCTATAGTTTTCTGTCCCTATAAAAAATTTTTTTTTTAAAGATGGTTGATGAGGAATGCTTTAGCACAGTATAGCACAGTGAGAATTTCCCTCACTGTCCTTCCCTGTCCCTACAAACAAGGTTTAGCACAGTAAAACACACTGACACTCTCCCTACCTATAGTTTTCTGTCCCTATAAAAATGTTTTTTTAAAGATGGTTGATGAGGAATGCTTTAGCACAGTATAGCACAATGAGAATTTCCCTCACTGTCCTTCCCTGTCCCTACAAACAAGGTTTAGCACAGTAAAACACACTGACACTCTCCCTACCTATAGTTTTCTGTCCCTATATTTTTTTTTTTTTTAAAGATGGTTGATGAGGAATGCTTTAGCACAGTATAGCACAATGAGAATTTCCCTCACTGTCCTTCCCTGTCCCTACAAACAAGGTTTAGCACAGTAAAACACACTGACACTCTCCCTACCTATAGTTTTCTGTCCCTATAAAAAATGTTTTTTTAAAGATGGTTGATGAGGAATGCTTTAGCACAGTATAGCACAATGAGAATTTCCCTCACTGTCCTTCCCTGTCCCTACAAACAAGGTTTAGCACAGTAAAACACACTGACACTCTCCCTACCTATAGTTTTCTGTCCCTATAAAAAAATTTTTTTTAAAGATGGTTGATGAGGAATGCTTTAGCACAGTATAGCACAATGAGAATTTCCCTCACTGTCCTTCCCTGTCCCTACAAACAAGGTTTAGCACAGTAAAACACACTGACACTCTCCCTACCTATAGTTTTCTGTCCCTATAAAAAATTTTTTTTTTAAAGATGGTTGATGAGGAATGCTTTAGCACAGTATAGCACAATGAGAATTTCCCTCACTGTCCTTCCCTGTCCCTACAAACAAGGTTTAGCACAGTAAAACACACTGACACTCTCCCTACCTATAGTTTTCTGTCCCTATAATTTTTTTTTTTTAAAGATGGTTGATGAGGAATGCTTTAGCACAGTATAGCACAATGAGAATTTCCCTCACTGTCCTTCCCTGTCCCTACAAACAAGGTTTAGCACAGTAAAACACACTGACACTCTCCCTACCTATAGTTTTCTGTCCCTATAATTTTTTTTTTTTAAAGATGGTTGATGAGGAATGCTTTAGCACAGTATAGCACAATGAGAATTTCCCTCACTGTCCTTCCCTGTCCCTACAAACAAGGTTTAGCACAGTAAAACACACTGACACTCTCCCTACCTATAGTTTTCTGTCCCTATAAAAAATGTTTTTTTAAAGATGGTTGATGAGGAATGCTTTAGCACAGTATAGCACAATGAGAATTTCCCTCACTGTCCTTCCCTGTCCCTACAAACAAAGTTTAGCACAGTAAAACACACTGACACTCTCCCTACCTATAGTTTTCTGTCCCTATAAAATTTTTTTTTTAAAGATGGTTGATGAGGAATGCTTTAGCACAGTATAGCACAAGGAGAATTTCCCTCACTGTCCTTCCCTGTCCCTACAAACAAGGTTTAGCACAGTAAAACACACTGACACTCTCCCTACCTATAGTTTTCTGTCCCTATAAATTTTTTTTTTTTAAAGATGGTTGATGAGGAATGCTTTAGCACAGTATAGCACAATGAGAATTTCCCTCACTGTCCTTCCCTGTCCCTACAAACAAGGTTTAGCACAGTAAAACAGACTGACACTCTCCCTACCTATCCTTCTCTTTCCCTAAACTAAAGGAATCCAGGTTAAGCAAGAAAAAAAAATGTCACTGTCCCTGCCTATGCTTCTCTTTCCCTGCTCCGGAACACACTACACTAGGCCGCCGTGCTGGCGGCCTTTTATAGTGTGGGGCGTGTACTAAACACCCTCAGCAATAATTGGCCACAGGCATCCTGCCTGTGGCCAATCATTGCTCTCCTCGCTGCCGGCGCTGTGATTGGCCAAGCATGCGGGGTCACAGTGCATGCTTGGCCAATCACAGCGCCTGGATGACACTGCAATGACGTAGTGCATTGTGGGCCGCAAATTAGGCGCGAACGGCCCAAATCGTTCGTTGTTCGGCGAACGATCGAACAGCCGATGTTCGAGTCGAACGTATGTTCGACTCGAACACCGAGCTCATCCCTAGTCCTGATGACCATTGTCTTCAGTACAGACAGTGTTGTCACAGAAACAGTAGCTGAGGGTAAATCTTCAAATAGATAAACCTCTTCTGGTGATAGCTGTCCTAGATGCAAGATCCTCTTTCTTTGGAAAGATCTTCTTTTACCTCTTTTTGTGTCTCTTTGACAGGAAGTGAAGGGAAATTTTCCAGATAGGTCACCGACCAAAAAAAATTACAAGGGTTTAACTATTCCCTATATCCATCCAAAACTAAAATACGTTTGACTTTACATACACTTTAGTTCTCTAGCTAGGGATGAGCTTCGTGTTCAAGTCGAACCCATGTTCGACTCGAACATCGGCTGTTCGATCGTTCGACGAAAATCGAACATTATGGGCCGTTCGCGCCAAATTCGAGTGGCGCTTCACGCCCCATAATTCACTGCGGCATCGCAGTGCATTGCTGGCTGATGATTGGCCAAGCATGCACTATGACCCGCATGCTTTGGCCAATCACAGCGCGGTAATAACGGAGAGCCGTAATTGGCCAAAGCCAGGGTGGCTTTGGCCAATCATGGCTCAGAGGAGTAGGTACACGCCCCACACTATATAAGTCCGTCTGGAAGTCGGCCTTGTGTAGTGTGTTGCCGTTTGTGAAAGAGAGAGTTACAGAGTGAGAGACAGTGTCATTTATATTGAGTTAGATAGAGCAGGCAGGTGAGTCAATTAGCTGCTGTTACAGTGTGTAGAGGATATATATGCATCCTATGTGTTGTATATATATTTATACACTGTATTTAGTTTAGCTAGATCCGTTACTGCTGTTCTCTATACAGTGACAGGCAGGCAGGTGATTGTACTAGCTGCAGTAGAGTTTCACTTAGTGTACTGTGTGCTTTGCATAGCGTTCACCTAAAGCTTAACTGAATACAGTTAGTGGTGTTCTCATAATAAAACCACAGGCAGAGTGCTGTATTAATTTAATGTAGTGTACTGCAGTACTTCTGTCCTTTGCAGAGCGTTCACTTAAAGGAACCTGAATAAAATTTGTGGTGTTCTCGTATTAAAACCACAGGCAGAGAGCTGCTAGTATTTTCAGTTAATGTACTGTGTCCTCTGCACAGTGTTCACCTAAAACTTGCTGCTTTTCTCATATTAATACCACAGCAGGCAGTGGAGTCTGATAGCTGCATTATATATATATACAGATATATATATATATTGTGAAGGACTAGCATCAAGTGTAGAGCTTGAAGGACACCGCCACTCGCTGGTTCTTCTTTTTAAGGGTTGTTTGCCCATTTTTATTAAAAGAAGTTCAAAACAAAATCAAAAGGTTTTCCCTCGCAGGGGTTTCAGTACTCCTTTTCAACAACAAAATTACATTCAGCCTCCTGGCTTATACATACAGCAGTGCTGCTCAGGCCTTCCACTTCAGGCTCTTGTCTGTCTCCTATAGACTATTCCATCTGCAACACCATCCATTTGGATAGCAGCCCCTTGCTGCTCTGACCCTCAGACCTGGGTCTCTGGCTTCCACTGTGCACACAAGCACTCTCTGACTTCTCCAGTGCACACTTGCACTCTATGGCTTCCCCAGTGCACACCTGCACTCGTTGGGAGGGTGGGGCCCAGAATGCTGGTCCTGATTCTACTATCAGGCCCACACACACCTGAACAATCAGTGTGCAGTTGAGTCTCAAAACCCGGATCCAGGACTGGGGATTTCATCCCACCCGGATCTCTAAGAAATCCCCAAGCTCCGGGTCCCAAAGTGGATTTTAGTAAATCATGAGGAAACTGAAAAGCCAGTTTCCTCCCAAACAAGCAAATACCCTGGAGCCCCTCAACCTGCCTGGTTGAGAATCCTGTATTCATACACTGGTGGGGTACCACACTACCACATACCCTCCCCCTTTGTTTCGATCCGGAGGGAGGAACACCAGCACCCATCATTATGGTTGGGACACCTCTGTGCTGGCTGTCAGCCACGTAGGCCCAACCTTTTTTCCGGGTGCGCTTCCAGGTATGTCCCACCCTGGATCTTAACAAGGTCCTATATTTCCCTATACTCAGCCTTCTCCCTCTTCTTTTGAGGTTCCATAAGCACTGCCTCTCCTGAAATTTTAACAGGGCACCCCTGGTCTTTCTACCAACCCTTCTGCCTCCACGCTTCAGGTTCCCAGGTTTCCCAATACCTTTGGACACCACACTGTCATGTACCAAACTATTTGGTTCATCATTGACAGACATATTCAAACCAACATTACACCTCTCAATGTTGCACAGATCACCAATGCCTTTTTTTTTAGCATTTGCTAGGGCAGAGTCTGCAGAGGGCACACATACTGGAGGGCCGCCATCACCCACGGGAACCTCACAGGACGTCACCTCCCCGGGGTTTACCCACTCTGCAGGCAGCTGTCCTACCACTTGACCTGTTCTGATGCCATCTGTATTTTTATCCACCTGAACATACAAGCTCTTGTCTGATCCACATACAATTTTTACTGCCCTTCTTATCCGTTTCCCTGTCTCGGGGACCTTATTAGGTTTGTCATCTAAACCAAACATTGGTATTGGGACCCCAGTCTTTTTAACCACCTTCGGTTGAGCCCCGGTCAGGATTTCTGCTGCTTTCTGGTCCACACTTGGCCCTTCCATCTCATGTGATTCTTCCACTGGTACAGCATACACGCCCTTCACCGACAACTGACCAGTACTACCTTGGACCATAGCAGCAGAAATGCCTTCTACCTGGCTGTTAGGTGGTGAAACCTCAGACACCTTCTTTTCCCAAAAGCCTCTCCCATATACCTCTTGTACATGAAGTAACCCATCAGCATACCTAGAGGCAATTTTTAACACTAGTAATACAGTCATAAATAAACCATTTCCATCTTGTCTTTCTTTGTGCTGTACCACCTGCCATTCAGGGGTCCACCTAATGGTACTCTGCAGTACCAGACTGTCTGACTGTGGTGGAGACACCCCAGTATAGACTGGCTGTACAGCCCAAAGTTTAAGCATCTCCTTTAACACTTTTGTTAGAAACCATACCCTTGGCTCCAGACCCAAGTCCTTCCTGGGGACTTTCCTGACACTGGGAATGCAGACAGACTCACTTGCTGAGACGTGAGAGGTTGCAAGGTTTAATGGAACCTTCTCCCAGCTGGAGACAACCACAGCCTGGTGCTCTACCAGAGCGCTGCCAGGTGCTTGACTCATACCCAACTTCTCAGGTTCAGCACCAATGAACTGCTTCACATTACCAGTGACAACGTCACTTTGACACGCCATGTCAGCATAATTTTTGTAGGTTACTGACAAAGTGTCTGCTGTGTGCTCGCCCTTATATGGTCCATATTTCTCACGAGGGTTAACCCCTGCAGCAGCCACCGCGCCCTCAGGTATAAGCTGTTCTGCCTTCCCTCCTGCTGGCACAGCAGAAACTTTGTCCACCTTATTTTTGTGCATGAAAGCCTCATCTATCAGGGACATTAGATTTTTACCCCAACTATCCCAATCCGTTGTAGCTGTGCTCCATTCACTGACGTTCCTCAGCCCTGATCCATCCGCCCAAGGAGACACATTAGAACAGATGGGTTTAGTTTCAGATTCATCACCCAAATTACGAATCATGGCAGACTTCGGTAACACATGTTTTAGCACCGCAGGTTGCAATACACCACAACCACCACCTTGCTCAGACGGCGCTTCATAAGCCTCACACACCTTTGCATTTTTCACAGGTTGTGTTAACCCACCATTTAGCGGCACATTTTTAGTACTAGCAGCTTGCACTAACACATTACCATTACACGGTACAATTCCACTCTGTCCCACCAGAGTGACATCGCAGTTGTCCATGGCAACCTCCGACTCCAATACATGAAGTTCCCTGGAGATTTCTGGGGACAACTGTGCTGTCTTACCACCAATTGCTACAGGCAATGACCCATTTGTGACAACAGCTTTTGCTCTGGAAGAACCTGGGGTTTTCCCAACAGCAGCAAACTTTTCATTAACAGTAATACTTATAGCATTTTTAGTTTTTGCAGGCTGTCCTAGCCCACTGCCAACTTGAGGCTGGCAGACATTAGACACAACACTTTTAGTCATCAACACAGGTTCTGTTTGGACTTTAACCCCTGCATTCCCACTGGGTATGAAAAAGTCATTCTCAAGCGCACATTCTGTGGCCCCACTAACTGGGGTCACTCTCACATCATCGTGGACAGTCTCGTAGCCACTTTTATACCTGAAATCAGCAGTTCCAGGCATCATTTCATTAAAGATAGTCTTACCCACCACAGTAGTTGAGGTCACCATCTTCATTTGAGTACGTTGTCTTAAGAACCAGTTCTCAGCCGCACATTTACTGGCCAACTCCCCCTGGTGGCCATGGGATGAAATCACAGCAGGCATCTCAAACTGTTTAGCACCCCCTGCAGACACCACAGAAAACTCCTCCTTGTTGCCAGGGGTGACTGCAAACATATTTGCAAAGGGATCTTGGCCCACAGGTAAAGAGTTCTGCTCAGCAACATTACCTCCAGGTGCTCCCCAGAATCTAGGGCAAGACAATATTTCATGCCCCAGCTGGCCACATTCCAGGCATGGTACTGGACGACTTTTCCCCAGTGCGTTTCTCTCCTGATGATTCCTTCCAGGCACAACTTCCACTCTCGTTGCCATGGGAGATCGCAGTCTCCCAGCAGAGCTTTGCTGGCTCTCTCCAACATGCTGTATTGGCTCCTCCGGAAGCCACTTGTCACGACCCATGGGAGGCACACCCCATGGTCCACAGACAGCCCGATTGGCCTCCTCTGTGTTGCTATGGGCTACCACTCTCTGTCCTGGCCTTTGATCAGCCTCTCTTCTGGCATATAACACAGGCTTCTCAGACCTTTGTTTTGCTAGGTAGCTTTGCACTGGAGCCAGGGACAAAAGGCACTTGGAGACTGCATGCCCCCACTCACTGCACCGCAAACAGCGCACTTGGTTCCATGTCTTGTCAGGGGTTCCCACCCTGCATCTGCTGGACCCTGTCTCAAGCTGTGTCACTTTCACACTTTTCGCAACAGCTGCTGGTTTAACTGCAACAGCGTTGCCAGGGGCAACAGCACCCCTCTCCCAGGCATGGACATCCGGCAGCTCTCTTTTTGTATGGAAGGTTGGCTTGCCTTCCACTTTAGCTTGGTCCAATACTGCCAGGTGTCGCTTGCACCAATCCACTGCAGATTCAAACGCTGGTGGACTCTCCACACTAGCCGTCATCTGTGCATTCATTGCACCAAGGTTGCTAGGGACAACAGCAGCCCTCTTTTCCCTTGGAAAACTCTGTTTAGGCATGTATGGGGTTCGATCAGGCGGTAACAACCCCTCCAGCCACAGAGCTCTATCTATCATCTCAGCCATCCTTGCTTCTTTTAGGCGTTTTGATCGCCCCATCCTTGCTGTCTTGCACACAGCAACTTGTAACAGTTCTTGGCGGAGAAAAGGAAAAAAAAAAAAAATCTGTTTGTTTCTCCTTTCACAGGTACACAACCTGCATGCAACAGTCCATCAAATAAACTTCTGCTGCGCAATGCAGTTTGCCTGGCTGCCACACACAGCTAGCAGCAGTTCACTGCAGAGAAAAAAAAATTGACTTGCAACAAATTGGAGCACTGTCTCTTTAAGGCTAGTTACCTTTCGCTTGCAGGTTCTCCTCACCTGCACACACATATTATGCAGTCTCATGCACCAAAAACACAGTTTATATAACAGATGAACTTACTTGATTGTAGGGATCTCAGATTGTGCCAAAATTCTCCACCACTTGTGAAGGACTAGCATCAAGTGTAGAGCTTGAAGGACACCGCCACTCGCTGGTTCTTCTTTTTAAGGGTTGTTTGCCCATTTTTATTAAAAGAAGTTCAAAACAAAATCAAAAGGTTTTCCCTCGCAGGGGTTTCAGTACTCCTTTTCAACAACAAAATTACATTCAGCCTCCTGGCTTATACATACAGCAGTGCTGCTCAGGCCTTCCACTTCAGGCTCTTGTCTGTCTCCTATAGACTATTCCATCTGCAACACCATCCATTTGGATAGCAGCCCCTTGCTGCTCTGACCCTCAGACCTGGGTCTCTGGCTTCCACTGTGCACACTTGCACTCTATGGCTTCCCCAGTGCACACCTGCACTCGTCGGGAGGGTGGGGCCCAGAATGCTGGTCCTGATTCTACTATCAGGCCCACACACACCTGAACAATCAGTGTGCAGTTGAGTCTCAAAACCCGGATCCAGGACTGGGGATTTCATCCCACCCGGATCTCTAAGAAATCCCCAAGCTCCGGGTCCCAAAGTGGATTTTAGTAAATCATGAGGAAACTGAAAAGCCAGTTTCCTCCCAAACAAGCAAATACCCTGGAGCCCCTCAACCTGCCTGGTTGAGAATCCTGTATTCATACACTGGTGGGGTACCACACTACCACAATATATATATATATACACCCCACCTATGTGCAGCTACATCTCACTGCAGGCCATTAGTATGTCTGGAAGGCAAACAAAGAGAGGCAGACAGTCACGAGGCAATAAAGGAGGGCAAACAGGCTCTGTGTCTAGAGGCAACAGTGCTGGTCGTGGACACGGTGCATCCTCATCAGCACGTGGCCATGGGACACGCTTGTCCTTCTTTTCAGCAGCTGGCCATGTTGAGCCGCAACATGCCCATGATTTGGTAGAGTGGATGACCAAGCCGTCCTCATCCTCCTCATCCTCTCTCACCCAGGCTCAGGGTACTTTGTCTGGCAAAGCAGCTGCCAAAGCGGCCTCTTCCCTCTGCTCAATGGCATCAGTCACTCCTTCCCTAGCCCCACCATGTCCTCCTGAGGAGTCCCCTGAACTGTTTGACCACAGTGTTGAGTACATGCTCCAGGAGGATGCCCAGCGTTTTGAAGGGTCCAATGATGGAACCCAGCTAGAGGAAGGCAGTAACGTGAGCCCAGAGAGAGGGGGTAGTAACGTGAGCCCAGAGAGAGGAGGTGCCCAACAAGGACAGCTATCTGGCAGTCATGTTCCCCCAGCTGCAGCATACTGCCAGATTTGCTCCAGTGATGAGGAGGGAGGGGATGATGAGGTCACTGACTCCACATGGGTGCCTGATAGGAGAGAGGAGGAGGAGGAGGAGGCACACAATGAGGCAGGATGCCCTCCAGGGGCCAGCTTAAGGGCAGCACACCGACTGCATTACACCACAGAGCTCCACACGTGCAGGGCGCTGCTGTCTCTATTCCAAAAGTTCTTTGGTGTGTGCCTTTTTTCAGACATGTGCAGCAGATCGCACTGTTGCCATTTGCAACATATGTCTGAAGCGTATCTCATGTGGCCAAAACACCACGTGCTTGACCAGACATATGTCGACCTGCCATGCAGTCCGTTAGCAGACGTACCTAAAAGACCCAAACCAAAGAACAAAGCGGACCTCTCCTTGCTCCTCATCAGCTGGGATCTCCAACCCCACTATACCTTCAGTCCTCTCTGAAACCTGCACTGAGAGGAATGAAGGTGTAGAATTAGGTGTGTCACAGTCACAGCCAACTACTTGCGGGCAATCTCCTTTCGGTACACCGACGTCTGATTGTACCAGGCAAATTTCCCTGCCCCAGCTGCTGCACCGCCGAAAGAAGTTCGCTCCCAGCCATTCACATGCCCAGCGGTTGAATGCTAGCTTGGCTAAATTGCTAGCACTTCAACTGCTGCCTTTTCAGTTGGTAGACTCTTCCCCTTTCCGTGAGTTTGTTGAATGTGCGGTTCCTCAATGGCAGGTTCCCAAATGCCACTTTTTCTCACGGAAGGCGATTCCGGCTCTCTACCGGCATGTGGAAGGCAATGTCTTGGCCTCGCTGGACAGGGCGGTCAGCGGTAAGGTGCATATTACCGCTGACTCATGGTCCAGCAGGCATTGACAGGGATGTTATCTATCTTTCATGGCTCATTGGGTAACTCTGCTGGCAGCTGGGAAGGATGCAGAACAAGGTGCAGTAGTGTTGGAGGTTGTTCCGCCACCACGCCTCCAAAATGTTACTACTGGTGATTCTGGCACACCTCTCTCCTCCACCCCCTCCTCTTCTTCTTTCTCCATGGCCTCTACCTGTGCTTTGTCTTCGGAACCAGCGGTGCTTCATAGGCGTTCAAGGGGCTACGCAAGTACGCAGGCAAAAAGATGCCATGCGGTGCTTGAGCTGGTGTGCTTGGGGGAAAGGAGCCACACTGGGGCAGAGATTCTGTCAGCTCTGTAGGGGCAGGCTCAGAGGTGGTTGACGCCACACCAGCTTAAGCTAGGAAAGGTGGTTTCCGACAATGGCACCAACCTCCTCTCCACCCTCCGACAGGGACAACTGACCCATGTGCCCTGTTTGGCTCACGTCCTTAACTTGGTGGTGCAGCGGTTCTTGGGCAGGTACCCGGGCTTACAGGAGGTCCTGAAGCAGGCCAGGAAACTCTGTGGGCATTTCCGCCAGTCATATAATGACAGTGCTCGGCTGGCTGACCTGGAAAAGGATTACAACCTGCCCAAGAACCGCCTAATCTGTGACATGCCCTCCAGGTGGAACTCTACGTTGGCCATGCCGCAGCGGCTGCACATGCAGCATAGGGCTATCAATGAGTATCTGTTGCAATATGGCACCAGGACAGGGTCAGGGGAGCTTGAATTGTTTTCCCCACGCCAGTTTGCCATGATCAGGGATGCATGCACTCACTGTCCTGGCACCAATTGAGGAGGCCACGAGGATGGTGAGCAGTGACAGTGCATGCATCAGTGACACTGTCCCTCTTGTCCACCTGTTGGAGCACACGCTGCGTGGAATAATGGACAGGGCACTTGAGGCAGAACAGAGGCAGGAAAAGGAGGACTTCCTTACCTCTCAAGGCCCCCTTTATCTAGACAGTGTTCCTGCTGGCCCGGCTTTCACACCGGAAGAGGAGGAAGAGGAGGATTATTGTGTCAGCATGGAGGTGGAGCCTAGCACTCAGCATCAGCAGCAGTCTTCAAGGGATCAATTACAGTACCAAGACACCCATGGACTTGTACGTGGCTGGGAGGAGGTGGCTGTGGATCATGTCGTCTTCAGTGACCCAGAGGACTCTGCACCGAATGCCTCAGCAAACCTACGCTGCATGGCCTCCCTGATCCTGCAAAGCCTGCACAAGGATCCTCGTATTTGTGCGATCAAGGAGAGGGATCATTACTGGCTGGCAACCCTCCTTGATCCACGTTACAAGGGTAAGATTGCGGACCTTATCTTGCCGTCGCAGAGGAAGCAGAGGATGAAGCATCTTCGGGAGGCCTTGCAGATAGGTCTGTGCAATGCGTTCCCAGAGACTGGGAGGTTACAAATTCCTGGTCCTGGACAACGTGTTGCTGAGGCTCCAGTCAGTCAAAGAAGGAGCGGTGGAGAAGGTGGCCGTCTGACCGATGCGTCCAGACAATTTTTTAGTACGCAGCCCCAAGGTATGATCGCTTCCAGCAACCATCGCCAGCGTCTGGTTTACATGGTGCAGGAATACCTAGGGGCAAGATCAGACTTGGACACCTTTCCCACAGAAAATCCTCTGGGTTACTGGGTCTTGAGGATGGATCACTGGCCAGAGCTTGCACAGTATGTAATTGAGGTACTGACCTGTCCTGCATCCAGCGTTCTTTCGGAACGCACATTCAGTGCTGCTGGAGGCTTTGTAACCGATCACAGGGTGCGCCTGTCCACCGACTCGGTCGATCGACTGACCTTCATAAAAATGAATCAGTCTTGGATCACCATCAGCTGCCAAGCACCTGATGCTGATGTAACCGAATATTTTTTTTTTGAAATGTCAGATCCCTTCAAGACTGCCTATGCTGATGCTGAGTGACTATCCTGTTATGCTGATTGACTATCCTCTTCCTCCTCAATAATCATGCTGATAGCTTGAAAGAACATTTTTGGTTCTGGGCACCGCCACCAGTGGCTAAGGCCCAATTTTTCAGCCCCTATTTAACAGGGGCGTGTATTTACAATTGTTGATGCAATGCTTTGCAGCAGGGCTCATTGCTGTGCTCCAACTACAGTATCTGTGAGGGGTTGCAGTGTTGTGGCACCAGTGCCTAAGGTCCAATTTTTCTGCTCCTGTTCAACAGGGGCAAGTAATTACAATTCTTGATCTAATAATTCACAGCAGGGCCCATTCCTGCGGCCACCAAGAGTAACTGTGAGGGCTTACAGTGTTGTGGCACCAGCACCACCACCACCACCAAAGGCCCAATTTTTCTGCCCCTGTTCAACAGGGGCATGTAATTACAATTCTTGATCTAATAATTCACAGCAGGGCCCATTCCTGCGGCCACCAGGAGTAACTGTGAGGGCTTACAGTGTTGTGGCACCACCAATACCACCACCACCAAAGGCCCAATTTTTCCTACCACTGTTCAATAATGTCATGTAATTACAATTCTTGATCTAATATTTAACAGCTGGGCCCATTCCTGCGCCCACCAAGAGTAACTGTGAGGGCTTACAGTGTTGTGGCAAGACCACCACCACCACCAAAGACCCAAGTTTTCTGCCCCTGTTCAACAGGGGAATGTGATTACAATTCTTGATCTAATATTTCACAGCTGGGCCCATTCCTGCGCCCACCAAGAGTAACTGTGAGGACTTACAGTGTTGTGGCACCAGCACCACAACCACCACCAAAGGCCCAATTTTTCCTACTACTGTTCAACAATGTAATGTAATTACAATTCTTGATCTAATAATTCACAGCAGGGCCCATTCCTGCGCCCACCAAGAGTAACTGTGAGGGCTTACAGTGTTGTGGCAAGACCACCACCACCACCACCAAAAGCCCAATTGTTCTGCCCCTGTTCAACAGGGGCATGTAATTACAATTCTTGATCTAATGATTCACAGCAGGGCCCACCCATTCCTGCCCCCACCAAGAGTAACTGTGAGGGCTTACAGTGTTGTGGCAACACCAACACCTAAGGGCCAAATTTCTGCAGAGTATATATGGCAGGCCTCTACTTTCAAACATCCAACTTACAAACGACTCCTACTTGCAAACAGAAGGAGACAACAGGAAGTGAGAGCAGTGGCGTCACTAGGGTTGGTGTCACCTGGTGCGGTATAACATGGTGTCACCCCCCCCAATAATTTTATTCCCCCTAATAACACTGCATATATTGGCAACAGTAGTGCCGTTAATAACTATCAACCAACTAGCAAATTTGAATAACAAAATCATATGAAAATAATAGAATTCAAAGCTTAAACTGTTAAAGAACTGTATTTATTTTAACGTTAAACTTTACTGAAATTTACATTTCTTGAGACCCGAAAACACCAGGACAGTCCAAATACCCCCCAAATTACCTTTTTGTAAAGTAGAAAGTCTGATGTATTTAGTAAGAGTATAATTATATATAACAATTTTAGCGTAATCAATTCCAGTGAGCTGAGTGACAGGCATAGACACTGCTACTGGAATTGATTACAATAAAATATAATATGTAATAAATTTTGGCTACACATTTAACACATTATTACAGTACAAAGTGTGCTAATTTTATTCAAACTTTTGAGCCCTACGGAAAAAAGGATAAAATCGCGCTAACCCGTGGCCATACTCCTAGGAGTTATGGAATGAAATTAAAACACACATCAATCGGTAAAACTAATGAGTGAACAAATTATTTTAAATATAAAAAGTGTACTGTGATCTAACTTCATAACATATAGTCCATAAAAAAAAAAGATTCTTAAATAAAGTCCATTGAATAACACCAGTGCTCCGTGTAGAAAATCGTATAAAGTGAAATGTTGCATCCAAATTAATTTGTGACGTTCCCCACCAAACAGCAGAAGTTTCTCCTTACCAGCTGCATATGACCCCCCATGACAGAGGATCAATAAATGCAGGGATCAAGCAGTTCCTCCCACAGGTCAACACAGCACATAGGACTCCTAAAGCACCAGCCTCCGATGATCATCAGTGGGCGCAAGCAGTATGTAAGAGATGAAACACACTCCACATAGTGCATTAAAACATTTAAAAGTTTATTCAATAAAAATGTTGCACTTACATTTATGCAGTAGTAAATTGCCTATTAAGTCTGGTGTGCCGGCCGCTGCACATTCATCAGACACCCGTCCTTCTCGGAAGCGTTAGAGGTGACGTCAGTGCGTCGCTCCGCCCTACGTCCGTTTCGTAAAAAACGTACTTCTTCCAGGTGCCCCTGGAAGAAGTAAGTTTTGCTGTGTTGACCTGTGGGAGGAACTGCTTGATCCCTGCATTTATTGATCCTCTGTCATGGGGCGTCATATGTAGCTGGTAAGGAGAAACTTCTGCTGTTTGGTGGTGGAACGTCACAAATTAATTTGGATGCAACATTTCACTTTATACGATTTTCTACACGGAGCACTGGTGTTATTCAATGGACTTTATTTAAGAATCTTTTTTTTTATGGACTATATGTTATGAAGTTAGATCACAGTACACTTTTTATATTTAAAATAATTTGTTCACTCATTAGTTTTACCGATTGATGTGTGTTTTAATTTCATTCCATAACTCCTAGGAGTATGGCCACGGGTTAGCGTGATTTTTTCCTTTTTTCCTTATTTGCTATCATGTATGGTGGTTTACATTCCAATCGCAGCTCCCACTGAGCTACTAGTGAGAACACTTGGTGTCTCTTTTTTTCAGCATATTTAGCGCAGTTTCTACATTCTTTTCTATTTTTGAGCCCTACGGCCTGTCTAATCAATCCAGACACTATTCAATCCCAGTGCCAGGCCTACTGTCATTGGGATTGATTCACTAAAATATTACATATCATAAGTAAACTATAGTATATTATGGCTAATTATTAAAATGCACGGAATTTTTTCACACATCCTTTTCGGATGGTCCCATTACACATTGAATGTATGAAAAATAATGTCTGCACTGTGTAATTTAATCATGTGTGATGAATGTGTAGCCATAATTTATTATTTATAATATTTTACTGTAATCAATCCCAGTGGCAGTTATATAATACACAAATTAGGTTGCACTAGGGTTACCTAAAATCCAACTTATTAAAGCTGCTGACACAACATTGCTGGAAAACAATATAAGATATAACATTCAACAGCCTATAATAAAGCTTACCTGTAGGTAAAATGAATATCTCCTAAACGGGCACCGTTTAGGACATATTCATACTAGATGCATCCGGCAACGTCGCTGGCGCATGCACTCTGAAGGCCCAGCATACCGTGCCGGACTTTCATGCCGCGTACACACGATCATTTTTCCCGTCTGGAAAAATTTTATTTTTTCTTTTGGACGAGAATAACAACCGTGTGTGGGCTTTTTGTCATTAATCACGACGAGAAAAATTAGAACATGCTCAAATTTTTCTCGTCGTGATTCCCGTCATTTTTTTTCCACGGCAGTTCTCCCATAGGGAAACATTGCCGGGGAGCCTACACACGGTCGTTTTTTTCAACCAAGAAAAAAAATGTAATTTAAAACGGCCGAGTGTAGGGGAACAAGCTGTTCCTCATTTTTCACGTCGATTTTCTACACCCTCTGCCGCCCTTACACCCACTTCCAGCCCCGCACAGATCTGCACCGCAGTACTCCCTCCTCCTCCCCCTGGGCCCACCACACCTCCCCGATTTAAGGCAGCCGCGTCTCGTGGTTTGGCCCCCGCTCTTCTCTTTCTCCTGGGCACGGGCCGGCTCCGCCCCTGGCCCTTGGATAGTGCAGCGCGCCCGGGGAGAAAAGAAGAAAAAGAGCCGGGGGGAGATGGCAGAGCGAAGGGTGTCTCGAGTTGGTGGTGGTAGTACCTCGGGGGCCTGGCCTCCTGCGGGGTGGCCTGCTGCACACACCCGCTGGACCTGCTGAAGGTGAGAAGGAAGGAGAGCTGGGCTGTGTGTGCGGTATGGAGGTAGGAGGAGATGTCCTACAACACGTGTGTGTGTGACTGCAGAGACATGACATCATATCATAGGACACGTCACACATATGGTCAGTGTGGTCAGTGTGCAGTGTAGTGGTCAGTAGTCAGTGTGTAGTGTAGTGGTCAGAGTGTAGTGTGTGTAGTGTCCAGAGGTGCAGGGTGCTGCTGTGTAATGTAAAGGGGTGCAGGGTGCTGTGTAATGTAAAGGGTCCAGTGATACAGAGTGCTGTGTAATGTAAAGGGGTCCGGAGATACAGGGTGCTGTGTAATGTAAAGGGGTCCAGAGCTGTGGGGTGCTGTGTAATGTAAAGCGGTCCAGCAGAGGTGCAGTTGTGGAGAGGGGGTACACAGTAGTGACAAAGAGATATTTAAAGATGCAGGAAGCACAGTGGGGTGTTTTTACATTTTAACATGGGGGGGGTCACTTTTAACCCCCGCTAGCGGTCGAAGAAAGGGTAAAATGCGACTGTGTAACGCCGCTGCCGAAGCGCCCCCCCCTGAAAAAATTTCAGCGGACGCCCATGTCTGCCCCCACACTTTTCATTATCTGCTGTCCTCAGGGACAGATCCGATCGAGAGATCCCACTGATAATCTCTGGATCAGATCAGTCCCTGGGGACAGCAGATAATGGCATCATTGGCATGATTTGGATTTTGGAACTGACCTGCTGAAACGGTGTGTTGCTTGCTGGACCGGATCTGATGGCCGCAGGGAAGATGACAAGATGCTGCTGTGGCCGTCTGCTTGCTGGATGGATCTGATGTGGGTGTGGGTCACTGTCTGTCTAGTGTCTACACCTGTGCGGTGGTCTGTGGACACTCCCCCCCCTTTATCAGACCAGATTAAGGTGGCTCCGCTCAGCTACCATACCTGGTGACACAGCACCCCCCCCCCTTATGAGACCAGCTTGCTCAGGGTGGGTGTGTCACTCTCACTCAGCTACTGTGCCTATATCTCAGGGATATGCAATTAGCGGACCTCCAGCTGTTGCCAAACTACAAGTCCCATGAGGCATAGCGAGACTCTGACAGCAGCAAGCATGACACCCAGAGGCAGAGGCATGATGGGACTTGTAGTTTTGCAACAGCTGGAGGTCCGCTAATTGCATATCCATGCTATATCTAATATAATATACCGTATTTTTCCGTGTATAAGACGATACTTTTTGCTAAAATAATTTGACGGAAAATCAAGCAGCGTCTTATACACGGTCAGTCAGCCTTGGAGAGAGACGCGCGGGTGCGTAGCGGGTCATAGGTCGTCGAACGGCTTCCTCCAATCACGAGCTTTGTGTTAGTGATGTCAGTTGGAGTTGGAGGAGGAGGTGGAGAGTGTGGATAGTGTGCAGATGCGATCCTATTGGACGTGGAGAGTGCGCAGATCAGGGACCGGAGCATATTGAGCCCAAGATGTCACAGAATAATAAAAGTACCGGTAAGCGATTGTCTTAATCTGCAAAATTCAAACTGAATGTTGTCAGCTATGCAAAAGAGCATGGAAATAGAGCTGCAGAGAGACAGTTTGGACCTCCCCCCACTGAGAGTATGATCAGACAGTGGAGAAAACAGGAAGAACAACTCCTTAAGATGCCAAAAAAGAAGAAGGCCCTAAGAGGAAAACCAGCAAAATGGCCAAATTTGGAGCAGAGGCTTAAGACTTGGATTTTGGAGCAGCGCCAGAGTGGCTTATGTGTGTCAACCAAGCTTATTCAATGTCAGGCAAGAATGTTTGCAAGCGAAATGAACATTGTTGATTTTACAGGAAAGGCAAAATGGTGCTTCAATTTCATGAGGAGAGAAGGGTTGGCCATGAGAACACGAACAAAGTTAGCTCAGAAAATGCCACCAGTGTATGAGGATAAAATCCAACAGTTTCACTCCTATGTCATACAACTTAGGAAAAAATATGATTTTGAACCAAGTCCGATTGCAAACATGGATGAGGTCCCTTTCAATTTTGATGTGCCTTCCAACAGAACTGTTGATGTGAAAGGAATAAAAACAGTGGCAATCAAAACAAGTGGCCATGAAAAGACACACTATACTGCTGTGCTTGCATGCTGTGCAGATGGTACTAAACTGCCTCCTATGCTTATTTTTAAGAGGAAAACCTATCCTAAAGAGACCATACCACCTGGCATTATTGTGCAAGTTCAAGAGAAGGGATGGATGAATGAAGACATTATGGCCATTTGGTTTGCAAAGGTTTGGTCCAGAAGACCTGGAGGGCTCTTAAAGAAGCCAGCTCTGCTTGTCTATGATCAATTCCGAGCACATTTAACAGAAAAGACTAAAAGGGTTGCATCAGATTTGCGAACATACCTAGCAGTTATTCCTGGTGGCCTTACAGGGCAGCTACAGCCACTAGATGTTTCAATAAATAAGCAATTTAAGGTCCTGATGAGAGAAGAATGGAGTAGATGGATGCAAAAAGCAGGTGATAACTTGACACCGGCAGGAAGAGTGAAAAAACCAACCATTACTGAGGTCTGCAATTGGGTCCTAAACTCATGGCATGGCGTCAAACAAGAGGTGATTGTGAAGTCCTTCAAGAAATGTGGAATCAGCAATGCCATGGACGGAACTGAGGATGATCTCACATATATAAACAGTGATTCAGAAGACAGCAGTGATGCAAAAGAAGTTGAAGAAATTCTGTCTGGAACTAGTGATGAAGAAGAGAACATTGATGCAACAGAGGCTGAATAAAGTGATATTCTGCATAATATACTGGTATGCAAACATTACTAAATAAAAATGTGTTCTGTTTTACCTATGTTTAAAACATTGATTTCTTGATTTTGGGTTGGAAAAGTGGGGGGCGTCTTATACATGGGGGTGTCTTATACACGAAAAAATACGGTATCTGTGGCCAGCAGCATCACCCCCCCCTCATCATTATCAGACCAGCTCAGGGTGGGGGTGTCTCAGTCAGCTAATATAAATTATATAGTGAGCGTTGTCTGTCTGATAATGGGGGGGGGGGGTGCTGCTGGACACAGATATATTACATTATATATATAGGCACAGCAGCTGAGTTAGCTGGTTTGGTGGGAGGAGGGGCGGCTGGACCAGCTATATTACATTATTTATATATATATATATATATATATAAAATCTATAGCTGTGTCTAGCAGCAGACCACCTTGCACCCCCCCCTTTCTTATATAATACAGTTCAGGGCGCCACCGCGCCAGACAGACTGAGTTCTCCTCCCACACTAGCTCTGCATCTTACAGTGGCAACCTCCCCCCCCCCCGCTCCCCACACACACACCTCATCTTGTGCTCGGGAGTCGGGCCAGCGGTGGAGACCCCCTCTGGGCGCCGCCAGGCTGGAGGAGTCTGGACTGGAGAGGATGAGGGCTGGCTGGGCAGCGAACCTCACAGCGTGCAGCCGCGCCTCTCGGGCAGAGAAAGCTGTGTGTGTGTAGGATGTCACATCATCACAGTGCAGTGTGATGATGTGACAGGCTGACGCTCGTTGGCTCTTCAGGGTAGGGGAGGAGCCGGAGGAAGAAGAATAAGGAGCCAGCCGGAGGACACACACTCACACACCAGGCGCGGCCGCGGCGCTGGAGCCTGGATTTTTTTTTCCAGCCCAGCGGGCTGCGCGGGGTGAAGTTGGTAAATGAAGCGAAGGTGTCAGCTGTTTAAAGAAAAAAAAATCCTCACTGTCAGGAGGGTGTCACACCTCTAGCGGGTGTCACCCGGGTGCGAACCGCACCCGCCGCACCCCCCTAGCAACGCCTCTGAGTGAGAGGAAATCTACCCCTAGGAAGGGAAATTCTCTCCTGTAAGAGTTAATATGGGAAAAAGGTATCTCCTCTCCACTGATGCTTTATCACCAATCCTTGTTTCAATAAAAACCCCAAATTTTCAAAAAACATTTGTCATTGCGACGGAAAATGAGGTGAAATGTTCTGAACAGGTGCACAGACAGCAAAACAAATGTTACAGGGGTGATAACCCTTCCCTATGTTTTCCAAAAAGCTTAACCACTTAACGACCGCTCACTGTACATATACGTTGGCACAATGGCACCGACAGGCACAATCACGTACAGTGTACGTGATTGCCTTTGTACAGTTGGGGGGTCCAATCGGACCCCCCTTCTGTACAGTGAGCGGTCGGAATTTGTCTGGGAGCGTTCCGAGATGGGTGGGCGGCCATTCGATTCCGGCCACCCCCCCGCGATCGTTCCCGGCGAATGAGAATGCCCCCTCTGCCTGTGTAATGTAAACACAGGCAGAGGAAGCAGGAGGAAGTGATGTCATCTCTTGTGCGGCGCTCACATATACCGAGCGCCGTACAAGAGAAGACATCAAGGTTAGTGCACAAACACTACACTAACACCAGCACACATAGGCACATAAATCGCCCCCCCAGGCCCTACCAGATCACCCCCCAGCCCCCAGTCACAGTGTCACTGATTGCAGTGACCATTTATTTACTGATCACTGCAATCAGTGACATTTGTGACTGTAAAAGTGTCACTACAGTTTAGTTTTAGGTCCAGTGTAGCCCCCTAACCCCCCCTAATAAAGGTTTAACCCCTTGATCACCCCCCAGATAACCCTTTCACCCCCTAGCACCGCCGTCGCTAAGCGATCATTTTTCTGATCGCTGTCTTAGCGTCGGTGATGCAGATCGGTAGCCAGTAATTTTTGTTAGGTTCGCCGCAGGTTTTTATAGCGTCAGGTACCCCCATAAATTATCTAATAAAGGTTTAACCCCGTTTATCGCCCCCCAGGTAACCCTTTCACCCTCTATCACCACTGTCGCTAAGCGATCATTTTTCTGATCGCTGTCTTAGCGTCGGTGATGCAGATCGGTAGCCAGTATTTTTTTTTTAGGTTCGCCGCAGGTTTTTATAGCGTCAGGTACCCTCATAAATTATCTAATAAAGGTTTAACCCCCTTGATCGCCCCCCAGGTAACCCTTTCACCCCCTATCACCACTGTCGCTAAGCGATCATTTTTCTGATCGCTGTCTTAGCGTCGGTGATGCAGATCAGTAGCCAGTAATTTTTTTTAGGTTCGCCGCAGGTTTTTATAGCGTCAGGTACCCCCATAAATGATCTAATAAAGGTTTAACCCCCTTGATCGCCCCCCAGGTAACCCTTTCACCCCCTATCACCACTGTCGCTAAGCAATCATTTTTCTGATCGCTGTCTTATTGTCGGTGATGCAGATCGGTAGCCAGTTATTTTTTTTAGGTTCGCCGCAGGTTTTTATAGCGTCAGGTACCCCAATATATTACATAATAAAGGTTTAACCCCCTTGATCGCCCCCCAGGTAATCCTTTCACCCCCTATCACCACTGTCGCTAAGCGATCATTTTTCTGATCGCTGTCTTATTGTCGGTGATGCAGATCGTAGCCAGTAATTTTTTTTTAGGTTCGCCGCAGGTTTTTATAGCGTCAGGTACCCCCATAAATTATCTAATAAAGGTTTAACCCCCTTGATTGCCCCCCAGGTAACCCTTTCACCCCCTATCACCACTGTCGCTAAGCGATAATTTTTCTGATCGCTGTCTTAGCGTCAGTGATGCAGATCGGTAGCCAGTAATTTTTTTTAGGTTCGCCGCAGGTTTTTATAGCGTCAGGTACCCCCATATATTATCTAATAAAGGTTTTAACCCCCTAATTGCCCCTAGTTAACCCTTTCACCAGTGATCATCATATAAGTGTTACGGGTGACGCTGGTTAGTTAGTTTGCTTTTTATAGTGTCAGGGCACCCGCCGTATATAACCCAATAAAGGTTTAACCCCCTGATCGCCCGGCGGGTGATATCAATTAGGTTTTAGCGTCAGAGAGGGTCTGCGTCACACCCCAGGCAGCGTCAGGTTAGTGCCAGTAACGCTAACACCCACGCATGAAGCATACACCCTCCTTAGTGGTATAGTATCTGAACAGATCAATATCTGATCTGATCAGATCTATACTAGCGTCCCCAGCAGTTTAGGGTTCCCAAAAACGCAGTGTTAGCGGGATCAGCCCAGATACCTGCTAGCACCTGTGTTTTGCCCCTCCGTCCAGCCCAGGCCACCCAAGTGCAGTATCGATCGATCACTGTCACTTGCAAAACACAACACACATAACTGCAGCGTTCGCAGAGACAGGCCTGATCCCTGCGACTCCAGTGCTGTAGGAGGTGATTTCACCACCACAGTTAAAAAAAAAAGCAAACATGCCGAAGCATTGGGGCAGCAGGGGCGGAGGAGCGATTTTGCTCCTAATGCCGCGTACATACGGTCGAAATTCCGACGGAGGCTTGCCCGTGGAAAAGTCCGACCATGTGTGTGCGGCATAACTTTTTTGCGGAAGGATGCCCCCATGCTTCGGCATATATAAATGGTGCATGTATGCCCATCATTAGAAGTGGGTGGATGAAGGGCGGTATCCTAATGGTGGGCATACCCACCCGATCAATCTCTTTTTTCATTCAGCCAACTGGCTGCATGAAAAAAAAAGATTACAATACATGTCCAACAAGGACCAGCAACGTACTGGTATGTTGCTGGACTTTGAATGGTTATACCAGATTGATGCCTGCGGGTTTAGGTATCATCTTGGTATCATTCTTTTCAGCCAGCGGCCGGCTTTCATGTAAAAGCAATCCTAGTGGCTAATTAGCCTCTGGACTGCTTTTACAAGCAGTGGGAGGGAATGTCCCCCCCCGGATATAAAAAGCGCCATTGGGAAATTGGGAAAGCATTTTATCACACCGATCTTGGTGTGGTCAGATGCTTTGAGGGCAGAGGAAAGATCTAGGGTCTAGACCCCAGTTTTTTCAAAAAAAGAGTACCTGCCACTACCTATTGCTATCATAGGGGATATTTAAAAATATGGAAGCAACAGTTTAAAAATAAAATAAAAAAGCAAAATTAATAATAAAAAAAAAAAAAAAGCACCCCTGTCCTGCCCTGCTCTTGCCCAATGGCGAACGCAAGCATCGGTCTGGCGTCATATGTAAACAGCAATTGCACCATGCATGTGAGGTATCACCGCGAAGGTCAGATCGAGGGCAGTAATTTTAGCAGTAGACCTCCTCTGTAAATCTAACGGGGTAACCTGTAAAGGCTTTTAAAGGCTTTTAAAAATGTATGTAGTTTGTCGTCAATGCGCGTTTGTGCAAAATTTTAAAGCATGTCGTGTTTGGTATCTATGTACTCGGCCTAAGATCATCTTTTTTATTTCATCAAACATTTGGGCAATATAGTGTGTTTTAGTGCATTAAAATTAAAAAAAGTGTATTTTTTCCCCAAAAAATGCGTTTGAAAAATCGCTGCGCAAATACTGTGTAGAAAAAAAAAATGCAACACCCACCATTTTATTCTGTAGGGCCTTTGCTTTAAAAATATATATAATGTTTGGGGGTTCAACATAATTTTCTTGCAAAAAAAATTATGTTTTCATGTAAACAAAAAGTGTCAAAAAGGGCTTTGTCTTCAAGTGGTTAGAAGAGTGGATGTAAGCTTCCTAATGTTGTGTATAAAATGCCAGAACAGTTCAAAACCCCCCCAAATTACCCCATTTTGGAAAGTAGACACCCCAAGCTATATACTGAGAGGCATGTCGAGTCCATGGAATATTTTATATGTTGACACAAGTTGCGGAAAAAATACAATTTATTTTTATTGTTTGCACAAAGTTGTCACTAAATGATATATTGCTCAAACATGCCATGGGCATATGTGGAATTACACCCCAAAATACATTCTGTTGCTTCTCCTGAGTACGGGGATACCACATGTGTGAGACTTTTTGGGAGCCTAGCCGCGTACGGGACCCCAAAAACCAATCACTGCCTTCAGGCTTTCTAAGGGTGTAAATTTTTGATTTCACTTCTCACTGCCTATCACAGTTTCAGAGGCCATGGAATGCCCAGATGGCACAAAACCCCCCCAAATGACCCCATTTTGGAAAGTAGACACCCCAAGCTATTTGCTGAGAGGTATGGTGAGTATTTTGCAGATCTCGCTTTTTGTCACAAAGTTTTGAAAATTGAAAAAAAAAAAAATTCTTTCTTCATTTTCAAAAACAAATGAGAGCTGTAAAATACTCACCATGCCTCTCAGCAAACAGCTTGGGGTGTCTACTTTCCAAAATGGGGTCATTTGGGGGGGGGTTTGTGCTATTTTGGCATTTTATGGCCTTCGAAACTGTGATAGGTAGTGAGGAGTCAAATCAAAAATTTGTGCCTAGAAATCCTGAAGGCGGTGCTTGGTTTTCGGGGTCCCGTACGCGGCTAGGCTCCTAAAAAGTCCCACACATGTGGTATCCCCGTACTCAGGAGAAGCAGCAAAATGTATTTTGGGGTGCAATTCCACATATAACCATGGCATGTGTGAGCAATATATCATTTAGTGACAACTTTTTGTATTTTTTTTTTTTTGTCATTATTCAATCACTTGGGACAAAAAAAAAATTTTCAATGGGCTCAACAGGCCTCTCAGCAATTTCCTTGGGGTGTCTACTTTCTAAAATGGGGTCATTTGGGGGGGTTTTGTGCTATTTTGGAATTTTATGGCCTTCAAAACTGTGATAGGTAGTGAGGAGTGAAATCAAAAATTTGCGCCCTTAGAAATCCTGAAGGCGGTGCTTGGTTTCCGGGGTCCCGTACGTGGCTAGGCTCCTAAAAAGTCCCACACATGTGGTATCCCCGTACTCAGGAGAAGCAGCAGAATGTATTTTGGGGTGCAATTCCACATATAACCATGGCATGTGTGAGCAATATATCATTTAGTGACAACTTTTTGTAATTTCTTTTTTTTTTTTGTCATTATTCAATCACTTGGGACAAAAAAAAAAAATATTCAATGGGCTCAACATGCCTCTCAGCAATTTCCTTGGGGTGTCTACTTTCCAAAATGGGGTCATTTGGGGGGGTTTTGTACTGCCCTGCCATTTTAGCACCTCAAGAAATGAGATAGGCAGTCATAAATTTAAAGCTGTGTAAATTCCAGAAAATGTACCCTAGTTTGTAAACGCTATAACTTTTGCGCAAACCAATAAATATACGCTTATTGACATTTTTTTACTAAAGACATGTGGCTGAATACATTTTGGCCTAAACGTATGACTAAAATTGAGTTTATTCGATTTTCCTTATAACAAAAAGTAGAAAATATCATTTTTTTTCAACATTTTCGGTCTTTTTCCGTTTATATCGCAAAAAAAAAAAATCGCAGAGGCAATCAAATACCATTAAAAGAAAGTTCTATTTGTGGGAAGAAAAGGACGCAAATTTCGTTTCGGTACAACATTGCATGTCCGCACAATTTACAGTTAAAGCAGCGCAGTGCAAAATTCTGAAATCACCTTTGGTCCTTTAGCTACCAAATGGTCCGGGGCTTAAGTGGTTAAAAATTGTTTTGTTTTTTTGGGCTGGAGCTACATTTAAAAAATGTACCTGTTCCAAATTATAAACAGATTCTACTTAAGAACAAACCTACAGTCCCTGTCTTGTTTGCGCCGCCTGTATACGGCTGTTCAGAGTATATAGGGCCTTTTTTAAATTTGGGTGCGGGGTTCCCCTTAATATCCATACAAGACCCAAAGGGGCTGGTAGTGGGCTGGGGATGGGGGGGTACGCATGCCATTTTTCTCAATGATTTTCATCCATATTGCCGGGACCAGACATTACATTAAAGCTGCAAGCAGTTTTAAATTACCTTTTTTCCTTTAGAAATGTCATTTTGTGCAGGGACAGTTCTAAACACGGGAAACACATGCTACTTCACAGGCATACTTTAGACACTCCCCAGGTACGATATTTAAAGGAATATTTCACTTTTTTTTCACTTTATGCATCATTAAAATCACTGCTCCCGACAAAACGGCAGTTTTTAAAACTTCTTTTTGCATTGATACATGTCCCCTGGGGCAGGACCCGGGCCCCCAAACCCTTTTTAGGACAATAACTTGCATATTAGCCGTTATATTTAGCACTTTTGATTTCGAACGTTCGCGTCCATTGTATTCAATAGGGTTCTAAAGTTCGCGCAAACTTTCGGTCCGTTCGCAGGTTCTGGTGCGAACCGAACCGGGGGGGGGGGGGGGTGTTCGGCTCATCCCTGTCTCTAACTCTCTTTAAAATAATTTTTGTAATATAAAATTAAACCAATTCAAAATGGATGCTGATTATGATATTGACACCATTGCTACCTGACAGAATCGTTGGCATATGATACTCTCTATAGATTAACACAGTTTTTGTTTATAAAAAAAACAAAACTACAGTGAGATATAACTGGCCGTACATAGCCAACCTTAATCAGCACCGATGCCAAAACATCACAGCCAAGAAACTAGCATTCTCAAATAAAGAGTTTAGCAATGGCAATGGCATCTAACCTCTAATGACAGAGTCCCTTTAAATAAATACAAATGAGGATATCAGATGTTAGTGTAAAATAATTGTATACACTTCAGTATTGTGCCTTTATATGATAGTAGAATTTCTCTATGACCTTTACTTATTATATACTGTATTTTACAAGGCAGTAAATACATGACTGATGTTATAAATATCTTCAGCTCTTATACGTGTATTTGAATATGATTAATAATTACATAGTATACTATTAAATTGTGAATTTCAAAAAGTTTAATTTCAGTAACAAAGTTGAAAGTAAAATATATTTATGCCATTTAATCTCACATGAAAAACAGCTCCACATGAAAGAAAACCCTATTTAATTGCTAGCATTATCCAGATCACTCAAAATAAATAGGTTTACACAGCTGTATGGCATAAACATGGACATAAAGCAGCCTTTCTCATTGTTTTTACCCCACAGGAAGTCCTTAAATCATTTTCAGGTCTCAGGGAACCCTTTCTGAAATCAATATTTGTAGGGGCAATGGGAAAAAGCTTCATACATCGGTTGTCAGTAGGAAGAATAAAACCCATATGTCGCGTACACACGATCAAATTTTCTGTCGGAAAAACCTTGGATGTTTTTTCCGACGGAATTACGCTCAAGCTTCGCTTGCATACACACGGTCACACATAAGTTCTCTGAACTTTCGACCGTCAAGAACGCGGTGACGTACAACACTACGATGAGCCGATAAAATGAAGTCCAATGATTCCGAGCATGCGTTGAATTGTTTCCGAGCATGCGTCAGAATTTTGCACGTCGGAATTGCTACAGACGATCGGAATTTTTTCCGTCTGAAAATTTGAGAACCAGCTCTCAAATTTTTGCTGGCGGAAATTGCGAGAGGAAAAGTCCGGTGGAGCCTACACACGGTCGGAATTTCCGACCAAAAGCTCACATCAGACTTTTCTTGTCGGAATTTCTGATTGTGTGTACGCGGCATTACAGTGGTTCTTAGAATGCCAAGTTGATTATTTAAGTTTGGCAAAGATGGTGAAGGCCATTGAAATAGTAAATTTTAGCAGATGTGTGAAAATTAATTATTTTTTATGTATAATAGTGAATTCCTGTCTTTTTTATGGATGAAAATTCAATAAAAATGTTAATTTAAAAAAGAATGCCACCCTTCAGATAACTGAAAAGATCATGGTTGGTGTCATGCTTGTAAAGCAGGTGCTTCCAGAAGGGTTATTATGTTATGTGTTTTCTGTGGGTTTTTTTAATGTATTATGTCAAACTGTATTGCCAGTTGCACTGTTTAATGTATGTTGCCCTACTGAGCTTGTGCCTCCATGAAGTCAGGGTTTAAAGCTGCTGGTCAGGTTTTCCTAGGCTTTCTGTTGGTTCCGCCCTCTGCTAAGGCAAACAGTTAAAGGGGGGAACTGCCTCTAGTTTGGGTCGATCCCTGTTGCTCCATGTATGGGAAGAGAATAGGAGTTCTGCTGAACATGTGATTGCTACTTTGCTGCTAGATCACCCCTCAGCAGGAACTGAGTTGGGGTTCCAGATTTCATGGACTTATACAATTGCTCTGTAGACGCTAAAGATTTTCTGCTATTCTAATGTATGGCTACCTCAATGGGCAGGGAGCACCAGGAGGCACTAAAATAATACTTTGTGAGTGGAATGGATGTCTGTGAACAGCAAGCTGTAATGTTTATTTATACTTCAATAACTTTTATAAAGAACTGTTGTTACATATGTTTGCCTTGTCTGAGTTTTGTAACATGCCAACAGATGGCAGCACAAGACTGCACACACAGTCACAGGGAGCACCGACCTTCATAAGTCCGTTTGCCGAAAGACATTGTCCTTTGTACATTGGGAGCTGTGGAACTGGTGCTATTCTTTTTTTTTTTTTAATATTTTATTGTAGATAATAATACATATTTTATACATACATTTTTTGTATAATAGTGATATATCGTATATTACGTTTTGAATTCTGGAATAAAATAAGATGAACATAAGACATCTAATGCGGCGTACACACGATCGTTTTTCATGCCATTTTTTAAACCAACGTTTTTCTCGTTGTTTTTTTTCATGTTTCCTCTCAAGCCTGTCTTGCGTACACACGATCATTTTAAAAAACGTTCAAGCAAAGCGCAGTGACGTACAACACGTACAACGGCACTATAAAGGGGAAGTTCTGTTCGGATGGTGCCACCCTTCATGTTAGTAAAGTTTGTTGAGCGACGATTCACGCTTTTCAGCCTCCTGCTTTTCAGTCCGTTACAGCATGACGAATGTGCTATCTCCATTACAAATGCTAGTTTTACCAGAACGTGCGCTCCCGTCTCATACTTGATTCTGAGCATGCGTGTTTTTTTCACCTCATCAAAGCATACACACCATCGTTTTTCACGTCGTTAAAAAAAACGACATGAAAAACGACGTGAAAAAATAGAGCATGTTCGAGATTTTTAATGGCCGTTTTTCACGTCGTTAAAAATGCTCTGGAGCATACACACGATCGGTTTTAATGCCCATTTTTAAAAATGCCATTTTTAACGGCATGAAAAATGATCGTGTGTATGGGGCATAAGGGCTTCTCAAAAATTCCACAAAAATTTAGCAAAAGTAACATCTGATTTTTCAATAAGCATGGATTAAAAGTTTGGGGCAAATAAAAGGTAACATAAGTGGTGTTCATATGGTTGTTAAATGATATATTTCTAACAAGGGCCAAGATCCTGCTTTGTGGCTTGGCGTGTCCTGTCGATGAAAAAAAAAAAAAAATGGAACCAGACATAAAAATAATCCTATTACTCCTAAAATCAGCTTATAGAGAGAATAACTATTTGTATAGTAGTAATGTGTATAACAATAAATGGAGTAAAGAGGGGGATGGGGAGGAGGGAATCTCCAGAGGGGATCAGGAGGTTCATGAGATTCTGATATAGCAAAATTAATAATAAACACAGTAGTAGGATATTTTAGGATAGTACAAAGGAGTTGTCAAACCCTGGCGGCAGGTGATGATTTATCCAAGGAAGCCAGAGGGCTTCGAATTTCGGGATTTTATTTAAATAGATGGCTTCAGTTTTGGCATGAATCATCGCCTGTGTTACCCGGTGTTTAGTTGAAATTATACATAAAGTAGATGTTTTCCAAGCTTGAGCTATGATTTGTTTGGCAGCTGTAGTGACATATAGTAGAAGTTGGAATTGACGTTGTGAGATATTTTGTGGTTTGTTATTTAGGAGTGCTACAATTGGGTCAGGTACAACAATGGTGTTGAACATGGTGGATAGTAGGTTAAATATTTGCTTCCAGAAAGTCTTAACTTTAGGGCAGGTCCACCATGTGTGTAGATGCGTACCTATATCTATACAGTCTCTGAAGCATTGGGCAGGGTATTGAGGGAGAAATTTGGATATTCTTGCTGGCACAAGGTACCATCTGGTGAGTACCTTGTAGTTAGTTTCTAATGCAGCAATATTTGGGGTAGCTGATGTTGTGGCTTGCCAAATTTGAGTCCAATTTATATCATCTGATTGGAGATTCAGGTCTGTCTCCCATTTGGTAGTGTAGGTTGGGGGAGTTGAAGTTGTTTGAGACAGTAATTGATTGTATATTTCTGATATTAGACCACGTTTGTGTGGGTCAGAGATGCAGGTTTGTTCAAATGTTGTACGATTAGGCATTGTAGAATTCGGGCAATCATTCTGCTGCAGGAATTGTTTGATTTGTAGATACCTGAAGGTTTCTGTTTGTGGAATTTCTTTTGTATCACAGAGTTTGGGAAAGGGGGTGATGGTGTTGGATTCAAAGAAATGGTATGCTCTAGTTAGATCTGCTTTTGACCATGCTGAGAAGGAAGAAGGGGAAGCACCAAGCTGGGTAAAAGGAGGGGTTGTTTAGGAAGGAGAGGAGAGGATTATGTGGAGATTGAAGTCCAAATCGTGTTCTAAGCCTATCCCAAATGGATAAATTATGTCTAGTAATAGGATTAGAAATCGTACGGCCTAAAGTTGGAGTGAGCCACAGAACATTTGCTAAAGAAAGTGGATCGCAATCAACTGATTTAGAGGGAAATCTCTTTGGTAGCGTGAAATTTAGGGAGTTGAGCCAATTGGGCAGCCTAATAATATTTAGTAAAATCTGGAACACTTAGTCCACCACATATACGGGGGGTATATAGAGTAGCTTGTGGTAAACGGGGTTTAAGTTTGCCCCATATAAATTGTAGAGTTTTGCGTTGGAGAATACGAAGGAAGTATGCTGGGACTACTCGGAAGAGATATAGGATTTTGGGTAAAATTGACATCTTAATGACTGTAATTCTACCCATCCATGCCAACGGTATGGAGGACCAATTTTTCATTAGTGTGTTTAATTGTTTCATAAATGGTAGGTGATTTGCTTTATAGAGTTCTGCTGGGTTTGCTGTTAGAGAGATACCTAGGTATGTGATATGTGAAGTTGACCAGCTAAAGGGGAGGGAGTCCTGTAAATGTGTTTGCAATTCCAATGGGAGAGAGATATTTAGTGCTTTAGATTTTTGAGATTTTATTTTAAGACCAGATATAGCTCCAAATTTAGTAAGGGTGGATATAAGATTTGGTGCTGATGTTAAAGGTGAAGTGAGAAAAACTAAGACATCATCTGCGAACAGACATAGCTTGTGTTGATGGCCCCCGTGTTCAAGACCTTTAATATTAATATTAGAGCGAATTAATTGGGCCAGGGGTTCTATTGCTAGAGCAAAGAGTAGGGGGGATAATGGGCATCCCTGCCTGGTTCCTCTTTCAATAATAAATGGGTCAGATCTGTAACCTGAGTAAGTTATATACGCTTTCGGTTTGTCATATAGAGAAGTTATCCACTGTAGAAAGTTGTTTCCAAAACCCCATCTACCGAGGATAGAGTGAAGATAATGCCAAGATAAGGAATCAAATGCTTTCCGTATATCAATAGAAAGGAAGCAGGCAGGGATGTGACGTGTTCGTGCCATATGAGCAAGGAGAAGTGCTCAACGAATGTTATCACCAGTTTGTCTGGATGGGATAAAGCCCGTCTGATCTTTATGTATAAGGTTGCCTATGATTGGATTTAGTCGATTGGAGAGGATTTTAGCTAAGTAGCTTGATATCTAAATTAAGAATAGAGATTGGTCTGTAGTTAGACCATGAAGTGTCGTCTGAATTTGGTTTGGGGATCATAGAAATGGAAGCTAAAAGGGATTCTGGACGGAAGGAATGTCTAGTTAGAAGTGAATTGTAGGCTTCCATTAATAAAGGAGAAAGTAGTGTTTGGAAGTGTTTATAGTATGTGGCTGAAAAACCATCGGGTCCTGGGCGTTTGTGTGGCTTTAAAGTTTTGATTGCTGTTTGAATTTCAAGAGATGTAATCGTTTTTTCAAGGGTTTCTAATTGGGATGCAGAAAGGGAGGGAAGTTTAATATCAGCTAATAGCGAATCAAGGCGTGATTGTTCAAAAGTTTGAGTCTCTTGGTATAAATGGGATAATTTTCTACCAAATTCATTCACTATTTTTTGAGGGTTACTGGAGAAGGTGTTTTTAGATATTTTTAATCTAATTGGCTTCCGTGAGTGGTCTGATTTACGGAGAGAAATGACTAAAAAGGTTGTAGGTTTGTTGTTCTGCTGAATCTGTTAGAAAAAGGTTGAGTTCTAGTTTGGCTTTATCATAGACTAGTTTGTTAGAGGGAGAAGGGTTGCTTTGAAAGTTTTCTGAAGCCTTATAAAATGCTTCATCTAGTTGCTTTTGTATTAGTTTATCTTGTTTGCGTAGGTAAGATGCTTTACTTATACAGATTCCTCTGATGACTGGTTTCAGGGCTTCCCAATAACTTAGGGGATTTGTCTCTGATGGTTTATTATCTGCTATGTAATCTTGAATGGCTTTTTCTATATCTTGACGGTATTTAGAGATCGCTTGCAAGCTGTCATTTATGTACCATGTACGCAGATTAGGTTTTGGAATAAGAGAAGAAAAGGAAGTCAGTACTTCATTGTGGTCAGACCATGCACAAGTGATGATTTGTGAATTTAGTATTAGTGGAGAAGAATTGATATTTACTAATAAATGGTCTATTCGAGAAAATTGCTTATGGGGATGAGAGTAGTGAGTATATTGTTTTTTCCTAGGATGTTGTTCACACCATGTATCAATAAGGAAATGTTGGTTTAAAAGTTGTTGGTATTTAGGGCGGTGAATAGTTGCGGGTGTTGGGAATTTGTCTAAAATTGGTTAGATTACCTGGTTAGAGTCTCCGCATATTATACGAGTACCCTTTTTGTGAGAGTCTATTACACTGAATAAGTGAGAGAGAAAAGATAATGGATTTTTGTTGGGGGCATAATATGATACAACCGTGATTTCGTTGTCAAGTAATAAACCATTTAGTATTATGTAGCGACCTTCAGGGTCATTAATCTCTGAGTGTAGGGTAAAAGGTGTAGTATGGTGGAAAGCAATCAAAACTCCTCTCTGTTTGGTGGAGGCTGAGGCTTTGTATACTTGAGGATATTGGCGGCTGCAAAATTTAGGGGAGGATTGAGTAGAAAAGTGTGTCTCTTGTAGACAAACAACATGAGCTGGGATAGATAAGAAAAAGTGGAAAGCTTTTGTGCGTTTAGGAGGGGAATTAAGACCTTGTACATTGAGTGTAAGTATATTGAGCGACGTCATATCAATATCTATTAATAATCAAAAAATTATAAACTTTGTTATTAGATATATATGTGATCGTAGTCTGGAGGGGGAAAAGGAAAATAAATCAAATAAGGGAGGACAAAGTAAAGAGAAGGAAGAGGGGAAAAGGGAGGGGGGGGGGTAAAGTTGGAAAAGTGTTACAAAGAGAAAAAAAAAAAAAAGAGAAGCAGAAAAAAAAAGAGAAGCTTTTATAACTGTGTTAAATAAATGGCTCCTAACTGGAGCTAGTTTCCAGTGGGTGGCAATAAATTACCAGCCAGTGGGTACAATTTATCCAAAGAGTGTCTGGTAGACTCACCAGGCACTTAAGGATTAGGTTGGATGTGCAGTGAGCAGTCTCCAAGACAATATCAGCCAAAATAAACTTTAAAACACATAAACTTATCAAGTCACTATTTAAATAAAATAATGAGTAAAACCATTCTGGTATATATTCTACCGGGTTGTCCGTGTATGAGACATAATATCAATGTTCTGCATACAAGCTAGAGAAGGAAGAAGCATAGATAGAGTTATTCCAAAAAAAGGGAGCGTTATATGATAGTAGACAGAGAAATTGAGTATAGTAAATAATCTAGCCCATAGGCAGGAAAACTTATTAAACTTATTTTGGAATGAACATACAAATAAAACTTGCTGTGAAACTATTCATTCTTTTCCTTTTGATTAGGGTCTGCTGCGAAAGGTCTTGGAAAATCTGGTAAAGGTGACCCTGGAAAGTCAGTGCTTCTTTATTGCGAGCTGCTTCTAGGATTTGCTCTTTGGAGCGAAAGTAGTGGAATTTGATTACAATGTCTCTGGGTGGTCCTTCATCTTTGCGAGGGGCTAATGATCTGTGGATCCTATCCATCTCCAAGCGCTCTATTGGAATTGATGGAGTGAGCTCTTGAAGAAGGGCTGTTACAGTGTAGTTTAAATCAATTATGGATTCTGGGATGCCGCAGATACGGATGTTGGATCTTCTTGCTCTATTCTCAAATTCCTCGAGACGGTTGTTGAGAGAGGTATTCTCCTCTTTAAGTGCTTCTAATTCATCAGCATTATTAGTAGAAATGCCATCCAGCTCATCCATCCTTTGTTCTAGAACAGATGTTCTGCGGCCCACCTCACCAATTTCCCGCATCAATTTGTCTGTAATGCTGTCTGAGGTGTTTTGAAGTGCTTTTTGTAAGACCCTTTCAAATTGTGTCAAAAGCTCAGTTCCTGGTGAAATGTTTTGTAGAATATTAGGGGTCATTCCAAGTTTGCAGTCAGAGTCAGGCTCATTAAGAACATACTGAGGTGAGTTCTTATTCTTTTTTTGTAGCTGAGGTAAAGCTGAGTGGGAGGATGGCGCTGCTGTCATCTAAGCTGTGGTTCTAGTCAGAACGTCCTGATGCTTTGTTGCTTTTAGTTTAGATTTCCTCCCGCTATACATAGTATCTTTTTGATCACTGAAGTTTCCGGTAGCTGTTAGTTACCTTCTTAACGGTTTTTGAGGTGGTGTCTCGTTTTATCTCGGCTTTTTAGTCACAGAAGATGCGGAGCTTTAGGCAGCCATAACCTACCAGTCAGCCTCGCGCATGCGCCTCTGCAACTGGTGCTATTCTATCCAAGTGTGTTACCACATTTTCTATTTCATCATGGACAGCAAGTAAGAATAAACGTGAGTTTCTCGTTGGAAACAACATGATCTCACTTCCGCGCCCACCCTACTCACCAGATTTGGCTCCTGAGAACTTCACGCAAGGGGACTATTTTCAAGGTGATAGTGTGTAAACGAAGATAAATAAAGTATTTTCTTGTAAACAGAGCTAGTCTCTAAACTTTTTGATACCACCTCATATTGTTCACACCAGGGGACAAGACAAAACAGAAGAAGATGCAGTACCATTGTCTGATTAACTGTTAAGGTAACCAGAGACAGCTATATTGCTATTGCTAAGGACTACAGTACTAGTGTCTATGTGCATATAATAGCCAGCCTGTCATGAACCTGAGATGACTTGGCAAAGGTGATGGAAGGCCCAAGTAGTGAAAGAGCTTTTGTGCTTAGGCTCCTTCCATAGTGATCGGTACCATAGCAGGTGACTGAAGCTAGGAACCCAAATGTAGCTATATTCTGGCAAGGGCCCCAAAATAACTTTTAAAGTGAAACTAAACCCTGCTATTCTCTATAGCCAATAATGCTTCTATCTTTGCTTCTGCAGTTGCCATGGTGCTGCACATGTGATAAGCTGCACATTAGCCATTTAATGGCTTTGCAGTTTGGTTGAGAGCCAACATAAGCAACGTAGTAGCTGTAATCAGTTAGCATTCAAGGCATGCCTGTCCTGGGAAACCGTTAAATCTGCAGGTTCAGTTCCACTTTAATGGTCTTGTACTTCCTTATTTACCTTTGTAGTCATAGGTATTGTGGAGAAATTAATCTTCAAACTTCACAACAGAGGCACCAATACCACTACTTCTTTCCCCTTAGCTCATTCTAAACTGTGAGAAACCAACTGAAACTTGGCTTCAGTTATTGCTGCGATCTTTGAGGATCTTTTAGAATTATTTACTTCATATTACAAGCAGCTAGAGAGGTCACAGATGGCTTGTTTAAAATGTGTTGCTGCTTCCTAAGAAAACTTTATTGTCCATAGTCTTTAAAATACTTTAAAATACAGTCAAACAGTAAACATGAGTTTCTTTTTTTAGCACAATGTGTTTAAATTAGGTTTTAAAGACCATACAGGACTACATTTGTTTAACTTGTGACATTGTCAATCTGCAGCAAAGCAAATCATGTAGTCTTTTGTTTTCTCTTAGAACAATTTACCATGCCTTCTTTTCTACATAGATAGCAAATATTACTTGGGTTTTTGGTGTAGTTTGAAATACAGGGGACTCAAAAAGGATGGGCAGAAGTCTTGCTAATAGATGTGTGAGTTTATGGAATCCCTAAGGACACGTTTATGGAAACACTTTTTAACCTTGTGATTTTTTAACTGCAAATTGTTATTTTATCTCAGTGTGGAAGTCGATAGGAAAATGCTCAGATACTGTCAAACATTTGGCATTCCCTCATCTTAAAGGATCACAGATGTGAAAGATATTAGCTCCCTTTTGACCATAGTCTATATATCCCATAATAATTTTTAAATACGGTAACTTTTACTGCCATCACTCCTGCTACATAAGCAGGCACAGCTCTGATCCTTGACTGTCAGTCCCATCTGTTTTTTTTTTACACAGATAAAACATAACGTATTCACACAGTTATTACATCTTTACAGAACATAGTGATGTCTATGTTTATACTTGTCACAGGAATAGAACGCCTTTTATAAAAGACCAAAAAGAGAGCAGTAGAAAAAAAAATAAAAAAAAAATCTAGCAAGATGTTCACTGTCTGTTGAAAAACTTGTTCACTGTCTGCTAATAAACTGTCTCTAATTTTTCCTGACAAGCCTAATAGACAAATAATTCAAATTACACAATCGGTAGCACATTTTTGGGCCATTGCTTCCTTCTGCTTACTGACCCAGAATTAAACGTTTTTTGCAGCATTCATAACTGAAATATGAATACATTAGAAAGCCTCTTGTCAACTGATTTTAGAAGTGTTAGCATGGCATGCTTTTAAAACTACAGAGTTTTCTAGTTTACTCAAGTCAACCTACAGTGATTACTTTTCACCAGCTCACGCACTTTCTTGAACTGTTTTGAATGCTCTATTTAATGAATTTATTTCATCCAGAGATCATTTACATTAGGCCCCTTTCACACTGGGGCAGGGAGGTGTGCTGGCGGTATAGCGGCGCTATTTTTAGTGCCGCTATACCGTCGGATTTGCCGCGATATTCGGCCGCTAGCGATGCGGTTTTAACCCCCGATAGCGGCCGAGAAAGGGTTAAAACCGCCCGCAAACCGCTGCTACAGCAGCGGTTTGTGGGCGGTATAGCCGCGGTGTCCCATTGATTTCAATGGGAAGGAGCGTTAAAGGAGCGGTATACACACCGCTCCTTCACCGCTCCAAAGATGCTGCTTGCAGGAGATTTTTTTTCCTCCCGCCAGCGCATCGCCTCAGTGTGAAAGCCCTCGGCTTTCACATTGAGAATGCTGGGGCAGGATTATTTCAGGCGTTATTTATGCACTATTTTTAGTACTAAAACGCCTGAAATACGCCTCAGTGTGAAAGGGGCCTTAGAGATCACTTTTCACCAGCACAAGCACTTTTTTGAATATCTAATTAGTACTTTTTTAAATATCTAATTAGTATCTTTTTTGGACTGATTTGAATGCTCAACAGGAGTTTAACTTTAAAAAATTTGTATTCATTTATTTATTGCTTATTTACATGCACATGTTTATGTTCACTTATAATTTATTTGTCATAATTTTGCAAATTTTTTACTGGTGTTACATTCACACCCACATTACATCACCACCACATTAAGAGTCAATTATAATCCATTGAACAGCGCCACACCTACTTATTTTTCTCCTTCATTCATTTACTTCACCTAGGTGGTAGTAATCTGTAGAGGCAGCAGCTCTCTTGATTTACCATATTATATTATATATTTTTTCCCCTGCTGATATTTTTCTCCTTTGCGCGAAATCATACACACCCTTTATCAAGTCAACCTATGATCCACCTGATATACCACACTGATTCTGTTTGTAGAAGAGAAAAATGAATTCTACCTTAGATTGTGAATTTTCCCAGTTGAGTAAGTGAGGGGTCTGCAGTGATCTTCTCTGCGTGTTTTTTGACCAGAATAAGTCCTGGATTGTGGGCAGATCAGCACCAATTATTTTTTCTGCAGGCCTAACTATCCACTATTGTCTAGTCCTATCCTGTTTGAAGTCTAAAGAACAGACTCAGATACAGGTTGAACATCTTAAGGAGATGCAGGTAGTACATCTTTTGCTTGGCTTTTTTGAGGATTGCGTTGATGTTGGATGTTCATTTCAGGTCTTAGGAAATTATGGATCCCAACCTCTGATAGTTTCCATAGTCGACACAGTACTGTTGAACATGAAGGGACAGTGTGGAAGGGCTTCCCCTGAAATCCACTATCACCCTTATGGTTTTGAGTGTGTTGGGTTTCAGGTTCTTATGATTGCACAACAGGGCCAGCAGATCTACTTCATGCCTGTATGCGGACTTGCCATTTTCTCAGTTGAGACCGATAATGGTTGTGGCATCCAAAGGGGAATTCCCCGAAGTGCAGTCATTGGCATAGAGCAGTGTTTCTCAGCTTTTTTTTTCAGTCATGGCACCCTTTAAAATTCTGCCCAATCTCGAGGCACCCCAGTCTAAAATGTAAAGAACTAAGCTAATAGCCACACATGTAAGACACCCAGCATTAGAAGTGATTTATTCTAGCAAAGCTAACACACCTTTGCACACTGGTACTGGCTAGTATTCCAGCATTCCAGCATTATTGGTGATGGGGAGAGACAGGAGAGGGGAAAACAATGAGGCAGTTGCCTGACGTCCTCCTTATCAACCAATTACATCATCAGTTGTTAGGATGCAAGAGGTTGGTCCTCACTCACAGTGTCCAAGGTTGTAATCTACACAATAAAAAAACTGTAGTTTATGTAACAAAAAGGCAGGCTTGATCCACCTGCTTGCATGTTTTTGGGCAATTTTTAGGCATTTTGTGCCTGGGCACCCTGGTTGAAAAAGACTAGTATAGAGGGGAAAACAGTAGTGGGGAGGTCACCTATCCTTGGGGAGCACCAGTAGTTACTGTCCTATAGGGATGAGCTTCGTGTTCGAGTCGAACATACGTTCGACTCGAACATCGGCTGTTCGATCGTTCGACGAAGATCGAACGATTTGGGCCGTTCGCGCCAAATTCGAGTGACGCGAACGGCCCACAATGCACTACGCCATCGCAGTGTCATCCAGGCGCTGTGATTGGCCAAGCATGCACTGTGACCCCGCATGCTTGGCCAATCACAGCGCCGGCAGCGAGGAGAGCAATGATTGGCCACAGGCAGGATGCCTGTGGCCAATTATTGCTGAGGGGGTTTAGTACACGCCCCACACTATAAAAGGCCGCCAGCGCGGCGGCCTTGTGTAGTGTGTTCCGGAGCAGGGAAAGAGAAGCATAGGCAGGGACAGTGTCATTATTTTTCCTTTACTAATCCTGGATTCCTTGTGTTTAGGGACAAATAAGGATAGGTAGGGAGAGTGTCAGTGACAGTGTGCTATTCTGTGCTAATCCTTGTTTGTAGGGACAGAGAGGTACAGTGAGGGAAAGTGTCAGTGTGCTATTCTGTTCTAAACCAATCTTGCTGAACCATATTTTCAATCCTTGAGTTTAGGGACAGAGAAGGACACTCGTGGCAATTTTCAGTGTGCTATTCTGTGCTAAATCTTGTTTGTAGGGAGGGACAGAGTAGGACAGTGAGGGAAAGTGTCAGTGTGCTATTCTGTTCTAAACCAATTTTGCTGTTCCATATTTTCAATCCTTGAGTTTAGGGACAGAGAAGGACACTCGTGGCAATTTTCAGTGTGCTATTCTGTGCTAAATCTTGTTTGTAGGGAGGGACAGAGTAGGACAGTGAGGGAAAGTGTCAGTGTGCTATTCTGTTCTAAACCAATTTTGCTGTTCCATATTTTCAATCCTTGAGTTTAGGGACAGAGAAGGACACTCGTGGAAATTATCAGTGTGCTATTCTGTGCTAAATCTTGTTTGTAGGGAGGGACAGAGTAGGACAGTGAGGGAAAGTGTCAGTGTGCTATTCTGTTCTAAACCAATTTTGCTGTTCCATATTTTCAATCTTTGAGTTTAGGGACAGAGAAGGACACTCGTGGCAATTTTCAGTGTGCTATTCTGTGCTAAATCTTGTTTGTAGGGAGGGACAGAGTAGGACAGTGAGGGAAAGTGTCAGTGTGCTATTCTGTTCTAAACCAATTTTGCTGTTCCATATTTTCAATCCTTGAGTTTAGGGACAGAGAAGGACACTCGTGGAAATTATCAGTGTGCTATTCTGTGCTAAATCTTGTTTGTAGGGAGGGACAGAGTAGGACAGTGAGGGAAAGTGTCAGTGTGCTATTCTGTTCTAAACCAATTTTGCTGTTCCATATTTTCAATCCTTGAGTTTAGGGACAGAGAAGGACACTCGTGGCAATTTTCAGTGTGCTATTCTGTGCTAAATCTTGTTTGTAGGGAGGGACAGAGTAGGACAGTGAGGGAAAGTGTCAGTGTGCTATTCTGTTCTAAACCAATTTTGCTGTTCCATATTTTCAATCCTTGAGTTTAGGGACAGAGAAGGACACTCGTGGAAATTATCAGTGTGCTATTCTGTGCTAAATCTTGTTTGTAGGGAGGGACAGAGTAGGACAGTGAGGGAAAGTGTCAGTGTGCTATTCTGTTCTAAACCAATTTTGCTGTTCCATATTTTCAATCCTTGAGTTTAGGGACAGAGAAGGACACTCGTGGCAATTTTCAGTGTGCTATTCTGTGCTAAATCTTGTTTGTAGGGAGGGACAGAGTAGGACAGTGAGGGAAAGTGTCAGTGTGCTATTCTGTTCTAAACCAATTTTGCTGTTCCATATTTTCAATCCTTGAGTTTAGGGACAGAGAAGGACACTCGTGGAAATTATCAGTGTGCTATTCTGTGCTAAATCTTGTTTGTAGGGAGGGACAGAGTAGGACAGTGAGGGAAAGTGTCAATGTGCTATTCTGTTCTAAACCAATTTTGCTGTTCCATATTTTCAATCCTTGAGTTTAGGGACAGAGAAGGACACTCGTGGAAATCATCAGTGTGCTATTCTGTGCTAAATCTTGTTTGTAGGGAGGGACAGAGTAGGACAGTGAGGGAAAGTGTCAGTGTGCTATTCTGTTCTAAACCAATTTTGCTGTTCCATATTTTCAATCCTTGAGTTTAGGGACAGAGAAGGACACTCGTGGCAATTTTCAGTGTGCTATTCTGTGCTAAATCTTGTTTGTAGGGAGGGACAGAGTAGGACAGTGAGGGAAAGTGTCAGTGTGCTATTCTGTTCTAAACCAATTTTGCTGTTCCATATTTTCAATCCTTGAGTTTAGGGACAGAGAAGGACACTCGTGGAAATTATCAGTGTGCTATTCTGTGCTAAATCTTGTTTGTAGGGAGGGACAGAGTAGGACAGTGAGGGAAAGTGTCAGTGTGCTATTCTGTTCTAAACCAATTTTGCTGTTCCATATTTTCAATCCTTGAGTTTAGGGACAGAGAAGGACACTCGTGGAAATTATCAGTGTGCTATTCTGTGCTAAATCTTGTTTGTAGGGAGGGACAGAGTAGGACAGTGAGGGAAAGTGTCAGTGTGCTATTCTGTTCTAAAACAATTTTGCTGTTCCATATTTTCAATCCTTGAGTTTAGGGACAGAGAAGGACACTCGTGGAAATTATCAGTGTGCTATTCTGTGCTAAATCTTGTTTGTAGGGAGGGACAGAGTAGGACAGTGAGGGAAAGTGTCAGTGTGCTATTCTGTTCTAAACCAATTTTGCTGTTCCATATTTTCAATCCTTGAGTTTAGGGACAGAGAAGGACACTCGTGGCAGTTTTCAGTGTGCTATTCTGTGCTAAATCTTGTTTGTAGGGAGGGACAGAGTAGGACAGTGAGGGAAAGTGTCAGTGTGCTATTCTGTTCTAAACCAATTTTGCTGTTCCATATTTTCAATCCTTGAGTTTAGGGACAGAGAAGGACACTCGTGGAAATTATCAGTGTGCTATTCTGTGCTAAATCTTGTTTGTAGGGAGGGACAGAGTAGGACAGTGAGGGAAAGTGTCAGTGTGCTATTCTGTTCTAAACCAATTTTGCTGTTCCATATTTTCAATCCTTGAGTTTAGGGACAGAGAAGGACACTCGTGGCAATTTTCAGTGTGCTATTCTGTGCTAAATCTTGTTTGTAGGGAGGGACAGAGTAGGACAGTGAGGGAAAGTGTCAGTGTGCTATTCTGTTCTAAACCAATTTTGCTGTTCCATATTTTCAATCCTTGAGTTTAGGGACAGAGAAGGACACTCGTGGAAATTATCAGTGTGCTATTCTGTGCTAAATCTTGTTTGTAGGGAGGGACAGAGTAGGACAGTGAGGGAAAGTGTCAGTGTGCTATTCTGTTCTAAACCAATTTTGCTGTTCCATATTTTCAATCCTTGAGTTTAGGGACAGAGAAGGACACTCGTGGCAATTTTCAGTGTGCTATTCTGTGCTAAATCTTGTTTGTAGGGAGGGACAGAGTAGGACAGTGAGGGAAAGTGTCAGTGTGCTATTCTGTTCTAAACCAATTTTGCTGTTCCATATTTTCAATCCTTGAGTTTAGGGACAGAGAAGGACACTCGTGGAAATTATCAGTGTGCTATTCTGTGCTAAATCTTGTTTGTAGGGAGGGACAGAGTAGGACAGTGAGGGAAAGTGTCAGTGTGCTATTCTGTTCTAAACCAATTTTGCTGTTCCATATTTTCAATCCTTGAGTTTAGGGACAGAGAAGGACACTCGTGGCAATTTTCAGTGTGCTATTCTGTGCTAAATCTTGTTTGTAGGGAGGGACAGAGTAGGACAGTGAGGGAAAGTGTCAGTGTGCTATTCTGTTCTAAACCAATTTTGCTGTTCCATATTTTCAATCCTTGAGTTTAGGGACAGAGAAGGACACTCGTGGAAATTATCAGTGTGCTATTCTGTGCTAAATCTTGTTTGTAGGGAGGGACAGAGTAGGACAGTGAGGGAAAGTGTCAATGTGCTATTCTGTTCTAAACCAATTTTGCTGTTCCATATTTTCAATCCTTGAGTTTAGGGACAGAGAAGGACACTCGTGGAAATTATCAGTGTGCTATTCTGTGCTAAATCTTGTTTGTAGGGAGGGACAGAGTAGGACAGTGAGGGAAAGTGTCAGTGTGCTATTCTGTTCTAAACCAATTTTGCTGTTCCATATTTTCAATCCTTGAGTTTAGGGACAGAGAAGGACACTCGTGGCAATTTTCAGTGTGCTATTCTGTGCTAAATCTTGTTTGTAGGGAGGGACAGAGTAGGACAGTGAGGGAAAGTGTCAGTGTGCTATTCTGTTCTAAACCAATTTTGCTGTTCCATATTTTCAATCCTTGAGTTTAGGGACAGAGAAGGACACTCGTGGAAATTATCAGTGTGCTATTCTGTGCTAAATCTTGTTTGTAGGGAGGGACAGAGTAGGACAGTGAGGGAAAGTGTCAGTGTGCTATTCTGTTCTAAACCAATTTTGCTGTTCCATATTTTCAATCCTTGAGTTTAGGGACAGAGAAGGACACTCGTGGAAATTATCAGTGTGCTATTCTGTGCTAAATCTTGTTTGTAGGGAGGGACAGAGTAGGACAGTGAGGGAAAGTGTCAGTGTGCTATTCTGTTCTAAACCAATTTTGCTGTTCCATATTTTCAATCTTTGAGTTTAGGGACAGAGAAGGACACTCGTGGCAATTATCAGTGTTCTATTTTGTGCTAAATCTTGTTTGTAGGGAGGGACAGAGTAGGACAGTGAGGGAAAGTGTCAGTGTGCTATTCTGTTCTAAACCAATTTTGCTGTTCCATATTTTCAATCCTTGAGTTTAGGGACAGAGAAGGACACTCGTGGCAATTATCAGTGTGCTATTCTGTGCTAAATCTTGTTTGTAGGGAGGGACAGAGTAGGACAGTGAGGGAAAGTGTCAGTGTGCTATTCTGTTCTAAACCAATTTTGCTGTTCCATATTTTCAATCCTTGAGTTTAGGGACAGAGAAGGACACTCGTGGCAATTTTCAGTGTGCTATTCTGTGCTAAATCTTGTTTGTAGGGAGGGACAGAGTAGGACAGTGAGGGAAAGTGTCAGTGTGCTATTCTGTTCTAAACCAATTTTGCTGTTCCATATTTTCAATCCTTGAGTTTAGGGACAGAGAAGGACACTCGTGGCAATTATCAGTGTGCTATTCTGTGCTAAATCTTGTTTGTAGGGAGGGACAGAGTAGGACAGTGAGGGAAAGTGTCAGTGTGCTATTCTGTTCTAAACCAATTTTGCTGTTCCATATTTTCAATCCTTGAGTTTAGGGACAGAGAAGGACACTCGTGGCAATTTTCAGTGTGCTATTCTGTGCTAAATCTTGTTTGTAGGGAGGGACAGAGTAGGACAGTGAGGGAAAGTGTCAGTGTGCTATTCTGTTCTAAACCAATTTTGCTGTTCCATATTGTCAATCCTTGAGTTTAGGGACAGAGAAGGACACTCGTGGAAATTATCAGTGTGCTATTCTGTGCTAAATCTTGTTTGTAGGGAGGGACAGAGTAGGACAGTGAGGGAAAGTGTCAGTGTGCTATTCTGTTCTAAACCAATTTTGCTGTTCCATATTTTCAATCCTTGAGTTTAGGGACAGAGAAGGACACTCGTGGCAGTTTTCAGTGTGCTATTCTGTGCTAAATCTTGTTTGTAGGGAGGGACAGAGTAGGACAGTGAGGGAAAGTGTCAGTGTGCTATTCTGTTCTAAACCAATTTTGCTGTTCCATATTTTCAATCCTTGAGTTTAGGGACAGAGAAGGACACTCGTGGCAATTTTCAGTGTGCTATTCTGTGCTAAATCTTGTTTGTAGGGAGGGACAGAGTAGGACAGTGAGGGAAAGTGTCAGTGTGCTATTCTGTTCTAAACCAATTTTGCTGTTCCATATTTTCAATCCTTGAGTTTAGGGACAGAGAAGGACACTCGTGGAAATTATCAGTGTGCTATTCTGTGCTAAATCTTGTTTGTAGGGAGGGACAGAGTAGGACAGTGAGGGAAAGTGTCAGTGTGCTATTCTGTTCTAAACCAATTTTGCTGTTCCATATTTTCAATCCTTGAGTTTAGGGACAGAGAAGGACACTCGTGGAAATTATCAGTGTGCTATTCTGTGCTAAATCTTGTTTGTAGGGAGGGACAGAGTAGGACAGTGAGGGAAAGTGTCAGTGTGCTATTCTGTTCTAAACCAATTTTGCTGTTCCATATTTTCAATCTTTGAGTTTAGGGACAGAGAAGGACACTCGTGGCAATTATCAGTGTTCTATTCTGTGCTAAATCTTGTTTGTAGGGAGGGACAGAGTAGGACAGTGAGGGAAAGTGTCAGTGTGCTATTCTGTTCTAAACCAATTTTGCTGTTCCATATTTTCAATCCTTGAGTTTAGGGACAGAGAAGGACACTCGTGGCAATTATCAGTGTGCTATTCTGTGCTAAATCTTGTTTGTAGGGAGGGACAGAGTAGGACAGTGAGGGAAAGTGTCAGTGTGCTATTCTGTTCTAAACCAATTTTGCTGTTCCATATTTTCAATCCTTGAGTTTAGGGACAGAGAAGGACACTCGTGGCAATTTTCAGTGTGCTATTCTGTGCTAAATCTTGTTTGTAGGGAGGGACAGAGTAGGACAGTGAGGGAAAGTGTCAGTGTGCTATTCTGTTCTAAACCAATTTTGCTGTTCCATATTTTCAATCCTTGAGTTTAGGGACAGAGAAGGACACTCGTGGAAATTATCAGTGTGCTATTCTGTGCTAAATCTTGTTTGTAGGGAGGGACAGAGTAGGACAGTGAGGGAAAGTGTCAGTGTGCTATTCTGTTCTAAACCAATTTTGCTGTTCCATATTTTCAATCCTTGAGTTTAGGGACAGAGAAGGACACTCGTGGCAATTTTCAGTGTGCTATTCTGTGCTAAATCTTGTTTGTAGGGAGGGACAGAGTAGGACAGTGAGGGAAAGTGTCAGTGTGCTATTCTGTTCTAAACCAATTTTGCTCTTCCATATTTTCAATCCTTGAGTTTAGGGACAGAGAAGGACACTCGTGGAAATTATCAGTGTGCTATTCTGTGCTAAATCTTGTTTGTAGGGAGGGACAGAGTAGGACAGTGAGGGAAAGTGTCAGTGTGCTATTCTGTTCTAAACCAATTTTGCTGTTCCATATTTTCAATCCTTGAGTTTAGGGACAGAGAAGGACACTCGTGGCAATTTTCAGTGTGCTATTCTGTGCTAAATCTTGTTTGTAGGGAGGGACAGAGTAGGACAGTGAGGGAAAGTGTCAGTGTGCTATTCTGTTCTAAACCAATTTTGCTGTTCCATATTTTCAATCCTTGAGTTTAGGGACAGAGAAGGACACTCGTGGAAATTATCAGTGTGCTATTCTGTGCTAAATCTTGTTTGTAGGGAGGGACAGAGTAGGACAGTGAGGGAAAGTGTCAGTGTGCTATTCTGTTCTAAACCAATTTTGCTGTTCCATATTTTCAATCCTTGAGTTTAGGGACAGATGTTGTGGAGATTTTTATGGAAACGTATTAATGTATGTTGTCAGATTTCCCCCCAGTGTCAGTTTTGCTGTAATGCGCTCATCTGAGCGTATTTGCACATACAGACGTTGGTGGAAGACCAATGACGGGAAAATCTTCCTATGGAAACAGCGATGTTTGCTCCATTTAGAGATGTTGTTTTGCGCCCCGTTGGGGGAACTGGCCGGCCCCTGGCGGGGGGTGTTAAATGACTCTGAGCGCACAGATCTGTGTCCACAGGAACAGTAGCATAACTATAAAATAGTTGTGGTCTATTTGAGGCATAATTATTGTGTAGTTCCCGTCATTGGTGAATGTCACTGCTAGTCAATTTAAATGTACATTGTATCTGTTTGAAAGGATGTCCTTGTATGGTCATTCTTCTGTGTAGAGGGGACATGCTGTTATGTCCCCGCCCAGGGGGGAGGTGACTGGTTGCTACAACCAATCACCTCCTGTCTTGAGATCTTTTGAGTTTAATAAAAGCCTATTAGTAGGCTTTGGCTAAACAGTCTTTGCTGGAATGGCCTGATAAGAAGATAAGCTTTTGTGGTGCTGCCTTTCTTGAATGAATGGGAATGAACGGTGAGTGGACTTTAGCAAACTTAACTTAAAGATAGCATTATTCCAAAAAGATGAATCTAAAGTGTGTGCTTATAGAACACAGGAATTATAGGCTGTGTGCTTTGTAAACAGCAGCCTGAAATTCCACAACAGTTAATGGCGACTCACGGTTGGGACCAATTGCGGCCTCTTTGAGCATCAGATCAGCAGAGGGGGGAGAGTGGACCTGCGATGTGATGTGTAAAGAGGCTGTACTTTGAAACGAACAAAAAAAATAAATAATAATTTGTCTTTTTGAAATAATGTTTTAAGTTTGCAGCGTGTGTATGTCTGTGAATCTGATCGGATGCCTGTGAATTTGTTTGTGTATGCCTGTGTGTGATTAGATTGTTTGTGCGATGTATTGAGAAGTCTGATGCCAGCCATGGCTGCTGCATTGTCCTGGTCTTTGTGAGCCATGAGGTTTAGTGGGGGAGGGGCTGCCACACATCTCAGGTACAAGGGTGAAAGTTGGTGACTTTCTGTAAATAGCATGTTTTGTAGTGGGAGGGCCCTGAGAGATGATCTGATGGAAACTGTGGGCTGTAAGAGTGTAACTAAGCGAGAAATATAGACTGTATATTGTGTATGAAATTAAGGTATAGATGTGGTATTTAGTGCACTGAGAAGTTTGTAAAGTAGATTGCTTGGCTGCCATGTGCTTGAATGGGGGAAGGGCTTGCCCACTGTTTTGTGTTGCAATGGCTGTGCCCTGAGGGAAAGACACTCTAAGCAAATGTTACAAGCAACAATATACTGTATGTGTGTGGTGTTAGTGATTTCTATGAAAAATAGAAATGGTTAGATTGTGATTTTTGCCTTTATAGGGGACAAAGACACATGTCCCCATAAGTGTAAAAATATTTTAAGTAAAGTGTTTGGTTTTTGAGTTGAAAGTTCCCGCCGCATATCCAAGTGGCCAGGCATTGCTAGAAGGCAGACATAGTATGTCTCTGCAATGGCTTGTTATGGAAGCTGAGGCCACTGTGTGTGAACTTTAGGTAGAGAAAAGTGGTGAATATCTCAGAGTATATGGACTTAGAGAAATGAATATGTTTTTAATATGTAACTCACATTTATTGAATGTGCTGTTTAGTTGGCAAAAGGGAGGCTAAGTTTGTAAGTGTACATGTGGTCCTTGTAGAGTGTAGCTGACACCTTTTTCAGTGGATTTTGATGATAATTTAGAAAAGTTTCAATGGTGTAGTCAGTCTTTGTGGAGAAAAACATTTTTGATTTTCTTTTAAAGAGATGCTGGTTTTGGCGGGAAAAAGCAATGGCGCCATTCTTGGTTTTTGTTAGCCTTGCAGGTTTGTCTGCCATTTTGAGGCACAGTTTTTCTTTAGCCTGTGAGTATCCTATAAGGGAAGGTGCAGACACCTTTCTTTTGGGCACTATACCATGTGGCATTCGTCAGCTATGTTGCTGATAGAATTTCTCAGTTTTTGATGTTTAGTGCGAATTGGGTAGTGCGGCCTTTTTAACCTGCTGGAGGCCATTTGTGTTTGTCTTTGTGTGGGGGAACCCATGTGGTGTTCATTGTGACGTCCCATGCGGGTTATTGGCGGGAAAAAATTGCATGCGTCAATGGCGCAATTTTTGTTGTCCATGAGGTGCTGTGGTGGGTCATCCACCATTTTGTAGTCCTGGCTTGTCGGCCATTTTGAGAGACGTTTACAGTTTGAGATAGGAAGTTCCAGTTTAGCAAACACAGCCCCTGAATATGCTGTATTGGCATTTGTTGATTGGCGCAGTTTTCTTATGTTTTTATGCGTTTACAGTTTGACCTGTGCACTGCTGGGAAGAGTAGTGAGACACCAGGGGACATACTGAGAGACTGGTTTTTGTTTAATGAATTTGCTGGTTTAAATTGTTTTTCTAAGCATCGCCTTTTGAGTTGAGTGGTATCTAAAATAGCGCGGTTTTACCCCGAGGGGCCACAACGTGCTTGCGGACACACGCACATGCTGGGGCCTATTTATGGATGGGATCTGGCTGGCCTACCAGCAGTTGGAGTGTGGGAGGAGGCCAACGCAGAGACAGGGACAACATGCAAACTCCATGCAGATGGTGTTAGGAGGAAGGTTTCTCTGTTTTCATTTAAGTGAATGTAAGCTATTGCAGGGTCAGCTGACTTTGCAGTATATGAGCGGCGGTTTTTTTGCATTGGATTTTGGTTTTAAGAAAAACTTCACTTTACACTGAATTTTGATAGATTGTAAGACTAACAGAGTTTTTGTACAATGATGTGTTTTTATGTTTAAATATTTGGGAGTTTCCCAGAGAGCAATTCATTTTTTGGAACTTGTACTGTATAGCCATCTCTTGGCAGGAGTTTGTATTTTGAGTCCCAACTTATGGTCTGACTTCCAGGAAGTGTGGGTCAGGGGGGATTCCCTCTCATTTGCAAAGGGGGGTTTATTCCATCATTTCCTTGACAAGGTTTTAAATGGTTGAAATATATGATGTGTAGCCATAGATTTTTTTGGAGTCTTGATAGACAAGGCGATTAAGGCCTCCCCTCTTCCTGAACAATTGATATGTAAATAAACCAGTTTGGTTTTTTTAAGTAGCTGAGCATAACCGGAAGTTTCTTTTCAGCATTTATATATCAGCAGAAAGTTAGTGGGAGGAGCTTGGGGTTTTTAAAGGTGAGCAATGAGATTTGTGTCTGGAAGGAAAATGTAAAGCATTTTGGCGTTTAAAAGTGTTTTATATTTCGTTCCAGTTTTGTGAAGTTTTGTACTGTAATACAGTTTTGGGTAGAGAGCAAACAGTCGGCATCACCATTATTTTATCATCTAGATACAGAGAGAAGCCACATTGTTCTGCAGGTGGTAAACTGGCGTAAGTGTTCTGTGAGGTTTAGTCTGACAACGCAGTGTATGGGTGTATAGCGGAAAACGCTTGTGTATGCATGCACTGTGAGGGGTAGAGGCCTAATTCGGGGGTTGATCTGTGGTTGTTGCTGTAGTTCCAAAAGTGTTGGGACAACAAGCCATAGAGTTGACGCCTCGGTTAGGGTTTCTAGTTGGAGGACTTGACCATATAGTGGTTGTAGTTCTGCAATTCACCGTATAAGAAGACACCGGGCGGTGATCTCCGAAAATGGGTGCAACGGTTTAACCTGGACGCAGGTTTAAGACGATAAGCCGATTCGAATCGCCATGGACACAAGGAGGTCTGTGCAAAGGGAAGGAATGGAGGCTTCCCATAGTCAGACGGTCACACAGTGCACAAAGCCTAGTTTTGGGGCAAAGGCCTTTGAACCCCAAAAAGATTAACATAGGTGGTCCAAGGATACTATTTTGGGTATCCCTCTGGAATGGATGTAGTTGAGCTGCGGCTTCAGAAATCTGTAATGATGAGTAACGGTGGCTCATGCCCGTTTGTTTGAACCTTGTATGGCTGGTACATGGAAGGTTCTCGAGCTGCTCTCATGTTCCGATTGTATTTTTTCCTATTGCTGAAAGAGTGAAGGTAGAATTCTGGCTGTTTCTGTTTTTTTTTCATTTGTGGTTTTGGAAACTGGGAAGTATTTCCCCCACGTTTGTATCGGAATGTTTGTATGTAGTAACGTGAATATGTTCGAACTTACCGCGGCGATCCTTCGATGCGTCGCGGCTGTTGTATTTTTGTAGGAACGGGAAAAGTAAGGGTTACAGAGGGGTTTGTTTGAATCAGTTTTGAAAGAATGTCATTGACAATTTACCAATGTACAGGAATGTCATTATTATTGTTTTACCATTCTTTGCAGGTTAAATATGAAGAATAGAGTAATGATTTTGCTTATAAGTATTTTTCAGGTCCAAGGAGTTTGTACACAGAGAACAGGTGTATGTAGACAGCGGTACATATGGATAAATATGAGTCTAAGGCGGTAAAAGTATCATAGGTTATTTCATTGTTTCTTTTTTCCTGCACCACGCATTTCTTCCTTCAGTCTGTAATGAGGAAGAAAAGGGGGGAGAATGATAAATGTAAGAGTGACAGTTTTTTTTTTTTTTTTTTGTCAAACTAACAATAACCTCTGTAATTCTAACCAAGTTTGTGCCAAGACTGTCTTTCTTTAATAGAATTTGAATCGGCAAGCAGCAGTCTGGTGAAGTAGGTTCCCATCCCAGAGGCTAAGAACCTTGTCAATGGCTCCAGGTATTGTAAGCCACGCACAGGTTATGCAGTGACCACAGTCCCGATGTCTGGGTTATTGTCATATGAGGGTTGTTTGGAGGTCAATCAAAATCAGGGTCGTACTCTCCTCATTAGCTGTCACTTATATTCTCAGCTGATGGGGTGGGTGCGATCGTTGTGACATGAACTTCAAAATGTCCACCAAAAGGTTTTCACGATTCCCTCCTGGACCCGACTCAATAATCAGTTTACATTCTTTCCAACCAGGTGACTGGGTCGTTGTAAAGAAGCTTGAGGGATGAGACCACGCCAGCCACTGCAAGAAGCGGCTCAACCACACCAAAGAATGAGGAGTATCTTTGTTTATTTATATTTTTGTTGTTTAGTAAATTTTAGCGAGGGTAACGATGAAGCATCCCAAGTTATTATTTAAAGTGTATGTCCTGACTAGCTCAGAAAGCGAACAGGACCGATGGTCTGTTCTGAGTCTTCACCGAGTTTTAGTCCCCAGCGATGACAGAGGTACATGACATTTATGATGTTATTATGGGTATGAGGAGTTTTAGTCCCCAGCGATGACAGCGGTACATGTCATTTATGATGTTATTATGGGTATGAGGAGTTTTAGTCCCCAGCGATGACAGCGGTACATGTCATTTATGATGTTATTATGGGTATGAGGAGTTTTGACAAACTAGTGAAGACTCCAGACAGACACTTGTCAATGGAATCTAACAATGTATTTTTAGAGGGTAAAATTGGTTTTAGTTTTAATGGCTCTGCCTCTTGTCGGTTTGGGTATCTAGGCAGCCCACAAGTGTGTTTGAACTTTAGTTTGGTGTTTATGCGGATCTGCAGCTTATAAAAGTAATTCCCCCAAAGCAAGAGGTTCATGCGTGATGGTGAAGCTGTCCCAACATTTTAGGTCGCGGCCGATCGCGAGGATCTGATGGCGCAGGAAATTAAGAATGGCAGGGACAGCTAGAAGGGATTTGTTCACCAACCCCAACCAGGTCTGGGCATGGGGTCCTGGATGTACAAGGTGGGGGGGGCTCGGGCTTGGGATACGATTGAACAATTCTCATCCGTTAAGGATAGGGTTCTTCATGTAATTGTTGAAGCCAGAGCTGTAGCTAAGTGAAGGTTGGGAGTCTATTTTAAGGGTCTGGGAGTCTTTGGGGATCTAATTTTTATTTTACAGCGGATCGTGGTTAAAGGAAGTGGGAATATATATACTCATGTCGTTTTTATTTCTCATCTTTCTATGTCGTGACGAGAGGCTCCTGTTGCCTGATTTGACGCGTGACCAGAGTTTCCTTGATGAGACGCCCCGAAGCTGGACCCACATACAAGACACAGAGGATCACAGACGGATCGGCGATTACTACAGCTCACCATGTCGTGTCCTCCTTTATAAGTCATGCCCCTGAAGAACAGAGTCTACATGTCAAGCCGTGTTTTCCTTTTTATGGACTAAGAACTGATTCATTTCCGGGTATAAGAAGCATATCAAATTTCATCGATGGACATGGGGTGCATATGACAAAAAAGGGAGGACTGTTGCGGAGATTTTTATGGAAATGTATTAATGTATGTTGTCAGATGTCCCCCCAGTGTCAGTTTTGCTGTAATGCGCTCATCTGAGCGTATTTGCACATACAGACGTTGGTGGAAGACCAATGACGGGAAAATCTTCCTATGGAAACAGCGATGTTTGCTCCATTTAGAGATGTTGTTTTGCGCCCCGTTGGGGGAACTGGCCGGCCCCTGGCGGGGGGTGTTAAATGACTCTGAGCGCACAGATCTGTGTCCACAGGAACAGTAGCATAACTATAAAATAATTGTGGTCCATTTGAGGCATAATTATTGTGTAGTTCCCGTCATTGGTGAATGTCACTGCTAGTCAATTTAAATGTACATTGTATCTGTTTGAAAGGATGTCCTTGTATGGTCATTCTTCTGTGTAGAGGGGACATGCTGTTATGTCCCCGCCCAGGGGGGAGGTGACTGGTTGCTACAACCAGTCACCTCCTGTCTTGAGATCTTTTGAGTTTAATAAAAGCCTATTAGTAGGCTTTGGCTAAACAGTCTTTGCTGGAATGGCCTGATAAGAAGATAAGCTTTTGTGGTGCTGCCTTTCTTGAATGAATGGGAATGAACGGTGAGTGGACTTTAGCAAACTTAACTTAAAGATAGCATTATTCCAAAAAGATGAATCTAAAGTGTGTGCTTATAGAGCACAGGAATTATAGGCTGTGTGCTCTGTAAACAGCAGCCTGAAATTCCACAACACAGAGAAGGACACTCGTGGCAATTTTCAGAGTGCTATTCTGTGCTAAATCTTGTTTGTAGGGAGGGACAGAGTAGGACAGTGAGGGAAAGTGTCAGTGTGCTATTCTGTTCTAAACCAATTTTGCTGTTCCATATTTTCAATCCTTGAGTTTAGGGACAGAGAAGGACACTCGTGGCAATTATCAGTGTGCTATTCTGTGCTAAATCTTGTTTGTAGGGAGGGACAGAGTAGGACAGTGAGGGAAAGTGTCAGTGTGCTATTCTGTTCTAAACCAATTTTGCTGTTCCATATTTTCAATTCTTGAGTTTAGGGACAGAGAAGGACACTCGTGGCAATTTTCAGTGTGCTATTCTGTGCTAAATCTTGTTTGTAGGGAGGGACAGAGTAGGACAGTGAGGGAAAGTGTCAGTGTGCTATTCTGTTCTAAACCAATTTTGCTGTTCCATATTTTCAATCCTTGAGTTTAGGGACAGAGAAGGACACTCGTGGAAATTATCAGTGTGCTATTCTGTGCTAAATCTTGTTTGTAGGGAGGGACAGAGTAGGACAGTGAGGGAAAGTGTCCTGTTCTGTTCTAAACCAATTTTGCTGAACCATAATTTTCAATCCTTGAGTTTAGGGACAGAGAGGTACAGTGAGTGAAACTGACAGTGTGCTATTCTGTTCTAAACCAATTTTGCTGTTTCATATTTCAAATCCTTGAGTTTAGGGACAGAGAAGGATAGGCAGGGAACAGTGTCAGTGTCATTGTTGCTAAGCCTCCTGCACAGTATACACCTGAAGGTAGCCCTTATTGCTATTTTTCCCATCTCCCTGCAGGCCATCCATTAAAATGTCTGGAAGGCAAACAAGGAGAGGCAGACAGTCAGGAGGCAAAAAAAGAGGGCAAGCAGGCTCTGTGTCTGGGGGCAACAGTGCTGGTCGTGGACGCGGTGCATTGTCATCAGCACATGGCCATGGGACACGCTTGTCCTTCTTTTCGGCAGCTGGACATGTTGAGCCACATCATGCCGAAGACTTGGTAGAGTGGATGACCAAGCCCACCTCATCCTCCTCATCCTCTCTCACCCAGGCTCAGGGTACTGGCAAAGCAGCTGCCAAAGCGTCCTCTTCTCTGGTATCATTATCTTCATTAGTCAATCCTTCCCTAGACCCACCATGTCCTCCTCCTGAGGAGTCCCCCGAACTGTTTGAGCACAGTGTTGGGTACATGCTCCAGGAGGATGCCCAGCGTTTCGAAGGATCTGATGATGATACCTAGCTACAGGAAGGCAGCAGCGTGAGAGCAGAGAGAGGGGATGCTCAAGAAGGACACCAATCTGGCAGTCATGCTCCAGCAGCTGCAGCATACTGCCAGATTGGCTCCAGTGATGAGGAGGGAGGGGATGATGAGGTCACTGACTCCACGTGGGTGCCTAATAGGAGAGAGGAGGAGGAGGATGAGGAGGAGGCACATCTCCAACGAGGCAGGATGCCCTTGAGTGGCCAGCGTATGGGCAGCACACCGACGGAATCACACCGCAGAGCTCCGCCTGTGCAGGGCGCTGCCTCTGCCCGTCATTCAAAAAGTTCTTTGGTGTGGGCCTTTTTTGAGGCGAGTGCATCAGATCGCACAGCTGCTGTTTGCAACATATGTCTCAAGCGTATATCGCGTGGCCAAAACATCAGCCGCTTGGGCACCACATGCTTGATCAGACATATGTTGACCTGCCATGCAGCTCATTGGCAAGCCTACCTTAAAGACCCACACCAAAGAACAAAGCTGACCTCTTCTTGCACCGCATCAGCTGGGATCTCCAACCCCACTATACCTTCACTCCTCTCTGAAACCTGCTCTGAGAGGAATGAAGGTGTAGAATTAGGTGTGTCACAGGCAAGTACTTGCGGGCACTCTGCTAGCAGTACACCAACGTCCGATTCTAGCAGGCAAATTTCCCTGCCCCAGCTGCTGGACCGTCGAAAGAAGTTCACTCCCAGCCATCCACATGCCCAGCGGTTGAATGCTAGCTTGGCTAAATTGCTAGCGCTTCAACTGCTGCCTTTTCAGTTGGTAGACTTGGCCCCCTTCCGTGAGTTTGTGCAATGTGCGGTTCCTCAGTGGCAGGTTCCCAAACGCCACTTTTTTGCACGGAAGGCGATTCCGGCTCTCTACAGGCATGTGGAAGGCAATGTCTTGGCCTCCCTGGACAGGGCGGTCAGCGGTAAGGTGCATATTACCGCTGACTCATGGTCCAGCAGGCATGGACAGGGACGTTACCTTTCTTTCACGGCCCATTGGGTCACTCTTTTGGCAGCTGGGAAGGATGCAGGACAAGGTGCAGTAGTGTTGGAGGTTGTTCCACTGCCACGCCTCCAAAATGCTACTACTGGTTGTGACACACCTCTCTCCTCCACCCCCTCCTCTTCTTCCTCCATGGCCTCTTCCTGTGGTTTGTCCTCGGAACCAGCGGTGCTCCGTAGGCGTTCAAGGGGCTACGCAAGTACGCAGGCAAAAAGATGCCATGCCGTGCTTGCACTGGTGTGTTTGGGGGACAGGAGCCACACTGGGGCAGAGGTCCTGTCTGCTCTGCAGGGGCAGGCCAAGAGGTGGTTGACGCCACGCCAGCTTAAGCCAGGAATGGTGGTTTGCGACAATGGCACCAACCTCCTCTCCGCCCTCCAACAGGGACAACTGACCCATGTGCCCTGTATGGCTCACGTCCTTAACCTGGTGGTGCAGCGGTTCTTGGGCAGGTACCCGGGCTTACAGGATGTCCTGAGGCAGGCCAGGAAAGTCTGTGTGCATTTCCGCAGATCTTATAATGCCAGCGCTCGCCTGGCTGAGCTGCAAAAGGAGTTGAACCTGCCCAAGAACCGCCTTATATGTGACATGCCCACCAGGTGGAACTCAACGTTGGCCATGCTGCAGCGGCTGCACACGCAGCAGAGGGCCATCAATGAGTACCTGTGCGACTACGGCACCAGGACAGGGTCAGGGGAGCTCGGGTTTTTTTCACCACGCCAGTGGGGCATGATCAGGGATGCATGCACTGTCCTGGCACCATTTGAGGAGGCCACGAGGATGGTGAGCAGTGACAGTGCATGCATCAGTGACACTGTACCTCTTGTCCACCTGTTGGAGCACACGCTGCGTGGAATAATGGACAGGGCACTTGAGGCAGAACAGAGGCAGGAAGAGGAGGACTTCCTTGCCTCTCAAGGCCCCCTTTACCCAGATAGTGTTCCTTCTGTCCCACCCATCGCACAGGAAGAGGAGGAGGAGGAGGAGGATTGTGTCAGCATGGAGGTGGAGGCTGGCACTCAGCATCATCAGCAGCAGTCTTTTAGGGATGATTTACAGTCCCAAGAAACCAGTGGACTTGTACGTGGCTGGGAGGAGGTGGCTGCGGATCATGTCGTCCTTAGTGACCCAGAGGACTCCGGACTGAATGCCTCAGCTAACCTACGCTGCATGGCCTCCCTGATCCTGCAAAGAGTATATACGGCAGGTCCCTACTTTCAAACATCCAACTTACAAACTACTACTACTTGCAAACGGAAGAAGACAACAGGAAGTGAGAGGAAATCTACCCCTTGGAAGGAAAATTCTCTCCTGTAAGAATTAATATGGGAGAAAGGTGTCTCCTCTCTACTGATGCTTTATCAACAATCCTTGTTTCACTAAAAACACCACATTTCAAAAACAGTTGTCATTGGGACGCAAAGTGAGGTGAAATGTTCTGAACAGGGGCACAGACAGCAAAAAAAATGTGACAGGGGTGATAACCGTTCCCTATGTTTTCCAAAAAGCTAAAGAAAAGGAATTTGGCATGGAGCTACACTTAAACAATGCAGCTGTTCAAAATTACAAACAGATTCTACATAGGAACAAACCTACAGTCCCTGTCTTGTATGCACTGCCTGTATACGGCTGTTCAGAGTATATAGGGCCTTTTTTATTTTGTGTGCGGGGTTCCCCTTAATATCCATACAAGACCCAAAGGGGCTGGTAATGGGCTGGGGTGGGGGGGGGGGGGGGGTTGATGGGGTAGCTATGCCATTTTTCATAAAGATTTTCATCCATATTACCGGGACCAGACATTGCATTAAAGCCGCAAGCAGTTTTAAATGGCTTTTTTTCCTTTAGAAATGTTATTTTGTGCAGGGACAGTTCTAAACACGGGAAACACGTGGCACTTCACAGGCATACTTTAGACACCCCCCAGGTACAATATTTAAAGGAATATTTGACTTTTTTTTTTTCACTTTATGCATCATTAAAATGACTGCTCCTGGAAAACGTCCGTTTTTAAAACTTCTTTTTGCATTGATACATGTCCCCTGGTGCAGAACCCGGGTTCCCAAACTCTGTTTCGGACAATAACATGGATAATAGTCGTTATAATTAGCACTTTAGAATCTGAACGTTCGCATCCATTGTATTTAATAGGGTTCTAATGTTCGTGCAAACTTTCGGTCCGTTCGCGGGTTCTGGTGCGAACCGAACCCGGGGGTGTTCGGCTCATCACTACTGTCCTAGTGCTGGTATTATTTTCCCCAATTTCACCTGCTGCTTCAATTCTATCAGCTGGTAGGTAGAGGTAGGCACAGTGAGCTATGTGAGTTTGGAGTGTAGGATTTGTAGGTTGGATGGAGATGAACCATGCAGTGATCGGAGAGACCCATAGCTGCATTGAGTGTAGCAGTAGTCCAGTGTGTTTTTTCCCCTGGTGGAACACATTAAAGTGCATAGGGGATACAACATTTGCAGCTCTAACCAGGACCCATTGGTGCTTGGGCCTTTTTTCAATATTCTGTTTACTGTCTGGCCATAAAACTTGCAATTGTATATGTGTACCTCTTGTACATCATATGCATAATTCATGGAAATGATAGAAGTGACTCGGCTTACATTGCCACCGTCACCATCTCTAATACAGCCTCCAATATTTAAAATTCCCATGGGACTTAAAGGGCAATATATATCAATCTTGACCAAAGTGTATAATAAAACTTAACACCATAGCTTTATTCATGAACAAAATATAAAACAGTCAACTTTAAAATCACATGTTGGCTGGGATAGTGAGGTTATACTTTGAACTGACAAAATACCCTTATGCATATTTGTACCATTTCTTTATAAATTCTTTCTTTAAAGCGCTGAAAAGTGGAACAGATGGTTACAAACAATTGTGTTCCATTAAGAAGAGAAGGAGAAAGCGAAAAGAATCATTGACAGGTCAACACAATACATAGAAGCTGAATGTATCAACATAGATCAATCTTAAAATATTGAGCAGTAAGCACAGACTTATTGGAAACCGCTGCACCATCTTCCATTCTCCATTTTCTCGGTGGAAATATAAGTATCTACCATTTCTTTATACTATCGTGTAGTATAACTTAAGCTTTCTCCAAATTAAAGAGTACAGTATATATTAGAAAAAAAAACATGCAATTTTGGTAAAGCGTGCTTAGCAGAGATGTGTTGTAAAACAATCCTCTCCTGCAAATCTGCACAGGGAAACTGCTGGCCTGAAAAAAAGAAAAGAATCAGCAGCCCTAGTGAAGCTCAGAATCTTGAAACAATTCACAGAGAAAGAAGAAGCTTAGCACCCTATTCTTACAGCCTATGATTGACATGCTGACAACTAGCTGCGGTGTAGGGCAACTGTAATTTTTTAGTTCAGCAGTGTTGTGGTACTTGACAAAGACAGGGCTTGGGAAAGTCTGTGGGGTGTGTAATAGCCAATCAGTCAGTGGTAATTTTCTTTGGGGGGGGGGGGTGGCAGACAGTACCACCACCCCCGTCCTGTCCCTATCGGTCTGGTGGGCAAGTCTGGTGCACTTACCCCATCTATGCAGCGCTTCTCCCGGGCTCTCGGAGGCGGCTCTGGCTTTCCTGTTCTCCAGCTCTCCACGGGCGACGGCTCTGGCTTCCATTTCCTCCCTTGTTCTCGGTGGCCAATCAGGAGTCTTCTCTTTTCAGCCAATCAGAAAACGGGTCTCACACCTGCTTCTGATTGGCCAGATTGAGGATCAGTGTTACAACATTGAATATTCATTCGCTGTTGTAACACCTGGGTGGGCTCATGGCGCAACGCTCTGCCCACATATTTGGTAGGCTATTAGAGCTCTAACCAGGTATTTCAAAAAAACACCCCCGCTGCTGTAATTCAGGCACCCGGCGTTCTAAAAGGGGCTGTACACCTGAATATAGGGGGTGGCAGCGGCTGTGGATAGATTCATGCTATGCATGAATCTATCCATTAGTCATATAGGGGGTGATGTGGAGAGTGGGGGCAGAGCCCGGGCGCCCCTAATGGACGGGCCGCCACTGCAATCAGCTTCTAATGTCAGCTTGTTCAGGTAAGATTTGGCAATTAAACCTTGAAGCTGTCCCCTCCTGTATGTCTTCAAAAGCCTGTACAAATATCTTCTGTATTGCAGTTATCTTAAGCAAAATTGTGTTTAATTAAAACTATCTAGACCAGGGGTCAGGAACCTTTTTGGCTGAGAGAGCCATGAACGTCACATATTTAAAATGTAATTCCGTGAGAGCCATACAATATGTTTAAAACGAAATACAAGTAAATGTGTGCATTTTATGTAAGACCAACACTTTTAAAGTACAACTGTAATGTCCACAACTCTCCCACTGTAATGTCCACATCTCCCCCACTGTAATGTCCACATCTCCCCCCACTGTAATGTCCACATCTCCCCCCACTGTAATGTCCACATCTCCCCCCACTGTAATGTCCACATCTCCCCCCACTGTAATGTCCACATCTCCCCCCCACTGTAATGTCCTTATCTCCCCCCACTGTGATGTCCACATCTCCCCCCACTGTAATGTCCACATCTCCCCCCACTGTAATGTCCACATCTCCCCCCACTGTAATGTCCTCATCTCCCCCCACTGTAATGTCCTCATCTCCCCCCACTGTAATGTCCTCATCTCCCCCGCAGAAACTAAAGAAAAGCTTGGACAGCCGCACTCCAAACAATTTGTTGGTTCTTTATTTAAAAAAACATGGTCACATCAACACATATGACAGCAAAAAACAGCAAGAGGAGCTGACATGTTTCACACTGCAAATCAGTGCTTAATCATAGCTATGATTAAGCACTGATTTGCAGTGTGAAACATGTCAGCTAATCTCTTGCTGTTGTTTGCTGTCATATGTGTTGATGTGACCTTGTTTTGTTTAAATAAAGAACCAAAAAATGTTTTGGAGTGCGGCTGTCCAAGCTTTTCTTTAGTTTCTGCATTGTTATATGCAATCGCCTGCACCCACGGCTTCCGATCCAGTGAGCAGATCAACAGCCACGTCTGAGCGGTAACCTCTTTCCTCATCTCCCCCACTGTAATGTCCACATCTCCCCCACTGTAATGTCCACGTCTCCCCCACTGTAATGTCCACATCTCCCCCCACTGTAATATCCACATCTCCCCCCACTGTAATATCCACATCTCCCCACTGTAATATCCACATCTCCCCCACTGTAATGTCCACATCTCCCCCCACTGTAATGTCCACATCTCCCCCCACTGTAATGTCCACATCTCCCCCCACTGTAATGTCCACATCTCCCCCACTGTAATATCCACACCTCCCCCACTGTAATGTCCACATCTCCCCTCACTGTAATATCCACATCTCCCCCACTGTAATATCCACATCTCCCCATATCCCCCCCACTGTAATATCCACATCTCCCCCACTGTAATATCCACATCTCCCCCACTGTAATGTCCACATCTCCCCCACTGTAATGTCCACATCTCCCCCCACTGTAATGTCCACATCTCCCCCCACTGTAATATCCACATCTCCCCCACTGTAGTATCCACATCTCCCCCCACTGTAATGTCCACATCTCCCCGACTGTAATGTCCACATCTCCCCCCACTGTAATGTCCACATCTCCCCCCACTGTAATGTCCACATCTCCCCCCACTGTAATGTCCACATCTCCCCCCACTGTAATATCCACATCTCCCCCACTGTAATATCCACATCTCCCCACACGTCCCCCACTGTAATATCCACATCTCCCCTACGATTGTCTGCTTGCTTACCACTACACAAGCAGGCAGATCCACGACCAGTTGAGGCGGGTGATGATGACGTCAGCGTGCCGCTCACCTAGGCCGCCGCCGGGTGTACCAAGATGGCCGCCGCTCCGGAGCTAGGCAGATGCAGCCATCAAAAGAGACACATCTGGCTCGCGAGCCATAGGTTCCCGACCCCTGATCTAGACAAACTAGCTCCACTGAAGTATGTCAATGCATATAGAGGCATTGAAACAGAACATTTTAATTTTAGCAGTTTAGTTCATTCGGCTTTCCCCTGCCCAGTAGTGACTTGGCTGTCTTTGAGTCCTCTACTCCTTAATGTAAACAAAATAGCAGGTTTGTAAATTTTAGGATGAATTGCTTCACAACAGCTGCAGCTATGAGGCCAGTGAGGATTTGTTTTTTGGACTTTTTTCATCGGAAAAACCGATTGTGTGTGGGACCCATCGGTCTTTTTTCCATCGGTGTAAAAAAATAGAACATGTTTTAAATTTTACCGATGGAAAAAAAAAAACGATAGCAAATTCCGATCGTCTGTGGGGAACTCCATCGGAGAAAAATCCACACATGCTCAGAATCAAGTCGACGCATGCTCAGAAGCATTGAACTTAATTTTTCTCGGCTCGTCTGAGTGTTTTACGTCACAGCGTTTTGGACGGTCGGAATTTTGTCTGATGGTGTGTAGGCAAGACTGATGAAAGTCAGCTTCATCGGAATTCCGACGTAAAAATCCATCGGAAATCAGATCGTGTGTACAGGGCATAAGACTAAAAAAAGTGTAAATATCCATAGCCAAGTTGTTTCTTAAAAGTAATTTTGTTTTTAAACGTTACCTAAGCAGCTGCAAGTTTAGAAGCTAATTACAATGGAATTTCAGAAGCAAAGGCAAAATTGAGAATTTTGTGGCAAAATCAGTTTTGCCAAAATCACGCTGCTCACCCTGATTCATTACCAAAGATATGCTTATGATGTCTCTAAAGTTGCACTGGCGATAGTTACTGCGGCCAGTTTGTATACAAATATTTATTTTTCAAACATCACACTTACTACATTATATAGAATGAGGATCCCAGGGGAGATATCCTGACCTACTTCTATACAGAGGTGAAAATTCCAGTAAAAGGAAACACGACAAAAATATTTTTTAGAGCAGATTTTTTATTTATTTTTTATTGCTGAACTGTAGACAAGCAGGTAGACACAGCTATATTGCATTCATGGGAATTATTTTACATGATAAATGATTTGTGATTCTGTATATCACAGTTTTGTGACGCAAACATCCCTGTCAGACAGCACAGGTAGGCCCTGAACATCCAACATGCATCAACTACACAGATTGCACACAAACTCTGACTTTGGATTGGATATTATAAGGTCAGTGCACTGAAAAATCAACAACACTGTTCACTTTGCTATCTCTGTTTTTTTTTTTTCTTCCTGTCATGTTGACTGTCAACTCAACACATTGCTTTATTTAGTTTCTAGTGCTGCCCTCCTTCTCTCATCGTTTCTGTGCAGAGAATTACAGGAGACTAGCAACAAGACATATTTATGTACCTATACTAGTTACATTTAAAATACTTTAATTTTAAGAGGATAATTTAGCTTTAACTATTGAGTCCTGTAAGCACCTGCCTTTTTTTCAACATAGTAACTATAGAACAAATAAACATTTAAAAATTAGCCTTGAACTCTCTTTGATGGATCTATGTTAAAATACATATTTTCATATATTCATAATCCATATTTCATATTTACTTGACCAAAAAAGAAATAAATTATATGATTTTTTCTGACAATAAAAATAAAACAAATATATACAAAAATCACTATGTATCCTCTCTAACCACTTACCAACCAGCCGCCGTCATTATACATGCGGCAGGTTGGCTCGGCTGCGCAAATCACCGTAGCTGTATGTTGGTCCATTTAACAGCTATAGGAGGTGCCCGCGGCGCGTCACCGGAGCCGATGCGCTTGGCCAGCGGGCGCGATGTCTGCCGGCCACCACCAATCGCTCCACAGAGAGCAAGAATGGGGATCTGTCATGGTAAACAAGCAGATGCCCGTTCTGGCAGGGGAGTAGAGAGAGATTGTCTGTTCCTAGTGATCAGGAACAGCGATCTGTCTCCTCCTCCAGTCAGTACACTCCCCAATAGTTAGGAACACCTCCCAGGGAAAACTTAACCCCTTGATCGCCCCCTAGTGTTAACCCCTTCCCTGCTAGTTCCATTTATACAGTAATCAGTGGCTATTTTTAGCTCTGATCACTGTAATTATGTCGCTGGTCCCAAAAGAGTATCAAAAGTATCCGATCTGTCCACCGCAATGTTGCAGTCCCACTAAAAATGTTTTTTACTCAACAAAAGTGGAGTTACACTTTGACAACTTTAAAGTGATTGTAAAGTCCCATTTTTTCCCTATAAAAGTAACAAGCATGTTATACTTACGGGCTCTGTTGCAGTGGATTTCCACAGAGCAGCCCAGATCCTCCTCTTCTTGGGTCCCTGTTCTGTGCTCCTGGCCCATCCCTCCTCTTGAGTGCCCCCAAAGCAAGCAGCTTGCTATAGGGGAACCCAAGACGAATCACAGCTCCCTGTGTCCATTCAGACACAGAACACCCCAAACTGACCCTGCCCCTCCTGATTGGCTAGCTGACTTTGATTGACAGCAGCGGGGACCAATGGCGCCGCTGCTGTGTCTCAGCCAATCAGGAGGGAGAATCTCAGACAGCTGAGACACTCGTTGACTTTGCTGGACAGAGAGGGACCTCAGGTAAGTGTTAGGGGGGCTGCTACACACAGAAGGCTTTTTATCTGAATGCATAGAATGCATTCAGATAAAAAACCTTCTGCCTTCACAACCCCTTAAAGTCATGCATTCAGATAAAAAAACCTTCTGCCTTCACAACCCCTTAAAGTCATTTGCACTGAATTGAGGTTTACATACAAATGTAATGAGAAATACCTTATCATAGTAACAGAAATATGAAGCAAAGCTTATACTATGTTTTATCATGGAGGAAATTAGTCTAATGCCGCGTACACACGATCGGAAATTCCGACAAGAAAAGTCCGATGTGAGCTTTTGGTCGGAAATTCCGACCGTGTGTAGGCTCCAGACGGGAACAGTTCCCATTGGAAATTCCGATCGTCTGTATGCAATTCCGACGCGCAAAAAAACACGCATGCTCAGAATCAAGCAGAAGAGCCGAACTGCCTATTGAACTTCATTGATCTCGGCTCCTCGTACGTGTTGTACGTCACCACGTTCTTGACGGTCGGATTTGTGTGACCATGTGTATGCAAGCCAAGTTTGAGCGAAATTCAGAACCCCCAAACATTATATATTTTTTTTAGCAGACACCCTAGGGAATAAAATGGCGGTCATTGCAACTTTTTATCTCGCACAGTATTTGCGCAATAATTTTTCAAACGCCTTTTTTTGGAAAAAAAAACCGGTTTCATGAATTAAAAAATAACAAAATAGTAAAGTTAGCCCAATTTTTTTGTATAATGTAAAAGATGATGTTACGCCGAGTAAATAGATACCTAACATGTCACGCTTTAAAATTGCGCACACTCATGGAATGGCGCCAAACTTCGGTACTTAAAAATCTCCATAGGCGACGCTTTAATTTTTTTTACAGGTTACTTTTTTGTGAGTTACAGAGGAGGTCTAGTGGTAGAATTGTTGCACACGCTCTAACGCATGCGGCGATATCTCACATGTGGGGTTTGAACAGCATTTACATATGTGGGCGGGACTTACATGCGTGTTCGCTTCTGAGCGCAAGCTACCGGGGACAGGAAAAGTTTTTTTTTATTTTACTTAATTTTTTTTATTTTTACACGTTTTTTTATATATATATATATATATTTTAATCACTTTTATTCCTATTACAAGGAATGTAAACATCCCTTGTAATAGGAATCATTGTGACAGGTCCTCTTTATGGAGAGATGTGGGGTCAATAAGACCCCACGTCTCTCCTCCAGGCTGGAAAGCATGAGATCGGGAAAAAAAATTCACTGATCTCATGCTGACAGCCGCGATTGTGGCTTTGTTTACTTCCGGGTACCCGGGCGTGACGTCACAACGTCGCGCCCGGGCCTCCGACGGTCATAGAGATGACTGGTGACCATCTGGTGACCAGAAATCTCTATCGTCGTGAGCCGGCGTTGGCCATTTCGTTCTCCGGGCCCCCGATGGCATGGGAGAGCTCGAAGAAGCACCGGATGGCGGCGGGAGGGGGGGCGTCCCCTCCCGCCACCTATAAGAACGATCAAGCGGAGGAACTGCCACTATGATCATTCTTATCGTGCACAGAATCGCCGGCTGCAAACAATGATATCTGAATGATGCCTGTAGCTGCAGTCATCATTCAGATATCACTGCACAAAGTCGAGGATTTCATATGATGTCCTCAGTGTAGAAGTGGTTAATTAGAAAGCTACACCAGACTAGACCAGATTAGGCTTATGAAAGGCCAGCACATGCAGGGTGATGTAGAAGAAATAAAATATTTTCATATAGCAGCACTGCTACTGAGTGGTCTCCCAGACAACTGTGAGATACTTGTTACAGCACCTGACGATGAGCTTACACTGGAATGTGTTAAAGAAAACTTGTGGAGGAGTATAAGGGAAAAACAGAAAGTGCAAACAATGAAAATGCTCCTTTGGTGGAATCTACACTAAGAAGCAACTACTGCAATAATTGTATTATGCAGTGTGACATACATTCCGAGCTTGAGTCCTGCGGGAACGCATGGGAACGGCGTCCCTGCACTTTTTTTCACTTTTTTCTGATCTGCCGAGTGTGGCCGAGTGCGGCCGAGTGAGGCCGAGTGACATAGCAGGTCCTGCCTTCTGGAGCCTGCAGCGCCTATGATGGACGTCCCACTGGTCCAATTCCGGGACCGCGGGACGCCTGACGTCCATCATAGGCGCCGCAGGCTTCAGAAGGCGGGAATTACAATGCCGCCGCCTCGCCACATCACTGAGATCCCCGGTTGGGGCGGACGGCCCTCAGAGCGATCGGGAGAGATCAGGGCAGCGGAGGAGCGATTGGGCGAGATATGCCACTCTACCAGTGACTGCACAAACATTGTAGAGGAGGAGATGAGGATGACCGGAGGAGCCCGCGGCGCTGGGGTGTGTTGATGACCTGAGCTGTGCTGGGGGCGGATGGCAGAGTGAAGAGCTCCGGATCTCGGTGTGTCCGATCATGGGCACCGGAGTGTGCAGCAGGAGGCAGAAGAGTCTTCTCCATACCGCCTTGTGCCTGCTGGCCGTGCAGTGATGACATCCAAGCAGTCTCCTCTCCTCCTCTAGCTGTCTGCTGTGACACATGCTGCACACCGCACACTACGGCTGAGGCTGAACTGAACTGCAGGACACCTGGACACATGAAGTCTGTCTTCTGGTCAGGTAGATGAGGTCAGTGTAACTGTGTATGTATGTCAGGTAGGTGTATGTAGGTCAGGTAGGTGAGGTCAGTGTATGTATTTTTTTTTGGTGGGGGAGTGGATCTTGGGTGGGAGTTTCCACACTTTTTTCCCCAGGACTTGACCCCTGCATACATTAATGGTTTGTGTTCAAAAAGAGATAACTTTAAGGCAAACTGCAGAATTTAGAAAGCATGATTGAATCAGCAAAAGACACAAGTGAAACAACAAAAACTGAGTGTGCCTTTTACTCAAAGGAGGATGAATCTTTATTTCTGACCTTGGGTCTTTACTCGGGACCTTGATCAAAGCAAGACAGAAAAAACTATAACAGCTAATGGGCAGTACATGGTCTCAGAAGGAATAGGGGAAGATAGCTGTACTGCACTCTATTCCAAACAGTCACCAAAATGTTTTTACTATATGTTCATACTCTTGAATGTAACCGCCTGTTAGTGAAGATTGGTAGTGGCATTCAGATGTATCAGCTGTATTATTACAAAAGGGAGCCACATACTAGCTGAAGGAAAAAAGCACAGATACACTGTATCAGCTGAAGTGTAGTGACGTGATAACACTGGCAAAGAAGAAAACATCTGAACTGTATTCACACCTTGCACTGCCATCTTGGACACAGAAATCCTAAAGGCTATTAAGAAGCAAGCTAAAGAAGATACAGTTAAATAATGAGGTGTACCAGTTACATAAAGGGGGAAATGACCAGAAACTCTTTCCCCAAAAATAGCAGAGCGCAGAGCCCACCAGCACCTGCTCTTAAAGCGGAGTTCCACCCAAAAATTGAACTTCTGCTCTAAGGGAAGGTGACCCCCTGACATGCCACATTTTGCTTGTTATCTTTTTTGTGGGGGGGAGCGGAAACCCTCTTTTTTCGGAACTCCGCTTTAATTCACTCAGATTTATGTGGTCTTATGTAAGTTCAGGCTCCAGGGAAGGATAAGTATTTTCTCACATTCATTGATGACTACTCAAGGTATACTATGCTATACCTGATACACAGAAAAGTTCAGGTAAATTTGAATAATATCTTGCCCCAGTAAGCAACAAAAATGCCTAAAACATTCCAAATAGATAATAACACTGAGTACACAAATAGTAAAACACAAGCTAATCTGGGGAAGCAGACTATTGTACCATACAATCCAGAACAAAAAAAGTGTGGCAAAGGGAATGAACCACATCTTAGGTAAAGGTGACAGAAGCATGCTTTTTATGTGGATATGCTAACAAGATACTGGGTAGAGGCAAGTATGACAGCCTGCTATCTCGAAAACTGCTTACCAGGAAAAGCATCAAAGAAAAAACACATATGCGATATGGAATGGAAAGAAGCCTGACCTGAACCACTGATATAATTTCAAAGCATGCATAAACTTTGCTAAAGAAAAGTGCAGAACATGGGAATCTTGTGCTAATGAAAGTATATTTGTTGCCTACAGTGAGTCTCAAAAAGGTTATGGAATTCAGCATCCAGATACCAATAGCAATCAACAGAAGTGTATTTATTAATGAAAGACCTATGTGTCAAAAGCCTTATGAAGTGATATAGTCAACACTGTCTGAACAACCCGAGCAGTGATTTATATAATGAAGGTGTAGAAGTAAAACCACCTTTAACCTCAGTAAAATACTCTACAAGATCCAAAGAGGGCATCCCAGGTAGGTGCTTGTCATATATAATTTGTACAGCACTACTGCCTATCAAGAAAAGAAATGCAAAAGCTACCTGTTTATGAGAAACAAAATCCAAGTAAAGCTGCAGGAATTTACAGAATTACCTCCAGGCAAACATACAATTGGATCTAAATGAGTTTTTAAAGAAAAATATGACTAAAGTCTGTAGGTAAAGAGAAATACTGGTTGCAAGAGCATATTCACAAAAGTATGGGGAAGCCTATAAAGCCTATAAATGCTCCAGTTGCAAAACAGTATTTTTAGAAACTTGCTGACTATAGCAGGCCAACAGATTATGGTTACAAAACATCACACGAAAGCACATGAAAGCAGCCTTTCTCAACAGCAACATTGGAGAGGAGTTGTACATGACAGAACCAGAAGAATTTATAGGAGCTGATGAAGAACATCAGATTTGTAAGTCACATGGATCGTTGTATGGACTCAAGCAGTCAACTAGAGCATAAAATTAAAAAATAAATAAAGTCTTGTTAGACAAAGGTTCACGGGAAGTAGAGCTGCACAATTAATCGTTAAGAATTGAGATCGCAATTCTTTCCCCCTCGTGATCTTAGCAAAGACTTTTCCCGATTCTATGAGTTCAGCTGTAAAAAAAAAAAAAAAAAAAGAACATGCAGTCTGCCAAGTTTCACAACATTCCTCAGCCACTGAGCTAACTATAAACATTGTAATGTTTTGTTCTTTAGATCAAAGGAATGAACTTCAGTCTGTAAATGAGGGACGTTTAACCACTTAAAGACTAAACCTTTTTCTGGCACTTGTTGGTTTCAAGTAAAAAAAATCATCATTTTTTGCTAGAAAAAACATTATATATATTTTTTTAGCAGAGGCCCTAGAGAATAAAATGGTGGTTGTTGCAATATTTTATGTCTCACTGTATTTGCGCAGCGGTCTTTCAAATGCAATTTTTGGGGGAAAAATACACTTTAATGAATTAAAAAAAACTAAACAGTAAAGTTACCCCAATTTTGTTGTATAATGTGAAAGATGATGTTACGCCGTTCTAAGCAAAAAAATTGAGATTCTAATTTTTCCCAGAATTGTGCAGCTCTAACGGGAAGTAACACTGATAAATGTCTATACCCTAAATATACAGGTGGGAAGTGGGTGTATCTGCTGCTCTATGTTGATGATAAGATCATTACCCACAAAGAGGGTGAGGAGATTGTAAAAATGAGTACAGCACTCAATGAGCAATTTGAAACTAAGGACCTAAGAGATGTGTCCTACTACTTAGGTATTAAAATACAGTTTGAGGAAGATGAAAATTTCCTGAAAAATGTAAATCTATTTTTTTTTAATTGACATGATTCTTAAAAGTTTTGGCACAGCAGAAAGAAAAAGATGTGAGCCCACCAATGGAAATTGCCTCCTTATAGCAGGAAGAAATGATGAACAGGGCCAGTGCTACCACTAGGCAAACTAGGCGGCCGCCTAGGGTGCAAAGCTGCCTTGGGCGCCCAGCCACTGGTGCTTCTACTCTCTTCTCTCTGCAGCAAGCAACTAAGTTTCAGCATCAGCAGGCAGCCACTGCTTTGTTCGTACATAGTGTCAGAGGCGCAGCGGCAGCGGAGGACTGTGTCTGTGTCATGACTTCCGAATTAATGGAAGCAAGTAAACATTCATTGATGGGCACTGGTAGGCTGCATTGAGGGGCGCTGGTAGGCTGCATTGAGGGGCGCTGGTAGGCTGTATTTGTTGGGAACTGGTAGGCTGTATTTGATGGGAGCTGGTAGGCTATATTTGATGGGAGCTGGTAGGCTGTATTTGAAGGACACTGGTGAGGCTGCATTGATGGACGCTGGTGAGGCTGCATTGATGGGCGCTGGTGAGGCTGCATTGATGGGCGCTGGTGAGGCTGCATTTATGGGCACTAGTAGGCTGTATTTGATGGGCGCTGGTAGGCTGTATTTGATGGGAGCTGGTAGGATGTTTTTGATGGGAGCTGGTAAGCTGTATTTGATGGATGCTGGTGAGGCTGCATTGATGGGCACTGGTGAAGCTGCATTTGCTGGGCGCTTAATTAAAAAGGTGGGGTATACATGGGCAGGGCAAAGGGGGTAGAGTCAGGGGTGGAGCCAAGGGGGGGGGCGGAAAAATTAGGTTTTAGAGAAGCCCTATTTTTGGGGATTCCTCATGAAGCCTCCTGTTTTAATGGAGAACATACAGGCTGACATCAGCACAGCAGGGTCTGCACATTGTTCCCATTTATGGTAATATCAGCCCAGGGTGGGATCCAGGCTGTTGTCACGTACCTAAGAGCAGACTGAAATGACAAGGTCGGCCTCTCTTATATCTTTAGCCCAGGTCCCACTGAAAGTGGAACAGTGGGTGCCCAGGGAAGGGAGGAACTTGAGTGCCTGCAGATGTAGACAGAGGAACATGCAGCAGAAGATGCAGTCCTAAGGCCCCATACACATGATTAGATTTTCTGCAGATTTTTGTCTTCAGCTTTATCAAAACCATATGATATGAGGTCAAGCCTTAAGATTTTCAATTTGTATGCAATCGGGCAGGCTCTTACACTACTTGGTTTTGGTAAATCTGAAGACAAAAATCTGCAGAAAATCTAATAGTGTGTATGGGACTTAAGGGAACTGGAGAACCATCAGGTCAGGAAAAGTAGCCATGCTCAGTAATCCAGCCAAGGTTAAAGAAGCACTCCACTTGTGCTGCAGGTCCGGGACATGTGACTGGTCACATCTCTCAGCAGACTTGCAGCAGGAACACTCAGCCAGGAGAAGAACTTCAATAGCAAACAGCCAGGCAGGTACTCGAACGGTTCGGGAAGCCAGGATCAGAGACAGAAGCGTGGTCACAGGATTAGCCAGTGTCATCAACAGGTAGGCAGCGATGTACCAAATCATGAGCAGAGCTGAAGTCAGGAGCAAGCCGGGTCAGGAACAAGTGACAAGACAAAAGAAGGATACGAGATCAGGTCAGGAGTAAGCTGGGTCAGCAACAAAGGGAACACACTGGAAGAACGAGGGCACAGGAAACAGCTGAAGATAGGTCAGCACTTCAGCACGGGCAGGAGCATCCTTAAGCACTTCAATGCTGGGCACTTTCACCACTTTCCTGTCCAGGCCAATTTTCAGCTTTAAGAACAGTTGCACTTTGAAGGACAATCGCGTGGTCATGCAACGCTGTACCCAAACTTCATTATTGCAATTTTTTGGAGACAGATAGAGCTTTATTTTTGTGGTATTTAATCACTACAGTTTTTTTTTTTTTTTGGTAAACAAATGAAAAAAAGACAGAAAATTTGGGGGGAAAAAAGTTTTTCTTCACTTCTGTTATAAAATGTTGTAAATAAGTATGTAAAAAAGGCGAGAAAAGTGGGACTATCGCGGTGCTTTGTAAAAAATATTACATAATCAACATCATAATTTTACAATTTTTATTAAAATATCACATAGATATTGTACACATATATGAAAAATGCTAATAAAAAAACATAGCTTGAACATATAGGAATCTTTTCTGGGTTGCTGGTTTACCCAAGGAGAGTATGGCGGGGGGTCAGGTATGAGGTTATATCCCTATATATTTCGCCGGGTGTGGCTTCTTCAGGGGAATATACTGTAACCGCCCTAATTTTTGTATGCCCAGCTCTAGCAAGAAATCAAAAAAAACAACAAAATCAGAAAATGTTATACACATGTTCACATATCTTTAGTTCCTATGGTTTGTATCATCATAGTTACCAGGTATGGAGCCCAGCCCCCGTTTGGCCCAGGCAGAAGAACACACATGCGAGTCCCACATAAGCTATAGATAATTGATCACAACTGCAGGACCACGCAGGGAACTCAGTTCAGCTGTAGGGGGCAGAGAAAGCCTAGCTGAGAAGAAGATAAGTCCTAATGACTAAATGCTTCCAAAATCGCAAATAGTTTAAACATAACATAATATCTAGAAGGCCAGCAGGCTCGAAAAATAACTTACTCTGTTCAAAAATGCTTTAAGGAAAAAATAGGCAAACGGAGGCGACCAGATGAACAGTTTCCATAGTATAGCTGGAGAAGATCACACAAAGGTCTATCCAGCAATATGGCATATCCTAAAAAATCAAGATAAAAATTAAAAAATAAAATGTTTATTATATATATATATATAGTGAACTCGCAAAGAGGGTTTTATTCCAGACATGAATGTTAATGCCTGGTTAGATGAATTGCCATCCATAAAAAAAGGGGAATAGCCACATAACAAGTAGCTGGATATACTAATATGCAACACACTGCACTGCTGATATACAGGGCGCATTAGAGATATAGTGTGCCATCATCAAACAGCATATAAGGAAGGCATGAAGCCTTCCAGATCCCAAGGGTACATTACCTTAATCCAGTAAGTTCAAAATAAGGTCGCCTCCATCTGACAGCCTGAGATGGAATGGCAAGATGCTGGCGTTTTGAACCCCCCGCTCGTTCGGACGTGCTGACGTCACCAAACGAGTGCGGACAACGAGGTGCTCACTCCTATGCACAAAGGGGAAGGACCGCCAAGGAACTACGATCCCCAGAATCCTAGGCGGCGCGCACATGCGCCGTGGTGACTGGCGAGAATGACTGGGCCGGTATCACAGGAGATGGCCGAAGCTGGTGGGCGGCACTGGGGCGAGTACATGTCAGCCCAAGGAGGGCGGAGAAGGAAAGGGCAGGTCAAAAGATGTACCACTTAAGCAGAGGAGAGAAGGCACAGGGACGGGCTTCTATGCTGCAGAAGCCCTTGGGTGTCCATACAGCATGGACAAAGAGACCCACAATGCGCGCTACAGCAGTATAGGAAGTGTGACATCTGGAAAAAGGGGGTATGCCTGAGAATCGCATGTGCAATATCATGCACTGGGCCGAAAAAGGAAAACAATGAGCTCCTATATCTGAATTGAAGAAAACAAAATGAAAACATACCGTATATAAAAAAACAAAACAAAATAATAATTTACAGTTATTTATTGCATAGCATATAATGTACATAATGTCAGCAAATATATAAAGTTTGTTACATATATATGAAAAGAAGGGAAAATAATTACTTTATCAACAATCGACAAGAAAGAGGGGAGGGGGGGGGGGGATAGCAGAGGAAAAGGGAAAATGAAAAGGGGGAATGGAAAAAGACATAGAGGTAAGGTAAGGAGAGTGTGGGACACAGAAAATTACGCAATACTCCAAACACCATGCATCCTTTAGAAACATTCTGACACAACATTGGCCTTTATTACTAGCGGACAGCACTGCTGGCAAATACATCAATAATCGTCCAGACATCACTTATCGACGTGCTCTCTCCCTTAGGGATAAATTGGTCCGAAGCCATTTTGACCCCTCAGACTCTACACGCAGTACACAGACGGGTACTTTTTCTTGTAACAAATGTGACATATGTTCTTTTATCCTAAATGGCCAGACTGTAATTCTTCCTAATGGCCTTACACACTCCATACATCATAGAGTATCCTGTCAAACCATTGGTGTTGTGTACTTGGCAAAATGTCTATGCGGCTGTTTCTATGTGGGAAAAACTAAAAGGCCCTTTTTCAAACGCATAAAAGATCATATCGGCCCTATTCGCAAACGACTAATGACCACTGCCATCAGCCGTCATATAGGTAGTGAACATGACTTTGAGGCAGGAATGATCACATTCACAGCCCTTGAACACGTACCCACACATGCAAGAGGAGGCGGCATTGACCGAAAACTTTTGCAACTTGAAACCAAATGGATCCACCAATTAAAAGCAACTCGCTATCCTGGCTTAAATGAATATATCAGTTTTAAATCCTTTCTTTAGGATACCAATATAAACATTGCTGCACAAATATTTGCTCTAAGACTGCATTGGATACTTCACTATATTCATATTGCGGATCCATTTGTTCTCTACCCCTATTTACCATCAGAAACTCAAGTCATGCTTTTTCTGTGTCCCACACTCTCCTTACCTTACCTCTATGTCTTTTTCCATTCCCCTTTTCATTTTCCCTTTTCCTCTGCTATTCCCCCCCCCCCCCCTCTTTTTTGTCGATTGTTGATAAAGTAATTATTTTCCCTTCTTTTCATATATATATGTGTAGCGGCCTCACCCCCTTCACATGTTTATCGGTTGTCCGAAAGCTCTTGTCTAGGGGTACCTGGGTTTCGAGAGTGAGGTGCGCTACGGCCCATGTCCTCCCCATGGCTGTGGGTGAGGTGAAGGCCAGTATCAACATCTTCCTCGGGCCAAATGTGCATTGGGTTGCGGAACTTAGCCCTGCTATGCTGGAATCTCCCTTTGCTCCCATCAACAGAGTCCATACACCGATCACAGTCCAACTGTTAGTTTTATTTCGTAGCTCCACAACAAACAATATATGGCAGGATACGGTGGGATGAGCAGTAGTCCCTACACCCCCTGTGCTATGACCAGGGGTTGCAGGAGTCTTGATTAGAACAACTTCGCTGCGCTGCGGCCCCTATCAGGGGAAGATGACCCTCCAAGGGAGTTACCGGGGGCCCGTCCGTCACCGGGTTGACGCTGCTCCGGAGTCTTCAGACGGGTGACCTCCCCAGTAGGGATGGGCCCGGTGCTCGATTCGAACCCATGTTCGAATCGAGCACCGGGCGTTCGCTCGCTCGTCGAGCCCAGAACTATTTGGGCCGTTCGCATCACATTCGTGTGATGCGAGCGGCCCCGCAATGCATTGCGGCCGGCGCGGTGCATTGCTGACTGATGATTGGCCAAGCATGCACTGTTACCCCGCATGCTTGGCCAATCACAGCGCCCGAAACTCGGAGAGCAATAATTGGCTACAGGCAGGACGCCTGTAGCCAATTACAGCTCAGGGGCTTTAGTACATGCCCCACCATTTAAAAGGCCGCCACGCCATCGGCCCCGGTCACATGAGTTCCGGCTTTAGGAGAGATCAGTCTGCTAATTCTGTCTTTGCTTGATACTGAAAGATTTGCTCTTCTTTGCTAAACCATTGGCTATTTCTTTGCTAAACCATTGCTACCTAAGTCATTGATCGTTCATTGCTGCTGATTGCACAGTTAGCGTGTTATTAGCTGCTGCTGGGGATTAGTCTGGTGCGTGCTTACTGTTAGTACAGTATTGCAGCAGTACCAACCGCAGTGCTGTTAGCACAGCATTGCACCCCAACAGCACCCATAGGACTTCTAGTGTGTTAGTGGCAGCAAACAGAGCTCCTATATTTTCTTCTCAGCAGCACCCATAGGACTTCTAGTGTGTTAGTGGCATCACACAGAGCTCCTATATTTTCATCTCAGAAGCACCCATAGGACTTCTAGTGTGTTAGTGGCAGCAAACAGAGCTCCTATATTTTCTTCTCAGCAGCACCCATAGGACTTCTAATGTGTTAGTGGCATCACACAGAGTTCCTATATTTTCTTCTCAGCAGCACCCATAGGACTTCTAGTGTGTTAGTGGCATCACACAGAGTTCCTATATTTTCATCTCAGAAGCACCCATAGGACTTCTAGTGTGTTAGTGGCATCACACAGAGCTCCTATATTTTCTTCTCAGAAGCACCCATAGGACTTCTAGTGTGTTAGTGGCAGCAAACAGAGCTCCTATATTTTCTTCTTAGCAGCACCCATAGGACTTCTAATGTGTTAGTGGCATCACACAGAGTTCCTATATTTTCATCTCAGAAGCACCCATAGGACTTCTAGTGTGTTAGTGGCATCACACAGAGCTCCTATATTTTCTTCTCAGCAGCACCCATAGGACTTCTAGTGTGTTAGTGGCATCACACAGAGCTCCTATATTTTCTTCTCAGCAGCACCCATAGGACTTCTAGTGTGTTAGTGGCAGCAAACAGAGCTCCTATATTTTCTTCTCAGCAGCACCCATAGGACTTCTAGTGTGTTAGTGGCATCACACAGAGCTCCTATATTTTCTTCTCAGCAGCACCCATAGGACTTCTAGTGTGTTAGTGGCAGCAAACAGAGCTCCTATATTTTCTTCTCAGCAGCACCCATAGGACTTCTAGTGTGTTAGTGGCATCACACAGAGCTCCTATATTTTCATCTCAGAAGCACCCATAGGACTTCTAGTGTGTTAGTGGCATCACACAGAGCTCCTATATTTTCTTCTCAGCAGCACCCATAGGACTTCTAGTGTGTTAGTGGCAGCAAACAGAGCTCCTATATTTTCATCTCAGAAGCACCCATAGGACTTCTAGTGTGTTAGTGGCATCACACAGAGCTCCTATATTTTCATCTCAGAAGCACCCATAGGACTTCTAGTGTGTTAGTGGCATCACACATAGCTCCTATATTTTCTTCTCAGCAGTAGTGATGAGCCGAACACCCCCGGGTTCGGTTCGCACCAGAACCCGCGAACGGACCGAAAGTTCGAACGAACATTAGAACCCTATTAAATACAATGGATGCGAACGTTCGAATTCTAAAGTGCTAATTATAACAACTATTATGCATGTTATTGTCATAAATAGGGTTTGGGAACCCGGGTTCTGCACCAGGGGACATGTATCAATGCAAAAAGAAGTTTTAAAAACGGTCGTTTTTCGGGAGCAGTCATTTTAATGATGCATAAAGTGAAAAAAAAAAAGTCAAATATTCCTTTAAATATCGTACCTGGGGGGGTGTCTAAAGTATGCCTGTGAAGTGCCACGTGTTTCCCGTGTTTAGAACTGTCCCTGCACAAAATGACACTTCTAAAGGAAAAAAAAGCCATTTAAAACTGCTTGCGGCTTTAATGTAATGTCTGGTCCCGGTAATATGGATGAAATTCTTTAAGAAAAATGGCATAGCTACCCCATGACCCCCCCCCCTACCCCAGCCCATTACCAGCCCCTTTGGGTCTTGTATGGATATTAAGGGGAACCCCGCACATAAAATAAAAAAGGCCCTATATACTCTGAACAGCCGTATACAGGCGGTGCATACAAGACAGGGACTGTAGGTTTGTTCTTATGTAGAATCTGTTTGTAATTTTGAACAGGTACATTGTTGAAGTGTAGCTCCAGCCCAAAAATCTATTTTTAAACTTTTTGGGAAACATAGGTAAGGGTTATCACCCCTGTAACATTTGTTTTGCTGTCTGTGCCCCTGTTCAGAACATTTCACCTCACTTTCCGTCCCAATGACAACTGTTTTTGAAATGTGGTGTTTTTCTTGAAACAAGGATTGCTGATAAAGCATCAGTACAGATGAGACCCCTTTCTCCCATATTTATTCTTACAGGAGAGAATTTTCCTTTCTAGGGGTAGATTTCCTCTCACTTCCTGTTGTCTTCTTTCGTTTGCAAGTAGGAGTCGTTTGTAAGTTGGATGTTTGAAAGTAGGGACCTGCCGTATATACTCTGCAGAAATAGGCCCCTTAGTTGTTGGTGTTGGCACAACACTGTAAGCACTCAGTTACTCTTGGTTGGTGCTGGAACGCCCTGCTGTCAACTATTATATCAGGAATTTTAATTACATATAATTGTTGAACAGTGGTAGTAAAAATTGGGGCTTTGATGGTGGTGCTGGTGCCACAACACTGTAAGCCCTGACAGTTACTCTTAGTGGGTGCAGCAATGGGCCCTGCTGTGAATTATTAGATCAAGAATTGTAATTACATGCCCCTTTTGAACAGGGGCTGAAAAATTGGGCCTTAGGCACTGGTGGCACAACACTACAACCCCTCACAGATACTGTACTTGGAGCACAGCAATGAGCCCTGTTGCAAAGTATTGCTTCAAAAATTGTAATGACACGCCCCTGTTAAACAGGGGCTGAAAAATTGGGCCTTAGGCACTGGTGCCACAACACTCCAACCCCTCACAGATACTGTACTTGGAGCACAGCAATGAGCCCTATGGCAAATTATTGCTAAAAAAATTGTAATTACACGCCCCTGTAAAACAGGGGCTGAAAAATTGGGCCTTAGCCACTGGTGGCGGCACCCATAAACAAAAATGATCTTCCAAGCTATCATCATCAATCGTATCATTGAGGACTCGGAGGAGGAGGATAGCCAGTCAACATAACAGCACAGGCACTCAGCATCAGCATCAGTCTTGAAGGGATGTGACATGTTAAAATCAATTAGTCTGTTATATCAGCATCAGGTGTGTGGTAGCTGGTGGTGATCCAAGACTGGTTCATCTTGATGAAAGTCAGTCGATCAACCGAGTCGGTGGACAGGCGCACCCTGTGATCCGTGACAAATCCTCCAGCAGCACTGAATGTGCGTTCCGAAAGAACGCTGGATGCAGGACAGGCCAGTAGCTCAATTGCATACTGTGCAAGCTCTGGCCAGTGATCCATCCTCAAGACCCAGTAAGCCAGAGGATTTTCGGTGGGGAAGGTGTCCAAGTCTGACCTTGCCCCTAGATATTCCTGCACCATGTTTATCAGACGCTGGCGATGGTTGCTGGAACCGATCATACTTTGGGGCTGCGGACTAAAGAATTGTCTGAACGCATCGGTCAGACGGCCACCTTCCCCACCGCTCCTTCTTTGACTGGCCGAAGCCTCAGCAACTCGTTGTCCAGGACCAGGAGTTTGTAACCTCCCAGTCTCTGGGAACGCGTTGCACAGACCTTTCTGCAAGGCCTCCCGGAGATGTCTCATCCTCTGCTCCCTCTGCGACGGTAACATAAGGTCCGCAACCTTACCCTTGTACCGTGGATCAAGGAGAGTGGCCAGCCAGTAATGGTCCCTCTCCTTGATCCGAAGAATACGAGGATCCTTCCGCAGACTTTGCAGGATCAGGGAGGCCATGCAGCGTAGGTTTGCTGAGGCATTCGTTCCGGAGTCCTCTGGGTCACTAAGGACGACATGATCCGCAGCCACCTCCTCCCAGCCACGTACAAGTCCACTGGTTTCTTGGGACTGTAAATCATCCCTAAAAGACTGCTGCTGATGATGCTGAGTGCCAGCCTCCACCTCCATGCTGACACAATCCTCCTCCTCCTCCTCCTCCTCCTCTTCCTGTGCGATGGGTGGGACAGAAGGAACACTGTCTGGGTAAAGGGGGCCTTGAGAGGCAAGGAAGTCCTCCTCTTCCTGCCTCTGTTCTGCCTCAAGTGCCCTGTCCATTATTCCACGCAGCGTGTGCTCCAACAGGTGGACAAGAGGTACAGTGTCACTGATGCATGCACTGTCACTGCTCACCATCCTCGTGGCCTCCTCAAATGGTGCCAGGACAGTGCATGCATCCCTGATCATGCCCCACTGGCGTGGAGAAAAAAAACCAAGCTCCCCTGACCCTGTCCTGGTGCCGTAGTCGCACAGGTACTCATTGATGGCCCTCTGCTGCGTGTGCAGCCGCTGCAGCATGGCCAACGTTGAGTTCCACCTGGTGGGCATGTCACATATAAGGCGGTTCTTGGGCAGGTTCAACTCCTTTTGCAGCTCAGCCAGGCGAGCACTGGCATTATAAGATCTGCGGAAATGCACACAGACTTTCCTGGCCTGCCTCAGGACATCCTGTAAGCCCGGGTACCTGCCCAAGAACCGCTGCACCACCAGGTTAAGGACGTGAGCCACACAGGGCACATGGGTCAGTTGTCCCTGTCGGAGGGCGGAGAGGAGGTTGGTGCCATTGTCGCAAACCACCATTCCTGGCTTAAGCTGGCGTGGCGTCAACCACCTCTCGGCCTGGCCCTGCAGAGCAGACAGGACCTCTGCCCCAGTGTGGCTTCTGTCCCCCAAACACACCAGCGCAAGCACGGCATGGCATCTTTTTGCCTGCGTACTTGCGTAGCCCCGTGAACGGCTACGGAGCACCGCTGGTTCATAGGACAAACCACAGGAAGAGGCCATGGAGGAAGAAGAAGAGGAGGGGGTGGAGGAGAGAGGTGTGTCACAACCAGTAGTAGCATTTTGGAGGCGTGGCGGTGGGACAACCTCCAACACTACTGCACCTTGTCCTGCATCCTTCCCAGCTGCCAAAAGAGTGACCCAATGGGCCGTGAAAGAAAGGTAACGTCCCTGTCCATGCCTGCTGGACCATGAGTCAGCGGTAATATGCACCTTACCGCTGACCGCCCTGTCCAGCGAGGCCAAGACATTGCCTTCCACATGCCGGTAGAGAGCCGGAATAGCCTTCCGTGAGAAAAAGTGGCGTTTGGGAACCTGCCACTGAGGAACCGCACATTGCACAAACTCACGGAAGGGGGCCGAGTCTACCAACTGAAAAGGCAGCAGTTGAAGCGCTAGCAATTTAACCAAGCTAGCATTCAACCGCTGGGCATGTGGATGGCTGGGAGTGAACTTCTTTCGACGGTCCAGCAGCTGGGGCAGGGAAATTTGCCTGCTAGAATCGGACGTCGGTGTACTGCTAGCAGAGTGGCCGCAAGTACTTGGCTGTGACACACCTAATTCTACACCTTCATTCCTCTCAGTGCATGTTTCAGAGAGGACTGAAGTTATAGTGGGGTTGGAGATCCCAGCTGATGCGGTGCAAGGAGAGGTCCGCTTTGTTCTTTGGTGTGGGTCTTTGAGGTAGGCTTGCCAACGAGCTGCATGGCAGGTCAACATATGTCTGGTCAGGCATGTGGTACCCAAGCGGCTGATGTTTTGGCCACGCGATATACGCTTGAGACATATGTTGCAAACAGCAGCTGTGCGATCTGATGCACTAGCCTCAAAAAAGGCCCACACCAAAGAACTTTTTGAATGACGGGCAGAGGCAGCGCCCTGCACAGGCGGAGCTCTGCGGTGTGATTCCGTCGGTGTACTGCCCTTACGCTGGCCACCAAAGGGCATCCTGCCTCGTTGGAGATGTGCCTCCTCCTCATCCTCCTGCTCCTCCTCTCTCCTATTAGGCACCCACGTGGAGTCAGTGACCTCATCATCACCTCCCTCCTCATCACTGGAGCCAATCTGGCAGTATGCTGCAGCTGCTGGAACATGACTGCCAGATTGGTGTCCTTCTTGAGCATCCCCTCTGTCTGCCCTCACGCTACTGCCTTCCTCTAGCTGGGTTTCATCATCAGACCCTTCGAAACGCTGGGCATCCTCCTGGAGCATGTACCCAACACTGTGCTGAAACAGTTCGGGGGACTCCTCAGGAGGAGGACATGGTGGGTCTAGGGAAGGAGTGACTGATGATGAGTCTGACATTGATACCAGGGAAGAGGACGCTTTGGCAGCTGCTTTTCCAGTACCCTGAGCCTGGGTGAGAGAGGATGAGGAGGAGGAGGAGGGCTTGGTCATCCACTCTACCAAGTCTTCGGCATGATGTGGCTCAACATGTCCAGCTGCCGAAAAGAAGGACAAGCGTGTCCCATGGCCATGTGCTGATGACAATGCACCGCGTCCACGACCAGCACTGTTGCCCCCAGACACAGAGCCTGCTTGCCCTCTTTTATTGCCTCCTGACTGTCTGCCTCTCCTTGTTTGCCTTCCAGACATTCTAATAGATGGCCTGCAGGGAGATGGGAAAAAAGCAATAAGGGCTACCTTCAGGTGTCCTTCTCTGTCCCTTGAAACAAGGACTTTGACAGTGAAAGAAACTGACACACTCTCCCTACCTACAGTTTTCTGTCCCTAGAAAAAATGTTTTTTTTAAGCACAAATTAGCACAAGGAGAATTCACTCACTGTCCTTCCAGGTCCCTGGAAACAAGGACTTTGACAGTGAAAGAAACTGACACACTCTCCCTACCTACAGTTTTCTGTCCCTAGAAAAAATGTTTTTTTTAAGCACAATTTAGCACAAGGAGAATTCACTCACTGTCCTTCCAGGTCCCTGGAAACAAGGACTTTGGCAGTGAAAGAAACTGACACACTCTCCCTACCTACAGTTTTCTGTCCCTAGAAAAAATGTTTTTTTTAAGCACAATATAGCACAAGCACAAAACACACTGACACTCTCCCTACCTATCCTTCTCTTTCCCTAAACTAAAGGAATCCAGGTTAAGCAAGAAAGAAATAAAAGTCACTGTCCCTGCCTATGCTGCTCTATCCCTGCTCCGGAACACACTACACTAGGCCGCCGTGCTGGCGGCCTTTTATAGTGTGGGGCGTGTACTAAACACCCTCAGCAATAATTGGCCACAGGCATCCTGCCTGTGGCCAATCATTGCTCTCCTCGCTGCCGGCGCTGTGATTGGCCAAGCATGCGGGGTCACAGTGCATGCTTGGCCAATCACAGCGCCTGGATGACACTGCGATGGCGTAGTGCATTGTGGGCCGTTCGCGTCACTCGAATTTGGCGCGAACGGCCCAAATCGTTCGATCTTCGTCGAACGAATCGAACAGCCGATGTTCGAGTCGAACGTATGTTCGACTCGAACACGAAGCTCATCCCTACTCAGCAGCACCCATAGGACTTCTAGTGTGTTAGTGGCATCACACAGAGCTCCTATATTTTCATCTCAGAAGCACCCATAGGACTTCTAGTGTGTTAGTGGCATCACACAGAGCTCCTATATTTTCTTCTCAGCAGCACCCATAGGACTTCTAGTGTGTTAGTGGCATCACACATAGCTCCTATATTTTCTTCTCAGCAGCACCCATAGGACTTCTAGTGTGTTAGTGGCAGCAAACAGAGCTCCTATATTTTCTTCTCAGCAGCACCCATAGGACTTCTAGTGTGTTAGTGGCATCACACAGAGCTCCTATATTTTCTTCTCAGCAGCACCCATAGGACTTCTAGTGTGTTAGTGGCATCACACAGAGTTCCTATATTTTCATCTCAGAAGCACCCATAGGACTTCTAGTGTGTTAGTGGCATCACACAGAGCTCCTATATTTTCTTCTCAGCAGCACCCATAGGACTTCTAGTGTGTTAGTGGCATCACACAGAGCTCCTATATTTTCTTCTCAGCAGCACCCATAGGACTTCTAGTGTGTTAGTGGCATCACACAGAGTTCCTATATTTTCATCTCAGAAGCACCCATAGGACTTCTGGTGTGTTAGTGGCATCACACAGAGCTCCTATATTTTCTTCTCAGCAGCACCCATAGGACTTCTAGTGTGTTAGTGGCATCACACATAGCTCCTATATTTTCTTCTCAGCAGCACCCATAGGACTTCTAGTGTGTTAGTGGCAGCAAACAGAGCTCCTATATTTTCTTCTCAGCAGCACCCATAGGACTTCTAGTGTGTTAGTGGCATCACACAGAGCTCCTATATTTTCTTCTCAGAAGCACCCATAGGACTTCTAGTGTGTTAGTGGCAGCAAACAGAGCTCCTATATTTTCTTCTCAGCAGCACCCATAGGACTTCTAGTGTGTTAGTGGCATCACACAGAGTTCCTATATTTTCATCTCAGAAGCACCCATAGGACTTCTAGTGTGTTAGTGGCATCACACAGAGCTCCTATATTTTCTTCTCAGCAGCACCCATAGGACTTCTAGTGTGTTAGTGGCAGCAAACAGAGCTCCTATATTTTCTTCTCAGCAGCACCCATAGGACTTCTAGTGTGTCAGTGGCATCACACAGAGCTCCTATATTTTCTTCTCAGCAGCACCCATAGGACTTCTAGTGTGTTAGTGGCAGCAAACAGAGCTCCTATATTTTCTTCTCAGCAGCACCCATAGGACTTCTAGTGTGTTAGTGGCATCACACAGAGCTCCTATATTTTCATCTCAGAAGCACCCATAGGACTTCTAGTGTGTTAGTGGCATCACACAGAGCTCCTATATTTTCTTCTCAGCAGCACCCATAGGACTTCTAGTGTGTTAGTGGCAGCAAACAGAGCTCCTATATTTTCATCTCAGAAGCACCCATAGGACTTCTAGTGTGTTAGTGGCATCACACAGAGCTCCTATATTTTCATCTCAGAAGCACCCATAGGACTTCTAGTGTGTTAGTGGCATCACACAGAGCTCCTATATTTTCTTCTCAGAAGCACCAATAGGACTTCTAGTGTGTTAGTGGCAGCAAACAGAGCTTCTATATTTTCTTGTCAGCAGCACACATAGTACCTATAGTGTGTTAGTGTCAGCAACCATAGGACCTACAGTGTGTTGTGAGCACACATAGGAGTTCTATTTTTTATACTATATACACTACCGACTACAATGGCTGGAAGACCGCCAAGGAGAGGCAGAGCGTGCCGAGGCAAGAACACAGGGCAGGCAGGCTCTGTTTCTAGAGACAACAGTGCTGGCCGTGGACGTGGTCGTGCATCGTCATCAGCACGTGGCCATGGGACACGCTTGTCTTTGTTTTCGGCAGCTGGACATGTGGAGCCGCATCATGCCGAAGGCTTGGTAGAATGGATGACCAAGCCCTCCTCATCCTCCTCATCCTCTCTCACCCAGGCTCAGGGTACTGGCAGAGCAGCTGCCAACGCGTACTCAATGGCATCATCAGCCACCCCTTCCCTAGACCCACCATGTCCTCCTGAGGAGTCCCCCGAACTGTTTGAGCACAGTGTTGGGTACATGCTCCAGGAGGATGCCCAACGATTCGAAGGCTCGGATGATGATACCCAGCTTGAGGAAGTCAGTAGTGTGCGCGCAGAGAGAGGGGATGCTGAAGGACAGCAATCTGGCAGTAGTGTTCCACCAGCTGCAGCTTACTGCCAGGTTTGCTCTAGTGGTGAAGAGGGAGGGGATGATGAGGTCACTGACTCCACGTGGGTGCCTGAAGGGAGAGAGGAGGAGGAGGAGGAGGATGCAGCGTCACATGTCCAACGAGGCAGGATGCCCCCTGGAGGCCAGCTAGAGGCCAGCACAGCAACTGTACCACACCGCAGAGCTCCGCCTGTGCAGGGCGCTGCCTCTGCACGTTATCACAAAAGTTCTTTGGTGTGGGCCTTTTTTGAGACGAGTGCATCAGATCGCACCACTGCTATTTGCAATATTTGTCTCAAGCGTATCTCGCGTGGCCAAAACATCAGCCGCTTGGGCACCACAAGCATGAGCAGACATATGTCGACCTGCCATGCAGCTCGTTGGCAAGCACACATAAAAGACCCACACCAAAGAACAAAGCGGACCTCTCCTTGCTCCTCATCAGCTGGGATCTCCATCCCCACTATATCTTCAGTCCTCTCTGAAAGCTGCTCTGAGAGGACTGAAGGTGTAGAATTAGGTGTGTCACAACCAAGTACTTGCAGTACACCGACGTCCGATTGTAGCAGGCAAATTTCCCTGCCCCAGCTGCTGGACCGTCGAAAGAAGTATACTCCCAGCCATCCACATGCCCAGCGGTTGAATGCTAGCTTGGCTAAATTGCTAGCACTTCAACTGCTGCCTTTTCAGTTGATAGACTCGGCCCCCTTCCGTGAGTTTGTTCAATGTGCGGTTCCTCAGTGGCAGGTTCCCAAACGCCACTTTTTCTCACGGAAGGCGATTCCGTCTCTCTACTGGCATGTGGAAGGCAATGTCCATGCCTCGCTGGACAGGGCGGTCAGCGGTAAGGTGCATATTACCGCTGACTCATGGTCCAGCAGGCATGGACAGGGACGTTATCTTTCTTTCACGGCCCATTGGGTCACTCTATTGGCAGCTGGGAGGGATGCAGGACAAGGTGCAGAAGTGTTGGAGGTTGTTCCGCCACCACGCCTCCAAAATGCTACTACTGGTTGTAACACACCTCTCTCCTCCACCCCCTCCTCTTCTTCTTCCTCCATGTCCTCTTCGAGTGCTCTGTCCTCGGAACCAGCGGTGCTCCGTAGGCGTACAAGGGGCTACGCGAGTACGCAGGCAAAAAGATGCCATGCCGTGCTTGCGCTGGTGTGTTTGGGGGACAGGAGCCACACTGGGCCAGAGGTTCTGGCAGCTCTGCAGGGGCAGGCCGAGAGGTGGTTGACGCCACGCCAGCTTAAGCCAGGAATGGTCGTTTCTGATAATGGCACCAACCTCCTCTCCGCCCTGCGACAGGGGCAGCTCACCCATGTGCCCTGTATGGCTCACGTCCTCAACCTGGTGGTGCAGCGGTTCTTGGGCAGGTTCCCAGGCTTACAGGATGTCCTGAGGCAGGCCAGGAAAGTCTGTGTGCATTTCCGCCGATCTTATAATGCCAGTGCTCGGCTGACTGAGCTGCAAAAGGAGCTGAACCTGCCCAAGAACCGCCTAATATGTGACATGCCCACCAGGTGGAACTCAACGTTGGCCATGCTGCAGCGACTGCACACGCAGCAGAGGGCCATCAATGAGTACCTTTGCGACTACGGCACCAGGACAGGGTCAGTGGAGATTGGCTTTTTTTCCCCACGCCAGTGGAGCATGATCAGGGATGCATGCACTGTCCTCTCACCATTTGAGGAGGCCACGAGGATGGTGAGCAGTGACAGTGCATGCATCAGTGACACTGTACCTCTTGTCCACCTGTTGGAGCATACGCTGCGTGGGATAATGGACAGGGCACTTGAGGCAGAACAGAGGCAGGAAGAGGAGGACTTCCTTGTCTCTCAAGGCCCCCTTTATCCAGACAATGTTCCTTCTGTCCCACCCATCACACAGGAAGAGGAGGAGGAGGAGGAGGAGGAGGAGGATTGTGTGAGCATGGAGGTGGAGCCTGGCACTCAGCATCAGCAGCAGCAGTCTTTTAGGGATGATGTACAGTCCCAACAAACCAGTGGACTTGTACGTGGCTGGGAGGAGGTGGCTGGCGATCATGTCATCCTCAGTGACCCAGAAGACTCCGGACCGAATGCCTCAGCTAACCTACGCTGCATGGCCTCCCTGATCCTGCAAAGCCTGCGGAAGGATCCTCGTGTTCTTCGGATCAAGGAGAGTGACCATTACTGGCTGGCCACTCTCCTTGATCCACGGTACAAGGGTAAGGTTGCGGACCTTATCTTGCCGTCGCAGAGGGAGCAGAGGATGAGACATCTCAGGGAGGCCTTGCAGAAAGGTCTGTGCAACGCGTTCCCAGAAACTGGGAGGTTACAAACTCCTGGTCCTGGACGACGAGTTGCTGAGGCTTCGGTCAGTAGCAGAAGGAGCGGTGGGGAAGGTGGACGTCTGACCGATGCGTTCAGACAATTTTTTAGTCCGCAGCCCCAAGGTATGATCGGTTCCAGCAACCATCGCCAGCGTCTGATATACATGGTGCAGGAATACCTAGGGGCAAGGTCAGACTTGGACACCTTTCCCACCGAAAATCCTCTGGCTTACTGGGTCCTGAGGATGGATCACTGGCCAGAGCTTGCACAGTATGCAATTGAGCTACTGGCCTGTCCTGCATCCAGCGTTCTTTCCGAACGCACATTCAGTGCTGCTGGAGGATTTGTCACCGATCATAGGGTGCGCCTGTCCACCGACTCGGTTGATCGACTGACCTTCATAAAAATGAATCAGTCTTGGATCACCACCAGCTACCAGACACCTGAAGCGGATATAACGGAATAATTTATAATGTCACATCCCTTCAAGACTGCCTATGCTGATGCTGAGTGACTGTCCTGTTATGTTCACTGACTATCCTCTTCCTCCTCCTCAATGATCCATGCCACCACACCAGTGCCTAAGGCACAATTTTTCAGCCCCTGTATAACAGGGGCGTGTAATTACAATTTTTTAAAAAGATGCTTCGCAACAGGTCTGACTGCTGTGCTCAGAGTACAGTATCTGTGAGGGGTTGCAGTGTTGTGGCACCAGCACCAGTGCCTAAGGCACAATTTTTCAGCCCCTGTTGGGGCGTGTAATTACAATTTTTAGGCAATGCTTTGCAACAGGTCTCATTGCTGTGCTCAGAGTACAGTATCTGTGAGGGGTTGCAGTGTTGTGGCACCAGCACCAGTGCCTAAGGCACAATTTTTCAGCCCCTGTTGGGGCGTGTAATTACAATTTTTAGGCAATGCTTTGCAACAGGTCTCATTGCTGTGCTCAGAGTACAGTATCTGTGAGGGGTTGCAGTGTTGTGGCACCAGCACCAGTGCCTAAGGCACAATTTTTCAGCCCCTGTATAACAGGGGCGTGTAATTACAATTTTTTAAAAAGATGCTTCGCAACAGGTCTGACTGCTGTGCTCAGAGTACAGTATCTGTGAGGGGTTGCAGTGTTGTGGCACCAGCACCAGTGCCTAAGGCACAATTTTTCAGCCCCTGTTGGGGCGTGTAATTACAATTTTTAGGCAATGCTTTGCAACAGGTCTCATTGCTGTGCTCAGAGTACAGTATCTGTGAGGGGTTGCAGTGTTGTGGCACCAGCACCAGTGCCTAAGGCACAATTTTTCAGCCCCTGTTGGGGCGTGTAATTACAATTTTTAGGCAATGCTTTGCAACAGGTCTCATTGCTGTGCTCAGAGTACAGCATCTGTGAGGGGTTGCAGTGTTGTGGCACCAGCACCAGTGCCTAAGGCACAATTTTTCAGCCCCTGTTGGGGCGTGTAATTACAATTTTTAGGCAATGCTTTGCAACAGGTCTCATTGCTGTGCTCAGAGTACAGTATCTGTGAGGGGTTGCAGTGTTGTGGCACCAGCACCAGTGCCTAAGGCACAATTTTTCAGCCCCTGTATAACAGGGGCGTGTAATTACAATTTTTTAAAAAGATGCTTCGCAACAGGTGTGACTGCTGTGCTCCAAGTACAGTATCTGTGAGGGGTTGCAGTGTTGTGGCACCAGCACCAATGCCTAAGGCACAATTTTTCAGCCCCTGTTTAACAGGGGCGTGTAATTACAAATCTTGATCTAATAGTTCACAGCAGGGCCCATTCCTGCGCCCACCAAGAGTAACTATGAGGGCCTACAGTCTTGTGGCAACACCGTCCACCACCACCACCAAAGGCCCAATTTTTCTGCCCTGTTCAACAGGTGCATGCAATTACAAATCTTGATCTAATAACTCACAGCAGGGCCCATTCCTGCACCCACCAAGAGTAACTGTGAGGGCTTACAGTCTTGTGGCAACACCGTCCACCACCACCACCACCACCACCAAAGGCCCAATTTTTCTGCCCGGTTCAACAGGTGCATGCAAGTACAAATCTTGATCTATTAACTCACAGCAGGGCCCATTCCTGTGCCCACCAGTCTTGTGGCTACACCAACATCTAATAGGGCAAATTTCTGCAGAGTATATACGGCAGGCCCCTACTTTCAAACATCCAACTTACAAACGACTCCTACTTGCAAACGGCAAGAGAAAACAGGAAGTGAGAGGAAATCTACCCCTAGGAAGGAAAATTCTATCCTGTTAGATTTAATTTGGGAAAAAGGTATCTCCTCTCTACTGATGCTTTATCACCAATCCTTGTTTCAATTAAAACCCCACTTTTCCAAAAACATTTGTCATTGGGATGGAAAGTGAGGTGACATGTTCTGAACAGATGTGCAAAGACAGCAAATGTTACAGGGGTGATAACCCCTCCCTATGTTCTCCAAAAAGCTTAAAAATTGATTTTTTTGGGATGTAGCTACACTTCATAATGTACCTGTTCAGATTCTACTTAAGAACAAACCTACAGTCCATGTCTTGTTTGCACCACCTATATACTGCTGTTCAGAGTATATAGGGTTGTAGGTATAGGGTTTTATTTTGGGTGCGGGGTCCCCCTTAGTATCCATACAAGACCCAAAGGGGCTGGGGTGGGGGGGGGGGGTGATGGGGTAGCCATGCCATTTTTCTCAAGGATTTTCAGCCATATGGCGGCCAGGACAAGACATGACATTAAAGCCGCAAGTGGTTTTAAATGGCTTCTTTTTTTCCTTTACAAATGTCATTTTGTGCAAGGACAGTTCTAAACACGGGAAACACATGCCACTTCACAGGCATACTTTAGACACCCCCCAGGTACCATATTTAAAAGGAAAATTTCACTTTTTTTTTTTTCACTTTATGCATCATTAAAATGACTGCTCCCGAAAAAACTTTAGTTTTTAAAATTTCTTTTTGCATTGATATATGTCCCCTGGGGCAGGACCCGGGTCCCCAAACCTGTTTTATGACATTAACATGCATATTGGCCGTTGTAATTAGCAATTTTGATTTCGAACGTTCGCGTCCATTATAACGAATAGGGTTCGAAAATTCGCGCAAACTTTCGGTCCGTTCGAAGGTTCTGGTGCGAACCGAACCCGGGGGTGTTCGGCTCATCCCTTCTCCCCAGCCTCCTCACCTCAGATGCGGGTCCCCTCGCAAGGGGCACCCTGGAATCACTTCACCCTCGCGGGACCCGGTCGAAGTCACCAGGTCCCAGGCCTTCTACAAAGTACCTCACCCCAGGCTGAAGGTGCCTGGGATGGACTCCAACTCCAGCTTCATTCCGGCCAGGCCTAGGGTGCGCAGGCCGGAACCTTGAACCGCCCGCACCCAGGCAGAGGGCGCCTGGGTACGTCAAGAGATGATCCCCCAAAAGACCTCGTGGCGAGGGCGTCTCCCCCTTTTATCTCCTCCCATCGACACCACGGCGGGTTCCCCGCCCCAGCCGTACCATCTCCAGGAAGGGACAAAAAGGGTAACACTGTGGTAGTGATTCTACCTCGAGCCTGTAGGTACCCCGCCACCCACAGGCCAAGGAGAATATTGCACCACCCAATCCTCCACGAATAACAAAAAGGGGTCTAATCCCTGATATAATTACACACCTGGGTCTCTCTACCCCCAGGTGTATCCCACTAACTTTGAAGACCCCGCTACATATGTAACAAACTTTATATATTTCCCTGTGCCTTCTCTCCTCTGCTTAAGTGGTACATCTTTTGACCTGCCCTTTCCATCTCCTTCTCCGCCCTCCTTGGGCTGACATGTACTCACCCCAGTGCCGCCCACCAGCTTCGGCCATCTCCTGTGATACCGGCCCAGTCATTCTCGCCAGTCACCACGGCGCATGCGTGCGCCGCCTAGGATTCTGGGGATCGTAGTTCCTTGGCGGTCCTTCCCCTTTGTGCATAGGAGTGAACACCTCATTGTCCGCACTCGTTTGGTGACGTCAGCACGTCCGAACGAGCGGGGGGTTCAAAACGCCAGCATCTTGCCATTCCATCTCAGGCTGTCAGATGGAGGCGACCTTATTTTGAACTTCCTGGATTAAGGTAATGTACCCTTGGGATCTGGAAGGCTTCATGCCTTCCTTATATGCTGTTTGATGATGGCACACTATATCTCTAATGCGCCCTGTATATCAGCAGTGCAGTGTGTTGCATATTAGTATATCCAGCTACTTGTTATGTGGCTATTCCCCTTTTTTTATGGATGGCAATTCATCTAACCAGGCATTAACATTCATGTCTGGAATAAAACCCTCTTTGCGAGTTCACTATATATATATATAATAAACATTTTATTTTTTAATTTTTATCTTGATTTTTTAGGATATGCCATATTGCTGGATAGACCTTTGTGTGATCTTCTCCAGCTATACTATAGAAACTGTTCATCTGGTCGCCTCCGTTTGCCTATTTTTTCCTTAAAGCATTTTTGAACAGAGTAAGTTATTTTTCGAGCCTGCTGGCCTTCTAGATATTATGTTATGTTTAAACTATTTGCGATTTTGGAAGCATTTAGTCATTAGGACTTATCTTCTTCTCAGCTAGGCTTTCTCTGCCCCCTACAGCTGAACTGAGTTCCCTGCGTGGTCCTGCAGTTGTGATCAATTATCTATAGCTTATGTGGGACTCGCATGTGTGTTCTTCTGCCTGGGCCGAACGGGGGCTGGGCTCCATACCTGGTAACTATGATGATACAAACCATAGGAACTAAAGATATATGAACATGTGTATAACATTTTCTGATTTTGTTGTTTTTTTTGATTTCTTGCTAGAGCTGGGCATACAAAAATTAGGGCGGTTACAGTATATTCCCCTGAAGAAGCCACACCCGGCGAAATATATAGGGATATAACATCATACCTGACCCCCCGCCATACTCTCCTTGGGTAAACCAGCAACCCAGAAAAGATTCCTATATGTTCAAGCTATGTTTTTTTATTAGCATTTTTCATATATGTGTACAATATCTATGTGATATTTTAATAAAAATTGTAAAATTATGATGTTGATTATGTAATATTTTTTACAAAGCACCGCGATAGTCCCACTTTTCTCGCCTTTTTGACATTTCCATTACCGGGATGAGGTGCATTTAAACTTTTTTGAAAACTACTCGGATCTCTCACTCTCTATATCTCTTGTAAATAAGTATGTTTTCTCCTCCGCTGATGGTCACTGATGAGGCGGCACTAATATGCAGCACTGATGGGCACTAATAGGTGGTGCTGATATGTAGCACTGATGGGCACTGATAGGTGGCACTGATGGGAGCCGATGGGCACTGATAGGTGGCACTGATGGACATTGATAGGTGACACTGATGGGCAGCCTTTATGGGAACTGATAGGCTGAAATGATGGGCAATGATATATTGCGCTGATAAGAAGGCACTCATAGGCTTCACTGATCTGCACTGAAAAGTATCACTGATGGGCACTGATTGGCATCACTGATGGGCACTAATTGGCACTGATTGGCATCACTGCCAGTGGCGTCTCCAGCTTTCATATTTAGGGAGGGCACATGGGGGGACAGGGACAAAAGTAGGGGGGGCATCTATAAAATGCAATATATATATATATATATATATATATATATATATATATATATATATATCCTGGGGCCCTTTACTATGATCCCACAACGGGCGCTTTCACATGTTCTGCAGTGAGCTCCCTTCCTACTATACTGAGGCCCCCCAGAGTGGCAGAAAACAAGAGATATATGTCACCAGCACACCAAGAAAATATAAGGGTCCAAAGCAGTGGGAGAACTATCAGGGTTGCAAAGGTTGTCTTGCCACCGGGCCCTGGTGTTCTGCCACTGTGGGGTTCCCCAGCTGTCCTGTCCCTGCTATTGACAGCATTGGTCTGGCATCTGTCTCCTTGGCAGCGGCGGCAGTCTATTAGGACTGGTGCAATGGCGTCCCTAGCCCCCCCAACATTATGCTGTGCCCCCCCCAAAAAAAGTTTTATTTTTTTTTGCATTTTTTTGTATTTTGCTCGGGCCGCCGCTGGAGTAACACAGTCTCTCCTGAGAGGGAGAGCGTCCCCAGTCAGCTCCTGCGGGGATTCCTCCCCCCTCCCTCTGCTCGCTGACACTGCATAATGCGAGCACTCACACAACCACAGCCGCCCGATCTGCTCCTTCCCCTGTATCCTCATTGACACGGAGAAGAGCGAGTTGCAGGAAGGTCTCCACAAGCACTGTGGGGAGGGGGAAGGGGGGCCCCAAGCCTTCATCTCAGTTACTGAAAAAACAGACGTATTTCTCCCGTCCTTAGGACAGGAGAACCAGCCTGTAAATTCCGAAAATGGTGACTGCAAGCTGAGCCGAGTGTCAGTCTATGACACTCTTTCACAGCCCAGCGAGTCCAGCCACCCCCCCTCACTCTCCTCACATACGAGCAGGGAGGAATACAGCTCCTCCTCCTTCCAGTCCCGCCCACACTAACCCTGCGTGCTGTATCTGAAGAGAGGGGATGTGTGGGCGGGAAATATGAAAATCAGCAGCATTCCTGGCTGTGTGTGAATGATGCCTGAGATTCTAGCCTGGACCGTGCGTAAGTGTGTGCACTGCCGACTGCAGTACACTGTAATCACTGAACTGCATTACCTCCATCCCTTCTCTCCCCCATCTGTCTCCCTCCCCCTCTCCTGTTCTTTCAAGACATTCACAATTTACTTTCACTTTCAGTTAGGCAGGTAATAGACGGTGCAAATTTCTTTCCTGCATCCACAGATTGCAGGAAAGAAACTTGCATAATTCCCCCATCAACACAGACAGTGCTGACAGGGGAATATCCCTCCCGCCCAGCAATTGTATTCTCCCGACAAACAGTGATTATCACTTTTGGCTATAGCAAACACTAGTGATAATCATCATAAGAGAATCTGCTCAATAATGGTTCAAATCTCAGCCAGTTCCTGCTGAACCAGCTGAGATTTAAACGGTCTATGGCTGGTCTTAGCTCTTAGGCAGCCCATACATTGATCACTTTTTTTCATTCAACTATTAGGTTGAATGGAAAAAAAAAGAAATTATCCAATTCCCCCATCTACACATTATAGGTGGATGGGGAATGTCCCCAGTGTGGACCAGTGCTGGAACAACCAGAGTTGCGCTGTTACTAGTGATAGAATCAAATAGTAAAATTAGATAACTGATATCACCAGAATGGGAGTGCAACAGATTGCTAAACGCATTAATGAATGCTAAACGCATAAACATAAATCCAAAAAATAATAATAACAAAGTGCAGCGTGCATATGAAACTCATAATCTGGAATATACATGTAGCGGGGTATTCCCCTTTAATACAGAGAGACTACATCTCCCAGTACATCTTGCAGCACCCAGGGTGCATTGCTCCGGAACAGAGACTGCTGGGGCAGACTTTATAAAGGGGAGGTGGAGTTTGTTCGGTCTCTTTGGACACCCCTCTCCTAGCAAGAGGATCTCTGTGCTGAACTGCTGTATGCACAAGGCCTGAAGCCTGGGCCTTGTGCTCTTTTCCAAAGAGCCCCTCCGCCAGCCTAGCAGAGCCTTAGAGACATCTCCTCCTCCTTGCTGCAGTACACCAGAAGGATTGAAGACTTGGATGTCGGTGGATTCCTGTTCCCAGACGAATCGGTGGAGGAAACGGACTTGGACTTGTCCGGGTGGTGAGAGCTGTTTAAAGACAGATACTTTATCTTTACTATTCGTTGGGATTACAAAGTTGTTCTTCAAGTGCACCGCCGAAAGATTGCCAGCGAATATTGTTTCACTGAACTTCCATTTAGATCAGTCAGGCCTGACTGCATATGTAGACATTGCTGGGTGTTAGTCTACCCATGAGGGGAAGTAGCTGTAAAAGGGCAGCGCTAGAGTTGCATAGCAATACTTTATTATTCTAATTACTCTGTTTATCTTTATTACTGTTTATTGCAGGGATCTGCAACTTGTTATACTGTTGTTTATTACTTGCCCATTAGCCTCAGTAAAATATCTGGGTCAAGTACATTGGTGTCAATTTCATTTACTTTAATAGAAGTTTTAAAGTATATCACTGTGTGTGTTTGCCATAGGACTGCGTCACCTAGAGTTGCGGTCACGCGGTCCTATCTCCCCTTACTAGCTGTGCCACGGGAGGTAGAGCCGATTGCCGAGGGTTGACAGCGGTGCACTACAGGGCCCAAAACAAAACCAGCGGCTCTCTTAACTGGGGGTAGCGCTACATACATAAATATCCATAGGGGCTGTGCAAAATAGCAAAATAAATGTGCAAAGTCCAATATGTAATCCTGTGCAAAGTGCAAAACAAACACTAGGTGCAACTGTGCAAAGCAAAATATAAAAATGTCCAATCTGTAATAATTAGTGCAAAGTCCAAAAACTATGTGCAAAATCGCAATCAAATTGTGAGCATAGCAATCTGATATTCTTTCTTCAGTGTGCAAACAGATTCCATGTGCAAAAGTGCTGGAGAGGTGTAACAGTCTCCTCTTCGTGCAAAGGACACACCAGTGAGAGTGGCCTCTTACCTTGCGGTAAAAGGATAACCGCATATATGTGTATATATATCACAGGGGTGGCTGCTCCTCCCTTTTGATCCTGGACCAGATCCTGGCTGTGATTAGCACTGTGGAGTTTCGGCTTCCTGGCGGGATCGGGCATGTGGGATTTCAAACACACCCGAGCCCATCTCTATTGGTTGTAGACAGTTGAGCTCCCTGCAGGTTGTTTGGCAGCAGTGGAGCCTTCTCTGTCATGCTGATCGTGATGCAATCCAGGTGATGCTCCTAGTCAAATCCTAGTGTTAAATATCAGTGATTTTATTGATCAAAGCCCACACTTTACAGGCATAGAGCCCACATGGCTGCTGAACATACGGTTGATTATATATATGTGTTTGTACTCTTGATGCTAATAAATACTGTGTTTATTAGATCTGACTGGGAGCATCACCTGGATCACATCCCGATCAGCATGTCAACAGAGAAGGTTATACAGCATTAGTGCTGCTAGGTGAGCAGCTAGGGGTTAACCTTCTTATGTTTCTATTGCTTTTTCTTTATATATTATTATAAAAAAAAATTCAAAGATAAGGATGACAGAAAAAATATACCGAAACAAAGAAAACAGTCTCCTGCGCTCAGAAGTTTGGTCTCTTGGTGGCACAACCAGAGTGTTCCGTTAAAAAGGGAATGACCAGAGGTCTTGCTGCCCTCCTCAGAATATTTGGTATTCTTAGGACTGGAAGAAAAAAGAAAAAAGAGGGCGCACCGACCTAGTGCATTACCAATGGCTGGTTTTATTAAAAGTAAATTAAAAGATCATGGGTACTCACATGATCTTTTAATTTACTTTTAATAAAACCAGCCATTGGTAATGCACTAGGTCGGTGCACCCTCTTTTTTCTTCCAGAAAAAATATACCTTCATACATGTGTGTGTGTGTATATATATATATATATATATATATATATATATATATATATATATATATATATATATATATGCACATACATGTACACACACGTATACATACTAAGATCCATAAGATACGGTATCATTTGGACATATATCAAACACCTTCTCAATTAGAATCTGCATATATTACCTTGGGGTGGCTCATATTGAAAACGCTCAGACAGCTGACTAGAAAGACTCTCCCCTAAGCTGAAGGAGATGTTTCCCTGACGAGAGCTGCTGCCATAATGAAGGCATTCTGCTTCCTTTATACAAATGGGCTTCTGAGGTGAACCAAGATGGCCGCCAACGGCTTCACGAGGCTACCGCGCATGCACCAGATGACGTCACGCCTCCGCCCACGGAGGGGATAAGCCAGGCACGGAGGACGCGCGCAAAGCGCAGCAGATGGCATCCAGCATGGGAAGGCGCAGGGCTGCTGCCGTATTCTCACATCGCTGTGACCAAGCTTGACCCCAAGGTGGGAAAAACTGTGTGTCCTGGTTGCACCGTAGCGACCTGGAACGCGGGGAGAGGAGTCCAGAGAAATACCAAGGAAATAGGAAAATAGTGAGTCCCATTTTTCGTTTTTTATAACATGAAAAACACCATAAACCCCTGCAATGTAACTCTAATAACAGGAAATAAGCGGGTATAGTAATATCCTTATGCATTTAAAGACAGATCCCAGTGCTAGCCTGATGCACAACTCCCAGCGTTGTACATGTCTGTGGGAGGCAGTCTTTACATTGGAGCACTTTTTCCAAAGATGGAGGAAATACCTGAACTCCAGATCCAAAAAAAGATCCACAGAAAAAAGGGTTCCTAAACTTTTTGGCGCCTTTAGCAGCCTAAGTTATGGGACTCCATATAGAGGAGAGCATGAACCTGTAATGGTTGTGCCATATAGCGGCATAGTAAGGGCTAAAATCCAGGTGATCCACGATCCTGCAGGTTTGAGGACAGAAAAAAGAATGGTGTATGAGGGGGCTGACTCTTTCTTTTATAGGGTTGTTATTGGTCCTGTGGGTTGGTTGGGGGCGGAGTAACCAATCATAGGTATGCTGCCATGGAAGGCACCAAGAAAGTAAGTTATCCCAGCATTTATATCTTTCTGATACTCATTGCAATCGAAGAAGCAGCTTGGAAACATCTTCAATACACAGGACATGTCCAGCAGAACTCGACTAACTACTTTTACCCACACCTGATAAATGAGAACGTTCATAGACATGTAGCACGCGGACCTTTTCCTGCCTTCGGCTCACTTGCAGGTCAAGGCACACCGCGCTATATGCCCGTAACCCTCTTGTTTGAAGAGGTTAAGCGGTGTTCACAATTGTTGGGTCCCGCAGCGAGTTACCTCTCCTGGGCTGGTTCCCACCCCCAGAGTGTAGGGAAGAGTCTGTTGTAGGTGCACCAATAAGGCCAATGTCCAGTCAAGGTTAAACCTTAATGAAGGAAGGTTTCTTTTCTTTATGCTGAAAACTGGATAGGAAAGTTGAAGTTGAAGAATAAAGGAACAGGGAGGCAGGTTCAGGCACGCTGTACTTAATCTCACCACTCAATCCCTAGTGTCTCTGCTTATCCGGATAGTCCCCTCTCACGGCCCTAGCAACCGGAATGACACTCGGGCGTTCACTTAGGTTTCTTTGAAGATACGATCGGGAGATCATCTGCAACAGGATCTCTGAGCCCCGAACCTCTCAGCGCTTGTAACTTCAAGAACAGGTGCAAGTTGCTTTACATTACAAGGCCTTAGATGAACAGTGGAATTCCTCCAGAAGTTTACCAGGCCTCTCTTTCTCCGTGAACTCTCACAGGTCCATCAGAAAGGTCCTCCCCGGCCTCCTCTTCTTAGAGCGGGTCCCCTCTCAGGGGCACCCTGGGATTCCTCCTTTTAGAGATGAGCCCCAGCTAAAGGTGCTGGGCCCAATGGCGAAGCTGCAGCCCCAGGCTAAAGGTGCCTGGGACCGATGCACTCGTGCACCCCTGGCCTGGAGGGCCAGGTCACGCGACCCGAATTCCGGAACTCCCCGCTCCAGGCGGCGTCTGCCCCTTATGTATCCTCTCCCGGCATGCACAGCAGGTTGACAACGTCCACTGTACTACTGCCTAGAGAAGACACCCTAAGGCACAGCACTGTCACCAGTGGTTCAACCCTGACCTGTCATGGCATTGCCACCTACAGGCCACAGGGAACTGCACACCAGTATAACACCTGCAGAAACAAAGTAACAGAACCTATCAATAAAAGCGGTCTGAGCCTGGCTACTAGCTCAGACCAACCCCTAAATTTAGGCACATAGCACCCCTCAAAGTAGAGGGGCGCTACAGACATATCTGATAACCCAATATGAACACACTTATACTAAAGGAAGGATAAATTATAGCTTCTCTAAAAACTTGCATTACAAAAAATCAAGCCTGTGATGGCAACTCCCTTCCTTTTTAAATCTGCTAGTCACTTAGAATAACTGAAAAGCTATACATGGATAAAATATCAACACCTGGTGAAAGTGTTCATTATTGCATACAAAATTTTCTTTACTAGCTTGTAATATATAAAGTGCTTTTTAACATTTAGGCTCCATGTACACTGAAGCTGATAAACTGCAGTTTATTGGCGTTTTGGCATTTTTTTAAAAAGCTCATTAACTGCACTCTATGTTAGCCTATGTGTTCATGTACACATGGACGTTTTTTAGCGTTAATGAGCAGTGGAGTTAATGGGCTTTTTTCTGAACGCAAGAAATTTGCGTTCAAAGTGCCGGCGCCAGCGTTTTTTAGCTTTTTTTGATCCATTGAAAAAAAAAAAAAAAAGCTAAAAAACGCTAACACTGAAAAACGTTAATAGACGCTAGTAAAAAACACTGATAAAAGCTATATTTTAAAGCAGCTTTTTCTGCCAGAAATCTGGCGTTCAAAACTACCGTTTTTGAGCTTCTGTGTACATGGAGCCTTAATGCTGAGCTTAAACTATACTAGGAACACCACTTAGTTCACTATTGTTTGAGGCATCAGGTTTCAAATAGCTTATTCAAACAAACAGATACATAAATGGATCAGAACATTGTGAATGTATCAGAGGGGTGGAATCATGAATTCACTAGAGGGGGATAATGTCAAACAAATCTCATTCACTTCCTTAATACAAAGCAGGATTATCAGGGTTTTGACTTCCCAGGATGGAACAGTGACATTCCTACAAGAGGAAAACATTCATGACAATTCATCAGAAGTATTTCATGCTTATTGTAACAGCAGCTCAACATCACTGGTAACGTGTCTGTTTGGTGATGACAGAGGGACATATTTTATCATTGGATTGGTATATAGAGTATAGTAGAAGTCTTCTGTTCAAAAATAGTTTCAGCTTGAATTTTCTGCAGCAGTCCCGAGGGACAACATTGCAAAGCAGGACATTATATCTGATTTTTGTTTGTAACCACTTATTGCTGTACACAAAGCATCATTACTGTATATTTTGCTTGTTTATGTGCATAATTATGTAAGTCTTTTTTTTTTTAACATTGCTCTTTTTTTTTTTTCATTTTCCAATTACAAGAGAAAATAGAAAGACATAAAAATAATTTAAATGGCAGATAGGCTATACAGAGGTGATTCAGAAACCACTGCAATTATTATCAAACATGCACATTTATCAACAAGTGGCCTATACACCCTGACTCAACGGTATTGCTGCTATTTCTGTGGAAACTAATTTGGAGCTAATTACAAAAATGCCTTTTTTTTCACTATATGAAAATGATAAAAGATCAGCTGTAAAAAATGTGAACCCACATGGCAAAATCATGGAAATTACCCTGGTCAATAAGCTCTAATGGTTTTAATGGGGTTATTGTAATCTTTTAGTTTCATTTATGTAGCGCCCCTTTACATTTCAGGGGTGCTATGTACTTAAATTTAGGGGTTGGTCTGAGCTAGAAGCCAGGCTCAGACCACTTTGATTTTTTATTACCCGCTTCTGCCTATGTGATGTAGCCTGACGCACAGCTCCCTGTGGCCTGTAGGTATGGTGTTCTTTGGTTGCAACTCAGCATTCTCTCTCCTCCAAACACGACGAGTTGTGTTTCTACCAAACAGTTCTACTTTGGTTTCATCTGACCATATGACATTCTCCCAATCCTCTTCTGGATCATCCAAATGCTCTCTAGCAAAACTCAGACGGGCCCGGACATGTACTGGCTTAAGCAGGGGGACATGTCTGGCACTGCAGGATCTGAGTCCCTGGCGGCGTAGTGTGTTACTGATGGTAGCCTTTGCTACGTTGGTCCCAGCTCTCTGCAGGTCATTCACTAGGTCCCCCCGTGTGGTTCTGGGATTTTTGCTGGTCTTGTATGTCTTCCATTTTCTAATTATTGCTCCCACAGTTGATTTCTTCACACCAAGCTGCTTGCCTATTGCGGATTCAGTCTTCCCAGCCTGGTGCAGGTCTACAATTTTGTTTCTGGTGTCCTTCGACAGCTCTTTGGTCTTCACCATAGTGGAGTTTGGAGTGTGACTGTTTGGGGTTGTGGACAGGTGTCTTTTATACTGATAACAAGTTCAAACAGGTGCCATTAATACAGGTAATGAGTGGAGGACAGAGGAGCCTCTTAAAGAAGAAGATACAGGTCTGTGAGAGACAGAAATCTTGCTTGTTTGTAGGTGACCAAATACTTATTTTCCACCATAATTTGCAAAAAAAATTATTTCCAAATCAGACGTGATTGTCTGGATTTGTTTCCACATTTTGTCTCTCATAGTTGAGGTATACCTATGATGACAATTACAGGCCTCTCTCATCTTTTTAAGTGGGAGAACTTGCACAATTGGTGGCTGACTAAATACTTTTTTGCCCCACTGTATGTCACTCTCTAATTCATTTTCCCTTCTGGCATCCTGACTGCACTGATTTCAGGACACATGACTAGTATCTTGATGGCAAGTAAGGGCACTCACAAGGGAATGGTAATTGGTTGAACTAAGGGTGCCAAAATTCAGTCTGAATTGTCAAAATTTTCTCTGTGGGGGGCCCTGTTGACAATACTCAGATTGACAAAAGAAGGAGCCAGGTGGAAAATTGTTGGCCGAACAGCACCTGCAACCAATCAACTTAATAGCCTACAACGGGTAAATTTGTCTATCTCTGCTTTATATAAGCAGCCCGGGATAAAGCACCACCAGGTGCCTATTCCACCCATGCAGGTGAACCAAGCCATCCTCAGACAGCGACATACAGAGGTACTGTGCCAATCTGAGCAGCTCGGTACCTTCAGATTGCTGTAATTAGTCATAGAGACATCATGCACAGGGATTACATGATGTAAACAGTTCCTGTTTCCTTACCTTCCTCTTACAATGACCCTCCCTCCCCCCTTTTTCCTACACTACTGAGTGATCTCCACATTGTTTCTATTACCGGAATTAATCCTTTACTTCCCTTATCCTATGCATCTGTACACTAACCCCTTCATCTCCTCCCTCAATGCATTATCTGTATGCACTGTATTTGGAGCACCATTACCAAGCTCCGTGCTTTAAAGATGAATTCCAGGTATGGCTTTTTATACATACTGTATCTCTCAAAAAAGAGTACACCCCTCACATTTTTTAAAATATTTTATTATAACTTTTCATGTGACAACACTGAAGAAATGACACTTTGCTACAATGTAAAGTAGTGCGTGTACAGATTGTATAACAGTGTAAATTTGCTGTCCCCTCAAAATAACTCAACACAGATATTAATGTCTAAACTGCTGGAACAAAATGTGAGTACACCCCTAAGTGAAAATGTAAAAATTGGGCCCAATCAGCCATTTTCCCTCCCCGGGGTCATGTGAATTGTTAGTGTTACAAAATATCAGGTGTGAATGGGGAGCAGGTTTGTTAAATTTAGTGTTATCACTCTGAAGCCTCGTACACACGACCGGTTTCGTGTGTACGGTTTCTCGTTGAGAAAACTGACGGGAATTTCGACGAGAAAAATAGAGAACCTGCTCCCCTCCCTTCGGAGACTGGGCCGCAGGGCAGTATTCCAACATAACGACCCCATACACACCTCCAAGACGACCACTACCTTGCTAAAGAAGCTGAGGGTAAAGGTGAGGGAATGGTCAAGCATGTCTCCAGACCGTTAGGGCATCTGTGGGGCATCCTCAAACGGAAGGTGGAGGAGAGCAAGGTCTCTAACATCCACCAGCTCTGTGATGTCATCATGGAGGAGAGGAAGAGGACTCCAGTGGCAACCTGTGAAGCTCTGGTGAACTCCATGCCCAAGAGGGTTAAGGCAGTGCTGGAAAATAATGGTGGCCACACAAAATATTGACACTCAATTTGGACATTTTCACTTAGGGGTGTACTCACTTTTGTTGCCAGAGGTTTAGACATTAATAGCCGTGTGTTCAGTTATTTTGAGAGGACAGCAAATTTACACTGTTATACAATCTATAGACTCACTTCTTTACATTGTAGCAAAGTGTAATTTCTTCAGTGTTGTCACATGAAAAGATTATTAAAATATTTACAAAAATATGAGGTGTATTCTCACTTTCGTGAGATACTGTAGTTACATTGGGCCAGCTTTAACCAGTGTAACTATGCATTTACCACACATGTGGGATTCTGCTAGAGGCTGGAAATCACTGAAGAAGATACCACTTCTCCAGAAATTTCCATTAGCTTATGTGTCCTTTGCTGAGCGGCTTCCCTGATGCATTCTGAACACAGGAGGTGGGCCATTCAGCAGAGATGCCATTTAGAGAATGCTTTGTATTTTTTGAATGAATGCAAACATTTTCTGATTGGATAATGTGAAGAGCGTGGCATCATTGCCCTGCCTCCCCACCTTGTCCAATAAGAGAATGCTTTGCATTCTTGAGAAAATGCAGAGCATTTTCTAAATGGAGCCCGCGACGAGCAGCAGGCCTTCTGTGTTCAACAGGGCAACCACTCAGTATGGGACCAAATCACTGGGGCTGAACCTATGTAACTATGTATAAAATGCCATACATGCATTTCTTCTTTAACCCCCGCAATATCAGCATGTTTCTTCATTTATTTTTTTACTTTATATGGGAAAAAAAAACAGTGGTTGTTAAATATCACCAAGAGAATATCTGTTTTAAGAAAATTATAAAATTATATGTAGCGGCCACCTCCACTCCCCTCTTTCTCTCGTCTCGTCTTTCTCTTGTCTAGGGGTATCTTAGAGGGGAGGGAGCGGGGACACCACGCCTGGCTTCCACCACATGTTTCAGTGCGGCATAAGCAACGTTCTTGTATTACCTTCGGGTCAGTGCTGTGCACCTGGATCCTCCCTCCAAGAGTCACCTTGAACAATGTCTGTCAGGAAATGAGCCCCACACCATTAAAGTTCAACACTCCTTTATTCTTCTCGAATGAACACAATCAGTTGAACTCCCTTGGTAGAAACAGAACAGAAAAGGAGGTGTGGATGTGAATAGGCCCAGACACAATGTAGTTCTCCACTTTCCTTCCTGAAAGTGGGTTACGGTCTCCGCACGAGGGGGATTTCCTTCCAGGCGGTCTCCGACGAGAGGCTCACCCGTCACCGGCAGTATGCTGCACCGGGTCTTCAAGTGAGGAGCTCCCCCCGGTCCATTGCGCCTTCACGGATTCGGGTACCCACTCCCGGGGTTCCCTAGGATCTCCTTCCCTCGCGGAACTCAGTGTTGGACACTGAGCTCTGGACCTCCATCCGAGTACCTCACCCCAGGCTAAAGGTGCCTGGGATGGAACACGACCTCCGGCTGTCCTCTAGGCCTAGGCCACCCAGAGGACCAACACGAACCACCGTCTGCAAGCTGAAGGTGCCTGGGACTTCGACCCCATGACAAAGATGGCCGGCCCCTTTATACCCTCTCCCAGCAAGCACGGCGGGTTCCCCGCCCCACCATACCACTGCTGAGGGAGGACAAAAAGGAGGCACAGCACACAGCAATGATTCAACCCCAGCCCAGGGCAACAGCGCCACCTACTGGGCTGCAGGGAATTACACATCACTAATGTCTCTGTCAATATCAAACTTACACCCGGGAAAGTACATACCCGCTACATATAAAATATTTAAAAAATTTGGGTACAGTATTGCACAACAAAGTAGATGTCAGTCAAAATATTACAGCACTGAAAACTGAAAAATGGCCGGGTAATGAATAGGTATTGCAGGCTGGTACTCAACTGGTTAGCTCTGAATACAATACGTGAAATCTTGATGCCTATCTATCTATCTATCTATCTATCTATCTATCTATCTATCTATCTATCTATCTATCTATCTATCTATCTATGTTTTGGTAAATACATATTAATAGTTACTCTGAAATGCTATAATAAAGTTATGTATAATGATAACTCACAACCAAAACAATTTAAGTATGTGACATTTGCCAGCTCTGTGCAGAACCTGAACATCAGGACACCTATGAGATCATAGTCACTATATTTCCCAGAGGAGTTTGCAGTGTGTGGCATTTAGTTAATGTGAATGCAAACTAAACAATTTTTGTCAGTTTGCACATGTGGCCCAGTAGATAAGCCTAGAGCAGAGTTAAGCTAAAACGATTCTCTAAGTCCATTCTACTACCTTCATTCCATATCTCCCAAATGCCTCTGGATGTAAACTGTTAGCAAATGCATATCCTTCCCAATGGGAAAGATCAATATAAATTTGGTGCCTTTGGTCCCCGCTCTGTTTTATACATCTTTTAAGCATTTCAAGCTATAAAAGCATTACAATAAAATAGCAACTGCAGTGGTAATATAACCTTTAGGAAAATTAGATTAGAATAAACAATAAAGTCAATTTAAAGTGGACCTGGACTAAAAAGTTAAGATTGGCTATGTTACTAGGAAAATTTAGAAATGGTTATTGCACTTAAGCAGTATCCTAAAAATGTACACTTTGTCTTGAATTCCTCCTAAAAAAAGCAATGCACCGCCAATATGTAAGGGTTCCTAGACACTCTTGCTCCTGCATCTTCATAGATGTACAGTATATCTTCAGTGTGAGATCTAAGGCACTGCTGCAGCTGCTAGTCGCAGCAGATTTGGAGTGATATTTGGTGATTTCAATACTGTGCTGCTCACTTCATGGAGGTACTGACATGTGGAAGCAAAACCCTGCCTCTACCAAGCTGACTGTCACCACAGAGAGACACAGAAAGGAATGCTAAGCCAGTACAGGGGAAAATGATCAGGTGCAGGGAGACCACAGGCAATGCTGGTGACTAGTCCTTCACCCTCCACCTGCCTTTTTTGGGCACAGCTTCCAGAGTTCAGTTCCTATTCATTTTCACATAAGAAAACATATTTCAAGGCTGGTAAAAAAGTTTCTTATGGATCTATAGCGGGGTCTCCTTTAAGGCCCCGGGACTACGTTACCCAGAACCCCGTTCGGCACCCAGAGTGCAATTGGCCACCGCAGAGACTCATGGCAGGCTCTATTTAAGAAGGAGGCAAGGCAGAGCTCGGCCTCTTTGGGACACCGCGCTGCAAGCAACAGTTTCTTCCTGTGCGGATCTGCTGGAGTACAAGGCCTGTTCTGTTTATGCCTTCTAATACAAAAGTAAAACCGTTATACTTGATCTCTCGCATCAGTGTGTTGTCTCAGAGCAAAGAGGTTACCCTTGCAATACTGTTTGTTTGTGATACAAGTAGAATCCCTAGACTAACTGTGCCATAAGAGACTAGACAAGATTGCCGGGGGTTGGTGGAGCTGTACTCAGGGCCCAAAATCAAACCAGCGGCTCTCTTAACTGAGGGTAGCGCTACAGATCCTTATATGAAAACCCACAATGGGGAGGAGAATGGGAAATTGTGACTTTCCAATACCAAGAAAAGTATAAGCATGAACAATATGCAAAAAATGTTATCTAAAAGTAAATAATTTTATTGGAACAACATAAAACAACCCCTGAAAAAACAGGGACAATATGATACAACATAGAAGTACTTACGAAATCAAAAGCTAAAATTGTATAAAAGGCAAGCTTGTGACTAGAGCACCTAGTGGATGAACCTTCCTTGCTGCCGCCTTTTTCTAGAGACATCCAACATGTAAAACTTTATGATTACTCATTGTGACGTTACAATTGAACATCTTTTTTTTTTGTAGATATACTGATCTATATATGTATTGCAGAGATTCTATGGAACCACCAACCAATGTCAACCCCCTGAGGAAGACTTAAAAAGCGTTGAAATGCGTCAGTGCTCTGTTGATGGTGTATCTGTTTACCAATCATGTACATTGGTGCTCTAGTCACAAGCTTGTATTTTATACAATTTTAGCTTTTGCCTTAATTCCCCGATCTTCTCCCCATTGTGGGTTTTCGGGTTCAATATTTTTATTGACATAAAGGAAAAAAAAGGAAACCAAATAACAAATTCCCATGCAGGGAATATAGGCATGGAGCATAAGACCATGATCATGCAAATATACAAAATAAAACGTGTTATAAAGGTATAAATTATAGACTAACATTGACCCTCAGGCTGAGGCCGGGGGTCCACATGTTATGCCTGAGCCTATAGACCCAGGGGCTAAGGTAAGTAAGGGGGAGTGGAGCTGTCTGCAACAATGGGGAAAAAATTAAAAATAAATTAAAAAAAGGGGACACATAAATACACACAACAATTGGGAGGGGAGGGTAGGTGAGTGCAGAGCAGAGCGGCGATCAAGAGGCCCAGAAACAGAACGAGTAAGAGGGGGGCAAAGGGGAGGAGGGAAGGAAAAAAAAAGGTCCCTCAGGTTGGGGATGGGGTCAAATTAGTTTAAGAGTCCTAGACTGGTCGGGTGCAAAGTGGGGCATGCATAGGACCACCATGGGGCCCACACCTTAAGAAATTTGGCATGGGAGTCGTGGAGGATACTAGACATTTTTTCATGAATCATGAGGGTCGTCAAGGTATTTTTAACCCCCGGAAATGAAACAGCTGGCTTTTTCCAGGCCCTTGCTATTGTGTGTTTAGCTGCGATAAGTAGGTATTTGGCTAGTTTCTGCTGGTGAGAGAAGAGGCCAAGGATCGAGCAAAGGAGCAATGCAAATTTGGGGTCCTTTGAGAAAGGGTACGTGAAAGAGGGAGGATAGGAGACCGAAGACCCTTGACCAGAATCCCACAAGACGGGGGCTAGACCCATTGTGGGTTTTTATCTTGCAGTAGAGGGATTTGATATCAGGTTGATTTTGGGGTACAGGAGCAAATTGTATAAATAGATTCTTACGGATCCTTATGTGACTCTGTTTTGCACACATTAAAACAGTATTTAACCCAAAAGAAAACATTTATTACATTGCAGCTTACCAATTCTTATGCCGCGTACACACGATCGATTTTCTTGCCATTTTTTTTCTTGCCGTTTTTCACGTCGTTTTTTTTTCATGTTTCCTCTCAAGCCTGTCTTGCGTACACACGATCATTTTAAAAAACAATGAAGCAAAGTGCAGTGACGTACAACACGTACGACGGCACTATAAAGGGGAAGTTCCGTTTTAATGATGCCACCCTTTGGGACGCTTTTGCTAATTCCGTGTAACCGCGTGTTAGTAAAAGTTTGGTGAAAGACGATTCGCGCTTTTCAGTCTTCGTGCTTTGAAGATCGTTTTGTGGAGTTCAGTTTGTGCCTGTGGGTTCGTATCTGTTTGGCAGTGCGTGTAGTCAGTTCGTATCTGTTTATTCAGTGCGGTCTGCTCTGCTCGTTCCTGTTTTTCAGCTTGTTCTTCATTGGCCTTGCTGTTCTTCCGTGCGTTCTTCTAGTTCATTCTGTTCAGCCGACCGTTATCTAGCCATGTTGCGGCTACGTACTCGTCGTAGAGTTCGTGCTGTAGTTGGTGCAGGGGTTCATGCTGTATCCCGACTCCATGCCATGAGCAGGGTCAGGAGGAGTTCATGGACCAAGAATTGGTTGCTCCAGCGGCACCAATTCTGTCACATGCCTTTGTTGCGGGAGATCAGGGAGAATAATCCTGATGATTTCAGGAATTTTCTCAGGATGTCTGACCCCGTATTTCAGCATCTGTTGGCTTTGGTGTCCCCCTATATATTACCAGGCAGGACACCGTTATGCGGGAAGCCATCAGTGCTGAGCAGAGGCTCATCGCCACGTTGCGACACCTGGCGACTGGGAGAAGCCTGCAGGACCTTAAGTTCTCCACAGGCATATCCCCCCAGGCTCTGGGGATCATTATACCAGAGACTTGTTCTGCCATCCTTCAAGTTTTGCAGGAGGACTATATTAAGGTAAGTGTTCTTCTAAAATAACTTCACATTGTATGTTTTTTTGTTTTGGATACTTTTTATTTTGCTTTATTAGCAGTCCCTAATTCACATGATTCTTAGCTGCAGGGAATGTCCCCTTTCTCCCCATGTTTTAATATTAAAAATTCTGGGTTTGAGGCCTACCTGTAAATTTGGCTTACCTAACCTCTCCAGCATGCTATCCTGGGGCCATACCTACCTTGCCTAGTCATTTCCATGTATTTTATTCTATGTTCCATCGTAGTGCTTTTCCCAAAACGCACCCTAAAGATTGCCTAGGAATGTTTCATTTATTTTTACTTCATACAGAGTGCTACAGCCTTCATTTGTGATATTCCCAACTCATCTTCAACCCCCCCCCCCCCAAATTTTTATTTTATTTTTTAGGCTTGTTGTTGCTTACTAATCTTTTTTTTATTACAGTTTCTACCAATGTTGGCCATGAATGTTGGTATGAAATCAGCTTTCAATGTTTCTGCCTCAAAGTATTAATTTTTTATTTCTTTAATTCCATAGTTCCCTTCTTCGCCACATGAATGGCAGAATGTGGCTTCCGAGTTTGCCCAGCGATGGAACTTTCCGAACTGTGGAGGAGCCATCGACGGCAAACATGTTCGGGTCGTCCCACCACCCCATTCGGGATCCTTTTATTATAACTATAAGGGGTTCCACAGCGTCGTGATGATGGCAGTGGTGTCGGCCACCTACGAGTTCCTCTATGTGGACGTTGGCAAGAATGGCAGGATGTCTGATGGAGGAGTATTTGGCCAGACGGAGTTTGGGGAACGGCTCCTTTTGGATCTGCTGGCCTTGCCACCAGCGGAGTAGAATGTGGAGGGACTACCTTTTGTCTTTGTGGCGGATGAGGCGTTTGGCCTGGGACCCCATTTGATGAGGCCATTCCCGCAACGCACCCTCACCCCTGAGAGCAGGGTGTTCAATTATCGGCTGGCCAGAGCCGGAAGGGTGGTGGAAAATGCCTTTGGCATCATGGCCAGCCGATTTCGCCTCTTCCTGACCTCCATCCACCTTGCCCCATACAAATGGAACCATGTGGTAATGACTTGCTGTGTGCTTCATAATTTCCTACGGGTGCATTCCAACAGTTATATAGCTTTGAGTGGGCCTGAGGCCTCTTTACTCAATACAGAAACTTTAGTGGCCCTGGAACCTGGCCGTCCTGGCTTGGCCCCCCCCCAACCGGACGTGAGGTCCGTAACCAATATGTTGAATATTTTATGGGTAGGGGGGCCATTGAAATGCCAGAAAATCTTTAAAAATTTTATTCAAAAAAAATAAATTCTTTTATGGAGTAAAGATTGGTTTGGTGTTTTAATTGTATAATGTTTTATGTTTCATGTAGGTTTACCTAGTGCACTTGTATTGCCATGTGTATTTAACATTCTTAATTAGCCTTCATTGTCAGTGTAAACACAAAACATTGATTAGTTCACTCAGCACCACATTTACATAATGAAGCCACAATTATTTTGAATGTAAAAATACCTTTATTTCTTTTTTAGGTGGGAAACTTCCTTTGAAATGTGGATGTTCCCTTAATTTTTGGGGTATTAAAACGCATGACCAGCCATGCATAAACAAACTATATTCATAAAAATTGTGAAAAAGCTAAACATGTGCTAGTCATTAAAGGGTAAAACAACAAAAAACCTTATAAAACTCAGCAATTTAAACGTTCTTTGGTGTAAAAACATTAGACACGCCCAAGCACAGCCATGATATTTTGGAGCCTTTCCTCCACCCGCTTGGTATTTGCCCTGATCTCTAGCAAGTCTCCCTTAATTTTTTCGAGGTCACGACAGCAGACCATGAGGTATTGGATCAGGATCTGGGCACTGTGATGTGTCAACTTTTTGGGGTCTTCGGCCAGAACTGCACCTAAATGTAAAAAGAAATATGTAGGATAGAATATGTAGGCCTACATCTATTTAACATGCATGTGTCTGGTTTCTCTCTGACCTGTGGTGGTGCCACTTTCCACTTCCACAACATCACGTTCCTCTCCATCCTGGGGTTCTGGGGGTATTGTTGTAGGTGTTGCAATTATTGGCTCATCTGAGGTAGCTTTTCGAATCCCTAGGGAGATTGAAATAAAAGGAATAGTTTCATTAGTAGCGACTCAATTTTTCAATTAAACTAAACATAATAAAATACTTTGTAATCATTCTTTTGAAGCCTGCTCCATTTTAAAATGTACCCCCTGTGCCAACCGGGACAAATGATTGGATACATAGCCAAAACCATAGCATATACTTTTAAAACACAAATTTGACACATTGTAACACCCCAAAGTATCTACACAGGATCACCTGTGTGTGACACCCTCAAGCTTTTTGGCTTTAGGCCCACACTTGTACTACTGCGTTCAGATGTTTCATCAGCTGCTGAGCATTCACTCCCTTAACATTACCATGCATATCCTTTTTTCAAACAAACAAATGTCCTTTGGATTAGCACCGAAAAAATAAGTGATGCCAAAATTTACTCCCCTAAATAAAATAAAATACATGGGTGTTCACACTGGGTGATCCTAAAACATCGTTTGAGGAACTGTACGGAGAAAGAGGTTTAATACGTCCGTTTACTGTGCGGACGAACCTGAAAGATGGTATCTTTCACTGTACTATATGAAAGTAAAAAATACACGACAGAATACAAGTAAATAATATGTACCATGGAAAATATTCAAAAATAACTTACTTTTTCCTAAAACTTTCTTGATTCTTTTGTATTGGTCGAGCTCCCGCAACTTCAGATCAGACCATCGTTTTCTGAGCTGTTCCTTCGTTCTGCACACCCCGAATTTTTTGTGAAGACTTTTGACCACTTTGCCCATAATTTTTGACTTGACCAGATTAGGCCTTTTTATACGGCCCATGCTTGGCATCATAATCCTCCTTCTTTAAAATGGCGACCATCTCCACCATTTCCTCGAATGACATGTTGGATGCCTTATATCTCCTGGATCTGGATTTGGGCTCCTCTGGAATTTCCTCCTCTGTAGAGGTAATCTCAGCCACCTGTGTCTCCGCCATGTTTTGTTAAGCACTACGAGCGAGAAGGGGCGGGGAAAGTACAATATCGAACGTCAGGGGCGGGGAAAGCGTGCAGAGTTTCACGCATGCGCAGTGTATATCAAGTGAAGATCCATGTCTCGAAAATACGTTCATTTGGCGGGAGAGGGAGTTAGCAACGAACGTCTTGATGAAGGTACCTAACAATTTAAGTATTTGAGGTTCATCAAACGAGGAGATTTGTGCGCTAAAAATATGTAGAAAATGCACATTTGAGGAATGTTGCCTGAAATATATATATTTTTTTGTTTCTCGCTTTTACAGATATCATGAATACTTTTAAAAACCCGGAATTCATGGGGGAGTTCATAGACAAATGGCAAGAGCTACCTATACTATGGCAAACCAAAAGTGGCGCAAATAAAAATAAAGACGCCAGGAAAGCAGCACTGGAGAGCCTGCTTGCATTTGTGCAAACCAAGATACCCACAACAACTCTCCAAGATGTGAAAACCAAAATAGCGACCATCAGAGGGACATACAGGACCCAGAGGACTATGGTCCTGAGGTCCCAGAGGTCAGGTGCTCCAGCAGATAAGGTTTATAAACCCAGTCTGTGGTACTACAGTAAGCTTTCTTTTCTGGATGACCAGCTGGAAGTGCGGGAATCTCTCTCCACCCTACCCCCCAGAGGTCAATCCAGCCTTCCTTGTACCCAACCCTCCAGCCTTCCCTGCAGCCAGTCCTCCAGCCTTCCTGTCAACCCTGCTCTGGCTTCCTCTGAGGATCAAGATCAGGGCCTTGAGGAGGCAGATTTGGAGATATGGAGCCAGGTAAAGTATTGATATCTATATTTATATCTTACAAAATTGTAGAATTTAAATAGATGTTAGTATTGTTAAGTATGTAAACTTCTACCAATAAAGTTTTTTAAGAGCAAGATACAGTAGTGGCCTAATTTTATGTGGACAAGGCAACAAAACCAGGATGCGGAATCAATGAAAATGACATAACTTTTGGCATTGATTCCAACAATGTCTAGAGGTGAACAATGTCTGTGAATGATGGTGGGCCAAAATAAATAATGTCCCTTTTTTTTTTTTACAGCCAGAGCAGAGCCAGGAAGAGGGTGATGTTGGGGATCAGGAGGAGGCTGGGCCCAGTGGCACCCAGGAGGAGGCTGGGCCCAGTGGCACCCAGGAGGAGGCTGGGCCCAGCACAAGAGCCCAGATGCCTCCCCTGGTAGTTAAACCACGAGGGCCAAGGAGAGGTAGGCAGGTGGAGGAGGAAACCAGGGCCTTCATCAGAGAGGCAACAGCGGCCCTCAGAGAGGCACCCTCTGTTGATGAGGGATTTGCCGCAGTCCTCGCCCACAAACTAAGGCAAATGTACTTGCGGCAAAAGATATATAGTGAGACCCTGCTTTTAAAAGTCATCAATAAGGGCGTGCTGGGTGAACTCACCATGTACACCGATATAACGGAGGTTGTCCCTACTCCTCCACCTCCTCCTCCTCCTACTACTCCTCCTGCCACAACCTCTCCTCCTGATCCCCAGCCTCCAAGGAAGAAACCAACCAAGGCTGCAGAGAAGGCTGGAGAGAAGGCTACAAGGAAGAGGAGAAAATAATGCCTGCTGTAGTACCACAGACTGGGGACATATAGGACTTATCTGCTGTGGCTCCTGACCTCTGGGAGCTCAAGACAAGATTGGGCTCCTTTTTTTGGGGGATCTAATCTCTATTTTGGTTTTCACATCTTGGATGGTTGTTGTGGGGTCAAAGGGATGCACAAATGCAAGCAGGCTCTCCAGTGCTGCCTTCCACTTTAATTTGTTAATGTTCCGAAATAAAGTTTTTTTTTTTGGCCTTAAAAAACTTGACTATGTGATTTGTATTTCAAAAGAGAGCTTGCTAGGGAGCAGGCAGGGACATCTCAAATTATATTATTGTTATTATCAGGGGACACAAACCTCCCTGAGGCCAAATGAGACACATTTTGAAGGTTGGTGTGGTAACTTTACACAAGAATAATTTAAGCCAAAATATAAAAAACAAGGCCCCAAAAATTAAAAAGACAATAGTAAAATAGAATAAAAAAAAAGGATATTTACATTATTTTATTATTATTAGTATTATTTAGGAGGGAGGTGCGGCTTAGAAATAATATTTTACAATCATTAGAGCAATTTGGAATTACTTTAGAAACAAGTTTGGCATAACTCTCAATGTCATTATCAAAAGAAGGTAATTTTTAAGCATTATCAAAAGAAGAACGGAATGCGCAGCATTAAAACGATGCTATTAGTTCCACCGTGACGAATGTGCCATCTCCATTTCCAACATTAGCTTTACCAAAACGAGCGCTCCCGTCTCAGTTGCTTCTGAGCATGCGCGTTTTTTTCACATAGTGAAAGCATACACACTATCGTTTTTCACGTCGGTAAAAAAAACGACATGAAATTTTTAATGGCCGTTTTTCACGTCATTAAAAATGCTCTGGAGCATACACACGATCATTTTTCAGGGCCATTTTTAAAAATGGCAGTTTTAACGACATGAAAAACGATCGTGTGTATGGGGCATTAGATGTGATTTATTGCTGCATTAGTTTTCCTTTTTAGACTTTCTTTCTTCTATTTTTATCTGAAATAATCATATTGTTTTTCACAGCACAAGCAGAATGTATCAGTTTACATGGATGAGACAAACCACTTAACATTGACAGGGGTGATTACAATTATATATTTTTTGTTTATTCATGCAAAACCTTTAGCCTAAAAGGAAAGAAAGAAAAAGAAAAAACGGTTTTCTGTAACTGAATATAAAGTGTGAGCTGGCATGTGGCTTAAATTTATTAGTGCATCTAAATCTGTTAATATATTTAACATCAAACCCCCCCCCTCCCCCTCTTTTCCCAACAGACAATACTGCTGTCTGCTGTGTCTCCTATACTCATTCCTCCAGAGGTGTGTCTCACCAATATAGGAGGTGTGTTACCGGCCAGATCCCCAGGTGAAAACAGAGGAAAAAATGCCTAAGAAAAGGAACTAATGCTGCCATCACATTGTCAGATGTTCATACTGAAATATTAACCACTTCCGGAACACCGCACGCCGATATACGTCAGCACTTTGAAGAGGAATATCGTTGTTATGGCAGAAGCTAGCTGCCATAACCCCTGGTACCCTCTTCTTCAGCGGTTTCCGATAATAGTGGTCTTTGCGGATTCGCCGCAAGATCACTTTTATCGGCGGCGGGAGAGGGGCCCCCTCCCGCCGCTCTCCGGTGAGCTTACCGGAGCCGTCGGTAGCGGCGGCGGTGATCTGATTCTTCTTCCTGCTTGGTATGGAGAGGAGTGAGGGGAAGATGGCCCCCACCCCTCTCCATACCATTACAGGGCGGAAGCAGCGTCAAAATGTCACTTCCGCCCATAGCTCTTAAAGGGCCATTTTTTTTTCAAATGACAAAAAAATGTTTTTATTGCATTTTAGTGTAAAGATGAGATCTGAGGTCTTTTTGACCCCAGATCTCATATTTAAGCACTTAAGGACCACCTCCTGTATATACATGTCGGCAGAATGGCACGAACAGGCACAAGCACGTACAGGTATGTCCTCTTTAAGATGCCGCCGTGCGGTCGCACGTGCACGCCGCGGACGGCGCACTCGCGACCCTGTCGCTTTCTCCGTAAGCCCGACCATGGGTTCCACGGACTCGATCGCGCAGAGAGATAGAGCGGGGAGATGCTTATGTAAACAAGCATCTCCCCGCTCTGCCTAGTGACAATGACAGTGATCACCGCTTCCTGTAATCGGAAGCGGTGATCACTGTCTTGTCACACACCCATCCCCCTACAGTTAGAAGCACTCATTAGGGGACACTTAACCCCTACAGCACCACCTAGTGGTTAACCCCTTCACTTCCAGTGTAATTTTCACAGTAATCAGTGCATTTTTATAGCACTGACCGCTGTAAAAATGACAATGGTCCCAAAAATGTGTCAAAAGTGTCCGATGTGTCCGCCATAATGTTGCAGTCACAATAAAAATCTCTGATCGCCGCCATTACTAGTAAAAAAAAAATTATTAATAAAAATGCCATAAGACTACCCCCTATTTTGTAGATGCTATAACTTTTGCGCAAACCAATCAATAATTATTGCGAATTTTTTTTTTTACCAAAAATATGTAGAAGAATATTTATCGGGGATATTTATTATAACAAAAAGTAAAAATTATTGAATTTTTTTCAAAATTGTCGCTCTATTTTTGTTTATAGCGCAAAAAAATAAAACCGCAGAGGTGATCAAATACCACCAACAGAAAGCTCTATTAGTGGGAAAAAAAGGACGTCAATTTTGTGTGGGAGCCACGTCGCACGACTGCGCAATTGTCAGTTAAAACGGCGCAGTGCTGAATCGCAAAAAGGGGCCTGGTCCTTTAGCAACAAAATGGTCCGGGGCTTAAGTAGTTAAGAGGTCCTGTCATGCTTTTTTTTCTATTAAAAGGGATGTTTACATTCCTTGTAATAGGAATAAAAGTGACATTTTTTTTTTTTAACAGAACAGTGTAAAAATAAAAAATAAAAGGTAAAATAAATAAGATTTTTTTTTTTTAAATGTTAAACATGCCCCATCCCACCGAGCTCGCGTGCAGAAGCGAATGCATGCGTGAGCAGCGCCGACATGTAAAAACGGTGTTCAAACCATACACTTGAGGTATCGCCGGGATTGGTAGAGCGAGAGCAATAATTCTAGCCCTAGACCTCCTCTGTAACTCCAAGCATGCACATGCAACCTGTAGAATCTTTTAAACGCCTATGGAGATTTTTAAGGGTAAAAGTTTGTCGCCATTCCTTGAGCGGGCGCAATTTTGAATCATGACATGTTGGGTAGCAATTTACTCGGTGTAACATTATCTTTCACAATATAAAAAGAATTGGGCTAACGTTACTGTTTATTAAAAAAAGTGTATTTTTTCCCAAAAAAGTGCGCTTGTAAGACCGCTGCGCAAATATGGTGTGACAGAAAGTATTGCAACGACTGCCATTTTATTCTCTAGGGTGTTAGAAAAAAATGTATAATGTTTGGGGGTTCTAAGTAATTTTCTGGCAAAAAAAATATGTTTTTAACTTGTAAACAACAAATCTCAGAAAGAGGCTCTGTCCTTAAAGAGGAAGTAAACCCTGATGGGTTTTACTTCCTCTTTTGCTCCCTGAAAAGCCTGCAAATTAAAAGAATAATGGGCTAGTATTATTCTAGCATACTAGCCCATTATGTGACACTTACCTGCAAAAGAATTCAGCGATGTCCCTTGTGTAGGCATCGTCCATCTTCTGTCTCCTCTTCCTTCCGGGCTTCGGACTCCGGCTCTGTGATTCGCCGGAGCCGCGTGAAGTCACTCCCGCGCATGCGCACGAGAGCCACCATTAACGGCACAGGCTGGGGAAGAAACGGCACTTAGTTTTGTTTCTTCCCCGCGCATGCGCCGTTAACATTTTCGGTGGACTACAAGTGAAATGTGCATGTTTAGGAGATATTTCCACTACCTATAGGTAAGCCTTATTCTAGGCTTACCTATAGGTAGAAGTAGTCAAAAAGGGTTCGGCAGTGGTATGGTGGGGCGGGGAACCCACCGTGCTTGCTGGGAGAGGGTATAAAGGGGCCGGCCATCTTTGTAACGGGGTAGAGTCCCAGGCACCTTCAGCCTGAGGGCGTGTGGTTCGTGTCGGTCCTCTAGGCGCCCTAGACCTAGAGGACGTCCGGAGATCGTGTTCCATCCCAGGCACCTTTAGCCTGGGGTGAGGTACTCGGATGGAGGTTTGGAGCTCAGTGCCCAACACTGAGTTCCGCGAGGGAAGGAGGTTCTAGGGAACTCAGGGATTGGGTACCCAAATCCAGAAGGCGTAATGGACCGGGGGGAGCTCCTCACTTGAAGACCGGGTGCAGCAGATTGCCAGTGACAGGTGAGCCTCCCATCGGAGACCGCCTGGAAGGAAAATCCCCCCTCGCTAGGAGACCTCAGCCCACTTTCAGGGAGGAAAGTGGAGAGTTCATTGTGTCTGGGCCTACTCGCATCCACACCTCCTTGTTTGTTCTGTTCTCTAAGGGAGTCTAACTGATTATGCTGTTCACTCGAGAATGGTGTGGGGCTCTTTTCTGGTGGACATTGTTCAAGGTAACTCCAGGTGCACAACACTGACCCGAAGGTAGAGAAAGAACTTTGCTTACACCGCACGGACACATGTGGTGAAGGCTTGGCATGGTGACCCCGCTCTCTTCCCTCTAAGGTACCCCTAGACAAGAGAAAGACGAGCTGATGCAAAGAGGGGGGTAAGGAGGCTGCTACACCTAAATCTATGGTTAAGGAGATTTTCACGTCTTGCCACAAATCAACCAAATAATTCAAATTTGTTTATCCATGCTAGTTTGAAGACAAAAAGGAATACAGCGGTGTGCCAAAACATATATGTTTATTAACTAAATATTCAGTGTAAAATAATATCAAATATAAATGGTGATTTTCTGTTAAAAAAAATATATAATTGGTGATGATAGAAAGAATATAAATCTAAATATCAAATATATTGGTGATACAGATGATGAGAAATTTACCACAAGCTCTTGTTACAAAAATACCATGTCTCAACAGTTCATGACGGCTTAGTACGGTAAATAGCTGTCCGTGGCTTTATAGACTATGAAAACAATCAGGTGTTGATTTTAACATGTTGCGATTTCTTCACAAACAACCAGATCTACAAGTATAAACCTCTTTTACAGTATATGGACAAGTTTGTTAACCATATACCAACTTGGTAATTTAACCAAGACTTAATTAAATAAAGATACATTTAGAATGAATCTATGTTTGAACACATATCACAACAAAACCATTGTACAGACTTTTTAATTAGCTTTAGTAGAGATATACAAAGATGTGTATTTCTCCTTATAATTGAAACAGAATTCTCTCATGCTGCAGGTAGAAATAAAACAATTCCAATGCTATGCCACAAATAATAAATGGTTACGTTTTGTATATGTTAAAACAATTCAATTATCAAAAGGTAAAAATATAAATTAATACTTTACCCGAGATTTAAGAAATCTGTTGTTTTAAGAGATATCAGCTGTGTGTCCCAAAAGGACATCTCTCCCTCTCCTACATTTTTCCATTCTGCTTTCCTCCTGCTCTCTCTCCTTCCGTTGTTCGAAAAAAAAACACTTGTAAAAGTTTCTATTCATTAGTCATGAACTTAGTTTCAACTTTAGAAAAAAATAAAATATCACAAAATGGCTCCTTTCATGTCCATAAAAACATATGTAAAATAATATGATTTTGGTCTTTAAATTAATCCTTTAATTTGTAAGCTGCAATTTATTACATTTTTGGTTTTGGATTCAGGGGCAGTTCACACCACATGTAGTCCAGTGCATTTTTGTTCTGCATCAAAAACACATGGAAAGCAGGTTATATGGTTTCCAACGGCATAGTTCACATCAGTGTAATCAGTTCCAGGGATTTCCAGTTCCAGAAAAAAAATAGAACATGCTGCATTTTCCTGCACTGGACTATACTGGGACACAGTTAACGCATCAAAAAAGCACTGAAACACACTGGAATGCACTGGAACGCATCAAAAATGCATCAAAATGTACAGGACCTTTCTATAGTGGGAAAGAAACAGGTTAAAAAGAGAAAAAAACATAAAAAATGTGTCACAAAAACGCATCTGAAACGGATCTGGAGTGTGTTTTTGTGGTGTGAAACGACCCTTAATACCGCTTTAGGATGTGTGATATTAATTCATTTGTTGAAAACTTTCATAGTGAGTACTAAGTGCTATTTTACTATAATCAAATGATCAGTACAACTATGATTTAACATTGTGGCACAGTTTATTCCATTTCCAGGAATGTCATATTCCATGAAACAGGTTGGTTGTAAATTAAACTCAAGCTCTCTGCAGACTTTTGAGAGATGCAGTATGCCCTTATAAAAGCATTGGATAAGATAATCTTGGAAATCCAGTTTAGAAAACTAAATATTGGCAATGCTATTTAAAAAAAAAAAAGAAGTGATTTGGCTAAATGGATTGCTGACTGAAATGGAAAGGAAAACTTAATTTAAAAATTGCATAAGTTACAAAAAAATGCTTGTAAAACATTTGTGCAAATTATATTATTAAAATCCAAGAAAATTGCTTTCAATTAACCATAATAATTAGACATCTGTGAATGAAACAAATTATATATGCATTATATATATACACAGGGCCGGTCCTAGGCGGGTGCCTGGGGTGCAGTTCACCCAGGCGCCACAGAGATGGGGGCGCTCAAGCGCCAGAGTGCTCCCCTCCCTCCTCTCCTTGTTGGTGTCCGAGCCGAGGCTGCTCCCTCCGCCAGTCACCGCCGCGGCGCTGCCGCTGTATTTCCTGCCCTAGTCCGCCCCCCCCTCCTCCTGTCAGAGCAGATCGAGCGTCTGTCTCTGTTCGGAGAGAGACCGCGCTGTGACATTGTTGGGGGGGGCGGGGCGGTCCGTGCCATGCAGTTCCCGTCATGTGAGAGGATTCTGACATCTGACCCCATTCCTGCTCGTGTCTTCTGTTGCTGTGCAGTGTCGATGTGATCCTCTCCTGTCTGAGTGTCACTGCCCAGTGCCTCTGCCTCTGTACAGACCGGAATGTGCTTTGTAGATAAAAAAGGTAAATAAAGTACGGTAATCTTTCCAGCATCACTGCACACTGATAACTCCTCACACCCGGCACTTTTCTTCTCTCATTCAGCTCTTACTACACTCGCAGCCCCCTCCTCCCCCTTCCTCCTCAGCATTTCCCAGTTCACAATCTTTTCATCTACTAGTCTTGTTAACCCTCTGTATGCTCTAGTCTGCAACTGTCACAGCCTCAGAATCCTGCCAGCATGCCATTCATTCCTCATTGCTCCTTCATCCTGCCAGAACTTTTTTCCTTTACTTCACTGCAGGGGCATAACTACAGTGGTCGCCATTGCACCACAGCCTGAGAGGAGGGGGGGCGTCATACAGAGGAACCAATGCCTTCCATGTTCTTTCTGCAGCCACTAAATGCCTGCAAGAGAGAGGAGGAAAAGTGGGCATTCAGCAGCTGCAGGAAGAACATGGAGGGCATTGGTTCCTCTGTATGCCGCCCCTCCTCTCCAGCTTTTTCTGCCCGTGGGCCCCTCAGCTTTCTCCTGGCACTTCTGTGATCTTCCCCAGCAACTGCTCTGCTCTCTCCCACCCCACCCCCTACTGTAATCTGGCCCCCCCTGTGCTCTTCTCTGCCCCCCCTGTGCTCTTCTCTGCCCCCCCATGCTCTTCTTCTTTTCCCCCCCTGTGCTCTTCTCTGGACCCCCCTGTGCTCTTCTCTGGTCCCCCCTTGTGCTCTTCTCTGGGTCCGCCCCCTGTGCTCTTCTCTGGGTCCCCCCTGTGCTTTTCTCTGGGTCCCCCCCTGTGCTTTTCTCTGGTCCCCCCTGTGCTTTTCTCTGGTCCCCCCTGTGCTTTTCTCTGGTCCCCCCCTGTGCTTTTCTCTGGTACCCCCTGTGCTCTTCTCTGGTCGCCCCCGCTCTTCTCTGGTCCCCCCCGTGCTCTTCTCTGGTCCCCCCTGTGCTCTTCTCTGGTCCCCCCTGTGCTCTTCTCTGGTCCCCCCCTGTGCTCTTCTCTGGTCCCCCCCCTGTGCTCTTCTCTGGTCCCCCCCTGTGCTCTTCTCTGGTCCCCCCCTGTGCTCTTCTCTGGTCCCCCCTGTGCTCTTCTCTGGTCCCCCCCTGTGCTCTTCTCTGGTCCCCCCCTGTGCTCTTCTCTGGTCCCCCCTGTGCTCTTCTCTGGTCCCCCCCTGTGCTCTTCTCTGGTCCCCCCCTGTGCTCTTCTCTGGTCCCCCCCTGTGCTCTTCTCTGGCCCTCCCTGTGCTCTTCTCTGGTCCCCCCCTGTGCTCTTCTCTGGTCCCCCCTGTGCTCTTCTCTGGTCCCCCCCCTGTGCTCTTCTCTGCCCCCCCCCTGTGCTCTTCTCTGGTCCCCCCCCTGTGCTCTTCTCTGGTCCCCCCGTGCTCTTCTCTGGTCCCCCCCTGTGCTCTTCTCTGGTCCCCCCCGTGCTCTTCTCTGGTCCCCCCCCTGTGCTCTTCTCTGGTCCCCCCCCCTGTGCTCTTCTCCGGTACCCCCCCTGTGCTCTTCTGAGGTCTCCCCCTGTGCTCTTCTGAGGTCCCCCTGCTGTTCTCCTTTTATCCTGCCATTCTCCTGTCACCCTGTACTGTCTCCTGCCCGCCCCCCCCAGCTCTGCCAGGTTCCCCCCTCCCCTCTTCCACCGGCTGCTGTGGGGAATATGTAAGGATGGAGAGCAGGGAAGGCTTCCCTGCCTGAAATGACAGAGTAAGTTATCTGTACTAATCACTTACTCTGACCATCTCCTGTACCATGTCTGGGGGCTCTTTCTAACAGAAGCCCCCTCTGTGTGCATCAGAGAGACTCCCCTCCAGGTCTCATTAGGGTACGCTCTTCCTGTATTTTCTTTCTTGTTAGAAGATCATGGGAGGATCCCAGGGAAACAAAGACTTCTTAGGGGAGCATCTCTGTGTTTGAGTCGTTGCCATAGAAACATGTGTAAAGGGGAGGAGTTTGTAAGATGACCACGCCCATGTGGGGGCGCCAGAAATATTTCTGCACCCAGGCGTCTGTGACCCTAGGATCGGCCCTGTATATACATATATATACACTGCTCAAAAAAATTAAAGGAACACTTTGCAAACACATCAGATCTCAACGGGGCAAAATCTCATGCTGGATATCTATACTGATTAGTAGGGACGAGCCGAACACCCCCCGGCTCGGTTCGCACCAGAACCTGCGAACGGACCGAAAGTTTGCGCAAACTTTAGAACATTATTAAATACAATGGACTCGAACGTTCAAAATCAAAAGTGCTAATTATAACGGCTAATATGCAAGCTATTGTCCTAAAAAGGGTTTGGGGACCCGGGTCCTGCCCCAGGGGACATGTAACAATGCAAAAATACGTTTTAAAAACGGCCGTTTTTTCGGGAGCAGTGATTTTAATGATGCTTAAAGTGGAAAAAAAAGTGAAATATTCCTTTAAATATCATACCTGGGGGGTGTCTAAAGTATGCCTGTGAAGTGGCACATGTTTCCCGTGTTTACAACTGTCCCTGCACAAAATGAAATTTCTAAAGGAAAAAAAGTCATTTAAAACTGCTTGCGGCTTTAGGCTTTAATGTAATGTGGATAAAAATTAATATGGATGAAAATCATTGAGAAAAATGGCATGGGTAACCTCCCCCCCCCCCCCAGCCCACTACCAGTCCCTTTGGGTCTTGTATGGATATTAAGGGGAACCCCGCACAGTGGCGGTGCGTCCATAGAGGGCGCCGGAGCGCCGCCCCCTCTCGCTCCCGCACCGCCACTGAAAGACAATTCATAGATTCATGCATTGCATGAATCTGTGTATTGTCACCGCTGCCGCGCTGCCCACTATTCATATGGCCGGCCTCCTGGTGAGCGCCGGCCATATGAATTAGAGCGGTGGCCGGCGGTGGGTGTAGCTTGGAAGTGTCTATCAGAGCCAGCGGCTCTGATAGGCTTTCCGAATACAGCTCTCACGCTGTATTCGGCTTCCTAAAACTCTTCCCAGGTACGCACAGGGGTGGGTTCCTTGGAGAAGACTGTGGAGGTTTCAGCCAATCAGGTTCACCGGATCTGGTTACCAGTGACCTGATTGGCTGAAGCGACATCGAGGGTGGGAGAACACATCGAGGACGGCGCGGACCGAGGAAGGTAAGTGCAGGGCTGGGGGGGGGGGGAACAGGCTGCATTTGGGGGGGAACTGGCTGTATATTGGAGGACAAACTGGCTGAATATGGGGGGAACTGGCTGTATATGGGGGACAAACTGGCTGAATATGGGGGGAACTGGCTGTATTATGGGGGACAAACTGACTGTATATGGGGGCACACTGGCTGTATATGGGGGCACACTGGCTGCATTTGGGGGGAACTGGCTGAATATGGGGGCACACTGGCTGTATATTGGGGCACACTGGCTGTATATGGGGGACAAACTGGCTGAATTTGGGGGGAACTGGCTGTATATGGGGGACAAACTGGCTGCATTTGGGGGGAACTGGCTGTATATGGGGGACAAACTGGCTGAATATGGGGGGAACTGGCTGTATATGGGGGACAAACTGGCTGCATTTGGGGGGAACTGGCTGTATATGGGGGACAAACTGGCTGAATATGGGGGCACACTGGCTGTATATGGGGGCACACTGGCTATATATATGGGGACAAACTGGCTGTATATGGGGGCACACTGGCTATATATATATGGGGGCACACTGGCTGTATATGGGGCACACTGGCTGTATATGGGGGCACACTGGCTATATATGGGGACAAACTGGCTATATATAGGGACAAACTGGTTGTATATGGGAGCACACTGGCTGTATATGGGGGCACACTGGCTGTATATGGGGGGCAAACTGGCTGTATATATGGGGGCACACTGGTTAGATATATATGGGGACAAACTGGCTGTATATGGAAACAAACTGGCTGTATTTGAGGGGGCAAACTGGTCGCGTTTGGGCACAGTGGCTGCGTTTAATGGGCACAGTGGCAGCAATTGATTATTTTTTTTTTCAATTTGTTTGCGCCCCCCCAAAAATTTTGAGCACCAGCCGCCACTGACCCCGCATCCGAATTAAAAAAAGGCCCTATATACTCTGAAAAGCAGTATACAGGCGGTGCAAACAAGACATGGACTGTAGGTTTGTTCTTATGTTGAATCTGTTTGTAATTTGGAACAGGTACATTGTTTAAGTATAGCTCCAGCCCAAAAAATTTTTTTTAAGCTTTTTGGAAAACATAGGGAAGGGTTATCACCCCTGTAACATTTGTTTTGCTGTCTGTGCACCTGTTCAGAACATTTCACCTCACTTTCCGTCCCAATGACAAATGTTTTTTGAAAATTTGTTTTTTTTATTGAAACGAGGATTGGTGATAAAGCATCAGTGGAGAGGAAACACCTTTTTCCCCATATTAACTCTTACAGGAGAGAAATTCCCTTCCTAGCGGTAGATTTCCTCTCACTTCCTGTTGTCTCCTTCCGTTTGCAAGTAGGAGTCGTTTGTAAGTTGGATGTTTGAAAGTAGGGGCCTGCGGTATATACTCTGCAGAAATTTGGCCCTTAGGTGTTGGTGTTGCCACAACACTGTAAGCCCTCACAGTTACTCTTGGTGGGCGCTGGAACGCCCTGCTGTGAACTATTATATCAAGAATTGTAATTACATGCCATTGTTGAACAGTGGTAGGAAAAATTGGGCCTTTGGTGGTGGTGCTGGTGCCACAACACTGTAAGTCCACACAGTTACTCTTGGTGGGCGCAAGAATGGGCCCAGCTGTGAAATATTAGATTTAGAATTGTAATTACATGCCCCTGTTGAACAGGGGCAGAAAAATTGGGCCTTTGGTGGTGGTGGGGGTGGTTTTGCCACAACACTGTAAGCCCTCACAGTTACTCTTGGTGGGCGCAGGAATGGGCCCTGCTGTGAATTATTAGATCAAGAATTGTAATTACATGCCCCTGGTGCCACAACACTGCAACCCCTCACAGATACTGTACTTTAAGCGCAGCAATGAGCCCAGCTGCAAAGTATTGCATCAAAAATTGTAATTACATGCCCCTGTTAAACAGGGGCAGAAAAATTGGGCCTTAGGCACGGGTGCCACAACACTGCAACCCCTCACAGATACTGTACTTGGAGCCCAGCAATGAGCCCTGCTGCAAAGTATTGCATCAAAAATTGTAATTACAAGCCCCTGTTAAACAGGGGCAGGAAAATTGGGCCTTAGGCACTAATGCTGGTGCCACAACACTACAACCCCTCACAGATACTCTATTAGGAGTGCATCAATGAGCCCTGTTGCAAAGTATTGCATAAAAAATTGTATTCACACGCCCCTGTTAAACAGGGGCTGAAAAATTGGGCCTTAGGCACTGGTGCTGGTGCCATAACACTGCAACCCCTTACAGATACTGTAGTTGGAGCGCAGCAATGAGCCCTGCTGCAAAGCATTGCATCAAAAATTGTAAATACACGCCCCTGTTAAACAGGGGCTGAAAAATTGGGCCTTAGCCACTGGTGGCGGTGCCCAGCCAAAACCAAAAATGTTCTTACAAGCTATCAGCATGATCAGTGAGGAGGAAGAGGATAGTCACTCAGCATAACAGGATAGTCACTCAGCATCAGCATAGGTAGTCTTGAAGGGATCTGACATTTAAAAAAAAAAATATTCTGTTACATCAGCATCAGGTGCTTGGTAGCTGGTGTTGATCCAAGACTGATTCATTTTTATGAAGGTCAATCGATCGACCGAGTCGGTGGACAGGCGCACCCTGTGATCGGTTACAAAGCCTCCAGCAGCACTGAATGTGCGTTCCAAAAGAACGCTGTATGCAGGACAGGCCAGTAGCTCAATTGCATACTGTGCAAGCTCTGGCCAGTGATCCATCCTCAAGACCCAGTAACCCAGAGGATTTTTGGTGGGAAATGTGTCCAAGTCTGATCTTGCCCCTAGGTATTCCTGCACCATGTAAACCAGACGCTGGCGATGGTTGCTGGAACCGATCATACCTTGGGGCTGCGGACTAAAAAATTGTCTGAACGCATCGGTCAGACGGTCACCATCTCCTCCGCTCCTTCTTTGACTGACTGAAGCCTCAGCAACACGTTGTCCAGGACCAGGAATTTGTAACCTCCCAGTCTCTGGGAACGAGTTGTACAGACCTTTCTGCAAGGCCTCCCGAAGATGCTTCATTCTCTGCTCCCTCTGCGACGGCAAGATAAGGTCCACAACCTTACCCTTACCCAGTAATGATCCCTCTCCTTGATCGCACGAATACGAGGATCCTTCTGCAGGCTTTTCAGGATCAGGGAGTCCATGCAGCGTAGGTTTGCTGAGGCATTTGGTTCGGAGTCCTCTGGGTCACTGAGGACGACATGATCCGCAGCCACCTCCTCCCAGCCACGTACAAGTCCATGGGTGTCTTGGGACTGTAATTGATCCCTTGAAGACTGCTGCTGATGCTGAGTGCTAGGCTCCACCTCCATGCTGACACAATAATCCTCCTTCTTCTCCTCCTCCTCGTCCCCTTCCTGTGTGATAGCCGGGCCAGCAGGAACATTGTCTGGATAAAGGGGGCCTTGAGAGGTAAGGAAGTCCTCCTCTTCCTGCCTCTGTTCTGCCTCAAGTGCCCTGTCCATTATTCCACGCAGCGTGTGCTCTAACAGGTGGACAAGAGGGACAGTGTCACTAATGCATGAACTGTCACTGCTCACCATCCTCGTGGCCTCCTCAAATGGTGCCAGGACAGTGCATGCATCCCTAATCATGGCCCACTGGCGTGGGGAAAAAAATCCAAGCTCCCCTGACCCTGTCCTGTTGCCATATTGCAACAGATACTCATTGATGGCCCTCTGCTGTGTGTGCAGCTGCTGCAGCATGGCCAACGTAGAGTTCCACCTGGTGGGCATGTCACAGATTAGGCGGTTCTTGGGCAGATTGTAATCCTTTTCCAGGTCAGCCAGCCGAGCACTGGCATTATATGACCGGCAGAATGCCCACAGAGTTTCCTGGCCTGCTTCAGGACCTCCTGTAAGCCCGGGTACCTGCCCTAGAACCGCTGCACCACCAAGTTAAGGACGTGAGCCAAACAGGGCACATGGGTCAGTTGTCCCTGTCGGAGGGCGGAGAGGAGGTTGGTGCCATTGTCGCAAACCACCTTTCCTGGCTTAAGCTGGTGTGGCGTCAACCACCTCTGAGCCTGCCCCTGCAGAGCTGACAGAATCTCTGCCCCAGTGTGGTTCCTGTCCCCCAAGCACACCAGCTCAAGCACCGCATGGCATCTTTTTGTCTGCGTACTTGCGTAGCCCCTTGAATGCCTACAGAGCACCGCTGGTTCCAAGGACAAAGCACAGGTAGAGGCCATGGAGGAAGAAGAAGAGGAGGGGGTGGAGGAGAGAGGTGTGTCAGAATCACCAGTAGTAACATTTTGGAGGCGTGATGGCGGAACAACCTCCAACACTACTGCACCTTGTCCTGCATCCTTCCCAGCTACCAGCAGAGTCACCCAATGCGCCTTGAAAGATAGGTAACGTCCCTGTCCATGCCTGCTGGACCATGAGTCAGCGGTAATATGTACCTTACCGCTGACCGTCCTGTCCAGCGAGGCCAGACATTGCCTTCCACATGCCGGTAGAGAGCCGGAATCGCCTTCCGTGAAAAAAAGAGAGGGGATGAGGAAGATGAGGACGGCTTGGTCATCCACTCTACCAACTCTTCAGCATGTTGCAGCTCAATACGGCCAGCTGCCAGAAAAAAGGACAAGCGTGCCCCACGGCCACGTGCTGATGAGGATGCACCATGTCCACGACCAGCACTGTTACCTCTAGGCACAGAACCTTCTTGCCCTCTTTTATTGGCCTGTGTGTGTCTGCCTCTCCTTGTTGGCCTTCCAGAAATACTTTATTTGATGTATTGGAATAGTTACACAAGGAATTGTCTGCAATCAGCTTTAGCTGCACACTGTGCCCAGTATACAGTACACTGACTTAATATACTGCAGCTTAGCTCAACTGCCTGCCTGTATTATCAGGAATAGAACAGGAATTGTCTGCAGTCAGCTTTAGCTGAACACTGTGCCCAGTATACAGTACACTGACTTAATATACTGAAGCTTAGCTCAACTGCCTGCCTGTATTATTAGAAAGAGAACAGGAATGGTCTGCTGTCAGCTTTAGCTGAACACTGTGCCGAGTGTACAGTACACTGACTTAATATACTACAGCTTAGCTCAACTGTCTGCCTGTATTATTAGAAAGAGAACAGGAATGGTCTGTAGTCAGCTTTAGCTGAACACTGTGCCCAGTGTACAGTAAACTGACTTAATATACTGCAGCCAGGGGAGGGCTGGTAGCCTTAGGCCTGGGGGGCAAGTCCAGTCAAGTGGCCCACTGAACCGCTGAATCAGCTCATCATCCATGGCCCACCTGGTTTTTCAATGCAGCCTCACCAGTGCTTATCAGTGCAGCCAACTCCAGTGCCCATCAATGAAGCCTGATCACTGGGACAGGTTACATGGGGTGTATGGTGGGGGAGATGGGGGGTCAGCTAGGGGTGTCAGGGTCTCTCAGCTCAGCAGGTCCTTGCACGCTACGGTCTCCTGTCGGGGTAACGCTTCTGATTCTGAGGTCAAGTTGCAGCCAGCGCCCAGCCCTGCAGCCCTGCGTCCCTACTCCCTGGCACGCCCTGCCTCTGTCTGCTTCCAAGAATCTGGTCCCTGGGAGTTGTAGCTTCCTCTGCGCTGCTGTGTTTTCCACCCACTGGAAGCTTGAACGTGGACTACAACTCCCGGAATGCAACAGCTAGTGGTCGGCCGCCATGGCCCCGGCCCGATTTCCTAGACCAGAATAAAAAAGAAAATGGTAGCGGGCAGCGGCTGCAGGCCATTTTTAACATAAGTTAGGGCTGCCCCCTGGCCCAGCCCTCCCCTGACTGCAGCTTAGCTCAACTGCCTGCCTGTATTATTAAAAAGAGAACAGGAATGGTCTGCAGTCAGCTTTAGCTGAACACTGTGCCCAGTGTACAGTACACTGACTTAATATACTGCAGCTTAGCTCAACTGCCTGCCTATATTATTAGAAAGAGAACAGGAATGGTCTGCAGTCAGCTTTAGCTGAACACTGTGCCCAGTGTACAGTACACTGACTTAATATACTGCAGCTTAGCTCAACTGCCTGCCTGTATTATTAGTAGGAATAAAATAACAGGAACGCTCTGCAATGAGATCTAGCTAAACTGTAAACAGTATATATATACTGTATATATATATATATATATATATATATACAAAGCGTGCAGTGCATATATATACTAAATATACTGGATCTAACTAGCTCAATCAACTGCCTGCCTGTATTATTAGTAGGAATAGAATAACAGGAACGCTCTGCAATGAGATATAGCTAAACTGTATACAGTATATATATACTGTATATATATATATATATATATATATATATATATATATATATATATATATACAAAGCGTGCAGTGCATATATATACTAAATATACTGGATCTAACTAGCTCAATCAACTGCCTGCTCAATCTAGCTATTGCTAACTGAAATAGAACAAAAATCTCTCTCTCTCTCTGTCTGTCTCTGAACGCCGCTGGAACACACTACACAAGGCCGACACGCAGGCGGCCCTATATAGTGTGGGGCGTGTACCTATTCCCCTGAGCCATGATTGGCCAAAGGCACCCTTCTTTTGGCCAATTATGGCTCTCTGTGCTGACGGCGCTGTGATTGGCCAAAGCATGCGGGTCATAGTGCATGCTTGGCCAATCATCAGCCAGCAATGCACTGCGATGCCGCAGTGAATTATGGGCCATGACACGCCACTCGAGTTTGGCGCGAACGGCCCATAATGTTCGAAATTCGGCGAGCGGCCGAACAGCCAATGTTCGAGTCGAACATGAGTTTGACTCGAACACAAAGCTCATCCCTAATACTGATATGGACTGGGTAATGTGTTAGGAATGAAAGGATGGCACATCATTTGATGGAAATTAAAATTATCCACTTACAGAGGGCTGCATTCAAAGCCCCCCCGAAAATCTAAGTGAAAAATTATGCAGCAAGCTAGTCCATTTTGCTGAAATTTCATTGCAACAACTCAAAATGGTCCTCAGTAGTTTGTATGGCCCCCAAGTGCTTGTATGCATGCCTGACAACATCAGGGCATGGTCCTAATGATATGACGGATGGTGTCCTGGGGTATTTCCTCCCAGATCTGGACCAGAGCATCACAGAGCTCCTGAACAGACTGAGGTGCAACCAGGCGGCACCGGATGGACCGAAACATAATGTCCCAGAGGTGTTCTTTTGGATTTAAGTCAGGTGAGCGTGGGGGCCATTCAATGGTACCAATTTCTTCATCCTCCAGGAACTGGCTGCATGCTCTTGCCACATGAGGCCGGGCATTGTTGTGCACCAGGAGGAACCCAGGACCCACTGCACCAGCGTAGGGTCTGACAATGGGTCCAAGGATTTCATCCCGATACCTAATGGCAGTCAGGGTGCCGTTGTGTAGCCTGTAGAGGTCTGTGCGTCCCTCCATGGATATGCCTCCCCAGACCATCACTGACCCACCACCAAACTGGTCATGCTGAACGATGTTACAGGCAGCATAAAGTTCTCTGCGGCTTCTCCAGACCCTTTCACGTCTGTCACATATGCTCAGGGTGAACCTGCTCTCATCTGTGAAAAGCATGGGGCACCAGTGGCGGACCTGCCAATTCTGGTGTTCAATGGAAAATGCCAATCGAGCTCCACAGTGTCCAACTGTCAGGAACTTGGTAGGAGGCCAAGATGCTAGGAGGGCTCTCCTTGCGGCAGAGTGCAGCACACCACTGAAGATGAAACAGAAGGTGTGGTGCCCACAGAAGCAACCTGAAGCCTGGTTGCTGAAGACAGACGTGCTTGGGAGGTCCAGGAGACAGAGACCAGTGGAGCAACTGGAAAGCTGAGCCGGGAGCCAGGCCAAGGATCATTCACAGGAAGACAGTCTGTAATCAGAATGACCAGGGGTAAGCCGAGTCTTAGTACAGGGAGCAGGATAAGCAGAGTTAAATAGACAAGCCGGGGTCAGATGCAGGGAGCAGGCAGAAGGAGGTCAGGTGCAAGCCAAGGGTCGAGCCAGAGGATCAGGAAGACTGGGTCAGAACAAGCCGGGTCGGTACACAGGAGATCAGATAAACAGGTGATTCAGGATACAGGAACACAGGGGGAGCTGAAGATCAACCAGCAAATGCAGACACTATGCTGGTAGAGATACTGGGTCTTAAAGTCCTCCTGCCAGAGATGCTGGGTCCTAAAGTCCTTCTCCTGCTGTTGGTTCCCTGACAGAGCCTTTGCCTATGCAGGTTTGCCAACCCTGCACCATTATGCACAGGGATGCGCCTATTTCCCTGACAGTGCCCCCCCCCCGAACGGGCAGCCTCCGCATGCCCAGTTGCGCCCATTTTGCAGGATGACTGTTGCGAAATCCTTGTATAAGTCTAGGGGCGTGTACATGACTCGGGGATTCTCTCCCTGAAAAAGGACTGGAAATTACATGTTTAAGAAGTGCAACATGAAATACAGGGTGGATTTTATACGATTCAGGCAAGGCAAGTTCGAAGACTAATGGATCTATTTCCCATTTTATTTCAAAAGGGTCAATAAACTTCGGTCCCAATTTTCGGGAAGGACAAGGCAGTTTGAGGTTTCTTGTCATACTGTCTCTTATATCCTTCTTGGGCTTTCCGCATTGTGTCCTGGAGAATCTGATAATTGGTTTGCTTGGAATTCATTTTGTCCTGGACTGCCGGGACTGAGGATTCAGGAATGACATTGGGTAAAAATGAAGGGTGGTAGCCATAGTTCGCTCCAAAAGGGTGACTGGTTGGTAGCAATGTGCACAGAGTTGTTATATGCAAATTCCACACAGGGAAATAATGAGATCCAATCGTCCTGAGAAAAGGAACAAAAACAACGAAGGTCTGGTTAGTCCTTTCTGTTTGGCCGTCACTCTGGGGATGGTAAGCTGTGGAAAAACATGTCTCAATTGATAGTGATTTGCAAAGGTTCCTTCAGAACCTAGAGGTGAATTGTACACCTCTATCTGACACAATGTTATCTGGTACCCCGTGCAGACTACTTCTTTAATGAAAATTTCTGCTGTGTCCATGGCCATTTTGGATAGCCAGTCTACTACTACTAGAATGGTTGTAAACTCTTCTGAAGGGGGTAAATCCACGATAAAGTCTAATGAAATATTTTTACAAGGTTGTTCTGGAACTGGCAGTGGTCTTAACAGGCCCCAGGATTTCATGTTGGACCCCATATTCCTTTGGAATATTGTGCAGGAGTTGACATAGTCCTTACGGCTCTCAGAGTGGGCCACCATAAAGACCGTTGGACCAGTTTGGTCGTTTTTCGGACCCCAAAAATAAAAACCGCAGATCAAATACCACCAAAAGAAATCTCTATTTTTGGAAAAAAAGGGACATCTATTTTATTTGGGTACAGCGTCGCACAACCGTGCAATTGTCAGTTAAAGCGACCCAGTGCCGTAGCACAAAAAATGGCCTGGTCAGTAAGTGGGTAAGTTCTTCCGGGGCTGAAGTGGTTAAACAGTATAGGTATTTATTTTAAATGTTTTACATAGCTATACCCAGTGGCGTAGCGTGGGTTGTCAGCGCCCGGGGCAAGGCAAGAAATTTGCGCCCCCTAACCTGCAGACTTTTCGCACCCCCCAAGTCCCTTCCCTTCCTATGATAGTACTGACCTACCTGATTCCTACGCTGACCACTACACTGACCTACCTGATTCCTACACTGACCACTACACTGACCTACCTGATTCCTACACTGACCACTACACTGACCTACCTGATTCCTACATCACTATACTACACTACACTAACCACTACACTCTACACTGTCCACTACACTGTCCACTACACTACACACTAAACTGCCCACTACACTAAACTGCCCACTACACTACACACTAAACTGCACACTACACTGCACACTACACTGCACACTACACTGCACACAACACTACACACTACACACTACACTGCACACTACACTACACACTGCACACTACACTGCACACTACACTACACACTACACTGCACACTACACTGCACACTACACTGCACACTACACTGCACACTAAACTGCACACTACACTGCACAATAGAGAGTAAAACTTTGCGCTAAAAAAGTCCAATTTGTAGAAATCAATTCAAGATCTCAACGAAAGTCCATATATTCCTTCCACCAAAATTTGAATCTCAAACAATGCCAGCTGACAGGTGCAATGAATGCTTACCAGATCAAAAGCCTTTTAACACAGATGGCTTATACCCAGCCAGGGCCTTTATCCCAGTGGGAGATAAGGAAATCCTCTGTGGATGATGATGACTTTCACAACACAGATATGATCGATTACTAGATCCCACGGGCTTCATATAGTGGCATAAATTTCATGGCATAGTAGTGGATTAGACAAAAAAAACAAACAACAATAGCGTAATACTGTTATGGATCACACCAGGTGCCTATATCTTAAAGCAATAGGCACCAATTGCTTAGACAACACCCGTGACTGAAAAACAACCAGTGCACCACCACCACCACAGGGAAAACCTGCTTACCAGATGCCTTTGGTTGTTGAGCATGTGGCCAAACCCAGCCAGGGCCTTTGGGGAGAACCGTCCACTAATGACTGAAAAGACTGCTCTAATCTTCAGACACCCCGCACACATCCGTAGTGTCGTATTGGATGTTTAACAGAATCACCCAAAGGAAGAAAAATGGGGGACCATAGTGTGAATCCGTTTAAATGTTTAATAAAATAATTAGAACCACACTTACAGTTACGTAGAAATAAGAAGCATTAAAAAAACAATACACTGCACACTATACTACACACTACACACTACACACTACACACTACACACTAAACACTACACTGCACACTACACCAGTGGTGGCTGGTGCTAAAACAATTTGGGGGAGCGCAAACAAACTAAAAAAATTGGAAAAAAAAAACATCAATTGCAGCCACTGTGCCATCAAATGCTGCCACTGTGCCCATCAAACGCTGCCACTGTGCCCATCAATTGCTGCCACTGTGCCCATCAATTGCTGCCACTGTGCCCATCAATTGCAGCCACTGTGCCAACAATTGCAGCCACTGTACCATCAAACGCTGCCACTGTGCCATCAAAAGCTGACACTGTGCCATCAAATGCTGCAACTGTGCCATCAAATGCTGCTACTGTGACATCAAATACTGCGACTGTGCCCATCAAATGCTGCCACTGTGCCATCTAACGCTGCCACTGTGCCATCAAACGCTGCCTCTATACCACTGTGCCATCAATTGCAGCCACTGTGCCATCACATGCTGCGACTGTGCCCATCAAATGCTGCCAGTGTGCCCATCAAACGCTGCCACTGTGGATCAAACGCTGCCTCTATGCCATCAAACGCAGTCACTGTGCCATCAAACGCAGTCACTGTGCCATCAAACGCAGTCACTGTGCCATCAAACACAGCCACTGTGCCATCAAAAGCTGACACTGTGCCATCAAATACCGCGACTGTGCCATCAAATACTGCAACTGTGCGCATCATTACGCAGCCACTGTGCCATCAAATGCTGACACTGTGCCATCAAAAGCTGCCACTGTGCCATCAAACGCTGCCACCGTGCCATCAAAAGCTGCCACCGTGCCATCAAAAGCTGACACTGTGCCATCAAATGCTACGACTGTGTCATGAAATGCTGTGACTGTGCCATCAAATACTGTGACTGTGCCATCAAATACTGCGACTGTGCCCATCAAACGCTGCCACTGTGCCATCAAATGCTGCCACTGTGCCATCAATTGCAGCCACTGTGCCATCACATGCTGCGACTGTGCCCATCAAACGCTGCAAGTGTGCCCATCAAACGCTGCCTCTGTGCCATCAAACGCAGCCACTGTGCCATCAAACGCAGCCACTGTGCCATCAAACGCAGTCACTGTGCCATCAAACGCAGTCACTGTGCCATCAAACGCAGCCACTGTGCCATCAAAAGCTGACACTGTGCCATCAAATACTGCGACTGTGCCATCAAATACTGCAACTGTGCCCATCATTACGCAGCCACTGTGCCATCAAATGCTGACACTGTGCCATCAAAAGCTGCCACTGTGCCATCAAACGCTGCCATTGTGCCATCAAATTCAGCCACTGTGCCATCAAATGCAGCCACTGTGCCATCAAAAGCTGCCACCGTGCCATCAAAAGCTGACACTGTGCCATCAAATGCTGCGACTGTGTCATGAAATGCTGTGACTGTGCCATCAAATACTGCGACTGTGCCATCAAATACTGCGACTGTGCCCATCAAACGCAGCCACTGTGCCATCAATTGCAGCCACTGTGCCATCAATTGCAGCCACTGTGCCATCACATGCTGCGACTGTGCCCATCAAACGCTGCCAGTGTGCCCATCAAATGCTGCCACTGTGCCAAATGCTGCCAGTGTGAGTGTGCCGCCCGCCCGCTCGTCGTCTGCCTGGCACTTACCCTGTCTTGTGGGGCAGCGGGTGACGGCAACGAGCGGGGTCCCTTATGTCTCCTGAACTTCTTCTCCCATCCTCTCCTCCTCCCGTCAGGCGTCCAATAGAGGCGCCTGTTGTTTCATCCAATCAGGTCACAGGTAACCAGACCTGAGCAACCTGATTGGCTGAGAGGCGGGTCAGTGTTAGGGAAGCGATGTATTCGGTTCCCTAACACACCACTGAGTAATCAGCGAACGCACAGCAGTGCACCTGCTGTTTACCCTTTTGGAAGCCTATTAGAGCCTATGACTGTAATCAGGCGCTTCCAAAACACACCCGCCGCTGGGGCCGTGCACATGAATAGGGGACAGGAGAGAGCGCTCCTGCGACCTTTATAGACGCACCGCCACTGCACTACACTACACACTGCACACTAAACTGCACACTAAACACTACACTGCACACTACACTGCACACTACACTACACACTGCACATTACACACTGCACACTGCACACTACACTGCACACTAAAATGACTTACTGGCTGCTCCCTCTGCCCAGACCATGTCCACTCCCCCCTGCCAGCAACGCGACTCATGAGGGAGTCTCAGTCTCACTCACCTGTTTGCCACCACGGAGAAACGATCCGGTCCGGACTCCGGAGGGGAGGAGGAGGGGGGGAAGACAGCGGGGGGCTCACAGCTAAGCGGAGGCCAGCCCCGCTCACCACCAGCGATCGAGGACAGGCCAGCCCCGCCCTGCCACTGCACATGACCCCATTCGCCCAATCACAGGGCGCCATGGTCCATCCTGCGATGAAACATGGTGGCCGAATCGCGGAGGCACTGGAAATCAAAATTAGGAGGAAGGAGCTGGGGACACACACACTGGCGCCCCCCCAAATGTTGCGCCCGGGGCCACGGCACCCCTCGCACCCCCCACGCTATGCCACTGGCTGTACCTGGAAAAAATGGCAAGTCTGAAGTGATCTAGCAGGACTTCTTTTTCTGACTAAAGTTACACTTTAAGAGCAGTGCTCTCTAGATGAAGCCTAAAAAAATAAAAAAATAACAATAGCAAAGACATCCATAGATAAACCTCACTACCTTTGCACTTCCTGCGGCAAAGACACAGCTGATCACAGATCAGGGTAAATGGCCAATCACAGTGGCCCTTTTCCATGTGATCAGCTGTGTCCAATCACAGCTGATCACATGTAAATAGACTTGCCGGTTATTGGCAGTCCTTTTCTCTCATGCTGTGTCTGTAGGAGAAAAGGAGAGTCATTAAAGCACATTGTTTACACTGATAATCAGTGCACTGATCATCAATCAGTGTCCATCAGTGCAACTTATCGGTGCCCATCAGTGCAGCCTATCAGGGCCTCCTCAGTGCCGCCTATCAGTGCAGCCTCATCAGTGCCTCCTCATCAGTTCCCATCAGTGAAGCCTATCAATGCCCATCAGTGCAGCCTCATCAGCGCACATCAGTGATGAAGAACAAATACTTCTTTGCAAAATTTTATAACAGAAACTGATAAAAAGTTGTTTTTTGTCTTTTAATTTTCTGTCAGTTTTTTGTTTATTTAGCAAAAAATAAAAACCTCAGTGGTGATTAAATACCACCAAAAGAAAGCTATACCTGTCCTAAAAAAAAATCATATGAGTACAATGTTGCTTGACCGTGCAATTGTCATTCAAAGTGTGACAGCACTGAAAGCTGAAAATTGGCCTGGGCAGAAAGGGGGTGAAAGTGGCCAATATTAAAGTAGTTAACGGATGAAAAAAACCCAGACACTTGCACGTCAGGAGAGCAGTTTTGGGCAGAAAAAAGAAATGGACAAAAATTTTCTAAACACACTTAAATGTCCCCCCCCCCCACATACACTCACACTGCAAGGGTTAAAGGCTTTTTATGTCCAGGGGAAGAAGAATAAGAAGAAATAGTTACCCTATTCCTCGCCTCGGCAGGGCTCCTCTAGTTCTGTGACTGGTCCCCCACAGCTGCCTCTTTAAGCTGAGACACGCCATTGTTGAACTGCAGTCTCCTCAACGTACAGTACAGATTTAATATGAAGAGAGCAAAGGATGTTATCAACTAATTTCTGAAAGGATCGACCGGTATTTTTTGCACGTATCAAATCAATATTGTGTAGCGCCCTGCTCCTTCTGAGTAGGCGCTATGGGACCGATGTGCACCTCACCCTGCTACATTTCTATAGATATATATCTATATATATATACATATACATACACACACACATATATATATATATAGATATATTATATATAAATATATATTTTTTTAGATGTTAACGTCTCTGGCTGGGTTCACGCTTTTGCGATATGGGAACCAGCGTGATTCCTGTGCGGGTTTCCACATCGCACCTGCATTGACATCTGCGCACCACTGCGGGTGTCAATGTAAAGTTAATAACACCACCAGATCATTTCACAGATCGCAGTGCGAACTATGAAATGGTGCAGCAATCGGATCGCATAGGTGTAAACACCCATGCGATTCGATTTCAGTGCGGACAAAATAAAGGGTGCGGTGCAAATGCAATATGATTTCAATTTGCATCGCACAAACATTGCATATGATATGCGCAGCAATGTGTCAAATGCAATATCTGTGATGCCAGCCTCTTTCTCCCTCTCTCTATCTATATACAGTATCTCACAAAAGTGAGTACACTACTCACATTTTTGTAAATATTTTATTATTTCTTTTCATGTGACAACACTGAAGAAATGACACTGCTAAAATGTAAAGTAGAGAGTGTACAGCTTGTATAACAGTGTCAATTTGCTGTCCCCTCAAAATAACTCAATACACAGCCATTAATGTCCAAACCGCTGGCAACAAAAGTGAGTACACCCCTACGTGAAAATGTAAAAATTGGGCCCAATTAGCCATTTTAGATCCACGATGTCATGTGACTCGATAGTGTTACAAGGTCTCAGGTGTGAATGGGGAGAAGGTGTGTAAAATTTGGTGTTATCGCTCTCACTCTCTCATACTGGTCACCGGAAGTTTAACATGGCACCTCATGGCAACCAACTCTCTGAGGATGTGAAAAAAAGGAATTGTTGCTCTACATAAAAATGGCCTAGGCTATAAGAAGATTGCCAAGACCCAGAAACTGAGCTGCAGCACAGTGGCCAAGACCATACAGCAGTTTAACAGGACAGGTTTCAATCAGAGCAGGACTAGCCATGGCCAACCAAAGAAGATGAGTGCACGTGCTCAGCATCATATCCAGAGGTTGTCTTTGGAAAATAGATGTATGAGTGCTCAGACCATAAGCTGCACGCTGCATCAAATTGGTCTGCATGGCTTCTAAAGATGATGCAAAAGAAAGCCCGCAAACAGTTTGCTGAAGACAAGCAGACTAAGGACATGGATTACTGGAACCATGTCCTGTGGTCTGATGAGACCAATAAACTTATTTGGTTCAGATGGTGTCAAGTGTGTGTGGCGGCAACCAGGCGAGGAGTACAAAGACAAGTGTGTCTTGCCTACAGTCAATTATGGTGATGGGAGTGTCATGGTCTAGGGCCGCATGAGTGCTGCCGGCACTGGGGAGCTACAGTTCATTGAGGAACCATGAATGTCAACATGTACTGTGACATACTGAAGCAGACTGGGCCGCAGGGCAATATTCCAACATGATAACGACCCCAAACACACCTCCTAGACAACCACTGCCTTGCTAAAGAAGCTGAGGGTAAAGGTGATGGACTGGCCAAGCATGTCTCCAGACCTAAACCCTATTGAGCATCTGTGGGGCATCCTCAAACGGAAGGTGGAGGAGCGCAAGGTCTCTAACATCCACCAGCTCTGTGATGTGGTCATGGAGGAGTGGAAGAGGACTCCAGAGGCAACCTGTGAAGCTCTGAGGAACTCCATGCCCAAGAGGGTTAAGGCAGTGCTGGAAAATAATGGTGGCCACACAAAATATTGACACTTTGGGCTCAATTTGGACATTTTCACTTAGGGGTGTACTCACCTTTGTTGCCAGCGGTTTAGACAATAATGGCTGTGTGTTGAGTTATTTTGAGGGGACAGCAAATTTACGCTGTCATACAAGCTGTACACTCACTACTTTACATTATAGCAAAGTGTCATTTCTACTGTGTTGTCACATGAAAAGATATAATAAAAAAATTTACAAAAATGTTAGGGGTGTACTCACTTTTGTGAGATACTGTATATCCATGCATATATATATGCACATACACATCTAAATAATATATCCACTTGATGACCAGTGACATAGCAGTAAGTCCCTGTACTGCAAGTGGTTATACTTTGATGATGGCACCTGAAATCACTGTTATTAACTTTTCTTTATGTAGCGCTACCCCCAGTTAAGAGAGCCGCTGGTTTATTTTCTCGGGCCCTGTATACAGCACCGCCAACCCCCGGCAATCTGACTCGACCCACTCTGGCACAGTTAGTCTAGGGATAGCTTCCTATCACTCTCAGGTGTATGATACTTAACAGTCCCTAAATAGACAAACAACACTCTGAGGCAGGAATATGAATAAGTAATAGCTTTACTATAACATGGTGGCATAAAAACATGACATGCAACACTTACATGGGTCTGCAGAAACCCTATACCAACCAATGCTACAGAGGCAGCACTATAAAATGGCGCCACGCAGTATCCACCACGCGGAGCTATTATGGTGTGCGCGCCCTAAGACACAGCAACACAAACTTATAACTTTTCCCACCTATGTCAGGCCTGACAGTGTGTGAAATAGTCCCCTTTCCCTGCGGGAGTAAGATTTTCTTCACCGGCCAGCTTTCGTTGGTGCACTTGAAGAAATGAACCAATTGTAATCCAAAAAAGGTGGTAACTTGTGGCAAGAGTATGCAAACGGGGGGGGGGGGGGGGGTAGGCACTTCAACTCTGTCCCAACTAGCGGACCCCCAAAGAACACTGGTGAGCGAACAGTGGGCCTAGGCAGTCTATAGGCCTGAATATAACTCAGTCTATGGATATGGGCAGGTGCCCGCTCACCGCTCCAGGCGCGATCCCAGCCTGGGTCTTCCACCGCGTGTGTCCGTCGCACACAGCGTCTGCAACCGATCGGGTCCCCGATCCAACTGGAGTCCTACACTGACGATCCAGGATCCACCCAGGTTCCGCAGGACGGTGAAAGGCTCTTCGGACTTCGGGTAAGGCCTTAGGCTTTAGGCCTTACCCCACAGCAGATCCGCGCAGGATGACTTGTTGCTTGAAGCGCGTTGTCCCAAGAGAGCGAGCTTCTCCCCGCCCCTCTCTTAAGTAACCTCTCCCATGAGTCTCTGCAGCGGAACCTCCGCCCTGAGGCCGAATGGGGCTCTGGGTACTGTAGTCCCGGAGCCCTAAAGGAGACCCCGCTACATTTATATATGTATATATATAGATATATAATTCTACCTGCATTAAAATTCTATTATTAAAGTAATTTTTATATAATTTTTAATTTATTAGTAAAAAAAAGTGTAAACCCTAAAAAAAAAAAATTTTAAAAACTCCCCGAGAAATACAAAAGTGTAAATCTTTTTTTTTATTATTATTTTTTGTGGGGTATTTAGCTTTATCTTTAAATTATCTATGAAAATGGTCGTGCATTCTCTGATCAAAAATACACATAAAAAACTATAAACAGTAAAAATCTACAAACAAATTATAAAATCATGGTAAAATACACAAAAAAAAAAAAAAAAAAAAACACTGTCTAAAATTGTTAACATGCTATTTTTTTCTAAAGAACACGGACATCAAACAATGAGCAATACTCTTGGAACATTCAAAGCCTTTAAAAGCCTTAAAAACAACCTTAAACCACCATCATTTTACCCTCCCCATTGACTCCAATTGTCAAAATTTCACAGAAAAGTCAACCAATTTTTACATAATCTTGAAGTCTAAAAAAGGAAATTTTCTTATTTTCTTTATCTCAGTGATTGTTAGTACCTTGTGGTTCCAGTCTCTAGGAAACTATGTTTTTACACATGTCATTTGTATTCCTGCGAAAAAGCTATGGAATTTTGTTAAAAGGAAAATAGGTCAGAATTTTTTTTTAATTTTTTTTATTATTTTTTAAAAGTGAATGTAAGTCAGCATGATTTTCTAATGCTTATGATTGTTTACGACATTCTCAAACAACGGAAGGAAAAGGCATTTCTGTTGCCTGGAAAACCATTTACAAATAGCATGATGTTATCTGTAAAATTGGAATCACAGTAGGCACATGGATCATAAACAAGCCTGTGTGTACTCTTTCCACAGTGGTGCACACTGTAAAGCAGTGAACAAGCGGTGTCACCCACGCAATAAAAGTACTAGAACTAAGAAAGGATAGGTTGTGTCTGGGCTGAACCCTCTGCAGTTTTTTTTAATTTTAGGATTACATAGATTTTAATTTTTTCCCTTCTTATCCTGGTAAAACATGGGAACCAGTAAAAGGAAGTGCATCTGTGACAGACCCAACCAGGACAGGGGCTTTTGGAGGGGACTGCAGGGTAGCCACTTGCCTACCGACTATGGGCCCTGGCTTTTGGGGGGACTCTATTCTTGGGAGGTGTGTGCCTCGGGGACCCTTGGAGTGGCCTTGCTGCAGATACAGGATTGTCTCCTGAAACACACAGACTCTGGGAATCTAGTCCCGGGATACAGATTTGATTCCTTTGTGCACAAACCAGCAATGACTGCTTTAGACTGTGAGACCCAGAGCAGATCGTAATATGATCAGCTCACACCAACCTGATACTGGAATCTCCTGCTATAGTCTGTTTATTAAGGTGTTATGTGTTTATAGTTAAGTATTACTCTCCAATTTTGTGCCTCCCAAGTGTGCATTGTTAATTAAGTCACCTATTGTTTCTATCTGTTTGTTCATCTCTTGGAGATGTGATTAATATTCTGACTACTTTACCTTGTTATCAAACCATTTTGGGATGTTATGTGTATATGTTTATGATAATGTGATGTACTTTGTGTATCCAAGGTTGTGGGTTGGGTACCAATCAGTCTGGGCACCTAGGTTTGTTTAAGTGACTAGTTGGTGATTAGTCGATGTTAATTAGACCACTGTCATCTATTAGTTGTTAGAGGTAAATTAGCATTATATTTATGTTGGCTGTTCCTTAGCTATGTTAATTAGATTCCTGATTACAGTTTGTATTGTTAGGATAATGTGAGCAGTCCCTACCTGATCTTGTGTGCTATATATTCTGTGTGAATTTACAGTAAAGTTCCAGTTACAGTTTGCACCTAAGCTAGTGTCATCTAGCAGGTGTGTTAAATTTGGTGTTATCGTTTTTACTCTTTCATACTGGTCACTGGAAGTTCAACATAGTACCTCATGCCAAAGAACTCTCTGAGGATCTGAAAAAAAAGAATTGTTGCTCTACATACTGATGGCCTAGGCTATAAGAAGATTGTCAAGACCCTGAAACTGAGCTGCAGCATGGTGACCAAGACCATACAGCGGTTTAACAGGTCAGGTTCCACTCAGAACAGGCCTCGCCATGGTCGATTAAAGAAGTTGAGTGCACGTGCTCAGCGTCATATCCAGAGGTTGTCTTTGGGAAATAGACATATGAGTGCTGCCAGCATTGCTGCAGAGGTTGAAGGGGTGGGGGGGTCAGCCTGTCAGTATGCCGCACACTGCATCAAATTGATCTGCATGGCTGTCATCCCTGAAGGAAGCCTCTTCTAAAGATGATGCACAAGAAAGCCTGCAAACAGTTTGCTGAAGACAAGCAGACTAAGGACATGAATTACTGGAACCATGTCCTGTGGTCTGATGAGACCAAGATAAACATATTTGGTTCAGATGGTGTCAAGCGTGTGTGGTGTAAACCAGGTGAGGAGTACAAAGACAAGTGTGTCTTGCCTACAGTCAAGCATGGTGGTGGGAGTGTCATGGACTGGGGCTGCATGAGTGCTGCCGGCACTGGGGAGCTACAGTTCATTGAGGGAACCATGAATGCCAACATGTACTGTGACATACTGAAGGAGAGCATGACCCCCCCCCCCCCCTTCGGAGACTGGGCTGCAGGGCAGGATTCCAACATGATAACGACCCCAAACACACCTCAAAGATGACCACTTCCTTGCTAAAGAAGCTGAGGGTAAAGGTGATGGACTAGCCAAGCATGTGTCTAACCCCAATTGAGCATCTGTGGAGCATCCTCAAATGGAAGGGGGAGGAGCGCAAGGTCTCTAACATCCACCAGCACCATGATGTCATCATGGAGGAGTGGAAGAGGACTCCAGTGGCAACCTGTGAAGCTCTGGTGAACTCCATGCCCAAGAGGGTTAAGGCAGTGCTGGAAAATAATGGTGGCCACACAAAATATTGACACTTTGGGCCCAATTTGAACATTTTTACTTAGGGGTGTACGCACTTTTGTTGCCGGCAGTTTAGACATTAATGGGCTATTTTGAGGGGGCAGCAAATTTATACAAGCTGTACACTCATTACTTTACATTGTAGCAAAGTGTAATTTCTTCAGTGTTGTCACATGAAAAGATATAATAAAATATTTACAAAAATACGAGGGGTGTACTCACTTTTGTGAGACATTGTATATTGTTGCATGAACATGTGTTTTTTTTTTTTGCTTTATTTTCTAAGCTATAAAATCACAAAAAGTTTTGCTTTTACGTACACTTTATTTTCTTAATGACTGTATTTTTACATTAATGTATGTTCTTATTTGCCTTGAGTTCACATTTTCTAAAGTATAGAATTTTTAGTCAAAACCCAGTCAAAAGAAGACACAAAAAAAAGACAATTGCATCCTTTATACTAAAGTCAGATTTGCCTGGAAAATCTGATTCAGTAATTATTGAATATCAACAACAACAACAAAAAAAAGACTTTCATGCAGAAACCTCCTTAATTCTGTCACAGAATGATAGATGTTGCAGTTGCTTTCATCTAAAGTGTTGATATTCAGGAGAATGATTTATCTTGGCTGCTGTTCAAGCTGATTGTGTAATTTTACCCCCCTTGATGATGCTTCAGCTGATTGCATAATTTGAATTCATTCTAGGATACCTACCCAAAACCACACGGCCAGTTATGGTTTCATCAGACTCGTGACTGACATCCAAACAGATAAAAGTAATGCCAGCTGATTGGATAAAGGCTAGATGCTTTTCAAGAGTTGTTCGCATAGCTGTGCAATTTGGGCCCATTACTAGGGTTGAGCGAACCCGAACTGTAAAGGTTCATACCGGACTTTTGGATTTTTGGGTCCCGGACCCGAACCCGAACAATTGACTGTATGTTCGGGTTCGGGTCTGGTGTTCGGCGATGTAATGGTGCATTTCTAAAAGCTACAGGGCAGCCAATAAACTTTCGTTTAACTGGTGTGCCCTTAGAAGCCATCACAGGCATGCCTACTAATGGCATGGCTGTGATTGGCCAGTGCAGCATGTGACCCAGCCAAAAACACCCATTTAGGGCCACAAAAAATATTTTGCAGTGTTTTCTGCATATCTGGAGGTGTGTGAGATAAACAATTTATATATTTTTCTTCTATTGTGCTATTCTAAAAAAATAATTTTAGGACAAAAACATTTTTTTTTTAATAGCATTTTCTGCAGTTCTGTAGGCGTGAGATACACCGTTTACATACTGTGGGTGTATTCTGCTATTCCAAAAACACCCGTTTAGGGCCACAAAAAATATTTTGCAGTGTTTTCTGCATATTGAGATTTTCGAAATCCCCTTGTCCTACGTACTGAGCAAGCGCAGTGCAGGGCGGACACTATCGGACGGGGGACAGAATTTGACACATCACCGGCCTTGGCTACCTCGTCCTCCTCCACCGCCGCTTCCACCTACACAGCCACATCCACCGCCACCTCAACCTCCTACTCCATATGGACCTCGTCCTCCTAGGTCAAGATTATAATTTTTTTTTTTTTTAATTTCAAAGTATTTTATTTTCCCACTAGCTTATCCATTAAATTTAAAAATATTTTTTCCAGAAAGGGCGTATTCTGGGGCATTCCCACCATATGTGTGACATCATGCCGTTGAGTTTCTGAGGTTCTTAATGACTTCCTGTACCTCTTCTGCTGAGAAAGGGGCCTCCAGCATATTATTTTTATTTTTTATTTTTTTTATGTTATTTTAAGTTATTTCCCTATCCACTTGCCATGCTCTTAACAATATTTGGCTGCCATTTTCAGCCCTCTAGCCCTTTCCATTACTTTTTTAGAGCCATTTTAGTCCTCAGAAGTTCGGGTCCCCATTGACTTCAATGGGGTTCAGGTTTGGGGTCAAGTTCGGGTCAAGTTCGACCTTTTTTCCAAAGTTCGGCCAAACCCGTCGAACCCGAACATCCAGGTGTCTGCTCAACTCTTCCCATTACTACTAGATTCACCATATATTACTGCATTTAAGCCTAATGCCTTGTACACACAACCGTTTTTCTCAGCATGAAAAAAGCGACGTCTTTCCCGACAGGATTCCGTTCAAGCCTGCCTTGCATACACACACACACACACATACAGGCCAAATACCGACCATCCAAAGCGCTGTGACGTAAAACACATATGACGGGACTATAAAGGGGAAGTTCCATTCAAATGGCGACACCCTTTGGGCTGCTTTTGCTGATCCTCGTGTTAGAAAAAGTTTGGTGAGAGACGATTTGCACTTTTCTGCCTCGTGCTTTTCAATCCGTTACAGCGTGACGAATGTGATATCTCCATTACGAACGCTAGTTTTAACAGAACGAGTGCTCCCGTCTCATACTGGATTCTGAGCATGCGCATTTTTTTTCCCCTCGGAAAAGCATACACACGACCGGTTTCCCTGACGGGAAAAAGTCCGCCGGGAATCCCGATGGGAAAAAAGAAAGCTGGTTCTCTTTTTTTTTTCCCCGCAGTTTTCTCGTCGGGAAAACTGCGATGGAGCATACACACGGCCGGTTTTCCCAGCCAAAAGCTCTCATGGCAGTTTTCCCGATGGGAAAACCGGTCGTGTGTACGAGGCATTAGTTTAGCTAAAATTAAAAAGAGAATAATCAGTAAAAGTGACATAACTTACAGTTAGCATGATGTGTCCCTTGTCCAGGTTCTTCTTCTTTCAATAGAAATTTTGCTGTTTCCTACCATAAAGCTTGACTATGCCTGCCCTTTCCTGCCCAATCTGTTATTCAAAGGAAAACTGTACTACAGTTTCTATGAATGACACAGCAACTGTGAATGGAGGGAGTGGAACTATTAATCATCTGCCAGTCCCCTATTCAGAGATCATGTTCCATACATAGAAGTTGTCGTACAGAAACCAGAGCTGAACTGCTCTCTGTGCTGTGCCTGTCACAGACACAGCATAGAACAGGTAACAAATCAGCCGTGTTTCTCCTCCCTCCTCCTCCTCCTCCCTCCTCCTCCTAGGCCAAGTGATATGCTTCTCCTTTTGGGCAATCGGGAAACGGGTCTCAGACCCACTTCTCGATTCGCCGGGAGGAGAATCAGTGTGACATGTAGATTAGGGAGTTGGACTCATGGATGGGGCTGGCGCCCCTGAGCCCCTGTGCCCCTGCGCCCCTAATGGACAGGCCACCACTGCATAAAGGTAAAAAAACCTTCTGTGTAACCCCACCTAATACTTACCTGAGCCCCCTCTAGATCCAGCGATGTCCACGAGAGCCTTGGCTCCCAGAAGGAGGTAGGAGCCAGGGGCGCCGGCGGGGGACCCAAGAGGAGGAGGATCCAGGCTGCTCTGTGCAAAACCATTACACAGAGCAGGTGAGTATAACATGTTTGTTATTAAAAAAAAAACAAGATTTTAATATCACTTTAGGCTTGGTTCACACTGGTGCGCTGTGCGATATTGCATGTGATTCGCGATTCGCGACTTGCGATGTATGTGCAATGCGATTTCAGCCATACAGATAGTATGGCTGAATTTGCATCGCATTCAGACCAAACTCGCACAGGACCTTTTTTTTGGTGCGCACCAGAATCGGATTGCATGGGCGTTCACACCCATCCGATGCAATCTGATTCCTGTCCGAATTGATAGTTTGCACTGCGATATGCACTGGGGATGTTTTTAACTTTGTATTGACACTCCCAACGGTTCGCATAAGACAGTGTGAACTGCCTTGCGAGTCAGGTGCGATGCGGGGACCAGCAGTTGATTCGCAGGGTTCATGCATCGCACTAGTGTCAACCGATTCTTAAGGTTAGCTGTGTGTAGAAAAGGATATGTAATAGAACAGTTTTATTTTATTAAAATGAGTGTACCGAGGTTTGTACTGCCTGTCATACTCACTTGTGGCACAGTCATTAAAGCATATGGCCATTTAAGCCCCTCCCACTGTTGATGCAATCAGACCACACTCACAGCCCTGGATGCCAGATGTGCTAGCTACGCCACTGTGTATAGAGCACAACATGACATTTAACAGAAACACTGTTTAAGTATCTACTGCTAAGAAATACAGTACAATGAGGTTTCTTATATGCCATTCATGCTTTCATGGCTGTTCTAATTTTTGGGATATTGTGTGAATTAGTGTAATAGGGCTTAGCATTATTGCAACATAAATTAATGGCAATAGATTAGGCTAACCTGCCTGTCAGATCATCTAACATGTTCTATTATCTTGTTTATTCATTTTATGAAGTGCATTTGCCTAACCTTTAATAATACATTGGTCTCAATAATCCCTAAATTGCTTGGTGTCTATTTTTCTGCGTACCATCATAGAGAGGTAGAATATTAATGCTTAGAACACACAGGTGTAAGTAACCTATAACCAGGTGTGTCAGTGGGGACTAAGCAGATTTTAAAGTCTTGGCAGAGAACAGAGGAGCCGTTATACCAAGTGGCTCCTATGGGGGGTAGCACTACAAATAATAATAAAAAAAAATTAAGTCTCTCCTAATATGTTTCATTCCTCATGCGGCGTACACACGATCGTTTTTCATGCCATTTTTTTAACCAACGTTTTTCTCGTCGTTTTTTTTTCATGTTTCCTCTCAAGCCTGTCTTGCATCCACACGATCATTAAAAAAAACGTTTGAGCAAAGCGCAGTGACGTACAACACGTACAACGGCACTATAAAGGGGAAGTTCCATTCGAATGGCGCCGCCCTTCATGTTAGTAAACTTTGTTGAGCGGCGATTCGCGCTTTTCAGCCTCGTGCTTTTCAGTCCGTTACAGCGTGACGAATGTGCTATCTCCATTACGAACGCTAGTTTTACCAGAACGAGCGCTCCCGTCTTATACTTGATTCTGAGCATGCGCGTTTTTTTTCCCCTCGTAAAAGCATACACACTATCGTTTTTCACGTCGTTAAATAAAACGACATGAAAAACGACGTGAAAAAATAGAGCATGTTCGAAATTTTTAATGGCCGTTTTTCACACCATTAAAAATGCTCTGGAGCATACACACGATCGGTTTTAATGGCTATTTTAAAAAAATTGCATTTTTAACGGCATGAAAAAACGATTGTGTGTACGCCGCATCAGACCTTTCACTATTTTTGTTTTCCATCTATGAACTTGTTCTATCTTATCAATATCTTTTTGTAAACTAGGTCTCTAGAACTGGGCAAAGTATTCTAAATGAGGAATAACTAAAGATCTATATAGGAGAATAAGCACCAGGGGCGGCCCATCCATTAACCTCTATCACGCCACCCTCTATACGAATAATGGATAGGTTCATGCATAGCATTAAATCTATCCATAGCCGCCGCGGCCACCCCCTATTCATGTGTCTGGCCCCTTTTAGGATGCCAGACCCATGAATTACAGCGGCGGCGGTGTTTTTTAAAGAACTTGATTAGAGCCATAGGCTCTAATAGGCTTCAAAATAGGGTGGACTCGGAGCGCCGAGCATTGCGCTCGGAGCCCACCCAGGTGTGCTAAAAAAGCAAATGAATAGTCGCTTTTCTAACACTGAATCGCCTCTCCTCCAATCAGGAAGCGTGGAACTGATACCCATTTCGCGATTGGCTGAAAGGTCAGGCAATCCTATTGGACGCCTAGGAGGAGGGGAGGAGACGCACAGCGGAAGCGGCTGTGATCTCAGAAGAGAAGAGGATACAGGAGATGCTGCCAGATGCCTGCCGCAGCCTGATCACCTGTCCGATGTGCCCGCCGATCCCTGCCTCTGTGTGCCCGCCGATCCCCGATGTGCCCGCCGATCCCCGATGTGCTCGCTGATCCCCGCCGCCGATGTGGTAAGTGCCAGTGGATGGGCAGACAGCGTGGGGGGGTTTGAGAAGCCTCGGGGGGGGGGTTGTTTGCCACCACCCAAACAAAAAAACACCAGCGGACACTGGTAAGGACTTCCTTCCCCCTGTTGGTGATCTCTCTAGTGATGCATCCTAGAATTCTATTTGCTTTTCCCACTGCTCGGCCACACTGTTTGTTCATTTTGCAATCATCTAAAATCATGCAGTACCTGTTCAGGAATTCGCAGGCTCTGCAGCTGTACGAATTAAAAATCTGGCTGGGGAAAGTCCATCCACGCTATTTAGCATGAATGAGGGAATTGTCTGATTTCTCTAATTCAGTCTGCGGGGCTAAACAAGCGAAATCTAAGCCAGTAATGCCCCGTACACACACGACCGGTTTTCCCGTCGGAAAAAAGTTGGATGGTTTTTCCGACGGAATTCCTCTCAAGCCTGCCTTGCATACACACGGTCACACAAAAGTCCAGTGAACTTTTGACTGCTAAGAACGCAGTGACGTAAAAGACTACGACAAGCCAACAAAATGAAGTTCCTTGCTTCCGAGCATGTGTCGCTTTGTTTCCGAGCATGCGTCAATTTGTTTCCAAGCATGCATCGGAATTTAGCGCGTCGGGATTTGTACACACGATCGGAAATTCCGAACAGTTTTTTTCCTGACGGGAAAAAAGAGAACCTGCTCTCTATCTTTTTCCAGCAGTTTTTCTGTTGGAAAAAGTCTGATAGAGCATACACACGGTCGGGATTCCCAACCAAAAGCTCTCATCTGTACGGGGCATATGGCTAGCCTAACCTAAAATATATTTAATAATAAATTATTGAAACAGAAAATAAAGGGCAAAAAAGTCTGAAATAAACACTAATGCCTCGTACACGCGGCCGGGATTTCCGACGGGAAAAAGTCCACCGGGAATCCCGGCGGGAAAAAAGAGAGCCAGTTCTCTTTTTTTTGCCGGCTGTTTTTGGCAGTTTTCCCTTTGGAAAAACTCAGATGGAGCACCCACACGGTCGGGATTCCCGGCCAAAAGCTCTCATCGGAGTTTTTCCGACGGGAAAACCGGCCGTGTGTACGAGGCATTATTCAGTTACTACATTTATTTGCAACATTTTTGTTATTGGGTTTAGATACATTTAACCCAACAATATTTTTCCATCATTCATCAAGATCTGCTGTAGATCAAATGTTACTTTATTTCAAATGTTTCTTTAAAAAAAAAAAAATAATAATCATTGTTGACTGATGTGTGTCTGCCTAAACTGGGAAGCAGAAACAAAACTAAGAACAATCTGTCACCATGGCTCTATGAAATCAAATAGACATCAGGGAGACACTTTCGCTGGACATGTGGCTTCCGGAGGATAGGAGCAGAGAGGATTAGAGCAGATAACTCACAGCCCAGATTTAGTCTACGGACTGTGATCCTAATTCCATAATCAATAACATTTACAAGGATATCTTTTGTTGGTACAGAATCCTGCTTGACATAACCATTATTTATTCATTTTTCTGATGCACCACATATATTTCAACAAAATAAAAGCGTATTTTTACACTTAGAATGTTAAAAGAAAAATGTAAATATGCATAGAAGCAAATAAATAGATATTTTATCTTTATATGAAATATAACATCATGTTTAGGTCTTTTTCACTAAAGACATGTTTTAGTGCTGATAGTTTCTTATTAGAGATGGCATTGCAATATTACTCTGGTCAGGTATTAAGTTTAATCAGGGCCAGGGATCTACCATACTGTAAATCCCTTCAGGTCTAACTAGGATTAATGCCCTCTGGCAGGCACATAATAGCTGCAGAATGTGTTAAATTTAATCAAAATTTCTCTAAGGAGAATTGAAACTCACCAGTAACTAAGACGTTTCTTGAAGATCAGTGGCTTAACGGCAAGAGACTTATAGTTTGAGACAGTTCTATCAAATCACAGAAAATGGTTGCTGGGACGCATCAGTGGGACTTCCTTGGCTGCAATTTTGTACACCTGTGAAGATGATTATTTGTATGGATAACATTGCATGGCAATTTTTCATGTATGGAATAAAAAAAAAAAAAATCCTTCTGCTAATTAGCTCAGCACATGAGCACTGCATCATCATGGTCGATTCACGGTGAAGTCAATGAGACTTGTTCCAATACTGCAGGAAGAGACTCAGATGCAGAGGAGGAATCAGATGCTCTGTTTTTACAAAGCAGATCAGTGACATTGCTAAGTACAGTCGCCTTGGGTTAATGAGTCAGTTGACCTGATGAGAGACACCTTTCCTTTCCGTGACACCACTGATTAAGTTGGTGGCTGTGTTTGGACATCATGCTGCTAAATGATGACAGACAATTGTACAATCTCCACTCCTTGTGTCCTGCAGTTATTTTAGTAATAACTAATGCTGGAATGAAGAAAGCATGTTTGTCCTCTTTATATACACTCACTGACCACTTTATTAGGTACACCTTGCTAGTACCGGGTTGGACCCCATTTTGCCTTCAGAACTGTATTCATTCTTTGTGGCATGAATTAAACAAGGCGTTGGAAACATTTCTCAGAGATATTGACATGATAGCATCACACAATTACTGCAGATTTGTCGGCTGCACATCCATGATGTGCATCTCCCATTCCAACACATCCCAAAGGTGCTCTATTAGATTGAGATCTGGTGACTGTGGAGGCCATTGGAGTACAGTGACCTCATTGTCATGTGCAAAAAAAAACAGTTTCGAGATGATTTGAGCTTTGTGACATGGTGCATTATCCTGCTGGAAGAAGCCATCAGAAGATGGGTACACTGTAGTCATAAAGGGATGGACATGGTCAGTAACAATACTCAGGAGAAGCTAGATGGAGGGACTTGGACTTTTTAGGCACCATACACAAATTATATAAAAAGAATATTTTTATTGTATAATAAACTAACATATCAATATTTCTGTATAAAAATTGTTCACAAGTTCTAAAAGAGACGATACAACAATACCGATATAGTACAACACCATAGCTCTAATGCAGATCATATAGGGCCAGTGTTCATCCATAGGCCAGTTAGATGCATTCCCAAAAAGTTGAGGTATGGTTGAAACGGCATAAGTCGTAGGAAAAGATGTAATAATTTCACTCTCGCTCGACAAGTTCCGCGTCCAGTGACGCTTCTTCAGGAGCGTGTCATGTGAACTAAACAGGAAATATATTTAAACACATAACATATATCATGAGTTTGTAATTTGTCATCATGCATTCAATAATGCTATAATACATTTAGAAACCCTTATAGAAAAAGGGAAGATATGTTTACACTTTTGTAAAGGAACTCGGAGAAGACCTAAATTATATATACTGACCTTGGAGACAGGGAAAAAGGTATAGAACGAACCCGACGGTCACTGTGGAGGCGTGCACCTATTATTCAATTGATAACATTGGATTAGTGAAAAATGCTTACTGTTAAGAACATCTGGTTACTCAAAACCAGGATGTCTAATGTTGTATAAATAATTTGGCTTCATATGAAAAAGACAATTTCCAAATTACTATCGAGCAGAAATAGAGTCCCTTGGAGATGGCAGGAGAGGAGGGGGAAAAAACAAAAAAACAAAAAAACGAAACGGAAGCCCCATAAAGTAATATGTTGGAAGTATGCTGGAAAATAGTTGTAGAAAAACTCTCCAACAGTCTGGGAATCAAACAAATAGATCCCAGAGTGTATATGCAGGTAGAGTGCATAGTGACCACAGCCATATTTATATAAAGGAGAAAGTAGAAACAGAGGTAAATAAGACAATAGTTCTAATTGATTGATATCCATAACCTTAGCTTGTTGCTAAGGGGTATAGCTTACCCGCTAATGCAGTTTAAGATCTAGGGAATTAATCAGCTATATTATAGAAGATTCGCCAGGGGATCAAGTCGAAGTTGCCCATGTGTAGAAAGACAGTGAAGGCAAAAAGCGTCAAGTACATCCACTTGTTGCCATTAGCCTCACGATACGTTTTCAGTCAGGATACAATGTAACAGTTAATCTAGACAATGGGTCTAGAATGAAAGAAGAATCACAATTGGTAATTACTTCATATGATCCAATAGTTTGACTAATTGAGGGTAACACTCACAAGAATAGTATTACCTGACAATAGATTCCCATCTGGTAAATTTGTAGCCAGGACGCCGTCCTGGGCGTCCTTAACAAGAACAGCTGAATTAAATAATATAATAATTGCTATTAGGACATCTGATTAGTCAAAACAGGTAATGTCTATAATTATATTGGATGAACATGACTATAAAAAACATATATGCTCCAACTTACTTTAAAGCATAGATAATTCCCTTAGAAACGACAGGAGGAAGGCCCCCAGGGGAGGGAGAGGGAAGGATCTAATCTCCAAGGCTCTATACAAAAATGGTGAAACCTAAAATATGTATATAAAAAAATATATATATAAAAATATATATATATATATATAATAGCCAAAACATTCGTATAAGTCATAGTGTTTAAATAAGTAATACTGGTGCTAAAGTGCCTCAGTCATTTATCTTAATACAGAGGGGTAAAAAACTTACCCACTACTAAACTTTGAATGTAAATAGATGGTCAACTGAATCATGCAGGATTCACCAGACAGCAAAGCACGCTGTCTGTGTAGCAGAGTGGAAACAATAACCCACAGGTGCATCCACTTGTTCACATCAACCCTGGGGTGTTACGATATATTTCCAATGAACTGAGCCTGGATAATAGAAACCACAAATAGAATTTAACTAAATGCGGTTCAAGAGGGTCAACTAATTAAATTGGACTCAGAGGATATGTGTCCATACCTGGCATACTGTTCCCATTTGATCGCCTCCCAAAAGCAGCGCCGTATCAGAGATGTCAGCTCGATGTAAAACACGCTATAATAGCGTGATTTTGAAGGTGCGCGCCTCTTCCGTAGTCTCCGCCTGAGCCAATGAGGAGGCTCGGCGTGACGTCATTCGGAACGGCCAGAGGATCAGCGTAGCCGCGTGTAACACTAAGGCACGCCCACGTATCGGAAAGAATTTCCGAACGTGATGCGTGATTGGTTGCAGCGGCGTGAAGCTGAGCCAAGCCATCTCAAAGGGAGACAGGAATTTCGTCACCCGGAGACGGCTAATGCGCTGCCTGGCGATTGCCTGACAGCGCTCGGGTGGCCACACAGTGGCCATACATGGTCCTGTCCATTAACCCAAACCCTGCCAGATGTGAGGCCGGCATAAAAAGGTCCTGGATTCTCTGAGTTGCAAAACAAAAGTAGAAAACCATAAAAGTATACATTAAGTTTGTATATCAAAAAACAATAATAGAAGAACAAGTTATTAGTATTCAATTTTACAATGTAAAACCAAAAATAATTCCCATTTGATCTAATATAGGGATATAAATCACTTTCAATTTTAGCTCAAAGTGTATTTTTAAAAATATATAAGACATGAATAAATGGTTCTATGAGTAGCCTATGTTTACATAGCTCTTGATTCATTAACTGGGAAGGGGGAAAAATAAAGATGAAAGGAGCCCCCCATGGACATTTTATTCAGTTAATTAGTACAGTATTCTATTGTTATTTATGCTTAATAAGCACTAAGTTTCTACACAACGATTTACCCTACGAATTGTTTTGTCTAAAGAAATGCTTTATAGGAGTGAGCTTCATTGATGCCAGGTGCAAGGGTGGCATCAAGACGCTCAATCCAGTAGGTTTCTTGACGAAGTATTTGCTTGTCCCAGTCGCCGCCTCGTGGGTCTCGTGGTACCACAGCGAGGGCTATAAATGTTACCAGCGAGGTGTTAAATTTATGATATAGATCCAAGTGTCTACTTACTGCAGTAATCATTTTTCCACTTCCTGAGTAGTATACATGGTCTTTAATGCGGGATCGGAAATGTCTTATAGTTTTTCCCACGTAAAACGCGCCGCATCGACAGGTCATTAAGTAGATTACTCCCTGTGTGTTACAGTCAGCATGGAAATTCAAGTTGTAAATGGTGCCATTGGGAAGTGTGAATCTGGTGCCTATGGAGATCCACGGGCAAAAAGCACATTTACCACATTGTGTCATCCCATTAGAGGTAGATCTGGCCGGTATATCATCATGGAAATGACTAGACGTGAGTTGATCGCGTAATGATTTTGATCTTCTAAAGGTTATGTCTGGTTTGGATTTAATGTATTTGTTGAGTATGGGGTCATCATATAGGAGGGACCAATGATTGGAAAGTATGTTCCTAAGTTCCACATGATGAGTCGAGTATCTTGTAATAAATCTCACAGGCTGTTCCTGTTTAGCTGTCTTTGTTTTGTATAGTAGTGAGTTCCTGGATTGTCGCAGCGCTTTATTAAATGCGCTGCGCAACAAGGATTTAGTATACCCCCTGGCTCTAAGTCTATCGCGAAGTAGATTCGCCTGTATTTTGAAGTCAGCAGTAGATGTGCAGTTACGGCGAAGTCTAAGGTATTGTGCATAGGGTATGCTACGTATTAGGGTGTTTGGATGGGCACTATCTGCATGTAATAGAGTGTTGCCCGCTGTCTCTTTACGAAAGAGGGTTGAGGCCAGTTGTCCATCAGGGTCCTTGGTTATGATTAAGTCCAGGAACGTAACTTTGTCCTTACTGTTCGACATGGTAAATTTCAAGTTGAAAGTGTTCTCATTTAACATGGCAGTAAATTGCTCCAGTGAGTTGAGGGTCCCGGTCCATATGATGAATATATCATCAATATAGCGTAGCCAACAGGCTACATGATTGACACATTCAGCCAGGGAATCATCAGAGAACACATATCGTTCCCACCCCCCCAGGTATAGGTTGGCGTAGGCCGGGGCACAGCAAGTGCCCATGGCCACCCCCTGCACCTGGAGGAAGTGGGACTCTTGAAAAGTGAAGACATTGTGGGTCAGCACAAACCGGAGCAGCCTGAGGATGAACTCGCAATATTCCCATTGGTGATGGTCCTGCTCTCTGAGGAATGTCCGTACTGTCCCGATGCCCTGCTCGTGAGGTATGCTGGAGTAGAGAGCCTCCACATCCAGCGTCACGAGCAGGGCATCGGGAGGCACGGACACTCCTTCAATGTGTTTCAATAAATCCAAGGTATCTTTAGTATATGATGGCAATGCCATGACATGTGGCATTAAAATCGAATCAATCAGCCGACTAGCATTCTCAGTGAGAGAACCAATGCCAGACACTATGGGTCTACCAGGTGGTGATATCGGGTTTTTGTGTATCTTAGGCAGTGCGTAAAATGTGGCAAGTCTGGGGTAGCGGACATTTAAGTAGTTGTATAGGTCTTGATCTATTAGGCCTTTTTGATGGGCGGAACCAATAATTATCAGGTAGTCATCTTTAAATTTCTGAATATTGGTAACATTGATAACTGTATACCAATCTTTATTGGATAAAATGTCCTTGACCATTTTAATGTAGACCTCTTTTGTCATTAAGACAATATTACCCCCTTTATCCGCAGATTTTATTTCCAAATCAGGGTGGTTCTGTAGTTGTCAGGGTCACCTGTGGCCAGGTGACAGATGCACACCGTAGGGGGACAGGAGTGCACCGCGAGGTAGTGAACCCTATGGCTGGCTTCTGTGGATAGGAAACTGGGTGGTTGTGGAAAGCGGGACCAGAGGAGCACAACCGGGATCCCAACGGAAGCGAGAGCCAAGATTCCCCAGGGCGCGGAGTCTAAGACCCAGCTGGTCTTCTCCAGGGCCTCTAGTGGTGAGGATGTTACGCTGCAGGCTGGGACCAGGTCGCGGCCCCTGGAGTTTCCTAGCTCACGCCCCGTAGGATAAGGGGAAGCAGCAGCACACGATAGAGAGAACCGAATAACAAGCCGAAGGTCAGGGGCCACAAGCAGACAAGGATAACGAGGAACGAGCCGAAGGTCAAGGGTCACGAGCAGACAGGGATGGTCGGGGACAAGCCAATAGCGTAACAGAGAGACAGACGTAGCACACGGCAGGCAGGAACCCAAACACACAATGCCTAACAAACACGTTGATCAGCAAAGCAGGCTTGCAGTGCACAGGTTAATATAGTGTTCAGTGATAGGGCCTGGGGTGGAGTCAGGCTGGGAGGAGATTATAAAGGAAGCCAGGTGAAGGAGGTCTGGTCTCTAGATGAACACATGAGGAGGAAGGTAAGATGGCAGACAGACATTAATGCATATCCATGACAGTACCCTCCCTCTTACGAGGCCTCCCCCTTCCCCGCCTGGGCCCAGGTTTAGAGGGAAACTTCAGATGAAACTCCTTTAACAGACGAGGTGCAAAGACCTCAGATGCAGTGATCCAAGACCTCTCCTCAGGACCAAACCCTTTCCAATGAACGAGGTACTGAAGAACGCCTTTACAGAGTCGGGAGTCCAGAATTTGACTGATCTCGTACTCCTGATTATCCTCCGAGACAGGCGCCACGGTAGGAAGAGGACGAGAGAATTTATTGAGGACTAAAGGCTTTAGAAGAGCAACATGAAAGGAGTTAGTGATTTTAAGGCTCTTAGGAATCTGGAGTTTGAAACAAACCGGATTCAGTTTAGCAGTTACCGTGTATGGACCGATGAATCGTGGAGCAAACTTCAGAGAAGGAACTCGGAGCTTGATGTTCCTGGTAGAGAGCCAGACTTTGTCCCCTGGCTGAAGAGAAGGCGGTTTACGCCTGCGGCGGTCGGCAAAGCCTTTGAATTTTTCAGCAGCTGCCCGGAGGGAATCATGAACGTGACCCCAAACGGAATTGAGAGACTCCTGAACCGAAGCCAAAGCTGGAATGTCTGGAGAACAGATCATAGGAAGAGGAAGTTGAGGGTGTTTTCCATAAACTGTGAAAAAGGGTGTCTTCTGCGAACTGGTATTCACATGATTGTTATGGGAGAATTCTGCCCACGGGAGTAGAGAGGACCAATCGTCATGGTGAGAAGACACAAAGGTGCGAAGAAAGACCTCTAACTCCTGATTAACCCTCTCAGTCTGTCCATTGGATTGGGGATGGTAAGAAGAAGAAAAATCCAAGACAATATTGAGGGATTTGCAAAAGGCTCTCCAAAAACGAGACGTGAATTGGACTCCCCTGTCGGAAACAATATGAGAAGGGACCCCATGTAGGCGGAGAATTTCTCGAATGAAAATGGGAACCAAGGCAGGGGCAGAAGGAAGACCAGGAAGAGGAACAAAATGAGCCATCTTGGAGAATCGATCGATTACCACCCAAATGACTGTATTATTCTCAGACAGTGGGAGATCGGTGATAAAATCCATGGCAATATGGGCCCAGGGTTCCTTAGGAATAGGCAAGGGCATGAGGAGACCAGCAGGAGCTTGTGTGGAGGATTTGGACTGAGCACAGACATGACAAGCTTTAACGTAGTCTTTGACGTCTGAGCGGAGATTAGGCCACCAGTAGTGACGACTGATGAGTAGGAAGGATCGGAGGAATCCAGAATGCCCTGCCACCTTGGAATCATGTCCCCAACGAAGGATCTTAGCTCTTAGCTCAGTGGGGACAAAGGTCTTACCAGGCGGAATTTTAGACTTCAGGGTGGTAGAGTGGGCAACAATGCATGAGGTGGGAATGATCGGCTCAGGTTCAGGGGCGGACTCCTCGTCCAAAGTGTCAAATGACCTAGAGAGCGCATCAGCCCGACCGTTGCAGGAACCAGGTTTGTAGGTAATCGTGAAATTAAAACGGGCAAAGAAGAGACTCCACCTGGCCTGTCTAGGATTCAGACGTTTAGCATTCTGTAGATACTGTAAATTCTTGTGATCGGTAAAGATCGTTATGGAGTGAGGGGAACCCTCCAAGAGATGACGCCACTCCTCTAACGCCAATTTAATTGCGAGAAGTTCCCGATCACCGATGGCATAATTCCTCTCTGCCTGAGAAAATTTTTTGGAGAAGAACGCACATGGTTGGCGTCTCTTCTCAAAGATTTGAAGAAGCACAGCTCCCACCCCCATTGAGGAAGCGTCCACTTCAATAAAAAATGCATTCCCAGGATTTGGTCTCCTCAAGAGGGGGCCAGAAACAAAGGCCTGTTTCAGGTTGTGAAATGCAGAGACAGCTTCGGGAGGCCAGTCTCTGGCATTCACACCCTTCTTGGTCAAAGCGATAATAGGCGCGGCAATGGAAGAGTAATTCCTTATGAACTGCCTATAATAATTAGTGAAGCCAAGAAAGCGCTGCGTGGCCTTGAGGCTAGCAGGAAGAGGCCAGTTGGTGATAGCCAAGACCTTCCCAGGGTCCATACGAAGCCCCGAACATGAGACAAAGCACCCCAAAAACAGGACCTCAGAACATTCAAAGGAACATTTCTCCAGCTTGGCATAGAGATTGTTCTCTCTAAGACGTTGAAGTACAGTGCGGACATGGTTTCTGTGGACGAGCAGATTTTCAGAAAAGATCAGAATGTCATCCAGATAGATGACAACAAACTGGTACAGCAGATCTCTGAAGATTTCATTGACAAAGTTTTGAAACACGGCTGGAGCATTACACAGACCAAAAGGCATCACCAGATATTCGTAATGCCCGTCTCTAGTGTTAAATGCAGTCTTCCATTCGTCACCCTCCCGTATTCGAATGAGATTGTACGCGCCTCTGAGATCCAACTTGGTGAAAATGGAGGCACCCTTCAACCTATCGAATAGCTCAGATATTAAGGGTAAGGGGTATCGATTTTTAATAGTAACCGCATTTAAACCCCGATAATCGATGCAGGGTCTTAAGGTACCATCCTTTTTGGCAACAAAAAAGAACCCTGCCCCTGCAGGCGATGAGGATTTCCGGATGAACCCTCTCTCCAGATTCTCTGCTACATACTCCGACATGGCCTGGGTCTCTGGGATGGACAGAGGGTAGGTACGACCCCTGGGTAGAGTTGCTCCGGGGACAAGATCAATAGCACAGTCAAAAGACCTGTGGGGAGGAAGCACCTCAGCTGATTTTTTACAGAACACATCCCGGTAATCGCTGTATGCGGCGGGAAGATCAGAAGAAACAGAAGTGGCAGCAACCGGAAGACTCTCCTTGGGGGTCACCTTGAGAAGACACGACGAGAAACATGAGGAACCCCAGGCCAGGATCTGCCCAGAGACCCAGTCCACATGTGGAGAGTGGAGCTGTAGCCAAGGGAGGCCCAATACAACTGGGGTAGAGGCCTTGGGTAGAATAAGAAAGGATATCCACTCCTGGTGGAGAATCCCTACCGACATCCTAATGGGCAGCGTCTGGAAGCGAATAGGGCCCCCTGGGAGAACAGTGCCATCAATTGCCGAGACTACCAATGGGGTAGTGAGAGGTGAAAGGGTAAGCTTCATAGAAGAAGCAGTTCTCCAATCCATGAAATTGCCGGCAGCCCCGGAATCCAGGTATGCAAGGGTTGACTGAGGAGAAGTGCCTACATGAAGGGACACCGGCAAGAGCAGGCGAGAAGGTGATGTTTCTGGGTCCAATACTCCACCTTCCAAATGTATTAGACCCGAGCGTTTCCCGGACGAAGCGAGCAGGAGTCACGAAAATGACCCTTGCCCCCACAATAGAGGCACAAGCCCAGAGTTCTGCGCCTAGCACGTTCTTCGGGGGTTAGTCTGGTCCGGCCCAGCTGCATAGGTTCTTCAGCAGGTAGAGGATGCTCCACGGAATGAAGGGAGGGGAGCTCAGACTGGCTAGAACCCAGAGAGTGCTGGCGTCTTTTTTCTAAGGACCTCTCTTGAAAACGAATGTCGATCTGGTTGCATAATGAAATTACATCGTCCAGACCGACGGGAATGGCTCTTCCCGCTAATTCGTCTTTCACTCGGTCAGAGAGGCCATGTAAAAAGGTAGCGACCAGGGCCTCATTATTCCAGCTCAATTCAGCTGTGTGGATACGGAACTGAAGAGCATATTGCCCCACTGAACTAGATTCTTGGCGAAGACGTAAGACAGCACTAGCCGCTGAAGAAGCCCGAGCCGGCTCTTCGAAGATATTACGAAAGAGCTTCAAGAATTCGGACAGACTGGAAACCACCGGATCGTTCCTCTCCCACAGGGGGGCAGCCCAGGCCAAAGCTTCACCGGAGAGGAGGGAAATGATATAGGCTACCTTAGCCCGGTCAGATAGGAAGCTTTGAGGCTGAAGCTCAAAATGAATAGTGCATTGGCTGAGAAACCCCCTGCAGGCCTTGGAGTCCCCAGAGAAACGGAACGGAGCTGGCAATCTTAGTGAGTGTGAGGCTGCGACTGGTGCGATAGGTACAGCCGCTGGTTGTACTTGGGGTTGCGGATTCGGGGTTCCCAAGGAGACCTGAAGCTGCTCGAATCGAGAAGCCAGATCCTGGAGGAATCGCATCACCTGGGTCTGATTTGATTCCTGGGTCTCAAGTCTGCGAACTATGCCCTGCAATGGATCATCCGCGGGAAGCGGGATGTCAGCCGGGTTCATGGCTGATCAAACTGTCAGGGTCACCTGTGGCCAGGTGACAGATGCACACCGTAGGGGGACAGGAGTGCACCGCGAGGTAGTGAACCCTATGGCTGGCTTCTGTGGATAGGAAACTGGGTGGTTGTGGAAAGCGGGACCAGAGGAGCACAACCGGGATCCCAACGGAAGCGAGAGCCAAGATTCCCCAGGGCGCGGAGTCTAAGACCCAGCTGGTCTTCTCCAGGGCCTCTAGTGGTGAGGATGTTACGCTGCAGGCTGGGACCAGGTCGCGGCCCCTGGAGTTTCCTAGCTCACGCCCCGTAGGATAAGGGGAAGCAGCAGCACACGATAGAGAGAACCGAATAACAAGCCGAAGGTCAGGGGCCACAAGCAGACAAGGATAACGAGGAACGAGCCGAAGGTCAAGGGTCACGAGCAGACAGGGATGGTCGGGGACAAGCCAATAGCGTAACAGAGAGACAGACGTAGCACACGGCAGGCAGGAACCCAAACACACAATGCCTAACAAACACGTTGATCAGCAAAGCAGGCTTGCAGTGCACAGGTTAATATAGTGTTCAGTGATAGGGCCTGGGGTGGAGTCAGGCTGGGAGGAGATTATAAAGGAAGCCAGGTGAAGGAGGTCTGGTCTCTAGATGAACACATGAGGAGGAAGGTAAGATGGCAGACAGACATTAATGCATATCCATGACAGTAGTCGTATAATCGCTTGTTTTTCTGCAGGAGAGAGGTTACTTGGTTTGTTGGTCAAGGGCATTTTCTTGATATCACTGACCGCTCCAGTCAAGAAGGCCCAAACATTGGGGTTTGTCATCAAGTCGGGAAATCGCTGCGATTTGGGTTTAAATTTTTTGGGGGGAATATTCTGGGAAGGGCAGGTGTATTGAGATTGTGTGGATTGGACATCAGTTTCTATTGATTCATTTTCATTCAACAACAACATAAGGTCCCGAAGAGCTCTAAAGTCTTTCATTGTGTAATTTTTGACTTGTTCAGAAATCTGTTTATCTTTAAGCGATCGAAGACGATCCCCATCGAAAAGAAATTTATATGTCAAGTTCCGTGCAAATAGGTATAAATCTTTAATTGCCTCATATTTATCGATTTTCATTGAGGGACAAAAATTGAGTCCCAACTTTAGAACCTCCAATTCCAAAGAGGAAAAAGTATATGGGGTTAGATTAATTACATCCAGTTTAGGATTTAGGTCGGGAGAGTGGTGTTCAGGGGTAATTGAAAATTTGGAAGGGAAGTGGGAAGTGAAGATATGTGCGCATCAAGAGTGCTTTGTCTTGAAGTAGATAAGCGTTGTGTCATTGGTAATAAATTGTGCATTGGGGTACCAGGAAGCAACTGATTTTGTCCTGGACCAGTGATGTTGGTAGGGGCCATCAAATCGGTGATGTTTGTGGCTATATTGCCAGTGTTTTGAGAGGAAGTTTGAGCACTAAGTATTTGTATAGCCTGTAGGGCAGTGTCACCCAGATAGTTAACTTGTGATTGTCCACCAACACCATTAGATTGTACATTACCTTGTATAGGATAGTGAAGGGTAAGAGTAGTGTCCCTAGTGGGAGGGCGTTTTTTGTAAGGTGAAAAAGACCCACCACCAAAGTCCCGCTTACGTGATCCCTGGTTGTGAGAAGAGGATGCTGGATTATTCTTTCTGGACATATGCTGTGAAGGAAAAAAAGAAGCAGAATCGGATTCAGTATCATCGTCAGTGGTGAATTGATCATTATTTTTATTTCTTGGCCTACGAAAATTTGATCTAGATCCTTTGTTCTGAGTAGATATTTGCCATCTATAGGCAAAGCCCTCACTAAATGCTGTCCTATCTTTGGATAGTTTATTTTGTTTTTTATAGATTATGTCTCTGGTGATTCGAGTGACATAATCTTTTATATCTTGACCCCGCTTGGCATATTGGGAATGTTTTTTGATATTTTCATTACTAGATTGCAATAATGTAATTTCTTGATCTAATAACAACAATTCAGATTGGTATTGGGCAATAAGTAGCCACATTAGATTTGTGCTACAAGTGGTCAATATATTTTCCCATGCCAGTTTGAATTCTGGGGTAGCATTCTGGAAAGAAGGATAGACTTGTACCCTTAGTCCCAGAGGGCTAATATTTTCATGAACGTATTTGCCTAAGAATTCAATGTGCCAGTGTAAGTTCGATTTCTTTTTAAGAAGTCGTTTGAGTTTGGCCATAAATTGATTGATGCCGATCTCTTGTTCAGTCTCAGCATTACAATTTGTCTGGATATCTGACATATATCCAGACCAAGCAGTGCCCAAAAAGTCCATGTCACCAGTTAATAGAACCAAAATTGGCATTCATGTAAATAAATTTACCATATATAACGGGGGAAACCCTCAAATAATTTTTAATATGGTTTAAAAAAAAAAAAAAATTTTAAAAAAAAAATATATTGAATAACTATTGATATTAAACCAATTTATTTTTAGAAAATAGTAATACCACTTTCAGTCAATAATGACTGATTGCCCGGGTGCTTCCACCCTAATCTGTTTCGGAGAGAGAGAATATGTTGTATCAGCCACAGAGTGGTAACTGTGGATATCAACAAAAAAAAGTAAGTTGGAGCATATATGTTTTTTATAGTCATGTTCATCCAATATAATTATAGACATTACCTGTTTTGACTAATCAGATGTCCTAATAGCAATTATTATATTATTTAATTCAGCTGTTCTTGTTAAGGACGCCCAGGACGGCGTCCTGGCTACAAATTTACCAGATGGGAATCTATTGTCAGGTAATACTATTCTTGTGAGTGTTACCCTCAATTAGTCAAACTATTGGATCATATGAAGTAATTACCAATTGTGATTCTTCTTTCATTCTAGACCCATTGTCTAGATTAACTGTTACATTGTATCCTGACTGAAAACGTATCGTGAGGCTAATGGCAACAAGTGGATGTACTTGACACTTTTTGCCTTCACTGTCTTTCTACACATGGGCAACTTCGACTTGATCCCCTGGCGAATCTTCTATAATATAGCTGATTAATTCCCTAGATCTTAAACTGCATTAGCGGGTAAGCTATACCCCTTAGCAACAAGCTAAGGTTATGGACATCAATCAATTAGAACTATTGTCTTATTTACCTCTGTTTCTACTTTCTCCTTTATATAAATATGGCTGTGGTCACTATGCACTCTACCTGCATATACACTCTGGGATCCATTTGTTTGATTCCCAGACTGTTGGAGAGTTTTTCTACAACTATTTTCCAGCATACTTCCAACATATTACTTTATGGGGCTTCCGTTTCGTTTTTTTGTTTTTTTGTTTTTTCCCCCTCCTCTCCTGCCATCTCCAAGGGACTCTATTTCTGCTCGATAGTAATTTGGAAATTGTCTTTTTCATATGAAGCCAAATTATTTATACAACATTAGACATCCTGGTTTTGAGTAACCAGATGTTCTTAACAGTAAGCATTTTTCACTAATCCAATGTTATCAATTGAATAATAGGTGCACGCCTCCACAGTGACCGTCGGGTTCGTTCTATACCTTTTTCCCTGTCTCCAAGGTCAGTATATATAATTTAGGTCTTCTCCGAGTTCCTTTACAAAAGTGTAAACATATCTTCCCTTTTTCTATAAGGGTTTCTAAATGTATTATAGCATTATTGAATGCATGATGACAAATTACAAACTCATGATATATGTTATGTGTTTAAATATATTTCCTGTTTAGTTCACATGACACGCTCCTGAAGAAGCGTCACTGGACGCGGAACTTGTCGAGCGAGAGTGAAATTATTACATCTTTTCCTACGACTTATGCCGTTTCAACCATACCTCAACTTTTTGGGAATGCATCTAACTGGCCTATGGATGAACACTGGCCCTATATGATCTGCATTAGAGCTATGGTGTTGTACTATATCGGTATTGTTGTATCGTCTCTTTTAGAACTTGTGAACAATTTTTATACAGAAATATTGATATGTTAGTTTATTATACAATAAAAATATTCTTTTTATATAATTTGTGTATGGTGCCTAAAAAGTCCAAGTCCCTCCATCTAGCTTCTTCTATATTCAAATGTTAGGACGTGGCACGCCAGGTACTTTTTTTTTTGTTGATATCCACAGTTACCACTCTGTGGCTGATACAACATATTCTCTCTCTCAGTAACAATACTCAGGTAGGTCGTGGCACTTAAATGATGCTCATTGGTACTAAGGGGCCCAAAGTGTGCCAAAAAAAATCCCCCACCCCATTACACCACCACCACCAGCCTGAACTGTTGATACAGGGCAGGATGGATCCATGTATTAATGTGTTTCATGCCAAATTCTGACCCTACCATCTGAATGTCGCAGCTGTGACAGTGTAATGCTTGGGCCCAAATTTATATTATATATTTTTTACCAATTCCAGTCTGTCTACCAACTACAGCCTCCCGTGTTCGCACCCGGGGGGGATCACCAGTGTTGTAACTAACGCCGTTTAAATAAACGGGGGTAACTATAACTGATTACTCTTACCCTCGTGGCACCACCGTTCCCATTACTTGGGCGGCGTTACCCCAATTACATCTACTCGCCGCAGCCGCCGCGAGTAGATGTAATGTGTAAAACTAACTAACTGCAAGCCACCGTCTGCCTACCTGAACAGCGTGTCATGCAGACAGACGGCAGCCATTGCAGTTTTTTAAAAGCCGCGCCTCCCGAGTCCTCGTCGCCTGTGATAGGCGGAACACTCAATTTCACAGCAGGCAGTGTTCCGCCTATCACGGACATCCTCTCATCCTCGTCTGTATTATGAGGATGAGCGGATATTCGTGATAGGCGGAACACTGAATGCTGGGAAATTGAGTGTTCTGCCTATCACAGCGTGGCTTTTGAGTTTTGTAGAATGGCCGCCGGGATGCCGCTAATCAGGTAGGGGGCTAGGGGCACGCACAACACTGCACAGTGAGTGAGGCATTGGGCACAGTGAGTGAGGCATTGGGCACAGTAATTGAGGCATTGGGCACAGTAATTGAGGCATTGGGCACAGTGAGTGAGGCATTGGGCACAGTGAGTGAGGCATTGGGCACAGTGAGTGAGGCATTGGGCACAGTAATTGAGGCATTGGGCACAGTAATTGAGGCATTGGGCACAGTGAGTGAGGCATCGGGCACAGAAAGTGAGGCATTGGGCACAGTGAGTGAGGCATTGGGCACAGTGAGTGAGGCATTGGGCACAGTGAGTGAGGCATTGGGCACAGTAATTAAGGCATTGGGCACAGTGAGGCAATGGGCACAGTGAGTGAGGCAATGGGCACAGTGAGGCATGGGCATTTGGTGAGTTGTGCTGGTTTACCAATACTCCTCAAATCATTGTTATAAGGGTAGCATTGCTACCATACTCTTTTTATTAGTGTCCTTTGACACTGTAACTATGAGTACTGTATTTCTCTTTAGATGTTTACGATTGACTCCTCCTGAAGAAATGACATTTGTCGTGAAACATGTTGAGGACCACGTCTAAACCTGCATCTTTGTGTCCCTACATACCAGTGTGGCTCTCTATTTCCTAAATGCCAATGCATGAAATCTACAACAACTTTACCATTGTTTTGTTGTTGATAATGTCTTTTATGTAATTTTTTCAATAAATGTTTATATAATTTTTTAAGTACGTTGTACATTTTCTGGGTCCCGAGATAGTCCCCAAACACCATTAACGTCATAGGGCCAAGTTTTAGAGTAGCCCTTGACAACCCTTCCCCTCTTACTTACTGAATGTCGCAGCTGAAATGGAGACTTATCAGACCAGTCAACCTTCTCCAATCTTCTATTGTCCAATTTTAGTGAGCCTGTGTGCATTGTATCCTCAGTTTCCTGCTCTTAGCTGACGGGAGTGGCACCCGGTGTGGTCTTCTGCTGCTGTAGCCCATCTGCTTCAAAGTTCGAAGTGTTGTGCATTCAGAGATGGTATTCTGCATACCTTGGTTGTAACGAGTGGTTATTTGAGTTACTATCATCTCAAACCAGTCTGCCCATTCTCCTCTGACCTTCGACATCAACAAGGCATTTTTGTTCACACAACTGCCGCTCACTGGATGTTTTCTCTTTTTTTGACCATTCTCTGTGAACCCTAGAGATGGTGGTGTCCTACAGAATTGGTGTTCATTACAAAGTGTAATATTATAAAAGAAAGGTTAAGATAAAGAGCAGATCCAGAGGCATTGATTTCCTGAGGTTTTGCAAGAGCCAGGGAGCACTCACATGATAGTCTTGTAGACATCTACAATAATAGGGCTAACAGAAAATGTAGAGGCAAAAAGAGATGTGTAACATTTGGTACCACCTATTAAGCTGAATATGGGACAATTACTGAGATCATCAGAAAAAACTTGCTCATCCTATTTGCTGACAGGTTTTCTAGTAGGAGAGCCCCAATTTGGGTTCTCTACTATCATCAAGTTTGTTTTTATCATCATCATCATCTATGGAAAAATCATGGCTTTCCACTTTTGGTTCACATAAATGTGATACTAACATCTGCTGTTATTGTCAGGATCATTTAAAAACCAAGATGACCAAATCTTTGGTCACTGGAGAGTCAATTGTGCTGCCCAAAATGTTGTTTGTTCAATACAATGTACAGTATGTGCATTACAGTATATTAGGTACACCATTTGCCCACTCAGTGTCCACATTAGTGAACTGTCTTCAGTCTCAAAACACTTCAAGGATATTCATGCAGGGGACATGTCTGGTTTCCAATTTTGCAGAATTAAAAGAGATAATAGACCGATTAGGGGAGGAGATGTACACAGACATCTTTTGGAAGGGGAAGTCTGGTGGATTCTAAATCTTGCTACCTGTATATCACAAGGTTTAAATCAAAGATGGGACATACATTTGTTTTTAAAATAATTTATTCTAAGAAATATATACTGTATGCATTATGTGAATTAATATTTTATTAATTTATTAGTTTTTCCTAGTACTGAATCTTTGGTTATTGGTGTTTATTGATTCACCTGTTTATGGTAAAGCTGTGTTATGTCATGGTTCTTTGTAGCCAGCTACCATTAAGCCTGTATAAGCTGAAATGCGTAAACATGGACTACTCTGGTGTTTTATCCTGTTTATTATTAAAGTTTCATACCTACTTTTAAGTTTATTTCAGGTACAGGCTTTGCTACAATTTTGAACTGCTTTGTATGTGAATACTATCAATCCCAGAACTCACATACTGGCCAGTATGGATGAGCTTTATGTTCGAGTCGGACATGAGTTTGACTCGAACAGCGAACAATTTGGGGTGTTGTGGCAAATTCGAAAAGCAGAGGAACACTGTTAAAAGTCTATGGGAGAAATCAAAAGTGCTCATTTTAAAGGTTAATATGCAAGTTATTGTCATAAAAAGTGTTTGGGGACCTGGGTCCTGCCCCAGGGGACATGTATCAATGCAAAAAAAAGTTTTAAAAACTTCATTTTTTTCGGAAGCAGTGATTTTAATAATGCTTAAAGTGAAACAATAAAAGTGATATATTCCTTTAAATTTCGTACCTGGGGGGGGGGGTGTCTAAAGTATGCCTGTAAAGTCACACATGTTTCCCGCGTTTAGAACTGTCCCTGCACAAAATGTCATTTCTGAAGGAAAAAAAGGAATTTAAAACCACTCGCGGCTATAATGAATTGTCGGCTCCCCGGCAATACAGATCAAAGTCATTGAAATGACAGGGGTCTCCCCCACAGTCCATTACCAGGCCCTTTGGGTCTGGTATGAATATTAAGGGGAACCCCGAACCAAAAAAAAACAAAAAACGTGGGGGTCCCCCCAAATTCCATATCAGGCCCTTCAGGTTTGGTATGGATATTAAGGGGAACCCCGCACCAAAAAAAAAAATGGCGTGGGGACCACCCCAAAAATCAATACCAGACCCTTCAGGTCTGGTATGAATTTTAAGGGGAACCCCGCACCAAAAAAAAATGCTGTGGGGTCCCCCCAAAAATTCATGCCAGACCCTTATCCGAGCACGCAACCTGGCAGGCCGCCCCCCCCCTCCTGAACCGTACCAGGCCACATGCCCTCAACATGGGGAGGCTGGAAAATGGACTGTGGGGGGGACCCCTGCCATTTTTTTCAATGACTTTGATCTGTATTGCCGGGGAGCCGACAATTCATTATAGCCGCAAGTGGTTTTAAATTACTTTTTTTCCTTCAGAAATTACATTTTGTGCAGGGACAGTTCTAAACACTGGAAACATGCGCAACTTTACAGGCATACTTTAGACACCCCCCAGGTACGAAATTTAAAGGAATATTTCACTTTTATTGTTTCACTTTAAGCATTATTAAAATCACTGCTCCCGAAAAAACTTACATTTTGAAAACTTTTTTTGCATTGATACATGTCCCCTGGGGCAGGACCCAGGTCCCCAAACACTTTTTATGACAATAACTTGCATATTAGCCTTTAAAATTAGCACTTTTGATTTTTCATGTTCGTGTCCCATAGACATTAACGGTGTTCACGTGTTCAAACAATTTTTTTTATATACATAAAGTGTGGCGCTGTGTTAATCACAGGAAGTGATATCAAGTGAAAAAATATTAGACTTTATAAAGAACAATGTGCCATATTGAACCTCAATATGGTCCTGTGTACCCTATGACTAAAAATGCATGTGACGTGCACTAGGGGCATAGGATAAATGTCAAATGGTGATACAATGATGAATCAAAATGAAACCTCAATATGGTCCCGTGTACCCTATGAATAAAAATGCATGTGACGTGCACTAGGGGCATAGGATAAATATCAAATGGTGATACAGTGATGAATCAAAAATGAAACAATATAACAATAAATCTCTAACAAGAGGAAAAAAGTGGTCCACAGGATGTGGTGGTGCCAAACTTTTGAAAAAAAGTCTTTCAATAGATGTGTAGACTGATAATAATATCAACAAACATCCTGTGTGTAGCAAAATATGAATACAGTCCCAAATGATTCCTTGGATTGAACGCTCTCTATATCAATGGGTTGTGACACCCGGGAGTGCCTTCACCGTTGGATCAGGGAAGTGAATAAGGAATGAATACTCTTACCGAGTGTCGTAGATCCAGCTCACCATATAGCGGTGGATCTATCAGGCTTATGTCCACATCCGGGACTGGTAGATGGAAATCCAAGACTGATTGTCAATCGGCGTCTTTCGGTGTTCCAGAAAGTATTCGCCAAGGTTTTCCACCGTAACACTCACTCCGCCCGCTCTCCTGGCTGATCTCTTCTTTTTGAGACAAAAAGGAGACAAAAAGAAGAGATCAGCCAGGAGAGCGGGTGGAGTGAGTGTTACGGTGGAAAACCTTGGCGAATACTTTCTGGAACACCGAAAGACGCCGATGTGGACATAAGCCTGATAGATCCACCGCTATATGGTGAGCTGGATCTACGACACTCGGTAAGAGTATTTATTCCTTATTCACTTCCCTGATCCAACGGTGAAGGCACTCCCGGGTGTCACAACCCATTGATATAGAGAGCGTTCAATCCAAGGAATCATTTGGGACTGTATTCATATTTTGCTACACACAGGATGTTTGTTGATATTGTTATCAGTCTACACATCTATTGAAATACTTTTTTTCAAAAGTTTGGCACCACCACATCCTGTGGACCACCTTTTTCCTCTTGTTAGAGATTTATTGTTATATTGTTTCATTTTTGATTCATCACTGTATCACCATTTGATATTTATCCTATGCCCCTAGTGCACGTCACATGCATTTTTATTCATAGGGTACACAGGACCATATTGAGGTTTCATTTTGATTCATCATTGTATCACCATTTGACATTTATCCTATGCCCCTAGTGCACGTCACATGCATTTTTATTCATAGGGTACACAGGACCATATTGAGGTTCAATATGGCACATTGTTCTTTATAAAGTCTAATATTTTTTCACTTGATATCACTTCCTGTGATTAACACAGCGCCACACCTTATTTATATATATTTTTTGTACACTTTGTCAGGTTGTTGTGTAGGCTGCTTAATTCGATTTAAAAGTTGGCGCAATATTTTTCTACTTACTAACCAAACAAATGTTTTGCCTGTTCGCATGTTCTGGTGCGAACCGAACAGGGGGGTGTTCGGCTGATCCCTAAGGGCCAGTCATCTTCTCCTGGGGCAAGAAGACCTTGACCTGAAAAGTATGCAGGAGAAGGTCAAGTATCCAAAGTGATGCAACGGTATCAAAAAAGACTTCACAAAGTGTAACCCCACAAGGTCCACAGAGTGATTGACATTTCTTAATTTCAAAGTCAAGCAGGCCAGCTCTTGCAGCTGCAGATTGTCCAAGTATCCAAGATGACTGGAATATCTCTGAGACAGAGGCCTCGTACACACGACCAATTTTCTCATCCAAAACAGTCAAGAAAAGTGCCGCGAGAGTTTTTTTGTCTAGAAAAACGTTCGTGTGTATGGTTTTACGACGAGAAACTTGACGAGAATCTCGACGAGAAAATAGAGAACCTGCTCTCTATTTTCTCGTCAGGATTCCAGATTTCCTCGTCGTGTTTCTCGTCGGCCTGTTTTGTGACGAGAAAATGGTTCGTGTGTATGCTTTTACGACTCTTCCAAAAGCGCGCATGCTCAGAATCAAGTATGAGACGGGAGCGCATCTTCTGGTAAAACAAGCCTTCGTAATGGAAATAGCACATTCGTCACGCTAAAACGAACTGAAAGCACGAAGACTGAAAAGCGCGAATCGTCTCTTCCCAAACTTTTACTTCACACGCGGTAACACGAGATCAGCAAAAGCAGCCCAAGGGGTGGCGCCAAGAAAAAAGATCTTCCCCTTTATAGTGCCGTCGTACGTGCTGGACGTGAGCGCAGAGAACCACGAGGAAATTGGAAAATGACAGTGTGTACGCATAGAAAGCTTGACGAGAAAATCGACAAGCTTAACAAGAATCTCGTCGAAAAAAACGACGTGTTTTTTACGAGGAGAAAATCGGTCGTGTGTACGAGGCCGAAGAAGACCATGAGTTGGTGTAAGGACCTAAGTGAATATTCTGAGGGTTGAAGCAAGGCCCAAGAGATAGGCCACAAACTGATAATGGTTGTTGCCCACAACAATGCAAAGAAATTGATAACTTGGAAAAATGGCACTGTGTATAAATGCATCCTTTTGTCTAGCGATGCTAAGAAGTCTCTGTCATGAATGGATGCAATAACTGACCAAATAGATTACAAACTTTCTGGGGACTTTTTTAAAATTAAGAGCCTATAAATCCAAGATTGGATGAATGCTAACTTTGAATTTTGGAACTGTAAACAGGTTTAAATAAAATCTTTGACATTTTTCTTCTGGACAAATGGGAATGGCAACCCCCCGTCTGTTCGGCATTGCTGAGATATGGAAATATGCAAAACTAAATATTGAGGATGAAAGAGAAACCCAATTTTGTAACCTCTTTTTACTACTTCCTAGACACATGTGCTGCAAGCTCCCCAAATTCGAAAGCCATCATGCACCCCCCACCTGTGATGAAGCTCGTAAGTGTAGACCTTCATTTGGAGGTGGATTTGTCTTCAGTATGTGGTCTCTTGGGTTGTCAATGATGTTTAGACCTTCCTGAGCTCAAGGGGTCAATGACTTATGTGTATGGGAGCTGGAACCTAACTTAAAGGAAGAAAATAAATATTTTGCTGCAGCATAGAGAGGTGTTGATCTATATCATTGATTTTTAAGTTTGTGTAACTTAAGCTAGTGCCCCCCCCCCCTTCAAAACTTTAATGATATTATCCAGCTTAGATCAGAAAATATGGTCTTCCATTAAGGATAGGCATAACAAAGCCTTCTTATACTCAAGCTTCAATGACAAGCACCTAGGCCAGAAGGCCCTGTATATCTGGACAAAACAAAAGGGTTACCTGAGCCATAACCTGGCTAGTATCCAGCAACGCATCATACACAAAGGTCAATGTGATAATCATCTGGTCCATGCAATCAATAAATTGAGTGTCAACACCAGCAGACACAAGATCTCTGCTTAATGATTTAGGTTAGTCAGCTAAGTTCTGGGAAATGAGTGGGGAGGTGAGCATGCAGTACAATCATCAAATGGGAGATGATGAAAAAACACCTTGGTGGAAAGTTTAGGCCTACAAAAGCAGGGCTCAGGCATTGTGGCAGAGGAATGAAGTCCTATAATTTTAACCACTTCCTTAGTGGACACTTAAACCCCCCTCTTGCCCAGACCAATTTTCAGCTTTCAGCGCTGACGCACTTTGAATGACAATTGCGCGGTCATACAACACTGTACCCAAATTTAATTTTTATAATTTTTTTCCCACAAATAAAGATTTCTTTTGGTGGTATTTGATCATCTCTGCGGTTTTTATTTTTTGTGCTATAAACAAAAAAAGACTGACAATTTTGAAAAAAAAAACACAATATTTTTTACTTTTTGCTATAATAAATATCCGATTAAAAAAAAAAATAAACTATTTTTTTTCTCAGTTTAGGCCGATATGTATTCTTCTACATATTTTTGGTAAAAAAAAAAAAAAATCGCAATAAGCGTATAGTGATTGGTTTGCGCAAAAGTTATAGCGCCTACAAAACAGGGGATAGATTTATGACTTTTTTTTTTTACTAGTAATGGCGGTTATCTGCGATTTTTGTCAGGACTGCGATATTGCGGCGGACAGATCAGACACTTTTGACACTATTTTGGGACCATTCACATTTATACAGCGAACAGTACTATAAATATGCACAGATTACTCTGTAAATGTAACTGTCAGGGAAGGGGTTAACACTAGGGGCGATCAAGGGGTTACATGTGTTCCCTGGGAGTGATTCTTACTGTAGGGGGAGGGGAGGGGACTGACTGGGGGAGGTGACCGATGGTGTGTCCCTATGTACAAGGGACACACCATCAGTCTCCTCTTCCTGACAGGACGTGGATCTCTGTGTTTACACACAGAGATCCACGTCCCTGCTCTGTGACTACCGATCGCGGGTACCTGGTGGACATCGTGGCCACCAGGCACGCGCATCGGCACCCGCGTGACATGGCGGGCACAGCTCTTCCTCGATGCGCGCCCGCGGCGGAGCGTATTGCGGAAAAAACAGGGGAACGTCCAGGGACGCCCTCCTGGCAGATGAGCGCCGTGCTGTAGATGTCTTTCGTCTATAGCGTGGGCGCCAACAGGTTAAAGAGTAACGCTCAGTCTCGATTAGAAACAAAAACAGTTTAATTTTGTTTAGGTGAAACAACTGCTTAATGACATTCAACTGATAGGATCTCCTATTCTATTTGAGGGAGGTTCTCCGCATTCCTGAGAAACTCTGACAAAATCAGTAATATTCTGATTCTAAAGACTGTAAAATCGCTTAAGCCCCGGACCATTTGGCTGGCCAAAGACCAGAGCACTTTTTGCGATTCGGCACTGCGTCGTATTAACTGACGTGGCTCCCAAACAAAATTAAATTTTCCCACAAATAGAGCTTTCTTTTGGTGGTATTTGATCACCTCTGTGTTTTTTATAAACAAAAATAGAGCGACGATTTAGAAAAAAAGCAATATTTTTTACTTTTTGCTATAATACATAGCCCCAAAAAATATATTAAAAAAAATTTCCTCAGTTTAGGCCGATACGTATTCTTCTTCATATTTTTGGTAAAAAAAAAAAAAATCGCAATAAGCGTTTATTGATTGGTTTGCGCAAAAGTTATGGCGTCTACAAAATAGGTAATAGTTTTATGCCATTTTTATTAATATTTTTTTTTTTACTAGTGTAGCGGGGTGTTCAATTTAAGGGGAGTGTCTGAGTGGTAATTAGGCTCAGACACACTGATTGTTAGGGAGTATGGACCATTTCTGTTCATGGGAGATAGTGTTGGTGTACAGTTCCCTGTGGCTTACAGGTGGCACTGTCGCCATGGGCCAGGGTTGAACCACCAATGAGGGCTGCGCCTTTTGTGTCCCCTCTCGGCAGTAGTACGGTGGGGCGGGGAACCTGCTGTGCCTGTCGGGAGAGAGTAAAAAAGGGGCGGACATCTTCCGTTCGAGTTCGACGCCCAGGCACCTTCAGCCTGGGTGTGTGTGGATCGTCCATGCCCAGGCACCTTCGGCCTGGGCATGAGGAGGGTCATCTCCGGGTGCCTTAGGCCCGGAGGTGGAGTTCCTGTTCCATCCCAGACACCTTCAGTCTGGGGTGAGGTACTATTTTGATGACCCGGGGCCCAGCAACCTTCGGCTGGGGGCCGCTAGGGATCGAGGTCTCCCAGGGTGCCGCCTTGCGAGGGGACCCGTATCTGGGATGAGGAGGCCAGGGAGGTAACCCTTTCCGAAGACCCAGCGCAGAGTCGTGGTGACGGTGAGGGCCTTTGGTAACTCTCCGGAGGGATGTTTTCTCCTTGACATGGGCCAAATACTTCAAGAAGGAAGTTCACGTTCAGGTCAGTGGCAGTGACCCTACTCTTCAGGTCAGTGGCAGTGACCCTACTCTTCAAGTCAGTGGCAGTTACTTCATAGGGCAAGGCCCTATTCACCCGGTCAGTGGCAGTGACCCTACTCTCCAAGTCAGTGGCAGTGACTTTATTCACCCGGTCTGTGGATGGATGGATAACATGGCTTCTCAGGCCTCATGGGTTCCGGCTACTACTACCATGAAGATGTCTTCATTTGCTGCTCCCTTAACGGATACGGGGATTCGGCTCAAGCCCCGGGGACGTTTTGCCCTCTATGTTTGCAAAGATGTGGAGGCCCTCGGAGTGATTTGTCCCAGCTGCTCGGGACTGGTGGTACATCTGAAGCCATTCGGGCGATGCGAGCTATGTAAGGAGTTCTTGTTTGAGGTCTCGCAACCTACAGAAAAGCCTCGGGCTTTCCACCTCAATTGCCTTACGGGCGCCACCACTCTGGAAGGAGGAATCAGAGCTTACACAGCCACCCCTGCCCGCACTGTCGGGACTTCGGAGGAAGTCACAGAAGAGATTGTTCCAGAGATTGAGAGACCGGAGGATGCGGCCTCGGTTACCACAGAGTCCTTTCTCCCACCGCCCAAGAGGAAGATCGGGTTCGTGAAAGCTTCCCGCGGCCGTGGTGGAGCTACGCCCCAGCGCTTACTCGGAACGAATGCATCCGAAGGGAAAAGTCCCGGACGTCCTGGTTCAGCTACAAGCCGAGGTAAGCCGGGGGAAGAGACTGTCTAAGGTCCCAAGTGTTGGGGATTCACATGCCCATGAATTAGTCAAAGGGGGTGACTCGTCCTCTACCAGGAGTTACCTGCCTGCGGAGGAATATGATACCTCCGACCTGGAGTCAATCTCCGATGCGGGAGATGACGCCCGCCACAGTTGATGAACTGTTTGAACGGAAGGGATAGGATAAGATGCCCTGTCCTCGTCCCGTAGAAATAAGGACCCACCCATGTCCACTGGGGATAGCACGCCCCGGATGGAGGCCTCAAAGCCTGAAGAGGGATCTGTCCCCTTGTCTGCCCTTCCACAGCCGGAGATTCCTGCATCAGTTACTGAAATGGGACGGGTGTCACTGCGGGCCCCTGTGTCTGGTCCTGAGGTAGTGAAAGTACCTCGACACCCGGAAGCCATAGTTCTACCTGGTACGGGAGACCGTGCCACCATGCCACCATTGTCCCGATTACAGAGGTTATTTAACCAGAAGGTAGCCAGCGAGTATGGATGGGAGGACCCGTACCTGCCCAAAGAACTCTTGTTTGAAGTAGAGGCCTGCAGACACCGGTGGTATGCGGACTTTGTATGGACACACATTAAAGTACCCCAGGCCCGCAGATACTTCTCATGTTCTCCTGCAGCTACTCAGAGATATAAAGACTGTAAGGCTGCCTGGATGCTTGGTCGGCACATATATGCGGACAAGGTGCTTATCTGCCGGAAAGATAAAGACAATGTTGAGTATCACATTGACACTTTCGATAGGCCTTGGAAACCGTTGGTGTTGCCAGACCCACACTATTACCTTTAAGAGACTAGATTCTTTTGTGTTTGCTTTATTCCTAGAGTTCATCCTCTGGAGCCCAGGAACTTTGCCCTAACAGAAGGGTATTCTACTCATTGGAGGAGCGGGAGCCATTGTTTTTTTTCTCCCCTCTCTCCCTACCGCAAAGATACAAGGATTTTGGGGTGCAGATAGTTCAGGGCCACAGTCAAGAAGAAGAGAATTGTCAAGCACCTGTGTCTCAATCACAGCATTACCACTAGGTGGCGGTGTTGTGCAACTATTGCTTTGCAAATGTGATATATGCAGTTTACTTTTGGAAGGAAGGGATTTTCCTCTAGGGGAATGTCTGTTCATTCCAACAAATGTTATTTTTAGTTGTGTATGTTTTTTTTTCTTCCCCTGCAGGCGGACAACAAACAAGGTTACTGAGAACGGGGTGGACCTTAGTTAGTGCAGGTGGGAGGGAAATGTAAATATTTATTGAAGTATATCATCTGACATTTGATGTTTTATGTGCACATGTGGGTTATTCTTCTTTCTTCTCTATGCTTAAACCCCTTTCTCCGTGTTTAGGTTCCGGCACAAACAGGCAGTTTTTTTGTTCCTCTCAAATTGTTTTTTTTTGTGTTTAGTCTCTGGATTGGGCCTATGCTGACTCAGGCTTGAGAGGCATAGGTTTGCTCCAGACACTGGGGACCAGTGTCTATTTAGTAGGGGGAATGTGTAGCGGGGTGTTCAATTTAAGGGGAGTGTCTGAGTGGTAATTAGGCTCAGACACACTGATTGTTAGGGTGTATGGACCATTTCTGTTCATGGGAGATAGTATTGGTGTACAGTTCCCTGTGGCCTACAGGTGGCGCTGTCGCCATGGGCCAGGGTTGAACCACCAATGAGGGCTGCACCTTTTGTGTCCTCTCTCGGCACTAGTACGGCGGGGCGGGAACCTGCTGTGCCTGTCGGGAGAGGGTATAAAAGGGGCGGACATCTTCCGTTCGAGTTCGACACCCAGGCACCTTCAGCCTGGGTGTGTGTGGATCGTCCATGCCCAGGCACCTTCATCCTGGGTGTGAGGAGGGTCGTGCCTTAGGCCCGGAGGTGGAGTTCCTGTTCCATCCCAGACACCTTCAGTCTGGGGTGAGGTACTATTTTGAAAGCCCGGGGCCCAGCAACCTTCGGCTGGGGTCCGCTAGGGATCGAGGACTCCCAGGGTGCCGCCTCGCGAGGGGACCCGTATCTGGGATGAGGAGGCCAGGGAGGTAACCCTTTCCGAAGACCCAGTGCAGACTTGTGGTGACGGTGAGGGCCTCTAGTAACTCTCCGGAGGGATGTTTTCTCCTTGACATGGGCCAAATACTTCAAGAAGGAAGTTCACGTTCAGGTCAGTGGCAGTGACCCTACTCTTCAGGTCAGTGGCAGTGACCCTACTCTTCAAGTCAGTGGCAGTGACTTCATAGGGCAAGGCCCTATTCACCTGGTCAGTGGCAGTGACCCTACTCTCCAAGTCAGTGGCAGTGACTTTATTCACTCGGTCTGTGGCAGAGACCAACCTCACGGTCTGTGGCAGAGATTGTGCGCCAAAGCTGTTTGAGAAACCTAAACAGTCTAAAGAGTTAAGCTACGTTTGTGCCTGGACCTCCTCCACATCTAAGCTGTCCTGTGTCTTCGCTCCAACCTGTCTGCTCTCAAAGAGGCTGTTTATTATCCTGTGTGAAATAAATGTTGAGTTGGACTTTCAGCTAGTGTGGACATTCACATTCCTGGGGAAAACAAGGACTTGCATCTATCTAAGGTAGAGGTGAGATCATTCTTGGGAGGACTTTGACTCTGGCCGCAGACAAGGCCCAAAACTAACACCGCTCAACCTCTTTACTCAGGAGGGTACGGGCTTGTGGTGCGGTGTGCCTCTCTCTGCCTGCAAGGAGCCTAATTTAATGCAGACTGGGGAGAGGTGGGTGCGCTGCACTAGTAATGTCGGCGATCAGCGATTTTTATCGAGACTGCGACATTATGGCGGACACAACGGACACTCTTGGCGCTATTTTGGGAGCATTCACATTACACAGCGATCAGTGCTATAAATATGCACTTATTACTGTGTAAATGTGACTGGCCGTGAAGGGGTTAACCACTAGGGGGCTAGGAAGGGGTTGAGTGTGTCCTAGAGAGTCATTCTAACTGTTAGGGGGGGTGGCTACGAGTGACACGTCACTGATCACTGTTCCCAATGAGAGGGAACATGCGATCAGTGACATGTCACTAGGACGAACGGGGAGATGTGTTTACACTGACATCTCACCGTTCTTCAGCTCTGTGCGCGTGACCACACGGCGGCAAATTTAAAAGGGACGTACCTGTACGTCCATTTGCCTGTCCGTGCCATTCTGTCAACGTATATGTGTGTGTGGCGGTCGGCAAGTGGTTTAACAGAACTAAATAGCTGTGAGGTGGAATAGGTTATAGCCTCAAGAGGGTTGACCTTCAGTTTTCTATATGCCTGAGGGTCCATTTTTCCTATAAGCAACAGTTTAACCCTAGGCTGCTTATCAATCTATATGCCGCAATGGAAAATAGATTATTTAGCTCTCTCCAGTTAGCTAATATTTGAAAATAAAATACATAGGTGTACCTTCGGCTGCTTCGGTCCCATGCCACCCAGAATCCACTCCTCAAGTGCTCTCTCTGCTGCCTCTTTTATCCATGACCCTCACACCATACTTCACTCCACAAGTACTCCCTCTTCTGTCTCTTTTAGCCACCACCTGCACACTGTCCTCTGCTCCACAATTGTTCATTCTGTTGCATCTGTCAACCACCACTTGAACATTGTACTTTGCTCCACAAGTGTCTCCTCTGGGTGACAGTTACAGCAAGAGAAATCCAACTTGTGAAGTGGAGTGTAAGTGTAGTGTGCAGGTGGCAGGTGAGGCAACACTGCTTGGGTAACTAACACTTGAAATGTATGATTTTCTCTACTATTAATGACTACTAGCAAATTCATATTGGAAATCCAAGGTATATACAACAAGATTGATATCTTGCGGTCAATAATCAGTCACACAGCTCTCTCCCATTCACTTAAGCCCTGTACACACGATCAGATTTCCTATGGATTCTAGTCCGATGGATTTTTCCATCGGATATCCGATGAAACTGTTTTCCATCAGTCTTGCCCACACACCATCAGTCGAAAAACCGACCGTCCCAAACGCGGTGACGTAAAACACTTCGATGAGCCGAGAAAAATTAAGTTTAATGCTTCTGAGCATGCATCGACTTGTCTCTGAGCATGCGTGGGTTTTTGATCCGATGGACTTGCCCATAGACGATCGGAGTTTCCGATCGGTTTTTTATCCATCGGAAAAATTTAAAACATGTTCTATTTTTTAAAACCGATGGAAAAAAGACCGATGGGTCCCATACACGATCGGTTTGTCTGATGAAAAGAATCCATCGGACGAAAATCCATAGGATATCCGATCGTGTGTACAGGGCTTTACATCATGAATCCATGTGAAAAGAGAAAGCACACTTCTGAGACATCAGACTCCAAGGCTGTCACTGGAAAAATTGCTCTTTCAGCACATATGTCTGAGACAAAAATATTTTAGCAAACATGCTGAAGAACATGACTCATTTCCTTTTATAAATGATTTATCCTGACGCTTTTAACAACTTGAACAGGTGCACATGCAGACATAAACATAGAACGCATTGCATGTTTCAAGAAAAAGTGTAAATAAAAAAGGAGAAATATACTTAGAAGAAGTAGAATATACAGAAATTTTAAGGTAGAACTGTGATCAAAATATAAAAAAATTGCATATGCAATATGTTATTGTATTTCTGAGTCCTTTTTGTAGCATTTTATCACCAAAGTTTTATCACCTTTTAGATCCCACCAGTTGATCTTTTATTTTTCAACTTCCTGTGATAGAGTGACTACAGGCATACCCCACTTTTAAGTACACAATGGGACCAGAGCATGTATGTAAAACGAAAATGTACTTAAAGTGAAACAATACTTTTTTTCATTTCTAGGGTGTAGTGGGGGGTCAGGGGCTGTAGTTGGGGTGTCAGAAGCTGTAGTTGAGGTCTCAGGGGCTGTAGTGGGGGTGTCAGGGGCACACTGGAAGAGGGCGGGCTATGCTCTCGGAGCATCAGCTCCTTCTACTGCGGCAGCAAAATGTCTAAACAGTACTTGTGAGACACTTTACATACACTCATGGGTATGTCCTTACTCGCGAGTGTATGTAAAGTGAGTGTACTTAAAGCGGGGTATGCCTGTACACTGTTCTGTTTTGCAGTAAAATCACAAAGCAGTGTTGTCACCCTGTGGACAGGTTAACATATAGTTTTAAATCGCCTTTAAGTAAAAAAGAAACAAATGAAAGCCTAATTTCAACAAACAGAAAAAGTTACAGCAACTTTTTTTATTGGGAAAAAAAGTTTAAACTATGTGAATAAATGCTGATCATTGTAAAGACATAATAACAGTGTTATGTTTTCTCCCCTACCAGCTACTTTTGTTTGAACAGCTTCATGTATTACAGGAACTAGAGAAATAAGGGATCTACTGGCAGGATCAACAAGTACAGAAACTATGTTACAGAAGGACTAAGAAAAACAAAAATTGTTCATGCTATTGCCAGACTGCATAATATATGTCATTTTTTATTCACTCCATGTGGCCAATGCCACAATGAATCCTGGTTACAATATGCCCAACAATACCTTGAGTTGGCTTTTTTGTGACATTGGCACTGCAAAGTCTTTTTTTTCTGGCAACTTGACCATGCAGCTCATTTTTGTTCAAGTATTGTCTTATTGTGCTCCTTAAAAACAACCACACCATTGTTTTCCAGAGCAACCTGTATTTCTCCTGAGGTTACCTGTTGGTTTTTCTTTGTATCCTGAACAATTTCTCAAGCAGTTGTGGCTGCAAACTTTCTTGGTCTACCTGACCTTGGGTTGCTATCAAGATAGCAACCCAAGGTCAGGTAGATCAAGAGATTCCTGAATTTTCCACTTCTTAATAAATGATTGAACAGTACTGACGTACATTTTAAAGGCTTTGGATATCTTTTTTTCTATCCTTTTCCATCTTTATAAAGTCCCATTACCTTGTTACGCAGGTCTTTTGACAGTTCTTTTCTGCTCCTCATGGCTCAGTACCTAGCCTGCTCAGTGCATCCATGTGAGAGCTAACAAACTCATTGACTATTTATACACAGACACTGATTGCAATTTACAAAGCTACCTTGGGTGCCTATACCAATGCCACACATTCCAGGATATTTAAACTTTTGATTTTGAGGGCCATGTGGGTGATTGTTATGTTATCATTATGATTTAAAAAGGAGCCAAACAACTATGTGATAAAAAATGGCTTTATATAATCACTATCCTTAACCATTTGCCTACAGGGCACTTTCACCCTGTCATGGTTATGCAGTAATGTTTGTCTGTCAGCTTTCCTTCTCCATGTGTCCTGCTTTAGAGGCCAACCACTCTCACCTGGCTGCTTAAGTAATCTCTCCTCTAAACATGGCTCCACCCCAGGCCCTATCGGGGAACTCTATATTAACCTGTGCACTGCAAGCCAGCCGTGCTGATCAACGTTTGTTAAGCTATTGTGTGTTTGGGTTCCTGCTTGCCGTGTGCTACGTCAGTCTCTGTTTTACCAATCTTGGCTTGTTCTCAACTATCCCTGTCTGCTTGTAACCTTGACCTTTGGCGTGTCCTTTGTTTATCCTTGTCTGCTAGTTGCCCCGACCCTTGGCTTATCCCCTCACTATCTCTTGTATCCTGAGCTGCTGCTTCCCCTCTATCCTCTATAGCCTACTGTGAGCGTGAGCTGGGGGACTCTGGGGGCCGCGACCTGGATCCAGTTGCAGCCCAGTCCATCCTCACCACTAGAGGCTCTGGTGAACACCTGCTGGATCCTAGACTCCGCGCCCTGGGGAATCTTAGGCTCTAGCTTCCTGTGGGATCCCTGTTAGTGCTCCAGTGGACCTGCCTTCCTTAACCACCCAGAGTTCCATCCGCAGCAGTCAGCCATAGGGTTCACTACCTTAGCGGTGCACTCCTGACCCCAACGGTGTGCATCTGTCACCTGGCTTCAAGTGACCTGACACACCCCCTTCCTGCCAGGCCAATTTTCAGCTTTCAGTGCTGTCACACTTTGAATGACAATTGCGCGGTCATGCAACGCTGTACCCAAACAAAATTGTTATCATTTTTTTTTTGGACAGCTAGTGCTTTCTTTTGATGGTATTTAATCACCACTGGGTTTTTTTATTTTTGCTAAACAAACAAAAAAAGAGAGAGAATTTTGAAAACAAAGTTTTTCGTAGTTTCTGTTATAAAATGTTGTAATCATGTAATTTTTCTCCTTCACTTATGTGGCATCAATATGCAGCACTGATGGGCATTGATAGGAGGCTCTGATAGGCAGAACTGATGGACGGCACTGATGGGCACTAATAGGCAGCACGGATAGATGGTAATGATAGGCACTGAGAGGCGTCACTGATAGGTGGCATTGATGGGCACTGATAAGTGGCACTGATGGCCATAGATGGGTGGCACTGATAGACAGCACTGATAGGTGGCACTGATGAGGAGGCACTGATGGGCACTGACAGGCACCACTGGTGGCCACTGTTGGGGCTGCACTGATCATCAGGACACTGAAGTTAAGTGCCCTGATTGCCAGTACAAATGTCCCCATTGCGAAATGCCGCTTACCGACTCTCCTCTCCTCACGCGCTATTAGCGTGAGGAGAGGAATGCTGATAACTGACATTTCTGGTTTACACCATGATCACTGTGATTGGACAGCCGAGGGACAGGACACACTACCAATCGCTGCACTGAACGCCCTCCTGGGCACGCATGCGCGGCAAGAATGGGAGGAAGCCATATGACGTCCTCCCAGAATGAGAGTGCTCCCGCCCATCCATCATTTCATTATACAGCGGGCAGGAAGTAGTTAAATAAAAGACGTGATATTTTCAATATCAATGCCAAAATGTAATGATTTCTGCCAGGGTATGTACATTTTTGAGCACAAATTTATATATATATATATATATATATATATATATATATATGTAGCGGGGTCCCCATATTTGAGGACGCTATATTTGAAATTTAGGGGGAAGCCTGAGCATTAGTTTGGCTCAGGCTGTTTGTTCTCTTTAGAATTGGACTCTGCTCTGCTGCGATGTTGTCTGGTCATACAGTTCCCTTTGACCTGCAGGTGGCGATGTTGCCCAGGTCATAGGTTGAACCACAGGAAATATTGCAGCGTGATTGAGTGTCCTCTCTCGGCAGCCGTGCAGTGGGTGTGGTCGGCCTGCTGTGCATGCTGGGAGAGGGTACTTAAGGGGCAGACGCCATTGGTTCTGGGTCTTCGTCTTCATCCTCGGCACGTACCCCACCTTCAGTGGCCCTCATGGCCAGGGGTACGTGTGAATGTGCTGGGTCCCGAACACCTTTAGCCTGAGGCCCCATCATTCCAGGTAGGCCCAGTACCTTTAACTGAGGCCTACAACCAAGCAACGGAATCCCAGGGTGCCCGTAGGAGGGTGACCCTCTCTGAAGGAGAGGCAACCAGGGGAGGACCTTTCTAAGGGGATCGGTGAAGGATTTTGCCGTCTCGGGAGAGGCCTGGTTATCTGTCAGAGGTAAGGATTCTGTGATACACAATAAGCTCTTGTAACGTGCCCCATTCAGGGCCGGATTTCCCACAAGGCCAACAAGGCCAGGCCTCGGGGCGGCACTGTGTGAAAGGGCGGCGCCGCGGAGGAGACAAGTCCTCCTAAAATTCATTTACTGTGTCCCCGGCCGCCTGAAGCTCCGGCCGCCATTTTTCAAAGTCCGGCGCCCTGTGATTGGGCCATGGGGGTCATGTGCGGCGTGGGGCTGGCCTGTCCGTGATCTTGAACTCCCCCCTCTGCACATGACCTCCATACGCCCAATCACAGTGCCCGGGACACTAAACAAACATGGCGGCCGCCTCCTCCTATCCTCCAGGCCTATGTCCATGATGCAGGACAAGCAGGTGAGGAGGAACACAGACTGGGGAGAAAAACGGAGGCAGAGACAGAGCGGCAGAGGCAAAGAGAGAGTGAGGCAGAGAGACAGAGGCACTGAGAGAGAGAGAGAGAGAGTGAGGTAGAGAGATAGAGGCACTGAGAGAGAGAGAGACAGAGGCACTGAGAGAGAGAGAGACACAGAGGCACTGAGAGAGAGAGACAGGCACTGAGAGAGACAGAGGCAAAGAGAGAGCGAGAGACAGAGGCAAAGAGAGAGCGAGAGACAGAGGCAAAGAGAGAGCGAGAGACAGAGGCAAAGAGAGAGCGAGAGACAGGCAAAGAGAGAGCGAGAGACAGAGGCAAAGAGAGAGCGAGAGACAGAGGCAAAGAGAGAGCGAGAGACAGAGGCAAAGAGAGAGAGAGACAGAGGCAGAGAGAGACAGAGGGAGAGAGAGGCAAAGAGAGAGAGATCCAAAGAGAGAGAGAGAGAGGCAAAGAGAGAGGCATAGAGAGAGAGAGAGGCAGAGAGAGAGAGAGAGGCAAAGAGAGAGAGAGAGAGAGGCAAAGAGAGAGAGAGAGAGGCAGAGACAGAGAGAGAGGCAAAGAGAGAGAGGCAGAGAGAGACAGAGGCAGATAGAGAGTGAGAGACGGGGGCAGAGAGTGCAAGTGACATTCCCATCTGGTGGCAGGCAGCGTGGCAAGTGACATTCCAATGTGGTGGCAGGCAGCGTGGCAAGTGACATTCCCATCTGGTGACAAGCGACTGCGGCAAGTAACACGCTCAGAGCTCCCACTCATTCTGCTTTATGGTGAGTTGAACTATTTCATTTTATATTACAATGTAATGATAGAAACAATGCATTTCAATCATCCTGGACACCATAACAACCATGGTGCCGGAATGATTGAAGCACTAACACCAGTCATTGTCTGCGAAAAATCGATTATCCCCCCCCACGCGTCGCCCCCCCCTATGTGATGGTGGGGGGGCGGCATTGAAGGACCCGGCCTTGGGGCGGCAAAGGGAGTAAATCCGGGCCTGGCCCCATTGGCACCTACGGTCTCTAGTTACAAGTGCTGAAAAGTTTGGGACTTATGAGCTAAAAGGTTCTGTGGCAGAGGATCTTCCTAACACGTCCCTAGGAGAAACAAAGCTAAATTAATTGTTCATGCTCCACTCCGGCTGCTAGGACCGTGAGAGGGAACTATCCAGGTGAGCAAAACCCACTCAGGCTTGAGTGGCGACGAGGGTAAATAAGTGCCGCGTGCCTGAACCTACCTCCCAATCCAACTCTATCTCTATCTTCAACTTTCCTACTAAGTTACTAGCAAAAGAGAAAATAAACTTGTCTGTTGTAGTTTAACACTGTCTGGACATTGACCTCCTTATTAGAGAAAATAGACTTTTCCCTACACTCTAGGGACGAGAACCAACGGAAGGAGGTAACTCGCTGCAGGACCCAAAACTGTTAACACCGCTCACCCTCTACATAATGGAGGATCCTGGGCATGTGGCATGGTGTGTCCTATCCTGCAACTGGAGGTAGGCAGTAGACTTGTGCACAACGGAAAAATTTGTTTAGTTTCGGTTCGTTTCTTGTGCACAACGGAAAAATTTGTTTAGTTTTGGTTTGTTTCTTTTCAGTCCTGTTGATTCGTAATCATTCGCAATTTTGCTAGACGGGATTTTTCGTGTTCGGACTAATTCGTATTTTCGCAAGCGTCATTTTTTGTTTAATTTTTAGTTGATTTATAATTCATACTTTCGGTAGGGTACGTTGTTTTTCGTTGATTCTGGACACAACTCCTACTTTCGAAACTTTTTTGGGGTTCGTTGATTCGTAATTTTCCATGTCTCTCTCACAACGACGCTGCCTATTATGCCTAATGTGCTTCGAATGGATTTGTACTTTTCTAAATACATAGCGGTTATTTGTAACAATTCTAAATCTCGTATTTTACTTTTGTTTTTTACATGCGGCTATAGCCTCCGCCCCTGTACACCATTTTGGGAGGGAGAAGCACGGTGAGGGAGAAGCAGAGAGCAGAGCAGAGTGTTATTGTGCTTCGAATGGATTAGAAATCTCGTATTTTACTTTCGTTTTTTACATGCGGCTATAGCCTCCGCCCCTGTACACCATTTTGAGAGGGAGTTCAGCACGGTGAGGGAGAAGCAGAGAGCAGAGTGAGTGTTATTGTGCTTCGTATGGATTCGTACATTCGTAACTTTTTTCATAAAAAATTATGCCGAAGACATTCGGGCATTCGCTATTTTGCGGTATAATTTATTTCGGATTCGGTTTTTTTCGTAATTGCTTTGTTCGGAAATTCGAATGCTTCCGAATGTCCGAAAGTTGCTAAATTCGGACGAATTTCGATTAGTTACGAAACGAATTGCACAAGCCTAGTAAGCAGGACAGGGATCTGTGTGCTACATATATATATACTGTGTATATATATTCTTTAGAAGCTTTATGTGCTATTCTCAACATTCCTGTAACGTGGGCAGAATCTGGTATTATTCTTGTATAGGTAGTCTCTGGCTTCTTTGTGTAACTTGGTCCATCTTTGCCAACTTGTTGGTAAAAGTGTGTATCAATTAAGGTTAAAGGGACAGTGTTAGAGGTTTTGGCTAGGTTGTAAGGTTAAGTAGGCTGAAAAGTGGTTTGCAGGCAGTGCTTCAAGGACAAAAGGTCTGGTGGTTGGGCTAGATATGCATTTTTACAATTTGACCAATACATAACTCTGGCCTTCCTTAAATGATACACAAGTCACCAATTGATCAGTCCATTCTGTATCTGACATTGTCAAGTCACACCAGTTTACCTAACTGCCAGTAGAAGTTATTGTGTGGCAGCCCATTGTCTGGTACACTTGCTAGTAAAGCCATCATTCCTTTTTTAAAGTGTGTTCTATGCGATGAATACACAATCTACAGGCACCCTAAAAAAAAAAGTTCTGTAATAAACATCTCTTCTAAACTTTTATGCACACATCCCATTAACCAAAACTACAAACCCTTGTAGAAATTATTCTTGTAAGTTCATATGTGTGATCGCCGTATGTTTTAAAGTTTTCCTGTCCCATTGCACTTTGCTAATTTTAATGGTTGTGAGCATTAGCCAAGACGTTTTGTGGCACACTGTTATAAAAATCACACTTTCAATTCCAACCTAAACAGTTCAAAAAGTGCATCTTAATGGGACACGTTACATTTTGCTGCAATTACTGGGAAATTTAAATGAAAAATATGTTACTGGAGAAATACTTGCATAAATGCATACATTTTTCTCATCTTACAGAAGGTTTAACTATATCGAGCAGCCTGTTTACTCAAGAAAGTGAATGTTCACTTTGCAAAGTAAATGTTTATTGAGCTCAGGGAATAAGCTGTGCTCACTTTGCATACCCATTCATATGCAGAGGAAGTTAATAAACAGGATGATTTCATGCACTTATTTGGGTAGTTGACATGAACATAGCTTCATCTTACTAGGCTCAGGAAATAATTACTTTGTAAAGTGAACTTTCACTTCGCTAAGTTAACAGTCTTTACACCTTTTGTCCTTTCAACCCCATAGCATTGCCCCTAAATACAGTTTTTACCAATACTGTAGAAAAGGTTTATGGTAAGAGCAGGCAGGGCATGTTTCCTGAAGTTGACAATGGTGGACCTTACCTGTGTAATGTGTGGACCTGGCCACTGACAGGATAACAACACAAGAGAACAGTTAGGAGACAGGAACAAAGATGTGTCACCTTCCAACAGGAAGTGCCTGAACAAAGACCTTGATGGCAAGAATACCAAGTATTATCTTAATAAAAGTAAAAAGAAAAAATATAAATGATTTTTACAATTATATTAAAATGGTGATTTATTTATAATTTCCTTTTTTTTAAATAATTACATTCACGTATATTTTTACTGCAGAATGCCCTATCAATGATATAGTAATATCAAAATCGATGCCATATTTAAAAAAAATAGTGCAATGTGCAATATGTAGGATGTACTATGAAGCATCTGCACACTACTGTAGAGGATGATGGGATGTCCCTTTTGAGATTTTTTTAATGTCTCCCATCATTTTAGGTACATACAATGTGGATTTAACTTTTTTTCAAACCAGGGTTTGCAGAAAGTGCAAAAAATTGGAGGGGTGGAGATGGCCATAGAAGGTCCTCACAGGGAGAAGCGAGTGGATCTTTTGCTTACAAACCAGAGTTCCACTGGGTCTTAATTACAGTTGGGAAATTAATTTATTTTTAGAATGAGCCTGACAGTAGATATTTATTGTGCTACAGACCTTGTTACTTCCCACTCGTGTTGTCTGTGTTTTATTTGATGAACTGTTTTTATTCTGCTTTTTGACATTTGTCTGACGTTTGTTAGCAATTAGTCTTTATCTCCACCTAGAGCAGGTGGATACTATTTAAAAGGATGTCAATGTTTTTGACAATCTAGCAATGATTAAGGCCCTGTGGGGTGGAAATGCATTAGCGGATTGTTTTGCTCTGTCTTAGTGTTTTTTTAAATAAAGTGAAGATTTGGAGGATTTATGTCTGTGCTAGACACCTTTCTGTTATTATTGTACAAGGATAATTTGGTTATAGTTCGATCGAGGAAATTGAACCAACTGCCCTTTGTGTAAGTGAAATGGGGATTGGCCATAGTTGCCCAGGGCTCTGTTTACCCTATGTAGGCCACAACTGCTGGAGTCCTAATGGTCAATCATGATTTTTTTCAGCCTGGTTAGCTATATTCAACCTTTTCTGTTTTAGTCATATTACTGAGGAGGCCCGGACTTCTATTGTATGATTTAGGAGAGCTGAAAACAAAGGCTATTCTGTGAATGAAAATATAAAAGAATACAGTTTGAAGCTAAACGTCAAAACTGTTGGTGAGCTATGATTTTATGAATGTATCATAAGAGCAAGGAGCAACCACAGCTATAGGTTTTAATAAATGGTACAAACAAGAGCACTTATTTTTGCATTTGGCTTTGATATATTCAAGAATTAAATAAAAGGAAGAATGACCCACTGACAAATGTTTCCGCACTGCCAAATTAAATTGAATGTTTATGCTGCAGCTATTTCAAGCCAGATGTCAAAGTACATTTATAGAACGTAAGCTCTCCAATTATGACAAGGACTATGTATTTTTAATCTTGTAATGTTCAAGCATCGTATCACATATACCAGACACAGCAGAGGAAGATTCAAGTACAATTAACATACACTACTTAATACTGAATCCTAGTACTCAGTGCATGCAAAAGAATATTGATTGTAAAAAAATATTTAAATACATATTTTTAAATGATTAAAAATGACTTCATCATTAGATTTTTTTTTTTTAAGAGTAAATAGTTACCTGTCTTGATGCTGAAAAATATTTAGCATCCAAGACTTCTGGGAGTATCAGATGCGACACTTTGGTTGGGTGCTGAACACTCAAAAGTCAGTAATGGTACCGACTCAACGCCTAGTGTATCTGGGGTTGATTCTGGACTCCTCAGAGGCAAAGGTTTTTCTCCCTGTGGAGAAATTGCAGACCCTTTGGGCTGCAGTGCGGCAGTTGACATCCCAAAGATGGTCGACACTCCGCTTTTGCATGCGAGTCCTGGGCCTCATGATGGCCTCCTTCGAGGCGGTATCATATGCGCAATTTCACACGGGAGTATTGCAGAAGGAAATTCTGTCCAGATGGGACAAGTGCCCATCATCCCTGGATTATCAGATCCGGGTGAACCACCTAGTCAGGACCTCCCTAGTCTGGTGGCTGACATCACCAGCACTTCTGTCCGGGAAGTCGTTCCTTCCTTTTCACTGGATGGTGATCACAACGGATGCCAGCCTTACTGGTTGGGGGGAGTCTGTGGGGTTCAGTCGACCCAGGGTCGCTGGACTCCAGAGGAATCCCACTTGCCGATCAATGTCCTGGAACTTCAGGCGATCAGGCTGTGCCTTTCCACATGGTCTCAGAGGCTACTGGGGCATCCAGTCAGGATCCAGTCGGACAACGCCACAGTGGTGGCATATGTCAATCATCAAGGAGGAACGAGAAGCTCGGCTGCAGCATCCGAGGTCGCTCACATCCTAAAGTGGGCAGAAAGAAGCATACCGGCCCTGTTGGCCATAAACATCCCGGGCGTGGAAAACTGGCAGGCGGATTACCTGAGTCGCCAGATGCTGGACCAAGGAGAATGGTCTCTGCACCCGGATGTGTTTCAGCTCCTTTGCCTAAGATGGGGCACGCCAGACGTAGATCTCCTAGCGTCTCGACTCAATTGGAAGGTAGTGAGATTTGTGGCCAGGTCAAGAGACCCATGGGCAGACACGACAGATGCGTTAGTGGCACCGTAGAGTCAGTATTGACTAATCTATGCATTCCCTCCTCTGAGGGCCTCAGCGTCCTTGGTACGCCGATCTAGTGCGTCTAGTAGCAGACGTCCCTTGGCGTTTACCGCTGAGTGAGGACATGCTGTCGCAAGGTCTCATACTTCATCCTGCTTTACAGTCGTTGGCTTCAAAAGCATGGCTATTGAAAGCCAGGTACTAAGAGACCGGGGCCTGTCGGAGTCTGTGATTCCTACCATGAGGAAGGCTCGGAAGCTATCCTCCAGGAAGGTTTACCACCGCACTTGGAAGGCCTACATAGCCTTCTGTGAGAGGATGAGGTGGAATCCATGGACTTATTTGGTTCCCAGAGTCCTGCTGTTCTTACAGCATGGGGTAGACCAAAAGCTTGCTTTGAGTATGATTAAGGGGCAGATATCTGCACTGGCTGTCTTTTTTCAGCGACCCCTGGCAGCTCACTCTTTGGTGAGTACGTTTGTGCAGGGAGTGTGGCACGTGGCCCCTCCGGTCCGCCCTCCACTACCTCCGTGGGACCTGAATCTGGTCCTCTCGGTGCTTCAGAAACCACCGTTTGAGGACATTAGGAAGATCCCCTTGTTGACACTTTCTCAGAAAGTGTTTTTTTTTTTGTGGCTGTTACATCAGTTATACGAGTTTCTGAGCTGACAGCCTTGTCATGCAAGGCTCCTTATCTAATTCTTCACAAGGAGAAGGTGGTGCTGTGTCTGCAGCCTTCTTTTCTACCTAAGGTCATTTCGGCCTTCTGTCTCAATGAAGACATCCTTGTGTCCTCGTCCGTCGAATTCTAAGGAGATGACGTTGCATTCCTTTGACGTTGTCCGAGCTCTGAGAGTATATTTATCTGCTACTGCTCTGTTCCGGAGGTCAGACTCATTGTTTGTTTCGGTGGCTGGTCCCAAGAAGGGCCTAGCGGTCTCGTCGGCCACCATCTCCAGGTGGATCCGACAGATAGTGATTCAGGCTTACGCCATAAAGGGTTGGGCGTCCCCCTTTCCTGTCACGGCGCATTCGACCAGGGCAATAGGTGCCTCTTGGGCTTTCCGACATCAAGCGTCTGTTTCCCAGGTGTGTAAGGCGGCGACCTGGTCATCAGTTAACACTTTTATGAAATTCTACAAGGTTGATGTAGGTGCATCTTCGGATGCTCCTTTCGGCCGCAAAGTTTTGCAGGCGGCTGTTTAGAGTTGCAACTCCTCGGTTGAGGAGCTCTGTTTTGTTTTGGGGTGAATTTTAATTTAATGCTGTTCCCACCCCTCGTTTTTTGACACTGCTTTGGGACGTCCCACTTGTCAAGATTTAGGGCTGTGTCCGTCCATGACCAAAAGAGAAAATAGGATTTTATACTCACCGTAAAATCCTTTTCTCTGAGTTCATGGACGGACACAGCACCCACCCCTCCTATTTATGTTTGTACTCCTTTTTGACGAACTGATCTGCGAGATGCAGAGAGAGGGGTTATACCCAGAGGGCCCGCCCCCTGGGCGGGACTGTAGGGTGTGTGATGTGTTTAACACTTTCTATAAGTTTTCTGCCTAGTCACTCCTAATGGAAGGCTAATACCCACTTGTCAAGATTTAAGGTTGTGTCCGTCCATGAACTCAGAGAAAAGGATTTTACGGTGAGTATAAAATCCTATTTTCTTGCTGCTAAAACTACCGCTCAAAAGCTTTTTTCAGCTCAAATTATTTAAAAATTTCAGACAAATATTTGCTACTAGGAGTTGCTGAGTGATCTGTGAAAATCGTACTGTTCTGTAACACCACTTGCTTATAAGGAACATATTTTGAATGTTATCAAAGCTGCATGAAAAGGCCCTCTCTTAACTGTACTTGCATTTAATTTCTTTTGAATTTGGCATTAGTACATGTCCCCTAGGGTGATACTCAGTTTCACAAGCCTTTTTTGACAATTGTTTGGTTATTAAAAATCTCAAACACAAAGTCTGCGCTATTATACCCTTCCCCTAATCCAATGCAATTGTGACAGCAGCAAGTAAAAATCTGATATATAAAGCCCTTTAAATATTAGCATGAAGAGACTGCAGCGCTTATATGTCTTCCACCAAAAATATTCACAAGCACTTGCCCAGATATTGGGCCCCGATATTCCAGAGGTCAAATTCTCATGTGATTATTAATTAGCATACCATAATCCAAAGTTTACCAAAATTAGTGAGACTCTTTGAAGTGATACACTGCCATCCCCAGCACCCTGTGGTAATCAAGACTTACCAGACAAATGGAACCCTAATTATCAGCTCTTGTATGTGAAGAGGAAAACAGGTAATACGGCCACCCAGGTAAAGTAGGAAGAGCTTCAATAACCCACGGATCCGCGAGAGACAAATGACACGGAAAACAGGCTTGAGTGTGTTCATAAGATCTCTGGTCTTTATTCAGTACAACAGTGGCTTATATGCAGAAGAAAGAAGGGAGGGGCTGTGTTTTAATGCATATGTTTCTAAAAGTTATACAAACTCGGTACTTTCTTATCATAATTTAAACTGCTGACTTTAGTTAACAAGAACTAGCTGATGATTTTGCTTATACAACAGGCTGCTCCCTGAATCAGCTTAAAGCGGAGGTTCACCAGATAATTTTTTTTTATAACCCAGCAGCTACAAATCCTCGGTGAGGGAATTGGGAAGTGAAGCGCTGCGGCTTCACTGCCCGGTTCCCTACGTCCTCACTGGTCCCCGCTGTGTTCTGGGAGCTGTGTTTCCCAGAACACAACGGGGGTGGGGCGAAGGGGCGGGACTCCCGCGGGAGTCTATACCCGGAAGTAGTGCAAATACCTGTTTTATACAGGTATCTGCACCCCCTCCCCCCTGAAAGGTGCCAATTGTGACACCGGAGGGGGTGAGGGTTCCGAAAAGTGGAGGTTCACTTTTGGGTGAACCTCCGCTTTAATCACAATGACTCACATGGTGTGTTTCTATGCAAATTGTCAGTTATGTCAAAACACATACATTCGAAAGTTAATTTCTACTTAAATAAAATGGAGTCAGTTATTTATACAATCTATTACAGTATGGTACAATCACCATACTAGGATGTTTCAGGGATCCCAGCCAATGAGATCTCCAAAGATGATGATATGCAAAGGATAACATATAGTTGTCCCTCAGGAAAAAAAAAAATCTCCAATGGTATAGTATAGTCATAAAAATCAATTTGTTAAAAATGTGTTGAAAACAATAAAAATCATATACATACAAATAAAAATATGCTTTCACGTAATATTTGAGTAGTAGCTTATACAGTAAGCATGTGCAACCTGTTTAGTGTTATATTGTCAGTGTCCAAGACTTTGTCTGACACATTTCCTCACAGGATGATCAGTTTGGTTATTATCAGACATAAAGATTACTCCCCCCAATTGACTTCAATAGGGTTTGGAGAAAAGTTTGTTTCTTTCTAAAAATCGATGGATGTTTTTCAAAACTGCCCACCAATCAAACTGGTCAGATTTGCTCATCCCTATCTGTAAGGGGCTAAACAGAGTTTCAACAGAAGAGAGAGTCTAAAAGTAAACAGCATCTGCTGTGATCGCTGTTTAGAAAATCCATAATGATCTGTAACTCTTGTTACTCAATGGGGCTGATTTACGAAACGTTTACGCCATGAGTATCGGCGCATCTGCGCACGCAATGGCTGTTTTGGTATTTACAAAACATTAGCGCCGGTAGCGCAGCCCTATTTCCCATTTACTATAGTGTTCTCGGCGGACGGGAGGAGGCGCTCAGTGCGCCACTATGGACCTGGCGCACGACATGTTAAAATCTAAATATAAAGAAGCTGGAAGTGAGAATATAATGGGGGTGACATGGGGTGATGTGAGGAAGTGTAGTGACACCTGCCCAAATAACTAACATGCCCAAAATAGACTGATAAAGTAACTTTTTCAAAACCAGCCCGCTTCGCCAGCAAGTACGATTAGAGCTGCAAGAGTTTTTTTTTAGCTCAGCGCGGGAATTTTACTTGTTCAAATGCGCCAAGACACTGCGCCGGCAAAATCTTAGTAAATGTCAAGTCACGTAAATCAATTTGCATAAGTTGAACAGGCGCAGCTCTGAACTTCCCAGTGCGCCTGCAAAATGACATTTCTAAAGGAAAAAAAAAGGCATTTAAAAGCACCCCGCGGCTGTAATGAATTGTCGGCTCCCAGCAATATAGAGAAAAGTCATTGAAAGTCATTAATAAAAACAAAAAAAAATGGAATGGATATTAAGGGGAACCCCGCCGCAAATTAAAAAAAAAATGCGTGCGGTTCCCCCAAATATCCATACCAGGCCCTTCAGATCTGGAATGGATTTTAAGGGGAACTCCACCCCAAATAAAAAAAAAAATGGCGTGGAGTCCCCCCAAAAATCCGCACCAGACCCTTATCCGAGCACGCAACCTGGCAGGCCGCAGGAAAAGAGGGGGGATGAGAGAGCGGCCCCCCATCCCTCCTGAACCGTACCAGGCCACATGCCCTCAACATGGGGAGGATGTCCCCGCGTTGATGGGGACAAGGGCCTCTTCCCGACAACCCTGGCCATTGGTTGTCGGGGTCTGCGGGTGGGGGGCTTATCGGAATCCGGGAGCCCCTTTTAATAAGGGGGACCCTAGATACCGGCCCCCCACCCTATGTGAATGAGTATGGGGTACATCGTACCCCTACCCATTCACCTGGTGGCAAAAAAAGTCAATAAAAAACACAACACAGGTTTTCAAAGTAATTTATTAGGCAGCTCCGGGGGTCTTTCTGCCGGGCGCCCCGCTATCTTCTTCCAGCTCTTTTGCTAGCGGGGTCCCGGGCTTCCTCGTCGTCTTCGGGGGTCTTTCTGCCGGGCGCCCCGCTATCTTCTTCCAGCTCTTTTGCTAGCGGGGTCCCGGGCTTCCTCGTCGTCTTCGGGGGTCTTTCTGCTGGGCGCCCCGCTATCTTCTTCCAGCTATTTTGCTAGCGGGGTCCCGGGCTTCCTTGTCGTCTTCTTCCGACTTCGGGGGGTCTCTTGTTCTGTTCTCCGGTGTCGTCTCTACGCTCTCTGGTTCTTCTCCCGCTCTCCGGTTCTTTCTGCCTTCTGCCGGGCGCCCCGCTAGCAACACAGGTTTTCAAAGTAATTTATTAGGCAGCTCCGGGGGTCTTTCTGCCGGGCGCCCCGGTATCTTCTTCCAGCTCTTTTGCTAGCGGGGTCCCGGTCTTCATCGTCGTCTTCTTCCCTCTTCTCTCCGTCCGATGTCGCTGTCCGCCGCTACAATGCTCTGCCCGCGTGGTCACCGGGTGATGCCACTCGCTGACCCCGCCCCCGTATCACGTCACAGTCCCATCATTCCCCGAGACTGTGACGTGATACGGGAGCGGGGTCAGCGAGGGGCATCACCCGGTGACCACGCCCCATGCCAATATAAGTGGGTGCCGCTCCGCGGGCAGAGCATTGTAGCGGCGGACAGCGACGAGGCAACATCGGACAGAGAGAAGAGGGAAGAAGACGACGAGGAAGCCCGGGACCCCGCTAGCAAAAGAGCTGGAAGAAAATAGCGGGGGGCCCGGCAGAAAGACCCCCGGAGCTGCCTAATAAATTACTTTGAAAACCTGTATTGTGTTTTTTATTGACTTTTTTGCCACCAGGTGAATGGGTAGGGGCACAATGTACCCCATACTCATTCACATAGGGTGGGGGGGCCGGCATCTGGGGACCTCCTTATTAAAGGGGGCTCCCGGATTCCAATAAGCCCCCCGCCCGCAGACCCTGACAACCAACGGCCAGGGTTGTCGGGAAGAGGCCCTTGTCCCCATCAACATGGGGGCAGGGTGCTTTGGGGTGGGTGGGCCGCAGGTCGCCCCCTGCCCCAAAGCACCAAACTCCCCATGTTGAGGGCATGCGGCCTGGTACGGTTCAGGAGGGGGGGCGCTCTTGTCCCCCCCCCTCTTCCCCTGTGGCCTGCCAGGTTGCGTGCTCGGATAAGGGTCTGGTTTGGATTTTGGGGGGACCGCCACGCCGTTTTTCAGCTTAGGGGGTTCCCCTAAAATCCATACCAGACCTAAGGGCCTGGTATGCTCCTAAAGGGGAACCCATGCCGGTTTTTTCATTAAAATTTGGCGTGGAGTTCCCCTTCATGATTCATACCAAACACGGGACAGCGAGGCTGCCAAGAACCAGCGCGATGCCATCACGCTGGAAACATTCTCGGCCAGCTAGTCGCCTCTAGGACACGACTTGAGCGGCTGCTTCACGCTCAGGTCATGTCCAAGTTGCCTCGCAAAGTCGCGCTGTCCCTGTGTCAGCCGACACACGAGTCGCCCCGCGAGTCGGATCGGCTTCATCCGACTTCCCGGGCGACCTCTATTCAAATCAATGGGCTCCCATAGGGAACCATTCATTTTCAATAGAGTGCCGCTGACATTTTTATTTACTATAACAGTGCGCCGCTGGTTCCTGCGCCCAGTAAAGGAGTTATCCGGCGCACCAATTAAGGTTTCAACCGGCGCAGCGCACTGTTATTAGTAAATCACCCCCAATGTCTTGGTGAAACATCTATTAAGTGTTAAAAAAACTAAGATTTAATACAAATGTTAGGTGTTATATCTTTCCCTTAAAGATGTCCTTTCTTGGCCTGTTTTCTCTCCTGATGGAGGATTTTCCCAAATCGTGAAAGAGTGCATGTGTGTGTGGTAGTTGGGAGTGGGACCCCAGACCCCAGTGTCTTTTTTTTGGGGGGGGGGTAATGTATCATAAAAATGCTTGCTGTCTTCATTAAAACAAATAAAAAAACAAATCATGTGTAATGTAATGCACATAAATGAATCCTATAGAGCTTCAGATTCCACTGCCCCATCTCCTGCGTGCTTTTTGAACTAGTAGTGTACTTTATTGTGCCGTTGATGATAACATGTACCACCTACATACAAATTAGATAATTCCAGAAGTCAAATCAAAACATTATTTTATAAAGGAGTATATACGTGAACTAGGGGGAGATGCAATTTGGTGGTACAATATTGTTCTATAAAAAATTTAATTATTCACAAAGTGTAGGAATAAAACCCAGAATTTCCTGGTAGCTCTAAAGTTAAATCTGTAAGAACAAAAATCAGAGAAATACATTTTAATTCCCTCACATAAACTGTAGCAAAGCTACCTACTTTCCAAACTGTGCCTAGGCAAACATAGTTTCCATGGTTACACGTGTAGCATTCTAAATGTAGTATATGATTTAATTAGCTTAAATGACTACGTACAAAACTGACGACAGCTGAGCATGTAGGCTAGTAAAAGAAATCTTGTAAATAGAACTAACCTTTCTACAATAATTTCTGCTGAGGTTTTAGAAGGCCAGCATAAGAGTCACTTAAACAAATCAATCCCGACAAAGAGTAGGTGTTACATGTATCCATTTTAACTGTATGCTGTGGGGATACAATTCCAATCTTCTATACACAACAATGGGAGCAACAATGCAAAGGGTGTAGTACTTGGGGCAGTAACAACTAATGATATATCAGTTGACAGATCTCAATAGCAAAGAGAAAGTGGAGCACCTATATAACTTTTAACTTTTTTTAACCTCTTATGGACAAGCACTAACAAGACTCAATTGATCACCTCCTTCGGGGAACCATTTCTCAATATCCTTTCATACATTTTTCTCATAGTACACAGATCAATAACAAATAAAGACAAGACATGATCCAGTGCTCATAATGCATAACTCAAAACATAACCTCCTACACTCAGGTGTGGTGCTTAGGGGTAGGTTAATCTCACAAGTTTACAGCACAAAATGTCTTGCTGCCCTCTTAGGAGTGTCGGGATCCTTGCACAAACTACAAAACAACAAGAGAGGCGGCACAGCCACCTAGTGCATTATCCTATCCTATCTAAATTTTTATTAAAGAAGTAAAAAAAACAAGTGGGTACCCATAAACACATGTTTTACATGAGCATATCTAAAGATACAGACGAGATCCCCTCCAAATCCATCATACTCGGCTGATGGCATGGGAAGACCTCTAAATATGGCTAAAGTGTTTTATGGGTCAGGTCCTCTTCTTAAGAGCCCTTTCACACTGTGGTGCCCCGAGCGTCGGCGGTAAAACGCCGCTATTTTTAGCGGCGCTTTGCCGTCGTATTTGCGGCGCATTTGGTGCTTTTAACCCCCACTAACGGCCGAAAAAAGGTTAAGACCGCTCCTAATGCAACTTTTTTTGACACCCTGCCAGCACACCGCTCCAGTGTGAAAGCCCTCAGGCTTTCAAACTGGAGTGAATGGAGCAGCTGTTTTAGGGCGGTTTGCAGGTGCTATTTTTAACGCTATAGCGCCTGCAAAATGCCCCCAGTGTGAAAGGGGTCTCAGAGTGGCTCTGAAAAAGAGGGCCAGACCCTCGAAATGCGTTAGTCATTTATCACGTTTAGAGGTCTTCCCATGCCATCAGCCGAGTATGGTGGATTTGGAGGCGATCTCACCTGTATCTTTATATATGCTTGTATAAAACACCTGTTTGTGAGTACCCACTTGTTTTTATACTTCTTTTCTAAAAATTGAGTTATGATAATGCACTAGGTCAGGGCATCTTTTCTCTTGTTTTGTATCTCATATTGCATATTGCCTATACCAGAACATTTTGTAAGTAAATGTTGCCAGTAAAACCATTTGATAGGTGTTTTCTTTTATCAGATGAGAACAATCTTCTTTCTGCAGTAAAAATACTGCAGCATTGTCACCTTTGCTGCTGCTTTAGCTGCTTAGATGTTGGTACCAATGAGAGCTGTATCAGTGATTAGCCACATCAGTAGTACACAGATCCACAGCAGGACATAGATCTAAAACAAATCAATTCATATGAAGACTAGAATGATCCCTAGCTTATATTGTTTAAAGTATAACTAAAGGCAAAACTTTTTTTTAGCTTTGGATAGAGTGGAGAGGAATTCGAACACTTGTCAGTTTTTATTGCTGTCTGTGCCCCCATTGAGGAGATTCACCCTCTCTATTTGTCCTGTTTACTATTATCATTGAAAGTATAAGTTAAAGAAAATCCCACATTTTGGGTTGTCCTCAGAAAAGTAATAGAGGGAAAATATTCCAATGGGGACACTGGTTCTGGTGACCTGGGGGAGTCCCCAAGCAATTCCCTTTATTTGCAGGGATTTCCTCTCACTTCCTGTTTGGCTATGGGACACGAAGTGAAGGGAAATCTCTGCAATGGAACACAGATGGCAAAAGAAAATCTGACTGGGTTTATAACCCTCCTTTACTCTAACCAAAATGAAAAAGTTTTGCCTATAGTTCTACTTACCTAATCTAATGTTTACCATGAACATGTATTACTATACAACCAGTAGGTGGAGTTTCAGACCCCTTTACCCTTACTTACCAGACAATTTATTTATTTTTTGCTAAAAAAGCCTGATGTTAATAGAGCTCAGTAGCACAAATTCCAATTTGCACACACGGTTGAGTGAGTCAAAGAATTTACTCATTCCCCCCTTACTGAATGCAGTCTGCTCAAACAACAAAAACATTCTCCTATGTTCTCATGCATTTTAAACAAGTAACGTTCTCTTCTCTAGCAACAGCAATTGATAGGGGCTCACCTCTCTGGTTTCAGGAACACCAAAGGGCTAACAACATTTCCGTTAAGTATGGACAACCTATAAAAATAAAAGCTAGTAAGCTGACCAAGAATTCTTTAAAAAATAAATAAATAAAGGTCCATAAAAAGTATTGATTGTATTCTGAATTTCAGTTCCAACCAATCCTATGATATGTTAATATATATATATTTTATGGTTACCCTCTAAATATTGGAATCTACACCATTGGCATTAGGCAATAACATTTCTTTAACAGCATATACCGATAATTCAGATTAGGAATTAAGAACTGTTGCAGTTCAATAAAGTACATTTACATTTACATTTTGTTCTTCATTAAATCAGAACTACAGTGAACAATGAAAAAAATGAATAGCTCATTAAAAGACTGAAAATAAAACAGCTTTTACTGCCTTATTATTATTATTAATATTATTATTATTCAGAATTTGTATAACTCCCACACTTTACAAAATAATGAAACACAATACATGCCATTCAATACAAGAGGCAAAAAAAAAAAAAGATTGGAATCCATGTATGTAGATCAGGGGGCCGGACGCATGGATAGGGGGGACGGCACCCGTGTGCCCCTAATTGACGGGCCGCCAGTGGTGCCCACCCTCCTAAGCCAGCAGCCTCTCCTCCTGCTTCAACCCTGGGATGCTGTGCACAGCCCCTGACATCCTACCATAAGGGCCGATACAAAGAGGGTGCAATGGATAGAGGCAGGGGAAAACTGAGCACTCCAGAAGCTCCCTTTTCCCTCCTTCCCTCCCTAATGATTCTTTACTCTGAGGTGTATGTGTATCTGTGAGACTGTCACTTGTGATATCGTAAGTAGGAGTATTTTGTGGGTACAAGGTCTGTGGTATGTTTGCAGTGTATACAGGACAGGGGCGTATAATGAAATCAGTGTGCCCATGTGCGGAGTGTATGAAGGTAGGTAGTATGTGCAGAAGAGAAGTATGTAATGTATGATGGTGGGTATTATGTGTAGCAGAGGACTGTGGAGTGTATGTAGGTGGGTAGTATATGCAGAAGAGGAGTATGGAGAATATGGTGGTGAGTAGTATGTGCAGGTAAGGATTGTGGAGTGTATGGATTTTTTCAAAATGCTTTTTGGGGGCCAGTGATTGTGTCAGTAGGGCAGTGGATGGTGTCATTAGAGCAATGGGCTGTGTCATAATTTGTATTATTATTTTTTTTTTTACAATTACCTTTTTTTTAATTATTTTTTACAATTTTTTTTCTCACAATGAAGAGGGGGGGGGGGGGGGTAGTTGACAGTGTCAATATGGCAGTGGATGGTGTCAGTAATTTTTTTGTTTTTATTATTTTATTATTTATTATTTTTTACGATTCTGTTTCTTATTATTTTGTAAATATATATTTTTTTATTTATTTTTTCACAGTGCTTCTGGGGAAGGGGGTGGGGGGTATGGGGCAGTGGACGGTGTCAATGGGGCAGTAGACAGTGTCAGTAGAGCAGTAGATGGTGTCAGTAGTTTATTTTTATTATGTATTTATTATTTTACAATTTAATTTGTTTTTAATTTTTTTCACAATGATTTTTTGGGGGGGTTGGGGCAGTGGACAGTATCGGTAGGGCAGGGGGGGGGGGGGTAGTGTCAGTAGTTTTTCATTTTATATAATTCTTTTACACTTTTTTGTTTATTATTATTTTTTTAAACTCTATTTTTTTAAACATTTATTCCAATTTTTTATATCAGCCCTGTGGGTGGGCTTTGGTGAGATATCAGGGATCTAAACAGGCCCCTGACATCCCCCCTTTGAGACAGAGAAAGGGACTGAGGACACAGATTCCCCAGTCCCTTTCTCAGCAGCCTCAGCGTTGAAAATGAATGAGCAGGAGACAGGCTCCTGTTCATTCATAACCTGAAGCAGAGTAAACACAGTTTACTATGCTCAGTTATCAAAGGACACAGGAGCGATCGGTAGTGATTGATCACGGTGTCCAATTCAGAATTAGAAAGGCCCGGTAAATGACATGTTTACCTGCCCCTTACTCCGCTCTCCATCCTGACAGTTCCCCCACAGCAGCCGGCGGGGGGACAAGGGGGTGGAGGAGGAGCACACAGGGGGCCGGAGGAGTAGGACACGGAGGGCCAGAGGAGGACATGGGGGAGCAGAGAAGGAGAACACAGGGGGACAGTCGGGATGATTGGTGTGGCAGGAGTGACAGCTGCAAGCACCGATCTCCCCGTATGGCTTTTTAGCTGACGGCCACGAGAGGGAGAAGAGGAGAAGCGTCTGTCAGCTGCTTCACTGAAAGCTATATAGGGAGATCAGGGCTTGCAACTGTCCCCCCTGCTGTGCCACCGACCATCCCCGACTGTCAATCAGGGACAATCATCCATGGGTGCACCTTTCCATCCACTCCAGAAGGGAAGCTTTATTGTTATTCAGAGAAGTAATCCAAGGCTCGATCTCAGCGTCCATTACATCGTTGTCCATCATTTTAGAATGATCTGCTCTCTCCATGGGCCATAATCCGCGGGTTAGGAGGCTTGCCCCTAGTCCTCTCCAAAAGCCTCTGTCCTGGTTGAGTCTGTCACAGGGTAATTTTCTGGCAATTATTATTGATTGTTACATGTGAACAAAAAGTGAGAAAAATGCCTGGACTGAAAGTAGTTAAACAGGAGCTCCATGCCCCTGCAGATTTTTTTTTTATATCAGCAGCTACAGCAGAATAGGGAACCACACCTCCCTCATTACCATACCACTTCTTTTTTATTTCTACCCACTTTCCAGATACAGATTGAATGGAATGATCAGGTGGATTCTCATATTACAAAGTTTTGGTAAATCTAAAGGAAAATGTATAGAGATTGTACAATCAGATTGCAAAGTGTATGGTTAGCTTTATACAAGTACATGGGAGGGGGACACTCAGCTGTGTGTTCTTGTGTAAACACACAAATTTCACTTTAAGGCCCCATTCACATCTAGTGTAGTGGGAGCGCCCATTTTTTTCTTATGACATGCATGATTTTGTTGGGCTGCCGTACACTTGACAAATCCAACATGGAGCATTTTGGTGTGTTGTAGTTTGCATGTTTTTTACAGTGCATTTTGCTGCGTCTGTTGCACATTTTTGCACATGACAAAAAGCACGTTTGCCTCCGTGTTTGAGATGCCAAAAGCATGACAAGTTAATTTTAGGTGTATAAAAGTGGCCATAAACTATACAATCTGATTGTACATTCTCCTTTAGAGTTACCAAAGCTATTAAGGAGGAGGGCACACCTATCATTCCAATCACTCTGTATCCAGTCAGGTAGGCCTTTGCACTACATAGTTGATGGTAGTTCTATAGGAGACTGCACAATCAGATTGTATAGTGTATGGTGAGCTTTACAGACTTTCAGGTACACACTTCTCCTCTTTTCAGTACTACAGTTCTGCTCCACATAGACTCTTATTTGATTGCTCAGCGCCAGCACACTCTCCCAAATGAACAAACTATGCAAGAAGAAGGGAAGGTACAAAATGATTAATCAGCAGAGGAAGACACTGGCTGTGTATAAAGGAGAAAAAAGTGCTCACTGACATTGTCTTCATTGGAGAAGCATGGAACTATATATGTGGGTGAAAGCAATCTCCTGGAGGGGGAGGGCAAGTGCAGAGTGTGTGTTAATGAGGTCAGCTGCTTCCTTAGTCCATTACCAGTTTTCTTGTCCCAAAGAACACATACCAGGAAGTAATGGTGATGTTTTCTATGGAAGAAACTGGAGGCTGGGGTAACGCCTGCCCTAGAATATAGTATAGTATAGTAGAATATAGGTTTTTTTTCTACAACAGAGGTACATTAATGGTATAGCGGTACCCCCAGTTAAGAGGGCTGCTGGAATTGATTTGGGCCCTGTAATGCACCGCTGTCAACCCCTGGCAATCGGCTCTAACCTCCCGTGGCACAGCTAGTAGTAGTGGGATAAGACCGCATGACCGCAACTGTTGGTGATGCAGTCTTATAGCAACCATGCACAGCAATATACTTTTAAACTCCTATAAAAGTAACGGAAGCTGACACCAACTCTACTTGACCCAGATATTTTACTAATGCAAATGGGCAAGTAATAAACTGACAGTATAACAAAGTGCAGATTTTAAGAATAAACAGTATTTAAATTAACAAACAATCGGATAACTCAAATAATGCAATGCGGCTCTATCGCTGCCCCTTTTCAATCACTTCCCCTCGTGGATAGACTAACTCTCAATAGTATCTACCTACACAGTCAGGCCTGACTGATCTAAATGAAAGTTCAAGGAAACAATCTTCGCATGCAATCTTTCAGTGGTGCACTTGCTGAACAAACTTTTATAATCCAAATGAATAGTGAAGATAAAGTATCTGTCTATGAGCAAGTGCTCTCTCACCACCTGGACAAGTCCAAGTCCGTTTCCTCCGCCAATTCTTCTAGGAACAGGAATCAACCGACATCCAGGTCTCCGGTCCTTCTGATGTAGTACAGCAAGGATGAGAAGATGTCTCTGAGGTTCCGCTAGGCTGGCAGAGGGCTCTTTGGAGAAATGCACAAGGCCCAGGCTTCAGGCCTTGTGCACACAGCAGTTCAGCACAGGGATCCTCTTGCTAGGAGAGGGGGTGTCCAAAGAGACAGAACAAACTCCGCCTCCCCTTTATAAAGTCTGCCCCAGCAGTCTTTGCACGGGGCAATGCACCCTGGGTGCTGCAAGATGTACTGGGGAATGTAGTCTCTGGTGCTTAAAGGGGAACACCCCGCTACAATGGTATATTGGTACATTGGGAAGCTGGAATTTAGAAAACGTAGCCTTTAAAATAAACTCCTATTAATCAGAACCATCTTGACATTTTGTAAACTTACTCCACACATTTACTTCCTTGAATTCTGTGACATGTAGTCACTATGCCCTGTGAGTAGGCACTGCTGTATCACACATTTCACAGAGCCTGCCTTCTAAACTACAGAGGTGGTGAGAGGAGGAGTTTCAGGAGGCGGAGTCACTATAGGAATCACTGCTGGCAGGCAGCAAGGTACCATAGGATATATAGTCCTTAGAAATTGAAAGTTAACAGCAGAGGAAAAGCTGCACAGCATGCAAGGAATCCAGGAAGTTGTGGAAAGAGAAGGCCAGCAAACAGGTAGAACTCACAACATGAAAGGAGAATTTTCAACTAAGATTATATTGGATTGTCAAATATACCTATTGTTTGTATTTACTACTACAGAGCTGGTGTTATAAAATTAAAGTGTATGCTGTGACCACAGATCTCCTTTAATGATTTTCAGAGTTCCCAAACAAAAGGCATCTATATTTGGATACAATATTAGTTACTTGTAGTTCTATTACAATTAATTTTTTCTAATAATGTAAAAATAAACTGATGGTTTAATGCAACTTCCCAGTATAAATTTGACAGTCATTAAGTGCACTGACAACTTCCCAGAAAATCATATTTAATTTTTCCCCAGTGCAATACCATAAAATAAAGTGTCATCTACAATACTTACTTTGTAATGTAAGTTGAAATTATATTTATCATGCATTCCGAGTAGAATTTTTAATAGTAAATATAAATAGTAGTGATGAGCCGAACACCCCCGGGTTCGGTTCGCACCAGAACCCGCGAACGGACCGAAAGTTCGAACGAACATTAGAACCCTATTAAATACAATGGATGCGAACGTTCGAATTCTAAAGTGCTAATTATAACAACTATTATGCATGTTATTGTCATAAATAGGGTTTGGGAACCCAGGTTCTGCACCAGGGGACATGTATCAATGCAAAAAGAAGTTTTAAAAACGGTCGTTTTTCGGGAGCAGTCATTTTAATGATGCATAAAGTGAAAAAAAAAAGTCAAATATTCCTTTAAATATCGTACCTGGGGGGTGTCTAAAGTATGCCTGTGAAGTGCCACGTGTTTCCCGTGTTTAGAACTGTCCCTGCACAAAATGACACTTCTAAAGGAAAAAAAAGCCATTTAAAACTGCTTGCGGCTTTAATGTAATGTCTGGTCCCGGTAATATGGATGAAATTCTTTAAGAAAAATGGCATAGCTACCCCATGACCCCCCCCTACCCCAGCCCATTACCAGCCCCTTTGGGTCTTGTATGGATATTAAGGGGAACCCCGCACATAAAATAAAAAAGGCCCTATATACTCTGAACAGCCGTATACAGGCGGTGCATACAAGACAGGGACTGTAGGTTTGTTCTTATGTAGAATCTGTTTGTAATTTTGAACAGGTACATTGTTGAAGTGTAGCTCCAGCCCAAAAATCTATTTTTAAACTTTTTGGGAAACATAGGTAAGGGTTATCACCCCTGTAACATTTGTTTTGCTGTCTGTGCCCCTGTTCAGAACATTTCACCTCACTTTCCGTCCCAATGACAACTGTTTTTGAAATGTGGTGTTTTTCTTGAAACAAGGATTGCTGATAAAGCATCAGTACAGATGAGACCCCTTTCTCCCATATTTATTCTTACAGGAGAGAATTTTCCTTTCTAGGGGTAGATTTCCTCTCACTTCCTGTTGTATTCTTTCGTTTGCAAGTAGGAGTCGTTTGTAAGTTGGATGTTTGAAAGTAGGGACCTGCCGTATATACTCTGCAGAAATAGGCCCCTTAGTTGTTGGTGTTGGCACAACACTGTAAGCACTCAGTTACTCTTGGTTGGTGCTGGAACGCCCTGCTGTCAACTATTATATCAGGAATTTTAATTACATATAATTGTTGAACAGTGGTAGTAAAAATTGGGGCTTTGATGGTGGTGCTGGTGCCACAACACTGTAAGCCCTGACAGTTACTCTTGGTGGGTGCAGCAATGGGCCCTGCTGTGAATTATTAGATCAAGAATTGTAATTACATGCCCCTTTTGAACAGGGGCTGAAAAATTGGGCCTTTCGTGGTGGTGGTGGTGGTGGCGTTGCCACAAGACTGTAAGCCCTCAGAGTTACTCTTGGTGGGTGCAGCAATGGACCCTGCTGTGAATTATTAGATCAAGAATTGTAATTGCATGCCCCTGTTGAACAGGGGCTGAAAAATTGGGCCTTAGGCACTGGTGGCACAACACTACAACCCCTCACAGATACTGTACTTGGAGCACAGCAATGAGCCCTGTTGCAAAGTATTGCTTCAAAAATTGTAATGACACGCCCCTGTTAAACAGGGGCTGAAAAATTGGGCCTTAGGCACTGGTGCCACAACACTCCAACCCCTCACAGATACTGTACTTGGAGCACAGCAATGAGCCCTATGGCAAATTATTGCTAAAAAAATTGTAATTACACGCCCCTGT